>FR989998.1:10000-5010000 GCA_905404265.1 Fabriciana adippe | reverse complement strand
CTATAACATATAACTTAAAACCATATGTGACTATTTCCAAATAAGTATGTTTTTTATCAAATAGTCAAAAGTCAGAAGCCAACGTATCTTTTATTCATTTGTTTACTTTTCATACCACTATTTTAAATCAAAATTGCCTTAGCTCTCATTTAGAATATGTTTATTCAATACATAAAAATATTCTAACTAAGGCAGTGTTTAGTTATCATTTATTTCAATTAAATCATCATCTCCCTACCCATTTCCCAATTACTTGGGGTCGGCGCAGTACATCTTCCGTACTGCTGATAGGATTTGGCAAAAGTTTTATGACCGGCCGCCTGCCTGAGATCAACCCTCCTTGGGAATATTTAATTTTATTTCTATTAAATATTTAATATTAATGTAGGTACATAGCGTAGAAGTTATGGTTGTTTTTTTATTTCTAGACTTGATAGTATTACTTTAAAAATATTTTAGCGATCATCTGATAATATACATATATTTCTTAAGCTTAAGCTTATATAAGAATTATTATTTATTAAGTCGTTTTAAGTTGATAACAAATTTTGAAATGTGTGTTCAACAATTCTAATATTTACTTTCTAGATAAGCATGAAGCATGAGTTGTCGAGACACAATTTCAGTATTTTGTCATTTATTAATCTACTCCAGCTTCATTTGCATATAACTCAACTCTCATTTTTGACTCCTTACTTAGGATGTCATAAACCTAAAGGTAAAATGTCATAAAAAAGGTAAATCTAAGAAAGTACCTACTTATTCTGTTACATCACTTGTGCATATATAAAATTATGTCAATAAAGAATTTATTATTATTAAACTTTCTCCAGACTACAGAGTATATTGTACTATTTATTTGTGTGTATTTAGATTAATTAAGTTTATGAAATTAAATTAAACTTTATTCAATTTAATTTAAAGAGCGTCAGTGGAGTCCGTGAGGAAGCTACCATCCACTCAGAAAACAGTTCTGCTAAGAAGAGCCAGCGAGAAACTCAACAGTCGCCATTCGAAATATTGAGTTACATTTTATTTATTTTATTAACATAACATTACAGATAGCTCGTATACGAGTCAATATATCTCAATTCCACACATTTCCATCAACAAGAAACATTTGAACACAATAATATACTTTACTTATTAAAATATTTTTAGTTAATTTATTTTATACATTAGGTTTTTTTTTATAATAATAGTATCATTAGCGTATTTCCTGTTTTGTATATTTATATGACATTAGCAGCTTGTTTTAAATTTAATTGTTTAAACAATCATTATTTAATGCCTAAACTTATATTTTCTTTAATATAAGACCGTGGTATAGATTAAATTGACTCTACAGTAATGAAACAAAAGATTTCAAAGTGATTCTGAAAGGGTAATTGAGAAAAATATATTTGAAATTTATGTTTCATTTTAAGTTGTTAATTTTAATTTAATACATAGTTAAGAATACTGACAGTATACTTGACCATGATATAAGCTTCCTAGCTAACATCTATACATAAAATAAAACTGTAGTGGTCGAATGCCTGTACATAGAAAAAAAATGTTTAAAACCGAGTCAGAGGGATGTAAGAAGAGAAATAGAAGGAGTCCAGTTTTTTTTTCAATTTTTTGTTTCTCTGTCTATTTATCTGTTTATACGGGCTAATCTCCGAAACTGTTGAACCGATTTAAATGAAATTTTGCGTGGTGGTACCTTATATCCCCGGTCAACATTTTAGATACTTTTCATCTCGGAAAATTAGAGAGTTCCCGTGGGATAGTTAAAAAACTATAGTAATTTATACAGCTTAGTACACAAAAACTAGTGATTGAATTTTAATGAAACTTTACAATAATATAGTTCATATATCATAATAACAAATAGGCTACTTTTTATCCCGGAAAATGTACGGTTCCTGTGGGATAGATTTGTTTTTGTTGTCTAGGTTTTCGTTTTTTCGAAGGTTTCAAAATTTTACGAAAGATACTGTAATATATGTGTTCGAATATAGAACACTTCAATATTTTGATAGATGTCAATATTGATTTAGTAATAAAAAGGAATTTGAAAGCAAATGGATTTTTACTAATAATTATCCAAACATTTCATTGGCGACGAGAAATATCGAATTCACGTGGATTAATTTATTGTGTTTAGCATAATTTGGTGACTAAACATAAAATAAATAATGACAGAACGTAATATCGTCTCTACGTTTGGTGGTAATGTTATTTTTTGACCATTATACACAAGATTAGAGCATTTTTAGAAGTCGATTTATACAATATTGTGTAGCGAATTATGTACATGATGAGACTGACCAAACTGGTGTGAGGCGACGGGCCTTTTGGAGGATGCTTTGCGGGACAGATTTGTGTTAGGATTAGAGAATTTAAAAGAAAAAGAAAAATTATTTGCTGAAAACATAGAACTATTAACTTTTGATAAGGCATTAGAGCTAGCCCAAAGCGTGCGATGCGCACGACAAGCAATACAGTCTACCCAACATCTTGATCGAGATCAATCTATGATGCAAAGTCAGCCAGTTTTCGCTTTGCAACGTCGGCAAGCAAGAAACAGTGATAATAGTGCTGCTACCCAATGGCATTGTGATGTGTGCGAAGGTGACACCAGACTTAAACAATGAAGTTTCCGATGATGTTTTTTTTTTTTGACGTAGATCAATCTGATGTGCATGAACCAGTCGGTAATATGCAATCTCAGGATAATCGACGTTATCCAATCAGAACAAGTAGAAAAAAACATAAATTATAAGGAGTAGCATTATTTAATTATTTAAATACCTTAATTAGGGTTGGAGGAATGTAATATATGTGTTCGAATATAGAACACTTCAATATTTTGATAGATGTCAATATTGATTTAGTAATAAAAAGGAATTTGAAAGCAAATGGATTTTTACTAATAATTATCCAAACATTTCAGATACCTAAGAAATTTTATTTATTTATTAAAATTGCGGATGTTAAGATAAAAATAATAATACTTTATTCCTTCCTTAATCCAAAGAATTAAACTTATCAATTTATTATACATATTATATAGCAATTACGTGACATATTTTATAAACATTTGATAATATTTACAGTGCAATGATCAAAATTATAAGGAAGTATAGGATAATGAATATAATTTAAATATTGTAAAAAAAATTTAATTATTATTTAAAACATTCAAAGATACTTAATAATAACTACAAAGTATTAACTATTAAGTAGAAAGTCTATATTAATTTTATTTTTGTTATATGTAATACAAAATCAACAATCTCTGCCCCTTTAATTACTTTTGAGTATTGTATAAGTATTGATTTTCAGTTTAAGGACATACTGAAGAAAATTTGTGACACTAATCAAGGGGGAAAACTAAGTACTACGTGTAATGACCGTTTCAGTTAACAGATTCAGAATATTGTTCCACTGAGGTTATTCTTTTGACATAATTATAACAATAAACTATATTGCTTCTAATTTATTTTCTAAATTAATGAGTAGTAGAGGCTGAGTTCCCCCCCAGCGTGCGTTCACCTTGTCGGGGGATCTCCCCCTCCCCATTAACGTCCTGCAGTTCAGCGCGGAGCCAAGAAACACACTGGGGATAGCCCACTTCAGTGGGCGGTGTGCCATGCGGGTTGCTCCTGGTACTTCTCTAACAGCAGAGTGGACTGTTGGAGCAACCTCCTGGTTGTTGGGGTTGAGGCGTCGTGGTTGATCGCGTAAAGTGATTCTGCGACGCCCGAAGATGGGGGAGGTTTTGTTGGGTTTTAGTGAGTAGTACTGGTTTAACTAGCAGGTGAGTCCCATATAACCACCTATGTCTACCGGTGTTATGCGTCGTTTCCCAACATTAAAAAAAGTTACTGCAATTTTAATTAAATCATTGAACATATTGTGGATTTCCAGGTTTTTAAGGTCGAGTATTTCTTTGATCATCAGTATAGCCATCTCAGCTGGTAAGAGATTCCTTTAAGAGAATTTAGTATAATTTTTGAGATCCTACTTATTTATAAGGTCAAAGTTGAGTTAATTTTTTTACCAAATTATTAGTCAATTGTTACTTTACTGATAATAATTTATTAAAAAAAATATGAATGATCTTAAAAATATTTCGTATAATATGTACATCATTTTAAAAGATCAACGATGTTGTTGGCAAGCTTTCTAATAATTAATTCAGAAAAATGTAGTAAAGTAATTGAGAAAGTACGAGTTTGTAGAAACATTTGTTTAACATTTACTTATATTACCAGTACTAATAAACTATTTTTAGTAAAACTTATATTTTTATAAACTTCATAGATAGAAAATTAATAACTTTTAGAGCAATTTATGTGATTTTTATTTAACTAAGTATAAGCAACCCCACAGATATTTTGCCCCCTTTTGAAAGTTTTTGAGTTGTATGTTATTATTGTGATTTTATTTATTTTAAATAAAATTTTATATTTAAAAATCTGTAGATAAGACAGTAATTATTATAGAAAGTAAAAACATTTCAATATCAAATTGAAATATTTACAAGCGGTAACTGGGACTGCTCAAAACTGTAAGGAATCAAGAATAGTTTGTAAAAAATAAATAAGAAATTGAATCCAATGCATTCTTTTCTTTCAATCTGAATGTACAAAACCACCAATAATTAATTAGTACACTCGAGTATGTTATTATCTGGATGATAATAGAATAGGAAGCGAACCTATAAAAATACTAAGCTATCAAGAAAGCGTTTTTTATTGAGGGATTATTTGATTAGCGCGTTATTGGTTTCGACAGAAATAAATAATATGTGTTATTGATGATTTTTGCATTCGAAAGAAAACCTTTGCGACAAACACAGGTGTGTAAATTAAAATATATGTGTTATGTGTAGACTTAAAATATGGTTATACAAGAAAAAAAAATGATGTAACACCAACGTAGTTTATTAAACTTAATATTTTTTGAACGAAATCACTAAACTAAACCAAAACTTTTTATTTGTTTATAGGTAAACGAATCACAATGAAATTCTTGCTACTAGGCCTCTTCATTGCGGCGGTAGCTGCTGCCCCGAGAGTACGAAAAGATGACGCTGACAAAGAAATAATACCAGGCCCTGTTATTCTTCCTGAACCTGAGTTGCCGGTAGTCGTACCTGACTCCGTTGTTCTTCCCGAACCGGAATTACCCGTAGTTCAATTACCTGACTCTGCTATTCTTCCTGAACCTGAGTTGCCAGTAGTCGGACCTGACTCCGCTATTCTTCCGGAACCGGAATTACCCGTAGTCAATTTACCTGACTCTATTATTCTTCCTGAACCTGAATTACCAGTGGTCGTACCAGAACCCGGCATCATTCCAGAACCTGAGTTACCAGTATTGCCCGAACCCGAGCCTGAGTTGCCAGAAATCGACTCTGTAGAAGTTCCTGAGTTGCCTCCTCTTAAGCCAGTGGTTCCTAACGGTGAGGTCTTCAATGACGGTATTGTGCAAGTTGAGGTTCATACAGATACCAGTTTGTTGTCATCTGTCCATAACTGGGTTAGCTTGGTGTTGAACTACATTAAAGATGGTATTCAGAACACACACCATATCCTTGGCTACTAACGGAACTATCTTGTATCATAAAAAAATTACTCAACCAACCATGTAATAATAAAATAAATAAAGTAATATTTTAATTTTTTTTTTATAAAATTATTCTACGAGTATAGTATTGTGATTTTATTATTATACGGTACTAGCCCTAGCCTAGCCCTCGCTTCGCTTCGGGTTCGTTCCTAGACAGAAACAAATCTATCCCACGGGAACTGTACATTTTTCCGGGATAAAAAGTAATCTATGGGCTCCAGACTATAATCTATCTCTGTGCCAAATTTCATTTTGATCTGTTCAGCCGTTCTGGCGTGAAAGGGTAACAGACATCCATTCATCTATCCTCACAAACTTTCAGATTTATAATATTAGAATGGATGAATATGGATTTTGTAATCATTGTATAGATAAATTAAAAAATAAATTTATAATAATTCACAGAACAAAGCACAAAGTAATCTTAAATAATAGTAATATGTATGTATATATAAAATTAGTAAAGATTTCGTACCACCATGCAGTAATTTTTTTTTTATTTCTCTATTGCGGTTATGGGATATCACTTCGATCATTCTTGGTTTATTGTGATCGTCGCACTAGATGAAATAGAGTAACACCTGCAGCTGTAATATACTGCAGGATTTGCTTCGGGGTTCAACCCATGATTAAAAAAGGGGGACCTAAAAAGGGATACCCTAGATGTATATTTATGTTACTTGTCCCATTCGACATATAAATGTGAAAGTTTATGAGTAAGTCAATAAAGAAAGAGGTGAAACTTTATGTTACTACTTCACGCTACGATAGCTTAACCGATTTGAGTAAATTTAGTAATGTTTTATTTTAGGGTTTATAGTATATTCGTAACCAAGTTTAACGTTTGCAGGACAAAAATACATATGTTTGTATATGCTCACCCTTAACTTTTGTAACTTACTTTTTTTTTAATTTTTAAGAAATCTGCAATAATAATCATATTTTTATTGATTAATTATTACGGTTTATAATATACATATTTTTAAAAAACAAACTGACAGATGGATAGACGCTATCGCCAGACAATTAGGTTTAGTAATAAAATTAAATTTGGACCCTTTGGGTACGGAACCCTTAAATTAGTAGCACTTCGTAATTCATCAAAGAGATGGTTGGCAAGTTGTCGAATAAATAATTCAGTAGAGTGTAGCAATTACAGGTGAGCTGGCGTTTATCCAAAGCAACGAGCCTATTTTGAAACAATTATACAGTTGTAACACGCTACTGATAGGTGTTGAATTAATTCAAAGAAGTGTTCTTCTTATTACTTTCTTAGATTTACGCGAATATTTGACATTTTAAGTAACTAAAAACTATCTTTTCGGATTTTTTCGCGAATCTATTTTGATTTTTGGTTTCCGATGTTTCTCCTCCTCTTAGTATTTTAGGTTTACATACTTTTTCCATTTGTTAATTAATATGTAAAACTATTAACTATTATACAATATACATAATAAGTATGATCAGAAATGTTATTATGGGATGCTTACATTTTTTTTATTATTCCCAGGTTAATACAGGGTTTTCCCTGTAGATGAATAATAATATAATATACTATTTTTAGTAAATTAACACATTTTGTGACCGATCTTCTATTTCCGCGATGCAAACGTAAATTGTGTAAATCGAACTGATTCTGATTGATTGATCTCGACTCTCGGATTTGCAGTCGATGACAAATAATATATTCTAAAATTCCTTCTAGCCTAGTCTCATTTATATAAAAGATCTGCCATCTTTTTTAAGCCCATAATTGTAAACATCGCTGTCTTAGGAGTAGTTTAGTGTTAAAAACTTATTAAAAACTAGCGACTTATGCTCGTTTCGCTCAGGTGCGTCCCTAGGTACGTTTTATTTTTTTGAGCGAAACCTTAATTCTTTTTGTACAATAAAAGTAGCTTAAGTTACTCCTTATAATATCAGCTATCTCCCAGTGAAAGTCCCGTTAAAATTGGTCTAACCGTTTCAGAGATTAGCCGGAACAAACAGACAGACACACAAAAATTTTAAAAATTGAGTTTTTCTCATAAGTACCGTATATAATTTCATATGTATTTAGTATAAAGCTGTTATTTTGACATTACAAACAGACACTTTAATTTTATTTATCTGTATATAGATAATAATTATCTATCGAAATTACCAAATAAATACCTTACCGAATTTTTAATGCCTTTACTTTAAACAATACAAGGTGAACTGGTTCAATGACTTAAGCGAGATAAAAGGATGTTAAACGTTGAACAAAGAACTTCGCACATTTGAAAGTTGCAGCATTCTAATCGTGTCATATAGATCTGATATAACAAGTGTCTCGCGACTTATCATTTAAATATATAAACTTCTTTATTACTAAAGTATTCTAAAGTGCTGAACTAGTTTTCTAAGAGATTTTGATGAACAAATGAATTATTATATATTTATTTAAATGATACATACTCGTATATAATACGTTCATTCGTCCGTCCATCCATTCGTTTGTTCGTTCGTTTTTGTTTGTTTGTTTATTTGTACCGAATAGGCTCCGAAACTAAAGAACCGATTTAAATGGGTAAGAAGATAGTTTGAGACCCTGAGGAGGACATAAGATAGTTTTTATCCCGGAAATCATGCCTTAAGGGCGTGTGAAATCGGGGATGACAGGTTGTATGGGGAAGCAACCTAGGGGCGAACCCAAGCAAAGCGAGGGTGAGTCGCTAGTTAGCTACAAACAAGAAAAATCAAGAAAAATCTCCTATTCCAAAATAAGTTAAAGTTTTTTATGGAGTAAAAAGTGTGAATAAAGTATTTTAACAAAATTAATTTAGATTTTAAATTTATAAGGGAGTCTATTTAAAAAGTTTTGCGAAAGCGTATAAAGTACGATACTCCAGAAGTGTTTGAAACTCATTAGAACATTCTGTCCTAAATAAACAAGATTAGGTACTTTAAGCCAGCTAGCATTTATCTGGGCAAGGAAGGTAAGCAAAACAATTTAACAAAAGTGCCAGAAGGATGTGTTAGCATAGCTTATTTATTATGTACATAATATATACCTTATAGTCTTCTACTTAGAGTGTACATTTGTTATTCTCATCAGCTTTTACAGTTGTCAATTGACATAAGATTTTATTTTACTAGATTCTGTTGTGACGTTACGGTACTGTTTTTAAAACGAAAAGTACCAACTAAGTATAAGTAATAGTAATTATTCGCTCGAGAGTACTTGTAAGTGTTATTATAAAGAAATTAGAAACATAAAGTACGCGTTAATTTGATTTCAGTTCTTAATTTGAAAACTTTGAGGGAGATTCACAACGCTTACGCAGTTCACCGTACGGGATCGCGCGCGGCTTGTAACTAAGTCTACGTGTGTCAGCTGATTTTGCCTGCAAAATTACACGCAATTGGTGTTGCTATAGAAATATAAAAAAAATAGTTTTACTTAGCACTAAAGAGGTACTTAGTGTTCGTTTTACTAATAAAAATCATTACAAAGAAGTAAATAGAAAAATGTGGGTCTTAATGTAACAGTACCTGGGCGACCAAGCTTCGCTCGGCGTTTTTGGCCTTGAAAAAAAAAACAAAGAAAAAACAAGAGTAAAAACTTTGCATCCGACTGGGATACGAACCCGGACACCTGTGATTGTCAATCTTGCGCCTTGACCGTTTGACCACAATACTATACCCGCGCGTGCTAAATTAGCGAAAACCCCATGATAACTCGAAAACACGCGTTTTCCCCGACATAAGACTAATCTAGATCGATTTTTAGCCCCCGAAAGCCTTCACATACCAAATTTCAGTGAAATCGTTAGAGCAGTTTCCGAGATCGCCGGTATATATAAATAAATAAATAAATATACAAGAATTGCTCGTTTAAAGGTAGATAGTGCAAGTAACACAGTGTGCAACATAATTTTTCGTTCATACTAAAGTATAAACCGGCTTAGGACCATTGGAAACACTTTAATAAATACATATTTCAATAAATTCGACTTCGGTTGATAAAAATAAACAAAAAATAAATAAATCAAATACTTAGCTCTATATAAATTTCATGTGACATCAATCCACGTCTTCAAGGTAATACGGTTAAAAACAAACATGATCTAATTTATAATTTTACGGAAAGTTAAATTAAAATGTACTCTAAGTTAAATACACATTTGGTCGAAGCCAGGGCGCATTAATCTATACATATCCATACTAATATTATAAATGTGAAGTGTTTGTTTGTTTGTTTGTGTGTTTGTCTGTCCTTTTTTCACGTCGAAACAGAGTGACAGATTGTTGTGATTTTTTGTGTGGAGATAGTTGGAGGGCTGGAGAGTGACATAGGCTACTTTTTACCGCGGGAGATTATCTCATTCCTACGGGAATATACGTTATAATACAACCCAAAAAAATATTTATGATCAGAATTACTTGAAACTAGGTATAAATGCTCTTCAATATAATTAAATAAATACATGTTTTAGCATTTTTCGAAGTTCATCCTATGAGGGGGTAAAATAGGGTATGAAAGTTTGTATAAAACCTATCTTTTTAGAGTTTTTAGATTGTAGTTTTAGCGCGAGCGAAGCCGCGGGTTCTGCTGGTAGTACTATATAAGATAAAGAGCTATTAGCTTAACTTAGCAGGTTAGTCTTGAATTATTAAAATGATAAACGTCAAAAATATTTATTGATTTACTAGTGAATTATCTTTCTTTATCTTGGGTAACTATTGTGCACATTTTTTACGGTTTTCATTAATAAACAAAGAGATTATCTTTGAAAGTTATAAACTATAAACATTTTGCAAAAGTAATACCGGTATGATAATGTATATGATTGAGATGGATAAAAATAATTATAGTGAGTTGTCTTCGTTTTGGGGGGGTTCGGGGGTTCGCTTCGCACCAGTATATGATATTCTAGGTCACGGTCTATCTGTATACTAAAACATTTAAACATACACACTTACACATTTACACATACAAACTTACAAATTGTTACAAGAAATATAAAATAATTAGAAATTTTCGAATTTATAATAGACTAGCGACTCACCCTCGCTCCGCTCGGTTTCGTCCCTAGTTACGTTTTAACGTTTAGTATAGATTTCTCAGAGATGAGATATTTTCCCGCAGTAAAAAGTATGTTATATTATGTTGATTTGGATAACCAGCCATCATCATACCAAATTTCATCAAAATCTGTCGAATGGTTTTCTCGTGATGTGGTCACAGACAGACAGACAAAAATTCTAAAAATTATAGAATCGACCTTTGTATCAATAAGATTTTCCAAAAAATATTTGATGTACAAATTTGGCTTAGTTAGAATTTTATTATATGTATTAAAGTGTGGTATTCTTAGATTATTTCATAATCGCTGTCGTTACGTAATCTGAAACAAGAAAATCGATCAAGACTTTATCATATTCTGTGACAAGTTTGTAACTTCACTTGGCTCGTTAGCACGGACCCCGTTTAGTTTAACTTCCGACGGCTGATTGCCGTTACAGAGGAAGTTGGTCTTTTAATAAAGCGTTTTTAGCAACGTTGATAACGATTTATTGTTCATGTCATCGCGGTTTACAGTAAGTAGGATATTAAATTCTAAAGTATTAAAATTTTTAATGTAAATTATAAATAGAGCCCTATTTTTATATTAAAAGTATTACTATTATTAAAGTATTACATATTATAAATTAAACTTAAGTTTGTGTTTGTTTGGATTAACCTCAGAAACTACTGTACACATTTTGTTACAATTTTCGCCAATAGACATATTGATTATCCAGGAGGCCCATAATTAACATTTTACAAAATTAATCTACCGGTATGATGATATACATATGTATGTGAATTAGTACGATAAAAATCCTTTCATTGAACATTGCTCAGTCTATTAAAGTTATTTCGGAGTTAAGTATTACGTGAAGAAGTATATATTTAGGTACATGTAAGGCAAGTGTTACTTCATGCAATGTTCCTAGCGGGATAGCCAGAGATAATACAAACGGAGTGCTAAGCGCTACGTTATGTAGAGATATACTCCTTTCAGTTCATTCATTGTTATTATTTTCTTGATACACTCTCGCCGGGGGCATCTCAGACGTTTTGACCTCTTTTATAAGAATAATACATACTTACGTGCTTATTCACACTTATTTATATAAGTACCTTTAACCTACGTATATTAAAAACTAGCTAAAAACTAACTAGACAAAAATAAATCTATACCACGGGAACTGTACATTTTTCCGGGATAATATATAGCCTATAGCCTTTCTAAGTTAACGGGCTATCTTATGCAAAAAGAATTTTTCAAATCGGATTAGTAGTTCCTGAGATTAGCGCGTTCAACCAAACAAACAAAAAAACTCTTCAGCTTTATAGTATTATTATATAGTATAGATATAGACAGACATTAATCTAAATGTTTTTTAAACACGTTTCTTTGCTTGTATGTTTGTAGATAGGTCATATGTTCGGCGGATACACTTATTATTGAGGTAGTTCAGTAATATATTACGATGATGATGAAGATAGGTAGATATGTACTTATTATATCTATAGTTAAATCTTGTAAAGCTAAGAGTTTGCCTGACTCGTCTCCCAGCATCTTGATCGTTTTCGGAAAACTCCGCGTTGGTTTGGTTGATCCTTTTTTGGCTGGCATACTAGTGCCTTTAGCGAGATACTCGGTGATACATTTTTATTTTTAGTTTACTGTCTGTAGTGTTATTTATAAGAGTTTCTATTTAAACCAAAAAAATTATTCGCAAAAATACTTCATATAACATAGTTTTATAAATACTTGGAGTAGGTATGCGGATGCGGCTGTCGAGTTACATAAAAGTTCTTATAGAATAGCAACTGAAATTTGTGAGATTCCATTATATTATTTCCCAATCGGTAAAATATTTCATTGAGAGTGAAACCAGAACTAACTTTCCGACTGAAATATCGTATTTCACGTTACACATTTTTTCCTTTGCCAAGTTCATAAAATGTAAAAAGTATGATGACTAGGCCGAAGTGATTCAGGATATTATTCGTGCGTGGGTCGCAGATGATTCTTTACATTTACTTTGAAAATGTCGCTATCGATGTTCACGAAGAATTGAATAGAAAAATGTTATGAGATTATTCGTTTAATATATTTATCATGTTTTGTTTATTTCTTATAGTTCAATGAATAAGCAAAATTAATAAATGTTGTTTCATAAAATACGCTATTCATTATCTATACAGATAAATAAAATTGGAGTGTTTGTTTGTAATATTAAAATAACCACTTTTTACTAAATGCATGTGGAATTATATACGATATTTATAAGAAATACACAATTTTTAAAATTTTTGTCTCTCTGTATGTTTGTCTTGGCTAATCTCCGAAACGGCTGGGCCAACTTTGACTGATCTTTCACTGGCAGGTAGTTGGTATTATAAGGAGTAACTTAGGCTACTTTTATTTCAGTAAAAGAATTAGGGTTCCGCTCAAAAAAATAAAATGTACCTAGGGACGAACCCGAGCGAAGCGAGGGTGAGTCGCTTGTTCTTAAATAAAATGCAAGAAACTAATACCTCATGTGATCTTATTTATTTTATGAGTAAAAAAATAGCATATATTATTGTAAAGCTATTATTAGCTTTCCTTAAAAAAATCTATGTCGTGATGTCGCTCTATTGATGCGTGAAATTAAGATTAACCAACCAATATAACTTTGTTTTTATTTTTATTAGTATACCTTCTTTACGCTATTTCTGTTGCGAAATAGGAAGTGAGGAAACTTCTTTCCCCATTACCTGTTCTCTATGACGACTTCTTTAGCTATTTATTTAATCACTAGCGACTCACCCTCGCTTCGCTCGGGTTCATCCCTACTTACAAAAAGTATCCTATATGTTGACCCGAATAACCGTGTATTATCATACCAAATTTCATCAAAATCTATCCAGTGGTTTTCTCGTGATGCGGCAACAGACAGACAAACAGACAGACAAAAATTCTAAAACCTATAGATTCGGCTACTGTATCGATAATAATGTTTATTTCAATAAGATTTTCCAAAAAATATTTAATGTACAGATTCGGCTTAGTTACAATTTTATTATATGTATAGAAGATATGTTAACAAACATCTTTAGGTATACACAAGTGTTTTCTTTCAGTGGAAATCGATGTTTCGATATAGATATTCGATATATTCGATATACATACAATAACATACCGCTACTATAAAAAAGGAGTGCTCAAAAGGGAAGTCAATAACTAGCTGTACGACTTTCTATCGAATAAAACAAAATTAACGTCCTAAAATGCGACTTCTAGTTATACGAATATAACAATATATCTGGACATATAAAAGTTAACATGAATAGTGTATACATAATATAGTCAGCGTTAGCCGCACAATCTTTTTAGTTTTATTGAAATGGTAGGCAATGAAATCGTAGCAGGCTTACAGTTTGTTCTCTTTGATGGAACTAGTTTAAGTTGTCCCCAGACACAAATTTCCGGAAAATCTCAGAAGATAAAGAGAATATTTTATTAGTATTAAAATAATTTCAGATATTTGATTATATTTAAAGTTTTATATATTTTTTTGTAGTGACCTTACTTGCTGTGCCAGTGGTCGCGGGTTCGAGTCCCGCTGGGGGCATTCAATTGTGTGATGAGCACGAATGTTCGTACTCTAGTCACGGGTGTGTATGTTTATAATATGTATGTATTTAAAGTTATATAATATGTGTAGTGTATCAACAACCTGGTATCCATAACACAAGCCTCGTGGTTTACCATGGAACTAGATGATGCTGTGTGTTAATGTCCCAAAATATCTATATTTATATTTATTTATATATAAAGTATATTTATTTACGTATCTTTTAATTTATTTGAAAATATAGTAATATAATTTCCCCACGGCTCCGTTCTCGTGGCGTGTTGATAAAAAATAGCCTATGTTAATCCAGATTGTAAGCTATTTCCATTTTGACTTTCGCTTAAATCAGTTGGGTCGTTACTGTGTGAAGAATTAATAAATATACACCCTCTCACTCACTAACAAATATTTTAATTATTATGTTATTGTAATTATAATATTATTTTTGTACTTTTTGATGAATTTAGGAACAATAGGTGGAAACATTTTGGTGGCTGTTTTTAACATGATTTATAATATACCATTTAATGTAAGTATTGTAAGTAGTATTCAGCCCTTTTTAACGTCCCACTGCTGGGCACGGGCCTCCCTTCAATACGAGGGGGATCAGGTCATCAGGACCACGCTGGCCAAGTGCGGGTTGGCGGACTTCACACGTCTTTTGAAAACTTGCTAGGTTCTCTCAGACATGCAGGTTTCCTCACGATGTTTTCCTTCACCGTAAGGCAAGTGGTAATCATGTTAGAAATGATTCGCACATGAAAATATCAGAGGTGCGAGACCCGAGATCTGAACCCGCTTCCCTCGGTTTCCCAAGCGAGCGCGTTACTACTGGGCTATCACTGCCTTTAACTATTTAATGTATTTCCATATAATTATTGTCATATTTTTTTTTTTTTTTTTTTATGTGACTAAGGGGGCAAACGAGCAGGAGGCTCACCTGATGAAAGGTGATCACCGCCGCCCATGGACATCTGCAAAGCCGCAAGGCTTGCAAATGCGTTGCCGGCCTTTTAAGAATGAATACGCTCTCTTCTTGAAGGTCGCCAGGTCGTAATGGTTCGGAAAGACCGCTGGCGGCAGCTGGTTCCACAGAGTGGTTGTGCGGGGCAGAAAATGTCTGCGAAATCGCACTGTTGTGGAACGCTGGACATCGAGGTGGTGTGGATGGAATTTACTATTTTGGCGCGATGTCCGATGATGAAATTCAGCGGCCGGGATCAGTCCGAACAATTCCTCAGAACATTCCCCATGGTAAATGCGGTAGAAGATGCAGAGTGATCCAACATCTCTACGCAGAGCTAAAGGATCAAGCCTATCGGAGAGAGCTTGATCGTCGACAACTCGAGCCGCCCTACGTTGAATGCGGTCAAATGGAAGTAGCTGGTACTGGGGAGCTCCCGCCCAGAGGTGAGAACAGTACTCCATGTGGGGCCGAATTTGCGCCTTATAAAGGTTAAGACGCTGACACGACGTGAAGTACTGTCTCGCCTTACTGAGCACACCAAGCTTCTTTGAGGCCAATTTGGCCTTACCTTCCAATTGACCACGAAACTGGACGTTGCTCGAGATATCGACGCCAAGTATTCCGATACTGGCTGTGGTAGACAGGGGAGTGTCCTCAAATTGAGGAGTTACGACAAACGGTGACTTTTTAGCGGTTAACGCGCAGACTTGTGTCTTTTTGGGGTTGAATTGGACTAAGTTTAGTCGACCCCAATCCGAGACTTTGGTTAACAACGATTCGACTTCAGACACAAGTTTGTTCCGGCTCTCGTCGACGTATTCCCGAGAAATATTAGCGCGGCCAGTGTACATGACATCCACAGTGCTATCGTCCGCATAGCAATGAATGTTGCTGATTTGCAACATGTCATTAATATGCAGAAGGAACAAAGTAGGAGACAGTACACAGCCTTGGGGAACACCAGCATTGATATATTTAGGATCAGAGCAAGCACCGTCGACAACGACCTTGATGCTCCGATCTGTCAAAAAGCTGGTGATCCAGCTGCATAATTTCTCGGGGAGCCCATAGGAAGGTAGCTTCGAAAGTAGCGCTTTGTGCCATACCCGATCAAAGGCCTTCGCTATGTCCAGACTTACTGCAAGCGCCTCCCCCTTGGTCTCAACTGCTTCTGCCCATCTATGTGTCAGGTAAACTAGAAGATCACCGGCTGAGCGACCAAATATATACTGGCATATGAATTACTTTTAACACAAGTCTTATAGAAGAATTCTTAAAAGAATTTTAAAAATAATGTAATATGAAAGCTTGAAACGGTAAGCTAGTTTTACTCTTGAGGGGTTAATATAACAAAAAAATATACCTTTCAACCTTCAAACTGTTGGGCAGCGTAGTGCGGTGCCACCACCACGGTGGTCATTTAATAAGTTTTAACACAAACATCGCGGCACGCAACACGCGAGCTAGCACGTCGATCGACCGCAGTCGCTTGATTGCATGTACCGCATAAATCTTTCTTTTGTTTAAATTTGTTTTACGACATCTTAATAATAAATTTATATGTTATTTGTTACTATTAGATTATGTATAAATAACAATTTTCTTAACCTTTGGGTTTCATCTTCCTAGCTATAAATATTACTTAAGAAAATGTTACTAAAGTATTGTTAAATGGATAACACACTTTCGTACTTGTAATGTTAGCCAGAAATACGTCATCAACATTTTGTATTTATTTATATATTCTAAGGGAGTGTTGTGTGATAACGCGCTTGCTTGAAAAACCAAGTGGTGCGAGTTCAAACCCTGGGTCTCGCACCTCTAATTTATATGTATGTTCACGTGCGTTTTTAGCGATAACTCGCTTGAATTACAATAAAGGAAAACATCGCGAGGAAACTGCACGTATGAGAGAATCTTACTAGTTTTCGGAAGACACAATAAAGTCTTCCAATCCTCACTTACAGCGTGGTAATCGTTAAAAACGGGCTGAATTATTTATTATCTGATATATAAATGTCTTCTATCATGGTGTTTGTGGTCGCATTCCTCCGAAACGGCTTGACCGATTTTAACTCAATCATTGTCATTGTTTATACTCAGTGCGCTCCTAAACTATTGTGATCAGATTGTGATGAAACTTTAGTGAGTTGTCCGCGAAGGTTCCTGACCTATTTGTCTTCTATGTATTTCTAAGGCATTGATCCTTAGGGAAGCACAATATATTTAATAATTAAACATATTATATAAAGAATAAAAAAAACCTATTGCACATTTGCAACGATTTAAACTTCAACATTCAACGATTTATTTAAAACATTCTCTTTGTATTATGAATAAACGTCGTGTCCCTTTGTATCTGGTTTTAACGGAAGTCATGGTATGTCAGAGTGTCACTTTTAACCCATTTAGCGTAAAGGGCGGACGATTTCACATGTCACAGAAGTAACGAATACATTGTTTTTAATTGACATTAATATAATGTATTCTGTAGTTTATTTTGATTCGATTATTGCGATAGTGAATGACTCTTTTGAACATTTTCATTTTTCTATAGACTTTTAGTTACATATAACTCTTATATAACTATCAATACTTTCCATATCAAAATCGTCAAATCCATGAACTCCACTGTACAAGACGGTGTCAATTGTAAGATACAATATAGGCTACTATTACTTAGTATTATATTAGAAATAATTTTTATATTACACATTTTGCGTGCCCTAGAGTACAGTCTTATTTTATAATAAAATTAAAGAATAATTTATTCAAGATTTTTAGGATTCCATACCCGAAGGGTCCAAATGGAGTATTGCTGTAACTCACGTGTCCGTCTGTCCGTCGTCTGTCATACAGATTTTACAGCCAAACCGTTGGAGCTACAGTCTTCAATTTTTTACAGTATAGCAATTTTGTTGACCCAAAACTATATAAATTGTCAAAAAAATATTTTTAGATGTTTTCTAAATCTAAATAAGGCTCCCATATAGCTAAAGGGAGTGCGAAAAAAATTTGAGTAGAGTATTTTAAAAATCCAGCATTATATTTATTTACTTGTTGAGTAGATAAATACTGAATTTTTGTTATAAAAAATATTGAGAAACAAAGGAATGAGAAGCCACCAAAGTATTTTTTTTTACAAAATTTTGTTCCGAAGAATTTTTTAACTTCTCATTGACCTATGAACTTGAAATTTGTTGAAAATCTTTATTATTACGTATATTTTATTAATAAATACTAATATATTGAAAAATCAGTTTTTTTATGTGCAATTCCCTCATTTTTCCAAAGATGGCGAATTTCAAAAAGGCTGCCAAGCCAATTAAAAAAAAATCAATCATGAACGGAATCCTTCGTGTGCGAGTCCGACTCTCACTTAACCGATTTTATTTATATAAGTACATAAAAGACAATAACATTATTTTCCACATAATAAGATATAACTGAATTATAAAATGTAAAAGGAAATCAGTGATGTGCAAAGACTCAAAGACAAAGCTCATTATTATAGATAATAATATAAGAACTTATTCACAACTTAAACCAACCACGCCATTACGCGTCCCATCTCCATTCATTAGTGACGTCAACACTCTTGCTGCTCCTCTAGATTCGCACAGAGTAACCTATACATATAATAAAATTGTAACTAAGCCGAATCTGTACATTAAATATTTTTTGGAAAATCTCATTGAAATAGACATTATTATCGATATAGAGGACGAATCTATAGTTTTTAGAATTTTTGTCTGTCTGTCTGTTATCGCATCACAGAAAATCCACTGAAGGGATTTTGATGAAATTTGGTATGGTCAGAGCTGGTTATCCGAATCAACATATAGGATACTTTTTACCGCGAGATAATATATCATTTCTGAGAAATGAATACTAAACGTGAAAACGTAAGCAGGAACGAATCCGAGCGGAGCGAAAGTGAGTCGCTAGTCTATATAATATATAAATAAGCAAAGAAAAACAGTTCAATACTTTTTTCTGTTTCTCAACATTTTTTTTTCTTTTTGCGTAGTAGCTATTGATGAGTTTTAGTGTTATCAGTAAAATAGTTTTGGAAACGGTTTTTTATATAGATAGGTAAATTCTATTCATGTAATATGTTTTACTAAATTTTCATCAATGATTATGATTAAATTTCTACCAGGGAGCAAACATTAGTATATATTATTCCTTGATTCATATCGATCATTAACATTGATAATAATCATTGAGCCAGAGCCATTATTACACGAAACCTTCCATAAAATGAATATTGAAAGCACAAAACCAACAAAAAGCACATATAATCAAAAACGAATTGTGAGCAACAGAATGTTAAGTTGAATATGAAATTCAAAAAAGTGTGCAGTATTGTATAGCTTTTTAATGAGCTACAATTTAGTCGTATTTAATATGATATATTCATAATTGAGAAAAGATAACTGCTTAACTAAGTAAATTGTTCCGGATAAGTTTAATATTTGTCATGGCCATACAATTTTCTCAACCAGTTAAGATAAACACAGTTTGGACCACCACTTCAAATCACTTCAAAATCAGTAAAACCTAGTTTTAAATGAATGATTAAATCTATTGTTGCTGATTTTTCAAATAAATTTAAAATATTTGCTAAGTTAAATTGTTAGATAATAGTGAGTATCAAGTCATATTTTATAACAACAAAGCTACTACCATAAAACAATGTTCATTTGAAAAGCTCTCAATGAGTTTGCACTTTTTATGTAAAATTAATATCAGTAAAATGTTTAGTCACTGCCTGCTAACTGTTTCTCCTTTGACTAAATATTATACCTATATTTTGTTGTAATAATATCTTTTATAAATTTTAATAGAAAAAGAAAATTATATCTAATTATTATTTATTATATACTAGCGACTCACCCTCGCCTTGCTCGGGTTCGCCTCTAGACAAACAAAAACAAATCTATCCCACGGGAACCGTACATTTTTCCGGGATAAAAAGTAACTTATTTGTTATTCTGATAAATGAAATATATTATTGTAAAGTTTCTTTAAAATCCAATCAGTAGTTTTTGTGTACTAAGCTGTAGCTGTAGCTGTATAAGTTACTATGGTTTTTTAATTATCCCACAGGAACTCTTTAATTTTCCGGGATGAAAATTATCTAAAATGTTGACCGGGGATATAAGGTACCACCATCCAAAATGTCATTGAAATCAGTCCAACAGTTTCAGAGATTAGCCCGTACAAACAGACAAACAGACAAAGAAACAAAAAAATTGAAAAAATCAGGATTTGTTCTATTTCTCTTTTTACATCCCCCTGACTCGGTGTTTTGCATTTTTTACTATGTACAGACATTTGACTTCTACAGTTTTATTATATCTATAGATATATAATCTATAGAGTGAAAATTAACTGCTGAGCAATTTGTTGGAAACAATTACGAGCAATAGATTTGTATGAATGCGCAACGCGTCGTAGCGAGCGTTGACGTAGTCGCGTAGCACGTCACGCGTAGACTTCGCGTAGGCGGTCTTTCTGCAATGCGCGGCTTATTTCAAGAATACAGCTTTTTAAATATAAAAATGTTAATTAAATAATTTTTTTATTACTAATTTCTTACGATATAAGAATTGTAATTTACGTTATTGCTTATTGTAATAAATTTCGATACTATTACGAAGTTTTATAATTTAATCATTTATTATATTAGATTTGCTACAAATTATATATACTTAGCAGTTGTAAATATTGTTAATGCACATTGTGTAATTATTAAAAAATATAAAAAAATAAAATAATCAAATCTATTTTTAAAGTTGCCGCTAAAACAATCAATATTTACTTTTGAGCTATTTTTGTGACCTAGAAAGTAAGATCGCGTTACCGTACCGACCGCATTGTATTCGATCGAGTTAACTTTTTACTTTCACGAAACGTACGCTGAATCGATAGGCGGCCGTCGCGGTTGCAGCTTTACAATTATTGTGCCGCCTGTAGCGCGAATTTAGGGCAATGAGAGGCGGTGGCGGCAACCCGGGCAGTTCGCTTCGCGCCGTGCGCCGGCCGCCCGTGTTTCAGCCGGACTCCCCGCGACGACCCCTCGAGGCACCCCCGCACCGCCTGCCATGCGCCGCGAGCGAGGCGCGCACCCCCTAGCCTGACACAGCACAAGCATACACTGTTGCGCGGCCTCCGCATTGATTCCACATGACTTCAGTGCCGTGAAGTGATAATGAGCGTGCGAAATGAGGACCCCAGTGAATATCCTGACCTACTTCAATATATATCGGTCACAACTTTTCACGTTATGCTGATAAATTAATCCGTTATTTTAAATGTTCGTGCGCAAATAAGGTATGTTTTACTTTCTAGTTTCTTTCTTGTAGTAAACAAGTTGAGTGAGTCAGTTGAGCCGGCTTACTTTTTAAAAAATTATTTACCATAAAAAAATAATATTTAACTTTTTATTTCTATTTTGGTTATAACTATATTTTGTAGTGGTATTTGTGTAGTTCTACAAATATCAACATTTACTAAAAGTATAATTGATAAATCTTATTTTTAACGCGATTATATAAAAGTGTCTGATAAGAATTGCAATCATATTAGCATATTGCCTATTTACTGTAATATTTGCTGATGGTAGATAAACCAATACTGTGCTAGTACAGAAGCAATATCCGCTTCTACTTTTATTGGGAAAACACCACGCCGGTTACACTCAATGGCAAAGGTTATATGTATTTAAATGCAAATGCTCAATGTTTTGTATAAAGGAATTATTTTTTGTTACGTTAAAGTTTTTGCACTCATCGAACGTCCATTTATTTTAGTAATAAAAATCACATTATAACACTTCTTAACATCATTACGAATATTTAACTTAATTATTATTTTTCTTACTGAAACATAGCTATTTCTCGTATTCTTTTGTTTAGCTCCATATGCCTTCAGCATACAAAAGAGGAGAACAATAGAATAGTGAAGTAAAACAATGAGATTATTTTAAGAATATTTTATACGAGTGTGTTACACTATGTTTCTCGCGGTTGTGGTATTAAATTTCTTAATTACAAAGTCGAAGTTTATCTACAGGCTAGTAAAAATATAATAAAACAATGTTAAAATGAAAATTATTTCTTGTATATTTGAACTAGTGGCTTGGCCTCGTTTCGCTCGGGTGCATTCCTATGTGTCCTTTGCGATCTGATATCAACTTTTTTATATGTACAATATAATATGTATGTATTCAACTTTTGGAAAATTTTATAACAAACATGTGTTACTAAGCGATATAATGTATTTGTATACTAAATTTTTTAACAGTTTCTATTTGCTTGATGGAGCAATAAACATTCACACAAAAAAAACTTTCGTATTTAAAATAATAATAAGTGTTAAAGGGACTGAAACATTAAAATATTAAAGCCGATAATAAAACTTTAAAGATAGATAAATACATAATCGTCGAAATGTTGACACAAACTATTGTGCCTAAATAAAATTTTCAGAGAAGCGAATTTGCGAGCTTAAATTATTTAAAGTTTTATTAAACGTTATAATTCGGAAGAGCAAAAGATTCAGAACTAAATACAGTATTAGGGCGAGCTGTTGGTAAATTTAATATAAAGCAACATAAATCGTCGTGCAACTTTCTTCTTGAAACTACATTTTTCATTCAATTCGATCCTTACCTTTGGCTTTTACGAGTGCCGGCTAAGGACATTTCACTTCGCCAATGTTACCTACAAATTCTTTAGCTTTCAGTTATTTTGTTCAAGTGCTTATACTGTCCTTTTCACACTGTTTTTTACTTATTATTTGTTATAATAAATATTTTACTCAGTTTTATACTTATTAAAATTTTATACAATATTCAGTCAAAAGATAATAAAAAGATATAACCTCACTTCTTTCTAGTCCTTTTTTCTTAACAATTTAGCTCTATAAATGTATAGTTATAATTTTGTTGACCACACAGATAACTATACGTAAATGAGGTTTAATAACCTTGTATGGTTTACGCCCTCATTACAAGGGAACTCGATTATACCGTACCCTGCGTATCCGCCGTTAACAAACTAATTATTCAAATTCTGTGATTTTCATTTATTTTCAGAATAATTTCAAGAATTATTCAAATAAAACATGCAGTTCACAAAATGGAAACGAATTTGCTTAAAATTAAAACAGGAACCAAAATTAAAACAATATATATTTATTATTAAATTAATCACGACTCTACCAACAGACGGAAATAAAAACCAGTTAGTCCCGGGAAGAATTATAAAAAGCATAGCAGGACTAAAATTGCTTTTTTTTTTTGGATAAAATTATGAATTATAAACAATTCTTTAACATTGGAATAGCCTCTAGGCGATTTCATCACTCTCAAAGAGTGTTATCTTCTGTAACGTAATTTATTGTATTATAACCTTTAGTAAACAGACGTTCTTTAACATTTTTCTTAAATTTAACAAGTGGTAGCTCAGTGGTAAAGCACTTGCTTGGGAATTCAAGTGAAGCGGGTTCAAATCCCGAGTATCGCATTTCCGATATTTTTATGTGCGAGTCATTTCCTGTTGGAAACACTTATCTTAACGGTGAAGGAAAACGTGAGGAAACCTGCATGTCTGAGAGAACATAGCAAGTTTTCAAAAGACATGTGAAATTCGCCAATCCGTACTTGGCCAGCGTGGTGGACAATGGCCCGTTCCCCCTCGTACTGAAGAGTGGCCCGTGCCCAGTAGTGGGACGTTAAAAAGGGCTGTATACTATAGAAGCTTCTGGAACGTTGTCTGGGATCCTATTGTATAAACGTATACCATACCCATAAAATAAATTATATTATTGACAATGTGTAACAGAGTCATAGATATTGTAATTTTGTGTTCCCTTTTGGAATTCTCCGGAGAATCATTAATATTTTACGAACAATCATAACATTTTTATACACATATTGAGAAGCTATAAAGACGGTAAGGTTTAGTTTGGTCTAGGATCTGTATTACAAAATTAGATTTCTTTAAAAATTTACTTTCATGAATTTAAAAAAGTAACGATTTTGGTTTATGAATTAAAAGTTCATTTATAAGTGGCTTCCTTCAGATCGTACGCGTGTGTTGCAAGAACAGTTGTTTTAGAGTGATGGGCGATAAAAGAGTCTGATAGACGGAATTTTATTCAAACTATGTATCAAAAAGTATTTTCATTGTTAATATATTTTATTATGTGGTATTTTATTAGGTACTTTTCTTTATTTTTAATTTAGAGTACTATATATACATGTATAAATACATATTTGTCTGCTAGAGCACAGTCTCTTAAATTTTATATAATTGTATACATAAATAAACTAAACATACGTATAAGTTGAATTTAATACATTAGCTAATGTAACTGAGAAAGAAAATTGAGTTGTTTACTTATATAAATAGAACAGATTTCATTCTCTGGGAATGCGCATATTCTATTTTATTACTTTGGTCTTAGTAAATATTTAAAAAAAAATAGTATTTATACTACGGCTATAAAGTCTTTATTAAAATATGCTTTTTATTTGTAAAATGTAGAAGTAGTTTACATTTGTTATAAAGTATTGGTTTCTTATTTAGTTGTATAAATAATTATTCAAATGATAATGTTATGTGGTAGCGGATATTCATTGAAATTGGTGAAATAACTCTGTTTCACCTCCAATTTTCTTTGCGGGAATTCAGTCGGGACTTTCGGAATTCTTTCATTCTCCATTTTATATTAGTATTGAGATATTAAACGTTACAGAATATAAATATTAAGAGATTAATATAAACTTATTTTTTTAATTAAGTAACTAAATAATCTAGTGGTAGATTAACTCTTCGCTCGTTGATTTGTTAGCTTTTTTTAGATAATTACAAAGCAATGGATTGCCGTAATTTTTTGGCTTAAGGATAGTTTACGGGTCGAAAATTAGTAATACACATATAATATAATATAATAATAATGTCCTCCTGACCGATTCCGGCCACGGCGGCCAATCTCATTGAGACTAGCCAACTGCGCAGGAGATATTATAGTGCACAAGTGTACGCGCAGACACAAGTGCACTCTCTATTCCTGTCACTCTCATACTCCGGTGGGACGACTACTCGACACGACCGGTGAGAGTTATGGCGCAGGACCGACGGCTTTACGTGCTCTCCGAGGCACGGGGGTGAAACACCGCCAACTTCCCAACTCCGGGCTGTTACTGAGGCTTACTATACAGAAAGACTCAATAACTAAACTTGGCCCGACCCGGGACTCGAACCCAGGACCTCAGGATGTGCAGCCGTACATGCTAGCCACTACACCACCGAGGCAGTTAATACATATAACTGTACTAAGTGTACTACGTAGTAATACGATTTTTATATGTCGTAATATATGTAAATCGTAAACCGACATCTTGTAGATATTTACTTTATATGTTAAAATAGGTACTGAAAAGGTTATTTTTTGGCGAATGCTAATAAAATTCACCTTAACGATTCAGGTCAGGGTGGATCAGAAATGTTTCTTCACTCTCATAGTCTAATGGAATGGCTATCCGATACGACCGGAGGGAGATCAGGTACATGACCCACGATGGTTTTACGTGCTCTCCGAGGCATCTTGGTGTAATATCACTAATATCTAATTTCCGCTGCTATGAAGAATTTGGTCTCACCCGGGATTCAAACCCAAGAACTTATGGTTTTTTATACAAAATAGCCACTAGACGAGTCAGAATAAACGATGTAACATAAATATTCGGCTAACATTAACATTAATGTTAATACATATTTCTTCTCGTTCAGATTATCCTCATAATAAATCATATTATGGCTATTAACCTCAACGACTTATTTGTGTGGAAAAACAATATTAAGCATTGAGAAAATTCTAAGTAAATGTATTAAGGTGAAATATTTTTATAATATCGGCTTAGATTTGAATGAAAAAGAAATTTTAGTAGGTACTTAGTTTAAATGTTTTACATTATAAGTGTACTGTAAGCTGTTCTGGTATACCTTGACTTGAATTCTTTATACCAACCCTGTCTTTCGGTTTACAACTTTAAATTAGTAATAGATGCTATTTTTGAATAAAGATCACTGCCTTATAATATATATTGTGCTATATAGAAATATGATAACGTTTTTAACTACAATAAAAACGGGATTATTATAACAATTCGACATTATATGGAATATTTTAAATATTACTATGATTTTCTTATGAAAAACCGATAGAAATTGTTGTTTTACGTTCTTTATACAAATAGACGATATTTTATTAGATAGATGCATTTTATGTACTCTTATGGTCACATTATATTTTAACTATAGGAATATTTATTTACTCGTTAACTGCTTCCCAAATGGCCTTTATATTCACTGAGAGCTATTAACACTTAAATGTGCTTCTTTAAATATCACCCGAATCACTCGAAAAAATGGTATAAAACTAACTTATGTCCCCCCCGAGCCTCGTTCTAGGTAGGTACGTGCTGAATTCTACCACCAATGATTTAAATTCTTAGTGCGTCAATAGGTAATAAATAACTCATTTTAACTACATATAACGTCCCTGCTAATAATAAAGAAATTTAAATTTTATTATACTTCCTATGCATTACATGAGGTACATATATATTTATTATAATATTGTACAGCTGTCTACGATTAGGTGTTCAACAAATGTCGATTTTGTCCAAAAGGTCGCAGTTCATTCGTTTAGAACTCGTTCCAATCGATTTTTATGTTATAAAGTATGTATATTAAATACTGCCGTAGAGCGACACATTAAATCCTGGGCTATGAATATAAATGAAAGTACAAATGAGTTACAAAAAATAGTAAAAATGTTAAGCCTATATTTTTAAACTAGGATAGTTATGACGAGGATTATAGGTTCAATTCTTTTTCAGGGTAATGAAAAGTAAAAGTGCCAGCGAAAAACGTGTGTGAACAGACGTCAGTATATCAATAAAGCGTAGTGTTGGTAGCCAATACTCTTTGTGAATTGTAGAGCAATGTTTGAAAAAGAGTAAAAAAGAGCAATGTTTGTTTATTTTTTATATGAAGTATTGACTGTCTCTGCTGTTGGAGTTTGCCACATTTCGTTAGTCTGATATTACCAAATGAAAGCTGATTGATGACAACTGGCACGGAAAATGAACGTAGCTTTCGAAGCGACGACTGCTTTGTTATTATGCCACGAAGCGTTACGCCTCCAAGTGTGTAAAATGATTAGTAATGTCCGCAAAATAAATTTGATTTAGTCCTTTGCGTTTACGTGTAGGCTTATTCATTTGATAGAAAGTATATCTTCTTCTTCATTCTTCACAAAAAGAGCTTCCAGCTAAGTCCTTTCCAAGAAGTTGTTTCATTAAGTCTTTTTTTCTTTATTTCAAGAGATAAATACCAAAAAAAATCAAGACCATAAATAATATATAGATATTTTTACACCGTATTTTTATATAAAGAATTACAGTGCCAAGCGCAACGAAATCGACATACCTCTGTTGCTTCTTCTAATGTTTTTTTCATAAACATACGTCGGGGGGTTGTTTATAATGGACATAATCTACCTATATTAAATACTAGGTATTCTAAAGTCCTTAGAAGTCTCCTTTAACTTTACCTTCTACTCACTCTTCTATTTTTATCTAGCAATATAATAATAATACAATCATATTATTCATAACGTTATAATGATTAAAGTATAAAAAAATTACAATATTCTAGTTATTTATATTACAATACTCTACTTATGTTTAAGCAGACGAATAAATATGCATATTTATTCGTCTGCTTAAACGTACCAAATTTATAGTAAACAACAATTCAATATAAGATCACCGGCTGCATCATATGTCGAACGTCGAAGTCACAAATGGAAAAGCTGACTCGCCAAAGTTTTAATTTGTTTAGAAAACATATTGTATAAAGTTATAATAAAACATGAACGGATAGTTCAAGTTTTGCAAATATTAAAATTGTTTCTTTTTACGTTTAGATATACGACTTATGTCATGTACATAATATACATAAATGCGTACCCAATATCCTATCTTGCATTTCTTTTGTTTAATAATATAAGTATCAGCTGCATAATAATCAACTACAAGTCTTTTTTGACACGACACGTTTGGCTCAGTTTGTAGTAACCCTACTTGCTGTGCCAGAGGTCGCAGGTTCGAGTCCCGCTGGGGCATACATTTGTTTGATGAGCACGAATGTTTGTACTCTAGTCATGGGTGTTTATATTTATAATATGTATGTATTTAAAGTTATATATGTGTAGTATATCAACTATCTGGTATCCATAACACAGGCCTCGTAGCTTACCATGGAACTAGATGGCGTTGTGTGATAATGTCCCAACATATTTATTTATTTTTTGTGAAGCATAGAAAAACAAAAAAAAGTGAAAAATTATATGTATATCTTTGTTTGTTACTCATTTACTCGTATTTAAATCTTTTAGTGCACAGATAACCTACATGACCATTGACCATGTAAGTATTTATCACAATCTAGATGAGGTTTATGAGAAATCTGAGTTTCTACTGGTATTTTTTTAAATATAGTTGATGCCCAATTATTACTATCATAATATTTTGCTTTTGTCAACTGGTGGTTGGCCCCTCTCATGCCACGCCACTGAGTTCGATCTTCAGCTCTACGTATTCAACCACTGCCAGCCACTTTACGTATATCGTCACTCCAACTAGCTGAAGTGGTCTCTACTCTAGAACTCATATATGTACAACCTGTCGTCAAATACCAACTTTATTTTGATTTTCGTGTATATTCGTTGTTTTGCTTCAGTTAGAGTGATTAGTGATATATAAATCATAACCCTATCACCTGTACGGTTGATATAAATATGTTTTGCTTGCAGCATTTAAATTCGTAATTGCTTACTAATTATGCATAATAAAACCCTTTATTATCCGTGAGAAATAAGATGTTTTTATCGACGCGTCGACGCGAGCTGCGGGCAAAAACTAGCGATTAATTCATTTATTTAAAATATATAAATTTAATATTTTCAAATAGATGTAAAAATTACTTGATAATAAAGTACAGTGTAAGATTTCTGTACATTATGTCAATGAGTAGCACTCAGGTATTTTCGGCACGTTTTCATTAACTTAAGGAAGTGCCTAAGAGCCTCATCCTGATTTTCTCGTCCGATGTGAGTTTCAACTTAATACTACCACTCGTGTACGTGTACGTGCACTCGTAGTGTTTACTATTTTTTGTTTTACGATCATTAGAAAAAATATGTGAATATGATCTTGTTCATATAAAGCAAAGTGTCTCTATATACATAAAAATAAATATTTCCAGTTGTCTATTGTCCATTTGTAATACAACGTTTATTGTTGTGTAGAATCGTCCAAATTTTATATATTACCTGTAATGCACGATAGGTGTTGGCCCTGAACTCACAACAGTACATGCTGGCATTAGATGGATAAGACTTTTAGGTTTTTACATATTTTTATTTGTACCTACGTGTAAGTTTGAATGCATACACGTATGTATATGTATGCATATATAGATGTTATTTTCTTTGTAACTACCTCAGTGAGACCAGGCGCTTTAGTACCATCTTTACATATAATAAAACAGTCTTAGCGAAATCTGTACATGAAATATTAAAAAAAAAATGACTGTAACGTATTTTGTACAGACCCAAAACAATAGTTATGAAAATTTTTGTCTGTTTGTGTGTGCGCGTTTCACGCAAAAAGGGCAGATTTTAACTAAATTTTGTGTAGTGATAACTTACTTATTAATGGGGTCAATATTTAGGATACCTTTTACTACAGGTTTTTTTTCGGCTTTCCGGGAAAATGCACTATTCAATTCATCATACTGATTCAAATCATCTTTAGAAATTGACATGGATAACGCTGGCTAAGCATATTAGGTTTAACAATCCGCAACATCAAGCATGAATCTATCTCCTAAGGTACACGTGCAATAACCACTCGAGCGAAGTGAGGGTAAGTCGCCAGTAATATATAAGTCAATAATCTATATCTATGCCGTGAATCACGTCAAGACTAAAAAGCATATTTTCGCTTTTATCTATACATATAATAAAACTGTAGAGGTCGAATGTCTGTACACAGAAAAAAAAGGCTAAGAACCGAGTCAGGGGATGTAAGAAGAGAAATAGAACAAATCAAGATTTTTTTTTTAAAAATTGTTTTTCTGTCCGAACGTCTCTTTGTACGGACTAATCTCCGAAACTGTTAGACCGATTTAAATGAAATTTTGTACGGTGATACCTTATGCTTCCGGTCAACATCCTAGATACTTTTTATCTCGGAAAATTAAAGAGTTCCCGTAAGATAGGTATAAAACTATAGTAACTTATACAGCTTAGTACACAAAAACTACTTATTGGATTTTAATGAAACTTTACAATTTCATACACCAGAATAACAAATAGACTACGTTTTATTCCGGAAAAATGAACGGTTCCTGTAGGATAGATTTGTTTTTGCTTGTCAAGGGGCGAACCCGAGCGTAGCGAGGGTGAGCCGCTAGTTATTATATAAGATAAAATTAAGAAAGCTCACATGAGTTAAACCTGTTAGAGACCGAAATAAGGAGATATAGTCTATATCTGCTAAGATGGACTGAATAAAGCATTACCTAAATAAACTAAGATCAAATTTTTGATTTGAGTTTTACCAGTTTATCACATGTTTGTACTGCGTATTAACCTGGTTGCGCAGTGAAGGAAAAACTCATATATTATTTATCCCTGAACTTCTTGATTTCTCGCGTAAGGCGCTATTCGCGTAGAATATTTTTCACGTTGTTTAAATATGTACAAATGGTTCGCTCGTCCCTCGTCGGAACTCGGAAGGTCGTATTCGTTTTAGGTGTACTCGATCTAAGATTTTCTCGGTTTTCATTGTCTTTGATATTGATTTGGGCCGAATCGAGACTATTTAATGTGTTTTTGTTATAAATATCACAACTTTCAACGCTCACACGATGGCAGTACGAAAAGTAAAGCCATCAATTTACACATAGTTTATTGTAGTACTAGCGTCCCTTGGTACGTTTTAATTTTTTTCGGCGAAACCCTAATTCTTTTTCTAAAATAAAAGTAGCCTAAGCTACTCCTTATAATATCAGCTATCTACCAGTGAAAGTCCCGTTAAAATTGGTCTAGCCGTTTCGGATAAGCCGGAACAAACAGACAGACGGACAGACAAAAATTTTAAAAATTGTGTTTTTCTTATAAGTACCGTTTATAATTCCATATGCATTTACTATAAAGCTGTTATTTTGATATTACAAACAGACACTTCAATTTTATTTATCTATATAGATAAGGGTTATTAATTTTTATACCAAGTATTTAAATAGTACATTTATTATTCATTCATTTATTTATTAGTTTTATCAATCTGTGTTGACTTTGATTTCATTGGTTGACATGTGATTTGTTGGTCGTCAACGTCAACACGGACCAATAAAAAACTCGGATTTTTCCCCGGAAATAAGTGATGTAAAACTAAGATATGTGGTCAATTGCATCATTCCGGGTGGAGCACGAAATCAATCCAAGTGTTTGTGTCAAGTTAACTGTTGTACTTATATTAAAACCAGTGAACTATTATGATTTAATAATAAAAAGTGTTAAATACAGCTAACGAGTCTATCTCTTAGTATCTTCTTTAAGAACAAGTTTATAATAGCTTAACAGAAAATATTTCTTGACAAGTAAGTATTAGTACGCAATAATACCTTAATTAAAGTGAACTTTTAATATCTGCTTATAAACACTAATATATTGTATAACATTCTAAATAAGCTTAGTAAGTCCTTGGTATTTTTGTTTATTGGTCCATAGTACAATACACGTTAGATAATAAACGATGTAGAAAAAGCGAATGTGACATTATTATCTTGTTTTTGTCTTGGTATTTTTCATTGACATCGGGTTAAATGTCAAAGGCCGAAAACAAAGTGCTCTGATTAGACATGTTATCCCCTGCTCAAAGTGAGCTTTTATTTGGCAGTTTTTTTCTTGACAATAGTAATGCTTGTAATAGGTATTTTTAAGTTATGCCAATATTTTAAGGATGACTTAATAAGTATTTTCTAGACTTTTTGTCTTATATATTTATTAACACATTACAGGAACCTAATATATCGACATAAAGAATTGACCGTTTAAAAGACTATAATGGAGCCCCTTAGAGTCTACGACAAATAACGTAGGTCTATGTATACATAAAAATACATGCAGACGAACATAGAACTTCCTCCTTTTTGGAAATCGATTAAAAATTAAGATACAGTTCTACGTAAAAGAAGGATAATCAAATAAACAAACTATGATGTTACTATACTTGTAATTATTCTTCCATGTAACTAACATCTATTGATGTCACATCCTACAAGCTTACGTAATCTATACTAATATTATAAATCTGAAGGTATTGTATATTTTTTTTTTATAAATATATACACGTTAAAAATTCTTTTACATTTTATAGCCTATTTGATAAAGGCAGGCTGACTTATAAGCGTCACACTTTGCCTCTTAGGAGCAGAGCAATTATTATCCATTATCTATATAAATGCGAAGAGAGCCGCAGGAAAAAGTGTGTATTTATAATATATATACTTTTACTATGTAAATACTACTTTAGTTAGTAACAGATTTTATTAGGATATTGTGCAATAGTCGTCAATATAGCTCTACTAGAGCAGATGCATCACGCGAAGTTTCCATTAAACTACGAGTATAAGTATAGGAGATTATTAAATATAAAAATATTTAAATGCTTTATGAATTTTAATTCGTTGTACTTTGAATACAACATATGTTTTAGATTCATTTCATTACTTACGTAACATTATATTTTAGTTGGTATAGTATAGTATTCAAGTGCTTCGCTAGTAAAGGTTGTAGTGTGATGCTAGATAGCCTATCTTAATACCCTTATAGCCTTATAGCCTATCCTAGTAACCTTCTTCTAAGCTTCTTTTTATAAACAGGATATAATAAAATGTGTGTGTACGTATGTAGGTACGTAAGAGGTTACACTTCTTTGGCGTAAGAGAACAAAAATAGCTAAAGTTTTCATCCCGTATGTCATAACTCTCTGTTTGTAAAAGGAATACAACTAACTTCATCATGTCGATTTTAAGAAGTATAACTTCAAAAAATAACAAACTTCAGCTTAATATATTTGTATAAATCTACGTTATCTATATCTATATTCTATATATACATAAAATGTTTTGTCCTGACTGACTGACTGATCGATCAACGCACAGCCTAAACCGTTGCACGTAGAAACGTGAAATCTGGAGGACATATTCCTTATACAATGTAGGCATCCGCTAAGAAAGAATTTTTTGAAATTCATCCCCTAAGGGCGTAAAATAGGTGATACAAGATTGTATGAAACTCAGTCATTCTTAACGCGAAATGCACAGAAAGTGGTATTTAGCTTTAAGATGAAAAATTTGAAATATATGTATTAAATTTTATTCGAAATTCATCCCTTAAGAGGGTAAAAGGGGGTGATAAAGTTTATATGGGCAAATAATTATTTATGGTCAGAATTACTTGAAACTTGGTATTAATGCTCTTCAATAAAATTAAATAAATACGTATTTTAGCATTTTTTGAAATTCATCCTATAAGGCTGTCAAATAGGGGATGAAAGTTTGTATGAAACTCTGTAATTGATGCACGGAAAATGGTATTTGGGTCGTTCTTCTTTTCTTGCGACAATGAATTGGTGTTTCTCAGTTTTTCGAGTTTTTCAAGTAACAATATTTTAATTTCAGTGTTAGATATTTTTTTGCAAATGTATTTAATTTTCATTTGGATCATTTAATCTTTATTTTCATGCCCATTAACATCATATGACATAGACATCATTATGAATTACTACTCTGTCACGGTATTTATTGAAAAATAAACACATGCAAAAAAGTGATTGGCTACAGAAAATTAGAGATTATTTAGTATTAAAAGGTATAAAGCGATGAGGATGTAAATTCTAACAATGAATACATAATAATCTATACTCTAATATGATACAAAATGAGGTGAGGGACAGATCAATGTCGCTAGAAAAGAAGAACGACCCATTTACCTTTAAAATGACAACTAAAACAATACAAATATCATTTTTTTTTCGAAATTCATCCCTTATAAGATTAAAAGGGGGTTGTGCTGTTTATATGAGGAAAAAATTGTTTATGGTCAGAATTACTTGAAACTTGCATGATTCTAAAGTCATAAACATTGTATGTGATTGTATCATTGTATTCTCTTCCTCTAACTTTGGAAAGATGGAGAGTAGAAAAATGTGCAAAAAATACAGGTAGTGGAGCTTGCTAAATACTTAAAGTGTTAATTTATTTACAGTCGCGTACACACGCGTAACATCTTTTAAGGTACTGGATATTTTGAGTTGCGATCGCTAAAATGAAATTTGTTTTCCTTATTTTTGCAAGTAATAAAGTTTGATCGCGGGCGAAGCCGCGGGTTCTGCTAGTCGAATATAAAGTAATATTGATGTCCAAGGGATGCTTTGAAGTAGCATATTATAAAAGTTCCCATATTATAAAATGTTCAAGTTATATCATTGGAATATTTGATCAATCAACAAAAATTTACAATGTTTTAAAGCCAAAAAGATTATACTATTAAAAGCCCATTAAAATCTAACGCACAATAACCATACATGAAAAACTAATTCTAATATATTATAATGACATATGTCAACTTGTCACTTGAAAGTTTGTTAAATAAAGTCATACGGATATTTTGTTTGATTAACTTCAAAAGGTTCAATAAAAATAAACAACACCGTGCAGTTATTTCTCGCTCAAATAAATAAACCTCTCGACGTAAAACTAGCTGTAAAAGTTTTTAAACGACGACTCGAGTTCAACTTTATAATTGATTTAAGGACAGATAAAAAACAATAAGGTCGCTACTGTCTTAACTCTTTTCGCTATTGCCCATTTATTTTAGAAGTTTCATTTCGATTTTCAAAGTTTAAACTCTATACTATTTATGGTTAACTAGCGACTTATCCTCGCTCCGCTCGGGTTCGTCTCTAGATGCGTTTTAACGGTTACTATATATTTCTCAGAGATGAGATATTTTCCTGCAGTAAAAAGTATCCTATATGTTGACTCAAATAATCAGCTATCATCATATCAAATTTCATCAAAATCTGCCTAGTGGTTTTCTCGTGACGCGTTACCAGATAGACAGACAGACAAAAATTCTAATAACTATAGATTCAGCCCTTGTATCAATAATAATGATTATTTCAATAAGATTTTCCGATGTAAGGATTCGACTCAGAATTTTATTATATGTATAGATTAATATTAACGATGATACAATATACACATATTTGTAGAATGATGAAGTATTTGTTTTAAAAAACAATATTTGGATTCAATAAAATGTTATGATCTAAAGAAAAATATTAAAGATAAAATACATTTTATGTAGAGCAAAATTTATTCATTCGGAAAAGCTTTATAAAAAATCTGCAAAAATTATTAAAAAAATATTAACTAGTTTAATTTTCGTTGAAAACGGACATTTTAAAAATGAAAATTCTTTTTTACTTTATTACTTGGACATATTGTGCAGTCATGTTACTGTGTAATTGTAGTTGTAAATGAAAAACCGTTGGAATATGTTATCTGAAACATTATTCTAAATTTATTATTATGTACATATATGTTCAGGTACTTGGTCATATCCATAAATAAATACATACAAGCATGTACATTGTCATTACTGAGCTTATGAATATGTTTAATTTCAATATGTGCTTTATATACTTACTGTCTGGCACAGTGGTCAGAATACTTGCTATTCTCTGACTCAGAAGCGTGGATTCGTTTCTCGCTTGAACCTAAATTCATACTGATATCGGAAGCTCGGAAGTAATTTTCCACTAGATGATCAAGGTTAAACTGCTGACGACTGTTATAGGATTTTATCTTCTCGAATGCTGAAATATCAAGGAGTAAGTAGAAAAGGGTCAAAATTTCACAATTTCCACAGTCAATTTTTCAAAACGTTTAGTGCCTACATTGTTTTATTTATTTTGCGTTTCTTACACTCGTTTTTATATTTTTCCAAATACATGTGATATATCCTCATATATCTTTATATATTTACCTTATCCGCCTAATTCCTTACTAGTTCTCTCGTCCATATATCTTATATGTTTATTTACAAGCCAATCTTGGATTTTATGGTTTTCCTATAAGTAGGTCTAAAAAATATTACTAGTGGAAGAGGTATAATAAATATTCTGGATATATTTTTTGCTTTGGACCTTGGAATTTACTTACTAGGCATTTTTAGTGTTCCGTAAACAAATTTTTAAAAACGAACTCTTATAATTTCTTCATGACCATGTCACAGCAGTATACGAAGACAATTGGAGCTACTTGCTAGGTAGTAGGTATCTCATGTGTATTGTTAAGACAATATTGTAGTAAAATTACAAAAAATAAATGTAATGTATTATGGTAATAGGTAGTTCAATCACGTAACTCTGGAGTAAAAAAAATTAAGTCTACATAAGTATGTGTCATGTTTTCGGATAGTTTTTTAAAATTCAGATAGATATTTCTATGTGACTTTTTTGATAGCCCCAATAATAGAGTTTTATGCTTCTATAAGTCGTAAATATTGGCCTAACTTTTAAAGTAATGGAGTGGAAAATTTCGAATAAATTGAGATAATATAGCTTCCAAAATACTTTCAAGGATATATATTTAAGAACAAGAAGATACGTTGAGTAATTTTTAAAATATGCGATATTTTCTGCTTTAAGCCTTCGGTAGCAAAATTATTTATTAACTTTGTTTCTCATAGTAATAATATCCACGATCCAACCTATTTACCATCTCTTATACATTATACATTTATTAATTTTAATATTACGTTTATTTTGTGTGTTATTTTATAATTTAAGTTTAAATAATATAAAGCATTTTTTTTAGTTTTTATATTTTGTAAATTTAATATACATAATAATTGTTCATTTTTTAAACTGCCTCGGAAGTGTAGGGGCTAGCATGTACGGCTGTACACCCAGAGGTCCTAGTTTCGAGTCCGGGCCGGGCCAGGTTTAGTTATTGAGTCTTTCTGTATAGTAAGCCTCAGTAACAGCCCGGAGTTGAGAAGTTGGCGGTGTTTCACCCCCGTGCCTTGGAGAGCACGTAAAGCCGTCGGTCCTGCGCCTCAACTCTCACCGGTCGTGTCTCCTGTCGTCCCACCGGAGTATGAGAGTGACGGAAATAGAGAGTGCACGTTGTGTCTGCGCTCTCTCTCACACGCGCTGCACTACAATATCTCCTGCGCAGTTGGCTAGTCTCAATGAGATTGGCCGCCGTAACTGGAATCGGTCAGGAGGACATTATTATACTTATACATATAAAATGGTTAAAATATTTAGGATCGTAATATTCGTCAACATAGAGAAAAGGTATTTTTTATGTCCAGCACTTCATTATCATGAAACTTTTTAGCATTAAAAGGAAACGTAACATAAGTAAGAGTGTATAAAATATTACTTACGTATTAAATTTAATTTCCATCACATGTAATATGATAATATCATATGGATAAATATAAGCCGGAGAATGGAAAAAGCCGAGTGAAATGACGAGTCATTCATTTATAGATAAATAAGACTATTGACTTATTTACCTTATATCATGTTGAAAAACACGACAAACATTGTATTGTAATGAAATCCAAACGTATGAAAACAGCTTTTTTGTTGTTGACTATATTATGTAGATATATATGTAGTACGTGGAAATGACTGTTGCGGCACGACATAAGTTTTCTCATAGAACAGGATTTTATAGCAGTGTCATGTTTTACATCTTATTTGCAGATATTATCTAGAAAAAATATATTTAAATAAAATCTCCGTTTAATATGAGAGTGTACAAAACGGAAATCTCATTCAATGTTATGCCGCTGATAAGTCTTTAGTTTATATTAAAAGCTATGTTTTTAATTTAGATTCTTTTGCTCTAAAAAGTGACACTCAAATCCGCACTTTTGATTATCAATAAAATCAGATAGGAATTTAAGTACAGATTCAATTATTATTAGTCCAAATATCTTTAAAACACAGTTAAAAAATATACATATAATGTCAATTTTAACCCATTACGATTTACGACAAACTGTGAATGAATTTAGTACTAAATAATTGCTTAATGTTTTTTTTAATTTTTATAATAAAACAATTATGCTGGCTTTAATTATAATTTTTGTATAGCATAAATGTTTATCCTAAAAAGTGGGTACTAAGTGGTACTTCTAATATTATTATTCTTAGGTAAAGACCGAACTATTTCCGTGTAATTAAGTTTTTACCCAAACACGAACGTACATACTCAACTTTGAACATACAATACAGAAAGCAATATTTAGCGCTTTTGAAAGTTACTAGACTGTCAGATGCATTCATTAACTTTGAGCTCATATTAAAATACTTGTATGAGTTCTGAAATATAAATAAATGACACATATCTAATCTAATATACTTAGTCTGGTCATAAGTTCTGTCACACAATAAAAACTTTTGAATTTAAAATGCTGGCCACAAAAAGTTTATTGAATTCGAATTTCGAATTTTTCATGAATATAAAAATGTATACTTTTTAGAAATTTACTCATTTTTAAATATGGAGTGGACACTTAAAGAAGACCGCGTTGCGGTTATTGCGTTGCATCCTTGCGATCTCGCGCCAATTCAGATTTTTGACATATTGAAAAATTTGAATATAACCAATAGATTCGTTTATCGTACCATCAAACGATACATTGAAGACTCTAGAGTAGATGACAGGTCAAGAAGTGGTCCCCTTCGCTCGGTTAGGACTCCAGCAGTGATAAAAGCTGTGAAGGCGCGAATTCAAAGAAATCCCATACGTAAGCAAAAACTTTTGGCCCCTTCAGATGGGTTTAAGCAGAACCACGGTGAAAAGGGTGTTAAATAAAGACTTAGGGCTTCGGGCATATCGAAGAAAAATAGGACATGGTTTGGACGCTCGTTTAATGGACCTGAGGTTGAAGAGATGTCGCGCTTTGTTGAAGCGGTACGCGGGATACAATAATCGGGAAATTCTTTTTTCGGATGAAAAAATTTTTAATGTGGAAGAGAGCTACAACAAACAAAATGTTACGGTGTACGCACAAAGTAGTGAAGAAGCGAGCAACCATGTTCCGCGTATCCAACGAGCCCATTTTCCATCCTCACTCATGGTTTGGTTGGGAGCTTCTTATTGGGGCTTAACTTAGGTACATTTTTGAGAGAAAGGCGTAAAAACAAATGCAGTTTTGTATCAAAATACAGTCCTCACGAACCTTGTGAAACCTCTTTCTCATACCATGATCAATAACAGGCGCTGGGTATTCCAAAAAGATTCTGCGCCAGCTCACAGAACGAAAAGCACTCAAGACTGGCTGGCGGCGCATGAAATTGATTTCATCCAGCACGAAGACTGGCCCTCCTCCAGTCCAGATTTGAGTCCGTTAGATTACAACATATGGCAAGACTTGGAGGAAAAGGCCTGCTCAACACGTTATCCTGATTTGGAGTCACTCAAGGCATCCTTGATTAAGACAGCCGTCGAAATTGACATGGACCTCGTTCGTGCTACGATAGACGACTGGCCGCGCCGGTTGAAGGTCTGTATTCAAAATCGTGGGGGTCATTTTGAATAAACTTTGTTAGCATAAGAATCTGTGTTTTATAAAGTTCATTTTGGTATATAAATGTTTACATCAATAATAAACATGTCTCAATTATTTCATATTAAACATGTGACAGAACTTATGACCTGACTATGTATTTAAACGAGCTATTCTTGTATATTTATATCTTTATTTATTTATACCAGCGATCTCGGAAATGGCTCTAAAGATTTCGCTGATATTTGATTTGGGCTTTCGGGGGCGAAAAATCGATCTAGATTAGTCTCATGTCTGGGAAAACGCGTGTTTTCGAGTTTTCATGCAGTTTTATTTTGCATTATTCTACGCAGAATATGCTTGATAATTTCTTACACTCACGTGTCTGAGATCGAATATCTATCGGATACAAAGTTTAACTTTTTTTTGTATTTATTCAAGTTTTTAGTTTTTTTTTTATCTCATAAATACGATGTAACAAAAAAGAACACCGAGCGAAGCTCGGTCGCCAGGTACTTTATTATAACTAGTGAACGCCGCGTGGTTGAAAATCTACCATAATTCATTAAGTTATACATTTATTGTCTTGCGTATATTACAATATTAACCTATTTTCAATTTGACCACAGACTTTAACAATAAACAAAAGAGTATATATGCGTGTGTGTGTCAAATACATGGTAGTAGGTATAATGTTTTTTTTATTGATTTGATATATTTTTATACATAATTAAAAAAAAAATGTTAGCATTCTGTACTCCTTCTCTATAAAAACTATAAGTGTGGGAAATTTCACACTCTACCGTCCGCGCAATTTTCGTAAAAAGGGGTACAAAGTTTTTGTTTCACGTAGAAGATAGATTAACTCAATATAATATAAAATATAAAAATAAATAAGTAACTTAATTAATAATTGCATATACCAATAAACTAATTAAGGCTAAGTTGTTTTATTACTAATAAATATGGATGTAATATCTTGAATTAAAAATTATTATTATATTAAAAAGAGTCAACTTTCTAGTAACTTTTAAACTTAATTTAACTTATTTTCTGCTAGTTACTTACTGTTGCAAAATTTTATTACAAGCAATATATGAGTCATAATCTATATGACACACAGACAAACTTGCACATTTTTAATAATAGGGTAATTTATTGTTCAATATAATTTAAAAAAAAAATTATTGGAACATGAAAGAACATTTACAACTTAAGTTATGTACTTTAGTAAAAATTGTGTTGTAGGGCCGCTAACGCCCACTATTATATAATATTTTAGTTTAATTCAATTTTCTTGTCATATTTAAATTGTGTCTCTAGTTTTTATAGTATATTTTGTTTAATGTAAAAAAATAAGTAACTTAACAATTTGAAAGCTCCAGGTAATAAGTAGAGTGTAAAAGTTTAACTGAGCAGTAAGAGATCATTTAGTCTAATTGAATAGGTCAAAATTAAACGGCGGCGACCGATGTTGGTTACACTATAGTTCTATTTCCGTACCGCTAATTCGATATATACCTATAATAAAAATGTAATGGGGTCAAATAGGTAGATTAATGTATATGTTTAGAGTAATATAATAATTAAACTACGGAACTTAACGCGTGAATTCGTAAGTTTCTACATACCTAGTTCTCGACGTTTCGATTGGGTTGGATCCCTAGGTTGATTCCCCATATAAAATTTCATACCCATTTTAACCCCTTAAGGGATGATTTTCGGGATAAATAGTATTTTATGTCCTTTCCAGGGATTCAAACTATTTTTTTACCAAATTTCATCTAAATCGGTTTAGTAGATTCAGAGATTACCCCCCTACAAAATCACAAACTCATAAACTTTACCTCTTTATAATATTAGTATAGATAATGAAACTGGATAATTAAAAAAAATATTTAGAGTAATTTGTGCTTAGTGGACTGTGAGAATATTATAAAAAATGTATTTTTTTTTATTTTCTAATTTTTTTTATAGTTTTTGAAAATAGGAAAATTGGTTATAGAACTAATGGTGGACTCTTTGTGTATGTTATGCGATTTTATTAAATCGTTAAATGTCGTGAATCAATTTTCGTGATTCCTTTTTTATTGAAGAAGTGGTTTAATAATTGCCTCAATAGGGGAGGGGTCTTACGTAACAAAAATGGCCTAAAATGGAATTATTTTAAAATATTTCAAAATCAGTATACTTTTTTAGTTAAAAAGTAATTAAAATGTATGTGTCGGCTGCTACAAAATGGTTGGACGTATTTCAAAGCGATGATTGCTTAAAATTATATAGATAATTGTTTTAATAATATATGTACCTATGTTAATTTCATTCCAATTGATTGAGTACATTCAAAGATTCAAGAACAATAGGGAACTTAAGTTTCTATTCTGCGCGCTCCTTTACAAAAGGGGAGTTAATTCGTGGATGCTGAATTAATACAACCTAAATCGCATGCATTATGCCATAGGCCATAGGTTGTATTATATATACCTAATCATACCTGATATAATTTTTTGTTAATAAATATAATCTTATCTTATTATATTAAACGAGAAATTCTTTGAAATATTTGAAGTTCTTTCGTGTATCTCGGAAACGGATTTGGATGTATTTAGATAAAGTCTACTTTTTAAGTTTATTTATGTACATAGGTGACATTTCTGAAAAAAGGAAATTTTAATAAACATTAATGAATAGACATAATTATCGATACACAGGCCGAATCTATAGTTCTAAGAAAATTTTGTCTGTCCTTCTATCTGTGTCTGTCTGTCTGTCTGTTACCGCATCACGGAAAAACCTCTGGAGTAATTTTGATGAAATTTGGTATGATAATAACTGGTTATCCGGGTCAACATATAGGATACTTTTTACTGTGGGAAAATATCTCATCTCTGAGAAATCTATACTAAACGTTTAAACGTAAGTAGGGATGAGCCCGAGCGGAACGAGGGTATGTCGCTAGTTATGAATAAGTTTATTCAAAATTCGAGTTCAAAGTTAAAATGTAAAAACGAACAAAGTCACCTTTGTGTGGACACGAGAATGTACTACTCGACTGAGGATGCCCCTACAAGGCACAAGCACCTGTTGAACCGTATAATATGCAATATGCTTTATAAAGAAAATTTTACAAATTTCGTACATCGCTTAAGAGATCTGTTCTCGAAAATATTTTTAAAACCTGTATGATCGCGGACTTTATGCCTTTGAAGTTATTTTATACATCTCTTATATTCGTACATATAGAATAAAAAATATTTTGTTAGAGTAAATGTTTGTCTATTTGTTGTAACTGCTCATTTTATTGTGATAAAACTTTAGTAGGTTTTTGATTATACGCTCGGGAAGGTTTCTAATATATTTTCATTAATGTACTGTGAGTTACACTTGGGCGGTCATGTGCTTAGTTAAAGAGATTGCGAATTATAAAGTTCAAGGGTTCAAGTCATGATTCCAATACAGATTATAAAGAGTCCCGAAATGAAAAGAATTATTCAAAGTATTTGGGAGAGCATCTAAAACTCTGCCTGTGATATTGAAAAAAAGCGAGCTTGTGCTTACATATAGACTTGTATTATATGCATAATCTCAAAATACAAAAACCTATAGAATATTTAGCAATTGATTTATGATCAAATATCTAATATCAAGGGGCGGTGATAAATTCGTTGACACTAGTTACACTCAAGTAATTATGAGTAGCTCCCCAGAGTAATCTAGTACTGAACATAACTTCCTAAACGTCACTAGCACCGAGATGATGCCGCATTGAAGCAACTTGTATAATGTATTACATATTATACGCATACTATGCAGTAGAATTAATTTATTACGCATTGAATATGTACACATATTACATAATATACAAAAAAAATATGTATCTATATTGTGTTATATTAAATAACTTTTACAGAGTTTCAGTGTCTGTATTTGAGTGTTTTATGTATTCAGCCCTTTTTAACGTCCCACTGCTGGGCACGGGCCTCCTTTCAATACGAGGGGAATCAGGCCATAGTCCACCACGCTGGCCAAGTGCGGGTTGGCGGACCCACTGTCTTTCGAAAACTTGCTAGGTTCTCTCAGACATGCAGGTTTCCTCACGATGTTTTCCTTCACCGTAAGGCAAGTGGTAATCATGTTAGAAATGATTCGCACATGAAAATATCAGAGATGTGAGATCCGGGATTAGAACCCGTTTCACTCGGTATTCCAAGCGAGCGCGTTACCACTGGGCTACCACTGCCTTCTGACTGTTTTATATTATTACTTAATAAATAAAAAAATACCATATAGAATATATAATATATATAATACTATATTTTTAATAATTACATTTCATACGATTTTACTTAATAAAACTTAAGTTTAATTATTAATTTTGATGTTCCAGACCTACTTAAAAATGTTATTATTAAAAGTATTATAGTACAAAGATATTTTTATATTTTTACGGGAAGTAGGACATTAATAGGCCAATATCGTGTTAGGGCATCTACAAAAGTGAACAAAGTATTCTTAAATTTATACGTTGGGATATCAAATTGGATTTTTACGTTCAATTTATTGCCATATAAAATACGATTTACAGCGACGATATCTAAATAGTTAAAATTTTGTATTTATTACCTATATTTATAAATAAGGTGACCCTTTTGGACTTTATATACATATAGTGCACAGATTAAACAACTTAACACGTCGTGTGAGATCAGCAGCTTTTAAAATTAAACATTAAAACCGCAATATTAATGATCGAGATAAAGTTTCTTAGAATTTAACTTTCAAAATCAATTAGTTATAGGAAATGAAAGACGGATAGAGTAGTCGCTACATTACTCTTCATCCATCTAAAATTGGTAATAAAAGGTTAAAATAAATAAGGTTAATCTCAAATATATATTATGTACTTTATTTTTAAACCTTAATTCGATAAATTACATCTTTGTAAATGATAGTAAGTAGCTAATAGGTTTTTATCAACAGTTAACTTCGATTATAAAAACCCTTCGATTTTGATATTATGATCGCATATTGGACACAATATCGATTTCTAATAACTGAACCTTTTACCCTTTCTTTTATAGGATAGAAATTATTCTAAAAGAAATAGGTAATTTGCCAATTTTCCTGATAGCATCAATTCAAAGCTATCATAATATTATTATAATAGTGATTTTACATTTTATTATTTTTCTAGTTTTTGGTACATATCTCGATTAGACTCTATCTATTGTATAAACTATAGTAATAACATAAACGTCGGATACAGGCGTTAAACTTATATTATCCTTTCTTTTGCATCGAGAGTTTAAAAATAAAACAATGTTTTACGGACAATGAAATGTCCAAGTTATTTATATAGGCTGTTTATTCAATTCCTTATTTCTTGCTTTTAGAAGTGTCAATTGATCACAATTTATTTAATTAAAGTAAGATAGGGAGGAAGATTTTCCTTTAAGACTTAAAAAAATACAAACAGTTTAAGATACTTTCTAAGAAATAAAATACTTGATTTTTATAAGTATAGATCTTTATAAGTACTTTTTTTTATAAGTACTTATAAATATCCAATAATACTTATATTTCATGGTAATATTAAAACTCTAACGTTTGAATAACAACCATCATACTTAAGAGTATACTATTTTATTAAATATTTTATCATCAAATTTACTGTTTCATATTTTCACTCGGGAAGGATTGGACATATTTCATTGTTTTTTATTATACAGAGAATGATCGCAATTAAAACACACTAACTAGCTAACATATATTTTAATCGATAGATTAATTTAAAGTTATAATTTTAGACCTCTGTTACTTTATGTCTGACGTAACATAAAGGTAATTTATACTTCTTATTAATAATTACTTTTGCTGTTTAGTTTTAGCATTTGTCGACTAAATTGGAATTTATCCAGCCAAAGCCAGTATACTTATACTATATTTTTTAAAAGTAACAAAACAAAAATGTTAAATATTAAGTGGGTTGTTTTCTATACAGCCTCTGCACGTCACGCCTAATCCGATAGCTTCTGAGATAAAATCTTTTAACCTAATTGCTTTAAGGGGAAAGAGATTCTGTATACAGTCGTACAAAAGCAGAATTAAAGAAATTGATTCACAGTATGTTCAAAAAGAAGTGATTTAATTAACGTTTTTTACAGAATAAGATGATTAATAAGTTAATTTTAGTAAAAAAAAATGGAGCATTGGCTTTTATACAATTTTTATCATTTTTTATCTCGTCAAAATGAACCAAATGAACTAAAATTAATATTTACTTTTAGGCTTCATCATTATATCTCAAAGAACAAGATAAGGAAGCAACACTTATTACATATTATGAAATGGTCATGTTTGGATAAGTTTAATAGGAGGTTGAAAAAATTGAGGGTTAACTGAAACGGGCCTCCGAGTAGTTTACTAAGGTCTCTTCAGCTTATTTGCCGAAAAGTCGATAAGCAAATTCATATATTATTATTAGTCATTTTATTCGCATGACTGACAATATTACAAGTAATGACGAGTTGCTATACACAGTAGAATGGCATCACAGATAATTAAAGCGCGCTTGAGCTCTTTATACTTGACGTATTATTATTTGAAGGTTCAGGGAACCCGTGTAGAGAGTATCGCTTAAAGCAGAGTTCTCAGATTCTTCAGAATTCAGGGACAAAGTAAAATTATTTTTAACTATATTCATGTCTAATTGGTATTAGCTAAGTGCTGTTTGAATAAATTAAAATAAGATGTGCTTTAATTTGATATTTTGTCGTATATAAGAGCAGGATATATTCAGTTAGTTATGTAGTGCTTTGCTTTTGCTTGAATTTGCAAGTATACCTGTATCATGAGACTTTTTATTAAGTAACCTTTTGTCTAAAAAAATAAAGGAAAGCTCTTTTCAGACTAGTCGTTTGAATATTAGTTGTGCTTAAATATAGACATTATCTCAAACACACCAACAGACATTATTGTACTCGTATAACGTTAGTCTTCTTTTAGAGATCTTCTTCTTTCATTTTCTTCTTTTCTTTTTAGATCATCTTCATTTCTGAATGCCATGTCTCTGAAAGGCATTTGTAGATTTTTCCTTTACCGACCATCCTTTTTTTTAGGAACCAGTGAAAGCAGTTATTTGGTCACACCAGTGGCGGGGTGTTATACTATCTTGTCTAGACTATCCAGTTGGCGGCGGGAATTGTGACTAAAATATCCTAGAACGCATCGGTAATAAATGGCTAAGAGTGAAGTTCTTATAAGGAGTTGCCCCAAAATAGATTTATTCGATGTTTTGGCGGTCCACGTTATGCGGGGTATTCTTCGCCAATACAACATTTTAGAGGCATCTATTTTTTTCTCTATCTTTGGCACGTATCGTCTTAGTCAGTTAACAATTTCTTAGAAATTATCCAGGAGGTGTCAAGCATCTTCAAAAAATAAAATTTTCAAATAGATTAAACTAATGAAAACTATATAACTATTCACTAAACTAAACTACCCCTATTGCATCCTCGTCCGTCAATTGGACCACTTAGACAGTTCTTCATCTTCATCGTTTTAATAATATAAATATTTTTCTTTGATTTTTAGATTTTTTTAGAAATAAAATTACCATTTCTTGGATTATTTGTTGAATTTTTTAAGAGTGGTCCCATATAAATTTCAAGAAATTATCCACCTTTCAAGAACTAATGATTACACTCAAAGTGATTTAGAAGTTGGTGATTTATAATTTAAGATCAACATCCGGCGATACAGTTCGAATTTCCTATTTTCTTTACACTCATTTTTATGAGTCTCTCTTTTGTGCCTACTTTATTTAATGATTGTATACTAAATTGAATTATAATTGCGGCTGTCACCGTAGACAGGAGCTTATAATATTATAAATATTTATAAATATAAAATCTATATAAATAAAAATGAATCACCGAAATGTATGTATGCGCATAATGTCCGATTGACTGCACCCAATTGCATAATTCTTTTTTGTGTGTTTGTCCTTGTCAAGACTTTTTTTTATAGAAGAAAATGAAACGAAATTTTTTTTTACTAAAATAAGCTTTTTTTTAAATCTTATGATATGAGAAGTGAGTGAATTAAATAGTTTTTATCTCGGAAATCAGCCCTTAAGGAGGTGAGAATGGGGATGAAAGTTTGTATGGGGAAGCAAGCTAGGGACGAACCCGAGCGAAGCGAGGGTGAATCCCTAGTTACATTTATAATGATCGAGAATAGGGAATATGTCCCTATTAAATACAGTAGGTATAAATAAAAATGTGTTCGCTCATTTACTTCAGAAAATAATGATAACTTTGGAAATGTCCTCTCGTTAATGATAGTCCTTTGTTTATACATTACTAATGGATCGAGTTCGTTGACTGGAAACGGTCGAACAAGCCTGATGCGGCTTTTGTTTAGTTCTTTCTTTGTTTTTATACTTACGGATAAAGTAAAAATCTCTATGTGCAATTCAAAATAATCATGCTTTTTAGTTCATATTAGTGACTTACCCTCGCTTCGATCGGGTGCGTGCTAGGTATGCGGACTTTAGTCACAATTTCATGGGTTTTAATTTTTTCGCTCGGCTCTGATTTGTTTTCTAAAATAAAAGTAGCCTAAGTTACTCCTTATAACATCAGCTATCTGCCAGTAAAAGTTCCATCCAGATCGGTCCAGCCGTTTCGGAGATTAGTCGGAACAAACAGACAGACATCCTATTATCCTATTATCCTGAAAAACATACTCGTAGGTATCCCGGTTAGAGGCTAGGTAACAAGAACTATTCTGTAGTGTTTTTCATAATGATTATTTTTTACCGTATTTTAGCTGATTATTAAAGAAGTTATTTATATATTGTTTTGGATTAAGCATTAAAAAAAATTACTGAATTGTATTTTGAAAGTTATTGAAACATCAATTTTAGTGTTTTGCACGAAATATATTTTACTATTATTAGTTACATTTATATTGTCTAGACTAGCAACTCACCCCCGCGGCGCTCGGGTACATTCCTAGTTACGTTTTAACGTTTAACTCAGAGATGAGATATTTTCCCGCAGTAAAAAGTATCCTATATGTTGACCCGGATAACCAGCTATCATCATACCAAATTTCATCAAAATATCTCCAGTGGTTTTCCCGTGATGCGGTAACAGACAGACAGACAGACAAAAATTCTAAAACTATAGATTTGGCTACTGTATCGATAATAAAGTCTATTTCAATAAGATTTTCCAAAAAATATTTAATGTACAGATTCGGCTTAGTTAAAATTTTATTATACGAGCATGTATAGATTAGGTATAAAAAACTTAATCTTTTATATAACCTTTTTTACCTAAGTAGGTATATTACTTTAAGAAGTATACAACAACTTAAAGTTAATATGACCTAATTTTCCTTTGCCATATCCTTTTCCAATACAATGTAATTTAAATGCATATAGGGAGGGTCCTTTCATCCGTTTTTATCCCTTCGAATCTGATCCACCTGGCTTATAAAATAAACATAAACTAAATGGTTTAAGAACCATTGGTAAGAGAAATAACTCTAATGAGATTATGAACCGATTTTTTCAATGCCAATTGGCCAATTCGAGTATGTATATTTCTATCTATTAATACACTTTTATTAATATATATAAATACGGAAGTTTGTTCGGGAGTGTGTTTGTTACTCACGTCGAAATGGCTGGACAGATTTGGATGAAATTTATTACGCAGACAATGTCCACGTAACACATTAAGGTTATCGTTATTATTTTCTAAAACTAGCTGTACCCCACGGTTTCACCGGCTAAATTTGTTTGATTATAAATATCAGTTTTACAATTACGCATGGAAGTCTGCCCGATTTGTTGACATTTATGATTTCTGCTCCGCTCCCTTGGGTAGTAGCATGATGATATATAACTAAACGGGCTATCTAATGCAAAAAGGATACTCTAATCGGATAAGTAGTTCCTGAGATTAGCGCGTTCAAACAAACAAACAAACAAACTCTGCCTCTATAAAACATTAGTATAGATGCGAAAATTTGTCAGGACATATTTTGATGTTTGGATGTATGCTTAACTTTACAGTAATATAGCTTATATATCAGAATAATACATAGGCTGTTTATAAAGATATTGTAATACATAAACTAAATACGCGGGTGGAGCCGTGGGAAAACGCAAGTTGAATATAAAATAAGTTAAAAAGTATTATAAGATTGAAGCGTTCAAAGCTATTTTTTTTATTCCTATAAGGAAGAATAAATGATTTCATAAAATTATGTCACCTTTCTGACTGAAGCGTTTAAAGGACGACGTGCATAATATTATCTAATCAGGCCACTTGACTGCGAGTTATAATTGCCTTAATTTAATACGCTTTATGCAGCATCTTATTAAAGAAATCTTGTATTTAATGAACATATTAGAGGCCTTCAGTAAATATCTTGGCTATATTTTTCATATACATAACTATAGTACTCGAAGCCTATACAGACTTGAAGTTCTTTTTTCTATTAGTTTTGGGGTGGATTTTGACGAAATGTGGACTTTGCTCACTATTGCGTCGATGACTTCTATTCATTCTTTATCTTTTTTCTGGGCAAGATAAAATTGATACCGAACAGACTGGAGATATACAGCTGGAATATACGGCTGAAAGTTAGAATAGAACTCTAACAAAACAGGGGCTAGTGTTTTTATTCAGCTTGCTAATATTATAGTAAATAAGCCATTTGAGCCACATTAAGCCACATTAAGCAGGCCCTAAAAGTGTGTTGTTGAAAAGTTTCGGAATGCATAATTAATATCTTGGTACTTAGTGCTAAGTAAATCATGGAAGTCGTCTTTAGATGAAGCTGATAAAGTAAGTGTAGAAGTGTAGGCGCAAGAGTGTAAAGTGTAGAATGAGAGTGAGTGCAAGTGTAGAGGTTAGGCCCTGCGCCTAGATTACAATTTAGGCGCAGGGCATAACATGCTTAGATATTTAGGAGAGTAGTAAAAGAGTTATTTTTATTAACTTTACTTTTACCTCGTAGAACGATACTATATTGTATAAAATATGAGACATTGCTTTATTAAAAGAAGCTATAATTACATATCTTTCGTGAAGGAGCTTTTTGAAGGCAAGTAATCAAGACAGTAAGATGTGCCTGCTCTAAATCGATAACAGTATTTACGTAGTTGTAGTGCATAATCTGCCTCTTAGTTCATAGGGAGACCTATCCTTATCGTAGAAGGTTCCAATTACCTAAGCGTGTACCTATGTGATACGCTATCATGAAGTTCATTTAATAAATTTCGACTTGTTTAACACGAACCGTAAAGACGATCCTTTTTTTCATCAAATGAAATAAGTAATGGTAGTTTGTGTTCGATCAATATACTGGAAGAGATAATGAAATCTGAGCTGTCGTTGATAACTTTTTAATTTCAAAAATACCATAACAAACATGAACATGTATGTAGATTTATTTAATTCAAGTATTGAAGTAAGCACTTAGCGAATTTACGCCATAATAATTTTGAAAAAGTAGGCCTATTATTTTTTTAAAATATCTTTTATTGGGTTTGCATTATGATACTTCTTTATCGAAGAATAGATACATCACACAGACTATGTATTTTTAGTTAAGTCAGTCCGCACTTAACACACATACAACATTTATATACATACAGTTATTATTAGGTGTTGTGTACCTACATGTGTGGCTTATAAAATATTTTTTATAAATTGTGACATTTATTTCCATTCTCAAATTCCTAAAAGCCAGGGCTGGTTGCTAGTATGAAAGTTTATTTTATTGATTGCTACTCATAAGTCACGTCAAGTAATTTATTTTACTATCGAGAATAAACTTCTTTTATAAGCATTTCCGCTAACTCATACATCATATTCCATTATAAACGTGCTTAGGTTTCTAACTAACTGCTTTTAAAATATGGTATTACGTTTTTACATTATTTAAACTAAGAAAAGTACAAAACAAAGGAAATATCTAAATATGAAAATGCTTCAGTCGATTGTTTTTTCATACTCGTACTTTTATTGATTTGACATTATTTTATTTATTGTGGTTTTTAAAATTAGTAATGTTTTGTCAATTTTTGCTTAAATTTTCTTATTATCCATATTTTCAAACAGAGCTGAAAATTTGGTTATATTTTTAATTATCTTACACTTTGTCTATCTAATAATTTATTAAAATGCTCGCCAAAATCGCTAGAAGTGTTAAAAATATTTTTTATTTCGTTAAGAATATCCAAACACATAAAGCACCTGTTCTGTACGATAATGGTAAATCAATATGCACGTACAAAAAGGCTAAGTCCACCTTTTATTTTCACAGTTAATGCCTTTGTTGTAAAATTATATACCGTAGCTTAAAAATATTTTGGATTATATTTCTTTTTCGAAATTGAAAAAATCTGTTTAAAATGACTGCTTTCAGATTATTTCAACGTAAAAGAATTATTGTAATTTATAATTTTATAAAAAAAAAAATATACTAAAAATAAGATAAAAAGAATATAAGTCCTTCTTGTGAGGTTTTTTCTTTCCGGCGTAAGCTTACTTATAGTAAAAAAAGTCATAAGTTTTTGGTTTTACGCTTAGTAAATTATTACAATTTATCATATTTAAAACTTAAAAGCTTATTTTAATTTCTAATGTTTGCTATTGGAAACCTAGGCACGTTTATAATGGAATATGATATAACGGAAGTAGTTATAAAAGAACTTTATTCTGGATAGTAAAATAAATTACTTGACGTGACTTACGAGCAGCAATCAATAAAATAAATTTCAATACTAGCGATCCGCCCTGGCTTCACCTCTGAACTTTTAAAAAATATCATTTTATAGTCCACATATAAATGTAGGTACACAACACCTAATACTATTATTATATACTTATGTATTCCGCACTTATAAGTTATAACTTATAAGTTATAAGTTACCGTTATAAGTGCGAACTTACTTAACTGAGAATCAATACATCTATACATATTATAAAATTCTAACTAAGCCGAATCTGTACATTAAATATTTTTTGGAAAATCTTATTGAAATAGACATTATTATCGATGCAGAGGCCGAATCTATAGTTTTTAGAATTTTTGTCTGTCTGTCTGTCTGTCTGTCTGTCTGTCTGTCTGTCTGTCTGTCTGTTACCGCATCACAGAAAAACCACTGGATGGATTTTGATGAAATTTGGTATGATGATAGCTGGTTATCCGGGTCAACATATAGGATACTTTTTACCGCGAGAAAATATCTCATTTCTGAAAAAAAATACAAAAACTGGTAGGAACAAAACCACGACGATACTATTTGTAAACAGTTTAGCAAGGTAACTTACAAAATATGGTAAAAACTATAAAAATAGCTTATCTGGAAAATCAAATTATCAAAAGCGCTATTTTATCCATTAAAATAGTTATTTTAATTAATATTTATTTATGTGTTATTTAGATATTCGACAATAGATGTCGCCATGTGTTTTTAAATTACATAGTTTTAATCCCAAAAAAATTAATGTACAGATATGACCTTTTTTCGATTTTACTAGAATTACTACTAAATCACCCGCGGCTCCGCCCGTGTTTAAATTATCAGTAAAGCAAACTTTTTCGCTTCATAAATTAGTAACTATACATACAATAAAATTGTAACTAAGCTGAACCCCTAAATTTAATATTTTTTCGGAAAATCTTATTGAAATATTCATTATTAGCGATATAGAGCCCGAATCTATAGTTTTTAGAATTTTTTCTGTCTGTCTGAATGTGACCGCATCACAGAAAACCACTAGAGGGATTTTTATGAAATTTGGTATGGTAATAGCAGGTTATCCGGGTTCTTTTTACCGCAGGAAAATATCTCATTTCTGAGAAAAAATACAAAAACTGGTTAAAGTAAAAGCACGATGATGCTATTAATACTTTAGCAAGGTAACTTACTTATAAATTATGTTAAAACTATTAAAAAAAAACTTATCTTAAAAGAAATATTAACAGCGCTATTTTATTCATTAAAATAGTTATTTTAATGAAAATTTATTTATGTGTTATTTAGCTATTTGACAATAGATGTCGCCACGTGTTTTTAAAATACGTAGTTTTATCCAAAAAAAAATGTACAGATATAACCTTCCTATGACTTTACTATAATTACTACTAAATTACCCGCGGCCCTGCCCGTGCTTAAATTTTTAATGTATTAGCCCTTTTTAATGTCCCACTGCTGGGCACGGGCCTTCCTTCAATACGAGGGGGATCAGGCCATAGTCCACCACGCTGGCCAAGTGCGGGTTGGCGGACTTCACACGTCTTTCGAAAACTTGCTAGGTTTTCTCAGACATGCAGGTTTCCTCACGATGTTTTCCTTCACCGAAAGGCAAGTGGTAATCATGTTAGAAATGATTCGCACTTGAAAATATCAGAGGTGCGAGACCCGGGATTTGAACCCGCTTCACTCGGTTTCCCAAGCGAGCGCGTTACCACTGGGCTACCACTGCCTACCAAAAAAAAAAAATTTTTAATAAAACAAACTTTTTGGCTTTATAAATTAGTAACATATTAGTAATATTTTGTTGGCCGAAACAATTTTCAAATGAGAATATTTGTAAATTTTTATTGTTTAGTAAATAATGTTAATGTTTTTTAATATTTTAATGTAAAAATTGGGCAAATGTAAATCCAACTCGCGCATTTTAGGTTTCGTATAGCAAAATGCTATGTTGCTTTTCTTACTTACGTGTTTTGTATGGTTAACACTAAAATAAATACGAATAATATTTACGTTTCCACAATACCTACTCATTTTTTGCACCGTAAAAATAAGTTCAATTTATATTATTTTATAACATTTTATGGAAAACAAGTTTATGGCTGTTAAACTGCCAAAGCGGGTAACTAAAAATATTTCATATCTCAAAAACTATGAAAAAGTATTTTAGGAACTGTTATACCTCAACTTTTTCACTTTTTCTTGACACCTTTTCTTGGAAGGTAAAGGCTTAAAGGACGCAATAAAATGCTTACGACTTTAATTAGTATTCGCTTAGAATTATTTACTTATTACACTTTCTTTTGAAAATCGTTTTGGAAAATATTACTAACTAGCGCTAATTAAGAAAAGTTATCATTATGTAATTTAAATAATCAGCTATATATTAAAATAATCTATAGCTGTCTATTAGTAAAAAATGATTAAAATTAATTCCGTAGTTTGAGAGTTTATCGCCCAAAACTAAAAAAACAAACAAAACAGAAGTATAGACATACGTAAATGTTATTGCTAAAACAAAAAATTCAATTTAACGGAGGAACCTTTGTGGCATTGACAATCACTGCCATTATTTACCAATCATGCGGTGCGCAATGAAAGTAATGTATAATGTAAGAGTACCTATACTAATGTGTAAAACCTAAGAATTTGGTTTTTGATCATCGGAACGCGGGCGGAGCCGCGGGAAATGCTAGTAGTATATATAAAACAAAGTCGCTTCCCGCTATCCTTCTGTCTCTATATATGCTTAGATCTTTAAAACTACGCAACGGATTTTGATGCGGTTTTTTTAATAGATAGAGTGATTCAAGAGGAAGGTTTATATGTATAATAAATGCATAATATAGTAGAGAAACGCTGATAATTTTAGAGGTTTCTAATATGATGTCGCAAATAAACACATTTTCTTGCGCTTACTTTGCAAACGCTGGCTGAACCCTACGAGATAGATCCAAATAATGTACTACAGTATTGTACACCTTAAAAAGGTCTACAAAAAAATCCGTGATGGCATATGTCTATCTTCTAAGGATAACATACTATATCCATTTTACTACATCCAAGCTAGTAATAAATATATTAATTAGTTACTAGGACATAAATTATCGTTGTAATTGTTCTTAGAAAGCCCGTTGATACAATTCTAGTATACGTTAAATTAAGAAACCACAGAAAGCTTCTTTATTAGAGAAGAGCTTGCCGCAATTTAAATCGCGTTTAGACCTTGTGAAAGTCGGAGCTGTCGGCTGACTTCCTCTTTCCATTTCCGTTACAATGATATCTTGAATGCGATAGAATAATTTCAATTTAAGAATAGTTTTATTCATAAAAATAATTATTTTTTTGAAGATTCTTATCTAAAAATATATGTATAAAATATTCGATTTTATTATTTACTAGCAACTCACCCTCGCTCCGCTTGGGTTCGTCTCTAGTTACGTTTTAACGTTTAGCTTAGAGATGACATATTTTCTCGCAGTAAAAAGTATGCTATATGTTGACCCGGATAACCAACTATCATCATACCAAATTTCATCAAAGCCAGTGGTTTTCCCGTGATGCGGTAACAGACAGACAGACAGACAGACAGAGACGGACAGACAAAAATTCTAAAAACTATAGATTTGGCTTCTGTATCGATAATAAAGTCTATTTCAATAAGATTTTCTTAAAAATATTTAATGTACAGATTCGGCTCAGTTACAATTTTATTATATGTATAGATTAGCAAATAAATTTTATAGATACATAGGTATTTTATCCATATGTAATGAGTCGTTCTTTGTCATTTTTTGTAATATCACCTGAGCCGTGGATAAAAGATTATCGGAAAAAAAGTACTCTGCCAATTTCCAACCCATAAACTATGTTATATCGAAGGTATATTAATACCTTACGTCAAGTATAATTAATATTGCTAAGCCGTAACTAGCACGATTAATATTGAGTTTATTTATGGAAACAATTTTGGATATATCGATAGAGGAAAATAGGGTCAAATAAGATATTATATAAGTGTCCACAAAGTACATATTATGTGTAATTATAAATTCATAGTTAAAAGTATATAGTAAACATTTTCTTATATAAACTTTTATTAAGTTTAATTGTGTGTCTATAACAATAACTTACTAATTTACTCAATAATCATTTAATTTTTGGCCTTCTTCCCACGTTTTGGTTAAATTATATCTATTCGTGTGCTGTGTCGTGTGTGTGTGAATTTCATCCAAACGCATCCAGCTGTTTCAGCGTGATGGCGTAACAAACATACACATTACACGCACAAAAAACTTTCTTATTTATAATAGTAGTGTGATGAAACTTACATGTTTTTATTGCTGTACGCTAATATTTAAAATCACATTCAAAAAGTTGCTTGACAAAGCATTTTTCACATTCGCTCGTACAAGGAATCTTATATCGTCATGTTAAGAATTTGATATGTGACATAGTTGTCATGCTGAAAATTATAAAGGTTTAGATTTATTTTTATTCTTAGAAAATCTGGTTCAACTGAAACGCGTCTAATCAATAAAAGGGAAACTCACGTACAGATTAACTATTATTGTTATATTTCTTTGTTTTGTGGTTTTAAAGCATAGAGCCTGCCAGTTTGGCAGGTTAACTATACAGTTTTCATATAACTGGATAACATCTCCAGGTCTAAAGGTTGCAGATTCGAGTCCCGCACGGGACAAATATTTATATCAAAGCGAAAAGTCACTGACTGAATACGAATTTTGGTAGGTAGGTAGTAAATATACGGTAAGATACATCAGCTAAGAATTTTGCGACATGGCCGAATTAAAGATGTCTTAAGGCTATTCGTAAGTATGTTTATATGAGAATAATATGATATTGTTGCTAGAGACATAAAGATGAGTTATTCTGGCTACACATAAATCAAATATGCGGGCGTAGCCGCATGTAACGCTAGTTGATTATATAACTATACTAGCATTTCCCGCGGCTCCGCCCGCGTTCCGATGATCAAAAACCAAATTCTTAGGTTTTACACATTAGTATAGGTACTCTTACATTATACATTACTTTCATTGCGCACCGCATGATTGGTAAATAATGGCAGTGATTGTCAATGCCACAAAGGTTCCTCCGTTAAATTGAATTTTTTGTTTTAGCAATAACATTTACGTATGTCTATACTTCTGTTTTGTTTGTTTTTTTAGTTTTGGGCGATAAACTCTCAAACTACGGAATTAATTTTAATCATTTTTTACTAATAGACAGCTATAGATTATTTTAATATATAGCTGATTATTTAAATTACATAATGATAACTTTTCTTAATTAGCGCTAGTTAGTAATATTTTCCAAAACGATTTTCAAAAGAAAGTGTAATAAGTAAATAATTCTAAGCGAATACTAATTAAAGTCGTAAGCATTTTATTGCGTCCTTTAAGCCTTTACCTTCCAAGAAAAGGTGTCAAGAAAAAGTGAAAAAGTTGAGGTATAACAGTTCCTAAAATACTTTTTCATAGTTTTTGAGATATGAAATATTTTTAGTTACCCGCTTTGGCAGTTTAACAGCCATAAACTTGTTTTCCATAAAATGTTATAAAATAATATAAATTGAACTTATTTTTACGGTGCAAAAAATGAGTAGGTATTGTGGAAACGTAAATATTATTCGTATTTATTTTAGTGTTAACCATACAAAACACGTAAGTAAGAAAAGCAACATAGCATTTTGCTATACGAAACCTAAAATGCGCGAGTTGGATTTACATTTGCCCAATTTTTACATTAAAATATTAAAAAACATTAACATTATTTACTAAACAATAAAAATTTACAAATATTCTCATTTGAAAATTGTTTCGGCCAACAAAATATTACTAATATGTTACTAATTTATAAAGCCAAAAAGTTTGTTTTATTAAAAATTTTTTTTTTTTGGTAGGCAGTGGTAGCCCAGTGGTAACGCGCTCGCTTGGGAAACCGAGTGAAGCGGGTTCAAATCCCGGGTCTCGCACCTCTGATATTTTCAAGTGCGAATCATTTCTAACATGATTACCACTTGCCTTTCGGTGAAGGAAAACATCGTGAGGAAACCTGCATGTCTGAGAAAACCTAGCAAGTTTTCGAAAGACGTGTGAAGTCCGCCAACCCGCACTTGGCCAGCGTGGTGGACTATGGCCTGATCCCCCTCGTATTGAAGGAAGGCCCGTGCCCAGCAGTGGGACATTAAAAAGGGCTAATACATTAAAAATTTAAGCACGGGCAGGGCCGCGGGTAATTTAGTAGTAATTATAGTAAAGTCATAGGAAGGTTATATCTGTACATTTTTTTTTGGATAAAACTACGTATTTTAAAAACACGTGGCGACATCTATTGTCAAATAGCTAAATAACACATAAATAAATTTTCATTAAAATAACTATTTTAATGAATAAAATAGCGCTGTTAATATTTCTTTTAAGATAAGTTTTTTTTTAATAGTTTTAACATAATTTATAAGTAAGTTACCTTGCTAAAGTATTAATAGCATCATCGTGCTTTTACTTTAACCAGTTTTTGTATTTTTTCTCAGAAATGAGATATTTTCCTGCGGTAAAAAGAACCCGGATAACCTGCTATTACCATACCAAATTTCATAAAAATCCCTCTAGTGGTTTTCTGTGATGCGGTCACATTCAGACAGACAGAAAAAATTCTAAAAACTATAGATTCGGGCTCTATATCGCTAATAATGAATATTTCAATAAGATTTTCCGAAAAAATATTAAATTTAGGGGTTCAGCTTAGTTACAATTTTATTGTATGTATAGTTACTAATTTATGAAGCGAAAAAGTTTGCTTTACTGATAATTTAAACACGGGCGGAGCCGCGGGTGATTTAGTAGTAATTCTAGTAAAATCGAAAAAAGGTCATATCTGTACATTAATTTTTTTGGGATTAAAACTATGTAATTTAAAAACACATGGCGACATCTATTGTCGAATATCTAAATAACACATAAATAAATATTAATTAAAATAACTATTTTAATGGATAAAATAGCGCTTTTGATAATTTGATTTTCCAGATAAGCTATTTTTATAGTTTTTACCATATTTTGTAAGTTACCTTGCTAAACTGTTTACAAATAGTATCGTCGTGGTTTTGTTCCTACCAGTTTTTGTATTTTTTTTCAGAAATGAGATATTTTCTCGCGGTAAAAAGTATCCTATATGTTGACCCGGATAACCAGCTATCATCATACCAAATTTCATCAAAATCCATCCAGTGGTTTTTCTGTGATGCGGTAACAGACAGACAGACAGACAGACAGACAGACAGACAGACAGACAGACAGACAAAAATTCTAAAAACTATAGATTCGGCCTCTGCATCGATAATAATGTCTATTTCAATAAGATTTTCCAAAAAATATTTAATGTACAGATTCGGCTTAGTTAGAATTTTATAATATGTATAGACTAGCGGCTCACCCTAGCTTCGTTCAGATTCGTCGCCAGGTACGTTTTAAATAGATGTAAATAGTTATCAGCCAGCGTTAACCATAATTTTTTTTTTTCTATAATTTTCTAATGTTTAATACTTATTATCCTATTCCGGACTAAGAGAAATCCAAAAAATCAAATATCATAAAAATCGGTCCAGCCGTTCTTGAGTTATAAATGGTGTATCTAACACGACTTTGTTTTATATATATAGATTTGTATTTGCTGTGCTCTGTATATGTTCTGACGCAGGACTATTTAATAGGCCGTTAAGTTTGTAACGTTATTTATTTAGTAGACCACACACATTATAGATCGGTCGATAAATATAATATTTGTTACTCAGAAGTAGTAATGATTTTTATTTGTAGCAAATGGGCTTTAAGTAAAATTTGCTTATTTACTTTGGCTGATACTGACGGCAACAGCAGAGGTACCAGACGTGATGATCTTTCGGGGTATTGTTTATTACTGAGATGTGTATTTTTATCATATTAGATAGGCTGTAACGTAGCTTAAGTCCGTTTGTCTATCGTATTATATTAATAATTCAACATACTAAGTATTTAATATATTTGTTATTTACTCGAATATAACTTTAATTAAATAGGATGTATTCATAATATAACATCACATTAAATAGCATACGTTCACATTATAAAACAAAATACATGGCAGAAGTACGGCACGCAAGTACTCCACGTGGCTGATTACTACCCTTGACCCACAAAGCCAACTTTATTCTTCACCATACAAATCACCATTGATTTTGCACAAAGGCAAATCACACATATCTCTACATTCATATAATCTTTTAGAATTATGCACATAATACACAACGACATATTAAAATATGCACATGTTAAGTTTTTCAATAACAGATTTCCTCGAATGTGAGCTTATAAAACGCACTAAAACTGTCAAGTTTAATTATATGTTGCCTTTAAACATATATTATCTGTCTGAAATTCAGAAAAAAGTAAAAAGTCGGTGTGCTTTGATTTGTATCGGCTGGCACCGACTTCGAAAATATCTGATTAGGTATCTATAGTAAATGAAAACTACCAATTAGTTATTTTTTACTTTTTAGTGATTTTTTTGAAGTCGGTTTTTATTTTTTTTTCTTAAAAAGTTTTTATTTTTCCCTTTTTAGTGTAGACATAATAGTATTAACATAGTACGGAGAAATTATGAAAATTCGCTTTTATTAGTAACACTAAAAATTCTGGCTCTAAAATCCAATTAGTGTATTGGGCTTCTCAAATCAAACAAAATGAAAACTACTGGGCCAAACTATGTCAATTTTTTTATGGGACCAAATGATAACTATTCCGCATCAAACTAAAGAAGAATCACGTAAATCGGATTATAAATCTCAGCGTAATCGGTGTACATACATAAAAAAATGCCAATCGAATTGAGAACCTCCTCTTTTTTGAAGTCGGTTAAAGAGGGCCAACTAAGCCTGTTTTCGTTGTACAGATAATAGATAGTTAAGTTTCATCTGAATCCAGAGATATAGGTTGAGCTTTGGTTCTGGGTGTTCTTATATAAAGTAGGGTTCATGTTAAGTGGTCGGGGGCTTAAGAGATTACGCAGATAGAGCCGTACTATCTAGTAAGTTAACGTAAATAGATACAAAAAGATAATTACCTCATGGACTTTGTTTAGTTAATATGTGGACTCTGTTTTTATACAAAATGTTGTAAATAATAAGCACTCATAACTTGCTTTACTAAAATGATATGTTTTGGGACGCGAATCTTTCAAGAACATCCTGCGAGGACTTTTTACCTTCATATTAACCATAAGGCTTCAGATATTTATACATTGCAAAAATTCAATTGCAATTTTATGTTTCGAAAGGGTTACCTTCCACTACGTCACGGGGCGGATCGATATCGATCGATCGATAGAATGCCAACCTAACTAATAGATCTAACATCAATTAAAAAAAAACATGTCATCCGAATGTCATACCAGTAATGAAAATATTCATTAATCGATTGCAGTTTCGATTTCTTTATTATTAGCAATTGTTATAAAATGTACCTTATATTTTAATACAAGCTACTTACCCTTACACTTCTTATTTCTTATTAGTGGTTATAATCCTTCCGTTTATTAATTCTAAAGAAGAAACAAACATACAGAAACGCACATACACATTTTCGCAATAATAGATAATATTAGTCTGGTAAGCTCATCATATTATTATTGTTGTGCCATACAAAATTTTGTACACGATGTAAACATTATGTTATTATAAATTCTGAGACTTATTCCATGGAGGTGAAATAATGTCGTACAATGAGAAAAGGTAATTAAGAGCGCCGCTAACAATTCAGCTTACACGTGTTTCGTCTTGGTTATGGCGAAATTCTGAATGACTTATAATTGGCAACTCACAAAGTTTGAATACAGAATGTTCTTTTAGGGATTTATATTCAAAATACGTCAACTACACCTGCGGTTGTTCGTCTGTTCTATTTTTAATGTGTTGTGTCTATAAAACTGTATACAATAAGAATGACCTTTAAGTACTACTAGGTACATTTATTATTGGGGATACCCTAACTATTATAATCAAAATAATAAATAAATAATAATAAATAAAATAAATAAAAATTATAATCAAAATAGGGAACATCAAAATAGACAAATTAGCCTACGTTATTTGTAAATTAAAACAAAGATAAAAATCCGGACAAGTGCGAGTCGGACTCGCCCACCGAGGGTTCCGTACAAATTTGAAATCTGTTTAACTTTAATTTTCAACTTTTTTTTATTTTTTGGAATTTTTCCTTTACTTGTACTGTAACAAAGCTCCCGTAGAAGTGGCATTTTTTAGAATTTCTCTTTAGGGGTTAGAAACTAGGCCTTGTTACAAAGTATACCAAGTAAGTGGTTCATTACACTAGTGAAAATATTTCAAGTATTCTGTATATAGCAATATAGCTTTATTCTATTTTATCAGTTAGTACGTTATTTGTTGTATGCTCGTACCTGTATCGTATTTGGACGAATACTAGGGTTCCGTAGCTAAAAATTGAATATAAATGAATAAAATAAAAGTTTTTAATAAAATTTCATTATATTCTTCATATAGGCATTGCTTGTGACTTAGGGTTTTTAAAAACCATGCACGACACCAAGGATTTATAAGAAGATAATATTAAAGATAAATTGGTAGTGAAATAAAAAGTAGCCTATGGTTACTCTTCGGCCCCACAGAGTAGGACAGACAAACAAAGGCTCTTTCGCATATTTGCATAATGTTGGTAAGGAAGTAAGGTAAACTTAAAAATTTATATTAGGCCGATTTAACTTATAAGTACTAATCTTTTTGTTAACCTAATATACGGAGGTAATGTGCTTATTACCTAATAATAGATTAGTCAGTACTGTTATTATTATATGAAAAAGGTTACATTTTGCTTTGTTAGCTGAATACAATATATTAGATTATTGATACCATCTAGGTTAATGTGAAAAAATATTTTTATTTTAGCCCAAAAGCAAAGTTAAAGACCTAATTATTGTAGTTATGGAAACAATGTATACAACTGCGAAGTATGGCACAGTGGCAGTGTGGCTAGCTTATAAAATCTAGGTCCTGGTTCGATCCTCGTTTGAGGAGAATAATATGATGTTAATATGAATGTATTAGATTAATTGTTTAAAATGATCTTATCTATACATATTATAAAATTGTAACTAAGCCGAATCTGTACATTAAATATTTTTTGGAAAATCTTATTGAAATAGACATTATTATCGATGCAGAGGCCGAATCTATAGTTTTTAGAATTTTTGTCTGTCTGTCTGTCTGTCTGTCTGTCTGTCTGTCTGTTACCGCATCACAGAAAAACCACTGGAGGGATTTTGATGAAATTTGGTATGATGATAGCTGGTTATCCGGGTCAACATATAGGATACTTTTTACCGCGAAAAAATATTTCATTTCTGAAAAAAAATACAAAAACTGGTAGGAACAAAACCACGATGAGACTATTTGTAAACAGTTTAGCAAGGTAACTTACAAAATATGGTAAAAACTGTAAAAATAGCATATCTTGAAAATCAAATTATCAATTGCGCTATTTTATCCATTAAAATAGTTATTTCAATTAATATTTATTTATGTGTTATTTAGATACTCGACAATAGATGTCGCCATGTGTTTTTAAAATACATAGTTTTAATCCCAAATAATGAATGTACAGATATGACCTTTTTACGTTTTTATTAGAATTACTACTAAATTACCCGCGGCCCCGCCCGTTTTTAAATTATCAGTAAAGCAAACTTTTTGGCTTTATAAATTAGTAACTATCTATAGTTTTTAGAATTTTTTCTGTCTGTATGTATGTGACCGCATCACAGAAAAACCACTGGAGGGCAGGTTATCCGGGTCAACACATAGGATTCTTTTTACCGCAGGAAAATATCTCATTTCTGAGAAAAAATACAAAAATTTGTTAAAGTAAAAGCACGATGATACTATTAACATTTTAGCATTTTACTTATATATGTTAAAACTATTTAAAAAAAAAACTTATCTTAAAAGAAATATTAATAGCGCTATTTTATTCATTAAAATAGTTATTTTAATGAAAATTTATTTATGTGTTATTTAGATATTTGACAATAGATGTCGCCATGTGTTTTTAAAATACATAGTTTTAATCGAAAAAAAAAATATGTACAGATATAACCTTTCTATTACTTTATTATAATTACTACTAATTTACCCGCGGCCCTACCCGTGTTTAAATTTTTAATAAAACAAACTTTTTGCCTTTATAAATTAGTAACATATTAGTAATATTTTGTTGGCCGAAACAATTTTCAAATGAGAATATTTGTAAATTTTTATTGTTTAGTAAATAATGTTAATGTTTTTAATCTTTTAATGTAAAAATTGGGCAAATGCAAATCCAACTCGCGCATTATAGGTTTCGTATAGCAAAATACTATGTTGTTTTTCTTACTTACGTGTTTTCTTAGGTTAACACTAAAATAAATACGAATAATATTTACGTTTCCACAATCTCTATTTATTTTTTCAACCATAAAAATAAGTTCGATTTATATTATTTTATAACATTTTATGGAAAACAAGTTTATGGCTGTTAAACTGCCATAGCGGGTAACTAAAAATATTTCATATCTCAAAAACTGTGAAAAAGTATTTTAGGAACCTCATACCTCAACTTTTTCACTTTTTCTTGACACCTTTTCTTGGAAGGTAAAGGCTTAAAGGACACAATAAAATGCTTACGACTTTAATCATATTAGCCGAGCCATATGAAATAATAAAAAGTATTTGCTTAGAATTATTTACTTATTAAACTTTCTTTTGAAAATCGTTTTGGAAAATATTACTAACTAGCGCTAATTAAGAAAAGTTATCATTATGTAATTTAAATAATCAGCTAAATATTAAATTAATCAATAGCTGTCTATTAGTAAAAAATGATTAAAATGATTTGAGAGTTTATCGCCCAAAATTAAAAAAAAAAAAACAAACAAAACAGAAGTATAGACATACATAAATGTTATTGCTAAAACAAAAAGTGCAATTTAACGGAGGAACCTTTGTGGCATTGTCAATCACTGCCATTATTTACCAATCATGCGGTGTGCATTGAAAGTAATGTATAATGTAAGAGTATACCTACTTATGCGCAAAACCTAAGAATTTTGTTTTTGATCACCTGAACGCGGGCGGAGCCGCGGGAAATGCTAGTCTATACATAATATAATAAAATTCTAACTGAGTCGAATCTGTACATTGAATATTTTTTCGAAAATCTTATTGAAATAATCATTATTATCGATACAGAGGCCGAATCTATAGTTTTTAGAATTTTTGTCTGTCTGTCTGATACGAAAAAAGCCCTGGACAGATTTTGATGAAATTTGGTATGATGATAGCTGGTTATCCGGGTCATCATATAGAATACTTTTTACTTGGGGGAAATATCTCATCTCTGAGCTAAACGTTAAAACGTAACTAGGGACGAACCCGAGCGGAGAGGGTAAGTTGCTAGTTTATATATAGAATCGGTATACATAAAATATTGTTTTATAAATTGTTCTTTTCAGCTTATCAGCTTAAATCTGTAAGATATTTTTCTTTCCTAACTGTTATGCCTACTCGTATTTTTGACTTAGAGATGGAATTTAAATAGTGTTTAATTAGATCTTAGCAAACAGCTATTACAAATACAAACATTAGTATCTTAAGTTTCCTTCGCAAATTCGCCAGTAAGGATAAATAATACAAAATAAATAGAATAGTTCTCGATTCTCGCTGTAATATATACAATGATAAATATTTTGCTTACACCGCTTTAAAGTTTTATGAGTTTTCATATTTCGCAATTTTTGCACACTGTATATTATCTGTTTTTTTTTTCAATCCAACCGAAGAAAATGTTAGTTGATTATATATAAATATCTGCTTTGATCTGACCGATATAAGATACTTTTAGAGATTTTTTTATGGAATATTCAAATGATCTTAAAACCAGTTATAAAATGTACGTCACTATTAAAAATGTTTAATATATGTATAATATAATTTTGAAGTAAAATATCTTTCTTGTAGCTTTTTAGTTTTACTGTTCAAATTGCAGGATAGGTCACTCACGCGACAAATGAGTTTTATTCTACATGGCCGCGCTTAGCTCAATCGATACCCTCAGCGCTTCTGGCGACGATATCATAATAATTTTATATAGAAGGTACCTATTATATCGTTATCGATATGTTTTATATAGTAGGTGTACTTTAAAAATAGTAGCATAGGATATAAAATAAACTAATTGTATTGTTGTTGTGTATTTATTCGACCATTTATAGTCATTTCATTTTATACTGATATATTAGCGACTTGGTACGTTTACTTTTTTAGCCGGACCCTAACTCTTTTTCTAAAAACTTTAAAAAAAAAAAAAAAAAACCGACTTCCAGGCACTGAAAAGTAAAAAATAACTAAACAGGGGTTTTCATTTAGAATAGATACTTAGTCAGATATTTTCGAAGTCGGTGTGCTTTGATTTGTATTGGCTGGCACCGACTTCGAAAATATCTGATTAAGTATCTATTCTAAATGAAAACCCCTGTTTAGTTATTTTTTACTTTTCAGTGCCTGGAAGTCGGTTTTTAATTATTTTTTTTAAAGTTTTTATTTTTCCATTTTTAGTGTAGACGTAATAAGCAGGTAATTTGTAATTTATAACAAGAAAGATTTTTATTAATAAAAACATATTTGATTTAGCCATTTATTTAAAAACCGCTTGACCGATTTCGATAAAATTTATATGGGACCACCGGGAAAGAATACTCTTTGAAACAAAAAAAGAATTTTCCAAATCGGTTCAGCCGTCTTCGAGTAATCCGTGAACATACATAAAAAAAAAGGAAGAAAAAAGATTCCGACGAATTGAGAACCTCCTCCTTTTTGGAAGTCGGTTAAAAATAAAAGTAGCCTAAGTTACTCCTTATAACATCAGCTATCTGCAGGTGAAAGTTCCGTCAAAATTAATCCAGCTGTTTCGGAGATTAGTCGGAACAAACAGACAGTCAGATAGAGAAATTAAAAAAAAAGTTTTTCTTATAAGAACCGTATATAATTTCATAAGCATTTAGTAAAAAGCTCTTATTTTGACATTACAAACAGACACTTCTATTCTATTTATCTGTATAGATAAAAAAACCATGATATTTCATTTATGAGACCACATAATTGACCGCATAATCGGGTTTGCAAATACATGATGTTATCATTTATTTTATAATGTATTTATTTAAATAGCTAATTGGAAGCACGCTCGCTTTGGAAACAGTGATTTTGGTTCGACCATAGAGAAAGAAGAAAGTGAAAAATATTCTGTCCGCTATACGAGTACAAGAGCTATTTCAAAATTCAACTATACAATATGTAATTGTTTCACATCGCATCGTGTAAAATGTACGTTAGACTGAATTTTAACCAAATGCGGCCGCCAAACAAAAATCTACAGAGAAAGGCAGTACTGCTCTGAATACCTGTTATTTCATTTTCATATTTGTAAAGCGTTTCATAAATTACACTTACCACATCGCTTTTACGTACTGTGCATGAGTTACAGTCACTACGAGGCATCTTTGTTTGTATCTGGACGTGAATATCGGTTATTTAGAGCGTTTAATGGATAATAGATCTAGTTGTAAATTACTGTTTTAAGCAATAAACTCCAGATGCAACGAAAACATTCTTCTTTATGCGGCCACACTGTATCTCGTTAATAGCTGGCGTTATTACCGCGATTTATCGCGTCATTTCGTGGTTTTTCATATCAACATTGCGCATTATTTATTAACTTGTGAATAATGAAGGACCGCCTAGAGATTTAATTAAAAACGGTCGCTTGCGCTTCGTCGTATACTAAGGGCAGTAGGATCCAACTTTTCGGGATACCGCTTTATAATAAATTTATGGGTATTTGTGGGTCAATTTCAAGGAAGGAATTTTTGATGTTCAAATTTTTAATTGTATTTTTTAATAAATAATAATAATAATAATATCTTTTTGACCGATTTCGGTCACAGCGGTCAATCTCACTGAGTCTAGCTATCTGCGCAGGAGATATTATAATACACTTGATATTCTATTTTAAAGTGAACGGCTTTACGTGATCTCCGAGGCACGGGGGTGAAACACCGCCAACTTCCCAAATCCGAGCTGTTACTGAAAATTTGTTGACAGAAATACTCAATAACTGATCTTGGCCCGACCCGGGACTTGAACCCAGGATCTCCGTATCTGCGGCCGTACATGCTAGCCACTAGAACATCGTCACAGGAGTTTTTCGATTAATCAATTCTCATCGAGAGCATTGGTCAATCAATTGAGCCAATATTGAACATTGTGGCTATTTTTGTCTGACAATAAATCAAGCTCGACGAATATTGACACGGACACTTTATTATGATATGTATGCACAGTAAATAAAATTTAACAGTTTCTTCTCACTTCGAAACAAAATCTGTAGTTTAACATATGAATATTTTATTTATTTACTTAGGTACAAAAACAAAAAACAAATTAAAAAAAATTACAACCATGTGTTAAAAGCTAAAATGTTGCCCAATTATATCTGTACACAACATACAAATAAATACATATATTTATATAAACAAACTTAACCAAAAATGAATTACAGTATTGCATTCAGAATTAGATAAAAATATTGAAAACAAAAAAAAATACATTTCAATAAAAAAAAGTATAAAAAAAAAAACAACGAAATAAGAAAAAGGAGAAGAAACAGAGAGGAAGCAAATCCTTACTCTCGAAAATGCAAAAAATAAAAAAATATATAATTTAGGAACTATAATTTAATTTAATTCATATGTTGTTATTATAATTAACGGGATTATTGAGGAATAATTATTCTATATTGCTTATCCTATTACATATTTTAAAGTGGAATAAAAGTAGCCTCTGTCATTCATAGATATTAAACCTTTTAAATGATTTTTGGTCTTCGTATACATCCTATACACAATAGATATATCTAATATTAATTCTTTCTAATATTAATTTTGAAAGTGAATATATTGGTTTGGTTATTGGTATTTACTTCTTAAACACCACCTATAAAATAAATTATGTAGTTTGTAGTACTGGGGTATAGGTTTGTAAAAAAAATGTAGATTTTCCTGGGTATTTAATTAGAACCTTGCCATGCTTCTTACTGTCTCTCTGGAAAAGTTATAATATCCGTAACAAAAGCGCTCTTATATCTTCAATTAAAATTTAAAATATGTTTAAAATTTTTACTCACTTCTTATAAGAAGTTGCACAATTTTATTGTAACAAGCCTTGTATTTCCCAGCGTAATTCCCACTGCTTACATTTAAGTGACCCATAAATTAAGGCTGTGTGTGACAAAAAATCGGTCAAGTGCGAGTCGAATTCGCACACGAAGGGTTCCGTACCATCGTAAATGTTCTTTTTATTAATATGACTTTTACTTTTTTTATGTAATATATTAACTTCGATGATCGATTACGAACGTTAATAAAAATGTTTCTTGTATTTTTATATTTTTATTTTTATTATTTGTTGTTATAGCGGGCAGCGGCAATAGAAATACATACTCTGTGAAAATTTCAACTCTCTACATGTTACGGTTCATGAGATATATCCCTCTGAGAGACGGACGGACGGATAGCAGAGGCTTAGTAATAGGGTTCCATTAGCAACCTTCGGGTACGGAACCCTAAAGAGGTTAGTAGGTCACTAAGAGTTGTAAAACATAGAATTTTGTTGGTGTAATTTTAATATTCAAGTAAATATAAATTCACCCGAATGACTGGCTATTTGAAAAGTTAGAAAATGAGTGCCAGTTAAATTTTAAGTTGTTGTTCTTCGTAGAATGTAGTGTTTTATAACTGCGGCTTTAGTCCCGCCACGTGTCCAACAGTTGTTGGTTAGATAGAAATCTTTACTGACTGAATTGTTTTGTTTAAAATAAATTCCTATTTTTGAGTTGTCTATGATACTTGTTGCGAGTTACTTAAGTACTTAAAAAGTTCACGTAAAACACAAAGATTTTTTTTTTATTTATAAAATTGTATAAAATATAGCTATTTTTATTATATAGACATACAGAAATGAATAATAATTTTTTGAGTAACATTAAGCGCATCGATTACTTATTTTTAATTAATCGATTCAGGGGAAAAAACGTGTCTTCTTCTCAGACAAGCTTAGAATTAAAAAAATATTTCATTCAGGCATACATTTGCAGGAAATATTTAGTGTTTTTAAACATGTGAATGCACAAACAGACAAAAATTTTAAATAACATTATTAAAATTTGACCTCGTTAAAAATATAGATACTATGTGTACGAGTATGTATAGATAAACTATTTTGCCTCCTCCACCACCTGGCTTACCACCTCGCAGTACTTTATAAATATTGCTAGCATTAGTAGCAACACATCTGAAAACTATAAATAAAGAATTGAATTGACCTAAACATTCTCTACTTTGTAAATAGAATTTAGATAGTTCTTTTTTATTATTTAGTAGCGTTTTTTGCGGCTCCGCCCGATTCTTTTAATTTGTAGAAATACTTTGCTCTCGTAGCTCGAATAATAAGATAAATAATAAATAAATATGTTAGGACATTAACACACATCACCATCTAGTTCCATGGTAAGCTACAAGGCTTGTGTTATGGATACTTGATAGTTGATACACTAAGCATATTATATAACTTTTAATACATAAATGTTATAAATATAAACATTCATGATTGGAGTACAAACATTCATGCTTATCACATCAATGAATGCCTCTAGCGGGATTCGAACCCGCGACCGCTTGCACAGCATATACATTTGTTTTTTATGTATGTCACTACAAATTGAGCCATACATGTTGTCCCAACCTTCCTCAACAAAAAGACAATAAAATGCAAAAATAAATTTTCAAATTGAACCTGTAGATCGAAAGATTAGCGCGTTCAAACAAACAGACCAACAAACTTCAGCTCTATATATTAGTACAGAGTATAGATTTACGCTGTAGTAGTTTTTAACAGAGCCACAAACGTAACCACCCGTCAGGTGGTAGTTCAGCTCGCCATCGATCGCTTGTTCAATATACACGCCGTTATTTCCCTTATTTCAACAGAGCAATAATGTGTAATCATTGTGAAAACCGCATGGAGTAATTTTAAGTTAACCTTCTGTATCATATTCAATTTATGGTATGGTGCTTATGTAATACTCGAGTCATATTCACATTTCACTTTGGTGCATCCCTAGGTCCCTTTTAGGACTCGCGCACCCCCCTCGCTCGGGCACCCATAAAGGGGTTTCCCCACGAATCAAAAAAAAAAGGTCCCTTTTAGGACACGATATAAAATATCGACTTTTCTAATGGACTGCTATTTGTATCTGACTATACTATTACTATTGCTAATACTATTTTGTATCTAACTGTACAATATACTTATACACTATTTGTATTGAATGGATTTAGATGGGGTTTAGTACCTACACAGGGTAGGCGCCTAGGGACGCTCTCGACCGAAACGAGAGTAAATACCATTAAGTAATATAATATAATACGGATATATTAATCTTTTGGCAATTGATTTGCGCCACTTTTTAACCACCGAAACAAAAAGAGGGGTGTTATAGCTGAAAAATAAAAATTGAAGAATATTAATTAAGCGATACCCCGACGTATATATTTCATTAAATGTAATAATGAACATACTGGTTTCTTTGGTTGCTTGTAAATGGGACAAATTAAATGGGAAATATTTTGAATTTTTAAGAGGTCGTTCTTCTTATTGAATTTTTGTTTCCTTTTGTGTTGGAGGTTTTTAAATATTTAATTTAAGAGTTACTTGGTCAAATTATACAGTTATATATTAATTTTGATTTCTAGATACAAAATTATTTTAAAATTCGTAATGAAAGTGTTCAGAATAGTATTTGCAACTTTACTAATCGTTTCGATTATGACAATAAAAAGCAATATTCTCTATATTTAAATTATATTTTAACATGATTTCATTTTGTGTGCCATATTAGCATGGTATCCCGAGGGGTCTCTCTTCTATATGTAAGACTGATTAGATGACTCCGTTGAGACAATAGTTACGTATGATATTGAACACCACGTACCCATGTTGTAGGAAATTAGCATTCGCTTTGGAAATTCGTAAACTGCGTAAACTTTAAAATGATTATATTAAAAATACAAACAGGTGAAGAAAACTATACTGGTATTCTTCTAAAAAAAGACTGTCTTTTAACAATAAAACTTTTCATTCACCTCCCTCAAAGTAGTTAATTCAGCTGTAATTTATGTCAAGCACTTTTAGGAAAAGTCTCTTTGTACATTTTAAGCCATTGACAAAAGTAGAACGTTTTATAATGCCACAGGTTTGTATAAAAGTGAAATTTTCTTATTTTTGTAATATTGTTTCCTTTTATTTTTAACATATAACTTTAATTGTAATTATATACATAATAGTATGTATTAAATATATTTATTAAACTTTCTCTAACCATATTTAATATTATAAATGTGAAAGTAAATGCGTGTTATATTTTCATGCTTAAGCCGCTGAACAGATTTCGATAAAAGACAAGGACAAATTGAATCCTGGGGATGGACATAACCTATCTTTATTGACCTACCTCTACCCACTTACCGCCAGCGAAGCTGCGGGCAAAAAGCAGTAGGATATAATCGAAATTATAATTCAAGTTGTATTTGGCAAGCGAAATAGAGTATAGACTATGGGTTAAACTCCATGACTATTATTGTTTGGACATGAAAACCGTTAAATTATTATTCATAATTATTATTATGGAGGCAGTAGTAGCCGGTAGCTTGGGAAACCGAGTGAAGCGGATTCAAATCCCGGGTCTCGCACGTCTGATATTTTCGCATGCGAATCATTTCTAACATGATTACCACTTGCCTTACGGCGAAGGAAAACATCGTGAGGAAACCTGCATGTCTAAGAGAACCTAGCAAATTTTTGAAAGACATGTGAAGTCCGCCAACCCGCACTTGGCCAGTGTGGTGAACTATGGCTGGATCCCCCTCGTATTGAAAGGAGGAACGTGCCCAGCAGTGGGACGGTAAAAAGGGTTGAATACATTATTATTATTGAGATTTCTGTAATAAAAGATATTCATCTATGACCAGATGGTATTTGCCGCTTTAAGCATCTAACCGAAGCTTTTGTTCCACCGTGAATAGCGATCTCAGTAATTAATTACTCCATTAAATTCTTGGCCGATAAAAAGGATCACGTCACATTGTCAGGGTTTTAGTTTAAGCAATAATCTCGTTATAAATTTAGGTTAAAGTAAAGAATAGCATGTACAATATATATGGGACAGTATTGTTTGTTGCACATCATAATATAAATAAATAACTTCAACATTTCATAAAATATTTCCTTTTGTATCGGCTTTTTGCAAAAGATTGCTTTTAGTGAAGCCGCCTGTGCACATCTGCATTATTGTATAAATTTTCATAAAGTACCATCAAACGTTTAGTAATGGGTTATAAATTGAAAAAAAAACTTTTAAATTTAAAAGTAATACTGAATTCAAAACCCTTCAGTACTTATTTTAAACATAAAGATGTAATCTGTCGAAAAAGTTTACTACGAACAACAGTTTACTACTGTAAGTGAAAATACTGTCTTACATACAATTGACAGAGAATCTCTTTATTTCTAACTAGCGACTGACCCTCGCTTCGCTCGGGTTCGTCCCTAGCTTGCTTTCTCGTACAAACTTTCACCCCCATTTTTACCCTCTTAAGGGATGATTTCCGGGACAAAAACTATCCTGTACAAACAAACAACAAAAAAAATATTTTTTCCTCTTTATAATATTAGAATAGATTATTTAATTTTAATTTTAACAAAATGCTAGCTTATAACTTGGGGTTAACAATAAAAAAAAATGTATATAAATTTTGTCATACTCTAAAGAAATGATTTTGATACTACTACAAATTGCGCTTCAGGTATTGTGAACTTCTGTTCAGTAAATATCGTATGTTCTTTTTCAGACTTCATTACTCTTGATGAGTTTCATTAAAAGGTGAAAGATACTCGTAGTTATCTGCCTCTAGAGTTGTTTTTTCCCGTCAACTCTTTCTTCCCTCCATTGAATGTTCTTATAAAACATAATCTTGTTAAAAGTTATTTATTTTCCCTATCCGTTCTGAAATAAATAAATAAGTATATTTGTAATTTCCTTTATCTATACCACATTTAATAAAAAAAAAAAACTACTATTATTTATTATCTATATTTAAAAATAACCAAAGAAAATGCAAACAATAAAATGGATAATATTTCTATTATTCTCTTCTAACAAGAAACATGTATGTATATTGTATGTACCTATCATTTAAATAAAGTGTACATTGCAACTTATGATGTACTCGCCTTTAGAGTATGGGGGCGTCGCTTGACAGTGTTATTAGAGATGAGTGATGATAATTGCCCCCAGGCTGGAAGTTTCTGCAAATCGTTTTCCATTTGCTCCAATGTCATCATGGTCTGATTTGCGTAACTGAAATGTCAAACATCTAGTATTTACTTTCAATTATTCTGTAATAAATAAATAAATAAATAAATACAAATACCAAGTTAATACATGGATGTGTATGTGTGCTGAGTGTGCTATGAATTGTTATGTTATATGAGATCGTAGTATTTTTGCTAATTTTTGTATTTTGGTTAAGATATTTTTATATATTTTTGTTTTTGTATCTAGAATGTATATGAGATATACAGCTTTTTTGATGTTTTTAATGATAACGCCATTAACACTTGTAGTAGATAGTTTATAAAGGAGAACAAATAGTAAATTAAATAGGATTTAAAATATTACTAAAAGCAAGTTCTCGCTACGCTTGGGATCATCCCTAAATCGCTTTTTGCAACGGAATAATGAATGAGTATAGGGACCTCTTCATGTAATAAGGCTAACAAATTAGCCCATTTTAATGTCTCACTGCTGGGCATGTGTCTCCCCTCATTGCGAAAGAGATCAGGTCTTAGTCCACGACCAAATGCGAGTTGGCAAATCATATGTCCTTTAAAACTAGGTAGAGTCAATCAAACTTGTAGGTTTCCTTCCAATGTTTTCCTTGAATAAAAACCTTGCACATGAAAATATTAAAGGCACGAGATCCAAAGATTTAAACCCACTGGGCTACCACTACCTTCATTGAAATGAAAAGTAGTCTATGTCGCTTTCCGACACAAAATATTTCTTAGCAAAAATTATGCGGATCCGTTGCTCCATTGTTACATGAAAAATGGATGTTAAATCTCATTCACCCTCTTCATTTAATTTTCTTTTGAATATAATAATATTTCAGAAACTCAAAGATAGAATTAAAATTATTAAAAAAACATTTTACACTAACTTATAGGTAGGTACGGATAACGTTGTTATATAATAATTGAAAGTAAAATATCTAGCCATAAGTTATACAATAAGATTCCAAAATATGTGAAGTTGAATTTTCACAGAATATAGTATACATGAAATTGTTGAATTACAAGGAAGTTGGACGAGACGGTAACGTGAAACCTACTGTGGCGTTGATGGCGAATAAGTTATGACGGAAACTCGTCTTAGGGCAGGTGTATTGCATGCTATGAAATATTAATATAGAGCCAAATTGCTGAGGTATAGATAGATATTTACTGTATTATATTTTGTTTACGTTTAGTTAAAATAGAATTATAAAAACATATACTTTGTTAGCATAGAATGTGATTTTAAATAACCATTTTTTATTGATACTTTTTTAAATATGCATTTTAATAATATAAAAAATATAAAGACAAAGAATTTATAAAAATTTCTTTTTTACTTAGAGATGCAGAAATTACCTTTCTTGCTAAGTAACTATACATAGAAATTTTGTTTATCCAATTCGTTCGAAAATAGACTATGACGGCCGAAAAGACACACAAGAGTTTTTATTATAAAACTGACTTTCAGAAGACTAAACAGTGAACAGTCTTTCTATATAAAAAAAAAAAAAACGTGTATGAACGCACGTAAGAAGTTATACTTCTTCGGCGTAACAGACCAAAAACAGCTAAAGATTTCATCCCGTATGTTACTTACAACTGTCTGTTTGTAAAAGGAATGATAAATTAATAAAATATTAAATAAGGCATATTACAATCATATATTTATAGAATATCATTTAAGAAAAGAATATAATATTATATATCATTTGTCAGATAATAACAACGGTTACCATGGCCACAAACAGTTATTAGCTAACTTCATCATGTCGCTTTTTGGCTGTCGGTGTGCGCGCTAATCGTAAAAATTTTACTCTCATATTTTTTTCCAAACGTCCCAAAAGAAGTATAGCTTCAAAAATACTATACACTTTCGAATAAATGAATATTACTTACAATTGAGATGAAATATAATGTTATAGGTATTGTTATTGGTGGTAAAGGAGAAAATGTGAAAATGATAAGTACCTACAATTTAACAGTGCTAGGAAACCTGTAGCGTAACTAATGAAATATTCACAGTATGCACCTGGCAAGTAGTTATTTTCTCTACTCTACTCTAAAATACACTTGAAACTATTTTTAGTGAGAAACAAATTAGTGTAAAATATTAGACACATTTTGCTATATATAGCACTAGCTTTTGCTCAAGGATTTGTCCACGTAGTTTATTTATGTAGAATAGTTCAGCTCTTAGCGTAGAGCTTAGTCAGGATATGAAAGAATATTAGTTATTACTTTGTTTTTCTTGCGCATAGCGACGGAACAACACAACAAAGTGATTTTTAACATAGATATAGTTTGAGATTTTATAGATCACATGATTATATCAGTGACCAGTAATGATAGTATTTAAAGTATAATAATTAAGACAAACTCCTCATATCTTAGAATTTCTTTGATTGACTGAAAATAAAAAATAATACGTTGGCTTTTTTGTAAATTTTAATACGAATCACTATTATAGTCGGTACTTTTCTAATAAAATAAGTGTCAGTTAAACGAAGTGTATTTTTATAATATATTTATTAATTGTTAACTAATTGTTTGATAAAGCCGGAAGTTGCACATTTTACGCCTATATTTACGGATGTAATGTGGCCTTACTTGAGACTAGTTCCGGTCTTGTTATGTTCTGCAACTATAATATTAATGCCATTTTTTTTGTGCAAAGCCGTCCTAAAAGCATCTTTAATCTAGATTACATTAGAAAAACATATGTATAGTTATATAAAAAGATCTTCGACAATTATTTCCCTTATATAAGTGTAATTTTGAACTTAACTCTCTGGAAAGGTAATGAATAAAATTATAAACAATTTATATAATCTTTTGTGTTTTAAATAAAAGCGTCGCAGACACCATTGTTTGTGTAACATTTTTACTGAAAACTATCATTTAAATTCACGAGATGCTTTTAAAGTATTATTCAGTGTAACTAACAAAAGTAATCTCTGTCTCCGCTGAACTTATTTCATAAAACGTGTTCAATTTATCTATCTCAGGAACTCGAGAGCAGGCACGAGCATGAAATAAATATTCTCGTTTATAATATAAAATGTATACGTATGGTAATATCCTAACGTTGTGGAACAATTTATTTAACGTACTGAATATGTTTAACGAAGTGTTAAGTACACTCATAATTAATAGCTTTTAAAAAAAATCCCTATAGTGCCAAAACGCCTGGATCGATTTCGAGACTTTTTTTAAAGTGAAGTAAATTTGGATTTCGTTTCATTTCAACGAGTAGGTTAAAGTCTGCACATATGAAGTAGAAATTATGTGTAACTATTTTGAACTCATAGAAATACAACTACATAGAGTCGCTTAAAACAACTGCATATATTCATTTACACGTCCAAACTCGTAACAATAGCTTATCCCTTAACAAATTACGTTCAAAATGATTAATGTTTCAAAAATGTTTCTGTGGAATTTTTAAAAACGGTTTAGTAAGCGCGCTTATCATATTTATTTAAGCTTGCTGCTTGTCCCAGTTACCTTGTAGCATCATTTTAATGGATCTAAAATGACGGAGTCTTTTTAAATAATAATTTCTCTAAGGCCACGGATATGTCAGTCTAATATACTTGTATTTCAATATTTTTTTCATATTATGTACTAGCGGCTAAATTTCATCCAAATGTTTTCAACCGTTTAAACGTGAAGAAATAACAAACACACCACAATTATAATAGTAGTTTTATTATTATTTAAATTTTAAATATACATAATTTTGAAGCGTTTTTATTTATACTAATTGAATTTTTTATAGTTATCTACGTTCTTAAAGTTTTCCGGAATTTACATATACTCAATATAAAATGATTTGTATTTGATTTTATAATATTTGGACACATTTTCCCGAATAAAATTCATAATAAGTTACATTCGTTTATTAGTATTAAAGATTTTGCCTAGAATTGACTTTTCATTAATCTCCATTATATCGGTAAATGGATGAGTCATGTCGCTACCTCATCTACATTATCGAGCTGAAGTGACTTGCACGCAGCTTCATTTGTCGACTAATAGATAATATATCCCAGTTACCTTTCAGTATTTCAAATAATACTATCTTTTCGGATTATCTCGGATCTATTTTGGTTTTTGATTCCCGACGTTTTACATTTACAGTAAATATGGTCACCAAAGAGAACAACGAAACGTCGAGTACTAAAAATGAACATAAATACGAAAAGATGTGAAGTGTTATTTTAAACGTTAAATATTCTCATACATCTATGAAACCTTTTAGCATTTACTTAAAAAATCAAACTCAATAAGTTAATATTCTACAAACATTATCGCTTGTAGTATTCTAAAAACAACAAAATTGTCATTTAATTTCTAAAAGATTCGCACAGAGCGTTAAATCACTTTATAATTTTCATATATTTTGTTTTTTTTTTAAACCTATTTATGGGGGTGGAAAAAAAACTGCCGTTATGGTAGCTTAATTTTACGCTAATGGCCCACTTTACTATATGCCTTACTATTTCAAGTGCGCCTGTCAGTAGCTTTTAGGAAGGAAGTTATTATGATTAGCTATAATAATAAAAATAATTCAGATCTTTTAGCCATCGCAAATTTAAATATCCCACGGATACGGGCCTGTCTTTAAAGAATGGTTGCCATAGTCCACCACCCAAATGCAGGTTGGCATGTCCTTCGAAAACTAGTTAACATTTCTTAGAAAACCTGTATGTTCCCTTATAATATTTTCCTTCACCGTACGGCAAGTAATATTCATATTTAATATAAAGTTCAAAACCCGGGACTTGAACCCGTTGCACTCGTTTTCCAAGTGAGCTACCACACACACTACATTGCCTTATTATGTTTTGCCTTCCTTAACCTTTCTTTCCTTATCTATCCTATTCTTACTCCTTGCTCCGTAGTTTTATGGTTAATTTCTCAGTCTAATCTTACTCTTACCCTAAGTGTCATAACGTAATTTCCGATAGTTTTTTTTTTAATAAATAGGCTACAAAATGCAAAAAATATGTTTCAAATTTAATAATTTTACTAAATATTAAACAAAAAAGTACAAGTATAGATATCCCTAACATATCATTTAAGTCTTTATTGGGATAAAAAATATTCTCCTAATAATTATAAACGATATCCTTTCCTAAGCTTACTGAAATATACAAAATACCAAATAACACTTAGTAGTACCTCCATCATCTTACTATTAGTTATGGCTGGAGCAAATATGTAACACAAAATTTGTTGATTCTATTAAATTCTTACACATCTATACTAATATTATAAAGCTGAAGAGTTTGTTTGTTTGGTTGAACGCGCTAATCTCAGGAAGTACTAATCCGATTTGAAAAATTCTTTTTGAATTAGATAGCCCTTTAACTGAGGAAGGCTATAGGCTATATGTCATCCCGGAAAAATGTACGGTTCCAGTGGGATAGATTTGTTTTTGCCTAGGGACGAACCCGAAGCGAAGCGAGGGTGAGTCGCTAGTATTTTATAATTATAGATAGGAAGACTAAATTGTCATTAATATTTTGCTTTACTACAAAGGTTTACTTATGCAAAATTAGCGTCAAGGGAACGAATAAAAATAAGCATTAAACACAAAATACATAAAAACTGAACTTTAACATTTTGTACGAATCATAAAATTGTCATTTTGCTGTTTTAGTAGCGACACTCGTGGCTGAAAACCCTCTTGTTGTCTTGAACACAAGTGTGCTGTTTGTAATTTTTATACATTTAGTTAATTTTGTTTTAATGAAAATTATGATATACATAATACATATACTACTACTTCAAGCTCTAAATTGGCTTACAATTTTCTTTGGAACTTTTCTTAAATTATACAAGTAAAGGTAAGTTAAAGAGGAAGACTTACTATGTCATTGGTTTTTGGTTTGGCCTTTTTACGTCGGATCGACATGATTTTTTGCAAGTGACACTAAATGAGCCGGGAAATTATATAGGCTACTTTATTCCAATGGTGCTCATCGTATAAGGAATCTGAGGACATAATTTATTTAGTATTATTGAATAATTATTATAATATATATTATTAAATAATAATTATTATAATTAATAATTATTTATAATATGTATGTAATAAAAGTTATACATGTGTACACTACACATGTATAACTTTTAATACATCTATCTGCTAATCAACTATGTGGTATCCATAACACAGGCCTTGTAGCTTACCATGGAACCAGATGGTGCCGTGCGTTAATGTCCCAACATGTTTGTTTGTTTTATAATTTAATTATCTGTTTCATTAATTAACAATAATTATAAATAGCCATTTATAATTATTATTATACGTGTGTGTGTGAATTAATCAAGGCAACTTTATCTATATAGAATATAGATCGATGCATGAAACCAAGATCATAGTGGGTTGCTATAATATTTATATAGTGATAATATTACATAATGTAGGTCGGGTTCATTGACTCATTTCGTCTCGCCCTCAGAATTATGTTCGCTTGTTTTCTTTTATCCTGTCTATTTTCCTCCTACGCAATGCTTATATTTTATCTAAAGACATAAATAAAATTATCTGACTCTTCTATATTTTGTAAAAACAAATAACATACAAGTTATGTTGAAAATATTCAGATTGAATATTCAAATGGTATATGTTTTCTAATATTTCATAGACGTAATAAATACAAAAAAACGTACGCTAACGCGGGTATGAAGTTTGATTCTTTACGTTTTGTTGTCGGTTGCGATCAGACCTCACATTATTCACATTTTTTTATTTTAAATATTGATATCAATCAAGTAGTCATTTGAATAAAACCATGTCGTACCTCTCAAAATATATAAATACCCAAAGCATATCGTCAGAATCCACATAATATAATATAGATAATAGATATTGACATGATTAAGTGTTAATCAAAGTATTAAGAAACAATCGCCAAACCTTTTAATTACTCTTTCAAAAAGAAATCTTCTTATAACTTATATTTTGTCGAATAAAACCCTTCGTAACTTTCATTAAGGGCGATTGAGCGGTTTATCCACCAAGGGTAGCGGACAAGCTGACTGGCATATTTTCTCATTTATAACATGACATAATGTTATGATAAAGCGTTTGATGTAGACTTAGTAAATCTATTGCTTATCCGGAAGTCGCGTGTGAACCGAAACAACCGTTAATAATAGTATTAAGTACATATATTTACCTCGACCTGAACTAGGTTAAAATGCAATTATGAGAACAACAACAGTAATTTGCTCTTCTGACCAATTTGGAACACAGCGGCCAATATGACTAAGAGTAGGAAACTGCGCTAGAGTTAAGTAATATTTACTTTAGATGTCCTAAGGTTAGCACTAGAAATATTTCATTGTTTTATATTCCACCAACAAAAACTAAATATGTTCAAAATACTTTTATGTATCGGGTTTGTAATAAGTATAATGAAAAGTTCAATAATATTGATTTCCATACTTGCTTGATCACACAGTTTAAAAAAAATATCAGAGAATACTTGTGATTATAATTTCATTTAAGTTAACAATAATTAGTTTTTTTTTAATTAGTGTTTTTTGTAAGGTTTTGTAAGCTTTTTGCTGTTTTTTTCCTCTTTTTTAACTGCTCAAGAACATGATATGTATATTAGTGGAAACTTTATTGGTGTGTGTGCAATCTTTTATCTATTTTCTGTAAGTATTTTAAATACTGTTTGTTTCCCAAAAAAAGAGATATTACAGAGCACAAGTATGTGCGCAACACACGTGCACTCTCTATACCATCCACTCTCAAATGTCAGTGGGATGACGATACGGTACGATCGGTAAGAGATCAGCCGCAGAACCGACGACTTTACGACACGCTCTTCTCGGCACGGTGGTAAAACATTGTTAACTTCTCAACTCCGGGCTGTTACTGAGAATTTTTTAACTAACAGAAAAACTCAATAACTAAACTTGTTCCAAATCGGAACTCAAACCCAGGACCTCCAGATAGTAGATCCTACACTAGAGCAACGATGCAGTTACTTATACTAGTTATTAGTATTATAATTTTAATTATGTGTAACTGTTATATTTGTAACAACCGATTGATCCGCACTCGCATCATTCATTAGGAATCTTTTTATATAGTACTAGCGACTTACAAATGTCCATGTAAATTTGTGAGGGGAACTCGACAGGACCGTTTAGTGTTTTTTCCCGTGGGAACAAAAGATTTTCCTGAAGTGAAATGTATCCTAAATGTTGACCCGAATAATACGTTATCACTACGCAAAATGTAGTTAAAATTGGTTCAGTACTTTTTGCGGGTAATGCGCACAGAAATACAGAAAAACAAGCAGACAGGCATACATATAAAAGATAAAAGTACAAAATTTTAATAACTATTGTTTCATGGTCTCTATTTTGTACACAAAACGTTATTAATACATGTAAAGAATTCGCTTTGTTAATATTTTATCGTATCGTACCTCGATAAAATGTAGTCTATGGTAGTGTTGTAGGATACTTTTTGTCCTATGAGTGTCCATACACTATCTTCACGCAAAATAATAATATGTTGATCCGTGCTCATTATTGCCTAAAATTAGGCCGAACCAAAGAAACTCTACTTATCTATACATACAATAAAACTGTCGAGGCCGAATGTCTGTACATAGAAAAAAAATGCTAAAAACCGAGCCAGGCGGATGTAAGAAGAGAAATAGAACAAATCCAGATTTGTTTCAAATTTTTTGTTTGTCTGTCTGTTTGTCCGTTTGTCTATTTGTACGGGCTAACCTCCGAAACTGTTGGACCGATTTAAATGAAGTTTTGTATGGTGGTGATGGGGATGATAATACTTCAGCACTTTGCACACAACAGACGTAAAACATAAAAATCTTTTTAATGAACTTTTACATATTTTGATTAAAATGAATTTTAGATGACCTTTAACATTTTATAATCCATATGAAAGCATAAATCGATTAAAATATCATATAAATCGATACGAAACTCTAATTAGATTAATTAGATTTATTATTCCAAATAACAAAATCGATAACAGGCCTAACTTTTATCACTAATAGATGACTGGTTCTGACAGAATTTTACTCTAATTTATTAATACAGCAATTAGTATTTCTGGTAGATTGCCAGCTTAAATTCAAAGAGCCAAATTTGTTTAAAACCCTAATCTGTTTAGCTTAACCCATTCCTACCAATTTTTGTTAATTGTTCTCAACCTCTAGTTTACGGTAACTTCAAAGAAATGTCAGTGAAATTTAAACTTTAATTTAAAGCTTCAAAGTTAAGTTTAAGTCGGAGCCTTGTTCAATACTAGTCCTCTTTTATGTTCGTAATGGCCGATTTTGTAGATGAAGCGTATTTAAATTGCTATCGACTTCTGATTTTTGAATGTCTTAATTGGATTATCGCTTAAAGACCTTCGTAATTTGGTGGTTTTTTTTGTGCTAACTAATGGGTTAGTTAGGTTTAGGACTAGACTTTTTTGCAAAGTGGAAATAGTAAAAATATATGTCACACTATAACATGTTTATAATATTATATTTATATTATAAATAGTATATTATAGTTAATATAGTATAGTGTGGTATAGTAAAACATATTACGTCAATCCTACTTGTTTTTTTAAACAATAAATTGTATGCTGATTTCGTGCTCTTAGGATTAAAATAGTAGGTAGAGCTTTCATTCATATTCAGTCAATCATTTTCTTAAGACTTCTCCTATCTCTATTCATATTAGACATTAAAAAGTCCGATTGATTTTATATGAAAAATACACTTGTTATAGTTTATCTCAACCTAACCCAATTTAATATTATATGTAACAACTTCCTAGTCTTTTACAAAGCTACAAAGCCTAATTATCATTCCCGCTTATTTATCTGATTTATGGTATGCGTGACTACATTCATTCTTGGAAAGTGATTTTACAACGTCTTTATTTGAATTTGAACTTTAATACTGTTATATTTGAGTTGAGGTTGCGAAATAACAACATAACAGTGTCATGTTTACGCTGTATAACCCTGAAATTAGGAACGGCCAAACTAATCAAAAGAACATTATTAATTCGTAGTAATATTTTTAACAGTCCCAACGGTAAGTTTAATTTTCTCTACAATTACGTTTAAAGCTGTGAATGCTGAAGCATAGTCTAAACTTAGGCCTCTCTAAAATTATGCTGATAGAGCCACATTTATTAGATATTACAAGCTTTTGTAAGACCATTTTGGTATTTCGTAAACTTTTATAATGCTACAATGAATTAAAAGGATCGAAATATATTTAAGTAAAGTAACTTTTTGTCTATTAAAATATTCATTCTAATCTCATTATTTTCATTAATATTCCAATTTGGATGGATCTTTGTTATTTAATCACGCCAGTATGGCTGAATTGCTTTGGATGAAATTTCGCATAGATATAGATTATAGTCTGGAATTACATATAGGTTATACTTATTATCCCGAAAAATATACGGTTCCCGTGATATATTTTTATGTTATATTATCAGTGTACATATATATATATATATAATATATATATATATATACTGATAATATAACATATATAGTATATACATATATAGTAAATATTCATTTAAACAATAATTTGTCTGTTTCTTAATCTGTGCATAAAAATGAGTGTTCCCCAATATATTATTCATTTGATTAAAAGATGATTTTCTGTACCATCGACTAATAACAGGTGGCATGTGAGGTGTATAGGATAATTTGAGATTTGTAAGCCCGTATAGTGGATAGGTAGTAATTTAGCCATGGATATGCGTGTTACTATACATACAAAGCCAGGGCGGGTTGCTAGTCAATCATTTAATCTAATGAATACCACTTGGATTTACGTGAATATATGATATTTTAAATAAACTATTTTTGGCTATAAAGCATTCGAAAAGTCGGAAACCAAAAAAACCATAATTAATTAGCGAGAAAATCCGAAACTATTACTTGGTTCAAAATACAATTTAAGTTCTATTTTACAGTCTCTACATATTATATTAGCTATGTACATCTAATCGAGTCTTACAAAACGAGGAAGATTTCTTTGAGTCAAGTTAATCCGTGGAACGAATCTCGTGAGTGCATGTCAAATAGAGATTACGATAAACTGAGTCAGGATTTGTTACCAACAGTTTCGAATGGCACAGCTTGGAAAGTTTTATTGAAGACTAGTTTTTTTCTATAGTTTTACCTGCTATTATAATTATATTTAATCCCAAGCCAGCAACCATATGTCATGGCTTGGAAGGAGCGTATTAGCCCCCGATATAAAGCTAGGGGTGTTTTAAGTTCAACACTCAAGTTATTATGTCTATGTGTTTATGGTCCTCGTGTGTCGTGGTGTGTCGTGTTCATGGGTAAATAATATTTTATTTTTCTTTTCTTTAGGGCTTATTATGTAAAACACTGCTTAGTGGCTACCAACCTTTATAGTACGTATATGGTAAAATTAGATCAGAGATCAGAAGTTATAGATAACATTTTTCGATAATTTTAGGTAATTTTGGGACGTAATAAAAGTCAAGTGTACATTTTTGTCAATTGTTTATATCTATGAGTCTATCTGTCAAGTACGCACCGTTCAAATATGCCATAATATTTCATTGAAACTTCTAACTGTACGTGATATAGCTTACGTTTCATTTTAATCACTCTCGTAGGTAAAAAAATAATAATTAAGATCTCTATGTATACAGCATTGTTATAGAAAGCGGGCAAGAGGATATTATAGACTTAAATTAATTTCAAGTAAGATTAATTTATAATAATGTTCATATATCCGCAAGAACGTAAACTCAGCGCTTTATTATTGATTATTACAAGTACTTTACCAACGGTAACAGCTTAGGCAGGTTTAATATTGCATTTCTTTAGTAAGATTGGATAGAACTAAATAATTTCGAAAAATCTGCCGAAAGTATCTTGCAACTTATAACATGATTGCAAAAAGAGTTTTATTACCTAATGAATCAATGATAAAAGGCTATGACAAATTTTAAATGCACTGAGAACTAGTCGTGAAATTCCACTTTATTTTAACTTAAGTCTTTCCTCCGTGAGTTATAGATCCGAACCCCAATTTGGGCGCATCGGCACTAATTGGATTCACATGCCGCTAACCGAATTTCCCATCTGTGCGCCTCGTTATTGCATTACTTCGCAGGAAATTAATATTGAATAAAAGACCCTTTTAAAATAAGCTTTTTGTTTTCTGTAAAATGAGACCCTCTATTCATTTTCTGATTGTTCATCTAGTAACATTTATTTAATTATTGCAATTGTCTTTTTAATTAGGTATAATTTAACAGTAGGTACATGTATACGTTGAATAGTGCATGTCGGAGTTTAATATGAAGTTATGTTTTATATGTTTTGATAAACCCAAAGTGATAGAGACGGAGAGAGAGAGAGAGAGAGAAATAGAGAGAGATTTTATACAGTAAATATTAAGGCAAGCTTAGGACGGCTCAGAGTAATATATACGAGCCATATTTTCCAGTCATTCTACAACGTCCTCATAGTTCGCTGAAGTAGCAGGAAAAGCGTGAATATGCTAATTTAAATCAAAGAGTTCTCGGCCTTTGACTCGCGAATAAATTCAAAACTACCAAAATTATCCACTAGCTTTGCTTTTAGCTGTCGTCATGTCAGAAAAGAGCACAGAATTTGTTACAAAAAACCAAAATTATGAGTAAGAAAACAGAAATCTTCAAGCATTGAGGTCAGAGGTGTGTCTCAGTGAGGCACGTAGGCCCTTGACATCCACCCTCAGCGGGAGAGCTCTTGTTATGAGAATCAACACTCGCCGCGGCCTACTGCTAAATACTCAGATTCGCTTTGTGGCTATTCGGGTTGTAAAGAATTCGTTAGCTTGAAGTAGCCCTGGCTATGGCAGATCAAGTAGAAAAGCTTCCAAAGTGCTCGAACTTTGATTGTGAAACAATACCCAAAGTGTGGTTAGTTTTGATTGAACACTTTCCGTTTTTTGGTTAACTTTAGAAACTAAAACGATTGACTGGATCGTTAGGCAAAGTCGTTTCTGAAAGCTCATCTATTCGTATGTTAGATTAATAGTTGGCGATTGGGGATGCATGTTCCATATTCGGAACGTGCTTACTTAATTATAGTGGTAATTGTGAAAGCTTCGATAGGCTATTTCCAATTGAATTTAAGAAATAATGTAGACAAAATACATTAATTCCTTTTCTTTATTATCTGGTAGGATATATTTTGTATTTGCCAATTAAAAGTCAATCATAATATATTTATGTACATAAATAGAAATTTAACATCGTAAAATATTCCGACTTGAGCAATATTAAAAGGAAATAATTCATTCGCCTCAGAAGAAAAGTTTATAAAGCAAAGTTTTAGTTTTGCAAACATTTTTTGCAAGTGAAGGCGATGAACGAGTAATACGGTTTGAATATTGAACAAATGATGCTATAAAAGACCTCGCATCGAACAATGTTCCCGAATAAAACGAGTTCGGTATCACCCTTTCTTTTAATTCTGCATTCAGCCGCCGGGGGCTTGAGTCTTCAGTTATAATGAAACCACTATTCAAGCGAACGCGACCGTAAAAATATTGAAGCTGTAAAGTTGTAGGAAACACTATTGTTATAGAGGTCTGCTCGGTCTGAGGTTTATAACTTCAAATAAATTATCATCTTTGTACCCAAAACTTTAAGGTAAATGTTCCCTGACGCCGTAAGGTATTGTGTTTAATACGGATCTCACCTGCAACCGTTTTGAATTACGGTCAAAGGAACTTGGAACGACCTTGGAAGTTTTCAAGCTTAAAACTATTTACGTAGTGAAATTATATTACCTACTTTATATAACCGAAAAATATCAAGTATTTCGATAATTAATTGATATTATATAGAAGAATTTAGATATATATCAAAATGTATATATTGTTTCAGCTTGAACTCTGTTTTCTGTTTTTTGCCGATGTCGTTACAAAATATGCATGGCAATCGATATCTTTACCAGATTAAAAGTAAGTTATCTTGTGGCACTAATGAAAACAATGTTCTTTGACTGACGGGGCTTCTAAGAATCCGCCCGCAACATCGTTCATTAATACATACAGAGTATTAGCAAAAAAAGTACAAAGTATTGTACTTGGAGTATCATGTTTTATCTCTTGTTAGGTATTCAGAGATGCATTAACTGTTATATTGTAACTACCTTACCCGGGTTCAATGGGACGCTTCCAAAGTATCCTGTCTCAGTTGGCGACAGGCTAAGTGCAGGCTATAATGCGGAGCATACCTCGAGACCTCTTTAATGATTCACTTCAGCTGAACACTTGTGCCAAAACTTGTCTAGCAAGATGTGGGTAATTTTGACTTATATACAGTACATTATATTTCTGTATTTCGCCAAATGCTAAATCTTGGGTTGGTAACATCGATCGAAAAAAAACTTTTTAGTGGACAGTGACTGGTAGTTAGAAAATATGAATGCTTTTTGAATCGCAGCTTATTATTTTAAAAATATTTTATAATATGACAATTTTTGTATGAAGTATACTTTATATAAGTTATAATATACTTCATTCAAGTAGACTTTTATGAGCACTTTTTCGTCGATTTTTTACATTCAAATCGAGGTAGCTACTATGTACCATCTCGAAGTGCAATTTTAGTTATTCTATATTATTATATCTTATAATTTTAGTTATTTCATTTATTCTCAAACAATTTAATAATCTACATATTTTTGAGACTCCTTCAGACGAGAGTTAAAAAAGTTTTGCGTTAAAACTCAACGACGGCGCTTTTAAAGACGTTTTCGATACGTTTGTTTATATAAGCGCTTTCAAATCACTTCTATTTCATTTTTCGCTGCAGAGAGACGTGGAATTAACTCAGCTTAATTACTAGCAATAGATATGTGTTGCAAGAAGGTAAAAAAAGTAAGTAAAGGCATTCTGGGCGCATCTCCCTAATGACAACCGGTATTTAAAAGGCGACACTTTACAAAGATGTAAGGCTACATTCAAATTTCTTTTTATTATTTTCGAATCTTTATTAGCAAATTCGACAAATTCTTTTAAATAGTGGATGTGCACATAAAAAATTTCAAAAACAAGATAATTTGAAGACGTGGTAACGTCATCTCGAAAAATGGAAGTGAACGTAGATATGTGCCTACGCAATTCGACAGTACTATGTACACAACCGAATTCGAGCATGAACGTCCGCAGCGCACCGAACGCAGTGCCGGCGTTTTGTTACCTCTCGTCTGAACAAAAACAAATGCTAATGATACATGCGATGTAACGTCCAAGGCTTAGCGTTCTTGAATGCAACAGAACGCCGAAAAAACGTCGCGTTTTAAAAGCGCTGGCGTGTTAATAAATACCCATTTGTTTCATTTTAACGCTTTTTTTGGACAATGATAAAGCGCTCGTGTGAATGAGGCTTTAGGAAATAGTAATATTTATCCAATAATTTTCTGTTTTAAAGAACTTTTTAATTTTTTAAAGTATTTTGTAATCTAACTATATACCTACGTTATTTAATAATAAAAGATTGTACTTAATATACTCGTACTGCGGCAAGAACAACAACAGTAACAACAGCAAATAAACTAAAACTATAAATAAACGTTTCTATATGAAACTTGAAAGTATTATAAATTCATATTATGCTTTAGCATTGAAGTTCAGGTGAGTTACATTATTTCCCCTGCACAAACTTTGTCCACCTCTTTCTTTTTATTTAACCGCCAGTACAACTGTTTGAATAAGTTTATATTATGTTATTTGTATTTAAGCAATTATAACCCCTTGAATTACTAGATAGGATGGACTGTCATTATTTTAACATTTTATTATTTACTTAATCTTTTATATGTCACTAGCGACTCACCCTTGTACCGCTCAGGTTCATCCCTAGTTACAATTTGACGTTTAGTTTGGTTTTCTCAGAGATGAGATATTTTCCCGAAGTAAAAAATATTCCATATGTTGACCCGGATAACCAGCTATCATCATACCAAATTTCCCTCCAGTGGTTTTTTGTGATGCGGTAACAGACAAACAGACAGATAGATAAAAATTCTAAAAACTATAGCTTCGGCCTTTGTATCGATAATAATGTCTATTTCAATAAGATTTTCCAAAAAATATTTAATGTAAGTTACAATTTTATTATATGTATAGATTAGTAGATTAAGCGAATTCGCCTCGCTTCTCTTGGGTGCGTGGTAAAGGATGTTTTACAGGTGCTTATTAATCCAAATTTGTCTAGCCGCTTCAACGTAACTAACATAGAAACACACACTCACATACGTACGTACAATTATATTATAATAATTATTTGTGGCGTTGTATCTATCTATTCAAAACATCGTAGTTAGTAATGGAGTTTAAAATTAAACTTCCGAAACTGACAGTTACGATTTTTGTAACTTATATATGTTTTTAAAGAGATAAAATCGGAATTTAAGATGAAATATTAAGGCTTCAGTACCCCACGTTTACTTTTACTAATTTCGGTTTACTGTTACAAATTTCATTTAATTTGCGACACAAATTTTAAGCTCTAAGGTTTTGTCTAAGTGTAGAATCGTCTGTCTATTTAAATAGAACCAACACTTGCAAGTGAAAATGATTGAATTACCACTCAACTCAGTAATTTCATTTGCTAGTTATGGTTTAAGCATTTCTATTTCAATGTCTTAAATGTTTAAGAATTTCCTTTTGAAAATTGTTTCTGTACGTCTATTTAGTATTATTTGACGACAAGTTTGGTTCAGTTTGTAGTAACCTTACTTGCTGTGCCAGCGGTCGCGGGTTCGAGTCCCGCTGGGGGTATTCATTTATGTGATGAGCACGAATGTTTGTACTCCAGTCATGGGTGTTTATATTTATAATATGTATGTATTTAAAGTTATATATATGTAGTGTATCAACTACCTGGTATCCATAACACAAGCCTCGTAGCTTACCGTGGATCTAAATGGTGCTGTGTGCTGATGTCCCAATATATTTATTTATTTATTTATTCTAGCAGATATTTACTTTTAGTAAAGATCGTAAAGTTACCTATTTAAAAGCATTGAAAGCTATTGAAATATTTAAGCAAGTATTAAATAAGATAAAGTTATGATATGAAATATTTTATATTTTTAGATTACGTTAAAATTTTTATTCAAGGTTATATCACTTCTGAGCTATCTCGTATTTTTTGTAGCAACATTATGAGTCTTACGTGACTAGAATTTTCATAACTCTAAGATGTTGTTTTATCTCCCAAAAAAATAAAATTTCTTGGAGAAAACAGAAATTAAAAAAATATTACATTTGTTCGTGAGCTTGATAACGTAATTATGAAAATAATACCTCTAAATTTTCAATTAGGGATACGGTAAGACTGGGAAAGTTAGTGTAGGCGTATTGTGTAACTGTGTACACACATTCGGTGCGAATTAAAATTTAAGGGCTATATGTGTCTATGAATACGCTAAAATATAATTAATGCCAGATAACAATGGTTTTATTACAATTAGAAAGGTATAGAGCATTTTAATAATATTATCTGGAAAAAAATACGCTTCTAACTCATATGAATTGAAGGTTTATATTTACTTACGTAATTCATTCAGTAATGCTACAGCACGTTCCTTAAATGTAAGAGCAAGCAAAACTAATCTCTCAGTCATGATGATTTTAGGATTTGTTTTTGTTCTTAACGTTTTCACATTTATTTACACTTTACTAGCGACTCACCCTCGCTTCGCTTCGGTTCGTCCCCAGACAAAAACAAATCTATCCCACGGGAACCGTACATTTTTCCGGGATGATATATAGCCTATAGCCTTCCTCAGTTAACGGGCTATCTAATGCAAAAAGAATTTTTCAAATCGGATTAGTTCCTGAGATTACTGCGTTCAACCAAACAAACAAACAAACTCTTCAGCTTTATAATATTAGTATAAATACATATGGGCTTTTACTCTTGGTTATAACATTTTTAATTAATATCATTCAAAACTAGTTAGATCTTACAAATAGCTTATTTTACAAAAAAATCAATCAAGTAATGAGTAAGATATTACACATGCATGTTGTTGTGATGATGATCGGCGGATTTTACTCACGCAAGAGACTGGGGGGAGACATTTCGATTGTATTTAGGGTTCAGTGGGTAATGGTATACGGTAATGATTCAAACCTTAGGATACCGTCATATCCGTCTGTCTATTTATACGTACGTTACAGCTATTTTACCCGGACATTATTTATAGTTAATCTATACTAATATTATAAAGAGGTAGCCGTAGAGAAAAGAAAAAAAAATTATAAAGAGGTAAAGTTTGTCAGTTTGTGAGTTTGTGAGTTTGTTACGTTGTAGGGGGTAATCTCTGGATCTACTGAATCGATTTAGATGAAATTTGGTAAGAAGATAGTTTGAGACCCTGGAAAGGACATACGATACTTTTTATTCCAGAAATCGTTCCTCAAGGGGGTGAAAATGGAGATGAAAGCTTGTATGGGGAATGAAGGTAGAATCCGAGCGAAGCGAGGGTGAATCGCTAGTAAAAAATATTTTAAACCTAATTTGTATAACAAACATTAGTGTGAAATAGTCTTAAATGCGGAATTCCCATACAAAAGACTAATAATCCAGCAAGTGTTTTGAGAGATTATGGTTACATTCAGACGTGTGATGGCGCATTCGTCTTTTAATCAACATAAGCCTAGAGCTTTCCTCATAGCCTACTACTATTGATATATTTTTGTTTTCGTTTTGTCACACCGCACAAGCATCTGCTTGGCTATATTTTGTACTAGCGACTCACCCTACTCACCTAACCCTCGGGTTCGTCCCTACTTACGTTTTAACGTTTAATATAGATTTCTCAGAGATGAGATATTTTCCCGCAGTAAAAAGTGTTCTATATATTGACCCGGATAACCAGTTATCATTATACCAAATTTCATCAAAATCTGTCTTGTGGTTTTTTCGTGATGCGGCAACAGACATACAGACAGACAGAGAGACAGACAGACAGACAAAAAATCTAAAATCTATAGATTAGGCCTCTGTATCGATAATAATGACTATTTCAATAAGATTTTCCAAAAAATATTTAATGTACAGATTCGGCTTAGTTATAATTTTATTATATGTATAGATTACATATTATATTTGTATAGAATTGCCTAAACCGTTTCATGTGAATGTATACTTAGAGATTTTTTTTTATTTGGGTTTAAAAAGTTTGGGAAATTTTTACGGAAACGAATATTTTTGGGCGCTATAAAAAAATTAGCCGACAAAGCTGGGACAGGCTGCTAGTAACAGATATTGATTTTGTATAAGGGTAGATTAAGCAACTTTAGTCGTAGTAGCTTAGTTCTGTGGCCCTTAAATGTAACCGGTAGGGATATATCTTTGTATAGGTTTTCGTATAGTTTTATAGGTAGGCCCAGTGGCAACGCGCTCGCTTGGGAAACCGAGTGAAGCGGGTTCAAATCTCGGGTTTCCCACCTCTGATATTTTCATGTGCGAATCATTTCTAACATGATTACCACTTGCCTTACGTTGAAGGAAAACATCGTGAGGAAACCCGGGTTAAAGTGTTTCTTAAACAATCAGCATACGAATAATAATAATAATAGTATCCTGACCGATTTTGGCTACGGCAGCCAATCTGACTTAAACACAAGTGCACGTACCGACGACTTTACTTGCTGACTTGCTCTCCGAGGGGGTTATACAAGGTCAATGTACCTACTTCGGGCTATTGACCGGCCTGAAACTTGAACTCAGAACATCGAGATTTACAGCTGTACATGCTAGCCACTAGACCAACGAGGCAGCATATGAATATTGATTGTTTTAGTAATACAATAATAACGTTTTGTACCTAAGCCGCAAAGTAATTAAAGTATAAACAATAATACAGTGTTGTTATATACGAGAATGTGTATTAGATGTTTGTATAATGAAACAGATGAGATTTATATTATGTATTAGCAATACCCGCGGCTTTGCCAGCGTTTGAATTTCCGATATGAACATCAGTTTTACAATAATGTATGGAAGTCGGCCCGATTTGTTGATATTTATGATTACTGCTCCGCTCCCTTGGGTAGTAGCATGATGATATATAGCCTATAGCCTTCCTCAATAAACGGGCTATCTAATGCAAAAATAATTTTTCAAATGGGATTAGAAGTTCCTGAGATTAGCGCGTTCAAACAAACAAACAAACTCTGTTTCTTTATAATATTAGTATGGATTTCAGCAGACACCAATGGCTTGAAAATAAGAAAAAAATCCTAAAGTAATTTATAATTCATGATGTAGACCTTCGTGTTGGACTGTCAGACCGACAATAATTTACCTCATCTTTTTTTCATTACATTGATTTTGGAAGAGGACTTTGAATCTGACCATTAAGATGAAAATAAGAAAGATGTTATGAATCATAATATGTTAAAGTACGCATTTTGTTATTTTTTATCTATCTGTCTGTTTGTTTATCCACGCATATAACTTTCAGAGATTAATCATGACTTTTTAGGCCAGAAATATTTTGATTTTGTGTAAGTGTATGCCCAAATTAACGTTTTTGCAGACAAGCGTGTGATAAGTGTGTTTTGGACCATGTGAGTCGTAGAAAGAAACATTCTTTTGAGTAGCATTTGATTGGGTATTTTTTTAAGTATACTTTTTTGTCCCTTTTTAGTATGGGCGTTCCGCAAAGGCCTATTTTAAGAATATTTCTTTTCCTTATTTACATCACTGTACAAAATATTTGCTTAGAATAGAAATTTTAATTGTCGACCTTATGTGTTCAGACGGTTTAAATTATTATACTGAATTGAGTCAGAATTGAAGAGAGAGGCAATTACACTTAGTTAAACAAGTTCGTTTTTATTTCTAAGTATGCAATATCATGGATAATCTCTAATTAAACTATAAAGTTAAAGTCATTTTCAGTACGAAAAAAAATTTCACTTAAAAAGCTCTTATATCTTTTGTTAAAATTTTTAAAGCTCTGTCCACAAAGACTTACTTGTCAGATACACATCTAGTACTTTAAGGATCTTATATTTTAAGCACTCGAATATCAAAAGAGAGAGATCTTGATCTCAAGTACGTCGTCACAGATTGTAACACGATTTTAAGTCAAATGATATTCAGATTTTAATGATAACTAAACCCTAAGTATAAAGATACATTAGTGAATAATAAAATTGTAGTAAATTATATAATATCCATATATGTATATCTAATATATTTAAATGAGCAATTCTTGTATATTTATTTTTATTCGATTGATATGGTCGATAATTTCTTACGCTCGGGCCTCGTGGTCAAGCGGCCAAGGTGCAAGATAGACAATCACAGGTGTTCGGGTTCGAATCCCGGTCGGATACAACGTTTTTACTTTTTTTTTGTATTTTTTTTCTAAAAAATACGATTTAACAAGATATCAGGTACTGTAAATAATCTGATGTTTTATTATAAAGCCAGTATGAGCGATACGAATTTATATGAATACTAATTGTTCTTTTGCGATTGTCAAAAATTTAGCATATATTATACTTACTCAATTAGCAGACCGTCTCGGCTTTTAATTTGACTTTACGCAACTTTTAACTAACTTGAGAAAAGGATTTTTTCAACAATGCTAATATTTCAATTTTCTTTAATTTTACAAAAGCAATTTAAGAACCCGCTTGAAGTGAAATTGTTCAGAAGTATTAATAAATTTGTTAAAAACGTCTTTTTATACAAATTTTCATAAAATATCCTCGCTCTAGGCCTGCAATTTTAATAAGCCCATCTTTAATGATTGCCTGTCATTAAATAGCTGTACAATGTTCAATATACACCTAAATCAAAGTTTGGAATATTTTCTATTAATTCTATATATTTATTTTTAAATTATATCCCTTTTTTATTTAAATAAGTACTTAATTTAAAATAATACTTTCAGGTTTCTTATTAATTGAGTATGTATGATATTTAAATAAAATAATATGTCCTACAGTATCTACTAGTATATGGATACATATTCACACTTCGTATAGTTTTTTACATAATATATTTTATTTAAATAAACTTTTACATAATACTTTCTTAGATTTACGCAAATATTTGAAATTTTAAATAAAACTATCTTTTCGTAAGGTTTCGCGGATTTATTTTGATTTTTGGTTTTAGTTTTATTTAAACTTTTACAAGTAACTTTTAACTGCCTATTGAATTTAAAAAGTACCAACGCTGACAATCGTTACTTAATTTCCTATGTCCATACTACTTATTAATTATATCATATATGTGAAAGTGTGTTTATTGTACACCCGGTGACTTTTTTTTTGCATGTACAAGAAGCTTTAGGAGGAGAAAGGTACCAACAATTTGGGGTACCTTTACAATACCCAAGAAACATTCCTTCATATCTAACATGTCATTAAATAGCTACCCTTCCATTTTTTTAGTTATAAATATATATATTAGGGCTGATATGCTATCGTGCTGCTGATAAATGTATTCCGGTCTTAATGAACACGTTCATTGAATATATACAAGTGCTTTCTTAAGTCCTATTAGTATTCATAGTACAGGCTTATCAGTTAGCGCCAATGGCTGTTGTCTAAACAAGTCCGATCAATTAAAAGATAATTTTAGTCAAGCTTTAACAAGCACAAATGACAATCGGCTACAAAGTAGATAAACATCTCTAATTTTGTTTAATTTCCATCGATACTTCTCTGTCAGATTATCTATCACTTTATTTAAATCCGCTAATCTTTGGAACGGCAGAAACCATTTTTTAATAGTACTTAACGGGTTGCAGGCTTTTGCTGGGGCAGGTAAAGACTGTAAATTTTTTTTGCGGGATGCCGTAAAGGTGTGAAGCCGCGAGCAACAATTGTTTACCTATAATAACATTCGCCCAATGATTGAAATTCGACAATAATCATTACTGAAAATTTCAGGAAAACATAATATATGTATGAATAGGCTATGTAAGTTACCTAGCCTATCTAGAATTTAGCTTTACTAACACTAACTATTTCTAGCCACTAAACAAATAAACAAAAAAGAAAACATAATCGGTTAGTATACAATAGAAGAAACGGTACTGAACTATTTTTCCTTGCCTATTTATATATAAAGATTATACTTTTAATATAATATTCGCCATATTTATTGTAAAAAAGCTTTTGATCACTATTATTTAGACTTAGATAATGTCATTATATTTTTATATATTTTCGAATTATTTCGCTAAGTTTCGGGTTTCTTATTTATTGATTTTATATAATACTAGCAACTCACTCTTACTTCACTCGGGTTCGTCCATAATGAAAAATAAAATCATTCTATATCACGGAAACCGTACACTTTTCGGGATAAATCCAACCTAACCTATGTGCTATTCCAGACTATAATCTATCTCTGTGCCAAATTTCATCTAGATCCGTTTAGCAGTTCTGGCGTGATTGAGTAACAAACATCCATCGAAAAATATAGAAATTTATCATTAAGATCGATTAATTAGTACTGGTATAGTTTATTTATCAGTATGATTTACTACATTATATTTTTTATTTTGAATCGACGGTTGGTGTGGCACAGTTTTTCGTTGGCACCGTTTGATATAAACAAGGCCATCGTAACGTTAACATTTGTAAACAAAAAGTGTAAGCTACGCATTTGTTTGAAAAATTAATTGAAGTTCCACAATTTAATTTTTTTAATGATTTAATAGAAACGAAAAGCTATTTGTTTTTATTATTTATGTTGTTTGTTTAAATGAGAATTAATTGAGAACTTTTCGGCTAATTTCAATAAAATAGATAGCTTTCTAAGCTCCCCGTTTCAAGAGCTTTACTATAAAGTGAAAGTTATTTTATACTTTACTCGCCGGTAGAAGCTTATTATACTTAATTCATATCTATTATAAAATAATTCATAGGATAAAGTATAAATAGTAACTTTTTATGAAACCTACGAGTATGTATCTCATATCATATACATACATATAACGTCTCAAATTCAAGTACTCTATTAAAATAGACTTTTACCAGCACTTTTAAAGATACCTTCTAGGTGAATGACATAGGCTTCTATACTTGAGTAGTTTATTGCTAAAATTTACCTTATGAGGGTAGGTCGCTTCTAACAAAAAGGATAATCACACTGCTTTTATAAATGTGAAAGCTCTTATGTGTGTAATGTGTATGTGTGTTACTCTTCCACGCGGAAACAGCTAGACAGATTTTGATGAAAATAAGTTCACAGATAGAATATGACCTGGAATCTAAACTAATATTATACAAAGGAAGAGTTTGTTTTGTTTGTTTGTTTGATCTCAATGAGTTTGAATTTCAGGAACTACTTATCTGATTTGAAATTTTTTTTTAGTTTTGTTTGAACGTTTATTGAGGAAGGCTATATCATCTAAATATATCTATATATATCATCATGCTACTATCCAAGGGAGCGGAGCAGTAATCATAAATGTCAACAAATGGGGCGGACTTCCATATATTATTAATAATACCATAAAGCCAAAGAGTTTTCTTTTGTAATTTCAGCGCGAGCGAAGCCGCGGGTTCTGCTAGAAATAAATATGCTACAGCTAGTAATAAAAAAAATTAAAGAGTGCGTGTATGAATGTGTAGACGCGCAAGAAGTAAAACTTCTGTAGGTTATCGGTATTCGTTATGAAATTCAATTTATGTTTTAAATAATTAGGATAGGCGAGATACTAAAAATAACGCATTTTAGGCACTTTACACTCATATATTTATAGAATATCGTTTAAGGAAAGAATATAATATTATATATCATTTGTCAGACTATGGCAACAAACGTTTGCCCGATCACAGTTTTCGTAACGCTCTTGTCAAGCATTCACTTACTTACTACTACGCTTACTCCCCAAGTCAAGCGTGCGTAAAGAAGTTTTACTTCAAAATACCAAAAAGTATTCATACAAAAGTTCCCCGTGAACGCATCCAAACGAAGTGAGGATAAGTTGTAAGTGATACTATAATATACAAATGTACGTATTACCAATCTTCTAAGTTTTAGACAAGACCAATCAATTTCTAACCAATTTAAAGCAATATAGAATAAACTGTTCAGAAACTTGTGCAATTCTTCGCTACATTTTCCAAATATTATATCATATCTAACGTATAAGGGATCACGGAACTTATTTCCAGGGAGAGTAAATATAGAATTCTATTTTGCTTATATGTAAAATACTGTCATGCTTGTCTTAGAATATATTTTAGAATATTTATATAATTCTTTTATGATGTTTTTCGTATTCAAACATGTAAATTGAAAATAATACTTTACAAAATACATTATTTTTTATTTTATAACATAAAAAGAGTGAACATATCTTTGCATTTATAAATGTTAAATGTATTCAGTCATTTCTTAACATCATACTGCTAGTCACGGACCCTTCAATACATATGGTATCTGGTCATAGTTCACCACGCTGACCAAATGCTTGTTGGCGGACTTCATATGTCTTCGAAAACTTTTCAGGTTTTATCACGATGATTTTCCTTCATCGTAAGACAAATTGTAATAATGTTTCAACAGGAAAATATCAGAGACCCGTGATTTGAACCCACTTCACTTGGCTCCACAAGAAAGCGCGTTAACACTCGGCTACTACTGCCTAAGCGTACATTTATAACAAGATAATTACTAAAGCTGAAACCCTGATAAACTAACAATAACCAAATATGTTGGGACATTAACACACAGCACCATCCAGTTCCATGATAAGTTACGAGGGCTGTGTTATAGATACCAGATGGTTAATACACTACAAATATTTAAATATATAACTTTTAAATGCATACATATTATAAATATAAATACCCATGATTTGAGTACAAACATTCGTGCTCAACACAAATGAATGGCTTCAGCGGGATTCGAACCCGCGACCGCTGGCACAGCAAGCAGGCTGGCAGCAAATACACACTACAAACTGAGCCAAACGTGTCGTCAAAACTGCGTACTGCCATAACTACTGCCTTACAATATTAAGTTAAATAAAAAAGTAGCGGCACAAATATTATTATGCTCTTAGTATCGGAAAACGTTATAAATATTATTTTATTTGTATCAAATTGTACTTTTATTGGCTATTACAGATCCCTTGTATTTATAGGTGGCAAATTGCAGATTTAGCTGAGGCCTAACATTACAATGTGGCCTTTTATTGTTTTTATTATGATCCCGATTAATTTATTTTAGGTATTTGAGTTACGTTATATTTAATAGAAACAAAATAATACGTGAGTGTTTTTGGTGCTTCTACATGGAGTAATAATTGAATTTTGAGTATTGAATCCTATATTCTATAATAAAATAGGCAGGCAAATTTTATTGACATATTTATATTTTGTAATTTACATATATTTTTAGATCGAAAGTAGATTCAACTATTCGTAGTAAAATTCTTCCTTCCCTCATTCCCCTCGCATTGAAGGGAGGGCTGTGCCCAACAGTAGGACGTTAAAAAAAGCTAAATACATAAAAGAGTAAAGCTCAAAAACTATGTAGCAACCCTTTATTATTACCTTTTTTTAGGGATGAAAAACATATACTGAGAAGCTTGCTTACTTGCTGTTATATCTACTATCATTTCCCTAGTCTTAGTTTCAAGCCTACAGAATAGGTAGTTTACAAACAAAACTACATTTAAATTACTAAAACAGTTGTAGACAATTTATATTAATGTCTGTTAATTCATTCGTCGGCATATTCTAAGTATATTAAGTTTAAGCGAAACGTGCTGTGATCGGTAGTATCTTAATCGAATCAAGAGGGGTAGAAATTCTATTTGATTTATGTTCACTGTCACTCTAGCTCGGTCATCACGTGCTTTAGAATGCGATAAAGCGTGTCTCTCTAACGAATACGCTTTAAATGTGCATAACAAAGAATATGCCCTATAAAATATATGTGTTATTTGATTTATGGTGATTCAAAATGTGGTGGGTACATGAATTTTCATTAACTTGCAAAAATATTCTAGTTTAGCCACTATATGTAGTTTATTTTTTATCACTGAATTCGCAAACGAAACGGCAGATGTATATAGTAAAACTAGCGGCTCACCCTCGCTTCGCTAAACAAAAACAAATCTATTCCACGGGAACAGTATATTTTTCCGGGATAATATATAACCTATAGCCTTCCTCAGTTAAAGGGTTATCTAATGCAAAAAGATTTTTTCCAATCGGATAAGCAGTTCCTGAGATTAGTGCGTTCAACCAAACAAACAAACAAACAAACTCTTCAGCTTTATAATATTAGTATAGATGGAGAGATCTAGTTAGTAATAAATCACATTGATATTTTTAATAATATTTTTTAATCTAACTTGTGATTCAACTCGAGTAAGACATCTTTTTAATATCAAACGTCACTTTGTCAAAGAAAGACGGGCTATTCCCAGCAAAATATTTCCGAATGAGGCCAGTGGAGGAGATGTAACAATGAGACGACTCTTCTAAATGATACGTACAGCCCCTAACAATTGTTGCTGATCGAAAATGGCCGACGCTCTTTTTTCTGTGACAATTGAAATATGCACCATCACATTTCGTAGTATACAGTTAACAATTTTATCTATAAGATATTTATTTTTTAATAAATTGATCCTCGATTATAATCCTGTGTCTTATATATGTATCTAGATATATTGCTATTTTTGCCAAAAAGATTTTTACACCCTTAACTCACACTATTTAATTCAATCGAAAATATTTCAAGCACATATATAAGAATAATTCAAAATAAATTTTGGAGCATTTTTTTTTATTTCCTCTCTCTTAAACCAAATCAATAGATATAATAAAATTGTAACTAAATATTTTTGGAAAATCTTATTGAAATAGACTATTAATAGAGGTTATTATCGATACAGAGGACGTACCTAGAGTTTTTGGAATTTTTATCTGTCTGTCTGTGACCACATCACGGAAAAACTTTTTACTACGAGATAATATCTTACATCTGAGAAATCTATACTAAACGTTAAAACGTAAGTAGAGACGAACCCGAGCAGAGCGAGGGTGCGTCGCTAGTACAAAATAAATAACAAAAAAAAAAAACAAATTGAGTAAAGAAAAAGTATAAATTCATTCTAATTAGAGTCTTGTAAATCAACTGAATTCTAAAAGGACCGATAAACAAAAATTAACAGACAAATATGAATCGGTGAATTTCCAAGAGATCGACTTTTGCGAAGTATTTTTATTTCCTTTTTATTTAGCTTTAGCTGTTTTGCTTTTCATTTAGTATTGTTCTTGCTAACGCTCATCGGTACATTGATAGATTTTTCCTTATTTTGGTTATTTTTCTATACACTTATATGATTAAATTCTACGATTTCTAATGGGGCTTAGATAATTATTCAAACAATTTATTTTACAATATTCCTATAACAAACCAAAGACACTTAACATTCGTAAATAAATCATCCATCGAAAAAACAAAATGGCGTTTTAATCACCGCCTTCTTCGAACTTCCAAACAAGACGGATGTAGAAATCGTAAACAAGCCAATGCGAATGACTCAAATGGCCACGTGTGATTTATAATACTGAAAATGTTTTTCTTTACAGGTGGCAGTATCGTATAATGGCGTCATCGGTCCGCATATAGTGCGCACGGCCGGGGCGATGGGCTTGACGTAGCGGTATGGAGGAGGACGAGAGGCGGCTGTCGTTTCCGCCGCCGGCGCCGCTGCACTCGCCCGGAGAAGAAATAGACGGTTCTCGGCTTTTGGGAGAGATAATCCGAACCCTTGAGGCTACAAATCCTGAGGCTGTGGCTCCTCTCGTCGCGTCGCAGTCTCGAGATGCCCTCGATAAGAAGGAGGAAGAACCTCGGCGGGAGGAACTGCGGATACCTCTCGATGTCACGTTTTCGGAGTCGGTGGGGAAGGCTGATGAGCCTCGAGCGGTGGTCACCCCCTTCACAAGAGAGTCGGCTAAGCGTGCAGGGTCGCGTGGGGCTCAATTGGTCCGTGAGTTCGGTTTTATGCCCCGACGTCGTCTCAGTGTCGAAGATGGTGCCCGTCTCCCAAGGAAATACGAGCCTTTTCCGCCGAAACTGTATGGACGACCTCTGGAGGAGATCGACAATTTTATTTACGATGAGGTAAGTATTTTATTAACACTTCGCTTTTTATGCCCCGTAACAATAGCCATTACTCTTGACCGAGGGTCGTAAACCGGTTGCCTGTGATTTTTATAGCTCTCCAATACCAGTTGCTAACAATATGTAATTGCTGCTAATGTGCACCTATACATACATTTTATGTATTTAACTTTCGTATATTTGAGGGGCATTTTATTCTAGTTCAATTCTTACTAACTTTTGTTTCCACGTTTAAAACCCGAGGCATGTGTTACTAGGAATCTGTAGAGACGTAATTTACCTCGTATTTTGCATATTTAACGATCCCCAGTGCTTTCTCATCGGAAGCGTAGTGGAGACTCTCTCGCATATATTAATAGTTTTATTCATACAGTGCTTCTTCACATTTGCTGAGATAGCACATGTGGTATGAAAATTTTAATATTAGCGCAACTATTTTATATATCCAAGAAAAATAACGTAAAGATTGGACGAGTTTTAAATATAGTTATAGGAAATTTTCCATTTTTTTGCAAAAGCGATCGTTTAGAAAATTACAGCATAAACCTCGTTAGTATGAAAAGTTTTTGTTTATCCCGCTGCATACAAGCGTTTTAATGAAATCCTAACTTGATGGCGATAAGAGGCAATTTGCGCTGGTTGACCGGCCGAGTACCAAGCAAGTGTTTCACAATGACGTCGTAAAAAGTAATGACAACGCACATCATAACGTCCTTGTTATTTTGTTTTTAACATGCCAGATTACTTGGTACCCACAATGGAGTAGGTACTCGTTATGGATTGGATTTTTGCTGTAAGCATCAGCCATAAAAGTTGCTTGAAAGTAGAAATAATAACAATTTTGTAAATTATATACGAATACTAATGCCTAATATAAATTCAAATAAAATTTAATAATATATTAAGGAAATTTCTCTTTATATGAGTATGGTATAACTAGCGATTTACTCCTTGCTTCGCTCGGTTGCTTCGCCTAACAGTAGCCTAACTACGGGTCTATGACCTGTAGTTAGGCTGTATACTCTATTTGTATACTAAATTTCATCCAAATCCATCCAGCTGTTTCAGCGAATAAACAATACACATAATTTAATGAATTACTCGTATATTATTAATTTTTGTTAATTGTTATTAATAATAACAATTAACAACAATTAATAAAGACAATACATATAATTTAATGTATTACATTATTATAATTTAATGTACACTTTTGATATTTAATTAATTAAGTAATCAGATATGTAAAGACATACATACCTGATTACTTATTAATGTTTTCTAAATGTATATAAATGTTTTAATATGTATGTTGTTAGTATTCTAAATAAATAAATTAACTTTCGTATTATAAAATAAATCGGTTATAAAAACAATCAAATATTCTAAGTTATATCAAATAACTGACCAAATCTCGCGACTTCGTCTGCACAAAAGAAAGCAAGAAAATATAACAAGTTATTAGTAAAAAAATAATAATGCTGTAAATTAACATTAATATACGACAATTATAGCAAACACACCAATGTCGTAGTCTCTCAATCTAAAAAAATATGAAATAAAGTTTCAACCGATATTCCACAGGGAATCATTGTTACCTCATATTATAGTACGTTAATCACTACATAGTATAAAACAAAGTCGCTTCCCGCTGTCTGCCTCTATGTATGCTTAGATCTTTAAATCTACGCAACGGATTTTGATGCGGTTATCTTAATAGATAGAGTGATTCAAGAGGAAGGTTTATATGTATGATACATGCATATTATAATACAGAAAAGCCGAGAAATTTGTATTTCATAGTAACCGTTAAAACGTACTTAGGGACGAACCCGAGCGAAGCGAGGGTGAGTCGCTAGTTGTTTACTAAGGTGATGAATAATAATCTTATCCAGTTAAATCATAATCCATATTGTAGGTTCCGCACATTATTTTTAGTCATGCAATACAAGAACTTGTGTATTCATTTAAAGAACAATAAGAGACTGGATACTATGGATTTGTACATATATCTGCATATATCTTCGTATAGATAATCTATATCTCTTTGCTACTTCTTTGGTCTAGTAGTTACAGATTGTGGGATAATAGTTTCGAGTCTCGAGTCATGCCAAAATAGCTTTTGTTACCAAATACTAATGTCTTAATACAAATACGCTTAGGTTGTAATGTAAGGTGGACTCAATTTTCCGCACTTAAACTCTAAATCGATCCTTTGTGCGTTACGCTTAGGTTATTACCCTTGTTTATTAGGTAGAATTTATTTTTAGACTTTACATGGTGACCATTAGATGTAGCTCCTTGATGTACCTATTTATAGAAAATGTAGGTTCAAAAATCAGTTAACAACTTTCGAAGATATCGCGGAATTTATGTATGTATGTACATACAAAAAAACATTCGCCCGAATTTGATACTATATGGTCCTGATTACTTTGTAAAATCGGTCAAAAAATTAAGGATTGTTACGATAACCCAGTTAATCCTTGACCTATGCTTGCGTGACTTGTTTTTACTCATTTTACTTCATGCATAATGTGAACAACTTAGCAATCGTCACTAGATTTTATATATATTTTTTTTAATTTAATAATTCATTTAGGGATATAAGGGAACCATTATTACTTAATTTATTATTTCTTCACAATTTTAAAAATAAAACTAGAAGGATTGATTTATTTTGCTCTGTGTTATAGTAAATTTAAAAAAAAAACGTATGTGTGTACTTATGTACGCTCGTAAGAAGTTATACTTCTTTGGCATAACAGAACAAAAAAAGTGAAATATAAATTGCGAAATTGTCAAAGTAAAATAAACGTAAACTTTTTGAAATGCAGCTTGTAAAAAATAACAAATAATTAGTTTACTAACCTTTTCCATCCAAACATATTTTTCCGTCATAGCGAATCCATTATTGTCATATCTACGCTTTTCATTCATTTTTCTTTATCACTACGATCTAATTATAATAATTTTCCTCACTGAACACAAAAAAAAACGAAGTTGAAGTAAAACTTCTTTGGCAAATATTGCAATTAAATTAAAACAAATAAATAATTAAATAAGGCATATTAATCATATTACAATGATATATTAATAGCATATCATTTAAGGAGCGAATATAATAATATATATCATTTGTCAGACAATAACAAAGGTTACTGGTTACCATGGCAACAAACAGTTATCAGCTAACTTCATCATGTCATCGCTTTTTGGCTGTCGGTGTGCTCGCGCATCGTAAAAATTTTATTCTCATATTTTTTTCCAAACATCCCGAAAGAAGTATAACTTCAAAAAAATGTATATGCGTTTAAGCGTGTAAATATTAATTAAAGTTTTAGTTTTTATTTTAAGGAAAAATTCAATTGGTCTAAATACTTATCTTATATTTTTTATTATTTGCAAATATTGTTTCATATAACGCATCTGTACATTTTTAGGAAAGGTTTATTCCAATATATAATTTATAGTAACAGTATGAAACGTATACGAATGAGTTGGATGCGATCGTACGTGCCGTCTAACTGTAATATTGAGTTCGGTGGTTTACGGATAAAACAACATTTTTCGTACTGCTTATTAATAAACTAGCTCTATGCCCCATGGGAAATCAACTTTAACACCGAATTCTAAAAAGAAAAAAAAACTTTATTATGTTAGGGAGTGAATTATTAAAAAACCATTACATATCTAATGCTTGTGCAAAAATTAACGTACGAAATTAGGTGAATATTTAAATTTTATCTTAAAGTAGTCTAAGAATATATTGCATATTTTTTAATATTAAATGGATACTAATATTATTAAGAGGTAGAGTTTGTTTGTTTGAAAGTATTAATCTCAGTCAGGAATTACTAACCTGATTTGAAAAATTCTTTTTGCATTAGACAGCCCTTTTATTGAGGAAGGTTATAGGCTATATATCATAAAATGTACCTATAGTCTATCTTTTCCATATTAACCGGTAAAACGTACCTAGGAACGAACCCTAGTGAAGCGAGGGTGAGTCGCTACTTAATATAAAAAATTAAAGAGTGCGTGTATGAATGTGTACACACGCAAGAAGTAAAATTTCTGTTGGTTATCGGTACCCTTATGAAATCCAATTTATGTTTTAAATAATTAGGATAGGTGAGATACTTAAAAAATAATTAAATAACGCATATTAGACATATTACAATCATACGTTATATATCATATGTCAGACAATAACAACGGTTACCATGGCAACAAACGGACGCCTCGCCCGATCACACTTTTCGTAACGCTCTCGTCAAGCATTCACCAGCTTACTCCCCAAGTCAAACGTGCGTGAAGAAGTTTTGCTTCAATAATAATTTGAAACAAATTTTTAACGCAATAAAGCAAAATAAACAATAGATAAACCTATATATTTAAGTACCTGTCAAAAAAGATGAAAGCAATAAGTCCAATTCATTCATCTGATAAACTTATTTCCGTCGATCTAAATTGAAAGAGGTGAAGCAAATATTCGTAGTTAATATGTCACTAGCACTCTGATGTAATAAACTTTTCTACAAAAATAAATAGCGAGGCAATAACACAAACAATGCTTCCGGGAAAATGTATATTAATTTTCATGAATATAATCGTCACTAGAGACCGGATTGTATACACTGTGCGACATGAAATATTAAATGATAATAAAATTTTAATTTTTACGTCTTTTTTTTTTGTGAAATCATTGAATTATCTATCATAGTGAAGTAATATTATAACACGTAAGTAGATACATTGATTTTTACATATTATGTACTAGCAACTCACCCTCGCTCCGCTCGGGTTCGTCCTTAGTTACGTTTTAAGGTTTAGTATTAATTTCTCAGAGATGAGAAATTTTGCCGCAGTAAATAGTATCCTATCTAAATCCTCCTAAATTTCATCAAAATCTGTCCAGTGGTTTTCTCGTGATGCGGTCACAGACAGACAGACAAAAAATTTAAATACTATAGATTGGGTCTCTGTATATATATATATATATATATATATATATATATATATATATATATATATATAATGACTATTTCAATAAGATTAAAAAAAAATATTTAATGTCCAGATTCGACTAAGTTTGAATTTTATTATATTAGGTGAGCCGTTAGTATGTATATGTATATTTTCCTTTCTGATATAAAAACATTCCTTCTATCATCACGTTAGTTTAATTGAAAACAATGCAAAACTGGCATTGTTAAAAATTCTTTGTGTACGATCTGTAATTATATTTTCACAAACAAATAATAAAAAGTGAAAGTTTTAAACTTGTTTATCGGATTTCTACCTATTGTAGTAAACTAGCGGCTCACCCTCGTTTCGCTTGGGTTCGTCTCTAGGTAAACAAAAACAAACCTATCCCACGGGAACCGTACATTTTTCCGGGATTTTAGTATAGATATAGATTAAACTGCCTCGGTGGTCTAGTGGCTAGTGTGTATAGCCGCAGATACGGAGGTCCGGCGTTCGAGTCCCGGGTCGGATCAAGTTCAGTTATTGAATATTTCTGTCAAGAAATTCTTAGTGACAGCCCGGAGTTGGGAAGTTGGCGGTGTTCCACCCCTGTGCATCGGAGAGCACGTAAAGCCGTCGGTCTTGTGCCTTAACTCTCACCGGTCGTGGCAAAGTATCGTCCCATCGGACTTTAAGAGTAAAAGGAATAGAGAGTGAACTTGTGTCTGCGCATACACTTGTGCACTGCTACTATAATATCTCCTGTGTATCAGAGTAGTCTCAGTGAGATTAGCCGCCGTAGCCGAAATCGGTCAGGAGGACATTATTATTCATTATAATATAAATGTGACCTATGATAAATGAGTTTGGATGTGTGCTTGTTTGTTATACCTTTACGCTGAAACAGCTGGATGGTTTTAGAAGAAACCTAACCACCACCATGGTGAAAAAACTAAATATATTGTACGGACTGAAATAAACCCTAATTTATATGTATTAATGTATTAAAACTTATTGCATATTCTATAAATATTTATTTACATTTTAATGTAAATAAATATTTATAGAATATGCAATAAGTATGAAGAATTATACGTATGCTAGCGACTAAAACAAAAAAAAAGTTATCCCACGGTAACCGTAAATTTATCCGAGATAAAAAGTAGCCTATGTATTATTCTAGACTATAATCTATCTCTGTACTAAATTTCATCCAGATCAGTTTAACCGTTCTGGCGTGATTGAGTAACAAACATCCATCCAAACATCTAAACTTTTACATTTATAATATTAGTGTAGATTTGTAACATTACAAATATACCGGAATATAGAAATGCTTTTTGATTCGTCCCTTTATCCGCACTCAACTATTTAAGTTATAAATAGTTAAACTACTTATGTATTTGATTAACTATAAAAATAATATTTCGTCCTTTTCCATATAACCTTTATCTATCACTGATATCTATCCTGTATTATAAATCTGCTTTACACATGACTTTATCGCTCAAAATAGGCACTGGAAGAATCGTCGAGTATGCTTCCACTCGGTTTCAAAATTGCCTTCTCAATAGCTGGCGGTGTTTAAAGTAACTTTTTCATACTTCAATTCGTTCGATATGTTTGTTACTATTCGGAAAAGAGTAGTTTGGTTATATGAGTATGTTTAATTTATACTGATATTTCATTTAAAATTATATACAAAAAACGTTTTGTAAAAAAGTGTTCACGATTACCATTTGTCTTACGAGTTACCGTGAAAGAGAACATCGAGAGGAGGTCTCAGGCGTGCAATCTGCATATGAGCTTAGCAAGTTTTCAAATGTGAAGTCCCCTAACCCAGATTTGCCAGCGTGGTGGACTATGGCCTAATACCTCTCTTATTAAAGGACCGCCCGTGCCGTGCTGTTTAAAATGCCTTAGAAACATTTGTCTCTCCTTAGCGGCGGATTTTTTTTAATTTTATATAGGTCTACTCATGAGTTATCACATATTCATTAATAAAGAATGTTAAGGTTTACAATCATAATTCAGACAGAAAATTCAAGTTGCGAGATACCAAATTCAAAAACATAAAACAAGAAAATAGTGTATATTTTGTAAAATCTTTTTGATGAATTCAGTTGTTATTATATAGACTTGTGTTCACCCAGTAGTCAAAATTCGACACATTATCGAACAAATTAAAATTTAAAGACCTAATTGTTTCTAAAAAACTCTATTATTAATAACACGTTCGTTAATTTAAAAAAGCTACTAAACAAAAATGAAATAAAATCGGTTGACAAACAGAGGAGAAAAAGGTACTAAACTTTTGTCATTGCCTATTTATATAAAGACTAGCGACTCACCCTCGCTCCTCTCGGGGTTTTCCCAAGTTACGTTTTAACGTTTAGTAAAGATTTTTCAAAGATGAGATATATTTATATATATCTTTCATCAAAATCTGTCCAGTAGTTTTCTCGTGATGCGTTTCCAGACGGACAGACAGGCAAAAAAAGTGCGTGTCTGTGCAATTTACACATGGTAGAAGTGAAACTTCAGAAAAGTAACCTACGAGAGAACGAGATGAATATAGAGTATCAGGAGTAGGATCATTATAATTTTTTTTTTATAATATTTTTACCAAGTTTAATTTATATTTTATTTGACATAAATATACAATAACAACGGTTACTATGGCAACATGGCAATGTATTCCATCTCATTCTCTAGCCGGCTTAATCCTATATATTCATGTGTTTGTCTCTTTTTAGTATCGCATTTCCGTTTCATCGATTTTCAAATGACAAAGATTCTAAAGAAGTTCCACTTCAAAATTCTAGAAACTATAGAATCTGAATCGATAATAATGACTATTTAAACAAGATTTTCCAAAAAATATTTAAAGTACAGATTCGACTCAGAATTTAATTTTATGTATAGATCTAGGAATTGTACAAATTTTTGGGGGATATTTACAAAATATTTTACAGTTCACATTCAAAAAGCTACATAAAAATATCGTGCACGGTAAAAAGTCGTTGCGTGATTTCTGTTAATTTGTTTGCTTGGCTTGATGGTATAGAGGTGCAAGGGCCAATGATTCATATTGTTACTATTATATGTTTTATGAAAGCTCTGCGTTTCAAAACTTTTCTCATTGTAAGAAGCTCAATTTTTTATGATTCCGGCAATGCTTTTGTCCCTATTTATATACTGTTGATTAAAATAATACTTTTAATCACTATAATATTTTAGTAATTATAATGTAACTAGCGATACGTTTTCTTGAAAGTATTAAAATGGATATAGTATGTTATCCTTAAGAGATAGACATATGCCATCGCGGACTTTTCTGTAGACCCTGTATAAGATACGCAATTCCACCATACATTATTTTGTTATATCTCAAAGGGTTTAGGCAGCGTTTTCGTTGAAACTCCCAGACGCCTTATTTTTTTCCTACACCTCCAACAAATGTTACATTTTAGCCAATATATACAAAAACTTAACAAATTTTACACTAAAACCTTCCTCAAGAATCTATTCCTCACTCTATCCATTAGCGAAAACAGCATGAAAATCGGTGCAGTAGTTTTTGAGTTCATCGCGAACAGACAGACAGACAGACGTGGCGGAGGAGTTTGTTTTATAATATGTAATGTTGATAATATTACACTATTAAAAAGAAGTATTTTTTTTTGGTTATTTGTTTGTAGAGCTTAAAGTGACTTAATTTGTAATAGATACCTCATTAGAACATTATATTATCAAAAAACAACTGACGATTTATAATGCAGACTAAAATGCTCTATAATACTTAAATATACTCATTACGGTTCTTGTATGATTGATTTAAGTTTTTCAAATCATTCTTAAGAAAAAAATGATTCAAATAATGAATAAATTATCAAAATTTTTCAAAAATACATGTTAAGTAGAAAATATAATCTTCTATTAAGTTGATTATTAATTTTTACTTAAAAGTATTTTAAAAAAACTAGATATGTCATAATTTTTGGTACCATATAAAAGTACTTAAATCCAAATTTCTTTCAAAAACTTCCATATGTTGTTATATTTAGCTCCATCGCTACTGAGTAGCTAATGCTTTTAAGAACTTTACTGTAGTAGAGAAAAATATTATTATTATCAAGTTACTTCGGTATAAAATGATTAGGTGAAATGTTACACTACCTCCTGTACTAATATATTTATGATCTTTTGTTAATATTATAATTAAGAAACCAATTGTAAAAAATCGGTCAAGTGCGAGTCGAATTCGCACACGGGTTCTGTACAAGGGTTCTATACCATCGTACAAGTACTTTTTATCAATGTGATTTTTACTCTATCTACTTATGTAGTATATTACCTTCGATGATCGATTACGAACGTTAAAAAAATGTTTCTTGTGTTTTTATTTGTTTATTTTTATTATTTGTTGTAATAGAAATACATGATCTGTGACCACTCTCTATCTATTACGGTTCATGAGACCCTCTGAGAGATGGACGGACGGACAGTGGAGGCTTAGTAGGGTTCCATTGGCACCCCTTGAGTACGGAACCCTAAAAATAAATATTATAATCATGACGTAACATCTACGTGAAATGAAATATGTAGCTGATTTCAAAATCTGAAAGTCTAAGAGGATTTTGTATGAAAGAAAGTTTAGTGTGGCCTTACAACTTATTTCCTTGTATTTTTATAATTATTTAAAATATTAATATACATATGTACAAAGAAATGCACATTTTTTAGCGTATTTACTAATATGCCAGTATGTATATTTATTCTGTACGCTAGCCTGTTAACAGAGTACGGAGTGCTCTTCAGCACGACGACGGTGATTGGCACTTCAAAATTATACAAACTTCATTGTTACTATCGATAACAATTGCCAATAAAATTTTCAAGTTGATAAGTTTTATAATGAAGAGCTACATTGTAATGTTTATAATATACTAGCAACTCACCCTCGCTCCGCTCGGGTTCGTTCCTAGTTACGTTTTAACGTTTAATATAGATTTCTCAAAAATGAGATATTTTCCCGCGGTAAAAAGTATCCTATATGTTGACCCGGATAACCAGCTATCACCGTACCAAATTTCATCAAAATGTTTTCAGTGGTTTTTTTGTGATGCGGTAACAGACAGACAGACAGACAGACAGACAGACAAAAATATCGATAACAATGTCTATTTCAATAAGATTTTCCAAAAAATATTTAATGTACAGATTTGGCTAAGTTACAATTTTATTATATGAAGGTATAGATTATGTTCGTACAATAAATATTAATTATGTTTTAATATGATACTCAATATTTCAGAATAATAATATATTATGTTAAGCTCTTTACACCATATTTGGTAAAATAAAAAAAAACTATAAAAACGCTTCAATAAAAAAGTCATAGGGTAACCATCCAATTCCTCAATGTAATAAGTATAGTTTTTGCTTATAGAAAAAAGTAAAGAATCCTAATAAGTCAAAAGAAAAAATGTCCATCTCATTAAATTTAACACCTCTAACATAAAGAACTAAGAGAAAATATTTTTTTAAAAAAAAAAAGAACGCTGCTATTTTAAATCAAACAAGAAAATCAAATGAATGATTCATATACTTGCACAAGATTAAGGTAAAATTTTCCATGAAGCGCTTCTAATTTGAAAAGAAATTCGTATCTGCACTGAAACTCTAATTTACCCTTTTGAACTTTCTAGCAAAATTCATATATAAATAGACAAAGAGAAAACAACTCGGTACACTTTCAATTCAATTCAATTTCTTTGTTTAGTGGTTTCTAGGAGTGCCGTGTTGGCACAATTTACTTCGCCAATGTCGCGTAGAATGAAGAAGAAACGTTATACATAGAAGGGCCGGTAAAAAAAGAGAAGAAAAAACTTTAAATCTGATTACATGTAGGAACGGAGCGATTCGTCGTAAAAAATTAAAAAAAAAAACTATTAATTTGGCATCTGTACCGATAATAATGTCTATTTCAATAAGATTTTCCAAAAATATTTAATGTACAGATTCGGTTTAGTTAGAATTTTATTATATGTATAGATTGATTAATTTATTTCTAATCTTTCTGATTGTCCCATTAACTTAAGACAAGTGTTTAAGGTTTCACATCGTGTTATAGTCTTTTGTCTACGTTGTTTTGACGACACGTATGGCTTAGTTTGTAGAGACCCTACTTGCTGTGCCAGCGATCGCGGGTTCGAGTCCCCCTGGGGGCATTCATTTGTGCGATGAGCACGAATGCTTGTATTCCAGTCATGAGTCATGGGTGTTTATATTTATAATATGTATGTATTTAAAGTTATATATGTGTAGTGTATCAACTATCTGGTATCCATAACCCAAGCCTCGTAGCTTACCATGGAACTAGATGGTGCTGTATGTATGTTAATGTCCCAACATATTTATTTATTTGTTTTAACAAAGTACATATTACATCACATTATTAATTATTTCAGCCCTTCGATACACGATAATATTCACTTTATCTCATGTAACAAAATACGAATTGCTTTAATTGGATTTATTTTCTGCACAAGCATATTTCGATCGACAAAAATAAAATTAAATAACTGTCGTAACAAAAACCGAACATGATGGCCGCTGTTTTTTTTCCAATGTGCTCTCAGCGCTTGCTTTCCGGCTATTCGTAAAACTAGCAAAGTCACTGTCTAGTAATATTACCCACGTCAGCAGTCTAACATAAAACACCTGTGCAAAAAAGGAAGAGCGCCTGGAAATTTATCGTTAAACAGTGACCAGAACAGAACTTGTACCGAATAGTTACATGTTTTACTTTTAACTGAATATTATGTAATATTATAAAGCTGAAGAGTTTGTTTGTTTGTTTGGTTAAACGCGCTAATCTCAGGAACTACTAATCCGATTTGAAAAATTCTTTTTGCATTAGATAGCCCGTTAAATGAGGAAGGCTATAGGCTATATATCATCCCGGAAAAATGTACGGTTCCCGTGGGATAGATTTGTTTTTGACGAAGCGAAGCGAGGGTGAGTCGCTAGTACATAATACATATCGTTAACTTAAGCAATTTTTCGACTATAATGAATAGTGGAAATAGTGTTAAAAACCTTTACTCTGATTTGTAAGACAGGGAATATAGCATTATAATGTAATTTTACAATTACGCATGCATTATGCAAAAAGCAATGCATATTTTAATATAATTTTACCCAAGATTAGATGATTAAGTCTGTGAGATGTGGGCTGCAATAAAAAAGCTGTTTAAATTAATCTATCCCTCTAACAATTATTTGACAAGTATCAAATAAACATAGAAAAGTTCTAAGATAGAGAGGCCAAATTGTCTGAGCTCTATTTTATTTTAAACGTGTCCAAAAACCTTTTAACAATTATTATAATATACAATATACATATATAATAGAAAGAAAAAAATTAACTTCCCTTAAGGAAATTCTCTGTAAAAAACTAAACACTTTGTAAATTATAGTGAAGTAGACGTTCGTTCGAAGTGCAGTAGACTGCGAAATCCGCTTTCGATTGCTTCCAATTTACAGCACGGTCTGAAATTGGCTATACGCTAAAGGTGGAATCTACTTAATAATGTGCATGAAAACAATATTATATTTATGTTTGCAGCTTTACAATTATAATCATTATTATATGCTTTTATGGCCATTTCAGTTATGATTATGAAATTGGATATTTACTAGATGTTCACATTTTTGTTTCTGATATTCTAGAAGCTCACACTGGTGGCTGTGTACACTCCATCATCACAAGTTACCTTTTATTGTTTTTAATGCCTGTGACTCCGCCCATGTGTGTATCTATTTAATTTATCTATAGTATATTATATAGTATCTATTTAACATGTAGGTATATACTAAAAATAACAACTTCTTGCTAAAATTCAAATCGTTTATTATCATTTCTTCTATTATCCTAAACAGAACTGAAACAGAAATTAATCAGAAATGTCTTCCTTGAAACCATGACCGCGTTACAGCTTTATCTCACTGTGACTTTTCCGCTTGTGTTAGTCCTAAAACATAATTACGTTTAAATAATATATAATAGGATTTACATTTTCTGTTAACTTGATAAAACGTCAACTTTACTAAGTCGTACGAAAATTGTTAGCAACCACAATATTCTGACTCGGGCTGGTTAATTATTATATCTATACATATATTAAAATCCTAACTGAGTCGAATCTATATATTAAATGTTTTTTGGAAAATTTCATTGAAATAGTCATTATTAGCGATACAGAGGAAGAATCTATAGTTTTTAGAATTTTTATCTGTCTGTCTGTTTGGGTGCGTAACACGAGAAAACCACTGGACAGATTTTGATAAAGTTTGGTATGATGATAGCTGGGTATCACGTTAACTTATGAGAAATCTAAACTAAACGTTAAAACGTATTTAGGGACGAACCTGAGCGGAGCGAGGGTGAGTCGCTAGTTCTTTAATAATATTTTAAATTAAAAGATGTCACCAAATAGGTTTCATCAAACATTATGATTGCATTGTTATTAAAAAACAAATTTAAACTAAAATATAATTTCCTATAATATTATGCAAAGTTTTTATATTTTCCCACTTGGAATATAATATACAGAGAGTGAATAAATTCAAGGAAAAAATAAAATAGCTTTATCGTGTAGTTCAGCGATATTCAAAAGCGATAAGCAATTTTATGCGGCTGGCGTCTGCATGAGCGGATAGTAAAATGTGTTAAACATTTCTTACATTGAAGTATTGCAATCACGTAGATTTTCACACACATAACGTTTCCTGTAAAATTATTTTTCTACTTGCTGTTTGAAATAATGCGCTTTTATGTACTCTTATTGATTTAATAATCTTTATTTATTAATATATGTATATTTTAAGTTTCTTCGAATCATGATTGTTGATAGTTTTCAAAACGTCGGAAACCAAGAAACCAAAATATATTAACTGATATGATCTAAACAAATATTATGTTAGTATATTTTATTTAGAATCGTATATAAAACAATCTGAATTTCAAAATTAAGTTTGGTTAAAAGCAAATATTAAATGAAAGTTTTTTATACAAAGCAACACATTTTAGGAATGATGTGATTGCTTCCAGGCTAATTTAATATTAAATAACAGTTGAGAAATTAAGTAAAAACATTTTCAAAAACAAGCTTTTATTAAATGCGCTAAAACGAAGTCTATCCTGGACGCGGCAGCCATAGTAGATCAAGTCATGATTGATTTTAAGACGGGCTATAATAATTAAATATATATATGTATATATATATATATATATATATATATATATATATATATATATATATATGTATATAAAATTTCGTGTTTGTGCTGTTGATCGTTGCTGTTGCGAGTTGCTTCTTCTAGAGCCAATCCTAGATGGAGAATCAGGTCATAATTATCATAAACATTCATCGAAAAATCACAAAAATGTAAAATTTTTACTCTGTAGGATAAAAGGAAGTGGTTATAACCTAGCAAGATTTGACCCAAACATTTCAAGTGAAATATATAAAAACTATAGTAAATAATAAAAACTCTTAAAAATATTAATTGACTTTGATTGTAACGTGTTAGCACGCAGTAATATTTTATTCAAACAGAAAAACAGTAAGACCTAATAAAGTGAATTTTATATACACTTTTGAAGTGAAAACTTCTTTAGCTGCGTTAAGCAATTTTTGCTAGAGGTAAAACTTATCGGTTCGCGTCATCGACATGCTTCGTGTGACATGTGACGTGTCGAAGCAGTCTGGCGCAGGCTGGCGACGCGCAGCATCATGTTTTTATTAATAAGTAAACTATATCAAAATGTAAATAATTATTGCTTGGAGTGCCAATGGATGTGAAAACCGGACTAATAATAATTTACAAATTATGAAATTTTAATTAATCATAGTATAATAAATTTAAAAATAAAAAAAAAAACAGTTATTCCAAAGTTATTAGTTTTAATTTCTGTCGGCATGATGACTGCCTATTTTAATTTTGTTATTCGGATTAGTGTTTTCTAGGTCGACCTGTAATTAACCAACTGTTTTATTTACATTGTATACTATTCACTTAATGTTTAAAAACTTTTGAGTTTTATTTGTATTAGAAATAACTACATAAAACAGTTGTGACGTTGTTTTTATCTACATCTAGTTTGTCGATTTTAATATGACTTACCAAACTCTATTCAAGTTAAAATATAAATTTCTAACATATTGAAATTACTTTACAACTAGATAGCTGCAGACACTATCTAAGTTTTAATTAAACTGTTTAACTTTTACAATATCTTATTTCGTAATACTTTTGTATATTAATAAAATTTTACTAAAATGTCATTGTAAATTTAAAATATTATTAAAATTTGCACACACAGAGTTCTGATAAAAATTAAAATGTAACAGAAGAAGAAAAATACATTTTAAGTGTAGTATAAATATACACAATGCACATACTCGTATGTACAATGTACATAATATATATTATATTCACCCAGAATCAAATATCAATACTGGGTGTATTGAACCCAGAATTTGTTATCTAGTGACTTACCCAGGCTTCACTCGGGTGCATTCCTAGGTATCTAACAGTAACCTAGTACTAGGTAATTCATTAAGCCCAGGTCATAGTCTATCTGTGTATTAAGTTTTATCCAAATCTATCCAGCCGTGAAAGAGTAACAAACAAACACACTCATATAAACGTGTAAACTCATAAATGTTTTCATTGTTATTCAATAAAACTTTTTTTTTAACTTTTTAATTTAAGAAGTTTTAAACTTTAAAATGAATTTATGAAGTTACTCTATATTACCTACTGGAAATTATTCATTCCGAAATTTTTAAAATAAGGCATCTACAAATTAAGGTTGCGCTTGCACTTTTAGTTTTTTATTTTATACTCTACTACGATTTAACTTAATATAATAATTAATGTTTTTAAAGCGCTTTAGAGTGTATCCTTACTAAACATAAAATTTAGCAGAAATAACATTATTATAAGGACCCGCGGCTACGCCCGCGTTCAGTCTACTAATAAAAAACTCTTTGGCTGTATGTATTTATATAATATTGTTCATACAAAAATACTAAAATTACTATTAAAAAATGGGGTATGGGCGTAGGAAGGTGAAATATACTTTACGACTTATTCTCATACCTACCAAATATACAAAAAATTTACTCTCATACTTTTTTTCCAAACGTGCCAAAAGAAGTATAACTTCAAAAAAAAACGGTCAAGCCGTTTCGAAGGAGTGCGACCACATACACCGTGACATGAGATTTTTATATATTAGAATTACAGTCGTTTTCTATTCTCCCGTTGATGAACAGTATGAAAAAATCGCACAGTTCATGTTACTACCAACTGCTCCAAGTACTGCATTGTTACATTATTATACAATTATTAGTACGTGGCATATAGTATAGGCGATATAATCTTTGATAGAGTATAAGTAGGTACTAGTACTATTATAGTATTAAGTTTTTTTTTTTGTTTATTGGTCCACAAAATAAACGACAATCAAACACATCTATCTTATTTTATCTTATTCTTATATATAAATAAAAATAAATGTTGGTAAGCGCATAACTCAAGAATGGCTGGACCAATTCGCCTAATTTATTTTTTTATATGTTCCTGAAGGTCCACGGAAGGTTTTAATACTTAAAAAAAAAAAAAAACTATATCCAAGCTAGGGACGAAGTCGAGCGAAGCAAGGGTGAGTCGCTAGTGTATAAAATAAAAATAATTTATAAAAGTCACAAATTGATTGCCTTTGTTTAGATGCAGACACATTATGCATATTATAAGCATATCGTATATGCAGCATATATACGATATGCTTAATATCACAAAATCATAACTACGAAATCTAATCTACAATAACAATGAGAGATAATTTAATAAATATTGATCTTTTGTATTTGAAGTGAAGTATATTATTGTTATTATCTTGTATCTTTTCTTTGGATTCCCCCGGGAGACCTGAGATCCGTGGTGTCATCATTTACAATCATCTCGCCATAAGCTACACTAAGGGCTTTTATTACTGTAAATGTGTATCCCTAGGGATTTTAAGGGCTCGAACAGCCTGGTCCTTAGGAAAACTGGTGGGGACGTAAATCATACTTAGAGGCTGAGTTTTAAATTTATTTAAGGTAATCATTACTATTGTTAATATGATCCATTCCCTGATTGTAGCGTAAAGATCATTAAGGCGCAACTTATCTATAGATCTTTTTTATCGATGAAAATAAAACTATAAATCACACCATATTACAAAAAAAGTCCCATTAAAATAGGACTGACAAAAAAATATCCTAAAAACTGTTGATTTGGATTCCATTGCATATAAAAAATGTAAATAAATTTTCCAAATAAAATTTTCTATGCCACAATTTGCAGGGGCAAAAAATATTTGACACGTTTTATCGCGTCTGAAACATGAGCTGCATAAATGGCATCTATCGGTTACGAAAACCGCTGAGTTTGTGATAGTTTATTTTTTGGTTAGCGGTTTTTGATATTTTCAAATAAAATATTGCTACATTTTTTCTATAATAGTTACTAATAAAATCGTGTTTCAGAAATAAAGCTTTTTAATAACATGACATGTTCAACATAAATAATTGAAAATAAGGGGAAAAAATTAAACACATTATCTAGCGTAGGAATTATTAAAACTTTTTAACAGTATCTCGTTCTCATATATTTTTTAGTTATTTTATTTGTTTGATTGTTGAGTGACATCTTGTCTAAGCCTCAAGACTCTTAATAGATCAAAAGCTTCTTGTGGCTGGTTTATAAATAAAATACTTATTAGATGAAATGTCATCAAAATATGTTGTTCTAAAGAAGTTTGAATGAAGAAAATAAAATGTCAGTAACCTTCTATGTAGTAAGAATATATTTTTTTTCTATGCTAAGTTATTTCTAAAGAAATAAAACTTTACGAATGGATGCCTCGGGAAACAATGATACTATTTATAAGTGTCAGTAAGAAGGTGTTAAACAATGAAAAATACAACAAAAAGTAGCAAGAACAATTGAAAATATGCATTGTCTTTATAAAATGTTCTCAGTCAATTGCATACTTTAAACTAGAAATAAGCAGGGACAACTAAAATAAGGAACGTTTTTGAATCCTTTGAAAACAAATCTGAAAAGTGTGTTAAGTATGTTAGTACTCACACAGAAATTATTAATTTTTGAGAGAGGGAGAGAGAGAGAGAGATAGAGATAGAGAGAGAGAAAGTAATTTTTTAAAAGTTTACTTCAATAATTTGAAATATTTGCAGTCACCATAAGAAATGTTTATACCTTTTCTTTGTATTGAAAAAAAAAATCCTTTAGATATTTGTACAGGGTTGTTCAGTTGGGAAGTAATTAAACATTATTTGGATAAGCGAAATATCAAAATCTAACACAACATTCTGTATTTTATTAAAAGAACTTAAAATTTTAGATTCTTTTGGTGCCACGTCAGAGAACTATGATTATCAAAAATGAGTCAGATTTTCAAAGCCGCTATATACAGTTGCGTTTCCCCTTAAGCATGGGAAAAACTAAACTACATCCATTAACAGGCTTATTAACTAGTCTCAGTATCTGGGTCGCGGTGTGCATGAATAGAACCTTTTATAGTCTACTGCGCGACGTTGAATTAAAACTAGGCGTCAAGATGCCGCACTGCAACATGCTTTGTCTCTTACATTTGCTTATTTATGTCACGTTTTGTAAATTTTATTATCAAATTTCAAAATTCCAAACGATAAGCTCAAATTGATTTATACAGCGTTAATTAATTTACCCTAGAAAGCCAGATGCGGAAAGGTTTTTTAATAGGTGGAATACATTCAAATCTACATTATATCGTATATTATAATCACGTCCTATGGTTTGTGATCACTTTTAGTGATTGTAAACTTTTTAGTTCATAAACGTACGAAATCACAAATAAAAATTAGTATTTAACATAAAATATAACAAAAACTTAGTAAGAATAATTTTGCGCATACGAGTGCATTCGCACAAGTAGGTATAATTCACCCAGATTAAAGAGAAACGTGGGAATTCATAAAACCAAATGAACACAGATGCGTTGAATGACAACACTATGACATGCAGCTTTTATTCAATTACTTTTAATGTTATCATCAACCTAAATTGTGATGGATGTCACATTATTTTTATTATTTTTTTATATCTAAATTATTTGTTTACTACAAAACATTTTGCGAATTAAATGTTAAAATTACATTGCAATTACATTCGTATATTTAGTAATATTTTAGTATGTCACATATCATAAAAGAAAGATCTGATACGTACTTCCCTTCGAGTTAAAATATGTTTTTACTCAAGGCACATTCATGAATGCACGGAGAGTAGTCATGATTTATTTTGATGGATCGGCTATAAATTTCTATTAATTTAATATTCAGCTTTCGTGTCATCTCCAGATGGCGCGGCCGTTATTATTTAATATATTAGACAATTTTTATGCTTGAAATGTTTGAAATGAAAATGATATATCTTTGATGAATTATATAAATTGAAATATTTCACATTATTTTTATTTTCTTTAGAAAGCTTGGTTTTTCTACAAGAAGATGGGATGAGATCAGTGCCTTTGTTTACTTAATATATTATAATTAAGATGATACCGATCTGAGATATCGTTCATTAGACATTTGGGGACTTTTCTAAAAAAACGTTTTCCTTGAAGGATGCTTTAATTGGTAACTGTTAGTAATATTCCTTCGACGGAGGCTGACATTTTTAATTTTCCATAAGCTATGAAGTTTTGAAATTCCCATAAATGGATAGTAAAATATGTTTTTTCTTCTAGTACAATGAGCACTTTTTTGCCTTTACTTTTCGGCATTGTATAAAAAGCTTCAATCATAAATTCTATGATTTTTTAATATCTCACATACGAGTACACATATAAGCATCGAAATATTCGGAAATAATAAGGATAAAATAACGAAAAAATAAGGTTTTTACCATGTGTTACCGCGAATTCTAAATCCCCATAACGGATATTGGAGAGAATTACCAGACGGAATAGCGCTGTTTCACACGATATGATTATACACGTCACAATCATAATATAGAGCCTGTGGTAATGGTAGAAAATCATTGAGTTAATTTTAATAAAAATGAATTGATCCTTTATCATATTCACCTTGATGAAGAACTTATGATTAGTAATTAGTTGCTATAAAAAGGTAAATTACATAAAAAATGCCGCAATATCTAATACCTGATAAGAAGGTCGATGAACTATAGTTCATTCTACTATTAAGATCTACGATAGGGGCGCGAAATCAAATATAAAAAAAAATATCTTAAGCCCTGCCACACTCTTATATACTTGAATATGACGTAGACAATTTCGAACTTCTCATTTTTCAAACTGCTCTCACAGAAGAACGAGTAGAGTAAAATTTAGTAAAAAAGCTGAGCTTAGAGTAAGGACCATTCATCGTTTTATAGAATATAGGTACGATCACATTCCTTGCGGTTTTCGTAAAAAAGAATATGCGGAAATTTAGAACATTTTTGTCCTGCAGTTTCTTTTTAAACTTCTATGAGGGCCGTCTTCAAAAAAATGTTTTGAAATAAAATAATCGTTTGGGGCCCTTTGAATCAGGGACCACAAGCGACCGCATTGGTTGCATTGGCATAGCTACGCCACTGGCATAAGATCTATTAAGTTTAACAGTACAGAATACAGGTAGACAACGCACGTTCATAATATGCATGCATGTGCATAGACCCTTACTGCTACTACTCGTCAATACTTACTGCGGTACAAAATGTACAAACCGATTCGTATATCCTATCAATACATATAAAAAGAATTATTTGAAATAAAATGATATTGCCATTTTAATTATTATGTACCCATAAGAATTTCTGTACCATAAATTATACATAGGTATACACCATATTGATTATTGATTATGTATAAAATATTCCCTTGTGAACAGTGCGCATTGCTAACGGTTATTTATACCTATTCATTTTAATAAGTATTTAATTCATTTTATGCTAATATCCAAAGATTAATACTAAAGTTAAAACCAACTGTTAATTTTACTTAACAAGGTAATCACTAAATTAATATCTACTACAATTATAAATGCCAAAGTTTGTATGAGTGCGTTCGTTATTCTTTTACGCTGAAAAAGCTTCACAGATGAAAAGGAGATGTATAGTCTTAAGATACGGTAATGTTTATATAACATTACCGTGTCTAAGACATGGAGTACACATAGGCTAGTGTTAGCAATGAAATTTGCCAAAAGGTGGCGCTACCTGAAAATACTAATATACCAGGCAGTAGTATGTTAGCTTATTTCTGGCTTACTACATTTAAATCAAATTACGAACTAATTTTGTTTTTTTTTTTTTAAATAATAATTTTCAAAATAATGATAAATGAAAAACTTGGAAAAAAAATTATATATATTATATCATTATATATCATTTCGAATATGCGGATATGACAGGAATATTTTTTTTTATTTAAAACATACTACAGTATGCATAATATACAGCTGATGAAGCTCAAGTTTAAGTACTAAAAAACTCGGTGACTATTTCATATTTTAATGTACAAGTATTTATGTCGTTACATTTCTATTTGAAACTCCAACCTTGTACTCGTAAAAGGGAGTTCAAGGTGTAACTTTTCATCTACTGATCATATTAATGTTTTAATTAGAGTGCTTTGAAAATTAATATGTTTTTAGCTTCAGTAGGTTTTCCTTCGACTAATGTCAGGTACAGATAATGTAGAAAATACAACAGATATAATATAAAAGCATTTATTATTATAATATTACTCCTTGAATTATAGAAAATCTATTGGCGCCTTGACAGTAAAGCCAAATCGTATGCCGTGACAGCAAACGGCATGACGCTGTCATGCTATCATGTCCATTCTACGCCACCACTCTCGACTCCCTTATGTTCACGCGCGTATACTATACACGCTCCATTGTAAAACAGCCTCTTATAAAAATACTTACATATTACTATTCAATATATATATATATATATATATATATATATATATATATACATATTCTGTAATTATTATTATAATTAAAATAACAAGAAAAACAAATCGATCTTGTTAACGAAACTCTATTTTTTTTTTTTTTGGAAAGCCTAAACAAACTTTTTCTACGCTTTGCTCATTTTACGCTCATACTACACTTTCATACACGTGTACCAAACAATACTTGAAAACTTAATAAAAAGCCACTCGAAATATTTATTTTTCGCCCGACGAGGAAACTGGAACGTTCGTATTATGTAGATGTAGAATTAGGTGTGGTGGAACAAAAAGTACGATTCAGATGCCCCATTGTTTATACCCCGCCATTGTGTGTACGAGCCCCACTTTAATATCAGAAAAATAGAGATAAAATATTTTATTGCGCACAATATATAAAGAACTACTATTTAGTGTCAAAACAAGTAATAATTAAATGCCCTTTTTACTTGAATAACTGTAATTGTGTATGCATCTTTGCGACTAGCTATAAATGCTATGCGGTAGGACGTTGGTTCGATTGTAAGTTAATGCTTTTGTCTATTTTGTTGGTTTTTTTGTAGTTAGCAGGGTAAGATGTCACAAAGTTATATCGGTCGATGTCAAATTCTATATCCTTACAGCATTGAACTAGGACTTAATACAAGGGTTGTCGTAGTGGTGGGGAGGGGGGGGGGGTCTCATTAGGGTCCGGTATTGGGCGATGTGCCATACAGGTTGCTCCTAGTACTTCTCTGATAGCAGAGTGGACTGTGGAGCAACCCCATGGTTGTTGTGGTCTGCTTTGGCAGACATGCCGTCGTGGCGTCGTACTTGAGTGCATAGCGATCCTGCGACGCCCCACTAAGACGGGGAAGGTTTTGTTGGGTTTTAGTGGATAGGTAAGCCAGTACGGCTTTTCTAGCCGGTGACTCCCTGACCTATAATCACCTATATGTCTACAGGTGGTATGTGTAAATGCATTTCCCAACAAAAAAGGACTTAGTACGAGGCCTTATTTGTGTCTGTTGTCTAAGACCTGGCTGAAATGATTTTAAAGAGACTTTAAGTATTAAAGTAGGCATGTAGAAGAGACGAACTAAGGCTACTTATTATGGACTAAAATAAGATCCCGCGGAATAAAACATAAAAAAACGGGTGGTTAATGAATAAAATAGTAGTAATTTTTTGGCATCAGGGGTTGTGTGTAGAGGCCTACGACGCTACAGGAGAGGCTCGCTGATATTCCTTAACCTCATTTGGGTGGACTCTTAAAGTCCAATCGATCCCATAATTTTGTTCAACTTTTCTTTTTTTTTTTATTCGCAACATTTTTTTTGAAATTGTACACGCACGAATCCATCTCAAACAAAAATAACAACAAAACATAAAAAAATAGCTCAAAAAAAGGCACGGACGTACGTCTGTGGGTATATATATATATATATACGTATATATATGTTCCTAAGGAAAATAACTCCATATAACTGAAACGTAAAAATCAAGTCGAAACAGCCCATGAGTTTTATTTTAGAAAATTTGTATAATTATACAAGCTAACTTTACAACAATGTACTTTTTATTTGACCAATAATAACGAAAGCCTAAGTAAATATAATATGAGTTATAACTGTTTTATTTGATAAAATAAATCATTTTTATATTTTACGGCTCGTTTTCGCAATATTTCCAATTAAGAGGGACAATGCAAAATGTTAAGTTTTTTTTTTTATTAATCTAAATACTAAATATTGTTATGGAATATAAAGAAATTGTCAAGTGTGAGTTGGACTCGCGTGGGCCCGCATGTTATGGGATTTTAAAGGAATTTTATGTCTTAGAATTTTGTTCTTCTCCTTTCGTTTTACTATTTCCATATACGCCATAAAGTATAAAACCTTGGATAGATGGGTATATTTTTTGAAATTCTAAGCCTAGTACTTAAGAGAGTCCTTCAACGAGACTAAAGTAGAATGTAGATTTTTACTTTGCGTTTTAAAATTATAATAGACTTGTGTCCCTTAATAATTATTGTTTTCCTTTCATATTTTAAATTATATATTTGATTTTTAAGATTTTCTAGTATGATATCCAAAATTATTTCTCAAAATTAAAATAATGATGATATATTAACAAAATTAAAAAAAAAAACATAGTATATTATAATATGTAGTAAATCGTTTCAGACATTAATTTTGTCAAGCTAACAAAGCCTAGTATCTTTCTTAAGACTGTCTTAACATGTAAACCGGCCCTTCTGTGACTACCACTGTGTCGTTAAAGTTTAACGTAACAAATGGCCGTTTTATTGAATTTTGAACCTAACTGTATGGTAATAAAATTCGTTTTGCTACGTAGTTAGAACTGAAATAGGCTGTTTTGTGGGACCCACGAGGGCTTAGTTGGGGAGCCGATAGGCTATATCTATTTATATCTCTACGTGTTTTATGTACTACAGTGGAATAGAAGACGTACTTGTATAGCCAAAAGATATTGACATAGAGCTGTGATTGCTAGATGCGACTCCGACCTTCACCGCAAAACTCTATTGCCCCAAATAAAGACGCTAAATGTAGCGTGACCTGCCCTTTTGACTGTTTGCAGTATATGTTCAACGAAATATGGTAATATGGAACACGATTGTCCACAATTTAGTACTTTGGTTAATATTTTTTATGATGTTGTTAGTTATACTTTGACGTTTTAAACAAAACTCTCCTGTGACCATGATTGCAGTAAAGCATTAGACACGTTGGGAACCAAAAATCTAAATAAACTGCAAAAAGATCCGAAAATATAGTTTTATTTGAGATGTTGTTAGTATAAGGCTTTAAATAGGACCATAGCCCACAGCTCCATTTGTATAATACTAGTTGACAGTTGGTGAACTTTTGGTTCATACAAAATCCTATAAAAGGAAGCATAAAACCTTCTTCGAATTGTCACGAACATTTAAAAAAATTACCTAATCATTCTAGCCGTTTTTAATGATACGTTTTACCAATGAACAATATTTAATTATATGGCTATTCATATATTTTTTATGATTACATTAATGGTACGTTCAGCATAGTCCCTTACATTGTGATAATTTAGGCTAGTTACTTAATTGAAATTAAATAAGGTAAATAAAAAGAAATGTATTTTAAAATAGTTTTGAAACGCTTTTGTATTCATTTGAATTAGTAGTCATGAGTCTTAAAGCTCTTGGAACCATTTCCCAACTTCCTTCTTGAAATGGAAAATATTTTTCTATATTTGTTCTTCAGTTTACATAAAAATGTATTTTAAAGGGGTTTAGTTTGGTTCGTATTTAGCTTTTCATTTGTGAATATAATGACAAAATAATAGTATTTTAGTAACAATAAGTTAAAATTTTCATCCGTTATTGAAAAAAGCCTATGCCTCCGGAATATAATTTATATTTGTATCAAATTTTGTCAAAGGCGATTCAATATTATATTAACAGGCATACTTTCCCTGAATTCTTTAAAATCTGAAGAAAATATTGAGCCTGTTTATAGAGATGAGCCATTTGACGAAACTCCATATCCAGACAGCTATTTGGCTAATCTCTATATTCTCAAGATTGGCCGCAATAACTGAATTTCGGATTAAAGGACTTTTTTAATATTTTATAAGCTGGAGGCTTTTAATGCAATGCTATCTCTATTTCTTATATTCTCATAGTCCAGTGGACGGTAATCTGATATGGTGAAAACAGACCCTGACTGACGGCTTTACGTGATCTCTAAGACACGTGGGTTTACCATCAACTTGCCAAATTGAAACTGCTAGGTCAACAAGGCAATTAAAATATAATATACTCGTATGTTTTATATATGTGTATCTATAATCAAATATGTAATATATAAGGGCAACATATTTAATGAAGTCATTTGCACAATTTATTAGATCGGAAAACGATGAAAAATTTCATTATTGAAGAAACAGCAAAGGTAATACGCATAAATTACAAGAGGGGAGGACAAAGCCGTGTTCGTTTTAATAAGAATTTTATCATTCAATATAATATTCCGGACCCTTATTTATCCTCGATCCTGAGACAGATCTTATTAGGGATGATTTGAGATCACGAAAATATTTACGATGGAAGATAAACTGCTAAAATATTTTATATCAACATTCGAGCTTCATATTTTTTTTTCATGTTTCAAATACAAATAACAATTCTTCCTAAAAATATATTTCTAATAAGAGTAATATTAAAGTAAATAACATTTGAATGAACATGTTTATTAGTAATTTTCTTTTATGTTAACTGTAAGTTATATCTACTTATCTTATAATTATAGCAGATTATACTTATAGGACAAGTAATAATTATTAAGTAATCTATATTTATATTATAAAGAGGTGTAGTTTGTGATTTTGTGAGGTTGTAGGGGCTAATCTGTGGATCTACTGAACCGATTTAGATGAAATTTGCTATGAAGATAGTTTAAAACTCTGCAAAGGACATAGGATACTTTTTATTCCAAAAATCAACCCTTAAGGGGGTGAAAATGGGGATGAAAGTTTGTATTGGGAAGCAAGCTAGGGACTAGAAGCGAGGGTGAGTCGCTAGTTATTTATAAACGAATTATGTTTTATTTATTATTATTTTTTCTTATTTATAATGCTTATAAAATACATGTTTCAAACATTATTAAAATAAAAATTATACATATAATATTGATTAATTATATATACCTGCAACCATAAATCTTGTAGACACAATACTAGTAAAATCTTATCTATAGCTAAATCTTAGTATGCTTCAGTACTAAGAATTATTGATCTCATTAAACAATTTACATTATAATAAAACCTTATACTTAACTTTGTAATAAATAAAACAGGAAAATTGTTTAATGTCGTTTACGTGACGCTTAAAATGAAGCATTGCGGATTCTTATGGCGGCTAAAAGCTTTTCTCTTTATCTGATACTCGTTAACCGATGTTTGGTTCACCTTGTATTGTGAAAGCCCACTAATAGCGCAATGTTTACCAAATGGGATAGAAAATGAAAACAATAGTACCATCTTATATGAGGATAATACAGTAATATTTAACTCATACGTGTTACAGAATTAAGTTCTCTATAAGTTGCACATCGAATGACTAGAGAGTCGGTTGCAAGGTTAACCTAATATCATAAAATGTATTATTAAAACGCAAAGTGTTGACAGTCCAACCTTCTAGAGCTTTCACTACGAGAAACAAAATCGATATTAATTCCATAAACCACAAAGTAGGTCCCGAAATGAAGAACAAATATATATTCTCTTTTTAAAGAACTCAAAAATAAGCAAGAGAAAAATATTTAAAATAAAAATCGAAAAGTATGTTATTTTAAATAAAAATATTCGATGTTTTTTTTAGTTTTGCGTATCTACAAATCCTATCATATGGAGGTCTGTTCTTATGTAAAATCAATCTCCCAAATTAATCACACTCTTTGTGAAGATATCATAGTTCCTTATTCAAAACTCATATTATTTTTTCATTTAAGTTTCACATCGCCTTAACCTCTGACCTTTTAAATTTTAGATATAATTTTAGTTGGAGGAAATATTTTAGGTAACCTCAAATTTAATTTAAAAGGGTTCTTTTGAATAACAGTTAGTAGGGATGTCAAAATTAAAATTAATACATAAAGGAGGTCTCTTTGAAAAAAAAAAACATAAAAACGTGGGAAAATTGCCAGAACCGTGTAGTGTATGCCGTACTATACCATAGTGTTGAAAAGACAATTTTAGATAGGCTTGTATATTGAAAACGGATTTGTTACGATATTTATGAGGTTCGCGATATGGCATGCAAAGCTTTAAAGTCTGACTGCAAAATCAGGTAGAGAGAAACTTTTATACACTACGGAAAAATTCTGTAAACATAATATATGTTGAACTAAATTATAATAACAGCTCGCTTTACTGGTGGATTTTTCTTTATATGTAATTTCGGAGATACTGAAAGTTATACTAATACAGTGTATAAATTTCAAGAAATCCAAAGTATGGGATTATGGGACTGTTTATGAATGTGAAAATACAAAATCTATGTGTATAAATAATAAATAAATAAATATATTGGAATATTAACACACAGCACCATCTAGTTCCATGGTAAGCTACGAGGCCTGTGTTATGGATACTAGATAGTTGATACACTATACATATACAACTTTAAATCCATACATATTATAAATATAAACACCCATGACTGGAGTACAAAAATTCGTGTGTTCACACAAATGAACGCCCCCAACGGGACTCGAACCCGCGACCGCTGGCACAGCAAGTAGGGTCACTACAAACTGAGACAAACGTGTCGTCAATTGATTCAAATTTAGATAATTCACGTAATAAATGTGTTAATTTTCTGTCATATGCTGTATTTTACAATAAAATAGAACTAATAATTATATTATTATGTTTAGAATTCGTTTTGATACTTTTCTACGCATTGAAAAGTCTCTCAAAGCCGATATTATCAAGGGTACAGACTGAGCCTACATTATTTATTGTCATGTGTTTTAGTGTATAATTTCTGTTAAGAAATTTCTTTTAGCTCTATATATTAACTTTACAGTGTTTTACTTAACACTCTAGTCACTAACATAATACGAAACCTATCAGAAAGGATTTTTTTTCGACTTAATCCTCAAACATTCGCGTAGCATGACTCGCAGTAAATATGTTTCTTTGTCAACTTGTTCCTATCTTTTCAGTTCGTATTTTAAGCAGTCGAGTTTTTTTATTTATTTTTATAATTTACTTTTTAATCTAATTGTGAAAACTGTATAATAATCTTCACAGTCGTTTCTAAGATTAGTCAGAACAAACACAAGCGCGGTGGAAACTTTAATTCGTAATAATATGTAGTGATAATTAATTGTAAAGAGGCAGAGTAATGAGATGTTCGAGTGTCGACGTAAGACTACTTTATTCATGCTAGGATTACATATTATATTAATTATATTACTAATAGGAGGGAGGCACACACCACTACACCTCCCCCGATATTTAAAAAAAAAATGTTCTCTATGGACTTTTTTTTACAATTTATTTTGTTGATACATAGGATAAAAAAAATTACTTCTGATTAAATATACATTAAATTGTACTAAAATATATTGGTCATCTAATATTGTTATCAATAATATGGACATTACAAAATGAAATATTTAAATATATTTTTTTATGAACCCTGAATCTTATATCATAATAATACATTTAATATTGAAGATTAAAATAAAATACAATGGAACTTAGGCACTAAATTTATATAATTTCAAATCTAGGTAAAATAAAGTAATTAAAAAAAAACATAAAATTAATTGAATAAAAAAAAATAAAAAATTATAATATAATCTTATGATCATGATCAGGTTATACATATTAAGTCAGTCCAGGATACGCATGCGATTTTATTTCGTTTACATTTTTATGTCGTACGTTACAACAAGACGTTAACATGAACTTATTGCATAGCTTATAGCATATCATAGCTAATACCATATATTCATATATATTTTTTTTATATTTATTTTCTCTCGAGATTTATTACATGAACTATAGTTCCTCGTACATACTTCTTTCTTTTTTTTTACATCCCCAGTTCTATATTTTCAGGGGTTCACGGCCTTGTACTTATTTTTACATTTATTTATTTATTTTTATATATGGAGAGCCCGGAACACTCCCACATTTTAAACATTTCTTTAATTCTTGGTTAACCTTTTATATATTTTTAATTATAATTTTATATTAGCCTTTCACACTATAACTTTCACGCAGACGTCTCGCGTACAGCATGATCAAGTATATGTGGGCAACAATAATAATGCGTTTTGCATTTAACTCGATACCATACGTACTTTTTATCCCTTCCAAAACCTTGCTGTCTAAAAAAAAGTTCTCATTGACTTCTTAGCATTGCCATAATACTCGGTTGCGCACCCGACTATCAGTGAAAAAGCTAATTATCAACCAGATCCTGTGCTTTACCTATTGACATTCCGACTTTTATTCATTGCTGAAATAAGTTAATATTTCAATTTACACTAACCAATGTGTTTAAAACACTACTGAATTTATTTTTATCAGTCAAACCTTTCAATAAATTATACAATCCTTGCCAATCAAAACAAAACTTAAGTATCTTAACATTTCTTATCCCATACATAAAATAAAAGAAAATAGTTTTTCTTCAGTTATTAATAACGATATTTCTTTTGTTATACTTGTACTTTTTTTCTTATATTTATTTTGTTAAAAAAATCCATAAATATCGATTATATTTAAATAGTAGATAAGTAAAGTCATTACACAATACTAATGTTCAAATATTCGCTGATCAATGCAATTGGAAACTACAGCGCGAGCGATTCATGTTTGTTATGAATGCCATTCCCATACACGATTTTGTAATCTTTTGCTATATGAGAATCAGTATTAAGTTTAACAAAACAATCTGTTATTAAGAACTAGCTATTTGGAAATATTTTTAATAGATCGATTCAAAATAATAATTTTATGTTTTCACATCTTTCTTTATGGCAAATACTTGTATTATTTTATAAATAACTGTTTACACCTCTACTTGATTTACCTACTGATATACTGATATAGTGGAGTGCACTGATATTTTATTTATAAGTGACATTTTTGCTTAACATTTTTAATTTTATTATATATTTTTTACTCACTAAATAATATGTTAAGTTAGTGCATGCATAATATGTATATACGAGTATGCCAATCAATGAGATTAAATTGACATTAGAATTAAAATAAATTTAAAATGTATCAAAGCCGTGTTAATTTTCATGATTAAAATATATATATTTTTTTTAATATTGATATTTAATGAACATCGCGTCAGAAAACCGTGTTTTACCAAATGTAATTTAAAAAATTTATCATGGTTTAAATTATAATTAATCATTCAGTCAAATCAAATTTTGCACATTTTCGTTTATATTGTTATTTTTAATATTTTCTACATGTTATGTATATTCCAATAGTTTAAATTAAGGTTCAACTATTAATTTAAAATATTTATTTATAAATTACAAGATATTAAAAACTTAGATATTGCAATTAATAAGCTTTTTTGGAAAAAAGACTTACCTATCAGTACAATTATACCTAAAATACGTCATTAGCGGCTAATATTAATATTTAGAAATTCCTTGATAAGCTTTTCTTTTAAGTTTTTTTTTTGTTTAGATTTTATAATGATACCTATACATTTAAAAATATTATTCTAATTTTATCCATACCGTTAAATCACAGCAATATTGATTTTATTCAATAATCTTAGTTATACCTTGGCTTAGCATTCTTTGTTTATTTCTTTTTATCCTCTTCATCTTAAGTCCCGACGACCTCTCTGGAACATTGGAGTACGCTGGAACTGGTGGCGGCCACTGTTCTCGTTGCTCGCTGGCTCCAGCTCGTCCAGACAGCCTCATATGAATTTTCTAAATGCATCTTCTTTTTTCTGTAGCTCCAAAATGATGAAATGAATCACTCAGCCAGTAGTTTCTTTAATTAATTATTTAATTAATTTGCGTCTTCGTAATTATAAGTAGAGTCCGATGTCATAATTTTTCCCACTTATTAGTTCATCGTAGGTTGAATAATATGTTGTCCATATCCTTGTTTTTATATTCTCCTCGCTATAATATTCTTCTTTTAAATTTTTCATTTTTTAATATATATATTTTTTTTTATGATATTTTATTATGTTTTCTTTATTTTCCTGAGCGATGGGCGGTGCGCGCGCTTCGTGTAGATACTGCACGCGCACCGCCTGGCAGGGTCGCCATGTAAAGAGGCAGAGTAATGAGATGTTCGAGTGTCGACGTAAGACTACTTTATTCATGCTAGGATTACATATTATATTAATTATATTACTAATAGGAGGGAGGCACACACCACTACATAATATTTGCTTTTCGATTCAGTTGCAAAATCGATTTTTTTAAAATTAAAGTATCGATAACAAAAGCATAGTTAAATATAACTTTAAGGGTTATTTAAAACAATTATTTTATATCAAGGTCATAGGAACAGTCGTTGTAAATTATATTTAATAAAACAACTTCGTATTTCGTTTTTATTTTTATCTTGTAACAATAAATATACCGCTTAAGCCTATTCGAAGAAATTACCCGGTTTAAAATTCAGATACGCTGAACTTTATTGCTCGCAGTTGGACGAGACAAAGAAAAGAGCTCACAAATGTTAAAAAGATTATACTTTTAAAGAGTTTAAAAAAAAACGGTTAATCTGCTTATTATAAATTTATAGCATCGTTTTACTCATATTTTCTGTTTTACATGCAAATTAGTTATGTATGTATGTATTTGTACCGACATTATTGTAGATTTTGTAAGGATAAAATTTTAACAAAATCATTACTATGTACGCAAACAGTACTGATATTAAGCTTTGCCATGAATTAACTATAATAGTAGCATACATTATACTATTAAATATGTAAATCCTTTACATGTTAAGTTGGTTTCTTATTTTCTTCTTTCATAGAATATACATATATACAAATACTTAAGGTACTCGCTACTCTTAGTGAAAGCTCTAGGTATTGTTCCGTACGTTATGAAGTGGCTTTCCAGGACTCAAAGAGCGAGTAGTAAAATAGTAAAAAATATACTGTATAATTTTAAAATAGCGATGAGTTATACCTACATACATCATCTTATGGTGGCCATCATGTTTCACTTTCCTAAGATATTTTTGTTATTTTGTACATTCAGGATTTGGTGTGTTTAAATAAAGTTTAAATCATCCTACTGCAGGGCATTAGCCTCCCTTTGATGCGAGGGTTGACAGACTTTATTTGTCTTTCAAAAACTAGTTCTCTTTTCTCAGACACACAAGTTTCCTCACTAAATCACACATAAAGCGAATAGTATTCATGTTGAAAATAATTCGTACACGATAATATCACAGGTGAGTATCATTTTGTTTTCCAAAAGAACACGTTACCAACAGGATACCATTTCCTTATATTTAATGCCATATGAAATCACATTTTAAATACTATGTATTTTTTATAAGCAAAACCTACTCTTACATCACGCGCCAGATTTGGAAATCTTAGCCTCAATGTTATTTACGGTTAAGTTGTGTTAATTTACCACACGCACAAAAAGGTTGTCAGTATTCTAAACAGCATTTTGGGCAAGAATTTACATAACATACTCCCTTAGATTATTTTGGTTTTATAAATATTTCATTATGCTTTTACTAAGCTTTCTATAAAAATTTTACTAAGCCTAGAAGAAAATAACTTCTTCTTAATTGTACATTATGCCCATCAGCAATCGAGCAAAAACATTTTTAGAATATACAGTAGTATACGTCTTAAATTATTTATATCTAAATCGATGTAATTCGCAGAAAGCAAGAGCTATTTTGTGGAAAGGATACGTTTATTCTTCCATATTTTAGATAAGCGTTATTTTGGTTTGTTCCAGATAATATAATTTAAGTGTCGGAAGCATATTTGGTAATAAAGTACGGTTTTTGTTTTGGTCCCAACATTTGTTGTGAATTCATTTAAAAATTAGTAGTAGATACTAAATGAATAAAAGGCAACGGATTAAGATTAAAATGAATTAAATCAGATTACTATTATAAATAATACTCCTTCACAATGAAATTGATGAATTTGTATATTTAGTACACAGACGATCTGGACGCATAGACAACTGTTTTAAGCACCTATAGAAAGCTAGTTCTAATATAAATATTCTAATAACATTTAAAAAACCCACGACGGAAAATTGTGACATGAAAAAAACTTCAAATAACAAAAAATCAAAAACCCACGACATTAAATCTATACATATAATAAAATTGTAACTAAGTCGAATCTGTACAATAAATATTTTTTTGAAAATCTTATTGAAATAGACATTATTATCGATACAGAGACCGAATTCACAGTTTTTAGAATTTGTATCTGTCTGTCTATCCGTCTGTGACCGCATCACGGAAAAACCACTGGAGGGATTTTGATAAAATTTGGTATGGTGATAGCTGGTTATCCGGGTCAACATATAAGATATATATAGATGCTTTTTACTGCGGAAAAATATCTCATCTCTGAGAAATCTATACTAAACGTTAAAACATAAGTAGGGACGAGCCCGAGCGGAGCGAGGGTGAGTCGCTAGTATAGAATAGCCGTCTTGCTTCTATGTTGTAGATTTTGCGTATTAAGTAGTATGTGCCAGTAACGATATTTTTAATTAATGTGCATTTTTATAGATTTTGACACAATGTGATAATACGAGTAAGTAACGTCAATTGTGTCAAAGAAGAAATTTTTTCCATTTTTATTACATTAATTTAATAATAAAAATTTTATAGCAAAATGAGTTGTAAAAAAATCAAAGATATTAATAATGTAACGCAAAGGCGCGTTAAGCCATCGACATCATCTGTGCAAAGTTCGCCAACAACATTGGATAGTCTTGATCCAGGTATGACTCAGTTAATTCGAAACGAAATTCGCCTAGCAATACGTGAAGCAATAACAGAGGAAATTGAAAGAATTAAGAAAGAATTATCATGTTTTGAGGAATCCATAATGTATATGAACGCACAGTTTGATATATTACAGAATACAGTTTTTGAATGCAAGAATGAAACAAAAAAAATTAAAATTGAAAACGAAAATCTGCAAGCGACTGTAAAGGATTTAGAATCAAAAGTGTTACTGCTGGAGCAAGAATCTTACCAAAGTAATATAGAGATTCAATGTCTTCCCGAGTATAAACAAGAAAATTTAGCTAGCACGATTCAACAAATTGGCAAAGTAATATCCTTCCCAATCACTGAAAAAGATATTCAATCATGTTTTCGGGTAAGAAAGCAAGATCAAAAATCTAAAAAACCCAAAGCTGTTATTTGTAAATTGTCTAATAGGCTACAAAGAGACAACTTTTTAGCGGCTGTTTTAAGATACAACAAATCACATTCAAATGAAAAATTAAATACTAAGTTATTAGGTTTCGGAGATAGTGGCTCACCTATATACATATCTGAGCACCTAACAAAAACAAATAGGGATTTACATGCAGCTACAAGAATTAAAGCCAAAGAAAAGCAATATAAATATGTTTGGATTCGAAGTGGTAAGATATTCATTCGTAAAGATGACAACTCTCCTGCAAGATTAATCACTCATAAAGAGTGCCTAAATTCAATTATTTAATTTTATCATAATATCATGTCTCATTTATTTTATATTTTTCTTACATGTAGTTTTACTTACAGACATAAAATTCGATCAATTATTTTTGTACTATCAAAACGTTAGGGGCATGCGTAGTAAACTGTCAGAAATTTATCACAATGCGTTAAAAAATAACTTTAATATTATTATTTTAACTGAAACTTGGCTTAATAATAAAGTCTTCGATGCTGAAATATTAGATGAAAGATATCGGGTGTATCGAAGGGACAGGGAATCATTAACTTTTTCAGAAGGTAAGGAAGGTGGTGGTGTTATTATAGCCGTACACAAATCACTAAATTCTTTTAGGAATTACTCATATGAAAGTCATTGTGAGGATCTATGGATAACTATAGATATTAACGCTAAAAGAAAAATACACTTGTGTGCACTGTATTTACCTCCTCCAGTTCAATTAGAACACTTTGAACACTTCAGCAACAAGATAAGCACGTTTATAAATGAATTAGATTCAGTCATGATAGTTGGTGATTTTAATATGAGTGGAATATCATGGTCAATGAACTGTACAGATACGCATAGTGTTCCCAATAACTATAATAATCAACTCGGCTATGCATTGATGGACTTTATGTCTACCTATAATTTATTGCAATATAATACAATTTATAATGATAACAATAAAATCCTTGATTTAGTATTAGCAAACTTCTCTGATCCAATTTCAGTAATTAGGTCGGACGAAATATTATCTAAGGTAGATAAGTATCATCCTCAACTACTTATACAAATTGGAATTAGCTCCCTTAAGTTATTATCATCAACAGTGAGTTCAAGATATAAATATTTTAAGGCTGATTATCAAAAAATTGAAGCATATCTGGTCAATGTAGATTGGGAGATCGAATTTACAAAATGTGAGACAGTGGACCAACAACTTCATAAATTCTATGAAATTTTGTATAAAGTTATAAAAGAATTTGTCCCAATTCAACAAAATTATAAAAGAAAATATCCTATCTGGTACAGTTTTTCTCTGATTAAAATTCTAAAAGAGAAAGAAAAACTTAGAATAAAAGCAAAAGTATTTAATAATGATCTTGATAGATATGAATACGAACTATTAAAAGAAAGAACCAAGAAAAAGATGAATACTGACTATTCTGCTTATATTGAGAATGTGCAATTTAATATATGTAAAAATTTTAAAAATTTCTGGCTTTATGTCAAAAATAAATATAGAAATAATGGCAGTATACCACAAAAGATGAAGTTAGAAAGTCGAACTGCTGAGGATGGGGTGTCTATAGCCAATTTATTTGCAGACAACTTTGCTGCTGTCTATAATCCTTCATCTTCTCTTAACTTAGAAAATTTAGCTCAAAGCCAAAATAATAATCATCATTGTTTAGGTTTTATTCATTTATCTGAAAAGTCTATTGAAACATCACTCAAAAAACTAAATGTAAATAAAGGTGCAGGAGAGGACGATATTCATCCAGTATTTTTTAAAAGGTGTGCTACAACTCTATGTAAGCCTTTATATATTATTTACAATAAATCTCTTCAAGACGGTGATTTTCCTAGAATTTGGAAAAAAGCAAAAGTAATACCAATACCGAAATCAGGTGATAAATCAAATGTAAAAAACTATCGTCCCATAAGTATACTTTGTGTTCTTGGTAAAGTATTCGAATCACTATTATGTCCAATTTTGACATGGCATGTAAAGCAGATGATTACTGAACATCAACATGGGTTTTTTCGAAATCGTTCCACTACCACTAACTTAGCTGTTTTTATGGAAAACACAATTGAAGCTATTAGCTCAGGTAAAGAAATTGATGTTATCTATTGTGACTTTAAAAAAGCTTTCGACAAAGTAGATCACAATATACTTATTAAAAAGCTCCATGAACATTTTGGAATCTTTGGGTCACTCTTACAATGGTTTCAATCATATTTAAATGGAAGAACTATGACAGTGAATGTAAATGGACATAAATCATATGAGTTCACTCCAACCTCAGGTGTACCCCAAGGATCTCATTTGGGACCAATACTATTCTTAACCTTTGTTGACGATATCAAACACTGTATTCTTAGCTCTAATTTTGAATTTTATGCTGACGACTTAAAGTTATATAAAAGTGTTGACTCTGAAATTAGTAGGCAAGAACTTCAAGATGATATAGGAAGGTTATGTACCTGGTGCAAGGATAATTTAATGGAACTTAATCGAGAAAAGTGCTTTCATATGAAGTTTTCAAGAAAAAAAGTTATTTTTAATACGACGTATGACATCAATGGGTTTAAACTAAATCAAGTGACAGAAATAGAAGATCTTGGTATAATCATGGATAAAGAATTGCGTTTCATTAGTCAAATTAATACCGTAATAAGCAAAAGCCTAAGAATGTTAGGTTTTATTCACCGTAATACCAAAAAGTTTAAATCAATACTTGCACTAAAAATTTTATATTTTTGCCTTGTCCGCAGCAATATTGATTACTGTAGTCTGATTTGGTACCCTGATTATCAGAATAATATTCAACGAATAGAAAATATACAAAAAAAGTTTTTAAAAAGACTTGTTTATACCAGTCGCCACAATTTTATTGATACTAAATACGAAGAAAAACTTGAACACTTTAACATGAAAACTTTACGCCAAAGATGCGACTTTTTGCGACTCATATTTGTTTTTAAATTAGTCAATAATTATATAGATTGTCCGTCACTACTGTCGCTAGTAAATATACAAACACCAAGACCTGCAGCAAGAGCTATTAACTACAAACCACTATATATCCCACAACGAAAAAATAGATACGGTTGCAATTCACCACTCTTACGAAGCTTTAAATTATACAATTTTATATTTCAGCATTGTGATATAGATATTTTTTCTGATAGCCTAAATTTATTTAAAAAGAAACTGTATTTAAATATTTAGATTCATTTTTTTTCCGGTTGTTGTACAACTTAAATGGCTCCTTATACACTCGTAAAATAAAATTTAAATAAAATAAGTACTTCTATAAAAAGCTGTGCATACTTTTAAATTAAATTTATATAAAAATAGCGAAATATTATTATGTTAAATTAATGCTTTATGTAAATTTAGTTAGTAAGCCTTTATAATAAATAATAATAAATAGCTTACTCGTAACTTGCAACCGTTTCGCTTATCTCTAACTAAAGCTCAAAATATACTACAGATCTATATTTAGGAAATAATGATAATAAAAAAATAAATAAAAAAGATACTACACAAATGCTACAGATTGTAGTATGAATAAATATTGGACTTTATAAATATTTATAAGATTTAAAGACTTTATTCCGTACATTACTTTAATGTTAAGGGATAAAAGGCTTTTTTGTTTTATTTGTTTACTCAACACCAAGGATTATCTGCAGAGAAATAAAAATATAATAAATTATTAAAAAAATATTTATGCTTTTGCAAACAATCTAAATCCCTAGTATATCTTGGCAGTGTTTCAATTCTAATCGAATTAGATATAAGTTTCGATATTATGAATAACCTTTCATAATATTGAAACAACAAACATTTAATATAATTAGGAATGTGTTTTTTAATGGTTCCCATTAAAAAACACAAACACATACTCCGCAAATATAGAACCCTTATCTAACGCTATCACAAAGACAGTGTAAATGGGTTTTCTTAGTTTAAAAGAAAATTGACATATGGGTGACTTTCCTTATTACCAGTCGGACTGGCAGTCAATCATGATTTAACAATTCCTACGTGACATTGGCGAAGTAATCTATGCTCAAGTGGCACGCTTTGAAGCCAGTAGAGTTTTCGGCCAAAAGTAGAATTTTATCTTTTAAAAAATAAAAAATAAAACTTGAACAAACAAAAAAAAATTAAAAACTTTGTATCCGACCGGGATTCAAACCCGGACACCTGTGATTGCCAAACTTGCGGCTTGGCCGGTTAACCACGGTGCTCATGCCTGAACGTACGAAATTATCGACCATATTTTGCGTTGAATTATGCGAAAGAAAACGGCATGAAAACTCGAAAACAGGCGTTTTTCCAGACATAAAGCTAATCTAGATCGATTGTTCGCCCCCAAAAACCCCCACGTACCAAATTTCAGCAAAATCGTTAGAGCCGTTTCCGAGATCGCCGGTGTAAATAAATAAATAAATAAACAAGAATTGCTCGTTTAAATATGCTAACTACATAGATAGATTAGATAGATAGACTATATAATAAAAAAATGAATTGAATGATTAAATAATTCAAAACATATAAGTGTACACCCTACACCAAGTCAGTGTCTGCAATAAATTTTCAAGACCCAACTTGCTCTAAATCCACGTATTAAAAGACATATCTATTGAAATCCTATTTTTTTATTTGGTATATCACCCTTTCGTTAATATTACTTTGAATACAACAAGATAGTGACACAAGCTTTTCAGGGCTTTCTATTCATGTGAAATGAGTCCGTTTAACTCTCTTTTACATAAGGTTTGACCAGTTGACGTCTTGACCTACTTACCTGTTATACTTTAGTTATAAACGCGCTCTTATGATTCCATCTCGCAAAGCAGGTTAATGTCAAACGTTTTTAATATTTTCGCTTCAGTATCAGTTTTGGATATATAAAGTGAAATATTTTGACAGTTTCGCTTCAATATTAAGTTTTTGAATGCCGTCTTGGTTTAGTGCTAACTTGCTGCGAATAGGTCGTATGTTCTATTTTCTTACGATGAAAATTCATCTTTACAGGTATTTGTCTGGAAATGCATAAAATAAGAATTACAGTTTGGTCCTTGGAGATATCGTTTAATACATGTAGATACAAATGTATAGTCTGTACTATAATATTATAAAGCTGAAGAGTTTGTTTGTTTGTTTGGTTGAACGTGCTAATCTCAGGAACTACTAATCCGATTTGAAAAATTATTTTTGCATTAAATAGCCCGTTAACTGAGAAAGGCTATAAATCATCCCGGAAAAATGTACGATTCCCGTGGGATAGATTTGTTTTTGTCTAGGGACGAAACCGAAGCGAAGCGAGGGTGAGTCGCTAGTCTATACTATAATAAAGCAGTAACTTAGCGAAATCTGTACATGCAATATTTTTTAAAAACAATGAATGTAACGTATTATGTATACAATATAGACCCCAAAACAATAGTTATTAAAATTTTTGTCTATTTGTCTGTTTGTCTGTATGTCTGTTTGTGTGTGCGCGTTTCACGCAAAAAGTAATGAACCGATTACAACGAAATTTGGTGAAGTGATAAGTTATTACCCGGGTCAACATTTAAGATACCTTTTATTTCAGAAAAATCTTTCTTTCCCACGGGAAATCGCAATAACTGATTTTATCGAGTCCTCCTTATAAACCTTCTGCTGGCTAAACCTTAAGATATACATCGAAACAATGTACTAAAAAATTGTAAGGCTTGAAAAGGTCAACAGAAAAATCTGCAACAGTATATGTCTATCTCTTAAGGTACACTCGCAATACCTATTCTTATCTATACCTATTCACGTTTCACGCAAAAAGTACTGAATCGAATTTAACTAAATTTTGCATAGTGATAGCTTATCACTCGGTTCAACATTTGGGATACCTTTCACTACAAATACATTTTTCATTCCCGCGGGAAAACGCAATGACTGGTTCTATCGAGTCGTCCTTAGAAATTTATATGGCTAACGCTGGCTGAACCTTAAGAGGTACATCAAAACAATGTACTAGAATATTGTAGGTCTTAAAAAGTTCTACAGAAAAGTTCTCAACAATATATGTCTATCTCCTAAGGTACATTCGCAATTACTATTTTTATTCACTATTCACTACTCGCGACTCACTGACTGACTTATCAATGTTCAGCTCAGTTCAGCAGTAAAACGTACCTAGGGACGAACTCGAAGCGAAGCGAGGATGAGTCGCTAGTATATAAATATGATCATTACATAACCTCCTTTAGTATTAACATCTGAACAGATTCATTCAGATTTCTAAAAAATATTAATATACAAGTAAAGCCAAACGATGCGAAAAATTAAGAAGACACGTAAGTATAAATAAAGAAAAAAGCGACATGAAGTTGAACAGCGACATTACGGAGCACAATATGTACCTACCTTCTTTGTAAGCGGCATAATGTATCTTATGATATTTACTATAAGAATGAAAATGCATTGAAAATATTTGCATAATACTGGCCCTCGTATGAATATGTATGCAAATGCAAAAGTATAAAAGATATACGGCGTAACCATAACTCTTGTATTAAGAAAAGACTTCAATATTATTTGGAAGGTCTCCTAGACCTCTAGGCCCTAGAGGTAGGTATATATGTCTTAAAATAATTATAGTACCTATTATTATATTTTAATCTCAGCTAATGCTGGATGATCAAAGAAATCGTTTAGAACTAAATACCTAGTTTAAATCTTTAAAAACATTCTTGCAACAAAATCGAAAACTTTATAAGCGTGATAACTCCAAGCAGACAGGTCCATATTTTAAAATAGATCTGCTTAGTAACCGCTTTAGTACGAATTACTTCGGATAAAATCAAAGATCAAACGACATCAGCAAGTAATACACTACACAACTTTAAATACACACATATTATAAATATAAATACCTATGACTGTAGTACAAACATTCGTGCTCATCACACAAATCAATGCCCCCAGCAGGACTCGAACCCGCGACCGCTGGCACAGCAAGTATGTTCACTACAAACTGAGCCAAACGTGTCGTCATATAAGAAATATATAAGAGAAAAAAATGTATCACATTGTCACTTGACCTATTGAACTAAACATAAGGCGGTAATTGAACTAAAATGTTCCCTCGCTGTGGCCAACCGCACGTGACCGCAGAATGTGGAATTAAAGTTTATATCAAGCATTGCGGGTCACGGAAGGTCTGTAGGCATTTAGACCTCACCGCGCCGTAATGTCTACAAAAACCTCTTAAAATTGTAGGCTTTTATGGTTTCAGTAAATTCGCTTTAGCTCTGCTGTTAGAGTCGCATGAAATATGTTGCTAATAAAATCGTCATTTTTATTATATAGGTACGTTATGTGTTTTTTTTTTTAATTTAGTTTTCTATAAATGTATGGTAATTCAATATTAGTACTGCATTCTACGAAAGATTTTAATGGATGTATGAATACATGTTTATTTCTCTCTAGCCCAAAAACTACTGAATGTATTTTAATGAAGCTTACACATCATAGTTACATACACTATTAAGTTACAGTAAGTAAAAGGGTACTTTATTTTTTTATATTAAGAAGGCAGAATTTACAAATACACTTAATTATATATACAAAACAAATGTACACTTAGTTATTACTGTACAAATCATGTCCGCGTGGAATAGTGGCAAGAATGCTAGCCGCGTTCCCTCCCCCGCTGAATGGCAATGCCGATTCTTTGGGCGAAAAATGCGCCAGCTCCCCGTCACCAGTAGAGGCGATAAGACGAGGTGTTATGTCTTTTAAGAAGTGTTTATCATTTTGACTCAGTAAGTTATATACTTACGTAAGTTATATAACAAAGAAGACGGAGTCGCGGCAAAACGCTAGTAATTATTAATTTTTTTAAGTTTCCTCAATTGTATTACACTATCATCATGAGAAATTAAGTAACTACAAGTGAATTTTTATGACAAAACTAGCGTCTTACCCGCGCTTTGTTCTTGTACATTCCTAGGCATTTTAAAATAATATAGTTTAAAATAATAGCCTATGTGTTATTCTAGGTCATAAGTCTATCTAAGCACTAAATTTCATACATATCCCTCTAGCCGTTTCGGCGTGAAGGAGAAACAAACATACACATACATACATAGAAACTTCCATGTTTATTAGGTACAGTAGTCGGATTAGTAGTATAAATAGTAATAATTTACCATTTATTTCACACTTTTGGTAATTCGCTTTGGAGATCGCTTACCATAGTAATTATAATAAGTTAAATGTAAATAGTTAATAAAACAAAAAACATTGTCCTCTTCCCATAATTGTAAGAGTACATCGAATAAAACAATTTATTTTATTGCTGGATTAAAACTAAAAACACCAGAGGAGCAATGTTTACGACACTAATTGTAATATGCTAAGTTCCTAACATTACGTCGAAACTTTGAGGAACACGGACCCAATTAAGATTTAATTGTTTAAATGCTCTTGAGATTTAACATCTTTGGCAACTATAATGTTTACGATTATTATATAGGCTTGGATAGGTTGTTTAATTAAAATTGGATACTTTAAAAAAACTTAATTTAAATCGGTTTATCCGTTTGGGAGCTACAATGCCATAGACACACAGACAAATAAACACGTCAAACTTATAATACTTACCCCTGTTATGTATAGTCATAAAAATTTACAGTGCTACGACAACTGCTATACATAAATGTATTCGTTGTAAATAAAAAAATCTTTAAAGCACCCTTGGTACCTTATTAAAAACGACATTATGAAAATTGATTCACAGTTACCTTAGACACTGCGTAAAATACAAAAACTTCTATGAATTGAGACACTCTTTTCGATCTCAGTCAAAATCGAGTATATATCTAAACTACAAAAATATTAAAGATTAGAATTAAGTCAACTCAAATAATAAAAAAAAAAACAGATAATTATAAAATTCATTTTAATTTCTTCCTTGTTTGGGATTAAAAATACACAGCTTTTTAAGCTCAATTAGCAGTAGAAGTATCTACAGAGAATACCACTTGGCTTTGGTTTGCAGCTGAGACCAACTTTTCTAAATAATTTAACACAAAATTAAGAAGATAAGCCTATTTATTATAAAAAGAAATTCGGTACAGACATTTAAAATCCGCATTGCAGATATTAAAGTTCATGATATATTTGAACAGAAAATAATAATTCATGTACATTGTACAACGCTTTGGAAATTGTTTAAGTTTTTGTAATCCGTTTTAATATTTCTGAATGTTCCCATTTTATTTACCAATTATTATCGTGCTTTGGTTTTAATACTTTCATCAGTTGTGAATGAATCGTTATTGTAATGAGTAAGTCTCATTGTGTTCAATGTGATTATTTTATTTTCACTTAAAAAAGCTTATTAGATGATTATTTTGTTTGGTAAAGTGTTATGCTGTATAGTGTGGTTGCTACCATTATAGATGACGATTATTCGTCTTTAATTCTATATTTATTAGTATACTAGCGACTTGCTCGGGTTTGTCCCTAGGTACGCTTTAATTTTTTTTGAGTGGAACCCTAATTCTTTAAAAAAAATTAAAGTAGCCTAAGTTACTCCTTATAACATCAGTTTCTGCCAGTGAAATCCAGCCAAAATAAGTCCAATCGCAAAAAAAGTTAGAAAATAAAGTTGCCCCACCGCGTTTATCTGTCTGTCTGAACGCAATAAACTCAAAAACTATCGAACGGATTTGCATACGGTTTTCACCAATCGACAGAGTGATTCATGAGGAAGGTTTATGTGTATAATTCATTAAAGTTTTGCGTAAATTGACTGACATGAGTGAACCAATAGAGTTGTATGAAAGATCTATTAAACTGTAGCAACGCTCCGTACCTAGGGACGCACAGAGCGAAGCGAGGGTAAGCCACTAACTAGTTCACCATTAATTCCATTCTATTCTTAAAATTATATAAAAATATTATTTCATCTCACAAATCCTACATATTTACGAGTGTAATATACACTAACTGACTTTATTGACGCGTGTTAAACAGAATAATATACAAAGCTCCATCTTGTATAAACTGTTAAAGCCTAATTTGTATAAACTATATACATTAAATCGTAAGAATGTTTAAACTCAAAATAAGCTTCTGACACTCGAAATAATAACTGTTTACGTACTTACACTTGAGTTAGTATTGTTAAATGTTAAGTATGTTTAACTATGTGATAAATTTGACGTAGCAATAATTCTATTTATCTGTCAGCGATAAGGTAGTTTCAAAGTTGTGCTTGTATAAGCATTCTTCCCAAACATTATTGGAAGTTTACTTTGTTTCTAAGTAAAGTTCATTTGTAAAGATTTTAATGAAATTTTGACGTTCAGTGTATTCAACGATTGATATTGCAAACATGGGGCGTTGAAATTGAGTGTAACAACACTGTGTTAGTGTTACAACTATATTTATTAAATCTATACATATAAAAATCAATGTGTGTATGCATCTTCTCTATGGACTCCAAAACAGCTGGAGTGATTTTGATGAAATTTTCAAGCTATCTTTAGATTAGCCCAAATGGGGGGGGGGGGGAATCCTTTAAAGTTTTGTAGCGATCGGTTCAACAGAAAGATTTGTAGTCATTTGAACGCGGCGGAGCCGCGGGTACTGCAAGTATTATATAGATATCGATTTTATAAGAAAAAATAAAAGTAAAAGAAAAAATATAACTTAGATCTTTATAAGAAGAGATCTACAATTGCCTGAGTAATTTAATAAGGGAAGGCTTTTAGTTTTGAGTAATCCCGATTTAGTATTAAGTAATATTTCAGAAAACGACTATAGTGGATAAGGATAATAAAGAATACACGATAAATTTTTTTCTTTAATTTTCATGCACATAAATATCTCCACTTTTCTGTTACAGACTTTCTGTGTGGTGTCGAAACGATTTCGCAAGAACTACATTCACCGGTTCACGGCGACTCGATCGCTCTTTTGGTGGTCCCCGTGGTCTCCGGTCCGACGTGCGTGCGTCTACCTCTCGACCAACCAGTACTTTGACTACTTCGTCATGGCCACCATTCTGCTTAACTGTGTCTTCCTTGCCATGTCGGAGACAATCGAAGAGGCTGAGTAAGTTGATATAATTTATAGTGTTAATTTTTGAATTTGTGCTTATCCATTAATTTTATTCTGTACCTACAGCAAAAAAATGACAACATTAGTTCAATCTTTGATTGAACTTAGGTTTTTATTTTTCATGGATGAATATGAAATAGCAAAACACTAGCAAAAACTAGTAATTAATGAAGTAAAAGCTATGCAAGTAAACAATAAAGTCACACATTAAAAATTTAAGTATTCTCATAGGTAATACAATATTAAACATCTCGATAGGTAAACAAAAATAGCACAAATTGTAATATCTCACACGAATGAACACGACTTGCTATAAATGCACTATTCCCTGAGGCATCTTCGCTTTGATTGCGAGCTGCAGTGACATCGGGTAAAGACCAATTTTCTAATGCCACAAAATTGTTCCCTCCACACTTTCTCTGATTGTGAGTGGTTGCATGTCTCTTGGTAAATTACTGTACATTCTACGAATACTTTATAGCATAAAATTTTATCGGAGGATTAAAATTAAAATTTTTAACTTCAATAATGAACACTTTCTTAGATTTACGCGAATATTTGACATTTTAAATAAAACTATCTTTTCGGATTTTTTCGCGGATTTATTTTGATTTACTAAAAATCAAAGAAATCCGCGAAAAAATCCGAAAAGATAGTTTTATTTAAAATGTTCAATAATGAATTAAATATTTATTATCTTTGTTTCTATCAATCTATAATTAATCATAAACATCCGTGATATAGGGTTTTCCTAAGATGCGATATTATAGATGCTAGCTTAATAGCTAAAAAGAAAAAATATATAATTTGGTGTATTAATTTTTAATCGAAGATATTTCTACTTTGAAGATGATTTTTATATGATATTACAAGAGACTCAGTCTTTACTATTATTTAAATTGTAATATTGTAACAAATAATATCACACCGTAAAACCTATCACAGTTAAATATATTATTTTTATTCTTCCCTTCATAGATATAGGTAATAGCCAATAGGAAAATCTAAAATTCTGATCATGTAAACTCTGCAGCGACACCGGCGGATAGTTTGCATAGTGTTCTCGTACCTATAACCCTGCTATTGACATTTACGAATATGCAATTTTCTCTTGTTCGTTTTTATTACTTCTTCGTAAGATTGATCCATTATGATAGTTGAATTTTACGTAGCTGAACTAGTACGATAAGATGCTTAAACTTTATATATACATTTATTCATTTAAAATCGAATATTTTCACATGTTAAAACTTAAGTACGTTAGCAAGTAGCATAATAACTTAATATCCCTGCGTAGCTTTCCTATGTTTTTCTCCTACTTCGGCCAGGGGTGGCCAATCTCATTGAGAGAATCTCAAGATATTATAGTAGATATACGATTCCTTTCACTCTCATACGCCGATAGTACGACAATTCGACACGACCGATGAGAGATCAGGCGCAGGACTAAGCTTGGCCCGACCCGGGACTCGAACCCAAGGTTTGGCTTTTGCAGCCGTATCTGCTATCCAATAGACCACCTAAGCAGTTTTAATCTGTCTTGTAGCTATGCATGATGAGAAAAAGGATAGTACGATTTTCGCTCACTGCATTTTTGTATTTAAAAAACTATCGTACTTAACAAAATGATGAGAAAAATTAAATAATAATTGAAAATATTTACGAGTTCAAAGTAACTCAATGTACCATAAAAATAAGTGAAAACAAAATGGAAATGTACCTAATGCCTAATGTGTACGTAATAATAAATAATAAATACGTAATATAAACATATAGATTTATTTATAAAATATCTTCATACTGTTTATTCATTTTTGCAATATAAAAGCTGGATTGCAAGCGCTACGAAGACGTAGAATTCACTGAGTTACTGTTTTATAAATACGTGCATACATCAAACTCGTATGTTATTGCTGGCCTGTCCGTAAAGGCATAAACTATTTTTATTCTCACACTAACATTTCATTATTTTGCTTGTAACACAAAATATTCTCTATGATTTAGCACACGTCTCGTATGTATCATCAATCCTTTCGTATTTACGCCCATACAATGTAGCGTAATGTGGTTGGCGTCAACATTCAACACCATAATTCATCTGTAACAAAACGCCCTGTCAATGTGATACATTTATGTATAGTTCGTTCATAACATTTTGATTTTATACTCTAAAAAAATGTTGTAATGAAGCTTTTCCAAATTTAGGTAATACCTACCGTCTAACCGTCTTTTATCTATTACTTATTTTTTTTTTTAATTTTGGTAATTTATATGTGCTAATCTCTAAAAGTAAACAGATTTCAAAATCGATTAAGTGCGAGTCGAACCCGTACACGAAGGATTCCGTACCATAATCAATCTTTTTTAATTTGCATGGCAGCCTTTTTGAAATTCGCTATCTTGATTTTTTATTATTTGTTGTTATAGCGGCAATAGAAAAACACGCTCTGTGAAAATTTTAATTCTCTAACTATTATGATTCATAAGATACAACCCTTTGACCGATAAACGGACGGATGGACGGACGGATGGACAGTGAAGGCTTTATAATAGAGTTCCGTTGGCACCCTTCGGAACCCTAAAAATTCATTCCTTTATGGAAAAATAATACAGCTTCTTCTATTATCATTGTGATTGTCAGAATATTATGTAATTCTGATGACAATAGAATAATTAATTTGTGTTCTGATAACTCAATGTACCTATCAAGAAGTGGACAGTGCATCTCTACAATGGCTACTACTAAACCTTAATTTGGGTTCATTTGTTTAGCTATGAGCAATCCCATATTGCCAAAAGTGTATTTTTATACCACTCAATCAACGTTACACGTGAGCGGTGACTGAAATTTAGTTTAGTATTATGAAATGTCATAATGGAGACGATCTCAAAAAGTTATAAAATAATATACACGGTATCTGTATATTAACTTAACTGTGTAATGTAATTTCTCTTATTGTAAAAGATTGTAATCTTACGAGCCTATCACCATTAATGATATTCGAAAAACTTAAATTATATTTTAGGGTTTTAAATTATTTTTCAAACATAATAAGATTAGGTTGTGCAAGATCTTATGATTATTGATTTTAAGTCAAAATCAAAGATGTTATGTCAAGTATTTAATATTAAGTTCAAGAAAATATACTTAATCTAGATTAAAATTTACTGAAAGATGTAAAATAAGTTGAAAAGCGTTTTCAAAGATAAAGCGACGTTGGAAATAACATGTCAGTAGCGTAGCCATGACACTCCTCAAAGTGAGTGACAAGTAATTTGTAACAGCTTGCTTCCACGCGTTTTTGCACGTTTTCATTGAAATGTTGAATTGGAAACTGTAGAAGAGAAATAACCGAATGACTGTATACACATTATAAGGAAAGCCGTAAAATATGGAAATTTGCTTATATGAATTGGACTGACTAAATGTAAAAGTTTGTATAAAACGGCTATGACCTGAATACATTGGCTAATACAATAAAAATTGGTGTCTGAGCGAAGCATCGATAAGTCGCTACTATAACATAGAGTTGCTCATTTTGATTGATTCATTATCACCTAGGTCAAACCGCTGTATCTAGTGGGTTGAAATGTTGTCAGCGTATTCCTCTTTTATAATAGACATTTACTGATTTTATCAACTTGACCCCTAAAGAGGTGAAAATCGTTAGCAAAATTTGTAACATAAAGTTACATATCCGGGTTGATTTATCAACGCCCAGATCAGGTTGGCGAGCCTTAGGGGATAAAGTTTTGACAACGTTTTCGTAAAATGACATAGGTAATCGCTACAAGAAGATGTTTTGTGATAGCTCTATAATAATAAACTCCTAAAGGTCATGCCGTAGAGGTTTAAAGGGGTGGCAAAGTTTTTTCCATTTTTTAGAATAATTGCCAAGGTGACTAAAAAAGTTGAAATTTATTATTTTCTATAGAATAATGAGACAAGCGTTTTATGTTCTTATATTTAATTCAATAGGGATTGAATTTTACAACTAGTTTTTACACTAAGTGGACAAAGAAAAGTGTCAAATTAAAAACAAACAATCAAATAAAGCTTCTTCTTAGGTCACTAATTTGTTTGTGTCTGAGTTATCCTTCTAAAATCTATTTTACGTGGTAATCTATTATTACGTGGAGTAACATAAGTATTATGTTACCGCCAAGCTAGGTTAGCTTACTAGATAGTTATGGCTACTTTTGAAGCAAAAACTTCTTTAGCCCCATTGTGATTTGAAACTCGATGAAACCCAAAAGTGACATTAAAAGAGAGAAACACATAGATAGTAATTAACGTACGAGACGATGAGATAGAATACATTATACAATGTTTCTTATATTCCCCTTTGTGCGGTGCTTCATGATTTTTATATAAAATTGATATCAATATTATCATAAATCTTCTTCTTTTTCCTGCCCTTGTCCCAATTTTTTTTTTTTGGTCGGCGCAATATGTTAATCTTCCATTCTACTCTATCATTCGTCATTTCCCTGCTTACTCCCTTTCTAGCCATATCCTCTTCCACACAGTCCATCCATCTTTTCTTTGGTCGTCCTCTTCTCTTGTCCCCAAGTCAATATTATCATAAATAAACCCTACAATTATCCTACTGCTGAAATTCTACATTCGTCTCATTATTTTGAAGTTTACTTTTTTGAAGGTTTTACTTCTACCGTGTATAATCTGCACACATTTTTTTTTTATTGGAATCGTTTAGATTTGACAGAAGTTCCCAACCAAGGAGCGTAGAGAAAGTTTATTTTGGGCATGAAAATATTTTGTATAATCTGGGGAGGCTCAACAGATGAAAGGTTGGGAAACCCTAATTTAGAATAACATATAAAAATAGCTAAACTGAATCTAAAATAAATAAGAAGCCAGCAAGACTGTTTGTACGATCAATCACCAGATGTCAGATTCGGGAAAGGCGTAGCATTATTGCTTTTGTTATTGATAAATCTCTTTTAGACTCATAGCCTTATAGCAGATGCTATTAGACCTTTATACAATTTACGTATTAATGTTAAAATAGATTAGTTATTTCTTTTTTTAAGAATTTATAGAATATATTTTTTAACAATAAATATATTAAAAATGCCTTTTAATATGAAAAATATAATATAAAGCTTATATTTTACTTTATATTAATGTATTTTACTTATTTATAATCCTATAAGTGAAATATTTTCAGTTTTATTTCAAACCTGAAAAGTTAACGTAGAGCAAGTCAAAACGAACTTATATTATTTTAGTCCGAACTAGATTATAGTTTACTGGATATTAGAATATGACTAGTAACTATCACTAAGGGACCTTTGAAACTGTTCACATTGAAATAGTATATGACAACAATATCAGTAAATGCACTATCAAAATCATGCGTTAGGTGCTATAAGGGGAACGTTGCATCATCATACATATATGTATGTATATACATATATGTATATACATATATGTATATACATATATATTAAATTCAGAGAACTCAGTTATTAAATCTAGCTTCCAAGCTTTCAACTATGAATATGCATCATTTACTCGTAAGTTAAGCTGGAACATTTAAGTTCTAAAAAAAACATATTATTACAGAAGATTACCAGGTTTTCTACTTCTAAGCAATAAATTAAATAATGCTTTAGTTATAAGCATTGAGGTACATAAGTTGAAATATTTTAGACCGACTTTAAAGAGGATGGCTATATGGTTTTTTTATGTGTCTACTTAAGAGTGATCCCTTATATGTACATGTATATTTTAGGACGAAATTTTGCTAACGATTTACACTCCAAAATGAAGTTAAAAAGTTTTTTTTCAATGCTCCCGTACAAAGTGTAGAAAATAAAACGATTTTCAAAGATTATTCTATTTAATATCAATTGGGTTTCATAAAAAAATTGACATTATATATTATACTAGTATATTACGTAATATATTCTATATAAATGACTATTAAATAAGGAAACAGAAGAACCACAAGTTCAAGTTCTATTAATGTTCTAATGTCTTTAGTTATGTCATCGCAATATTGAGCACCAATTCTAGCGAAACCAATACTCGATTCTAATATCATGGTGAGTATAAATCAATTCTAATGGAATCCGTTCGCCTAAATTATTGTTTACAGTATTGCTGGTGGGAAGAGTCCCCATCGGCAATTCACAGAATTAACTTCGGTCGATACAATAATTGCTTAATCTGCGCCTAATGCAGTATAAATAAAAGTATCCTTAGATGACAAAGTACTCGTAAATACGTTATTCTGCAAACTACTATAGATAGTTTCAACAACATCGACTAGGATAATCAATACTAAACATATCGATATTTCTCACGTTCAACGATGGACTGTTTTCAATAACTTTAGACTTACTTAGACTCTTAGACTTTAGACTTATTTAGACACCTAGACTTCTTGCCAGATCTACACACTTGTCAAGCCTTGATAAGCCATGACAAATTCAAACATGCGGAGAGGGCTTTTGGCTTGGCTTGTGTAGGTTTGCAAGCACTTGTGGTCATTCTTGTGCAAATGTCAATTTTTGTGCACAAATCAAAGAAAATGTGCGGCAAACACTTGTGATGTATCCACAAGTTTGTGCATTTGTAGAGATTTGAAGTTTGTGGAAATGGCAAGCCTGTGGACCCGGAATTAGACCTCAATTAATCGATTTGAACTTATATTCTTTATGGCACATTAACAATGTAACATAGATAATACAGAGAGCAATGTGGGCAAAAATGGACTTATCTCTAGAGGAGATCTCTTTCAGCGAACCTATGGAAGTGAGAAATAGTGTTATATAACGTGTATATAATAACTATAGAAAATTACATACATCATTACATATATATATATATATATATACTAGCTGACCCGGCAAACGTTGTTTTGCCATATAAATAATTTCCTATTACTAAAATGGCTATTAAAAAATAAGGGTTGATCGTAGAAGGGTGAAAATTGAGGATTGTATGTATTTTTATATGTTGTATCATAAAAAAATAGAAATTAAAAATTTTGTCTAAAAAATAAAATTTAGGGGTGGACTACCCCTAACATTTAGGGGGATGAAAAATAGATGTTGGCCGATTCTCATAGTTACCGGATAAGCACAAAAAAATTCATCAAAATCGGTCAAGCCGTTTCGGAGGAGTATGGCAACGAAAACTGTGACACGAGAATTTTATATATTAGATATGTACATTTTTTAATATAAACTTATTGAACTTATTGAATTACTTGAGTTTATATAAGACGGTAGAAAATGACAGTGTTATTTATATTAATTCAAAACCTATTTAGTTATACCTATTACTCGTACACCTGTATTTGTGAAAACGGAATCTATAATTAACGTTGAACCAACACAATAAACCTTTCTTAATGAAATCACTAAATATTATAATATTCTAATAATATTCACTTTATTCTGAACAATATAGATGAATGAACTTTAACGAATTTAGATCGGGTCGAAAATACGGGTATTTATGGTCAGCTCTATTGATAAGCTTCAAGATTGTTGGCTTCATGCCTAATAGTTGAGCGACGACAAGATGTCAATCGATTTTAAGACCTTACAGTTTAAAGTTATCGATTTTCACTTCTAGTTTGAACAATTAAAGTAGATATTATTATTAGTAATAATAGTAAAAAATATACCATATTAGTTTATATGCTTTATATAATAAAACTAAAATGGTTTTTGTAATTTTTTTTATAAAGGTGACTCTGGTCTTTCTGGTGTTAAGATATATTACAAAAATCTGTCTAGTGCTAGTCGGAGTCGCACACGCAGGGTTCCGTATCATAATCGAATTTTTTTTAATTTGCATGGCACCCTTTTTGAAATTCGCCATCTTGGTTTTTTATTATTGTTGTTATATCGGCAACAAGAATACACAGTACACACTGTGAAAATTTCAACTATTACGGTTCATGAGATACAGCCCTCTGACAGACAGACGGACGGATCGACGGACGGACAAACAGACAACGGAGACTTAGTAATACGATTCCGTTGGCACCATACGTACGGAACCCTAAAAAGAGCGTAATAAAACGTAAAGTTACAAGCTTGTACATGCCAATAAAGCAGATAGCAGATAAATGAATATACATGATTTCCCTTATTTGTAAAGTACGCACATGATTTCCTCTTGAACGTTAAATGCTTTGATCAATTAAATGTAAGGTTTTGATCATAATGATGTATAAATAGGGTAATTGTTCGCAACTTAACCACAAAGCTATATTTTAATATTATAGGTACTACATAATTATATCCAATCTATGGTAATAGATCAGAAGATCTACATTTGCTATTAAAGATAAATAATAACAATTACGAATCGAATTCGCACACGAAGGGCTCCGTACTAACGAACAAGTACTTTATGTTAATGTGACTTTTATTCTATGTATTAACTATATATATATATTAACTTCGATGATCGATTACGAACATTGTAAAAGTTTCTTATATTTTTATTATTTGTTGTTATAGCGGCAATAGAAATACATAATTCGTTGAAAACTTTAACTCTCTACTTATTACGGTTCATGAGATACAGCCTTTTGTCAGACGGACAAACGGACGGATGGACAACGGAAGCTTAGTAATAAGATTCCGTTGGCGCCCTTCGAGTACGTAACCCTAAAAACGTAAAACATTAATTACAACGCTTTTTTTGTATGAGGATGTTATTACCTCAAGGGTGGTCTTTAATAACCAGTTCATAACCTTTGTAGTTTGAAAATTGATTTTTAATATTATAATGCAATCTATACTAATTTTTAGATTGCATTATGGTATATTATGTTATAATTGATTTTACTTATTTTACAGCAACACGTTTTAAATTTTGCTACATTTTCAGATATTTATTGTAGACGTGATCGTAAGTTTGTGCCAGCTATTTTCATCGGTTCATAAGTTACCTACTTCGCGAACGGTATTCGACTTTAGAATAAGCTGTTATGCTTCGATATTATGCGAAGCGTTGTTTGCGATTTAAGATTTTATAGTTTCTGGCACACTCTAGACTACGGTACAGTAAGCTACGGTACGGATTGTAGAGCTTTCGACTACATCTATCTATACATATAATAAAATTCTAACTGAGTCGAATCTGTTCATTAAATATTTTTTGGAAAATCTTATTGAAAGAAACATTATTATCGATACAGAGGCCGAATCTATAGTTTGTAGAATTTATGTCTGTCTGTCTGTCTATGATCGCATCACGGGAAAACCACTGAACAAATTTTGATGAAATTCGGTATGATGATAGCTGAGTATCCGGGTCAACATATAGGATAATTTTTACTGCTGGAAAGTATCTCATCTTTGAGAAATCTATACTAAAGGCGAATACGTAACTAGGGACGAACCCGAACGAAGCGAGGATGACTCGCTACTTCTTTATAATTTTTTACCAGCAATAAAACTTATACGTCAATTTTATATGTATTATATACTACGTCAAAGCGCAATACAAGTAAACATTTGAAAAGCTTTTCTATGTAAAAATTGGAGCCCTTGTTGGCACTCTTATCAATGTCAATATTATCTACCTATTAATAATCTTATAATTTTCAAAGCATTACGCTTTTAATACTTTTTTCAACACTTCAGTCAATTACTTAGTCAAAACATGGAATTTGTTATGTTATTCCTTTTGTAGAGCAAGAAAACTGTCAAAATGTTATATTTTTATGTAAAAATAAAATATATTATTAACTTTGTTGAATAAAACTGTTCCATTAACAGCACGGTAACACTTATTATTTTATATTTTAATAGCTAACCCTCAAACTATTGAACCTGCATCGGTTTTAAGCATAGAGTCATTATCTACTTTCAAAGCATTCAAGCTTTCAAAGTCTAAAAGCTTTTTCATTTAGATTGCCGTATTAATACTGCAGTTATAACTTCTACATTCTTGTAGTATGAAGTGCAAAATCCATTTTTGCATATTAAACATATTCAAGCGACTTACGACAGTCGAAGCGCATTGAGGTCATTTGAGTGGCTATTAGTAGCCACGAAGCCATCGCTTATTGCAATTTCTACAATATTTTTTATAAAAACTTTATACAAACCATATAGATAATGATTTAAATCTATAGATGCAATACAACGCTTAGATATTGTCACATTTTTATGATTTGTTTATTTATGCGTTACCATGGCAACACATAATTAAAAATTACGTCTCTTTCACTCATACTGAAAATTGTATACACTATCTTTTTCTGTCCTGAGAACGCCATTTTTAGTTACAATACAAATCGACAGTAGAATCAAATTGTAATTCATTTTATATGAGTTATATATTTATTTTATAAGAATTTGTCAAATCATTTTTATCGTATGATCTTAGTACATTGTAATAAAATCATATTATAAGTGTCGCTAGCATGTCACGCACTCGTCCTTATATAAACGATTTAAGTAAGATAAATGAGACCCTCATCTGCACATTGACACTTGTTAGCGTGATATTAAATAACGTGAGGAAAAATCAATGTGCATAGATCTATATTCCAACTTGAAACAACGTACTTGTGTACCTACTTGTATTGCCTTTTTTTCTAGCCATGATCATTTCTTCTCGAATTTTGCATATATTATTAAGTAGGATACTTTTTACTCCTGCTTATTTAGTTGTTTCCTTGGCATATTGGTATGTTGCAGTGGTCAAAACTAACTTTTCTAAAGACATGTGAAATCCGCACATTCACCTTTTGCCAGCGTTGGTGGACTATGGTCTGATCCCTCTCGCATTGAAGGCAGATTCGTACCCAGCTGTGAGACGTTACAAAAGGCTGAGTGCAATCGCTCACTAAAGAAATTTTCTAGATAATTATATATATAATAATCTTATATATATATAAGAAAAAAAAATAGCTAAAGTAGATAATAGTTAAAGTGAAAAGTGACCGAAACGAGTGTTTAGTAGCCCTTAAATAATAAGCTTAACTATAAGATTTAAATGGACCTTATATATGGGAATAGTTATAGTACAACATGGTCCGGTTAAAATTTATTTTATTGCGGCCAAATTCAATTTGGTCCGTTGTCAGCGCAGCCATAATGAACTCGACAAACGCCAAAGCTTTATTTATGTCGTAGTGCTAAATGTAGTTTAATACCAGATTCGCGTTTAGAATATATTTACCAACATGGCAAACTATGCGGTTATGATTTTGAACTCGCTTCAGCAATATAATTTATTGGATTATTCCTAAATCATTAAAAATGCAAACTTACTATATAATATATGGTTATCTAGATCTACATATAATAAAATTGTAACTAAGCCAAATCTGTACATTAAATATTTTGAGCCGTATCTATAGTTTCTAGAATTTTTGTCTGTCTGTCTATCTGTCTGTTACCGCATCACGGAAAAACCACTGGAGGGATTTTGATGAAGTTTGGTATTATGATACCTGGTTATCCGAGTCAACATATAGGATACTTTTTACTGCGAGAAAATATCACATCTCTGAGAAATCTATACTAAACGTTAAAACGTAAAATATAAAAGTAGTAAAATATAAAAAGCTAAATTTCAAGCTCAGTTATGATTTTATGGTTGACATCACAAACATGATTGATACAAGATTGAGGGAAAAATAATCTAACACTGTCGAACTGAACACATAACTTCAGTTAATTAATTTTCAGTTATAAATATCAATACTACTACACCATAGGGTTATATTAAGTATTAGCACCTCACCCTCGCTCCGCTCGGGTTCGTCCCTAGTTACGTTTTAACGCTTAGCTCAGAGATGAGATATTTTTCCGCAGTAAAAAGTATCCTATATGTTGACCCGGATAACCAGCTATCATCATTCTAAATTTCATTAAAATCTGTCCAGCGGTTTTCCCGTGATGCGGTAACAGACAGACAGACAGACAGACAGACAGACAAAAATTCTAAAAATTACAGATTTGGCTTCTGTATCGATAATAAAGTCTATTTCAATAAGATTTTCCAAAAAATATTTAATGTACAGATTCGGCTTGGTTACAATTTTATTATAATATGTATAGATTTTTGTATCTTAATTAACAATACATTGAAGTATCAGAATAGAAAATAAAGAGAATAAAATCTGAGTAGAACACAATACCCTGATCAACAGGTTAGCGCTTATCGAGGCCCGTCATGTTCATTCAACCCAGCAACGAGCGGATTTGTAGACGACAACTTTAATATTATGATATTACTTTAATATTATTTAATCTTGTGTTTACAAGAGGATAGCTTTGATACAAAAAAAAACACTTATTTTGAATAATGTTTCTAAAATATCGATTATATTGTTTTTCTAAAATATGATTCTAAATTTCAATCATACTTTAAATTATGACATATTATAGTACTAGCGACTCACCCTCGCTCCGCTCGGGTTCGGCCCCTTCTTACTTTTTAACGTTTTGTATAGATTTCTCAGAAATGAGTTATTTTCCCGCAGTAAAAAGTAACCTATATGTTGAGCCGAATAACCAGCTATCATCATACATCATACCAAATTTCATCAAAACACCTCCAGTGGTTTTTCCGTGATGCGGTAACAGACAGACAGTCAGACAAAAATTCTAAAAACTATAGATTCGGCCTCTGTATTGATAATAATGTCTATTTCAATAAGATTTTCCAAAAAAAAAAAATTAATATACAGATTCAGCTTACTTACAATTTTATTATATGTATAGATTTGTAAAAAAAAAAAATTTAATGATCTCTGCTGTGTGTATTATTTACGTTTCGAGCCTACATAACAAAATCAAAATCTTTTTTTTTAACTATAGGTATATCTTTTTTTTAATTTAGATTCTTAACTTAAAAGGAAAATTACATAAAATCCTTCGAAACTAATTTCTAACTTTCTACTGCTTTAATAAAAAAATTCAACTCAATCAACACGCTTTCTCATTTATAAGTTATAATATTGCATAGTCCAGAATGCACTCATTTACATACTAAACGTTTGGCGTAATTAAAACGATTATGTTCTGCTATTTTCTGCACTCAGTGTTTAAGTAATTAAACTAAATTAACTCTTACACTTACAATTTTACTACAAACACTTGGTTACTTGCCCAGCTAGGACATTTTAGAGCAAAATTAAACAATGTATGTATAGATCATATCGTTCCACATAAACAATTTTTAAGTTAATTGGAATGAAACATTTTATTACAGACTAGCAACTCACCCTTGCTTCTCTTCGGGTTCGTCCCTAGACAAAAACAAATCTATCCCACGGAAACCATACATTTTCCCGGGATGATATAAAGCCTATAGCCTTCCTCAGTAAATGGGCTATTAATGCAAAAAGAATTTTTCAAATCGTATTAGTAGTTCCTGAGATTAGTGCGTTCAACCAAACAAACAAACAAACTCTTCAGCTTTATAATATTAGTATAGAGCCGTTCAAATTTCTATAAAGACTTTAAATTATCAATATCTCATAAACTTTAGATATTTCTATTTTCATGTAATAAGATAATTGTAGATTACAATTAAAGTTTGACTGTGGTTTCATAGAACAATGAAGGTAATTTATCAATAGTACGAACTTGATTTTCGCGTCAGATGTACATAGTTGACGATTGACGACACGTTTGGCTCAGTTTGTAGTGACACCACTTACTGTGCCAGCGGTCGCGGGTTCGAGTCCCGCTTGGCGCATTCATTTGAGTGGCAGGAATTTTGGAATTTTGGAGTGAGCAGGAATGTTTGTACTCCGGTCATGGATGTTTATATTTATAATATGTATGTATTTGAAGTTATATATATGTGGTGCATCAACCATCTGGTATCCATAAAACAAGCCTCCTAACTTACCATGAAACTAGATAGTGCTGTGTGTTAATGTCCCAACATATTTTATATTATATTATAGTTTCGGAGGACATAAACACTTGTTATCATTAAATAACAGTCTATAAGCCGTAAGGCCTTTAGAGAGCCCAATAAATTCTTAGACCAAGCTATGTCGACTATGGGACCAAATCAAGGATTTTTCACATGGGGGTTGAAAGTGATATCCAAAATTGTAGACATTTTTAATGCTCAAACGATTTATACCTGAGTTAGATGAAATTAAAACTAAATTATTGGATTTGTGAAAATTTAAGTAACCTTTCCTTTACGGAAACCAGTTGTTTTTGAAAAATTAATACAAATCAACAAAATGTTTTTATCTAGCCGATAATATCGCTTATAATAATTCATACATAAAAAAACTAAAATATAGAAGCCTTATTTATCCTAAGGACATAAGGAAAATGAAAAACGAAAAGAGAATAAAGAAGAATCCATTACATGATTGTAATCTAAATTTGAAAAATCTTAGTTGTTGAAAAATCAACCTGTTGAATAATCCATTTCTTTTCTCTCAACCTGTAGAGAGTACGTTCAATTTTATTTACATTTCTTGTACACTTGTGTTAAAGCGAACTTTTATTTTACAATAGTCAAATTGATTTTTCTTTAAAAAAAATATACACTTCAATAAAAAAACAAAAGTAAAATAATTATGTGGTATATTCTTATTTCAAAATAACTTCATTTTAAAGATATGTCGTAGTAAAAAACAATATTTTGATACACACGTGTGTGTCTGTAAATCTGTACGTATAAAACTATCTAAGCTGATGATAGGCGTTCTTATAGCGAAAATAATTAAATTTGTGGTTTGAAAATTGAGTGCTAAAGAGATTTCATTGCTCTTTTATTCTTAATTTTCTCCCCGCAAGAAAACTCACGCTTGACCAATGTTTGTTTTATAAAGAGGAGAGATTTTTCCTTTTTCATACATTTTTCTCTCATTTTAAAACACTTTAAAATTACGCATTTTGTTCAAACAGAATAAACTCAATTACAGTAAATAAGCTTGAAATTGCTTTATTTAATATACTGGCACATTCACGTTTCATAGAAACAAGTCATTAAAATTTATACTTTAAAAATTTAAGCACGAGTTTCCGGAAGAATTTTTTCGCTAAATCTTGCATTGAAATAAAACTACTATTTTTGTATTGGCCACTTTACAGACCTCTTGCTTCAGATTGCACTATATATTTGAAATTGGCAAGGGACCAAAGGGGAACTTTTTAACACCTAGAATTTAATATTAAAGTATAAGACTTACTACAGCTACTACAACTACAGCTTTCTCTTTGAACTTCAATTCTGAACTGCTTCTACAATAAATTTAATGAAATTAACATTACATTAAGACAAGCATTATCTTATGTTGTTAACTTGCGATGACATAATACTTTCTTAGATTTACGCGAATATTTGACATTTAAATAAAACTATCTTTTCGGATTTTTTCGCGGATTTATTTTGATTTTTGGTTCCCGACGTTCAGTCAGTCAGTCTCTCCCGTGACCATGATTGCTGTAAAGCAATCGAAACGTCGGGAACCAAAAATCAAAACAAATCCGTGAAAAAATCCGAAAAGATAGTTTTATTTAATTGCGATGACATTCTAATGTATTTCACAATGTCCTGTTTCATTCCTTTGTTTTATAATGAAATTCTTCCTTTTTGCATCATGTACATATAAACATGGTTCCAACAATTAAAGCTTAGGCCTGAATATATGATGGATATTTGTATATTTTTATTTGTTTATAGGGCAAGTAATACAATAGATTCTAGATATACGGATTTTGATAGTTTTACTCAATGAAATCGCTCAGATGATTCTTTTAAACGCTATATGTTTGACCAAATTTTTTTAAAATAAATGATTTATTTGAATTTATTACGTTTGAAGTTAAAATAAGTAAGTATGTACAAATAAATTAAAATTCTATTATTATTATTTTTTTATTTTATGCAATTTCTTCCAGTATTCGTGAAACATAGGGAACACATAGCAATCATGAAAATATTTATAATAATCAATATCGTATTAAGAATGCGTACCCACCACTGCTGTTGTACAGATGGGTTCTGTGCCCATAACGCTATATGGTTAGCTTAAGCATAGATCACATAATACTATACTAGTACAGATGCCTCATCCCATATAAAGAAATTGGACAGCGCTAATTGGGGCTATTCTTCGGGCTATTTTTGTTTGCTTTAATAGATAATAGATGTCGTTGATTCGCATATACAATTTTTTTTTTATTTTATAAAAATGTGCAAATCAACGTATAGTAAATATTTTAAAAATCATCCTGCATTCGAATAAAAAAAATCTGTGATTTTAACCATTTTTAACCGTGAGAAACACTTCATAAAAATAAAAGCGCCATCTATGAATGTACACTATAAAGCCATCATCTGATAGCTGATATTTTAATAATCAATAAAATTAAGCAAATTTGATTTACGAGCGCGTTACTTAGGTTCCCTTCACTAGAATATTTTTAAAACAAATAGGTGCCTACACTTTTTTGAAATCAATCTATTTATCTTTTGTTCATTTAGCACAACTTTAATAACAAATCGATACATATAACGCCATCTATTGACATTTATTTGAACTAACTTTTCTTTGTTCGTAATAAAACACCATGGTTTAAGTAAACAAAATTACTTTGCCAATTTTCTACCTCTTTTTGAAACTAAGTTGTGAGCGAAGAAGCATAATACTAATGAAAGCATCACGACCAGTTAAAGTTAGGAACATCTTAAAAACAATCTAAAGATGAAGTGAAATAACTGAAGTAATCAAAAACAAACTTTGCCTTTAAATTAATTTTACTCAGTGGCTGGAATCCTGATCTTTTATAATTTATTACGTAAATCGAGTTTGACACTTTACAAACTTATAATTCTGTGACTATAAATGCATGAGATGCATTTTTAACACGTATTTCTTACTTCGATAAAAAGTTTAAAAGATTTCAAATATTAAATTATAGCGTAGTTGTCAAGAAAGGTTTACTTTCATTAATAATTCGATGAATCCATATATTTTTTTAATTAAGGACTTAATACGTAAACCATGTTTTTAAGCTGCGTTTGTGTGGCGTAATTCAAAAATAAAGGCAATAGTGAAAATACCTAAATCATTCATTCATAAACCAATTTCGATCTCAACTAAAACGCAATGTTTGATTTTTGAAAGATTATAATCGTTACTGAAAATCGACCCTTATTTTTTTTAAATTAACCGTCCTCTAGCCCTATTAATGTTCTTCTCGTCTAAATCGTCTATGAGCTTTTCATCTCTAAAATCCAGGTCCAAACATTAGGGGGTACAGACAGGGAAAATTTAATGACTGTTTGACCTTTATTTCGTTCAAATAAATACAATGTGATGAGTGATATGAGTGAAAAGTAGTGAAAAATAGCTACACTTTTCGAATCAGACAGACCATAGACGCACGTAAGAAGTTATACTTCTTTGGCGTAACAGAACAAATATAGCTAAAGATTTCATCCCGTATGCCACAACTCTCTGTTTGTAAAAATAATGATAAATTAATAAATTAAATATATTTTTTTTATTTTTTATCTCCACTGATATAAAACACGTGTTATAGATTTATGAATATTTGAGAAACTACTTTGAATATAGTTATGAGTTTTCACGGGAACCGGAGAGACAGTTATCAGCTAACTCCATCATGTCGCTTTTTGGCTGTCAGTGTGAGTGCGCATCGTAAAGTTTTACTCTCATAATTTTTCCAAACGTGGCAAAAGAAGTAAAACATCAAAAAGCACTTTCAGTTTTTCCCGAATTTATCAATTCCCGAGCATTTTTTTTTTTCAAATATTATTCAATATTATAGTTTTAAAGCAATTAGCCAAATCAGTCCATCCATTATAAGTGATGGGCTTAGCAACGAACAGCGTTTTTATTTAGGACAGAACATTGTAGTATTTTTTAACATATTATAGATTTTGTTCACTTCTGTGACATAAATATACTTCCACTGAAACAGAAGTTCATAAGAAAGTTAAAAATAATATTGATAGTGATAGAGAAAAACAATAAACAGTGTCTATCACGTAACACAATATTATTTATATACTTCATACGTAAGTAAAGAAAGGGTGTTTAAAAGTGATTTATATTCTGTTCATTTTGTTAACACGATTACTAACATTCTGATTCCATCATTGTAACAAATCTTCTGGATCTGCGGAGATTTATTACGAATCTAACCAACCAATAAATTTCCATCACGTTTGTGCTCGTCGAATTTGGACTTTGCTTTATTGAAAATTAAGCTCAATTTTAAATGACGTCATTCGTGTGGATCACGTTTATTTCCTCCTTTCACGCTGTCTCGAACAAATCTCGTCTGACTTAGCGTCTTCCAGCTTTTTGAATTAATATTAAAATGCATATTTTTCATTCTGTATATTCTGTATACACACAATACTATTATAAATGCGAAAGTTTGTATGTCTGTATACTTGTTACTCTTTCACGCAAAAAAGCTGGAAGGATTTGGATAAAATTTAGTACATAGATAAACCTGACATCGACAAAAAAATGCTGATTTACGTATTTTGCGCGTAGCTTTTTTCAGTAACATGAATTATTACGAGATGCCTTTGCCGACATGGATTTTTTTTTTTTTATTTAAAAGTATATACAAGCTGGCTTCATGTAAACTTTGCGATGATTTAATAATAAGATCCGGACATTAACAACGAGTAGCACATTCGTGCCATCGCATCAGTCACGTAACTTAAAATATTTGTATATTTCATTACAATAGCGACTCACCCTCGCTTCGCCCGGGTTCGTCCCTAGGTAACTTCCCAAAACATAATTAATTAATTAATTTGGTTTTTTTTTTCGTGGGACCCTATTTTTTCTAAAATAAAAGTAGTCTAAGTTACTCCTTAAGGCTTAGACAAGTGGCAAACGCTCCATATCGATTCTTCGATAAACGCTAAGGCCTTGGCAATTTCCATAACAATTTGGACGTAGTCATGGTTTTGTTTGTGAACCTCATCTTGACATTGTGAAATGCACTAAAATTTAAACGTATACGAGCAACACATAGGATTTTTAGGATTTCTTTATCAAAAATTCACTAATTATAAGGATTATTTCGCCTAGCAGTCTTTTCTACAATAACAATAAATACAATAAATAATATATATTTGTCAGACAATGACAACGGTTACCATGACAACAATTAGTCAATTAGCCAATTACAAATGCGATACGTTGAGTCAAATTTGAAGTCGTAAACATATGTCAGTCCCATACATTGATTACTCTATTCTACTAGCGTTTATGCCACTTGTCTAGGCCCTCTTATTACAGACAGACAGATAAACAAAAATTGTAAAAAATGTTGTTTTGGTATATGTACCGTGTATACATCCATATGCATTTAGTAAAAAGTGGTTATTTTAATATTACAAACGGACACTCCAATTTTATTTATCTGTATAGATAATTTATATCCGAATAGGCAGCAATAGCACAGTGGTAAAGCGCTCGCTTGGGAAATCAAGTGATGCAGATCTGATATTTTCATATGCGAATCATTTTCAACGTGATACCACTTGTCCTATGGTAAAGGAAAACATCGTAAGGAAACTTGCATGTCTGAGAGAACCTAGCAAGTTGTTGAAAGACATGTGAAGTCCGCCAACTCGTACCTATGTAGGGCCTGTGCGGACTGTTGGGGGACTGAACTGGCTATAGTTCATCAGACTGGCCATCCAGTGTGGTGAACTATGGCATAACCCCCCCTCGTATTGAAGGGAGGCCCACGCCCAGCAGTGGGACGTCGAAAAAGACTGAATACTGCTATATCCGAATATATAAAATGAATAATAAAACTTTTTAAAAACTTCATTAATTGCCTTTTCCATAGTACATACGTTTTAACTTCTAATTATTATACGTTCAAAATACGAACAATTTATTCATAAGCGTGAAAAATTGAAATTTTATTATTAATTTTCTTTTCTAGTCGCAACGCGATTCCAATACAGTACGTGTATAAAAAATATATTTTTATTTTTATTTTATAGTGCTTCATTAGGTATTTTCAATTAAGCATATAACAAATTATTTTTAGTAAGATAATTATATTATTTATTGATTATGGTAGTTTAGTTTCTTAGTTTTTAAGTTCGTAAAACAGTAATTATGTTTGATTTTTTATTTATAAATTTAATCTATACCAATATTATAAAGAGGTAGTTTGTGAGTTTGTGACGTTGTATGGGGTAACCTCTGAATCTACTGAACCGATTTAGGTGAAATTTGATAAGAAGATACTTTGAGACCCTGGAAAGGACAAAGGATACTTTTTATCCCAGAAATCATCCCTTAAGGGGGTGAAAATGGGAATGAAAGTTTATACGGGGAAACAAGCTAGGAACGAAGCCGAGCGAAGCGAGGGTGAGTCGCTAGTAGAAGATAATTTCATAAATTTGTGTTAAATACATATGTCCAATATACAAGGGGTACACACTAATAAAAAGGTTAATTTTTGATTCAAACCTATTCAGAAATATCCCATGTAAAAAGTAAAATTTTTCGTCAATTCACGAATGTTAAAAATAACATTGTAAATAGTAGTTCAAAGGAATTTAAAATATCTGAGAATTTGATTAAAACATTTCCAAACAAAAATTATAGAACATGAATTTTTATACCTACATAAAAGTCCACAGACTATTTCCGATACTTTTTAAAATACCTGTTAATAATTTAAAGTCTGCATTCTTGGTCTAATACCTTTTTCTTTTATACTTGTATTTATATCAAATTATGTAATACACTATTTCTATATACAAGCGCCTTCTAAGCGCCTAAAATCATAAGTAAAAACTACTTTTAAATGCCCAGGGCTTAAATATTAATATTTTGGTGCGGCGTCGTCTTGGTAACATTGATCATTGTTGTACGAACATTGTGTATTTTAAGTTCAGGCAATTCAATAATCTTTACATAGCTATTGTAAAAAATTTAGGTACGTGGATACACAAAAACTGTTTTCTGTTTAAACGTTTATTGTTTATTATTACGTTATACGTTTATTCGTTAGTGTTCAGAAGAGCTAAAATTAGTCTACTATAGAATTCTAAAATTTAAAATATAGAGAGCTATAGTAGGTCTCGCATCTTACCTAAGTATGTTAAATACGATAAAGAGTAGCCTCCACACTAGCCCAGGCACACGCACACTATTACGATATACCTACTTGAGTTTTTGACAAAAATAATCAATTTCAACGTGAAATAAAATATGAAAGTTTATATTAAAATCTTAAAATCTTAAAGAAAACTTAATTAGCTTAGTCATAAATAGTGCTTAAAAATATTGTTAACTAGCGACTCACCCTCGCTTCGCTCGCGTTCGTCCCTAGGTACGTTTTTAAGGTTAGCTATGTTATACATAAATAGTAGCTTGCTACTCCTAAGGTATTCATTTAAATTATATAGCGATTTACCCTCACTTTGCTCGGGTGCGTACGCCGTTCGCGGATTTTGTTCTGAATTTTATGGATTTTAATTTTTTTTCGCGGAACCCTGATTCTTTTTCTAAAATAAAAGTAGCCTAAGTTTCTCCTATATCATCAGCTATCTGCCAGTGAAAGTCCCGTCAAAATCGGTCCAGCCGTTTCAGAGATTAGCCGGAACAAACAGACAGAGAGACAGACAGACAGACAGACAGACAAAAATTGTAAAAAATGTTGTTTTGGCATATGTAGCGTGTATACATCCATATGCATTTAGTAAAAAGCGGTTATTTTAATATTACAAACAGACACTCCAATTTTATTTATCTGTATAGATTAAGATGCAGTAAAATTAACTTTAACGTTCTTATAATAGACTAAAAAGGTATTAATTTGAAAGGAGAATTTACTATGCAAGTACATTTATATACGACCTAAATATTTGCCGTGTTCTCTAACAAATCTTGAGCTTAGTTCTTAGTACTTTACAGCACAGCATCGTATTTGTTGAAAGTAAGATGAGGTTCACTTTACTTCATGAATACATAAATACATATATATATGGAGTACGTAAAAGTATGCGCGCTTCATTTACTTATGTACACTATATAAGTAACATTACATATTTTACAAAGTTTAGACACTTAATAGGTATCTCCTTAAGACTCGCTACATTATTACTATATACTAGTGTTCGCTTAGTGATTCGACCATGATCATCTTTTTTATTGATAACTCTAAACAAAAAAAGAAGAAATCGATTTACAAACAGAAGAGAAAAAGGAACTGAACTGTTTTGTCTTTCTCTATTTACATATAGATACGATAATTTTAATATATATCGTAATTGATCTAGCGACGCCCCATTAAGAAGGAAGAGGTTTCGTTAGGTTTTAGTGGGTAGTACTGGCTTCTCTAGCCGGTGAGTCCTACTTAACTACCTATATGTATGTATATAGGTGGTATGCATAAATGCATTTCCAAACATAAAAAAGGGTCAAGTAAGAAAAGACCATTGGGTTGAAGCGTAATACTAACTTTACGTCCATATTCTGAGAAAACAAACAGACAAACAAACGTTTGTTCCAACTTGGCATTGGCATTTGACACTGTCATCCAATCATGGCTGGCATGCCATCTATGGCTATGTAATATGATGCCCCTACTCTCAACCTACAAACCAACACAAATTGAAGACATTTAAAAAGAATTCAATACAATATATGTTTAAAAGTGAGCTAAAGAGTTAGGGACAAAATTATTAAAGTTCCCATTTTTCCATCTCTTAAAAATACCTTTACAAGCAAAGGTGCTACTTCAGTGGAGCTACTTTTAAAGCTTAAAGTTATTTTAAGCGAAAACCCCTGTATCTGTATTGTGCTAGTATAACCTGGTCAGAATTCTTTGTTATTCATTTCACTGCGTCAAAAAACTCTATATAAAAATAAACTCCACTTTTTATAAGCACGTGATTTGGGCTTATAAACTTTTAATGTGGTGAAAATATACATTTTATTATATTATTTGTAAATAGCATTATATATAAAGACATTACAAACAAACGTCGGGCGGTGAGTCCTAATGGTGCTGTTTGTTACGAGAAAACTTACAGGTTCTATTCCTGGACGAAATTGTTTCGATAAATGATTACTACTGACTAGGGCGAGCGTTTTCGAATTTATGTTATTTTAAAGTTTATTTTGTATATAAAAACTATTTACGGACTATATTAGCTGATAAATATCACAATGTATCAGAGTTAGGATTTTTTCGCTGGGGAACTCCATCATGGGGTTACCCTAGGTACCCTGCCGGCCGGCAAGGTACTGTGAGGCTCCACTAAAACCCACAGCGGAACCCGTCGCCGCAGTGCAATGTGACGTTGCAGTATCGCTTGCGTACACACTACAACACCTCTGCGGACACCCCAAACCAGTGCTAGGATAATTGATGTATTTAACATGCAAAAAATAGAGTTATTAAGAACAACATTGTAACTCAGTATTAAGATAATTTTATAATATAAACTAATTTCTCGTATATTTAAAGAGCAAATCCAAATTATATTGAGTTACAATGTTTTTCATTGTTTCGATATATGGGCAAAGATATACATAGTTTTCGTAATTTGTACGCAATAAAAACTTTTGTTTAGACTTCAACTAAATCCAATTCATAATTCAATAATCTTACTAATATTATAAATATGAAAGTCTTTTTGTTAGTACGTATTAATTTAATGGCAGGAGAATATAGCTTAGGCTTCTTTTTATATCAGTATAAAGACATTCCCATAGGATATAAGATTAAATCTTGTAACAATTTACTCAGGGACGTTAGATTTCCATGAAATAGTCAATGTACACACTGTTACTGTTTTGTAAATATGTTAATGTTATTGTAATGTTTAATGAAGTTATAGGTACTTCTTTTGGCACATTTAGAAAAAATATGAGAGTAAAATTTTTACGATGCGCGCGCACACCGACAGCCAAAAAGCGACATCATGAAGTTAGCTGAAAGCGACATGATGAAGTTAGCTGCATTCCTTTTACCAACAGAGATTTGTGACATACGGGATGAAATGTTTAGCTATTTTTGTTCTGTTACGCCAAAGAAGTATTACTTCTTACGTGGGTACATAAGTACCTACACACACACGTTTTTTTTTATTGTATTATTTTTATTGATAAGAGGCCAATAAATAAAAGTTACGTAGTCAAGGATAGCAAACATGTTAAAATATTGCATATTAAATGTAAATAACCATGTAGTTAAGCAAGTAATGTCAAAGTGGATAGTCTCGTATGGAGATGTAATTTTAGAGCTCGAGTGGATTTTGCTTACAATGTGAGGCAAATGAATCTAATATATATGGAGATGTATATTGCGATACTGTCACACAGTGCAGTGTCTAGACTGTGAACTTCAGAGGGGCTGCGTACGACAGGTTTTACTCATTATTCTAGATCTGTAGTTATTTAGTTCTAAATCTTAACATCGAAAAAATCTAATACTAAACAGTAATTTTTACTAATAAATGGCGATCAATGAAATTTGGAAATAGATCACACTAACTTTTGGTTCTCTAAACAAAATAAAAGTATTGTGCCAACTTAGTCATAACAATTTTAGTATATACATATATGTATATACTAGCAGAACCCGCGGCTTCGCCCGCGATTAAACTTTTTTACTTATATTCTGTAAATAAATTTACACTTTGGGTATTTACCAAGCTCCACTACCTGTATTTTTTTAACATTTTTCTACACTCCATCTTTCCGAAGTTATAGGAAGAGAATACAATGATACAATCGCATACAATGTTTACGACTCATCAGAATCATGTAACTCGGCTAAGTGAAGAGAACTTGAGTCATGTTACTCTATTTAAATATATTCAACAACTCAAACTTTACCGCCCAGTTTTACTCACTTAGGGGCTGAATTTAAAAAAATTCTACAATACATTTTTATTTAATTGTATTGAAGAGCATTGATACCAAGTTTCAAGTAATTCTGATCATAAACAATTTTTTCCTCATATAAACAGCAAAACCCCTTTTTACCCTTTTAAGGGATGAATTTCGAAAAAAAAAATGTTATTTGTAATGTTTTAGTTGTCATTTTAAAGGTAAATACCATTTTTCGTGCATCAATTACAGAGTTTTATAGAAATTTTCATCTCCTATTTGACAGCCGTATAGTATGAATTTCAAAAAATGCTAAAATACGTATTCATTTAATTGTATTGAAGAGCGTTAATACCAAGTTTCAAGTAATTTTGATCATAAATAATTGTTTGCCCATATAAACTTTATCACCCCCTTTTACCCTTTTAAGGGATGAATTTCGAAAAAAATCTAATACATATGTTTCTAATTTTTCATCTTAAAGCTAAATACCACTTTCTATGCATTTCGCGTTAAGAATGACAGAGTTTCATACAATCTTATATCACCTATTTTATCCCCTTAGGGGGTGAATTTCGAAAAATCCTTTCTTAGCGGATGCCTACATTGTATAAGAAATATGTCCTATAGATTTCACGTTTCTATGATCAGCGGTTTAGGCTGTACGTTGATCGATCAGTCAGTCAGTCAGGACAAAGCATTTTATGTATATATAGATAAAATTACGGTTTCTTGTTGATCTAGCTTGTGGCAATGGTCGTAGGTTCGAATCCAAGATTGGGTCATGGTAGCAGTCCAGAGTTGGAAAGCTTATGATGTTTTAGATCCGTGCCTCTTACATCTCAGGGAGATTAGTACGCAATATTATTATTATTTATTATTATAATATGTATAAAAAACACAATAGTGAAAAGACTATTTTTTAAATTTAGCTATTAGTATTTTTTTTACTTTTTAAGAGTATACCTTATCTTTGATATAATAAAAGTACATAAACACTTTAAAATACAATGTTAACATGAAATCTCAAAGAGAAAAACAATTTCCATTGAACGTTCGCTAATGACAGCGTTGCATGACACGCTGCGATGTGCATTAAGAATCTACGAGCTACCGCGTATTTAATATCAAGTACAGTCTTATTTAAACCTAACTTAACATAACATTTAACTAATTAATATCATTATGTAAAATATATTTTATAGCAACGACTAATCTTTGCTCGTTTTAACTTTGGGAAATGCATTTACGCATGCCAACTGTATACATAAATACATATACTGGTGGTTATGTGGATCTCACCAGGTAGATAAGCCAGTACTATCCTCTAAGACCCAACTGAACCATCTCTGTCTTAATGGGGCATCGCAGGATCACTGATGACTAACCTGTTGAGATATATCACAACAAACATGGGGTTGCTCCCACGGTTTACTCTGGTATTAGAGAAGTACGAGAAGCAACCCATGGTACATTGTACTACTGTACCCACCATTGTACCCACTACAAGGAGAACACAAATTACACGACGTACCAAAAACCTCATAAAACTTTTATCCTCTATCTTGCGGAACTTTTTCACATGATAAAATGTAGTCTAAGTCACTTTCGTTTGAATTCTGTATTCACCATTGAGGTTAATGTGAATTACCTCATATTTGTTATCCTGCAGCAGCCTTTTCATGATAAAGAGTAGCCTTATTCGTTTCGCCTAATTAGTCTTTTCACCAGATAAAAAATTGATGAAGTTTAAACTGAGATAACGGATACAAATAGACAGACAGTAATAATGATATAATGATATTTTGGGCTCTGTTATCATGAGAGATGACATATGAGTTCGATATTGGATCATAGGCAAACATTTCAATTTTATATTTTACTAATTTAACTTCCGATTAATATTCGCATAGAGAGTTCATTATTACATCAGGAAATAAATAGATACACCCCTTACATTTTAAGTTCGTTGGAAGGAAAAGAACATTAAAATGATTACTTATGTATGTGGAGTTTATATATATGAATAGTACTTAAATATAAAATATAAAAATTGCATTATCCCGCCCCGCTACATAACTTTTACAGGTCTCACATTCACAAGTTCTTTTAGAGATTTTAGGGATTTAACCTTTACTTACTGAAGATAAATTTGTTTCAAGTTTCTGTAATTTTAAACACACTTTTTTATAAATGCGAAGATGAATACAACAACAATTTATTGCAATAATTTAAGAGTCTCTGAAAATATTTATTCATGGTCGATTGATTGTATAACACCTGTTGAGTGACGCAAAGCTTTATTTACGAATTTAATGTAGAAACCCTTGGCCCATGGAGTCAAAGTGCTAAACACTTCTTAAAAGACATAACCCCTCTTTTTATCGCCTCTACTGCTGATAGGAGGGAGAGCTGGCTTGTTTTACGTCCAAAGTGTCGGCATTGCCATTCAGCGGGGAAATGTGGCTAGAACTCTTGCCACTATTCCACGCGGACACGACCAGTAATAATTAAGTCTACATTTGTTTAGTATATATAATTAAGTATATTTGTAATGTTAGAAACATGATTACCACTTGCCTTACGGTGAAGGAAAACATCGTGAGGAAACCTGCATGTCTGAGAGAACCTAGCAAGTTTTCGAAAGACATGTAAAGTCCGCCAATTCGCACTTGGCCAGCGTGGTGGACCTTGGCCTGACCCCCCTCGTATTGAAGGTAGGCCCGAACCCAGCAGTGGGACGTTAAAAAGGGCTGAATACATACATATTTGTAATTTCCATTATTGCGAACTTAATTATGAGGCAAAATATACTAAATGTATTGTGCATAGAAAGAGCTTATTGAGATAATTTTATGGAGACGTGAAAGTTTAATAGCAAATTACACTTCTAATATTTTTGACTAATTTAACGTTCTTCCTTATCGTTGTATTAAGGTAAGTATTTAATATTTCTTTGTTATTTCATACGACGTGTAATAGTACCTACTTTAATATATTTTATTTACACAATTTCAAATATAAAATCCTGTTTTATATATTTTAAAATTCAAGACTTATACCAATATATTCCAGAGATTTAAAATTTCTGATAAGATTTCTTTTAAAATACGAAAGAGTATTACATCGCGAGTAGTATAACAGGAAATGAAAGAAATTCATCTTGAAGATCTTCCAATATTTAGAAAGCTTTGCTTTAGAATACAGCATGAATATGAAATGGTATATAAATAAATACGATTTATATAGTAGCTGTGGTAGCCCAGTGGTAATGCGCTCGCTTGGGAAACCGAGTGAAGCGGGTTCAAATCCCGGGTGTCGCACCTCTGATATTTTTTAAATGATTACCACTTGCCTTACGGTGAAGGAAAACATCGTGAGGAAACCTGCATGTCTGAGAAAACCTAGCAAGTTTTCGAAAGACATGTGAAGTCCGCCAATCCGCACTTGGCCAGCGTGGTGGACTATCAACTATGGCCTGATTCCCCTCGTATTGAAGAGAGGCCCGTGCCCAGAAGTGGGACGTTAAAAAGGGAATACATACATACATACATACATATGTAAATAAACATGCGTTCAGTAGTGGGATATGCTTGGTTTAATTTTGTCCGCTAAAATCTATCTAAAACTCATCCTACATCATACGATGTAATTAATATATTTTTATCACGACTGTTTTTGGTATTTTTACAAAGTCATTTAAAATTATACATTTAAGCATTACACACTGAGCGTTATTTTAAATCAAAATCATTTTTTTGAAAATAATGTCCTGTAAGAAATTATTTTTATATTTTATTACTTTCGCCCGCGGCTTCACTCGCGTGATAAACGGGGCGGGCTTCAGATAGCCTGTAGATAGCCTGATAGTATTTCCAATCCTAGGAAGTAATTCAGTCCTTGTCATATCGAAATCTGTTCCGCGGTTTAAGCGTACGCAATACCTATAAGATAAACGTAGAGAAATACTAATATGGTTATTTAAAACGGTTGTGTGCAGGAATTTATATCACAATTGACAAGCAGAGTCAACCACTTCTTTTACTTACGTTACCATAGTAAATAATATAATTACCTTTTACTAAATAAGGTCTACTTCAAATTACTTGAAAGTAGGTAAAGTTAGAAGTGTATTTTTTGATTAATATGAATGGTCCATTGATGATTAACCTACTCAGTAAAAAAATATGAAAATCGTTTCACAATTGGCGATTAGAAAAAATATCATCTAAATTCTAATGTCTACAGCGTTTCATTTCACGCAATACTGAACCCGCAACCTACGTAAAGATAAGATACCTTTCCAGAGAGATTTTCCATTTTATAATTAGAAAAATATAATTGTCAACATATAATAATAATATTGTAATATCTATAAAATTCCACTTCCAGAATTGATGTACTCACCTGTACTAGTACAAATTGATGCCCTCCTTTCTTTCAACGAGATATCCATAAGATATAGAATATTGGTATTTTGTATTAAGGCATTAATGTAATATCAGAATTTAATATATAAACTATATTTTCTTTAACAGGTACATATTCTTGGCGATCTACACGGCGGAGATGATAATCAAATGTATAGCGAAAGGCTTCATACTCAACAAGTACACTTACCTAAGGAACCCGTGGAACTGGCTAGACTTCGTTGTAATCACTTCAGGCTATGCTACTATCGGGATGGAGGTCGGCAATTTAGCTGGTTTGAGAACCTTTAGAGTGCTGAGGGCGTTGAAAACAGTATCAATTATGCCAGGTAATTAGATTTCTTTATATGTTTAAACTACACTGTTGTATTTATAATATTACTAGCGGTAGGTAGGTAGGTACGTTTTCACGGTTAGCTATATTTATACATAAAGATGTTCATTTAAATTATAAAGCGATTTACCCTCGCTTCGCTCGGGTGCGTACGCCATACGCGAATTTTGTTCACAATTTCATAGGTTTTAATTTTTTTTCGCAGAACCCTGATTCTTTTTCTAAAACAAAAGTAGCCTTAGTTACTTCTTATAACATCAGCTATCTGCCAGTGAAAGTCCCATCCAAATCGGTCCAGCTGTTTCGGAGATTAGCCGGAACAAACAGACAGACAGACAGACAAAAAGTAATCCAAGAAGTGTGATGTGCTACCTAGTTGGTCTCGGGATCGATTTCTGCTTGCTGTATGTATTTGCGTGAGTAATTTAGGGTCAAATACGAAACGAAACGAAGTTTCTTCGCTTTGTTTCAGTCTTCACTGCATTTCAATTAGCGGGTCTTCAACAGACAAATTGCGAATGGTTGTTTAAGCTTAGGAAATATCATATCGTAAACAAATATTCCTATTTCATATAAATAAATATAGAATACTAGCGACACCTCGCTTTGCTTCGAGTTCGTCCCTAGTGAAAAACAAAAACAAATCTATCCCATGGATACGTACATTTTTTCGGGATAAAAAGTAACCTGTGTGCTATTCCAGGCTATAATTTATCTCCGTGCCATATTTCATCTAGATCTGTTGAGTCTCTCTGTCAGTCTGGCGTGATTGAGTAACAAACGTCCATCCATCCAAACTTTCGTATTTATAATATTAACTGGCGACTCACCCTAGCTCCGCTCGGATTCGTCCCTACTTACACTTTAACGTTTAGTATAGATTTCTCAAAGACGAGAAATTTTCCCGCAGTTAAAAGTTTCTTCATAGTCATCATTCTCTCATACACCTCCTAGAGAGTCCTCATGTTTTTCATATGACGCTCCTTGTGTTTATTGAATACTTGTTCTTTAAAGGGTAATTTGAAGCTCTCCTTAATGATTTCCATTCTGGGACAGGTAATATGAATATCAACCATACCTATAAATGGGCTTCTAATTGTATAAAACTGTATACGAAATTCAAATTACATAGAAATAATATTTATTTATTAATTATTATTTATTATATTTATTTATTAATTATATTTATTTATTTATTATATTTATTTATTTATTATATTTATTTATTAATTATTATTAATCCTTTTTTGACCTCCAAAACAACGGTACTAGTATAGAAAACCAAAGACTAATTTCTTTAGAATGTTAATTAAAAATATCCCATTTATACCACCATCGCCTATTACCCTTAATTGAAATTTTTCCCCGAATCGCTCTCTCTAATACTTTATTAACTTTCGCAATACAAATTATGCGGAACCCGCAAACTTTGTGGCAGGAAATTATACTAATTGATAAACTGAAATAAAGTCCATTCTAACACTTTTATTTTGTTATTTATAGTGGATTCGAGCTGTAAAGATCTATAAAGCCGTTTCTAAGTTTTTAAGTAACTCAATCGCAGACTACATATTTTAATAATATATCTATACTAATGTTATAAGCAGGTAAAGTTTGTGAGTGTGTGAGATTGTGAGTTTGTGAGGTTGTAATTTGTTATAATTTGTGAGGGGGTAATCTCTGGATCTACTGAAACGATTTAGATGAAACTTGGTAAAAAGATATTTTGTTACCCTGGGAAGGACATAGAATACTTTTGATCTCGGAAATCATCCCTTAAGGGGGTGGAAATGGGAATAAAACTTTGTATTAGAAAGCAAGCCAGGGACGATCCCGGTCGAAGTGAGGGTGAGTCGCTAGTGTATTTATATTTGGTTAAATCCTAAACTTAATCAAAGTAATTTATGATTAAAATGACAAATTTTAAAATCCAATTGTAAATAATCATAAAATCTACAATAATGCGTTATATACTCTTTATTTATATAAAGTTAGCAGACTGACTTTTCACACATATAGGGTTTGAATCCAAAACAAAATAGCAGTTTACACAAAACATTTTATTTTCATTAGCATGAATCAAAACATAGTGCTAGTTGATTAGTTTCTATTGCTAAGATTTATGAGATTTGTTGGATTACACGCGATTGGTACATGAATTATTACTGCATTTGAATTAAGCACGTTGAGCTGCACAATTGCATAACACTAAATAAAAACATGACAGTTTTATATTTATTGTCTGTTAGATAAATAGATATTATTATACACAATACACATACTACATGCCTACTTTCATGCTACATCCCTTGGGTTCCCCTCCTAGCTTGGTTGGGGAGACAGAATTATTATTTTCATAATATTAGATAATAGATAAAGTTTATCAACAAAATATTTGCGAAGTAAACAATTACGCTTTGAATATATACATTTACTTAGTCGTAACAATCATAATTCACAATACAAGAAATATGACATATATTTGTTTATAGGATAAATATATTTAAATTGAAAAGAGTAGAAAAATTACTAGTGACCAAATAATTCGGACTACTATTATAAATGTGCATGCGTGTGTGTACGCGCAAGTGTGCGTGTGTGTGAGTGAGTGTGTGTGCGCGTGTGTGCGTGAGTGTGTATGTGTGTGCGTAAGTTTGTGTGTATCCGCGTGAGTGTGTGTGTGTGAGTACGCGCGCGTGTTATATTGTGTTGTTAGTACACAGATGGAATAAACTTGAAATAACATATATGGACGCATTCGAGCGAAACATAGTAAGTTGCTAAGTTTTTAATAAAACATCAAAAAGTAACAGAAAAAATGTGGCAAGTGCTGTAAAATTAAATAAAAACAAATAAACATTCGGGACCATAACATTGAAACAGTGAAACGTTCCTGTTACCCGACTTTCATTTTTCAAATAGTTTTTCATTCGGTCTATTTTAAGGCTTGGTCAGCGGCTGAAAAATAGCACCGTATTTCATAGGTATTCTGGTTGACTGTACACGACTCAGTTCTGCTTTTGACGTCAGTATTCTTTTCTTACATTATTTTCCTTTGTCGGACGGATATCTTTTCCTTACGTGAGCCATATAAAGTTTTCAATGTAAAATTTTGGAATAGATTTATTGTGTAAAATTTCTATAGGTATAGAATTTTACAGTGGAATAGATAGTCTGCTTGCTTGATGTTCGCACGACTAGAAGGTTAGGAGCTTTCGGCTTCCAATTATCTTTTAACTAAATAATCGACGGATAATTTAGTCAGATTGAGTTAAATAATCAGTATATAATATACATATTGTACACACACAATTTAATCTCAATTCAATTCTCTTGTTAATAGCTTCAAAGTGTGCAAGTTCAGCATAGATTAATTCACCATTGTCCACACTGATCTCACACACCATCGTTACTGATGAACAGCTATTATAGTTGACTGTTGAGACAATTGACAGCTACAGCTGACACTGTCAGGCTGACAGTTATAAACCTTAACTTTTCGTCATTTAAAAGTCATTTAAAATATACTTAGATTAAAAATATACTAAATAAATTTTAAACATTTGAAATAAATTTTGTTGTCAAAAACTATATTATAATGTCCATGCTCCCTAAGTTTAACCATTTAACTGTTCTTTTTTTGGTAATATAATATAATTGTATCACGCCTAACTTCGTCTACGTGAGGTACTTCTTATGTAGTTGAGCACGAGCGATCGTGGTCGTGGACAAGTGGATTGTGCAAGCAGACTTAGAATTCTGAAATTGTATTTTTTAAGCATTAAACACAGTTCCTACACGACAGTATTAATTTTGGTTACGAAATTAATTAATAAACAAAAAGCTACACTTACGTATTTTTACTACAATTATATTATATACTACCGACACACTCTCGCTTCGCTCGGGTTCGTCCCTAGATTGCTTTCGAAAACAAAATTAATTAATTAATTTGGTTTTAATTTTTTTTCGTGGGACCATGTTTTTTTCTAAAATAAAAGTAGCGTAAGTTACTCCTTATTACATCAGCTATCTGCCAGTGAAAGTCCCGTCAAAATCGGTCCAGCCATTTCAGAGATTAGCCGGAACAAACAGACAGACAGACAGATAGACAGACAGACAGACAAACAGACAGACAGACGGACAGACAGACAGACAGACGGACAGACAGACAAAAATTGTAAAAAATGTTGTTTTGGTATGTATGTACCGTGTATGCCTTATAAAGTTCAAAAACAATTATAACATTCCCCTAATCCATGTTGAAGTTGTATAAGCTCGCCAATCTCGTTACAGTAAACGCGAACAGTGGGGTGCTATGAATGAAATTAGTAAGTAACGTGGCGAGAGTTGTTTATTGCATTTAAATGAGGCTTTTCCCATTCGTCCACTTTGCCTCGACGTTAAGGTTTCGGACATAGTTATCTCATTTGTAAGTCAATTTAGAATTTACAACCAAACGATTTAAAGTTATTTTGCTATTTTGAATTATGATGAAAGCTCTTTATTTACAAGCTTTTCATTCAATGTTTTTTCAAACGATTTTTTAACCACTTCCGAGTATCCAATAGACATACTTATTATTTACTACATAGTAATTGTTGTTACTTTTGTTCGATAAAACTTTATCTTTATATTGTTTCAGAACACGAAATAAAAATATTACTATTACTAAAATTATTTTTCTATTAGGAATGATTCAAATGGTTCCAGTATAAAATACAATGTAAGATCGTTATTTATCGATCATCTAGTTACCGAATAAGACGTAATTTAAAATGTAAAAAACTTACTTAAAATTATGTAGAAAAGTAAGAAAATGACCAAGTTCGAGTCGAACTTGCGTAAACAGGGGAAATTAGATTTGATTCATTTTAATTAACACGTTCAATAGATTTTGAGAAAATATTCTATGACACGTAGATAGACGATAAAATAAACACACAGTGATCCTATAAGGTTTCCGTTTTTTTTTAGTATCAAACAAGGTAGTACTAAAATTAAAAAAAAAATCTCCACTCTTTTTTTAAAAGAGTGAGTAATTTATGCGTGTTTAAGTCTACATGATGTATATATCAAGGTGCGGAGAAGTTGAATATATTATGTAAATGGGATTACGCATATGCTAATAAATAATTAAAATCGTACTAATGTACATTATGCCAACCATTAAAAATTTATCGTTCTGCATATCACAATATTACTATCCTCGAATATATATAAAGTTTTGGGATTAAAATCCATACAATTTTATTGTTCTGCATCTGGTTATAAAACTGTATTACTTAAAGCTATATTTACGAATTACTAAATAGGCATAAAGAGTATTAATTATATTATTTATCATTGTTCCACTTTTTGGCCTATAAATTTAATAGACAAACAATTCTAAAAATTTAATATACCATCAGGCGACAGCGCTTTGTAGATATACTAGACCACAATAGACCATAGCGACGGTTTAATTTATACGAGTATGTACACATAAAATTACTTGTCCTGAGTCATCGACGCGCAGGCTTAAGCGCTGGACTGAAAGAGCAAATATTTTAACAGTACTGTATAGTGTATACTGTCGTGGATAGTAATAATTCATCCCTTCTAATGTTTCTCTGCTATGCATAATAATCCTCTCAGTAAGAGGGGGAGCAGAACATAATCCACCACGGTCAAACGTAGACTGGTGAACTTAACACGTTAAAATAATTAGGTTCTGAGTTCTCTCAGACATGCAGACTTCTTAATGATGTTGAAGATGATTTGAAGTTTGAAATGAAGAGGCTTTACTTTCTTTTTCTAATGAGCGCATCACCGATGATGTTCCCCCAATCCATTTTGTTAATTTTATACGACGACACGTCGCGGGTTCGAGTCCCGCTGGGGGCATTCATTTGTGTGATGAGCACGAATGATTGTGAGTCATGGGTGTTTATATATTTTATAATACGTATGTATTTAAAGTTATATATGTGTAGTGTATCAACTATATATATATATATATATATATATATATATATATATATATATATATATATATATATATATATATATAATACAGGCTTCGTAGCTTACCATGGAACTAGATGGCGCTGGGTGTTAATGTCCCAATATATAAATATATAATATAAAATCGCAAAGAATCATTAATGAAAATATCTATTGCAGGTCTAAAAACTATCATCAATGCACTACTCCATTCTTTTAAGCAACTAGCAGAGGTAATGACGCTGACAATCTTCTGCCTCATGGTGTTTGCACTGTTTGCGTTGCAAGTGTATATGGGAGAGCTGCGGAACAAATGCGTGCAAGATCTGGTTGTTTTGCCGGGAGAGAATTTTACTGATGAATTATGGATAAAGTACGTTTTTTATATAAATTTCTCTTTTTTTTTCCTTAAGGAGGTTTCTTTTAAAGTATAAGTCATTAATTTATAAATAAGATTTTTTTTCCTTTTACTTAAATTTTTATTCAAAATGAATAAATAAAATAAATGTTATATTTATTTATTCGTTTGAGAATTTTGCTTCTTTATCAATCATGAAATATTAAAATAAAGTAAAATGGGATATTACTTTTCCTTTCAACGCGGCTTTTGAATTTTTAAGTGTGAAAATGTATTTATAATAACATAATTGTAAGCCAAAAATAAAATGTTTTTTTTTTTTATAACATTGTCACATCTTCCCCTAGCACGCCTTAAAGTCTTCAATAAAGAACAAAATTTAATAAACGCCTCAGTTTTAATTACTAGCAACATACAATTTTTTTCCAATATATTATAATAACTTTTTGAAAACTCTACATCAATGAATTCAACCATTTCAATGTTTAGATGGATCAGCAATTCGTCTCATTGGATGGTGGATGATGAAGAGGTGCCTATTATCTGCGGTAACCTGACCGGTGCGAGGCACTGTCCGCCGCAGTTCACGTGTCTTTGTGTCGGGCCCAATCCTAACCATGGGTATACAAACTTCGACAACTTCCTTTGGTCAATGCTCACCACCTTCCAACTCATCACTTTGGACTATTGGGAAAATGTTTACAATATGGTAAGAAGTACATTTTGTTTAATCCTAATTTTTCAATTTCAGCTGACTCGGATCGTATGTCAATAAAATAGTTTATGTTATTCAGTGATATAATAAAAATATTATTTCTTGCACACCACAAATTAACACATAAATAGATGTAAGAAATAAAAGCACAATTTTTACAGTCAACCTTTGGGCAGAGAGAAAAGAAAACGGGAAGTGATGCGATCAAAAGAGTTTTCACAAAATAAAATAAAAAAGTAACCGTTCTAGTTGTTAAAGAATCCATCCATTCCATAGATTGACATACAAATAAACTAATTACATCTATTATGCTGAGGAGATAAATAACAATATCTTTAGTCCAAAATAGTTGTTTATTGCCAACCGAAACAAGGCGCGGTTAGCGAGAGACTGACTACTAAAGTTTTCATTACCATAACTTGTTAAAGCCCACAAAACAACATTATTTATAGTGTAATCGCAATATATATGTATATATAGGTACTATGTACTAATTATAGCAGTATACGTAATTACCTATATGATATTTACCAATTGGTGCTTTAAAGGAGATTAAACAACGTGTAAACTAGTAGAACAAATATGAGCTATGTAATCGTATAATATACAATATTTGATTATGACAATATTGAATTTTATATGGTGTAGTAATTAACAAAATATTTGTTCAGGTTGGTTTTCATAACGCTCGATACAGTTAGTATCAATGCTTAATAAAATACAATGTACAACTAACAATTCTAACAAAAAGCACATCACAATAGTATATATGAGCTACTGCGAAGTCAAATATTAATTTTGTCTTTATTCTAGCTACTTATTCTCATTTTGCTCGGATACGTCCCCAATAATAATAGCCTATGCCTTACTCTGGGTCTTAACCTACCTGTATGCACTGTGCAATATCTAAATCCTTTCAGCGCGAGTACATACATACACACACGCACGCAAGCACACACACAATATCAGTGGTAAATTTCAGCCAAATCCGTTCAACCGTACTAGCGTGAAAGAGTAACAACATCCATTCATCAAACTTTCACATTTATAATACTAGCGACGCACCCTCGCTTCGCTTCTGGTTCATCTCTACACGAAAACAAATCTATCCCACGGGAATTATTTTTCCGGAATAAAAAGTAATCTATGTGCTATAATCTATCTATGTGCCAAATTTCATCTAGATCCGTTCAGCCATTCTGGCGTAAAAGAGTAACAAACATCAATCCATCCATCCTCTCAAACTTTCACATCTATACATATAATAAAACTGTAGAGGTCGAATGTTTGTACATAGAAAAAAAATGCTAAAAACTGAGTCAGGGGATGTGAGAAGACAAATAGAACAAATCCCGATTTATTTAAGAATTTTTTGTTTCTCTGTCTGTTTGTCTGTTTGTACGGGCTAATTTCCGAATCTGTTGGACTGATTTAAATGAAATGGTAAATGGAAATGGAATGGAAATGGTACCTTATATCTCGGTCAACATCTTCGGTACTTTTCATCCTGGAAAATTAAAGAGTTCCCGTGGGATAGTTAAAAAACTAGAGTAACTTATAGGTACAGCTTAGAATACAAAAATTACTGATTGGATTTTAATGAAACTTTATAATAATATAGTTCATTCATCAGAATAATAAATAGGCTACTTTTTATTCCGGAAAAATGTACGATTCCCGTGGAGTAGATTTGTTTTTGTTAGTCTCAAGGCGAACCCGAGCGAAGCGAGGGTGAGTCGCTATCTTGTAATATTAGTAGGATTAGTAGGATATAGTTCGATTTTCAAACTATTGAAATTATAACTTACAAGTCCTAAGGGGCTTTGTAGGCAATTTCTCTGGAACTAACTTCGACGTTATTAACTACTTATAATTAGCCGCTGTAGGAAATGAATTCTGTGTAATCTAATCTTGGAAGACGATTTTAATCTACTTCTTACCTATTACACTTCTCGTAGTCTTATAAGGTTGAACCTTCGTGTGTGAAATCACGATAGCAATAGTATAGTTTGATAAAATCGAGCTGATATGATGGATTTAGAAGGTAGATAGTGAAACTCTTCAATGGCTACAGCTGCTGGTTAAGTTCTCAAGATTAGGTTCATTTTATTTGTGTTGAGTTTCATGCATTACAGAGGGTTGGTCAACGAGTCTTTTTTTTTTGAAGTTATACTTGTTTGGCACGTTTAGAAAAAAATATCAAAGTAAAATTTTTACGATGCGCGCGCACACCGACAGCCAAAAAGCGACATGATCAAGTTAGCTGAAAGCGATATGATGAAGTTAGCTGCATTCCTTTTACAAAGTTGTGACATAAGGGATGAAATCTTTAGCTATTTTTGTTCTGTTACGCCAAAAAAGTATAACTTCTTACGTGCGTACATAAGTACACCCACACCTTTTTTTTTAATTATTAATTATTATTAAGCCTTGTAGTAGTCTGTGCAGTCATTTTCAAGAATTAAAGCAGATGAAAGTTTTAAAACAGTAGAATATCTCAGAAGTAAATGAAAAACATTATAGGTATTATACTCGAATCTATACAGATACATTTATATCTCTTTAATATTGAATATTTAAAGTTATGTTTTACCACTATTGTATGAGAGAAGCCAACGCTGTTAACTCAAATTATTATTATGACTAGATAAAACTATATAGGTATATTTGAAGGTATCTTCTATTGGGCCGGAGCCCGCCCTACCATAACAAAGGCTTGTTACTGCGTATGATATCCTTGAGCCCTCTGTAAATTAATTAAAGATGCCGGTAAAAGGGTATTTACTTTATGTAATATACGTTAATACTAAGTCAATACTGTTTGAAAACTCAAAACAATGGTAGTACCAATATTTCGTTATCAAACTATTTTTAGTTATTAAAACTTTTCTTAATAAATAACTGTTATAATGTTACTTTAAAGTGAAAAGTTATAAACAAAGTTATTATCTTATTGATAATAAAAATAATAAGATTATATAATATAGTAATATTATTTATTATAGGCAGTAATTTTATCAGAAATAAAAATATCAGTTAAAATATTTCTTACTAGCGGCTCACCCTCGCTTCGCTCGGGTTCGCCTGTAGACAAACAAAAACAAATCTATTCCACGGGAACCGTACATTTTTCCGAGATAAAAAATAGCATGTTTGTTATTTTCATATATGAACTATATTATTGTAAAGTTTGATTAAAATCCAATCAGTAGTTTTCGTGTACTAAGCTGTATAAGTTACTATAGGTTTTTAACTATCCCACGGGAACTCTTTAATTTTCCGGGATAAAAATCTTAGATATATGGATGATGATAAAATTTCATTTAAATCGGTCCAACAGTTTCGGAGATGAGCCCGTACAAACAGACAGAGAAACAAAAAAATTGAAAAAAAAAACTGGATTTCTTCTATTTCTTTTCTTACATCCCCCTGACTCGGTTTTTAGCATTTTTTTTCTATGTACAGACATTCGACCTCTACAGTTTTATTATATGTATAGATATGTAGACAAATTAAGTAATCAGGTTGAGACAAGATATGATTCTAAAATTACTAACTAATAAGAATCTAAGAAACTAATAACGTTTGTTACTTTTTTACTTAAAAACTACTAAACGGATTTAGATGAAACTATTACAGTAATATAGCTTATACAAGAGAAAAAAAACATAGGCATATGCATATGAAACACGTGGGCAGAGCCGCTTTGACACGCTAGTAATATATACCTAATGATTCTCTGCTATAAGACTTCAATTTGTTATTTCTATAAAAAAAATATATTCGGTTTAGGTACATATAATATCAGCTTTAAATTTATATAAACGTATACGGTATGTTACGTTATTGACGCTCTAACTAAACCCCTTAAATCCTTTAAAATGTTTCGCAATGTAGTAAAATCTCATAGGAACCATAATATCATTCATAGTACATATTATGTACATATTATATACGTACTACGTATACTGAGGTTTGCCATTGTATATTACTAGCGGGTCACCCACGCTTCGCTCGGGTTCGTCGCTAGGTACGTTTTACATAGATATTTAAAATACTTATTTACCAGCGTTATCCATGTAAATTTAAATATTATTTTTTTTAATTTTTCTGATGTTTTAATACTTATTATCCTATTCTGGACTAAGAGAAATCCAAAAAAATCAAATATCATAAAAATTGATCCAGCCGTTCTTGAGTTATAAATGGTGTAACTAACACGACTTTGTTTTACATATATAGATTATACATAATTCACTTCGAGAATCAAAATTAGTTATTTCTTGAATATACTCGTATATGTACGTGGAAACGCATAAATTTTACTTTAAAGTTATAAATTAGACTATGTTCAATATTAAAATACTAACCCATAAAGCATGATGTTACGAGAAGGTAGTACATGTAATATCTACATCTAGATCACCGCAACCTCTCGTAATAGATGCGTCAACATCGGTTATCCTATCAATTCTCTCTCCAGCAGAATCTGATTTACAACATGCCACTGATTTATGGAGCTAACCGTACGTAAGTATTGAGCTTACATTATTATTTATAGTTCTGTTTGTACTGTTTTCATTTGTGTTATTGACCGTATTATTTAATTTTTTAATTCTTTTGATTAAAACGCATTTATATGAATGTACTAGCAGCGACTCACCCTCACTTTGCTCGGGTTCATCACTAGGTATTTCTTTAAATTGACATAACTTTTGAAGTAAAACTTCTTTACGCATGCTTGACTTGGGGAGTAAGCTAGTGAATTTGTGATGAGGGCGTTACGAAAAGTGTGATAAATTTGTTGGCATGGTAACCGTTATTAGGTGTAGTCTGACAAATGATATACAATATTATATTCTTTCCTTAAATAATATTCTATAAATATATGATTGTAATATGCTTAATATGCGTTATTTTAAATATCTCACCCATCCTAATTATTTAAAACATAAATTGAATTTCATAAAGAGTACCGATAACCTACAGAGTTTACATTCATACACGCACTCATTATTTCTTTTTTATTTATGAACCAATTGAAATAAAACAAAATAAATACTAAATATTAAATGAAGCTTACCACAATACATTAGTGAAAACTGCACCCGAATTAAAGAATCTCGTATTCGACCATATTTTCTTGTCTCCAGTGAAAGTCCCTTTAAAATCGATTCAGGCGTACCTGTGGTCAGTGGGTACAAAGAAAATATAAAATAGTTATTAATTGGGTTTAAGTATGGAAATCGTTGTTCTGGACATTTATGAGATAATTTCAATGAAATCACAGAAAGATTACAATTTTAAACTAAAGTATTGATTGCTTACTCGAAGTGTTTAACAAAATTTTGTTTGTAAGTGAATTTGGAACTGTGATATCCGGTTTATTCCGGTTCGAACTAGATATATATATATATATATATATATATATATATATATATATATATATATATATGTTGGGACCACACACACAGCAGCATTTAGTTCCGTGGTAAGCTACGAGGCCTATGTTATGGATACCAGATAGTTGATACACTACACATATTATATAACTTTGAATACATACATTTTATAAATATAAATACTCATGACTGGAGTACAAACATTTGTACTCATCATACAAATGAATGCCCCCAGCGGGACTCGAACCCACGATCGCTGGCACAGCAAGTAGGGTCACTACAAACTGAGCCAAATGTGCCGTCCTATATCTAAGACTTCAGTCAGAATTTAAAGAATAGTATAACTGTCTTCGAAATCCCATAACGTACGAAAACCTCCTCCACGCAAGTCCGATTTGTACTTTAATTAAAAAAATACCTTTCCTTTTCCTGCTTATTATTTTTAATATTACATGAAAAAGAAAATTTTTTGATCTTTTATTTGGTAATGAACTTCGTAGCAAAAAAGTAAAGCTCCTTTTTCTCAAGTGATGAATATGTAAAGAACATAAATCTTACGCTTTACGTTGGTTCTCTCAAGTTTTTATATAAGAGCGCCCCTCGAGTAAATTGTGGCTCATAATCCAAAAGTAATTGACTTTTATTTTAATTATTTAATGAGTCACAAATATATTTTTTTCAACAAACCAAATACCTAAAGACAAAATAAATTTCAGAGTGATACTCAACTCAGACGTCGTTATTGTGAGAATATTTTTTGTCGATCTTTTTCGTGGAATGATTACGGTTTTAGGTTAATGAAGTATTTTCATTTTTATGACTCGAAACAATATTACGTTTTTTCTAAATAAGTGTTCATGTTTTCTTTTTTAAATTTCAACTTAAGTTCTTATTTGATAAACTTTAATTAAATCAATTAGCTTTATAAAATTCATGTACGAGTAAATACAGATTTTTCCTCTTTTCCTACTTAAGCGTATAATCTACTTATCACTGCGAAATAATTTGAAATTATAGTAAAAAAAATGTCAAAAATAACGACTCGCTACTACATAATACCTCCTAGATAATTTGTAAGAAATTATGGACAATTACTAAGAAATTAATTATTGTTAACTGACACGCCGGCGTGCCCGCGATTCTCAACGGGTTAACACCCTTACGTACGACATAACCGCCTTAGCGGTGTACTGTTTTTGTTTTGATTATTCCAGTTTGGTCACCATAGAGATTGAAACCTAAAAAACTTTTTTCTCTGAAGGAATCCGTCATAGAGTTAATTCGTCGCTACATCGTACGTAAGCGCAAGAAACACTCTCTCAGTTTAGGAATATAATATAAACCTATAACTTATGTAAACTAATATCATAAGCCAACTCAAAACCCAGGATCTTCAAATTTGCAGCAGCACTTTTCTTTTTCCGTAGCAACGCAGGCATAACGAGGCAAATTAAGTACGGTTAAAGCATAGAATCTTTGCAAAAAATACCGTCAATTCAATGTTACATAAAGAAAAACAAAACAACAAACGTACGTTTCGAGCTAATGATAGTATCTAGATGTCTTACTAATAAAAAATCTTTCCGAATAGCTTTTTCAACTAGAAATAAGCAATCTATTATAGTAATTAAGCGCTAACAGTGAAGTGGATAATTCAATTACACAGAGCTTATCCTTCGGTATAATTAAACTTAACTTTTTTATGCATAAAGTTAGCGCTAATGTATTTTTTTTATGCATAATTATAACCAATAATATATTGTAAGGTTTAGTTTTCATTTTAAATACAACTCTTTCTTTTTGTATTTTACGCGTTTTTGTTTTGATTTTTTGTTACCGACATTTCGAATACTTTTTTAGTTAAAATATCCACTTATACACACCTAAAATACAAAATTGAAAAACCAAGAACTTGAAAGGCACTATTGATCTTAGCACTAGACTGCCCATACTATTTGATTCAACAATGTACAAACAGACATAGCGTGAAGACAGCTCATGTTTTTTAGCAATTTAGCAAAATTGCCATCATAATTATATAGTTATAAATTTGGCAAAAAGTTGTTGACCTTTATTATATAATATTTTTTTACATGAAATATAAAAACTACCAAAATAATTTTATAATCTATACATATAAAATTCTATCTAAGCCGAATCTGTGCATTAAATATTTTTTGGAAAATCTTATTGAAATAGACACTATTATCGATGCAGAGGCCGAATCTATAGTTTTTAGAATTTTTGTCTGTCTGTCTGTCTGTCTGTTACCGCATCACAGACAAACCACTGGAGGGATTTTGATGAAATTTGATATGATGATAGCTGGTACAGAATAAAAGCTAATATAGGTTAATTGATACTGTTTATAGTTCGTAATCATCGAACACATAATCGTTCATAATTCCGGTTTCATGTAGGTATATGGCGATTAATTTACATATACATTCGTAATATATGATTAAGGCAACATAAGTTACGAGGGGAGTCCCCGAGTTGGCACCGATGCAAACATGTTAATAGCTTTAGCGAACTGAGGCTGTTAAGGAAATATATCATACATTGTGTTATTTAAATCACTTTCCTCACTTACATGTTTTCAATTTCTTTATTGAATTAGCGACAATCCTCCCTTGTCTTCAGATTATAGTCTATCTATTCTACTAAATCTCATTCAAATCGGTCCAGCCATTTCAGTTTGAATAAGTAACAAAAATTACATACATCCATACAAATAATTTTTCGCAAATACAATATTAGTGTAATGATTCAATATACACCTAATGGACTGAATGATTATTTTTATGCATATTTCATATAGCACCTATAGATTTCGATAAAGACTACTATATCGGAAAATCACTTACTATTTGATTAAAGAAAACACGGAAAAATTATACTAAGCTAGACTATATTTTTCTAATAATATTAATTTTAATTTACTCACAAATTTTAGTGTAAGATCAGCGACATAATAAATCTATTTTGATTTTGGGTCCCGATCTTTTAAAGGCTTTACATTTTACCGCATAACATAGTCACGGGGAAACGTCAGAAATCAAAAACCAAAATAAATCCACGAAACAGTCCAGACAGTTTTATTTGTAACGCTTCTAATTAAATATGGTAATACTCCAGATATTCTTTCGCACGAGGCGAGATCCGCTAATTACGCAAAACTAAAATTACGTAAATTTATCTAACTAGTTTGTGTGTTAGAATAATTTTAATAACCACGACAAAAAGGAAATATTTATGTTATCACTCTGACCCGGGAAATAAATATTAATCATGATAATCACATGAAGCGACGAGCATAAGTGCTCATCCCAAAACTCCACATTAACTCGATAAAAAGATTTGCTTACTAAATGCTATTTTCATATTACGTTACTACGTTACAGGGAATTCTGATTATAATACGTTTTTATTGTATACTAGTGACTCACCCTCGCTCCGCTCGGGTTCGTCCCTAGATATAGATTTAGTTTTTAACGTTTAGTATAGATTTCTCAGAGATGAGATATTCCCGGAGTAAAAAGTATCCTATATGTTGACCCGGATAACCAGCTATCATCTTACCAAATTTTATCAAAATCTGTTCAGTGGCTTTCTCGTGATACGGTCACAGACAGACAGACAGACAAAAATTCTAAAAACTATACATTTGACCTCTGTATAAATAATAATGACTATTTCAATTAGATTTTCCAAAAAATATTTAATGTACAGATTCGACTCAGTAAGAATTTTATGTATAGACTAGCAGAATCCGCGGCTTCGCCCGCGATCAAATTACGGAAGAAATAAACTTTTTCGTGACGCATACTCACAGTCTAATCCCCTAACATAGCTTAGGTGACTTTTTCATTAAAGTTGTGCCAACATTCACAAGGAGGATATAGACAGCAGAATACTTTATAACTAGGTGAGAACCTCTCTCACGCTCTAGGTCTATGATAGTTGTCACTGTTGTGGCCAGTCGAGAAGTTATACATAATTTTCCTTTGGGTTTGGAATAATCTCCGTTCTCTACTTTATATCCACACAGTAAATGTGCACTTACGGCGAACTTGACTCATGTTACACTGTTTAAATATATTCAACAACTCCAACTTCACCGCCCAGTTTTACCCACTTAGAGGCTGAATTAAAAAAAAAACTAAAATACTGTTTATTTAATTGTATTGAAGAGCATTAATATCAAGTTTCAAGTAATCTATACACATAATAAAATTGTAACATAGCCGAATCTGTACATTAAAGATTTTTTGGAAAATCTTATTGAAATAGACTTTATTATCGATACAGAAGTCAAATGTATAGTTTTTAGAATTTTTGTCTGTCTGTCTGTCTGTCTGTTTGTATGTCTGTCTGTCTGTCTGTCTGTTACCGCATCACGGGAAAGTCGCTGGACGGATTTTGATGAAATTTGGTTTGATGATAGCTGGTTATCCGGGTCAACATATAGGGTACTTTTTACTGCGTGAAAATATCTCATCTCTGAGGTAAACGTTAAAACATAACTAGGGACGAACCCGAGCGGAGCGAGGGTGAGTTGCTAGTTTTGATTATAAATTTTTTTCCTCATATAAACAGCACAACCCTCTTTTACCGTTTTAAGGGATGAATTTCGAAAAAAAATTAAATTTGTGTTGTTTTATTTTTCATTTCAAAGGTATATCCCCCTTTCCATGCATCAATTACAGAATTTCATACAAAAATTTTATCCCCCATTTTACCCCCTTATGAAATGAATTTCGAAAAATGCTGAAACATATATTTATTTAATTGTATTAAAGAGCATTAATACCAAGTTTTAAGTAATTCTGACCATAAATAATTGTTTACCCATATAAACTTTATCACCCCTTTATATCCTTTTAAGGGATGAATTTCAAAAAAAACCTAATACATATGTTTCTTTTTTTTCATCCTAAAGCTAAATACCATTTTTCATGCATTTCGCGTTAAGAATAACAGAGTTTCATACAATCTTTTATCCTCTATTTTACCCCTTTATGGGATGAATTTAGAAAAATCCTTTCTTAGCGGATGCCTACATTGTATAAGGAATATGTCCTCCAGATTTCAGGTTTCTACGACCAGCGGTTTAGGCTATGCGTTGATCGATCAGTCAGCCAGTCAGGACAAAGCATTTTATGTATATATAGATTTTATTTCATTCTGTATATTAATAGGTATGTTTTCAATTGTGCATATGATATGTTCTCAACTGAAACGCTAAAGATTCTTTAAAAATACAGCTAAATTTAAAGATGTTACACCCCCTCTCCCTCCCCTCTTTCCACCTCCCACCCAGGTGTAATTTTTAACGTTTTTTAGGTATTACCATTACGCTAGTAAGAGCTTAACATGTTTTCTTTAATAAAACGTAAATTCTATTTCATTGCAAAAGTAAAAATGTTGCTTATGTTTTATTTTAAATAAAAATAAGAAAAAAAAAAAAGAGAGTAATCAAAACTGCAAATATTCTACTAAATGATGTAAAAATAAATAAGCATAATTATTAATTAAATACAACAAGAATACACAAATTTTAAATATATTTATATTATATAAAATTACAGTACAATTTCTCTGTACTGTAGAAACAATCTGCGGTTTTGTGTCATGTACACGTTGAATGTCATGCCAGCTATAGCGCGAATCGTAGTGCATATGGTCTACAAAATGACACATGCAATAATAAATTGCGCTAGCATTTTGTTCATGGAACCAGCAATACTTTGCTTCGCGTTCGTCCCTAGACAAAAACAAATCTATCCCACGGGAACCGTACATTTTCCGGGATGATATATAGATTATAGCCTTCCTCAGTTAACGGACTATCTAATTTAAAAGAATTTTTCAAATCGGACTAGTAGTTCCTGAGATTAGCGCGTTCAACCAAACAAACAAACAAACAAATTTTTCAGCTTTATAATATTAGTATAGTATAGATACACATTCTATGATCTACAGGCATGTGTTTCTTATGTCATAAGTCTTAATTTTAAATGCATAGGGTTGACAATCATTCCAAATGCAGTAATTTACATACGAAAATCAATAAAAGTCTTTTTAAATTTTAAATATTGTTTATTTAAAAAACCGCTAAAAGACAATTAAATAAATATATATTTTTCTATTTTATAATTTAAGGTCGCATTAAAACTAATTAAAACTATTTTAATACGTACGTACCTATATAAAGTGTGCCTAAGTTAAAAATGTTTATTTGATAACCCTATAAAAGACATAATTTCATTGCTATTAAATTGTCCACTACTTCTAACACTTTGAGCCTTTATTTCATATTATAGTGACACCACAATTTTTGTACAAGGCAAAATTGTACAGCAATGTACAATACAAATTGATGATTCTTTAAAATCTAAATAAAGTACAATATTCTCCAAATAGATATTAGATACAGCCCTTTTGAACTTCTCACTACTGGGTACAGGTCTCCTCACAATGCGTGAGGCTATAATAGTCCATCATGCTGACCAAGAGTTAGTTGGCGGACTTCAGATGTCTTTCGAGAACTAGCTACGTCCTCTGAGACATGCAGGATGTTTTCTCACGATGTTATCTTTCACCGTAAGACAAGTTGTAATCATGTTGAAAATGATACGCACATGAAAATATCAGAAGTGTGCGACCCAGGATTTGAACCCGCTTCACCTGGTTTTCCAAGCAAGCGCGTTACCACTAGGCTACCACTCTCCTTAATGACATGTAGACTAATATATTAAAATTTCAAAACATAACTTTTGTTACAGGTATTATCGTCTTGTGGACCAATGTCGGTGTCGTTTTTCACCGTGGTTGTGTTTTTTGGTTCATTCTACCTCATCAACTTGATGCTAGCCGTCGTAGCACTCAGCTACGAAGAAGAATCGCAAATAACACAGGAGGTAAACTAACTTTCGAGATTTGGTAAATATTATTCCTTCTCAAACATCTATGTCGTACAGAATAAAAGTATCTATTAATATTTTGATGATGAACGTCGCGCGTCGGGGGACCGCTATATTTTATCATTATCAATCTTCTTTTTATTTGTATTCTGGTTTCTGTTTTATTTACTTAGCAGTCCCCGACGCAGTGACGCTCATCATCACAATATTAATAGATACTTTTAATTTAAGTGAAATTTTATTTTTTTACTTTTGAGAGTTTTTTTTTTTTTGTCGGGGGTTACTTAATTTATTTATTTTATTTTTAGTTCATTCTTTTTAAATTACTCGCGGACAGTAATTGTATAAGATAACTCTCATTGAGACTTATGAGCCCAAACACGCTCTATCTGCTATAAGTTTCTGAGTAATTGAGCATCCCGTAGACCATTTAATGCTACAGCATCAGCTCAAGGTTAGCATTTCTTGGAAATACTACCGAAGTAACAGTACACCAAATTTCAAATCAATCGGATCTGTGAAAATTAGTAAGACCCCTTTATCAAGTAGGAAACGAGCTACGACGTCAGACAGATAGACACACAGAGACACAGACACGTCAAACTTATAACACCCCTCTTTTTTCGTCGGGGGTTAAAAAAATTAGAGGTTTTACAAAGGAACCATTAATATGAATACGCAAAAAGCTATGCAAGTAATAAAAAAATAAATATAGTTTGTTCTAAAATATAATTTATTATCAAATTTAAATCAATTTTTTTAATTAAACTTCTATATAAATGCATTTTTTTTTTCTTTTATTAAAATGAAGTTTAATGAAAGCACTTAATTATATTTTACATCGAATCCAAAATAATGATCTGTACTCATAGTACTCGTGAAACAGAATGCAAGTGTAAATCTAAGTGAAATACTCGTAATGTTGGTAAAATATGTCACCAGAACTACCTACTAGTTACTACCTACCGCTATAACGATGTACTACGTGCAACGACTGAACGAAAACTAACGGGTGATTTGCCGCAACAAATTGCCTCACTCCTGACTCCCATCCGTATCTCGTCGGGATTTATAGACCCATCAATTTTACATTTTACTGACCATTCTTACATGCAAAAATTAAGGATTTCAACCGTATATATGGAATAAATAATAAGTACTTTCTATTTATGGCAGAATATAATGGTCGCTTAAATTCTGTTCTAATATAACTTGAGTGATGTTTTAGATCTTATACCAGGATTTTTCTAACTTAAATTTATATATTTATCTATACAGATAAATAAAATTGAAGTGTCTGTTTGTAATATCAAAATAACAACTTTATACTAAATGCATATGGAATTATATACGGTACTTATAAGAAAAACTCAATTTTTAAAATTTTTGTCTGTCTGTTATTCCGGCTAATCTCCGAAACGGCTGGATCAATTTTAACGGGATTTTTTTTACTGGCAGATAGCTGATATTATAAGGAGTAACTTAGGCTACTTTTATTTTAGAAAAATAATTAGGGTTTCGCTCAAAAAAATTTAAACGTACCTAGGGACGAATCCGAGCGAAGCGTGGGTGAGTCGCTAGTACTTAATATAAGTCAATGTTTTTAATATTATCATTGAGCTGTTTATTACATTCTAATCATAGGTAAATAATTCAGAAGCCGAATTCTCAATTCATCATCAACATTGCTTTCGGCAACAATATTGGCAAACAATATTACGTTCAATAAATCACTTATTTTAGCGTTAATTTACGAGTACATTTTGCGCTTTATATGCAATTTGTTCATTTGTTTAAAATCCATATTTCTTTGTTCAATACCTTTTTAACCATAGTCTAACATATAAATTAATATTTCATGGGAATTTCATGCGTTATATAAAGAAAAAATGTAAGGGGACTTTTTTATCATCACAAAAAGAATAAATTAAATTAATCCAACAATTTTCTTAACTAGGAAAGGAAGAAAGATCTTAACGAACATCGTGACGATTCAACATTTAGCTTTGATCCCACCTCTCTGGCAGTGAGGACGTTAGCCAGGGACTCCAAAAAACGGATCGACGCTAGAAAAGGCCTATTACTTGCCTCGTACTCCAGAAAACGGACACGAAGACGCAAAAGGGGAAAAAGCACTATGCATCACACTAACACAGTGACTGTGACTGAGAGGTATGTTTAAATATATATTATATGTATACAAGACAGCCTTTTTGTTCTAGCTGCTCGAAAGCACGGCCTGAAGTCCGGAATTAAAGCTCGAGTCGGGCCACAATAGTTAATGATTTTTTCTTTTATGAAACTTTCGCCCGACCGGATTAAAGGAATAAAGACGCGTTTCAGTTTTCTTAGATATACAGGTTTCCTCACAATGATTTCTTCATCTTATTATATAATAGCTATGATAAAATGAGATGGTCATATAAAAATCTCAGGTACGTAACATAGAATATAAAGCCCTTTCTCTAGGCTTCACTAGAGACGAGCGTACTCTCAATTGGCTTCCATAAATAAATGTCTAATGAAGTAAATGGATAAGGTTTTATAAGAAAAGATAAGTTTACATAATACTTTCTTAGGTTTACGCGAATATTTGACATTTACGGGAGAGACTGTCTCTCCCGTGACCATGATTGCTGTAAAGCATTCGAAACGTCGGGAACCAAAAATCAAAATAAATCCGTGAAAAAATCCGAAAAGATAGTTTTATTTAAAAGACAAGTTATTTCTTTCGGTTTCCCTGTAATTCCTGTGTTATCGCATATGGGTACCCACCCAATACCACACTTTGTTTTAATTGTATCATTTTATTACAACAATATATCTACAATTAATACAAGTATTTCCCTCTTATCTAGTTTTCAGCTATTCAATTTAATTTTCTTGTTAATGGCGTCAAAACATCTCAGCTAAGAAAAAATTACTATAGAGTGGAGAAATTTCAGATTTTAGAACTCTAGATATTGCGATCCAGAAGATAGACCGATTCAAAACTCAGAGTGACCTTACACAGGATTGCCAAAGTATTTCTCGTGAAATCATATAATTCTCATTGAAATCCGTCTCGCTATTATCGTTTGATTCACGATAAAATAGACATATTAAATTAAAACCGCGGGTTTGCCTTTCATGGCATCCTAAGAGTTCTCTAAATGCAATTTTAAAAAAGAATATCATATATTCATCTTCTATCTTTCACTTTAGCCCAGTTATCGTTAGGTGGGCACGTGTATAGATATCAAAAATGAATACTAACAAAATCTGTTAACCTAGTCAAAATGTATTTTGGATAAACAAACAGATGAATCGATTTTTTGTTCACTTACATTTTGTATACTTCAAAAATACATTTCTCGAAGCCTTACCAGGTGGTATAGGTAGGTAGGTAATAATAGGTACCTACCTAGGTCACTACTTTATAGAATTCGATTATTGTTAGTGCTCGTCACTCGTCAATATTGGACTATTATATAATACAAGCAACTCACCCTCGCTCCGCTCGGGTTCGTCCCTAGTTACGTTTTAACGTTTAGCTTAGAGATGAGATATTTTCCCGCAATAAAAAGTATCTTATATGTTGACCCGGATAACCAGCTATCATCATACTAAATTTCATCAAAATCTGTCCAGTGGTTTTCCGGTGATGCGATAACAGACAGACAGACAGACAAAAAATCTAAAAATGTGGCTTCTGTGTCGATAATAAAACCTATTTCAATAAGATTTTGCAAAAAATATTTAATGTACAGATTCGGCTTAGTTACAATTTTATTATATGTATAGATTAATAATATAACATTATTATAATCACTATTAAAAATTTGAGGAAGACATATATCAATATTTTTTTTATTGATAAGCTATAAGCTAGTTCGTCGATAGCTATTAAACAATAAAAAAAATCGGTTGCCAAACAGGAGAAAAGGTACTGAACTGTTTTGCCTTTGCCTATTTATATATAGATTTAGATGTAGATTTTTATAGCACAAACGTATAATTTTAAATATAAACTCTAAAACTACATTATTGTTATTTTTTAAGTACATACATATGTTAAAATTCTCATTTATTACACTTTCGTTACCTTGATAAGAACTAAAACAAATACATTTGGCACTGTGCCTTCCGACAGTTGAAATAAAGATTGGACAGTGGACAGTCCATTTATATTATAAAAGCTTTGTCTCACAGGGAGCCAAGCTTTCAAGGTCTTCTTACTAGTTATATGTAATGTATTTCAAAAACTAATAGGTTTTATCGTATCTAATAAAATATATTAAATTGCATAACTAGAAATTGAGCCACGTATAAAAGAAGATAGCAAAAAGTTAAATTGGTATACATTTAAGTAGTAGTTTTTGTTAGATAATCTATGCTCTCCTTAACATATCTATACATATAATAAAATTCTAACTGAGCCGAATCTGTACATTAAATATTTTTTGGAAAATCTTATTGATATTTTTGGAAAATCTTATAGTCATTATTATCGTAACAGAGGCCGAATCTATAGTTTTTAGAATTTTTTCTGTCTGTCTGTCTGTGACCGCATTACGGAAAAACCTCTGGAGGGATTTCGATAGCTGGTTATCCGGGTCAACATATAGGATACTTTTTACTATGGGGAAATATCTCATCCCTGAAAAATCTATACTAAACGTTAAAACGTAACGTAAGATAAACTAAGTAAATCTAGAAGATTTCTACAAAGCTTTAACCTGCCTCTGTAATTTCTTTTTTGCTTTATCGTTTCCATTTCATAAATTTACCTACTTGTAATGAATTTACCATTCTGTGAACTTTATAACATATAGTACTGTGTGAAATATGCAATTTCCTTGTTTTAAATAATTCTTATTATTGAACTTATAATCCTGGGATACTATGGTTTTCGAAAACTAATAACGTTGAACGGCGATGCGAAGACAACTTTATCCTTGCTTTATTTTAATAAACTACTAAGCACTAATTGTTTCAAAATTGTTCTAAAGTAATCATATTTCATCAAAATTGTTTACTAAGAATACGCCCTACAATATTTCAGTAAATTTTCACGAAAGCTAAACCTAACGTATCGATTAGTAAAACTATAAACAATGAACCAATTTGAAGCCCTTTGAAGCTAGAAAAGCCACGTGATAAAACGTAAAAGGAAATTTATACCATATATGTATTAAATTCTAAGAGCGGTCCTCGTAAAAGTAATGGAGCATCGATATTTCCGATACATTTGAAACATTTTGTTCAATTGAATTGGGTACAGTGTTCCATAGAGTATTAGTACTTCGAGTTAAGCTTTACCCTAATATAATAGAATTATATTAATTCTCATAGTACCGAGATTAATTTTATTGGATTGCCAATAATTAATTATCGTAATTTATTTTTTGTATTTTATAATGTAATATACATGTATTTCGACATATATTAAATTTTATAATGTATGTCGATAGACATGTGATGTCCGCTAACCCACACTTGGCCAGCATGGTGGACTATGGCCTGGTCATTCTCGTATTGAAGGAAGACCCGTGCCCAGCAGTGGGACGTTAAAGACTGAATACAGTATTTTATAATATTTTAAGCTAACTTCAGTTATATATTTGTAGTGAAAAGCTCTTTCAAAAATTGGTTATTAAAAAGTTCTAACAAAAGGTGTAGGAGAGAGTGTTGAGTATCAATGAGCCGATATCTCTTGATTGCCTGTCCATTGTTTTGTTTTCGTGCTATGGGAATTTAAAATAACTTACATTTAAAATAACCTGTCAAATAGGACAGCTTTCTCTAGACGACGCGACGTCACTTAGAACTCAAGTCTAAAGTTTTTTTTTAATGATTAATAACAAGCTAAGACTTCATAAGTAGCTTCATTTTGGCGAGACGCCCAACTATTCTTTCTACGAGAATTTTATAGTGATAGATGCAATTGTGGCTTCATAAGGAACATGTCAAAACGGTCCTAGTCTAAAATTTATTACTAACAGGTTGTTTTACGATTAAATCTAGAGATAATTCAACATTAAATAAGAAAAAAATGCAGTCCTACAAAAGATGACTTGGATAAAATAGTCCCCCTCTCTGAACTTATTAAAATAACAACGTCATAAAATGTATTAATAACCAGCTGATTTTGATACTATTTATTGTTAAAAATACGCTTAATTGAATGATTAAATCGTGCTACAAATAAAATGGTACGATTTCTCAGTCCTACGCTCGAATTTTGTCACCCCCATAGTCATACTTTTTTCATTATACATTGAAACCGAATAAAAATTAGTTAATCAATTCACAAAAGACGATGTGATGTTTGTTGAGTAAAGGTTGATGTTAGAAAAAGATACAGGTAGATAGCGCCACAAAGCATTACAAAATAATGTTGGGTATACACTACAACCTATTCACATAGGTATGAAAGCGTAACACCAATAACAAACTACAAAGCCTACAGTAGTTTAAATATGTAGAAAGGCTCTGTAAGGACCTTACCACTACGGTGTAAACATCCACTATGATGATGAAATTTTACGAAAATCTATATCTGACAAAGAATATAAGTGTTTTTTTTTTATTTATTTATTTAAATTGTTTGATATTAGTATGTATGATAGAAGTTAATAGATCTAGAAGATATTGCAGAGTAACTTTACTGAGCTAGAATTTGAAAGATGCATGATCAAGCCGCTATATATTTTACAGCCTCTACAGTCTGCAGAGACTGTAAAATATATAGCGGCAGACTTTTATCAAATGATAGTGTAATCGATTTCATAGTATGAAGGTAGCCTTACTTCTTATCGGTCCGGTCGGTAAATGTGCTTTAGCGAAGAAGCGTAGATAGATAATCGACAGTCGAGAAGAGGAAAGTCTGTAGTGTGCGGTGGCCCTAATAATAAAAAAACGTCTAACTGCTGTTTTCATATTTCATAACAACTAATATAATAATTAATATCAATTTTAACAGTCATTTCATAGTTCATTCAATAAAACATGACATGAACATTAGTGAAATATCAATATCGCATAAACAAAACAAATACTAACACTAAAACATTACTTTTGATGTTTACATTTTGAAAATAAACGGCGCGCTTTCTATTTATACATAAGTTGTATCATGGAATATCCTGACTACACTATCATTTATGCAAGAGTTATATTTCATAACTTAGGTGTTATTATTATAATTATTACATTTTTTTAGAAAAATTATTGATTAATAATCTATATTTAGTGTTGCCATTATTATATTTATAACTATAAAGAAAAAAAAATATTAATTATTTATGCCACATTATTGTTCTATGTGTAATTTAAAAAGTTAAAATTAATTAAGAACTAACGACTCACGCTCGCTTCGCTCGCGTTCGTCCCTAGGTACGTTTTCACGGTTAGCTATGTTTATACATAAATAGTAGCTTACTACTCCTAAGATATTCATTTAAATTATACTATAACGATTTACCCTCGCTTTGCTCGGGTGCGTACACCGTACGCGGATTTTATTCACAATTTCATGGGTTTTAATTTTTTTTCGCGGAACCCTGATTCTTTTTCTAAAATAAAAGTAGCCTAAGTTACTTCCTACAATGTCAGCTATCCGCCAGTGAAAGTCCCGTCAAAATCGGTCCAGCCGTTTCGGAGATTAGCCGGAACAAACAGACAGACAGACAGACAAAAAATGTAAAAAATGTTGTTTTGGTATATGTACCGTGTATACATCCATATGCATTTAGTAAAAAGCGGTTATTTTAATATTACAAACAGACACTCCAATTTTATTTATCTGTATAGATTACATTTACAAATAAAAAATATTAATTTGAAATACTGTCATTTTGATCCGCACAGTAAGAACTTACTAAATAGTTATAGTTATAAATATAATAATGGCAACACTAAATATAGATTATTGATCAATAAATTTTCTAAAAAATTGTAATAATTATAATAATAACAGCGAAAATTATATAAATAATATTCCATATTCAAGTTCATAACTTAGGCTTAGAAAATATTTAGCTATTTCTTATACCACTCTACCGTAGCCGCGGGCAAAAACCAATATATCTATTTTTAGAAATGATCAAAACTTAACAGATACGGCCACAGTTTAACTAAGCTAACATTTATGAAATATTAAATGTAGAAACCTCATAAACTACAAATAACATAAGTAGTGCCCCGAACATTTTACGTCATAAATGTCGCAATTGTACCTACTGTGTCATTTAGTCATTAAATAGTCATAAGCAGAGTATATGAAGCAAATACATATGTATATGTGTACAATGTTGTATACAGTGGGAATGTCATTCTGCAAACTGAATCAGCGCGATACGGTTTGTTAGACATCCGGAATTTTTGGGCGGAGAATCAATATTGCGTAAACTAGATGTATACAAGTTTACATCTAAATAATAAACTTTTTTCAAGCTTAGTATGAACCATAATACTGTTTTGGAAAAATATAGAAATTCATAGAAATTATATACTTGCTAATTATTTTTTTATTATACAACTTTAATTGAAAATTAATAGGTATTATTTTATAAGAGAAGAAAAAATTAGGGATGGCATATATATATGAAACATTCGATAGCATTGCTATGTGTGCCTCAGAAATCGATTCAACAATTACTAGTTGCAATCAAAAAAATCGAGCATAGCAATGCATAAAACACACAATTTAAAATGCCAAAATAAAAACACACAATTTAAAATGCCAAAATAAAATCACACAATTTGAAATGTCAAAAGAAATGACTGTCCTAATTTTTTAATATACTCGTAGTATTCGTACTATGCATTTTTCGGATCGCTTGATTCGGTCGAAATTTTCAGTCTGCTAGATGTTGCTTGAAACCATTGGGAACTGCAGCGGTATGGATAAATGCATTGTCACGAAGAAATTACATAGATTTGCTTAATTTTTCACGACGTCTTTGTTTGATAGTTTCAAGAAATTTTAAAAGAGTTTATACAGTTCTGTTACTATAGTAGGTATTCCGTCATTTTATAATTACAATATTGCTGAAAAACCTAAAAAATCGAACTTTTTAATATTTTAATGAACCAACCATTACCTTTTTAGGCAAATAATAAATAACATTCATAAATATTAGTAGTTTTAGCTTCCACAATATTAGCATAATTAAATGTATTTTATGGGAAGATAAAAAAAATAATGGTAATGCGCAGTATACATACAAATAACAAAATATAATTATAAAATAATTAAGAGACAAAAAAGCAAAGGCGACCTTATTGATAAAAGCATCCCTTGCAGAACCCTTAGTAAAAAGATTCTCCGCGACAATACATTGACATATTACATTACAATATATAGAAACATATAAATTGAATAGAAAAATTATATTATAGCAAATACTTAGAAATAAATATGTAAGGTACTAATAAGTACACAAACCATCCCTATTATAACGACAGAAAAGAGCTCGTTAAATAATAATTACGTTCATTAAGTCATCCGGTTTAATCAGTATAGTATTCTCGTTAAGATTTTTGCGCTCGTCTCGGCTCACAGTATAATCTACGTTAAGCCGTAAGCTTGTTTACTCGCTCGTTTCTTTGTCCTGAACTTGATAGAAAGAGAATTTATGATTTCAGATTTACTTTTTTAACATAAATAAAAATATATTAGGTATATACATCGAAGGGGCAGTGGTAGCTCAGTGGTAATGAACGTGCTTGGAAAACAAGAACGTGATGCGAGTTCAAACACCAGGTCTTGCACTGATATTTTCATGTCCGATGTTTTGTCAATATAATTAATTATCAATCGCCTTACAGTATAGGAAAATAAAGTGAAGAATCCGATATTTCTGAGAGAACCTAACAGATTCCTTCGATGGTGGACTATGGCTGGTCCCCCTTACATTGAATGGAGACCGTGTCCAAAAGTGGGACGTAATAAAAGACTGAATCATATATTATTATTCATATATTATGTTATAGCTGTTCTAAACGGTATGCTTTCTAATTATTTAACTACGAAAGAGTTCCTATTTTGCCAATTCATGACACACAGAGAGCAACAAACTGATGTGTTTTTACGCTAAGATTTTATGGGAAGGAAAATGAGATGTGGAATATTAGGATTTATCCCTAATAAAATAATGGACACAAGTGTCTATTAACAACTTGTAGGGCTATTATTTGTACTGTACTACTATTTAAAAAGATTTTCAATGAAGAGAACAAATGAAATCTAACCTATTTCATATAAGTTAATAATGCAAGAATGCCACTGTGTCAATCAAATAGAAATCTAATGAAAATTACATATATATATAGACCCTCGTTTCCCTCGGATTCGACCCAAGGCACATTTAAACGGTTAGTATAGATTTCTCAGAGAAAAGATATTTTCCCACAGTAAAAAGTATCCTATATGTTGATCCGAATAACCAGCTATCATCATACCAAATTTCCAGTGGTTTACTCTTTATGAGTTTCCAGATAGGCAGACAGACAATAATACCTACTATAAACTATAGATAAGACCTCTGTATCGATAATAAAGACTATTTCAATAAAAATTTCCAAAAAATAATTAATGTACGAATTCGACTGATTTAAAATTTTATTATATATATAGATTACAACTCTTTGGCGACTGTAGAATATCGCCTAGTCCAAACCGACAAGCTAGCTACAAAACTACTTTAAACTATTTCCATAAACGAATTAATATTGATATCTTACGTAAATTAAATAAAGTTCAACCACGACCCCATCTTAAAGTTTTGTAATTTAAAATCCACCATAGTTTGTTGTTGGAGAATAATGCGAAATGCTAACTGTACGTCTACAGCTGAATGGTTTAAAGGACTAAACACTATAGAAAGTTAGCTCATAAATCACTTAACTTAGAATTTAGTCACTCTTGTTATTCAAAATCGCTTTAAAGTAGTCATTCCATCCATTTTACGTGGATTTTCTTCCCATAGCTATGTATACATTTAAACATTAAACTAAGAAAATCTATCTAAAATTGACAAAGATTCTAAAAAATACAGACGAATCATATACCTTCTCTTTTTTATAGTTGGTTAAAAAGTAAATAAATAAGTATTACGAATAATATTCGTACAGTAAACTCTATAATGTACAATGTTTTGATGGGAGCCTTTTACTATGGAATACTCTGTGCGGTTATAAATGCGGTTTTAGCAACCGGAAAAGTCTTGAACAGTTCATGAGGTCTAATAAGTATTAAATAATTATTTTATAATAATAACTAGTGATTAGAGGCAGGTAAGTAACTAGAGGCAGCAACTGGTAGCAACTGGTAGCCAGATTTGCGTTCGCGTTCGCTTGGAAAACTAAGTGAATCGGATTCAAATCCCAGATCTCTCAACTCTGATATCATTATGTGCAAATCTTTTTCTACATGATTATCACTTGTCTTACGGTAAAGAAAAATATTGTGAGGAGACCTGCATGTCTGAAAGAATCTAACTTGTTTTCGAAAGACATGGTAAGTCGGTCGGCCTGTTCCCCTCGTATTAAAGGAAGGCCCGTGCTTAGCAGTGGGACGTATAGTATAAAAGGGCTGAATACAACTAGTGACCCGTCCTGGCTTCGCTCTCGTCACGATAATCATTATGTTTATGAATAGCATAGAGAAGTCTTTATCACGCTACGGCTTATAATCTCTATGTAAAAATTGGCGTCGATCTTTTACTTCATTCATACCCATAGGTTTTCCTCAAACTCAATAATGATTGTGGTCCAATTTCGATCACTCTGCTGACCTTGTATATTGAAATAGGTTCACAATTTGCAAAGATATCGCATGACCTACACAAAAAAAAAAACATTCAACCAAATTGACCTCCTCCTTATTGAAGCCCGCCAATAATGTTTTTAAATAGAACCCCTATTAGACTTTACGAGATACTTAAGTGGTTTTTAAAAAATAATCTGACATTGTAAATATTTATGGATACCGGTAACGACACGCGTCAGACGCTCCCTCCATACGCCGTAAACCGTTTTGACTTTTACACAATCAGATCTATTATATTTATATGACTCGCACAATAAAGCTTGTGGCTTGAAAGAGAAATGTAGCTTTACTTTTAACAAATTTAACATTTACGAGAATGTAACAACTCTATGTTAAACTAGTGTTTTCTACAAAAAACCAACTACCTGTGTAAGTATAATACCTTTAAATGTAATTATTTGCCTTGTCAAATTAACTATTACTAGTAATACCTTCGCTTTGCTTTTTATAGAGATGATGTAGAGATTTAGGGAGCGGATCATCATTATTAATTTAAGAGCTGGGCTCTTTTCGGTAATACTGATTTAGAGCCACTTCCCTCTATTAATGGCCCGTTCTTTTATCTCCTAATACGACACATCACCCACTTTTTTCACTATTTATGTTTCATGTAAGTTTGAATAGATTTTAGACGTCTATTTTTAATGTTTTTTTTTTTTTTTATGTATGTATGTTTTTTTTTATGTAATAGAGCCGAAGATATATTAGAAAATACTAAAGTTAAACTCCAATGGCTGAGTAAACTGCCTAATATTTCCATATAAAGCTAAACTTATAATTATTTCGAGGCAGACTGAATGTAAACATACTATTCAACCACGTCATTAAGTGTTTTTACTATTTCTTGCAACTTTTATATAGAACTGAAAGCGCGAAGCTCCTTTTTGCTGAATCACACTAAAAGTAGGCTTTTGATAGTCAACAAGAACACGATTGAAATTTAAATTTCTAGAAATGCAAATCACTCAGAGAAAAATCATACGAATATCGCATTGATTGCTACCTGCTGTGAAAATGCCTTTGACTGTCTTTGACCTATTTCATTTTGAATTTCATTATTGGCGCAAACGCTCGGTGAATTTTCACTTGCGCTTTACTGATCAATAAAAAATGCTATACCTATTTCAGCCTTAAGGACTGTTCATAATATGCTGTAAGTTTTTCTACCTATAATGTACCTGCGCCAAAAACTAACTTATTTTCCTTATTTCACAAACCTTTTTCGAAGGATTTTGAAAAGTTTGACCTCACCTGGTTGTACCCACCAGTGACAGTCTTGTAACAACCTATTCAACTGTGCTGAAGAGCAGCGCATATACAGATATTTAAGAGAATAACAGTTGTTTTTGGTATTATACAATATATTATATAAGCTCAATATGAAGAATATATGAAGTAGCTGTTTTTAAAGCACATGTTTTTTTCATTTTCATCATCATTTTACTTATAAGTATTAGAGTATTTATTAAATTCTTAATAAAATTAAAAAAAAAATGTAGACTTTTCACTTGTTCTTTTTTTGCATTATTTTTTTAACACACACTCTTTGTTTATCTAATTTTGGTAATTTGAATCCTAAGGGACTAAAAGAATTTAGTGGTAACTTAAGAAAGATGTTAAAATTAAAATTTTTACTAGTGTTGAGAATTTGAGGAAAACATATACCTATTAGTAGAATTTACCTAACTATATAAAAAAAGTTAAAAAATGACAAAAAGGAACAAATTAGAAAGCACCCGTACGGGTGAATATGAAACCTACTTAATGTTTTCTATTGCATGTGCTAAAAATAAAGCCACAAACATTCATTAAAGGTGTTCATATTAAACATCGCTACTACAACCTGCTACAGAAAGCTAAGTTAAAACCTAAACAAAACATACTAAATCGGATCTAGCTATAATTTATAAAGTTCATTTGTTACAAAGACTACGTGACTTGGCAGTTGAAATCCAGAAGGTGTCTCCAAATAATCCCCCGAAATCCTGGAGTAATATCGTAGAGATAATCAGATACCGGCCAACTTTATTAACCCTCTCATTGAACCCCCGAGACACTTGTGAAACCAATTTCCTTAAGCGTTTTTTACACGTCATTTGTCGGATTTACCAAATATGAAAAGTGTATTAAATTATACATATATTAAATTTACGCTACTCCTTTGATATTTTAATTGATCTTATTTTATGTATTTTACGGATTAATTCAGATTAAACAATTTTAAATATGATAAAAAGGTGTTACAACCGTACCCTGTTACAACCGTACCCAGTCTCTTTGAAATCAAAATTTCAACAATTTATCAGAACCTTGTAGGTTTTTTTAATCCTCAAAGAAAACCAAAAACCTTTTATTTAAAGTAATAATGAAGGGTATATTTAAAGTAATTAAATTTAAAAAACCTGTAAACATGTCTACGTACCTAATTACTCTCATACACATCTATATGTAGAAAACAAAGTCGTGTTAGTTACACTACTTATAACTTAAGAACGGCTGGACCAATTTTTATGATATTTGATTTATTGGATTTCTCTTAGTCCGGAATAGGATAATAAGTATTAAAAAATATAAATAATTAAAATTTATATAGTTAACGCTGGCAAATAACTATTTTAAATATCTATGTAAAACGTACTTAGCGACGAACCCGAGCGAAGCGTGGGTGACCCGCTAGTTTACATGTAAAAGACCTGTAATTTCTTGACAACCTACTCGTTCAATGAGTCCCTCAATCTGCAAATCTTCCAATAATCGAGTCTTTTGAATTCTGAAAGGAAACCTGTCTGATCAGAATTCTGAAGATTCGTGCTAATAGGTATTCGAATAATAACGAGGGATAGGGATCAATTCGTCGTAGCCCGGCGTAGGGTCTATTGACATCGGACATCACTGTTAAGCAAACATCGCCATAATATGTTTGAAATATTGATTTGATTTGTTAAGTGGAAAACTTGTAAATTGTATACCATAGGTCAAGTGTTATGTATATTTTAGATATAATAGTTTGCTGTCGTCAAATTTAATTTTAATAGAATTTCTGAGTGCGCTTCTTCAATATTTATAGAAAAATTATAACGCTAAAAAAATTATCAATTAATCTCTAAAAGTACCTGTTCTATTAGAAAAAAATATATATATCATCTATATTAAGGAATAAAAAGTCTATCATAAGATGTTTCGTTACGACCCTTAGAAGCAAGTCAATTACCGGACTAATATTGTTATGAACACGAAGTTTTGTATGTGTTTACATGTTAGTTACTCTATATAGAATAAGACCTGGAATAGCACATAATATAATGTTATTTTTTTAGTTATTTATTTATACTTTATTGTATACTACAGAATGAACAATGAAGTAAATATAATGAACAAAATATCAAAAAAAAATGTTAGGCTCAGACGGACGCATTGGAGCGGAGCGAGTGTAAGTCGTTAATAGATAACAAAACTCATGTAATGCCACGGGCAAAAGCTAGTCTAAATAAAATCCAATATAAAAGAACATATAACTCTTTATCATTCTATAATATAGCAGAAATAGTGTAGGTTAACAAATACAGCAACAAAGTGATTTTGATCATTTCACCGCCTAATAAACCCTTGTTCTTATGACGTCCTTACGTGACAGTTATGAATCTGAACTATCGCCAGCTGACCTAATTCACAAATTGGAGTCAACACGTAGAAAATTTGCATAATAATGGTGTTTACGAAGGCGACAATTTAGCATAGCAAGCGTTGCTCGTGTTTTGTATACCAAGTTTTGCTGGAGTTTAGTAACTAAGCTCTTAGGCCGGTTTAGACTAAGATACTATTGGCTATATTTTGTTGGCTCTAAAGCTTTAACATTTCATCGCGACATGGTGACAAAATATTATAATCAAAAACTATCTATTAATTTATATTACAAAATTACTGATACCATGATTTGGGTGGACAAAGGGTTGTGAAATTATTTCTGGTTATGCAAATTAAATGAGGTAAGTGAAATTTATTCAAAAAGCGTGTTTTATTTTAATTATGTAAGGGTTTATTTACTTCATGTTTTGTTGTAGTTTTACTGTAAGACAAGAATATAAAGCTACATAATGGTTTCATTAAATAATAGCAAACATATAATTGCTCCTATATCGCTAGTAATAAATTATATATCGTTTTCAGATCAAAATGAGTATTATTCTGAAGAAGAAGCTAACTTTAAAATTAAACTAACAATATTTGCTAGGTTAGAGCCAACTTTATTACAATTTTTAAAGAGAGTATAATATAAAATATTACCATAAAATACTTTTTCGTTGATCTTTGTTACTGTTATATTATTATCAGCTGCAGTCTTAAAATATTAAATGAGCAATTCTTGAATTTATATTTTATTTCGTGTATCTCGGAAACGGCTCCAACGATTTAGATCAAACATTGTATTAAGATAAGGTTTTGCTTTTTTAAGTTTATCTCTATGGGTGCCTTTTCTGATATTAAAAAAAACGCATTTTCACATCTTTCCCAAAAAAACACGATTTTATAAAACACCGGGAGAAGCTCGGTCATCCTGGTACTTAAATTACTGAATTAAATTAGTTCGGTCTAGGCCGAACTGTTAAGCCTAAAGTATTTAGGCCAAACTAGAATGTCCGTGGCTAAACTTGTATATCCTGACACACTTAGGATGAACCGGTTTGGTCTAGGTCAAATTAGTTCGGAAATCGGGATATCTCATGATTTTCTTACGATATAAATCTTAAAACTTCTTGCTAAAGTGAAACCCTGGACTTCCGTCATGATTATATTTCAACAAACATTCAATTAAGTGATGTTATAAAAATTGTAATCCTTTCCAGATCACGTTCGCGGTCCAGGTCGCGGTCAGTAACTCCTAGCGGGTCACCACCGCCGCTGCCAGCACCACCTCCTCCGCCACCACCCTCACACACCTTACATCCTGATAACGCTCTAGGTACTATCAAATTCCAATACTTTCAAGGATAATAAGATCTTATTCTACCATGCAAAACCTATATTTTATTGTCATTTTCTAAGTTTTTAATTCGTATGCGTTAGTGTATTGTAAACAGTAGTGTTTTGTAAGAATTTTGAAGTACCTTCAATTAAATCCGCGATCATACTTCATTTCCACAACTAATTTGAAGTATATTCACGGATTCAGCTATCGAAACTTAAAAGTTTTCACAAAATATCATCACTGAAAAGTAAATGAGAACGTTAACATATTTTGACTATTTAAATAGAATTACATATTCATATCGAAGATATACGTAATTATTTATATTTATGTGAAGGTCGAGGAGCTCTAAGCGTCGCCGGCCGTCAACTCAGTGATCATAGTAACAATCGAGAGTCATCATTAGATGACTCTGGCGTAGTTGATGACCATGATGATGGCGAGCACACATCTGATGACCAAGCGCCACATCCTCATAGACGACATTTGTTGCCCGTACAGCTGCCAGTGCATCCACCAACAACACTACCCCTAAAACAGGTGATATAAGTTTAATCGGACTATTATAACAAATCTGAAAGAGTGAGTGTATGTATGTGTGCACTGTGCAGTTGCACATGCATTTGTTTGCTAGTCCTTAATGCTATAATGGCTGGATGGATTTGGATGAAACTTAGTACGCAGATAGACTATGATTTAGGGTAACACGTAGACTACTGTAGAAACTAGGGACGCATTCAAGCGAAGGAAAGGTAAGTCGCTAGTATAGATATAAATAACGCAAAAATTTTCAGATTCGTTTTTAACTGGTGTCATTAATAGCCAAATCAATCGAAGCAATTTTTTAACTATCCAAACTTAATAACATTTATCATGCAATTTTACAGGAAAACAAAAAGCATGAATTAAAGCAAAAAGACAATTCCAAGACAGAGATACAAGTGGAACACGCGAAAAAGAGTGAAAAAGCAAGCATTCACGAAAGATATCCGCTTAACCCTGATTATCTAAATCAGATTGTGGTTCTAGGTAAAATTCACAATATTTTTATCGCACAGCTTAATCTGTCTTATATAATGCTATCAAAAAAGGTTGACTGAATAATAAAATAACATGATATGAAAAACATCCAAAATATTTTACTTTTAATTTGGTAGCATTATACCCCTTGATTGGCACGGCTTCAACACTGGAAAGCACAAGATCATAAACACGGAAATGCAGCCAATATTTCAAAATATATGCTTTGAATATTCTATTTGAAATTTATCAAAATCATCTTTTTATGTAGCATAGTTTTAATTGAATGCCATAAGTGGCTATTACAATGCATGGTATCAACTTCTTTTTCTACTTTTACAAAACACATGATAACTAATAAATACTTTTAAAACTTCAAACGCTTGCATTTTTCCAAAAAAAATATACTATTATACATATTTATAGATTTCAGTATCTTATTACAGTACAATGATGTAGTATGATTTTTAAATATTTTAGTGTTTATCAGATTATAATCTAACTAGTCACTCTATTTCAATTTGTATCTGCATTCAGATGATAGTTTCTTTGGATATCAGAAGCACCGTGTAAGACTTTTAGTATTCTTGTATTTATTAATAATAAAATATTAAGCCATTTGAATTTGGATTCCATGTAAATTGCACTATTTAATATCCAAAATCAAAAGGCGTTTGGTAGCTTGGCTTTTGTTTATAAGTCCTCACAGCAAAATTAATATCGTTTTAAACTATGTATTTACTAAAATTTATATGCAAAGCTACTAAGGTAGTAGAATTTTTTTGCTAATAAATTAACTATGCTAAATGAATGATTCCACTGATATAATTATTTTTCAAAATTCTCCTACATTTTTTAATCAGAATAAGAGGTAAAATAACAAAAATTTCGTAATAACATGCCAAATCTGTGCAACTTATTCTTAATATTATTTCAAATTTGTTATATGTTTATTAATTTTTATATTATGAAATTTTTGTTATATGATCCTGTAACGATAAACCCTGTAATTATGTGCCTTCCTAAAATAAACCTTAAAAGGCAAGTCTAGAAAATCTAGTTAGATTTGTTAACGCTATAGAAATGATTAATGGTTGCCTAGTGGCTGATAATACTCACCGTTAGTTTCACGTCTCGATGAGGCAACACCTCATTGAACACTTTTGTATGACACTGTTGCAATTTCGCTTCTACCCTCATTAATATCGTCAGGGGCGGACTGGCCATACAAGCGCGCGCCCGACCTCCCCCAAGCGGAGACGACGAAAATTAATGAGCTCAGTTTATTGGCAGCAACGCACAAATCTCATATGGGCAATTACGAGCAAAATTGCACTTACTTCACAGGTTAGTAAAACACAGACGCCAACGCTTCTGCCCCCCAGTCCACCCCTGTTCCTTTTGGGAAGACTGCAGGGTGAATCGATGCGATTGGTTGATTTTTGTTGACTGATAGTCGTAAGAATCGCATTGAAGTCTGTTTCAGGATCATCATTTATATGCTCCGAAACAATATTTTTAATTTACTATGTAAATATAATTTACCCCAACTTTCATGCGATTCGAATGGGATCCTAAAATTATGATAAATAACGGCGTATTGGTGATTCAAAATTTATATCGTACATTTCCTGCGTTTTTCTCTTCTGCCCCAATTTTCCGCTTACAATGCATGTACAACTTTTCAATATAATAATATAATTAACACTGATTTGATTCTGCAAAAGAAAGCTTCGCAACAATATTTGTGCTATTTATATAGCTTACTCGTGCTTTAGCTCTTCTGCTACTTTTCTGTTTCTACTTTCTTACTTTACTACATGTATGTTTGTGTGCGTGTATGTGTTGCTTATTAGTATCCACATTTCTCGTTTACTGATTAATATTATTTGGTCACAGATGAACTTGTGGATAGAAACTGCGAATGCTGCGTGACTTGTTGTATAGACTACGAAGGTTGGCTGCAATTCCAGAACTGTCTATATGGAATAGTAAAGGATCCATTGTTCGAACTATTCATAACGACTTGTATAGTTTTAAATACGCTTTTTCTTGCCTTGGAACATCACGGAATGAGTGAAAATGTTAGACAGGCTTTAGATATAGGAAATAAGGTAAGTTGTTCTAATATTTTTGAAACTGTATATATTTATTAATTTAGTAATTTTATAGCAAATAACTGCTTAGAAATTAAGATATAGTCTAAAACCATTCACTATTCTTCTATTCATTTGATACTTAATAAAATAATTATATTATAGGTTTTCACATCAATATTTACTTTAGAATGTATAATGAAAGTGATGGCAATGAGTAAAGACTTCTTCGCTTGTGGATGGAACATTTTTGACTTAATAATCGTATCTGCTAGCCTGTTGGATCTCATTTTTGAGCTTGTAGATGGTCTATCCGTATTACGGGGCCTTAGATTGGTAAGTTATATAATATTACTGGCTTTTATTATTATTAAAATAGGCAATAGTAAAAGTTAAAGTTTTAATAATTAATGTTTGTTTACAGTTGCGAGTGTTAAAGTTAGCTCAGTCATGGACTACAATGAAAGTTTTGTTGAGTATTATAATATCGACTATAGGTGCTCTCGGTAACTTGACGTTTGTGTTAGTGATAGTTATTTATATATTTGCTGTAATCGGTATGCAGCTCTTCTCTAAATCGTATACACCAGAAAAATTCGACCCTGACCCTGTGCCGAGGTAACGTATTTGAAATACAGGTAATTCTTTACTTAAGTTATTTTTTTATTATATTATTATTTAAGTTCAAAATTTGTTAATATTCATATTTACTACCTTTTACACATGAAGGTGTTATTCAATTTAATATTATTCTATTATAAATTCTCTTAGGTGGAACTTCAACGACTTTTTCCACTCATTCATGATGATATTTCGTATTTTATGCGGAGAGTGGATCGAGCCGTTATGGGATTGTATGCGTGCAGAACAAGCGAGCGGTGCGGAAAGCTGCTTCTTCATATTCTTACCCGCTCTAGTTATGGGCAACTTCATGGTGCTCAACCTCTTTCTTGCTTTGCTGCTCAATAGCTTTAATAGTGAAGAACTTAAAAATAGAAAAGAGGTTTGTTTATATATTTTTAATTTAGGTTTAATTAATTTAGTTAATATTATATAGGTAATATAGGTTTTAATATTAAATACTATATTTTAAAATTATTATAATATTTTTCAGGAAGTAGGAGACGATTCAAAATTAGCTAAAAGTTTTGATAGAATACGTTCGTTAATTGGAAAAAAAGGTTTTCTTATATCTAGAAGTAAAGAGACTGAAAAGAAATCTAAATTAGAAGAGCTAGTTAATGAATATATGTTACAAAATCGTACAGTAGAGAAAAAAATGTCAATTCCTAGCGAACAAAGATTTTCAGGGGTACAAGAAACTATATTATTTCCTCACGACAATATTTATAGTCATAGTTATCAAGAAGCGTTAAATAGGTAAGTAAATACTTTTTCAATTAAAGTCTAATAACATAAGTTATAAATTAAACTTGAATGTAATTTATTTGCTTAATCATTTTTAGGCCAATAAGTGTAGGTTCTGAATTTGGATTTCCACCTGTTTATCAAGCGGGGAATAATTTTAACCATGGCAGTCAAGAAACTCTAAAAGATGTTCGAGACTTAGCGGCAGAACATAAAATAACTAGTATAAGAGAAGATTCCAAAGAAAATCTTGACGATAATTCACCTGTTGATCTCATCACTGCTCAGAGGCTATTAAATCAAATGTCGTCTGGTTATCACACACAACCCTCAGATTCTAGAGGTATGAATGATTGTTCTGAATATGCTTACGCGATACGACCTTTGTATGATAGACACAAAAAATATGCACATAATTTATTCACCATTGCCATCTTAAAGTAAAAGTATAAAATAGATGATTAAAATAATATAAGTTTTAAAAATATTAGATAACATTTCTTTTTTATTTTTAGATGAAAACGAACACTATGAAATGGCGCAAATATCCAGTAGAACAACACCTGAAAAATCAAGGCGTCACGCAAGAGAAATATCAAGAAATCTACTTAGAGAATCAGGGGTTAAACCTGGCGAAGAGGATATGAAGCATCCTTGGCAAACATTAGTTTCTTATGTAGATGAATTAACTGTAGGTGGAAGAAAGAACTCAAAAGGTCAATATGCGGATCCCACGGGAAAGTTTCCGGGATTCGGAAAGCAAAAGGAGCCAAAAGTACCTGAAAATTGTTTTCCTCGACAATGCTATAAACAGTTTGTATATTTATTGATAAAAAGTGAATGGTATTATTTAATTAAAGAATTTATTCAAGCAATCTATTTTCAGGTGCTCTTGCTGGGATGCTTGTATTCAAACGAAATTAGGACAGAAATGGATGTTTATACGTACATTTGTACTGCGTTACGTTGATACTCCAGCTTTTGAGTGGTTCGTCTTAGTTCTAATTTTTGCCTCAAGTATTACTCTGTGTTTTGAGGATATACATTTAGAAAAAAATAAACCACTTAAAAAAATACTTTATTGGACAAACCTTAGCTTCTGCATGATATTTGTTATAGAGATGTTTTTCAAGTGGATAGCGTTGGGCTTCTACCGATACTTCACAAGTTTCTGGACGTTACTTGATTTCACAATAGTGTTCGTAAGTACTCAAAATTACTTTAAACATTAGTACTAAAAAATACATTGACTTTAAAGTAACTCCAAAATAAGTAAAATCTAATAAGACACACAATCATTATTAAAAACGCAACCAAACGTAGCACCTCCTCCTTTTTGAAGTCAATCATTAACAAAAAAATTAAACACCACAAATAGTTTTAGTAACATCTGTATTAAGTCAACTTGTCTTTCAGGTATCAGTATTTAGTTTGTTAATAGAAGAAAATGAAAATTTAAAAGTATTGCGATCTCTTAGAACTCTGAGGGCATTAAGACCTCTAAGAGCCATTTCCCGATGGCAAGGTATGCGTATAGTTGTGAACGCTCTTATGTATGCAATACCTAGTATTTTCAATGTGTTACTAGTATGTCTAGTGTTTTGGCTAATATTTTCTATCATGGGAGTGCAGTTTTTTGGAGGAAAATTTTTTAAATGTGTGGATGGTGACGGAGAATTATTACCCTTAGAGGTAAGGTCTAATGTAGTGTTTTTTGATCATAAACATTTTATATCTTGTATACTAACTAACATGATAATTATTTCAGATAGTTAATGACAAATGGGAGTGTGAATACAACAATTATACGTGGATCAATTCAAAAATATCCTTCGATCACGTTGGAATAGCGTATTTAGCTTTATTTCAAGTAGCTACATTCGAAGGTTGGATGGAAGTGATGGCTGACGCAGTTGATGCTAGAGGTGTAAATTTACAACCAGCGAGGGAAGCTAATCTTTACGCCTACATATACTTTGTTATATTTATCGTATGCGGATCATTCTTCACACTTAATCTATTTATAGGAGTAATTATAGATAACTTTAATATGCTCAAAAAAAAGGTAAAAAATCTTTTTTTTTTTTCAAATGTAAACTTTATAAAACTTTCTGTTATATTTAATGTACTAATCATTTTTTTTTTTCAGTATGAGGGGGGAGTGCTTGAAATGTTTCTCACGGAAAGCCAAAAGCATTATTATACGGCTATGAAAAAGTTAGGTAGGAAAAAGCCCCAGAAAGTAATAAAGAGGCCAAGGAATCAATTTCTAGCTATGTTTTACGATTTATCAAATTCAAGGAGATTTGAAATAGCAATATTTGTTCTTATATTCTTAAATATGCTCACAATGGGCATAGAGCATTACGACCAACCGCATTCGGTATTTTTCGTATTAGAAGTTAGTAATGCGTTTTTTACTACAGTTTTTGGTTTAGGTAAGATGTTTTGTACATTAATTTTATTAATTTTATAGATATTAAAGTAGTTGCCATGTATATATTTAAATGTATTAATTAATATTTTCTCTTTTCAGAGGCAATAGTTAAAATTGTAGGTCTACGCTATCACTATTTTACAGTACCATGGAATGTTTTCGACTTTTTGCTAGTTCTAGCTTCTATATTAGGCATCGTCATGGAAGATATTATGATAGATTTGCCAATATCTCCCACTTTACTTCGAGTAGTTCGAGTTTTCCGCATAGGGAGAATTTTAAGACTGATTAAAGTAAGTACACGAGTTTTCCTTACAATCCATGATTTGTATAAATCTGATGGGTATTTTTCTCATTGTCAAACCCTTTCTTTTCAGGCCGCGAAAGGCATAAGGAAACTGTTGTTCGCCTTAGTGGTATCGTTACCCGCACTATTCAATATTGGCGCCTTACTTGCCTTAATAACATTCATCTACGCGATTATTGGCATGTCTGTGTTCGGACACGTGAAAGAACAGGGAGCATTAGATGATATTGTCAATTTTCAAACGTTTGGTAGAAGCATGCAATTACTTTTTCGGTAAGTTTTGTGAAAATTTTATATTGTAATTATTCTACTATCCTATTTCCTCATATTTCTCAATTTAAGCAAATATTATACTCGCATATTATTTTCTTCTTGTAAAGCACATTATATTAAATTTTATTTTTTATTTACTTTCAGTCTTATGACATCTGCTGGTTGGAACGATGTTTTGGAGTCACTCATGATTCAACCACCTGATTGTGAGCTTGGTGACCACGGACACACTAATGGAAACTGCGGAAGTCCTTTGTTAGCTATAACATATTTCACATCTTTTATCATCATAAGCTATATGATTGTAATAAACATGTACATTGCTATTATTCTTGAGAATTTCAATCAAGCTCATCAAGAAGAAGAGATCGGTATCGTTGAAGATGACTTAGAAATGTTTTATATCAGATGGTCTAAGTAAGTTTTTAGTACTCAAGAGATAAGACACAATTAAAAAAAATCATTTTCTAGATCAGTTTCTTATAAGCTACACTGCATTCAATGTAGCGATAGTAATAAAAATCTTTTTTTTTTCAGATATGATCCCCACGCTACCCAATTTATCAGTTTTGTTCAATTATCTGACTTTATAGCTTCTTTAGACCCTCCTCTAGGAATATCTAAACCGAATACAGTGGCTCTTGTCAGTTTTAATTTACCCATTGCTAGGGGTAACAAAATCCACTGCTTAGACATTTTACATGCACTAGTTAAGCATGTATTAGGTCATGTGGAGGAAACTGACACTTTTAGACAGTTACAAGAACAAATGGATATTAAATTTAAGAAACAATTCCCAACTAGAAAAGAGTTAGAAATAGTGTCTTCTACACGAATATGGAAAAGGGAAGACAAAGCTGCACGAACAATACAACGGGCATGGAGAGAATATGTAAAGTAAGTGTAGAACATAAAAAGATAATAGTTAGTTAGTAACTAATAAGCTTAGGAATATTTTAAATGAACGGAAATGTTAGTTATACTTGTAATTTGAAGTGTGAGATATTGATATAATTAAATTATAGTTAAACAATCATCGAGAACTAAACTGTTTTACTTAAAAACATGCAAATATCACGTTAATTTCACAGCAAATGTTTTTGTATTTCTTTCGTAGAAGGAAAAATCGAAGTCCTTCACAAGAGGAAGAAAGTACAAAGTGGTCTCCAGGACACGGTTGGGGAGGTAAATTAAGTGCGTTGTTGCACGTACGGAGAGGATCACACGCGTCCAGTCGAAAATCATCGAGAGCATCTGATGCTTCTGATCTGAGTGATATTGGCGGTGCTTGGCTTAATTTACCACTTTTATTGCTGCCTGGAGCAACTCCAAATGAACAGGTAATTTTGCAAATTTTTGTAAATTAAAAGTTTTTTCAAAAATTACGGGCTTGAAGGCCTTACACAATTTACGGTTATAAACAATGTTTATTAAGCCGATTGTTACCCGTACGTTCGCCGCACAAACCAAACGTTTACACTAACCAAATTACTGACTTCCAGTAAAGATAAAAGCTCGGCATCATGTCGCGTTAAATGTAGTTTCAGAATGGTAGAATCAGAAAAATTCGGGACAAATATGTATTGTATTTACTTACATTGCTACAAAAAGTTTAGTATTTAAGTTTGTAAGGGATTATTATTTGGTTCAGCAAACTCGAACATTGCAAACTCTGTGTGGAGACATCAGTATATCTTTAGCATAGCTTATTATTTAGAGTTTAGACCCTTTGTTAAAAATATACTGTATAATTTTTTTCAGGCTAGTGGTTCAGAAACCGCCCCACTTCGCAGAAGGTCTGCATATGGCTTGCCACTATTCCTTCGACATCAGGATGCTGTGGACGAGGACGTCGTCCCGAAACGAGCAGGTTCATATGTAATGTTTTGCTTTTTGTGTCTTTCCCTGTAGATAGAATAAAAATGAAAAGTTTCATCAAATTATCCTATATAGTTAAATAAAACATTTTACAATATAACTTTTTAAATTTAATAATACATATGAAGGTTTTCATTTTGTGTTTTTAGCATCGCAATACGTCTTAAAGTTAGACGTAATGCTAAAATAATGTTTATGTTACAAACGCATGAGTGTTTCATTATTATTAATTGTAAAATATTCGACGTGTCTTATTAATAGATATATAATATGTACTTCTCCCATTTAGTAAGTTATAAAATATTTTATTTAATATGTTTTTAATTAATGTTTTCCTTAAATGTTGCTGTTATCTTTATCGTTATTTTAAATTTCAGATTATTAATAAGCTTGTGCATGCTTACCCCTCTTCTTCATGCGTCTTACGCAAATAAGCGCTTGCAAAGGTGTTTGCTAGTTTCTTTGAAATCCAGCTGCATGTTTGCCTTTGTGTCGTCCTTTTTATTTTTAATATCGTCAAGATATTTTTAGGCCTTGGTTGGATCAGGTAAATATATAATTTAATTTCATTAATTAAATCACAAATTCAAACTTCATTACGTTTATCAATAGCGATGAAATTTCTTAAAATTAAGAAAACAGTAACAAGCCTGGGATGCGTTCATTTGATTTAGTAGTAAATAACAATAAATCTAAAGTAGAGATAAAATGAAGTAAAAGGAAAAATAAAAAAAGGCATAACAAGCCAACCTTAATATTACAGGTTCACTTCGTCTAACCTCCCGGCGTAGCTCGGCGCGTCGTCCCACCCCGCCCGCGCGCGCTTCCACCCCCTCACCTCACGCCAACAGCGCTGTCAGCATCCTTGTGACGGAAGCGTCCCCCGACGCCGCGCCACCACCCGCCGCGCCCCCTACCGTCGTCCGCGTGCTAGTGCACAGAGAGAGCGACGAACACCCCAGCTGATCGACACCCGACGAGCCCGAGGCTCCAGGCTCTTAGCGACTCAGCCACAGAACCACAGATTATATAAGCAAAACGTCAGTGTCAACTGTCAGAACTGTCAAAGATCGATTATTGTGTTCACAGGCGGGAAACGGTGATATTACAACGGTTAGTATTGTGATTTTTTAAATTTTAGACTAGTGATATTGTTATATTTAACATTGAAGAGGATCTTTTAAATTTATTATTACCGGAGACTTCCAAGCGCAATAAAATAGTTCACTCGAGTTAAACAGATTGATACAGTTTTAGCTTACGCTTAAATAAACGCCCATTCGTTCGTTAGCTGTTTTTTATTATAGATAATTAAGTACCCCAAATAGAGTAGCGTTGAATGAAGGTATATTACTTTGTTATTGTAAATAGCGTTATTATATACAATATATAAGCCACCGACTGGAACAGTGTCGAAAAATTTTTAAAATGAAAAATAAACTTTTTACTTGCGCAATAAATTTAATAGGATTTATAGAAATAGTCCATGATAATAATTATCGTTTAAGAAAGAGTTAAAACCTTTTTTATTAATTTAGATTGTCATTAGCAAAAAAAACTTAGGTATCAATAGTTAAATAATTCCTGCATTTTGTTTAATATTCCATTTAAAAATTAATAAATAGGTTTATTTACAAAAAAGAAATTAGACTTTAATACAAAACGTATCTTTATAACTTTCATATTCTGTAACAAAATCAATACAAATAATAACTTTCAACAATAAAAAATATATAAAATATGTTCTGTGTACCCAGCATTGCAAAGAATACGTATATAACGCATTTTATAAAATAGTGATAAATATTAAAAAATCGCACAAATATTATAATTTTATTATTAAGTAACATACACATTAGCAAACAATTTGTAAATAATTACCTAGAGCTGACAATATTTTGTTATAAACGAACTAGATACTTTTATTATGTCGTACTGCTCAGATTATACATTTACATATAAATAGAAAGTCCATATTGTTACAAAGAAGAAAAGCAAAGTTTAAATTAAAATAAATAAAATTTAAAAAAAGTATTAATTAGCTTATTGAACGTTGTATGTTAAGTAATGCCAATATATTCAACATGTTAAAGAAAATTATTTAAAAAAATAAGAGCGCCATTTATCGTTTAAAATTGTACTTTTCATTTAAAAATATAAAATTAAAATAAAATGAAATTAAAGCTTTATTTATTTTCCTGTAGTAATGTTTTTGCATGTACCCGTCCAATGGATTTCTTGTTATATAATATTTCTTTCCGCTAATTATGTACAATATATGTAGTTGCAATATAGCAATATATATTAATATGAATTTTATTATTTAGATATATTTATAATATAGATATTTCTTACGTATATATATGTCAATTTTTGTGTTAAAACAATATTATATTAAAATTTAACAACACAAAATAAACAGTCGGGAACTTACCTCGGTTTTTTTTACATTCAAGTAGAGATTAACCCAGTGTCATTGAAATTGCGTGGCCTGACGAATGTGTACATTAATGTCCTTTTTAGTTCCAATATGTTATGAATAACCAAAAAGAGTTCCAAGCGTTTTGTGAGTTAAAAATACTACCTATTTTAAAATGTTCCTTTTATCTTAGTCTGTGTTTTTTGGCCTATATTCCGAAGATTGTAGATTTTATGTATAAGTAAAATATAATTAATGAGGGTATTTACCGTACGCACGGAACGCAGTTAAGATTAAGGTTTGGTATTCGACAAGGAGGAGCAAACTAAAGATTGATTGTAAAAACTTGGTTGAATGGTTAGTCAGTATGTCACTTGAAGAAGTAAATGAAGTAGTGTATTTGGAAAGTGTGTTTAGCAGCATGTTTAGAAGAATGAAATGGATGTCGGATACTGAAAGATGTATCGCTAGCGATAACAGAGTACCTAAACAGCGCTCTGACTACTGTAGTGAAGCGTGATCTGTGATTAAAAATTCTGCTATTTTAAAAGTATACCTAAGAGTATACATATATGTAGTAAAAAGTACATACATGTGAGGTGTGTAAAGTTGAGTGAAGTTAAGCTGATAAAATCCTCAAGGAACAGGTATGCAAGATAGAAAGATACATTTTTTCAAACCATATTTTCATTTAAATCTGTTAAAAGTTTTAAGTGAAAATATGTTTTGAACAAAAAAAAACTAAAAAGTATGCGCTCAGATATTTTAGGCGCGTTTGGATTATAAAGAAGAGAAAGTGTCTAGCAAAATAGAAGATTTCTTTAATTAAAATCAAGCATTGCTTATTCTTATCTCATTAAAGAAGCCCCAAAGATTAAAGAACATACAGATCGTACAGCAATTGGCATTCTAATCTGTTTACCCTAATAATATTATGTTCCTTATATTTATTTTGAGGTTGTAACTACGACAGTGACGCTGGGTTAAAAATATTATACTTCATTACCGAAAAGTTTTAATTTAATCCTTGTAAAGACCAATACATAATTTTTGAACAAATTAGTTTTACCTTCTAACGAATAGAGACCAAATTCTTCAATTATGTAACTTTATTATATATAAGATTAAAAATAAAATGAGACAACCATCTCTTGTTTACGTCTGGCCTTGCAATAAATTGAATACTGTAAAACTAATTTTTAAGTACCTATGTATTTTAAAAGAAAAATACGAATATAATGTACAATTCATGGAATGTTTATAAGTAAAATTTTCAACGCAATTATAAATTTTGAATATTGGCTACTTTTATGTAGATGCATGATCTTTCTAAAAGAATTTTAATAAAGGAAATTAGGTATGTTCTAAATTAATTTCTAAGTGATTTTAGATTTTCGACCCTTACACTTTAAAAAGTAATATTGTTACCACCGCGCTTTTACAAGATTTACACTACTGCTTTTAAAAATCCTTTAATATTATAGCGTTTAAAACCGTTTTAACCGGAATTTTTAAATTCTAACGAAAATGACGTTACGATAGATTAGTAATGTTTAAAATATACTGTTTTATTATTATGTAAATAGGTAGATAAAAAGAGAGTGCAATAATTTTTCATAATTTTATGTAGTAAAATTTAGGAATTACTTTAAAAAAAATATTTGTGAAGATGTACGATGTACATTTAAAACTATGGTAGCTAGACAAATGCATTATGTAATACCATAGGCAGCATGGATTGAGCGATACAAGCTATTATTGAGAATAAAAGGTAGAAAAACTGGTTGAAAAAATGAAAATCTATCATGATAGCTTACTCTTGAACAGGAAAGATCGCACAGTCCATGTTCCACGTCTGTGTCGTGTTGAACATTGTTCAATTTGTTCAACTTATGTAATATATTAGTTAAATTTAAATTGTATTATATGTAAATAAACATTTCAAGTGAAACATGCGAAATATGATTTTCTTCCGAGGTACAAAATACAAATTAACCATGTTGAAAAGTATGATTAAAAAAAATATCGAATAATTGTATTTTTATTTTCCACGTCCTTTTATAATTCACATTACGAATATCACTATTGGCAACATTGGCAACAGCAAGTATGGCTAAAATATAACAGTTATATGAAATCACGAACAAAAACCGTGACAGCACGGTTCACAAATACAATTCCTCTGAAAACCTTTTACCTACTTATCTGTGTTAATAATTAAGTGACTATGTCACCTAAGTATTCTATCCGTTAATGAACATTGAACATTCTAAATAAAACTATCTTTTTGGATTATTTCGCGGATTTACTTTGATTTTTAATTCCCGATGTTTCGAATGCTTTACAGTAGGTACTTTAAGAGATGAGTAAAACATTTTTTTTTTAACCAGTGTGCTTGTAACAATCCTTTAAAATTAATTTTATTTTGTTAAAAATTGGCCAAACCGGTTCATCAAAAGTGTGTCAAAATATACTAGTTTAGCCCAGTTTAGTAATTTAGTTTGACTTAAATACTTCAGGATTAATTAGATTGGCCTAGACCAAACTGATTGAAATAACATAGCACTTATAATATTGGGGGTTCTGGGTTTGAAATAAAAAATAGACCTAACGAGAAGGCTAAGGAGCGAAGTGCAACTTAGCTCCCGCCTCTTCTTCTCTTCGCGTTCTCAACCTACGTTATCCAAGTCGGGCCTGCCACATAAATAATACCACCCACTCCTTCAGAAGCCGCGTCCAATATACTAAACAGCCGAATAATGCCTCAAAATACGTTCATCCTCAACCAAACTAGTTAAGCCTAAAGTATATACTATATAGTATTTTGTCCAGGCTAAACTATCCTGGCACACTTTAGATGAACCGGTTTGGCCTAGGACAAAAAAGTTTGGCCTGAAATATAGTTTGACCAGTAACATATTACATATCTACTTATTACAGGGCGGACCTGGTGTAAACTAAACTATACATATATTTTAAAATGTAAGATTCTATGGTATATGTACATGTGAGAAATAAATAAAATAAACTGTAGGTCTCAAACAATTATGAATATATATCAGTAACGCCATCTTCTGGCAGTTGTTAGTACCTTATTATACTTTCACTTCGACACAAATGACTTACTATATTATTAGATGCACCATTCCATATAAAAGACATGAGGAAGAATTTTGCCTTTTTCTCTCGCCAGATGTTGCGATCACTATGGCCCTCAGTATTTTGTAAAGCTCTATATCATAGATGGGTTTATTTTTCGTTTTATTTAAAATTTAATTAATTAAAATGACAAATTGTGCAGTGCCAGGGTGTAAAGAAAATGGATATCATTTGTTCCTAAAAGACAAAAACTGAAGTAATTGTGGGCTAAAGCAATAAGACGACCAATATTGATGAAATCACAAAGTTTGTATTTAAGGCTACGTGGACATCATTTTACAGGAAGTGATTTCAAAACTCTTAAATGTTTTGTCTACAGGTGAATTTTTATTTTTTGTAATTCTTTACATATTAATTATTTACAGTTTCATAAAAACTTTTCATCCCCCATTTTACCACAACTCTACTTCACCTCTCTTCAATACAATTAACTAAACACATATTTAGTTAATTATATTGAAGAGCATTAATACCAAGTTTCAAGTAATTTTGATCATAAATAATTCTTTGCCCATATAAACTGTGTTACCCCCTTTTACCCCTTTAACGGATGAATTTCGAAAAAAAATCAAATAAATATATTTCTTATTTTTTATGTTAAACATCACTTTGTGTATTTCACATTAAAAATGACAGAATTTGATACAATCTTTCATCCCCTATTTTACCCACTTAGGGGATAAATTTCGAAAAATCATTTCTTATCAGACGCCTACCTACATCATACGATTTCTACGACCAGCGGTTTAGTGTTGATCCATCAGTCAGTCAGGACCACCACAGGTTGCACCTATCCTTCTCAATTCTTCCTTCAGCCGGAGTAACTTCCAGGCACAATACATTGCACAGATAAGATTCGAACACAATAGAAGCACAAAAGCAGGTAAAAAAGAGATATCATAATAAACTGCTTAATCTCAGACTGAACGTAAATAGATCATACATGTAGAGCCCTCCTTTCAAGAAATCTTCCCCATTCTTCAGGACTATTTTTGTTTGCTTGAATATATTAAATAAATAATAATAATAAATAAATATTATGTTGGGACATTAACACACAGCACCATCTAGTTCCATGGTAAGCAACGAGGCCTGTGTTATCGATACCAGATAGTTGATATAACTATATTAATATAAACACCCATGACTGGAGTACAAACATTCATGCTCATCACACAAATAAATGCCCCCAGCGGGACTCGAACCCGCGACCGCTGGCACAGCAAATAGGGTCACTACATACTGAGCCAAACGTGTCGTTGGTATATTATAATAGATGTTGTTAATCCGCAATCTTTCGTGCTATATATGAAAACTAAAATATGTTAAGTATGTACTGCAAAATTCATCCCGTATTCAAATCAGTGACTTATTTAGTTCTTTACCAGACTGCGGCGAAACCCAAAGGAGGATTATGTGTTTAACCTGTATGTTTGTCTGATACTATGTTCTCTCGTAATTACTAAACGGCTTAACCAATTTTGACGATTCATACGTCATTCAATTCTTCTTGATAACGTCAAAGGGTATACAGATATCATTAAAAATAAAAATTATGGACGTCAATTTGTTTCTCGAAAAAATATTTTTTATTCTGAGTCAATTGAATTGGGTATCAAAATAAGTTTTGATTTGAGAGGTGATTACAAAAATATGCACAACTTATATATAAACATAATTTAGCATAAGAAATTGTTAAAAGTAAAAATGTCTTAACTGACCAAAATTAAAAAGCTGTAAATAAAAAAAAAATTACAAAAATACCAGACTGTGTAAAAAGTGAATAAAAAAAAACAAGTTGACGAGGGAACATAGTATTATAAATCTATTGACATTAGACATTTATTTAAGCCAATTTTTCATTGTATGTGATGAAACCCCATAACTTCGACTTTGAAATATGTATTAATTATATTATACACCATGTGACTTTTTATTTAAAGACCTATTAGAATGCAATACTTTTAATAAAGAACTACAAGAATATCATGCCTTAAAATGGTTTCCTTTTGATCTGAAATTGCATTTATGACATAGTTATGTTTTTAGAAGTAAAAGAGCTAATATTATTTTAGATTTAATGTCAAACTAAATACTTTTAACAATGAATATAATATGGTACAAGCAATTTTACCTGAATTTCTAGCTAAAATTACTTATACACCATTACATTTCCCTATAAATAAAAATGGATTCTTATTTCTTTCCATGATCTACTTGGTGGATACTCTAGTACGGCGATTCCATGAAAAATTAACTCCATAGCTCTTAGGTTTGAATTCTTTGTCTAGTTTAGGTACATCCAAATACCACATCCAACCATTCTTTTCACAGTGTTCAATAGCTTCATCAGGAGATGAAAACTCAATTTTCATGTTAGACAAAGGGTCTCCGGTAGAAGTCCAGCCCATTAGAGGATTTTCCCATCGTTGGCGAGTATCAAACTCCATTTCCCAGTGATGAGTGTTGCTAGTTCCACTTTGCATAGCATTCTTTGAAGGTTGATAAATGCGAACTCTACGAGTTCTAATGTGTTCTTCAGGTATTCCAGTAATTGGAGTTAAATCAACCTGAGAAAAATAAAGAAAATAATTATTGTCATAAAATTTAAATTTAAAGATACAAATTTAAATTTAAAGATATAAAAAACATAATACAATTTTGAATAAATTTAATTTTATTTCTACCTTCTTAGGTACAGTGATAGTGGCATCTTGAACACTTCTCTCCTTCACTTCTTCAGGCAGAGCTAACACGGCTTCATTATCAATGATAGGTGCCTCCTTACGTTTGAGAGAATCATCTATCGCTAATTGTAGAGAAGATGTTGAGAAAGCTGGCGCAGACCTAAAGATATGATACTATTAAATTAATGATGGAATAATACATAGAATAAAAAAAAAAGAATTATCACTTATTTTTACCTTGAAAGAGCTGTTCTAGACAGCTTAGATGTGGCACTTAATATTTTTAACATGGTTAAAAACCTTTCTTCTTGTTGCTTTAAATTATTTTTATGTGATTACCCAACAAGATGAACATCTGATATTTGACAATTTTGACGTAAAAATAAAATTTTATTACAGACTAAAATTCTTCACCATGTCATAGCTACAATTTACAAACCATGAAGAATATAGACAAGGAGTCCAATCTCTGCATGTAAAAGTTGTTCCAAAAATTTGAAAAAATAATAGTGGGCGCGCAGAGAGCGCTGCGGTCGGTATGTTCCTAGAAGGAGAGGGAAATTCCCGGTATATTCAAATATATGTATAAAGAATGTAAAAAAATCCTATTTATTTATTGTATGTAAACGAGCTGTTCATAATAACTAGATAAGTATTAAAGAAAAATACATAATTATTATAACTAGAATTCATTTTTCAATTAATTAATTTCACACTGATTTGTTTATCATTTACTTCGCGCTATTGACACAGCTAAACTCACCTAGCAACTACGTAAATCAGCATGACTAGTGGCAGTCTGTGGAACTATAGCTCTAAGTAGCATTTTTATGGTTCACCAAACTTGACCCTCAAGGATTTTTTTACTTCTAATGTTTGAAATTTTATTTTCACATATCGTTTGTTCGTCGTTTGTTCCTGATTGTTCGCCATAAATAATTGTTCGTAAATTGTTTATTTCTAAATAAATAAATAAAAATGTACCCTCAAAATAGCCCACTCAATCAAAATTTATAATTTTTCTTGTTTATGTTTAAGTAAACGTTTCTGCAGCGAATGCTCAACGTGCTGCCACTAGTAAATATAATTATGTAAAACAAGCTTACAAAAAATAATTGCAATTCATAATTAATTATAATGTATAAATTTTCTTTTGAATATCAATATAACCTTACAAATAAAAATTAATTTAGCTGATATTTGACAATTCTTAGCACTTTTCTTAGTGAAAAAATGATTACAAAAATAAAAAAATCCAAATTCCAAAAAATATAAGCGTAATTTTCGAACAAATTTGTTTGATTTTCAATTTGATTCATTCAAAAAATAAAAAAGTTATCAAACGTCGGCTACTTCCAGTATCATATTTTATAAGTATAGGCCACGGTCATTATTCATAAAAATATACTATTATCATGAAACATTTTTATTATAGATACAGTATTTGCAACACTTATTTACTTCAACGCTCAAAAGGCTCCATAATTCATTCCACTTGGATAAATTATGATTCCAATGCTCGGGACTAAGTGGAACGGGAAAATCCGTGGTCGTGAGCATGATCGTCATGAGCAGAGATAAGGAACAAAAAGAGCGGTCGTGAGCACTTAGTGGAACGTATACCCTGTACAAGTTAGCTTGATCTTTTTGACAGATGTAAATTTTTCTGATCGACATAACTTTGCAATGACGAACATATTATTTTCTTAATTTAATGATTTTAAAAATTGTAAAAATATTAAAAAAATTAATATAACACAAAAGTCCCTAAAGATTCAAGCGTTATCCGAAAATTTTAAGACTTTTTATTGCTTCAAAGTAAAATTTAACTTGTACAGGGTATAGCATCTGTGCTTCCAACATTGAACATTTTTAGCCAATGCTGTCATTTTGATTTTTGACAGTTTCTGACTTTTTGTATGCTTTTTGTCAAGGTGATATTCCTAACAAAAATCTAGATTTTCGTAAACGAAAAATTATTAAAGATTAATGTACTTATAATAGTTATAGTGCGATTAATGTATTTATATTTAAACAGCTACACGTGAAATAAGATGTCTTGCTTCATTTCCATGAATAAACCGATTTGTGCCACCGTTTTCATGTAAAGGTACAATATTTCAAATTCCAACTTTCTAAATTTAAATACTCAATGTCAAGGGCAAATGTAATATAATATTATTATTGTTTGTTTTAATATCATGCCAATAATTTATATTACTTGATAAAAATCTAATTTTGCTTGCTTACAATGCTATCATATTTCATTTGAAAGGTGTAATATATATATATATATATATATATATATATATATATATATATATATATATATATATACATTATACATATATTATATTCACATAGTTATAATTATCCCAATATTATCTTACAATATTGGAAATGTTAAGTATATGCAATATTGCATAACTTTTGCAAGAGAAAAATGTTTTTATTATGTATCCCATAAATCCAGTTTTGACTGCTTTTTAAGTAAATATATCTTATTTATTTTATTGTTTTTCAGATTGTCACACAAACCATTATGTGGTGTTAAAGAAACCAAGACCCTATGGGGTCTGGCTTAGCCACCCCTATCATTGCTCATACAAAATATTTTACTGTTCCATATCTATTCTGTACCTGTAAATTATATTTATACTTATTGATTTTATTGATTTAAATAAATAAAATAATTTAAAGATGAATAAGACTATTGAAGTAGATTGTACTAGACGTTGTAAGTCAAGGGTTCATGGGCAGGTTTTGACTAGTGCCATAACCAAGAGATCTATTAGTGATGAATCTCTTGCCAGTTTTATTAAATCAACTTGTGCTAATTTTGCCAAGGCATTTGATTTTGAGGTAAGCCCTATTTAATTAAATATTATGTAGTAACTTTTTGATTATTTTTAAATAGTAAAATAGTGAAAACATTTATTTCATGTTGTTGTTTATAATTATATTTCAAGTATAAAATAATATTTTGTGTTAACCTGACATAGGAACATAGATAAATATTTTTTACTTTACTGTCCAATTGAAATGTATGGTATGGTATGGTATGGTATGTTCGGGCTGTTCTCCGCAACTCGACGACTATGCGCCTATTTTGCGTGTGGGGGGAAATTAGTTTTGTTTCATTCTTGCCATCCCAGTTCCTCCAAGAAGTTCAGCAATTTCTTCGTTTTGCCAAATATTTCCGGGAGTGTGCTGGGGGTCCCAAGATGTTGTGCCCGGTATGCCGCTACACCTGGACAGTACAAAATAACATGTGCAGCCGTTTCATCAGCCCTCATGCAGGCCCTGCAAAGTGGGCTGTCGGTTATACCTATATTAAATAGATGTTTGTTGTAAGGTCCGTGCCCCGTTAGGGCCGCAGTTATCTGTCTAATTTGAGGTCTGTTGAGTTTGATTAGACGGTTAGTCGTTTTGGCGTCGATGGTTGGGAGCGATTCCCTCGCCTGTCTGCAATCTACGACCTCACGCCATAGTTTATTGTGTTGGCGTTTAGTGCGTTGTCGGATTTGGCTTTTGAGCCAGCAGGAAGGTAGTGAGACGATAGGCTCTGGTCCTATCGTCGTAATGTCGGAACCTCTTCTTGCTAGCTCATCAGCCCTATCATTTCCCCACGAGTTACTATGGCCTTTAATCCATTGTAAGGTGATCTCATTTTGGTCACTTACCTGTGTTAAAGCGTTGTGACATTCATAGATCAAACCTGATGTGGTGGTGTTGCTATTTAATGCTTGTAAGACTGACATACTGTCTGATAGTATGCGAATGGAGTAGCCTTTTACATCCTTTGTCGCAATTGTTCTGGCTGCCTCAAGTATACCTAGACATTCAGCTTGGAATACTGTGTTGTAGGTACCTAAAGGTATTGAAGTTTTAATGTTTAGATCATCAGAGAATATCCCACAGCCTGTTCCTGATTTGGTTTTCGAGCCGTCGGTGTATATTCTCAGGTTTTTGCTATCGCGACCCTCATATGTGTCTTCCTCTAGCTGTATTTTGTATTTTTTGTCAAAAATATATCTTATTTGTATTCCGTCGTTGGGTGCTCCCGCGAGAGGAATGTCCTTGACTACGTCCGTTAAAATTTTTGTGTGCGGTGTGTCTGTTTTTCTTAGCAGCTTTTGACTATCTAGTCTTATCGCAGTAGTCGCCGCTTCTTGTTGTATATACAGGTGTAGTGGTAGAAGGTTTAACATGGCTTCGAGGGCCGCGGTGGGTGTTGTTCTCATGCAGCCCGTCACTGCCATGCACACAAGCCTCTGCCAGCTTTGTAGCTTAGTTTGTGCTGTAGTTAGGAGTGTTCTGCGCCACCATACCACGGCACCATAGCTGATCATAGGTCGTATAACTGCCGTATACAGCCATAGGGTTAGTTTGGGGTTGAGACCCCATTTTTTACCTAGCATTCTTCTGCATTGCCAGAAGGTGATACTGGCTTTGTTTAATTTGTTGTCTAGGTGTTTGGACCAGTTTAGTTTGTTGTCTAGAGTAATTCCTAGGTATTTTACTTCTGTTGTTAGTGTCAGGGTTGAGTTAAAGAGTTTCGGTAGGGTGTAATTCCCCAAGATTCTTTTGTTTGTGAACATTATTAATTCTGTTTTATGTGGATTGACCGTCAGATTATAATCTTTACACCATTTTTCCACTATTTTCAGGGCCGTCTGTGTTAATTCACAGATCGTACTTGCGAATTTGCCTGTTACAAGGATTGCTAGGTCATCTGCATATCCTATTGTGTAAAATTTTTTGTCGTTGAGTAGGGTTATTAAATCGTTGACTACGAGGTTCCACAGAAGAGGTGACAGCACCCCTCCTTGTGGGCACCCTTTGGCAACAATGGCTCCTTGTTTGTTGTCGTTTCCCAGCCTGACCATTCTATTCGCTAACATGTGTTGGATCCAGTTAGTTAATACTGGATTCACATCATGTCTGTTAAGTGCGGCTCTGATGCTGGTAAAGTTGGTTTTGTCAAAAGCACCTTCAATGTCTATGAAGGTACCTAGGCATATGTCTTTGGTGTCTAGCGCCTCCTCAATTTTGCCTACTACTGCATGGAGTGCTGATTCCGTTGATTTGCCTGAGCTGTAGGCGTGTTGATTACTGTGTAAGGGTATCTTTGACAGTATGTTATCTCTCAGGTATCTGTCACATATTCTTTCCAAAGTTTTAAGTAAGAATGATGTGAGGCTGATTGGTCTGTAGGATTTTGCATCCGAGTAGTCTGATTTCCCGGGTTTCGGTATGAAAATTACCTTAACCTCTCTCCAGGTTTTGGGCACGTAGCCAAGTGCTAGACATGCTTGGTATATTTTGTTAAGTATGTGATACAGTTCTGGGCCTCCCCATTGTATGAAGGCTGGGTAGATACCGTCAAGGCCTGGTGCTTTGAATGGTTGGAAGCTTTTGATGGCCCACGCTATTTTCTTCGGGTTTATGACCTCCGTTGCAAATTGCCATGAAGTGTCTGTTGTGTCGTGGTCTGTGTCTGACCATTTGGTTTCATTAGTAATTGTGCAGTCGGGAAAGTGCGTCTGCAGAAGTACTTGATGTGTTTCCTCCAATGATTTGGTGAATGAGTTGTCCGGTTTCCTTAGGGAACTCAGTTCTCTTTGCGGTTGACCGGTAAGAATTTTACGGATTCTGTTTGCCTGTATAAACGATTCTATGGACTCACAATATTTTCGCCATGCACGATTTCTCCAGTATCTTATACGTTTTTTGTACCTGGCTTTAACATTCTTATAGTGGTCCCAATCTAGATCGTTGTATGTATTCATAGCTCTATTAAAGGCTTTCCTAACCTTGGTTCTAAGGCGTTTTAACTCCGGACCCCACCATGAATGTTTGTCAGCCGGGTTTTTCGGAGGGTGAATTAATGGGCATGTTGCTTCGTAGCATTTGGTCATTAACTGTGTAAGTTTGTTGACTAGTTGTTCGATACTATCGGTTTCTGTAAGTCTGTCGGGGCATTCAAGCACCTGCAGACCTTCGATGAGTAGTTTGCGAAATTGCTCCTTATTTGTTTTTCGAGCGTTTCTGAAGGGTTGGGGGTGTGTGGAATTTAGCCCTAGATCGAAGCGTATCCACCTATGGTCCGAGCAGGAAGCTTCATCAGACACATGCCAGTTGGATATCAGTTTGGCACCACCGTCGTTCGCTAGCGTGAGATCAATAATACTATTGGCACGTCTTGTTACAAAGGTAGGTTTGTTACCTGTGTTGATAATGTCTAGGTTAGTGGTCGATAGATATTCAATTAATATCTTACCTCTAGCATTTGTGTTTTCGTTACCCCAGATCGTGTGATGGCAGTTCGAATCTGTGGCAATTATGATGTCTAGTCCTTCTGCTTCGCAGTAGTTGATGAGTCTCACCAGGTCTTGTGGGGGGGGGTCCTCTCCGTCTGGCATATATACCGACGAGAGGACTACTTCCCTTGACGTCATCTGGGTTTTGGCTGTTTTTATTGTGCAGATATCTCTGGAACAGAAGTCAGTTAAGATCTGCACAGGAATGTTATTTGAAATGTATATAGCGGCCCTTGTTTGGGCTTCGTTGCTTGTTATTATCTTACCTCTTAGATTGTTTAGTCCTTGTATAGACCCTGACCGAGAGAGCCAGGGTTCTTGGATGAAGGCTACGGCTGTGTTGTTTACCTCCAACCACTTGCGTAGCTGTGCCGTGGCGGTGAGACTGTGGTGGAGGTTGATTTGGAGGGCTCGACTACTTGGTAAAAGGGACCCCATCGTCAGAGTCATCCCCTGTACCAAGGTCGAGCTCCTCAATCCCCTGGGCCCAGTCCCCGACACTCTCCGCCTCATCACTGACGCTCGCCATTTCGACGTTCGTCAGATCGTACGGCATGTCAGAGGGATCCAGGGGGAGAGGGTTGTTGTCCCCGCTGCTGGTGCTGGGATGTTGTTCCTTACCGGTCTGCACTTTTGAGGTGTCCGTTGTTTGTGTGGCCGTGCTGTTATCATCGGTCTGCTTCGGGGGTAGTTCGGTGAACTTGCCCTTGCGTTCTTCAAATTTCACGTAGACGGCACCCAGTAGATAACTGAGCTGTCGTCCACGTTTGACTATTTCGTTTACCAGGTCCTCAGGGATGCTGACTAGGATGAACGTCCCTGTGTTTTGTTGTTGGGCAGTGTGTAGTAGCCAACGCTCCACTCCTGCCCATGGGTTGAAGTACCGGAGTGCCTCCCCTATTTGGTTAGGTGCTGCTTTTCCTGGTATCAGGATAGCACACCTAATTTTCTTCGGGAGATCCGCCTGTTTGCGGACCTCTACCTTTACTCCGGAGGTTATTGTGTGGCCATGGATAGCTGATCTTAGCCACTCCATGGCCTCTGCATTTGCACACCATATTTGTAGTGATCCACCAACATAAGTAGGTCTGCCCTGGAATGTCGGTGGATTGCTTGCTTTGGCCTGTACTAGAGACCAGAGTTTGCTGTTAAGCACCTCCTGGATCTCTTCTGCCTGTTCTCTGGTTAAGGGCCCCAAGTTGCCAGCTGTGATTGCCGCTATGAGGTCCGATTTGGCTGCCGCAGCATAACTTCTTGGGGTAGCGCCCGTGCGAGCCTTCTTTTTAGTTCCGCCGGGTGTTGTTGTCTCATCTGGACGGTGTCTCTTATTGGTCCTGCTGTCTCCTCCAGTGGAACCAGAGGTCCCTGCTTTGGGGGGCTGCAAGTCGCTCGTGTTTTGTCCTGGGGCTGATGTGCCCACCGTGTTGTTGGATGCAGGAGTTGGTTGGGCAGTTACGGCGTGCACCTTGCGCTTCCATCTGTTAGATGCATTTGGCCTCTTCCTGCGCTTTTTCTCTGGGACATTTGCTTCCGCACTACCAGTGTTTGTTTTACCTGCCTTCAAGGGTAGGTTTTTGTTTGCTTTGCGGGAGGTTACCACTGTCCATGGTCCTCCTGCTGTTTCCGGGTTAAAGTGGGTAGTTGTAGACGCTGCCGTGGCCGCCTCCTTTCCGGCCGTCCCGATTGCCTTCGCGTTGGCAGACGGGGGCAGTACCGGTTTCCCGGATGCCTCCTCGTTAGCCTCAGCGGTGGTTCTCGTTGGGTCGGTCAGGGGTGCCGGTGGAGCATCTTCAACCTCCCTCTTCCCTTTGTCGGTTGCCCCAGCCCCAATCATGGATGGGGGGGCCTCCAGTAACCTGGCTGCCTCCTCGCCACCAATGCTCGTGGTTGCTGCAACCGGTTTAGGGTGTCCCGTGAGAGATGGAGTGAGGGGGCCTCGTAAGGCCTCCACTGACCTCATCTGATGTTTTTGTTGTTCTTGGGTAGGGGCTGGCAAGGTTGGCTTGGGAGCCTTGGGTTGCCCCTTGGTTCCTTTACCCGCCTTGCCTTTGCTACCCGTTTGGCGATTCGCGTGGGAACCTCCCACAGGAATTCCTGTGTTTGGCTCACCGGCCGCGTCCGTTTCGGTTGTTTTGGTAGGGGCTTCTTTGGGGTGACCCTCAGATGCCACCTTGATTTTTGTTTGCTTGAATCCTTTATTATCCATAGCTATTATATTTAATATTCATCTGCTAGGCTTCCCACCCTCCACGGAGCCCGCAACTGGGAGTGCTCTTAGAGCACTAGGACTACCCAGCAGATATAGGTAGAGAGGGATGGCGTACGGTGCGACATCAGGGGCTCGGACGCACGTGCCCGAAGGCCTCGTGCTATGTGTGGCTGGCAAACCGGATTCTGGTTCGCCAGTTGTTCCACACACCCTTGCTCCATCAGCATGACTTTCCGCTTCCCCCCCCCTACCTCACCTACGGCCCTCTGACGGGACGTATAACCGTTTCCCCTAAGTTGGTTAGACTCAGGGGCTGCTGTTTAGCACGAAATCGGGACCAAAGGGGTGTGTTGCCGGCTGGTCTGGCTCGACTCAACCTCCCAGGATTCCGTCATCCGCACGTACAGCGCTCAACTGCGCAGGCTCTAGCGCAGGTAGGTGTTCTAATAGATTTAAGATTGTCTAGTATACGTACATAAATAACGGGCTATCCTACCTCTGGTGCTTGCCCAGGCACATATATATAGTAATATATTATTGTTACTACATACATATATATTTTATTTAGACATACTATAATAGTCACGGCCCACCTACTAGTCGTGATGTTTTAATACTATACAATAGTAATAATACTGGAGGGTGCAGTGGAATAGACTAAATATTAATAGTTTTACTTATATTACATACATTTTACGTATTTGCCCTCTGAACCGCCCGGTGGTTTTGGTTGTGCCTATTTCAGATGGAAATAGACCTATATAACAGGGCCGGCAACCTCGAGAAGGTTAGTCCACCGGAACTTGCCTTGGGGATCTTTGCGACTTGCGCTACTCCCAAGACCGACGCCCCCCTACCATCTCTGAAGGAGATGGTAGGGTAGGCCTGCACCTAAACTACCATGCTAAGTCATGTCGTACGGGAACCGTAAAAGCCTAGGCCCAGGCCCGCCCCAATTGAAATGTAACGGCAATGTATTTTATCATTTACATTACCTCTGTAAATCAATTGACAATATTAATGTCAAACAATTTTAACCAGTGAACAGTCCAATAGGAACTAAAGTTTATGATATCTATTTCAATACACATTTCTAAATTAAAAGTGCCATGTCCAAAAATCCTTTAGTGTTCTTCTGGTGCAAGTTTCATGCTTCACAATCCAGCTGTTTAGTGATATCCATCAGTGAGTTTGTGAAAGAGATTAATAAGTGTAATTTTTAATAAGGGAATTTATTAGAGATGTAAAGAAAGTTTTATTTTGTAGGGTCGAACTGCTTTACACATGACTGCATCTAGAGGCAGAAATGGCTTAATGGAATGGCTTGTACATCATTCCTCTGATGCATTCATAAATGCTCGCGATCGAGAATCGGGTTATACTCCATTGCACAGAAGTATTTTCTATGGGCAAATACATTCTGCAGTTGCTCTAATGAAACTTGGTAAGAAATATTTTTTTAATTGGAGTGGATTTAATCAATTATTTACGCAAAAAGTGTTACATTATAATGTTTTCTTTAAAATAAAAAGCTATGTATATGTATTAGTCATCATAGCAAGATAAAATTCTTAACCAAGCGAAATGCCACATGTTATATGGGATAACTAAGGAGCAATACTAAAATGAATAGAAGCAGTGATATTTAAAAACTTATAAATAAGAATATATAAATTAATTCAATATTTTATACATATCAAATGTAATAAAAAATAAAAAAAATATATCCATTGGTAAGCAATGTGTAAGTGAAAGGTTACCTAAAAAAAAAAAATAATATTTAAGGTGACTTACTCTGCAAGTAATAATAAATCATTATCAATCTAAGAGTGAAAATTGACTGATCTCTTATTCCAAGTATTTTTATTTATGTTAAATTCACACGGTCTTTGCTTCAAATATTTCAGTAACGTGACAATTGATAGAAAGGTATCATATTGTGGATATTTAAATGTCCTGTATCCATGTACCTATACATACTTAACACTTTTGAAAAATATAAATATCGTAGTTGGCAATCTAGGATGATAGAACTTTTATACTTAAATGACTATTGCAGATGTAAGACTTAATTTATATTAATTAATGTCAAAAACAAACATATAAAAATTAAATTAATAATAACATGAATGGTTGAATCGTTCTTAACCAGGTGTCAACACGGACATCCAAGATAAAGATGATTATAAGGCAATAGAGCATGCGATGCTCGATAAGCACTATATGTACAAACAATCAGGATCAGAGCCCTGTGACGCGTATGTATGGGGAAGTAACACAAACTATACATTGGGTACGGGATCCCAACAACCGAAGAACGTTCCTGATCTGCTTGGTTGCTTCAGCCGTGCAAATGCTAATGTTAGACAGGTGAGTTTTGTTAGGAAATATGTAATTTAATTGTATTTGTGTTTATTTTTTTTATTATAGTAGGTATAATTAAAACTAAAGATAGTTATTAGTATTTAATAACCACAAACAAGTTTTTTTTTTTTTAAATAAAACCTTATCGTGAATACCTGTGAATAATCTTCCGAGATATTTCCTTTTAAATATTAAAAAAGGTTTTATTCAAAATCGCATATCGTTTTGAAATTTATTCAAATGTCAAAAGTGATACACAAATTGCGAGATTTTTCGATATATTATTTTTAAAAGTTCATTAGTATAGTAAAATGCACACAATTGGACTACCACGTACTTGTTTGGGCTTTACAAATATTTTTTTTTTATTAATAGGCTTCATTACGTGTGCAGTTTGCGTTTGGTGTATTATTAACACTGATTTCTTCCGCGATGTGAACTATACAGTGACCAAGAGTTCTTTAGTTTCGGTTATAGCCAATTTCGTTAATTTAAAACTGTGGTTCACACCAATGACGACGATCCTCATACCAATAGGAATTTTGATAAGTCTCACATCTTGTTGCGGCATACTTGGTGCAGGATGCAAAATGAAATGTGCTATCAAATCCTACATTTTTCTCGTATCTGTCATAACTTCAACAGCCTTTTGGCTGTTTTTTATAACTGGAATATATAATATTTATACAAATAATGAAAAAACACGTGCTTTTATGCGATCGACAATAATTACCAACTATGGTAAAGACAATGATCTTATTACGGAAGTGTGGAATCACATAATGATAAATTACGAATGTTGTGGCGTTGTGGACTATACAGATTTTAAAGGTTCAAAGTGGCAAGTAACAAATAAAGACAAATTATATCCAATTCAATGTTGTAAATTTGTCAGTAAAACGAATTTGGTGCCTATATCGAAAGATTGCTCAATAAGTAACGATCTTACAATTCATTCCAATAAGAACAACGGTTGTTTCAATGCTTTAAGAAAATCTATTTCGGAAAACAAAGGACGACTTATATTTTATATAATACTGTTGGGTCTGAGTTATACCATTTTGATATATTTTTCATATTGTATTATAAGAGGGGAACCGTTATTAGGAGCAATGGCTGGAAATCTAACTTCTTATCTTCCAAAACGTAAAGAACCTGAAAGCAAAGTGATTCCATCCAATACATCTCTAGACAATATGTTATTTGTGGAAGAACCTCCGAAGAAAATCGTGAGAGTTGTTTCGGCAATTAATCCAAAACAATCGTATAAATTCACGCCAAATGGTTACGTCGGTGATAACACTTATCACCATAACGTCAAATCGTATTTAAAATAAAATTTACGATTGATCAATTTTTACTGTGTTTTATTTGATATATAATCAATTTGATATTTAAATAGAAATTATTTCTTTTAGAAAATATCTCGAATTTTCTTTAAAATGTAAATAAATAAATAAATATGTTGTGACATTAACATACAGGACCATCTAGTTCCATGGTAAGCTACGAGGCTTGTGTTATGGATACCAGATAGTTGATACACTACACATATATAACTTTAAATACACATAATATTATAAATATAAACACCCATGACTGGAGTACAAACATTCGTGCTCATTACACAAATGAATGCCAAGCACTACAAACTGAGTCAAACGTGTCGTCAAAATTACTATGTTCGTGAATCACTATGTTTACTTTTTATTGCATATAACTTATTAATCTCTATATTTAAAAACAAAAACTCTATATTTAAAAGGTTCTTCAACCATAAATAGTCTAAGAGTCTGAAATAACTTTCATTACCTACTTTTCATCGAGTAAGCAGGAGGGTAAAGATATCGGGTTTCCTGATATTGGATCTTTAGTATAAAATAGTACGACTGTATGTACGAATAGGTACCTACATAGCGGTTTGGGGCCTTGTCCATGTTTACTTTAAATTATTACTTAAGAATTCAAGAAGACAAATTCCTGATATCTACTTAAAAATTTTAGTAGTGCAGTTTTGTAGAAATCTACTTATGCAAACGTGGCCGAAGGCGCAGAAAGTTATTAGTTCAAGATGAAATTTCCCTATTTAAAAACTCCAATAGGATCTCATCAAAAGCGAAAAAAGCCACATAGAAACCAATCAATATTTATTGGTTTCTATGTTGCTATTATTGGTTTCTATGTGGCCTTTGTCGCTTTTGATGAGATCCTATTGGAGTTTTTCAAAAACCCTATTGGGATTGGGTAGGAATGAAATTGTAAAAACATATGTACATAATAAGAAATTAATTATTAAAGGTTCTTTCTCCTTCGTTTTCTAGGTATGTCTCGGTAAATTCCATAGCGTATGGGTGTGCGGCTCCAACGATAATGGGGAAGTGTGGTGTGCCGGCCAACCGGCTCGTGCAGGCGGTCCTCATACCACCGCCCTTCGTCCCACACCGCTTAAACTACCTGAGCCATGTCTACAAGTTGCTATCACACTGACATCAACTATCTTCTTATTACAGAGTGGAGCGGTAAGGGATTTTTTTCTTAAAAAAGGGTTTAAGAATGGTAAAATCAATATGAGAGTCAACAATTGTACCTTATAATTAATTGAGTTATCGTATCTTTAATGCAAAAACAAAGAAAAATCTGTGAGAAATGAAATAAAAGAAAAAAAAACATACACACGTCATATAATAAAACTGTAACTAAACGAAATCTGTTTATGAAATATTTTTTAAATCAGTGACTGTTACGTATTGTGTATAGATTATAGGATCCAGAACAATAGTTATCTCTTTCTCTGTATATCTGTGTCCTTTTTACGCAAAAACTACTGAATCTATTTTAACTAAATTTTGTGTAGCGATAACTTATTATTAGGGTCAACATTTAGGATACGTATTACCTACTACAGGAAATTGCGTTTCTGTAACAATAATAGAAATTACATTTAAAGCCTCTATTTGAAATCTCTTTATATCTTAACAAATTATGGAAATTCTTTATATTCTAATAAACTCTTTAAGGCAAATATATAATTACATATCTTAATTATATTATTAAAAAAATTAATTAATTTGGTTTTAATTTTTTTTCGTGGGACCGTATTTTTTTTCTAAAATAAAAGTGGCCTTAGTTACTCCTTATTACATCAGCTATCTGCCAGTTAAAGTTCCGCCAAAATCGGTTCAGCCATTTCAGAGATTAGCCGGAACAAACAGACAAAAATTGTAAAAAATGTTGTTTTGGTATATGTACCGTGTATACATCCATATGCATTTAGTAAAAAGCGGTTATTTTAATATTACAAACAGACACTCCATCTTTATTCATCTGTATAGAAAAAAAATATATAAAAAAAGTAAAAGTAAATTTGGAATTATAACATCCAATTATTTCAGGTGATCCAATACACATTAAACAACACGGAGAACCCAAGTCCCTCATCAGTAAAGAGCCCTTCTACAATTAAGCTGGCATCAGTGAAGCCGCTTATTAAGTTATCCCAACCGTTGGGCATTAGTGCGGGGCGCTCCCACGCTGTAGTCTGGAACAAGAACGCGGTGTACACCTGGGGACTAAACTTAGGCCAGTTGGGACATCCTCAGGAGGAGAAAGTTATTCAAGCTCCGAAAAGGGTAAGATTCAGTATATTATGTGTTTTAAGTATGAGTTAAAAAATTATTATATTATTTTATTTTTATTGTTTATATACTATTTTCATTATATGACATAATAATCATATGTTGGGACATTAACACACAGCACCATCTAGTTCTATGGAAAGCTACGAGGCTTGTGTTATAGATACCAGATAGTTGATACACTACACATATAACTTTAAATACTTAATAAATAAAAATACCCATGCCTAGAGTACATTCGTGCTCATCACACAAATGAATGCTCCCAGCGGGATCCGAACCCGCGACCGCTGGCACAGGAAGTGCGGTCACTACAAACTGAGCCATAGGTGTCTCGAATTATATTAGCGTCCCTCGATGACTACGCGTTTGTTGCAATAGTATGTATACCGTCAACTCTCACCTCCTATATGTGCTTGACCAATTTTTAATGCCTTAATAAGAAACTAGACCAGAGAAATGAAAATTGTAACAATTAAAACTGCATCCAAATCCATTTAGTAGTTCTCGATATTAGCGCACACATGATATGTACAACACACGCTTGTCAGTAACTACTTTTTTTATAAGTAACGGATACGTGCTATGTTTGTAGGGGCATAACTCGTATGTGCACGCACATGTATTACGTATTGTTTTTATTTACATAATTGAGTGTATACCCTCGTACCTGGACAAGAACTAGGATACATTTAAATTCAATTCTCGTGCCCGACCCGGGACTTAAACCTAGAACCTCCGGATGTGCAGCCGTACATGTTAGCCACTACACCTCGATATATTATTTTATTTTAAAAACCAGGTTGGTATATCGCTAAACAACAAAGAAGAATCCAGCCTCCAACTCGTGGACGCGACGGACGCCGCCACCGTCATAACAACCAGTCGCGGGGATGTGTACCTTCTCCATAGATATCTATGCAAGAAGATCGCTGTTAAGTAAGATTGTTATTTTTTTGTCTTGTATAATCTATACATATAATATAACTATAGAGGTCGAATGTCTGTATATAGAAAAAAAAATGCTAAAAACCGAGTCAGGGGGATGTAAGAGAAATAGAACAAATCCAGTTTTTTTTTGTTTCTCTGTCTGTTTGTACGGGCTAATCTCCGAAACTGTTGGATCGATTTAAATGAAATTTTGCATGGTGCTACCTTATATTCCCGGTCAGCATTTTAGATACTTCTCATCCCGAAAAATTAAAGAGTTCCCGTGGGATAATTAAAAAACTATAGTAACTTGTACAGCTCAGTACACAAAAACTAGGATTTTAATGAAACTTTACAATAATATAGTTCATACATCAGAATAACAAATAGGTTACTTTTTATCCCGGAAAAATCTACGGTTCCCGTGGGATAGGTATGTTTTTGTTTGTCTAAAGGCGTACCCGAGCAAAGCGAGGGTGAGCTGCTAGTATACACTATTTCTTGTAGGTTTTGTTGTATGGTTTACCGTTTAAGATTCAATTCAATTTTCTTGTTAATCGCTTACAACGTGCCGTGTACGGGGAAGATACAAAGGGTTTGATGGATTAAGATATAATATTCTAGATATTGTTAAAAAATATTAAATTTCATTTTTACCTGTTGTATTTTTAACTAAGATATTTTATTCATTGCTGCGATATATATTTTTATATCACTACATATATTATAAAACAAAGTGCCTACGCCGGGTCTCTGTCTGAACGCGATAAACATACTGAACGGATTTTCACACGGTTTTCACCAATGGATGGATTGATTGACGAGAAAGATTCAGAGAAGATGTCGCAAAAAGTCAAAACAATAGAGTTATATAAAAACAATATATTATGCATTTATTCGTACCTAGTACCTATTACTATAATTAAATATTGGAGGGCCAATCTCTATTTGTTTTAAATAAATATTATAGCTATCATAATTAATTTTTCAGGCAAATCAATCTTAAACAAGTGTGTGTAGAAGCGAAAGTAAATGAACAAGGGTCATATTCGAGAGTAACTGTCTTACTGCTGACCAACGTTGGTCAACTCATGCTTTGGCAAGACACTACAAACAAACTGACCAGGTAATTTTTTTAATATTTATTTTATAATAATATTTAAGTATATTGTGTCTGGATGATGAAAAATGAATATTGATAAATGTAGAAAATGGCGAATATGTACGAAAAAAAGTCTTATTATAAGGCTAAATAATGTGTAGTGCCTATATAAACAACTGACCATTTTCCCATCTTTCATACATATTTTTATATTGATCAGTCAAAATAATTATCAATGGAGTATGATAAATGAGGTAAAGCAGACAATCTTAGAATTCAGAACTATGTTCAATTTTGTGTATTTACTTGATTTCAGATGCGTCTTCGGCTTAAATCACCAAACTATAATAACTCACGTAGCATTGACTCACGACGCTCTCTACTTTACGACTAAATACGGCGAGGCGTTCATTGGCAATATATCGCGCAAAGCCACGCCCCCTCCCGCTCAACCAATCAGGAAAGAGAGGGAAAGAGACAACAAATCCGCCCTAGTGAAGTTTCTAGAAAAGGACGACTGCACGTCTGTAAGGATCACCAAAATACCAAATGTACATAGAGCAGTGGAAATTGCAGTTGATAGTGAAGGACTCAATTTTGCATGTCTTCAGGTAAGTTTTGAACTAAACTCGTAACACTCTAAAATAATTGTCTTAATATTTTACAACTAGCGACTAAACGTCCCTAAGTTGCTTCCCCATATAAAATTTCATCCCCATTTTCATCCCCTTAAGGGATGATTTCCGGGATACAAACTATCCTATGCTCTTCCCAGGGTCTCAAACTATCTTCTTATTAAATTTCATCTAAATCAGTTCAGTAGTTTCGGAGCCTATTCGATACAAGCAAACAAAGGAAAAAACAAATTTTCCTCTTTATATATAATATTAGAATAGATGATGTTTCCTTACATTGAATAAAGTAGTTTTAGCCAAGTGTGAGTCATTAAAAACCAGCAAATATGATTTCCCAATTATTATGTTTGTTTCTACATCATACATGAAACAGATATTTTCAGCAACTTATATGGCTGACATAAATAAAGCGTGAAACATAAATTTTGACTAATTTTGAGAAAATAAACTCCAAACTATGATGATAATTAATAATAGTATGAAGAATTATATTGATAATTAATAATACTATAAAATAATACAGTCCTTTTAAAATTCCACTCCTTATCCCACTACGGGGCAAGGTTTCTCACTTCGTTCGAATACAGGAAAATCAGACATTATTAGTATATGATAAATCTCAGAGGTTCCCAAAGTTTTGAACCCTCTTTACTTTATTGCTTGGTGTTCAACAAAATTAAAAATAAGTAAAAGGAAAAATATATGAAATACATTTTTATGTTTATTGCAGATGAAACCAACGTGTGGTTTGACATCTTTACCAGATTTATCGGCATCCTGTCTTACCAAACATATGGAATCTCTTTTTGAGACTGCCGCTGAGGATGATATCTTACATGATGTTATATTTAAGGTATCTTATTAAATCAGCAATTCTTGTGTATATATATATATATATATATATATATATATATATATATATATATATATATATATATATACAGGGTTATTGGTAATACGTCACGATCCCATTAAAGGGTTATAGTACAGGACATTAGCTACCAAACGACCCCCAAAGCGCTTATGCAAAAGTGTATCGTTTTCGAGTTATTTATATTTTTTTCTTTTTTTATAGGTAAAGGGGGGTTTGCGACTTTAAAAATTAATAAAAAATTAGAACAATCTATTTCATCATATATTTTTTTATTTCTTGCTGGTGCACATCCTTGTTAATAATAACCAGAAATAAAACAAAAACAATCTTCAAGCATTTTTAAATTATAACTCCAAAACTGTACAAGTTTTGGATTTTTAATTTTAATTCTTTAAGTAACTTGCAAATTTTCTCTAAAAATCCCTACGACACTTATTCTGCCGATTATTGTAAAAATATCTACGTATTGTTAGCTATCCACCGGTACCTAAAAATCACAGAAAGAATCATAAAGTCAAAAAAAAATTACACAACAAAGTGACCAAGTACAAAATTCTAACAAATGCTATTTTTAAGGAAATAAATTATGATCAAGGTAAAAACGAATTTAATGCAAAATTGTTAAAGATTATTTGTCAATAGGGTCAACAAGTAAAAAAGGAGAGATAAACTAAGAGCTGTTTGTGCAAAGTTGTATAAAAATACTGTATTAAAAATACCTGTGCAATGTTGTATTAACAATACCTGTAAAATCGATTGAAGAATTTAAAAGTACAATAACAAATGCTGCAAATTACATTCGACATAACCGAAGTAGTGTAGTAGTTAAAAGCGGACTAAGAAAGAGAATATGTGTCTGTATATCACATTTTGAGCACGAGTTATAATCGAAAAATTTAATTGTAAGCTTTTTTTTTTCGTTTTAACTAACCCGTGTGATTTCCAAAGTATGTACCTACCTAATTAAATTGAGTGATTTAAGAAATTTATTCATTATTGCATGTTTTATAATTACTATTTTAAAATTTATAAATGTTCTTTAATGTTCAGTATTTTTATACATTTTTACAATAATCGGCAGAATAAGTGTCGTAGGGATTTTTAGAGAAAATTTGCAAGTTACTTAAAGAATTAAAATTAAAAATCCAAAACTTGTACAGTTTTGGAGTTATAATTTAAAAATGCTTCAAGATTGTTTTTGTTTTATTTCTGGTTATTATTAACAAGGATGTGCACCAGCAAGAAATAAAAAAATATATGATGAAATAGATTGTTTTAATTTTTTATTAATTTTTAAAGTCGCAAACCCCCCTTTACCTATAAAAAAAGAAAAAATTATAATAGCTCGAAAACGATACACTTTTGCATAAGCGCTTTGGGGGTCGTTTGGTAGCTAATGTCCTGTACTATAACCCTTTAACGGGATCGTGACGTATTACCAATAACCCTGTATATATATAAATTTAGAGACTCACCCTCACTCCACCTGGGTTCGTCCCTTGGTACGTTTTAACGATTAGTATAGATTTCTCATAGATGAGAAAATTTTCCCGCGGTAAAAAGTATCCTATATGTTGACCCGGATAACCAGCTATCATTATACCAAATTTCATCAAAATCTGTCCTGTGGTTTTCTCGTGATAGATTCCCAGACAGACAAAAATTCTAAAAAACTATAGATTCTGTTTCTGTACCGATAATAATAACTATTTCAATAAGATTTTCCAAAAAACATTGCACGTACAGATTCGACTCAGTTAGAATGTTATTATATGTATAGATAAAAGATTCTTAATTATACATTTTACAGGTTGGTCAAAAACAATACCCCGCCCATATATTCATAATCGCCTCAAGTAGTGACTACCTCTACAAATTGTACCAAGAAAACAGCACAAATACGCACAAACCGACAATAACTCTAGATAACGTTCATCCAGAGGTCTTCGAAAGGATTCTAAGATATATGTACACGGGTACTTGTGATGTCACTGAGTTAGGCCCCTGTGGCTTGAAAATAAGGAGGGAGGATTTAATTGGTGCGAAGAAAGAGAATATTGACACTGAAGATGTTATAGGTATTGTATTTTTGTGCAATAATGTACCATTGCTTCTATTTGTTATGATTTTTGATCTGAGTTTGAGTGAGGTTGAGTTTTTGAAGTGAAACTTCTTTAGAATCATTGTGATTTGAATCTAGATGAAAAGAACATGCGACACTAAAAAGAGACAAGAGAAAAGAGAATGAGATAGAATCATGTTGCCATGAGAACCGTTGTTATTGTCTGTCAAATATATAATATTATATTCTTTCCGTATATGATATTCTATAAATATATGATTGTAATATGCCCTATTTAATTATTTGAGATAGAATACATTACACAGTGAAAAATAACAAAATTGATTACTAAATAATATGTAATGTATATTTATGTCAAATAAAATGTAAAATAACTTTTAAACTTGCTAAAAATATTATAAAAAAATGAACCCTATAACTGTCCTAGTCCTCATACTCTATATTCATCTCATTCTCTCGTAGGTTACTTTTCTGAAGTTTCACTTTTACCATGTGTTAATTGCACACACACGCACTTTTTTATGTATTTATGTTTATTTAAAGTCATAGTGATATGGTAGAAGCTAAATCAACTTTTTCATCTAATTTTGTGTTTGTTACCTTGAAAAGAGCTGAACCCAGTTTAGCGTGAGTTTTTTTTATATATTTTCCAACTTTTTAATCAGTTGTTTTATTTTTATATCTCATTAAACACCGCAAGATTTTTTCCTATTATAATAAACCATATTTAGATTATACATATTTTATAAAATACTAGTAACTCACCCTCGCTTTGCTCTTCATCCCTAGTGAAAAACAAAAATCTATCCCATGGGAACCGTACATTTTTCACAAACAAAAAGGAACTTATGGGCTAGTACTTTACATTAGAGACCATAATATATCTCTGTGCTCACCCAGAGAACCGGCTGAACGGCAGCCGTTCTGACATGATTGAGTAACAAACGTCCGTCCAAACTTTCGCATTTATAACATAAATGGGATAACTAACTTTTCTCCACCATTTTAAACACTTTAACCAAACAGTATAAACTCTCCCTAGTTGTCTTTTACTTTAAAATAAACATTTATAATATATCTTAAAAAAACTTTTAGATAATCCTACAGAGATATCAGCATTCGAAGTGTACAAAAACCAAGATAAAAAGAAAGGACGTCGTCGTAACACTGAGACACCTCCACGAGTGAATATGTATTGCAACCCTATCAAGTTAGTTCAAGCTACGGCTAAGAGATTACATGTAATGGGCTTGCATAAACTTCTCGATAAATTCTTGTAAGTATTCATCTAATCAAGTACATAAAATATAAATATGTTGGGACATTAACACACAGCACCATCTAATTCCATGGTAAGCTATGAGGTATGTGTTATGGATACCAGATAGTTGATACACTACACATATATAACTTTAAATACATACATATTATAAATATAAACACCCATGACTGGAGTACAAACATGAACAAACGAATGCCCCCAGCGGGACTCAAACCCGCGGCCGCTAGCACAGCAAGTATGGTCACTACAAACTGAGCCAAACGTGTCATCAGACTATATCAATATAAAAGCCTATGACACTATGATAATAATAATGAGGAAAACTTGACTGCTTCAGTGGTCTAGTGGCTAGTATATACACCCGCAAATCCGAAGGTCCTAGTAAGAGGTAGAAATAGAAGGTTCGACTCCCGGGTCGGTCCAAGCTCAGTTATTGATTTTTCTGCCAAGAAAAGTAGGAGAACTGTGTATTGTTCTAAAATAAAAAACTTCTTACTCAAAGAAAATTCAAGTATTTGACTATAAATATGGAATAAGCAGACTTTTTTTCCTAAAAATCAGTAAGATCGTTAATATAATTTAATTTTTCATTTAAGTTACAAGGACGGCGCCGTGTGTCTCAAAGAAAGTGCAACATATACAAAGAATGTTCTCACATGGGACCGGGATATGTTCCCGGAGTTAGTCGATACCAACGTTTGTTCAAAGGATGGTATGCTGATATCGGCTCACAAATGTGTATTGGCGGCCAGGCTCGAGTACTTTCAAGGAATGTTCATGCACTCTTGGACTGAGGTAAATAATAATTAACTATAGAATTTACTACACTCGCATAAATTCAATGTAAAACTTTTGTATTTAGTTTATGTAAAAAATGTACTGAAATAAAAAAAATACCGAATTATTTATTTAAGCTAAGACTCAGTAAATAACATATTTTTTGATTCTTGATCTTAATTAAAAAATACACATTTCTAGCGACTCACCCTTGCCTCGCTCGGTTTCGTCCCTAGTGAAAAACAAACACAAATCTATCCCACGGCAACAGAATATTTTCCGGGATAAAAAGTAATCTATGTGCTATTCCAGACTATAATCTATCTCTGTGCCTTTCATCCATATCCGTTCAGCCGTTCTGGCGTGATTGAGTAACAAACATCCGTCCAAACTTTTGCATTTCTAATATTTATGGAATTTAAAATTAATCTATTCTAATATTATAAAGAGGATTTTTTTTGTGTCGAATAGGCTCCGAAACTACTGAACCGATGTAGATGAAATGTAAGAAGATAGTTTGAGACACTGGGAAGGATATAGGATAGTTTTTATCCTGGAAAACATCCCTTAGGAGGGTGAAAATGAGGGTAAAAGTTTGTATGGAGAAGCTACCTAGGGACGAACCCGTGTGAAGCGAGGCTGAGTCGCTAGTGTATTAACAACTATGTATTAATTGTATTTCAGAGTAAGCTTCTATCAAAAGTCACACTACCAATAAACTATGGAATACTACTACCAGTCATTAACTTCCTATACACGGATACCTGTCCAGAAGTTGAAAGATCAGACAGCATTGACTTTATATGCAGCATGCTCATAGTATCCGACCAGCTCTTCATCAGCAGACTGAGAGAAATGTGCGAAATAGCACTATCTAATCTCATCACTTTGAAAAATTGCACAGAACTGTGCCAATTTGCACACACATACAACGCTAACCAACTGAAACAATGTTGTATGGAATATATATCTTTAAACTTATCCAGCATCCTTGAGAACAGATCCTTGGATCTCTTAGAAGAGTCTTTACTACAAGATATAACTAAGTATTACTGCAAATTCAACCCCATAATGTCTTCACGAGTTGTCACTCCATTTTTCAACTCGCCCACCGACGAATCTATCGATGAATGCGTCAAAAACTTGCCCGTAGATCTAGAAGTAATTGACGAAGATGTCAAAAGAGATGACAGTATCATAGAAACGAGTAAGAAGAAGAAACAGAAGAAGATAGAGTATACAGAAAGTGAGAAGGCGAGGATGAGATACGAGTCAGTCAGTTCGGTGACGTCATTAGACTTGTCAAACGATACGTCCGGTGACGTCACGTTATCCCTTACTGCGATTCCAAAGAGTGTGGAAAAGAAGACCCGTGAAACAGAAAAATGGACAGAAGTGCCAACATCTCAACAAAAACAGCAGAAAGTTGTTCAAGCTCGCCTCAAAGCCATATCTATAGCTAAGGATATATTAAATGAGCCACCTACAAATTCTTTCACGAAATTAACTAAAAATAACTCTTTTAATAACAATAATCAAGAACCCATTATACCAACAACCTCCCGTCAAATGTCAGTGTCTCCTAAGGAGTCTGAATTTTGTTGGGGTCAAAGTAATCTTGTTATAAGCCATGTTGGCCCAAAACTATCTCAGAAACAGCGGAAGAAATTAGCATCGGAGAGTGAAAAGATTCCCCAAACTTTAGATAGCTATCTATCCAATAAACTTAACATTGGTAGTCCACCGGACAAACCAAAAAATCCATGGAAAATCTGTGAAGCACCCATAGCTCAGAGTAGCCCCAATAAACAAAATGCCATGGAGTTTAATAAGATTTTGGCCGATCAAAAAAAGCAAAAGGATGATTCTTCAAGGATTATGACTAAATCTCTTACTTTGACTCAGGTAAGTAGAGTTGACGCAGAACTGAAATAGTTGAAGTTGCAATTTTTTTATTGTGTTATTTTTTATATTATTACTTAGTTTTTAACACTTTCATATATTATAGCGACTCACCCTCGCTTCGCTCGGGTTCATCCATAGTTTGATTTCCCATACAAATTTTCATCCCCTTAAGGGATGATTTCCGGGATAAAACTATCTTATGCCCTTCCCAGAGTCGCAAACTATCTTCTTAAAAAATTTCATCTAAATCGGTCCAGTAATTTTGGAGCTTATTCAGTACAAACAAACAAAAACATCTCTTTATAATATTTGTATACTATAAGTATAGTATATAGTATATGCATGAAGACAATGATAGCCTAGTGGTAACGCGATTGTTTGGGAAATCGAGTAAAGCGGGGTCAAATTCAGGATTTTATACCGCTGATACCATCATTTACGAATCATTTACAACATACTTACCGCTTGTCTTACGGTGAGAAAAAATATCCTGTCTTAAGACATGTGAAGTCTGCTAACCCGCACTTGGCCAGAGTAGTGGACTATTGCCTGATCCTCCTCGTATTGAAAGATGGCCCATGGCCACCTGTGGGACGTTTAAATAAAAACCACATGCTAACAAGCAAACATAAGCGACCACTAACCAAACCATAGATGGACATTAGTGCATTCAAAAAACAGTCTCTTCAACTTTATACAATTACAATACCATTTTTTCACTACTTTTTATTATCAGCTTGATTTGAACAAACTAAAAAACACCTAGTTTTAATTAAAAAGTTTGAGTAGCAGTGTACTAAATACATAAACATATGTAACAGAAGATAATACTTAGTAAATAATATATATATTTTTTTGTAGCTTGAAGATAAAGCGATTGAGGAATTGGAGCGGTTTTACAATGTACATGAAGCTGATGATGAATTGATAACAGTAAGGCGCATAGAATTACCAGTGTCCTCCCCCCAATGGATCAACACTGCCCCAAAGTGATAATTATGTGCTATTTTTATAACAGAATTGTGATCACTATATTCTAAATATATGCTTTATGTTCTGTGTTTAGTTTTTTCATTATTTCCAAAAAAGTAACAATTTACAAAAAAAACTAAATAAATAAATACTTTGTTATTAAACATTATCATGTGTCTGTTGGAGTTACCACCAACCATTGGGAGTTATTGCATACACTTAGTTTATGCAACAGACTTTATACAGAGCAGAATGAGATATGATATATATATATATATATATATATATATATATATATATCACTACCAAACTTCATAGGATCAACCCTACTGCTGGACTAACTTAAATCTGATGCCTGAAAATTTCATAAAAAATTGCTTCAGCTGTTTTGGATTCCATAGGGAACATACATACACATCAAGAAGATTGAGTTAGTTGGTAATCTATTTTCATGTTGACTACAATTTGATTTTATAGTATAGTACCTGAGCGACCAGGCTAAAAGTATAATTTTCTTTAAATACAAAAAAAAAACAAAAGTAAAAATTTTGTATCCGACCGGGGTTCGAACTTGGACACCTGTGATAGTCAATCTTGCGTCTTGGCCACTTGACTACAATGCATATGTACGATCATGCGAAATTAGCAGCCATATTTTGCGTGGAATAATGCAAAATTAAACCGCATGAAAACTCGAAAACAGCGTTTTCCCAGAAATAAGACTAATCAAGATCGATTTTTTGCTCCCGAAAACCTACACTTACCAAATTCAGCAAAATACATGTACAGTATTATATGATCTGTGGCGAAATCGTTAGAGCCGTTTCTGAGATCGCCATATATAAATATGTATACAAGAATTGCTCATTTAAAGGTATTAGATATGTTATACTTGGCAAATCATTAAAATGATTAAAAATTTCATTTACACTTTTTGGTCATTTCCCTCCATTGGTGTTTGATTGGTAAAAAAATATCACTTGCTTGAAAGAGAAATGTATTTTGTATATAGCAATTAGTTTCTAAAATCGATTGCTAAAAGTTATTTATAGGTCCTAGTAATTAATAAATGAATATAAAAGTTTTTTTATATGGACACAGACATTTAATTGGAAAACTATGTAAATATCATTTTCAAGGTAGCCATAAATTGTTATTTGTTATGTATGGAAAGAAGTTAATTTGAAATAAAAATATAGTTATAGATTTAATACACTATATTATTAAACACTAGTTAAATAAATATTTTGCACTACTTCTTAGGTGGAAAAGATTTTAAAAGTTGATTAACTTGTCTGTGTGTAAGGTTTTTCTCGCCTGGAACCAATATACCCTTCCTGCCTTGTTGTCGCTGGACTTCAGCATGCTCACTATATTTCTTGTAACAGGTTTGGAAAGCCGACACTTCTTTCAAGCATTGTGCCTGATCAAACTCTGCTTTCTTAAAGCAGGCAAACATTACAGCCATTTCTTGCATACAGGCAGCTTCCCGCATTTTGTCCCCCTTACCAGATACTGTCTTCTTCAGCCGTAATGGAAGAAGCATTTGAAAAGGAATTGGTTCCCTTTGAGGTCTTCTTGCACTTTTGTTTGAGGGTGCCGTAAACAAAATAGTATTTAGCCTCATCTTTGGTTTTTAATATATCTTTTAGAAATATAAAAAAATGTTTAAAGCTAGGTTATGTTTACGTAAAAACCAAATGACACTGACACAGTGACATCTGTCATTTATTATGGATTTGTCAAGAAGTATATAGATAATTTTAAGTTCAGAAATTATTGAATCTACGGAACAAATCCTAATACTTAATTTTTTTCTATACATATAATAAAATCCTGAGTCAGTACATTAAATATTTTTTGGAAAAGCTTATTGAAATAGTCATTATTATCGATACAGATGCCGAATCTATAGTTTTTAGAATTTTCGTCTGTCTGTCTGGGAATGTATCGAAAGAAATCCACTGGAGAGATTTTGATGGGTATGATAATAGATGGTTTTATCCCGGTCAACATATAGAATACTTTTTACTGCGGGAAAATATCTCACCTATGAGAATTCTATAACTACTAAACGTTAAAACTTAACTAGGGACCTTATAGTATATTTAAATTCTAAGCTAGGGACGAACCCGGGCGAAGCGAAGGTTAGTCGCTCGTCTTGGAATAAAAATTTATAAACAATTCAAATTTTTTATTACTTTTAAAATATTCAACTGTAATTACAACCAAAAACAAATATTTAATTGGTAGAGGAAATAAACTTGTAAAGTTCGCGGTGTTATGACGACTATATTTATTATTATTTTTATCTATATTATACATATAATAAAACTGTAGAGGTCGAATGTCTGTAGGTACATCCAAAAAACAAAACCGAGTCAAGGGGATGTAAGAAGACAAATAGAACAAATCCAGATTTTTTCAAATTTTTTGTTTCTCTATCTGTTTGTACGGGCTAATCTCCAAAACTATTAGACCGATTAAATAAAATTTTGTATGGTGGTACCTTATATTCCCGGTCAACATCTTAGATACTTTTTATCCCGGAAAATTAAAGAGTTTCTGTGGGATAGTTAAAAAACTATAGTAACTTATACAGCTTAGTACATAAAAACTACTGATTGGATTTTAATGAAATTTTACAATAATGTAGTTCATACATCAGAATGGCTACTTTTTATCTCGAAAGATGTATGATTTCCGTGGGTTAGATTTATTTTTGTTTGTCTAAAGGCGAACCAGAGCGAAGCGAGGGTGAGCCGCTAGTTAAACATATTTTTGAAGTGTAAACTTCTATAGGCAGGTTTGGCAGGGGAGTAAATTCATGTAAGTCGTCATCGACATGGTCACGTGACGTGTTAACGCTAGTACCTATTCAGAGTGCCGATAGATGTCAAAACCAAATAAATATAAACAGTTTTAATTTAAAAAAAAAAATAATTATATCAAACAATTAGTTTGAATATCCAAAAATAACAACTCTTTGTTTATAGTATTCACTTCTGTCGGCAGTCTTCATGACTGTTTTTTTTTTTATTCTTTAAATACACGATCTGTAGGGCAAAATCGAGAATAGCATAAACAGCATTATCAAGCTACTATTTTTGATTTTGAAATTATTTTGGCGGGCTCCATCTGCGTAATTATTTAGTCTGAGGATTATTAGAAATCAAATGTTAATATTTTCCTTTGCGCCGCCGGATCGTGTCGGCGTAAAATCTACCACTCATTTTCAGAAAGGCGGAGATATCGATTATCTATTATATATACAAAACAAAATACTGTAAAACTGATTATAATTTATAACTATTACTCTTTTACTGTTTTTTATAAAAAAAAAATGATATAATCATTTTTTGAAGTGAAACTTCTTTAGAATCGTGATTTGAAACTCGATGATACGAAAATGCGATACGAGAAAGAGACAAACACATAAATATATAGGATTAAGCCGGCGAGAGAATGAGATAGAATACTATACATCACTACATATCGATACCTCGGGGCTCAAAGGGCGTAACCGCCATTTTGGCGAAATTGACTTTTTAATGCAGTCCTACTAAGTTTTTTCTCCTCTATCGATCTGTGTATTATAGGTTGTATAGGGTGTTTACGACCCTATTTTTTTGTAGAAAATAAAACAGATATTTTTAGTTTTTGTGTTGTAACAGCAACCACTGTTAATGATCATAAGCGCGAGGGTAGTAAGCGACACCGTAATGATACAAATGTTTTTACGCCTAACATTTTACATCGATATATTTGTAATTTTGGGGCGTAAGAGCAATCACTCATATTAATCAATAAATGTAAGGGTAGTAAACGACATTTCTATGATTTTATTTAGGTGATTTTTATAATGAATAAGATGAGTAATCGAATAGTTTTTAGGTTAGTTAGTTACAAACCTTTTTTTTCGAATGTTTAAGTAGTTTTTCTGAAGCCATTTGGCATTGTGGCTCTAAAATGAAAGTCGTTTTCATCCATCAGCTTTGGTTTTTCAAATATGTGTATTTTTATAAAAAACTCAAAGAAATTATTACAAAAATAAATTTAATTTGCGAAAGCAGCCAAAAATGATCTTTTTAATGAATTTAACACTTCTTGTAGGTCTCGTTCAAAAGTTAAGCAGTAATCTGCCCTGCAGTAGTAGTAATGTGTATCGTTCCTCCATGGTTTGAAATTGTTGGTAAAATATTTCTTCTTGTTTATCACTTAAGTGGACGTGATTTTCAGGAAATCGGTCCTGATGAGAGTGTAAATAGTGAAGTTCTACGGTGATGTTGCAACAAAAAAATTTCAAGCATATTTTGGACAAAATGTTGATAGTACCAAACTTTAGTATTATTAAGAAAGTTTTTGATTACCAAGACAAATGATTTCCATGCATTAGACTGTTTCATTTATTGTTTTGACTTAATTTAGCTAACAGTTGTAATTGTGACCTATTAAATGTTTCAGATTTTAATTTTTCCGTACTTAGTCAAAGGATTTTCTGTGCAATAGACTCAAAACAGTCTCCATTTGTAATAAGCGCCTTAACAAATTGCTTATGTTGATGGTAAAAGGTGGTATAGACTCTTGAGCTGCACTAGATAGCAAAGCGGGTCCTTTAGCTTTAGATAGTAAATTAGGATAAATCCATTTAGGGTTATTTTAGTTAATACTATTTAGATTAACAAAGTCAAAATAACAATCATGATGGTAGTCTTCTCGCCAGACATATGGGTTTTAAAGTTCAGCGAACTTCTTTTTCCACTTGACCACTGTCCCAAATTCAACAGCACAATTTTGACAATGATTTTTGGGCACCCATGGCTTGTAAATTACACAATTGTACTTTGAAGTCCGACTATAAAGTTATAAGTAGTTGTAGTCATTGGTTTTGTATAATTTTTAAAAACATATTCTCCACAAATAAAGCAAATACACTGCGGATTGTGTAAAACACGTATCCTTGATGAAGATATCACAATAATTTTATCCTTCTGATATCAACAGTGTGCTGAAATCGTAAATGCATATCTACTTTATAGTAAAGTATCAAGAAGCTGTATACGAAAAATAAAAGCTGTTAGATAGAAACGGCTGGTAAATTTAAATTTATTGTAACTTAATTTAAAGGAAAAGTAAAAAAATACCATAGAAGTTTAGAAAGTAATATTTTGTAGCATGTGTAATTTTTTCTATAATTAGTTATCTGAGTTGAATTTAGGTATGCTAAGTTAATAAAGTCCATATAAAATTGCAATTAAATATCAAAGAAAACAAAATAGCTTTCTATAAACTGATAGAATTAGTAGGCAAATTGACGGTTACAACCATCACTCATCACACATCCATTGATTTTTGGGGTGTAAACTCCCCAAATATGCAATTTTCCGGGGCGTATAGGAAAGCTATTTTTATTACTTTTAAACCTATTCGAAATATAATTTTATAGTGTTCTGCACCCAAAAAAAATTAAACTTTTTAGAATGGTTTATTTAGGCCAAAAATCATGTCGAAAATAATATTATTTTTTTTGTTTTTTTGCTCTCCTGTAAAATCGAGTTTTGGTGCTTACGCCCTTTGAGCCCCGAGGTATCGATACGTAGTATAAAACGAAGTTGCTTGCCGCTGTCCTTCTGTCCCTATATATGCTTAGATCTTTAAAACTAAGCAACGGATTTCGATGCGTTTTTTTAATAGATAGATTGATTCAAGAGGAAGGTTTATATATATAATACATGCATAATATAGTAGAGAAACATTGATAATTTTAGAGGTTTCTAATATGATGTCGTAAATAAACACATTTTTTTGCACTTATATTGCAAACGCTGTCTGAACCCTACGAGATAGATCAAAATAATGTACAATAGTATTGTACACCTTAAAAAGGTCTACAAAAAAGTCCGCAATGGCATATGTCTATCTCTTAAGAATGTTATTCTTGAGATACTGAATTAGAATGGATGTGTGGAATGAATGGATGGATGGATATAGAATTCTTGAGAATGTTATATCCATTTTACTATATTCAAGCTAAGGACGAACCCAAGCGAAGCGAGGGTGAGTTGCTAGTAATATAATAAGTATTATGACTTTATTGCCATTGTAACCGTTGTTATTGTCTGAAAAGTGATATAATATTATATTCTTTCCGTATATAATAAATACATGATTTTATAGAAATAAATATATGATTGTAATATGCCTAACATGCCTTATTTAATTATTGATTTGTTTTAATTTAATTTCGATATTTGCCAAAGAAGTTTTACTTCAACCGCGCGTAAAGGTTACACGCAGCCATTTTTTTATTCTATTTTATTATTTATACTGTTATTCTATTTTATAATAAAAATCAAAATGCAGAAGAATTTTGCTGCAACTATTGCTGCAATTATAAAATATCAAAAATGAGAATTTTTAATTTTTCACACCACAGTACTCATTTATCCACGGTACAGCTGACTACTGACATAACAGTTACAGTACGAGATCCGGCTGCAAGAGTGCTACGTCCGTCGAGAATTTAATCAAAATCAAATTTTTATATACAATTATAAAAGGAACAATATATTTTGGCCGGATTGCCTATTAAAATGTGCCCGCTAATATTTTTTATTAAATTAATATTAATCCGAGAATTCAATTGTTATCTAGCACACCGGTGTGCTCGCGGTCCTCGAGGTGTTATTACATTTGACCCATACAAACATACCGACTAACAAACATTGCAAGTTAAATAAAAGATTGTAAAAAGTCATGAAAAAATGTTAATTAGGAATAGTATTAATATAAAAATTGCATTAATACATTGATAATGTATTACTAGTGAGAGCAAACAGTAAAACAAAAAATCATTTAAACCTATATATCCTTCTTTTTTAAATCGATCAAAAATTTATTTTCTTCAGCATTACATTCAAATACCTATAATAATTTGTACTACAATATACTGTAAATAGTATTATTATCCTATCCATAAATTTTATTTCAGACGGAACATTTTTTATCTTAAGAAATTAAGCTTATAAATTACTGTTTATAGATTATGGCCATATAACGTCGACAATATCGGTTTAGGCTACTAAAATTTTAAATGGCGTCATAATAAAATGCTTTTTAAGTAATTTTTATTGATTGTTAATTTTTAACCTTGATAAACGAATATTCTACAAATAAGATAGGTATAAGACTTCCGCATTAAATTGCATTGTTATTAAATACGTATTACTTTTTTTTTTTGGAGGAAAAGATTCTATAATAACTGTCTGAGTTGTCTTAAGAGGCCTATTACATTTTGACTGTGATTTTTCAATTTAATGCCCATCTTTGACGTTCTTATTCAGAGAAACTGAAATTCTTCGATAATTTTGACTTATTGTATAATGGAGAATAATTATTAATAAAGTTCATAGCGGCCTTACTTTTTGCAAATTTTCATTATTAATTGAAATAAAGCCAAAATTCCGAAGCAAGTTTTTAATAAAATGCGCGACGACACTTTTTCAAACTCATGGATTGAAATACTAAGCAAACGAAATGAAAAATATATAATAATATTTCGTATATAGTGGTTGAGTTCATAGCGGCCTCGAAATTTGAAAATATGTATTGGATTTCTACAAAAAAAAAATCCTTTTCAAAATCTTAAAAACTACTAAAATCGTTCAGAATTAGCTGAAAATATATGCTCACAATATTAATATTATTAAGTAAAATTTATACCAGAATATACGTCAGTTCAAAAGAAACGTAATTACATACTTTTTTTAAAAAAAAATATTATAAAACTTTACATAGAAGTAATTACAACTGCAGAAAATGCTAAAAATAGCGATAGGTCGGCCGCTCGAACTCAATACCATAGAACTCAGTACAATTTGTGATAGGCCTCTTAACAGTCTGGCAAAGTGGCGATATTTGTAAAGTTATGTTTATTATTATGTTTCACGCCAGTTAGCTAGATACTAGTTTATTGGTGATCAGCAGAATCTCTACTGCCATGTCGCAGTCGCAATCTCAGTCATTACAAAAATAGCTATAATGTCTATAAAAGTTTATATCTCACGTTTGTTCCGAAAATAGCCACTAAGGTCTAAGACCTTCACTCAGAAAAGCTTGAGTCGAATTAGTGTCGATATATGAATAGTATCATGAGTCGAATTAAGACCTTCCTTTTTAAAGTCAGTTGAAAACAATCCAGAAATAAGGAAGATTCATAAGAAAAATATTTCTTTTCATCTAAGTCGGTTCAGCGGTTAAGCGTGAAAAGATGACTGACAGACAAACAGACAGAGTTACTTTCGCATTTAATATTCGTATATATAAAGCTGTTTTTTTTTTGTGGTTGTGGTCAATCATCGTCTGCTTGGGCTGAAAGTTGATAAGTCAGTCAGTGCGTCGCGACATTGCCTTTAATTTAATATATACCTACTAAAAATAGTAATTGCGATTATACCTTAGGAGATACACATGTATTGTTGGGACTTCTCTGTCGACCTTTTTCGGACCTACAATTTTCAAGTAGGTACATTATTTTGATGTATCTTCTATGGTTTAGCCAGTGTTAGTCATATAAATTTCTAAGGACGACTCGATAGAACCAGTTACTGTGTTTTCCAGTAGGAATGAAAAATTTGCCTGTAGTAAAAGGTATCTTAAATATTGACCCGAGTAATAAGTTATCACTACACACAATTTTTTGCGTGAAACGCGTACATCGATTTGACTAACAATAAGTTAGTTTTATAATAGATATAGATAAGAATAAGTATTGCGAGTGTACCTTAAGATACTGTTGCAGATTTTTCCGTTAGCCTTTTCAAGACCTACAATTTTTTAGTACACTGTTTTGATGTATGTCTTAAGGTTTAGCCAGCGGAAGGTTTTTAAGGAGGACTGGATAAAACCAGTTATTGTTATTTCCCGTGGTAAAGAAAGATTTTCTTGAAGTAAAAGGTATCCTTAATTTGATCCGGGTAATAGTTTCCCGAGTAATACCTATCACTTCACCAAATTTCTCTGAAATCGATTCATTACTTTTTGCGTGAAACGCGCACACACAAACAGACAAACAGAAAAACAGAGAAAAATTTGAATAACTATTGTTTTGGGATCTATATTGTATACATAATACGTTACAGTCATTGTTTTTAAAAAATATTTCATGTACAGATTTCGCTAAGCTTTATTATAGTATAGATTAATTAGATAGGTTGTTCTAGACGAATTAGAGAAATGGACATACGCGGTACATTTCACTCAGATTAAGATAAGATATTTAGTGTCAAAAATATCAAAGATAATCTTATTAATAGATATATAACTACTTCATAAAGTTAAATTATTTAAATTAACAATAGATTATATTATTTGCAATTTTATTAGTTTTATAGAGATAGAAAAAACACTATATGTGAATAACAAGCTTTTCCCGCGACTTCGCTTGTTTATATTTCTAATTATTCGATGATCATTTAACTTATTGAAGGATAGCAGATTTACCAATTGTTAATTGCATAATGTCATCCTAATCGGATCTCTTATTCTCCAGCCGTACATTTTAGACACTAGACCGGATAGGAAATAATATCTATACAATAACTACGAGAAAGTTTATTGGTTTTTTATTTTTTAAAAGGACTCCAGTATTTATTCGACATCTTGTAGATTGCAAGTTGTGCTTTTTTGCGTATCATACAGTTTAAAAAATTATGATGCATTAACATCTTGTCGACTGTCGATGTACAAAGACAAAGGTACAATTGATTATGCGAGCTATAAAATAGTTTAGGTCTTGTGGGAGTCACAAAGAGTTTTCATTCATGCCATCATCGGAGAGCAGATTTTAAACGAACGGCTGGACCAATTTTTATGATATTTGATTTTTTGGATTTATTTTAGTCCGGAATAGGATAATAAGTATTAAAACATAAGAAATATATATATATATATATATATATATATATATATATATATATATATATATATATATATATATATATATATATATTAAATATAGATATGCAAAACGAACCTAGCGACGATCCCGAGCGAAGCGAGGGTGAGCCGCTAGTATTTAGATAATAATTCAGATACGTTCAATATATACCTATGTATGTGTATAATACGTTAACTGAAGTGATAGCCTATTCATAGAAATTTCATAATGATAAACCTAAGAAGATTATTCAGAGGCCTATAAAGATAAAATTTAATATAAAAGCAATGAAATATTTTTAATTTCATAGAATACCTCAGAGCAATCTAACAAGTAAGTAGCCTCAGAAGGGCAGATTTTTCAATCGTTTCAAATTATCCATTACAATATAAATAAATCAAAATTATTTGCATGAGTAAAATTTCAGTTCTCACTTATATAATGGTTGACTTATTCTCATATGATAATAATTATAATTATTGTAAAATCAGTCCTTAGTAGAAGTTTTCAATTTATAAATTGTTGGCTTCATATTTTATTTCTATATACATTTTAATATAATTAACATTTGTATATATATTTTTAATTCATTATAAAATTAAATATTTTAATTACTTTTTAACTTAAAAGGTACACCAAGAAACATACAATCGAATTAAATATCTTCTTAATTTTCGAAGTCGAAATAACCTAAAACTAATTGAAGCATAGCATATATTATAAATATATATCATATTAGTTTTATTAGTTAAAAAGATGTTTAAAAGGTATAAAGACAATTGTGTTAACTTAACATTATTCGTGTTTCAGACAAAAAATGAAATTCCTAGTAGTGCTCGCTCTCTGCGCCCTCGCGGCTTCGGCCAAACCAACTAAGCCTCTCGCTGAACCCAAACCCACTCCCATCTCTGTTGGACCTGCTATAATTGACGGTGAATACGAGCCCATCTCCGTGGGACCGGCTATCGTTGAAGATGAACACGAAGACATCTCCGTTGGACCCGCTATTGTTGACAACGAAATTGCCGCTCCCGCAAACTCTCCCCTAGTCCAAATCATCGTCAATGTTAACCCAAACTCTGGCATCGTTGGCAGTCCCGTGATTGTTGACGGTATGCCTGAACCTGAACCTATTGTCGTTGACCCCATTATTATCGACGAGATCGAACCTACCCCCGTTATTGTTGTTGATCAGCCTGAACCTGAAGCCGAAAATGTGATCATCGTCGACCAACCTGAACCTGAAGCCGAAAATGTGATCATCGTCGACCAACCTGAACCTGAAAACATCATCCCTCCCGTCGTTGCCCTCCCTGATATTCTCAACTAAATAAATAAAAACATTTTTCCAATATAATATTAAAAAATATAGTCTTTACAAAATAAATTTTCTTATTACACAACTTATTTATACTTTATTTATTAATTATGTAAATGAAGAATTTATGTTTCCGCAATCAGCTCGAATTGTGTTTGGCCTCTATTCACTTTCAGATATTTATTTAGCATGATACATCGGATATGTATTTGATAGTATCAAACTAACGTATAATTTAGACTGGTAATAAGTATTTCAATTAATACAGAAGACTTCTGGCCGCACATTCGTTTTATCTCTGTCGCGCCTTTCCGCCATTTTTAGCTGACGGTTGGCAAACAAACACTCAATCCACTCTCTATGTCTATGCCAATACCACGGCACTGACAAGTTTTATGACATACCTTTGCGTTTTAAAACGACACAAACTCGTTGCATTATTTCATCTGCGTGATGTTTGTAAACATTACTCAGTTGACGTACCTTTAATATGGCTATACCCTGTACAAGTTAGCTTGATCTTTTTGACAGATGTAAATTTTTCTGATCGACATAACTTTGGAATGACGAACATATTATTTTCTTAATTTAATGATTTTAAAAATTGTAAAAATATTAAAAAAATAAATATAACACAAAAGTCCCTAAAGATTCAAGCGTTATCCGAAAATTTTAAGACTTTTATTGCTTCAAAGTAAAATTTAAATAGGAACACTGAAAATAATAGACGCTTGTACAATGTTACATCAGTCGATACATAAGGATGGGACACGAATAACAGGCAGTAACTGTTACAAATATCGATTATAAAAAATCATTATTAAAGATCATTAATAAGTTATTGTTACGAACGGGGGTCCTTTTGGTTGGGGTCTCTTTGGCTAGTGGTTGGGGTCTCTTTAGCTGGTATAACTCTTTTTAGAAAAATAAGGACCCACTTTTCGACCCGTGTTTCTTTGGGAAAGTTGTTTACTTTCATGGTCTGAACCACCTATTTAAATTTGGCGGGAGGTCCAAATATTTTTGTAATATTAAATAGGTACTTATTATGAATAATGACCCACCGTCGCTTATCTACTCAATGTTTTATATGTCTAGTGCAATAGGGAATTTCACACATAATACACCAATACCATCTCGTCACAGTTACAAAATATAATATTTTAAAATGTTATTTTTTGGACTACTAGATATTTTCTGTTTCCCATCCCTAGCCCGTCTGTCAAAAAGATCAAGCTAACTTGTACAGGGTATAGTATAGGTACTAGTAGTTTAAATCTCGAATTAGAAGGCGCAAAAAGTTTGCTAAAGTTATCAACCAAAATTATCCATTCAATGTTAAATTGATATATTGAATATATTTCTTTTAAATTTAATTATTTACATTAGAACTTATCAGTTAATTAGTTTGAATTATTTATTGCGACAAAAATAATAACACAATTACAGGCAAATCCTAGAAAGGATTAAGGACATGACACAGTTAGTAACATTTAAGTAAGATTTTGCAATATTTCTTTTAAAAAAAGACACGAAATATTTTTAAGAATTTTGTATTGATATAAAAATTCCAATAATAATAGATTGATAATGTATTACCAGTGAGAGCACTGAGCAGACATAAAAATCACAGTATGGAATTGGAATGGTCATAAAATGTCCTTCGACATTAGAATGGATGATAATTTCAAATTTGTACTATAATAGTCATAAACTGTAAATACTGTTTTTCATTATTCAGATACTATCCAGCTTACAATACTGTTGATGGTATGAAAGCTAGCGATTTAGTTTAAGAACTGAAACTGAACTGCGTCGGAAATAAATTGCTATGTAAAAGTTGACCGGTGGGCCCTCTGGCTACTGCTCAAGCTTAGGCTGCTGTTAATAATAAAATTTGCCAAAAGATGGCGCTGATTATCATTTGATTAAAGATTGACGTTTCAAATACATAAATGTCCTATAGGTACCTACGTATATTAATGGAAAGTCGATGTTTTTGTTTTTCACTGTTTTCAACATTTTCATAATTGATTTACTTTTCCGGTAACTCTAAGTGCTATCGTACCGGCTAATACGGCTTTATCTGATAAATGACATTGTTACCATTTGCACTTCGGAAGCCATAGAATGTTTATATGACGAAATATAATGAAACTATTAATTTAGAGTTTTATTAAATACTAACGACTCACCCTCGCTTCGCTCGGGTTCGCCCCTAGCTTGCTTTCCAATACAAACTTTCATCCCCATTTCCACCCCGTTAATGGATGATTTCCGAGATATAAAGTATCCCTGAGGAGACCCTGGGAAGGACATATCCTTCCCAGGGTCTCAACCTATCTTCTTACCAAATTTCATTTATATTGGTTCAGTGATTACCCCCCTACAACCTCACAAGCACATAAACTTTAGCTCTTTATAATATTAGTATAGACTAGTAAGTAGTACCTTCTCTTCGCTCGGATCCGAACATACAAATAAATAAACAAAAAACGTGAAAGTATAACTTTGAACTAATAACATAAATGTGAAAGCTTGTATGTGTGTATGTTTGCAGTTGCGGCTGGATAGATTGGAATGAATTTAGTACTGTAGTAATAATACTGGCCGCTTATTTATAAGTATGAGATATGTTAGAAAATACAGGTATCATAATATGTATTTTATAATAATCTCTAAATATATGTAACTATTATTTTTAAAGATGAATAAAGCCTAATTCATTAACAGGCAATCTTTCAATCTCAACAATTTATTCATCTTTAAAAGAAAGCCAAGGAAATCTATTGTAAAACAGTGAAACACTTTTCCTGTTTTAATCGTTATATTTTCAGTAATTAATAAAATTTATAAACACAAGAGAAAATCATACGTCCCGCCCAAACGTCAAATATATTCGTCGTCATACTTTTCCTGCCTGCCTGGCACCTGCGTAGACGAACATCACAGAGGTTCTACGCTTGATGTCTTCGACTGTATTAGCGGCGCGTAACACTATATTATGTATCGTTATCTCAAGCCTGATAGATTCGAAGTCGAACCTTCCACAGAGACGAATGCTTCGTCGAAATGGATACATTGAATAAAAACTTACGTTTTTTTTTAGAAGAATCAGAAATATCGACGGAAAAGCAGGCGTCAGATGCAGTGCCGGATTTACCTATGACGGGGCCCCAAGCAATTTTAGGTTTTTGGGGCCCTCATTCTGACATTAACAACCCCCTCCCCCCTCCCCCCGAATATTTCAAAATAATAAATAACCAGTAAATTTTGCAAAATCAATATATTATTCAGTTTACTTATAATTTACTAAAACAAAAATATGAACATTTTCACATCATAAAGGTTATGCGATAACAGTAAAATAAAAGTGTTTCCATTTTTTAATCAATTATAGTACAATTTTGTTCGTTGAACTTGTTTTGATTTAAAATTGAAGTAAGTTTTTTTGTGTTATTGAAATCTAATATATAATTCAATTACCTATTACTTGCTCGGTGTATTAGAGAAGATGATGCTTTTACAATTACAGCTGTTCAGACGAAGACACAAACACGAGCGACTGAAGCGCCAACTATACGCGCGAATATAGTTTTGAACTAGTAATTTAAAATCATTTGGGGACAATGAAAAATCGATATTATTTACCATATCGATGGATTGGATTGTTTTATTTTGTATTTTGTATTTTTTTTTTTCAAATTTGCGAATATGTTTTCAAAATTTTGCAAATTTTGGGGCCCCTGTCCAAGCGGGGCCCCAAGCAATTGCTTCCTTTGCTTCCCGGTAAATCCGCCACTGGTCAGATGGAGTAAAACTAAAAATGTTAGTTAACAATGTATCATCAAACGATTACAAATACATCTCCTCTTGTACTACATTTTAACTTTGCTATGTCCACGTTAGAATATTTTCGTAAATCCTAAAAATATAATTTTTGTTCGCCATAAGCTCAGATACGTGCTGCCTATTTAGAAAATATTATGCCTCGTAGATACTACATTATGCTTAAAATACGACGACACGTTTTTCTCAGTTTATAGCGACCCTACTAGCTGTGCCAGCGGTCACGGGTTCGAGTCCCGCTGGGGGTATTCATTTGTGTGATGAGCACGAATATTTGTACTCCAGTCATGGGTGTTTATATAATATAATATGTATGTATTTAAAATTATATAATATGTATAGTGTATCAACTATCTGGTATCCATATTAATATCCGTAAGTATTGGCTCAACATGTCAAACGCATTGTACATTTGTAGTTATCTATTATAATTAGCAAATCAATAAGTGAATCATAATAGTTAGAAATCGTTTTGAGGACAAGATAAACAATCGCAAAAGTTACGCATCGACATAATTCGACGACAATGAATAATATAAATCTACGTAACGTATTCGCACATGAAGGAAAATACCTTTGCAAAATAGCCTTATGTAGATTAATTTTCAAATAAGTTTCAAATTTTCGATTTATAGCGCAGGCTTTCCTGCTAGATAAATTATTCTTTACTAATACTGCTTTGTTTAACTAAATCTATCTATGCTACTGTGAAATGAGCAAGTATAATCTGAAGATATTCATTTAAACCGCTTCAAAGCACAAATTATAATAATTGCGGTAGAATTATTGCAATAACACTTAAAATTTATTAACCTGTTGAGAACCGCGGGCACGCCGGCGTGTCAGTTAACAGTTAATTACATAGAAATTATCCATAATTTCTTAGGAATTATCCAGGTATTAAGACGTCTACAAATAATTATAAAAAATTTACTAAAAAGTTAATCTCGCTTATAGATATATACTTCTTCATAAAGTGTCGTTTAAAGAAACAATAATAAATAGATCATATTATTTACAACTTCCTACGTTCTATAAAGATAGAAAGATTGAATCACTATTTATGATTTTGAATAACAAGCTTTACTTGCCACTTCGCCTGTTTATATTTTTTTTTATCAACAATATTTGTTATTTTTGTTTTTTATCCTATTTTTAGATTTTGAATAAGCATTAACGTACAATAACCATCAAGCGCTTAACACCTTGTGAAGCAACCTCCAGGTGGTATTTAAGTTTTATGCTAAATTAAATTTCTACACTCTGTTGTTATTTATTAGTTTAATAAATATGAGCCTTGACAATATTAAAAAGTAAAAATCGATAATAATCATTTAACTTATGGGAGGACTGCAGATTTACCAATTTCTGAAAATATCATAATGTCCTCCTAAACGGACCTCTCAATCTGCATCTGAACTGATAAGAACTGTCCGGAACATGTAAAGGCACATTCATTTAAAATAGTTATATCTAAAGAAATTATATTTTATTTTAAAGCATCCGTCAAATTTGCTACAACTTGTATTTTCTTCTAACGTATTTTACTGTCAAACAATTGTCTTCGGCCCTAAGGTTTTTTAGTAAAGGGTTTTGATTTTTAGTCCGCTTCATGATCTCTGTCATGGGCAACTTTAACATCTATCACATAATATGGGGATACCGGATATTGTTTCCAAAAAAGATCCTCCCCTCGTTTAGTAAACATGCTTGATTCTGTGTTTATAATGATGGCTCACCGACTAAAAGGATCTATAAAATAAATTACTTACTGAAAGTCTTTTAAAAATTATTTGGAATGGATAGTGGAAAACCTACATATCAAAAAATACATGCGGAGAAATTAACCCTGATATGCTAGCACGGATATGCAAGACCGGATATGTTACGACTTACGATGGATATGTTAGCACTTTAAACAAGACCAAGATCGGTAAATATTTAAATGAGAATTCAGATACTTTCAATATCTGTACCTATACGTAAAACGTTAAGTGATAATACCTATTATATTATATCATAGATAGAAATTTCATAATGATAAACATAAGAAGATTATTCATAGTTCAAGATATAATCATAGACCCATAAAGATAAATTTTAGTATAAAATCAAGGAAATATTTTTAATTTCCTAGAATACCTCAGAGCAATCTAACAAGTAAGTAGCCTCAGAAGGGCAGATTTTTCAATCGTTTCAAATTATCCATTACAATGTAAATAAATTAAAATTATTTGCATGAGTAAAAATTTCAATTCACTATTTTAATTTAATATTCAATCATGTTATATAATAGTTGATTTATTTACTTATGATAATTATTGTAAAATCAGTCCTTAGTATAAGTTTTCAATTTATAAATTGTTGGCATATTTAATTTATATATACATATAAAAATTGTTAATTCAGAATGAAATTTACATAATTTAATTACTTTTTAACTTAAAAGGTACATCGACAAACATACAATCGAATTAAGTATCTTCTTAATTTTCGAAGTCTCACCGACTTACCGAATAACCTAAAATTGAACCTGAATTTGAAGCATATCATATATTATAAATATATATTATATTAGTTTTATTAGTTAAAAAGATGTTTTAAAAGGTTTAAAGACAATCGTGTTAACTTAATATTATTCGTGTTTCAGATAAAAAATGAAATTCCTAGTAGTACTCGTTCTCTGCGCCCTCGCGGCTTCGGCCAAACCAACTAAGCCTCTCGCTGAACCCAAACCCACTCCCATCTCCGTTGGACCTGCTATCATTGACGGTGAATACGAGCCCATCTCTGTGGGACCCGCTATCGTTGAAGATGAACACGAAGACATCTCCGTTGGACCCGCTATTGTTGACAACGAAATTGCCGCTCCCCAAAGCTCTCCGCTAGTCCAAATCATCGTCAATGTTAACCCAAACTCTGGCATCGTTGGCAGTCCCGTGATTGTTGACGGTATGCCTGAACCTGAACCTATTATCGTTGACCCCATTATTATCGACGAGATCGAACCTACCCCCGTTATTGTTGTTGATCAGCCTGAACCTGAAGCCGAAAATGTGATCATCGTCGATCAACCTGAACCTGAAGACATCATCCCTCCCGTCGTTGCCCTCCCTGAAATTCTCAACTAAATAAATAAAATTATTTTTTTAATGTAATATTAAAAAATATGGTATTTACAAAATGTGTTTCCTTATTACACAACATTATATACTTTATTTATTAACTAGCGACTCATCCTCGCTTTGTTCGGGTTCGTCCGGTACATTAAGTACGTTTTAACGGTTAGGAGAGAATAGATAATATATGTACAATGTACATGTTATAATAATAGAAAAGTAGGTAAGTAGTAGTAGTATTTTAAAAAGAAAAAATATGTGTAAGGAGGGAAACCATGGAAGGCCACTCTAACAAATAAAAAGTTATTATTCTTTTATTTATTGGATAAATGTAAAAGGAAAAATTAAGTAACACTTTGTTCTAATTTATGTAACTTTATTGAACTCTTCCAAAAAGGATTTGCAAGGAACAAGGCTCTATACAAGGCTGATATAATAAATCAATGCCTTTACTATATATTAAAAAAAAAATTGCGAGTTTACCTTAGGATATATGTACATATGTACATACTATGGCAGATTTTTCTGTAGGTCTTTTTAAGACCTACCATTTTCTACTACATTATTTTGATGTATCTCTTGGTTTAGCCAACGCTAGCCATATAAACTAAGGCCGACTCGATAGAACCAGTTATTGCGTTTTCCCGTGGGAATGAAAGATTTCCTGTAGTAAAAGGTATCCTAAATGTTGACCCGAGTAATAAGTTATCACTTCACTAAATTTCGTTAAAATCGGTCTATTACTTTTTGCGTGAAACGCTCATAAACAGACAGACAAAAAATGTAATAAATATTGTCTTAGACACTTGGCCAACGTGGTTGGACTATGGCCTGATCCCCCTTGTATTAAAGGAAGGCCCGTGTCTAGCAATGGGACGTAAAAAAGGGCTAAATACATACACACATACATTGTGAACATAATACGTTATAGTCATTGTTTTTAAAAAATATTTCATGTACAGATTTCGCTAAGTTACTGTTTTATTATATGTATAGATTAAGTAAATGAAGAATCCGCAATCAGAAGGAATTGTGTTTAACCTCTATCCACTTTCAGATATTTATAATGATGTATGAATTTCATAATATCAAACTAGTAATAAGTACAGATAATTTATGATAAAAATTAATATTTGGTAAACACCAATACCACTGCACTGACAAGTTTTACATACCTTTTTAAAAACTGCATTTTAAAATGACTTAAACTCGTTACACTAATTTAGCTGCGAGATATTCGTAAATATTACTCAGTTGACGCCCTTTCAATATGGATACTTGTTTCAATGTCGAGGTAAATGGCGCACGAGTCACAAGTCTATGTATATAAATTTAAATTCAAAAATTTGCTCAAATCCAAGGACAAAAGTTATCATGCCGGAGTTCAAAGTAACTTGATATATTGAAAAAAAAGTCGAAAGATGTCTTTGGACACCTTCCTTTCGTTGGCTCATAAATTAGACCATAAAAATTGACCAATGAGATCAAACAGTATAGGAAGTGTTCGTTTTGAAATCCGTCAAAAATGTATGTCTTCATTTATCGTGTAATACATTCATTCATTTTTCATTAGTCATGACTATATTTAAATACCTGAAATAATCTTTCAATGCGAATGTGTAGCCATAATGGAAGTCGCAAGAACCGTGCAGAGACAAAAAGTAAACAACTACAATATAAAAATGCTCTCCGACAGAGCGGCTGTTCTGCAGGCGTTAGAAAAGAAACAAACTGACAAGGAACTAATAATTGAGTGTCACCATGCCCTTGATATAATATCATTGACTAATCATGTTATTATTCAATGGATCAGGAGACATAGCGATTCACTTGGCAACGATGCAGCTGACGAACTTGCAAAGAGGAAATCAAAATTAGAAGTAACTGGCCCATACCCACTTTTTCCCCTACCTTTTTCACATCTGGATCTGCCAAAGATCCACGACACTTCAATATAACAGATGGTCGCAAACAGTCGCAAGCTAGATCAGCCCTATCGGCAGTAAGCCCGCGTCTTACTAAACGCCTACTAAGCCTTAACAGAACTTATCTCAAAATAATGATAGGGACGATAACGGGTCACTGTCCCTTGAACAAACATTTCTTCAACATCAGTTTCAGCGCTGAAAAATTAGTCGCTCACGTAGTTCTTCAATGCGTAGCGGTAACCTCTCAACGCAATGAAATTCTCGGATTAATGAGGACGGAGTTAGGCTGACTGAACTAGCCAGGATTCGCAACGTACATTGGACCAAATGCGAGTCTAAGTACGGAAAACGAGTCCAATTTACACTACATTACCTAAAATAATTTGTACTACAATATACTGTAAACAGTATTATCTTACTATCCATATAATTTTATATGAGACGGAAAATTTATTATCTTAAGAAATTAAGCTTATGAATTACTGTTTATAGATTATGGCAATGCCTAATGATGCAAAGAGGCGGCCGGATCAGGCCGTACAAAATATGGGGACAGCGAGCAGCGACAGAAATATAAAAAAATATATAATAAAATTATTGCGAAACACTCAAAACAGCACTTCCAATTGAAAATGGAATTAAACTGAAGGAAGAAATACGCGATATAAATGTACTGTATTTCGCAGGAAATCTTTCGGAATTAAAATTTCGAAATAAACTACCTAAGAACATCACTAAACCTGAATCTTTCGTTAGTTAACATTAACTATTTGTCTTACGTTTCTTTCGAAAATAGCCACTAGGTCTAAGATATCTATATAGTGCTAGATATAATAGTGCTTATTTAAAAATAGATCAATTAAAAATTGGTAATTATAGTAGTAAATCTTTAAATAGTTATTATAATTATTTATCTTGCAATCCATACTTTAATTTTATAAACGTGAAAGTGTGTTTGTTTGTCCTTCTTTCACGTCGAAACAGAGTGACGGATAATCATGATTTTTTGTGGGAGATAATTGGAGAGGTGGAGAATGACATAGGCTACTTTTTACCGCAGGAGATAATCTCATTTCCACGGGAAAACACGTTACAATACATTATACAACCCACAACAACTCATCATACCTATGTATGTACTTATGTATACATATAATAATATTATATAGTCTATCTATTACTATACTAACCGTTAAAATATACCCAAACCCGAAGCGAGGTTGAGTCACTACTAATAATAATATAATAATGACTCTTAGGTAACTCAAAATACACCACACACTTTAGAATTCGATTTTTTATTATCGGTATTTTTATATACCGATATATTTCTAATCGATTTAAGTGACAGAACTCTTATCTTATCTATTTAATTAGGTGATATGACGTGTAGTAGTAATGTTTAGTACACTGTTTATAACAGATTAAGTATATGATTGATTTATTTTATATAAATTATAAACCAGGGTCAATCTGAAGCAAGCTTAAGCAAGCCAATAGCTTCTGTAAAATATAAATAATGTATTGGAACTTAAAGAGCAAAATTCAGAGCAGAGATCACTAAGCCAATTTTTAAAAATGATTACTAGCGTGAGATGCTCAAGGTCTGCATCATTCAATTCAATACAATTTTCTTGTTAATGGCCAATTTCAGTGGTATTTGATGAAACGTAGTAGATGTTGTTGGGATTTTTTAATTGGCCTTTTTTTAACGTAGCTGGTATGCATCTTAATGCATACCAGCTACGTTATGCCTTAGCATACCACCTACATACATACTGTTGGTTATATGGGACTCACCGGCTTAAGAGAAGCCAATACTACCCACTAAAACCCAACGGAACCTCCTCCATCTTAATGGAGCGTCGCAGAAACGCTTACGCACTCAACCACGACGCCCCAACGGCAGGTCTGCCGAAACAGACCACAACAACCATGGAATTGCTCCAGCAGTCTACTCTGCTATCAACGAAGTACCTGAAGCAAGCAGTATGGCACACCGCACACCGAGGTGGGCAGCCTCCCAGTGCGTTTCTTGGCTTCGCGCCCTTTTAAGTCAGCCTATAATAAGTGTTGGTCCATGATAATAGAGCAGAAGAGTGATCTATGATATGAAACCTGAATTATGATATAATAGGTCAAATCATCGATCGGTCGATTGAATTTGACCCGAGAATTGAATATCTCAGATACGTGCTGCCAACTTAGACGCTATTAGGGCTTACGTGGCCTATAATGTTATTAAATGCCATATCATATAAAACATATTATTTAAAATTGTTTTTATTCAAATAAATCAGACTTCCTAAATTAAAAACTGTAAATTAAATTTTCTAACAAAATTTTACAGCTTACTAGAGCGAAATCTAGAATTATATTTTTCATCTCTTTGAATGTTTAATGGTTTGTTGTTTGAGAATGACAACGTATTTCAACAGGCTCTTTTAATAGATTAATAGATTAATTAATTTTGATAGATTAATTTAGACTATTTTAATAGTCTAAGTTAATAATGCAGCTAAGTTTCATATCAATTAGTCAAATATATACTTAATATTTTTACTATGTGCTGGAACTCTATACATGAAAGATTTTATCTTAAAACCAAATCATAACAAACAGAAAGAGTATTATTTAAACATGACAAATGTATTGTATACTTGGAAATAATTATCTATTTTAATCAGCACACCAATAAATCAACCAGAATAATTAGTAATCGTTTAAGAGACAAGATTTAAACAATCGCATATGAAAACATTGTGTAAATAAAAATACCTATGAAAAATACTCTTATGTAAATAAAATTTTATGTGTAAAATCGATGTATCAATATACTGCATTAGTCGAGTGCAATTAGTCCATTATAAATGAAAAATGACGGAATCCAGTTATAATGAATGGATTTGAAAGGGTTTTTTCTGGGTTTTAATAACATAAACTTAAACGTAAAAAATTACCGCTCTTTTGAAGATAACTGTTATAGTTTTTGAGGTTTTTTACACGAGATTCCTTATATAAATCTTTTTTATAATTAACAAGGTTCTATCAAGACGTCCTTAGAAAATGATTTGGCTAACGTTGGTTAAACCTTAAGAAATATATCAAAACAATGTAATAGAAAATTGTAAGTCTTAAAAAGACAAAAAAGGCCACAATAGCATTGTATGTCCATCTCAAGTTTCACGCAAAAAGTACTGAATCGATTTTAACTAAATTGATTGTAGTAATAACTTATTACTCGGGTCTAAGGATACCTTTTACTACAGGAAAAAAATGAACAGCAAATATATCAACACAATGTACTAGAAAATTGTACGTATTAATAATACGAATAAGTACGAATATTAGATATATTCGTATAGTCTTTCTCCTAAGGTAATCTGGCAATAACTATTCATATCTATAACGCAGGGACGCACCCGAGGGAAGCAAGGGTAAGTCGCTATATTTTATATATAGTAAACTAAGTTATTCTCGAAAGAAAAAATAAACATAGCTGTAAAAGTAACTATACTAGAAGTAGTATGTCTTTCATCGGACAACCCTTCAAAAAAATTAATATTAGCGAAAGCTTTCAATAGGTAAACTTTTTTGTTTTTATTATAAGAAATTCAAGAAAAACAAAATCAGCCACATCCATTATAGATGGGTTTCGAGGTATAAACCTAATTGTACTCGAATTCTTAAAACACTACCACACGCCAAACATACATTATAACTAATACTCTCCAACATATCTATCTATCTATTTAAACGAGCAATTCTTGTATATTTATATATTTTTTTATTTATACCGGCAATCTCGTAAATGGTTCTAACGATTTCGCTGAAATTTTAGTAAGTGAGGGTTTTCGGGGGCGACAAATCGATCTACATTAGTCTTATGTCTGGGAAAACACGTGTTTTCGAGTTTTCAATGGTTTTTCTTTCGCATTATTCTACTATACTTTATATAAGTACACACTTGTCTACACTTTTTACAAATATTATAATTTTTACTGGAGTGCGGTGTAGCCCAGAGGAGGGTTACGTATTTGACCTGTATGTATCAAGTACGAGTATAAACCATGTACAATGTACGTAATATGTAATAATATGACCCCAACTGCTTCAATGTTACTTCATCAACTCGATCCCATCTTTTTAGTGTAAGTTTAGATTTTACAGAGTCTTGTTTTTATTTTTATTATGTATTTTTTGTTGTTATTAGAGTCATAAAAATACTAATTCATTTCTTTTATATATTTTTATTTTTTATGCTCTTTATTACCTGTAGTATTATACATAATATGATATCACCCAGCTAATGCTTTATTATTTTGGTATGAGATAAGAAATAAAATAATTTTTGTTTATATTTTATTATACAAGACGTCATCTATTACTAGTTGTTAGTGCAAAAAAAATGAGCACAAAGCGACATACTGTATAAAATAAAGCCAGAGTTTTTTTGTAGATTGAACGCGGGCAAAGCCGTGGGTTCTGCTAGTCTTATTATATACTAATGACTCACCCTCGCTTCGCTCGGGTTCCTCCCTAGGTTGATTCCTCATACAAACTTTCATCCCCAATTTCACCCCCTTAAGGGATGATTTCCGGGATAAAAAGTATCCTATGTCTTCCCAAGGTCTCAAACTATCTTCTTACCAAATGTCACCTTAATCGGTTCAATAGAACCAGACATTACCCCCTATAACCTCACTAACTCACAATCTCACAAAATATAGTGATGCAACCGTAAGAATACCACTTTTTGAAAACATCTCGCAGGGAATCACGAGCTCTTAGATCATAGCCCGTACTGCAAATACAAATAAATCTTATTAAAATGTTATATAATTGTAAAATATATCCTGCTCTAAAAAACTAAAATTTAATATAATTTTTTTTTCAATATCATACCGATACTACTTTAAATAATGCTTTAAACGCCCGCCATTTAGCGCACTTAGCGTGATTTCAAAGTATATAATAGAAAAATGACGACTTTTGTTATGCAAATTGGACAAAATCGCTAATCTCTCTGTTATGATATACTCTGACGTCATATTCGGTCTGACCAATGGCGTTGCGTTTCAACTACTTTGAATTTCCCACTTATATTTGCACTTTTTAATAATTATTTTCTAAATCAAAATGAAATTACATTAAAAATATTAATATAGGCTTAATTCAAAAGCAATAGACTATAGAAAAAACTATTTCACCATTGCCGATAAAAAACGTTTATCCAAATATATTTTTAAATCTTTGATAATTCTTACTATATCAAAAGATTACGTTTACACGTAGAGATAAATTTTAATATAAAACCAAGGCAAAATTTTTAATTATCTATACTTCCTAACAATTTCGATAAAAGGTAAGTCAGAGTATTATTGTTCTTCAGCCTAAGTTTATTTATCAAGATGTAAATTATTCAATAATAATGATAGACACACCTAATTATTCAATTTATTAATTACTTGACCAAAAATATTTTACAAATATTTTTTTGTGAGATTTATAATATACCCATTTTATTTTGATATAAGCGGTGAATCAAGTGGCGTTATGTACCATCGACTATATAAAGTGATCAATTCATAAATAAATAACTAACAATATTTCTAACTAGTCTCATCTAAATTTGTTCCCAGTCTTTTTGGCTGTACGTTTTCTGTCAGTGTTATTTGTAGCAATCATTTTTTAGTTAAAAAATAAAAACTAAAAACATATTCGTTTTAAATTAATATTATTGTGTTTCAGCTAACAAAATGAAATTCCTAGTTGTATTCGCTATCTGTGCCACCGTGGCTTTGGCCAAACCAACGAAGCTTATAGATGATTCTATCTCCGTTGGACCTGCCATCATTGACGGTGAATACGAGCCCATCTCCGTGGGACCGGCTATCATTGACGGTGAATACGAGCCCATCTCCGTGGGACCGGCTATCGTTGAAGATGAACACGAAGACATCTCCGTTGGACCCGCTATTGTTGACAACGAAGTTGCCGCTCCCCAAAGCTCTCCGCTAGTCCAAATCATTGTCAATGTTAACCCAAACTCTGGCATTGTTGGCAGTCCCGTGATTGTTGAGGGTATGCCTGAACCTGGCCCCGTTATCGTCGAAGAGATTGACTCTAGCCCCGTTATTATCGACGAGATCAACCCTAGCCCCATTATTGTTGTTGATGAGCCTGAACCTGAACCAGAAAATGTGATCATCGTCGACCAACCTGAACCTGAAGTCGAATCTGAAGACATCATCCCTCCCATCGTTGCCCTCCCTGAAATTCTCAACTAAATAAAAGAAAACATATTTCGAATATAGTAGTTAATAAGATAATTTCATTTATATTTTTTAAATAAATTATTTTATAACAACTTTTTACTTATTATATGACATTTTTATATTTACTGATTATGTAAATCGTTAAGTATTAACTAGAAAGAACTACATATATATGTATGTCCATAATGTGCTCGAATTATCTCTGACCGCTCTTCATTTTTAGATATTTATAATGATGCATGGCACAAAGCAGCTATAATGAGAAGATATAATAATAAAATGGTCAATGGTCAAAATTAATATACCTTCCTTAAACCCTAAATAATACTCATAACTAATAAAAAGTAATTTGTAAAACTATTTTTTGATTAATTCTTTTCATTTATTATTAAATTCAAACCAGTTTGTATTTAAAGAAGTTTGATATGCTTACTTGGAAAACAGACATTTTAACAATTACAATTCCTAATATTTTGGTTTACCGACATTCATATACTCGTAGTATCGCTCAGGTGCGTTCCTAAATATGTACTTTAAGTAGACAGACACAGACACAGAGTTATAGCTTGTCGAAAAAGAGTCTAAATGTTATCTTAATTATAGGTGTTACACGCAATGCAAAGATTAAACACGTATATTTAAAAACAATTGCAGTGAAAGAATACTTAAGTTACACAAAAGAGAAAGTCAAAATAACCAATTACTTAATCTAATATAATTAGAGATGAGTTGAAAACATAATTCATTAGAATATTAAAAGTACAATTAAAATTATTATAAAATATACTTAAGTATATAATAATAAAACAGGAATATATTATTAGTAACTAACCACATAATTAATTAAAAAGTAATAACACAGATGGTTTAAATAAGTCGTATCAGAAAAACAATTATCTTCAAAATAATTAATCGAACAAATTGCAATAATATGTGTGCTCGAAGTGTGTCTCCCTCAGAGCTCTGCAATAAAAAAATTGTGTGCACTTGCACCCACCCTGGCACAATAAGAATGATTAAAATCACAAAAAAAATTTATAATGGAGTGGAAAAAATAATTTAAATCGAAAAGCTTCCTTGGCATGTTTTGCAAGCTTGGCATTTTAAAAAATTTACGTTTTTACTCCAAGCCTATATCGTCATGATTTCATCTCAACCTCCTTTTAACAAATGCAGATAGTATAAAACTGTAGTCTATGAGTTTGGTCTGGCGATGGATAAGAAAGTCCCTTTAACACGATAATACGTAGAGCATTCATTATATAGTAAGAATGAGGTGTGAACTCTTTGGAACAGAAAAACGTTAATACTGGCTGGTAAAGCTGGAATATTGATTAGATTTAAAAAAAGAAAATAATTCGAATATCTGTTATTTAAAAAAAAATGGAAGTCTTTTCTTTGCAGTCTGTCGTAGCGTGTTGTCGAAAATGGAAAAAATTTAATGGCACTCAGCTATTAATTATCTGTGTTTTAAAAGAATCACTACGGAACGAGTTAATCAAGACTTAGAGGATACTTAAGGAGCAAAATATACCTCGGGGCTCAAAGGGCGTAACCGCCATTTTGGCGAAATTGACTTTTTAATGCAGTCCTACTAAGTTTTTTCTCCTCTATCGATCTGTGTATTTAAAGTCTTCCAATTCGCCAAAAAATGGTGTTTACGACCCTATTTTTTGTAGAAAATAAAACAGATATTTTTAGCTTTTGCTATTTTTGTTACTTTTAAATCTATTTGAAATATAATTTTATAGTGTTCTGCACCCAAAAAAATTAAACTTTTGGTCTTAGAATGCTTTATTTAGGCCAAAACCAAAAAAGATATGTCGAAAATAATATTATTTTTTTTTTTGTTTTTTTGCTCTCCTGTAAAATTGAGTTTTGGTGCTTACGCCCTTTGAGCCCCGAGGTATCAAAATGTTCCACCGTATTCTAAAGTTGCACGGTGTATTTAAACGTGAAGGAACATCCACCAAAGATGACCCTTGGTTGGACCACGCCACAATGGTATTGACCGAGGAAATGATCAAAAAACTCGAAAACATTGTTTAAGCAGGTCGTCGTGCCACAGTACGTTTTAAAGCCTTAGAAATATAGATTTCGATTGGTAGTGTGCATAACACTTTACACAAACCCTTACGGATGAAGAAAGTAACACTGCCCTGGGTCCCCAGCATGCTTACGGATGCATAAAAACAAACTGTTACTACAAGATCCTGATCGTTTTTTGTCTCGATTTATAACCATGGGTGAAACGTGGCTTCATTATCCAGAAACCAAATTACAGCCTATGACTTGGGAAACACCATCGTCTCCAACCCCTAAGAAATTTAAGGCGAGTCGTTCCTCTGGGAAGGTCATGGGCTCTCTTTTTTGGGATGGTTTTAGTTTTTATGTAGTAGGGTTTTTTATTTTTATATTTTATTATTACTAACGCCATAAAAGTTCTAGGTACTTCATTTTTTATTGTCTTTATTATATAGTTAGTACCTGGGCGACCGAGCCTTGCTCGGACTTCTTTTTGTTATATCGTATTTTTTTAGATAAAAAAAAAAACAAAAAACTTGAATGAATACAAAAAAAACAAAAGTAAAATCTTTGTATCCGACCGGGATTCGAACCTGGCCACCTGTGAATGTCTATCTTGCACAATGGCCGCTTGAGCACGATGCTTGTGCCCGAGCGTAAGAAATTATGAGCCATATTTTGCGTGGAATAACGCGAAAGAAAACCGCAAGAAATCTTGGAAACTCGCATTTTTCCAAACATAAACTAATCTAAATCGGTTTTTCGCCCCCGGAAACACCCACATACAGCGAAATCGTTAGAGCCGTTTCCGAGATCGCTGGTATCAATAAATAAATATACAAGAATTGCTCGTTTAAATATATTAGATTTATACATACATATATATGTCAGCCAGCAAATGCGTTGCGGGACGCCTGGCAGAAGGGGACCATCGAAACTATTTTGTATAGAAAATATGGATGGCAGGATATTTTTAAAGGCAGTAAATATAACATAATTAAAAATAAAATATTCAGATCTTTTTAATAGAAAAAAACATTATTTAAAAAGTACATCTTAATTTAATACCAAAATTACTAATTAAAATACGAGCTCAACGCGGTGAGAGTACGGGAGGAGGAAATCACCGAGCCGAGTGGGAAGAGAGTCAGAGAGTTACGAGCGCGCCCACGCCAACAGTCGGTTTAATTTACCGCATTTGATGTTTCACATCAAAAATGAGGGATCCGCACTGATATTCCTTAATCACATACTACAGCTGGTAATACCGCACCCAATAATGTTTGTTAAATAAAAATCGTATTGAACGTCTATTTCACCAGATCAATTAATAAATACAATAAAAAATTACCTCTACTGATAAAATGGTTTATCCACATATATTTTAAATCTCTGATAATTCTTGCTATATCGAAAGATTAGGTATATATGTAGAGATAAATTTTTATATAAAACCAAGACAAAATTTTGAATAATCTATATTTTCTAGCAAATTGACAAAAAGGTAAGCCAAAGAATTAATGTTCTTCGACCTAAGTTTATTTATCAACATGGAACTTATTCAATTTTATTTGTATTTTTTATAATATACCCATTTGATTTTGCTACATGCGGTGAACCATGTGCTGTTATTTACCATCGACAATATAAAGTGATCAATTCAAACATAAATGACCATATTTATAAATTCAAAATTTACAAAAAAACTTCTCTAGTCTTATCTAAATTCATTCCCAGTGGATTAGACTGTACGTTGTCTGTCAGTATTAACTTCAGTTTTCGTTTTTTTAGTTAAAAAGATATTTTAAAAGGAGTAAAGACATATTCGTTTTAAATTAACATTATTGTGTTTCAGCTAAGAAAATGAAATTCCTAGTTCTATTCGCTATCTGTGCCACCGTGGCTTTGGCCAAACCAACTAAGCTTATAGACGATTCAATCTCCGTTGGACCTGCTATCATTGACGGTGAATACGAGCCCATCTCCGTGGGACCGGCTATCATTGACGGTGAATATGAGCCCATCTCCGTGGGACCGGCTATCGTTGAAGATGAACACGAAGACATCTCCGTTGGACCCGCTATTGTTGACAACGAAATTGCCGCTCCCCAAAGCTCTCCGCTAGTCCAAATCATTGTCAATGTTAACCCAAACTCTGGCATCGTTGGCAGTCCCGTGATTGTTGATGGTATGCCTGAACCTGACCCCGTTATCGTCGAAGAGATTGACTCTAGCCCCGTTATTATCGACGAGACCAACCCTAGCCCCATTATTGTTGTTGATGAGCCTGAACCTGAACCAGAAAATGTGATCATCGTCGACCAACCTGAACCTGAAGTCGAATCTGAAGACGTCATCCCTCCCATCGTTGCCCTCCCTGATATTCTTAACTAAATAAATAAAAACATAAAAAAACATCCTTTTTTTTTATTGTTCGTATTTATTATGATGATTTTTAAATAAATTATTCTTTATCATGTTTTCTCTTAATAAATTATGAAATTTTAACAGATACGTTAAATTAATTCTTACTAATCAGTAGAGATATTTTAAAATAAGAAAAACAAAATAGATCCCATAAATTTATTGTTTAAACTACTTTTAATAATTCATACAATTGAAAAATCAGTCCATAACTAGGTAATGTGTTTATATCATTAATATTTTACGATTTTTTTATCACGGTCCAAAACCGTTCAAGCCTATCTAATATATTTAAACAAGCAATTCTTGTATATTTATATCTTTATATATTTATTTATACCAGCGATCTCGAAAACGGCTCTAACGATTTCGCTGAAATTTGGTATGGGGGGGCTTTCGGGGGCGAAAAATCGATCTAGATTAGTCTCATGTCTGGGAAAACGCGTGTTTTCGAGTTTTCATGCGGTTTTCTTTTGCATTATTCTACGCAGAATATGTTCGATATTTATGTTCGTATTTCTTACACTCAGGCATGAGCATTGTGGTCAAGCGACCAAGGTGCAAGATTAACATTATATGGATCATATTGAATATTGGATACAAAGTTCTACTTTTTTTGTATTTATCCAAGTTTTTAGTTTTTTTTTTAATCTAAAAAATATGATATAACAAAAAAGAACACCGAGCGAAGCTCGGTCGCCAGGTACTATAATTAATATATTTTATTAAATACAAACTGATTTTTGCTATATGTATCTGACACATTTTTACAAAATAAAAAAAATCTAAAACTTTCAGACCGCCATATAAAGTCTATTTAGCCTAAAAACAGGTCGAAGAATAGTCCGAAAAAGATCCGTCCATTTGTTTTTCCCTTTTAGGGGTCTAACTTAAGTTAGTCAATATAATTTCTTAGGTTCTTTTAATTCGCGATAATTTATTATTGCACTAGGCTGAGACCGACTTCATCATTCTTATATGCCAAGACTGCATTAATAATAATTAATAATAGTTTATGTATTATATTTTTCTCTTATAAATATTTTTACACCGAAATACTCGTTCGTACCTTTAACTATTGTAGATGTTTTACATTTTCCTAATTCATAACATTAAGTTACATATTAAAGTATTAGAGAACGTTTTATTTCAAAACTAGCGACTCACACTCGCTTCGCTCGGGTTCGTCCGTAGGTACCTACGTTTGAACGGTAGATATAGAATAGACTATGTACATACAAAGATATAGAAAAGTAGGTAAGTATTATAAGAATTTAAAAAAAAAAATATATTACTTACTTGAGAAATGATTGATTCCCCATTCAACCTTCCACCCCCCTTTTCTACCTCTTATATATGATATAAGGGATGAGAACTCTCCTATGTCATTCCCAGGGTCTCAAACTATCTCCATACCAAATTTCATCTAAATCGGCTCAGCGGATTAAGCGTGAAAAGGTGACGAATAGACAGACAGACAGAGTTACTTTCGCATTTAATATTAGTGTGGATATTGCAGATTTTTCTGTAGGCCTTTCCAAGACGTACTATTTTTTAGAGCATTGTTCTGATATATGTCTTAATGTTTAGCCAGCGGAAGGTTTCTAAGGACGACTCGATTAAACCAGTTATTGTGTTTTCCCGTGGGATAGAAAAATTTTCCTGAAGTAAAAGGTATTCTAAATATTGACCTGAGTAATAAATTATCATTACACCAAATTTCGTTGAAATCGGTTCATTACATTTTGCGTGAAACGCGCACACACCAACAGACAAATAGATATACAGACAAACAGACACTCAGAGAAACAGACAAACAGACAAAAATTTTAAAAACTATTGTTTTCGGGTCTATATTCTGTACGTAATATGTCATTGTTTTTAAAATATATTTCTTGTACCTACAGATTTCGTTAAGTTACTGCTTTATTATAGTATAGATAAGCATTAACAAATATTAATAAATTTGTAATTCCACACAAGGGCTGGATTATTGAACTCCGCACAAAAAACATTATTTATACTACATATGTATATTAAGTTTAAATTGTTTAGTTAATCGCTACTTCACATTTCGTGACGGGGATGTAATTAATATTGAATCCTACCAATATTATAAATGCGAAAGTTTCTGACGATGTATGGATATCTGGATGTTTGTTACTCTTTCACGCAAAAACTACAGAATGAATTTTAATGAAATTTTAATATAGCGTATACATGAGAATAACACACAGGCTACTTTTTATTCCGCAAAACTGTACGGTTCCCGTAGGATAGATTTGTTTTTGGTTTTCTAGACGCGAACCAAAGCGAGAGTGAGCCCCTAGTAATAATATAAAATTTTAAATTATTCTGCCTTAAAATCTGCTATGTGCAGATTAGCTCAACAAGTAAAAGGCTAATGATGATAAATCCTACGAATTCGGTAGAGTTTCTGAAGACTTAATGTTTTCTGTAGTATTGAAGTTTGATGGAAGTGCAAGTGCTCTTGTACTGCTTACAGATGCTATCGATTCAAAGTAAAAATAACTTTAAGTGTATTGTTCGCTTTATATTTACTTTATTTCTTGTTAAAAGTGAAAATATTGACTTTATATTTCGGTTTAAAGAAAAATTGTCCAAAGAATTTACTTTTTATCGTCTGAACATTACAAGGCAGTGGAAGCCTAGTAGTAACGCGCTCGCTTGGGAAACCGGATGAAGCGGGTTCAAATCCCGGGTCTCGCAACTCTGATATTTTCATGTGCAAATCATTTCTAACATGATTACCAGTTGCCTTAGGGTAAAGGAAAATATCGTGAGAAAACCTGCATATCTGAAAGAATCTAGCAAGTTTTCGAAAGACATGTTCGCCAAACAGCACTTCTCATTAGAGGTCCGTGCCAAGTAGGGGCTGTTAAAAAGGGCTGAATACCTACAAATATACAATGTTTTAGGTGGTTTTAAACTAATGTTTTTACTAGCAACTGGCAATTGGCAAACGATATTAATTTAGAACTTCTGGCAGTTCATCAAGTGAATTAATTGTGATACGGGGAAGAGCTAATATTTGTTTACGCACAGAAGATTTAGTAGTATTCGTATACGCACGTTGAGACAAAAAGCTTTGACGATAATACCTTTTACGCTTATGTTCTTGAATGGCCCAAAAATTGCATTTAGTATTGATATTAATTATAGTAAGAGATAGAAACTCAAAGCCTTAACGTTTAGAATTAAAAGCAGAGGAGCGACGATTCAGGAATAACCGTATAGAGAAGAATGTAGAATAGAGAAAAAGCTATATGTAGAGAATACCTCTATATTATAGAGTGAAGTCTTCACTCTCTATTATAGAGGTATTCTCTATAATAGAGAGTAGGAACAAACAGATAGACAGACAAAAAAAATATTAATTATGTTCTTATAAATCCCGTATAATTTCATAAGCATTTAGTAAAAACCTTTCACTTTGAAATTTCCAGACAAACAAACAGTTCCATCTTATTTATCTGTATAGATTGTTAGCAACAGGTCATAATATATTAATATATAACGTAAATAAAAAAGAAATGAAGAATGTATAGAGTCGATGTTTCTATGATTTTATTGTATGTATATATAATAAGATTTATAGGTAAAACCTAAAACTCTTTGATCAGTATTTAGTACACATTAAAATTACTTCTGGCGTTAAAAAAGGTCACCATATCTTTAGCGATTGTAAGGCTTTGAAAAGAAGATTATGTATCAAAAGATTATAGCTTTACAATGATAACTTTGAGTATAAAATGTAGATGTACTTTTAAATTTCATTCTTTGTTTTACAGGAATCTAATATGTAAGTAGTTTCGTAACTGATTAATACTTAGCATTTATAATACTTACGAGTTTATTGCTTAAAAAAAATTAAAAAGACTTTAGGTTAACTTTAAATGTGTACTGTAAATGATCCAACTCAAAAAAAATTATTAGTAGACACTGTAGAGTTCTTCAATTATTCGACACCCAATTTAACTCACAAAGTTTCGACACATTAATAGAAATACATAGATTGAGATAGATTTCCAAGATATGATTACAGTTACAAGTGAAACTATTATAATATAAACGAGTTAACAACAATAGAAACAATTCATCCTCCATTCCATGGTGTCCATTATGAATTACAATTTTTTTTTCTCTCTTTTCTTTTTCCATTTTTTTGTTACATATTTACTCAGATTCAGATATTGGTTATATTTATTTTGTTTTCAATCTGTTTCAGACGAAAAAATGAAATTCTTAGTTGTACTTGCTCTCTTCGCCGCTGTGGCTTCGGCCAAGCTAATCAAACCTATCGCTGTTAGCGATCAGATGGATGAAATCAAGGACATCATAGCCGCTATCAACGACCCAAGCACTCACCCCGACACCGCTGCTGCTCTGCAACAGATGCTTGAAGAGCTCCTTGCATCTGGTCCTAACCCCATCCACGTTGGACCTGCTATCGTTGACGGCGAATACGAACCCATCTCCGTTGGACCTGCGATCGTTGACGGTGAATATGAGGACATCTCCGTTGGACCCGCTATTGTTGATGAAAGCGTTACCGCTCCCGCAAGCTCTCCTCTTGTACAAATAATCATCAACGTTAAACCTACTTCGGGATCACCTAAACCTGACCCTGTTGACTTTGAAGATATTTTCGGACCCCCAGCCGTCGTCCATGATGAAGATGAATATGAGCACAACCCTATCATCGTCATCGACCCCGAACACGAGTCCGAATCTAATCCTCTACCTCTACCAGAAGCCCCTATTGTTGCCCTCCCTGGAATTGATAACTAAGTAAATAATATATGTTTTATTATTAACAAATAAATATCTCTTTCACCAAATATAATGCTATTTTTATTAAAAATCGATCTTTATGATAAACGTTACTGACTTGCTGTGTAAAGCATGCTTTATTTCCTGGTATACATGCTTTATACAGATAGTAAAAATATTTTATTCTAAAGTTTAACCTGGAAATACACTAATATATGAAACTGATGGAATTCTATTTGTGGACGTTTAAGCTATAGGAATTTTTAAATTCCCTGAGATCATTTGAGAAAGAAAATACAATATAACCTAAAAATGCAACAAGGAAGGACTAAATACTTTATTGTGGCGATCATTAATAATAAATAATATTTAGTGTTTGTAGATCCTATGGATTTCGTTATTTTATAAGCTATAGCATCACAAATGTGTAAGCAACCTATGAATTCTGTGAGTTCGATAGTCACTAATAACACTATGAGATGTTCTTTGTATCTTTCTTTCAATTTTTTGATTAGTATGTACCACGAGCCTTCTATCAAAAGCGTAGAAAAAATACCATACCTGCGGGCCAAATGCCAACCGATGAAAACTGTTAAGAATACAATATTATCTATTATATTAAGAATATTATTATATTAAGAATATAATATGAAGTGCAAAGACAAGTACTCGTACCATTCTTACATTTATGTCGTACCTACTAGCTAGGACTCACCCTGGATTCACTCGGGTTCGTCCCTAAGTATATTTTGACGGTTAATATCGAGTAGATATATGTGTATACATACACAGGTATTATGAATTATTGTGGGTTGTATTATAACGTATTTTGTAACGTGGGAATGAGGTAATCTCCCGCGGTAAGTAGCCTATGTCACTCCCCAGCCCTCCACGATTATCCCAAAATAACACCAATCCGTCACTTTGTTTTGACGTGAAAGAAGGACAAACGAACGAATGAACAAACAAACAAAAACATTTTCACATTTATAGCATTAGAGCTTGTACACAAAACTGCGATGCAACGCGATGCGAATTCGCAACGCAGAAAATTGCGACACGAATTGCTGCGATACGATTTCGTGCGGCAAGGTATCTCCCTTCCACGATTAGGGTGACCATTCCTTCGACGACCGTCAACCGTACTGAACGTATTGTTTTTTTTAGTTTTTTCATTGTTTTCTTTTTCCTCGAAATTTGGAAATAAACTTTTACATACGTTCTTCCAAGCTTCTTGTTTGATGAATTTATTTTTATAATCTTCGTTACTAGTTTCCCAAAGAACAGGGCGCTCCTCAATCAGTGATATAAAAAAATCAACGTCGTACTCTGTCATTTTTTTACTTTAAAGTATACGTCTTGCTCACACGCTGTCTCAGATCGAACTAAAATGGCGTCAACAAGTGTGACGTAACATCGCAAGAATGCGCGATGCGAATCAATTTGCAAGTTCTTGCGATGCGTCGAGCTCGCTCGCAGATTTTTACGATTCGACGTCGCATCGCAGTATTGTGTACAAACCCTTAAACATGGATATGTATGTAGCAATTTGATAAATGTTGTTGATACGCGCGGATGTATTATCATTTTAAAATTTATGACTTATGAGTATGTACGAGTATCTTGTGATTTTAGTAGGTAGTTATGTAAATAATTTCTAATTTGATTTTAGACATGTAATAATGACAAAAAACTATTTTTTTTAAGCTGATAACGCAGAAGCTTTTCACGAAATCTCGAATTCTCGTTTTGAATGTGACCTTATCAATTCAGAAGAATTTACGAAGCGCTACCAATTATAAAAAATGTCATACAAATGAGATTCTCTGACGAAAACTTACATATGTGCGATGGAAATATTAGTCCAGTCAAATAAGGTCTAAATTTAAAATGTCGGCACTCAACTTTGCATTTTTGATATAATTTAGTTTTAATGATAGAAAAACAATGTATAAAGGTTTCTGTGTCTGCAACCCCCGGTAAGGGTTGTAAAAAATTTGTCAAAAGTGTTTTTTCGCAATTACTCGAAAACGCTAAAAATACACAAAAAAGTTTTAATAAAAATGTGTAGAGCTTTGTTTTACATAAAAAATGTTTCATGACTTTTTTTCGTCCGATCAAAATTAACTAAGTTAGGGAGGTTTTAAAGTTAAGGGATAAACGTTAATTTAAAAAAATCTCAGGTAGTATATAGTAAAATAAGCGAATTTTAATTTTTGTTGATTTTAAATTGCTTAAAAAAAATCTAATCTTTAATTTTATAAGCAACGCTGTCGCTCTTTTAAACAAAGAACAGTGATTTATCAAATATTCAAGTACGTACCATATTATAAATATGACTCGAGCATAAGTTCCAATAGTTTATTTATTTGTGATACGTGTCCAATAATTTTTTTCTTTACTCAAGGTCGTACTCTATTGGTATACTAAATTTCATCTAAATCCGTCCAGCCGTTTCAGCGTGGAGAAGTAACATATACACATACAATCATACAAACTTTCGAAAGTATAATAGTGGTCCGAATTTTTAGTCATAGTCAATAAGAATGATTTCAATTGAACATATCACTTTACGTAATGTAAAATTAAAATTACCATTTTCAAATTCAAGGTAGCTGGTATATCATCTATTTGTTACTTGTAGCAACTACATATACTCGTATATTACGCAATATATATATATATATATATATATATATATATATTGGCCAATGACGTAACTAGCCTTTTTAAGTCCAAATACAAAAAAAATGGCAGTGCCCCCCTTTGCTTATTATGAAAACGAATGTGGACTGCCGAGCGTTGAACGAGAAGTCGGCTAGTCGGCAGTATACACCTGAAAGCTGGGTTTTATTATAAACGATAAAAACTAAAATTACAATTCTTTTTTAATCTCAAATTGCCACTTATATTTGCATATTTACTTGAATGTGACAGAGACAGTTTTGAAACTTCTCACTTTTTTCGAACCGCTCTCGCGGAAAAACAGGTAGAGTGACATTCAATAAAAAAGCTGAGCTTAGAGGAAGATTCATCGTTGTATAGAACATAGGTAAGATCACACACCTCGAGGTCCTCGTAATAAAAGTAATCGAAAAAATAAATAATATGTGAAAAGGACACTATTTTCTTGCTGTTTTTTTTTTTAATCAAGGGCATTCCTCGAAAAAATATTTTAAAATAAAATAATCGTTTGTGACTGACTGGCTGGCCTCTTGAATCAGGGGCCCCATTCTTCACAGCCAGTGGCGTAGCTATGGGAATGCCCCAGGTTGCATTCCCATATCTACGCCACTGGCTTTAGCATGATGTACCTATGGGTTGCTAGTTAGTAAATGACTGTTATAAAATATTTTGCGTTTCTATCATTATTTGTGTATTTAAGGCTTAGTTTTTAACAGACTTCAAAAAGGATGAGGTTCTTGATTCGATTGGTATTTTTTTTTTATTTTATCTCATATCGAATTTTATTGTTCATGGTTTTTTACATTAATGCATTTCGTTTTCAAAACACCTACACCTAGTCAAATATCGTTTTCTTCTTGTGGATAAAAAAATATAATTACACTGTAACAAAACGGCTGTACAGTCTGATTACTTATAAAGTAAGTTAGAGTATAAAGAGAGATTAGTAAAATAAGCTATTATCTCGGAATTTCAAGAAGTTCACACAGTACAATTCTCACAGGAACTTGAGGATTAGACAAATTTAAAATTACTTCTGTCAATAAAGATTTATTATCCATCAATATTTAAAGGCTATCAAAAGATAATATATATATGGTAGAGATAATTTTTTATATAAATACAAAGGGAAAATGTTTACTTTCATTAGATACTTCAGAGCAATTGAACAAGTAAGTATTACTATTATTGGTATTTTATTAATTTCTTAACATATATGTATATAAATTATTTTGTAATAATTGAAAAGCGATCGATTATTCTTTTACTTTAAAAAATATTTCACAGCACTTTTTGTATATTCTTTATTTATACTTATGATATTTTTTCATAAGTACATGTACTATAAGTGCATGTTATAGGGTTTAATTTTATAGATTTGAGTTTTAACTTTACACATGTTTCAGGCGATAAAATGAAATTTCTAATCGTACTCGCCCTGTGCGCCCTTGCGGCTGCCGCCAAACCCACTAAAACCGAGAGTGAATACGAACCCATCCACGTTGGACCTGCTATCGTTGACGGCGAATACGAGCCCATCTCCGTTGGACCTGCAATCGTTGACGATGAATACGAGCCCATCTCCGTTGGACCCGCTATTGTTGACGAAAGTGTTGTAGGAGCAAGCTCTCCCCTCGTGCAAATAATCATCAACGTTAAACCTAACTCGGGATCACCTAAACCCGATCCTGTTGACTTTGATGATATTTTTGGACCCCCCGCCGTCGTCCATGATGATGATGAGCCCAGCCCTATCATCGTAGTCGACAAACCCGACCCTGAACCTCAACCAGAACCCGAACCTGAAGTCCCCGTTGTAGTCCTTCCTGGAATTCTTAACTAAATATAAAATATAGACATGTATTTTTCATATTGACAAATAAATACATCTTAAAGCAAATAAATATACTCTTTTATTAATTACTATCAATATGTAGAGTGGGAGAAGTTACGCAATATATATAACAAATTAATAACATAATAATATAGTAATGATATAATAGATTATATATTATCAAAATAATAATAAAGAAATGAAAATGCTAATAGAAATTACAACAAAATTAAGTTAAGATTAATATGCACTTTGGATTAGATAAGTGTAAGATATTACATGTTATAAGGCATAATAATACCCGGTAACTATACAGTGAACAATACCGACACAGTAACAGCTATGGAGTCAGCAGATCTTTACAAATATTTAGGATTCAAACAATTTAAAGGAATCAACCACACAGAAATTAACCCACACACTAAATACAGAATATCGTAGGAGAGTGAACGCAATTTGCAAAACAAAATTATCTGGAAAGCATTTAATGAAAGCCCTGAATACTTATGAAATACCTATATAACCTACTCATTTAACTACAATAGCTAGAAAGATACGCACGCACGCACACGCACGACTCTTACAAAACACAATAATCTTCACCTTAAACCTGTCATCGAACGTCTCACGATATTCAACTTTGGCAGACACAAATCACAGGTCGAAGAATATTCCTTAAGACAAAATCACGCACCAGTAACATACACAAAGCTATTTACCTCAAATGATTTTAATTACTAAATAATTTGAACGAACAAAACACACCAGACCCAAACAACACTGACCCGCAAACCTAAAAAATTAAAAATGGAAACTGAAAGTTCTACAGGGTAGATATCCACACGATCTAGAACAATCCCATATTAACAAAGAAGCATGTAACAAATGACTTAAAATAGGAAAATTATATCCAGAAACCGAAGGCTTTATAATAGCTATACAAGATCAAATTATCAATATATGTAGAAAACTACAGGAAATATATCATAAAAGACTCAAGTGTCGCAAGCGTCACATTCAACCTAAAACCTTACAACACATTACTGAAGCGTGCACAGCACTCACACAAACAGACTACACTCACAGACACAACCAAGTAGCAAACCTCATCCAATATCCATCCAAAACTAGCACTCACACACTCTCTCATACAAAACGGTCACGTGCCTTACTATAAATACTCACCACAAACTATCGTAGAAAATGACACACACACATGACACCAGACATAACTTTACAGGATAAAATAAGAAAAATCACTTACCTGATAGACATTGCGGTTCCCAGCACTCTACAAAAAACAGTATCTGAAAAAAAAAAACAAATACGCTGTACTTAAAGAAGAAGTTGCATTAAGAATCTGGAGACAAGAAAAAGTTTACATTATCCCCATAGTCCTCTCTATGACAGACGTCATTCCCAATCATCCTATACGTAGCCTGAAACAAATAGATTTAGAAGAAAACGTCTAAGCGTCTAAACGTCGAGGGTGGTGAGTGCCTATTTAAGATATATTATCTTAAATACATGTACTTGGCTGTGGCCCGTAATGTAGTTAAAATCAACCAAGAGCTAAGAAAAAGAACATAATACTCCTCCTAAAAGAACCTTTTATTGAATACCCGAAAAGAAAAAAATATACAAAGCGGTAGGAAAATGTACCTACATGAAATAGCGGTAAAAATGTGATTTTGCTTGGAGCAACCAAATACATATTATAATATAAATATGTATATAATAAATAGAAATTCGACTATAAAGTTTATGTACGATTTTTGCCTCTTCGGCTTTTGGAAATCGGCAGATTATTGATTTGCACGCTTTTCAGGACGTAATTAGCCCACTATACCTTAATCTGAGGGTTTCAAGTATTTCTACCTTATCAAAATATTTTTTAAATATTTTGATCGGCTGCCCTAGACGCGCGGCCTTATATAGAGGACTTATATTATGGTAGAGGTACTCAACAAAGTGCAAGGTATCCCCCCTTATGTTAATCTGCCGCGCTCGAGTAAATCCCAAAATCCCCTCTTGGGCTCCCCTACTACAGCTGTCGGATAAATTTGCTAGCTATCGATATTTTTATTGTTGTAAATTCACTTAATTAATGTTAATAGTTGAATTGATGTTAACTATCGATTTTATTTTCATTTACGTTTTATTTCTGTTTCTTAAAAACAGAAGTTGAATAAACGAAAACCCTTCAAGCCTAATAAGTACCGCTTCGTCGTTCTCGTTAATTAAAATTGAATTTATGGCTAAAACAGTTACCCTCATTTATTTAATTTTCTTTGTTTTTCGCATCATTTTACTTTTGTGTTCATTTATTGTATTCGTCATATACACGCCTATATGTATATTATCATAATATTATCTAGCGGAGGGTTGCACGATAAGTCTAACGCGAAGTAAGCTAAATTAGTTCCTACCGCTGCCCTGAAATTAAAGTAGTATAGGCTCAAGCCCTTCAGGCCTAATAAAAAATACCGCGTTGTTATCCTTGTTAGTTAAAAGCTAATTTTATTGAACAGAGTATCGGTAAATCTCTACCCTCTACAGACGCAAATGTACTCGTTGTACAAAACATTGCGTAAGCGTTGTATTTTGAAATCCTTAAGTAACAATCTGCTTCTTAATAAGCAAGCTTTCTGTGTCCTGACAAATTATCCATACTAAGAACTTTCTTACTTATTTCTTCACAAAGAATTACAGCTAGATGCTATTTTATTTTTCTAGACTTATTTTGGGGCCGAATCTATATTTTATTCAGTACTATTTAGTACTTAAGCCTAGATTACGGCATAGTCTATGCAGTCGCACTTTTGTTGTTATATTATTTGTATACCCGACTGCAGCGACGCCCAAAGGAGGGTTATGAGTTTAACCTGTATATAATATGTATATTGTACATATATATATTTATGACAAACTTAACATCCTGTCCTATGTTCCCACGTTTTCTTCGGAACCTATTGAGTTTAAAAATGAAAGTTTTTAAGAGGCGATCCCAAAAATATACCTTATATGTTTATAAGTAAGTAATTTGGGATAAGAAAGTGTTAAATAAATGTTAAAAAGTCGGGGTTTTTTTTTTATTATTATTATATATTATGTTTTTTAATTTCAGCTTTTTAGTTTTGGCCAATTAGACATTTCAAATCATATTTAGCAATTTCTTATCCTAAATAACTTCTAAAACTTAAAGTTAGTCACCTGATAATTGTTTGTTGCCATGGTAACCGTTGTTATTGTATGACAAAATGTATAATATTATATTCTTTCCTTAAATGATATTCTATAAACATATGATTGTAATATGCCTAATATGCCTATTCTAAATTCTATTAAATGGCATAATTATACGCTATAGTGACACTGTCAAGTAACTAGGCATGATATGTCCTCGGCCCAGCAGTTATTTGAGACAAGCAGGAAAATGTTTGTATTATTTCGTCGGTTACGCAACTTTCTCCCCGTTCCTACTAAAATTGCTCTAGCACAATCTCTCCTTTTACCTAATCTTGATTATACTGACTATCTTGATCTAAGAGAGGAACAATTAAATAAGCTTACGTGGCTTAAAAAATTATGTATCCGTTTCATATTCGAATAACGAAAATAATGACCATATTTCTGAATTTCGCAGAAAGCTCAAGTGGTTCCCTATTCGCCTTCGCAGGAATACACACGTCCTTCATCTTCTTTACCGTGTTCTGTTTGATCCATCTTCTCCTCCCTATTAAAAAGATAAATTTGAATTTCTGAGGCTTTCTCATTCCAGAAACCTGCGCTCCTGTCAAAATTTAAATTTAAAAATACCTCATTCCACTTCCTTTAATGATAAGTTATTCAGTGTAACAGCCTCACGACTTTGGAATTCTCTTCCTTTGAGCGTTAGAGGCGCCAAAACGTACAATTATTTTAAAAACTGCATTTCCACTCTTTTTAAACCCTAATCTTTTTACCATCTTTGTTTGTTTTTTTTTTATGCCATTTAAATACTTACATGTTCTATTATTATTTATTTAATATGATGTAATATTATTGATATACTCATCATTTATTATATAATTACTATTGTTATAAGTATTCTGTGTTTTATTAATCTTATCATATTTATGTATGTATATATGATATTATTATTATGTACATATGTACATATATACATACATACATACGTAATTTTGATATGCAAAGTACAATGGCAAGTTTTTACCTGAATGTTTTTAAAACGTCTAAGATTAGGACATATACAAAACTGAATTATTTAATTTGCTCTTTTTTTACGGTGTTAGTTAGTTTTACATGACAAAGCCACGGATAAATGTTTACATAATAAGCTACTAATTGATTGTTATTATGTACTTCCGGCTTCGCCATTCGTAAAAGATGATGTAAAAATTGTTGCCACAGAAGAAAATAAAATGCCGTATGTTTAACTAATGTATTAGAATTTCGCTCTTATATCGATTGTAAATACATTCATGAGTTAGTTGCAAATTAAAAGTAGTACGATACACACGCTTGTTTCTTTTTACTCGCATCGCTCAGTCTATTCATGCAATAATACACCTTAACGTAGTATACATATGGTCCAATCGAGTCGGATTCATTATTGTATTGAATAGATCGCCGTCGCATTGAAGAACAAAAGGACTTAGATAAGGAACGCGTTTTTTGCAACATTTATGCACATTAAGAAACGATTTATATTTTATATTACGCGCATAACTTATAGAAGATCTGTAAAGAATATAGTGCTGTTTGAAGAAAGAAGGTGAAATAGTTAACAAAAATTTAAATAATGACTAATGAAACTCCAGAACAAGTAAAATATTTAAATATTTTGGAAGATATTGCAACTACTTTAAAGAAAACTCAAACAAACTTGAAAAAATGTCCGAAGGCTAGATTGACAGAAGGTTATCTACAATCACGTTTGAAATGTATAGAGGATCACTGGGATACATTTAAGAAGACTCATTATAACCTAGCAGCGTGTACACCGCGTGAACAAAGAGGGTTATTGCCCTATTTCCTTAATGAAGAATTCTTTATATATGAAGACTTGTACTTATTATTGAAGTCGGATTTATTGGAGTGTTTAAAAAGTTATGAACGTGGTTCCGGGATTAGTGACAAAAATGGTAATCCCGCAAGTGCTCAATACGATGATAGAATATCCTGCGTCCAACTTCCTCGAATACAACTACCATGTTTTTCTGGCAAGTACGAAGAATTTCCTACGTTTCAAGATTTGTTTACGTCGTTGGTTCACAACAGCACTTCGTTATCAAATGTGCAAAAGTTACATTATTTAAAATCAAGTATTGGTGGAGAGGCAGAAGTATTATTACGACACATTAATATAACTGAAAATAACTATATGCAAGCTTGGGAATTATTGAAGAACCGCTATGGAAACAAAAGGCTTATAGTTTCATCTTTATTAAAGAGACTTTGTAATCAAAAAAGGTTAACACAACAAACTTCGCAGCAAGTAAAGTCACTTTTAGACACAACAGTGGAGTGTCTTCAAAGCTTAAAAAATTTAGAAATATGTACAGATTCATGGGACCCTTTAATTGTGTTTTTGGTGGTGCAAAAGCTTGACGTGCAAACACATAAAGAGTGGGAAGAGACTGCATACCGCACGGAGAGGCTCGACGAATTACCAACATGGGAACAGCTACACAAATTTTTAGAATCTAAATTTCGCACTCTAGAATTAATATCTCCATTGACATCTACTACTAGAGACAGAATACACACTCATATTGCTATTCATGAAAAAGGTGACAAAAGCAATACTTGTAAAAGACAGATTTTATGTTCATTCTGTAGTGGTGATCATTATATACATAACTGTAAAAAATTCCTTAATTTAGTTATTGAAGAACGCCAGAATTTTATACAGAAGAATAAATTATGTTTTAACTGCCTCATACCCAATCATAATGTTTTTCAATGTCGACAACGCACATCGTGCAGAATATGTAAGAGAAGACATCACACGCTATTACATCAAACCAAGAAGAAGGAAGAAGATTACACGGCAACCAGTAATAGCAAAGCAGAAAATACAGAAGAAGTCGAAAGATTGATAGCTACGCACTACTCGAGAGAACAAGAGACTGGTCAAGAAGTATTACTCGCAACTGCATTGGTAGATGTTTTATCGAGCTCTGGAGAATCACACATCTTCCGCGCACTCATTGATCAAGGCTCAGAGGCATCATTTGTTACATCGAGAGTAGTTGATTTGTTGGGGCTAAAGAAGTCAAAGGTTAGTGGCTTAGTTACAGGGGTTGGAGAGAGCACTAAGCTACCAGTTCAGCATGCTGTAAATTTATCCATAAATTCAAGATGCAACGCAGCCTCAACATTTCATGTTAGAGCTTATGTTATGAAAACTATATCGACTGTTCCTTCGAGAGAATTTGTAACAAACAAGACACATCTTAACACATTGACACTGGCTGATCCTACATTTACTAAGCCAAGTAAGATAGATATTTTGCTTGGGGCTGACATCTATCCTGAAATAATAGAAGTCGGATTACAAAGGATGCCAGATGGATTAATTGCACAACAGACATCCTTAGGATGGATTTTATCTGGAAAGAAAAATATAACACAAGCGTCTAAAGAAAAAAGAATAACAAGCCTACATATTACTAGAATGGTTGCAGAAGATAATGATTTATTGAAAAGATTTTGGGAGATAGAAACGGAGAGTTACACAAAGAAACGAACATTTACAAAGGAAGAACAAGCCTGTGAAGAAATATATGCTAAAACTACCAAAAGAGATGAAAGTGGAAGATATATCGTAGAATTACCTTTGAAGCAAAATCTAGAAGAAACAGTAAAGCTATGTGGAGATACTAAGGAACAAGCAGTGACTAGATTTAAATACTTAGAACGGAAGTTTTCGAAAAATGCAAACCTAAAAGAAGAATATACAAAGGTTATACAAGAGTATCTAGATATGAACCATCTGCAGAAGAAAGATACTAAAGAAGATCATGTTATTTACTTACCCCATCATGCTGTTATTCGCGAGGACAAAGATACGACGAAGGTTCGAGTTGTATATGATGCATCTGCAAAGGGTACAAATGGCTACTCGTTGAACGACATGATGATGGTGGGACCTGTCCTTCAGCCTGACCTTCGTAGCCTTATAATTTGTTGGAGGAAATATAAAATTTGTATTGTCGGTGATATTGTCAAAATGTATAGAATGATAAAAATAAACGAAGAGCACTCGAATTTACAATGCATAGTATGGCGTGATAATCCCGACAAACCTATTGAAAGTTACAAGTTAAAAACAGTTACATTTGGAACAGCAGCAGCCCCTTATTTAGCTGTAAGAACATTAAAGCAACTCACAATTGACGAAGAATTAGCTAAGCAACATCCAAATGCAGCATATATCATAAACAATTGTTTCTACATGGATGATCTTATGGTGAGCCTAAATGAAATAGATGAAGCGAAGGATACCTGTAAAATAATAGAGAAAATATTAGATAAAGGAGGATTTAAAATGCAAAAATGGTCAAGTAACAATGAAGAATTATTAGAATATTTACAAAATGGAAGAGAGAATTTAAGGGAAAACATTGAAATAAAACTAGATAAAATAATCAAAATATTAGGATTGTTATGGGATAGAAAAGATGATAATTTTAAATTTACAGTAAACTTACCTGAATTGACGACTCCAATAACGAAGAGATCTATTCTGTCCGACGTAGCCCGTCTTTTTGATCCATTCGGGTGGTTGTCACCTGTAATTATATCTGCAAAAATTATGATACAAAAGCTGTGGCTGTGTGACCTTGGTTGGGATGATGAATTACCTACAGATCTGAAAGAGGAATGGATAGAATATAGAAGGGGACTCACTTACCTGCAAAGGATTTCTATTCCACGATGGTTAAGGTTGTCACCAAATAACACGGATATCCAACTTCATGGGTTTTCCGACGCCTCTTCTACATCCTACGCAGCATTGGTTTACCTAAGGGTCAAGGATAAGGATAACCAGATATACATTACCTTGATTGCGAGCAGAACAAAGGTGGCACCTCTGAAACAATTAACTGTTCCGAGATTAGAGCTTTGTGGTGCAGTTTTGTTAGCAGAATTAATAAATGATATTGCTGGTTTATTTAATTTATCAAAGGACAAAATATTCGCTTACACCGATTCAATGGTGGTGTTATCATGGCTGCAGCATCAGTCTAACAGGTGGCGGATATTTGTTGCAAACAGAGTAGCTGAGATCCTACGAATTTTAGATAGTGATAGATGGAGTCACGTTCAATCTAACGAAAATCCCGCAGATCTTGCTACCAGAGGTATTAACGCATGCGATTTATATAACAATAATCTATGGTGGCAGGGTCCGAAGTGGTTGAAGAACGAAGAAGTAAATTTAAAAACAATCATGATTCCATATACTAATTTAGAAATGAAAGCTTTATGTCATACTCATATTACTAATAAACCTATTTGGGAAAGATTTTCGTCTATCTCAAGAATGAAAAGAGTATTAGCCTATTGTAAAAGATGGAAGAAACAGAAACATATAGAAAGAAGATCAGAGATTTTAACGCATTTAGAAATGGAAGGAATTATTTACAGTTGTATTAGATTTTATCAAGGCGAAGTTTATCACAATGAATTAGAAGATTTAAAAAGAATGAAAAGGGTTAAAAAAGGAAGTTCACTAGCCTCACTCTCACCGTTTCTAGATGCAAATGGCTTAATGAGAGTTGGAGGACGATTACAGAATTCTGAGATGTCTGAATGCGCAAAGCATCCTATTATAATACCTGATAAGGTTCATATTACGCAACTTATTATAAAAGAAGCGCATATCAAAACACTACATGGCGGAATACAATTGATGATGTCATACGTTCGAAGTCGATATTGGGTAATAGGTTTAAAGTCGTCGATCAAAAAATATATACGTAAATGTAAGATATGCGTCATTGATAAAGCAAAGGTTAAATATCAACTTATGGGACAACTTACAGCAGAGAGAGTAACACCACATCGCCCTTTCTTAAATAGTGGAGTCGATTTTGCGGGTCCTATCTTTATACGGACATCAAAGGGGCGTGGTCACCAATGCACTAAGGGGTATATTTGTTTATTTGTGTGTATGGCCACTCGCGCTGTTCATCTAGAAGCGGTAACTGATTTGACTTCTCAGGCTTTCATTGCAGCGTTTCGACGATTTGTTGCACGCCGTGGTCACTGCGCTCACATTTGGAGTGACAACGGTACCAATTTTGTTGGTGCCGCTAAGGAACTTAAACAAATATTCGAAAGAAGCAAGCGCAATGATACAATTAATATAGCAGAAAGTTTAGCTAACGATGGAACAACTTGGCATTTTATACCTCCCAAGATGCCAAGCTATGGTGGCTTATGGGAAGCTGGGATTCGATCTGTAAAACGTCATCTAACACGAGTCAATAGTAACTCCAAGTTAACATATGAAGAGATGTCGACTTTGCTCGCACAAATTGAAGCATGTCTCAATTCACGCCCTCTCTGTAAACTGGACAATACAGTGGAAACTTTGACACCTTTAACACCATCTCATTTTCTTATTGGAGAGCCTTTAATTGGTGTTCCGGACGAGGTATATGAAGACAAAAAAATTAACCTTTTGACGCGTTGGCAGGTAATACAGAAAATGACACAGGACTTCTGGAGGCGCTGGCATGTAGAATACCTTAATACCTTACAACAAAGATATAAATGGCAAGTACCTGTGGACACACCCAATATAGGAGATATTGTTATTATTAAAGAAACTGATATGCCCCCAACAAAATGGCTACTCGGAAGAATAAAGGCACTTCATCCAGGTCCTGATAAATTAGTCAGAGTTGTAACATTACAATGCAAAGGCAACAAGGAAATAAAAAGACCTGTTTTTAAACTCATACCATTGCCAATAAATGAAGAGAATGAATAAATTATATACTGAATGGTGGGCGGCTAATTTTCCATTATTATTTGTTTAGTGATTTTTGAGGTGTATATACATATATAAACTGTGTTTTTAATTTATACAAACTTAATATTTTACATATAATGTTTTCAATTTGTACAAATTTACTTTGTTCTGTTAGTATTATATAAACTTATTTACATAGATGAATGATGTTTTACAGTCTTTAAAGCTTGTTCACTAATTCTTTGAAACTTATTTTGTGTTTGAAGTAAGGAAATTATTATGGATGAAATTAGAGTTTTTCGACATGTATTCTTAATTTGTTATGATTTATTGTTTATTTGAAAACTGTTAGTTTTGGTGGGCGGTATGTTTAACTAATGTATTAGAATTTCGCTCTTATATCGATTGTAAATACATTCATGAGTTAGTTGCAAATTAAAAGTAGTACGATACACACGCTTGTTTCTTTTTACTCGCATCGCTCAGTCTATTCATGCAATAATACACCTTAACGTAGTATACACCGTATTTATTTTAAAATATTTTTATTAAAAGTGTTATGTACATAATTAAATAATGAACTATGTTTTGCTCATTAATTTTACAGCTTTACATATGATGGAAACATTACTATATATTAAGCTGTAAGATTAATTGAAGGGGTTAAGCTATTACAGTTAGTACAATAATTAAAATAATAGTAATGGCAACACAACAGATGACAATGAGATTGACTCGATAATTGATATTGACATTTTATTAATATTTTATTTGTCATTCATGAATCATGATTTTATATATGCCTCTGACTACTACGTTTGATTTTGCTGTTACTGTTCCATTTTTTTAGATTATTTTAAGTTTTAATTGTCGCTTTGCCCACGGAGCCGATTATCTACCCCATACGACGACTTGTGCATTCTCTCGGACGATCGCCAGTGTATACCTACGACTTATACTAATAAAACCTAACGGTCTCAAAGAAGTACCTTGTTTCATCCATGATAAAGAAATTAAAAACGTAACTTATATGTAATGCTAACGTAGGTACTTTTTTAATTTATAATATTATTTAATTTATAATTTTCGATACAATAATCAGTGACAGATGTCATTGCTAGGTAGGTTTATAACCGCAAATCATAAAATAAAAATGTTAATATCTTTTTTTTTGTGACTTCCTAATAAAATAAATCTTTCTGGATAAACTTGTGTTATTTAATCCCTATCGTTTTAGCATTTTTTCATTTCAAGACGCCTCAAATGTATATCAAGTAAAACGTTGTATAGAGACCTGCCATTGTTCTTAATTTATAGTATTTAAAAATGAATTATTGTTATTATTGTATTATTTCTTGTCTTTTTTTTCTACTATATTGTTCACACCCCTTCCCTCTTACAGTTTGTCAATTCCAACACCTTAATTTGCCTGGAAAGGATCGCTGTTTTAGCGATAAGGCTGTTTAAAATATCTATACTCCAGATAGAGCCAAAGGATACCCCTTTTAGATAGCAATAGTTTTTGCCGATATTTTGTTTGATTTTTGCTTACTTTTTATAGATCATTGGAAATAAATACTTTAGGTTCAGGTTGCTTTAAAGAGTAAATTAAGCGTTAATTTTGTAAGATAAAGTGAGTTATTTCTACTTTATCAAAAGCTTGTTATTAAAAAGACATTATATTCGCTTTATAAGATATTTATTTGTAAATATTTTAAAATACGGAACATTTTATATTTATTTAGTCAAGATGATTCCAGGATGGACAACAGCGGGGATCTCTAATTCTGGCTCAGTTTCGGGCTTAGCCTCAGGCTGAGGTTCGGGTTCAGCTCCAGGCTGAGGTTCAGGTTTAGGTTCGGGCTGAGGTTCGGGTTCAGCTCCAGGCTGAGGTTCAGGTTTAGGTTCAGGCTGAGGTTCAGGTTTAGGTTCGGGCTGAGGTTCGGGTTCAGGGTCGGGTTTGTCAACTATGATGATAGGACTGGGCTCATCATCATCATGGACGACGGCGGGGGGTCCAAAAATATCATCAAAGTCAACAGGGTCGGGTTTAGGTGATCCCGAGTTAGGTTTAACGTTGATGATTATTTGCACAAGGGGAGAGCTTGCTCCTACAACACTTTCGTCAACAATAGCGGGTCCAACGGAGATGGGCTCGTATTGATCGTCAACGATTGCAGGTCCAACGTGGATGGGTTCGTATTCACCCTCAGCTAGTTCATCGGCTCTAGTGGGTTTGGCCGAAGCCGCAACGGCGCATAGGGCGAGTACAATTAGAAATTTCATCTTGTCGCCTGTATTGAGATAAAATTCAGTTAAATTTATAAAAACATAACAAATCAAAATTTGCAGTAACGCTATATATTATAATATAATATATATTATATTTTTACAATGATATATATTTGCATTACCGATTAACGTTTAGTATAGATTTCTTAGAGATGAGATATTTTCCCCGCCGTAATAAGTATCCTATATGTTGACCCGGAAAATCAGCCATCATCATACCGAATTTCATCAAAATCTGTCCAGTAGTTTTCTCGTGCGTTCCCGGACAAGCAGACAGACAAAAATTCAAAAAAAAACTATAGATGCGGCCTCTGTATCGATAATAATGACTATTTCAATAAGATTTTCCAAAAAATATTTAATGTACAGATTCAACTCAGTTACAATTTTATTATATGTATAGATAGATAATAATATAAATAAATAAAGCCTAAACAGAAAAATATCAAATATTTTTCAAAGAAAAAAAGATTGCGTAAACGATTAAGTATTTACTTGACAATTACTTTTAAAACTAATAGGACTACTTACTTGTGTGATTGCTACGAAGTATACAACAAAAATTGAAAAAAAATTCTTGCATTTATATGAAAAGTTATCATCATGTGCATAAACGTTATCTTTTGATATGGTGTAAACTATCAGAGCCTTAAAATATATTTCCATAATAAAGCTTTATCAAAAGGAAATATTTTTTATTTATTAAATAAGTAGCGACCGCCCTCGGGTTCCCATTGCATGGATAAATGGTATAACATAATTAATTCTTGTACTGTCTTGTATTTCTTTTTACAGATTACGATAGCTACGAATTAGGCTCCTTTACAAGTATGTAAACTAAAAGAGGTGGGTATATAAAGAGGTACCTTCTACCTACGGAACGGAATATAACATCTACTCGTACAGTATACTTACTAATGCTCTCAGTCTCTTTATATTAACGAGTCCCAGAGGAAAAAAATCAAGACTCGGTCTAGTCTCGAAATTTCCGGGAAAAACGTGACTTTGGAGATTATTTCAAAAATAGGTTTCATACTCATAGGTTAGGCATATGGGCACTCAATACAAGATATTTCAATAAAGTACTTCATTAATCATACTGTTACAAAGTCAAATACAAGTAAAATTAACAATTATTATTTATGAGATTTTTTTTTATTTTTTTGTAAGCACAAGAAAAACAAAGAGCATTTAATGTACTTTCAGACAGACAGGATTTGATTTCATTACAAAAGTAAAACGCGTTAGGAAAAGCCCTGTTTCTACGCTAGTAGAGGGGATAGATATTAGATAGTTATAGCAATGGTTTATTATTTCCGTCTGTCCTCTTATCCTAAGTTTCACATTATAGTGTGCAAGAATAAAAAATACTGGTGATTAACACGTACATTTTTGAATAATGGTAATAACGAGTACGTTACTTAAGTTTTAAAAGTCTCGTTATTTCCGAGACTGAAGGTAGCTGTCTCGAGTCTCAAAAATACGAAAAAATCGTCGAGATTCTCGAAATTTTCGAGACTGAGACTCCCGAGATGAAAGCCCTAATAGCTACACTATACCTAATAACTATAGCTTCATGATACATAATATGTATTACATATCAATATTTCACATTATTTTTCGAATGAAATTTTATAATAATAAATTTAAAGATTTATTATAAAACTTTATAATTTAATGTAATAAAAGTCTGCTTGTTATTATTTAATAAATATTATTTAATAATAAAATATCCTTTTTATCTGTTACTAGCAACCCTATTTTTCAACATTTTGGTTCAATAAAAAACAAACAAATAGACAATAATGATTGTTTAAAACCATAAAAAATATATATTATAGTTTACTATACGTACTCGTACTTTGGCTATTTGTGCTTCAAAACATAATATCAAAAGCTTTACTGGATCAAAAAAATCGGAAGTAGGGCTAAAATTGTTGTTTATTTTATGTTTTTCTTATTATTACTAAAGCTCCTGAAAGCTTTACATCCAAAAACATATCAAAGAAGAGGTAATAAGAGAATAGAAGGGTAATTTGTGGTTATTTTTTACAAAACTGATGTTTATGTATTTGTAATATATGTATCAGTATGTATGTGTGTACATTTGTATATATATGTGTATTATGTTTATTTGTTTATGTGCTTACTGTTAAAATGAAAAACATCTCGTAAATAATAATTGTTAATTTTACTTGTATTTGTCTTTGTAACAGTATGATCAATAAAGTACTATATTGAAATATCTTGTATTGAGTGCCCAAATGCCTACGAATATAAAACCTATTTCTGAAATAGTCTCCAAAGTTACGTTTTTCCCGGAAATTTCGAGACCGGACCGGGTCTCGATTTTTTTCCTCTGTGACTCGTTAATATAAAGAGACTGAGAGCATTAGTAAGTATACTGTACGAGTAGATGTTATATTCCGTTCCGTAGGTAGAAGGTACCTCTTTATATACCCACCTCTTTTAGTTTACATACTTGTAAAGGAGCCTAATTCGTAGCTATCGTAATCTGTAAAAAGAAATACAAGACAATACAAGAATTAATTATGTTATACCATTTATCCATGCAGTGGGAACCCGAGGGCGGTCGCTAGTTTTTTCATAAAAAAATCCTTTTTTTTTTGATAAAGATCTATTATAGAAATATATTTTAAGGCTCTGATAGTTTACACCATATCAAAAGATAACGTTTATGCACATGATGATAACTTTTCATATAAATGCAAGAATTTTTTTTCAATTTTTGTTGTATACTTCGTAGCAATCACACAAGTAAGTAGTCCTATTAGTTTTAAAAGTAATTGTCAAGTAAATACTTAATCGTTTACGCAATCTTTTTTTCTTTGAAAAATATTTGATATTTTTCTGTTTAGGCTTTATCTAATATATAAAATTCTCGTGTCACAGTTTTCGTTGCCATACTCCTCCGAAACGGCTTGACCGATTTTGATGAAATTTTTTGTGCTTATCCGGTATCTATGAGAATCGGCCAACATCTATTTTTCATCCCCCTAAATGTTAGGGGTAGTCCACCCCTAAATTTTTATTTTTATTTTTTAGACAAAATTTTTAATTTCTATTTTTTTATGATACAACATACAAAAATACATACAATCCTCAATTTTCACCCTTCTACGATCAACCCTTATTTTTTAATAGCCATTTTAGTAATAGGAAATTATTTATATGGCAAAACAACGTTTGCCGGGTCAGCTAGTTTATTTATATTATTATCTATCTATACATATAATAAAATTGTAACTGAGTTGAATCTGTACATTAAATATTTTTTGGAAAATCTTATTGAAATAGTCATTATTATCGATACAGAGGCCGCATCTATAGTTTTTTTGAATTTTTGTCTGTCTGCTTGTCCGGGAACGCACGAAAAACTACTGGACAGATTTTGATGAAATTCGGTATGATGATGGCTGATTTTCCGGGTCAACATATAGGATACTTATTACGGCGGGGAAAATATCTCATCTCTAAGAAATCTATACTAAACGTTAATCGGTAATGCAAATATATATCATTGTAAAAATATAATATATATTATATTATAATATATAGCGTTACTGCAAATTTTGATTTGTTATGTTTTTATAAATTTAACTGAATTTTATCTCAATACAGGCGACAAGATGAAATTTCTAATTGTACTCGCCCTATGCGCCGTTGCGGCCAAACCCACTAGAGCCGATGAACCAGCTGAGGGTGAATACGAACCCATCCACGTTGGACCTGCAATCGTTGACGATCAATACGAGCCCATCTCCGTTGGACCCGCTATTGTTGACGAAAGTGTTGTAGGAGCAAGCTCTCCCCTTGTGCAAATAATCATCAACGTTAAACCTAACTCGGGATCACCTAAACCCGACCCTGTTGACTTTGATGATATTTTTGGACCCCCCGCCGTCGTCCATGATGATGATGAGCCCAGTCCTATCATCATAGTTGACAAACCCGACCCTGAACCCGAACCTCAGCCCGAACCTAAACCTGAACCTCAGCCTGAACCTAAACCTGAACCTCAGCCTGGAGCTGAACCCGAACCTCAGCCCGAACCTAAACCTGAACCTCAGCCTGGAGCTGAACCCGAACCTCAGCCTGAGGCTAAGCCCGAAACTGAGCCAGAATTAGAGATCCCCGCTGTTGTCCATCCTGGAATCATCTTGACTAAATAAATATAAAATGTTCCGTATTTTAAAATATTTACAAATAAATATCTTATAAAGCGAATATAATGTCTTTTTAATAACAAGCTTTTGATAAAGTAGAAATAACTCACTTTATCTTACAAAATTAACGCTTAATTTACTCTTTAAAGCAACCTGAACCTAAAGTATTTATTTCCAATGATCTATTAAAAGTAAGTATCTATATTATAAAAATACTAGCGACTCACCCTCGCTTCGCTCGGGTTCGTCCCTAGCTTGCATTAAATCACGATTAATCAGTTTTCGACCGGAGAGGAAAAATGATTAAATTACTAAAATGGCTATTAAAAAATAAGGGTTGATCGTAGAAGTGTGAAAATTGAGGATTGTATGTATTTTTGTATGTCGTATCATAAAAAAATAGAAATTAAAAATTTTGTCTAAAAAATAAAAAAAATAAATTTAGGGGTGGACTACCCCTAACATTTAGGGGGATGAAAAATAGATGTTGGCTGATTCTCATAGATACCGGATAAGCACAAAAAATTTCATCAAAATCGGTCAAGCCGTTTCGGAGGAGTATGGCAACGAAAACTGTGACACGAGAATTTTATATATAAGATAAAATAAGGGAAAATTTATTTCGTATAGAAACATATCGGCAAAAACTATTGCTATCCAAAAGGGGCTTTCGGCTCTATCTGGAGTGTAGATATTCTAAATGGTAATCCTTTTTTTTTATGAGTGACAGGCAACACAGATTATAAATTATAATATTATTTAGCAAATAAAGAAATATTCTCTATACGTCTGTGTGTGATGATAATGGTGTACGACTAAGGAGAAGATCAGATTTGAACTTTTAGGCAGGGATAGATTATTCATGTCGTTCAACGTATAGCAGCTAGCAGTGCACTACCGTCCCAATTTCGTACTGGTGTCTGAAATATTAATTCGAAACAACCAACATTTTTTTATTTATTATTAAAGTAAATATTTATATTTAATAACAAATTCTAAACTTAAATAATACTTCCTTAGATTTATTAGATTTACAGGAATATCTGACATCTATATGTATGTATATAAAAGGCTTTGTCCTGACTGACTTATGGATCAAGTATCAACGTACAGCCTAAGCCGTTGGTCGTAGAATCTGTGTGAAATTTGGACAACCTATTCACAACGTATTTTTAATTACCAATGTACATATTTCATATTTTTCGAATTTCATCTCCTAAGGGGGTAAAATAGGGGATGAAAGATTGTATGAAACATTGCCATTCTTAATGTGAAATGCACGGAAAATGGTAGCTTTAGAATAAAAAAAATAAAGCAATACGTATATCAGGGTTTTTCGAAATTCATCCCTTAAAAGGGTAAAAGGGGGTCGTAATGTGTATATGGATCTTTTATGATAAGAATTACTAGAAACTTGGTATTAATGATCTTCAAATTAATTAAATAAACATGTGTTTTAGCATTATTTGTAATTTGTCCCGTGCGGGAGTAAAATAGGGGATGAACATTTGTATTTTTTTATCAAACTCTGTTATTTTAAATGTGAAATGTATGGAAAATGGTATTTAGCTTTAAAATAAAAAAACATAGACATATACTATGTGTGTACTTATGTACGCACGAAAAAAGTTTACTTCTTTGGCGTAACAGAACAATAGTAGCTAAAAATTTCATCCCGTATGTCACAACTCTCTGTTTGTAAAAGGAATGCAGCTAACCTCATCATGTCGCTTTCAGCTAACTTCATCATGTCCTTTTTGGCTGTCAGTATGCGCACGCATCGAAAAAAATTTATTCTCATAAGTTTTTCCAAATGTGTCAAAACAAGTATAACTTGAAAATTGAAAATTGCTTTGGCCAAATTAAAAAGTAATCTAGACTGCTTTAGCTGTGGCCTCTTCTCGAATTGCTACTACACTTTTACACTTTTACTTACACTTTAGAAGATAATAAAACGTCTTACGCTGCGTTTACACATCCCCGTTATTATCCCCGAGTTAACATTCCTAGAAATATATTTGAACAGAGTAATATAGCTCAAGTTCTCCAAAAGTGCAGATATATTTATTTATTTTATTCTATTAATACACTTTATTGTACACCACAGTAATGAAATAAATACAGTGAAGAAAATATCAAAAACAAAAGTGTGCACAAAGGGTGATCTTATCGCTCATTAGCGATTTCTTCCAGACAACCTTTGGGTTAGGAAATAAGGAAGACTATACAGGTGGGTGGTGTAAATATAGCACAATACAACCTAATACTTAAAAATTCTACACATATATCTATAAATATAATATACAGGTTGGAACAAATCGATGGGACATGGAAGAAAAGTACCTTAAATATTGAAGTTATCAAGATTTACTCAAAGGAAACATTTCTTTATTTTTAAAAATAATAATAACTGCATTTATTTATTTTTAAAAAAAAGCTTACCTGAACCGGGAATCGAACAAAATAAAAATGCAAAAAAGGACACTGTCACTATTTTATTGAATTAATCGATCGGGTCTATGGTAAGGATAAAATCTCTCGAACAAACATTGCATCTTAGAATTAAAGAAAATGACGAAATCTTACAAATTATACATATCGACTGTAACATCGTGGAACAAAAGCATAGGACATGGAAGAAAAGTGTCTTAAACACTGAAAATACCAAGTTTCACTCCAAAGAAATATTATTTTATTTTTAAGAATATGATAAACTGCATTTAATTTTTTTTAAAAAAAGGTAACCTGAACCGGTAATCGAACCAACGGAAAATGCAAAAAGGTACACCGTCACTGTTTTATCGACGAAAATTGTAGAAAATTGAAGAAAAGTGTCTTTCACTTTCTATGCGTTTGTTCCAGAGTCGATATGTATGTATGTATAAATTGTAAGATTTCATCGTTTTCATCAATTGTAACATACAATCTTCGTTCGAAACATTTTATCCACTCTATCTATTAATTCGATAAAACAGTGACGGTGTACCTTTTAGCATTTTCCGTTGGTTCGATTACCGGTTCAGGTCACCTCTTTAAAAAAAAATTAAATGCAGTTTATCATATTCTTAAAAATAAAATAATGTTTCTTCGGAGTGAAACTTGATAATTTCAGTGTTTAAGACATTTTTCTTCCATGTCCTATGCTATTGTTCCACGATGTTACAGTCGATATGTATAATTTGTAAGATTTCGTCGTTTTCTTCAATTCTAAGACGCAATGTTTGTTCGAGAGATTTTATCATTACCATAGACTCTATCGATTAATTCGATAAAATAGTGACGGTGTTCTTTTTTGCATTTTTATTTTGTTCGATTCCCGGTTCAGGTAAGCTTTTTTTAAAAAAAAATAAATGCAGTTATTATTATTTTTAAAAATAAACAAATGTTTCCTTTGAGTAAATCTTGATAACGTCTATATTTAAGGTACTTTTCTTCCATGTCCCATCGATTTGTTCCACCCTGTATATCTATAAATTATACTAATACATAATATGTAAATTTAAATAATTAATATAAATTCGCATTTAGAGAAATGATCTAAAAAATATACTGAGTGCGATGTAAAATAGAGAACAAAGATTATTCCGAATGCAAAGAGAAATCATGTAAAAAATCTCAGATGACCACAGCAGTGACAACTATAACAGATCTAGAGAGCGCGAGAGAGACAGAGAACCTAGCTAGAATGTATCCTGATGTTTCTAATATAAATATGAAGTCTCGGCTTGGCTTTATGAACGTGTTACACTGTCTTCCAAAAACAACAGTGCTACTGCTTTTAATAACATCCTGCTTAAGTTCTTTAAAGTGTCAGAAATAAAATATAGGTCTGTATATTCAGTGATGTAAACGGATGAAGTAGTTCACTATCCTGTGGAGTTCCTTAACAGTTCCTTTTTCATAAACTCCTTTTGAAAGTTGACACACCTGTAATAAATAAGCCAGTTAAGCTATGTAACGAGACTAGACTGCGAGTAATCCATAAAACATTATAGTGACCATTGTGCTTGCTGGATGTAGACTGGACCCTTTTTTTTAATGTTGGAAAATGCATTTACGCATACAACCTGTAGACATGCAGGTGCTAATGTGGGACTCATCCTCACCGGCTAGAAAAGTCAGTACTATGGCATGACAAGGTGAACGCAGGTTGAAGGGGATGTAGACTGGACCCTAATCGAACAGCAAAAATATTTAAGGCTGAATTTTTCCGACTACGAAGAAGATACTCAATATAACTGTAGTTTTTTGTATGTTACGCAATATTCAAGCTACGAGTGATTTTTATAATTCTCTTCAATGAAAAAGTTAGACTCCAAGAAGACCTATATTTTAAAAGAGTAATTTCACCTCTAAGGATAGAAACATTTGTTACTTTTAAATGATTTTGAAATTGGTGTACAACAATCATAAAACTTATCTGTCAAGTAAGTTAAAACCTTGACTTAATATAAAAATATGCAAATTCATTTATTTTATCAATTTTATTTCACGTCATCGTATGGTTATTTTTTAGTTGATTGTATGTATAATGAGCCCTTAGTAGCAAATTCATCTAATGTGTAAATTGAACTATTGACTTCCGATATAGGGCGCAGTGTTAGTCCTGTTACTCTTCTTTTTCAATCAATTTTGATTCAGTAATATGCCTATTTAGATATAAATGTAAAACTCATGCATTTTAATCACTTATAACTAGTATCTAAATCTCCATTATAAGTTAGATCCAGACAATGCTGACAACCAAATTCACACGGTCTAAAGCATAAGTGATTTATTTAGTCAGGATCGAAGTGATAATGCCAAAACGCAAATTGATACGAACGCATGATAAAACTGAATGTCAAGATAATAACAAAACAAGTATTAAATGATAGTTATTAAGCACCTGTAAATTTAATTTTATCATTATCGTAGATAAAAAGTTTGACATCGTTATAAACGACTAATAAAATATTATTACAATGTGACTTCCTTTATTGTTTTTAGCAAAATTGATATTTTACTCATATTTTTGAAGGCAGTGGTAGTTCAGTGGTAACGCACTCGCTTGGGAAACGCACCTAGCACCTCCGATATTTTCATGTGCGAATCATTTTTCAACATGATTACCACTTGTCTTAACGGTGAAGGAAAACATCGTAAGGAAACCTGCATATCTGAGAGAACCTAGCAAGTTTTCAAAAGACATGTGAAGTCCGCCAACCCGCACTTGGCCAGCGTGATGGACTATGGCCTGATCCCCCTCGTACTGAAGGGAGGCCCGTGCCCAGCAGTGGGACGATAATAAAGACTGAATACATGCTTATATTTTGAAAAAAAAATCTCCGCTCTAAATTAGTAGTTTATTAATTACATACTTTATAACAAAAATTATACAGTTAATTTGGAATTATTTTAATCTGACTACTTAGCTCCATGTCATTCTGATCTACAAAACATTTATACTAATATCATAAAGAGGCAAAGTTTCTTTGTTTGTTTGTTTGAACCACAGATCATATATGTTTGAACGCACTAATTTCAGGAACTAACTAATCCAATTTGAAAAATTCTTTTTGCATTAGATAGCCTGTTTATTCAGGAAGACTATATATCATCCCGGAAAAATGTACGGTTTCCGTGGTATAGATTTGTTTTTGTCTAGGGACGAACCTGAAGCGCTGCGAGGGTGAATCGCTAGTCTTATATAAATATTTATTCACCTTGTGAATTTTCGGACTAAGAATCAATTATCTAACATAAAAATAAAAGAAAAACAAAAATAACAATATAGATAATTTTGTTGCCAAACTGAACAAATGTTTTTTTTTTGTAACATTTTTTTATATGATAGCGTTAGTTTTCTTTATTTATTCCAAAGTTCTATATACTAGTTCTATCCTGTAGTTAAGAAACCAAAATAACAATCTTTTATTAGCTTTATCTCCATAACTGCCTATTTGTGTCCCGAGCATATGAAAACTTTTGACCAATAGAGTTTTTTTTTTTATTTTAAAGTTTGTTCTAGAAAATTAAAACAAACCTATTTATCAAGTGCTTCATGAGAAAGGAAAACAACTTGTACAATGTGTGCTTTAGACATTCACCCTGTCTTCCAAATCACCTGATCCCCCCAAATGTAATGAGCAAAAATATCCCTAAAAATATACAATATGCATAATCAATCCTTTGCAGGTAAAATATATATATATATATATATATATATATATATATATATATATATATATATATATATATTCTTTATTGCACAAATAAGTAATTAAAAAATAAAATGCATAGAAAGTGACGTGGACAAAGGTGGACTTATCTCTATAATAAGAGATCTCTTCCAGTCAACCCATGCATGTGTGAAATAATGTTAAATAGCGGGACAGAAAGAGAAAGTGCAAAAAAAAAAACAATAATAAAAGTAAAGTATATAAGTATAACACATAATAAATACTTAAATATATGTGTGTATATATATACATATATGAATACATAAAACATATACATATTTATTATATAATGACAATTAGAAGAGCCTAAACGCGATTTCGAGATCTACTCGTATTTTTTTACTATAAGCTCCTTAATGCAAATAAATGACAAAAGCATAACATGACTTCTAAATACAGACACGAAAGGTAATTTGAAATTTTAAGAATTATGACGTAGTCGACGTTAGAAGTAGGTTTTTTTGTTAGAAAAAAATAATAATATGTTAATATTATCCTAAATGATTACAAAGCACTAATAAAATAATTAGACGAGTAGGTACAAAGATAACACTTTTATATATAAACACATACTAATACTTTTATTTGATAGTTTACATCAGTAAAAGCAAGTGAGTAATATACATATTTATATAATTAATATAAATTAAATTATAATGTAATTAAATATTTAATATTCTAAGTAAAAGTTTATGCTCTATGTTGGGCATGTAACAGAAGGCTCATTTATTTACGGATAACTCGTGGTCGACTGCACAGATTTCATCAGGCACTTGATTGTACTAGAAGTAGACTAAATTGGTTTTGTTTGAATTTCATCTACAAGCTAATACTTTGTATAGAAGTTCATAGTATAACTAAGATGGATTTTTGAGAATTCATTCTTTAAGTGTTATATCTGGTATGAAAATTTGTGTAAAAATTCGTCATTTTGTATTGTTATTAATACGGATATTGTTGTTTAGAATTTATGTTGATAATGTATAATCTCGTCAGGATATATTATATGCATATTGTATAAATTTTAATCATGTTTCAGAAAATGAAATTCCTTGTTGTAATCGCCCTTTGCGCTGCTGCGGCTTCGGCCAACTTGATCGGATCTATAGCCGCTTTTGATCAGGCAGATGAAATCAAAGAAATTATAGCCGCTATAAACCACCCAAGCACGGACCCCGCAACCGCTGCTGCCCTGCAACAAATGCTTGAACAGTTACTCGCATCCGCTCAACCTAACCCCATTCACGTTGGGCCAGCTATTGTCGACGGAGAATATGAGGAAATCTCCGTTGGACCTGCTATCGTTGACGGTGAACATGAAGACATCTCCGTTGGACCTGCAATCGTTGACGATGAATACGAGCCCATCTCCGTTGGTCCCGCTATTGTTGATGAAAGTGTTGTAGGAGCAAGCTCTCCCCTAGTGCAAATAATCATCAACGTGAAACCTAACTCAGGAAAACCAGTAAAACCTGACCCTGTTGACTTTGAAGACATTCATGGTCTCCCTGTCATCGTCGACAAACCTGAGATTATTATTAAGCCTGTCGAAGAGCCTGAAAGTGAGCCCATTAACGTTGTAGACATGCCCGACAGTCCCCCCGAGGTGGGCCCCATCTCCCCAATAAACGTTCCTGACATTATTGGTTAAAGAAAAAACAAATATTATTAAAATTGTAAATTAAATATATATTATTAACAACTTACCATATTGTCTATTTATACCTATTACCATATAATCTATTTATATCTACTAGTTTTTGTAATGGTCGAAACTCGAGCATAATCATTATTGAAAAATTAAGAAAAACATATATATTATAAAGTATATTAAAAAGGTAACCTTACCGATTTTTTATTGTTAACATTAAAGCTCTTTACAGAGAAGAAAAAGGTGCTGAACAGTGAACTGTTTCATTTTTTTCCTATTTATACATAAAATATACATAGAAGGTAATATAAACCTTATTCTCGAGTTGACTCAAAATAGCATAGAGGCCTAATTCACCTAGTTCATAAGTTAAAAAACGGATTAATCTTAGTAACACGTAAAGTACGTGTAACAACATCATGTCACTAACATCATTTCCCAATCACTTGGGGTCGGCCCAGTACATCTTCCGTATATCAGCAGGATAGGATTTGGCAAAAGTTTTACGACCAGCCCCCTGCCTGACGTCAACCCTCCTTGGGAATGCTATTGTTTATCGTGGAAAGAACCCAAGAAGCGATGATCAGCACATCTAATTTAGATTTAGGTATATAAAATTATCTAATGATAGTAATTTTTTCACCACTTTCATTGGCATAATCAAATGCTTGAGGTTAGGCGCGGCTTATTATTGAGAGTCTTTATATATATATATATGTATGTATGTATATATATATATATATCCCTTGAGAAATGATTCCCCATACAAACTTTCATCACCCCCTTAAGGGATGATTTCCAGGATAAAAACTATCCTATGTCCTATATCCTTCCCAGAGTCTCAAACTATCTCCGTACCAAATATCATCTAAATCAGTTCAGCAGATTAAGCGAGAAAAGGTAACTGTATAAGATACACAATTCCACCATACATTATTTTGTTATATCTCAAAAGGTTTAGGCAGCGTTTTAATTGAAAGCCCCCAGACGTTTTTTTTTTCGATACCTCCAACAAATATCATTTCAGCCAATGTATACAAAAACTTAACAAATTATATACTAAAACTTTCCTCTAGAACCACTCTATCCATTGGTGAAAACAGCATGAAAATCAGTTCAGCAATTTTTGAATTTATTGCAAACTGACAAACAGACGCGGCGGAGGACCTTGTATTATAGTATGTAGTGACAAAGCAATATAAAAAAAATACTTTTATTATTGTGCGTATATTTTGTTGTTCCTCCTTCGCTGATAAAGCCAAAATGCGTGCATCTTTGAACATTGTTTTTATGGTTTATTATGTTATTATTAAATGTTAGAATTGTATTCAGCCCTTTTTTTTTTTAACGTCCCACTACTGGGCACGGGCCTCCCTTTAGTACGAGGGGAATCAGGCCATAGTCCACCACGCTGGCCAAGTGCGGGTTGGCAGACTTCACATGTCTTTCGAAAACTTGGTTTTCTCAGACATGTAGGTTTCCTCACGATGTTTTCCTTCAGCGTAAGGCAAGTGGTAATCATGTTAGAAATGATTCGCACATGATAATATCAGAAGTGCGAGACCCGGGATTTGAACCCGCTTCACTCGGTTTCCCAAGCGAGCGCGTTACCACTGGGCTACCACTGCCTCCTAGATAATATAAATGTTAAAATGCAGAAAATAATTACATACGTTAAAGAAACAAACATCTTAATATTTTCCTTAACGATTATAATGCACTAATAAAAAAGATTACTTACGGAAAGATAATTTTTCATATATAAATGCATGGCAATATCTTCAGTTCAAAACAGTATAAGCAAGTAAGTAAAATATATTTATAATGAGCTCGCATGCATTATATTATTGTAATAAAGTCATGATTACATATTGAATATTTTTAGAAAAAAAAACATTTGTGCTTGCGAAAATTTTGGAGTATAACAGAAGGTTATGAACGGATTTTAAAATTTTTGTTTGTTTTATTTTGGATAGACCTATTAATTATTATTTGAAATTTTATTGCCTAAAATTGTTAAATCTGGAATGAAAGTTTGCCTTTTTTAAGTCAGAAATACGAAAATTAGTGCTAAGATTTTTTAGGCACTGTTATTAATTTAACACTAATAACAGTGCCTAAAAATAATATTATGTATAAATATTACTCACGTTTCAGACGACAAAATGAAATTTCTTGTTGTAATCGCCCTTTGCACCGTCGCTGCTTCGGCTAACTTGATCGGGCCTATCACCGCTATTGCAGAGATACCCATAATCCAAGAAATTATAGCCGCCATCAACCACCCGAGTACAGATCCTGCAACTGCTGCTGCCCTGCAACAGTTGCTCGACGAGATCCTCGCAAATGGAAACTCTATCGACGTTGGACCTGCTATCGTTGACGGTGAATATGAGGACATTTCCGTTGGACCAGCTATTGTTGATGAAAGCGTTGTCTCTCCAGCAAGCTCTCCCCTTGTGCAAATAATCATCAACGTGAAACCTAACTCAGGAAGACCTGTGAAACCTGACCCTGTTGACTTTGAAGACATTCATGGTCTCCCTGTCATCGTCGACAAGCCTGATCTTATTATTAAGCCCATCATCGTCGAAGAGCCTGAAATGGAGAAAGAACCCGTTAACGTTGTAGACATGCCTGAAAGACACTAAACTAAAATGTGTAGTGTTATTGAAATTGTAAATTAAATCTTTTTGATTACTTAACAAACACTGTCTATTCAAATCAAAATATGTTTTATTCAAATAGACTTTTACAAGCACTTTCGAATCGTCACTTTTACATTTTCTAAATTCAAATTAAATGTCAGTATGTACGTCCGTGAAGAATCTACCACCAGCTCGGAAGGTTGTTCTGCTGAAAAGAGCTGACGATAACGTTTTAAAATAATTTATATTATTATAATAATATTATAATAAAATTAGATACATTAACTTTATACGTACTATGTTTACATCCTGGCTTTACCTATATTTATAAAAACAAAAGAAAAAGAAAAAAGTCAATATAAGACTGTGCATAACAAAACTTTGGTACAATCTCTTTCTTCAGTAATTTTATTATTTCCAATGTAGTTCGTTAGTTATTTATTTTTTAAGAACATTAATCTATTTTAAATTATATTATATTAAAGTCTTTACAATTTATATCAACAATGGTAACAATTACATTATATAAAGCTAGTAAAAACACTACATTCTGATACAAATATTAATTGCAAGTTAGTTAATTTAATTTATTAACTTAGTAATACAAGACATATATCATCCTGCATTTAATTAAATAAATTTCAGTGACTTGATCATTTTTAACCATGATAAAAAGCACTACATACCCACTTAGTCGCTATTCTTTCGATAATTAGTCCGCAATGTTACGTAAAGATTAACGAGTGCAATATTTCCTATACTACTTAGAATATTTTTTTAAAACTAAATATGCCTTATTGTGTGATATTTTTTATCTTTTGTTAATTTAACAAAACTTCAATAGCAAATCGAAACGTGTAACATCATTTATTGCATTTATTTTAATAAATTCTTTGTTTGTGATGATTGTGTTGACATGTTTATATTTTGCGATATGAATTCACTCAACAAGTCAGCAAAGTAGTATATTGACGAATGATATGTTTTTTGCAAAAACATAAATATAGCTCTGATGTCCATTTTACTAAAGAACTGTTATTGCAATTTTTATAGAAATATATCAATTCAAAAACATTTCCTCCGCTGCTGGACAGCGTTCAATCGTACTATATCTGTAACCAATCGTAAGATCATCTCTGCCAGTCAAAAGTACAGTCATTATTTAACAGTTTATTTAACAGTTAGTAGAATTCTTTTTTTTTTAAATATTATAACAACTTATTACAAAATTATCTTTCTTCACTATCATAAAGTATCTACTACTCTATCATAAATTAACTTTATTAAGCAGAAAAGATCTATGCAAAGGCTAGGCAGCCTTTGTGCCATTAATGGACACAATTTAAACTGACTTATCTCTGTTTTTATCTCTATCTTTATTAGAAGATATAATTTAATTATGTGCATCATATCTTCGCAGCTGAAAGTATAGTGAAGGGGAGGGGAAGATTTCATTAGATAGATGTAACTTAAAACCATACCATTGTCGAGTGTTCCTCAAGGATTAAATTCAGGTCCACCATTGTTCAACCTATTCATAAACGACATGTTTATCTATACTATAATAAAGCAGTAACTTAGCGAAATCTGTACATGAAATATTTTTTAAAAACAATGACTGTAACGTATTATGTATACGATATAGACCCCAAAACAATAGTTATTAAATTTTTTGTCTGTTTGTCTGTTTGTCTGTTTGTCTGTACGCGTTTCACGCAAAAAGTAATGAACCGATTTCAACGAAATTTGGTGAAGTGATAACTTATTACCCGGGTCAACATTTAGGATACTCTTTATTTCAGAAAAATCTCTCTTTCCCACGGGATATCGCAATAACTGATTTTATCGAGTCCTCCTTAGAAACCTTCCGCTGGCTAAACCTTAAGACATACGTCAAAACAATGTACTAAAAAATTGTAGGTCTTGAAAAGGTCAATAGAAAAATCTACAACAGTGTATGTCTATCTCTTAAGGTACACTCGCAATACCTATTCTTATCTATACCTATAATAAAACTAACTTAGTCAAATCGATGTGCGCGTTTCACGCAAAAAGTACTGAACCGATTTTAACTAAATTTTGTATAGTGATAGCTTATCACTCGGGTCAACATTTAGGATACCTTTTACTACAGGCACATTTTTCGTTCCCGCGGGAAAACGCAATGACTGGTTCTATCGAGTCGTCCTTAGAAATTTCTATGGCTAACGGTGGCTGAACCTTAAGAGATACATCAAAACAATGTACTAGAAAATTGTAGGTCTTAAAAAGTTATACAGGGAAGTTCGCAATATTATACGTCTATCACCTAAGGTACATTCGCAATTACTATTTTTATTCAGTACTCGCGACTCACAGACTGACTTTTAGCTCAGTGACGTTTAGCTCAGTTCAGCAGTAAAACGTAACTAGGGACGAACCCGAGCGAAGCGAGGGTGAGTCGCTAGTCATGTAATAAATCAAAACTTTCAATGTTTGCACCATAGTTCTATTTAATAAGGAAATCAAGCAAAAAAAAAAATGAAATAATTTTCATAATTTACGATAAAACTTTAATTCTATCGTGTATCATTGAAGCTTCAATCGATTAGTCAGAATATCATTAATTAATCTTTGGAAATGTCGTGACTTACCAGCCAGAAAATTCAATACTACTTACTAACTAAAGAGAAGTACTAGGAGAAACCTGTATTTTACACTGAGTTTGACCACTTCTCAAGTGCGACTTAAATTTACACTTAATTTTCGGACGCTGCTGTGGTTATTAATAACCATTCATCAAATTTAAGTAATAATAATCATATATTTTTTTATATGTGTTAGCTGCCCGTTTATAATGGTACCTACGTAAAACTAATGTTACTTAGTAAGTGAATTCTATTCTTTTGAGAAATAAATGAATCTTAAACCTCAATATCCTCTTTTTCTTCATTGTCAAAATCCAATGGGACCGGGGACGACAATTTTACATGACGATATCAGGCGCAAGATCGACGGCTTTACATAATCTCCGAACACCGCTACTTCTCTCTCCCACCTAAGAATTTCTTAACTGAAAAACCCAATATATTTTACCAATACTTGGCCCTACTTGGGACTTAAATCCAGGACATCCAGATCTATAGCTGAATATCAAAGAATGAATTGAATTTTACACTGAATTTACATAAAAGGTCAAATATTTTTTTGCATATAAATATTTGTTTTATATAAGACAGAATACGTTGGTAGGTAAGTAACGGGTAAGTAACAGAAATATGTATAGTCCAGATTTCGTGAATTACTAAATTGATTTTGATGAAACTTTCACAATTCTGTTTAAGTGGCTTCTCCTTAAATATCTGCATTTAAAAACAATCTACATCTTATATGTTTTAAGAAAAGTTTTTCTATTCCTAAAATATATAGATAGATATATTTTTGGATTGCATTTGTTTTATTTTATATATACAATATACATGTATAATTAAGTATATTTGTAAATTGACTGTTTTTATTTTCTTGTTTAGCCAATAAAATAAGTATTATTATAATGTATCAAGTAGTTTTTGAAAATCATCCTTCGGTCGACTAAAGTAAAATTTAAGAAGTGTCATTGACTACATATTATGATTGATAAAATCCAATAAAATTAAAAAATATATAAAATAAAAGTAAACTGTTGTTTAAGCAACATTGTTTTATCTCTATTCTTATTTAAGAATTTCTTAATTAAAATAAAACTAAATAGTTTCGTATAATATTTATTTATGACGTTCATTTATTATATTTAAATGTATATAACAATATATCCAACTAAGTTTGATCCAATTTTAATAAACTCATTGTGTTTTTTTTTTTGTGATTATTAATTGAATGTGGGATTGACTTTTAGATTTCTAACAGGTAAAAAGGGTGAAGTTTTACTTTAACGAAGGGAGAATGTAACTGGTCAAGCAATGACTTCAGAATCATCGACTACATCAGGGGAAACAATAGCGGGCCCAACGATGACTTCAGGTGAACCGGCTACATCAGGGGAAACAATAGCGGGCCCAACGATAACATCAGGTGAACCGGCTACATCAGGGGAAACAATAGCGGGCCCGACGATGACATCAGGTGAACCGGCTACATCAGGGGAAACAATAGCGGGCCCAACGATAACATCAGGTGAACCGGCTACATCAGGGGAAACAATAGCGGGCCCGACGATGACATCAGGTGAACCGGCTACATCAGGGGAAACAATAGCGGGCCCAACGATGATATCAGGTGAACCGACTACATCAGGGGAAACAATAGCGGGCCCAACGATGATATCAGGTTCGGAGTGGTCCTCAACAATTACAGGACTGCCGACGACCCCAGATCCAGATTCGACATTAACAATAAGCTGGACGAGGGGTGACCTGAACACTGGAGAAGGGAAAACTGGAGCCGGATGAACAGGGTACAAGGAATCTGGTATTTCGATAGGTGAGGGTTCTACAGGAATCTCATCTATGATGATAGGGTCAACGATAATGGGCTCATATGATTCGATCTCGGGTTCCTGAACTACAATAGGATCGAGTACAATATGTTCCTCTGCAATTGGATCATCTACCACTATTGGCTTAGGCCTTAAATGTTGCAAAATTTGACTGATGATGCCAAGCAGACGACGCTCATTGCCGGCACTTTCAGCTGTAGTAACAGCGGCCACACACGCAAGAAAAATGATGAATTTCATGTTTTATCTGAAATTAAATAGCAAATAAAAAAAAATTATTTATTTTTATATAAATGCAATTATAAATCTTTAAATATGTAGGTAATATATTAAAATAATTTAAAGAATTTTAAAGTTACTTTATGATTTTTGACCTTTTACTCCATACGTAATTAATTAGGTAAGATATAAGCAATAGATCGAAATTCTGAAATCACAGCAAAACCCAAAAACTCAATTTAAAAGCAACTAAGCTTTTAATCTTATATACATATAATACAAAAGTAATAAAAAGAAATCTATACATGAATTTTCTAAAGACCCCAAAACAGTAGACATTTTGTCTGTTTGTCAGTATATCTGTTTACTTTTCATGTGAAAAGTACTAAATGGATTTTAATTAAATTTTGTGTAGTGATAACTTGTTACTCGGGTCAACATTTAGGATAATTTTTACTACAGGAAAATCTTTCATTCCTACAGGAAAACACGATACCTAATTCTGTCGAGTTGTCTTTATAAATTCACATGGCTAACGCTGGCTAAACCTTAATATAAATATTTCTTAAGATCCATCAAAACAATGTACGAGAAAATTTTGGTCTTAAAAAGCCCTACAGAAAGTCTATCTCCTAAAGTAACTGAGTGTACACCTGAGCGAAGCGAGGGTAAATCACTATTAATAATAATAGTACATAGTCTTTGTTTTAGTTAACTTACACTGGTTTCTTCTAACTCTTCACGAAGATATTTGATATTAGATTTTTTAAATTCGATTTATATACCTATACGAAAATATTATCTTTATCGCAGATCATATAAAATCTTTATGTAATAACCATATAACTATTCAACTATATTATCCACGAAAAATAGATTCTTAGAAATTTTAATCCACAATTTACCAAACATTAGGTTAGAAAGATAACAACGCTAAAAATTTCAATTTCAAAGGTTCAAACGTTAAATAGTTATCTTATATCGAAACGTCGGTAATGTTTATCTATACTAATATTATACATAAAGCTGAAGAGTTTGTTTGTTAGATTGAGCGCGCTAATCTCAGGAACTACTAATCCGATTTGAGAAATTCTTTTTGCATTAGATAGTCCGTTAATTGAGGAAGGCAGTAGGCTATATATCATCTCAGAAAAATAAACGGTTCCCGTGGGATAGATTTGTTTTTGTCTAGAGAAGAACCCGAAGCGAAGCAAGGGTGAGTCGCTAGTTTCAGAATAAATTTGTATTTCACAGTATTTCTCAAAGGTACTACTACTAATTAATTCTATTACTGCTAAGTTAACAAAGAGTGGCACTGAAAATATTCCATCTCGATCTTAATCTTTTTTTTCCAAAATTTTCCAACCTTGAAATGAAATGAATATAAAATTTATTTATTTGTAACAATTCTTATACATATACAGTAAAACAATGGCTACGATGATAATGCAAAAGTATAAACTGCGTTGCAGTATCGCCCTTTACTTTAAAGGGCGTAGAAACGCTTGTAATATCAAGTATTGGCCTACCTAAATAAATTAATGGTAAAAAACTTTTAAAAAACAAGCTTTTATTTAATTGCCCTAAAAAGAAGAAAATAAACATTAAATTAAATCAAACCAATCAATTTAGTACATGTATTACACAATTTATTAAGTGACTAGCATTGTCCGCGGTTCCGCCCGTGTTCAGATGATTAAAAACCAAATTCTTAGATTTTACACATTAGTGTACTCTTACATATTATACCACTTTCATTACGCACCGCATGATTGGTAAATAATAACAATGATTGACAATGCCACAAAGATTCCTCCGTTAATCTCATATTGATTTAGTTAATTGCACTTTTTGTTTTAGCAATAATAGACCAGTGTCGATAATTTTTGAAACAAAAAAAAATTATAGTAGGATGAAACCCATTAGAAAAGGAAGAGAATATAACAAAAATTATAGGAAAAAATAATAAAAACTTGGTTATTTGAATTTTTCACATAAACTTTGAGGTAGGTAGGAGTAGGTAAAAAATTGTAAATACAAAAGTTGTATATATTTATATTACCTACAACTTTGCCATTTAACTTTTTTCCATAGAACTTGTAGTTTTGCCGGAAATCGTGATAAACCGTTTTTTTCCCTTAATGAGGGACCCCTTCCACATCCCGATCTCAGATCGCCCGTAAATTATTTTTCCTATAATTTTTGTTATATTCTCTTCCTTTTCCAATGGGTTTCAACCTACCATTATTATTTTTTTCACTTTTTACTATTTTCAAAGGCATCGGCCCTGGTCTATAACATTTATGTATGTCTATACTACAATTTTTTTTCGTTTGTTTAGTTTTAGGATATAAACTCTCAAACTACGGAATTCATTTTAAACATTTTTATAAGTAGACAGCTATTGATTAATTTAATATTTAGCTGATTATTTAAATTACATAATGATAACTTTTCTTAATGTTGATTTGTAGCGAAACATGGATTGGTTAGCGCTAGTCAGTTAAATTTTCCAAAACGATTTTCAAAAGAAAGTATAATAAGTAAGTAATACTAAGCAAATACTTTTTATTATTTCATATGGCTCGGCTAATATGATTAAAGTCGTAAGCATTTTATTGTGTCCTTTAAGCCTTTACCTTCTAAGAAATGGTGTTAAGAAAAATTAAAAAAGTTGAGGTATAACAGTTTCTAAAATACTTTTTCATATATATAATAAATCAAATATTCGCGTAAGTCTAAAAAAGTATTATGGTATGGTATGGTATGGTAAGTTCGGGCTGGTCTCCGCAACTCGACGACTGTGCGCCTATTTTGCTAAGAAAGTATTATACTTTTTCATAGTTTTTGAGATATGGAATATTTTTAGTTACCCGCTTTGTCACTTTAACAGCCATAAACTTGTTTTCCATAAAATGTTATAAAATAATATAAATCGAGTAAGAAAAACAACACAGTATTTTTCTATACGAAACCTATAATGTGCGAGTTGGATTTGCATTTGCCCAATTTTTACATTAAAAGATTAAAAAATATTAGCATTATTCACTAAACAATAAAAATTTACAAATATTTTCATTTGAAAATTGTTTCAGCCAACAAAATACTAGTACTATTTATAATATGTTACTAATTTATAAAGCCAAAAAGTGTGTTTTATTGAAAATTTAAAACGAGTGGGGCCGCGGGTAATTTAGTAGTAATTCTAATAAAGTCATAGAAAGGTCATATCTGTATCATCATGCTATCGAGTATAATTTGTCAAAATATAATGTAAAATATAACCTAAATATTGTGTATCTAACACTTTTTTAGATTTTACTATACTAATTGCTGGGTCCCCTGAAAAAATTAACTTAAAAAATCGTTCGAATTTATAGTTAATTTTCTACCCAGTTTGTATGTTTTGCTTTAAAGGCAACATGCTTCCTTCCTGTTACAGTTAATAGGAGTTTTATGCCATTTCACAAAATCTTATTATCTATCCCTTGGCTATCGCCATTAGGGCTAAGGTTCTAAAGGGATATTAAAAAAATAGTTTTTTTTTTATGGGTATTTGGTTCGTGAATAATAGGACCCTAAAATGGGCTTCTTATTTAACAATAACACAGGTACTTCCATATAACAATAAAAGATATTATTTAGACATAATAGAAGTAATCGCGTTGTAAAATTGATGATAAGTAGAGATTAGGTACTGTAAAGATGTGAACCATTAAATAAATAATTTATTATGCGTATCAGACAGCCCTTGTGACTAGCCAATAAAAAGATAAGGTAATCTTTATAGTAATTTCTATCGTAAATCTATTATTTCGTGCCGTGAGACTCGTTCACTTTTGTTGTTCATTAGAATTGAGAAATTCATCTATACATTTTTTCAAATGAATTTAATTGGACGATAGAGATAAATTATTTACGTGAGCTAGTTTAGGAAATGCGGCAACCCCCCCCCCTTCTCCCCCCCTTCCCCCCTACCACCAACGTGCGTTCACCTGGTCGTGGTGGGGGGCTCAGTAGTGCCCGGCAATCCAGCCGGGCGCGAAGTCAAGAAACGCACTAGGAGGTGGCCCACATCGGTGGGCGGTGTGCCACGCGGATTGCTCCTGGCACTTCTCTGACGGCAGAGGTTCCGTTGGGTTTTAGTGGGTAGTACTGGCTTTGCCGGTGAGTCCCACACTTCATGCCTAAATGCATTTCCCAAAGGCTAACATTCTAGTCACAAATCAGCCGACTGTTTCTGAAAAAGCGCATGCAAAAAAAAGGCCTTTTTTTGTCTACTCTCATGCTCTCAATGGCAATGTCATATAGACCCATCTCGTGAAATTTTTAATTAATTTTTGTAGTACTGGCACTGTCGCCATTGGATTTTTCGCCAATTGACGCCTATTGAACGAGCGCTTACGTACTATAAAAGTTAATCTAAATGAGGCCCTTAAAAACAGAGGAATAACTATAAAGTTAATTTAAAGAATTAAATTAAATTATGACGTGAAAATAAGTAAACTAGTTAAAACTAGAAAATGTCTCTCGAATATCAATAAATAACTTTTATCATCATCAATATTTATCGTATTCGTAGCGGATTATAACAGCTTAAAGTTGTTAAAATAATAATTAATCTAAAGAAGAATGATGCGTACTAAAATTTTAAATTTAATTACACAACAAAATTAAACTAATTTTTTAAGTGTCGCCTGAAAAATTTGCTCATATGGAGTTAGCTGGTTTGCGAATTAAGGTATCGTAATGCTTTCTTGGATTTACGTGAATATCTATATATATACATAAAATGCTTTGTCCTGACTGACTGATCGATCAACGCACAGCCTAAGCCGCTGGTCATAGAAACGTGAAATTTGGAGGGCCTATTCTTTATACAATGTAGGCATCCGCTAAGAAAGGATTTTTCGAAATTCATCCCCTAAGGGGGTAAAATAGGGGATAAAACATTGTATGAAACTCTGTCATTATTAAAGCGAAATGCACGGAAAGTGGTATTTAGCTTTAAGGTGAAAAATAAGAAATATATGTATTATATTTTTTTCGAAATTCATTCCTTAAAATGTTAAAAGGGGGTCATAAAGTTTGTATGGGCAAACGATTATTTATGATCAGAATTACTTGAAACTTGGTATTAATGCTCTTCAATACAATTAAATAAATACGTATTTTAATATTTTTTTAAATTCATTCCATAAGACTGTCAAATAGGGGATACAAGTTTGTATGAAACTCTGTAATTGATGCACGTAAAATATTATTTACATTATTGTTATTAATACAAATATCATTTTTTTTCGAAATACACCCCTTAAAAGGGTAAAAGGGAGTTATGCTGTTTATATGAGGAAAAAATTGTTTATGATCAGAATTACTTGAAACTTGGTATTAATGCTCTTTAGTACAATTAAACAAACATGTATTGTAGATTTTTTTTAATTCTGTCTCTAAGTGGGTAAAACTGGGCGTTGAACTTTAAGTTGTTCAATATATTTAAATAGAGTAATATGGCTCAAGTTTTCCGTAAGTGCACACTTATTGTGTGGGACATAAAGTAGATAACGGAAATTATTCTGAATCCAAAGGACAATTATGTATAACATTTCGGCTGACCACAGCAGCGACAACTATAACAGACTTAGAGCGCGATAGAGAACCTAGCTAGAGAGTATCCTGCTATCTATATAGTCCTTCTGAAGGATGGCACATCTGCAATAAAAAAGTCGCCTAAGCTATGTAACAGGATTAGACTATGAGTAATTCATTAAACATTATAGTGATCACTGTGTTTGCTGGATGTGCTCGGGGGGAATCAGAATTCATACCTCGAATACCATTGATAACTTCTGACTACGCTTTTGAATTTAATCTATTGTAATTCCTTCTTAAAGTTTGCATTGAAATGACCAATAATATATGTATCTCAGAGCCAGTCGTTAAAAATAGCAGGCGTAGACTTAAGAGATGATAGCTTCTCACAGAAACATTTTAGCAAAACCTAGAACTAGACAAAACATTCATCAGTGTGGTATATTTGTCGTTAGTTTTTTAGCGTATACAAAGTTAAGTGAATCTAGATATAATATTAAAAATTCGATATGACAACATATAAACTGAATGGAAATTAAAACTGAGCAATTTTTTCAGTTCACGCGAGCGTAGCCGCGCGAAAAAAGCTACATTAAAATAAGAATGATAATTTATACGGGTAACTTATAAAAGAAGGAGAAGGATGGAGACTATAAGCTTCAGGTGTACATAGCACTGAGTCTTTAAAAATAACGTAAATGTTAACCTGTTAGTATGTTAGTTAAAAACCCCCATATTAGCCGAGTTACATGATTCTAAAGTCGTGAAAATTGTATGCGATTGTATCATTGTACTCTCACCCTCTAAATTTGGAAAGATGAAGTAGAAAAATGTGCAAAAAACACAGGTAGTGGAGCTTGCTAAATACCTAAAGTGTATATTTATTTGCGGAATATACGCTTAACATCTTTAAGATACTGGATATTTTGAGTTACGATCGCTAAAATTTAATCTTTAAGAAACAATAAAACTTACACGAACTTAATTTTGCAAGTAATATAGTATGCGAAAAAGTCTATTTTTTTCGTAGTTTGATCGCGGGCGAAGCCGCGGGTTCTGCTAGTTTGACATAAAAAACAAACAATTTTTTGCGGATTTTTTCGCGAATTTCTTTTGATTTGAGGTCATTGGTCTCCCATGTCTGCTGTAAAGCATTTGAAACGTCGTAAACCAAAAATGCAGGTCTAATTCTTGTATGAAATGAATTTATTATGTCTTTACCCTTGAAATTGATATTTTTGGCATAGTATTAGCCACGACACTTTGTTTTATTGTTTTTTTCTATTTACAATCGCAAAGGTCATCTTATGTACATATATATATATATATATATATATATATATATATATAGTTCACGTAGGTACGTAACATGCTTTATTACAGGTAAAGGTTTTGTAAATTGTTGTTGCGCTGCTGCGCAGGTACAATACCCTGGGGTACAGGGCGTAAAATACGATTATCAAATTTAAAACTTATAAGAATGAATCTAGACTGTTTAATATAACGAAATATAAAACTTGCATAAAATATTATATGTTCTTAACAGCTTGATAACATTTATTGTAACTTAGATTGCATCTATCAGCCAGATACAAACACATAGTCTTAGCTTCTAAACTAAATAGAAAAAGACGCAAGTAAAACCTTAAATAGCAACTAGTTTAGAAATTCACAATCAAATATTCCTATTCATAATATCCTGTCATACATGAGCATCCATTGACAGAATTTACCAATCTATACATATTATAAAATTCTAACTAAGCCGAATCTATACATTAAATATTTTTTGGAAAATCTTATTGAAATATACATTATTATCGATGCAGAGACCAAATCTATAGTTTTTAGAATTTTTGTCTGTCTGTCTGTCTGTCTGTGTGTCTGTTACCGCATCACAGAAAAACCACTGGAGGGATTTTGATGAAATTTGGTATGATGATAGCTGGTTATCCGGGTCAACATATAGGATACTTTTTACTGCGGGAAAATATCTCATTTCTGAGAAAAAATACAAAAACTGGTTGGAACAAAACCATAATGATACTATCTGTAAACAGTTTAGCAAGGTAACTTACTAAATATGGTAAAAACTATTAGAAATAGTTTATCTTGCAAATCAAATTATCAATAGCGCTATTTTATCCATTAAAATAGTTATTTTAATTAATATATACTTATGTGTTATTTAGATATTCGACAATAGATGTCACCATGAGTTTTTAAAATACGTAGTTTTAATTCCCAAAAAATGAATGTACAGATATGACCTTTCTACAATTTTATTAGAATTACTACTAAATTACCCGCGGCTCCGCCCGTGTTCAAATTTTCAGTAAAGCAAACTATTTGGCTTTATAAATTAGTAACTATACATATAATAAAATTGTAAGTAAGCCGAATTCGTAAATTTAATATTTTACTTAAAATTTTATTGAAATATTCATTATGAGCGATATAGAGCGATAGATCATGAAATTTGGTACGTTAATAGCAGGTTATCCGGCTCAACATATAGGATACTTTTTACCGCAGGAAAATATCTCGTTTCTGAGAAAAAAATACAAAAACTGGTTAAAATAAAAACACGATGATACTACTATTTTAGCAAGGTAACTTACTTATATATGTTAAAACTATTAAAAAAAGCTTGTCGTAAAAGAAATATTAATAACGTATTTTATTCATTAAAATAGTTATTTTAATGAAAATTTATTTATGATTTAGATATTTGACAATAGATGTCGCTATGTGTTTTTAAAATACGTAGTTTTAATCCAAAAAAAAATGTACAGATATGACCTTTTTATGACTTTATTAGAATTATTATTACTAAATTACCCGCGGCCCCACCCGTGTTCAAATTTTCAATAAAACAAACATTAGGCTTTATAAATTAGTAATATTTTGCTGTCCGAAACAATTTTCGAATGAAAGTATTTGTAAATTTTTATTGTTTAGTAAATAATATTAATATTTTTTTAATCTTTTAATGTAAAAATTGGGCAAATGCAAATCTAACTCGCGTATAAGTTTCGTATAGCAAAATACTGTGTTGTTTTTCTTACTTACGTATTTTGTTAGGTTAACACTAAAATAAATACGAATAATATTTACGTTTCCACAATATCGACTCATTTTATCAACCGTAAAAATAAGTTCGATTCATATTATTTTATCACATTTTATGGAAAACAAGTTTATGGCTGTTAAACTGACAAAGCGGGTAACTAAAAATATTCCATACTCAAAAACTATGAAAAAGTATTTTAGGAACTGTTATACTTCCACTTTTTTAGTTTTTTTGACACCATTTTTTGAAAAGTAAAGGCTAAAATGCTTACGACTTTAATCATATTAACCGTGTCATATGAAATAATAAAAAGTATTTGCTTAGAATAATAAATTAATCAATAGCTATCTATTAGTAAAACATGAATAAAATTAATTCCGTAGTTTGAGAGTTTATCGCCCAAAACTAAACAAACAAACAAAACAAAAGTATAGACATACATAAATGTTATTGCTAAAACAAAAAGTATAATATTACTAAATTAAATATGAGATTAACGGAGGAACCTTTATGGCATTGTCAATCATCGCCATTATTTACCAATCATGCAGTGCGCAATGAAATTGGTATATATGTAAGAGTATATTAATATGTTAAACCTAAGAATTTGGTTTTTGGTCATCTGAACGCGGGCGGAGCCGCGGGAAATGCTAGTAGAGAATATAACTTCATTTTATATCTTTGTCACGGTAATGTTATATACCGTGTCCTTGTGATCTGTATAATATGTACATTGTACATATAACAAAAATGTAACTGATCGCTGTCTATACATCGAAGATATTTCAGAAAAACTATTATTGGGGTCTTTATTAACGCAATAGAATCCAAAACAATGATTTTTATAATTTTTGTCTGTTTGTCGGTGCATTTGTGCGCGCTAATCTCAAAAACAGCTTAAACGATTTGGGTGCGGTTTCCACTAATGCGTTGTGGTAAGCTTCACTTAACATTACTGTTTTTAGATTTAGTGTATATTGTTTTATTTCAATCGGGTCACAAATAAAAAAGTTATGTTAATTTAAAGAATCACCTAGGGACGAACCCGAGCGAAGCGAAGATGAGTCGCTAGTTAAATAAAAGACCATAATTATTTACCTACTACTAAACTTGGAAAACTATATTCTTTTATACATTCAGAATAGAACTAGCATACTTAGTAGGTATTATGTCATATTATGTGGTATAAAACTAAAGATATGTAAAAAACGGCCAAGTGCGAGCACACGAAGGGTTCCATACCGTTATTTATTCTATAAAAACGACAAAAAATCATGTCTGTTGTATGGGAGCCCCCCTTAAGTATTTATTTTATTCTGTTTTTGTAGTATTTGTTGTTATATCAGCAACAGCAATACATCATCTGTAAAAAATTCAACTGTCTAACTATCACGGTTCATGAGATACAGCCTGGCGACAGACGGACAGACAGACACACAGACGGACTGACAGAAGTCTTGTTATAGGATCCCGTTGTACCCTTTAGGTACTTAATCCTAAAAAACTACCTCGATGGTCTCATAGTTAATTATAGTTGAACTTGATTTATTACTCATCATAGTTAAAACATTCTCTTCAATAGGTTTTTATTTATAATAAAATAATTAATGCTGTTAATTACAGATTAATTGGAATTATAATTAAATAACTTGTTTATTAACTTTTTTCATAATTTAAAAACTAAAGACATTCTAGATAACTACTAAGTGCTAGTTCTATGTTCCACACCTCCCTTATATCGCCGTATTCTAAGTACAGTACAATATTCATACTAATTTTCATAAAAACCATGATGATCGAGAACCATCATGAGTAGTATATAAATGTACAGCACATTACCATAATTTGACTTTTTTACTTTTCCCATAAGATCTTTATTATGTACAGATTTTTCTTCGTTAATACGAGTATTGAGATGAACGTTTAAATTACGAAACGGTAGCAATCTAACAGTTTTAGTACTGCGATTTATAATAATGTTAGTAAGGAATGGATATAGGTAAGTAAAAGCTACAATAAAGAAGGGTATTTAAATAACATAAAAAGTTAACATGATGATAAAGCGTTTATTTCGTAATTGCATAGGTACATATGTACATATAGATCTTTGTTTTTATAATTCATTTTAATTTAAGATTAGTCAATTTAATTTTGAAAATACATTTTTGTACATAAAATGTAGGTATAATTTAAAAAGAAACAAGTCCGAGAATGACTAAACCATATTGTATAGATGAAAAATTATTATAGCCACCTCCGACTCCATTATAAGACAAGCTCCTTGATTTCAAATTTAATAGGTATTATTTTGTCATAGATAGAGCTTAAATAATAAATAAACCTCATATTATTAAGACTTTGAAAATACTTTCTAATTAGAGATATGCATAAAAAGTAACTAAACGGTTTCCGCTATTAAGCATCGTGCGCACTTTATGAAATAAAAAAATATAAATAGTACTTATTTTTATTTTCTTTTTACCCAACTGCATCGAAGCCCAAAGGAGGGTTATGTTTTTGACCTGTTATATGTATGTATGTATGTCCGACCCTATATTTCCTCATTATTACTAAACAATCAACAACGATCGATTCATAGGTCGTTAGATTCGTCTTGATAACGCGAGTGTCATAGGGTACATAGATATAATTAAAAATCAAAATGGCGTATCCTTGGCGCCAATTTGTGTGTCTTGAAAAATTTTTTTCGACCGAATCAATCAAGTAAGGTATCAAAAATACAGGGTTTTAAGATGCGATTACAAAAATATATACATTGAATTATATTGATAAGAAATTATTAAATAAAACTAAAAATATCAAAAACACAACCCTCTAAAACTAAAAAGGTGTAAATAAAAAAAATGCATAAATAAAAAACCCGACTGCTTAATAAGCGGACTAAAAGGATGCAGTTATTATGCAGTCGGAGACATAATGTACGTATCTGCTACGAGTCTTGCCACGTGTTGAATGTTTTCGACTGCATTTCTTACCCCGTGACAATTGTTGCTATTTATAATATTTATTTAGATGTCTAAGACAATGATCTTGTTGCATTTCTGTGGAATAAACTTGTAAAACTTCACACCTGTAACAATATAAAATAGTAAGTAAGCAGGTACCTAATGGCAGCCTCGATTTACGGAGCTGGCACATGGCAATTTTGCAACATGCATGTCAGTGTTTCAGAGACTTTGTTAACTCATTGTTAATATCGAGAAGATAATTATTATTTATTACTCATCATCATCATCATCTCCCTGCCCATTTCCCAATTACTTGGGGTCGGCGCAGTATACTTGCTTCCGTACTGCTGATAGGATTTGGCAAAAGTTTTATGACCGGCCGGATTTTTTATTAATAAATATGAAATACTTATATATAATATATTTTTTAAATAGTATTTTTTAATAAAAAAAATTGTATTTTTTTTTTTTGACTAGATCCACTTCAGTGGGATTTTTTACGGTATAAAAAATATGTAGCCTATTTACGTTCCGCAATATCCATAAACTAAAATAATTGTCCAAACTAATTAATAAATAATAATAATCAATTATTATTAAAACAAATTTTTAATCAAAATCAGTGTAGCAGTTTGAAGGTAAAATGTCAAGGGCAGATAAACAAAGACAAACTTTCTCATTTGTAATAATATTGAGGATGTTAATAAATAAACTTACCTGACGGATTGATTCTCGTCTCAAAGTAACCTTTTGGTCCAAAAATGCGGTCCTCTTCTTCTTTATAAAGATCCTAAAAATATGCGGATCATATCTATACATATAACTAGCGGCTCACCCTCGCTTCACTCGGGTTCACCTCTAGACAAACAAAACCAAATCTATCCCACGGGAACCGTACATTTTTCCGGGATAAAAAGTAGCCTATTTATTATTCTGATGTGTGAACTATGTTATTGTAAAGTTTCATTAAAATCTAATTAGTAGTTTTTGTGTACTAAGCTGTATAAGTTACTATAGTTTATTAACTATCCCACGGGAACTCTTTGATTTTCCGGGATATTAAAAATAAAATATTAAATATTGACCGGGGATATAAGGTACCACCATACAAAATTTCATTTAAATCGGTCGAACCATTTTTGAAGATTAGCCCGTACAGATCATTTGTTACAAAAAATGTGATAAATGAAGAACCGCTCGACCGATTTTGTGCAAACTTCACATAAACCTAGCTATCTATACTAATATTATAAAGAGGCAGAGTTTATTTGTTTGTTTGAATGCGCTAAATCAGGAACTACTAATCTAATTTGAAAAATTCTATTTGCATTAGATAGCCCTTTTATTGGGGAAGGCTATAATATATAGGTTATATATCTTATTATAGTATATAGTCTATGTATTCCATACTAACCGTTAAAACGTACCTAGAGAAGAACCCGAACGAAGCGAGCGTGAGTCGCTAGTTTATAAATAAAACAGTAGGTATCGATATTGACGGATACACTTATAGGTACATTTATTACTAAAATAGTATAGATAATAAAAATTGTCGTCATTTCCTTAAACAGAGCTTCCTAGATATGATACCATGTTAATTTTCCTTATTATATTTAAATTAATTATTTTATTATTTATGATATAATAGTTATAGTAGGTACTTAAAAATACCTGAATTTTATATGATTGTATTGGAATTTTCATATCTTCGAAGGAAACTTTTAAAGAGTACGGTGCGCCGTCGTATCGCCGGCTCACAAATGCGATTGCGTAGGATTCATCTGACAGCTCTCGGGTCCAAATCTTGGGTGGATAAAAATAATTATTAAAAATAACTTATTTACATTAGAATACTAGGGAACTGCCCTGACTTCGCCATTAATTTTCCAATATCACGCTTTCTTGAGTTATTTGGCTACGGGCTACCAGAAGTTGATGTTTGACTAACCACTATCTAAATACTGCCAAAGTTCTATTTGACTTATCGACTCATCCCTTCATCCGATAAGATAAATGGCATAAAATTATTACATTTTCTTTCAAAATATTTTTTTATAAAATTACTTTTGTATCATGCTTTACCAGATAAGCTAGTAAAGCATATTAAAAAAATCAGTACCTACCTTATATGAATATACATATTATTATACTTACCTCGCAATTTAATTTATTCCATACTCGTAAACCTTGCTTTCCCAATGAATCTTGATCAATTGCTATAATGTCTTTATTTAGAAGTATATCTTTATATTCTTGTCTGATTTTAGCTAAATCAACACTCATAAATAACGGTGCAGCTAATATCGACCACACTGCCATTTGGACTTTCGCTTGATCCAAAGATAATCCATAATTGCCTATTATGAGCTGGAAAACAATACACTTATAGTTACTGAGATAAAATAAGAAAGAAAGTGAGAAGAAAGTGTATGTGTGTATGCTTATTACTCCTTCAAGACCTGGAGTAATAAGTAAGCTACGTTAGGTACCTACACATCCCTATTGCGCGAAGCGAAGCGAGGGTGAGTCGCTAGTACACCAAGATAAATTTAAAATTGAATTTATAGTAACATTAGTACTAAAAGCTTAATATTAATAAGCATGTGATATAGTAAAAAGATATAACATCTAGACACGCGGTTACGTGTCAAGCCAAGTTTAAACCAAAGGAACTGGAACTTATTAAATCCCCTTAGTTTTAGAACCCCCATTAATACAGCTGAAATTGTTTTTTGAGATATTAACGTCTAAAAATCGGCATTTTTATCACGGACTGACAAATAGATCAAAAACCTAACCCACTTCCAGATGACCTAGAGAGATGAAATTTGGCCTCCATGTGGGTAATTATGTGTATACAGAGGAAAAAATCTGAAAACAGTGATTTTTTATGATTTGAAATATTTTCCAGACAATCGACTTTTATTAACACCTAGCGCCTAAAGCCTTTTGAAATTACAATAGCAAAAACTTTTTCTTTCGCAGAAGAATAGATTTCATGATGAAAGGTCGCTTTTAATGTTTTATATACCAGATTATTTATAAAGTTTTGACAACCAATAATAACATAAACTGGCAGCGTCGGCTCAGCGATCTGACATCATTGCAAACAATTATTGTGCTATGAAAGAAATGCATTCTTACATAATCTTGCCACTTATATTTGAAAATAGTAAAAGTCTGTTAATTTTACAGATCACTTTTGAATTATGAATAATAATTATTTCTTTACAAAAAGTAATAATATCCCATCAAAAACATAAATGTGAAAATGGAAGCCAATTTAGTATTCAATAAGATAACTTCTATGTGAAAACTAGCCAAGTCAAATCTTAAACTTCATTTTATCCTAAGTCAATAGCTCGATTATTTAAATTTAAAAAGTAATATTTATAAATAGCAAACATTGTTGTAGCAGAAGAAAACAATAAATTGTGTTTTAAATTTGTTTTAGAATGTTGTATGTTCTTATAAATAAACTCTCAGGATTGTCTACTGAACTTAGCACCCATTTAGATCTCAATTCTTTTGTCGGCGAAGTCGACAACTACGCATATACTTAATTTTGAACTTGGCTTCCATTTTCACATTTATGTTTTTGATGGGATTGAGGTATACCATGTCAGGATCATTCCAATTGCCCGGTCCAGCATATTGAACATATTCATCTTGATGTTCAGCAAACCACGTCATGATTAGAGTCATGGTACTCCACGAGTCATCGATGTCACCATAATTCCGCCATAAGTTGCAATGCTTTGCAATTGAAGAGTAATTTGGCTAAAATATTTTTTTCAAAGATTAAATTATACTTAATCTATACTTATTTTTTATTGATAAAATTAAAACCAATCGGTATCTATATCGAAAGTTACATTTTAACAAAATTGTGCAACGTAAAACACACGATTTTATTTATCAATTCTAATTATTCTAATCTAATTATATTGCATTACATTATTCGTTTTAAGTAGGTATTAGTTATTACGGCCATTTGATACAATTGACTTTTCATTGAATCGACCAAAATCACAAATATAAGACTAAACTATAATTTAAATATAAATTAATTAATTATTTTAGTATACCTCTTCATAATACCTACCTTGTTTTGATAAGCTGGCCAACTACACGAATAGACCATAGGTCTTCCAGTTTCATTCATTAATCTGCCAAAATAGGGATAACCTGCAAAGTATTACCTTTTACCAAAGATTGCAAAATTAGACAAATATGCTATAAGCAATAATTATTTATGTGTATGTGTTAGCCCAAGTCATAGACAATTCGTGTAATAAATTTCATCCAAATCCATCCAGACGTCTAAGCGTGAAGAATTAACAAGCACACACATACAAACTGTCGCATTTATTCAATAATTTAATTTTTCAAAATATTTGTAGCTATACAAAACTATATTTCAAAAAATCTTAGGATCATTAAGGCATACATCGATACTAAAAAGACTATGAAGTTTATGAATATAACAAATGATTGCTACATTTAAGTTTCTACACTAAAAAATAATAAAATCTTATATCATACCAGAATCGTATTTAGTTGGATCAACATTACATCCATCTAATTTTATGTAATCAACACCCCAATCGGCAAATGTTTTGACGTCAGTTTCCTCATGACCCAATACACCAGGGTAACCTGCACACGTTTTATTACCATAATCTTGGTATAAGCCAAACTTAAAACCTCTTTTATGAAGCTGCAAAAAATAAATAGGTAATTAATGAAATCATATAAAACAAACTTAAAACGTAAATATAATAACGTCCTCTTGACCGATTTCGGCGGCCAATCTCATTGAGACTAGCCATCTGCGCATTAGATATTATAGTGCACAAGTGTGCGCGCAGACGCAAGTGTACTGTCTATTCCTGTTACTCTCATACTTCGGTGGGACGATTACTTGACACGCCCAGTGAGAATTAAGGTGCAAGACCGACGGCTTAACGTGCTCTCAGTGGCACGGGGGTGAGACACCGCCAACTTCCCAACTCCGGGCTGTTACTGAAGCTTACTAAACATAAAGACTCAATAACTAAACTTGGCCCGACACATCGTACATGCTAGTCATATACCAAGGCAGTTAAAATTTAAATATAATAAGATTATTTATTTATGTATTGTACACAAATGCGTGTGATTAGTTCACATTGGTTCCTGTCAAATATGATATATTAAGGTGAACTAAAACCTAAAGGCGGCTGTACACTCCCGTCTAAATGCGGTAAATACATCAAGAGATTTCGTTTATTCAGTTACAAGGTAGATACCGAACAAAATAGTAACAGAGACACTTTTCCTGAATGCAGAAGCAATCAGGCGAGGCAGAGGTGAGAATGGTCTCGCCTCACACACCGAGGAGAGCCGAGTGCTAGCAAGAACACTCTCAAACTCAGTATATCAGCGAGAGTGTACAGTTGGTATTACGAAATAACTCAGAACCATTAGCGAGTATGATAAAAATTGTTAAACCTATAACGACAATTTGCAAAGCAATTTATTTTGTAAATTAGAAAATATTGCAGCAAAGGCATTAAAATATTAACTTCAGTAATATTTAAAAATGTAATAATACATATGCATACAATAATTATGATATTACAATACCTGTGTGTTAAACGTATGTTATATAATCTTGCAAAACCCTTAATTTTCAATTATATTAAAGATAAATCGTTTCAAAAAACATAAATAATTTAACTAATGTTACGTACATAATCAGCAACAGCTTTCATGCCATTAGGAAATCTTTTGCGGTCAGGAACTAGACGGCCATTTTCATCCCGATCTTTCTCTAGCCAACAATCGTCTATTCCCACATAATTATATCCAGCGTCTAAATAACCTTCTCGTAACATAATATCTGCTGTACGCTTTATCAGGTTTTCACTGTATGGAAATAAGACTGATTTAATAAAAATGTTGAATATCCTCGCAAACGATTTCAGTTACAGAACCAGTGAAGTGAAAAACTACAAGCGAACACAACGACACCCTATTATGGTCATCTCTCATGGCCCTATAGAGTGGCAATACAAAACAAGAGAAAGGTCAGATCTAGGTCCGACAACTTTATTAGGCTGTTGCGAGCTGTGTGGGCTATACTTTGTATCTATAAATTTGTTAGGGTTACAACGTAGTCAAGCCTCTAGGTTATTTCGATGTCACCAACCCGCCTGGCCGTAAGCCTTGTGGCACATATAAGGCTATTATAGCAGTTATTGTGTTAGAAATTCTTCAATCAAGGATGTGCAATCCAACTACTTTCCGAACCCCAGACTTAGGCTTAGCAGCTCTTGACAAAAAAACTCAATAATTATTTCTTAACGATTCTAAACTTCAACCCAAAAACGAATTAGCCTTGAGACCATCAAATAAATTATTCTATAATTGAACAAAATCAACTGTGTATTTTGCATTAGCACTTTTAATTTTCCCGTTATCAATTCCAATTTTAGTAGCTCCCCGTCCCTGAATTATTAAAAATTTGCACAATAATTTAAATTTCATTTTTTAATTTTTTTTATCAATAGTTTATTATTTCATTTTTTAATTTATTATTTTTATCAATCTAAACATATAATAAAATAGTAACTTAGCGAAATTTGTACATGAAATATTTTTCAAAAACAATGACTGTATCAGAATATAGATAGACCTTAAAACAATAGTTTCTAACATATTAAGCAAATGTGGCATGTCGATAATTTCGTTAATTTTAATGCTTATTAACAAAAAAAGGATCAACACTTGCTTTCAATTTTTTAATTTACCTAACATTTGATTGCTTTGATCACAATCGCTCGCTTTTGGTACTGCAAACAATTTCAAATAACAATTGTTCAACAATTACTCGTAATTTATCTGAATCAACCACGGAAGATAAAAAACAAGGGAAGTGGGATGTGACTACTATTGTATCGGCATCTGTGTCGCCAAACTCACACACATACTTATACCATTAATCTATACTAATAGCACAGTGTACTAAAAAATAACAGTGGGCTATCGCCTTTGATGTTTGAAGAAAAGCCGACACCGCGTAGCGTACTTCGCATTACGCAGGGTTGTTACAGTTTTTTTTTTGTAATTTCATTAAAATATAATATTATTATTTAGTTATTTATCGAAGTTCTTCATAGCAAAGAATACAAAAAGGCATTTCGCGGAGGCAAATTCAAATAGAGCTTTACAAAATTTCATATAATAATAATAATAAGCCTTTTATTTCTTTAATAAAAAATAAAATATACAATTGGTTTAACAATTATTTGATTTGATTAAATGAATATTTCTATGTGACATTATAATTAATTTAATGAATAACTAGATAATTAGAATGAAATAAATTAAGTTATAATAAAAATAAATTAAATCTAGCAAATTATATTACATAAGTCAAATTGAATTTAGTTATATATAAATTTATCATTATTTTCAATTTTTTAGTAAAGTTAGTTTTATATGATATAATGTAATTAATAGATTTCCAAATCACCTATCACAAATTGGCAACGGACAAATATTTTCGGTTTCTAGATTTACTGGATTTGAAATTTCTGTTAATTATGTAAAAAACTTAATTATGTAAAAAATCCTCATCCTAATAAATAATTTTAGCAAAAAATATACAATATAGCACAGGTAGTATGAACCATTTTAATTGCTTACAAATTAAAATAAACGCGCGACAGCCCTTAAAGTCGTGTCCCGAGCTGCTAACTAATTCGGGCGGTAGAAATGTATGCAGCTCGGGCTCGCCTACCCGCGTCTCACCCCTCACACCCCGCACGATTGCCCTGTCTAGACGGCTTCGTTGGATGACTGTATTGTTTTATAGACTGTGCTAATAGTATAAAGAGGCAGTGTTTGTTTAGGCAAAGGAATATATCAAATAATTGAATACAATAATAAAAATGTACCGACGCGCACGTAGATATGATCGTTGACCAATCAGCGCGCAGAACATTCGCCGCGATTGAAAATGTAGACGCGCGCGTATATGCGAAGGTCGACACAGCGACACAGCGAAACAGTTATTTATAGTGGAAAAAGAAAAAAAATGGGATCTTAATAATTATACTAGTTTTGACTAAAATAAAACACAATATTTGATTGGTTGTTTATTTGTATGTAATATTAGCGACTCGCCCTCACTACGCTCGGGTTTGTTTTTACGGTTCGTATGGAATAGATAGACTATATATTATATGGTGCTGGTATACAGCCTATAGCCTTCCTCAATAAACGGGCTGTCTAATACAAAAAAAAAATTTTCAAATCGGATTAGTACTTATTTCTTCGTTACTGGATTAGCGTGTTCAAACAACCAAATAAAGGATATTTTAGAATTTATAATTTTATTATGTTTTTTATAATTGTCATGTTTAGTAGTTTAGGTCATTTCATATAGTAAATCACTTAAAATTGACATAGTTTATAGAATAATTATAGAAACACAATATTGCAGCATACAATATTAATTCTATAGGTATTTTATAGTTTTCGTGTTTTGCTTCAATTTTATTGTTTAAAATTTAAATAACTTTAAAAATATCAATTATTTTGTAATAGTTTCGTAAGTAGAGATTTCGTAATAAGAAAATTAGTTTAATTTAACAATTTCTTGTCCTAGACTACTTTTAGATGTATATTTTGCTTATATTTTTGTAATCGCCTCTTAAAAACTTTGACTTTTAATTTTGACACCCCACTCGATTGATTCAGATGATGTTTTTTTTTTTTAATATACACAAATTGAATATAGCCTATAACACTCGCGACATCAAGACAAATCGAATGACGTAAATATGAATCATCAAAATCGGTTAAGCCGTTTAGTAATTACGAGGGAACATAGAATAGGATACACATACATACAGATCAAATACATAACCCTCCTTTCGGCTCCGCTGCAGTCGGGTAATAAATAGGTTGTAGTAAAATAGTTTAGTTAATGATATTACGAAATAGGTTGACCTTTATATATAGTGTTCATATTTTTGTATATTTCTAAAAGCTATACTTTGTGTATCGTGGTTTTAACCACGATGTGGTATTATTTGTATAATTTTAATAAATTAGGGCCACTTCGTCAATCACTGATTATTAAAAATATTATATTAATAAAATCAGCATTCCGACTTTTCTACATCACTGTGAAATACTATTATAATTAAAATATAATTATTTTTTATCTTCTAGTGAATCTATTACCTAGTATAGTATTAATATGTAATCTGTGTTACTAACTATTTTTGAAAATAAAAATAGATCTTAATAAAATACCACAGATAGGTACATCACCCAGATAACAACAATATTTATAGATTTTTGTAGTTAATCAAAGGTAAACTCATGAAAAAAGAAAGAAGAAAAGAAAAAAGCTCATGAGAGCTTAATAAACGCTTACCTGATACATTCATCTGGATATTTTTGACAATCTGTAATACACCTGAATCTTTGCCACGTCAGCCAGCCCATTGGTGGCGTCAGAGCTAAACCATTGTCAAGTGCTTCATTAGTCACCAATATCGCCGTTAATAACAATAAAATAAATATATCCTCCATCTGCAAATAATAAAAAAATATAACTTCTTAAATTTTCGCGTTCCATAATTATATAATAATGACACTAAGCGACTTAAACGCGTGAGTTCATAAGTGGCAAATACCTTACTCCCAACGAATTCACGAGTTTCAGTCCTGTGGTGTTATTATAGTCCTGTCATATTAAGGGTTTCACCTCGGAATGAGAGATAATAAGCTGTAAACTCGTATACACCTTTATTTTGGTGTTCTTAAAGTTGTCTCAAAAGTCTCATAAAATCGCGTGTCTGCGTTGTAAGTTATTCAAGGTCAAAGGTCAGAAAAATCAGTTTTTCGCGATTATCTCGGTTTCTATAGTTCCAATGATGTTAACATTTATTATAAAAATTGCAGAGCATAAAATTTGCGATAAATTTTGTTTCAAAAAAATTTTCATACACTCAACCGTTTCTGAGATAAAGGGCAGAGAGCCCGCAGCACTCAGCCATGCTCATTGTGATGCTAGTCAACCGTGAATCTCAGAGAATAATACCTCGTAGAAAGTTATTAAATCATTGAAATATCATAGTGTCTGTTATTAGAATACGGAAAAACCACTGGAGGGATTTTGATGAAATTTGGTATAATGATAGCTGGTTATCCGGGTCAACATATAGGATACTTTTTATTGCGGGAAAATAACTCACCCATGAGTAATCTATACTACACCTTAAAATTATTTATTATATAAATCTTTAATTAAAGAACAAAAGTATTAAATTTCTTCTTCTTTTTAAATAAAACTTTCTTTTCGGATTTTTCGCGGATTTATTTTGATTTTTGGTACCCAAAGCTTCAAATGCTTTACAGCAATCATGGTCAGAGGAGAGACCTTTTAACCTTAGAGTAAGAGGCCTTTTCTCCTTCTTGTTCTTCATCGTCGTCATCTTCCGGACATGTGATAATGTCTGATTCATTGTCATCGTTTTCATTGTCCTGAATAGTTGTTTCCAGGCCTTCCAGAATTTCCGGGTCAATTGCACTCTCTTCTACAGAGTCGCTTGTGATGCAACAGCATCGAAGTAAGCTTGTCCATTACACTGGCAATAACCTAAAGTGCACTGCAACCCCGATTTTCTACATCCACAGTGTACACCGCATTAATTCTTACAATTACAAAATAGCAGCATTCATTTTGCAGCACCCAGCCCCATTCCTGGGGTCCTTAATTGTATCCTAACCGTAGCAGTGAGTATTGCTAAGCGCTGCGTTCTCCCTGCTCTCTATCTCGAAAACGGTTGGGCGTGTGCAAATTTATTTTTAACAAAATTTGTCGAAAATTTTATGTTCTACAATTTTTATGATAAATGTTAATATCATTGGAGCTATAGAAACCGAGATAATCGCGAAAAACTGATTTTTGTGACCTTTGACCTTGAATAACTTACGGCGCAGACACGGGACTTTATGAGACTTTTGAGACAAGTGTTAGAACACCAAATTGAAGCTGTATACGAGTTTACAGCTTATTATCTCTCATTCCGAGATTGACCCTTTATTTTTGCTTATTAGACTGGACTATTATTGATAGCAAATTAAATGACAATTATATAATTACAACGTCTTACTTATTATGAAAAAGCCAGTTACCCCGACTATTAATTATTGAATACTGACAAGTGTTAAATGAAAAACCAGGGAATGTTAGCATATTTATTGTTTCTAATTGACGACTATTGATAAGGAGTTGCTGCTCAGTATTCATAAATTATGCTTCTTATCTAACATTCGTGACAATAACATGGAGTGTCACTTACTTTTCTATAAAGCCCGCTATCAAGAGTTTTTTTATTGATTCGAGCATGATCCTGTAGAATAGCGAATCCAGAGGGGAGGCTAAGGAGCTTAAGTCAGGCAAGTAAGCCAGCCGGCTAGCCTGCTGAGGCAGACCAAAACAACCAAGGCGTTTTTCCAGCAGGCCTGTGTGTGTGTGTGCAGTGACACCTGCCGCTGACACCAGATCCAGATTCAACATTAACAATAAACTGGACGAAGGGAGATCTGAACACGGAAGAAGGAAAAACTGGAGCAGGATGTAGAGGGTACTAGGAATCTGGGATTTCAATAGGTGAACGTACTAAGGGTATATTATCTATGATGACGGGGCCGACATTGATGGGCTCATATGAGTCGATCTCAGGTTTCTGAACTACAATGGGATCAAGTACAATATGTTCCACTGCAATTGAATTTTCCACCGCTATTGGTTTAAGTCTTAAATTTTGCGAGATTTAACCGATAATGCCAAATAGACATCGCTCATTACCGGCATTTTTAGCTGTAGCGACAGCAGCCACACATGCAAGACAAACGATGAATTTCATGTTTTATCTGAAATTAAAAATGCTGATTTAAAAAAGTATTCATTAACTAGCGGCTCACCGTCGTCCTTACTAATAGTCCCGTAGGTACTTATTAACAGCGTTTCACGCCAAAACAAAGTGACACTGTTTCGACGTGAAAGAAGAACGAACAAACGAACAAACACACTTTCACATTTACAATATTGATAGGGATATGGATTTATATGTTTATACGTCATTCTGAAACTTTAAATTTGTACTAATATTATAAAGAGGTAAAGTTTGTGGGTAGGCACTGTCTGTAACAAGTATATAACGCTTTTGAGATGTCTAACACCTTAGTCTCTCCCGTGACCATGATTGCTGTAAAGCATTCGAAACGTCGGGAACCAAAAATCAAAATAAATCCGCGAAATAATCCGAAAAGATAGTTTTATTTAAAATGTCAAATATTTGCGTAAATCTAAGAAAGTCAAAATAAATCCGCGAAATAATCCGAAAAGATAGTTTTATTTAAAATGTCAAATATTCGCGTAAATCTAAGAAAGTATTTGGTAAAGTTTGTGAATTTGTGAGGTTTTTAATCATGCATATAATAAAATAGTAACAGAGCGAAATCTCAACATGATTTTTTTTTAAAACCCCAAAGCAATGTTATTGAAATTGGACGGATTTAAACTAAATTTTGTGTAGTGATAACTTATTACTCGGGTCAACATTTAGGATAATATTTATTACAGGAAAATCTTTAATTCCTACGGTAAAACACTATTAGTGGTTCTGCCAAGTCATCCTTACAAATTCACATGGCCAACACTGGCTAAACCTTAAGAGATACATCAAAACAACGTATCTACCATAAAAGTGTAGGTCTTAAAAAGGCCTACAGAAAAATTTGCAATAGAACAAGTCTTTCTTCTAAGGCAGCGGTCGGCAACCTTTTAGCAGGCAGGGGCCACAAGGTGGCTATACCTAGTAAAGGCGGGCCGCACTTGTGAGAGCAAAAAAAAAGCATATACCACAAAATATGTCCACTACGACGTTCAATGTGACAATTCCTAAAATGACTCTTAAATGCTTATCTATGAGACGAGGAACATTTTCATTTTTTTGGTAATTACAAATTCAAAATACTTAAAAAACATAAAAACTTTTCTTTATAAAACAGTCACGGGCCGCGGGCCGCATGGAGGCTCCTCGCGGACCGCCCGCGGCCCGCGGGCCGCGGGTTGCCGACCGCTGTTCTAAGGTATCCTCGCAATAACTATTCGTATCTATTTAAAACATACCTAGGGACGCGCCCGAGCGAAGCGAGAGTAAGTCGCTAGTCAAAATCTATACTAATATTATAAAGCTGAAGAGTTTGTTTGATTGTTTGTTTGTTTGTTTGTTTGGTTGAACGCGCTAATCTCAGGAACTACTGGATTGAATTGAAAAATTCTTCTTGTGTTGGATAGTCCATTTATCAAGGAAGGCTTTAGGCTATATACCATCCCGGAAAAATGTACGGTTCCCGTGGGATAGAGTTGTTTTTGTCTAGAGACGAACCCGAAGCGAAGCGAGGATGAGTCGCTAGTATAAAATAAAACCACGACAAATTCGAAAAGATTGTTTCAATTATTTGCATAAATCTAATAAAGTCAAAGATTGTAACTTAGATTATAATTTGCATTTTTTAAGACTCAACACTTATAACCTCTAACCTTATAATTTCCTCATGTTTGTCTACCCACCTGTCAGCTTTATCTGTTCGTGTGTCATTTTATTCAAAAACTATTGGCACTATGTATTTAAGATTTAGAACTTAGATCTCTCAGCTGAACCGCTAGACAATTTTTCTGCAAAATCAAGAAAGTAAAAGAAAATAGATCATAAATACACTTGCATAAAATGACAGTACTTATATGTAAGTGCAAGAAGAAAACCTTTTTTATTAAAGCCAATACTTGCCAAGTTATTAGAAGCATTTCTAAGCCCTTTAAAATATAGGGTGGAAAATTGTATAAAAAAACACTAAGATTGAGATGGAATAATTTCAGTTCCACATTTTGTTAACTTAGTAGTAATAGAATGAATTAGTAGTAGCAGTACCTTTGAGAAATACAGTGAAATACAATCTTATTCTGAAATATGTCATTAAAATACGGGTACGGAACGGAACCCTTGGTGCATAATCAGACTCGCACATGTTCGATTTTTAATACGAATATATACAATTAGTCTCGTTGAATTTGATAACCATTTAATGAGCAAATTATTTTTCATGCAAATACTTTTTAACCGACTTCAAAAAAGGAGGAGGTTCTCAATTCGTCGGAACCTTTTTTTTATGTATGTTCACCTATTACCTATTACTCACCTATTACTCGAAGACGTCTGAACCGATTTGGAAAATTCTTTTTTTGTTTCAAAAGGTATTCTTCCCCGGTGGTCCCATATAAATTTTATCGAAATCGGTCAAGCGGTTTTTAAATATATGGCTTAATCGAATATGTTTTTAAAAATCTTTCTTCTTACAAATTACCTGCTTATTACGTCTACACTAAAAATGGAAAAATAAAAACTAAAAAAAAATAAAAACCGACTTCCAGGCACTGAAAAGTAAAAAATAACTAAACAGGGGTTTTCATTTAGAATAGATACCTTTACCTAATCAGATATTTTCGAAGTCGGTGTGCTTTTATTTGTATTGGCTGGCACCGACTTCGAAAATATCTGATTAGATATCTATTCTAAATGAAAACCCCTGTTTAGTTGTTTTTCTACTTTTCAGTGCCTGGAAGTCGGTATTTATTTATTTATTTTTTTCAATATTATTATCATTTTTAATAACCGATACAAGAAACCCATTTTCAAATTCAATCAAAAAAATAATACTGTACCTACAGGTCGAATGTCTGTACGTAGAAAAAAAATGCTAAAAACCAAGTCAGGGGGATGTAAGGAGAGAAATAGAACAAATCCAGATATTTTTCATTTTTTTGGTTTCTATGTCTGTTTGTCTGTTTGTACGGGGCTAATCTTCAAAATTGTTGGACCGATTTAAATGAAATTTGGAACAGTCAAAAAACTGTAGTAACTTATACAGCTTATTACACAAAAACTACTGATTGGATTTTAATGAAACTTTACAATAATGTAGTTCATACATCAAAATAACAAATAGGCTGTTTTTTATTCCGGAAAAATGTACGTTTCCCATGGGATAGATTTATTTTTGTTTGTCTAGAGTCGAACCCGAGCGAAGCGAGGGTGAGCCGGTAGTAATGAATAAACAGGCTTTCTTACACAATTATATCCACAGACATGCAATTTTTTATTTAACTACATAAAAAACGTCCGCCTCATGTACATCATATATACTCGTATATACATAAAAATAACCTACTTGTTAGAAGATCAGACGCTTAGAGTATAAATAAGCTATATGTATACTCTAAGATCAGACGTATCTATTTAAGGACTGAATTGTAAACTATACTTTGAGCGTAAAAGACTCGCTTACCTTAAATATGTACAAAACTGTTGTCTATCATACATGCTTATCAGGCTACTTGTGCTGTAGGTAACATGTAAAAATGTGTGTGTTCTAATTAACTTTATTACCCACCATTATCAGTGTTGTAAACTAAAATAACAGCATAATTAACATATAGCATAAAAAAACCGTAAAACCTAAAATAATGAGAACAAGTTTACGAAGAAACACAGTATTATGCAGTCGGAGACATGCAAGTTTTATACTAATACTAGCGACTAACTCGTCCCTAGGTTGCTTTCCAAAACAAAATTATTTAATTAATTTGGTTTTAATTTTTTTTCGTGGAACCCTATTTTTTTCTAAAATAAAAGTAGTCTAAGTTACTCCTTACTACATCAGCTACCTGCCAGTGAAATTCCCGTTAAAATCGGTTCAACCATTTCAGAGATTAGCCGGAACAAACAGACAGACAGACAGATAAAAATTGTAAAAAACGTTTTTTAGGTATATATACCGTGCATACATCCATTTGCATTTAGTAAAAAGCGGTTATTTTAATATTACAAACAGACACTCCAATTTTAATTATCTGTATAGATGTATAGATAACTGCGAGTCTTGAAATGTGACGCGTTTTCAAGACGAATCTAACGACGTACAAATAATCAAAATCGGTTGAGCTGTTTAGTAATTACAAGGAAACATAGGGTCGGCCATACATACATATGTACATGCCTACAGGTCAAACATATAGCCCTCCTTTGGGCTGCAGTCGGTTAAAAAATAAATCAAAGCTGACTGTTTGAGGAGAGGTCTATTCTTGTACAATAGAAAGTATTTCTTTTTCTCCCAAAAAACATATCCATATTGTATTAGAGCGGTTCGCTGCTCTTCTACAATTAATGCATGGGCCATGAGCCCATGTCGATATTCACTCGTCAATACGACAAGATATAAATTATTCGATTTTCTACCGTACCTACCGTGCCTACCGTGGCTACCGTGGCTACCGTATCTATTGATACGGTATCCAATGTTCAAGCAACAGTATTTCAGAAAGCAATCAATATCGGTATCTAGTATTCGTGCAGAGGTATAAATCTATACTAATATTATAAAGCTGAAGAGTTTGTTTGTTTGTTTGTTTGGTTGGTTGAACGCGCTAATCTCAGGAACTACTAATCTGACTTGAAAAATTCTTTTTGCATTAGACAGCCCGTTAACTGAGGAAGGCTATAGGCTATATATCATCCCGGAAAAAATTACGGTTCCCGTGGGATAGATTTGTTTTTGTCTAGAGACGAACACGAAGCGAAGCGAGGGTGAGTCGCTAGTATTCGATAAAAACGGTTAAAACACACTTAATTGCATACCTACCTACTAATACGAAAAGCGAATGATACATATATTTGCATATTAATAGATAAAGGAGGTTTTTAATATTTTAGGAAATGGTTTTTTAGTTTTAGCTACCTATTATTTTGTACCAGATCAGATGTACCTAATCTTCCGTTAAACCATCTTTCGTTTTATTTTTATGAATGTTAAGATTAAAACATAGTAAAATGTCTCAGAAGAATTTTCAGAAAAACAGTAGTTTATAATTAACAATTATATTTATTACTTTCTTAAATACTTGTTTTTAACAATTCTTCTTAGAATTCGAATCACCGACTGTCCACTTGACACATCAAAAATGAACTGAAACATGATCAACAAAATTACACATTGAATGACTGAATGTTAAGCTTAAATATTACAAAAAACTAGCGACTCATCTCTCATTTGTCGCTAGTTACGTTTTATCATTTAGTACAAGATTTCTCAGACATAGCAGTCACAATTAACGTATCTATTTTACTTAATAATTAAGGGTTGATCAAGAAAATATCCACAAAAAATAAAATGTGATACCTATAGCTAGTAGGGGTTATCTTTTTCTCATGAAAGATAATGAAGGATGCTTTATGGAATAACGAGCAAAGGGTAAAACTCTTTAGTAGTATGAACGGTTATTTTATGTAAAAGAAAAGATGGGAGGTTTCTTGCACAAAGTTGAAATTGAACGGGAAAAATACGGATGGCAGTACTTGAACGAATAATCAAAATAATTTATTTTTTAGCGAGGCAATATCTGGCAATTTGAAAAACAAAATTACGATTGTGATAATGGTATTTTTTTAAAGCTAGTTGAATATAGCTCTAAATTTGATAATGTGCTTACAGAACACATTGCCCTTATTCAAAAATCTGAGTCACGCCTAACTCATTATCTTAGCCATAATATTTAGAATAAAATAATACGATTATTAGGAGAGAGTAAAAAAAAAAATTGTTTTGAAATTAAAACAATCCAAAAATAAGTTTGTCTGAATTCTTTAATGTGTGCGCTTTTGGGGAGTTCATTAAAAGCACGAAAACTGTAGCAGAAGAAGTCGAGGCAATAGCAGAATTTTCCGCACTCTCCCGCTCTCGCATTCATAGAAGACTTTTTAATTATAAGGCGGAGGATGAACCGATAACAGATGCAAAAACAAATTTAAAGTACATTTTTACAAATACCTATTAGATACCGCAATTACCGAGTTCGACGAACGGTTTTAACTTTTGGATCAAAATAACGGAATTTGGATCAATTATATTGATATTTTTTTTACCTCCACGGAGTTTTCTCTTCGTACATGGGGGGATCGTTTTGGTACGAAATAAAATTAATTCTGTCCAAATTTGAGCTTTTTATCTAAAGCCGTTATCGAGATATTCAAAAAACCTATTTTTTTGATTTTATTTTTTTCCATAGTAAAATTGAAATTTGATAAGCGCCAATTCTTTACTAATACTTACGTGTTAAAGGCATGAAAAAAAATTATGATTCCCAGATCGAAAGCCAATTTTTAAGAAAAAAATAAATAAAAATAAAATTATTTTTTGATCATATATTTGAAAAGTGTCCACTTCCAAATTTCGTCAGGAAATGTCTTCTGTACTGCTTTATATACAGGACTTTTTTTCAATTTTTTCGATGTGGTGGAACAATGTGAAAAAAATTAAAAACATTTTTTTTATCTTACATTCCAATGAACTAATATTATACTATGAATACATAAAAAAACTATTTTTCGACCAATATAATTAAAAAAAAAACCTAATACTTTATCATTATCCACCTTCTTTTTTTTTGTATTCTGGTTTTTATTTTATTTACGCAGTGGTTACTTAAAAATTAAGTTTTATGTAAGTGGAAAAAAAAAACAATATTTTGCAACCAAGTCGCCGCAAAATAAATTTACATGGCTTATGTTGGCTAAAACTTAAGATATACATAAAAATCATGTACTAGAGAATTGTAGTTCTTCTAAAATCCTAAAAAAACTGCGTGATGGCACATCTCTATATTTTACGGTTGACTCACAGTATTTTCACTCACCACTTACCATTTATTTCGTTAAAACTTTAATTGAAAATGGTGTTACTTGCTACGCTATTTACTTCTATTCAGTATTAATCCTTAAATAAATATGATGAATAATATAACATTTAAATATGATATTCTTAGGTATAAAATATAGATTATGATTGTCTTTTAGAAACAAAAACGTTTTACCATTGAATTTTGGAATCGACGCTGTCACTAGAGAAACTTTACTTTCTTATACTTCAAACATAGCTAGAAAATTATATGAACTAAAAGATGACCAATTGGTATTTATTTTTGATGCAACATAATATATATTCGCCATTAAAAAAGTGCAAATAATGAATACCAGAGAAAATCATATTCTTATTAGAAAAAAGTACCTCTGTGCAAACCATTTTCAATATGCACTACGAATGGTATTGTCATAGACATGCTTGGGCCTTTACGCAGCTAACATGAACGATGCTGAAATTATGAAAATCGTCTTGAGCAATCCTAATGGTCTCATTAAGTTACTAAAAAAAGATGATATTATCGTAGTAGGTCGAGGCTGTCGTGATGTAACAGAATATTTAGAACAATTAGGATTTAAAGTTTTAATGCCGTCTCTTAAAGGGAAGCGAAATCAGCTTACTACAGTCGAGTCAAATCGATCCCGTTTTGTTATCAAAGTGCATTGGGTAGTTGAAGCAGTTCATGGTAATATCAAGCAAAAGTTCAAGCTTTCAGATCATAAGCTAGACAATAAACTACTTCCTAAAACTAGTTTTTTTGTCAAGTTTCCCTTTTTCTACACAATGAATTTGGTACGAAACTTGATTTAGATTTTGAACTTTCTGGAGAAATGATTGCTGCGATGAATTAAAAAAAAAACATCAAGATAATACTTGTTTTTCAGAAGTCGAGACAAATCGTTGGGCAAGACGAAAAGTTCTATTTATAACGATAACATCAAACGATTTAATAGATTTTCCAGAGTCAACGGAACAACAACCTAAATTTTTTTTTACAGGGTCATATCAAATGGCTCAAGCTGTATCGTATTTAGCTGAGATGGTAAATGAACACGGAAAAGTTACGCTTCAACATGTTGAAATCACACCTAGTATTATAAAAGTCCGATCTCGGCATATCCATTCCAAGCATACCGTTGTTTCATTGATTAATTAATTATCGGCCAGACAAGAATGAAATTTCTGGTATTAGTCGATATTGTTGTGATTGTGTTAATGGAAGGCGTACTATTGGATGCTGCTGTCACATTGCAGCGATTATATACTATGTTTCCCATGCTTGATATTTGGCTAAAATAATAAGACCTGCCGAAATATTAAGTTGTCTATTTATAGATGAAAAAGTTAATGTTGTAGTAAATGAAGGTAGTGACAATTAGTGACGAAGATTAACTGACATGTTCTCTCGGTCAAAAATATTTATTTATGTATTTTTCTATCAATAATGAAATATTAGTTCATTGGAATGTAAGATAAACAAAATGTTTTTAATTTTTTCACTTTGTTCCACCACATCAAAAAAATTGAAAAAAAACCCTGAGTATAAAGCAGTACAGAAGACATTTTGTTTAGAGGTAGGCACTTTTTAAAAGTACGATCAAAAAAAAATAATTTTAGTTTTATTTCTTTTCTTAAAAATTGGCTTTCGGTCTGGGAATCATAAAAATTTTTTTTTCATGCCTTTAACTCGTCAGTATTGGTAAAAAAATCGGCGCTTATCAAATTTCAATTTTTATCATGGAAAAAAAATAAAATCGAAAAAAATAGGTTTTTCGAATATTTTGATAACAGCTTGAGATGAAAAGCTCAAATCTTTACAGAATTAAATTTATTTGATACTAACACGATTCCGAAAGTACGAAGAGAAAACTCCGCGGGGGCAAATTTCATATGTATATCAGGCTATACCCGTTGTGCTTTTTAATTCTTGTAACCCCTTCCTTCTTAAAAAATACTTTTTATTCGTGTGTTTACATTTGCACCCGAATTTCCATTCACTAGTAAAAATATAACTATAAGTATTCATTCGGGCCAAGTTTAGTTATTGAGTCTTTCTGTATAGTAAGCCTCAGTAACAGCCCGGAGTTGGGAAGTTGGCGGTGTTTCACCCCTGTGCCTCGGAGAGCACGTAAAGCCGTCGGTCCTGCGCCTTAACTCTCACCGGTCGTGTCGAATAGTCGTCCCACCGGAGTATGAGAGTGACAGGAACAGAGAGTGCTCTTGTGTCTGCGCGTACATTTGTGCACTATAATATCTCCTGCGCAGTTGGCTAGTCTCAATGAGATTGGCCGCCGTGGCCGGAATCGGTCAGGAGAACATTTTATTATATTATATTATTATATATTATAAGAAAGTTTCTCATTCTCATGAGAATATACTGTTATAAAATGGCAATGTAATTACAATTAATTAGTTGGTAGCACTATTTGGTTTTTTAGTTACTTATCTATCGTCTAAGGCCTAAGCGTGTGTATTGTAGAAACTAAAAGTATTTGTTTAACAAGAAATATATAATGTTTTGAGTTGTAAAACACATGTATTTTTATTTAATCACATCATATACAATAACTGGTTCGACGAAGTTATCCTTTATACAATAGTTTCAATTATTTAATACACAAAAACTATTAGTAGCAGGGTTAAAAATTAACACATTTAACGATTTAGAAAAATGCAAAATTTAGTTCGAGCCGAAGTAGCTCATCTATATCTATACATATATACATATAAATGAAATTGAAGAGTCTGTCTGTGATTTCAAAATAACTATGTTCTCTCAAGTACCTCCATAGAGTTAATATTATAATTCACTTGCTAAATAAGATACAGTAATTAGGAATTTAGTTCTTTTTTGCGGCTATAAGTATCAATCACTTCGACCATTTCTCGTCTATTGTCATCTAAAGTAGGTACAGTACGTAAACAAACTTCTATTAAATTTTTGTCTGTCTATTTTTCTGTTTATCCGAGGTAATTTTTGGAACGGCTTATCCGATTTTAATGGGATTTTTACTAAAATATAGAGGGGTTTGTAGGGTAACATATAGGGTATATCTTTTCCCAGAAATATTTAGGCGTCCAGCGTGAAAATAGAAAAAACCTAAAAATGACTAAAATTTTCAATATAGTTTTATGAAAACAATGTATTACGGAATTATTCGCACATAAGGACGCACCTGAGCAAAGGATAGGATATATATAAGGATATGTCGCTAGTAGCATATAAATCTATTCTAAAGCAGCCTAAAAATTATTAAAACAAAATATTTTGAAAGACCATCAGTTTCAAAATGCAATTATATCTCATAAGTATCTTGACTTACACTTATACTACGAGTATACTATATTGACTAGGTATTTTATAGAATGACAGTATTATATGTATTACCGGTAACATATAGATACGGATATAGAAATCTTCAGGAAACATTTCAAAATGACTATATTTACATAACATAGATAAGGAATAGAAATGTTTTGATCCCTCGATAACCCGTTACTGACGAGGTCGCTATTTAATCCATATATAATCTTTCATTCATAACTGTGTTGCAAAACATTGAATAACAATACATGTATTAAAAGACAGAATTTCCTTATATATTATATGTATACCTTTTACGGTGTTTTTACCTGTAGACTTTGACGTAATAAGTCGTGTTATTCAAACAAATGCGAAATTGATTTCTTTGGCAACTATTAAATTGAATTTTCAAACCATTTTTAGAATGTTTACTTTGCCTTTTACAGAATTTCATTCTGGGATAATGATATTAACGTATCCCATTGATTACCTCATTTTTTGAACTCGGTTAAAAAGAGAGATTAGGAAATGTAGGATGAGTAACTGCTAAAAAGAAACTTTTAAAATTAAACCACTAGAGATGTGTATAGTGATAGTAAATTTTGTTTGTAATATTTTATTTAAAAAAGTTAAAACTTATTTACAAAGAGGGTTAGTTTCGAAGTGTCAAAATAAAAATAAGTAGATGGACAAAGCCGAGGAATGATGCTAGTAAAAAAACAACCAAATCTATACAGATAAATAAAATTGAAGTGTCTGTTTGTAATGTTAAAATGTTACTAAATGCATATTAAATTTTTACGGTACTTATAAGAAAAACACATTTTTTTTTGTCTGTTGGTATCTTTGTCTGTTTGTTACGGCTAATCTCCGAAACGGCTGGACTGATTTTGATAGGACTTTCATTCGCAGATAGCTGATATTATAAGGAGTAACTTAGGCTACTTAAAAAAACGTACCTACAGAAACACCCGAGCGAAGTGAGAGTAAGTCGCTAGTAATAAAATAAATTATTTAACACAATAAACAAAGTTAAATAAGTTCAAGGGTTATTTCGCATATGTATGAGTTTTATTAGTATTAAACATCTAAGTAGAGTCATAAAAGAGTTATACTTCTAACACAAACATTAATACTCGTGTCTCACAGAAAACAAATGAATAAACAGAATAATAAAAACTTTTTAATAAAAAAATAAAAACCAACTTCAAAAGAACACTAAAGATTAAAAAAGTAAAAAATAAATGTTTGGTAGTTTTCAATTACTATAGATACCTAATTGATATTTTCGAGGTCGGTGTGCTTTGTGTATCGACTGGAACTGACTTCGAAAATATTTAATTAGATATCTATAGTAAATATAAATATGTTGGGACATTAACACACATCACCATCAAGTTCCATGGTAAGCTACGAAGCCTGTGTTATGGATACCAGATAGTTGATACACAACACATATATAACTTTAAATGCATACATATTATAAATATATTTATAATATGTATGTATATAAAGTTATATAATATGTGTAGTGTATCAAGTATCTGGTATCCATAACACAAGTCTCATAGCTTACCATGGAACTAGATGGTGCTGTGTGTTAATGTCCCAACATATTTATTTGTTTATTTATTTAAACACCCATGACTGGAGTACAAACATTCGTGGTCATCACACAAATGAATGCCCCCAGCGAAACTGGAACCCGTGACTGCTGGCACAGCAAGTAGGGTCACTACAAACTGAGCCAAACGAGTCGCCTAAATGAAAACTACTAATCCTTTATTTTTTACTTTTTAGTGTTTTTTGAAGTCGGTTTTTATTTTTCTATAAAAAAGTTTTTATTTTTCCCTTTTTAGTGTAGACATGGTAGTAGAAAAGTAAAAAGAAAGTATTTTAATAAAATATTTTGCTTAAGCCATTTTATTTAGTTTGATGCCAATTTTATATGAAGCCTGTAAACTAAAATTCGTTTTTATTAGTATCACTAATATATGTATATATATATATAGGTATAAAGCTAATTAATATTTAATACACATCTCATTACCAACATATCACATGCATCAGTATAATTTATTCAGAAATAACAATGGCAGAATAATACTCCTATTTATTTTGAATAATAATGACTATAAGACATTAGCATCTTTCTCAGAAAAAAATGCAAGGGCGTGAGACTCTGCTTTTTCCATAGCCAGCCTTCGTCCTTATGTCAAAAAAAGTGCTTCCAATTTAAATGTATAAAAATTGATTGAATATCTCTATGTAGTCCTAGCAATTGATATCCTTCGTACTTTCAAATTTAATTCTGCTACTTCATGGTCGAGGCGTTGTACAAAATACTAAACAGATTATTCTCGAAAAAGATGCTTTTTCCCAAGTTTTGTTACTCACCCTATAAGTCTTCTACAAACTAGTATTTTTGTGTCAAACTTAATACAAAAACATACAGACAATTAACCCGAACACTATATATTAACTTATATAATTGTAGCTAGTTAATTTAGCATTAATTAATATAAAGTATGCTTAGGATTACGCCAAATTCATTTTTATCACAACGAATATTCAACTTAACTTTTATGAAGACAGGAAATAAATTGTTCAAAATCTACGAATAAATAATAAGTCTATTTATTCGTAGTTCAAAATAGGTACTTATTAAAAATGTGAAAGCTTCAGAGTGAGTCGCTGCCCTAGATCTATGAATTTGGAGTGAACTTTGGAGGTGATAGAATATAACTGGATTAGCACGTACAGTGTGCACGTAGGGTAGGTATTTTATATTGACGTAGCTAATATTATAATATAATAATTTTAAATAATACAAATTGTCTGATCATTATTGAAAGGAAAAATGGTGATGAGACAATGTCTTTAATATATGGCAATTCATACCATTAAAAAAGATTTATTTTAATTCTTTCGCCTCAATTAAAAGACGGCCACTACTGAACTTAAGTCTACCCCAAATATTTCAAGATCCATCACCAGATCTAATGTCATCGTAGAAATACTGCTTGCTTAGCGGATAAGACCACATTGTATTTTTATACATTTTATACACCACTTTTATATATTTTACCAGCAATTATGGAAGTCATTGTCTGAAAAATTCCAACATAACTTGCCCACCATTATCTCAATGGATAATATATATTTTTTTATTTTGAAATCTACCTTGCCTAAACTAATTACTAATTCTATTAGTTTAGATTTTTTTCTGATATTATAGGTAAAACTTAAATACAAATAATAATTAGTCAATAACCCAAACATAAAATTTGAAAATAATGACAATATTATAATGTCATTATTTTCAAATTTTATAAACCGTTTACGATTTGTTAAAATATAACAATGTCTTCCTGCCTGATTTCGGCCACGGCGGGAATCTCACTAAAAGTAAGCATATGCGCAATATAGTGCACAAGTATGCGCTCAGACACAAGTACACTCTATATTCCTGTTACTCTCTACTCTTGTTACTCTCATACTCCTGTTACTCTCGTACTCCGGTTGGACGACAATTCAACACGATCAGTGAAAAATTGATCAGAGTGCAGGACCGACGGCCTTACGACAGCGAGGCACGCGGTTAAACAACGCTAATTTGCCAACCCCGGGTTATTGAAAAATTCTTGACAGAAAAACTCAAAAGTAAAACTCAGCCTGTCGTAGGATTCGAACCCAGAACCTCCGGATCTGCAGCTGTAAATGCTAATCACTAGACCAACAAGCTGTCTTCTACAAAAGTTGTTTAGCTTTAAATAATTATTCCATACACAACTCCTGCCAAAAATATATATATATTTTGCAGTTTTTGGTTTTAATACTTTGCCATATTTTAATTGATACTTCAATATATTTTATAATTAAACTTTTATTTCAAATTTTACTTAGTTCTTATGTACAATTAACTTAGTATATGTCTGTCATTTCAAAACTGAATCATTTTCGGTATTCGTAATTCTTCTCTTCCTACACGGCAATTCCGATTCCATGAATTTCTTTTTGTGTGCTAATGGGATCCTGTATGGTTTATAGCAGTGGTCGGCAACCTTTTAGCAGGCATGGGCCACAAGGTGGCTATACCTAGTAAAGACGGGCCGCACTTGTGAGAGCAAAAAAAAAAAACAACATATACCACAAAATATGTCCACTACAACATTCAATGTCACAATTTCTGAAATGACTCTTAAATGCTTATCTATAAGACAAGGAACATTTTCATTTTTTCGGTAATTACAAATTCAAAATACTTAAAAAAACATAAAAACTTTTCTTTATAAAACAGTCACGGGCAGCGGGCCGCGGGTTGCCGACCGCTGGTTTATAGCTATAGTTGGACCTTTGGATCTAAGTTACAAAGTGTGCAAGCCGTCCGCTACTACGTCTTTAAAGAACCTTATCTTTGAAATAATATGAAATATTTTCTTAAAATGAATTTAAGCTCGTAGTAAGTAATATAATTTTTGTACACGTTCATGCTTTTATTTTTGGGTAAAAAAATAGAAATAAAAATCTGTAACAATTCTGTTAGATAGTACTTATTTAACAAAATTATTATTTACTTATAAGTCGATAGTAATTTTACATGCGAAGTTATAAGTAAATACGTTATGTAACATAGAATATTACAAATAGTGTTGAGTTTGACCTCGGTTAAACGTTTATATTTCTTCTCTTAGATAAGTCTGCCTATATGTAAAACATAATATTTGTAATGTCTGTTTATTGTTTTGAAATATTAGATTCATAATATGAAATCTAATATACATAAAATAACTACGTATAAATCGCTATAAAATTAGTAAAGTGTATTCTAAAATAATAGTATTTATAGTCTTAAAAATTAATTCCTCTACCTTGAATAATAATGTTTTATTTTATCCCGTAATCCCATATCCCATCTCATCCATACTAATATTATAAATGTCAAAGTTTGTGAGGATGGATGGATGGTTTGTTACTCAATCACGCCAGAACGGCTAAACGGATCTGGATATAATTTGGCACAAAGATAGATTATAGTCTGGAAAAGGACAAAGGTTACTTTTATCCCGGAAAAAATGTACGGTTCCCGTGGGACAGATTTGTTTTTGCCTAGGACTGAACCCGAGCGAAACGAGGGTAAGTCGCTAGTAAGTTTATATTATGTTAGTTAAAGCGTAATTTTCAGAGCACTATAAAAAGAGCAAAAAAGTAAAAGAAGCATGTAAATGTATTTTCTAAATCTACGTCTTTACGTTACATAATAAAAAAAATGTAGTATAATAATAATTGTTGTAGTTATTATAATTAATTTCTTTTGGAGCTGATTTCTACAGGTTTTTATATAATTCTAGCGTTATCTCGCAGCTCCGCCCGCGTCTTTCTCAATAAATCTATACAAATAAAAATTTTGACTGAGGGAGCGAAACGAGAGAAACGTCTCTGTTTCAAGTCTGGCAAAATTTGCTTTCCTCTGTCAGTTTGTTGATACCTCTACAGGTCATATTTTACAACCGATCTGGACGAAACTTGGTATACATGTATTACGACTTTATAGAATTTTTTGTCGCTGGGTTTTTTGATTGGAGGGGTACTTCCTTCAAAAAAGAACAAAAAGGGGGTTACTGGACATCTCCATCGTATGAGATCCGATTTCGACGGTTCTTTTTTTTGTCAGTTGGTCTCCTAATAGCTCCTCAAAATGTAGTTTGTGATCGAGAGGTCTACTGTTCGTAGAACTACTAGTCGTAGCAGGGTCATTATTAACATATTTAACAATAATTTAGTGCGACAAAATCTCTCATTTTCATGGGAAAATGTAAAATTTAGTTTGAGCGCAAGTCGCCCACCTACAAGTACATAATAGAAAAAAAAGTCGCTGTTTGCCTCTGTCTGTTTCTCCGCTTACTTCTTCTAAATCACGCAACGGTTTTTGTTACAGCTTTCTCTAATAGAATGAGCGATAGCAGAGGAAGGTTTGTGTATATAATTTGTAAATATTTTATAAGAATAGCTAAGCTATGATGGCGGTTTGTCAAAAAACTGTTTTCGTATGATTACATAGCTAACGCCTGTGAAATTTTTAGATCTATACATCAAAACAATGTACTAGACAATTGTAGGCATTAAATGTAGGTACTCTGACTTACAACTTAAAGCTTAGAAAAAATATTTTGTTTTAGATTACTTAAAGAGTTAAATTAGGAATAAAGAAAAAACATTTTTAAAATACCTAAGCAGATATTATTTGACCTTATTAATCTCTTTTTTTAACCAACTTTTTATTTTTTATTTAATTTTGTCGTAAAAATATCACGTTGTTTCTATTTGTTGAGAACTGAAATATACAATTTGAGGTCCACTATCGCCTTTAATGAGGGAGCAATTTATACGAAACTATCAGCGCGTGCAAGCAAAAACAGTTAGGTACAGTTATGTACATATATATAATTATGATATGAACATTAATAGTAATGCCGTTCTCACGATAAATAATAAAAATGCATGAAGCAAAACTAAACAACGGTCCGAAAATATTTATGAAATTGCTTAATGGTTTAACTCAGTAGGTACATTATAAGTTCATATTTTATAAATTCTTATATTTTTCCACTTATTATCTGTTTTAGTTATTAGGAACATTTTTAAGAGATTCAACATTAATTGAATTAAAACCAATACAACCTTTTTTAACGTAACTGGGGACACTCATCATGGTTTCGCTGCTGTCAAGAGATAGGTGACTGTGAGACTCTTATGCACTTAATCTCACAGCCCTTAAACGCAGTGTTCTGTTGAGGTCTGATATATTAATTTAAGCTTATCTATACATATAATAAAATTCTAACTGAGCCGAATTTGTACATTAAATATTTTTTGGAAAATCTTATGGAAATAGACAGAGGCCGTATCTATAGTTCTTAGAATTTTTGTCTGTCTGTCTGTCTGTGACCGCATCTCGAAAAAATCGACGATAGCTGGTCATCCAGGTCGACACATAGGATACTTTTTACTGCGGAAAAACATCTCATGTCTGAGAAATCTATACTAAATGTTAAAACATAAGTAGAGTCGCTAGTTTCTTAATATGTATAAGTTACTTTATGATCTGATTCAAAGCTGCATCTCTCCACTCTAGGTGCCCGAACACGTAACACGTACTAACGGTCACTGGCATCAACTAATTAGGTAGGTACGCGAAATCAGAGCTTAACACCCTTCAGGGCAAAATAGTTCCATATTTTTAGTTTGGCTAGGCTAGGCCCAAAAAAGATAATCACGAAATGTAATGTTATATATAACCTATAGTTAACTATAGAATGAGTTACCTTCTAATTTTAGTTTGTGATATTATGTGACATACGCTCGAGCATTGTTGTAAACTAATAAATATTAATGGTTTTGTGATAGTGATTTGAAAAAATGAAAGAATCAATTGTAATGTAAAACCTATACATACGTAGGTACCTGCCTAAAGATGTTTAAATTAACAATTCTTTATATTATTTCTTTAAATAGATTTTTTTGTTATAATTTTTAAATACAATATTATGGCAATGTCAATAGTGGAACTGTTTGTGTAAACACTCAGCACTTTTTAACTTTATGTGTCTTTCTAAAACTTGCTAGGTTCTCTTAGACATGCAGGTTTCACATTTAAAGTTTTTTTATTTAATTAAACATTGTTTTGAACTAGTAGGTAGATATAAAACCAGCAGCGTTAACGAGGATTTTTCCCAAAAACATTAAAACTTTTTTTATTTTTATATTATCTTTGTCCGTTATATTTTATTCATATCGTGTTACCGATATAGGGTTAACTACATATTAGTCCTCTAATTGCAAAGGTTGATCAGAGTGGTATCCCAAACAGTACCTAAATCCCAGCGTTACCTTGCCGACTAAACCGAACTCCGTGGGATCGATAAAGCCGGCCCAACTTTCCACAGGCATACTTTTCAAATAATTACCTATAGGCTATACTCAAATGTTTTTGAAGTGAAACTTCTTTAGAATCGTTGTGATTTGAAACTCGATGAAACGGAAATGCGACACTAGAAAGAGACAAACACATAAACATATAGGATTAAGCCGGCGAGAGAATGAGATAGAATACATTACACAGGAAATGAAAAATAATACTGAATAATATTTTATGTAATATATGTTAAATAAAATGTAAAATAACTTTTAAAACTTAGTAAAAAAAACTAAACTTATTACTTATAAAAATAAATCTAATACCTTTAAACGAGCAATTCTTGTATATTTATTTATTTATACTGGCGATCTCGGAAACGGCTCTAACGATTTCGCTGTTTGATATGAGGGGGTTTTCAGGGGCGAAAAATGGATCTAGATTAGTCTTATGTCTGGGAAAACGCGTGTTTTCGAGTTTTCATGCGGTTTTCTTTCCCATTATTATATTCCGCATTAAAATATGATCGCTAATTTCGCACGCTCGGGCATAAGCATCGTGGTCAAACGGCCAAGGCACAAGATTGACAATCACAGGTTTTCGGGCTCGAAATCCGGTCGGATACAAAGTTTTTACTTTTGTTATTTTTTTTTTTTTGTATTCATTCACGTTTTTGTTTTTTTTTTATTTTTAAGCTAAATTGAAAAGAAAACTGTATTTTTGGCCAAAAACTCCGAGTGCAGCTCGGTCGCCCAGGTGCTATTTATTACGACTAAAAGTTATTATGAGTAATTGTTGCCATGGTCATAGTTGTTTAAAAGTTTTCATTTTTACTGAACTGCACACGTTTTAATATATATTTTTTTAATATTTATGTTTTAACCCATTCATATGTAATATGTCGAGGAATTCCTTTAAAGCTCTACTCTTGTTTCTGGTCGTCAAAGACGAGCTGGGGGCCCAACCGAAATGTTACATTTGAATGCTTATTGCAACAAACCGCGTTCACCGTTATATTTTTTAATGACGTTTGTTTAATTAATCTTTTAAAATTTGTCAGTAAGTTAAAATTGGGGTTTAAAGAGGATGACATATTTATATAATATACCTAACTAAAAAAAAAAATACACTTACTTAATGGTTAAATCATAGAATCATAATATATAATACCCATATACTTTAAAATCATGTGTAAGCTCCATTATTTTTAAGAATGGACTATATTACAGGCCAAAAGTCACTATTATTAAAACAAAATGTATTGCGTAGCAATGTATGTAGTGTACACCTTTGACTCTACTCTCGCACTACTTAAATTCTTTTGGCCTAACCAAATTCAATTAATTGTTTATTTTTCAGGTTTTTAGTTAACTAGTTGAATAAAATTTACTGTTCCAGTTATTGAAATAAAACAGGCAACGTTTAAAACATTCATTAACATTATGGCTGTACCTACTTAAATAACAAGAAAAAAGAAAGTTGATAGTAAAATACTTTTAAAATAAACAGTTATGATACTTTAAAAAGTTTTTTTAGTATCATCATTATCTTATATACCTATTACATTAAGTAGACCAAGCACTAGGATACCCAATACGCCATGAGTCGATATTACGCGTCGTGCAAAGGTCGACTCCCGACCTATGACAGGGTATTGATAGTTAATTACTATATGTTATCTTCTTTTAAATGGAGTTTTGTGTACAAAGATCTCTATTTAGTCAACAACCACGTACATATGTAATACTAACGGCTCCCCCTCGCTTCGCTCGGGTTCGCCTCTAGGAAAACAAAAACAAACCTATCCCACGGGAACCGCAGATTTTTCCAGGATAAATAATAGCCTATGTGTTATTCCAGAATATAATCTATCTCTGTGCCAAATTTCATCCAAATCCGTTCAGCCGTTCTGGCGTGAAGAGTAACAAACAAACATACATACATACATACATACATACATACATACATACATACATACATACATACATACATACATACATACATACATACATACATACATACATACATACATACATTCTTACAAACTTTCGCGTTTATAATATTAGTAGGATGTATAAAAAAATACTATAATTAATATGTAGGTAATTCGATTACTACATGAAGTGAAGCCAATATTTTGGATATAAGTAACTTATCATGAAAAAACTCCAAAAATAAAAACCAACTTCCAGGCACTAAAAAGTAAAAAATAACTAAATTGGGATTTTCATTTAGAATAGATACCTAATCAGATATTTTCAAAATCGGTGTGCTTTGATTTGTATCAACTGGTACCGACGTCGAAAATATCTGATTAGGTATCTATTCTAAATGAAAGCGCCCGTTTAGTTATTTTTTACTTTTTAGTGCCTGGAAGTCGGTTTTAACCGACTTCCAAAAAGGAGGAGGTTCTCAATTCGTCGGAATCTTTTTTTTTGTATGTTCACGGATTACTCGAAGACGGCTGAACCGATTTGAAAAATTCTTTTTTTGTTTCAAAGGGTATTCTTCCCCGGTGGTCCATATAAATTTTATTGAAATCGGTCAAGCGGTTTTTAAATAAATGGCTTAATCGAATATGTTTTTATTAAAAATCTTTCTTCTTACAAATTACCTGCTTATTACGTTTACACTAAAAATGGAAAAAAAAATAAAAACCGACTTCCAGGCACTGAAAAGTAAAAAATAACTAAACAGGGGTTTTCATTTAAAATAGATAACTAATCAGATATTTTCGAAGTCGGTGTACTTTGATTTGTATTGGCCGGCACCGACTTCGAAAATATCTGATTAGGTATCTATTCTAAATGAAAACCCCTGTTTAGTTATTTTTCACTTTTCAGTGCCAGGAAGTCGGTTTTTTTTTAAATTTTTTTATTTTATTTTATTTTTTTAGTTTTTATTTTTCCATTTTTAGTGTAGACGTAATAAGCATATAATTTGTAAGAAGAACGTTTTCTAATAACCATTAGCCATTAATTAGCTTTAGATTAAGCCATTTATTTAAAAATAATTTGTTGTTTTTTTTTTAAGGGAAGAATTATATACCCTTTGAAACAAGAAACTGGTTACTTGATGACGCATTGATTTGGAAAAAAGAATTTTCCAAATCGGGTCATGCGTCATCGAGTAATTAGTGAACATATATAAAAAAAAAGATTACAACGAATTGAAAACCTCCTCCTTTTTGAAGAATTTGGTTGAAAATTCTATTTAGATAAATGGGCAATGAAACTTTGTAAGTATATTTTGTTTATTTGCAAAAAAATGGAGCATGGACTTACGATAATGACGTATAAATTTTACATGAAGTTGGAGACAATTATAGTTAAATAACCTAGTACCTAGTACTAATAATATCTTCTTAGAAATTATATAAATACTCGCGGGATGAGTGTGAAACGCTCGGAATGTGTAGTAAGTAAAATGTCTAAAAATGATTACCTACCTAGGAAGATTTTGTTTGTTTTTACAAAAAAAAGTAGTTAATTAAGAGAGAGCAGTCATAAGATTATTATTGATATACAAAAAATCATATCATAGAATTCTAATCTCTAAACGTGCCAGTTGAACCATTACTTTGCTAATGTCACGGAATGTATAAAATGGAAAAGACACGAAGGAAATTGATCGATAAAATAAGCCTATAATAAACAAAACCCAGAAACTTAACTTAATTAACAATAATTATAGTTCAATTTATATATATATATATATATATATATATATATATATATATATACTATAATATATATATAACTAGCAACTCACTCTCGCTGCGCTCGGGTTCGTCCCTAGTTACGTTTTAACATTTAGCTCAGAGATGAGATATTTTCCCACAGTAAAAAGTATTCTACATGTTGAACCGGGTAAAGCTATCATTTGGCTTCTGTATCGATAATAAAGTCTATTTCAATAAGATTTTCCAAGAAAATCTTTAATATACAGATACAGATTCGGCTTAGTTACAATTTTATTATATGTAAGTATAGATAAAAACTCATATCTCGACTCGACAACTCGTTTCAATTGCTATTAAATCTAATGCTCTATTTTTCATAAGCTTCTATTTAACTTGTAATGTTTGTTACTTAAATTAATTTATATAGGTCTTGCAAGCTCATTAAGAACCAGTTCCTCTTATCCGACAGGGTTAAAATTTGATTCTCCATCTAGAATCGATTCCAGTAGAAGCACGAAATTTTATATACGCGTTCAACAATAATATTACCGTTCGTTTTAAAATCTACCATGATTTCGCTGCTGTGTCCAGGATTAGTTCCAAATGAGATTTCTCCCCGCGGTCAACAGCATTTTTCTTCTTTTGGCGTACTAAAATAAAAACTTGTGTAAAAATCCTTTTTACTGATAATTTATATTAATATAAAAAAGTATTTATTTAAACAAGAAACCTAATTTCATAGCTTTTTATCACAATTTATATACCACATATTTCTTAAACAATGAAATTTTGGCAGACAATGCAATTATTAGCTTGGCGCTCGATTCGAGGCGATTACGCCTATAATATAATTATGGCTTCGTCTGTCAGAATGTCCAAACTCTACCATAAATTCCTAAGTCATAGCCCGAGTTATATAATTAAAAGATATCTGATTAGATACATACATTGCACTTACATTATATATGAATACATACAAATATACATATTTATGATTTTTAATAGACGTATCAAAGTCCAAATAGTAAAAGTTATGGATGTACCTGTTAAAAAACCTCACCTTGTAATAGAGTAAATATAATTTATTAGTCATAACTCTTAAGCATTATAATGGATATGTCATGGCGTGCTATGTATATTGTATAATAAAAAAAAAAACTTAGCAATCACTGATCACGTACACGTTGATGTAGAAATTCCAATCTTGCTATTCTGCTTAAATGCGTGACACACATTATTAATTAATAACAGTCATCCTCACTGCTTAGTAATATTTAAAATGTGTTTGTTTGTCTTTGCCCTTTTCAAATAGCAGCGGACCGACGTAATCTATCCAATTGAGATATTTTATCGGAATGATAAGAGGAAAATTAACAAAGATACTTTTTATCCTGGTATCGATTCCCAAATCTTAAAAGTTAGGTATAAATTACTGTATGTAGTATGTAGGTTTACTGTACATTGTGCCGCAAAAATAATTTAAAATCCGTTAAATTATGCTAATAATATAAGTATGTTTGTTGCTTAATTCTTCAATCTGTAACTAAATTCAACACGTAGGCTACCTTATATCGTTTCTTTCGAACGAAACCGTAGGCAAATATTAGTGTTAAAAATGGCTATATATGCAAAACTATATCATATACAAAAAATAAGATCCCTTTCCAACGACTGGTCGAGCATCCAAATGAATCGGCTGTCCATCTCCAGGCGAAAAATTATCCTAACCGTCTTAAACGACACGATATATTGAAACTGTCACAAAGAATGTTATAAAGAATTATATCGAAATAATACGAGTAGTGCTCTCAATGTAGTGCGCACTCTGCGCCAAAACACAGAACATATCCACTTTAATTTACTGACTGATTGCGGATTATAAATGCTTAAAAAATATATATGCAATTAAGGTTATAATATAACTTACAAGATATTTTTATATGTACATATTATGTATACTTTTTACGAGTAGCAATGAAAAACGAGAGGAAGCAATTAAAAAAATATGATAATGTAAAAAGTATGTACCGCACAAGGCGAAGACATGATTTTGAACATAGCACTACCTAATGTAAATTATGACATGATTTAAAAAGAAATATACTGTCGCTTAGCAGACACAATTTAAGGATAAAAATTTTAGTTGTTATTATTGAAATTGAATTTTTATGTTATTAATGAATAAATATCTCTGAAAGTGTTATCTATAGCATGGCATGATGTGGCTGCTTAAAAGGACTCTGGACTGTCAATAAAATTACACAAATAATATTGCACCATTTCTTTCTTCAATAACTCATAAATTAAACATTGAATTCATCTACAACCAATATATTCATTAGTAATTTTCCATTTCGTGTTAACAATAAATAATAAATAAACAATCAAATTTAAATGCAAACATAAATATATAATATTTAAGCACTGCAATTTATTTAGAGATAATATTTACAACAATAATCTCTACAATACAAATATATAAAACTTTGTTTTCTTTTTAATGTTATTATTATTATTTATAATTTTAAATCTGAAATTTCTGGTTTTTAACATTTGAAATATATTTTGAATTTATAAATGACCTTAGCCCATTATAAATTAAGATAACAAAAATACATTTAAAAAATGTATATATAATGAATAAAAATTATATAGCACAAAGCTACAAAAATATAAATAAATAATGTTAACCTTTAATTTGACAATGTCCTACACCAGCACAAAAATAAACTAAGAAAAATGAACTAAGCGACTGTTCATTGTTTTCTATCATATGTGCGTCTTCTTTGGTCATCTATTTTGTTGAGGTAGTATGTACCGGGGAATAAAACATCTATTGAGCCTGATGGCTCGTAAGGTGCTGTATGGTAATTTTCAGTTCGAACTTGCATTAAATCAGAGAAAGTCTGAGGCTCCACACTTATCCTTTTGTTTAACATCTCTACACATTCATGTAATGAGTTAATTAGTTTTTCTAACTTGGAGCCAGCACTCATGTCATTGCAGATATTAATAGAGTACATTGTTGAAGCTAAGCCGGAACCATATGAGAATAAGGCAAATTTTTTACCAATCAGCTGGTCTGCAGACTTACTTACTAAGTATGATACAAGTCCACCATATAAGGAAGATGTGTACATATTTCCTACATTGCGAGCTATATAAAGTGAGGGTTTTGTTTTCTCTTCAAAAAGATCCTTGCTGTATGTCATAAATGCTTTCTCTACGTCTCTATCAAAATAAGTGTTTTCTCTTTGGTATGTACTAAACTGTGACAGTCCAGGGAATTGCTTTTCTCTCTCACTTTCTTCTGCATTTAAAAAGTCATTGAAACACACTCGAGCCAATGACTTTTGAACTAATTTGCAATATGGAGAATGGAATAACATACCATCTAAGCTTAGTAAGCCCTTAAAGTTAGGGTCTTTATTTCTCATTTTCTTGCAGAATAAATTGTAACAATTATCCAAAGCACTGAGATAGCAATGAATTGATAATTTTCCATCAACATAAGGAAATTCAGATGCCAAGTCAGGTTTGTAAAAATCATATGCATGAGTCATGTACGAGGCACGGACTCCACAATCAAAAACCAATGGTGCATCTGGCCCTATAAGCATAGCCACTGCACCTGCACCCCCAGTGGGCCTAGCAGGGCCCTTTCCATACACTGCAATATCACCTGCAACCACTATAGCTTTTCTGCCATCCCATGAAGAAGATTCTACCCAGTTTATAGCATTGAAGAGTGCAGCAGTTCCACCATAACATGCATTTGTAGTGTCAATGCCTTCTATATCTGTTGCTCCTTCTTTTGCAAATAATGTCATGAGAAAAGTTTTTACACTCTTACTTTTATCAATAATAGTTTCCGTCCCAACTTCCAATCTTCCAATGTCATGAAGGTTTATATTATTTTTCTGAATAAGGTGATGCAAAGCAGTGAGACACAAAGAATTGATATCCTCTCGATCAGAACAAAATCCCATTTTACTTTGTCCCAACCCTATGGTATATTTTCCAGCGGCCACTTCATCGAATTTTTCTAGTTCAACCTGATCAACATATTGTGAAGGAACATATAATTCCATGGCCAGGATGCCAACATTTTCTACTTTACTGCCCATTATTACGGTAAAATAACACGATTATAGCTTTCACGGTCACAATGAACACGTTAATTATTAGGCGAAAGAATATGAATGAACAACTATCGCCTGTCGCGTCTCAAGCGAGACTCCGCTTGGATCTTCACTCGATGCACGTTTGCCTGATGACGAAGCGACTCGCCCGTCCTTAACGCTACCGGCACGCAATTTTTGTACCATTGACCTACTGCGGAAGTAACCAGCTTTCTTTTACTCTTACGCGACTAAAAGTTAACATTAGTTACGTGTCACTCAAATAATAATAAATAAATATTTCTTGTAAAATCTGTCAAAATTTTTATATTAAACGATATATAATTTTATTCAAATTTCGTGAGAAAAACTAAAATCTTTCTGTAATTTCTATCATGCGCTAAAACAATGCGTTAGTGCGGCTTTCACACATTTGTGGTTTGACTTGAATGTCATCTGTTTGACACGTGACGGTTAGAGTTACGTTATGAAATTGATAAATTTAATGTTTGATAAGTAATATTAGATAGTTTTGTGTACTTTAAACCTATTATATACAAAACTTTAAACATCATGAGTTATATCAATAAGTTAATTATATATCTCTATTTTACACAATGGTTTATATTGAATACATAAAGATTTATTGTCAACAAAAAATTAATACAATTTGCTCCAAAAAATATTAATATATAAATAACACACTGCTCGTACTACAACTACAAAGCAACTTTTGTGCTTTATGTTATTAGTAATAATTTGATGGCTGTAATGATTTTCAAATGTACCTATATGATTATGAATGAGTATGATTTTGACCCATCAAGGGTTCCGTACTGCGGAATATAAATATTGTGTTGTTTTTACAAACATATTTACACACTAATATATTTTTTTACGTTTCGCAATACATATCTTATTTGCAAAAATAAATTCGCGTTTCGTATCTATATATATAAAACAAAGTCGAATTTGTTACAATATTTATAACTCGAGAAATGCTGGACCGATTTTCATAGTTTTTGATTTGTTAGATTTGTCTCCACCCCAAATAGCAGAATAACTATTAAAACATCGGACATTTACTATTAAAACATCAATGTTATTTTAAAAACTCAATGCTATGTACATCTGAAACTTACAGACTCCCTCTTTTCCCTCCTTTTTTAAGTATTTTGTTAATTTGTCTGCACGCGGTTACCCTTGCGTGGACTAAAGGATTCGCTTAATTTTAATTTCCATTGAATTTATATGTTGTCAGACCAAATTTGTTATTATTATTGTATGTTATCATTCTAGATTCACTTAGCTTAGTCTACGCTAAAAAGTCGCGAACAGGAAATTACAATTTGATCAAAAACTTCTTTGTAAACCACATTGGTGGATGTTCTGTCTGCTTCTTCTAAAATGTCCATGTGATAAGCAATCCTCTCTTAAGTCTATGTCTGCTACTTTGAACGATTGGCCATTTGGAAGCAAATTTTAAGGAAGAATTACATTAGATTAAATTCAACGATGTATGAATACTGACTCCGCTCGAGCACATTCAGAAAACAAGTGACCACTTTACTGTTTTATAGATTACTCGCTGTCTAGGTCCGTTAAATAGCTTAGGTGGCTTATTCATTACAGGTGTGCCAATCTTAAGAAATTCCACAGGATAGTGAACTGATTCATCCATTTGCATCACTGTATCAAAAACTTATATTCTATTTCTGACTCTTCAAAATAGTTAAGCAAGACGTTATTATGAGCAGTAGCACAGTTGTTTTAAGGGTCAGTGTAGCACGTTTTCTAAGCCAAACCAAGACTTCGTTTGCACATTAAAAACAGCAGGATACACTTTACCTAGGTTCTCTTTCTCGTCTGTTATAGTTGTCACTGCTGTGGCCATCCAAGTAGTTGTACAAAGTTTTCCTTTGAATTTGAAATAATCTTCGTTCTCTATTCTAATGGTAAGTGTGAAATTACGGAGAACTTGTGCTATTCTGTTTAAATATATTTCGTACGGGGATTTCAACTTGTGTGAGTTTGAACGGAAGCTTAAATGCAGCGTAAGCCGTTTTACCACCTTCTAAAAGTGTAGTAGCATTTCAAGATGAGGGCACAGCCCACAGCTAATACCAACCCCCGATTACTTAATTTAGCTAAAAGCAATTTTTATTTAAAAACAAAAGCTTACTAAAGTATTTAACTGTTTCGTTAATTAAGCATCAATATCATTAATGCTGATTTTTAAGTCAACTCGACCCTGATAATATTCATACCCTCTCAGGGGACGAATTTCGAATAATCTGATTGATAATACGTATTGCTTATTTTTTATCTTGAATGCTTAATTTTAAAAATAAGTGACGAATTTTCTTACCAACTTTACTACCCATTTTTACATCCTTACGAGATGAATTACAAAAATGTTATAACACGTGTTTATTAAATTGAAGATCATTAATACCAAGTTTCATAGAAACTTTCATCCCCTATTTTACCCCCTTAAAGAATGAATTTTCATAAAAAGTGATATTGTAAACTCTTTTCTTTAACCAAGCACTTATATATTAATTTTTACATTTCTAACGTGAAAAATGACGAAGTTTCATACAAACTTTCGTCCCCTATTAAAATAGGGAGTTAAAACTCCTTAGGTGATGAATTTCCAAAAATTCCTTCGTAGTGCACGCCTACGTCATTTAAGGAACATTAATGCTAAATTTCGTGCTTCTAGACCCAGCAGTTTTAGCTGTGAGTTGATCGATCAGTCAGTGAATCAGTCAGCCAGCCAGTCAGTTTCTTACTTTATATATGTCGATAGATAGATTGTAAGAAAAAAATACGTACCTTACATATTTTTTACTTACAATTATTTATAATTTTTATAAATATTAATTATAAACATCGTCGCTATAAAATTTAATGATGACCTATTTTTTTTAAACTTAATACCTTTTTTAATTTTTATATTTGGCATTATGAGTGAAATCTGTGTTAGGTACGTTACACAAGTGATAAAAATTTTATCATTTGAAAATTGATAGAACACAAAGACCAAAGTTATCTTAGGTATACATTTCAGATTACACTTTTTATCTGACGTAATCCAATTTTTTTTTAAGAAACTGTGTATGACTATATAATAGAAGTACCTACTTCCTTAAAGCTTATGGATATTTTATTAGTAATACTTTATAATAATTGCGACACGTTATGTAAATATCTATCCAAAGTACACTTGATCATATACCTATTATGTGAAATTTTGTGTATACAATTTTATATTTAATTTAACTAATACATAATATATCTGTCAAAAATTATCTACTCGTATACTAATATTATAATAAGGTAAAGTTTGTGAGTTTGTGAGGTTGTAGGGGATAATCTCTGGATCTACTGAACCGATTTAGATGAAATTTGGTAAGAATATATGAGTTTGAAACCTTGGGAAGGACATAGGATAGTCAGAAGGAAATGGGGATGAATGTTTGTATGGGGAACCAACCTAGGGACGAACCCAATATTTAATTCTACGGGTCCGACCTCGCTTAGCCCATACCAATATATGATCTGTGCCCATACGTATTTAAAACAAGTAGTGGGTATATACCTATTGTTTTCGGTCTAATTAATCTTAAAACAGATACGATTTGTGCCTTATCTATCGTCCGGTGATAGTTACATCAAAAACCTTTGCTGGCATACACCGTAACAAACAACAAATTAAGTTTAAAAATCCAACAGTGAATTTGGTATGAAATCTATAAATTCCTTTACGTACTATCCACTTTCACTCGCTAACGGTCATCACGCCATGCTTGACCCAGTATTAGTTAACCAGTTTCGAATTAAATATTGACTATCATTATAATAAACAATGTTATAGTTAAATTACTTTTGATATTAATTCTTTTCTTAATTTAAACTTAGTGCAAAAAGCGAATAACGCACAAGAAATTTTAGATAATTACTAAAGTCCTAGTTCTATGTACCACCACACCACCCCAGTCTCCATATTCTACGAACAGTATTCATATTAGTTTTAATAAAAAAAACATGAGTAGTTCCTACACATTAGCATAATTTGACTTTTATATATATCATAAGATTTTTTTTTGTAATGTACTGTTAAAACATCTTTCTGCTAAGAACAAAGATTATTCTGCGTCAATACGAGTACTTGAGTTTAAGCTGTAAAACTGCAATCTAACAGCTTTAAGAGTGCGCCATGAAACAGCTACGAAGGATCGGGATGACAAGATAATAATAATTTATCATGAGTGAGAAGTAAAGAGCGATAGATGCTCAACGTACTTAAGCGCCAAAACAGTTTTTAATTCAATATAAATTAATTAAACAACCAAAAAAAATAAATTAAACGAAAAATGAAATTGAGTAACTGAATAAATATTCCTTGGCTTCCTGACAAAACAAAAACCCTACAAAAATAGTGACCTATTTCTGAGATAAATAGCAATATGTGTGCAAAACATGTAGGTACTTATTTAAAAAAAAATGTATTATCGAGAAAATTTTCACTAATCGTGTTTTCAAATTGAGCAATTCAAGGTAAAAGTCCGAGTTATCATTTCCCTAAATATCAAAGTGGCGACTTTGACATATTCTGAGATAAATAACGATGTCTATAGTCCAGTCAAATAAGGTCTAAAATCATAATTTTGGCACTCAACTTTGCATTTTTTATATAATGTAGTTTTAATGATACAAAAACAATGTGTAAAGGTTTTCGTGTCCGCAACCCCCGGCAAGGGTTGAAAAAAATTGTCAAAAGTATCTAGTATATGTATCTAGGCACAAAATTGCCATATGCACACTCTTAAGACTACGATTTATAATATTGGTAAGGAATAAGGATATAGGAAATTAAAAGATACGATAAAGAAGGGTATTTAAATAACAAAGACTTAACAGTGATAAAGTTTATCAGTTTATTTTGTAATTGCATAAGTATATATTTGTTTTTATAATAAATTTTATTTAAGATTAGTCAATTTAAGTAAGAAAGAAGCTCGAGTGTGACTAAATTACATCGTATAGATGAAAAATTATTATGGCCACCCTCTGACTCCATTATAAGACTAGCTCCTTGATTTCAAACTTTACTGTTTTGCCATAGATAGAGCTTACATAGGTAATAAACCTCAGATTAAGACATTGAAAATACTTTCTAGTTTCTATTACCGCTATTAAGCACTTTAAATAAAATATAAATACATAATATTTATTGTTTTTTTTTACTACTGAGTTAAATAAATAAATTGCTGTTTCTCAGAGAGGTTAATAATAATAAAAAATATTTTACATACCTACACAAGTTTTAGAAGTGATGAAATATTCTGTTTAAATTAACACTTGGTTTTAACAACGACTTGCCTCGGCAACATAAAAATACTGTAATACTTTAAAAAATACATTTTTATTGGGACATTAACATACACCATCTAGATCCATGGTAAGCTACGAGGCTTGTGTTATGGATACCAGATAATTGATAAACTACACATTTATAACTTTAAATACAAACATATTATAAATATAAACACCCATGACTAGAGTACAGACATTGGTGCTCATCACACAAATGAATGCCTCCAGCGGGACTTGAAGCCGTGACCGCTGGCACAGCAAGTAGGGTCACTACAAAATGAGTCAAACATGTTATCAAATATCAGATATATGTAGATAATTATTAATTTTTAAGAACTAGTAATTTTGTGAAATAAGTACTTTATTATTTAACCATGTTGGATTTCTGCGAAACAAACTTGTAAAACTTTACACCTGCAACAATATAAAATGATAAGTAAATACCTAAGGGCGGTCCCTCACCGGGAGCATTCGCCTGTAATGTAACAGTTCAGATTTGAGCATTACGTAAGTGAGGGATAAGAACTGAGCATTGATATTAGTACAGTAGAACGCCGATTAACCGAATCGCCAATTATCCGAATCGATCCTAAGCGTAATATAAAAAATTAAAACCAAGTACTGTAAGTAATGTAATTTTTGTTTTGTTTTGTTGTAACAAGTTGGAACTCGCTGGAGTCCAGTTATAATATTTCAACTGTTATGGTTGAAAGCTAGAGGCAAGACACTACATGTTTTGCGTCGCGCAACTGTGTTTGTTAAACTTAATAAAGATTATTCTATGTGAGACATTTCGTCTTTCTTTATTACCAGTCTATGTCCGATTATCCGAATCGACCCCGGTCCCAATTAATTCGGATAATCGGCGTTCTACTGTAATGCTCAGTTCTTCTCCCTCACTTTTGTACGTAATGCTCGAATCTGAACTGTTACATTACAGGCGAATTCTCCCAGTGAGGGACTGCCCTAATAGCAGTCTAGTTTTACGCAGCTGGCAGTGTTGTATCACAGCTTATTTTTTTGTACACTGGTTGTATCATGCATGTCAGTGTCTCAGAGACTTTGTTAACTCATTGTTAATATCGAGAAGACAATTATTATTTATTACCTACTAAATAGTAAATACTTATATAATCATTAAAAGTTTTATTTTAATTCAAATTTATATTCACGGAGAATCGGAATTCTTTGTTTTTTTAAGATAATTCGCATCCTTCTTGTTCAATACATGAAAGATACGTAAATTAACGAATCACCATTAAGTTTAGCGTATTACCCGACTGCAGCAAAGCCCAAAGGAGGATTATGTTTTTGACCTGTATGTATGTATGTATTATGTATATACATATGTATGTATGTAGGTGCGTCTGATCCTATGTTCCCATATAATTACTAAACGGCTTAACCGATTTTGATGATTCATACATCGTTAAATTCGTCTTGATAACGGGTGTATAGACTTTATAGAAATAAAAAGAAATCAAAAATTCGTCAACTTGTTTCTATCTTTTTAGTTCGCTTTTTGCGCAGGCGGGTTTTAATTTATATAAATATATATTTTTTATTTAACTGTGGTTTTTTGCGATATAAAAAGTAACCTAATTATTATTTACGTTTTGTTATATCCATAAACTAAAAAAATGTCCAAGCTAAAAGAAATTTTCATCAAAATCAATTTAGATGTTTAGAGGTCAAAATGTCACGGATAGATACTGACATACTTTCTCATGTATAATATTATTGAGGATGTCCATAAATCAACTTACCTGACGGGTTAATTCTCGTCTCAAAGTCACCTTCTGGTCCGAAACTGCGCTCCTCTTCTTCTTTATAAAGATCCTAAAATATTCGAATCATACTTATAGCTACTTACCCTAATTCTTTTTCTAAAATAAAAGTTGCCTAAGTTACTCCTTATAATATCAGCTATCTGCCAGTGAAAGTCCCGTTAAAATTGGGCAAGCCGTTTTGGAGATTAGCCGGAACAAACAGACAGACAGTCAGACAGACAGACAGAAAGACAAAAATTTTAAAAATTGTGTTTTTCTTATTAAAGTACCGTATGTAATTCCATATGCATTTAGTATAAAGCTGTTATTTCGACATTACAAACAGACACTTCAATTTTATTTATCTGTATAGATAAAACAATATCGATATTAATAGATACAATTATTACTAAAAAAATTATAAAGCAGTGTGAGGACTGCTGACAGAAGTGAGAACTTAAAACTATAAACACTTGTTATTTTTGGATATTCAACTTAATTGCAATTATTTGATTAGTAAATTAGTAAATTAAAACTGTTTAAAGAGTCTGCCCACTACACCGTCTCATACCATGACCGTGCTATGAACGTATCAGGCACGGAAACGAGCATGGCACCACTAGAACGTATCAACAACGTATCATACCCGTACATAACGGTTTTAGTGTTGTGTATGCTCACCATTGCGCCGCCTACGCGCACCGGTCCCGTAACGTCGCGTGCCAGGCACGCAGCGTACCGTCACCGGTAAAATATTCTCGATGACAATTGTTAACGTTCCGTGCACGGCACGCGACGGTGCCGGTCGGTGACGGAACGGTCTAGTGGGCAGAGTCTCATACATTTCAATACAAAGAATATTTTTTTGCCTGACACGCTCCTAGCACGGTCATGGTATGAGACGGGGTAGTGGGCAGACACCTTTACATGTTTGACATCTTTAGGGATTCTGTTAACGTTAACACGTCACGTGACTATGTCGATGACGACTTACATGAATTTATTCCCCATCCAAACCTGCCTATAGAAGTTTTCACTTCAATATCAATAGTATCTAAATATCTAAACACATAGATAAATAAAATTGAAGTGTCTGTTTGTAATATTAAAATAACCGCTTTTTACTAAATGCATATGAAATTATATACGGTACTTTATACTTACATATATGAGAAAAACACATTTTAAAATTTTGTCTGTTTGTTTGTTCTGGATAATCTCCAAAATGGCTGGGCTGACTTTGAGGGGACTTTCATTAGCAGATAACTAATGTTATAAGGTGTAACTAAGGCTAGTTTTATTTTAGAAAAAGAATAAGGGTTCGCTCAAAAAAATTAAAACGTACCTAGGGACGCACCCGAGCGTAGCGAGGGTAAGTCACTCATCGATAAACATTATGATACATAATTCATTCTCTTTCTTATATTTAAATTAATTATTTTATTATTTATATTATAATAGTTATAGTAGGTACTTAAAAATACCTGAATTTTATATAATTGTATTGGAATTTTCATATCTTCGAAGGAAACTTTTAAAGAGTACGGTGCGCCGTCGTCTCTTCGGCTCACAAATGCGATTGCGTAGGATTCATCTGACAGCTCTCGGGTCCAAATCTTAGGTGAATAACAATCATTATTAAAAATAACTTATCTACATTAGAATACTAGGGAACCGCCGTGGTATTTTTATTAATTTTCTAATATCACATTTTCTCTAGTTATTTGGCTACCAGAAGTTGTTGCTTACTATCTAAATTCTGCCAAATTTCTATCTGGGTTCTATCCACATCCTCATCAGCTTCCCTTCATCAGATAAGATAAATGGCATGAAAATTTATATTGTCTTTCAAACAAAATAACTTTTTATAAGTCTTTTACAAAATAACTTTTATATCATTACTAGATGATAAGGCATATTAAAAAAATAGTATCTACCGTATATGAATACTTACCTCACATTTTGAATTATTCCATACTCGCAAACCTTGCTTTCCCAATGAATCTTGATCAATTGCTATAATTTCTTTATTTAGAAGTATATCTTTATACTCTTGTCTGATTTTAGCTAAATCAACACTCATAAGTAACGGTGCAGCTAATATCGACCACACTGCCATTTGGACTTTCGCTTGATCCAAAGATAATCCATAATTGCCAATAATGAGCTAGAGCAATATACTTATAATTACTAAGATAAAACAAGACTAATTTTACTTGTAATCGGACTATTATTATATATACGAAACTGTATGTTTGAGTATGTTTATTACTTCTTCACGACCTGGAGTCAGGGCTCAGAACCGATTTAATGAAAACGAACGTTTAGTAAACCATAATAATAATGGTGGTCTTAGAGAAAGGTTGGATTTCGGTTTTGATGCCACAATAATCCGGTTAATTCATTCATATGTAAGAAACGTGCATGCATCCTTCTACTAAGCCATTCACCATTGGCAAAGACGCACCAAATGCGAACACATAAAAACTCATTTTAACCGATTAATTTTGTTTATGGAACCTAAATTCGTCAAAAACCATTCTCCCTAATTTAACCTGTTAGAGAACGTAACCAAAACTTTAAACCAAAAAGCCTTTCACTTTCACACTTCCCGAAACCGGTTTAACAATTGAACGGGTTTCCGAGCCCTGCCTGGAGTAACACGTAGGCTACTGTTACGAACACAGAGACTGCACCCAGATGAAGCGAGGATAAGTCGCCAGTAGTTAGGTACCAAGATATATTTAAAATTGCATTTTTAGTAATATTTATACTAAAAGCTTTGTATTAATTAGCATGTGATGTAGTAGAAAGATAGAATATTAGGTATACCATGTCAGGATCATTCCAATTGCCCGGTCCAGCATATTGTACAAAATCATCTTGATGTTCAGCGAACCACGTCATGATTTTAGTCAAGGAACTCCACGAGTCGTCGATGTCATCCCAATTCCGCCATAAGTTGCAATGCTTTGCAATGGAAGAGTAGTCTGGCTAAAATATATATAAATATATATATTTTTTTAATTAATGATTCATAAAAATAAGTTGCACTTAATCTATAATTATAATTATTTTTTCTTGATAAAATTAAAATCAATTTAACAGTTTATTTATTTATTTGAAGAAAAAACAATAACTTATATTACTTAACATCCAATACACGATTTTTTACACTGTCGCAACACGGCAAAGTTTTTTCATTCTTTTACATTTTTTAATTGATTTTAATTTACATTCATTTACATAGCAACTTAGCAAAAGTTACATTGTAATAAATCTATGCGACGATTTTATTTATCAATTCTAATTCTACTCTAATTGCATTGCGTTACATTATTCGTTTTAACTTTTAAGTATTACGGCCATTCGATTTAATTGACACTTCATTCTATCGACCAAAATCCCAAACATAAGACAACTATAATTTAAATATAAATTGATTATTTATTTCAGTATATTCCTATTACCTACCTTGTCTTGATAAGCTGGCCAACTACACGAATAGACCATAGGTCTTCCAGTTTCATTCATTAACCTGCCAAAATAGGGGTAACCTGCAAAATATTGCCTTTTAACAAACATTGCAAAATTAGACAGATATGCTATAACTAGTGATTTACTGTAACAGTTTTTTTTTTACTTCTTACTGTTTGGAAGTTGGTGTTTATTTATTATTCCATTTTTAGTGTAGATATATTAGTAGCAAATTTGTAAGAAGAAATATTTTAGTTATATATTCGCTTAAGCCTCAAACTAAAATTCGCTTTTATTAGTAAAAATCAAACTCTATAATCCAATTCTAACGTATTCGACTTGTCAAATCAAACCAAATAAGCCCAAACATAAAGTATCTAGTAGTGGCCGTTGAAGAGTTCCATTATCCAACTTCTGGCCTCACACCATATCAGCTCGATGATACCGAATCACTACACTATTATAGGAAATGTAAGCACTTGCAAAGTGTCAAGTCAATATAACAATTAGAAGAAGATTAAATTTTCATTAGCTTTTTTTTCCACCCTTAAGGGTGGTATGTATTAAATGGGACCAAACGGAAAGTGAAAGTGTGTATTTCAAACAAAAAAAGAGTTTTTCAAATCGGTTAATCAGTGACGAAGTTCTGAAGTACCAAACAGAAAAAATATAAAACCGAAATGAGAACCTCCTTTTTTTGAACTCGGTTTAATTATTAAGACAAAATGTACATCATGCAACATTTTAATTTCTACACTAAAAAATAAACCATACCAGAATCCATTGTAGTTACATTAACGTAACATCCATCTAATTTTATGTAATCAACATCCCAATCGGCAAAAGTTTTGACGTCAGTATCCTCATGACCCAATACACCAGGGTAACCTGCACACGTTTTGTTACCATAATCTTGGTATAAGGCAAACTTAAAACCTTTTTCATGAAGCTGCAAAAAATAAATAATTCATCAAATTATACAAAACAAACTTAAAACGTAAATATTAAAAGATTATTAATATATTATGTATACACGTGTGATTAGTTGCCTCGTCTCCTAGTAAACATGATATATTGAGATGAACTAAGACCTTAAGGCGGCTGTACACTCCCGTCCATGTGCGGCGAGTACAACGAGAGCTCTCGTTTATTTAGTTACAAGGTCATTCGAGACACTTTTCCTCGAGGAAAAATGGATGAAGAACCAATCAGACGAGGTGAAGGTGAGGATGGTGTCGTCTCATGATAGCTGAGTGCTAGCAATTACACTCAGTATATTGGCGAGAGTGTACAATCGGTATTACAAAATACCTCAGCACCATTAGCGAATACGATAAATATTTTGTTAATCTAACAACAGTTTACCAAGCAATTTATTATGTAAATTAGAAAATATTGCAGCAAAGGTATTAAAATTATAATTTCAGTGATATTTAAAAACCTAATAATATATGCATACAAAAATTATGATATTACAAGATCTGTGTTATATGACGTATGTTATATGACCTTGCAAAAACCTTATTTTTTTAATTGTATTTAGGATAAGTCGTTTAAAAACAACGTAAATAATTTAACTAATGTTACGTACATAATCAGCAACAGCTTTCATGCCATTAGGAAATCTTTTCCGGTCAGGAACTAGACGGCCATTTTCATCCCGGTCTTTCTCTAGCCAACAATCGTCTATGCCCACGTAATTATATCCAGCGTCTAAATAACCTTCTCGTAACATAATATCTGCTGTACGTTTTATTAGGTTTTCGCTGTACGGAAATAAGAGTAATTTATTAAAAATGTTCAATGTCCTCGACTCCTCGCAAACGGTTTCAGTCACAGGTTCAGCAAATTGTAAAATTGTGTACACAAATACAACAGCACTCTGTTATGGTCATCTCTCATGGCCTTATAATGGTAATCCGAAACCAGAGAGATGAAAGAGAATCAGATGTAAGACCGACAACTTTAGCTTTAGCGAGCTGTGTGTGCTATGCCATGTATCAATTTTGCTCAGATTATAACGTGTACAAACACCTGATAACTCGCAATTCACAAACAAGCATCTTCAAATGGTAAACTACGTATCAAACTGTATCGTGATCGGTTTTTACCCACGACGGAACGGAGACGGCATATGCGTTTGGGGTGAGAGGACGTTTAATTTTTTTAATAAGTTAGTTAATGTGTTTGTGCAAATCCATGTTGCCATTTTTCTCCAAAGCTACTAGTCCGATTTTGATACAGTTTTCAGTTATATCGAGAATAGTTTAGTCGTGACAAGATAGTAAACGTAGAGATCACCACTATTATAAATAGTAATATTAAGTAATGGTACAAGAAATTAAATAAAATTTAAAAACCCCCCCGCACAATAACTAATCATTTTCATCTATCATTAATTCACTAATAACTAGGCCTTTTTCAATCAGCCAAAATACGATATCTCTGCAGTATGTTAGTAAAGAGTAAAGTATCTTGCGGATTCCAGGTGATGCTGCAGCATCAGACCAAGGATATTATAGCGTTGCAATGTCATTAATGCAATGATATTCCTATTTTCAAATGTTATTGAAGTTACTTATATCCTTTTACTCAGTGCCGGATTTACCTATGACGGGGCCCCAAGCAATTTCAGGTTTTTGGGGCCCTCATTCTGACATTAACCCCCCCCCCCCCCCCCCCCCCCGAATATTTCAAAATAATAAATAACCAGTTAATTTTGCAAAATCAATATATTATTCAGTTTACTTATAATTTACTAACTAAATTACAACTTTTTCCTACTTTTCTCAGTCGCAAATTGATGAATGACATCATCAAAGTCAAGTTTTTGAAGCTTGTCTTTTTCGATAAACAGTAAGCCTAAATCACTCACTTTTTCTTGGCACATCGACGAGCGTAAATAATTTTTGACGCGTTTCAATGCGCTGAACGATCTCTCCCCTGTACTATTAGTTATCGGTAGTGTAAGGAATAGCCTGATGAGGCATTCATTACTTGCTCGGTGTATTAGAGAAGATGATGCTTTTACAATTACAGCTGTTCAGACGAAGACACAAACACGAGCGACTGAAGCGCCAACTATACGCGCGAATATAGTTTTGAACTAGTAATTTAAAATCATTTGGGGACAATGAAAAATCGATATTATTTACCATATCGATGGATTGGATTGTTTTATTTTGGATTTTTTATTTTGTATTTTGTATTTTTTTTTTCAAATTTGCGAATATGTTTTCAAAATTTTGCAAATTTTGGGGCCCCTGTCCAAGCGGGGCCCCAAGCAATTGCTTCCTTTGCTTCCCGGTAAATCCGCCACTGCTTTTACTGCCTAGAAAAGAGCGGATGGCCTGCAAACGGCTGAACGGATTTACTTGATTTATACCTAAGTCTATTAAGACACCTTTCCAACAAAAAAAAAACGAAGTTAAAATCGGTTCATCCGCATGGTCGCTACGATGTAACAGACAGACACACAAATAAACACGTTAAACTTATACCAACCTCTTCTACTCTCTTTTGCGTCGGAGGTTAAAAACATAACAATAAATGCTTACCTGATACATTCATCTGGATATTTTTGACAATCTGTAATACACCTGAATCTTTGCCACGTCAGCCAGCCCATTGGTGGCGTCAGAGCTAAACCATTGTCAAGTGCTTCATTGCTCACTAATAAAACCGTAAAAAACAATAAAATAAATTTACCCTCCATCTGTAAACAATAAATAATAATTATGAAGATATAAAAAAAATAAACATAAAATTGATAGCCAGCAAGCAGTAAATAACAATATTATAATGTGCACAACGTCTCACTTATTATAAAAACACCAGTGACCCCGACTATTATTGAATATCGACATGTGTTAAATGAAAAACCGTGAAAGGTTCGCATATTTATTGTCTCTTAATTGATAAGGAGTAATGGTTTGGCTGCGGCTCAGAATGCAACTATCTAAACTATCTCATAAATTATGCTTCTTATCTAGTATAAACAGTCAGTAGTGACAATAACATGGAGCATCATTTATTTATTCACAAAGCTCGCTTTGAAGAGTATTTTTAATGATGCGAGTATGATCCTGTACTTGAATAGTACGCTAGTGCACACTGGAACAAATATCTCTTAAGAAAAAAATATTACTCAAAGTGCATTACAGATTTCAAAATGCGATATTGAGTAAATCCTGTTAAAGACTAGTTTCTTCTGCGCTTGCGCACTTATTTCCCGAGAATATCAAAACACACCTTGATTCGTATCGGCTGGCACTGACTTCTAAGTAAAGTAAATGAAAAATGTATGTATTCAGCCCTTTTTAACGTCCCACTGCTAGGCACGGGCCTCCCTTCAATACGAGGGGAATCAGGCCATAGTCCACCACGCTGGCCAAGTGCGGATTGGCGGACTTCACAAGTCTTTTGAAAACTTGTTAGGTTTTCTCAGACATGCAGGTTTCCTCACGATGTTTTCCTTCACCGTAAGGCAAGTGGTAATCATGTTAGAAATGATTCGCACATGAAAACATCAGAGGTGCGAGACCCGGGATTTGAACCCGCTTCACTCGGTTTCCATAGTAAGCGCGTTACCACTGGGCTACCACTGCCTTAATCAAAAACTGCCTGAAAAATACCAATCAGTTATTTTTTACTTTTTAGTGTTTTATTTTTTAAGTCGGTTTTTTTTTATTTTATTTTTTTTAGTTTTTATTTTTCCATTTTTTAATGTAGACGTAGTAGTAGCAAAGTAAGAAGAAAGTATTTTAATTAAATATTCGCTTAAGCCGTTTAAATTAGTTTAATGTCAATTTTTATATGAAAACTAACAAACTAAAATTCGCTTTTATTAGTAACATTAATATAAGCGAATTTTAAAATCAGGCTCTAAGATCCAATACCGTAAAAACGTATTGGGTTTGTCAAATTAAACAAAATAAGTCCAAATTCAAAATATTTACTAAGAGCCGTTGAAGAGTTCCTATCCACCTTCACGCCTTATCATCAGATCAGGGCGACGATACCGAATCACTGCATCATCAACGGAAATAGAAACAGTAGCAAAGTTTGTGGTTTAAGACATTTATTTTCTCAAAAGAATTATAAAATTCACTTACAGAGAAAATACACTAATAACATAACAAATATTGTGTTGTCGAACAAATCATTTCATAACTTATTCACTATTGAATAAGTAAGTAGCATTATACAGAATCTTATTTAACAAGAAACATATTTTACTTTAATTTTACGAATAAAAACTTAAATACATTATAACATAATACATTGTTATAATGTGTTTAAGAATTAAAATTAAGAGGGTAGTGCTAAGTGTTTTGAGACAATAAAGTAAGATAAAGCTAGTTCTACAGTACACACGGAAGGCGATTATGATATTGATTTAAAATTTGCATAAAAAATATATGTACCTACATTGTTTTTTGTTTTATTGTTTTGTTGCAGTATGCACTATCTTACTATTCAAGTACAGTATTACACGCATCATTAAAAAAAACTCTTCATAGCGGGCTTTGTGAATAAATAAATGAAGCTTCATGTTATTGTCACGACTGACTGTTTATACTAGATAAGAAGCATAATTTATAAGACAGTTTAGATAGTTGCATGCTGAGCCGCAGTTAAACCATTACTTCTTTTTCCTTATCAGTAGTCGTCAATTAAGAGACATTAAATATGCGAACCTTCCACGGTTTTTCATTTAACACATTTCAATATTCAATAATAGTCGGGGTCACTGGTATTTTCATTAGATATTATTTGCTTGTCTTGTTTGTAAAACTCGTTTTAAAAACTTGTTATTTTTTGTAAATGTAATTTGTGAATTAACGACTTTTGCTAGCATTTTCCAAATGAGTACACAAGTGTATAAAGCAGAGTGACATTCTTAATTTTTGTTTCATTGTAAATTTTTTGGTCGATGTTAGATAATAATAGTGGAAAAGCGTTTTGATAAGTTTGTTTTGATTTATTTGTAATAGATGTAGATTTGTTTTAGCCGCTGCCCCCCAAACTTCTATGAGATAGTTTAGATGTAATTTAACCAAAGAGTTGTAAATTATATAACGTATATTTTTTGGGAGTAAATATGATATTTTGACACTTTACTTTGCGGCCAAATTTGTAAAAGATCTAAATCGTGTTGTGCCTGTTCTATTGTTGAAGATATTGAATGGTCAATTCAATTGTTGTTCAATGTGCTCGCTTATTGTGTCTATGTTTTCAGGTTGCACTTTAGTAGATTCCTTAAGTATATCTAGAATTTCATCTTTAAAATCGTTGAGTTGGCAAATAAAATCAATTTTTGGGGTCTTTCTTTTTCTTAAGGATATGCTTTTTATGTCGCGTTTAACCGTACCAAGTTTAGATAAATCTGATTGAGACCTACTGCTGCCTCCTATTCATATAATTTTGTTTTAAGACACAGTACTCGGGGGTGAACGACGTACACTCATATTATGTTGAAAAAAAAAAATCAAAAGAATAATCTCTCCGGTTATCGCTCTGCTTGCTCAATGTGAACGCACCTTTACAAACACTTTGCAGAAACCAGTTTCTTAGCTTCACGATCGTCAAAATATAAATTTAATTAAATGTTAAAGTTAATTTGCTTCGTATTGTAATGAATTTACGTATTATCATTCTAATATTATAAAGCTGAAGAGTTTGTTTGTTTGTTTGGTTGAACGAGCTAATCTCAGGAACTACAAATCCGATTTGAAAAATTCTTTTTGCATTAGATAGCCCGTTAACTGACGAAGGCTACAGGCTATACATCATCCCGGAAGAATGGACGATTCCCGTGGGATAGATTTGTTTTTGTCTAGGGACAAACCCGAAGCGAAGCGATGGTGAGTCGCTGGTAATTTATTATCGTACGGATGTCATATTGTAGTCGCTTAAAGACGTCCATAGCCATACTCCATACACTATGCCCGATCAACACTCACTTCAAAGTTTCTTCAAGTATATTTTTTTCAAAAAATGTGACCAAACTGGAAGTGCACTTTCAAACAAAACAAAAATTGTCCAAATCGGATAATAAATGACGGAGTTCTGAGATAACAAACATAAAAAAATACAGCCGAATTGAGAACCTTCTCCATTTTGAAGTCGGTTAAAAATATTAACAAAGCGAAATCTGTATACATAAAATAGTTTTAAAAAACAATGACTTTTATAGAATATACCCCAAAACAATAGTTAGACATTGAAATTTTTGCCTGTTTGTCTGTGTGCCTTTCAATATCCGTGCAAAAAATACTGAACCGATTTTAACTAAATTGTGTGCAGTGACATTATTATTTTTATCATTATTATTATTACTTCATTATTATTATTACTTGGATCAATATTTAGAATAACTTTAAAATATTTCAGTCCCAAGGGAAAGCTGAATAACTGGTTCTTACGAGTTATCCTTAGAAATTTACCTAGCTAATGCTGGCTAAACCTTATCAGTTATCTTTTTAAAACGCACCTTAGAAATGAAATAAATAACGAAGTATAAACAAGAAAAACTTTATTTATAACAATATAGAACCCTAATGAATGCAAAATATGTACTGATTAGTTATGTATGAATATTCCAAATATTTATAAATGAATTTAGTCCAACCTTGTACCCACATACTGTTTGTTTATACATGTTTGTTTTTAAACTAGCTTTTGCCTGAAGCTTTTCATGTCTATATTTAATTGATAATCGCTTAAGATTATCTTCGCTTCTAATTGAATTTCCAATGCCATAAAAATGCCATACCATTACTTATCAGTACCCCATCCTTATAAGTAGCGCTATTAAGTGATAATACAATGGTGATTATTTCAAACAAGCGACACAGTAATAATTTCATGGGTTTTAATTTTTTGCGACGAACCTTGATTCTTTTTCCAAAATGAAAGTAGCCTAAGTTACTGCTTATAATATCAGCTATCTGCCAGTGAGTCCCGTCAAAATCGGCCCAGCCGTTTCGGAATTTAGCCGTAATAAACAGACAGACAGACTGACAAAAAATTTAAAAAATTTTGTTTCTTATAAATACCGTATATATACTTTCATACGCATTTAGTAAAAAGCAGTTATTTTGACATTACAAACAGACACTTCAATTTTATTTATCTGTATAAATAATTGTTCGATTTCTGGCTACGGCTAGGAAACTTGATTTTCTAAAAATCTAATAATGCAGTCTTAATAATTAATTATCAAAATCGGATCGCGACTCCTTCGATTATTGCCTATTGATTTACTAGATTTCACCTTATTTACACTTTTCGCAGTTTGTATCTACAAGTTCAACATGGATTTCATACTACATACTAAAGGCATATGTCTGTTTAAAACCTGTACCTGTACCACTAATTTAACTTTACTTTATTTTAGATAGATAACACAATTTTCCTTAGATAGATATAATATATATTTACCCGACTGTGGCGAAGCCCAAAGGAGGGTTATGTGTTTGACCTGTATGTATATTATGTACATATTATGTTCGATCCTACGATCTGAATGATGATGATTTTAATGATTTATAAGTCGTTATATTCGTCTTAATAACGCGAATGCTATAGGCTATGGCCTATGGATATTATTAAAAATCAAAATGGTGGATTTCAAGAGCCAAATTGTGTCACTTGAAAAGTTTTATCACAGGGACATGTAGGTTTCAATGGCGGTTACAAAAATATATGTACGTATACGATTTACATCTTTAATAATAATTTAAGATAACAAGTTGTTAAATAAAATTCCAAATATAAAACTTGCCAAAACTAAAAAGCTGAAAAAATAATAATTTATAAAATTTAAAAAACCCGACTACGTAAAAGGCAAAGTAAAACGATGAAAACAAGTTAAGAAATTTTCTTTCGTTAACTTGTTCCTTTCTTGTTAGTATGCTCTTTACGCGGCCGGGTTTTTTTTTGTTTTTATAATAATACGTTTTATTTATTGTACACCATAAACAATACATAAAAAAGAATAACAAAAGAATGGCAAAAAAATTAAAAAAAAATATATACAGACAATGAAATCCAACCTTAATAAAATAAATATTAGTCATTTAAATTAATGATATTCCGCTTTTAATCCGTTTAGTATCCGAGAACTTTGCACTTAGGACGGCTGTTAATTCTTATGATAATATTTTGTTATCCTAAATATATGCAATTAGATTAAATAATCTCTCTGTCTACTGATATCAAAAACTAACTTTCTTAATTATTTAAAATGTCAATAAAGATTCTTCACGTTTTACAATTTGGTTAAAAGTATAAAAACATAATAAGCTTTCAGCTAAAATTAGTCTAATTAAAAATTTTAAGTAACCCCCAACACAAAAAAAAGACTTTATTTTCATTTCATTCTTTTTAAATTACTCGCGGACACTAATTCTAATAGATAACTTAAGAGTTGAGACAATTCTTATGAGCCCAAACACGCTATATCTTCTGTAAGTTTCTGAGGAATTGAGCTTCCTCTCAGATTTTTGATGCTACAGCATCAGTTCAAAGTTAGCATGTCTTGGAAAAACCACCAAAGAAACAGTACACTACAAATCATTCGGATCTGTGAAAGTTAGTAAGACTCTTTTGTCAAGTAGAAAATGAGCTGATGATCATCAAACACTTGAACAAATCTTCATAAATTATAGCTAAGAGCCGAAATAAAAACTCATCAAAATCCGTCCTTTCGTTTAGGAGCACAGATTAAGGAGACTAGTTTAGGAGCTACGATGCCACAGACTAACTGACACACAGATACACAGGCACAGACAGACACGTGAAACTTGTAACACCCCTCTTTTCGCGTCGGGGGTTATAAGCAAAAATTTACAAATAAACAAATACTATATCGAGTACTTACTTAAATATTCAATTAATTTTACCTTAAGCACCTTAATTTAAGGCTAAATCACAAATCATATAATACTTTATACTATACTGGACTAAATGTACCTATTATCACTCATACCACCGACAAAAATAAAATCTATCAGATGTCACAAAGAAAAATATATATAAAGTTTATTATTTTAAGTAACTTATTAGGTTATATTTAAACTCAGTTGCAGCTGACATGGTCAGTGTACGACCACAATTTAAAATACACCAATGAAATAACTATTAAATATTCAAGTCGCAATCTTCACTAAGAAGGTGCGAATCATTCCACTTACCTTACACAGCAGTCTTACCTAATGTTAAATATTGTGTATCTCGTGTATATAGAATAAATATGGCGAAGTTCAGTTAAAATTTAAAACGGTTTGAAACGTTCGGTTTTACGGTGTTTTTTATTAAATAATCTCAAACTTTTTACTATTGATTTTTTGTAGTATTATATAATCTGTGCTACAGCAGCAGAATATTATTTTTTTGTTGATAGATATTTGCATGAAAAGATATAAGTACTCATGGTTTAAGGGCATATAATTAAAACAAAGAATCCAATAAAGAAAATATTATAATATAGATATTAAATTTTGAACCGAACAATATCACGTCTAAACGACGAAGAATTACCTAATAGTAATTTCAGCTCAACAAAAGTAGAAATCTATAAAAAGAACTTAAAATCGTGTCTTATTTAATTAGAAAGCCTATTTTAGGATAAAGAACATATAAAAGAAAAAGTTATATAAAACTGCTAAATTTACTTATTTTATGAGCGTGTTGATAAAAAAATGTTGCGGTAATTACAACAGAATCCCAGAAAAAGCAAGCCTATAACAGCTTCAAGTTGTATTGTATTGCATTTAACCATTTATAACACCCTACTGATAAACACGGGTCTCCCTTCAATGGGAGGAGGATCAGGCCATAGTCTACCACGCAGTACAAGTGCGGGTTGGCGGAATTCACATGTCTTTTAAAAACTTGTTAGGTACTCTCAGACATTCATATGCTCCAAGTTTATGCTAAAAAATCATTGCAATATAAAAAGACATACTTAAATTAAGTAATTTGAGTATTTTCTTTTCTAACATTTATGTTTCAAGAAGTTGGTAGTCTACAATGAACACTCATTCTTATCTCCCCTATTTATTGTTCTAAAAATTTCTTTAAAATTTAATTTTAATAATTCCAATCTATTGCCAATAGCTTAATATTAGTTTCAATAAAAGCAAATATATAGCAGAAATGTCACAAATGTTTATCTTCATAGTTCAAATATATATTTTTTTTATTTTTACACCAACGTCTGTTTCTCATTATTTCTTTTTGCAAGATAAAAGATAGAGAAATCCTGTCAATCCCTAAAAGTCTCTAAGTTTCATTAAAATCAGTTCAAACGCTTGGAAAAAAATAAACCCAAAAAGAAAAAAAGCTGAGGAAATAGTATAATAAGTATTATAATATTTATTATTTCGACTTTGCTTATATTATTAGCTTAAAAATGCCTACTATCAATATATATCATATATAAACAATTTAATTATTAATTATAGCTATACAAAGGGGAAAAGGAAATAAAACACATTCTTAAGAAATAATTTATCTTTATTATTCCTTTTTAACGTCTCGAATTCTTTTCTAAGAAATCAAACTTGGTTTTACTTACATCGAAAAAATACACAAATGATATATCGATACATTATAATGCAACATCGTGTTGCTTACCAAGTCACTGGTACCATACAAAATAATGAAAGCGTAATGTCTCGACATCGCGATCATAACCATAGCTAGGATTGTTCAAATAATTATTTATTAAACAATAAGAATTGGAACTAAATAATATCAAACATCACAAAACTATAACATAAATATTTTATTTTTAATGAACCAACGTCCTATAAGTTAATTGAAAAATTAAAATTTGTAGCGCGTTACAACTTAACGTCATTGGGCTTAAACAAGATATTCCTAATTCTACAATCGTTGAAGAATATTTAAAAATTGTATTGAAATGACTTTAATCGTTATGTGATAAAATAATAATAGTATGTCATTCCCATATATTTTCAAATAAACAAATATATCCCATGGGAACCGTATATTTTTCCGGGATAAAAAAAGCCTATGTGTTATTCCAGTATATCTGTGCCTTTCATCCAGATCCGTTCAGCCGTTCTGGCGTGAAAGAGTAACAAACATCCATACTCACAAACTTTCACATTTATAATAATTATACAGATGGATATTCCATAGATATCTATTCTATAATAACTATTGAATGACATCTTGCCTAAGCCCTCCATGATTTATATATTTCTGAATCTACACATCGGGTTCAACAATTTTTTAAATAATTAAAATATGTTAAAGAACATAATTATAGTAATTTACGATTACAAAATTAGTCAAAAAAGATATGCAAAACTTTATATTTTAGACTATTTTTTTTTAAGAAAATGTGTAATTCAACACCATATCTACTTGATATAATAAAAATATATTAAAATTTTCTATTTAAACATTTGCAATAATTAGAGCATGAACTATGTTATCTAACATTGTTTCATAATGGATGTATTTGCAGCGTTCCTAGCTACGGCTACGTCCGCGCCGATTGATACAAAGTAATCATCAGTCTATTAATCTATCAATGCAGTAGCACGAGACTAACTTAGCTCGTTCATCTAAACTTAATAAAAAGCTTCGAATTCTCTCATTTTGAAAGATCAAGTTGTTTCTTATAAAAATAGAAGTTTGAATCAATCAAATGTGGTCATGTTTTAATGCCTTTCAACAAAATTTTATTATTAAAGTAATTTTACAAAACCCCTTAATAATTTGTACATTATTTTTGTATATAAATATACGGAAATAAGTAAAATATGTACATATTGCCGCTGTTGTAACATTAAGAACCTATAATAGAGGAAACTTAATCAATACAAGTTTTTATTTTTTTAAATCAAAGGCATTAAAACACTGAATAACAAAATCGGTAGTGGAAAATCTATTAAGATTTCCATAGAAAACACAAAATATTAGGCCCCACAATTTATACAATCTCGGTTTATTTCTGAAAACAGGTACACGCGTACATCAAATAACCTCGTTAAACAATAGTGAGTACTACATACAATCGTAATCTATTACAGAGGTTCCGCTACTTATGAAATGCGATCGATCGACGGTTCTCTCACTCGTCTATAAATATACTTAAAATAACACTTAATGTGCCAACTAGTGACGATTGTTCGTCTAAACGTTAGAGCAGTTAGGCGTACTTAGCTCGGCGTTACTCGCCGAACTAAATGTATGAAAGCTGCCCACAGAATTGAAGTGCGAACACAATTCATACAGAATCACAACAGTCGCTTAAAACATTCGACTGGAAGACTATCTTTTGTTAACGTTAAATCAATGCTTCTAACAAACATCAGTATAACAAAAAAATAACGTTATATTTATCGCTAAAACTACAGTGCAGTACAGAAAAGTATGGAAACGCTAATCCCTTGTATTTGAGAATATCGAACTATGAGATTTTTATATTTATCATTAAAAGCCAGACAGACAGACACGCACAGCGATATTCGAAACACTCCACAATACTATAGAATGCTCTCTACTTATAAACAGTATCGTCTCAACATATCGAGATAGAGTACGATTTGTGCACGCTACGACTCGTCCGACCGTACGACCGTGCGACCGTACGACCGTACGACCTTACGACTTACGATGATCACATAGACTTTACACTTACTCAATATTACTTAAATATAGATTAATCTTAAACAACTATATACGTTCGACTTTGTTTTTGTGGAATGCCGTTTTATAAATAAAGATCTCAGTATTCATATAATTTCACGGGGCTCCAAACATCAGTACAACGCCCGGACAGTGAGAGAATTCGATGTTCTATACAATATCGATTTAAAAGGACACTAATAATAATAGGGTAATTTACATATAACGCTAATATTTACAGTACTAGTTTTTAGTTTGTGCTTCCTCTAGTTAATGTATAACTACGACGTAACAGTCCGATATCGATTACAACCGTCGTTCGAAACACGTCCACAACATTCATAGGAGTCCGAAACAACACTCAGGTAACTATTAGTTCACATTTTCACATTGTTGAACATTCAAAGCACACACACATTCGTGGGTCACGAGATCACAGTGTTTAATTATGGCTACTGGCATCGATAATCACTTTTGTCCACAGTTTTTTTTCGCGATAGTCTCACTAATGTCACTGTCACATCCGATTATTCCGATTATAGTTTATCGATTGAGCGATTCGATTCTCACAATTGGGTCCATCGTCGGTACATTTCGTCGACGAAACGTCATCGTCTGTTCCTGAAGGTAATATTCGCGTTGACTCATTTAGGTGGTGTCGGGAAAGAGTTGACCACCGCTTGCGTGCTCGCGAGAACGGCGGCCGCTGTAATAAATCTTCTATTATAGTCTTTTTATTTAAAATTTTCAGCATCATGTTTCCCGAAAGACATCTTTCTAGTGGGAAGTTACACTTGAGCGGGGCTCGGCCGCTTTTCGGCCGAATGCTATCGCGCCCCTGCAACCAACACACGGCTATATTAGAGGGGGTCAGATCGGAATAAGAAAGATGTATTCGAGGAAAATGAAAAACTGATAAATTTGTATGTAAAACTAAACAAACCCAATATAACAGGCAAATCAAATAACTTATAAAGTAACAGCCAACAAACAATTTTTTGATCGCTTGACCGACATGGTAGTTGGTCAAAAAATCAAAAGATCAAATAGATTAAATATATTAGTATTATAAAAGCGAATGATTTAATGATTAGTTGTCTCGTACACTATAACGTACCGGGATATGGCGGTGGGTAGAGCGGGTACCCGAGCCCCACGTGTGTATGATGATGGGTGTGCACGTGTCTCTGAGGCGGCGGGGACCGCGGGGATTCCTTTGGGGGCTCTGGCCTCGGGGGTTTCCCTTGGGGAGACTTGGCATGCTCTTGCAGCTCATGTATTTTGTGTTGCGCATGCGCATTATGAGCCCCATACGCATACTGTCCGTGGCCGGGTAATAGTTCGAGCTTCCCTGGTGCTCCTGGTCGAGATAGGTCTTCAGGGGCGTGGTATCTGGGCACTGTCCAGCCGCCACCGAAGCCCCCGACTAGCATAGGGCTTAAGGGTGCTCTGTATACAGGATCGAAGGGCAAAGCCCCATAATGCGGTGCCTGCATGTATGGTGGTAGATAGTATTGAGACGTTGGAGGTGGAGGAGGCCCTTGTGTTTCCGTCGTCGGTTTCTGACCCTCTTGCTTCACCTGGAATAATATATTATAGAATAAGATTTTTTTTTTAATTAAGTACACTAATCCATAAAATCGTAATGGATGATAATAACAGCTAATGACAAAATCCTATTCAGTTGTTGCTTTTATAGCATATCATTTAAAATATCTCACTTCAGTCAACCAAGTGTAAAAGTACTTTTAAAATAGACTAGTAGTATGGAAATTACTTGACGCCTGCTAACTGTTCGTGTAATGGCCCTAATAAGATTTATAGCGGAAAACAGAACTGAAATTTTGACAGGAAAACGTCCGTCGGGTCACCAGGTCGCTAGGGAAACCTATTGAAACGGGTTCAAATCCCGAGTCGCGCACTTCTGATATTTTAATGAGCGAAACATTTTCAATATGATTACCACCAGTAAAAACCTGCAAATCTGAGAAAACCTGGCAAATTTTCGAAAGATATGAAAATCTGGTCTGTGTTGGATTATGGCCTGATCCCTCTTGCTCAGCAGTGGGTGGTTAAAAAAAGAGCTGATTACGTTATTACCTTAACCTCCTCCTTAGGCTTGTCGTCCTTGTCCTTAGGCTTGTGCGCGGGCTGCGGCCGCGGGGCGCCCCCGGGCCCGGGCGGCGCGCCCGGCTTGCCGTCACCGCCTTCTTTACGACGCTGCTCGAGACTCATGTAATATCTGTAATTAGAGAAACAGTGTTGACGTAAAAGACAATGTTACACCGACTTCAAAAAAAGAGGTACTAAATTTGAGTGTATAATTTTTTTTTTATTCCATTATTTTAACTAGAAAAGAAAGAAAAGTTCCATATCTAAGAGTGGAATATATTAACAATTAATAACTTTTAAAGCAATTTTGTATTAAAATGTGTATCTCTTTAATAAACAGGTAATTAATAATTACTGATAATAATATTATAAACTATCACTATTTATCAATTAACGCCGCGAGCAACGCCGGGTTGACGTTTCAATAATTTTGATTCAAAAGCTAAAAACAATTATGAGATTAACAATCTTAGTCCTAGATCTAAGATTTTTCCCGTTTTATAAATCATTGCTCTTATAACTTTTACTAAAGGCGTTGAATTTACTTTAAACAAAAACAACGCAGCGTATTTTGTTAACTAACCTTCTTAGTTCTTCCTCTCTTGCATGCGGCGGTCTTTGGAAAGCGTACGGTCCCATCTGCGCTTTCATTTCTATACTCTCCTTCAAAATCTGATGGTTCTCGTTCGGTCGGCTTGGATCCTTCCCCTCTGAAGACCTCGACTGTTTACTTTTGTCTAAAGGACTTGGTGTAGTTTTGGAACGATCTGACTCCTTCGCCTTGTCATCTAGAGGTGTTCCAGGAGGAGGGCCTGATTCTACGTTGTAGGGAAAATTCGGAACGTAGTTGTATGGGTAGAAATGTGGGGGAAGAACCTTTTGAGGACCTCCGTCAGGTTTCCCATCCTTAAATAAGAAATACGAGGTTTATTATAAAATGAGATATTAATATATCTTACTTACATATATATATATATATATATATATATATATATATATATATATATATATACTTACATATATATATACTTACTTACAATAATATTTACTAAAAAAAAGCTTTTGTTATGTAACCACTGGAAAACGAATGTTCTTTGTTTCGTTAACAACACAAAAACAACAGAATTGGAATAAGACTTTTTTGTGTACAATAAATTGAATTCAATTATTACATAAATACGTTTATTTAGTCGAGAAAATTAAAAGATTTTGATTTCCTTGTACTATGTGTTCTATAGTAAGTAAAGGTGGTCACTAGTAATCGACTGAATAATTATACAGGCGATAAATAAAATAACGTGTTTTTTTAGAATTATAAGCATGAACAAGAAAATTAACGATATATGTATTTATTTTGCCACATTAATATTTTTTCTGATATCTACTTTTTAAAATAGCTAAGTATGCTCGCAATAAATATAATATTTTTATAAGAGATCTCGTTACCTTGAGGTCTGATTTTGGGTCTCCCTTTGACAAATCTTCCTTCCCTTTGTCACTGGGAGGCGGAGCGCTGGCCGGGTGCGTCGGCAAGTATGGCGGCTGCCCATAATACTGCAACAATAGATACAATTATAACTTTACAAAAATATAGCTCAATCATCAGAATAATACATAAAAAAGAAAAATATACGTTTCCCTTGGGATAGATTTCTTTTTATTTTGTATCGTATGATATGATTTCGCAATTTTTAGATATATGTACATAGTTATTTATATAATAAGTTGAGGCATAAAAATCTTAATACATACCTTTGATATTATATTAAAAACAGTATTATTAATATTATCTAGTTCAACTGCGAGACGTTATTGTCATTTTATAATTTTAGTTGATGAGATAAATCTTATTAGTTAAGTGAAATAAATGAAGTGTTTTAAACCACGGACAAATAGTAGTTTTTTGTAATATGAACCAGACATTAGAATCGATTGTAACCTCCGTTGGATGTACGTAACATGATATAAATCGGTGAATCACACCGTAAGAGACGGTTCAGTATCCACAGTCTGATTGCTTTAAGAATGAAATTGAATATCACATGAAACATTGTATTGTACGAATTAGAACATTCTAACTGATCTAGTCAATTGAAATGAAATTTAGATAGGCATCTTAAATATCAAATATAAAAAAAACTTATATAAAACCTCTGATTACGAGAGACTCGAGACTTAAAACACTATTAAGAATGTACTTCCTAGTATTGCTGTAAATGCAAATATAGTAGCTAGTGTCTATGGCTTTGCTTGATATTGCAATTCTATTTAGTCCTCAATCACTAAAATTAACACGACTTTACAAGAGCTCTCATTATATCAGACGGTAAAGATTTAGATGAATTTCACCATGTTTTTTTTTTTTAACTCTATCTATTATTTATAATACACAGAAGAAAAAATATTTAAAAATTATGTTGTATGGTATATTTTATACGTAAAAGATTTTATATAGATTAGTTTATAGCGAGAAATATAGAATTTATTATTAATATTAATAATAACTTTGTTTAATTTGTAGAAAAAAAAACCGATGAATGGACATACATACATGTTAAATCCACTAAATATATTATTTTTTAAGGTTTTAGATTCTAAAGTTAGCTCACTGAAATACACAAGCTCTTCCTTTTTTTTAGAATGATAGTTCCTCCTTTGTTTAGGAATCTCTTTTGTCGAGTTACATAATATTGCATGTTATATATAAACACATAGAAATATATATAAGTACCTGATGATGATAAACCGGGAAAGGCCGGTGCCCAGCATCCGCATCAGCCGCTCCCTCAGTGGGGGCAGCATCATCTGATATGTCAGAGTACGCCGGCGACCGTACACCCGGGGTTGGGGACCGGCGCCCGCGACGCTTGCCTGGCGACTCGTCTGGCGGGGACTCTGTTGACTTACGTTCCTCTGATGGCATTAGTGCTGACCTGGGTTTTACCTGGAATAGATTATTAAGTTATATTAATGGCTAGGTGCTTTTCCCTCTATTCTTTCTATGTTTTCTGGCCCGCCGTATTGATTTATTTAGAACCAAAATGTTGGTAAAATAACATTACAGTTGAACTATTATCGCATACGTAATTACCGTGTAAAAGGTATTTTAAGTGTGAGATTAGAATAAGGTAACGCTACGTGCCCGCCAAATTCTTCTTATTCGGTTTAACGATTGGCGCGTGCGTATCGTTAGAAACATCTAAAGATATTCACAAATAGTACATAAGTAAAATAAATGTATAGAATATTAGACTAAGCGCCATATTGAATTCCAACAGCTTACCTTATTTTAATCAAATTAACAGAAGGCTTTGTATGGCCAATTAACGAGTATAGCAATTAGAGATAGTCTTTCATGCCTTCATTTTGTATTCTGACCCCGTTAATAATTAAGTTATTAGAAAAATGAATATCATACCTTGAACTGTGTCAACTGCGTTGTAGGTTGTAAGGTCGGCAGAGATTCAGGAGGAGGAGTGGTGGGTGCCGGGGGGGTAGGGGGACGTTCGGGTTGAGATTGAGGCTCGGGAGTCGCAGCAAATTCCTCAAAACGAGGCTGAGGGGGTGACTCTATTGCCTCTGGTTTCTCAGGAGACTTTTCCGGTGACTTTTCACTCTTTTCCTCAGGGGATTTTGTAGGAGTAGGAGATTTCACGGGAGTAGCAGGAGTAGCAGGCTCTGATGGTGGTCGAGCTGGTGAAGCAGGTTCCGGCGTAGGTTCTTCTAGTTCTGAACTGGAACCATCTTTATCATCTTCATCTGGCGACCCGTGTGCGTGCGATCTATGGTATTTCAAACCATTCGCATGTTTGTACTTTTTCGAACAATTAGGTTCTGGACACTCAAGTAAAACAGGGTCTGGGGGTGGTGACGATGGTGTCGGAGGTGGGCGTTTTGCTTTAGGGGTTGGAGGACGCTCTTCCGCATCTGAATTACGCTTCCTCTTCGAGTCTGGTCTCGGTGGAGTAAACGGTGTGGGAGAAGGTAAAGCTCTTCGTCCCTTTGCACCTCCATTTCGGAGCTTACTATGTACTGAGGATCGCGTTTCGGTGAAATTCGTCATATCAGTGGGCACTGCGCCCCGACCACGTTTCGCTCGACCTTTGGGTGTCCGCGCATCCAACTCCTCCGTAGGTGAATCACAAAATCTGCAATGTTATAAGCATTAAACTTATATTAGTGAATATGGCTGATTTAAAACAAACGAATACAAAGAACTTAAAACTTATATTTCATTATAATAAATTAAAAAATTACATATATCGGTTAATGATTTAAGACAGACAATTATTCCATATATTGATGTAACATTTTAGTACAGTATTTTCGATTATGTACTAACCGTGGCGGCGCCCAATCATGTCGCGTGCAATCCAATAGAGTTCCGACATAAGTCTTCCCTCGCCACGTCACATTCACAACTAAAACACCTGTAACAATAAAAACCTAAACGTTAAACTAATACAAATATAACCCGATTAATGATGTCGAAACTTTAAAATTGGGGTCGACATGGGCAAAATGGATGCAGCTGAGTTATGGCTGAGCGATCCAATTTGTCACGGGGGCGCTCATTTGCATACTGAGGCGGGTGTGCGGCGAGCCCGTTGCTTCAGGAACGTGACTTTAGCCGCATATTTAGAAACGCTCGCATTTCCCTAAACCACCCTCGCTTATCACGCTCGCGTGCTAACTTATGCAAATTTAATTAATCAACTTAATCCCTCCGCATGGCTCGTACAAAACTTTTCCACAATATTATTTGCTGCTTTTATGTTTTATACGAATGTAACAATTCCACTCAACGCGTTTATAGTCGGAGTTGTGAGTGCGTGATAATCCATTTGTCCGCAAAAGTTATTTGAGTGCGGAATAAACAAATCGAGATAAAATAAAGGACATGGGTTGTCCCTTTTATAATCCCCTCAGAGCATTTTTTCCACGCCCATGAATAATAATAGGATATCTTTTGAATATACAAAAACGTATACTGTACATTTCTAAATACTATTAAAAAAACCACTACGTACATATATTCTACTAAGAAATGATTTAAATCTAAAATTTTACACACAAAAATTTACAATAAAAAAATAATATTTAAACAACGAACATTAATAACGCTAATATTAAATCAAGCATAATAAATAAATGCAGTCGCTCAGTAGCCGACATCATGCGATGTCTAAATAAATTCTCTTTTAACATTTTATTGTTTCACAAACAATGAATCCATAAAACATTTCACTATAAGCCATTAGCATTATAGAAGCAAGTTATTGTATAGAATGAAACGATAAGCACGATCATGATAGATAAATTAAACTGTCAACACTTTTTATCGATAAAATTAATTGAATTTAAAGAACAAAGTAATACATTGAATATAACCTACATACTGTTAGAAAAAATATTGTTTTAAAAACAATATTATTAGTCTTTGTCTAAATACACTCCGACAAAATAATATTCTTAGTCAAACTTTCATCATTACAGACGGACTGTATTTTACTTTGTTCTTGTTATTTAAAAAGAAACTAAACTTTCTAAGAGGGTAGGATAGCAGGAATATTAAAAAGTGGGCAGATGGAACTTCCGAACTCAGGAAATTGTTGGACGCGCGCCTCGCTTTTATTATTTAGGGGTGGATTTCGCTTGTAAATGGTTAATATGGACGACCGGTCACGGAAAAGTTAAATTAGACGTCCGGACCTTTTGTTTGCGCGTGTCCGCTTCGATTTGTACGCTTGTCACTAATAGGTATCGGCGGCCTCCGTTGATGATACTTATTATAATATCATTATCTTACGAGTATTTAAATGGAATAATAGTTATTATTATAAAAAAAATATAATTTTATGTTTAAAATGTATGATTTTCGTGAGAAATTTCCTTTATTAGAATACTTAGCAATAATACTAATTGGTACCCAATGTACATAAAACGGCTTAAAAGTAATCATAGCCATTTATCTATTTAATACCGCGATTATAGTGAAAACGTTTTCATTATTCAAAGTAAATAACACGAATAACCTTATTTAATTAATCCGTGCAATTAGCAGGCAGCACCATCTAACTAATGTTTCCCGATTGAGATCGCTACGGCCATACCAGGCGAGCAGAGCTCTGAAATAGGTTCATTTAGGGTGCTAATTACCCCGGGCCGTAATCAACTGACTAATGGTTGTCGAGCTCCCGCTCGTGCTTTCACGTTTTTCTCCTTCCCTATCCTATGATCTCGTGTAGTTAGTATAGAATCTATCTCACCTTTAGAGAAATTCTATTTTTAGCTTTTTTTTTTTAATAATTTCAAAGTATCTAGTCTGAAAATTGTTAAATTATTTTAAGTTTATTGGAAATGATTAGGGGAAATGTAAATTGTGTTGCTAGCATAATATGTAAGTGATATTATATTTTGCCTCCCATGAATAAGTAATAGCTAAAGAAAAAAATTAAAAAATAAAATAATATTATCAACAACAAACAAAAATATTTTGCTTAAGTAATATTAAAGTCTATCACGGATGTACTGAACAAACAGAAACGTGGATGGATCGTTGTCTTTTGTAAGTGGGCGGCAACTCTAGTCAGACCTGACCGCAGCCATTGTTCTCACACCCATCCATACAAACAGCGCCCGGAGCATTCATTTACACCCATTCAACGCAAAGCAAACTTCGTGCTCTTAAAGCTTGTCCACAAAGTTAATTAAAGTCGCCGCCCAAACTCGCCATTTTGCCCCCGCGATTTAAAATCAAATGACTAACTTTTTATTAATAAACTCGGATGTTGTCGTTTCACGGTATTTTGTTTGAATTATGTACTTTTTAGGTTTACTTCTAAATTGAGCTAAACGTTAAGATCAAATAGAATATATTTTTTTCATCTTATACGTAAATAATGTTTCATGAAAACGGTTATGTAAAAGGCAAAAATATGAACAAAGTTTCATAAAAACGCCTAAGTCTTCAGTATTTAATTTCCCTAAGCCCCTCTGGTATTAGTCTAAAATAAATAAGCTTGTAGGGCGTGAATTCGCTCCCCTCCGACAGAATGGATAAATTTGGAAGTGCCGACCAGATGTTGATTTATTATAGCGTTTTATAATAATTATACGTAACGTTGGGGAGACGTACTGTGTTTCTAATAACGTATACAATAGACAGACTGACATTGGTCATATCTAAATAATATTGAATCTAAAATATGCTTTATTGTATACAGGAAAGAGACAAAATTGTAGGTTAATAATACATTTATAATCTGTTTTCTTTGTCTATTGATAGACGGCTCTGTGTCATGGCAGATAACTAGTGGTATGAAATATAGAAAACGGAAGATTTATCTTGAAATAGTTTTACGAGAGAATGTCTTGAAGCTGAAGAAATTGACTTCGATTCTAAGAAATTATGTTAATATGATGTAATCATTTATATAGTATTTTTCATTATGTAAAATTAAAAACATAGGGAAACAATGAATTTGATATTGAATCTTTAATCTGTTAGGTATTTAATGGATGCAAACTAAGGTATATATGTACATAATATGTATTTAGCCCTTTTTAACATCCACTGTTGGGCACGGGCCTCCTTTCAATATGACAAGGATCCACCACGCTGGCCAAGTGCGGTTTGGCAGACTTCACATGTTTTTCGAAAACTTGCTAGGTTCTTTCAGACATGCAGGTTTCCTCGCAATGTTTTCCTTCGCCGTAAGACAAGTGGTAATCATGTTGGAAATTCGCACACGAAAATATCAGATGTGCGAGACCCGAGATTTGAACCCACTTCACTCAGTTTCCTAAGAAAACGCGTTGCCACTGGGCTACCACTGCGTTAAAATGTAACTAAGGTATTGTATAATAATACTAAAACTGTAATTGAATATACATATGTCAGTAATTACAGACTTAAACTTTAAAGCACAATCAATCAAACGTCACTAAAATATTTATGAAGATCGTTTAAAATTTAATTCGAGCTCGTGTCGTAATGCTCGCACGCGGAGCCAATGTGCCAGCAGTATTTTAAATTCTATGCATTTACGTAAATTCCGTCATCATATATCAATCTTAATATAAGCATATTATATTATAAATTAATTTTTGTAACCTTATATTCATTGATCATTCGTGTGTTTAATTAACATTAAAAATAATTGTATTTAGAAATCGGGCAAATGCAAGTTTGACTCGTATATCGAGGGTTCCGTAGCTTGACACAATATTTTGTTTTAACATACATACATACGTAATTTAGTTATTGTTGCACAATGTATATGATTTTAGAATTAGAAGCATATAACTGGACAATTATTGACTTGAACACGCTTATGTGAACAAATTTAATTACTTATATTGAATATGAAAATTGCAATCCCGAATCTTTAGGTATTTTTCGTAATTTGACTGCAGAATTATCTAGCGGTTCAGCTATAAAGCTCTAGTAGTACCGGTAATATAGCTATAACATACGGACAGACACACGTTAGCATTTTGACTACGGAACATTAACAAAGGAAAATTCCATTTTGACACTAATATTACAAAACAAAATAAGTATTTATACGTTTAATATTTAAATAATATATTTTAATAACAAGTTAGAAGTTTGTATACGTGTAAAATGACTTGGGAATAACATGAGACGTAACTAACATCGATGAATAGCATCGATTAAAGACTTGTCATACTTCTGTAAAGGTGCAATGAAACTAAATGTATATAATTACGTGGTTCGATATGCAAGATAACGTTATACACTTACGTACGAGACAGTTATTAAATGTAATTATCTATATACCAACTATATATAATAAACTACTCCAGAATTTCAGACAAGAGGAGCCCCAGGCAATTTTTTGTGATTAATATTGATTACATAAATGCCTTGTTATTTTATGAAGCATATTATTATTATAAAGAGCGTAAGGAATCATTCTCTCTATATTAGAAGTTAATTAACTGTTGTAGATGTTGTTTGAAGGAAGTTTTTAACGCTATCTACACTAATATTATAAAGAGGTAAAGTTTGTAAGTTTGTTTGTAGGAAGTAATCTCTGGAACTACTGAATCAATTTAGATGTAATTTGCTATGAAGATAGTTTGAGATCCTGAAAAGGACATAGGATAGTTTTTATCCCGGAAATCATACCTTAAGAAGAGGAGAAGAGGAATGAAAGTTTGTATGGGCAGTCAATCATTTCTCAAGTATTAGAGTTATGAAACTGAATCATACCTATGTATTTATATTTATAAGTATTATAATATATAGTCTACCTATTCCATACTAACCGTTAAAACGTACCTAGGGACGAACCCGAGCGAAGCGAGCGTGAGTCGCTAGTATTTTAATATTTTGACTATAGCGTACATTCTCAGATTCCATCCACTAAATACCTAAACCCGATCAAGGTTACTTTCAAGTTGATGAGTGAGATGAGTGATAGTTGATTAAATGGAACAAAATTCGAAGTAAATCTCATGTAGCTAAAATCAATAACTAAAAACTAAAAAAGGTTATTTTATTCATATTTTTAAATCATAAAACCAAAAGTGTCGTACGATTTAAAAGTATACGCAAATTAAAATCATGAGGATGAGTTCAAAGGAAATCTACGTCAATGAAATTATTGATGGATGCGCGAACTCCCCTAAGCAAAGAGGGTAGAACAATTTTGACTTAGATGGAGTATACAATTGTAGGTTTTTTTTTGAACATACATTAGTTTACTATACAAAATACGATCACTGTTCATAGAGACAAAAACACAAAATATAAAAAAACGTTTTATAAAAGCTATTCAACAAATAAAATGTACGTTAAAATAAATATATTCAATGCCAGATTTTTTCATTTATATTGGGAAGGAAAAGTATCAATTTGTAGTGTCTGTTATTTTTGTCAACAAAAAAAAGTGTAAGTCACACGAATAGATCAGCTGTAATAAATAAATAATTACGAAATTATTTTTTCAAATTGAAGTTAAATTGGAATTCTTTTTTCAAACTGAGATAAATGGAATTCTTTATTCAGAAGTTCAATGGAATGAAGGGGGTATGCGTGGATCGCAAAGCGGACACAAGTACCAGGCGTGCATAAGCGTGCTGGAGGTGTGAAGTGAGGCGCTACGGTGCGGGTTCGTGCGCTAGTAACAACTCACCACCTTCCGTTTCGTGCCACACGATGCCCTCCAGCGTGACCGATGTACCAGGCTCGCAGGGACCCAAGCAGTCCGGCTCGGTGATCGTCCCCACCGATGTACCGACGCACACTTCTGCTGTCTCCTGTAATCGATACATAATATTATAGAAAAAAACTAAAGTAATTTACGGACGTTGACTACAGATAGATACGCTGTTACGATATCAATTTATCGACTTTACATTATCCGATTATGAGTTGGCTGTTGGGCCAATTAAAAAAGTCCAATTGCTCAAATAACAAGGTGTATTTAGTTACAAAAAAGAAGCATAAGAGTTCTTAGTAAAAGCAATATATATTTTTTTACATAGGTATATCATTTTGTTTGTCCTGACTGATTTTCACGGGCCAGACCAAATCAATAGATTCGAAAAACTGCAGGGAGCTGAAATTTTCCTATAGTGATGTGAGTGAACAAGTTTTTTTTTTTAAATTAACCGAAGGTGGAAAATTAAAATAAAAAATATATTTTCGGGTAATGAATTGAAAAAAAGCAATGTTGCAACACTAGACTAAGACGACAACAGCTGAATAATAATAAGAATACTTAAAATATTTGTCATAAGCAAACTTTGCTTTAAAAATTAAAAACAAAAAAAAATCTAATCGATTTAGTCAAACATTCATGCCCTCATTCCGCAACGATATAAATACGATTCCAGATAAAAGATTAGTTCTAAAAGTCTAGTCGTCCATTGTCCATAAAACCTTATTTTATTTTTATTCTTTCGCTCAGGCAATAGAAACGACAATCGTCCACAGTACTCACTGGGATTGCATGAATGCAAAGAACGTTTACGGTGTGGAACATAATCAAATGAAGCCATTTACATTCAGCGGCCGATATGCGAGTAGCGCGACGACATTGCCCGTCTCTTTCACGCGCACGGTTAATGGCATCGCAAATTATGGACTGTAGCATCCCAGCAGTGAATCCGAAGAGATGTCGACTCGCAAATGTACTATCGGAAAAATAACAAAATTTTATGTGAATTTCCCGATATTAAAATCTTTTCACGTTTCGGTAACAACTAATGTGGGGGAACGGTATGCTTTCATAAACATACATAATATACTATGGTTATAGAATATTTATAAAACTTAGAGCCTTTATCGGAAATGTTAGGCGTGTATAAGCTAGTGAAGCAAAATGTACGACGCGAGGTCATGAAACCATATACACTTAGAACACGGTAATAGATGGCAGCACTTTACGAGTTTAAAGTTAGTGTTACGAATACTGATAAGATTTTTCGCTGATGTAAGTTTTAAAATAAAAGTACATAAATAAGATAATTATTAATAAATGTACGTTTGAAAATTCATAATACTTTACATTCTATAAAGTATAAAAGTAAAAAAATAAAGAACCGTTATATTTAATACTATAAATGTAGCTACCAAATATTTTTTAAGAAAATATTGTTTTAGTATATACCATGTAAAGCCGCTTAGTTCATTTACTAGAATACTTTCACAAATATAAGAGTAGCTGTGTTGTAATCTGACAACTATTCGACAACAGCACAAACGTCTAGAGTCTAGACAGTATGTAAAAGATAACCCCCTTGCGATCGACAGCTGAACGCTAACTAGATAATCTTATATAGAACGCTTAATTAAAACATGTTCTCTAAATGTGGATCGTTACACACGCATAATATGCGTATATAATAACATTATCTAAGATTAAAGTTTTAAAAATTTATTATTTATTAAAAGTTGTTACGAAATAACATACCTATAAATGTATATAACGGAATACCTTACTTCATTATAGAATCATAGGAATTTAATCACATGTCTGAACATCTTAAGCGATAACAACAAATCATCGATTAACTCATACCCACGCGTCGTTGAGTATAAATAGCGTAAACGTTGCATTGTTAGACGAAGACAAATGTGCGATCGTCTTACGCCCACTCGGAGACTCTCCGTTACAAGAGACAATACTGTGTTTATTTGTACAGTTAAGCCGCATATTAATATTTCGACACGCCATGTCGCCATTAAGTCCTTTATGAGCGCCTCGTCGCTGTAAATCGAAATAGGGGAGGCATTGTACAGTGCACGGAACGACTAGAGGGGTCGCACGGTCGCAACGTCAATGTTCGCTCCAAGTCTACTGCAAACAAGGGCCGCCAGCTGCCGCTATATCTCGCCGAACGAACTTTACGGCGAGCACTTGAAAAAAACTTCGTTTCGCATTAACATTTCAATAAAACTCGAGCTCGCACTAGCGTATCGGACGCAAATAAGACTCGGAGGCGCGGCGGTGTCAAAAGACAATAGGTAGTAAATCAATTCAGGCGACAGGAACAAAGGAGCGTGCTGGGACGAGAATGTAATGAGCGCGTAGACTTCGATTAAGACGCCGAAGGGAGACATTTGAAGATTTCTCTTTGTGGCGCATCGCAGGAACTAATTTGTAGGCTCCGTTGCTTCGCCCCGCGAAGGAAAGCGCAGCCGCCGACAGCTACATGCCTAATGACTCGAAACAGACCGACCCTTGACTCATGTTATATTGCTAAAATAGTAGCATCATTTGTGAGGGACCATAAACGACAAATTTCTCTTAGATTGTCATACACATTTGGCAGCTGCCATCTACTAAAAGCTGAAAACGATATGTAACAGCGTAACCAAATTATAATACATTAAAGCGAGGGAAGTGTTTATCATTGAAATAATTTAGGGAAATGGCACATTTTAGAGCTAACGTTCATGGTGGACGGGCGCCGTGTCGTGCCAACGGCAATAAATAGCGGGGCGGGGTCTAGAGCATCTTGTTTATTGTACGCTAGCTGGCAAGCAAAACATAAATTTTCTGCTATGAGGTAAGTGGCGACAAAGACTATTTGTACCAGCTAATGGACCGAAACGCTCGATTAACTTTCAGCGATTGTGTAAATCTGTTGAGAAGAATTTTGCGTTAAGTGTAAACTCTATAAAGCGAAATTGAAGGGACCGAATATTTTATGATGTTATAAAGAGTTTTCGTTAAACAGAGAGTAGACTAAAACAACAATAAACTTAGAATTTAGTACACACTTTTATAATCCATTCTTGAGTAACAATTGTATCCACGTTTCGTGCTCCTCCATTCACATTACCGTAGTTAATGCGGTGACGTTGTTTAAATTTTCCAAGCAATCCTTCTGATGCCTCGAAATCAGTTATGGCAAGTTTTTCAGCAATTTTTTCTGCTTTTGCTTTCATAATCGGTCCCGAGACAGGCATATTATTCTGACGCTGTTTCCAAAACCATGACAACATTGCCTGATCCACATCTTCAAATTTAGGCTTTTTTAGTTTCTTAGAAGACTTTCCATCCAACTCCGCCTGTAGAAATTTTTCCTTATTCTTCCAAATGGTAGACACAGTAGATGGACTGAATCCAAAGCGGTTGGCAACATCACTTTTTTTTCCTCCCTTTTCTATCGCACCAATTAACGACACTTTTTCGTCATTACACAAAATCTTTCTTTTAGTCATCATGTTTACAGTTCAAAAGTTTGAATGAAACTAAGAGTATGATAACGAGAAGCATAGCATTAGGACCATAACAGGGAAGTATATACTAAGTAAACACGTGCTAGGCAATTACAATAAACAATGAACACATTTCTATGAATTATGTGTAAGAAATATTTACGACTCTATGTCGGTATTGTGTTTGAAGGTCAGAGAAATTCATGTTTATTAGGGTTTAAATAATGACATTCTTTCGCTATTGAGAGTGGTTGTTACGTTATATAGAGTTTACATATATACATTTCGTAAAAAGATATTTAAAGCTAGCAACGTAGACCTAAACTACGATATTTTCAAATAAACATATCATTTAAAGAATATGACTTTTCATTACTGAGTCCTTTAACAGTAGCCGAAATATTTATCTAGTACAATATACAGTAGGTGTATTATATCGCTCTGAAATTAGACTTGTTAAACATCCGCCAATCGAACGCTATTATTTGCTCATTTTAAACTGCTACTTTGGTAGTAATAATGACAATTGCGCAACCAATTGTAGCCTGATTTAAAACGCCACAGTTACACATACATATTCATAGATCAGAAGAAGAAGAGAAGGGAAAATTATATAATTAATCTATAATATAATATTATAAAGAGTAAAGAGTTTGATTGTTTGTTTGTCTCAGGAACTACCAATGTGATTAAAAATAAATCTTTTTGCGTTAGATAACCCGTTTATTGAGGAAAAAGACTTTATATCATCATGCCCCAACTACCCAAGGGAGCGGAGCAGTAATATAATACATATCACAATCTATTCCTTACTAACCATTAAAACGTACCTAGGGACGAACCCGAGCGAAGCGAGGGTGGACTGCTAGTAATAATATAATTAAAGAGTTCACACTCAGAAGAAGTTTTTTTGCGGTCCTTAAGTGAATCACGGATTACTTTTCTAACCTGACAGTGTTTTATGGTACCTTAAAATCCTTCATATATTGTTTTAAATTAACTTTTAATATTGCCGCTCATTCTAATGATAAACAGACAAGTCATTTTTAATATAATATTAATTTATGAGTTCCACGTATTTCATGGGGGTGCCTAATACTTTAAGCTAAAGCAAGGCAATCACGTAAAGAAAATGCATTGATATGTAATTATTGCAAAGTTGGAGATATTTATGTAGGTAAATATTTTAGCATCTAATATGATATTATGTATAAAAACAGTTAATACTTAAGAATAAAATAAAAATCCAATAAAATTTTGACCGCTTTAACTTGAGACGCTATAAAAACCCTTTACGGTTGGATTGATAGCATCAGATTATATTGCAAATTATTAACAGTTTCGTATATTACAACCGAGTTTCTGGAAAAAAAATAAAATTGTAATATCAAATAATATGATGAAATAATTTTCAATAAAATAACTTATCGAGAATGTAGCAGATATAAATATAAAAAATATTTTAGTGAAATGAATCGAAAGGCGTAATTTGAAAACTGAAAACAATCGCACCCTCCAGAGTCATGGCAGTATTAATTAAAAATAAAACCTCCCTCCATCGGCTGACGCTATGGTAATTAAAACAAAAATAACTGTAACGTAATAACATTCAATTTATAATTAAAGGCTTGGAATTGGATAAGCGATTCCCTTTTCAATTATTTAGTTTTACAGCTTCATTTGAACTGTAACAAGTTTTATTTGTACGGTTGCAATATTTATAAATGAATAAACATAAAAATATTATACTACTAAAGATATGATATAGATAATTTCTAAATGATAATTTATAATTTATGATAAATGATAATGATAATAATACTGTAATAAATCGGAAAATGTGTTTATTAGTTTGGCGGTTTATTTATTTATTATATTATATATTATTCTGCCGTCATGATAAAGAAGGCCGCAACTTCGTCAAAGTTGATTGCGAGGTATTTGAAGTTTTCTCTTAGTAGGTACTTAGTAGTAACTTATACGTAGTTACGATGAAAATGATTATTGTATCTCTGGATTCATAAGACTTAGAGCTGAAGACTTATGAGTAAGACTATAAAGTAACATTTTTTTTTTGCTGATTCCGAATCTGCGTTTAAGTCATTTTTGACCAAATTATTAGTTAGGATCTTCTTTATTATGACGGCAGTATTTATAGTATATATATATATATACAATAAGTAGGTACAAAACTTTTGTCTGATTGCTAAAAGCAATCTCTACCAGTCAACTTATGGTGGTCTCCCTTTTAAGTTACGACAGAAAATTAACTGCATGTTTTTCACAGTGTATACAATAGTGTATTAAAGTGACATTATAGCATTTATTAACATTACAGCATAAGTAATATATATAAGTTATATATTCCATAGGTTTCATTATAAGTCTGATGCAAAAAGTCTCACAAAGTTATTTATAAATGAAAGATACATGAATAATTTCAGAATGATAATAATTGAAATTCCATGAAAAATATGTGATATAGACCTCTTTCCATATTTTTATTTATGAGAACTTATACGACAGTAAAATGCAGACACAAAGAGATAACAAACATTCCAAGCCATTTGAACGTACATCCAATAAGAATCTAAGTTGTATGGAATTTTTAAAGGCAGATATTAAAATAAAGGTTATAAGAACTAATGAAATTCCATGCGTAATATTTTTACAATAATCAACCGCCTTTCCTTTATCACGGAGATATTTAAAAAACAGTGTCTTTTATTACTAAATGACTCCACTTCATTAAAGCCATAAAGATATTCGTATGCTTTCAATCATTTCTTAATATCGATTTATGTTTATTAAAATATTATCTTTAATAAAGAGGAACAAATTTAAATTGTTTTTTTTTTTTACGTATATTACTTAAGAGATGTATTTAAGATAAAAAAGGAAACTGGTTATTAGATATAAATTAAAAATTCTATTTAAGTAGAAAAAAAATTGCTCTTTTAAAGAATATTTTAAAATATAAATCACTATTATTTTATTAGAAAATTAAAATTTATTACAATAAAAGTATTAAAGTTTTCTTTTCAGTACCTACACTCTCTACAAGCATTAAAATATACTCATTGCTTTTTGTGATAGTGCACATAATTTTATTACTGGCAACATCACAAGATTTAATTTTAATGGAAGGACAAATGATTGCGGATTTAAAATGGCAAGACTTTAAGCATTAAAAATAAAAAGCTTTTGCATAATGGATGTACCTAATTGGATTACAATTTTAAAAATTGTACCTCCATTTAAATGTACCAATGTACCTTTTAATAAGTTACTGGTGTGTTATAATTAAATTATAATATAATCGGTAGGCAATAGTGACGAGAATTTGGTCTCTAATCATAATATTATTAAATTATGGAAACCCATTCGAATTGATTAAAATTAATTTCCATTTTAACTTATGGATATTCTCATGTGTATGGATGTGTTTAGCTCAAAATCAAATGAGTTTTTTATGAAAATTAATTCTTCAGCATATATTTTAGACAGATAACAATATTTATATGTATATCAAATGTATATTCCTTATCATAAAATTTATGTCATCCAAATTTTTAATATGGTCCCACACATCGATATACGTATTTAAATCGTCGCGAAATAGGGCAATACATTATTTTTTTTAAATCTTTTAAGCCAATCAAGTAGAAAACGAACAAATTAAAACTTATTTATGTAATTGAATTATTGAACATTTGCTTCAGAAGAAAAATCTAATATATGTATATAAAATTTCAAAGATCACTTTTATTATGATCTACCTTTTATTATATCACATACTAGCGACTCAACCTTGCTTTGCTTCGGGTTCGTCCTTAGACAAAAACAAATCTATCCTACGGGAACCGTTCATTTTTCCGGGATGATATTTAGCCTATAGCCTTCCTCAATAAACGGGCTATTTAATGCAAATTAAAATTTTTCAAGCCGGATTAGTAGTTCCTGAGATTAACGCGCTCAAACAAACAAACTTTGCCTCTTTATTATATTATATTAGCATAGATTAGCGATAGCTATACAAAGACTAATATGAATAATATGCATTTAGTGATAAGTAGGTACTTTAGTTTTCATTAGAGCATTAATCCGATTTCGTTGGCTATAAATTTTTATTACATAACCAATAACAACGATACACATCAAAGATTATCTAAATAACACCATAATCCTCTTAATAAGAAGAGTGAATTATTTTATATTATTTATTAATTAACGTTCCGATAAGCTATCTCTGACTTCAACAGCACGCACTTAAATAATCACTATAAAATATTTTTAGCAATAACAACATCTGTCCTTAAAACATAATCGTAAGATACAATACATAAAAATATAATGTTTAATAATTAAATGTTAACAGCAATAAATGAAACTTAACTTCATCAAAACAAAAAGCTTTTATATCCAACAAAAAGCTCCTCTAAAAAGCTCGAGATATTTAATTACGAAGAAATACCACGGAGCCATATAAAGAGCGTGTTGCAAAAAACGTGGTAATCTTGGCGCACTCGCTTATTTCAGAAAGAAAATCTGATTCATATCTTTGGCAAACCTCCTTTATTATTAACTACAATATTCTTTAATTTGGTGTAAGCACGCAAAGCGCCTCGAATAAATAAAATAATGAAATCCAGACAAAAAGAACAGTGATGCTAAAACACTTTGTACGCCTATAAGCTATCTCTTAGAACGTTTAGTACGATTTATGTTTATTTATAAAGGACAATGAACATTAAAGTATGGACCGCCATCAAATGTTGTTTTAGACAGTTTATTCAAAACGTTTTATTTAACGGTAACGGTAGATTGCTTAAGGACGCAGACGCTAATGTTGCCAACTATAATTTTGATGAAACGATTAAGAAGTCAATTCTTAAAGATCAATATCTTAAATTGGCAATATGAATAATATAAAATGCTCGAATAGATCGATCTAAAATTTCGAAGACATATTATTATTGTTCTGTTATCAATTAATAAAATGACTATTTGTTTTTCAATTGTTATTTTACGAGACAAAGGACACGCGAATAAATTAATATCGATATATATTAATATCGATATTAATTTATTTCTTACCGCTATTCCACGCGGACATGACTTGTACAGTAATAACTAAGTGTACATTTGTTTTGTGTATATAATTAAGTATATTTGTAATTTCCTATATCGATATATATTCGATTACCTAACATTATTATGTTTAGTAATCGCAACACTTGCAGGTCACATTTTATTATTGTTTAATTTGGAAAGTCTTATTTTCTCTTAAATAAAATACCTTGTCAAAGCAGATAGACTGCGCATCAGACGATAGGGAAAATAATTTAAATATTATTTTCACTTTGAAATATGAAGCAGGAATAATCAATACCAAAAATGTATATTGCCTTCAACAATTGAGATTCAATTAGGTTCGAAAATAAAAAATCATCTCAAGAACATTAAATAAATAGTATGAAAAGTTATTCTTTCCAATCTCAACAAGATTATTGACATTAAATGGAGAAGAGACATAAAGTGCTATCTTCGTTTTACCCTATTTTTCTCTGAGGATACAAAAATAAACAAGCGACGTAAACACCGATTGCCCCTCTAAATCACCCTCGGGCACGAGTGGCCGCGGCATCCGTGACTCTTTCGACGACATGTTATTTATTCCCCTTCTCAACCTCTTTACGGACGCAATATCGAAAGGAGATTTTTATTCTGTCTAAGAGAAAGATAGGGACAGATTAATACAAATCTTCCTTCACAATTTAGGATCGGATCAATTCGGAATAAATAATGAGTATGATCATCGGTAAAACAAAATAAAACAGTCCCCTAAGCGATAGACCCTAATTTGTTTCGTTAAATTCTTTATTTAACTTCATTTCTTATATATGTATATTCAAAAGATAAAACCAACCAAACATAAAAAATAAAGAAATAAAAAGCTGATAAAAGTAGCTGCTCAAAATACCGAGCGTATTGTAAATATTCATGATCTTCCCAACTCATATAAATATTTGTCGAGACAGCCAAGCGCGTTAATGAAACAAGATGCTAACTCAAGACTCACAAAGCTTTTAAATTATTCCAGTCGCGTCTCGCATCTTTGTGCTCAGGCTATTATTTCAAATTATTTTTAATTGCGTAAAAGCAAGCGAAAAACACAATAACAGCACTTTAAGTTAATTACTCTTGCAATAAAGTATTCAAGGAGCTTCTCGAGACGCAGGACCGTACCTAATACAAATATTAAAGCGTAACCTTTCCGCTTTAACAATTCTTGAAAAGAAAATGGACCGTGAAAATCGTAACACAACAATGGCTCGTAATGAAATCTCTTTTTTTTACGGCTACGTCGGGACTGAGCAATTTTAACCTCGTTTTCATTGAAATTCACATTTCATCCGAATAACAAAGGGTTGGCTCTTTACGAAACGTCAATTGTGAGAAGGGTAGCCAGCGGCTTCCAGAGCTCCTCCGCGGACATAGATTCATGGATTGCGGACATGTGGGACGACACTGCACTATTTATACGGGCACAGGCACGGGCTCGTCCGTACTCGTGTAGTGTATACCTACATTGCCAGACTTACTGAATTATGCATGAGAGCCAACGAATGTTTTAAAAAGTTAACAAGGTTTTCCGAGCTTTTTCTTTGTTCTGCTATTTTACCGAGGAAAACAAATTGCCTGTACTCCCTACAACACTAAAAACATGATTCACCTACATGTATTAGATGCTGACGTTATGAATTTTTAAAGAAAGTCGTGAGCAAAATAAATAATTTTATAGAGTACCGGCAAATAGCAGTGGTATAAAAGTAATGTGTCATGACTTTTAACAGTATAGGTAGGTGATATAAAATTTTGATTAGATCATTATTGAAAACCAGTCTACACTCTAGATAGAATAGTAGACTATTTAAAAAAATTAAATTAAAAAAACAACAACATTTCGACTTTTAAGAACATAATAGTAGTATTATGTAGACATGACCGTTTAAAATAATTTAAGCGTTATATTCATAGCAAGTACATCCTTTCCGAGCTTTATCACGAGCTAATCTCCTTAGTGGGAGAACAACAATTAAAGTGTAGTCCGACTAAAGTTAGCTTTTAGTGTAGTTCTAAAAGTTGTGGTTTCCCGTACCGCAGGCTTTGGTGCGGATATCTAACCGATAACAGGATTACCGCGCCCTCCCGCCTTGTTACCGGGTAATTCGCACGCAAACTTTATCCAACCCTCCACACGATACTTTCTCTTAATAATTTATTCAAACTTACATGTTTATGAATATAAGACAACGTACAACACGCAAATCGTTTTAGCATCACTAATATATTTAAATAACCTATATAATAAAAATGAAATGAAGCTTGTTGGTAAGCGCATCACGTGAGAACGGCTGGACCGATTTGGCTGTTTTTTTAAATGGTTATATCTTATATATTTAAACGAGAAATTCTTTTATATTTATATCTTTATATCTTTATTTATTTATACCAGCGATTTCGGAAACGGCTCTAACGATTTCGCTGAAATTGGGTATGTGGGGGCTTTCAGGGGCGAAAATTCGATCTAGATTATTCTCATGTCTGGGAAAACGCGTGTTTTCGAGTTTTCATGCGGTTTTCTTTTGCATTATTCTACGCAGAATATGGTCGATAATTTCTTACACTCATGTATAAGTATCGTGGTCAAGCGACCAAGATGCAAGATTAACAAATCAATAGGTTTGTCTGAGATCGAATCTCGATCGGACACAAAGTTTTACTTTTCTTTTGTATTTATTCAAGTTTTTAGTTCTTTTTATCTAAATAATACGATATAACAAAAAAGTACACCGAGCGAAGCTCGGTCGCCAGGTACTTTGTACTTAATATGAGGATTTTCAAGGAAAATGAAGTTCCGGTCCAGACCTGGGAAATTTCTGAAATACTATTGTAATATGTTTTCTTCTTTAGTATTTTGGGCAGGGTAGTATTAACAGGACAACGTAAGTCAGCTAATCTATGCATATAATAAAATTCTAACGGAGTCGAAATATTTAATGGAAAAGCTTATTGAAATAGTCATTATCGATACAGAGGCCGAATCTATAGTTTTTAGAATTTTTGTCTGTCTGTGTATCTGGGAACGCATCACGAGAAAACCACTGGACAGATTTTGATGAAATTTGGTACAATGATAGCTGGTTATCCGAGTCAACATATAGGATACTTTTTACTGCGTAAAAATATGCCATCTCTGAGAAATCTGTACTAACCGTTAAAACTACTACTGAAACAAAAGTGTGAAATAACTTTACACAAAAATAACTTTAAATATTGACAAAAAAATGAATGTTACTAGAACAATTATCTTTACGATGAATTACCGGTCGTCGCCAATGCAAATACCAATTGAGAATATTATTAGATATTATATAATAGCAAATAAAGTTTGAACAGTTGACGGGAGTCGTGAAACCTTTACGACAGTATAAAATGGTAATGGATTAACTTGATCGCCGCAGTCGGCGTTTAACGAGCGACCTGAGCCAACTTCCTCAATAAAATAATAGTCTTTCGGCCTCGTACCCACGGGCATAAATACGGCTTTTAAAAAATATTAATGATCATGAAACACGAATACCTTTAAATAGCGTGGGCTCATCATAACAGGATTCGACTAACTATATATAGAGATAATGTTGAAAAGATATGTATGTACATCGACGTTACCTATAATTAAAAAGTTTTTAAGCAATATAATAATTTAAATGATTGCGTTTTAATTGAGCCAATCTATAAAATGTAAACGTTAGTGTTATTTAACGTCGCTATTGACGTTGAATAATAAATGTTGAAATAAACTATTTATTATAATAAATGCTGAATTTTAAACACATGATAGTTCAAATAACAAGAAATGATAGTTATACTCTGAGGGGCGGATAGGACTAGCGAGATAATAGGGGTCAAAATTGGTTGGCAGTTTATGGAAATATAAATCCGTTTATGTCCCAAATGATATTGTAATACAGGCGGAGTTGGGGCGGAAACTTTAAATAATATTGTTTTTTTATGCGCTAGCGTGGTGCTGACGACACGCGAGTTACAATGTTTGCTGTTTAATGGACTATTAAATTTACGACCGGGCTATACAGATAGTAGGTACTGCACTACTTTAAACTTGTGCTTAAATAATCATTTCAATTTATTATTATAATAAAAGTACATTTTACATGTTTTACAACACAACAAAGAGCCAGAAATTTAATAACTAAGATCTGACACAAATAATAATCAAAGAAAATATAGATTTCGTGTATACAATGACTGAATACATTAAACAATTCTATCAAAATAATTTTCACTGAGTTGAATACAAAATTATTTAGATTTGATACAAATAAACACATTATTGGTGCCTAAATTTCAATTCGATGAGCCTTCATGAATACAACACAAATAATATCACAGCTGTTTAATATGAAACATTCACTAGATTTAAAAGGCAAAAGTAAAAAGATTTTATTTTGCTTTTTCTCGCGTAACATGCATGTGACTGATACTCGGCAACGTCTTTTCTAGATGCGAGATGAAAGTAACATACGTGATATGAGATACTCATATCATACGAGTAGGCATATGTACAAGACACGGGTCCCTTGACAATAATGTTTTAAACCATTAGTTTTTCGCCAAAACGTTGATTTAGAAATCTCATAAGCTATAATACATATACCTACTGTGAAATTTCAACATAAAGTTAATCTTTCCTTAACATCTTTCATAAATAAATTACCTGTAGATTCTTAAATCAAAACAAGATTCATTATGACAGATTAAAACAAAAAAATATGAAGCGTATATTCTAATAACATATTAATTATGGCAAATAGAATAGTCTGTCGTAATTAAGAGTCCATTTTGCGATCCTCTTAAAATTCACTGCGCGCTGGGGAGGTTCAAAGGCGAAATAATTAAAGGCGAGGGCAAGAAAATGCTGGGAGATCAAAGGAGGAAAACTCCCCTCGTAGTAAATAAAACGGTGTTAGGGATTTTCGTGTTTGCTACTGTTACCTGCGTCAGATTATATTGACGCCAGTTCGCCTCAAACTTGATTAAATATTTCGCTTGCTGTAATTAACAGACGTACAAATGTGCATTTTGTGGGATTCGGAGAGTAACACATTTAATCATTGTATTATAATGAATTTTAGCAAAGCAAGGCTAAATAAAATTTTATTTGACATAATATGAGCAATGATTAGGTAATGTGTCTTATCTCGATGTTTTAAACTCAAGAAGTATTTGTGCTTTCAAATCTTATTATATAACTGACTAAAATATTAAAAGAAGAAGCTTTTATCTATATTATATTGACCTTTAAAGTGTATAGTAATTGTAAAAGTATTCTAAATGCATTCGCCCAAACAGTACAAAACGTGAATCCAATTAACCGTGGTTACGAGTGACAGTTCCAAATGAAGTTGCAATTAAACTCAACTGCGTATTAATGGTCTTCCAATTAGGTTGCCATTAAAATGTAATTACAGCGTTTTCAATACGAATGCGTTCTGTTTCTAAAAATATACCAAGTATTATTTTTTTTCGTAGACGATAAATAAGTCTCAGACTAAGGAATAATATATGAGTGTCATAGGACTAAACATGAAGACAAACAAAAATGTTTTAAAATAATATAAAAATGACAATTTAGATACTGAGTGACAAGTAAATAAATATTAATAAATAAAAATAGCTTAAATAAAGTAAAAGTAAAGAAAAATATCGAGAATAGCAGCATAAACGGCAAATCACGCTACTATTTTTGACTTTGAAATTTATACTGGCGGACGTCTCTATATCTCTATCTCTATGGTTAAATCGAAAGTCTTTAGAGTCAATTCAATTACTTGATACTTGTGGAAGGTTAAGAAGTACGATAAAGTAAAGCACTTATAACAAAAAAAAAAATAAACTTGTATCGTACAGTAAATAAAAATCGTTTTAGTATTTTTTATACTACATTCATAATTTTATTTGTTTGGCTTTTTAATAAAAACGATATAAAACTAAAAATTTCTTAATAAAGTTAAAGTTTGTATAATAAGAACAAAAGATTCTGGTTTTAATTTTGTTTCTTTTTGTCCTCTTTCTTTTTTCTTTAGAGTTCTTTGTTTAGTTTTCAGTCCCTTTTAGAAAACCGAATTTAATTCTATATTTTGATAAATCATTTACAAACTTTTATTAACCTTTTGTCTAAATAAGGTATTTAATTTTTTTTTAAATGTATGATACTTGAATTTGATGAAAACAAATGTGAACATCTATTAGGTCCATAATACATATAATAAAATTGTAACAAACAGATCGCTGTCTGTAGTCTGTACATGGAAGATATTTAAGATAAACTATTATCGGGAGAACAGAAAACAATGATTTTTAGAATTTTTGTCTGTTTGTCTGTGCGTTTGTGGGCCGCTAATCTCAGAAATGTGTTAACCAATTTGTGTGCGATTTTCACTAATGTGTTGTAGTAAGCTTCACTTAATATTTAGCATATGTTATATTTCAATCAGTTCGTAAATAAAAAAGTTATGGCAATTCAAAAAATCATCTAGGGACGAAACCCAAGCGAACCGACCCAATGATGAGTCCCTAGTAGAAAATATATTCATACAATCAAAGAAAATTGTCATAATCTTTTATTAAAATCAATTATTTCTAATAATATATGTATATATAATATATGAAGGTATAATTAACATAAAATCCACGTCCATACCTGTACCATACAAAATTAAACACCTTGTTCACCATCGCAGCAATAAAATACGCAGAATCGGTAGAGCTTACCTGAAAAACAAAGAAACTACAATTAAAGATAATTCATGTTTTTGTAACCTCAATATAATTCATATTTCACTTTACGAAAAAACGTTAAAATGAAATTGTTTCACTGGCAATCTTTTTAGATTCAAAAGAAATTGTTTCCATATTTAAGGAACAAATAGTTACTAAAGCAAAAAAATATATAATTTGAACATTAATAATTCATTTTATTAAAAAAAACATCTATAAAGCAAACTTATAATACTGATATTCTATTTTATACTTCATAAATGTTTACTGTTTATTCTTATTCAATACCTACATGTTATGAACGTATGATATTCTATTAAAAATGAGAATCAATTGTAAAGAAATAATATAAAACTTATTTAAAAAATATCTCAAGTAATTGTTTTAACATGTAGAGAAAGTTATATTGAATAACATTCTATTCAATTTCAACATAAATTTCAACATGAGAGTAAAATCAAATGTTTCATGGCAAGTTATGATGATCTAAGGGCCATAAAATACTCAGTTTAATTATATCCTTCGCTTTTGATTTGATTAATATTTATTGATGTTGTATAAATTCTCATCATAAAATCTAACAATTCTTGTGCTACATTTAACTAGCACCAATTAACACCTATTAAATTTTATTATAATTGTTATATGCATATCAAATATCAATATATTGTATAATTTATAACTCAAAGAAGAGTTCTACGTTTAATTATTTTTAAATTAAGCTATCGTAACTACGCACAAATTATAAAAAAAATCTATTCATATTTTCTTCTACCTTATCTATACAGATAAATAAAATTGAAATGTCTGTTTGTAATGACAAAATAACTCTTAAGTTATTTTGACATTACAAACTTAAAAGCCTTTTACTGCATTTTTATGCATATGAAATATGCGGTTTTTATAAGAAAAGCACAACTTTTAAAAATTTTGTCAGTCTGTCTGTTTGTTTGTTCCGGGCTTCGGCTAATCTCCGAAACAGCTGGACTGATTTTGACGGGACTTTCACTGGCAGATAGCTAATGTTATAAGCAGTAACTTACGCTACTTTAATTTTCGAAAAAGAATTAACATTCCGCTAAAAAATATTAAAACGTACCTAGGAACACACCCGAGCGAAGCCAGGGTAAGTCGCTAGTTTCTAAATAATAACGCTTCACATCTAATTAAACATGAGAAATGATACAAGAAAAATTATAGAAACTTAGAAAGTTTGAGACCTAATGATAATTTCAATATAAATAAATTTTCAGATTGAATCATACGATATGTTAATAATAAATTGCATTCAATATCAAATATAAGCAAAGTAATTACAAAAATAAAGCTGGTTGTAATTCGAAGCCGACATTCAATTAAGATACTAACAATTAATAAGTCCGACGGCCTTCCAATGACATTTCCGTTCCACTGGAGATAAAGTGTACTGTTTTTGTCTCTAAATATTGGTTCTTAGAAGACTACGTTTTTATGTTTATTTATATAAAATAAATATAATGGTTATGTCAAAAAACTTTGTATGTCATTAGAGGTCGCATATCCAAAAAAGACGATATAATTTTTATCTCAATCAAATCGGCGTCGGCACAAGTTATTAGTACCTACCTAAATTAGGGTCGCGGTAACACATAGCTCGACCGATTTATAGCCAGCATTCGTTAACCACAATTTATACATTGCCATTTGCCGCACCATCGTAAAATTTAATCGCATCATTTTTTTGTATCGTATTAAGTATAGAGTATTGTAACCACGAAATCTGATGTAATTCGTAATAAGCTCGCAAAATACATTTAATTGTTAAAAATTAACATTCAAATTAGGGAAGTGCTGTTAGCGGAATTAAAACGAGTTTCACTCATAAATCGTCTGGAGAGGGTGGCGAGAGCTCGCCGCTTTATTGGCTCCACGTCGACATCGCGCTAATAAATGAAGCAGAAAACTTCTACGAGTGTTATGTAGTGCGCCGTTTGAGCGGAAGACATCACCGCATTCAACCAAAAACTGCGTCTATCTGTAGCAGTGTAGAGGTGAAGTTTCGATGGGACAAATTTTATAGCCTCCTCGAGTATATCCATCCCTGTTCCTCTAACGGGATACGAGGGAGATGAAGCGAGCGCATTATGGGTTATGAAACGAACTCGGTCGCTTCATGTTAGTGTTACCCCAGCGAAGAAAATGAAATTATGACCGTAGCGCGTGCAAAGAAAGCGCATGACGAGTCCAATTCAACGGAGCGCCGACGAAACGTTATAAAGTTCGTTCGAAATGTTTCCACTGGCTGCCTGCTCTGCAGCAAAACAAATTAACCCACCCTCCGCTCTCTGCGAGTGCTTACGTAATCTTTGTGACTGTTTATAATATAGGAACACTGAAACAACGACCCTCGTGCATCTCTGAGCTGCTCATTAAAAATAAATGAACGTCTCTACGAGAAACTAGAAAGGCTTTTAGAGTGCATCGACAAAGAAAATGTACTCCAATAACTTAAATTCTAATGTTAAATTCAATGACCGAGACAACTCTTTATGGGACTACTGTTGGAATAGACAACTTGATTATAATGTATCAAATGTATTATTAGGCACGGTGGGCGACGCGTTGATATACGATAACGACGTCCTCTATTATAGTATCTATTACGAAAGTGGTTAGCGCCACACAGATATACACGGTTTCTATGTACGAGGAAGTAAGCCATTATCAATATAGCAGATCAATATAGTCATTATGGTGATTAAATTGAAAGCATGCTTTGACGTCTGTAATCACAGACATAGACCAGATAATTGATATAATTTATATTAATTAGCTACATATCTCAATTATCAGTAAATTGCATATTTATATAAACTATAATTGAAATATCTTCATTTAATACTTTCTTAGATTTACGCGAATGTGTGACATTTTAAATAAAACTATCTTTACGGATTTTTTTCGCGAAATTATGTTGATTTTTGGTTCCCGACGTTTCGTATGCTTTACAGCAATCATGGTTACGGGAGAGACTAAATTTTAGATGTCTCAAAGGCTTATAGTTGTTACTGACAGTGCCTACACACAAAATTACAAAAATGATTTCAAAAATACAAAAAAATGGCTCCAAAGTACCTTTATAATATCTATGAATTTTAATTTTAAACATTTTGTATTATTTTACTAGGTTTTATAAAGAAATGTGAAAATAGAAAAAAAGTGTAGAGTATATATACTTCAGTGTTTAGAGTCCTAGATGTCTAATGTTAGTAAACCATGACTTATTTATTTATTTTAAAGTTCACTTAATTTTTTAAAATTTAGTTTACTACATATATACTGAACTAATATTTAAAAGACTAAGTTCATCGCATAACTTAATAATTTAATTGACAAAGGAATCAATCCTTACTATCTAAGCTATCGAACACCGACAAACCAGTAGAAGTTATCGGAAGACGTTCAACGCAAAGGCAATAAGGAAATGAATAAGTAGTGCGGCCGTTTATTTTTACACTATTCCTCAATACACATTAATTTATAATGCAAAATGCAAAAACAATCATTGTAGGTAAAGTTTTTATAGACTACGCAATAATAGGTACTATGTATTAAAAATAAACTTATTTTATATGCTTAGTCGATATTATATCAATAAAATCGATTTATTTACCGATTCTATTATATTGAGGATATTATAAGTATCAAATCGAATTAATTTATTATCGAATCAAGTATACGCTATCAGTTTAGTTTATCGATATACAGAGGTTATCAAAGTAATAATCATTGAGAAAGGCACCATGGGAACAATAATATGAGTGGAGCGTAATAACTCTAGAGACACTAGCGGTCGTCTTACTGGGAAATATCTTTCGTTCTTCACAACATATAAAAATAAAAACTGTAGAAATGTAGAAGTAACAAAAGCTATTAGCGACATCATCCTTAGTTAAAAGCCTTTAGAATATTATTTAAATACTTTATCATCTATAGAACTAGCATTTTTTTTGTGGGGAAGCCTAATTCTTTTTCTATACTCTACGCTATACTCCTTATAACATCAGCTATCTGCCAGTGAAAGTCCCATCAAAGTCGGTCCAGCCGTTTCGGAGGTTAACCGGAACAAACAGACAGAATGACAAAAACTTTAAAAATGATGAAAAACACTTTCTTCAGTAAAAAAGCTGTTATTTTGACATTACAAACTGACACTTCAATTTTATTTGTCTGTATAGATATTACTTTAAATTAAGGTACTAAGACATTATTCAGACTCTTATGATTTACGATTACGTGCGAATGTCTAAGGTACCTACTCTACAACCTACTTTCAACTAAAGGGAGACAGACATATTTACACATTTACTCACAAATGAACACATAACTGTCTCATTACACTCAACGCCTCGACGCAGCAGTATTTTAAATTTTACATCATCAAAACGATATGTGTGACTGAGAAGATATTATGTGAGAACGGGTAAAGAAAAGAGACGGAAGATTTAACATTATGAAATAGGGTCGCCATATAGAACCACTGTGGAATTTTAAGACTTAAATATAAATTCAATAATAATAATAAAAACAGAAATAAATAAATAAATAATAATTAGTAATAAAATAAAGTATTTGTACGTTAAGTATGCTGTTGTTCGTATCCTTTTTTGTATTTGTTGTACAACGATAATTATATACGAAGAAACTTGTAAATAATATTCAGTAATTTGTAATTCTCGAGTAAATGTAATGTAGTATCATCTATTCACACATAGATGTAGAGCATTTTTTTTTTTGACAAAGATCTTTTTCCCATTTTATACGTATATAATAAATTAATTAATATTATTAATCGGTGTTTAATATAATGAATTATTATTACTTATGAGCATGTTTCTCTCCATAAATATGTAATTAAAGATGTACATAATATACTCGGATGCGTCTGGTCACCCTATCACATGCCGTGTGGTGTGGTGTTGAGGTTAATAGCGCTATTTGTACGAGATGTTATCACTGCGACACCGGACTTAGCCTGTATATTGACTTTTTGTACGTTTTACGCTTAACTAAATGTGAGACGACTCTTGGCACTCATTTTGATCTTCGAAAGACAAATATATGTATTTTTTGTTGTTTAATGTAAATTAGGAACAAAAAAGAAAATACAGTGCCAGTATTTAATTTTTTTTTTTCTGTATTTTTTTACGGCTTCAATTTCTTGTGTGTTTATACTTTTATAATGGATATATAATCGCGCACCGCCTTACATGGGTACGCACACTAAATACGATGTCTTTAACGTGTCACGTTGAATTAAAACGGTAAAGAAACTAAACGATATTGTTAGATCTATTTTCAATTAAAACATAATCGACAAAATCAAAATAATTATTATATATATAATGGATCATTAAAATTTAACATAATGACCACTTTTAATTATTATAATGAAATGTATATTTACTGTTCACATTAAACTTAATATGATTTTTAAAAATATTGTCTTTAGAGTGCTAGTATTAGTGTTGCGCAGCGGGAGCATTATGATATTAATACATAGTTATTGCTTCTCAAATCTTTTAAAACAATATATATATATAAAGATTACATTTATAGATATGTGAATAAGGATGTTGAATTATTTAAATAAGTTTTTGTTTAAATTTGCCTTTTATCTAACATTTTTATAATGAAACAAAAACCTTTATATAAAAATTAAAAAAAAACTGAACTCATGGTCTAAGCTATTGGACCAAACATTTTAGAATTTCCAGGGACCTAAAGCATTCAATTTAAATTCGTATGAAATTGCTACTAATTTAAAATGTAAATAAATGTAGCAAAAACATGAAGTGAGGGAAGAAAATTAAATAATGATGTGTACTTTATACTGTTATGCTTAATATAGTTACTGCTTACTAACTTCAAAGAAAAATTCACAAGGTGATTCCAATACGTAACATAACGAAAAACTTAACAAACACACTAGTCGCCGCTACAATTTTCGAAGGTTCCCCTCGATTTCTCTGGGATGCTTTCATCAGATCCTGGTTTCCTTATCATGGTACCACCCTTGGGATATCTCCTTTCCAACAAAAAAAGAATCAATCTGTTCATAAACGACGAAAAAATCCGCGAACACACATAAAAAAAAGAAAATACACATATACGGTCGAATTGAGAACCTTCTCCTTTTTAGAAGTCGGTTGAACAAAAGTACAGTCAAGTGTGAAGATCCGCTATTTGAGCGTATGTATATAAAATATCACTTGAACGACCATCAATTTAAAAGGTATATAATAAATAAATTAACACTATAAATTATACTAGACGTCGTACTGACATTAACGAATGAATAATAGGACGATGAACGTAAACGTAATAAAGATGTTTAGAAATAGTAAATGTTGAGTTTAATTGATGGTTTCGTATTGCAAATGTATAGTTAAGTGTGATTTTTCTTTAATGATATTAAAGAGGTTTGATTTACCGACTTTTTTTTTAATAAAAAAGTTATCAAAGAAATCGTACCTATACCTACCTATAGGCAAAAATATTGCGATAAATTAAAATACTCTTTTTTTTTCTAGAGAACTATCGGCGTGTGAAGCCAATTTGGACTTGACCGACTTTTATTTTATTTATGAATGAAATAAATTACAACGTATTTTATTTTCATGTGTAATAAATTCTGTAGGCCCTAAGATTCATCATTGATGTTGTTTTCGCATGCTCATGTAAGGCAGTTATTAATAACATAAGGTTTCAGTACACGCGATTAGAACGAAAAATATAAAAGATAATAAACCTTTTTCTAACAATAAATAAAATAGATAGCATTTGATAGAGCTTTTTAAAGCTTCACATTTTTCTTTGTAGCAAATTAAGAACGTCTGGATCTCTGAAGTGGATAAGTAGAGACAATAAAAACTTATAAAGAAATTCTATCGGGATTTACTTTTAATATAAAGGTAAAAATCGCAAGTTGAAAAGAGGAAACGGAAATGCTTTGTTTTTAATCACGGAAGAATGAAGGTATTCTTTTAACAAATTTTATGATACCGAGGGAGTGCTTTTTCATCTGCAATAAGAACAACATCTTTATTATTATATTTAGAAATTTACTTACTCATTTTGTTAACAAGTTGATATTGCTTTGTTTTATTGTTTATTTAGAATTCTAAATATATATTTATATATATTCTACTAGCGATTTACCGTCGCTTCGCTCGGGTATGTCCTTAGGTACCTACGTTATATAATATTTTTTTTGAGCGTAATCCTAATTCTTTTTCTAAAATAAAAGTTAAAAGCCTAAGTTATTCGTAATAACATCAGGTATCTGCCGGTGAAAATGCCGTCAAAATCGGTTCAACCATTTCGGAGATAAGCCGGAACAAACAGACAGACAAAGATTTAAAAAAATGTGTATTTCTTATATACAACATATATGCTTACATATGCATTTAGTAAAAAGTTGTTATTTTGACATTACAAACAGACGCACTGTGGAGTATTTCATTCAAAAAGCTGGCCAAAATTATTTATTAGTATTTTCCTACTAAGTTCGTTATAGAATGCTATTATATAGACAAATATATTTTTTTGGCCCGTAAATATTGATATAGTATTAATTTTAACACAAAATAATGTATTTATTGTCGTTTTGTATTCATTGATGTTTTCGTAAGGGTTAAGTTTTCCATTAATATATTTACTTATTACATATGAACTTTCCTCAAGAAACTCTACAAAATATTAGCGAAAAATGCAGCGAAATCCATCCAGTAGTTTAGGAGATAGGTATATTTCAGTAACACAAAAACGCAAATTAATTTTATTATAGAGCCTCTTTTACCAGCTGTAAAAGATGTAACTTAATATGTCAAACAATCCTTTTTACATAGTGTTATAACAAAAATCGATGTTGAGTTTCATCAAGAAGTTTTATAGTAATATGGGCACTTGATTTTAAAACTACGAGATATATTTTATACAATATTGAATTAAAAGAAATATATGAACTTAAAATTTTATTGATTTTTTAAACAAAATTTAATCTTCAGTGTTCATTCTGAATCCTCTTCATCCAGGTTTATCAAATCAATCTCTCCGGGTAGAAACATCTGCATTGCAATAGTGGAGAACGGGTTTCACATACGTTGAGGCTTGGGTCTCACACTGCTCAACAGAGTATCAGACGTTAATAAAAGCCTGTTAAGGAATTTTGATAAAATGCATTTCACATAAGCGTTGAACTGAGTGATTTACAGGTGCCTGAGTCTTATTTCAGCACAATTTTCTGTAACCCTGTAGGCATCTTGGGTCAGTCTTGAGTAACACTCACTTGAGTAACAGTCACTTTTAGTTTTTGTGAGCCCCGCTTTGGTTGCCTTCTTCGCGTAGCTTCATATAACCAGCAAACAAAAGTTCGTTCGCATCCGTATCTTCTCTTAACGGTTCTGTCTTACGTCTTTTACTACATTCTGATAAATGATCAAAAGTCATGTGAGGTCGCCCAACATTAAATGCAGGATGGTGAGGTATATTAAATGTACCTTTTAGCCATTCTCGGTTTTGTTAAGAAAATTGCTTTCAGTACGAATTACGGCTATCCAACGAGTTTTCATTTCTTTCTTAAAATTGGAAAATTTTCGTATAAAATCAGCTTTAAATTCGTTCGGGAATGACGGATTTGCATGGATGACCTTTATTGAATCCAATTTATCAGCAAAATTTCGCTCCTAATATTTTTTAAGCATATTAAATATGTCCAAACGTGTCACTATCTTAACACCAGATGGTCCTAAAATAAGTAAAAAAAAGACTTTAAAAAACATTGTCAAAATTAAAGTGGTTTTGGTAATACGCGATTTCAAAAAGATTAAGTTCTATTTTAGAAGGGGCACATTGGGGCAGCGTTTTTTTAATTAGTTATTAAGGAGACTCTCTGGGGGTATCAAAAAACTCAAAATAATAACCGCATATTACCCGCTTGTATTACTAATATGCTCATAAAAATTTTAAACTCAAAAATGTAAGTAAATTTTAAGTACACTTCAAATAATATTACTTTTACATGTTATGTGAGTATTTATTTCTAATATAATGAAATATAATAGTACAACATACCTGGCTCAACATCATCAATTATGAAAAGCACCACAATTATCTCCACAAAATTAATAAAATATTTATTAAAAACTATAAGAATATCGTACTATGACATCGTAATATTTAGTCAGCACACGAAAGCAGTCTAATGACGACTGGTGGCCGAAAGTTTGTAAAGATAAGGACAAACAAAAGCGATGTACAGGTAACCTGGACTCTTTTGCTTACCCAGGTACCTTTTTTATTAATGAATTCAAATTTTTGTATAATTGAATATTGGCCAGCTTTTTGGATGAAATACTCCATAGTGAGACGCTTCAATTTTATTTATCTGTATAGATTAAAGTTTAATCAAGTGTTTAATTTCATAAGATTTGCAACAAGATTGAGTAAAATATTAAAACAAAAGATGTCTTTTATTTATATTTAGGACTCAGACTAAAAGAATAAGGTAAGCGGAGCGCTCAAAATACAGCGGCGGCTGACGCCCGAAATGAAAATTATAATTAATTAGCAATTTAGACTATCATTATTCTTACTGTACTTATCGCTGTTTTCAAAATTAACAAAGTTAGCATGTATTTATTTGAATTTCAACTAAAATTTAAAATTATTGGGAAATATTCAATAAGTAATAAACTAGATTGCCAATTGAAACTCACATCACGTACGGCTTTGTTTATCTTCTCTTTATTACTCTATTCACACTAGTACAATTTTTTTATTCTGTGATTTAGGAGTTTAGCGCTTAATAAATACTAAGTTAAACACTTAACTAACTTACTTAAATTTTAAATGAAATAATTATTCTGAAATAAATTTTTATTTTGAATCTTTAATATTCTTTATGTCAAACTTTATAAATTAATATATATGGTGTGAAAAAAGTCATTATTAAATTTTAAATGGCAAAGGATCTTTAAACTCAGCCATCGACATCCGTTAAACATTTTTATAGAAAAGCATTTAAAATCTTACATAAAAGGGGATGCTAACACCAGGATAACATAAGTGCAAAGGTGTGGTATTATAGGAAAACGTTGAGAAAGCTGTCAGTACATGCGGCCGGTGTAAGCGGGTCAAGTACATATACGTAGGGTTGCCACGCCATAAAACATGTACTACAAACGACCGCTTTTCAAAATGGTTGTCCGACGCTTTTAATTGTACAGTACTTTATTTAAATATGTAGATTGTATGAATGGTTTTAGTATGTAAGTAATTTTTTATACAGCGAATATAAGGACAATTAAGAAATATATAATTGTAGGAAAACATTTGTTATGAGATGTTTTTATAGGTATGACATTTTCATTTATTAAGAAGTCTTTAGTTCGTACGATTATAAAGTAACTACATATATGGGGTATCACCTGGCGAAAATATATAAAAGCATAAAACTTTTGTTTTATATTGTTATAATAATATCTGATATATTATATTCAATACATTTGATCAATGTGTATTTCAAAATAATTATGATTATACAATTTAGGCAAAGGTATAAAATGATAGTCCGCAAAAACAAATTAAACTTGCGCCAATATAAATGGAACTAATTATTATTAAAGAATAGTTATACCCATCAATTTTGTTTGGCATTTACGTGAAAACGTATTTCATTTATGTTAATAATAACACATTTGTGGTCGCTGTATTGAATATATTAAATTATAAAACCATTTTATTGGCAAATTGTTTTACTCGAGCGTTAATTTCCTTTTTATTGAAATAATATATATTTAGTTTATGCCTGAATTATTCATTAAAATATTGTTATAGGTACTCATTTATTTCCAAAAATCTTAAATTACTTTCAAAAATTCTTCGACGTAGCCAACCTAAACAAATAATAAAATATTTTAATATTTCTATAAGACGCAATGGAGATTAAACAAAGGCTCATCTCGCCATGATTAAATGACAAATAACGAACAGATCTCGCCGAAAGCCTGAGGGCACTTAGAACCTGTGTAAGTATCATTAAGCCGTTTGTAATAAAGCAAGTAGGTATTTGCATGAGAACGACAGGAGATTTGCATATGTAAATTACTTTCCGTCTTTATTTGGGCCGACGAGTTAAATTCTGCGTCCTTATGCAAATTGAGACCCGTCGATGGTTGGATCTTCGACATTAATACGTATTTGGAAATATAAATCGATGCCTGATCGAATCTTTAATTATACAAATTACGACATCAATAGTAGAGTGGCAAAAAGTCGAATCTAAAATGATTACACTCGCCGAGCGCTGCAATACCAGAAACGTCTAGTCGTTAGACGAGAACGGAATAAACAATAACGATGCCGTTCATTTTGTGCAGCAAACGAAAACAATAAAACAAAGAGGGCGAAAAAACGACACCGTGCACGCAAACCGAGCTCTCGTCTCGAAAAATGGCAGCTTCCACACGCGATGCGGTTGCGCCGAGGGAGCATAAAGCCACATGCAGGAATAAAAAAACAGGCGAGTGCACACGGGCTTAGCCCCGTACTTGGCGAGGCATTCGTGCGTGATCCCGAGCGCCTCGTGTACACACTGCACATACCGCACTCATTACCAGTACTTGCGTCGCGGTATCCATTACGCGGCGGAAAAAGCGCGCGGACCAACGGTGTGTGTAATTGATTAACAGTTTGAGAACCCGTCGACCGGAGAGCCGACAACCCTCGTTGCGCACTTTAAAATCTTAATAAATACATGTCATTCCGTCGTCGGCGAAACGAGACGAGCTGCTCAATTAAAATTTATGTATCGCCGTTGCAGCTTTTTGTGCGATAACATTTGCATTGAATGCGCATATTAATAACAAATTTTCATGCACCGCAAATTCATAAAGTCTACTTCATACTACAGTCTCGTTAATGTTTCTTATTAAGAATTTAGCAATATACATTTTTACTCACAAAAAATCGGACGCTTTTTTCGTCTTTTTAATTGAACAATTAATTATTGTATGGCAAAAAAAAAAGACTGAACGAGCGTTATAAGTTATAACATAATATGAGCATTAATTTATTTATTAGTTTTGGTTACCTACTTTAGACACCTACAGCTGAGTTTTAAAATAACATTATGTTTTATGAGTCTTTTGAATTCCCGAAGCCAGAAAGCTACGGAAGATCATTCTAAAGGAGTCAGGAAAAAGAATAATTTGTGACAATAAAATGGCGCGCATCGACCCTCGGCCCCCGCCCGCATCAATAATTCATGATACACCGCGCCATTGAGAAAGTGCTTTGTGATCGCCATACTAATTATTTAAACATTGGGTCGCTAAAATATTTTATTAGACCAGACTGCATACATGGCCGCGCACTTATATCACATTAACAACGCATTACCTTTGTAGGGACGAGGTTAGAATGCACATTCTGTGATGATATATTACTGCGGACGTTAGTTTGTTATTACTTTGGAACACTGCAAAGCTTAACGTTTATTGTAAATGAAATAAACACGTCAGTTTTTCTTTTCAAATAAATCATAACTAGAAACGCCTCCACATAAACTACAACAAACACAAAGGAGAAAATAACAATAGTTATTGGTACAGGAAACGTTAACTTCATCCTCTTCAAATAACGAAAAATAAACAAGAAATATCTATACTTCTGTAATAACATTGTACAGAGAAACTATTTGTTTTTATATTTCAACAAGCACTAAATTTATACACGAATGTACATAATTATAGTATAAGATATAAACATTATAAATATGATTTAAATCTTATTTTAAAATCACTAATTATCATACAAAATTTGGCTAAAGTTGATTGTACTACTTTTATTGCTAGCACGCCAGAAAAAAAGCTGAAGAGCAACGACCGAGTTTAATAATAATTACAGCGTGCAAGCGTATTGTTGTTTAAATAACGTATTATTTTTTATTAAACGATACTTTAGCTATGGGTTGGACAAAAAATCAGTTTTACTGAAAAATAAAGTGCAAAATATATTCAGTAAGCACATTCATCCCTCGGGACGCGAAGTACCCGCCTGGATTAATTCGTGTAATTTAAACTCCAATACCAGGAGAATACAAAGCTGAGTAGGTATTCAGACAAAGTGGCACTGCAGACGGGCAGTGTTTCACCATTATTATTATCATTTAAACGTAAATGAGAGCCATGTCATTTTTAAGCTATTTTTTTTTTTTAGTATTTTGTATTTAATTAACTTTTTATATTTTTTTACAATATATTTATTAAATTATCGCAATTAAGTATCACGTTTCCTCACCTTCATGTCCTACACTTAATAACGTCGCAACATTGTATCATTAAGCGTCATACAAAATGGATATAAAATTACTAGTTAATATGACAACTATAAATATATCACCATTAACTTCATTACCAACGATAAAACGGCTCAGTTTATTTAATTAATAACAGTATTCAATATAAAATGAGGAAAACAGCGCTACCACAAATGTTAATAAAGGCGACGTGAAAATTCTAAACTTTGGTACTAAGCCAATAATTTGAGTCGTCCGTATCGAAACTAAAGCTCTACTTGCTTGCACAAGCATGTGAAACTGATAACAAAATCCTTTGGGATATCTATACCTCCGCGTCCTCGACGCTCGTCTGCACAGTGCGGGGTGGGAGGGAGACAGTGTTCCACTCCCGGAGTGGAGTGAGTGAGAGATGGATATTTCATCGACTCCAGCTACAAGATGGCAGACGTTTGCGGTTGATAGTTTATAGTTATTGCGAGAGAGTGCGACGTGCGCCGTGCGGCTTTATCACATTGTTAGCGTTGTAACCCACGTCCAAAGGATTAAACGGAGATCACTCGAGCCTCTTCGGCTTCCTGTAATAGCCTGTACACGACACCCGGTCAAGTTTGTTTGAAAACAACTCAATCCATCACGGTTTAAAAAGTTCCGCCTAATTTATTCAACCACATCGTTAACGAATAAAACAATTTATAAAACGGAATTTCCTTTTAATTTTCCAGATACACGTCACTTGAGCAAATGAAATATCTTTGAGTAAATGACATTTCGTTGTAATAATAAAGTTTCAACAATATTTTAATTAAAAGGATGAGAGCTTTGCTTAAATTTATTTTTACAACCGACTTCAAAGGACCAGAAGTATCGCTTAGAGATATAAATCTCCGCTGGAAATACGATATAATCCTAGGTTATAAAAATGTTTCAATTTCAGTGACTGGTATATGTTGGCTCCATTTCAATCGCGTCGTTCATTTATGTCATATTCGAAGTACCAGATATAACGTACTGACAGAAAAGATAATTTAAGGTATAGGTGTTGATTGAAACATGTATTTGGGATTCAGGAAGACATTTTGCGACAGAATGGTTCGTAAAATGTGAATGAAGTGCTCTGTTGAGCCAATTTGATGAGAGCGGATGTGTGGGCTCACAAAGCGAAGGAAATACGCGGGTGCGGATCCGATCGTAAATCGAAGGGCGCAAAGAATACGTAATGCTGATTTACGGATCCCATCCAAAACTTGCTTTGGGACTGAATACGGTCAGGTAGTTCTCATTGAACAGGAAATATTAAAAATCTTAAAGATGTATTTTAGGCTTCATTATAATGAATTCTAATTTATGTACGCGTTTTGTTTCCGTGGTCAATGTAATCGATTAATAATATGCCTATATGGCGTTAATCTACACTAATATTATAAAGAGGCAAAGTTTGTTTGTTTGTTGGAACGCGCTAATCTCTGGAACTACTTATCCGATTTGAAAAATTCTTTTTGCATTAGATAGCTCGTTTATTGAGGAAGCTCAGGAAGGCTATAGGCTATATATCATCATGCTACTACCCAAGGGAGCGGAGCAGTAATCATAAATGTCAACAGATCGGGCAGATTTCCATAAATTATTGTAAAAGTAATGTTTAAAATCAAGAAATTTAATGCGGATGAAACCGCGGGGCACAGCTAGTCTAGAATATAATCCATAAACTCCAAAGTATTACCTAATAAACATAAAACATATATAAATAAAATGTTTAATTCAAACAAAATATAAGTTTCAAAAGAATTCCTCTGATATATTTTCACAAGATATTACGAAGCCATGCGCTCAATCCTTCGAGACGTATTGCTAACTCGAAAAATCGCCGTAACACGGACAAAGGAATTGTGAGCACGTGACTGGAAACCTGTAGCTACTCTTATTGTTGCCATTTATCAATAACTCGTTCCTCCTTTGAAACCAGTAAAAGAATAAGATAAGAAATATTAGGAAGAGGGAACGTTAGCTGACTGTGCTAGAAGGCATAACCATTAGGCAATTCTTGAAAGGATTGTGGACACGTGAGCGGAAATAGAGCAGCCCCTCAGAGATAGTGATTTATCTATACTATCATAAAATTTTTACATGTCACAGTAGATAAAAGTAAGTACTTACTCATAAGTACCATGCATTTGTAGGTTTTTTTTTAATATTTACCTAAGAAATGAGGATTGGCAAATAAATATATTATGTTTTTTAGAAGATAACATTTTAATTTGACGTCCGTTCAGTTATCAAAGACAACAGATTATTCAACTTGACACCCGACGAAAATTGCTTTCCGTTAGAATTCAATTAAAAGTTTTATTAATTTGGCAAAGAAAAGACAAAGTTCGAGCTAGAAACGGTTGAGAGTTAAGAAAATTTTGCTAATATAATTTATAATGAAACAAAGCTTTGAACTACGAATCTGATTAATAATATCAAGTCTCGTCGTCGGAGACAAAATCACATAGAAATTGTTTAATAGCTTGCACAGAACACGCATATAAAATGTAACGAGCCGTTAAATGACTAAAAGTACCTAAAAATAAAAAATAGAAAACATTTTTATTGCCCTGTATACAGTTTGCGGATGAATTTTTTTTTCGGGCGATTAAAGAGATATGAAAAAATTTTATTCCACATTACGCCAAAAAACTTTTAAAAAGCGTAAAATTATACACAGAAGAGCAAATGAAAGGCACTCATTACGTAGTGTAGTAACGTAGTAGTTGTAGGTTATACATAGTTCATGGTAATCAAAAAATAGAGCGCTATTAATTACGGGTAGGTGATTAGTCAGAAGTAGAGCTAGTAATTAGTGGCACATTTGCACGCCGCCAGCCATGGGCCGGCCCCGCATTCATTATATAATTAAAACATTATATTCTTACTAATTACGTAAAAAACTTACATGAGTTATGTGTACTATTTTGTCAAGAGATAGATTTGATATTTTAAATTCGAGCTCTAACTTACAGTAAAATATTAGCGTTAGTTAGCATTGTGTAAGGGGTTATTATTGCATGTATGTATATGTATTTATCACATCTTGCACACACCTCACAAGTCACGAGCTTATCTTTTCTAGAACTTAAAGCAAATGAATATTAAAAATTCTATAAAAGATATACTAAGATATATAAGTATTATATAACTACTAGCAGTGCCCGCGGCTTCGCCCGCGTTCAAACTACTAAAAAAACAAACTCTTTGATACACCGAATGCAGCACCACCTATACCGGCTCCAATTGTATTTTCGAACTATCCCGGAAATATACACACAAAATTTCATATAAGTCGGTCCAGCCCTTCAGGAAGAGTAAAGTGACAAACACACGTACAGAAGAACTATATATATTAAGATTAAGCCCTAACATAATAATGTAGGATTCAATCGCACCATAATGAATGGTCCATGTGGTTTGCGAAGTAGACAAAATTAATTTTTATTCTCATACCGTCGGACCAATAAAAAGTAATCATCATCGTTAGATAACAGTCATTGAAAACAAACAGTAGCGAGCAAAGTGAATTACATCATGCCATCTGTGTTGCAACTCGGAGCGAACGGTTGCTGGCAAATTGCCGTATTAAAATTTTAAACCGGTATTATAAACGCTCTTGCTTTGTGAACATTGTAGTTTTACTGCGGGCTTCATAAAACGTTGTACTTTTCTATGATACGTCCCCTTTAAAATTTAACACTTTGTGTAATAGCACTAGAATGATATGTTTATGATAAATTTACATGAGAACTCGTTAGACTTTATGAAAGTATAATTTAGTGTTTAAAGCGAGCAATCATTTTCTAAACACAACAAAGTCTATGTCTAACTTAATAAAACAAATATTTATATATTCGAGATACAAAAGCTACAAACGTTTTCATGACCGTAACAATCTAAAATTTCATTTCGTTGGACGCAGACGTTAGAACAGTTTGTTTAATAATAGAAAAGAAAAAGTTATTTGTAAGTGAAATATTCTACAGTAGAATAAAGCTGATTTATATAATAATCCATCAACGGTCTGAGAGAATATAAATTGAAGTAATTATGTGAAAGAGGCCGAGGCACTTAGGTCTCGGATTATATCTAAAGATAATAAGTCTATATCTAAGAGATTTTATCTGTAGAATTATATCAATGGTCGTTGGTAATGTTTTAATTCAAGATAAATGTATCGTAATTCTTTTATCCTAGATACATACTCTAGATCTGATTCTGTTGCTATGTTAAAATAATTATAATATATTATAGACTAAGTGTACCCATTAATATCCTAGCTCAGAAGTCTTTTACGTAATCTATATACAGGTGAATAAAATTGAAGTATCTGTTTGTAATATCAAAATAACAGCTTTTTAATAAATGCATATTAAATTATATACGGTACTTATAAGAAAAACACAATTTTTAAAATTGTTGTCTGTGTTTGTTCCGGCTAATCGGTTGGACTGATTTTGACAGGGCTTTTACTGGAAGATAGTTGATGTTATAAGGAGTAACTTAGGCTACATTTATTAAAAAAAAAAAGAGTTAGAGTTTCGCTTAAAAAAATTAAAACGTACTTAGAGACGAACCCGAGCAAAGCGAAGATAATTCGCTAGTGTTAGAATAAATACGGCTTATATTCAGCTTAGATTTATAGAGCGACATTAGTAGCTGTTATATTATAATGTAACAAATGAAATTCCTTCTGGATGAAGTACGTACATGTATTTAAATAGGGAAACACTTAAAATAATGATTAAAATGTAACGCAGCATTAATTAATTTTACATAGTGTTTCCAAGTACCTACTGATCATTACACAAAAACGTTTTGTTTGTTCTAATTCCATTTGTTGTCGTTTGATCAAATAGCAGTACCCAATTATTATAACATACTAAAATACTATTATAGGTATACAATTATAGAAACACAATGTAATTACATATGGTCAAAGAACTTTAAGTCTTGTTTATGTACATTTGTTCATATAATAGTTAAGTGGAGTTTTGTGCGTCAAATCAATTCAACAGTTCACTCTTAAATCACTAGGACGCTTAATATTCCCACAGCTGCAAGACGGCAGTTAGTGTCACGAGCGGGTAATCAAAGAGTGGTTAGCGTCCCGCGATCTCCTAGCAATTTCCTACTACCATCAATACATTAACACGCATGTATAATCTTTAAGACGCTCGCAATACAGACTATATTTCTATGAAATGAAAAATTCACAATATAATAAGTCCTATCTCGAGAATTACAGGTTTTATTGCAATAACATCCTTATTTCTTAGGTAGCATGGTCGATATATTTATTTGCGGTCCCCAAATGGCCTTCCCGGCGGGTTCGCCTCCGCTTTTTACCCGTGTATAAACGCTTGCACACATCCTGTTCCATTGTTACCGACTAGCCTTTTATAGTTGATATTTTTTTTAGCAGCCAAACGTGTTTACGTATGTATTAGGAAAAAAAACGTATTAAAATAATTCTGCCAGTTTTAACGCTTTACGATATTAATTAATTACTGGTCACCAAGAAATAAAGCAAAAAGACTTTTTTCCACTCAGTTAAACAGATAAAAAAGCATGGCCCCAATTCATAGCATCAGTAGAAAGACAACGCTAATAAAATGTAAATCAAGATAATCATTAGATGTTTAGATAATAACTAATTTTAGTGTAAATAACATGTTAATTATAACTGAATATTATACATGTATACATAAGAATTAACTTTAATCTAAACGGGAATCAGTTCTCCGAAATAATATACCGGTCCAATTATAATAGATTAGTTTGTATACAAATTAATTAATTGTAAATTAAAGTACATATTAGTTTAGCCTGATGTTGAAGTTAAATAATAACTTTAATTATTGAATATAACGAAACAATCCCGTGTTTAAAAGTTATCCAAGGTTGTTTTTGGTGTGCTTATCACGTAGCGGCACCAGCTGCCAGCAATGACGACCTCATGTCTGAAATACTGAATAGAGAACGCTATTCTTACCTATACGTAATATATTCTAAAATCTATATAAATAAAAATGAATATTAATCTGTTTGTCCTCTATTCCTTCTTAAACCATTGGTCCGATTATGATGAAAGTCTGGTGGTTATCTTGTTATACACCTACGAAGGGTTCTGACGCAAAAAAAGAAGATTTTTTCTTTGGGCGTTTGTCTTTTATGCTTCCCTCAAACATTTAAGCTTAAGGATCCGCTATTAAATTATAAAAATACTTAAATTAAACGTGAGAAATAAGATATGTTTGAATTAGCATTACTCATTTAAAATATCCATCGGAATATTACTTGAACAAGAATTTATTATAGCATTAACAAAATAGCTCCTCCGCGAAAAGATGTATTGAATAATACATGAATAATATTATCCTAAATTATGTTCAACAAACTCCAATGTTCAGAAAATAATGTGATCAAATATATTGCGTGCGATAAATTACGATTTGCGGCGGTGTATTAATATTAATTTTTATTATGAATGAAGTCTTAGATATTAGAATAATATTGTCAGATTTATAGTTGGGTGAGAAGATAATTCTTTCGCTGGCAGCGTTACTTAAACCCGACCGGGCAATAAATACGGAGTCATTAGGGGTCTCCTTCGACATGTCGACGTTCCGAGCTCTCATATCGTAGAAACAATAAAATGTTCAGCAGTAAAGCTACAACGTGACTTTATCTACGTTGGAATGAATCAATCAGCTATCAACCTACTGCTTTTGGTTTATTGTTTCAAGTTTTTAGCTTGTGCTTTGTCGAGATTCTGGTTGTTCTTTCAAATAAATAATTACTGGAAAACGAGAATAAGTAATATAAATAATACACAAAAATATTACATATTATAAACAGTAACGATTAAAATATTTACAACTATATATGTAGTACAGTACACAGTACTCATGAATACCTATTTATAGAGCTTAATAATTTGTGAGTTTCTTAGAGAATGAATTAAAACTATTAATATATTAAGTATAGATAATAATCTATATTAATATTATAAACAGGCAGAGTTTACTTGTTTGTTTGTTTGAACACGCTAATCTCAGGAACTACTAATCCGATTTGAAAAATTCTAGATAGCCCGTTTATTAAGGAAGGCTATAGGCTATATATCATATAGTATATTATGTCTATCTATTCTATACTAACCGTTAAAACGTACCTAGGGACAAACCCGAGCGAAGTAAGGGTGAGTCGCTAGTTTTATACATATGTACTATCAATTCGTGATTAGTTCACATATAAAATTAAATCAAATGTGTTGATAGTGCGCAAACGTCGCGTAAGGTCAACCATTCAAGATAACATTCACTTGTACATACAAAAATAGGAATCATAAATAACATTTCACACTTCGACCTCTATTCAACAAGATAAGTTGAACATCTTGTAAATTATCAAATTAATAAGCATGATCATGTACTGTATCTATACAATATACATATAATAAAACAGTAATTTAGCGAAATCGATGTGCGCGTTTCAGGCAAAAAGTACTGAACTGATTTTTGTGAAGCGATAATTTATTACTCGGGTCCACATTTAGGATACCTTTTATTACAGGAAAATATTTCATTCCCACGGGAAAACACAATAACTGGTTCTATCGAGCCATTTTTAGAAATTTAGATGTATAGCGCTTTAATACTAGAAAATTGTAGGTCTTAATAAGGCCTAAAGAAAAACCTACAATAGCGTAAGTCTTTCTCCTAAGGTACACTCGCAATAACTATTCATATCTATTTAAAACGCACCTAGGGACGCACCCGAGCGAAGCGAGGGTAAATCGCTAGCAACAAATAAGAAAAGAAAGAGATAATTTACAAAATCTTTTATTAGACATCGAGATTTTTCTGCGAATAGGTTTATTTGAAAAGAATTTAATAAATACATTTTAATTTATTTATAATTGAATTGGCATTTTTATTTGAAAGTGACTATTAATCCTATATAAAAAAGCACTTTATTATGTTTTTTCTTTCATTTTAAATTTAGAGCATCTGGGTGAAAGATGATTTATTTGTAAATTTTTATTTTCGATTATGTGACAGACCCGACTTGGTCTTCTTTTTATTTCAAACCCAAAACCCCCCATATCATAATTAGTTTGTTTTTTATAATCAATAGCGGACTAATAAAAATAATATTAGTTATACAGTTAAAAGTAATAGACAGTTACCGTATCAATAGTGCCTTTTTATTCGCAACCCAACTATAGTGTATAAATTGAAGAGAAAATTTTATAAAGCTGAAACGTTCAAATAACCGAAATAAATATCACGTATAAGTTCCCACTGCAATTTATCAATTTGACTACAATATTTCTTGTGCTCTGTATTCTGTGTGCAATTCAATACACTTATAAAATATGTTCAACCGCGAATAATACTGCGGTCCTCACGCATCGACGACTTTACGAACAAAGACTTATTCACGTTCACGCTTCATAATGTTAAAATATGAAGAATTAAAAAGCTTCATTGCCTTATATGTGAATCGATATTTTCTTAAATAATGTAATAACTAATAATTAAATCTTGTTTAGAATAATAATAATAGACACTAGATAGTAAAAGGACAACGTAGAATTATTTTAAAGCAATTATTTATCAAATAAAAAATAGTATGAGAATGAAACTAAAATAAACGAAATTATTAGTATTATATTAACAGTACATGTATAGTGGTGTGTAGTATACTGCTAGTAACACAAGCATGTCGACACTGAGAGAAAAAGTGAGCGGAGCATAACGGTCGCGCTAGACCGCCTAATGCCAGGCATTATTGATATAGAGGTCATTAAGGAAGAACTCGACGCTCAACAATAAAACCTGTAATAAAGTTCACACATGTCGCCTGACCACAAAGAGAACAAAATTCTCACCCGCTCGCCCACTCTGGTCTTACCTGCGAAAGATAAAAATTCACTGTTATTGCGTTGCTTTAATATTAAACGAAATTCTTTATAATATGCTGTTAATATTTAAACTTAGTGTATTTCTCTTGCAAGGTAGAGAAAGAGAGAACTTTGTAAAAACTCCTATTTTTGGAGTGAAAACTTCTTCTATAAAGGTTTGGAGTAAATTCATGTAAGCCGTCATCGACATGGTCACGACTCACGTGATGTGTTAACGCAATTACATACATAAATTTCAATCAAGAATTTTTGTTTCTTATTTTAGTTACCATAAGCCTATTGTGTCGTTTTTAGAATATGATCAAATGATTGACAGTACAAATAGCTTGAATATTGTTGAAGTGAGTGATAATGATGGAGAGAATTAAGTGAATTGAATGCAGATTTTAGGTATATAGATAACAAAAATGTAAATTCGTTATTATGTTAATTAAGTTGTATTTATATTTAATACTGGGTTTCTACCTATATTGAATCAATAATTTATATCTTTACAAACTTTTAACCATTACGAGAATCGAACCTGTACTTAAGTCATATTTAAAACATTTGCATTACAATGAGAGCATCTTCGTGACGCGGTACATTCGGTTGCATGTATCCACTGCAATTTTCGAAGAACGGTCATAACCTCATTTGAACACTAACATTCAGCATAAAATAACACCTCACATAAAAACAAAGACAATAAACACGTCAGATCAGATTAAAAGCAACATTCAATCTATATTTTACAAGTCACGTTAGAGGTGGAATCAAATAACCGGTGCTTACACGAGCACGCGATTCAGTCGGGATTTATTTGAACATAGTGAATTCAACTGAAAACTGACGTAGCTAAAATCGATTTTGTTGTATTTGAACCTGGCTCTGTACTCGTGTATTCGACCGTGAACAATCTAAAATGTAGAGTACGCTGTACTAGATAGGGGCTCCCATTCGTGTGGCAGCCGTAGTTCGAATATAAAACTTTCGTGATGCGACTTTCTGATTACCCGTCAATTTCCTTTGAAAATCAAACTGCAGTTCAGAAATACTGAGCGCAGTTACAAAACGAGAGCTGGCAGATCCGAGTTAAAACCAAATATAAAATTGTGACGCACGAAGTTAATTGTTATATATCGACATGCATTAATTAATGTTGCATTCTAACGGATAACTTAATATGTTACTAATAACGACCACTAAATTACATGTTACATTGAATCGTCAAGTATGTAGCGCTACTGTACGTTTTAATCAGTTTCAAAAGTTTGAATAAAATTATAATAATTAATGAATATGAACATTAATTTTAATATATTCAGTAAACAGTAATAGTTTAGCTTGAAACAAAATTATTTTTACGTATTTCAACAGATATTTGATATAAATATTTAAAACATTGATACAATGATAAATAATTTAAAAAAAAGAATATTTTTGCATAGTTTCATATTAGGAATGTACAATATAAAACGAATTGGATATTTGGGTCGAAACCTTCGTTTGACAATAAAAGAGCGAGCTATGTTCGCGTGAAATAGGCAATCTCTCAATGCTGTTTCCATATTAACTCAACATACGTACTCGTATATATCGGAAATTGTCCTGTCCAATACCAAATATTAGAAAAAACGTTAAAATCACAACTTTCCATCCATTGCATAATTAACCTATCCACGTCGGGGTTACTTTTCTCGATATGAAAGAAAATAAAAATAAACCTTAATGTGAAATCCTGTCACGAAAGGTCCATGGATAATACGGGCTCAAAGCTCTGAAAATAAAACGCTCGCCGACAAATGGACCGTCGTTTGTGCACTCCTTTTGTCACCATTCCCCCAACCACTCGCGAATGTCTTTATGAGTGCCAATAATTCACGCGATGGAACAATTCAGAGGCAGGACAAAAACTTTTATAAAACACTTAAATGCAAAGGTTATTGGTTCTTTGCTTGAACATTAATTCAATATTGATGTCAAGTTACACGGCTTTTGCGTTTCATTTCGAACTTGTCAATATTGACATAATTTCCGCTAATCTATGCTAATATAATAGAGGAAAGATTTGTTTTTCTTTTTAATTGATGAACATTGAACTCTAAAAACTATTATACATAATACTTTCTTAGATTTACGCGAATATTTGACATTTCGAATGCTCATGCGAGACTCAGTCTCTCCCGTGACCATGATTGCTGTAAAGCATTCGAAACGTCGGGAACCAAAAATCAAAATAAATCCGCGAAATAATCCGAAAAGATAGTTTTATTTAAAACTATTATACAGATTTTAATTCTTTTACATTTAAGGAAATAACACTATCCAAAATTAACATATATTTTATTTCAGCTTTAAACTTGAAATGTCACCCAGGGACGCTTATATACAAATACTAGTATACAAATAACTCTATAATCTATATTATTCGACGAAAAACGAATATACGGAACATGAGACCCAATTTGAAACATTGTAGCAATCCAGTCATGCATTGTGCTTCAATAGAAACACGTGGATCTATTACTCACAGTAATTGGTTTAATAAAGTAATTGAAGGTTGATTTTAATTAACAATTAATAATTATAGAACAGGTACATAAAAGCAAATGTTAAAGTTAATCGATTACAATGATCTTAAAATGTTGCCATTCTTACTAACAATTCCAAATACATTTTAAAATATGATAGTCGGGTAGGACTTGCGTATATGTAGTTGTTTAAACAAAAACCATGAATCTTAAGCCTAGAGAGAAAGAGTTACTGAGAAAATCTAGAGAAAGAGAAAGACCTAGAGAGAGAGAGAGTTACTGAGAAAATTGTTGTCTAGAATAGATCGCTAGCGATAAGGCCGCCTATTGTACTATTTCTCTTTAATCTGTTTCAATTATATAATGTAAAACAATGGTATTCAATAAAGTATATTTCATAAAATTTCCAGCTAACACCGTAGTAGACACGTCACATTAGTTAAAGATATATAAAATGTAAAGGCTAATTTTGAAAATAAACATTTTCTCAGAACAGTGCATGCGAAACAATTGCCAGAGTAACGGGCAACGAGAGCGTCGATTGATTCACTGTTTTATTTTAGTGGATTTCTAATTTTACTCGCCAGCTTTTCCGTAAGATATTTTTATTCTAATTCTCTATAAATTATGAAAACTGTAAACAATAAAAAATGTTTTCCTCTAATATATTTCTTTTCAAATATAATCCAATTAAAAAATAAAATTATCGGTCAAGCATCTTTTTAAACTTCAAAGAAATTTATACTAGGTATTTTATAGTAAGTCTTTAAAATTTTATTTATAGCAAAACTGAACTCAATGTCAGAGAATATATATTTTATTCAGCATGCAGACGAACATGACGTTTCAGTGGAATTCTAAAAATGTCGGAAAATGTGTTCGCATTTTTTTTTCACAAAAACGAAAATCGTGCAAGTTGGTCCGAGCCAAAAAAATATTGATATTTTTCAGCACTTTCAGCCTCAACGAATTATTTAGCGAATGTTAACTTTGATTTATTCATATTAATAACGGATTCATAAAAATATGTTGTAATTTTCGCCGCTTTATTAGATATTTTCCTCGTTTCTCGTAGTAACTTTAAGCGTAGTAAATATAATAAATATCTCATGTCTAAAAATAGAAGAGATATTAAATCGAAATCCTTAATTACCTAGAAACATTTATTGGATATAAAGTACCTAAGTTTATAAATACATAAATAACAATAATCAAATTTCCCTAATGACTTCGAGTGGAGAAAGATTTGCTTAGTCACATCGAAATGAAGCAATCCATCTATCTAGAAGTCGCTTTCGAAACTACGGTACTAGGGTAGCATCAATAGAGAGGCAATCGAGTGAGACTGGCGGGCGGCGGTCGGCCAGCCAATTACTGCGGCGCGTCAACAATGATTTACGATATAATGGCCAGCTCGCCTACATTGCTTAAATGCTTCGCGACGGATGAAATCTGTTCAATTCAACAAGCGCATTGAAAGGATCGAATTCAAATGACATGCAGTTATTTTTTTATAATGCAAAAGAAGATTTGCAAAGGTCGAAAAGCCGGTTTTTAAAAATAGTAAATATATTTTAACACTTTTAGCAATTTCAATTATTAAAATAAATATTAATCGATTATTATTGTGTTTTTGTACGTCATAATTTCACACACAAACGGTAACGGTAGTAATTATGGGACTTTTTATAAGAACAGCTGTTGTATACTTTTAAGATATCTATTGTAACGTATTCACATTCACTCATCTGTCACGATCATTTATACTCATTGAAATGACGGCAATGTTTAATAACGTGTTCCCCCGTGCTTCTCATGGGGTCATGGCGTCATGCGTCATGTAATCTATCTTGATATTTGCATGATAATAGCCTCTTGAATAACTTGTTTGAATAAACGTGTAAACGTTGTATTGTAATTGTTTTAAACTAAGTATGTCATACATCCATTTATAATTACGTATTTGAGATTACATTTTACTGATTAGATATTAGAAATCTATACATTCGTTTATTATTACAAATGCTAATAACATCCTGCTGCTTGCAAATCAACTAGTTGTTCAAAGTCACAAAGCGTTTATTCCAAATTTCCATCTATAGCAAAGTATTCATAATAATTTTATTGCTATTAGAAAAAAAATGTGATCATAAGTTTTTACGAAAGTTCAACATTCCGAACAATACACTACAATAACATTATTAAGACAGATGTCAAATTATCACTAATTTAAAGAGTTGTTGTTTAACGGAACGAGAAAAATAATTAAACATTATTTTTCAATGGCATCGCGTGGAATAATTCTCATTTATCATGAATGTACGCCTTACCATTAAATACACATAAATAAAAAAAAACATTAATTTATGCCTTATTGAATAAAATATAAAGGTTATTATGATAGTAACATAAATAAATGGCGCGAAAAGTGTTTTTTTTTTTAATTAAAGTACCTACATACAAATATTAATTTAAAAAAAGATATTATATTTTGAACATTTTGAATGACTCATAAGATACGTCAAATATACATTTTATATTTTACGGTAACACAAAATACCTAATTAAGATAAATGAGGAAAATGAAGTTATTAATGAAAAATTAATTTAATCAAAAATAACATTACAATATTTTTCCTTTTAGGAGAAAACATATTGGCTTTATAATAATTCTTCACTTTTCCAGATATCGTTTATCTTCTCAACTTACCGTTGTCGTATCTAAAACGGCGTGGTGCTGTATTACCTAGACTTGGACAACATTTTCAATCATTGTTCCAAACGATTTTCCCCCATATTTTTATGGGATTCAAACTCCTGATTTCCGGCATATAAAGTACCTAATGCATGTCAGAAGCTCAATTCGCGAGTGTTCGTCTAAAACAATAATAGAATAAAAACGGTTTTTTATATTTTATAAAAAACGTGGGAACTCAATAAAATAAATTAGTACTTGTTAAAAACAAAACAGCTACGGTGTGTTGAAACCTATTTAAGTACGCATTAATCATATTAAACGTAAAAAAATAGCGAAATATAATTATGTATAGGTATTATTAGTAAGGAATTGTTTTTTTTTTTTTAAAAACACGATTCTAGTTACACCAGGTGTCAACGAGCCATGTTTAATGGCTATAACTTTTTATCCTTAATAGGTATTCCACCTTTTTGCACATAAGATAAATAACTTATTTTTTGTTCGCCAACTTTACAAACAATGCATTTAATTAACAAGCCCGATTTATTTATTATTCAATCTTACATTATTAATGAGTAAAACAGTATTAAGACTGTTCCTTGCACAACATCAATCATAATAAAGTACCAAGTACATGGATTATGGAAACTGAATACATACTTGATATTTTTATTATTTATTAAATTTATTATGCCCGAACATTTATTAAATATAGTGTTAATAATTTTGTTGATTTAGCTTTCGTCGTATAAACCAAACTAGCAGACCATGCGGATTCGCTCGCGCTAAAACTATAAAAGAAAGTCTTTGGCTTTATGCTTGACACAAAAAATTTGAAAAAAAAAACTGGATTTGTTCTGTTTCTCTTCTTACATCCCCCTGACTCGGTTTTTAGCATTTTTTTCTATGTACAGACATTCGACCTCTACAGTTTTATTATATGTATAGATGTATGAAAGTCTGTCCGATTTGTTGACATTTATGATTACGGCTCCTTTCCCTTGGGTGATAGCATGATGATATATAGCCTATAGCCTTCCTGAATAAAGTGGCTATCTAATGAAAAAAGATTTTTTCAAATCGGATTAGTAGTTCATGAGATTAGCGCGTTCAAACAAACAAACTCTGTCTTTTTATAATATTAAGTATATAATAGTATAGTACGAGTAGATGTAGATAAGTAAAAGATATAAAAATAAATATTCGTACATAAATAACGAATATAAATAATATAAATGTTTCTTTGTATGAGCAACGAAAATAATTTAAAGCAATAGTATCTATATTCCTTAGCAAAAATACCAAGAACATTATTACTCGGAAACGTATGTCGTAACAAAGGCTGAGTGAAACCTTAAGTAAGCCATTATTATAATAAGTACTCGAGCTGTATAGTCATGTTAACAAGACAAACAAGATCAACACACTTGACCGCGATTCCGCTACTGAGCCGTACGTGGCCGTACCTCTTCAATTCTACTCACGTTTACTAGACTTTATGTGTATAACAATAAAGGCGACATTACATTATTTAATATCAATTATAAAACTTTAAATTGTTATTTTTTATACTTATCTTCGTAAAATATAAATTGTAAAGATTGGCAGTGTTGCTTTTATGTTTAATAAACAAATATATTACGCATGGATATAAATGTGACTTAATGGTTTTTTTATTAGGGTTAAAACAAATTTTTAATATAATAATTTTCATTCTTAAATAAGAAAAGTCAACTAAAGTTTGACAACAAGTTCGGCTCAATTTGTAGTGACCCTACTTGGTGTGCCAACCTTCGCGGGTTCGAGTCCTGCTGGGGGCATTCATTTGTGTGATTAGCATGATTGTTTGTATTTATAATATGTATGTATTTAAAGTTATATAATATGTGTAGTGTATCAACTATCTGGTATCCATAACACAAGCCTCATAGCTTATCATGGAACTAGATGGTGCTGTGTGTTAATGTCATTAAAAAAATGTAACTAAAAGTAGGTAATATCAAATGTAGTATGCCAAATGTGTCATGGTTTAATCATCTGCTGATCGTTCTTACTTTAAATGTATTTTCCAGTTGATTTATAAAATCATCATTTACACGTATCAATGTTTGAATGTTAATGGTATTACTGATACGATTGATTCTATTTTAGACATTTTTTGTATTGAAGTCCTCTTAAAGAGTTAAAAAGGTTAACTAATAAAAAAGTCAATCCAATATAAAAACAAAAAGCTTTGAACTATTTACGATAAAAATAATTAAACACCTATTCTCAATAGGCAGCTAACTGTACTTGGAACAGCCCAGTTGTTTATTTAAAACAAGAATTCATATTGCATTGTCTTATTTTATCATAATAACTTCGAGAGCTCGAGTAATTTATCAATCTTGTTCTGTTCAGTCAATAAAAAACACAAAACCAATCAAGAGCGAGTTCGCCAATGCCAACTTGTACTGAACGAGTTGGAGCATGCACTCGGTATTTTCATTAAAGAAGCCGTCTCATTATAGACGTGCTCGGGGTTCATGGGGCCCTGGTGGCAATTATCGCGGTACGAAACTTTATTCAATTCGTTGTCGCCCGCTGGCAGCGCCCGAGGAAATTATTCCCGCCGCGGATTCCGCTTCATTTGCACAGACCCGCTCCTCGCTTTCCTGTTCGCCTAGTACTTCCATTACAGTTTATACAACTACGATTACAGCCAGGGAAATTTATTAGCATCTTCAACTATCAATTGACTTTTTACGTCTCAAGACATCTTCCAACTCGCATTATAACTTTGAAGTAACGATGATAGATCTTCCCAATTCAATTATAAATTAAACGTTAAATGTTCAAATAAAGAAACTCCTGCACAAACAATACGAGTAACAATAACAATAAAATATAAGTTGCACAGTCGAGTGTTAACCACATGGAAACTACAAAGTAAATAGGACGCAGGGAAGAATTTGAAATAATATGTTGCATTCCGACACGAGTCATACAAAATGAAAGAGTTTGGGAAAAATAAACTCGCATTTTACGTTGGAAAATGCAACGAGCAATGTTCTTTTGTTACTCAACGTTCTACGCTTCTCTTTGTTATTTTATATTTTAACTGCATGTGTGCTTGGATTCATCTGTTCATTCTTTCAAAATCAACACACCCCTTTATTTTATCCTTTGTTTTAACGTGACTTTATAAAACTTAAAAGATTTTTTGCAACATATTCAGCAATTCTGTAAGAACATCATCGTGAGTTTAAATCATTCTGTAATCAAGAAGACATGTTTCGAATTATTACAAAGGAAATTAAAATGCTGAGAAGGCGTCCGTCATTAACACTATCTCCAGTATTAAACATCTGCAGATTTAATTATACTTTAAAAAATATTTGCTGTATTGCTGGCTCGATATATAAATAAGCAATTAAGTCGATTTGCCGGGACATGCACAGCGAGGCGTTTTATTTTAAACATTTATCAGATATCCCGTCACATTCGCGCTGCACACTGATAAAAATAAATAAATGTATTTGCACTCACGAAATGAAGACGTTGCAAGATGTCGAGGATATTTAGAAAACGGGCTATTACCCGATGTAACCTAGATACCATAATACTAATTACTAACTTCTTAAATAATATAACTTTCATTTTCATTCCGTTTCTTGTTATGTAATAGTTTTAATTTATCTTTAATTAAGTATATATTTACATATGTATAGTTAACACTATATAAAAAATAAAAATATTACGGTATTAATATTTATAATAACTGACAAAATATTTTTTCAATTTAATTTAAAAAATCAAGTTCATATACATAGCGGCAATATAATATTTAAAAACAATGACTCAGCGCTCTATAGCCGGTAATACAGATTAAATAATAATTAGTAGGTGCTTACGATCTTTGGCAGCGTTTCAGATGAATCGTTTTAGCCGCACATTACACTACGCAATTCATCACAAGAATCCAAATTGGTTTCGAGGCTCGCTCATAAATATCCAGACTTTGACGTAACCGCATAAAAGATTTCATGGAGTCATTTTAGAATTTATTATATTCAGACTTATTATTTTAGTCACTTATTTTAACATTTCAGCGTCGTTATTTTTACATAACATTGTATGTATGTATTCAGCCCTTTTTTACGTCCCACTGCTGGGCACGGGCCTCCCTTCGATACGAGGGGGATCAAGCCATAGTCCACCACGCTGGCCAAGTGCGGGTTGGCGGACTTCACATGTCTTTCGAAAACTTGCTTGTTCTCTCAGACTTGCAGGTTTCCTCACGATGTTTTCCTTCACCGTACATAACATTACGGTATTGCATTTGAAATTAGACAAAAACGAAATAATCAGAAGTAATTATTGTTCGAGCTCATAGCAACAATATTTTACTAAAATTATAAATCACCACTTTTTAGTACGTCAGTAGCATTAAAATATAACGCGTGCAGTAAGCGAAACGATGAGAACGAATGATACATGATTCAAGATGCCAAAAGATCTTTATAATTCCAATGTGCCTAGATTCTGCGAGCATAATATGTTAAACAACTTTGTTCAACATCTTTATTACTGTCATAAGAATGAAATGATAATTCTCATTGCGATAGATGAGTCTACAAACAAAATGCGCGTGTTATTTTGCTATATTCTCTTCTTTTATGTGTGAAAATTCCTCGATTATTATCGTGTAAGCTTGTCAATGTATTATGTGGAGACAAACATGTACCAATGTGTTATATAGTTGCAAATATACTGCGACACTGGTGGTGGTTTCGTTCGAACTATTGCCTCAAAAATAGACATGGACGGTTGCGTGGGAGAGGCATCAAAATATTACGGTAAACACGCCGAATTAGCGGCAGATTAACGGCTTTTCAGCGAAATAATGTTCCTGATAAATGTTAGCTTCAGTTTATTTATTACTAACATTTATTATGGTAGTACTATAACTACTTTGTTTGTAATCACACTCGTGTAATATGTATGTATATTCTGGAACTTATAACGTAGCACCTACACTGTAGGTATAATAAATTAATTACATGTTAGATATAAAATTAAATTAGTACAAGAAAGTGATTTAAAAATAAAACAATACTAAATTTAAAATTAGAAAAAACTGATAAGATAAATTTGGGAAATATCTTCAAACACAATACAAAATAACGTTTATCAATATGAGCTAAACTCGACAGGCATGTAAATAAAACTTGATAACAATGATGACAGATCGATTCGTAAAACTTGTCCTGAGGCAATATACACGATCTTATAATATGCTGTATGCAGAATGCCGAAACGTAATGAATATATTTGCTCCCAATGACTTTCATTCGTGGCGAAATCACAACACTTTAGGAAATAAATACAAGTCTGCTATAGACGTCAAATCCGCTGTTATGTATGTCGAAAATACGTCGCTTCTCTCAAACATTTACACACGTTCGCGCATACAGTAAAATATCAAATAAATTCGGTCATTCTCCGCCAAATTGATGTTCCTAGGGTTGATAAATAATATCGTTCGCCAGCCGACTCACACAGATAAAAGAACTCATAAAACATTTTATAAGATATCATTACGTGTTTAGAATGCAATTATTGAAATCAAAATGGAATTTGCATTACAAAAGCGAGTAGGCAAGTTTATGAATAATTCATAAGATGATACGATTTTTAATGTTTGCCATAGAATATTATTAACTTTTTTATGGGAAGGTTATTGTTATTAAAGATCATTTCTATTGCTTGTCGAATAAATTGTTTTAAAAATGTTTTTTAATGATGAGAATCAATTAAACCTGTCATATTGAAGATAAGCCGTAAGCGATTCGTTCCTTCGATTTGTATAGTTGCAAAACTGGTACCTAACTGAGTCTATCTAACCCTATTCCTAGTCAGTTCGCATATCAAGTTTATGAGCGGGCGAGTTTTGTGGCACACCGAGCAACGAGCCGAGAATCTGTGTTCCGATGTACCAGGGGAGCAGAACAGAGCCGAAAGTGCCCGTAATATGAACAGCATACATACGCTGCGGCATACAGACGCTCACAATCGATACGGGGGGCCGCCACCCTGAGTACGAGGGGATGAATTTAAATTATTCACAGCGGGTATAACTGCGTGCCGCCGTCTTTAACAAACAAATTACGTATGCGCGCCTAATAACGCGATACACCCGGCTTCAGACCCGAGATGCCAGGCTTTCAATTATAACTTAGGATAAATGACGTGAGTTCAACTTGGGTGCTCCCACTGATAATGTATACGCTAGCCATGTCCTAATTCTGCTAATTACATGCAAAACATTATTAGTATTACATCCAATTAGTAATTAATGATTAATGTTTACGAACCTATTTTCATAAATTATTTCAATAGCTTTACGACTGTACAGACTACAGAGACAATGGAATCATAAAAAATATTAACGTTAAAATGAACGTTCTACACAACAATCTTGGGCGGTTTACGATAAATATTCATTCGTATGTGGATAAATAAAGAGCTCAAACGTTTTAATTAAAATTTATAATCCAATAAAAACTCTAAGGAAGGTAATACAGTAATTTATTATAATTTATACATTAAATTAAATAAGACAGTATAAATAAAATGTCATGATATTTTCTTATAAAAAGAAATATCGGTATTATAGTAAAATTGAACGAAAGCGAGATATCGATCAAGATGCAAGTTGAGTTGCTCCTTTCATCTGCTGTAAACGCCGACACAAAGTAAGAAAAGTAGGGAGAGCATAACGTCAAAGAGATTGAATATTGATTGTCGAGTCGACAGCAATCTGAGCACATTGAGGGGGACGAACCGGGAGCGGCGATAGAGGAACGAGGGGTTTTCCGACCGGCCGTGACAATTTATGTTATTGCCACGGAGCTGGCCGTCGCCGATACGGGACCCTCTCATGTAATTGTTAGTTGGACCGCAGGATATTGGGGAATTAAACGAAAGCGGTGATTGATTAAGCGGCGATAACGATTATGGTCGTGGATATTGCCGGTGATGAAAAATTGGAGGGTTGATAATACTTCCAGTGTGTAATTAAATGCGGTAGAAGCGCTTTATAAACAAACAGATCGGTGTTAACGGGAGTGAATTAAAAGTGCAGTAATCTCCCGCCTCGAACAAAAATAAAAACACGACGCGGACGCGTATGCGAAGCAAGCGCTGGTACGCTAACAGATTAAGCCGAAAGATCAACAAATAAATTTTAATCCGACCGAACAGCATTCTCGCATTTCCGGCGGCAAAAACTCGTGCAGCTCAACACATGGGCGAGAAAAAACTAAAGTTATTATCTTAAGTCGAACCCAACAGAACCCATTAGTAAACAACACGGGCACAAAAGAGGGTAAAATAGCTGTTTATAAAAAAAGGTAACAAAAAACCAACTTTTGAGCTTTGGCTCCCTTGCACTTCATCTGTGAAGGTTTTATTAGTCTGTACTAATTCACAAAATCATTATTTAGTATGTAATTTGTTTACTATTGATATGAAAATTATACATCACTGAAACAATGAAATTATTATACTGAGATTTCTCACAGATGAGATATTTTCTCGTAATAAAAAGTATCCTATATGTTGACCCGGATAACTATCTATCCGGATTGCTATCAACATACCAAATTTCATCAAAATCAGTCCAGTAGTTTTCTCGTGATGCGTTTCCAGAAAGACTATATATTCTAAAATCTATATATTCGGCCTCTGATTCGATAATAACGTCTATTTCAAAAAGAATTTCCAAAAAATATTTAATGTACAGATCGACCCAGTTAGAATTTTATTACCTATATGTATATGTAGATGTTTTTTAATTAAAAGATATTAACATGCAAAGAACATATGTATACATATTTACATTTCCTTTATTAATACATAGATACTTATTAACAACAAAAGTCATTAAGCCTAACATATTATACAAAACCAATTATTTATGCAATAATTAATTATACATATCACATACGTATTTATAACTTAAAGTCATTATTGTAAGTACGTGAAACACTAGAGTTCCATAAATTAAACTGCTCATTTGAAGCGAGAACCAAAGCCAAAGTTCTGAAAGCGTTAACCAGTAATAACATTCGTGTTTATATATTTGGTGAACGTTTACTGCGACAAATCTGCTCTTGGCAAAACTTTCCACTCGAACAAAGAGACGGCCAGGTATACGCCAGCTGCGGATTATAGCTTCCACCAACAAAACCACGGACTCGTCGTTCAACTCGGTTGACCGTTTATAAGCTGGCTCAACTCGCATGCTGACACAATCAAGAGATCCGTATATCGTACAACTTCAATGGGTTTATGACGAATAAGACTCTGGAATTTATCGTCGGGAGTCCATTGAAACGTGTTACTTGACAACACTCCTTAAATGCTTAATAATTTAAAATGACACTATAATTTTTAATTAGTCGGACCGAATGTATCAGCGTTGCATTTGTAAGAACGCAAACCGTTAAGAGATAACTGTAAACGTGATGAAAATCGATTAACCCGTATTAAAGGAGTTACTTAGCTAACAAACGATGCAATTAATTTCGAATCAATTTGCTATATGGTGTTAAATTTATTACCATTCCAATTGTTCTTGACATAATAAACGAGTAGCTAACAAACCGCTGAGGTATAATACGAAGCGGAAATAATAATGGCATTTGTTAGAACGCAGGCTGTCGGCGCCGCGGGCCTTTCCCGGCCTCACATCCTAATTACGCCAATAATAATTACCCGCACAGTAGTCGAGTCGACAGCTGCCGTCTGCTACTATCTCCTTAAGTCTTCTGTGTTCCTACTTTAGCGTAGGTCTCTTGAAAGCTTAATTAATAACTAATAACTGTACTAACGATAAAAGCGTCATCAAATTCTCGGACTAAGTGTTTAATAACTGTCATAAAAATAAAATTTTTAAGTAACCCCCGACAAAAAAAAAACAAATACGTAATTCGCCATTTTGTAGCGGCCATCTTGGATTAGAAATTTATCATAGTGTATAGTATTCTACTAATCAAGCCCTTTCATTTGATACCCATATTGAGAGAGTTGTGAAAAAATATATAATCCGCCATTTTGTGGCGGCGGCCATCTTGGACCGATTTTCATCAAACATAGCTAAGAACACTCCCAACTAATTCACCTTTCAAACAAAAAAAAAAACAAAATTAAAATCGGTTCATCCGTTCGGGAGCTACGATGCCATAGACAGACACACACACACACACAGACACGTCAAACTTATAACACCCCGTCGTTTTTGCGTCTGGGGTTAAATAATTAATAATTACATTTATTACATTACAAACATTTACAAAATATTTCTTACAATGAAACTCAACGTTTAGTTTGCAAATCTGTATAACGTAGCGTAAATGTATACCTAATAGATTATTAAAGGTCAAAATCAATTAGCTACGATCAATATTGATTTTATTAAAACATTATAATTTAATATATTAAAGGAAGTCCTCGATTTAGACGAGTGAAGGAACAAATATAATTATTGCGAGTCATTAACTGTAATAAGTGTAGCGATTCGTTCCGCAAGCTCTATCTGTGGGCCATAACCTGTCCCGAGAGGCGATTTATTTTATAACATCAATCAATTACATCGAGAATTCGATATTAAAATTTTAATTCGCAACAGACATCGCAGGCTTTCGGCCGAGGCAATAACGTTTTTGTGAAATGAATGATGATACGCCCGAGGCAGGTAACGCGATACGTCCGTTGTGAGATATAAATAAAGTCGTTGAAGCGAAAAATTCATCAGAATTTATCACTCCTGCCGGTGTCTGTTCACGCAAATAACATACCATCTGTACAACACGAACTAATAATACACATATTAAATGCTATCGAATCAGTGACCGTTCAAAATTAATTAAACAAACTGTATGTATGTATTACATACAAGTAGGTACTTGAGCGTGAAATTTAATTGACCGGATAAAACATTATGTTAGAAGTATAATATATTTATAAAAATTAGAAACTAGTTTGCAATTGGTGTGAGGATGATATATGAATTAATAAAATATTTCTAAAAATAACTCGGTATTAAAAGAACACGATCTAAATACATTAATTTAATGCATACAAGCTATAACAAGCCAACAGACAGTACAGAGAACACTGATCTAGCGGTAATCAGAATGTAAATTTATTCAGAGCGATCAGTATAATCCAGCGAGGCAGTGATATTAACCTCGTTTGAGACGAACGTACGTATTAAATACTATGCCCCCAGCCATTCCGATAGGAACCTTATTAATTTGTAATGAATGAAGACTGCGACATCGGCTTCAATTAACTATAATATATACGAAATAATCACGGCTATTTATCAATAACATCTCAACAGAGCGGCTAGTGCTTTGATAAACAAGTTACAACATAATGAGTACATATACAAAGTTTACAACACTTTACTTTTGTTACTACATTTATTCGAAAATAAAACCGAATTTGTTATACGGTGACTGCAAAAATGCAGTAAAGGGACTTCAACGGTAACTGTAGCAAGGGTCTAAAGCCGCAAGAAAATGATTCTATGCTTGTATATTTAAGAATACTCCACTAGCACGCTGGAATGCCATCAAATAAACATTATGGATTTAATTACCCGTATCATATACTAAAAATGTAAAGTACAGAGCGTTTATGAGTTTTAAGATAATTTTTAAAATTACATTTTTATCAAAAATATCATTCAAGACAATATAATTTAACCGGGCTTAATGTATAATATATAAAAATACATATTTTTCAATACTAACTTAAATTGTAATCTCTTATACATTTTAGACGATATGAAATAAAATTTACTATCCATCACTGTAAATAGAGTTACGGACATAAGGCGTAAAAAATGAAACGGACTGGGGTGCCACCCCTTCGTGTCACCGCCATTGTTCACACTCATAATAATTGTATAAAGCATATGGCATAAAATACTTCATTCCTAAAAAAGTAATGAAAATAATATCTGTACACGTAACAGTCAACAGGTAAATGGTTTTATAGTGTGCGATAACATAGCTGTGTAGCTATTGTGATAGTTACCATGATTGCAAAAGACATTGACACAAATAGATAGCAGAACAAGTAAAACACAATGTCAGAGTCAAAGGCCGGGTAGACGAAAGGAATATTAAATTGATATCTTTAATTATCACGCTTCCAAGTTTCTCAGCTAGAGGGTGAACGTTAAATTGATTCCGCAAGCACTTTAGAAATTTTTAGAACCCTCGACAGTGATTAATGAAAGGAATTTCGGAGTCTGCGACGTGTTCTTCTGCTCCCCTCGCGAATAATGCCAAGAAAAGCTAAGGGACGCTCCCTTGCTACGCTTTTAAAAGTACCTACAGCAGAAATGAAGCAATTTAGTTTTGTCATAAAATATAGCGGTTGCACTAATATCTCATTGCTCAAGCGGGTGCGGAGTCTGTCGCGTAATTTGCTGTGGTTGAGCGTGATGAGCCGTAAGTGTTCCACGTCGGGTCGCAGAGTTGGTGCAACAACGCCACGTCACGTTTTTGATTAATGATGTATGCATTACAAGATGCTTCTGTTAGCAGGTGCATGTTATCGCATAATAACATTACCTACCGCAACTTAATTTTCTATCATTATTATGACTTTTATGTAAATCACTCAAACATAAAAACAACTAAGTATGCCTGAATTTTTTTTTAAGGATATCGTATGTAAGAAATATATAAGTTATCTTTTATACTTCGTTTTTCTATCTTATAAAATAAATAACTAGAGATAAGATTTTGTCAATAAAGATATATTTTCGTTTACTTCTCCAACAAACAATCTTATCTTCATGAATTTAATTAGTAGATAATACTAAGACAACATCTAACGTTACAAGTCAAAACCGGACGTTGTAGTGTTTCAGATTAGCAAATAAGTAGCGCAGGCCACAATCGCATTAATTTGTAAAGAGAGGTAGGCACAGGGTGGGAGGTGTGATTTAATGAACCGCTGCGGTGGGCGACAGTGAGGATTACACCCCGCCGTTTGCACTCAATCAACCTCGCAAACACCCTAAGCCCGCCAATTAAATACACTCCGCAACAATCAGATACATGACCGATAAGAGCAATTGGACAATTAGCGATTATTGTAATTGATAAATGACTGATCGACACTGTGAGGTTGTCGCGAGTCACGCACGAGCGCGTCACTCGGATCTAGATCAAGGATCGTGTAACATTATGTCAATCGGTGCATGTATCACCTCTAACAATACGTATGTCAACAAACTATGTATGTCATAAACAACATTAAACGAACATTGCGGTTTTTTATAGTGAATTATGTTCAAAATTTCAAGCAAATATTTATTTTTTTGACTGACAATTAACCACTCCCAGAAAAGCTAAACCTAAATAGACTTGTTGACACACAATAACGTCGACTTTAGCGCGTTGATAACGAGCAAACTTGTGTAATTAATGGTATCAGTTCAGCAAGTTTACAACTAGTGTTTTATCGGTATTTTTGTTTTTTGTTCTGTTGCTTCATCGCAATCTACTTGAAAGTTTAATCTCAAGTCAATAATTTTTATTTATACGTTTTAATTTCTTGAATCTTTTCCTTTACCCTAGGGAAATAGAGCCTGTTCGATATTTCAAGCTAGCTCCAATATTTTGTGCAAAAACTAAAAAGAATATGACGATATAAGTGATCACGCCTTACCTTAATTTCTGTTTTTTGTTTCTTAGCCGGAGGTTGAGGATTGTGGTCCTGCCGCGAGTCATCAGGTTCAGGCTTAGCCGGCTGGGGGATCGCGGGGGCGGGGGAGGGCGCGGGCGGCGGCGCTGGCGCGACGGCCGGGGGCGCGGCGGCGGGAACAGGGGGCGCCACCGGCTTGGTATCCATGCGCGGCGCGGCGGGTCTAGGTTCGGGTTTGGGCTGCGGCGCGTGCGGCGGCGCGGGCGGCAGCGCAGGCGGCGGCGCAGGCGGGCCGGGCGCGTTGGGTGGCGGCGGCACTCGCGCCACGCCGTTCACGTCGTGCGGCGGATGCGGGTGATGGTGTTTCTCGCGCGCCTTGTCCCGCCGGTGGCCGCCCGAGCCGCGTTTGGCCGCGGCCGGCGTCGTCGCAGTCGGCGGCTTTGGCTCGCCGTTCATTTCATTCGACTTCACGATCTCGTGCTTTGCCTCGGAGCTCTTGGTGCCGGGCTTGGTGCGCTTGATCTTCATCTTGAGCGCGGTGCGCTGCGCGTCTGGTTCGGCGCGCGCCGCCATGCCGCCCGCCTCGTCGGTCTTCTCTATGTCGGCATCGAGGTCTATGATTAGGTCGCCGATGCCGATGTCCCACTCGTTGTCATCGTACTCGAAGTTGGCGGGGTGCGCGTGGGGCGCGGGGCGAGCTCCGCCGGCCGGCGCGCCCTCCCTCATTGGCGCCGCCATGCGCGCCGGCTGCCCGCGCCCGCCCCCCGCAGCCCCGCACACGCACACACCATTGTAGCCCTGTTCAAAAAAAAGATTATGATAAAATTACATATTAAATCTATACTAATATTATAAACAGATAAAGTTTATGAGTTTGTGAGGTTGTAGGGGGAATCTCTGGATCTACTAAACTGATTTAGATAAAATTTGATAAGAAGATAGATTAAGACCCTGGAAAGAGCATAGGATAATTTTTATCCCGGAAATCATCCCTTAAGGGGGTGAAAATGGGGATGAAAGTTTGTATGGGGAATCTATAAACTTATATAACTAATGGTAAATATAGAACCTACATGCTACTAAATTAAAAACGTAATCTAAACGTAATTAAAAATATAAACATGCAGAAATTAAATGAAGATAGATTGAATAAGAAAAACACATTAATTAAATGTGATGTGGTCACATGATGAGAATTTTGTTGTAAAAATTAAGGCATAAAAGAACTAAATGAATATGTCACATTAAATTTATATATTTCTTTAAAGAATTTTCATATCTTACGAAGTTATAACCAATTCAAAGTGGCAATAATCGTAAAATAGTCATAAAACCTCTCAGATAAGCTCGCTTTAACTCATAGCGAATAAACCCGAGACCAAACGTACACGAAGCAAAGCTGTACCGTATTTATTGTCACATATGTATGTATTTACTACTTGAAGTATTTTAATAGATATGTAGTTGGGTATATATTTCTTAAATACATTTGTAACTTTTACTCATATGGATATATTCATAGACTACTGTATATTATTTATGACGTACATAAAAGTAATATAAGAAACAAAAATTAAATAATTATCTATTTTTCAATTCAATCAAATTATTTAAGGCTTCAAAACTGTAAGTTTTTAATTTACTATACTGCAACTGTTTTGGTAGAAAAAGTTAAATATTGCAATTTGCGAAGGTATTCAAGTAAAAAAGAAATTTTAAAGCTTAGTAGCTAGTGGAGTAACAGTGCAACAGGGAGTTAAGATTACTTGGAAAATAGTTTATAGCGTCGCCAAAGCCGGCTTTACTGCGCCCTTTTGATAACTCCTCGTAACTTTTTTATTACTTGTGCGCCTTGTCTGCCTGGTACGCTCATAGACTTATCCAACCTCTTCTATTCTTATATTTATTTAGTATCAGGCTTGAGGTGATTTTTATAGCAAAATATTATGCTCCTAAAATTGAGTTTTTATAATATAAATATGAAAGTTTGTGAAGATGGATGGATGGATTTTGTTACACCAGGAACGGCTGAACGGATCTGGACGAAAGGCACAGAGATAAATTATAATCTGGAATAGCACACAGGTTACTTTTTATCCCGAAAAAAATTTACGGTTCCCGTGGGATAGATTTGTTTTTGTTTAGAAGCGAAATCGAAGCGAATGTAAAATTTGTAAATGCACAATGTTTTTGAATGTAGTAATTTTAATATTATGTATATATACAAAAAACACATGAGCGCTAAATGTGACTAAGTGAATTAAAAATTTTCAGTGAGTATTTAATTTAAATTTTTGCTGTGTTAAGTTAAGCGTTGTTTAAGTGTGTGCTGTGCTAAGTTTATGGGCTAAAAAGTATCTAAGGGAAATATGTTTTTCTATTTATTCAAACTGAATTTTTAAAATCGTTTTAATATTATGGTATCTTAACTCTAAGAAAACGTTAACTATTCTGAAAAATATATTTTTACGTTAGAGTATTAAGTAATCAATTAAAATGAGTATCGAACAGTTTAATACTATACTCATAATTACATTGTTTTTTATACCTCAAACAAGTTGTTTGAGATTTCTCAAAGCGAGCGTTAATCGTTTTAAGACCCCGTAAAAGTTTTTACATTAAATAATACAGATAATTAATCTCATCTAGCCCTTTTTAAAGACCTAGTTCATGGCACGGGGTTCCCTCGCATTGAAGGTTGTGAGGGGGATCAGGCCATAGTCCACCAAGCTGGCCAAGTGTGAGTTGGCGGACCTAGCATGACTACGAAAACTAGTTAGATCCTCTCAGACATGCAGGTTTCCTCACAATGTTGTGCTTCATCATTAGACAAGTGATAAGTAATAATCATGTTAAAAATGACATGCGTGTCAATATCAGAGGTGCGAGAACCGAGATTCGACCCCATACTACTGGGCTACTGCCTTATTATATATAGGTACAATACTCGTATACATAATATATTATATAATAAATAATAATCAATATTGTAGTTCAAATATGGATTTTGTGCAATACAAGTACCATATCTCTGTAAAAACTTGATGTATAGAAATGTTTTGTCTCTTCAGATTAACTATTGCGTTTCTTCACAAGTATATATGCAATTAAGTAATTAATCGAGTCGGAACGTGAGCATACTAACAACACAGCCGACGTTAACATGATTTTCTTAGAACATGTCTCTCATTAAACAAGCTGTAATAAGTATGTAATAGCTTCCACATGTAAAACCGATTAAGATTATAAAATCAGTTAAGATACTAATGGCCGGATAATGAGAAAAGATAAAACTATTAATATACGGGACTAATATATATGTGTTGGTTTTTTAATTGTAACGACAGGTACCTATGTTTTATTATATTTCTTGTGTTGATAAATTTTCGAGACAAAATCATTAATATGATAATTTAATATCTAAATTGTAATGTTAATTGTAAAAGGTTTTAAATAAAGTATTGCAATGTACTGTTATATTTATTAATTTTCTATGTAAGCGCTGCTTTTTTGTAAAATAATATTCATACCTAATCTTTTATCATTTCAATTATTGAATATTCATTATAAATATTATCACGTTAGAATATACGAGTATTATAGGTAATATACACATCAAATAAATCTTAGTATCATGTGAAACTCATCACAAAATATAAAAATAAGGACAGCTATTTATTATTAATATAATCCAGGAAACTTCCTCGAATGATCTTTCAAAACAAAAATATATACTGTTTTTTACATATTACTAAATTGCATGAAAACATTTTGTGTCATTATTTAAATGGTCATTTCATATTTGTGATTATTTAAGTAGTTTGTTGAAATATGAAAATTAAGTATGTAATCTTATAAAATAAATGAACAGCTGGGGTGTATAAAAGATGAAGGCTGCCATAAGTGGGCACGCTAATGTTATCAATAAATCAAGCATTAGAGAATCTTAAAGCCAACCTGCGCTAAGTGACCTCATCTATAAGATAAAAAAACACGACAAGCCGTGCCAAGAAGAGGAAAAAAACAAATGTTTTGACTCAACGATCTCGTAACGTCATACTTATATGATGGGATAAAAATATTCGATACCATTTATAATACATACTCATTGTTTATCTTTGAAACATAAGTCGTCGTTCGCTTTCATTTATCTTCATGAAAAGTTAACGTCATGTTCAATAAAAATAAAATAACAAAACAAAAGCAAATCATTACTTTTCATTACATAAAAACGAGTTTTACTAGCCGTAAAATGAAATACTCATCTACTCTTATTCCTGCTTTGAAGTACCGATCAAATGGCGTATAAAGCCGAATATTTAGCCATTATTCATCACTGAGAAAGCTTAAATAATACTAGATTGAATGCGAATTTCAAAGCGAGAGCCAGGAATAAATCGCGGGAAAAAGCATTATACTCGAGCCGTATGTTTGTCAATAGGCCGGTTGATTGGGGGCTCCTCGGCGCGCTGCGAGCTTGGTAGGTACTAGTGATTTACGGGCAAGCCGCGCTACTTGGCGCGATGCCCGAGCATCGAACCCGGCCCTGCACTTTATATGAGAAAAATTGCTTGTGACGCGGAAACGTAATGCCTACACAGGGATTCTGAGATATTGCCTCAGCTGTACGAATAAAAATATTTCCCGACTGCGTTCATATTTTATAAAGAACTTTATATACTTACTTGACATTTTTTTACTTCATAAAAATATTTTTAACAGATATGAGGACAAATTATTTTTCATTAAGACAAGATAACAATCGGATCTTATAAATTAGAAAGCAAACTTGTTTCAAGATATTTAAAGTCCCATAAAACTTGTCACATCAACTTAATAATAAGTATAAATTTTAGTCTATGAATATTTTTAATATAAAATTTAATACAAGTTTTTATGACAGGCCTCTCAATTAAATGATAATATAATCAATAGATATATAAATTGTTTACGGTTTGCAGATAATTATTTGAGTCATTGCTGACATTTAGTTATTTAATATTTACCGGCGCCTTCATTAATAAACCTTTAAAAAAGCCATCAAGTAGATTGCATCTAAAAAGTTAATCTACGCGAACTAATCTACGATGTGAGCGATAATGGATGTTGGTTGATTATCTCACGTTCTTATAACGATGTTAGTTACTATCGACTTAGAATATAACGTAGCTATAATAGAAAAGGATTGAACTATTGGAGGCCGAATTAGTTATGTATACTTAAGTTTCAAAGGTACTAGTTTTTATATTTTGTGTGTATAATAAAGAAATATTCGTCATCTGGTACTGTGCTTAAAATCTACGGTCGCATACTCGAATCTCGCACTTGAAATTATATATAAATACGTATAATACGTATTGGGTGTCTTTATGCTAGATATAGTATATGTTGTGACAGTCTAAGTACCTATACATGAAGTGGCATTTATGATAATTAAGTCGCTTATTAATATGTATGTATTTCCGTTTCATAAGAAAGTTCTTTCTTCTAAAGGGCCTTTTCAGTAGTAATTGGGTATAACCCTTTATCATCTATCACCCATTGTTTAAGATCGGACAAAGGAAATGTTTATCCAGCGAGAAAGTTCTCTGTCAGTCTATTCCAAGAAATTTAATGTATTCAGATATCATATCATATTACTCCATTCATCTATTTGTTTTAGTCGACGCGTTCGAAACACGATACGTGAAACCATTTGTATAATAACTTTTTGAGCTATCAACAAAATTGTGCCGCAAGCGTTAAAACGTAGCAATAATGAGGCAGGATAATGACGTACATATATTATCGTATTAAATACACTTGCGATAAACGCCATTTACGTATATTAAACCTTTCGGCATATCGTGCAAATTGTTTTATAATTAACGAATCGCTAATAAACTGCACTCGAAAGGAAACAAATGCGCGTGAAATTTAAAACCCGCAATTAACAATACCGGTAGAATTGATTTAAGCGTTTATTTCAATATTTTATGCAACGCAACAAACGATATAGAGCAATAAAAACGATGTTACTATTACACAAATGTATTGAAGGTCTGTATGTTAATGGATGTAAAATATACATATACATATATGTTGATTTAGAATTTTTTAATGTTTTCCTGTATGAATATTCATTACTCTCACTTTATTTCGACCGCCGTGGATTGTGGTCAACTGCGCTGTTGACTCAGAGATAGATTTCGTATATAACATGAATTTTTAGGGCCATTAAAGTCGTTTTTTTCGGTTTGGGTGTAAGAAAGATGGCAACCAAGAACCATCCGAATTCACCAACCGACTGCATTCTACTAATCTAGTAATAACTAATCTATTATATAATTCCTTGTATGTACCTACCTAGTACGTTGTTTTTGTCCTATATGGAAAGAAAGTAATTAGAACCGCTTACATGTTTATATCAAAGTTTGTATGACATAAAATTGATGAAACCTTTTCCAATTGGGTTTGGACAGGTGACAACAGCACAATATTAATTACTATAATATGTACATAGGTTTAGATAAACTGGATGGAGTGCCAAGTATTACAATTGAATGACGTGACGACTTTGCACTATTGAAATCTGAATGCCGATCAATACTTGAATATTTGGCATGGATTTAGATCAAACTTGCAAAATTGAATAGGCACAAAGTTCCACTCACATTATACAGTGATATATGCCAAAGGCGTGTTACTAAAAGTAAGAAAGGACTAAAAAAATACCAAAGCTAAACAAGTATTAAGGATTACGTTAAAAATTTATATTTATGTTCGAAATAAATCAAGAGTAAAAAGTGATAAAGTAATATTAATAAAATGAGAAGACTTTTGAGATTATACCCTAATAAAAAGCTTAAATTGATTTGGATAGGTAATAAAGGCCTCAGTATAAGTTACTCGTAAGGTTTGAAGGCAATAACGTCAACGCAATCACTAACACAGGCGTGGGATGTGTGCGCCTTGCGGTAATCGACTTTTAACTTTGCCTCTAGAAATAATAGAAAGAAAACGACTTTATTCATTACTAGCGACTCACTCTAGCTTCGCTCGGGTTCACTAGGTTGATTCCCCATACAAACTTTCATCTCCATTTTCGCCCCCTTAAGGAATGATTTCCGGAATGAAAGTATCCTATGTCCTTCCTTGGGTCTCAAACTATCTCCTTACTAAATTTCATCTAAATCAGTTCAGTAGATCCAGAAATTACCCACTACAACCTCACAAACTAACAAACTTTACCTCTTTATGATATTAGTATAGATTATCTAATTTACGCTATAGCAAGTTAATATGTAATGAATTTTAATGTGTTTTTTTAAAGTTAACTCGAAAAAGTAAGACTGGAAAAATATAAGCGAAGAATCGTAATAACTATCTAAATAATAAGTAAAGTTAATCAAATAAAATGCGATATACGAAGCATCTATTATTTACTACATACAATTTACTTATTTAAAATAATAGCGTTTTGCTATAATAATAATAATACTTTAACTGTATAATGTAAATTCTCATTGTTAGTTTGCCATGAAAACATATTGCTTATATAATAAAATATATTATTTATATCGCAAATACACGCAATAGGTACGTTTTATTACGTACGTACACAAAAAACCATTTACATTTATGTACATACGTTACATTTTTTTTTTATTTTATAAATCAAAATGTAGCACAGACTAACTCAACTTGGAATGTAATATGCAATATATATGAAAAAAGTACAATTTTTATTTATAATATAATATTAAGAAATTAAATAACTATTTAGGTCACACACCACATGATATTCACTTAACGTAATTAATGACAAATCGACTATTGGACCAATTTGGTAATAATAAATGACAAGCTAATTCATTAAAATATATTATTATAACATATTACATCCAGTTAAGTTAGTACGTATATAATGCAATCAATTAACATTATTTATCAGTTTAATTAAACATTTTCAAGTCGAAGATTCTATGATCTAACAATAATGTATGAGTATGAAAAATAAGTCTCAAGCTCTATCAAAGTCATGTATTTCTATTTAGTGCTAATAAAAGATAATTAAAATAAAAAAGCGAATGTTTCAGAAGACAAGTGTATCATTAAAAAATAACAACTAGGACAAGATGGCACCTAAGCTCTAGTGTAGCTACGATACGATATCTATCTATCAGTATTCAGTACCTACCTATTCGATCAAATGTTTAAATCTATTCAGATATTAAAATACTTGAATTACTATATTTATATATAACAATAAGTTAGTAATAACTGGAAAAAAGTAAGCAAATATTTAAAAGACTGAGAATTTCGAAGGATTTTCACAATGACACGAAATTTTTGTCCCGTAATTTCCTTCAATAAACTAAAGGTTGCCTCTTTACAAAACCGTAATGGATTCTGACCCTCTTGATGTTTCAAAATAAACAAAGGATGCTCAAAGCTTTGTTAACAAAAAGATCCTTTTAGTATATCGTTAGCTGTACAAATAAAATAAGCCAATAAAATTGTTAGCATTCGTAAGTAAAAAATGTTATTTATATTAAAACCTAGAGGTTAGGATACTTTATAGCTTAAGGGCAGATCTTAATACGAGTAAGTAGGTAGGCTAAATTCTAAAAAATGTATGTAATTATTTTAGGTCCTTGATGTTTAAGTATTAAGTAAAGCTTTTTTTACCAATAATACAAGGGCTCTTAGGCTATCTAACAATAACATAATTGCGGTTTTCAACCTTTAAGTTTTGAAGTAGGTACCTCGTTGAAGTGACATCGAGTTTAATTGCAAGCCAATATCATTCGACTATAATGTTATATGCCATGTTATTTATCTATCAACATTTGCATCATTAGACTGGCAGAGGTCATCAAATATGCGGCCATTTTAATTACTTATTAGGATTAAACGTTATCCTATTTATTTTAATTAAAACTTTTTATTGTTTTAATAGCAAGGCTTTTTGCAGCGACTTAAATGGTATTGTGACCATGTATCGCACATCTCGTTTTCGCCATCCGACGTGTCGAAATGCAGATTACAATTTTAAATACTTGGAATCATACTAAATAAAAAACAGGAATATTTAAAGTGTTTACTGTAAAGGAAAAGTTTTAAGTTTGAACACAAAATAAAAACGTATTTAAAATAAAATCTGTCACTCTTTCGTGTAGTCGCATAAAATATTATTTTTATATACAGTACAAACAACCGTGATAAGACTAAGCCTTCACATTTTATTTTGCTTTTTTATCTCCTTCTCACGTATCAATATGTTTTTATTGTCTTTTCCCATGGCCCCTATATTCTAATAGTCAGGACATATTTGTGATATGAAAATCATCCGAATTGATTTTGGTATCTATTAATTTAGCAGGCCTATCCTTCTTTGAATAGGAAACGTTTAGTAGGTGAATAAGTTGTGAAACTTATAATAAAAAAGAAACATGTTTTATGCAGTTATTTTAAAATAACTTAAACAGTAAAAAGTTATCGTTAATATTAAAGTGTTTCATTAAATATTATTAGAACAGACTATAAATATAATTAAGGCTATTTTTTATTACATTACATACATTTAGCAACCAGCTTAATTGACTTAATTGACTGTAAAGAATCGTTAATTAATTAAATCCTCGTGTGGTCCATTCATTATTCGCATCAAAGTTATAAAACAAATATAAATCATGTTCTCTAACTATTATCTTGATATTAAAAATACTTAAAACCTATCGTAAAATATAAGAAAGATTATACTAACGATATTACTCATGCTGCGAATTTTTGTGATAAGGCACGTCTACATAATAAAATAAACATCAAGCACACGTACTCGTAGCCAGCACACATTAAATAAGACACAAGGCCTTAAACAAATAAAAGTAGATACATATTTAAACAAAAATTATAATGAAGCGTAAGTAATTGCGAGATAAAAATAATCTTGTAAGATATAATTAATTCCTCACCGTTCCCAACTGGATTTATCGATGACTGGCGATGGCAATCCCAAACAGACACAATCCATACAGCACTAACAGCACTTAGTTAACACTATCACTGCGGGAGTGGCACCATCTAATGCACCATCACTTGAACACCATGGACCGATTCTCGCACCAGACAGCACGTCGACACACCTACAAAGAAACGGTATGGATAAGCACACCGGAACACATAGTTATTTGACACTAGCGTAAGATGCCTTACAAAGAACAACAAGCGCGCGTCACGAATGCACGCTGCTCGAATACTGAGCGCTAGCGGCTAGCGAGAACGACCGCCGAGCCGAGCGGAGCGGGAAAGCGGCTTCAGATAGCGATGCTCCATGCTCCACACTCCCAGCCCCCGCGGCTACGATCATTTCACGCTTCACTAAGTGGAAGAGCAAAGTGTAACATTACACGCAAATAATGTCCAACTAGTGTTCGTATTGCGAGTGACGTTTCTTTTACAGCAAACGTCGCAGATAGTGTCGAGCCACGAGCTAGTAAAGTGCCAAGTAATTATCACATAGACATAAACCGATACAGAAAGGTTTTCGCATGTAAGAATATCATTAACGTGCAATGAGCGGGCTGAGTGCCGGCTGTACCGCCGTTTATAAAACTGAAGTGAGAGAGAGAGAGAGGTCCGATCCCGCGTGAAGCGAGTGCAACGTGGCGATGAGGCGCGGGGAGAGGGGACTCGGGAACATGGCTTCCAAAATTATTATACAAACATTTATGCATGAAGGGATAACAAAATATTACTGCTGTTATACAGTTCTGATTGAAGCACATTTATTCATAGCGTAATATTATACGGGCGCGCTCGATTGATAATTATAAAATGTTCGAGTAATTGGGCTCGGGAGCGGAGACCACATGCCTGCCCCGAGCGCGCGGTAGGCGGCGATAACTTTTTTTATTTCTATGTGTGCGTGCATCCAAGAAGACATGTGAGATAATAAAAAGTTATGTTTAAACGTTCGACTCGTAAAGTTTATTTGTATAATACATTCTTTAAACAAACGGATAATTACAAAGCGCTTTATAGACGGTTACAACGATACTCGGGAAAAAAATAAATTACCAAAATGAATTTATTTATAGATCTTCACTCTTGGACGTTTTGCTAATTAAAACATGAAACCATAATGCCTATCATTAAACATAAAATACTATATTTTAATGTAATTATTGTAGATAATATCTGGGATTAATTTATGATAACACATAATTTACATTTGAATGTGACACATATACCTAGTAAATGTGAATGTATTTAAAACAAATGTAAATAGGTAGTCAAATGCAACAACATATTAATATATCTATACATATAATAAAATTGTAACTAAGCCAAATCTGTACGTTAAATATTTTTTTGAAAATCTTATTGGAATAGACTTTATTATCGATACAGAAGCCAAATCTATAGTTTTTAGAATTTTTGTCTGTCTGTCTGTCTGTCTGTCTGTTACCGCATCACGGGAAAACCACAGGACAGATTTTGATGAAATTTGGTATGATGATACCTGGTTATCCGGGTCAACATATAGGATACTTTTTACTCCGCGAAAATATCTCATCTCTGAGCTAAAACGTAACTAGGAACGAACCCGAGCGGAGCGAGGGTGAGTTGCTAGTTTAATATATAAATTATAAATGATAAAATGATGACGTCCATGAACCGCGCTAAGTTATTATAATAAGCATTTGTTATTTAATTTACGTACTAGTTGAAATTATTAATTAACATAATTGATGGTACAACATTGTGTTACATTGTAATATTTATGCTTTATTGTCGTTGCATGCCAATGATAATATGAATCGGATTTACCTACATGTTCCTCCTTAGTTAGTCGTAAAATCGCTTTAATCAATAAACAACAAGTACACACGGTTATAGCTATGATATTTTTATATATATTTAGTGAAATAATTGAAAAATCCAACACGATTGTTATGCTCATACAAATTGATAATGCAAAATGTCACATTAGATACTATCATAGAAAATAACGTTACAGTGTTGTATAAAGCAATTTATTTTATACGCTGAAGCTATTTGCCATTCTTTTGATAAAATATGAGAAGAGATTTTAACTATGTACTCAGATATTTGAGGAGCAAAGAATATTTTCCGATACATCCGAACTCGCGATCCGAATCGTATTGCGGGGGAGATATTTCTTATATTCTTTTGTTACGATCACTGCGGTCGGCTCTTTGTTATATGAGTTATACCAAGACTGCGAATAAGAAAAACTAAAGCATTATTCTCGAAACGAAAGCCGAGGAATCACGGTATAATTCAAGTACGATAGGGGTATGTTAGTATTTATTCTACTAACTTTAACAAAAAATCCGAGAACGTAGATAAAGAAAGATAATTAAGTTAAAAAGAACACTTATAAATAAATTCAAAAAGTTTGTGTAAGTTTTTTTCTCTACTTTTCATGTATTTAAATCCTATTAATCCTATTTGGCTAGTTATGAGCATATACATAAAGTTTAGTTTAGTCTAAATGTTAATAAAAAATTATGTTATAATTACGTTCCTCGTTTAATTCAAATCTCTTTTTTACTTATTTTACATCTAGCGCTTTTTATATCCGTATTTACCATAGGCAATTATTTTATTGATATATAATAATACATACAACGTTTGCTACGAGTGAGTGCATTGTGTGAGGATTTACGTCGCCTTTATTCATTGGATCGTGAGATAGCTCAGCTATTGAGTCAGATGATTCTTTATACTCACGGACTTGCTTCAAACAGTAAAGAATCAACGACATTTGGCATTTTCACTGCATGTGTTGCATAGTTAATCACTGGAGCGACAGCAATTTGTAGCCAATAACCACAACTGCAACGCGACACTATACACTCAATCGGCCCACTCGCTCTAAAGTGATTGATGGCGTGGTGTCAATTTCGCGTTATCGCTGACACCCTGATCCCACGGCGGCTCGATGAGATTGTTGCATAAATTTACACGTTGGATAAGGTTACGGCTTCAGTTAATGCCTTGTGCAAACGTAACGTTGTCAAGCCTCGAAATTTAGTGGCCGTTATTTCTTTAATGTCCTTTTGTTCTCGCGGGAGCCTTCTTTATTTAAAGGTTTTCAACATTTATTTTTAATAGCCTTAATAATCATAATAGCTCGACTTTTGCCTGTGTCTATAGATTTTTTCTTAAATACTCATTAAAAGGCAAATATTTAAACCAGCTTATCTTTATCGTGATAATGAACATTTTACCTGTATTTACTAAATGTGATCGTTTACGATAAGACGGGTCGGAAAAATACGCCACGAGTAGAAATGCGTGGGATAATTAAATCCATCAACAAAAGCAACAAGTATTACCATTTACGTCTCACTTATATTAATCATTTAAAGTTAAATCCATTGTCAATGTGTGCCTATAGCGGAGTATTTCGTAATTGTAATTTGTATGGCAGTTTCGAAGTAACAGTTAGTGTCGAGTGAGGCGTGTGACGAATTATTTACGCCCCAAACAAATTCAACAATAGAACGAACAGCTTTCTGCGACCCCTTGATCTCTCTTTGCTCAGCCCGTTACACATTAACGTTAGCTCCTTTTTTATTTGTAAGTTTAAGCGCACGTTTAAAAGAGGGTAAATCTGGCTTCACTCGAGTTGTTTAATTGGATTACTAATGAAAGTATACACTTAATAGTATAATATCTAAATGAAATCTAATACATTTCGGTTTTGTAGGTATCCTCATATACTTTCCTTTGAGAGTAGATACGGATAGCTTTAGTGGTTCATGGGTCCGTTTTTTTAAGTGTATATTTTAGTACAAATATTAATTTTGTGCGAGAGCCGAGAATCTAACTTCCGATATGGTAGACAATTTGAGTCGACTACATGGTAGATAAAATTTTATCACGATAACTATCATGGTAATATAAATATATGTATCTGGTTATATATAAGGTAAATTGTTATATAAAATAAAATAGCTTCTATAACTGCTCATCCTCTTTTTTATGACATTTAGTGCCCCAAATACTCAGTTTTAACCTTATCAGGATAAAAATGCCAAAAATAATTTCTGATTATCCTCTGTCAATCATAAAACCAATGATTACCAATCAAAAGAATGGAAATCTTAATTAAATTTTTTAGTAAACTAAGCATTTAACCATATATTAATTATTCTTTGTATGTACACACTAGCGACTCATCCTCGCTTCGCTTCGGGTTCGTCCCTAGACAAAAACAAATCTATCCCACGGAAACAGTACATTTTTCCGGGATGATATATAGCCTAAAGCCTTCCTCGATAAATCGACTATCCAACACAAAAAGAATTTTTCAATTTCATCCAATAGTTCCTGAGATTAGCGCGTTCAACCAAACAAACAAACAAACAATCTCTTCAGCTTTATAATATTAGTACCTATAGATTAAAATGTTAAAATGCATAATAGCACAACTGTGTAATATTTAATTTGTACATCAATTACTAACAAAGAAGGAAGGTTAATACCAGTTCGTCGTTCAACTCATTTAAAAAGTTTTAAAAACAACTGCTCGAGCTGTAGAGCAGAAAAAAAAAATAATTACATGTAATTATGAAGTGTCACCTGCTGTATGTTTATGTTACCCCATTCTCCCCTCGCTCGCAAGTTACGGTATTTTGCTGACAGTGTGTGTGTACTTGCTTTACGTACCTCTTCATAACCGCTGTTTAATGCGTATGAAATATCGCCATTCGTATGCTTTCTAGTGTGTGTTGAAAGCGAAGGGTTTGATAACAACATCTTTCTGTCATTTTCTAATCTTACTTATATTTATAACTTTATATAAGTACTGGCAGAACCCACGGCTTCGCTCGCGCTTAAACTACTTACATTAAAAACTCTTTGGATTTATGCAAAAGGCATTTTTGAAATGGGCTCAGTAATTTCTGAGCTTAAAGCACTTAAACATATTATAAACAGCAGTTTTACAATAATGTACGGAAGTCTGTCCGATTTGTTGACATTTATGATTACTGCTCCGCTCTCTTGGGTAGTAGGTAGGTAGCATGGTGATATATAGCATATAGCTTTCCTCGATAAATTGGCTATCTAATGCAAAAAGCAAATCGGATTAGCAGTTCCAGAGACTAGCGCGTTCAAACAAACAAACTCTGCTTTTTTATAATATTAGTATAGATAAATCCGAAAGTGTGCTAGTCCTTTTCAAGCAGTAATGAGTCGTGATTTTTTACGTCGAAATAGTTTTGTATTTTAATCTGTTCCAAAAAGTTAAACGAAACATAAAAACAATTGTATTATTTATTATGTAAATTATATTTTTATTATAAATATTACATAAATAAAGGAAGTAAGTACTGCACAAACGTTTATGTCTTTCCAACTATTATACGGCGTAGGTGAAACAAACAATTCCAATTTGAATTTACCTACAAGCGAGAGTTCCTTTAATACAGACGCTGTTACCACAGCACGATTTCCATTACGAAGAACATAATAACCGAATTTCGTATTCATGCTACATTACAATATTTCCTGTCCCTGCATCAAAACATTTTGTAAACTCCGTAAAAATTCACTACCCTCCAAACCTTTCTCGATCTTATTTGAAATACTTACTTCTGATCTTTCTTTTGATATTACACGTATATTTGTTGCCGTTGGAGCGAAATTGGAAACGTAATAAAATAAGGCTTTGATGCCATATTCGAGGTGTTTTCATGGTAATATTATATTGAAACTTTTTTTGTAATTTTTATTTATAAAAGTTATACATACCTATTCGTATATTGTTTACTTTTAAAATATGTATTTTATACAAAAAGTATACATTGAATATTTAAAGGAAAGAAGAATTTTGGCTGAATGGATACGTCAATATTTAAAATTTTTATTTGTCTAAAGCTAAACAGTAACACGCATCACTCGACATTTCGACGGATTTAAATAGGACTTCTTATAATGTGCAATGTGCATGTCAGGCTCAATTAAAAACTTAGCCAACTTTCATTTCCATCGGATACAGCTTGAACTCGCAGTTTCACACTCCCATATAAAACATGGGTCATGTGAAGCAGTGTTTGACTACATATTATATATAAATATATAATATAAATTGTCTACACATATACCTGAAGCTGTTATACATATGTATGTATGAATTCAGCACTTTTTAAAGTCGGACTGCTGGATTCGGGCCTATCTTCAATGCAAAAGTGATCAGGCCATAGACCACCACGCTGGCCAAATGCGGGTTGTCGGACTTTACGTGTCTTTCAAAAACTTGCTAAGTTCTCTCAGACATTAAGCTTTCCTTACGTTTTACGCTACCATAATCTTGTAAAAACAATATTTCCACATTATTAGAAGTTTGTATAAGTTTACCGGGATTTGAACCCGCTTCACTGAATTTCCAAAGCGAGCGCGTCGCCACTGGACTAACACTGCCTTTTACTTACACGTGTACGTGTATACAGATTACAGTAAAATACGAGAATACTGAAATTAAGTACTAAAATGGTTGCATAGGTTAGTATGTTTGTTCATTACGTAAATACCACTAGACGTTTATTAATGAGCCTGCAGTTTTAAACTTCTAAAAGCTAAATAAATAGGTTTAGTTAAAATCTGCACTTGAAATTGTCTCTATTTTTACTAAGCAAAGAATGTTTTGTAGAATCTAGAAATTCTAAATGAAAAGTTAAACGAACGGTGTGTAGGATTACTTGCTCGACATTCCAAACTTTATTTTATTTTTTGCTGTACAATATTTAAAACATTTAAATCAAATTAAGAGTTTTGGTACAAGTGGCGCATAAAAGGGATAATTATATATTTTTTCACATCAACTGAAAAAATAACTATAAAACTTTATTAGTATTTTTGTTCTGAACCAGCAGGCAGTTATGTTGTGAGAAAGTCGAGTGAATGCACTCAACCACACAGCCATTAGTAGTTAGTCTTTCCGACTTTTGAAGACAAAACAACCGTTTATTACACACCACGTTGCTGTGAGTACTGGAGTACCGTTCACTATATTGTATTTTATTGGAAATTTTATTTTTTGCTTCCCTGTTATTTTTTAATATTCAGTTTTATTACTTGGAAATCCGAATTTTATTAAAATAACGTTGCAAACATACTGTATAAGTTAATAATCGAATGCAAAATTTATAATATGAGCATGTATGTTGGTTATTCTTTCACGGTAAGATGACTGGACGGATTTCGATCAAATTTAGTGCGCAGATAGACAGACTATGACTCAGAGTAACACAAGGCTACTATTTATAATAAGATTTACAAAAAAGTGGTGCTGCGTAAATACATGATATTATAAATACAAAAGGTACGTACTCGAGTGAAGCAAGGGCTAGTACGAATTATTAAAAACAATACATGTATTCAATAGTAGGTACCTATTACCTAACAAACATTCCGTATAATACAGCAAATTCCAATAATATCCACTGTATCAAAATGTTAATAGTGTCTAAAATATATAGTTATTTAACCATCTATCTATTCGCGACAAACAAGTTATCAATAGCAATATTCCAACAATAATAATTGAAAGCGTTGTTTCGCTATTTGCAAGGAATAATTTATTAAACAAACGTTATAAATTGTAAACATGCTAACAAAGTAATCATGATGTCATTCAGTTTCAAATGCTCGGAATACATAAAATGTTAAGAAACGTGCAGTTGATTTACAATAACAGATCTAAAATCAATTTAAAGAGCGTACGTCCGATCGCGCCTTGAAGATCATTTGATAAACAAGTTTATACAACGTCCAGCGCACCCACGCGCATCAAAATCCCGCCACAAACGACATCTTTTAGCCGAATCGTTCGCTTTATTTTTATGCTCGCCTAGTATCGAGCTAATAGATGCGATGGCGGCGTGCAGATACCGGGACGACATAAATAAAACGTTTTTCACTGAGATACTCAAATAAGAAGCACTCGCTTTTGATAAATCTTCAATCTTAGAATCTTTACTATTTCGAAAGATAAGATGTTCAGTTTTACAAAGAGCTCATGTTATTTTATCAGATATCCAGGAGCTCGAACCGACGGGAGATTAATCATAAAACATTGTGTGGGGTGTTTCACCGTAAATTGCTTGTTTATTCAATCCTCGATTACGTTCAATAGATTTATGATGTTTGTCAGCTCGATTGAAGTATTTTGTGAATTGTGGCTAACGAGATATTTCGATGTGAATAAATTATATAATGCAGTCACGTCTCGAGAAATGTTAAACTGATTCTAATAAATATAATATGAGTTCGGCGGGGAGCAAAAGCTCCGTAATTATCTAAGTCAAGTCTATTGTGAGTCCATCACACGTCAACCACAATAAGAAGGAAATAATTGCATCGGTTTCTATCACAGCACGTTCGACGTTCGAACAAAAGCAATTTGTGTCCGCACGAAGTGGCTTTGTACGTGCGTAGCGTCGTAGGTGTTTATTAGCGCCGATGGTTAGATTGTGAAGATGTATGAGATGGGTCATGCCGCGCTGCGCCGGCATCTAACCGGGCCGATTCGCCCTAGAGTCACGACCCCGTAAGGTCACTCGGTATCAATTCGCTAATCTCGAATTCTCCTCACTAACTGCACGTGTCTGTTGCCTCTCTGAATGATGGCTTCTAATTAATTAATAAACTTGATACACACACAGAAGGTTACGATTTAGAACATTTCTATAAACACGACAGAAATGTATTTCGGTTAGATCGTAATACATGCGAGAAGTTGGAAACAAAGTTACATTTGGCGGATATCCAACGTCACTTACATTGTGGTTTAGTATGCTTGCATGACCAAATTAAGTCGTTTCAAGATTTATACTGGCTAAATTCGAGGATCAAGTTCTTAGTTTGCAAGTAGAATATAATGTCGTTTAAATTTTAGAAAAACATGACATAGTTGAATTATTTTGTAATAAACATGTTCTTTGAAGCTCTTTGTGGATGTGCTCATACAAAGTTGGCGAAGCTCCAGTTATTTGCTCATCACTATCAAACAACACGCTAACTTCATTTAGCAGCAAATATGCCGTATACCGAAAAATATGTTCCGTGAATCAATTGCGAATAAAAATCAAATGCATATAATATATCCATAGATCGTATTACTTCGTGAAAAGAATAATAAAACTTCCCGCTTCACATACGAACGCGGCGTATGGTTCACGGTCCATGTATTTTTATTAGGTATCGTTCAACAATCGAGAAAATCTCGCAAACAAAATGAAATGAGTTAACAAGAAGCTCCGGCAGTTTTGATAAATATCCTTTCGGCGCTTTTCCATTATTCGACGAAAGACAAATGTCCCGTCGATGCGGCATCACGGCATTCCCTCATTAAAATGTCCCCAAGCGGCTGTCGTCCCCTCGCGAGCATTTCGATACGGACGATACGATAATCGATTTTATTACCAATCGCTATAAAATAAACGATAACTGAACAGCCTTTGTTTTACTCACATCGCACATTTCACCTCGTGTATCAATCACCGTATTATTTCAATACGAGCTAATAAAGATAAAGTGGAATGAATAATGTATCTAATTTGTTGGCATCGTGAGCATAGTGTCATGAGAACGTAGTTATTTTGACATCGGTATTTAGGTTTCAAAATACGCCTATTTAATATTAATTGGAAGAAGTAGTATTAATATTTTAACATCTTGTCAAATGTTTAAAGAGAAATAAAAGCTTGTAAAATTTATCAGTTAAACTGAAATAAATTTACGCATTGTTTGTTTAAAATTCATTTAATCCAAGGCACATATGTACACTACACGTTTATATTATATCTTTTATATAATACTACATAGTGAAGCGGATAATGAGATAGGTACCTATTGTTCGAGCAAGACATTATCTTTCTTACAGTTTGAGCGCTCTAGTTTAATGTACTCGCATAATAATGCAGCAGTAGAAAGCCAGCCGTGTCCCAAGCAAATTTGCTTTAAATCTGCCGCGTCGCTCCCATTTATGATAAAAATACGCGCCGTCAGTGCTTAGGGAAGCTTGAATTCAGGAAATTGATCACTAAAATAATCTTGTGTATGAGCTATTTGTCAATTTTATTCAATTGTTATGGTATTTTTATCTGTAAGTTAATATGTTTTGATTAAAACTAAGCTTTAAAATTAGATCCTTCCACAGTAAATATTGAACATTGTAAAAAAATTCTGCTAGGAAATATTTTCGATGACGTGTCACAACTATGAACGTGTAGTATCACATTAGAATTTACATTAGACATACAACGTGCGAAACAAAGTATGTAATTGCCCGAGTCGGTTCATTTAATTTAAATCGAGGCCGTAATTAGCTTGTTATACAATGGAGATGAGTGCGTAAACGTTGAATTCGAGCTCTGCCAACGGTGTTACATGTGCCTAACTAATTTGCAAACAAGCTATTATGGGGCTGCAGTCAAAAGCAGCAATAGAATTAAAATACTATTACGCCAATACAAAGTTGATTGAGTCGGCGAGGGGTGCGCGGTTGGCGCGTAGTGTGTCGGCAGCCGCCAGCCGCTTGCTCCGCTCGTGTAATTTGATTTGGAGTGGCGCGCGGGGAGAGGGCCTGGATCGATAAAGCGCGGGGGGCCCGGGGGAGGGGGCGCGGGGCGGGGGCAGGGGACCGGGGGGCAAGCACCAGGCGCGTGTTGTTATGGAAACCGTAGCTACCCTCGCCTCCAGATTTCGTCCCAGTAAATTAAACAAAGGATATCGTTTCAGGCCCGACTTTGCGGTTCCCGTTCGGGTGACAATTGTTATCGGGGAAATCTGATAGAGCGATAACAATAAGTTAGATTATACCGCACAAATCTTGACTCATTCATTTACTCCGGTGGCAATCACTTAGATGGAACTTTATAGAATTAGTGCAAGGAAGCAAAGAAGGTTGGAACGTAATATTAGTGGAATATGCCTGTGAAATTTCAGACACAAAGGCCTACGCGCTCCTTTGGCGATGTGGTTCAGTGAGCAGCTTTGCTCGTATTAAACCCATCTATTGTGTATCCAGATTGAATATTAAACTACTGATTAGATACTGCGTTTGTACTACACAGCGTAACCAAATCGTGTCAGTAGAGTGCAATCGGAATGGGCGTTTTATATACCAAGCGTATATACGTATATTTATAGTCTTTCTTTTTATTAGTTCTTTATTAGAGAAAGTATTGTATATATCAAATATTTAATCTACAAAAATATTTTAATATAGAAATAAAGTTATTTCTTTTTTCTAATTTCCAAAACGTCGTCAACTTAAATTATTCGGCCTAGAATCGTAAAGCTAATTTAATGGTGATAAGTATTATGTCATAACCACACTTATTTCGCTGCCTTTGGCTGTATGTATATTTGCTTGTGAACATTAATAATAATTAATAAGATAAAATATTAATAGCTGACCTTTCCGCTGAGGTTGACGTGTTAAATTAATTATAAAGTTACATGGCAGATGAAATACACAAATATTTGGTTTCGTCAAGGAAACAGTTGAATTATACTGGTTTTTGAATACTATAATAAATTGCTTCAATTTATAGACTTAATGCTTTTGCTAAATCGACCTCTTGAATATTAAATTCATATACTATTGTTACACCTACCATTCAATTCACGATGATATCTGCCCGCAGGCACTACTTACGCCTATTCTAAAATGTGTATTTAAATATTCATTTCTCATTTGTGCTGCAATTATTTATACAACTTGAATATATATGGAAACGAATTTATTTAACATTTTTATTCTATACCAAAGAAATACTGTTATTTCTAAGTAAAATGTATAGAAATAAACAACTGTTGTTGGTCTCTTATTTAATAGCAAAATAATAGGTATAGAAACGTTGGCAGCGCAATCCATCGCCAGTGGCTTCAATCAATAAGTATACAGTCAGTTTATGTCGCTGAGGACCGTTATTATCTTGTTAAGCGATACGTAAAGTACCGTTTATGTGTTACGTCACTTGCAACATGTCGACCTGTCAAACCGAATTCGTATTTCAATTAACAGTAGCCATTTCGTTATTTAACTTGCGTTAGTTATATCTCACTTGTTAATTTATCGTTTTTTTTCCACTAGCTCAAAAAAAAACTAACGGCAGTTATTGACTGAGAAATATATATACATAAGTATCGTAGTTTAAATAGTGCAAGTACTAATGAGTATGTCGCATTCCGAGTGAACAGTTCGAAACACGCCCGAGGCAGTCTGAGGCACAATTGAATAGGCTCATTTAAATCGCCTAGACCGAAGATAAGCAGACATGAAAGGGCGGGCGATGATGCTAATACAGTGAACTTAACCTGGCCGCCGGCACCTTGCGGCGTCCCGCCAAACTGGTTTTACCGACCTTCGCACCGTCTCGCTCCTACGCACTCATGCCACCCTGGTCCTTCTGATCGTAGCGATTGATTTCTATACGATCGGAATGCATGTTCGATCGGCCAATTGACTCATGCAAATTTTATTAAGCGTTAAATTATAATTTTTCTCGCGTAGCAAGCATGGTATATTGCAATGCAATTATTGCATGGAATGCGAGTGCACGGTGCGACGAGGTAAATAAATACACATCGTTTTACTATCTAATACTTTTCTAATTTTTATCTATTTTTTTATACCATTAAGGAACAATTGGACGACATAACTAACATATGAAGTAGGTAATTGCTTTAAAATCGAAAGTATTTAATTATGTTAATTTCTCCCTAAAATAGAGAAAAATGTTATAAAATATCAGAAAAATGTAGGAATATGCCTACAATTGCTATAAATCTTAGCGTATTTACATATAATTCGATATCATTGGCAAATAATATATGATCAAACGAACTTCTCAAGTGAAGTTCGATCATTATTATATGAGTCGCTTCATTCGAAGATATAATATAACCAGGTAGTCCTTTTAACCTACAAGGTAGCTTTCGCACACATTTAAGAGATTTTTTAAAAAAGTCGATACATATATCGATTTTTAAATCAATTCATTACTCGTCAATGTCTACATCCCTACTACTCAGTGCCGTCATTCTTTTAGAGATTCATACCACCAATAAATACAAAACTAAGTTCGGGAACGGGTTGGGGGGGTCCTTATATCTTCGAATGAAGCGACTCATATAATAATGATCGAACTTCACTTGAGAAGTTCGTTTGATCATATATTATATTTCTTCGCTTCATTCTTCAGATATAATATAACCAGGTAGATGTTTAGAGAAGTTTTGTATTTATATCCATCAAATCAACCAGTATCAAGGGAGTAAATTTAAAATGTATTACCAACTATATTATATTAACTATACAATATAATAATGTGAAAAGTTTAAAAGATATATCAATACTAATATTATAAAGCTGAAGAGTTTGTTTGTTTGTTTGGTTGAACGCGCTAATCTCAGGAACTACTAATCCGATTTGAAAAATTCTTTTTGCATTAGGTAGCCCGTTAATTGAGGAAGGCTATAGGTTATATCATCCCGGAAAAATGTACGGTTCCCTTGGGATAAATTTATTTTTGTCTAGGGACGAACCCGAAGCGAAGCGAGGATGAGTCGCTAGTTATACATATATGCCGCACAATGTAAACATGTAAACGCATGTTGTGGGTACCGCGGCAACCAGAATAAAGACCTTTCTGTAACAAGATTTTTCACAATAAAAGGTTTCCATATTAATTCAGACTTATTCACCATCGTTATGAACGGATGCCAGGCCTGAAATGACAAAAAAGAATTTTCATATATAATATTTCGAAGATACTTTAGAATAATTGGAAAAAAAAAGAAAAGCATAAAAGTATTTAGTATTCTAGTTTATTGTGAAAGCATCAATAACTAGAGAGTACGGATCTTTTTTCTATTAAAATATAGCTCTGTTATTTGGCCCTAACCATAGAAGTAAACAAATTAATTTTAGATTTTCTTAATTGTATTAATATTCAATTAAGAGCTAAATTAGACAATTCACTTTTTTTTTTTCAGATTATTTCCAGCTTTAAAATTTTCTTTCGTGTTTTTAAGCCAAATATTTCTTTTTTGATTTTTAATATATTGTGACTTCACGAGCTTAGATCTTCTAACGAGGGACAAAGTTTTAACTTGGTTTCACAATAAACAGAATTTTATACCTTTTGTAAAACGATTATCTTTATATAATATATAATACTTATATTTTAATATAGATCCAGACACCTTTAGCGGCATAACGTGCATCAAATTTCAATTGCATATTACTTCAATTGATGAAATTTCCTGATTAAATATTTTTGCAAATGTAAAATATTTTTTGTTAAAAAATATTCATGGTTTTATGACATTTTTCGGTTCGCAAAGAAATGGTTGATTAATGAGCCAAACATGAATCAAAATTTTCAAAGTGACAAAATTTTCAAAGTGCAAAATCTTAAAAATGTAACAGTTTTAAAGAAACGTTTTGGCTTTCATTATAGTTATTTCTAATACAAAGAACACAGAGCCTGATGAATGAGTTCAACACTTTAGTAAATGTTCTATGGGCTACTGAAAGGCCGTAGGGTATATTACTAAATTCATATGTGATCAAATTGAATTCTCTTCTTCTCAAATTGAATTCGTCTTCAATTTGAATACTGCACATAGTGTTATTCACTGTACTCATGTTTGCTTTCTCAAAAATAGATAACAAATTTGAAGGTAGGTATATCAACTTGTGTTACTAGCGTTGTTGTAAACAACGAAAGAATTAAAATTAAATTAATAAATTTTTTTTTTTTTTTTTAGAATTAAAATTCTACCAATATGGGAAAATTCTACCTAAATTACAAAGTTATATTACGTTTGTAATATTAAGTAAGCAATGGTGAGAGAGGCTGTTAGCGTGAAGTACAGACTTACTGGCGAGATGCAGACGGCCGCGGTTTGTTTGAGCGCGCAGCGCTGAACATTTGCCGAGCTGGCATCTGGCGGTTCAGAGGGCCTCTGCTCGGGCCTTTGCACCTCTCCTGCTGTTTTGCTGATAACACGGGGGTCTGTTCCAGTTTTCCTGACAGGCCACGTATACGTTGCTAAGTTTATTAGTGAAAAACGTCAGCATTCCATATTGATCGTAACTTTTTAACTTAATTATCGTTTAATTTTATCATTTACAAGTACTACTGTTGATCAGCTTCTTGACAATCGTCAATGAGATTAGAGAGGTATTAGAAATTGCCTCATTATTTAATTTTTGTGCTAACAGAAGGTAAATTTAAATATATAAGTAGGTAAAAATAAAGGTACCTAATCTTTTAATAGATTATGTTTAACCTCTTTTATTATATTTAAGAATAGGCTAAAATTTGCGCAAAGTACTGTGAATTTCCTCAACAAATGGATCATTTTCAGTCTCCTTTCATAGTGCTATGAGAACTTCTGTATCGAATACTGTACCAACATTGGGACCACCATTTTTGAAAAACGAATTTCTGCGCTAGGCATAAAAGTGTCCTGATCGGAATTTCGAATTGTCATTAATTTTAGCCTCATTAATGTTTTGATCTAGAATACGTCGCTCAGTAATGAAAATTACGATGGTTAGGTACCTTTGTGTTTAACATACAATTAACCGCCAGGTTAAAACTTATGTGGGTTATTGCAAAATAATAATGTGTCGTTATTACTTTTTGAACATGTTATAAAATTAATAAAGCCGTCGTGTTAACTCACGGTTAACCGCCAGGCAAAAACGTTCGAAATAAACATTACAATATAAGGTATAAATTATATATTTTATAATTTTCAATTTTATACGGCCATCGTGTTAACGCACGGTTAACCGCCAGGCGAAAATGTTCAAAATGAACATATTACCATATAAGGTACAAATTATATATTTGATAATTTTCAATTTCATACGGCCATCGTGTTAACGCACGGTTAACCGCCAGGCGAAATGTTCAAAATGAACATATTACCATATAAGGTATAAATTATATATTTGATAATTTTCAATTTCATACGGCCATCGTGTTAACGCACGGTTAACCGCCAGGCGAAATGTTCAAAATGAACATATTACCATATAAGGTATAAATTATATATTTGATAATTTTCAATTTTATACGGCCATCGTGTTAACGCACGGTTAACCGCCAGGCGAAAATGTTCAAAATGAACATATTACCATATAAGGTATAAATTATATATTTGATAATTTTCAATTTTATACGGCCATCGTGTTAACGCACGGTTAACCGCCAGGCGAAAATGTTCAAAATGAACATATTACCATATAAGGTACAAATTATATATTTGATAATTTTCAATTTCATACGGCCATCGTGTTAACGCACGGTTAACCGCCAGGCGAAATGTTCAAAATGAACATATTACCATATAAGGTATAAATTATATATTTGATAATTTTCAATTTTATACGGCCATCGTGTTAACGCACGGTTAACCGCCAGGCGAAAATGTTCAAAATGAACATATTACCATATAAGGTATATATTATATATTTCATAATTTTCAATTTTATACGGCCATCGTGTTAACGCACGGTTAACCGCCAGGCGAAAATGTTCAAAATGAACATATTACCATATAAGGTATAAATTATATATTTGATAATTTTCAATTCTATACGGCCGTCGTCCAGGTAATTGAAATATACTTATATAAGGTGCTCAATAAGAGTGCACTATTTCATTTAAAAATAAAAACACGAAGTTTTCGATGACTTATTGACAAAGATGTAGCTGTATCTCACCGATGGCGCGTGGGCTATCGACCTTGAGCTCAGGAATTATTTCTGGTTTATTTTTAATAATCTAGGTAACAGCTGTCAAATTTCAAAGTTGTCACATGCACGAAACGATTAACGAAATGACGCAAAGTTTAAATAGTGCCTTCTTATTGAGACACCCATTATTTATTATTATCTTAATAGAAATTTTGTTTTAAGGTTATATCATTCTATGTGGCCCTCGTGATAACTTTCAGTTAGCCGCCGGGCTTTAAAATAGGATTATAAATGTATATCTAATATTTAAGAATATATAATATCAGAATTTATACCCTAAAATAAACATTTCCCATATAGTTTAATTGTTCATTAAACAAAATTACACAAACAAAACTATTTTCATCTATAGTAATCGAGTGATTATAGAATTTCGCGAATAATTTCAAAGTACGTTTTAATACATAAACGACTGGTCGTCTTCCTTATAGTATCAACAGAGACGCCTCGTCCAGCAAGTGTGGACATCACGGAACGTCGCGTGCTGGTGTGCTAGATGACGTCACGTCCACACCACTCTATTAATACCTGCTTTATCCGCCTAATTATGGACGCCTTACAGTTATTAAGAGGTTAAGTATATTAGGAGGACGGTCATGTTGTGGAACAAACATATCATATCTTCAAGTCATATTGCAGAATATATGCAGAATCGAGATAAATTATCTCGAAAATACTGCAAAATTAGTGTTGGTTAATCTCGACCGACTACCTACGTCTTTATAATATTTTTGATTAGTATATTAATTCCAATATATATAATATATCATATTTTCGTATTTTGTCAATAAAAGGCTTTGTACGCGTTGGGCTGTATATAAAACTAAGAAAATTACAAATTTATTCGTAATTTTTCTCTCCTTATATTCCTTATAAGGATAGCAATCAGATAAATTGTGGATCCCATCTACTATGAAACAGTGGAAAGCTGGGTTTTAATTTAAATATTTTTAAAATACTTTTAACACGTTTATCAGATCCAATATTGCTACTTAACAGAAGAGATAATGTGGATCTCTGGCTGTGAAGAATTCCATACCTATAGTTCCTTTATTATACTGATTACTTAAAAGCATAAAATATTCGTTACAAAGCTATGAATAATATGGTAATTATTACCATTGCAATTCTGCAACCACTGTTTAATAAAATATGACGACAAAATGTGGGTAATCGTAAATAGATAATATGTACATACCAAAGGGATTCTAATGATGATTTAATTTGAATCCGACGACGTTTAAACAATTATTGTTCCTTAAGTTTTTTGAATTCCCGTTTGTATTAGTTAATATCTTCTTGAACATTTTCACTTTTCTTTGTAATTTTTTACCCGAAGAGTGTACGTGTGCTTGCTACCTCGCACGAAAAAAGAATGACGGCACTGAGTAGTAGGGATGTAGACATTGACGAGTAATGAATTGATTTAAAAATCGATATATGTATCGACTTTTTTAAAAAATCTCTTAAATGTGTGCGAAAGCTACCTTGTAGGTTAAAAGGACTACCTGGTTATATTATATCTGAAGAATGAAGCGAAGAAATATAATGTAGAGTTTTACGCAAAACGGTATAAATTAACTATTAAGTCAGTGATTTTACGAAGTTTTACCGCGGCTATTTCATTTGAAACTAACAAAACATTGTGAAAGTTGTATACGTCGCTTTAACATGGGCAAAAGTGTTGACTGTTGACGAGTCAAAGTCACGACACAAAGCTCTAAAACGAATCACAAATTACAACATACGTTTGAAGTTCAGAACTTTCTTTTAGAGCCGTCACCGACGCTTGAACAACGCAATATTTTCTCTTTGTTTTGTGAACATTCTCACATCTTCTATTAGTCTTCCTCATAATGTTTATATTTTATGTATCGTATCAAAATGATCGGATCGTAGTCAATTTATATCCGCATTGTATGCGATAAGTGGGCGTATTATCGGTTGGATCTAGCTCTAAGCCCTTGCCGAGCTGCTTTTCAAAACTAATCAGATATATTTTACTTAGTTTACACGCTATACATTTGTCAGTTACAAGTTTTTTGAATGAAATGAACATTCTAAAGATTATAACCCTATTACAGTCTATGGAATATACCTACCTGTTCCAAATGGAAGGGACGGATCATAATGAGGCCAATTTCCTTTACGCGACCAATGACAATCGTCATTTGCATTGATGGATACTTAACATGCTAAGTTATATAATTAAGGTATTAAATATAATGTCATGAAAAAGAATTGCTCTACAGGCGTGGTGGATATGTAAATTAGTTAAATTGGTAATGTAAGTTAAAAATTCATATAATTGATAGCATTATCATGCATTCAAATATGGGTGTATTTAAAATAAATTGCTTTTACGTTTTAGAAAGATAAAAATAGATTACGCACGTTAATTTTATATCGCGCCACGAGAAATAACTATATATTATGTAGTTTAAAACTAAAATAAGTACGTGTTTTCAAGAAGACTTTAAAGACAATTGCAAAAAAAGTAAAAGTTTAAAGGCATAATATATTACAGAGAATATTTTTTTAGTCTTACAGTTGTAATACTTCTAAAGACTAAAGCATTTAAAGTAAAAGAGACCACAATTCGCATGGTAATGAAACAGGGATCCGCTTAAATGGAAGGGTTGTTCGAGAATGGCGACGGTAATCGCGTGAACGCCGTAATTGGCCTTAATCAAGCGAGATGGCGTGCGGCCCGGGGCTCTGTCGCTTCTATTGAAACTATTAGTAATCTTTATTGCTTGAATAATTTCATCGTGAGTCCACTGGAATCCGAATCAACATAATCAGATTGAAATCAAACTCCTATTGTTTATTTAATCAACTACGAAACTGGTACATGTTCGGTGTTCCTAAATGTTTACCGAGCTTAATTTAATATGGCAGCTGATTAATTTTATTAATAAAAACTTATTTAATTTAATAATTTTTTTTTTACTATAACTTGTAAAATATTTTTTAAATGACTATATTATAGATAAAATAAAATGCCAAGAGTGTTCTTATGTAACAGTAAATACTTGTATATAATACTAGCGGCTCACCCTCGCTTCGCTCGGGTTCGCCTCTAAGCAAACAAAAACAAATGTATCCCACGGGAACCGTACATTTTTCCGGGACAAAAAGTAGCCTATTTGTTATTCTGATGTATGAACTATACTATTGTAAAGTTTCATTAAAATCCAATCAATAGTTTTTGTGTACTAAGCTATATAAGTTACTATAGTCTTTTAACTATCCTACGGGAACTCTTTAATTTTCCGAGATGAAAAGTATCTAAAATGTTGAATGGGGATATAAGGTACCACCATGCAAAATTTCATTTTAATCGGTCCAACAGTTTCAGAGATTAGCCCGTACAAACAGACAGAAAGAAAAAAATTGAAAAAAATCTGGATTTGTTCTATTTCTCTTCATACATCCCCCTGACTCGGTTTTTAGCATTTTTTTTCTATGTACAGACATTCGACCTCTACTTTTATTATATGTATAGATAAACACGTCTTTCACTAGCGCTTGGACTAAATTAAGCCTAATACGTTTTTGTAAGGTTTCATGTTCTACTCACTAATTAACTACAACTCAATAAACATGTTTATTACCAAAGTCAAAGGCGAGAAAAGCAGTGAAGTTTGGTTTGATGACGTTCGTATAAATGGCTTTAGCATGTTTATTTGAGTATTTCCAAATGTACGAAGCCATTTCGTGTGTGCACAAATTAAGTATTTCAACATCGAAATAAATATGTACATTAACTTTGCCTTCGCTGAAACCCAAAAACATTAGTTTCCTTACAATATCCCATGTTTAAAAAAAATTTTTCATCGCAGAAATAAGTTAAATTATAGACTTCATAGAGCCACTTAAACGCGTTACGTCACGCTGCTAATGTGCCTGAGAAAGTTAGAGATAGGGCAACAAATGAGAGAGCTCTTATCTACACATTACCGCAAACGGTGATTTACGAGGCGGCTACCTACTCCACACATGCTTGCCAGATACCGGTTTCGTGGAGCGAAAAGACAAACCTGCTTGTGAAACAGACGTGAATTGAGTGTTAAACATGCAAGTCAAGACGTTGCATTAATGCTCCAACACAAACAAGATTCGACTGATGGATGTCATGCGAAATGTACCGATCGTGATCACAAAACTCGAATACGCAAACGATAAATTGGATCTGACAAATAGCATACAAACTGGTACATAATTTGAACTTATTTGCATAACTTATCGTACAAATGCATTTACCAGTATGCAAAATACGTGTACGCTAAATTGTTAGTAATCATAAAGAATTAGCCTCTGGGGTAATAGTTTTTGAACCTTCCGAGAATTTTTATTGTGACTTTGTCAGGTAAATTAAAGGGAAATAACAAAACCGATAGATAACCTTTGTGAGTCACTGGTCATTTGAGAGTTCGACGAATTACTTTGATCTCAATGTTATTCAAAATGAGACCATAATATATATTTTTTTAATCAAGTAATATTGAAATGTTATGCATTAAACATCACGTGCAAAAAATAATAGTATTCTAATCGTGAAATGTAATATTAAAATAAATCACAAAAATCGTTTTTAAAGCTATTTAAAAACAACAATTAAGTTCCGGTTATTTTTGTCGTTAAAAAATTCAGAATGATTGCAATACTGCTCAATTAATAAAAGTTCTAAAGCACTAATAGTTTTGTTCCAACCTTAAATGTCTCATTGAAAATTTGTAGAAACCCGTGGGCTGTGATTAAATGGAGCCCCATTACATTAGCATAGCGCGAGCGTCGAGCGTTTAGTTGGAGAACACGTCCCGGAGCCGAGCATTCAGTCAGAGCGCCGCTGGCAGACGGCAAATTGCCAGTGGGCGGCCTGGCGTGATCCCGCGACCCCTCGGATAAATACTCCATCTATCGCGCTCGTACCTCCCACCGACAAAACATTTCAATGTCTAGAAACTTAATAAACATCACAAAGCTACATGCAAAATAAAGAAACGGCCCGCTTTGAATCAAAATTAAAATTAATCCATCCGGAAAACAGAAGGATATGAAAACTTCACAAAAGAGACAAAAGAAAAAAATTCAAAAAGGAATCGGACGAAATGAGGAGCAAAAAGACAAATAAAACCGTTCGCAGAGCGCCCTCACTCGGCAGCGCGAGTACCGAGAGTACCAGGCGCGCATACCGCTCGTGGAGTATGCAATTAAACCGCGCCGAGATCTAATCAAGTGTGATTTTAATAGAGTACTGCTGATCAAGCAACTTCGAGGACTGTCAGGGGAGTAGATAACGGCCGACACGAAGAATTAACGAAAATTGTAACGGTGTGATCATATCTCGACATGTCCATTATAAAGACTACAACGAAACAAACCTAAGATCTATTCTATTGAAAGTCAACATTTGTGTTAATCATTTTACATAACAAGATGTTCGTTAGGAATAAAATTAACTTGTTAGTGGTTATCAAGTCTTTCGTATCATAATACAAAGTCGAAAGCGTCGAGTCGCATAAAGACATGACAAGTACTGTGAGAGCCGGCATCGGCACTAAGTGCGGCGACGTCAATAACCGATTTCATGCAGGGAATAGCAATGGGTTGCAGACTCACTACTCGGAGCCAATGTATCGGTTTCGCGACCCCCCGCGGCGCCCCCCGTGGCGACCAAAAACTAACAAATGCGGAATCGAAGCTACGTGTCGTCGACACGCTGTTATAAACGCTGTCTCTTGCCTAACTATTGTGCTCTAAATGAATTATTCAATCGATTACGTTTCTTATATATTATTTATTTGTCTGTTATTTGAAATATAATAAAAAAAAACTAGAATAGAATATTTATAATAAATAACGTAATAATTAATGTAATAATATTCGTTCCAATGCTTCAGTTTACTTGAGTGCTAACACGATTTGTTCATGTTAGCACTCAACTTACTGTGCTGTAACAAAAAATTTTTTACTCGTTATCATCAACATGACAGGGTACAATAATAGAATAATATAAATATTTGAGATAATATCTAAATAAAACATAGACATAAAATTAACATTTAAATAACTTTATTATTTTTTCTCTACATTAATTTATTTGTCAAATTGACTTGTCACGTTGCTTGTTAAGTAGTGCATGGACTTGTTTCTAAAGCGCAATACTAAGAACTAAATAAGGCTTTGAAATCGTCTGGAAAGTCCAAGTGAGGCCCGAGGCGGCTCTAGTCTAGCCTATCTAGCCGTGGCAATACTTAATCAATTTCATAGTTTAAATGCAGGCGAGCGCCTCGAGTGATTGCTATCATAATCAGACATTAGGCACGGCTAAAGCTCACTGTCCAGAACGCAACATCAGACAGAATGATGGTTGTAGACTATAAAATACTGGTAGACTTTAAATTGTTCATAGTGTTAATGAAAAAAAAAATTATTCCAGATATTGTCAATGTCATATAGAAATGGTACCCTAATGGTAACCTGCAACGAAGTCCAAAGAAGAGTTATGTGCTTGACCTGTATGTATGTGTGTATGTGTGGATGTAAATATATATGTATGTATGTCCGACCCTATGTTCCCTCGTAATTACTAAGGGTTTTAACCGATTTTTCCAATAAAACATAACTTTTAATTGTTAATGTGTAATTTTGTGCCGAATTAATCTAAATAACTCAACACCAGTGCAGCTTTATCGCCGCAGATTGCGATGTTCGCTAACGATAATAATTATAATAAAAAGTCTGTGAAGGAGTTAAGAGTAAAAACGATTTATATTTTATATATTATAATATATAAACCAACGTTGAAACACATAAAATATTTATTGGCTATCCATAATTTACGCGAGTAAAATTTGTTATGTACTTTGGATTTGCTATAAAATCTCATAGTTCTTATTCATTACGTTCATACGTACTTTTAGTTGGGTATCATAAGTACCTACACAGGTATGTACTGATTTCTATTCGCGTCCCAAGTTCCGCATATTTTGGCGAACGGTGGACTGGAAGCATAATCACTATCTTGTTGAATATGGCTATACATAAAATCCGGTTTTTGAACTTGTCTTACCTTTACATTAATAAATATAATATTAACGATTTGTCAAATTAACATTATGCTATATTAAGATAATTTTTTGTAGATTATGCAAGCTACATGATTGCTACTTGCCAGCAAGAATCTGGGCTGCCAATAAATTATGATTTTTTATGGCCAAAGAATTCGATACGATATGTTTTGATATGTTAAAAGTATTTATGACGATAGATGTGATTTAAATTTTATAACATTTGTATAATTATCATATTAGGTAAATGTATAAATGGCAACATTCTTTTAATAAGCGAATAAACTGAATTAAAGGAAATAAGTAAACCGTAAACCGAAAAGTCAACAAAGCTCTGACTGAACAAAAGTCTAGTCTCAAGTACTAAAGCCCGTTCCTGGCTATAAAAAACTGATCTGAATCTTTTAAAGAAAGGTGAGGGAAGTTTAAACGTCGCATTTCACCTCAACAGCGAGTATTTGCTGTGATTTTCTTTACATTCGACGAAATTACTTTCCTCCTTCGCGCAGATTTCAATTCTTTTCAATACTTATTGCAAAAGCAAAATACAAAGGCCACAATCCACACTAATTACAAACATAATTTCTTCTACAATACACTAAATATAGTATTACATATTTATATTTTTATTCACTAGTATAAAACGTTGAAGGTGTTTTGTTAAATACCTAATGAAACTGTAGATGTTTTAAATAATTTCAACTCGTATCCTTTTACATATAAGTGTGCTTTGTGTATCGGTTGGCACCGACTTTGATAATATCTGATTAGGTATATAGTATATGGAAACTATAGTAAATGAAAACTACCAATCAGTTATTTTTTACTTTTTAGTGCTTTTTTTAGAAGTCCGTTTTTTCATGTTTTTATTTTTCTCTTTTAAGTGTAGACATAATAGTAGTCGCAAAGTAAGAAAGTATTTTAATAAAATATTTGCTTAAGCCGTTTAAGTTAGTTTGTTGCCAATTTTTATATGAAGTCTGTCAAAATGAACTTCGTAATACTTTCTTAGATTTACGCGAATATTTGACATTTTAAAAAAATGAACTTCGCTTTTATTAGTAACACTAAAAATTCTGGCTTTAAAATCCAATTCTAACGTGTTGGGCTTGTCAAATCAAACAAAATAAGCCCAAACGCAAAGCATCTACTATTAGCCGTTTAAGAATTCCACCTATCCACATTCTGGCCTTACCATTAGATCAGGTCGACGCTACCCAACCACCGCACTATCAACGGAAATAGACACACTTGCAAAGTTTCAAGTCAATATGACCATTACAAGTAGTTTTCATTACCTATTTTTCCACCCTTACGGGTGGTATTTTTTTTCAAATTTAAATGAGACCAATCTAGCAGTATTTTCAAACAAAACAAAAATTGTCCAAATCGGTTAATAAATGACGAAGTGCTCAGGTAAAAAACATAAAAAATACATTACATAGAATCTCCTCCTTTTTGAAGAAGTCGGTTGAAAAGCGTAAAAAAATATTTGTCATTATTACTCAAAGGTAAAATCTCATTTCAACATAAAAACCTCTTTATAACTACAAGATAGCTTATTATTTCTATCAATGAATAGCAATAAATTCATTTCAATTTTATCTCTTACGGAAAAGCGTTCATATAGAATTGCTTCAAGTGTTTATACATTTTGCTATACGTATTTCAAGTAATCTTATCAATTACAAGAGCCATCGAGTTCGACAGCCATGTTTAAGATCCTCGACGCTCTCAAATAAATCCTTTTTCAAACGACGCTTTAATGTTTTATTAAGATGTTTTATGTAGAAGGTTCTTTCGAGAGATGAAAATCTGTCTATTTTATAGCTTACTTGTAAAATGAATAGGCGTACAATATAATAGTCCTTTCAATTAATACACGTTTTAACGAGCTCTGAATCTTTTAAACTGTACAATTCATTTCTTTTAATCGAATTTGTATCATTAATCATCAGGTTCAAGCAATAATTAAAAGTACTCGATAAAGCGAGGCAAAAAATAAATTACTTATCACTCTTATTGAAAACTTGTCAGCCAATTAAAAATGCAGTGATACGGGTCTATTTATGTTCGATTGCAATTATAATAGCTATTGATTGCACTTCGCGAGCACGTTTCACGTGTATTTTTGTTGGTCAGCAAAAAATTCGTCACAAGACTAAGATTATACACGCAAAAGTATAAAAGACTGTAAATTCTTTCTTCCCGCTGTATTTACATTTTCTAAGACCCAGAAAAATCATTCTTTCATATTTTTGCTTGTCGCATACTGCTTACTTACTTGTAGGTCTTCCTAGAATCGTCTGTCTATGGCTTCACGTAAAAATACACCCGTGTCTTTATAAAATTTGAACAAACACCAAGTAAATACTTACCTGATCTTGTTAAAATACATATTTTTACATAAAGGGTTATAATTTATTCGACTTAACAAATACGATCATACAAAGATTTGTTTTTTCAAAGCAAGTATTGTTTTAAATTAAGATAAAAAATATTTACTTTATGAGCTAACAGTGCTTTATACACATATATACAAAGAGAATATTTTTAGATATTCTATGTTTAAGATGTCAAAGTTAATATGGAACAAATTATTTTACAATGAAAAGAATGTATGCCCTAAAATACATATATTTGTAGAGTCGTATGTATTTTTTGACGATTTGATAACGTTTTTCTTAAACGAATGTTACACATCTTAACATTACTAGCTAATGTTATAAATTAACTTTTTATTAGAAACATTTGAAATTATATTTTTATGATTGCAATATGTAGAGCAAATATTAAGTCCCACTAAGAATTTTCATATTTAAGTTGTTCCAAGGTTTACGTAATGCAGAGCTCGCTGTTTGCCAATTTTCAACATAAACTGCTATTTTATCATAATCCGACAGAGACACCTAATTATTATTGATTTATCAACGAGTAACAGCTAACTACAATCAAAATGTATTCGTCATGATAATTATATTTAAACTATCTATTTATTAAACAAAATCAATAAAATGATATTATAAAAAATACATACACTGTATTGTAAAAAGAGCTTGAAATATTATGCTTTGTTAAGAGTACTCATATAATATTTCATCGAACTATTTTCATATCATTAGGTCTATACAGAATACTTATGTATATCGTAAGGTTCTTTATTTATATGAGTTATTAGTATTTTTAGGTGTGATAGAAATAGGAATGTTTGCTAAATATAGATTTTAAATTTATTTTTTTATATAATCTGCGATAATATCGTAAAGAATAAAAATGGCTGTGATATTTATGATAAGGCTTATCATTCGGTTATGACTGGTTTGCGAAATATTTCAATTATTCGTTATATCTATGTATGTATGTGTGTATTATAACACATAGCAGTTACATTTTATAGACTATTATCCGATTTTTTATTTATTAATATATAATTTACTATTTCTGTCTTACTTTGTAACATTAGATATTTTTCCTCTACTATGCAAGCTTTTTAAGAAAAGCAATGCTGGATGGAGTCTCTCAAATGACATCGTCAACGCTCTCTTTGTTTTAATCATTAAGGCTCTTCAACATACACTAGAGGAATATTGTATATTATGTATTCAGCTCTTTAACGTCCCACTGCTGGGCACGGGTCTCCCTTCAATACGAGGGGAATCAGGTCATAGTCCACCATGCTGGCCAAGTGTGTTGTGTTAAATGCTTTGAATTTTAAATTAATAGATCAAAAGCTAACTAATAAGTGCACGTAATATACTTATTTAATGAATTAAAATATTTCCTTTTACGTAACGTACACTATCATTTAAATTTTTATTACTTAGCCGACTCAACCGGCCAATAACATTAAAAAACGTCTTATCTTTTCTAAGCCCCTTAAGCAATGAATACAAAAAAGCAGGTAAACACCCGTAAAGAATTGGGGATACGTTTGGCCATACCTAGAATATAATGGGAACAGCTGCTTAATCATCTGTTTTATTTCTAAAGAAGAACTATGACGAATACGAGTACAACGTGTAAGCGCGTAAAAAAATGTGCATAGAACGATATTACAAGTAGATAAAATACAACGATAGCTATCTACTGCGTAATTTATACTTTATTATTAATATCATAAAAAGCAAATACTTTGTTACCATAAAGAAGAAAACCATAGATAATTTATTCCTATTGTGCATTATAAACTTTTTCTTTAGCTTTTAAATTATATAGCATATATCTAGAGGCGACAACACCGCTACGACCGGGCTTATTCTTGCAATGGAAGCGGCAATATCCATTATGAAGTTAATGATTATTCAAATTAGATCGTAAAATTAATAAGATATCTATTACAGCCTGCGTAGAGTATAATAAATGTCGTATTTCGATATATATAGAGGCGTTAGTTCCGAGGTTTTCTATGATTAATATTTGATTATGATGTTAATGTCGTCATTACTCGTTAGTGAGGATAGCTTTAATTAATGCAGTAGGATCGTTGGGAGTTTATCTCGCTTGATACATATTTAGGATAATACGGTTTTTTATGTGTAAATAGTTTTATATACCTTAGAGTAAAGACAAAGAAACTTTCGTTTCTTGTATTTGACTTAATTAGTTAATCAGAAAGAGTATATCGTGCAACTAAACGATCCAAGCGTGGCAATAATTTTAAATAGGTACCAAGTAGGATAATATTCATCAATTTATAGACAACCTTAAGTAGAAATATTATGAATTATTATACTATATAGTATTATATGAACAAGCCGTTTGTTCGTCGGCTCTTCAGGTCAGTCTTATCGACTCCCTTGTCGTCTAAATGGGAAGGCAAACAGTCCACCGCTTGTTGACACGACGAGATTCGACCGCTTTATAAATATTTCGAGCGCGGCGGCTACCACAGCCATTATCCCATTAGGGAGGGCAATAGGCATTACTCACTCTCAATGTGTAGCTATTAGCCGTTGCCGATGCCCGCGGCACGTCGCTTCCCCGCCGATATCAACTAGTATTAGGTATGAGATAAAATTTAACATTAAAGGTACAACCGAGCTGAAATCCATAAAAGCTTTTGAAGTGCAGAGCGATGCCTCCCCGCCCTCCCCTAGTCCCCCACATGCACCGGTTGCGTGCGACGTTTATATGATTCCTCGGAATCGGGCCCAGTTACTGCACATTGCATACCATGATATAAAGATCGCTCACCTCAAGCTCCGCCGGCTCCTCCGCCACCAAAACAATCCACGGCTTTGTTTCAATACCCGATCGATACGCACCGACCGACCCTCTACACCGTAAAAGCAAAGTAAATTGCTTTTAATCACCATTCAACACATAAACGAACTCGGCCGACCCGCTCTACGATATTAGTAGTTTAAAACTTCACATAAACATGTACAGTACACCTCACTATTGACAGTCGATCCTCGGGGCCGTGTAATCAAATCCATAGTAGGTATAAACAAATAACACTGGTGATTTCACGGTGGAAACACTAGCTTAGCGTATCGCACGTCAGCGCCGCTGCGAGTCGGCGGCCGAGCGCGGAACGCTACGTGTCCCCCGGCCGCGCGGCCGGCGCGAGAGCGACAGGGACGCGATATACGCGACGCGCAAGAGCGACAGAGACGGACGATCCGGACAAAAATGTGAGAAGGGCGCATACTGATCACGACCGGTGGCGTCTCTCGCATCCGCCATGTATCGACATCGCAGATCTATACGACACGCGATTAAGATAGTGAAGCATTAGTATCGGCACTGCTGAGGCATTTCATTCATTACAATAAATTATCTGACAATTACCGCGTGCGGCGAAGGTCATTGACCCACATGTCGTAAGCTGTGTCAGCTCTCGCTCTAATTGATTCCTTTGCCACTATAAAGATCAAAAGATTGTTCAGAATGTTTTCTTAATTATGATTTATACTAAATTTAACTTATTTTTACACGTTAGAAATAATATATTTATCTATTTTTATTTATTTCTATAATTTATGACCTGTTTTTCAGATCCGAGATAGTCCGTAAATAGCTTAATTTAAGATTAATACATTTTATACATTATGTGAATTCCGCTTCGCTGCTAATTGCACTAATTATGTCCAATAAAAAAACTTATTAAATTTTGCTAATTTTAACTCAACATTAGTTTTAGCGATGCGTTAAAATTAAATCGTTATACATAATATATATTATAATATAGTCAAATGAGTTATATTAATGTACCTATAACTTAAATGACTTGGTCTAGACATTTGCATAACATTTCTTGATAAATTATCATTTAAAAGATATTTTATTTTTTATACAAGCGGTCTATCTTTAGTAACTTAATAAATAAATTCATACTAATATTATAAATGTGAAAGTTGTGAGGATGTTTGTTACTCTTTCACGCCAGAACTGCTGAACGAATCTGGATGAAATTTGGCACAGATATAGTCTGGAATGTATAGGCTACTTACCCCGGAAAAATGTACAGTTTTCATAGGACAATTTGTTTTTTACTATGGACAAAGCCGAAGCAAAGCGAGGGTGAGTCGCAAGTATCTTATAATCTTTTCTAATATTATAGAGGAAAAATTTCTTTGTTTGTATCGAATAGGCTCCGAAACTACTGAACTGATTTAGATGAAATTTGGTAAGAAGGTTCGAGACCCTGGGAAGGACATAGGATAGCCTTTATCAGGGAAATTGCCCCTTAAGGAGGTGAAAATTGTGAGGTAAGGAGGTGAAAAAAAAGTGAAGTCTGTTTTGGGGAAGCAACCTAAGGACGAACCTGAGCGCAGCGAGAGTGAGTCGCTAGTATTAAATACAGGTGAGAAATAAAAAGAAAAGATAGTAATAACTGGATATTTTATAATCTCAAATACGGGTGAGAAATAAAAGACAGTCTTAATATTTACATTTATTGTTATTCTACATTACCTTATTCTTTAGCGTTTATATTTTGGAAATGTCGTCGTGATCTAGTGAAGTTACCTCACAGTTTCACTATAATACATTACACAAATATACTAATTCTTAAGAATAAATAAATTAGAGCAACTTTCTTATTTGATGGAAATTATAATTTATAACTAAGAACTGACGCTACTTCTGACACATATTTAAATATGTCGATTACTCTACACGTTCCAAAATGCGAAACATTGGTTTATCATACAGTGAAAATTCAAAATAAATACACAAAAATACTTATTTCCATTTAGTTACTTTAATATTATAAAATTGCCTTATGTAATTGTATTATAATTTTGAAAAAATAAGAAATATTGTCTATTAACACCAAATGCACTTTTTTCAGAAAATCATTTTTAACACATTACAAAAACACTCCACAATGTTGCCATACAAAAATGCTCCTTGCAACTTTCAACAGCATCATACATTCACGATTTAAAAGAGGACACAAAATCGACTACAATCAAGTCGTATCTCAGATATTAAGTAGATCTTATTTATTATAAATTATATATTCGAAAACGGCTTCGACTGCACCTTCGAATTAATGCACATGAAAAGGAATGTGCAAAGTTCTAAATCATCATTTATCATATCCTCCATTTGACTGTCACCGTCTTCAACCATTCTATGGTCAATGTTGCCAGATGTCTTAATTTAAACAGTTTTTTGATGGTAACATTTTCTCATATAGGAGAAACTACAAGCTAAACAATTATTTTTCGTATCTTGATATTTCCAACAGTCCAGACATTTTGATTAAAACTGGCAATATTTATGGTTGTAGAAGTGGTACTTCCGGGTAGGAAGGCTCCTGTTCATCTTCAGAAGAATGGCCGCTGGCGTAGGAGGGGCGACCACTCTTCTCCCTCAGTCAGTACCTAAAGAAATAATTATAAAAAAAGAAATTTATATATTTTTTTAATTATTTAACTACTTATATAATAATTATGTATATTACTAACTATTAATGCTAATTAATTATTTTTAGCTATCTGATAATCACCCCCACAGTAGATAGGAAGGACTTTATAATATGAACAGTTCAATATGTAAATAAGTGAAATTAAACTTGTGGTAAAGATGTCATATATAATACATTACCTATACAGTAAATGATTTTATTTAATAACTTCACCCTCGCCTCCCTCGGGTTCGTCCCTACTTACGTTTTAACGTTTAGTATAGGTTTTCAGAGATGAGATATTTTCCCCATAAAAAAGTATCCTATATGTAGACCCGGATAACCAGCTATCATCATACCAAATTTCATCAAAATCCCTCCAGTGGTTTTTCCGTGATGCGGTTACAGACGTACAAAAATTCTAAGTTAGTATTCTAGTTCCCGCGAGATTATATGTTTTTCTAGAGGCGAACCCGAGCGAAGCGAGAGTGAGCCGCTATTTTATTGCCAATAATAAATATTATGCTATCGACTTATTCTCCCTTAAAGTGCGTCCCTGGGTGCCTAACAGTAGCCTGTCACTCCTACGTCCGTGTTTTAGAACTCATCCAAACCGGTCCAGCAGTTTCAGCGTAAAAGAAGATACAAATATAATTCGCATTTATAATAGTAGTCTGTATTTTTCCCATACCTTCGAAATGTGTCATGACTGTCCCTATCTGATTCGGCGTAGGGAGCCCAGTGCGCGGGCGTGGCATCATTTTCCTCACGTTCTGTGTTATTACTTGTACCTACAATAAATAAATTATTAATGTTTGTGTCAATAACAAAATGATATTACTTATTTTAAGTTTATGGTATAACTAACGTTGGCTCGCGTAATTGTTCTGCTTCTAAAGTTTAACTTTAGGCTAATAAAATGTAAAAAGAGTTTTTCAAATTCGACTAGTAGTTTACTATTAGTGAAAGAATTATCAAAATCAGATCAGTACTTTCTGAGATTACAATCTACATACACATTTACAAACTGTACCTTTTTGTAATATTAGTGTAGAATGTACATTTCCTCTCCTTCTCACTTTTTAGGGACTACTTCTTACATAGATGTATAAACAAGTTAGCACAAAGTGCTCTTATTAAGAGATTTGCCATACATATACTCGTAACATACTTAATCTCACCCATATTACAATGCCTTAAAACCAAAGTCTTCAACCATTGCCTGATATAACCTATGGCGCCGAAGTGGACACTTACGTCAAAGCTGGCTCAAAAACTAGAGATCACACAGCGTGTTATAGAAAGAGTCATGGATGAGATATCATTGAAAGGGAAATTCAGAAATAAATTTATCAGACAGAAAACCAGTATTATTGATGTATGTAGCTCATATAATTAGCAGGCTAAAAGGCCATCTGATGGAGAACGGATAACCGTTGGAGCAAGCAGGATCTCGAGTGGAGACCACGGCTAGAGAAACGCAATGCGGGACGTCCTCCTGCTAGATGGTGCGACGACTTGCGTCGTACGGTAGGTGTAAACGGGGTGCGCAAGTTCAAGATCGCGCTCAATAGTACACCCTGAGAGAGCCCTATGTCTGACAGTGGACTGGAAAGGGACGATTATGATGATAACATATACACAGTATACAAGACGACTCACAGTGGTCGGTGTGCACGAGCGCGTCCGCGTGCGCGTCGGCGTGCGCGTCGTGGCGCGGCGAGGCGGGCGCGGGCGGCGACGGGCTGTCCAGCGAGATGACCGCGCCGCCCGGCGACCGGTACCCGCTCGACGACACCGCCTCCGCTACACCACACACAATACACATATTATTAGAATGAATTAGGTTTGTAAGTATTTACATATGTATATTTTGTATGTATGTATGCATATTTTTTGAAGTAAAACTTCTTTACGCACGCTTGACTTGGAGAGTAAGCTGGTGAATGCGTGACGAGAGCGTTACGAAATGTGTAATCGGGCGAGGTGAACGTTTGTTGCCATGGTAACCGTTGTTATTGTCTGACAAATGATATATAATATTATATTCTTTCCTTAAATTATATTCTATAAATATATGATTGTAATATGTCTAATGTGCGTTATTTTTAGTATCTCACCTATCCTAATTATTTAAAACATAAATTGAATTTCATTAAGAGTACTGATAACCTACAGAAATTTTACTACTTGCGCGTGTACACATTCATACACGCACTCTTTAATTTCTTGTTTAGATGTATATGTATCGATTTATTTTATATACAATTTATTTATGTGTATCTATTAGTGTTCGAGTACACCGCCTAACAAATTTATAAAAACTTACTCCTCCACCTCAAGGTTGCCTGGAAGAGATCGCTTTTAAGGCCGCCTTCTGTACATCTTTTCTTTATGTGTTTATGTATTTTTAACCTGCTTCAAAAAAGGAGGAGGTTCTCAATTCGTCGGATCCTTTTTTTTATGTATGTTCACCGATTACTCGAAAACGCCTAAACCGATTTGGAAAATTCTTTTTTTTTTGTTTCAAAGGGTATACTCTACCCAGGTGGTCCCATTTAAATTTTATCGAAATCGGTCAAGGGTTTTTAAATAAATGGCTTAATCGAATAAGTTTTTAAAAATCTTTTTCTTCTTACAAATTACCTGCTTATTACGTCTACACTAAAAATGGAAAAATAAAAACTTAAAAAAAAAACATAAAAACCGACTTCCAGGCACTGAAAAGTAAAAAATAACTAAACAGTAAATAGGGGTTTTCATTTAGAATAAATACCTAATCAGATATTTTCGAAGTCCGTGTGCTTTGATTTGTATTGGCAGGCACCGACTTCGAAAATATCTGATTATGTATCTATTCTAAATGAAAACCCCTGTTTAGTTATTTTTTACTTTTCAGTGCCTGGAAGTCGGTTTTTTTTTTAAGTTTTTATTGAAGTGAAAACTTCTATAGGCAGGTTTAGATGAGGAGTAAATTCATGTAAGTCGTCATCGACAAGGTCACGTGACGTGTTAACGCTAAGACACAGAATGCCGATAGATGTCAAAACCAAATAAATGTAAACAGTTTTAATTTACAAATTTTAATTTAAGATCAAACAATTTATTTGATTATCCAAAAATAACAACTGTTTATTTATAGTTTTAAATTTTCATTTCTGTCGGCAGTCCTCATGACTGCTTTTTTATTTGTATCTTTATCTTGATATACTAGTGTAATTGAATTGAATTAACATTGTTATTGTTATAACTGAGACGTATTTGTTAACCGCCTCGTTGATCTAGTGTCTAGCATGTATGCATGTCTTGGGTTCGAGTCCTAGTCAGGACATAATCAGTCAGAAGTATAAATTATTGAATTTTTTTGTTGAAAAATATTCAGTAGCAGCTGTTGGGAAGAAACCGGTTGCATAGAATGTACACATTTATGTATTATAATATTTCCTAAGCACATAACTAGTATCAGTGAAATTATCGCCGTGAGCGTAATCAGTCAAGTTTATTTTTTCATTATAACCATGTATAAGACAATAATTATTTTTTTTTGCGAATTAATTCTGACCACGATTCAGAAAATTCAGGTTAAACATAAGGTAGATAATGATTACGAAACAAGCTTTGTCAATTTTCGAAACATCTGCGTTTAACATTTTATGATAATATCATATTTTCATCATAAATTTTAATTATATATATACTAGCCAAATTGTAATAAAAATTATTTATTTTATATCAATCCGTGATAACTAATAGTGTAACATAGTAAAAAACCACAAAACAATGTTTTAGAATATACGCTGCTTGCTACATTGGTACTACTTAATATCTTACCATTCGACGTGGAGTAGTTGTCATCAGATTTAGAAATGCTCTCAATGGATGCCGGTGAAATCTTAGGCTGTGGCACTTTTCTTTTTAGGGGCAATTCATCTTCAGAATCGGATGTGAGATCGACGAGGACTTCTGTTGTTTTAGGTGTCCTCCCCTCGCCAACCGCGGCGCGTTTTGCTCCATTATTTCCATCTACTGGTATGACTTCTGTTGACAATAATTGAATGATTAATAAATAATTACTTAGAAAAGATAACATATTATATTATAGTTAAAAAAGAAAAGATAAAAAATCTTTGATAGTATGCTCTTTATATGAATGGATCTTTTGTATTTATCGTATAAGCAACGGCGGTGCAAACTAGAAAGATGCAAAAATCAATAACAAACAAGCATTTTGATAATATAACTAGTAAATAGAGACTCAACAACGACTATCGTGATCGTGGTAGAAAAACACAAGGTTTTTTAGCTAAATGTTATTGCCTATTTCAACAAAAATGACAGGTTTAAATTAGTACAGGATGTTTAAATATAATGCGATATATAGAATATGATGGTATCATACAACACCCCGTTCCTCTTTATCTATTATCTTCATCTACTTCTGACGGGTGAAAAAGTACGTGACGTTGATTGTGGATCTAAATATAGTGGAAATAAAACTAAGACTAGATAGCCTATCCTATCTCTCATTTAAAAAAGAATGTTCTATTAAGGGCGCTGGAGGAGTGATTTAGGGGATGCCCTTGTACCCCATTGCCATGAAGGAAAATATATAGAAAAAGTATTCACAGCCACTGCCCATACTTGTATACTCACCAAGATCATCAGATATGAGCGTGACAGGCTCGGCGGCGGGCTGCACGGGCTGCGGCGCGCGCGGCGGCGGCACGTGCGCCGACCAGTTGCCGTCCGCGTGCAGCTGGATCTCGTTGCACTCGCTGGCCAGCCGCGACGATGTTAACACTTCTTGGAAATACCTGGCGATGTAAATGAATGGAAAACTATGTATTATCTATACTGATATTATTAAGAGGTAAAGTTTGTGAGGTTGCAGGAGGAAATCTCTGGATCTACTGAACCGATTTAGATGAAATTTGGTAAGATAGTTTGAGACCCTGGGAAGGGACCTGGAGGACATAATATTATCGCTTAAGGGGGTGAAAATGGAGATGAAAGTTTGTGTTAGGAAGAAAGCTAGGGACGCACCTGAGCAAACCATACACCAGATAGACTAGAATGTTCTTTCAGTTCATGTGCGGGAATGGTGACACATTTACAGTGCCAGCGGCTGGCGCGATGATTTGCACAACATAATTATTAATTATGTATAATATTAGCCTTATTTACACACTAGAACATTCTAGAAACCTACCCGTCCACCACTAGCGAGTCGTAGGGAGCCGGTCGGTCACAGACAGGGCACAGCCAGGTGGGTTTCCTTTCATTCATCTGCAGGAACAGCGAGGCGTCGAAGCACTGCAGATGCGGGCAGTTGGCGGGCCGGCACGGACACGACATGCGCATCTTGCCGAGCGGGCACATGAGGGACACCCGCAGCGACGTCGTCGCGATCTCACTATCGTAGTCTTCTGATAGCTTTTCTTTGACTGCGGATAGGATTGAAATGTTTCATCGTGTATACTCAATATTATTCTAATATATAACAAGTTCTTTTTAAATAGCATTTATGGTACAAATTATTATATTTCTATTTTCTAAGTAAGTCAAAGAGAACTCATTTGAGTCGCTATTTTTATAAATAATACTATATTATGACTCACTTAATGATCTCGTATAGTCTGCATTCTTGGTACCCTTGTTCTTCAGCCTCTGGAGCAGTTCTGCTGACGTCAGCTTCCTGACCATAAACACACTTAACACGTAAGCCCTCGTGAAGTCTGAAGCCCACGTGACGTGGATAGTGTTGGCTACTGTGGGCGAGAGCTTCACTAGCGACGAGATGTTGACTGGCCGGGGCGGTCTTTTTGGCTCTGGTGTTGGTTTGTTTGTTGGTATTGGATTCTGGAAAGATATTTGTTTTGAGTATAAAAAGTTCTTGACCGATTTCAGCCACAACATCCAATTTCATTGAGATACTCTTTATGCATAGGAGATATTATCTATACTATAATAGTAGCAGTAACTTAGCGAAATCTGTACATGAAATATTTTTTAAAAACAATATCTGTAACGTATTATATATACAATATAGACCCCAAAACAAAAGTTATAATTTTTTTTATCTGTTTGTCTCTTTGCCTGTACGCGTTTCACGCAAAAAGTACTGAACCGATTTTGACTAAATTTTGTACAGTGAATTTGTACAGTACTAATATTATAAAGCTGAAGAGTTTGTTTGTTTGGTTGAACGCGCTAATCTCAGGAACTACTAATCCGATTTGAAAAATTCTTTTTGCATTAGATAGCCCGTTAACCGAGGAAGGCTATAGGCTATATATATCATCCTGGAAAAATGTATGGTTCCCGTGGGATAGATTTGTTTTTGCGTAGGGACGAACCTGAAGCGAAGCGAGGGTGAGTCACTAGTACTATAATAAAGCAGTAACTTAGCGAAATCTGTACATGAAATATTTTTTAAAAACAATGTCTGTAACGTATTAAGAGATACATCAAAACAATGTACTAGAAAAGTGTAGGTCTTAAAAAGTTATACGCAAGTTCGCAATATTATATGTCTATCACCTAAGGTACATTCGCAATTACTATTTTTATTCACTTCTCGCGACTCACTGACCGACTTATCAACGTTCAGCTCAGTTCAGCAGTTAACGTACCTAGGGACGAACCCGAGCGAAGCGAGGGTGAGTCGCTAGTAGTACATACATTAGTGTGCAGCACAAACTTAATCATTTTTTACATATATATTTATTTCTCTCCATGTTTCATTTGTTTCAATATGAATATGATCTAATTAAAAATTTAAGCCTAAAATATCATTCAGTTTGAATTTTAATGTATATTTGGACCATAGTCATACTTACTGGTAAAGGACACATCTTATTATTAACTTTAACATTAACACTAGGTGGGAAGTAGTCTTCTTGTTCACAGGAAGTTTCTAGAAGACAAAACCTTAACTGCGCCTGCAACGACATTGTTTTTTCAGTCTTATACAGCTAAATTACTTGAAAATACTTTACATCATATAATAAGTAGCATATACTACTTAAAATAATGTCACGAATATCATCATTATAGTCAATCTAACTGACACTAACCTTTTAAATAAATGAATACTAAAAAAATAAATAATAAAAGTATTCATTTATTTAAAAGTATCTATACTCTGTTTTTTAATCTCAGAGACTAAATTGACACATGCAAATGTCAAATTTACAAATAATGTGGCCAGCTTTTTTGGTGCAGTGTTGTACTTACGATACCGGTTTGTTGAATCGTAACTTTTTATCTTTATTAGACAATTCGTTTCAAAGTTTTATATTCAAAAGCGTATAATTAAAATTAATATTATTAATTTTAAATCATTAAATATCATATTTATTTATTAAAATATCATATTTATTCATTTAAATATTATATTTATTAATTTTAAATCATTAAGTATCTTTAAATTAACATTATTGAATTTAAATTTACATTATCAATGTTGTATTCTTACGTTTTAAATAAGTAGCTACACATTATTTAATGATAACTTATTATAAAATAAACGATACTTGATTTTATTAACATTAATTTTCGATAGTGGTACATCACTATTTAAGAATTGCAAAAAACTGACAACCCACGAAATGTCAATTTGGTCTCTGAGATTAAAAAACAGGGTATACCAACCATATAACCATGTGTCTACCAAGATATGTCTATAAAAATTACCCCATTTCATCTCCATTTCGATTTTCACTCAAATCGTTAATCAAATGAAAATGTAACAAATATGAATAATCACATATATTATATTATAAATGTGAACATACATAGCTTCACTGTAATATATATACTTTGGTGGTTTAGAGTAAGTACAGAAAGTTTTACTATGCCCTGTATTGTAAATTAAACTCAGATTTTGAAGTAAAACTTCTTTAGGCGTGACTGAGGGGTAAATCGATCAAACATTGGAAAAATTAGTGTCGCGGAAGTGAGAGTCAAATTTATTATTGATATGATATCTGATATCGTCAATCCCACATTACTAATAATTTTATTAAAAAATATTTATATTTTCATTTGTTTTAATTGTGGTATCTGCCACAGAGCCAAAGAAGTTTTACTTCTACAGCGCATAAAGGTTACAGGCACTCATTTCTTTGTTAATTAGCATTCAATTATTACAGTGTTACGGCATGAAACTACCACCAGTTCGGTAAGGAACTCTGCAGAACAAAAATTATAAATTACAATAATCTTCCAAAACGATTTCCAAAATGAGTTATATTTTATCCATACTACATAGCATCTTTGGCACACAAATATTCCTTGAATTATTTTTCACAATCACTTACTTGTATAACATAATCAAGTTTATTACTAGCTCCAACAATATCTTTCCCTGAAGCAATCTCTGTTGCCTGTTGTGGTGTGAGGTGGAATATGAAGGTGCCTTCTTGCATGCGGCCCACTTGCATTGGCATCATTGTGGATGGCTTCATTAACTCTGCCAACACGTCGTAGAATGGTAACCTGCATAAACAGAAATGTGGTTATATTTTTGACTTGCGACTTACCCTCACTTCGTTCAAATGCGTTCGCTTCGTACGCAGATTTTGTTCGCAATTTCATGGGTTTTAATTTTTTGCGCGGAACCTTCTAATTCTTTTTTTAAAATAAAAGTAGCCTAAGTTACTCCTTATAATATCAGCTATCTGTCAGTGAAAGTTCCGCAAAAGTCAGTCCAGCCGTTTCAGATTAGCCGGAGCAAACAGACGGACAGACAAAAATTTAAAAAAATTTTTTTTTTTTATGAGTATCGTATATGTAAGAATAAAATTCATTGTACTTTCATAATCATTTAGTAAAAAGCTGTTATTTTGACGTTACAAACAGACACTTCAATTTTATTTAGGCATTTGTATAAATTGGCTTTCCTAGAAATGTATTTGTAATTAAAAATACTATAAACATTTTATGTATGTTCAATAGTCTTCGCAGCCCACGCCAAATAATGATTTTATAAGCAAATTTTTGATTTCTTGGGTTATAATATTCCAACTTTCATAGAGATCTCTATTATTTTTAAATAAAATACAACTACTCGCTGATAATGTATGTAGCTCTTTACAATCGGTTAAGTAGTTTGTGAGTTTATCCATTACAAACAAACATACGAAAATCAAGTCTTTTCCCTTTATAATATTAATTTTCATATACATATTATGTGGATTAATATAAACAAAACTAAAAATAAAAGAATCACTCACTTCTTAAACTTAACATCTGGGTGCACAGGGAAAGGGGGCAAAGGCGCGGTGGGTGAGGGCGACGGCATTGGCGCGAGGGTGGCGCCGCCCGCGCCGCTGTAGCCGTGGTACATGCCGCTCGCGTACATCGGGTTCTGGCGGGCCTGCGCCGTGTATACGTTTTAATTGTTCCTCTTTTAGTTACTATCTACTTGTTGTTTATTTACTAATTCTCAATTGCATCGTTGTAAATGAATTAATTTCGTCATATTGTTGTATTTTTAAGAAGTATAAAGAAAGTAAACGGCTTCAGAAAGAATTCCCTCATTTAACAACATCAAAATCTGAACTAAAACCTTGCAAGCACAACTTAAAACTATTCAATATAAAGCGTACTATAATAGCAAGAATAGTTGTTGAATTAGGCAGGTTTGATAAACAAACGAGAACTAATCAAAAATGTATTTTCTATCCAGTTTGCTACCTTATTTCAATAACCATTTTAACACAATAGGTTCGTGTTTCGAGTTTCGACCTGGCTAAATATGAATAGGCCATACAATTTGGACACGAAACAAAAGAATAAACTACTTCCACCATATTAATGTGTCTAGTTTATTATTTTATATAGCTAGACTTTTGCTTTACATTTATATAAAATCCGACTGGGAAATTCCGTGTATATATTTAGTATTCAGTCTACGAACAGTAGATAAAATACAAGATATAAACAAAACTTACATTCGCTTTTTATTAAATTCAATTAATTCATGTGCTATAACTGTAAACACAGTCTAAATGTACCAAAATCACTCACCGTAACTGGCATAGACTGTGCCCGGGAATCTTGTGGGTTGTATCCCGTAACCGCGGGATGTTGGTACATAGAGCGGGACCCCGGGATCGCGGCCGCAAGCGGGTCCTTCCCCTGCGACCCGCTCCCGGGACCCCCACTTGACAGCGCCTGACTGTTCCTAAATACCAAAAACACGCTCAGACCAATGTCTAATATTCAGAAAAATAGTGTCCCATATTTTAACATGTTTAAATGTAATAAGATTACCAAATTTATGAATAATTTAGTGATTGGTAATCTGCTGTACAGTAAACACGATAGGAGTTCGAACACAAATTAGCTGATTCATGAGAAATAACGTCGATTCATTACTGCAATATAATACCATACAAAAAGATGAAGATACAGCACAGATTCCGTAAAAACATGCACCAATCTGTGTCATACAATGTACTCAAGTCACAACGTCAACTTGTTGACCGACACCGCAAGCTTTATTCATGCACCTTAAGCTTAAACGAGAAGATTTACGCTCAAGGATAGAAAATATACAAACAAGACGAATATTTTGTCATATATTTCCTAGGTACGGTAGGTATTTCCTTGGTGACAATTTAAGACATTTAGGGTATATCCTAATTAATTTAAAGGACTTCGTAAACTGGCTATAGTAAAGTAAGAGCCGTTTGAGAAGTCCTATTTACTAGCACGACTGCAGATGATACGCAAAGCTGTGAGAGGCATATTACCTCAGTAACTATTATTTTATCTATTCATATTACAACCATGTTTAAAAGAAAAACATCAACATTTTAGTTACTGAGATAAAATGTTATAGGGTCGTAAAACCTAATTGTAAGAATTACTAATTCATATGTAGGGTCATGCTAACAGAGCTGCGGGCAATCGCGAGAGGACGTGACACTTGCCTAGTGGTGGTGGTCTTTTGTGAACGTGGCCTGTTGTCATAGGCTTTTACCCGCGAACTAATTTCGGAAGAGTTTCCATTTGCGGCGTTCTCACTCTGGGCAGCATTCACTACCCTCGCTGAAGATCGTGTTTTAACCATTGTTGACGACCGAGTGTCTCATGTCAACTGAAATTAGGAGTCCAAAAACGGACAGAAATCACTATAAAATCCTTTCGACCTACTGAGATATTCTGGAAAATTTCTTGGACACACCAAAAAATGAGAATGCTTCCTTCTTATTTCTCTTACCATAACCGGAGTTCAACGGGACAAAGGGGAGCTTAAGATCGTCTGCAATCGAATAATTACCCATTAAGTCTACAATGGTTAAAACATGTCTTACAGCTTTGTACTAGGCAAACCACAAGAATCCTAACGAAGGTATAAATTGAAACAATGCTGGCGGTCCCATTGTTTTATGGAGAATTATTCCACTGCAGCTATGAAGCATTGCTAGGGAGAAAAATTATATTAAAGAATTTAGAAAGTGACAAAGAAAAAGAATTGGGACGACAGGAGCTAGGTAAGTAAGAGAAATAAGTTGAATGCCCTGTCAAGGAAATTTTCCAGATGTTTACTTTGAAAAACAATTCTATTTTCATTCATTAGTCACCAAGTATATTTTAAAGAACTATTTTAGGGGGGGTAGGACCACCTATATTACAAAAATGATTTAACTAACCATTGACATTTTGAAATTTTATTTTTGTAATAAGGCAGCATATAAAAAGTATTTAATAATAAATAATATTTTAAAAGTACTTTACCAACTCACAGTAAATTTATTAAAAAATGGTAAGCCTACTTGACAAAAAAAATCACATATTATGAATACAAAATATATATTTTAATAAAATGATTAGTATATTAGTACTACTTTTTTTGTAGTGATTAATGGTTTATTATTACTTTAGATGTTAGTGCTTTAGTATAAAGATAAATAAAAAATTACTTTTGCTATTAAATGTCCATTTTAAACTTATTTATAAACAAAAATCATTTGTATAAAAAAAAATATTTAAGCAAGTATATAATAGGAGCAATATATATATATTTTTTGGCTTTAAACTTTACTACTATTTTACGCTTTTTGGAAAAGGTTTATTATTCAGATAATGTGTTTAATCTAAACATAAAAATATTCTGGCTCTTTTAACGCTAAGCTAAGCAATGCCATTTCAATTTTTTAGTAATGGTATAGTGATCTTTTATGACTGATGAAGACTGTTACAACGTCTGACAAACCCGGCAAAAAGGAAATGCAGTTATAATATGTAATGCAATATATTCTTCATATTTTAGGTGTTTTACAAATGTTATTGTTATACATATAAACAAAATAAATTTATAAGTTTAAAGTTAAACGTATACAATATTTAAAACAATATGGATGTCAGTGAAAATAATCATGTTTACTCACCATGATATCGCGTTACCGTAATCGTAATATCTGCTCATATTAAATTTAAGTTATAAAAGTTACACTGATATTCAATAACACCTTTTTTATGAAATATTTACGAATGTCTTTCACAAAACGCCATAACTTGACGCTTGTTGGTCTGTGTGCGGCCGCCACATTGGTTGAGCATAGACAACATATTTTTTTCCTACTGTCGCCTGAGTACTTCTTTTTCAAAATGTCTGTTAAAATCAACTATTTATTGGTCAGCACTATGCAAAATCTAAGGTTAATATAAGTAATAAGAAGAAGAATATCATAACGGTAAGTAAATTATCATTCACAAGGAAATATTTTAAAAAGAATTTTGCAAACCCATTAAGGGGTTTACCATAAGCAAATGATTGTGACATCACATCCTTTTCCTGTTAATTAGGGTTGAACATCTAATTTTGACTTATTTATAAATAATAACAGGACTGGCTTACGCATAGTTAACAGAAGTACTAGTATAATGAAATATAGTAGTAGTAGTAGTAGTAGTAGTATATATATATATATATATATATATATATATATATATATATATATATATATATAGTCTATAGTAAAAATTATGAGATAATAAAACCTAAGCTAACCGCGCCCGAAGCACTATGCCGCTTTGTGGGGGCCCATCTAATGGAAGGCGAGTCACCATCCGCCAAATATTCAATCTGAGTCTGTTAAGAAAGCGGACGTTCGGTAGTATCCTCCAATATAGTTTCCATAGTTTCTACGTATTATCTAGTCACATGGTACATCTTTGAGCATTCCCTACTCAGAGATAGATCCCGGCTTGAATATAGGTTTGAAGGATTGAATCTCATATTAAGGGCTTCTAAGTGTTGGACCCGTGACCCCACGCAAGCCTTCCAAAGGACTGGGCTCCTTGTAGCCCGTGACCTAAAGCGAGCAGGGTTGCTGGTGGTGTGACCTGAGATCTCCCGGGGGAAAAAACCTCCATCAACCGTCTCTGGCTTGCTTACATTAGCCGTCTAGAGTGGAGCGCAAGAACTAAGTGCTCGAAAAGGTGGAAATGCTTAATCTGCGTAATAACGGGGAAAGTAGCTCACAAGCACTCTCGCGATAATGACACTGGTACACACCTCTCATCACCCTTTGCCAACCACACTGATGTTGCATTATAGGCATTACGCTGCTTTGTGGGGGCCATTTAGTGGTTTCTCTAATCAACGTCCGCCAAATGTTCAATTCGAAAATGTGGAGAAGATGTTCAATAACCCAATAGCCCAGTTTTTCAGCCCTGTCAGACTTCATTCCATAAACCCATTTAGTTTTCCATATTTTCTTATGTATTATTTGGTTACATGGCATATCTTTGGGCAATAATTGTCTATTAGTTACTTAAAGGTGGATCCCGGCTGATGCGTCATATTCTTTTCTTAAGATGCATCTACGTGTTGAACCTGTGTCTCACCCAAGCCTCTCAAAGGATCGAGCTCCTTCGAGCCCGTAAAATTCAAAGAGATATAAATAATAATAATATTGTTTTGCGTCATTTACAGTAAACCAAATGTGTAGTAGGAATTCCCTTTTTCCCTAATTTAACTATTTTTATAATAATACAAGAAGTAAGGTAAAAATAATATATACTTAGAATATATATTTATTGTAACCCAATATAAACCACAAAATAGAATTTGTTTGTTTGAAAAGTGAAATAAGGAAAAAAAAAATGTTTAGTGTACATTATTTAAAATCTCGTTAATATTATTTTTAATTTCAATGACAATAATTATAATATCAAAACAAAACCTTCGTAAAATTAAATTTAGCTGTTATTGTTAGATAAACCTTTTAAAGCATGTAAATATGAAAATACATGAAGAAGATTTTCAAAACGGTTGCTGTGAAAGACATTGTTGAAGCCTTGGATTTATTTTATTTGTGATAACTTTAATATTTTATAGAATATATAGAATTTAATTGATGAAAAATACTATTTGCACGAAAAAGAACATGGCATTTAGCATAGGATTCATACACGATTAGAATAACACGTACAATGCATCCGATTTAAATTTCGTTCAGGAATTTTAGAAAACTCTTAGCTTAAAATACCTATATGTCTTTTTTTTTGTTTAGGCTTAACTGAATCATATACTCCTCTTTAAGCAACTTAGTTTAAAATATAAAAAACAATAAAATGTACTTATTCTTTATTCCTTGTTATTATGAGTTATTGATAATATCAATATTTACTTATTATGAACTTAAATTTCAGAACGCATGACTCTACATCGGATACGGAAACTTTGTAAAAATCGTCACTACCGTTTCCTTAAGAATAGGGTTGTCCACCAAGAATATATAATTCTTCATAATATATAATGTTTTAGTACATTTAAAAAAAAAATAATGCGAGATATACTAACAATAAAATTTATTGTAAGTACACCACATGGACCATACGGGAGTGGAGTTAATACCTCGATTCATAAGACGTTTTCTATGAAAATCCAACCTAATGAGCACTGATCGTGTTGCATCTTCAGTGCGATCAGACCAGAGCCGCTCAGAAAAAGCTGAGGCCCTCGGCCAAATACGCGCATTCAATCCATCTGCATTAAGTGTTGATGACCATACTGTCACTTCTCCACCTTCCACACATCCTACGCTCCTCCCAGCCCACGGTCGATATTCGTATATTCGTTGCCAAGAGTTATAGGGCCCACCTCCATATTCTTCGTCCCAATTCCCTAAACCACTATTCAGATCCCAAATATTTTCATTTGAAATAATAGTACACAATCCATAGAAATTATTCTGTGTCCATCCAATGTTAAGTGATTGGAACGCAAATTTGTGAATGTAGACTTTTAAATCCATTTTAAAACGTTCTGGCAAATGTTTTGACCACAATATAAATAAAGGTAACTGACCGTAATCGGATTCTAACCTTTGTAAGGTATTTAGAATAAGCTCTGTCCAAATATTGAACAATTCTGTTTGGTCAATGTTTTCTGCCCAACAATACTTAGAAATATCTGCGCCGCCAAGATGAAAAATATCTTCAACACCTGTAACATTTATGATTTCAGCGTAAAGACGTTGAATTGTATTATAAAGATTTAAATTACGTTGATTAATTAGTCCACAAGAACGCTTACTGCATCTTGCTACCAAATTCTGTATTTCTATACATGATAATGTCTCATCATCACTTGTATTTTGTTTCCAGAACCAAGAGCTTCCTATATGTGCCAGTAAATCTACCTCTAAAATTACTCTTATACCACGTAATCGTGCATGTTTCGTAACTGTACGCACGTCATCTTCCGTGTACATTGCCTGAGGTCCATAAAATTCTAATTTATCCAGCCGTGGTATATTATCTAGTTGCAAGGAAAATGCTTTCGAATTGGTTGTATGCCAATGAAACGTATTAAGCTTTGACGCGGCCATAGCATCAATAGTGCGTAGTATTTGTTCGGTTGGAAAGTAGCTGTGTGTAGTGTCGAGCATTAATCCTCGGTATCTAAAGCGTGGGGCGTCATCCACAGAAGCTTCTTGTAGGATGAACAAATTATTTGTATATGAATCTAGCCAAATCATTTGCAGTAACGTTTCCAAAGCATGTCGTGAGCCGCTGAAAGTATTTGAAAAAATATTTACGAGTATAGTATCATTGTCTGTTTTTAGTCGCAATTTATAGCTTTCATCGGTGTCTAAAAGTATCCTTGGATCAATGCTGCCACTCTCATTTATAGCTATTTGAACTATGACTCTGCCCTGTACTGTTAACGCACATATATTTTTATTCATTGCAAGTAAATCTGATTGAAAAAGTATAAAAGCTTCGTTTACATAATCTCGGATAGTAATCGATGGATATGATAATATTTGTAGACTAAATTGGTCTGCGCAAACAGCCACGGCAGTAGTGGATATTTCAACTTTTCCCGTAGGATGAGGCCAAAATGGTAGTGATGTACAAAGCATATTGCATGTTATAAGGGATTGTAACTTTTCAGAATAGGTTGTGTTTACGGGTATGCACCTATTGTCGATACAGTCCCACGACCATAGAGGTAGCTCATGCCTGTAAATAAAAATGGTTTATTAATCTTTTTATTGTATAATTAAAAATTATGCAGATATTATAAATTTATGTACAATAGCATCCGAGACAGTGTCATCGATAATAAAAGTAGCAGAATTATGAATATCCTTGTCTGAGAATACATTTCCCATACTTCTAGCATTTCTTCGACTATAAAAAAGTTATTACAGATTTATCATTAAAAGTATATATCTTTATACATGTTTATGTTACTTAACGACTTGAACTGTCTGCCGTTATTGACATTTTATAAAACTTTTCTATTTTTGAGAATGTAGTATTTATAACCTATGCATAAACGGTGATAAATAATGATACAAATATATATATATATATATATATATATATATATATATATATATATATAGTTAGAGATAAAACTCGAATGGTCCGATTTTGATTTTTTTTTATAATGGCTGCGAATGAATGAAATGAATAATTTAATTCAATATCATTATATTATTATATTTTGTAAAAGAAATCGCTAAAATATAAAGATTGGTTGTGCTCTTGGCGTATCTCGGCATTTTTAAGGTCGATCCACACTATAGTGCCGATCACAGTCCTTTCTCGGTTTGGTAAAGTATTTTTATACAGAAACGTTTCTGGAGTGGAGTGTGATTCGACCGGAACTTAGTGATACTGATACCCTTACTGATATTGTGAATACGCTCATTGTTTGTTGCATAAAAATACTATACCTGACCAGACTGATACCGGACCGAGAAAGGATCGTGATCAACGCTAGTGTGGATTGGGCCTTAAATTAGATAAGCCGAGGGCACTGTAAGTATGATTGTAGTACGTCATTAAAAGTAGCAAAAAAATATTAAAATGATTATAACATTTTTTATATAAAATACTTTAAAGATTAATCGATAAGTAGGTACCTTTTTTAAAAAGCAATTGTTAAATTAGTTTGTGATTTACCTATATTAAAAATAAAAATGATTATTGGTACCCAACAATGTTTTATAAAATCAATTAGGTATAAATTATAAAAAAAAAAAAAAAACAATATTTTTCAAAATATTTTATTAGATCATGTATAATGAAAATAGGCAAAAAGAATTTTGTATCATTTATCAATATTCCATATTATTGTTGAGTGAATGTAAAGATAGAATTCTAACGTAAATGAGGTAACCACACAACGCCACGCCCAGTATCCAGCATAAAAACCCGAAGAAAATAATGACGAGGTCTTTTATTAAATAAAAATTAAATCTTCCATAGTCATTGGGATATAAAATGCACAGCTCCATCAAGGCGGGGAAAATCAGAGCAATCATTGTTGTGCATAAATTCCCGACAAAGGCGACAAATGCGCCTTGAATCGGCACTAGGTAGCAAACTATAACTATAACAATACATAAATTATAATTAGTTTACTGAAGTTTTTAAATAGGAGTAAATGGCGAAATCTGAAATCCCGGGAAATAGCAAAAAAATGCTCGTCTCAAAGGAAATACCGGCGGATCCGCTTTTTATAAAAACTTTAACTGTATATATTTGTTGTGTTATGCTATAAATAGTTTTCCCTTAAAATGGGTTAATCCGTTCCGGAGATTAGTAGGTGGGTTACACTGGTAAGCAGACAGACCGACGGATAAAAAGTTTGTCAAACGGTTGAGCTTAGGTAGGTATGTCGAACAAATTTTTAAGCTCATTATTAATAATTAATCTGATTCAAATTATTAAATATGATGACTATTTTATGGATGTCGTCTGGTGGCTATCTATATAACCCTTGCTAATATTAAAAAGCTGAGAATATCGTTTTTTCTATTTTTGTGTTTATTTAAGCACGTCAATCTTTGGCTGCCTCGAACTGCCAGTCCGATATGAAATATTCTTTTTGCAGGTCTAAGGAGTTGAGCTGAAAACATGTGACAGTCAAACAAAAAAAAAAGCTGTATATGGCTTTGCATGTACCTTAATATTACGAGTATAGGTAGCCACGGAAGAGAAAACACGATCAACTTTTATCTTCCGTCATTATCTAATATGTAAATATCTCGTGTGACGGTGTTTGTGGTCACTTTCCTCCGAAACGGCTGGACCGATTTTAATGATTTTTTTGTACATTTGTTAGGTATGAGAATAGACTGTAAAGTATTTTTCATACTCCTGCGCCCACTCCCCATTTTTTATTTGCGATTTTAGTATTTTTGTATGAACAATATTATACAACTACATAGACGACGGACCCGAGCGAATCGAGGGTGAGTCGCTGAATAACATAAAGCCAAAGAGTTTTTTTTTGTAGATTGAATGCGGACGTAGCCGCGGGTTCTGCTAGTACCAAAATAATATAGTGTAATTTACACTTACAGGAGGTAATTACGAAGAGGGGCCTAGTAAAAAATTCAATTATTTTCATTGTATTTTCTGAAGGAGGGTCTATAGTATCCCTATTTTTTATAATCTCCAGTATAATGTGGATCGCAGGGTGACACTGAATAGGGTATGCGAAGGCTACAGATATTAAATACAATCCAATTGCAAATATAGCTGAACTGAAAATAATAAAAAAGCAAAAATATCATCTATACAAGATTTTAAGTTTTTGTACTAGCTAATTACATAAAAGGTTGGTAGGTAATATAAAGAGGTTCTCAAAAAACAGTTAAAATTAATTAAATGACTCCTAGTACCTATTCCGATCGGTCATTGTAGTTATTTGAGAGTTGAGCTGTGTGTGTGAATCTAAAGGAGTAGTTAAGAAAATACTTAGGTATTTCTTTATTCTATTCCTATGAAGTACCTATACAAATATTTTTAACTGGGTACATTTACATATGTAGGTATATCGTGGAAGATCTGTAGAAACATCGTTCCTCATCCATTTGCTTACCGGAATCAGGATGAGTAAAGACACTCAAATAAATATTATAGCGGTTAAACCACCGATTAAATATTTAATCCCGGCTATTAGTATTTAGTCTTTAAAGGCATGTGTGGTAGAGTAACACTACACTGCGCATGCGATGTACCTAAGTGTGAAATTGGGAGATTCATCATAGAACGAATGATAAGAAATGAAATAAACGTAAAAACAAGTTTCAAAATTCAATACTCATATTCACAACATTCCATTTCGCAACTCACGTAGGTACAATGTATTTGTTTACATAATATTATATTTAATACAAAATGCAAATTATTCGGTAAGTAGATGGGTGAGAAATGATCGTACTTTGGATCTTAGATAATGTCTCAATTAGCTATTGATTACTATTAAGTAATTCGTATATCAATGTAAGTAATAAATATATAACAATATTAAAAATCTAACTAATATTTCAATATTTATACGTTATGTATGTGCGTACAAATACTGAAACACTTTCACATAGCATAGTCCCACGAACTGAGGCATGAATATTTATAACAATATTTTACCCGCAGCTCCGCTCGTACGGTAAATACGTTGTCTAAAAGTAACTTATGTTAATGTAAGGGTCCAACTTCATATCGTATGTGCCTTAAATCTGTTGAGCCTTTAAATAAGAATAAAGAACCCTCACAACGTTCGTCCAATCACTTTCAGTGACCCTCACGAGATTTAACATTTTTAATATTAGTGAGATAGCGTGATGTAAAAATTTCATACTCATCATCGAAAGGCAACGACCGCAACAAATTTTCCTCCATTGTTCCAAAAGCCCAATATCCAAAACCGCCAAAAATAGTCAAAATAAGAGTAGTGGTAAACATGCTGACGATTATTACACCGATCGGTTTGGTGAGCATTCGCGGTTCTGCTAAGGCTCTATCTAGAGACAGAACCTAATAAAATTTATAAATATTACATTACATAATAATCTAATAATTTATATTATAATAACTAAGCGTCGGATGCTTCGATATTGAAGGAGCCTCTGAAAAGCATACTAGGACGTTGATGAGAAATTTGGAAGGGGTATAGAGGACATTGTGACTCAAGTTCTTCCCTTTGTTTCTGTTTCGAGATTTTAATGAAATCGAGGTAATCTTTTAGGGCAGGAGCTTCACAATTCAAGTTCACGAGTATCTACTGATAGTTCAAGTCTTTAAATTGGTTAAATAATTATAAATCTTCATATTAATAGCATAATAAATTGAAAGTCTAGAAAAGAATATAGGTAAAGTTACCGTCTGTCAGTCTGTTCGTTCGTTTTTAAAGTCAAATTACAAATAGACATTCCACCATGTTTCTGAGATACAAGGTTCTATCGAATAGACGATGATCACTGTTAGCTAGATTTTTTAAATATTTTAATAACTTAGAGTACACTGCGCTAGACTTCAGTTACGTACATTCATACTGACATAAGTCGTTAAATAGAGAACATTGTGTGTTTCAGCCCTTTTTAACGTCCCACAGCTGGGCACGGGCCTCCCTTCAATACGAGGGGAATCAGGCCATAGTCCACCACGCTGGCCAAGTGCGGATTGGCGGACTTCACATGTCTTTCGAAAACTTGATAGGTTTTCTCAAACATGCAGGCTTACTCACGATGTTATCTTTCAGCGTAAGGCAAGTGGTAATCATGTTAGAAATGATTCGCACATGAGAATATCAGAGGTGCGAGACCCAGGATTTGAACCCGCTTCACTCGGTTTCCCAAGCGAGCGCGTTACCACTGGGCTACCACTGCCCTAGAGAACATTGTACTTTAACTATATTAATATACGTATAGTAATCGATATGCATTATATAAAAGATCTGTAAAATATTAATGAAAAACAAAAAGAGCTTTACCACACCAACAGCACTTAGATTAAACAAGCAAGTGCCGATTACGAAGAAAAGTGCCAAAGCATCGCTATTGGCGTATATCAGAACACCGTGAGGAGCGAGAAATATGTGGTACGTCACTAATATCAAGCCAACGAGATTCATAAAATTACCTGAAAATTAAAAATCATCTTAATCTATACTATAATAAAACAGTAACTTAGCAAAACTTGTACATGAATATTTTTTAAAACAATGACTGTAACGTATTATGTACACAATATAGACCCCAAAACAATAGTTATTAAAAATGTTACGTTTGTCCGTATGTCTGTTTGTGTGTGCGCGTTTCACGCAAAAAGTAATGAACCGATTTTAACAAAATTTGGTGAAGTGATAGCTTACCTGACATTTAGAGTACCTTTTACTTCAGGAAAACAATCTACTTAAAAATTGTAGGTCTTAAAAAGGCCTACAAAAAAAATCTGCAATAGTATACCTAATATATCTATCTTCTAAGGTACACTCGCAATACCTATCCGTATCTATACCTATAATAAAACTAACTTATTGTCAAATCAATGTGCGCGTTTCGAGCAAAAAGTATTGAACCGATTTTAACTAAACTTTGTGTAGTGATAACTCATCACTCGGGTCAACATTTAGGATACCTTTTACTACAGGAAAATTTTTCATTCCTAGGGGAAAACACAATAACTGGTTCTATCGAGTCGCATGTAGAAGTTCTAAGTCGAGACATTTATATGGCTAACGCTGGCTTAACCTTTATTTTTATTTGAGAGATACATAAACACAATGTACTAGAAAATTGTAGGTCTTCAAAAGGTCTACAGAAAAGTCCGTAATAGTATATTATTTCTATCTCCTAATAAACACTCGCAATAACTATTTTTACCAATGTCGCGACTCACTGACTTATCAACGTTCAGCCCAAGCCGATGATGATAGACTAGCACTACTAAAAAAGCCAGCTTTATATATCCATACTAATATTGTATGCGAAAGTAACTCCTTCTGTCTGTCCGTCACTTTTTTACGTTTAATCCGCTGAACCGATTTTGATGAAATTTAGTATAGAAATATTTTGAGAACCTGGGAATGACATAGGATAGTTTATATCTCGGAAAACATGTCATATATAAGGGGGTGAAAAGGGGGGTGGAAGATTGAATGGAAAATCAATCATTTCTCAAGTAAGGGATACCAATACCGTACGTAAAAACGTACCGTCATTAGTATAAAATAAAAATCGCGGCATAAGTGCGTTTCATAATGGTTCCTTTGGGTTTTAAAGGGTAGTAATGGCTCTTGTAGTTAGTGAATCGCATAAACACCAACAATTATATGCTTCCCAACGATAAAAAAGGTGTATATTTCTTTAGTGTTAACAAAAATTCTGCTCTAATATACCTATTATTATTTATTATTATATAGGACTGCTATTTTAATGTATACCCTGTCAAGTTAATATGCATTTTATAATATTACCAAGCATAGAGATATAACTGACTATTTTTAACGTCTTCATAAAATATTCAAGTAAAAGGTAAGGCACTAATAACGCTGCCATTGCTGGTCTAGATGTTTTCCAATCCATAATCTAAATAAAAAGCAAAATATAATAAACGTAAATATTCCAAAAAAAAGTTATTATTTATTTACGTAAAATTCTGTTGGAAAAAAAGGCAGTCGTAGCCCAGTGGTAACGTCCTCGCTTGAGAAACCGAGTGAAGCGGCTTCAAGTCCTGGGTCTCGCACCTCTGATATTTTCATATGCGAATCATTTCCAACATGAATACCACTTGTCTCAACGGTGAAGGAAAACATCGTGAGGAAACCTGCATGTCTGAGAGAACCTAGCAAGTTTTCAAAAGACATGTGGAGCCCGCCAACCCGCACTTGGCCAGCATGGTGGACTATGGCCTGATCCCGCTCGTACTGAAGGGAGGCTCGGGCCCAGCAGTGGGACGTTAAAAAGGGCTGAATACGTACGCACGCTGTTGTAAAAACTCTAATTAATTATATATGAGAATAAAACTCACATCCCTCAGACTGTCCGTAGTGAATATAACGAAAACTGTACAAATGCCAAGTTGACTCAATATCATGAACGTCGCGATTATCGTTCTATGGGCAAACAAACAAAGGCAAAAGTAATAAAATAAATATCAAATAATACTTAGTTTGGCTTGGTGACCATTTGGCAATATGATTTAGTTTTGTTAGAGCATGGAGAATCTTGAAAAAATAATTAGTTCAAAAAATGTCAATAGATAGCTTAATGTTAAATTAATATCAGTAAAATATAATTTATTTAAAAAAAATATACTACTAATTATAAATGCGAAAGTTTGTGAGGATGTATGGATGTCTGGATGTATAGATGTATGGATGTTTATGACTCTTTCACGCAAAAACTACTGAATGGATTTTAATGAAACTTTACAATAATTAATATAGCACATACATCAGAATAACACATAAGCTACTTTTTATCGCGGTAAAACTTACGGTTTTCGTAGGATAGATTTGTTTTTGTTTTTCTATAGGCGAACCTGAGCGAAACGAGGGTACTCACCCTCTAGCTAGTACCTAAGTAATAAATTTGACTCTTTCGCGACACTAATTTTTCCAAATTATTTACTTACTTCTCAATTACGCATAAAGAAATTTTACTTCAAAAAACATAAGTAAAGGGAAATGAGATAATGCGCTATTAATTAAATATAATTTCCATAGTATTACAATTTAAATAATAATTTTTATTCAGCCTCATTTAAGTTAATAAGTTTATATTGTGTTTTCAAAGATGGCGCTGTATCCAATTTCTGAGTTGTTTATCCTGGTTACTAACGGTCATGATAATCAAAAATTGTTTTTTTTTCTTATTTTTTTTGCTTTATTTTTGTTATTATTACGTTCGTTATAATATTATCAATGTTCGTTAAACAGTTATGCATAGCTTTTAGGTATTCACTATATTGTGTGCATTAAGCCAATAAAAATAGCCCAAAGAATAGCCGGACCGGTCCAATTTCCTGATTTTCTTTCTTGTTATTACATTGCAATCACACTAATACGACAGTATTTCAAAACTCGGTGTATACATATATGAACTATAGTTCAAGCTGGGTATAGCTTCACAACAATGATGTGCCTAAGTAAACTGACTTAATTTAAACGTTAAATTACATTATGTAAGGCCATAATTTATAAAATTAAAAACTTACGGGCCCCTACGTCCAATAATATGACAACACGAAGGACCATGCAGTAGAGCCAGACGAAATCCGTACCGATACGACGTGTGAGGAATCTTCAGTTGTCGACTGATCTCGTTCAGACACCAAAGCTCAAGTAAAAATATAACTTAGATTAAGTACAATGAATACATGACCGAGAAAAATGAAAAAATATAAAAATATAAAAAGCTAATTTATATAAATAAATTATTGCCTTAAGTATTATTAAACGCAATAATAATTTATTACCAAAGTCAAATGCATATGAATAATCAGTAGACCCAATCCCATGGACATAACGGGTCCAAGAACAATTCCAGCTTGACTAACAGCTAACGGTAATCCCAATATTCCAGCGCCAAACACAGTTCGTATAAGATTAAAATAAGCCATCCATAATCTGCGAAATTCATCATGAATACATTAGGATTTAGGAACTTACGTTCCCCGTCACTTTGTTGATTGGTATTTGTATAACTAATTACATGATATGAAAAAACTTCATTATTATAGTATAATAGTAACCATTAAAGGGGCTAGCTATCATTAAATGAGAGCGATGGTATCAAATTGTTGCATTGTCCCCTGCATTAAACCTATTTTTAAATCGATACGACATACCGTTTTGTCAAAATTATGCTGTATTATAATTTAAATTAAAAATGTACGTTACTTAATAGGCCGCTTAGGTTCTCTATGCTGCAATGGATCATAATCATCTACTGGTGGCCTTTCTTGTGGTAAATAGGTATATCTAACATCAATTATGGAAAAGCGATCATGCGGTTGCAGAGTAAGTTTGCTAACTGCTTCAAATGCAGCCCTACAATGTTAAAACTATTTTAGTCTTTTTTTATTGTTTATTTAGGTAAATAATAAATAGCCTGAAAAAGTGCTATATTTACATTGCATAGAGTTATACGGAAATATTGACATCTTTTTTTTTAATGGGTTACTTTGAAGGCAGCTAGTTTAAAAAAAATGAATTGATCAATTATCAGATATTTTACAATTTTAATAAATGGATTTATGAGCAGAAAAAATACTTTCCGCTTTTTCTAAATTTTTCAATTTTTTTGTCAACTTTTCGAAAAGGTGCCTATAAGCGAGGCTCTTACTATCTCCCTAGAATTAATATATTCCTTGATGGGGAAGGTGGCCCTTGTCAGTACCATACGAATGGAGTGTGAATAAGTAATCCAGACACGCTCCATTAGTCATATTTATAATTTAAATATAATTATAAATTGCGTACATTTAGAACTATATTAATATTATAAATTATTTAGAATTTCTTACCTGCGCAATGTATTGTACCCGGAAGTTAGACCAGCTGAAGAAAGAATTGAGATGGAGAGGTGCATCCTGCGGTAGTCCTGACTGAGTCATGGATCAACACACAACCTAAAGAGCTGGTCGTAGAAACGTGAAATTTGGAAGACCCTTATATGATATAGGCATCCGCAAAGTAGGGATTTTTCGAAATTTATCCTCAAAGTAGGTAAAATAAGGGATTAAAGTTTCTCTGTAAACTCTGTCATTGTTAATGTGAAATACACAGAAAGTGGTGTTTAGCTTTAAGATAAAAAATAAGAAATAGTTTTGTTTTTTTTTTTTGAAACTCATCCCTTAAAGGTTTAATAAAATTTCTAGGGGCAAAGAATCATTTATGATTAGAAATACTTGAAACTTGGTATTAATGCTCTTCAATACAATTAAGTAAATACGTGTTTTAACATTTTTCGAAATTCAATCACATAAGGGGGTAAAATGGGGGATGAAAGTTTGTATGAAACTCTGTAATTAATAGGTAAAAGAGTACAAAAAATAAAAAAACATAATTCACCTGTAGACAATTTAAGTTTCAAAATCACTTTATATAAAATGATGTCCATATAGCTTTAAATATAAAGATTGTGATTTCGCCAATTTTGGTCGTCTTATCGTTTTAACCCACAGTTTCTTCAGTTTTTGTCTTTTATGAATAGATTATATCCATTTTTTTTTTAATCCTGGTACTGCACAATTTTTCATTTTAATTAAATTTTAAATAAAATGAAAAAAATCTAAGCAGGTTATAGAGCTTTACAATATATTGAGGGCTAAAGTGATCGTGACATCTGGCGGGAGAAAAAGGCAAAATTCTTCCTCATTAATTGTAAATTATTATTAATTGTAAATAAAATCCTTACGATTGGAAAAAACCAGGTAACATTTGCAAACATACTGCTATTTTTCAAAGTTAGCGAATGTATCTTATAGATATAACATTTTTTAGGTAAAACAAAAATTCTTGATATTCTGTGTGCGTGATAAGGAATTCAGAATTGTTTGACAGCTAGTTTATATTGTCTATTATTTGTAAATGACAGCAGTAAAAGCCAGCGACTGTGATCTAAGGCGGAATTATTGCATCTTGTAAAATACTTTCATGTGCGATTTTTATTCAACTTTGAATATATTTGGCAATTATGATGTCTACTACAGAAGGAGAACTGGATGTAGAGGTGTCCCATGAACTTGAAGATGGCGAGGTACAACTAATAACTTTTTGCTTAAAAAAATTAGGGCTTGATAAAAATACTGCTTTTTATGTATAATATAGTGGTAGCTTTAGGAGTTATTAATATAAGTGATGTCTTATATGTTTCTTACGATTAAACACTTGATTCTTTTTAAGTTGTAAGATTTTATTATGAGTAAAATTTAGTTGACATTGTTTTAATGTAGCACGTATTTCTTTTGTAGTTAGAGGATTCTGACGTAGAAGAGGGTACATACATCCCTTTGGCGCGACCTGAAGCCTTCAACCCGCCATCTTTGGTGAACATGCAGATTCAAGATGAACAAAGTGATGAGGAATCTGTCCAGGAGTCATCAGGCTCAGAATCTGATGAAGAGCCCCGTAAACGCCCAAAACGTACGAAGCTACGGCCTAGGCGCCCACAGCCACAACCTCAATCTGTCAAAAAAGATAAATACAATATTTGGTGCAAAGCATTACAGGTAAGCAACATTTTCAAGTACTGCTGTAATTATTTTAAAAAAAGTACTGCCATCATTTGTAAACTCTCCAAGAGTCACACAAATTGAATTTAACATAAGTTATCTAGATTTGTGATTTGTCAATATATAATATTATGAATCAGTTAAATTACCAAGTAATATACCCTGTGAAAACTATATACTTAATGTATTCCTAAAATGCCCAAAAATAAAAGAATACTTAAAACATCTTTAAAAAATGTTTATTTTCTATTACTCTCAGTGTAATAAAAATAGTTGTTTACTATTTCAGGAGGATCTGCTAACAGAAGATATGGTTACTTGTGATGTATCAAAGAAAAGTAGATATGGCGTTGAATCTTATGATTATACTATTAAGTATAGATTAGATGATGAATATATTTCTAAGAAAGTATTTACAAACAGTCATGGATTTAAAAATAGAGATCAGGCTTCTAATAAAAGAAGTTTTTCAGACAGAGGTAATTTAAAATTAAGGCTTGGTAAAAGAGTGAACAGTGAACAGCCTTTAGAAGAAAAACAGAATCCAAGGATCTTACCGGATCTATTAGTGACACCAGATCATCCAACAGAACAACTAGTTCAAGAAATAACTGAAAAACTATCTGAGGAAAAAAAGGATTTAGTCGGTATGTAATCTTGTCTCAAAAATAACATGAAATAATATTATTGTTATTATTTTCTGGATTTTCTGGAAAATATATATTACACTAGCTTTGCTCGCAGCTGTGCCTGCATTCATATTTTATACTAATCAGTTTTTGTATTATTACTCAGAAATGCGACATTTTCTCACAGTAGATAGCACCTTATATGCTGATTATCTGAGTCAGCACTCAGATAATCTGTTATCACCAAACCAAATTTCATCAAAATCCGTTCAGTGGCTTTTTATGTGATGCAATCACATACAGACAAGCAGACAAATAAACAAAAAGTTAAAAAACTGTTAGCCTTTGTATTGATAATAATAGCTCTTTCAATAAGAATTTCCAAAAAATGTTTAATGTACAGATTGAGCTGTTACAATTTTATATGTATAGATTACAAAAAAAAATTACAGGTAGAATTATACGAGTAATTGGTGCAAGTAAAGCTATAGAAATTTATAAAGAAACACAGAGAATTGAAGCAGATGGTGGAATGCTTGTTATGGTAAGTTACTCCTGGACAGTCCACTATGACTGTAATTGTTTATGTTCCACCTTGGATTGTAAAAATGTTTGCAATTATTTATTCCTCACTAACTTTTCTAAGATAAAATGTATCATATCAATTTACATCTACATTTATACCTATATTTTAACAAAACTTAAATTCCGACTTACACTTCTTATAGCATACGGACCTCTTCCTTTCTCATATAAAAATAATAAATAATATATACTCTTTATTTTACACCAACAAAAAGTAAGAAAAATAATATAATGTAAATATTGAATATTAATCATATATATTCTGCAATCAAATTCAGTTTAGATGGACAAGTAACTAAGAAAATATTTTTTTTTAAACTATGTAGTCATTATTCTACAGCAACTTTTTAACATACTGAAAAAAAACTTATCTCAATAGTTGTTTTAATTATTCTGTACTAGTGTTGCCCCGCAGCTCTACACGCGTAGCTAACTCATTTATTAGTATAAGCTATATTAATGTAAAGTTTCATCAAATTAAATTCAGTAGTTTTTGTGTGAAAAAGTAAGAAACATCCATTCTCGCAAACTGTCGCGTTTAGAATATTAGTAAAATACAATTGGATGCCAATTTATCAAGTAATATTGATGTAATAGTAAATTTTCATTAGTCTTTCTTCTTTTGCAGTTTTTTTAATGATTATATATTTAGGTATCATGCAAATTACTATTTTTGGCTAACTGCTAAGTGTATGTTAGAGTCTTAAGTGCAATGCATATTATTATTTATATTACAGAATGGTACTCGTAGACGCACACCTGGTGGTATTTACTTCTTTTTACTAAAGAGAGATGATGAAATCTCCCAAACAATGATAAACCAGATTTTTAATGAAGATCGAAAGGAAACGGCACGCAGAATAAAGAAAACACGTGCCAAGAGCCGTCAAAAAGTAATGGAACAATTAAAACAAAGCCTCACAGGTACATTCAAATATATTTAATTCATTTCATTATATTTTTTCACAAATTGATAAAATAATGTTAATGGAGACAAATTGCTTTCTGATATATTTATCAAGATGTTTTATTTTCTGTAACTCAAGCATATGAAATCTTTAATTATTTGTGACTTTGCATAATAAATATCAAGTAAGGAACTTACAATTTTCAAAGAAACTATTAAATAATAATATTACTAACTATTTATTCTGCCTTTTAGATTCAGAACTACCATCATTGCTTTCACGGGGTGAAGCAACAGTGCAATCAGAACATGGCTCAAACCCTCCACCCTCTCCGGCAACAGATGCTCGTGATTGCTCAAGCGACACAGATGGACATTCACACACAGAACAGCCTCCATCTCCCTCTCGCCCCCTTTCCCCCCTTCCGGACCGAACATCCAGAGCTGTACAAGAGTATGATGATGATGATTTCTTAGAAGTTATGTGCAACGAAGAAATGGACTTATTTTAATCCGAGGCATATATTGGTGCTGTTCCTGCCTTTTGTTAATGTCATTTGTCTATAGTATAGTCACTGTTTGACATTAAGTGTGTGAAGATGCACACTTAAAACCTAAGTGTGCCCAGCATGCATTCCCAATTGCATCTTAAAATGTGGCTGTGAATTTTTACACACTGTTTACAAGATTCAATAATTAATATGGCCTTGCAAATACCTACAGTTCTTTGTGTACTCTGTGCTAAAACAAATATTAGGTCAGTATATAACTAGCTCATATATTAACTAGCTAACATAGCTAACACTACCTTATAAACATCTATACTATTTTAAAGTTGTTTTAAGGGTTGTGACTGTACATTGAATATTTTTTAAAATTTATATAATATACAGATTTTCATGATTGAAATGCTGAAATATGACTTAAACGAGTTCTCCAAATTGGAACGGGTGTTTGAGGAAAATTTTCCATAGGAGTCATAAAATTTTGTTTCAATTTTATTTATCATAAAAAATACTAGTTACATACAATTAAGCGCATTTATGAACTGACCATTACTACATTGTAATATATTGAGTAAAAGGCCAAAAATGACTTTGTTCTTGATATTTGCCATAATATTGGCAGCAGATTTATTATGAGTATCAGTACAGCATTTTTCATCCTGAAAGCCCGAAAAAAGATATTTTCTTAAAATAATAAAAAATCTCGCAAGCATTGTAAGTTTACATTATGTGTAAATTATAATATAATAAATCTAATAGAAATAGTTTTGGAAAATGCTACTTATAGCTATTCAGTGATGTAGGTGATACCTGGTAGAAAGTTTTATTTTCAAAAGTAATTAAAAACATACTGTTACATAGAAATAATAGTCATAAACTTAGAAAGTAATCTAAAGTAGAATTCTAATAATTATTATAACTTTTTTTTTTCAGTTCGTAACTAATATTATTGTATTTGTTTCAAAAGTGAACTATTTTTATAAAGCAGTCCCTGGCAGCCTTATTATACATGATAATATTGGGCATTATACATCCGCCTATGAAATATTTTTTATAAATTCAGCCATATCTCAGTGGTTCCGAACTGTGCTGTATAAAATAGCTGTAGATGTAGACAATAATAGTTAACTATTTTATTAGATGGATATGGATGATTCCAATTGATGAACAAACTTTAGATGTACAAGAAAATAAAACAGCAGGATAAGTTAAAAGCTATATTGTTCACAACATAAATATATTAAAGCTATTTTTTATGTATTAATAAATAGTTGACTTAAAAATTTGTCGCCTAATAACATTATTGTGCTGCCTCAAAGATTATAAATTACTAATATTAATTTAAATTATGTACAGGATTTTTTTTAGTTGGGCAATAATTTTTGTATTAAGTTATCCTAGTAAGATTGCAGGAAAGAAATCATTACTTATATACTCTATATTGACTTTTGAATGTAATCCTATAACTGTCAAATCAATTAGTTTGGTAATTCTGAAAAAGCGCAAAAATATGTATATAATTAAAACTGGGTTATGGCCTGTTACTGTGGCCTGTCTTATTAATGTGGCTTAATATTTTTATTTATTACATTTTTTGTAATCTCGAGAATTACCTTATGCAATTGTCTATTAAATCCTTGTAATACTTTATTTATTGTAAGCTACCTATATGTTAGGAATAAAATAATACCATGTTTTCTGTGGTTATCAATAACCAACATTTGCTATTTATTTATTCAGTAGTCTGTGGGGTTGATGTTATTCTTTTTTACAATAAGACAATATCTTAATTTGTTGTATGAAAAGAACTTGTGGAGTTCTCTGGATGTTAGAGCAGATACTGAAATATTTGTATAATAAAGTTTTTAAAAAAGAATAGTTGATCATTATTTAACTTAAATCATACTTGCTTTACACTTTATCTATAATACTTGTTTTTAACTGATTTCATTATGATCATTATTGTTTTATAATAATATAAATCTGCATAAATTTAACATATTCCTCAGATGACAAAATACTTACCGAATGTTACACATCCAATTAAACTAGACCTTTATATATCAAAAAAATGTGCCGCTGTCTATATTTACATAACTATTTCATATAACAAAATAAGTTATTAAAGATATTTGACTTAAAGTTTAAAAACAAATGGTTACATTGATGATTTATCTTTACACAATCAATAATCTATCTAAAATTTAAGTGTTAATTTCAAAACTTAAGGGAAGTCCAGCATCTGTAAAATAAAATAAGTTAATATCTAATAATTATTATAATAAAAGTGAATATAAATATATTCAGTATAAACTCACCAATTGTGGTAAACATTTCTCTACATGTTCAATGTCAACTTTATCAGAACCTTCACGTAGAGCTTCATTTGTAGCTCTCAAACATGTCTCCGTTACCAGACATTTGGCTACCTCTACTACAAGAGTCAAAGCATCATTTCCTAACTTAGTTTTGTTATCTTGAAATGAGCCATGAAGTAGTTCTTTAATTATATCCTTAAATAAAAGGTTGGGAAATATAGTCTTTATAAATAGTATATACATTTATTATTTCTTTATACATACCTGTTTTATAATACTCTTTACGTTAGACGCAACGTATGCTGGGTCTATTTTATCCTCATTATTCTCGTTACTGTATCGCGCCATGTTTTGTTTAGTTTTAAAATAAATCCTTAACAGCCGTCTGCAACTGGTATTTTGAATAGATTTTATAATGAGAGTAAACTATTGATAGTGTGATATATATTATATTGGACAGAAACTATATGTCCAAAAATTTTGCAATCATTAATAAGTCTTTTGATTGACAAAAATCAAAAAATACATTAACTCGATCAACATTCAACTAGAGCCTGAAGGAAAACTGTCAATTGTCAAATGATTCGATTCACGATTGACATTCACGAATTGTATTTTGACACATATTTGACAGACGTCCGTAAACACAGACTATGAAGAGATGTAGATGATAATAATGCGAAAGCCAGTAATTAATAGAAAGTTTTAAAATTGCAGGCAAGCATGCATTCAGCCCTTTTTAACGTTTCACTGCTGGGCACGGGCCTCCCTTCAGTACGAAGGGGATCAGGCCATAGTCCACCATGTTGGCCAAGTACGGATTGGCGGACTTCACATTTCTTTCGAAAACATGCTAGGTTCTCTCAGACATGCAGGTTTCCTCACGATGTTTTCCTTCACCGTTAAGACAAGTGGTAATCATGTTGGAAATGATTCGCACATGAAAATATCAGAGGTGCGAGACCTGGGATTTAAACTCGCTTCACTCAGTTTCCCAAGCGAGCGCGTTACCACTGGACTACTACTGCTTTTTATAATTGCTACGTTTAATTTTTAAACAATATCTATTAATTTTAAAATATATTTTTAATATAAGTAACCCTATAGTCTATACATTAATGAAAACTTTTGCTTTTATAAAGTGAGTCAACACTCGAGTCTCGACAGATCACAGACAGATAAAAATTTTGTTCAACTTTAGCTTCTGATCTTGTCATATTAAAATTGTAATTTAATTGTTGCAAGAGCAATCAATTTTTGTTAATAACCGATACAAAACCATCCAGGTAGACTTATTATATAATTTACGTCTTTAATATCACTATAAAGTGATAATTTGCAAATTGTTTGGATTTGTTTACGTAATTATCTAACCTCGTATCATAATAGAAAAATCCATTATCCTTTTTCTAGTTTAAATAATGTCACTCTCACCATTTCTTCGTTCTCCTTTCACTGATCTCACTGGTGGCATAATATCGCACCAGATGTTGGGTAATTGTCAAAAACAAGAAATGCGATATATGGATTGTCTTGAAGCCTATGGACTAGATCGTGGAAAAGTTAAATGTCATGAATACTTCGCAGACTATCACGAATGCCAAACCAAGACTAAGCAATTTAAAAGATTTATGGTTTGTATTACAATGTTGAAGTGTATATATGTGTAAAATACTGTTTGCTTAATAATGAATCTTAAAAGTGCAAAATGGCAGTCAATATACTCATGTTCTAATATAATTAAATTATTTACTGATACAAAAGTAATATTGAATTTAAAATAAATATAAATATGTTGGGACATTAACACCACCATCTAGTCCCATGCTAAGCTATGAGGCTTGTGTTATAGATACTAGATAATTGATACACTATATAATACACATATATAACTTTAAATACATACATATTATAAGTGTAAACACCCATGACTGGAGTACAAAAAAATAAAAATAATAAATAGTAATGTATTATAATTAATAAAATAAAATTTTCAGGCTATGAGAAGAGAGAGGGACAGACAAATAGCTGAAGGAAAACTTAAGGGAGATGAACAATATCTGAACCCCAGAATTGATGGTTTTTAAAAATATCAATATACAGACTAAATGTAATTTTCAGTAATATAGAATTGTTAATTTATGTGTTTTATCTTGTTTAAAATTAATTGCTTGAGCTGGTACTAACTCCAAAATTAAGGAACTAGAATCCTACCTATTTTACATCACAGATGACATAATACTATACTATACTGTATTTGCCGAATGAAACAAGCACTAAGATTTTGCCCTTGCACATGATTCGTTGCAGATTGATGTCGCTCTCGTGTAGTTACCTGAATTATTATCAGTGTAGGAGATGACAGTGATACGGCGGAAAGTGAAAATTAATAAATAATGTATATAAATATTTAAAAATAGAGTTAATTTTACTTTAAAGTTGATTTTATTTGTATGTTAATTTTATTTTAAAACATTAGCAACATGAACAAGCCCTGTGACTTCAAACCAGTTGCAAGTGTTAGTGAGTAGAGCAACAGAGAAAGCGCTTTGCATGGTTCACTCCGTGAATAGAGTATAGTACAGATGCTCCATCCCATAAAATGTTATTGGACAGAACTAATTTAGGCTATTTTTGTTTGCTTTAATTGACATTATCAATTGTTGATCCATAAATTCTTGAACTGGTTTATTTTACAAATATGTTTAAACTAAAATATGAATTACTACTTTCAGTGACTGACAGTTTTTACTGTGATAATTTATAAAAAGTAAAAGTGTCATGTGACATTTATTTAAACTAATATTTCTTTTTTCCTGATGAGACCCTATTTTTTAAATAAAAATAACGCGAATGGCTTATTTTATTCTTTGAGGGTTTTATGAAGGTCAAAAGGTTAAACGAACTACTATAAAATAAAGATCATGTGTATGTCACAGCAATTTTAATCTGCAGCCATTGGTATACTACATATAGCCGATATGTAAAAGCTATAATGTATTATCTAAATTGCTAGACATGGCTATAGCTAAATTACGAAAATAAAAAAGGAGTGGCATTCCATACATGTAGTTGAGGACTGCAAAAAAAGTTTTGTTTACATGTAGTTTAGTCAACAAGTTAAAAACGTGTTAATAATTGCTACTGTGAATTAAAATACATTCGATATCTCGTTGGATGCGTTATGATGTCAAGAAAAATGTGCAAAAAATTCAAACCCGCATATAAGCAATTGTAATTTTTTTCGTGCATTTTTTATTAAAATAACCATAGATCAAAAAGTACTAGATAGTAGGTACACAAACAGCGACAAAAAATGTCCTCACCGAATGAGCGTTCATTTGAATGTTTGAACGCGCTTTTAATTTATTGTTAGTAGCATTCGAACGCGATGAGGGTGCTCGGTGCTCAGTTAAAAATTGCAAAAAATCACACATCTAGGACGCAAAAAACGGATGGAGTTTTATATTTTCGGTAGGTATCAATATTATCATTATAATTGTTACGAGCGATTCACCCTTGCTCCGCTCGGGTTCGTCCCTAGTCCCTACCCTGTTGAAAAACTCCAATAGGATCCTATCAAAAGCGACAACAGCCACATAGAAATATTTATTGGTTTCTGTGTGGCTTTTGTTGCTTTTGATGGGATCCTATTGGAGTTTTTAAACAGGGTAGTTACATTTTTACGTATAGTATAGATTTCTTAGAGATGAGATATTTACCCACAGTAAAAAGTATCCTATATGTTGACCCGGATAACCAGCTATCATCAAACCAAATTTCATCAAAATCCGTCTAGTGTTATTTTCGTGATGAGGTCACAGACATACAGACAAACAAAAATTCTAAATTTGGCATTTGGCCTCTGTATCAATAATATTTCAATAAGATTTTCCAAAAAATATTTAATGTACAGATTCGACTCAGAATTTTATTATTTTCGAAATACGAAATCATCGTAAAAACATTTTTAAGTATTTTTTAAATAATCGTAATAAACACTTGTTCCTTGTCACGGCGTGGCGTCGTGGCAGCGGCGACGCGCGGCGGTGGCGAGCGGCGAGCCTTGGTCGTAATTTTTTTGTGAAAACAACTTTAAACTTGGCGGTTAAAGTTCAATTTACATTGTTGTATATTTATTTCCAGTAGAATAATTACCTAAACATAATTGGTGACAGTTTTAAGAGAACTTTAGCATGGGATTGTGTAGTACTGTTTTGATCGATGAAAATAATCTATATTATTAAAAATTCGCGTTATCAAGACAAATCTAACGACGTCAATCATCAAAACGATTGAGCCGTTTAGTAATTACGAGGGAACATAGGGTCGGACATACATCTGATAGGTCAAACATATAACTCTACTTTGGTCTTCGCCGCAGTCGGATATAAAGAACTTTTCATATGTAATTGGTAGTTCCATAGATTAGCACATTCAAACAAAAAAAATACGTGCAGATGAATATAGAACTTCCTTCTTTTTGCAAGTCAGTTAAAAAATTATTAAGCATTCTGTAATTAAATATGATGTTCTGGGCCCGAAGCTAAGAAACGCACAGAGGGGTGGCCCAGTTCGGTGGGCGGTGGGAGGTAACCCACTTCAGTGGGCGGTGTACCATGCGGGTTGCTCCTGGTACTTCTCTGATAGCAGAGTGAACTGTGTGGTGCAATCCCATGGTTGTTGTAGTCTGCTTCGGCAGACATGCCGTCGGGGCGTCGTAGTTGAGCGCGTGAACGATCCTGCGACGCCCCATTAAGACGGGGGAGGTTTTGTTGGATTTTAGTGGGTAGTACTGGCTTTTCTAGCCGGTGAGTACCACATTACCACCTGTAGATCTACAGGTGGTATGCGTAAATACATTTCCCAACATTAAAATGTTGTTTCTTAAATATTTTTTGACAATTTTTTGAAGTAAGATTTATTATCGGTATTGTCCACAAAAAAAAAATGAAAAAAAAAATCTGTCCCTGTGTTAATTTTTCAGCGTTTTACGTAAAATACATACAAAGTCTTTTGATCCAATTTGTACAATATGATGTGTATCCTTATCTCGGAAAATGAACAGGTGTCAGGTACGTACCTACCTTTGGAAAAAAAAATAACTTAAAGAAAATTCTTAAATATTGCAAGAATTATTGCACCGCTTTCAATATAAATTAGATAAATATTATATCAATATTTATTGTATTTTTATCCCGTAAATTGACTAAGCTGTAGTTAACAAAACATGTAACTTCATGTTTTTTTATATTTCGACAGTAGAGTAATTTTGAAGCAATTCGACAAATGAAATGGAATGCAATATCGAAATACTAATATAAAGATAAAAGTTTGTATGTATGTTTTTTATTTCTTCAGGCTGAAATTGTTGGACGGACTAATAGATTATATTGGTTTATCTAACTACCTCGAGTAACTGATAGGCTACTGCTAGGCACATAGGGATGCACGGTAAGTGGCTAGTATTTTAATAAAATAATAAATAATAATAGTAAGATACGTAATTAGGCACCTTCTTACTGCTAAATATAAAGATTCCAGATTTGAATTTACGCCGAAAGAAGTAAGGAAATAGTTTTAATTATAACTAAAAATCCACTCGAAAATCATGATATCTGCTCTATATATAAACTTTTTTTATGTTGAGAAATACATTAACGCTTACTACCTGCATATCCACAAACAGTCGGTTATGTGGGACTCACCGGCTAGAAAAGCCAGTAGGTACTACCCACTAAAACCCTACAGAACCTCCCCCGTCTTAATGGAGCTTTGTAGAATCGCTCACGCACTCAATCTGGACAGTGGACGCCTCGACGACAGGTCTACGGAAGCAGACCACAAAACCAAGGAGTTGCTCCCACGGTCCACTCTGCTGTCAGAGAAGTACTAAAGCAACCGCTCACCGAAGTGGGCCTCCTCCCTATGTGTCTCTTGGATTCACCGGTTGTATAGTATACTATATAACCCACACTTAATACAAAAAGTCGACGGGAAACAAAAGGCATATTATTTCTAAACTAGTGACTCAATCTCGCTTCGCTTCGGGTTCGTCCCTAGACAAAAACAAATCTATCCCACGGGAACCGTACATATTTTCGGGATGATATATAGCCTATAGTCTTCCTCAGTTAACGCCTAACGGGCTATCTAATACAAAAAGAATTTTTCAAATCGGATTAGTAGTTCCTAAGATTAGCGCGTTCAAACAAACAAACAAACTCTTTAGCTTTATAAAATTAGTATAGATTAGAATATTATTTATATAATTCTATGAAGAAGCCATAGATAGATAGCTATAGGTATGGTTAAGTTGCCAAAGTAAAATTAGATGGAATTATGGTAAACTTTAAAATTTCTTACTGCAGTGGTGTTTTCAGTGGACCTGACGATGCGTACGTACGTACCCATTGTGGGTACATTATACATATTATGTAGATTTCTATCATGGACTATATTATTTTCATCATAGAAGTTTGGTTTTTATCCCGTGACCCGTCGCTACCGCGCATGCAAAATAAATAAATAATAAATGAAAAAATAAAAATGAAGCGCAGAAGCAAAATTAAAAAAAAAAAGTTGTTTTGCATTCTATTCATCATATGTGTAGGTAGGTATTAATACAAACCGACAGTGTTCTAAACTACGCAGGCTCTAGCAGTAGCGATACGCGGATGGCGCAGCGGCGATCTCTAACCGAGTTTTTTGCGTTCAAGTCACGGTCGGTCGAAGGCTTTTTTTGCGCGGAATTTTGGCGCCAAACTATTTACAATTAATTCTTGCAAGTCAAATGATGGATAACAATCTTTTCATTTTGATAATTTATTCGCCCACGCGGAAAGTTTATTTTAAGGTTACTCCGTGTTAATTTTATCTAAGCTTGATGCTTAGACAGGATGTTATTCTATATTTATTGACGAATAGAAATCTAAAAAAAATAAAGATTGACATATTATGATTTTATAATATAACGATTTAATTTGTTATTTAATACTAGCGGTTCACCCTCGCTTCGCTCGGGTTCACCTCTAGAAAAGTAAAAACAAATCTATACCACGGGAACCTTTTTTCCGGGATAATAAGTAGCCTATGTTGATTTAGTATGAAAGACGCTATGCTAGACACTGTTTTTTTTATGTTTTACTTTCCCGCGGGAACCCGTCACTTTTATAGGATTTATAAATTTTATAATAGACATTGTTTGACCGACAATAGAAGGTATCAGCATGGCAAATTTTACTAAATTAGGTGCATAAGTTGTTGTGTACTAAGCGTTATAAGTTACTATAGTTTTTAACTATTCCACGGGAACTCTTTAATTTTCCGGGGTGAAAAGTATGAAATGTCGACCGGGGATATAAGGTGCCACCATGCAACATTTCATTTAAATCAGTCCAATAGTTTCGGAGATTAGCCCGTACAAACAGTCAGACAGAGAAACAAGAAATTAAAAAAAAATATGGATTTGTTCTATTTCTGTTCTTACATCCCCTTGACTCGGTTTTTAGCATTTTTTTTCTATGTACATGACATTCGACCTCTACAGTTTTATTATATGTATAGATAATTTTTTTTTAATGTATACGTACGCGAATATGGAATATCATCTGGCTGTTCGAAGTTTGCACAGGCAACTCTATCTTTCTTTTACTCAACTGATTAATTAGGTAAGTACTTTTCATTATCTCAATTATTTTAATACAGAACTAATATTCAGGGAACGTTTTCTTTTACCGCTTTAAATATTGAAATACCATAAAGTAGTATAAGTACATTACTATTCTACCACTAATATTTTTAACCTCACGTTAATTTTACTAATAATTTTTTTATTACAAAAACTGTTAGGAATTTTAATTTCGCATAAATATGTCTGATAATAAGCTAGTAGGTAAGTCGAAACATTTACCTGCTTGTCTTATTACCTACTTCTTTTACGTCATTAATTAATACAATTTTATTATGAAATAGATATCGAGACTAACATTTAAACAATTTAGTCTTCATAGGTTAATGACCGGCCTTTGCTGATGAAATACGAGTGAAGGTTATACCAAATCATACCCAGGTAGCTGACGAAATCGAGCGGTGCCCTCTGGCAAAAAATAAATAAATAAAAAAATTGATGTGAATGTATATGATACGGAAACTATTCAAAGGTTTTCGACCTTCTCATGATTTTAGACTGATTATTTAAAGCTAAAGTCCTTTTTTACGAGAGGACAAAGATCCCGTAGTACCCGTCTTTAAGTTCAAACTACTCGCCGAATAACAAAATGGAAAAAATATGTATATTGGATAAAAAGTTGAAGATAGAGAATATTGAGTGGCATGCGGTAGGTGTCGGGTTAACTGAGGTAGGTATTGTCAACTACCCTCGAATAACGCTTTCCAAGATTGAAGCATTACTATTTGCCTATTTAGAAATATGACTAATCTATACATATAATAAAATTGTAACTAAGCCGAATCTGTACATTAAATATTTTTTGGAAAATTTTATTAAAATAGACATTATTATCGTATACAGGCCGAATATATAGTGTTTAAAATTTTTGTCTGTCTGTCTGTCTGTCACCGCATCACAAATAAACCATTGGAGGGATTTTGATGAAATTTGGTTTGGTGATAGCTAGTTATCCGGATCAACATATAGGATACTTTTTACTGCGGGTAAATATCTCATCTCTAAAAATCTATACGTAAACGTTAAAACGTAAGCAAAGACGAACCCAAGCGGAGCGAGGGTGAGTCGCTAGTATATCTATATATGCCAAATGCAGAAATAAAATCCAAACTATTACGTTATGACTAACTCTGGTATTTAAAATATGTACGTACTACTATGAACATAAAAAAATCAAGAATGTAGTTTTTTAAGCAAGTCGTGTGTCGTATAAATATAGATTTCCATAATTCGTGTATTAAAGTCATTTTAATTATTGTGTTCAGTTTAATATTATTACAGAAAACTATCCTAATCCTAACATTTTATATAGTCTATACAGTATACTCTATCTAATCTAGTTACTAAGTATAAATCTTTAGGTAATTCTTTCTCAGCTTGATTATTTTAAACTTTTAAAGTTGTACAACGTGTAAATTGCAGGTGCAACGTAGGACTTTAAAGGTCAAGAAGTGTTATTTTTTACAGCATTTATTCTGGCGGTCGAACCAATCTTTCAGTGCCTTATTCACAATTTTGATTAATAATTCATGCTGAACCGATTTTGACTGGGAAATGAATCGAGCAAACCTAATGTGTTGTATAACCGTGTCTCCTGCCTCGGCGGCTTCGTATCGTTACTACAAATAATTTTTGTTTTAACAAGTAGGTATATATATCTAAAATTTTATTTTTAACTAACGCAAAGACATTCAATACAATTTAATGCATAGTTAATATATAAAAATATATCTATTTTTGTAATTGATTTACTAAGTAAGAAGTAAATGAAATGCTCTTTGTTGAAAAGTACATCAATTGCAAAGAGTTGGACTGTGCAAAAAGTTGCCCATAAAATCAGAAACCAAAATTTTCTGATTTTCTGGGCAAATTTTTGCACAGTTTTAACGTGCTTTCTTCTATAGAATTTTTGTCTAAACTAAGCTTGAAATTGGGACAGAGTATCTGTCACGTGTCAGGTCAACTAGTAGATACTTAATAGATTCTACTTCATAAACCCTGTATTAGGGCCATTATGTTCATTTCTATTAATATATTTTTTTAGGGCATGTCAAATAATGTTTTTTCATATCTATTTTTTTTAAGTCTATATTTTAAATATTTTATCGAAGTAGAATATTTGATAGCTTGTCCATGTTGATCCGCTATTATAAATTTAAAGTTGTGTTTTATGAATTCTGTTGGCCCCGTCCGGTCTGTTGAAAATACATTATGATGTATCTATAGATGGTACAAATTCGATATAATCATTATTTTCAGAGCTGAACATTTTTCTCAAATAACAGTTTACAGTTGTTTAAGAAGTATTTAAATATTTGGCCACGTTTTTGAAAGCTTTCTGAAAATCAGCAAAAGTAGAGCTTACATAGAGTATGTTTGTATTATGTTAAAGTTAGTACCCATTCACACGGAGATAACTAATATTTAAAATTGAATAAAAATCTATAGTAGTAAATATAAATATTTTGTGTTTATTTTTAAAAATTACAACTTTGTTAAGGAATTCGAAAAGTTACAATTTTTTTCTGTGAAAATAAAATACAAATCAGTATTTATATAAGTATAAATTTCAATAAGCAGGCCGACCGTTATGATACTCAATTTATTTTGAAAGTATTGTGATCATTTACCGTATTATCGTCTATACAGATAAATAAAATTGAAGTGTCTGTTTGTAATGTCAAAATAACAGCTTTATAATAAATGCATATGGAATTATATACATAATGGAATTATGTACATATACGAAAAACACAACTTTTAAAAATTTTATCTGTCTGTCTGTTCCGGCTAATATCCGAAATCGTTCTCAATTACCCTACTCTCCCCTATATTAGGGATATCGTAGCTTTCTATTCGTGAAGAACAGAGAAATCCTTATAATACTGTAAGCGCCCGTGATACCTATCTTCAATCACCTTGCGTCATTTCAAAATATTGTTAACATACATACATAATGATATCAATTAATAATTATATTAATTTATATAAATAAATAATTATCATAAAACTATAATCAGACCTAATCAATAGAATCACTTCTTTTGGGAAAAAAATTACCTTTGACCTAAATATAATATTAATGGTTTAAGAAATGGCTGGGAAAACTCTCAATGATTGTAAACAACAAGTTTTCCCAGGAATTTCTAGAACCTGTAAGCTTAATACGTACCTAATATATTTCTAAGAAGTCTTCTTTCTAAGACTTTAAAGTTAAAACCAATCTAAATTTAAATTTACAATTTAAGTATTTTCTAAACATATTTTCTCCTTGCGGCTCCGCTCTGTTGGTTATTTTTTTATTCAGATTATTATTTGTATCTGTAAAAAAATTCTCATTAAATTAATTTCTGCTGCTCTCGAGTCGTGTTTATTTAAATAACCAGACAATTTGAAAATTATAAATAACTAGCGACTTACCCTTGTTTCGATTGGGTTGGTCCCTAGTGAAAAACAAAAACAAATCTATCCCACGTCAACTGAAACTGGCGTGAAAGAGTAACAAAAATGTATCCATCCTCACAAATATTTTCACATTTACGAGTATAATACTAGCGATTCATTCCTGACAAATCGTCAAACCGTCAAAAACAAATATATCCCACGGGAACCGTACATTTTCCGGGATAAAAAGTAACCTATTTGCTATTCCAGACTATAATCTATCTCTGTGCCTTTCATCCAGATCCGTTCAGCCGTTCTGGCGTGAAAGAGTAACAAACATCCATCCATCCGTCCTCACAAACTCACATTGTTATAATATTAGTAGGATTGGATTCTGAAATGTAATAGATAAAATATTGAATTTATAATCTAATATACCTAATAACACTTTCTTAGATTTACGCGAATATTTGAAATTTTAAATAAAACTATCTTATCGGATTTTTTCGCGGATTTATTTTGATTTTTGGTTCCGGACGGTTCGAACGCTTTCAATCATTCAGTCAGTCTCTTCCGTGACCATGATTGCTTTAAAGCATTCGGAACTAAAAATCAAAATAAATCCGCGAACAAATCCGAAAAGATAGTTTTATTTAGTGTACTTAGTATTATTATATTTTTAAATAGAAATTAATAAAACTATAAAAAATATTTTATTATTTTGTTAATAGTTTGCAAGCGCACGTCATTACATGTTTTTTTATCGATATTATGCGACATGTCCTTTGATAATACAATCTAAAAAGCAATTTAAGCAACATTACTACACTTGCACTTTACAGGTCACAAAGTCGTATAGAACGTACGATTATGCTGATCGAAATCTGATTATGAGTGAATGGCGCTGTTATTATTTTAAAGAATGAATTATTGAACGTAACACAAATTGATAATATATTGTGTAATCGTAAATATGCATGACAGAATCAAATGATTGGTTCTGAATGAGTTTTGGCGATTGTATTTAAAAGTTTAAGTGGTGGAAGTCGCCCGCCCGTAAGTACGGCGGCGCTATCCGGCTCGCGGCGCCCAGTTCAGACCGTGGGGGCAATCAGAGTGCGCGATTTGTAATCACGTGCATTGTAAATAGTCTTAAGTTTCTCAAACGCTGAAATTATTTTTATTTAAAACCCCTTTTAATGACTTGTTTACAAAAAATTGAATCCCTCATAAAATTGCTAAATTTAAGTAGAGTTTATCATCCCTTTAATATGTATGTCACATATTAAAGAAAAACAGTATGTTTATGCAAAAACATTGAATTTTATTCTCAAAATGTTTGTAATAACAGTAATATTATTTCTATTGAGCGTGCATAATATAAGCTTAACATTTGCTGATTTTTTTTTCGTAAAAGAACTTCCTGTATCTAACAACCAGATAAATGATCTCGCGCAAGCTGTATGCGACGAAATGTTGGTGAGTCTATTTTTTAAATTATTTGAAAATAAATATTTATTATAATATAATTGTACAGAAAAAATCATAGTTCAGTAAGTGTATTTAAAAAAATAAAAACTATTTCTAATCGACTTATTTAATAATAAAAAAAAAAAATATCTGTAGACAATCCGAATGTCAAATACCATAATTTAAAATTCAAAAAAGTTTAAATCAAATCAAAGTTCGATATACAAAATTATGTATGGTCCATAGGCCGGCCGTAGCCATGCTGGCGTGTGGAATATACACATTGTATGCGTATTAGAACGCAACCACTAAACGCTACCTATTTCAACAACCAAAGACCACGAAACCAGGAGATCCGTTGGGATCCTTGAAAAATTAAACTTAGTTAGCTATTTTTTACCCGACTGCGCGACGCAAAGCAGGGTAATGTGTTTATCAGCCTATGTATGTATGTGGGTTTATACCTTTGTGGCACTGTTTAGACCAAACTTGAGTTTGATTTATCATGGCAGCGCGAATGTTATAGAAAGCATAAAAATTTGGAAAAATCAAAATGGCCGATTTTGGACGCCATAATCGGAAAAAGAAAAAAATGAAAATCGACGGACTATGTCAAGTGAGGTATCGTTGAATAGGTATTTAAAAATAATATTTAGGTTTCTTTCATCATTTTTTAGTTAGTTAGTTTAGGATATATAATGATTTAAAGTTGGTTAACAGCCATTCTCGCTAATTTTCTTACTTAAAAATAATTAAAATGTTGTAAATAAATAAATATATTATAAAAGTAAAAAACCCGACTGCATAAAAGCTAACTAAAAAGATGAAAACAAGTTTACGAAAGAATATAGTATTATCACAGTGTACTAAAAAATAATTTGTTTTATAGACTGTGGTATTATGCAGTCGGAGACATACTTACGAGTATGTTCATCTCGCGGCAAGGATGAAACGTGAAAGTCTCCGACTGCATAATTGATAATAATAGGTACTATATTCCTTCGTGATTTTGTTTTCATCGTTTTAGTTAGCTTTTATGCAGTCGGGTTGTTTTTTATAATATATTTATTTATTTTAATCAGTCGTGGAAATCTTTGGAGGAGGCCTATGTACAGCAGTGGACGTGTTCCGGTTGAGACGAACAACGAGTGATTCTTTTAATCCATATAATTACCTCTGCATAAAATATACAGACAGACTATAGGCAGAAATTATTTGTAGTAGCGTTTCAGAAGATATGTCCATCGAGAGACTAGAAAGAGAGTAAAAGTAAATTTGTATGCTATAATAATATTCTTCATGTTTTGTAGGCACGCGTGTCGCCTTTATAAAAGTGCATGATAATAATTCTCACTGATGCGTTAAATTAAGACAAATTTAAACTCGTAATCTACATGTCGGACCTGCGTTCCCATGCAAGACTTCCATGGTCCGGACTTGTTTGAGCCCATGAATTCCAAAGAGATACAAATAATAACACTAAATAATTAATTTAGCTGTTTTAGTCACTGCTGGGCATGGGTCTCCATACAATGCTAAAGGGCCGTAGTCTACTATATTGGACACATGCCGGTTGACGAAGTTAATACGTCTTTTTAAAAACTGGTTCTATAAGATCAGAGAGAATATATGAACATTAGAATAAAATCGATTTTTTTTTTATTCTAATGCTCTTATATTCAAATATGCAGAATATACTATAAAAACAAACGGAAATTCAAAGTCTTCAATCGTACGTTGGTAGATCGGCGATCCGCGATTGCCGAATTTTCACAGGATAGTAAGTTTTATTATACGAGAGATTTTGCTATAGCATTTTTGGAGTTTTCAGTTTTTCTTAGACATTTTGTTGAATGAATAGGATGAAAAGCGAACAAGCGATTTTACACATAAGCAACCGTTAAACAAGTTAAATCGTTTTTTTTAATGAAACTAAAATAAAATAACTATTGAATTATCCGCGCTTCACTCGAGCGTCTCCCTAGTCTGCCTCTCTGCCTTTTACGTTACAACTATATAATATATATTTATTTAATATTACGAAAGGCACTCGCTTCATTTAACGTTTCCATTTAAATATCAAATTTTCTTTGTTCTCTATATAAATAATAATAATATTTAGCTATGTATTATACACTAGCGGCTCACCCTCGATTCGCTCGGGTTCGCCTCTAGAAAAACATAAATAAATCTATCTTATGGGAACCGTACATTCTTTCGGTTTAAAAAGTATCCTATGTATTATTCGAGACTATAATCTATCTCTGTGCCAAATTTCATCCCGATCCGTTCAGCCGTTCTGGCGTGATTGAGTAACAAACATCCAAACATCTATCTAAATTTTCACATTTATAATATTAGCAAGATATAATATAAACCTTGAAGAAGATTTTTTCTAATGATATTTAGGACCGTATTAAAATCAGTTGCGTAGACTAGAAAAATTAAGCATACAAACAGATAGACGTGAATAAGGGCATTATTTTATAATACGTATTCATTAATTTACTCATATTTGTATGGTGCGCTACCGAAAAGGAAATAGTAACTCCACTTGGGTTACTGTTTCCTTAGACTTGCCTGTTTTACTTAATATGCTGTAAGTATTTTTTTTTAATTTATTTTACTTAATTCTAATGACGTGGTTTCGATTTTTGTTTAAGTTTATACCTACTTATGGTTAGTGTCCCAATTGATAATGATTGATAATAATAAATATAAAAACACAAAATATTAAAAAATTAATAATAATATTAAAAAAATATTCCTTTCATCCTTTGCGTTCAAATGTTAAAAATAGTCTTTTCGGTTTGTTTTTTAAAACAGTTGGGTATAATCTAATTTCCTACACGCGGTCAGTTTTGTATGGTATCTACCTGGATATAGGCTTCAACCGATAATATAATCCAACGTCGGTGTAGGTAATCTAAATAATAGGTTACGTTAGATTTTTTTAAGTTTTGTTAGAAAATTGACAAAATAGGAACTTTTGAAAAATACTCTTTCAAAACAACGATCAAAAATTCTAAACAAACGCGACTCAAATTCGCACACCGATGGTTCCGTCCCATGTAATATTTTTGTGCTATGTTTTATTTTATTTATTTAAGGATCTCCAACAAAAAATACACACTTTACATCATTTAAAAATATAAAAAGTAATTAAGAATTGCAATATGTTACAGCTTGCTCATTTATGTAAGTATTATAAGTTATAACTAAGTAAAAAGATAAAGTTGAGGTTAGTTTTAACAAACCTGATGTATTTGTATGAAAAATAATTTTATTTTTTTGGTAAAACGCGTGGAGCCGAAAACCCAAGCCCGGGTTGACTCCGGAATCTACTTTTGACTATTAACCAAATATTAAAAAAAATTGTTGGCATGTGACAGAGGAGAACATAAAATTAAATATAAATTTGGAATTGATAGGTTTTTTATAATATTTTTCTTCTTTCTTTTATAATGATACTCGTATATTCAGATGTTCTTTAACTAAGTTCTAGAGGCCCTGAGGTCGAGTCCCGGGTCAGACAAAGTTTAGTTATTGAGTCTTTCTGTTAAGAGAGTCTCAGAAACAGCCCGAAGTTGGGAAGATGGCGGTGTCTCACTCCTGTGCCTCGGAGAGCACGTAAAGCCGTAGATCCTGTCGGTCGGGTCGAATTTTCGTCCAAACGGAATTCGAGAGTGAAAGGAATAGTGTCTACGCGAACACTTTTGCGCGTGCACTATAATATTTCCGGCGCAGTTGTCTAGTCTCAGCGAGATTGGCCACCGTGGCCTGTGTAGTGTATATTTTTTAGGTCATATAGGTTCCATTTTTCAATTTATTGTCATATTTTATATTCATAAAGCACATACGAGTACAATAGATCTGTTATAGAACACTGGGCGTACGAGCCAGACTTTAACTTTTGATTTTTAAGAGGTATTTTATTCTGTTCGTCAGGTTTTTGTCTGTTTAAACTAGATTTATAAGTAAACTGTTATTTCGTTCGGCTGATCTACAGAAAATTCATCATTCATAAACATGTCTTGTGAATGTGATAAACATTTGATCCCATTCGTCTACATTACCATTCGTATAGATTTATTTGAGGAAAATAGAGTCACATCAAACCTTTTAATTTTAAGAAATATTTATTTCAACGATAATATTCCCAAAATATTTCCTAAATAAACATTATATTAATGATTCGATTGGTAATCTACTACTATCTAAAGATTTTGTGTATTTGATTATTTTTGAAGTAAAACTTTTTTAGGCGTGACTGAAGGGGTAAGTCAATAAATACATTTAGTAAAATGAATGTCGCGGAAGTGAGTCAAAATTATAAATAATTAAAAAAAAAAATAATATTATATTTGTCGGCGCAGGATGGCCAACATCAGAATTATTCATTATAGTGGGCGTGATCTTAAATAATGTCTTTTAACAGATACAGTAGATTTAATCAACTAAGTCTATTACACTTTACAAACTCAGAACTATAAAACAATGTTCACAAAATAAAGCACAAATTAACGTTACACAATCAATAATTATAAACAAATTCGGAAATAAGTAATTCGTCGTGTACGTGGTGCACGGGCGGTCCAAATCTGACATCCTTTTATAATTTTTCTAATAGTCAACTTTATTCTCTATTTAATTTCTTTTTAAAACCTGCCAGTTTGTATCACCCTGCTACCATCGCTTCGACGCTTTACTAGAGTGCTTCACACTCTAATCCGATGAGTTTGCCAAAACCTCCAGATGGCGCACTGAGCGCGCCGTCACGGCCGGACTGACATCCGACCGTCCTCGGGCGTCCCTTTATTGTAGCCGTTCTAAAACCAAAAACAATCACATAACTATGTGACCCGCTCGTCTATCCTGTCACTCAGGAACATTACTCTCACTAGTATTAAAATTAATATACTCTGTCATACTCTACACATACATCAAAATATATGAAAGCATGTATCCTTTCGACCATCTCAGCTTATGGACCGGATGACATCTTTCCTTCAACTAACACAATATGGCCCGGATGGGTGTATCCTTACGAACAAAATCCCACACAGATTTCGACTGGACTACACTATCCTTTCGACCAACCACAAACTGTAAGCATGGACCGGACGAGTGTATCCCTTCGACTATCCCATAACCATGGGCATAGACCGGATGACACTGTCCTTTCGACCAGCTCCAACCTAAGCATGGACCGGACGAGTGTGTCCCTTCGACTATCCCATAACAATGGGCATAGACCGGACGACACTGTCCCTTCGACCATCTCCACAACGTAAACACGAACCGAACAGATGTGTCCCTTCGACCAGCCCTATAAGAAGGCATGGACCGGACGACACTGTCCCTTCGATTATTTCAGTCACTAAACATAAATTATATTTTATAGAATATAAAGCGTACAACCATACCTTGTTATTATGAATAATCCTCCTCAGTAGACACTAATTTCAACCTCGTACGTCCATTGTGTCTAGATCAGGGTAAACACTTATACTGCCTGAACCAACGGACATGGTAAAACATTGGCACCGTTCGATGGTAACTCTTCATCATCTTCTGGCGCCGTCACGGTTTCCTCGTCATTCATTAAGCTAGTACTAATTTGTAACAAGCCAACGTGTCTCTGCGGTACTTAACATAAATTATATTTCTAAACGCATTGTGAACCAGTGATATTCTAAAGTTCAAGTTAAAAGAAGTTATAACATAAGGACCCTTAAAAATTTCTGTCTAACTTAGTTTTATTTCGCTCGCTATTTTTAATAAAACATAATCACCTTTAGAAAATGCTTTAATAGTCCCGACCACAGTTAAACTGTATTGCATCTGATTTTGCTGTGTTGTTAATATTTCTTGAAGCTTTATTTCTTATACTATCTAGACCTAATCGACTATTTTGCTCAATAATATTAGGTGGGGAAACCTTAGATACCCCAAGGACTACGCGCGAGTACCTAGCAATAGTTCCGTGGGAGAGTAGGTACTTAGTCACACTCGATTTCGTACCATTAAGTGCTAACTGAATATTATTCAATAATCCGGCCATGTTTTGTTATGATTATTTTCAACGATAGTGAGAACTAACTAAATTAATCTCTAACTCTCCTGTAATAACCCTCTTAAAAAGTATACTTTATATGATTGTAATCCTTATATCTACTTAGTAAATTTAAAAGAACTAATTCATCCTTTGAATTTAAATCTCTATCAACTTGAGACAGTTCCGTTTTTTTTTTCGACGCAAAAGTTAGTTCTTACTCTAGTATTAAAGAAATGAAATGAAATAAACTTTATTGAATCAGAGCCCTTACAAGCACCTTTGAATCGTCAATTCAACCTAAGCGTTGGTGTAGTCAGTCCATGAGGAAGCCACCACCAGCCCGGAAAGCAGCTCCGCTGAAAAGACCTGGCAAGCAACTCAACAGCTGCTCCTTTAAATATCGAAGTTACAGTTATTTTATTAACATAACAATATAGATAGCCTGCATATGAGTCAATATTTCCCAATTCCACACATTTCCATCAACAAGAAACTCTTGAACAGTGTAATCGCCCTGCCCAGTAAAATACTTTTATTTCTAAACCTTTGAAGAGACAAATCTAGTACATTTTATGGAATCCTATTATATATGTGTATACTCAGATCCCTGAAGGATTCATTCACCTCCCGAAGTCAAACTCCGGACGCAACAAGCCCATTTCTATTACCAGTGTCTACCGCGTGTTCATCAATGTTTTTTACATACCTAATTATTTAAATTTTTGCGAACAAGTAATATATTACACAGTATATATTGTGACGCAATCGTAAGAATACTAATTTTTTTAAAAAGATCTCGCACAGAAACACGAGCTCTTAGATCATAAATAGCCCGTACTGCTCTTTTTTTGAAAAATCAATATCGAATTAATCTCCGCGGCACTACCCCAAAGAAGCATTTTGTAAGACAAAACACTATTAAAACAACTAAAATATTCAAGTCGGGCAGTGATAATATTCGTTAGGTTTTTAACTTTCCTAACGGCGGCGGAACTACTTACATACATAACCCGCAAGTGTAGAGAGATAGGGGTTCCACTGGAGTTTTAAATCTAGTGTTATGCCTAAAAATACTACTGATACAATTATTTACAGTGTTTGACTATTCATATTCAGACTAATATTCTGCTTTTTTTTACGCCAGGCAATGCAAACTCGACACATTCTTTGTTTTTTGCATTTAATACTACGTTATTTTATTTAAACCAGCGAAGTATATGCGACAAATCACCGTTCACCCCGTCATAATTAGGTTTACGATGCTCAAAGAGATTATCGTTATCAATCGTTACTTATAAACCTGTATCAAAATATCCCTGTCTATTATTACTGAGCCAGAAATAAAATTATCAGACATGCAAACAAGCTTTTTTTAAAATATTTGTAATTTTAATTTCACTCAGAATCTGAGTAGGTAGTGCATTTAAGATCGTCTGCAATACTAGTAAGATATACTAAATTATGACGTTCAGTACCAGGATACATTTGGACGCAACTCTCTTTTAAAAGGAAACAAGCAGATCCACTATCAAATATAAAAAGTATTTGCTCACCGGAAAATGTATCTAAAGTTGCTCTCAATGGTCGCTACTCGCAGATATTAACCTCCTAGCTTGCAGTACCAGTACTTATTCTCTTGCCCGGACGGACACAATGTTGCTACGTGGCCACTGGCCAAGCTTGCCACATGTAAACCATAAAACATTTGTCATCTTACCTTGGTTACGACTTAAGCTAAATATGTTTTGTAGCATGGATGAAGTAGGTTCCTATTCACGCTTTCTACAATCAATCTGTCTATGACCGGGTATCTACGCCGCACCAATGACAGTTTCCAGGAATTGTCATACCCGTTGTCCCAGATCTCTTGCAATCAGTTATCAGGATCTTGATGTCAATCGGTGATATTATCTAATCGACGCTTTAGCAAAATACCTCCAAGAATTTGAAACAATTATACTCTAGTAGTTACGACATGTGCGGTCAGTTCTCGTCATATTACTCTATCCTTATAATATAGTACTGAGGTAACAAATCCAGTTATCACTTATTCAGACAACTCAGTCTCAGTTTTAACTATTCTTTTGATCAAATTCCATAACGCTGTCGTAACCTTAGACGCTGTTTCTCTAGCTTTAACTTGAAATCTTAAAATATCATCAAAATAATCTTAAATAAGCTTAGACTTGGAAAATTTAGCTAATAATATTTAGTTCACAGCGGACCATATCAGTTCATTAAGGTTTAATTGCAACAAACAATAACACAACTTTTTAACGAATCCATAAGAGCTACTAGCAAATCGAAACCCTCAATATTTCTTTTTTTTTTTGCCTCTGTGACGCTAAACCATCCGTCTATATCTGTTTCTGCATCATCAGAATCGAACGAATCACGATCATTCACATTGATACTTGTAGTAGTTTTTTTGCTTGCAACATATCCCTAACAGTCGTGTTGGTAAAGCCTCCATATCTCTTTAAACCTTCGCAGCATCATTCGGTTTCGTCGTTACATGGTATGGTTCATCCCACTTCTGATGTCGGCGCAGGATGGCCAACATCAGAATTATTCATTATAGTGGGCGTGATCTTAAATAATGTCTTTTAACAGATACAGTAGATTTAATCAACTAAGTCTATTACACTTTACAAACTCAGAACTATAAAACAATGTTCACAAAATAAAGCACAAATTAACGTTACACAATCAATAATTATAAACAAATTCGGAAATAAGTAATTCGTCGTGTACGTGGTGCACGGGCGGTCCAAATCTGACATCCTTTTATAATTTTTCTAATAGTCAACTTTATTCTCTATTTAATTTCTTTTTAAAACCTGCCAGTTTGTATCACCCTGCTACCATCGCTTCGACGCTTTACTAGAGTGCTTCACACTCTAATCCGATGAGTTTGCCAAAACCTCCAGATGGCGCACTGAGCGCGCCGTCATATTTATATTTTTATGATAATAATTATTATTATAAAAATATATATTTATAACTAATAATTTTATAATAATAATTACTTATAAAAATGAATATTTATTACTAATAATTTTATAAAATGTATTATATTTATATTTTTATGTGTTTTAATTTAATTGCGGTATCTGTCAGTTTAAAAGTAATTTAGGATAAGACATTTTTAAATAAAACTAAAAATGTCTAAATGACCAAGACTAAAAAGCTGTAAATAAAAAAATAAATTATGAAAATAAAAAAAATAACCCGATTGCGTAAAAACGAACTAAAAAGATGAGAACAAGTTGACGAAGGAACATAGTATTATGGAGTCGGAGACATATGTACAAAAATGTTTTATACAAGTTGCGAGTCTTACTACGTGTAATAATAATGTCCTCCTGACCGTTTCCGGCCACGGCGGCCAATCTCATTGAGACTAGCCAACTGCGCAGGAGATATTATAGTGCACAAATGTACGCGCAGACACAAGTGCACTCTCTATTCCTGTCACTCTCATACTCCGGTGGGACGACTACTCGACACGACCGGTGAGAGTTAAGGCGCAGGACCGACGGCTTTACGTGCTCTCCGAGGCACGGGGGTGAAACACCGCCAACTTCCCAACTCCGGGCTATTACTGAGGCTTACTATACAGAAAGACTCAATAACTAAACTTGGCCCGACCCGGGACTCGAACCCAGGACCTCAGGATGTGCAGCCGTACATGCTAGCCACTACACCACCGAGGCAGTTACTACGTGTATTGTATATATGTATAGTATAATGTAATGTTAATTCTCAAATAAATAAAAAACGGCTAAATGTGTATGGGACTTTGAGCTATTTATTTCAAGTGCTTTTGAAAAGGGTCCTTAATTTTTGGTATATACATACGTACGTAGGTACGTCATCTGTGGTAGTAGGAAAATTTAACGGTGCGCGAATCCGATTCGCACGTGGCTGATTTTAAGCTGACTTCAAACAAGAAGGAGCCAATCAATTCCTATATGTTTTATGTCCTCGTTACAATAAAAGCTCGTTTCTATAGTAAATGATCTATGTATATTATAGCTATCGTCTGGTTGAAGCTCACGTACAGGACGTGCTTATAAACAATTTGGTCTCAACCACTAAACATAAATGAGCAAGAACGAGAAAATCGTAGAGAAGTTTAAGCTATATGTTTAGATCTATTCTGCCAATCGAAATTATACATTTTAACAATCGGACAATTACACAAATTATAATTTTATATTATAAATGCGAAACTTTGGATGGATGGATGTTTGATACTCAATCACGCCATAACGGCTGATCGTATCTAGATGAAACTTGGCACAGAGATAAATTATAGTCTGGAATAGCTATAGGTTACTTTTTATCCCGAAAAAATGTACGGTTTCCGTGGGATACATTTGGTTTTGTTTTTAACAGAGCAAGGAATTGACTATCTATTCCATACTAATCGTACCTAGGGGTGAATCCGAACGAAGCGAGGGTGGATGAGTCGCTACTTATTCTATAAAATGAAAAAAGTTCTGTTGGGATTCATCAAGCCGTTGTTGAGAGAAACGGTACGGAAAGATAAAAAATTGAAAACTTTTACAGAGTAAAATAATTATGTTTTTTTAAATGCCAAAAATTCTTGTAAAAACTTTCAAGATTTTTTTTTATTTTCCTACTGCACCGAAGCTTAGTTTATGTACTTCTACTGCTACGGTAATGGTTTTCTCATTGATGTTTCCCAAAACGATAGCTTTGCTAGAAGAAAAAAATAGCTAATCTACAATACCCAAATGTTCGCCTTGCGAAGGTCGTCGGCCTTTCTATTATTAAATCTATTAATATCTACTAATTACCTAGTATTTTTTAACTTACGTAACTATTTGATGGTCCATGAAGGGATAATGGTAGAGGACTATCATTAGCGTATATTCCAGTTTAGATGTTGATAAACAGGCCATAAAGTATGGCAATGAGGTAATCGTTCAAATTCGAAATCCGTCACCGACGGCTCGTAAACAGTACCTATATGGGTCTTATAATTAACTTTTAATCGTAGTGTTTCTAAATACGTACATAGGTCCGTTTAGTGAAATAATATTTTTTTTAAGCCTGATAAAATGTGAAATGTAAAATTTTCAATGATAGAAAAGTTTTCCTTAACTTCTTACTACCCGGCTGCAGTGAAGCCCAAAGAAAGGTAATGTGTTTGACCTGTATATATGTATGTACGTATGTATGTATGCCTGACCCTATGTTCCCCTTGTAATTACTAAACTAAACTATATTTGTATATAGAAAATTTTCGTCCGAATCAATCGAGCGGGATATCAAAATACAGGTTGATTTATTTAGTTTATATTAAATATTATACAAATTTATATATGTTTAAAAGTAATTAAGGTAAGAAATTTTTAAACAAAACTAAAAATGTATAACTGACCAAAACTAAAAAGCTGTAAATTAAAAAAAAAATACATATTTACAAACATAAAAAAACCAACCGCGTAAAGAACGAACTAAAAAGAAGAGAACAAATTGAAAAACACGAAGATTTTTTTTATTGTAGGTATTTTATGACGAGAGAGTTATTTCGCTTTGGTAAAAGTCTTCGTATTCGTATACGTCACTTCTTTGTAAATATGACTATGTTAACTGTTGTATGCTCATAAATAAAATGAATATGTTCGTCCCAAGTTTCTCATAGCTATAAGCTAATATTATGTTTCGTTACCTGATTTACACATTGTCTTAGTAAACCACCGTTGAAAGGAATGTTGTCCTTCTTTTTGGTGGTACATGGTAGGGCAATAATTTAACATTTTACAATTTTGTATATGTTTTATGTAATAAAACTAGCGGCTCACCCTCGCTTCGCTCGGGTTCGCCTCTAGACAAACAAAAACAAATCTATCCCACGGGAACCGTACATTTTCCAGGATAAAAAGTAACCTATTTATTACTCTGATGTATGAACTATATTATTGTAAAATTTCATTAAAAACCAATCGGTTGTTTTTGGATACTAAGTTGTATAAGTTACTATAGTTTTTTAACTATCCCACGAAAACTCTTTAATTTTTCGGGATGAAAAGTACCTATCTAAAATGTTGACCGGGATTATAAGGTACCACTATGCAAAATTTCATTTAAATCGGTCCAACAGTTTCGGAGATTAGCCCGTAGTAGACTCATAACGTTTCAGTAAAAAATTGCAATAATTTAATCTGAATATTTTGAATTTCGAATAAACAGCAAGTACACAAACAGACAGAGAAACAAAAAAAAATGAAAAAATCTGGATTTGTTCTATTTTTCTTCTTACATCCCCCTGACTCGGTTTTTAGCAATTTTTTTTCTATGTACAGACATTCGACTTCTACAGTTTTATTATATGTATAGATAGATAATTAGTAGAACTTAAACTAATCTGCACGACTCACTAAGAGTAGAATACTTGTAATTCTTGTATTTTTTTTATTCGCAGCTGGCAGATACAAATAGATGCGTGACGAAATTTTTATGTGAGTGAAGCTAAAAATTACTTATATGACTTAATAAAAGATAAAAGTTAAGTTGAATATAATATTTTAAATTACTTTGTTTTTAATTTCCTTTTAGATCAAGCACATACCTCATATTCTACTCCAAGCACCTCAACAATTGAAATTGAATGCAATTCAGATAGTCAAATACTATTTAGGATAACGCCTTCAAAATACACACAACTGGTTACATTGGTGAGCGATAACGACGTAAACAAAACGGTAAGCTGTAACTTGTGTAATTAGGAAGTATTTTATAAACCCCATCGACGATTAACTGTTATCAATAGGTATATATATTATATATCTAAAATTTTAAAGGTAGAAATTCGACATGAACTCCATATAAATGAGGACGTCAAATTTCTATCGCTATTAAGGAAAACCACAGATATTAGGATCCGCGCGCCGCATGTAAATAAACATACTGGTTTCTGAGATTTATTTTTCGTCTTCAGATTGACTTCTCTATTATTGAGCCTTACCAAGAGAAAGCATCAGTTTACCCGCAGCCGGGGAATTACACATTTTGGATGACGACAATAAACGAGACTGGTTTTCTCTCACCGTGGAAACGAGGGCCTTACATAGAGAATTTTGCACCACAAAAGAGAGAGCAAAAACCGTACGCTATTAATATAACATTTTGGAATTTTTTACGCATAGAAGATGAATTTTTTGTAACAGCAAATGTATCATGGAATTCAACTGATCGTAAGTACTCATATGGTTAAAAGTTACTTTCTGATATGTGGCGGTGATTCTAGTTGATAGAACATAATATCGCGTTGAGTTTCGATTAAAAATTGAACAGAGTGAATAGTATGACCGTTAGCACTTAGCTGTACCTACAGAAGTGCATTCCTATGTTCTTTAATAGTCTAAATACTGAGATGATTGCTGGTTGTAAAATAAAAAGAACTGAGATAGTACTAGATAGTAGTTACCTACTATCTAGTAATATCTCAGTGACTTAAAGTGAAGTTTTAGCTTTTATCTACAACTAGCGACTCACCCTCGCTTCGCTCGTGTTAGTCGCTAGGTACGTTTTAACGGTAAGTATAGAATAAACTATATATACATATATGTAATAATGTACATACATAGGTATAGAAAAGTAGGTAAGTATTATAAAAAATAAAAAAAATATATATCCCTTAGGTATATGAGAAATGATTGATGTCCCATTCAATTTTCCACCCCCTTTTCACCCCCTTATATTTGATGTTTTCCGGGATGAAAACTATCCTATGTCATTCCCAGGGTCTCAAAATATTTCCATACCTTTCATCTCAATCGGTTCAGCGGAGTAAGCGTGAAAAAGTGACGGCCAAACAGACAGACAGTCGGAGTTACGTTCGCAGTAAATGTTATTATGGATATATAAAGCTGGGTTTTTAGTGGTGCTGGTCTATCATCATCGGCTTGGGCAAAACGTTGATAAGGCAGTGAGTGAGTCGCGACATTGCCTTTAATATAATAATATATAATAAAAATAGTATTGCGAGTGTTCCGTTGGGTATAGATATATAGTACTATTATGAACTTTTTTGTAGACCTTTTTAAGACCTACAATTTTCTAGTAGGTACATTGTTTTGATGTCTCTCTTAAGGTTTAGCCAGCGTTAGCCATATAAATTTCTAAGGATGACTCGGTAGAACCAGTTATTGCGTTTTCCCGTAGGAATGAAAAAAAATCCTGAAGTAAAAGGTATCTTGAATGTTGACTCAAGTAGTAAGTTATCACTACACAAAATTTAGTTAAAATCGGTTCAGTACTTTTTGCGTGAAACATGCACATCGATTTGACTAAGTTGGTTTTATTATAGGTACAGATAAGAATACGAGTAGGTATTGCGAGTGTACCTTGGGAAATAGATATAAATTATGCTATTGCAGTTTTTTCTGTAGGCCTTTTCAAGACCTACAATTTTTAGTACGTTATTTGGATGTATGTCTTAGATTTAGCCAGCGGAAGGTTTCCAAGGAGAACTCGATAAAACCAGTTATTGTGATTTCCCGTGGGAAAGAAAGATTTTCCTGAAGTAAAAAGTATCCTAAATGTTGACCCGAGTAATAAGTTATAACTTCACCAAATTTCATTGAAATCGATTCATTACTTTTTGCGTGAAACGCGCACACACAAACAGACAAACAGACATACAGACAAATAGACAAAAAATAATAAGTATTGTTTTGGAGTCTATATAAATACGTTACAGTCATTGTTTTTAAAAAATATTTCATGTACATATTTCGCTAAGTTACTGCTTTATTTATAGTATATATATAAGCTACGATATTTTTTTAAAGTTTTTTTTTTATAAAACAACTAATTTAATAAATTTTCAGCTGCGGACTCTTTAACAGTAACAAATAGTTGCAACAAAAAGACTCAAGGAAACTTTGATTATAAGACAATTAAAGTAAGTTACACAATAAGTCTCTACATACCTATTACAGAACTTTTGTTTTATTTTCTGTCGTTTAATTCGTATCTTATTACAAATTAACAATTTATTTTTCAGCCATGCCAACCCCGCAATGTTATACTACACAATTTGTTACTCAACGATACTTGCACAGTTAAAATACATGGAGAATATGGCTTCACCAAGAAAGTATATCATACGCCCCAGTGTAATAATAGAGAATGCTATAAATGTAAGTAGTGTCATCAAAAATTATCTTTAGAGGTAATGTTATATTTTAATTGTTTGATGAAAAAGCGTACTTATACGTACAATTTTGAGAACATTTTTTTTTTCAAGTCAGTTAAAATTCTCTTAACCTATTGTTATCTTGGGTCACCAGTGCAAGAATTACATGTCACTACACCAAAGCCTGCCAGTGCACATGCTGAGGGCTTAGCCATGTTACAAACGTTTCCTATTTAATCTCTTTCTATCATTGGTAGCGTGTTGTCGATGGTTATTTTAGAAAACGATTAAGTGCTAGCCATCTCTACAAAACTAGTATCTACAATGTCAATCGTTCATTCTACAATGTAGATCGTGAAATAACCTATTGTGAGCTAGGTAAAAAGCTGTCACGTTGTATTCCAGTTAGGTTAGCAACGATTTGACTTAGCAAATCTTCACTGTGTTTGGATTAAGCTTAGGAAAGTTAGCTATGACGACTTTTTTATAGGGCTTAAATTCTATAAATTTCTTTTTCCTATCGTTTGACATATCATATAGCGTTTTTAACATGTAAAATATTTACAATTTCAGTTACAGCACGAAATATGACTCTCAAAGCTATTTGGGACGAAAACCAAGAGTTCTGGATAGTGCACGTAAATTGGAACAAGCCAATGTTCGCGCCCGACTACTACAATGCCACTTTACGCACAAATATAGCTGTTCAAAGTGTTAGAGTTCCTGGAGTAAGTGTATTTCAAATATTATCTACATGTAATGTTTAGTATCCCAACTTCAACATAAGTAGAACTCTCGTAGGTTTTCTGGAATTAATCTTCTGTTCTTCTAGTTCAGAAGTACATAGGTACTTCTTATAATCTACATACCTACATACGTCAGATAAAGTTATAAGAAAATGGAAATGAAAACGTACTTTTGCATCGGCTGAAGAAGTCTCATTCATCAATTATTAAATATTTTCCATCTTAATTATTTTTGCTTTATTTATATACTTACTTATTTAATTCATGACATGGGTACTGTGTTATCTTTTAAGCCAAAGACTACTTTCACTTGTTTGACTACGGCGCACTTCTTTTATTAATAAAAGATTTATTATTTCAAAAGAATAATTCTATTAATACTCTTCTTTTAAATTATTCAAATAAATGAATATACTTAAACATAGAAAATAATTTTAGCTACTTTATTTCCCGAACTTGCCTTGACTTTTTTATTTATTTTTAAGCGTTTTACTTACAGAATGCAACAGTAATGCATTTTAAAAATGTAAAAGGCGGGGGTTTTTTCAATGTGTCGTTAGTGGCGCACGCCGACAACCGCACGGCGCACACCAGTGAACGCAGCTTTTTTCCAAGTCAGTTTCAATTTTATAATATTTATTTATATAGGGTGGTTTTTGTAAAATACTAATGTAAATAGACTATTAATAGATGTATTTGTTTATTTATTTTGTCTTTTTAATATTTTCACTACAGAGGCCATGCAGGTATTCCAGGTATAGTATAGCAGTAGGCAGTATGCTGTATGACTATACCCATCCCATACAAAAGCATCAAATAAAAAATTGCACCAATCTATTTTGAACTAATATTAACCTGAATAGATTTGACTATTTTCGAAGTTATACTTCTTTTGGAACGTTTGGGAAAAATTATGAGAGTAAACTTTTTACGATGCGCGCGCACACCGACAGCCAAAATGCGACATGATGAAGTTAGCTGATAACTGTTTGTTGCCATGATAACCGTTGTTATTGTCTGACAAATTTTATATATAATATTATATTCTTTCCTTAAATGATATCCTATAAATATATGATTGTAATATACCTAATATGCCTTATTTAATTACTAGCGACTCACCCTCGCTTCGCTCGGGTTCGTCCCTAGTTACGTTTCACTGCTGAACTGAGCTAAACGTTGATAAGTCATCCTGTAAGTCGCGAGTAGTGAATAAAAATAGTAATTGCGAGTGTACCTTAGGTGATAGACATATAATATTGCGAACTTCCCTGTATAACTTTTTAAGACCTACAATTTTCTAGTACATTGTTTTGATTTATCTCTTAAGGTTCAGCCAGCGTTAGCCATATAAACTTCTAAGGACGACTCGATAGAACCAGTCATTGCGTTTTCCCGCGGGAACGAAAAATGTGCCTGCAGTAAAAGGTATCCTAAATGTTGACTCGAGTGATAAGCTATCGCTATACAAAATTTAATTGAAATCGGTTCAGTACTTTTTGCGTGAAACGCGCACATCGATTTAACTAAGTTAGTTTTGCTATAGGTATAGATAAGAATAGGTATTGCGAGTGTACCTTGAGAGATAGACATATACTGTTGTAGATATTTTTGTTGGCCTTTTCAAGATCTACAATTTTTTAGTACATTGTTTTGATGTATGTCTTTAGGTTTAGCCAGCGGAGGGTTCCTAAGGAGGACTCGATAAAACCAGTTATTGCGATTTCCCGCGGGAAACAAAGATTTTCCAAAAGTAAAAGTTATCCTAAATGTTGACCCGAGTAATAAGTTATCAGTTCACAAAATTTCGTTGAAATCGATTCATTAATTTTTGCGTGAAACGCGTACAGACAAACAGACAAACAGACAAACAGACAAACAGACAAAAAGACAAACAGACAAACAGACAAACAGACAAACAGACAAACAGACAAACAGACAAAAAAATTAATAACTATTGTTTTGGGGTCTATATCGTATACATAATAAGTTACAGTCATTGTTTTTAAAAAATATTTCATGTACAGATTTCGCTAAGTTACTGCTTTATTATAGTATAGATTTTATTAATTTATCATTCGTTTTACAAACAGAGAGTTGTAACATACGGAATGAAATTTTTAGCTATTTTTGTTCTGTTCGCCAAAGAAGTATAACTTCTGACGTGCGTACATAAGTACCTACACACTACACACACACGTTTTTTTATAAAGTAATTGTTTTTTCTTCCTGATGAAAATGATGATGATTATTATTGTTACAGATTTACTGCTTGCATCTAAACCTCCCTCAGGCTTGTTGGTAGGCGCCTGGTCCTCGGCGCTGGTGGTCTTTGTAGTACTTTTAGTAGCTGGTCTTTACTGGAAACGTCGCTTCCATTTGACTCACTCGGGCAATTATTACAGGGTAAATTATCTATTTTAAAACGAAAATAAATAATAAAATATAAACTATTATCTCTATGTGCTTATCTAAGTGGCTATTAAGTATGTAATCTCCAAATATCGAAACATCTTCATACATTTTCACATGTTATACATCTTAATAGGAATTTTATAGCAATAATTAATGGGAATTTTTAATAATTATAAGACACTACTCCTCGACGGCCGCTTTTTCATGATTATAATTGATCACGCGTCATCTATGCGTCGCCGATGATATTCACCCAAAACTCAGCGCCCGACAGTAAAAACCTTAGTATAATCGGCACAGCCATAGCCACAGACCCAGTTTCAGAGGTTAGCTAGTATACACAAAAATATAGACAACAATTCTATAATGTAAAGTAATCAAAGATTAAAAATAAACAGACTACAATGGAGAAGATACCTCAAGATGAGTTGGACGTGAGCGGCATGGAGGCGGGCACGGAGGACCAGTGGGAGGTGCGGCCCGAGCGCCTGCTGCTGCACGAGGTCATCGGGGAGGGCGCTTTCGGAGTGGTCCGCCGGGGGACGTTCGCGCCTGCTAATAAAGAAGTCGCCGTAAAAATGCTTAAAGGTATGATTTGTTTTTTTATTTAAGAAATTATCAGTAATTTTAAGATCGTTTAGCTTGTAGTTTAGAAGAAAAAAAATTAATCAAAAAAAAAAGCCTGGAGCAAATTTTTGCTAACAACTGCCCTGTATTGTGTTTGTTAATATGTTTTATGGTTTAAAAAATATGCTTCGCCTGGGAAAAGAGTGAGGGGTCCACCACATAGATTGGGATCTTAGACTATTATAGCATGAAGAAGTAGCAAGTAATCTTTTTAACACTTTTATAATATTAGTATTGTTTTCTGCAAACAATAAAAACTATAATGAAAACGCATAAATTAAGTAGGTGTACCAAAGCCTAGTTAACATTAGGTATGCGTCGGTCACAAATCACAATATTTTCCTTTCGTGCACTGGGAGATTAAACAGAAAAAAAGTTGTAACTACATTTGATGCCGACACGTTTGGCTCAGTTTGTAGTGACCCTATTTGCTGCGCCAGCGGTCGCGGGTTTGAGTCCCGCTGGGGGCATTCATTTGGGTGATAAGCACGAATGTTTGTACTCCAGTCATGGGTGTTTATATTTATAATATGTATGTATTTAAAGTTACTGTATATATGTGTAGTGTATCAACTATCTGGTATCCATAACACAGGCCTCGTAGCTTAGCATGAAAGTAGATGGTGCTGTGTTAATGTCCTAACATATTAATTTATTTATTTATTTGGATTGCACCCAGACTCACCTTCAGTGGAAGAGATCCGGTCGTTCCGCGCGGAGATGGAGCTGATGAAGAGCGTGGGCGCGCACGCGCACGTGGTGAGCCTGCTGGCGTGCTGCAGCGGCCGGCGCCCGCTCATCGTGGCCGAGTACTGCAGCCGCGGCGACCTGCTGTCTTACCTGAGGTGGATAACCGTTGTATACCTTAGGGGTGGGAATGGTGTAAGTGCTGACTTGAATGATTGAATGAAAGCTCTGATTTTTTAAGTTTATGAATGAAGGACTAGCTTTATATGTGTTAAACGTATGGATACAGATATTTTTTTATTTAACGCGGGTTAAATTACACATTAATCAATTATGTACATAATATATAAACTATATCCTTATCCTATCTGTTTACAGATGTTCCTGGGATATAATGCTATCTCGACGCAATGTGAAATACTACAATAACAATAAGGATGGAGTGAACTATAGGAATGAATTGTTTAAAAGCAAAACAACAGATTTAAAATTTGCTGCAAATCGACTCTATGACCTACAAGGAGTTTGCGACACTGAGCTAACCATATTGGACCTTCTCTCTTTTTGCCGGCAAATTGCAATGGGCATGGAATTTCTTGCTTCAAATCGCGTGGTCCATAGAGATTTAGCCGCTAGAAACATTTTAGTTACTGGAGATAGAACGCTAAAGGTAGCAGACTTCGGCTTATCCCGAGACATTTATCAGGATAATCAGTACAAGCAGAAAGGCAATGGCAAGATGCCGGTGAAATGGATGGCCTTAGAGTCTTTAACGCATCGGATCTACACAACGCAAACTGATGTGTAAGTTTAACAGATTCTATTGAGGTTTTCAATTTTCTAAGGTTTCTTCAAGATTTTGAATTAGGTACAATAAAACTGTAGCGAGATGAAAGTAGCATATGTTGTGTATATGTATGTATGTCATGGATTCTCAAAATTACTTTTTGAATTCAAAAAAATAACTGTTATAAGTCGTGTATAAATGAGCTCTACATTTTTAAAGATACAACTGTTATAATAATACCAATGATTTCTAAAAGAAGTCGGTTAAGAAAAGTAAAGTAAAGGTTGTGGAATGTCGTCAGGTGGTCATTCGGCGTGGTGGTGTGGGAGGTGGTGACGGTGGGCGGGTCGCCGTACGCGGGCGTGAGCGCGGCGCGCCTGCCGCGCCTGCTCGCCGCCGGCTACCGCATGCCGCGCCCACCCAACTGCAGTGCCGCACTGTGAGTTACTTGTTCTAGTGAACTAAACAATAATTTGTAATTTTACCTATTGGAAAATTTTAATTTTAAAATAATAATCAATTGTCAGGTACGATTTAATGCTATCCTGTTGGAGCGAGCGTCCCCGCGCACGGCCCACGTTCAGTGATCTGCACGCGAGGCTGGACGACCTGCTGTGCGCGTGCGCCGACCACTACATGTCGTTGGCGGTGCCCACCGACGTGCCCGAGATACACTCGAAACCCTACCGATATGTGCGCAAACTTATAAGGTAACTCATATAGCTCAACCATAGTTCTGTTGTTTCATAGAAAAAATAAAATGCCGCTTTATGTGGCCAAAAATTCGACATTCTATAGAACACTTCCTTGAACAAATTCAACACGCACAAACAGATGTAAATAACATCCTGCGGGCTTCTACGAAATCTACTATTTAAACTCGGTATCTCATTATCTATCATCTATCCTCTCGACCACTGACGTTGAGATATATGGGCGAGTTTGTTTCAGAGGTAGACGGAAACGTTCCAAGAGCTACGAACGACCGCTCGCCGCGCCCACCAATCACTACACCGAGCAGCCTCTCATCGCGCTCACCTGAACTACGATACTTCTCAGAGATTAGTTGTTATAGCTAGTGTTGTTTATAGCACTTTTATCCTCGAGAATATTAAATGCGTAACATGAGCTCAAGATGCTCAACTCTACAAATGCTTTAACATAGTGTAGCAGACACGCGTAGAGTTAAAACATATTACCTACGTAGGCGTTACTTTGTTTTAACAAACATATTAGGTAAATAATTAATTACTATATAAGAATTCAATTTTGTGACTAAACTAGTGATTACTTTTATATTTTAAATGATTTAATCCCTCCCGGTGTTAATTATAAGAATCATTTAATTACCTCGCTGTTTTGGCTGTTATGTGACCTTTTATAAAATCTGGTTTAGAAAGTCAATACTAAAAGTATTATGTATGGTACTTAATATTATATTTAGGTAGAATTAATTTTGTACATAGATATATTTAACTATATTTTATTATGTTTGTATACTGCCCTTTTTAACGTCTCACTGCTAGGACCCTTAATACGAGGGGGACCAGGCCATAGTCCACCACGCTGGCTAAGTGCGGGTGGGTTGGCAGCCTTAATATGTCTTCCGAAAACTTGCCAGATCCTCCCAGACTTGCAGCTTTCCTTTCTTGTTTTTCTTCACCATAAGGCAAGGGGTAATCATCAATCACATAAAAATAACAGATGTGCTAGACCCGGGTATTGAACCCGCTTCACTCGATTTTCCAAGCGAGCGCGTTACCACTGGGCTAGCACTGCCTATATTATGTCTAATACAAAGAAAACAAGTTGTTTTAGTTATTAGGGAGGATATTTTCATTGAGTGTATGATTGGATAGATCTGTCAATAATATCCTTGTTACGTTGTATTCATTTCTTTACATCTCTACTTCTATTTTCGTGTAATAATTATTAGACTTCAAGACTATTTAAATTTAAATGTACTAATAAATAATACAAACATGTACAATTTATTTTACAACCTAACAACCTATCACAATTCCTAATTGTCAATCATCCATAAAAATAAGAAAAATAGAAGTGTCTGTTTGTAATATCAAAATAAAACATATTTACTAAATGCAATTAAAAATGTATACAATACTTATAAGACAATTTTTATTTTTTTTGTCTGTCTGGTGTTTGTTCCAGCTAATCTCGAAACGGCTGGACCGATTTTGACAGGACTTTCACTGGCGGATAGCTTATGCTATAAGGAATAACTTAGGCTATTTTAGAAAAAGAATTAGGGCTCCGCGCATAAAAATTAAAACCAATGAAAATACATCGGGACGCACCCGAGCGAGGCGAGAGTAAGTTGCTAGTAATATAATAATATTAACTCTTTTATTTCTCTATTCAAACCACAAACCAAAATATAGAGTACATAAATCATTTCCCGAATTCATAGTTACAACATAAGCTGGGTGATAAAATTCAATGCAGGAAAATAGCGAAGAAAACCAATTATTTAATATTAATTCAATATATTACTTTACATTACACATGTATAGCTTACTGCTAAATATAAAAATATTAAACCTTCACTTTCTGGTCTACATCACGTGTTGCCTTCCGTCCGTTCCATTCATTGCCATGTGTGCGCGCAGTTTTATGAAAATATACACAAAAAATATCAAAATAATATTTTTTAAAAGTCATTACTAACTCCTAACATACACATACCTATAAAAAATTACAATAAAATTCGAAAATTTCTTTTTAAATTTTTATAAGGAAATATCAAGTTTTCTCTATACATCGAATATTAAATATTAATTTAAAATGAATTATCACTACATGAAGCCTTGAGTAAAACAGTTCTACAAAACCGAGGACACACAGATGCAACGACCAAACAACATTTCATATCAATAACATAATTAGGACGTACTCGAAACCTGAGCAACATAAAATCAATTTATACGTTTACAGCCCCCTTTACAAAGCTTAAATTAATTAAACGGTTCATTAACCAAGGTTAAATTCTAAACATTTGTCAATATGCAAGCATAAATGTTTCGAATTGTGTTACGATGTGACCAAGATATTTAAAGTATAAAGGCAGTTCTAGTATACTTTATAATTTCAAATGATATAATTCTTTATACAGTAATAACTAATGAACTTGATTACATTTATCATAAAAATATACAGTAGTCTAAACAGACATATCGACATAATGATATTGGAGTACCAACATATAAACATGAAATAAAAATAACGTATATACGAATATGTATATGTATTATATTATATTAGACATATAATATACACTTTTGGCAAAGGAACAATTAACTTAAAACCGTAACATTCATTATGGAATGAATGTTGCAGTAAAATCATTATTATTAGAAAATTAAAAAATAATGTACATTACATCGGCATGAACGTGTACAAGAGAGCGTGTAAACGTTGCTTATAATTTTCGTACTTACTTACCGCTATGATATGACTAACAAATACAACACTCCTTTACAAATAGTACAGTAATATCACACTAAGTAAGATTCGTACACGATATCAAACGTTCATACAAACCATAATCATATACTGAATGTTAGCGAACAGATCGCTAGCCTTACATTTATTAAGTTTTAATGATTATTATTTCTCTCATTATTTCCTATGAGGCGATTAGATGAACTGTTTTCGAATTGTGCATGATATTATTATAGTAAACATGCGATAATATAATTATTTTTCTTTTGTTTTCAGTCTAAATAAGAGATTTAAATATAACTAACTCAGGAGCACGAAATCCTGGCAAGATTTGCATGATTTTAAATGCAAATAGTAACAAGACAATACAATACACACGCCACGCCTATAAAATTAATATTTACCTTAATTATTTTTTAATAACTAGGCGTCATGTGTGAGAGTAAAAATATAATAATAGTAATGTATATGTAGGCATTTTTAAAAACTTCTACTCTTATTCAAAACCGAATATAATATACTAAATAGCTATAATGATATAATAAATGAAACATGCTTTAAGAACAACATAATTTCTTATGTGATTATATGCTTTTATATGTTTAACTATTAACATACAGACGATAAATTTATATCAGTTTTCACATAATATAGCCTCCTTACTTTATAAAATCCAGTTGTATCATAGTATATATAATATTATAAGAACAAAACACTGGTATCGACCATTTACTTTAATTCAATTCGTAAATTTATAATTGTCTATCAATATGAAAATTTATCTAAATGTCGCTTAAATGAAAGAGATCATCTTAATACATAAGGACGACATATTTACATATAAGTCATTATACAATATACATAATATATTGAAACCCAATATTCTATCACACTCAGATTAATACCTCGATATAATTTATTATCAATAAGTACATTCAAACAATCGCTGTTGTGTCGTGACCTGAACGAGAAATACTTGTATATAATATCAGTATATAAATATACTACACGTATCCCTTGAATATTCCCTATTTAATAGACTAAGTGGAAACTGAAAATTTTTTCTCGTTTTATATAGCTTACTAAAAACAATGACCCATGAAAAATCAGACTAAATATAACTTCATCATACAATGTATGTCAGCGCTTGATCAGAACAAAATGATCTATGCATTATCTATATATAACACTATAACTGAGCAATGACCTAAAAGTGCAGTAACAGCCTGACATGCCTATAAAAATTAAATAAATATGTGATTCAAGAATATATCATAAGGTTTATTTATAAATTATAAAAAAATATTTAAAAACTCACACACTCCTTGTCATGCGCGTTCCCTTAATTTGGCCTTTCCCTGTGTTCACTTCATATTTCTGACCCAAGTTTATTAGTATGGTGGGCATAAATAAACTCCTTATATAATTCCTTTTGCATATATAATTACTTTTTCGTCTTAGTAAATCTATCAGATAATCTTAGGCTTAATTTGCAAATAATCTACCGCAGTGATCAATTTATCATATTTTATTTATCATCTTATACATATGTATGTAATAAGCCCACCATATTATAATTTAGTATATAACAATTATTCACAATTTGGCAGTTTATTATTATGGTAACATACCAAAAAAATATAGTTAAAAGAAAAAAAGTAACCGATATTTTTTATATTATATATAATTCTAGTGGCAACATTTTCACTTTAATAATATGTTATCTATGAGTTTATTTGACTTTTGCAAGTATAAGATGATAACTGTTGTTTAAATAAATTTTCATAAGTATTACATTTTGAAATGTGACAACATAAGCATTACATACTGTACCATTTTATATTATATCGAATGTAAACGAAAACTGGAATTATGTAATCAACTTTATAATTAACATATTTTCAACCAATTGTTTTCTTTTAATATTTTTATTTACATATGAATATACAATACATCCTGTTTAGATATTTAAATTTGATTTCGTTACTAAGACTAATGATTGACAGACATAATTTTTTTTGTATATTGTTATTTCTAACACGTACTCATATACCGCCAAACGCTAAGCTTATGGTAACAAATTCAGTCAATATTTTTGAATGGTAATATCATATGAATAATATTAAAACACGCTTATTAAACGAAACGTAACAATGACCCTATGACATTTATATCTTTAATTTATTGAGACTTTACATAGGTCTATAATATACAGATGGCACTGCTCTTTTTTACAGACAGTTATAATACTTAATACAATTTACCATTATTGACGTTCAGGCAAACCAGTTGAGTACTGGAATCTATTATTATTTATAAAACTAAGTAAAACAAACAATGCAGTACCATATCACAGTTTACTAATCCATACAGTCGTCTATCGAAGACATCAACACAATCGTGTGGGGTGTGCGTGGTGTGACTCGGATCTTCACCCGCACCCGACTGTCATACTTACTTTTAAATGACAGTCGGAAAACGGTCCTATAGTTAACAGATATACTTGTAACTCGCCACGAGACGTCCCTAAATCGCTATTGTTACTTTTTGACAAACCTTGTATTTGACAGCATTTCCGTTAAAATTAAGTAATTGGAAGAAAATTGATATTTTTTGACAACCCTTGCATTTGATGTCATTTCCGTTGAAATCAATCGCCTACTGTATGAATTTTTATACTGTGGCCATATTGTGATATGAGGCGCGCTACGCGCAGGGCGTCGGCGCGTGCGGGCGCGAGCGCGGTCAGTCCAGCGGCGGCGGGTGCGCGGGCGGCACGGACGGCGGCGCCGACAGGTAGCCCGCGCTCTGAGGCGCCGCTGTGGGAACAGTTATTATGTTAATCAATTGTTGTTCTCATTTTTATTTTAAAATGGTAACTAATTTTTATTAATATATTAACTTAACGAGTGCCACGAGATGACTCTAGAGTGCTTTAACTTCAAAACCGTCGGTCATGAAATTAGTATTTTTGATGACAGCCCAGCATTACCGTTAAAATCAGAAAGTATTCGTCTACTATATGAAACATTATAGTGTGGTTAAAGCGTGTCGTGTCACACACGCATACAAACCGGCGATAGAGTGGTGTTGGGGCGCAGATATGAAGAGGTCGTGCCGCTGCGCCGCGTACTGGTCCCACACGGGCGAGCGCGCCAGCTGCGCGCGCACGCGCTCGGCGTGCGGGCCGGCGCGCGCCATGGCCTTGAGCGCGCCCACCACGCGCGCCGCCGCGCCGCCCTCCACCGCGCGCCCCTCCAGCACCGACAGCAGCTCGCTTACCAGCTCGCACTCTAGCGCCTGCAAGCAAGCAAGCACGCGTACAAATACCGTCTCATATATATTTATTTATGCGATTATGTAATATAATCAATCGTATATCGGACTCCTATAATTATAGCAAAAGTTTGTATGTGTAATGTTTGTGTTCATCATTCCTTCACGCCGAGTGATGGACGGATTCGGATGAAATTTAATACACAAATAAATGACCTGGAGTATACAAACTAAAAATTATAAACTTAAAATTGTTATATATAATTTAGTCAGGATTAAACTACACATTGCTTACACTTATAAAAAATAAATATCTTCCATGGACAGAGATATACTTCTGATAGTTTCATAATAGTATAAGATACAAATAATACCTGAAGTACGAGTTTATCCGTATTGGCGGAACTGTTGAATATGGCGGCGAGCGCGTCGCAGGCGGTGCCCACCACCTCGCGGCACGTCTTCACCGCCGTCTTGAGGCCCACCATCACGTCCGTCTGGCTCAGCGCTGACACGCACGCCTGCGGGACGACGGGTTGTTAGCGACGCGCTGCATTCACTATACGAGGTACGGTCTCGAACTCGGATCAATACTAAGTCACCTGTACGCTAAAGGTACTTAACAAAGGTAAGATGAAGGACTCTGTTGTGTTTTTTTTTATATTTACCAATATTGGAATAATGTCTGTTAGTAAAAGATCGCAAGTTCGATTTTCGATTTAAATGTTTATTTATGGATCATTAATATTTGGATATCGATTAAATATAATATATGCATAATAAATATTTAGATAAATAGTCTGAATATTTAAAACACGGAGTCTGTCGAGACAGCAGATCTGTGGACCTGACGTGTAATTGGTGCACCAAATCGTCGCTTTCATATATGTACATACGAATTAACTGCAGTCCTCTATTCGTAAACCAGTTCAAACAAAAATGCGGCTCTATAAACAATAATATTAATAAATAATGTCTGACGCAAAATAAATTCGCTTACTAGATATAGTAAAAATTTTAAGTATATTACTTCATTGCCTTCTTGAACCATATGCATTCTTTTATCTGTATTTAGAATATATGCATGCTATGTTGTTTACATAGAATATCTGTATTTCTCTTATAACCCGCATCTCTCTCCGCACGATTGCCCTGTCTAGAGGCTTTCGTTAAACGAAGTATGGGGACTAGTAGTGTGTGTGTATGTGTGTGTGTAAGTGTAAGTGAAAACGTATGTATGTATTGGTAGTCTCAGTGTGTGTGTGTATGTGTGTGCGACCTGCGTGTCGGCGAGCGCGGCCAGCACGGGCACGGCGAGGCGCGGGCAGGCGGGCAGCAGGCGCGCCAGGCGCGGCAGCTCGCCCAGCTGCGCGCACGCCTCGCACAGCGCCGGCCGCGCGCGCAGCAGCGCCGCCAGCGCGCGCGCGCACGTCTCGCCGCGGCTGCCCTGCCCGACAAACAATGAATGGATTATACGACGTTTTTACACTCTTTTCTTTTACATAGTATTAAGGGTGAAACAATAGAGCATATATTATTACACTTATGTTTGGTTTGGTTTTTTAACAACACTTTTTTATTTATGAGCATTAACTATTAAATAAAGTTCAAAATAATAATATTATTATGGTGGTATTTAAGCAATAAATAGAGACATGCATATTCTATATTGTACTTTTAAATAATAAAATTAACTTACAATTTCAAAAGGATACAAAAAGTTATCGACCAAACTAAAGGCCGTCACCGATTTAAAGAATAGTGTATATTTTTAAATTTAAATACAATATCCCTACTCACTTCTGACGAGTCTTTGTTCAACGCAGACAAAGTCTCAGTGACAAGCTCCTGCAGGAAGCGCTTGGGGCTGCGCAGGCTCCAGGTGGGGTTCTGCAGGAACAGCTTGAGGTACACGCCGCCCACCACCACCTCGCCCGGCGGCGCCCACGCCTCCTCGTTGTGCTCCGTTACGTCGCGCTCCTCGAATAACACCGATGGGTCGCGGATTTGATTTGTGTAGTGCCTGTTAACATGTACATATATCTTTGAATATATTGATGTCCTCCTGACCAATTAAGCCACGGCGGTCAAACTTAATGAAACTAGCAAACTAAGCGCCAGGACCTATTATCTATTCTAATATTATAAAGCTGATGAGTTTGTTTGTATGGTTGAATGATTTGAAAAATTCTTTTTGCATTAGATAGCCCGTTAACTGAGGAATGCTATAGGCTATATATCATCCCGGAAAAATGTACGGTTCCCGTGGGATAGATTTGTTTTTGTCTAGGGACGAACCCGAAGCGAAGCGAGGGTAAGTCGCTAGTAGTGCATAAGTGTACGCGCAGATACCAGTACACTCTCTATTCCTTTCACTCTCAAATTCTGATGGAACGATAGTTCGACACTCACTGCGAGAGATGGCGCAGGATTAACGGCTTTACCTGCTCTCCGAGGCACGCAGGTGTAACTCTTAAAGAGTCCCATATGAAAACACTCAGGGGAACCCCGAGAGTATATATATATGCAAGGGCTAACTAAAGAGTTGTGATGTGTGGCACGTACCGATCCCGCAGCTGCGCCATGTGCGCGCGCACGCGCTGGCGCAGCTCGTCGCCCCACACCAGCTCGGGGTGCTCGTGGCCGGCGTCGAAGGCGTGCACGGCGGCGGCCGCGCCCGCCTCGCGCATCGCCTCCGCGAACACGCCCGGCACGTAGCGGCATATCGTGAGGCGCACCTGGAATATGTTATATCATTATTTTATTGCGCTCTAAATATACTATATAACTACGTATTCAAAATAAACAGTTTGTGTTTGTTCAGGCTAATTTCAGATACTAATGTGGGGATTATGTGTGGCTTGTTTTCATACGGTTTTTATCAATAGAAAGAGAGACTAGGAATATATATATTTATAGGCATATCATTTATGGACATTTAGCGAAATAAGCAATTGGTGTGATGATTTTTGTAATTAACATCGGATAAAATGTTTCTTCTAGGAGCTTGCCCACATTATTATATAACATTGTTTTTGGTGGTTGTTGCGGAGATATGACAAGACACAAATAAAAGTCTATGTACGTCACGAATTAAATTGTAATGAAAAAGTCAACACACACGTAAAAACAGTACAGAAGGGATAGCTTAGGGAGATACACAATATACAAAGAGTTACAGCACAAACGCAAGAAGTCCACATACAAAAATTCACGAAAAACGATTAAATTATATAAGACAAGTAATTAGCGTAAGATAGTAAAGCATCGACTGTTTGCTTAGTAAAAATCACAAGTGGCCGGTAGGAGACAAACAAATTCCGATCTGCCGTATACTACGGGTTTCGCGCGGCTATGCTTGTGAATTATTGGAAAGTGAAGAAATATAAATTAATAAATATAAATAATTAAGTTTATGCGTTGTGTGTATGTAGGTGTGTGTGTAATATAATATTAATACGTAAATTAAATAAAATATAAATATTATATGGAAAGTTTAATATATAAATATGATAAATTAAATATATTATGTTATAAGTCACCTACATTGTTAAAGAAATTTAGAATCTACACGCATCGAAACGAAGGATCACTAAGTTATATATAATAAAAAAAAATGATAATTTAGTTTGAAATGTAATGAAAAAAAATATATTTTCATAAACAGAAAGTAAAATTATTACATAAGCTCTGTTACCTTGGGCCCAAGTAATTTGTCAGCCATCATGCGGGCCAACAACTCCACTGCCATTTCTCTAACTTCTGGTATTTTACAATTGCAGAATAAATCTAATAAGTATATCACAGCACCTGAAATAAAAAGTTCAATATCGTATAACATATTTTTAACTTTAGCGTATTCTATGAGTTAGTAGTTTTGGATAATCCAACTAGCGAATTATCCTCGCTGTGCTCGGATGCGTCTCTAGTTATTTAACAGCAATCAAATCAAATCAAATCAAATCAAAATATACTTTATTCAAATAGACTTTTACAAGCACTTTTGAATCGTCAATTTTACATTGAAATTAATATTATAATTATACAATGTATATGTTAAACCTAGGTTAAAGTCTATGCGCACTAAAATTTATTAAAATTCGTCCAGTTGTTTCAGCGTAAAGGAGTAACAAACATACACACATGTTCACTTTCACATTTATAAAAGCAGTCTGATTTTCGGCTATTGTTAGTTACTCGTAAGTACAAATACTCAAGGTTCAAAAAAAAATTAAATTTAAAATTGAAGACATTTAATAATAATAATAAGTTCTCTATTCCAAAAAAAGTAGTACAACCAGATTTTTTACACTTCATAAATCTAATTTCGTACATACAAATATGTGAAACATAGCATCTGCAGGCGAACTAGGAGACCTGTGCATCAGCTGTCAGCGCCATATCCCCACGGTTAGTTTACATAAAAATGAGTATGCAGGCAAAAGTTCAATACCTTTCGCCAAGGCCTCCCTGACGAGCGGCGTGGCGGAGAGCAGCGCGGCGAGCGCGGCCAGCACGTCGGGCGCGTCGGGCGCGGCGGGCGCGGCCAGCAGCGGCAGCAGGTGGCCCAGCAGCGCGGCCGCCGCCACGTCCTCCACGCACTCGCGCGCGCGCGCCGCCGCCCGCACCGCGCGCACCGCGTGCCGCGCCGCGCCCGGCACCGCGCCCGCCGACATCAGACCGAATATCACACCGAAGTGCCCGATGCATTGGATCTCCACGCCTGGATATCATATGGTATTAAATTATTAGTATTTAATGCTAAATAAAGTTTTATAATAAATATGCTTTAGCCTAAAACAATTTTAGAACAACATATTATAATTAATTAATTAACGAGAATAACAACACACTTATTTGATCAAAATTCTTTTTCAATTAGCGAATGAGACCTAAACTCAAAAATTATAAACGCAATCAAAACCATATTTCAAGTCACTTGGCCGTCCTGGTCATACCGATAACTTTTAAAATATAATGTGAATACCTGGATTCTTTATAATACAGTTGGCAAGAGCATCCAATGCTAGAGTGATGTGTTCGGCTCTCTCTTCTGTTATTTCAGCCTGAATTTCTGTCTCTATAAAACTGAGCAAGTCCAAAATGAACTGTTGAGGATTCTGTAAAAACATATTTCATTTTAACTAACTTTTTTCGTTTAAACATCATTAAAACAATATTCTTAGTATTCACGTTTGTTGTCAATAAAATTATAACACTACTCACTTCTATAGGATAGTCGGGCTGTTCATTGTATATGTGCAGGTAAACCCCACCGACGGGTAGCAAGCCTTCGTGGGCAGTGTACTGTAATGGCGGCACAATTGGCGCGTCGTCCCCTATCGGCTTCTCTCTGAGCGCCTCTTTTAACTCTGCTCGAGTACTGTTGTCCCACACGAGGTATGGCGTGCGCCAGTTTGATGTGAGAGTTTTAAGTAGCTGTAAATTAAGTTGATTATAAATAATATATTTTCTCTAGGATATAAATGGAAAATTAGATATAATTAAAAAAATAAAATCTTTATAGTAATTAAATAAGAATAAACCGTATGGGTCAAGTTACTAACTTATGTCTAATAATTAATCTACGATTAACATTTAATTTAGTATTTAACACATCTAACAACAAAACAGGCACAATTCATAAAATTCACACATTTACATCAAAACTAATCTATACAGATAAATTAATTTGAAGTGTCTGTGTGTAATATCAAAATAACAGCTTTTTACTAAATGCATACGAAATTATATACGGTACTTATAAGAAAAACTCAATTTTTATCATTTTTGTCCCTCTGTCTGTTCCGGCTAATCTCCGACATGGCTGGACTGATTTTGACGTGACTTTTACTGGCAGATAGCTGATGTTCTAAGAAGTAACTTAGGCTACTTTTAATTTAGAAAAAGAATGAATGTTCAGTTGAGCGAAGAGAGGGTAAGTCGCTAGTATGTAATATAATAATAACGAAGATATCATACATCATGTGTGTCCGAGCTGGACAGCTTCTCGCACAGGTAGGGCGTGAGGAGCGCGTGCAGCGCGGCACGCACGCGCGCGTCGTCCTCCGTGGCGTCCTCGTGCGGTCCGTACAGTGCGGCGAGGGCGGCCACGCTTTGTGTTGCGAAACGGTTTGCCACTTCCTGTATTAATATTATTTGATTTATACTTCAAGACATTTTTATATATTTAATCACATACATAGAATTAATATTATAAATACGAAAGTATATGTGTTTTCTTTACTCCTTCACACTGAATTGGCTGGACGAATTTGGATCAAATTAAGTATAGAGAGAGATATTAATGACCTAGAGTAACAGATAGGCCACTCTTTGGCACCTAGGAACGCGTTTGAGAGAAACGAGTGTAAGTCGCTAGTATTTAACTAAACATTACAAATACACAAAAAAATAAAAAAAAAACATCAAAGCACATATTAGGGAAAAAACTTGTACAACTTAATTTTCATTCTTTACATATATTATTTTTATTTATTGTATTCAGCCTTTTTTAATGTCCCACTGCTGGACACGGGTCTACCTTCAATACGAGAGGGATCCGGTCATAGTCCACCACGCTGGACGAGTGCGGGTTGGTGGACTTTTTTATTTATATTACCTGTTTATTATCGCCCTCCGTAGGCACGCCAGACTCCGCGAGCGTGTAGTCGTATCGCAGCACGGCGGGCAGCAGCGCGTGCAGCGCGTGCGCGCGGGCGAGGCGCGCGCGGCACTGCGCGTCCGCCGCCAGCGCCGCCACCGCCTCCGCGCCTGCGCACGCCGTCTCGCCTAACTCCTACGTGTTTATACATCTTTGATAACATACCTCGACATATAATACTATTATAACGTAGAAATTGGTTAAATGCGAATCGCAATGACGTATAGATGGTTTCGTATCATCACACAATTAGTAATAAAATAGGGTCTCATATTGAAAAGCGATTAAAACCACAAGCGCGTGTTAGGCTTATATTGGGCTTGTTTTTAGTATTTTTATTACATACATCTATAACTGTAACTAATATTAGGGTACTATCTAGACCGCAACATAATCAAAATGACTTTAAAAAGATACAGATATAAAACTATGTTTACGGATTTTTTCGCGGATTTATTTGATTTTATTAAATGAACTTTGAAACGTCTAAAACTTTAGTCTCTCCCGTGACATTATTACTATAAAGCACTAGACACATCGGGAACCAAAAATCAAAATAAATTCGCGAAAAAATTCAATAAGATAGTTTTATTTAAAACGTTAAATATTTACTTAAATTTAAGAAAATATGAAGAAATACAAAATGACAGTATACCGACCGGTCGCCTCAAGAGTGGCACGATGTCGGCGCAGAGCTGCGGCAGCTGCGCGCAGGCGGCGCGGCAGGCGGGGAAGCGCGCGGCCACGGCGAAGCAGCGCGCGCAGTGCGTGCACACGGCCGCCGCCGTGCTGTGCTCGCGCGCGCCGCCCAGCACCGACACGCAGCGCGACAGCGCCTCCCGCAGCACCTGCGGATCGGACCGTCACCACAAACAAATCTTAACTATAGCTCCCAGAGTAACTTTTAATTACATAAAACTTTCTTAGATTTACGCAAATATTTGACATATTAAATAAAATGTCAAATATTCGCGTAAATCTAAAAAACCATGACCATGATTGCTGTCAAGCATTCAAAACGTCGGGAACCAAACATCAAAATAAATCCTTGTAATTACATATTGAAAATATGGAATTGTGATATTTTTTCTTCATAGAATATAGGTATCTTTATTTTATTTAGTTTGCATTACGACAATATATTATAAAAACATATCTAGTGTCTTAAATTATAATATATTTTTTTGGCTTTATTAAAGTTTAATGCGTATTTAACACCAATAATTGACATTTAAAAGTCAACGATTCGTTTTGGTAAATAAGCACTGAGACGACGTAAAGTCTGATCACTGCTCAGTCTAAGTCTACAATATGAGCCCACCTCCAGCCCCCGCTCGCGGCACAGCTCCTCGGCGTTGAGCGCGGAGCAGGCCAGCGTGGCGTGCGCCAGCTCGCAGGCGGCGGGCAACAGCGCGGCGTCGCGCGCGAACAGCGACTCCGCCTCCGCCTCCAGGCGCGCCGTGCGCAGCAGCGCCGGGTAGCCCGCGTACTTGTACGGCGCCAGCACTGACAATACATTCATCATTCGTTATAAATAAATATGTTGGGACATTAACACACAGCACCATATGGTTCCATGGTAAGCTACGAGGCTTGTGTTATAGATATCAGATAGTTAATATATTACGCATATATAACTTTAAATACATACATATTATTAATATAAACATCCATGACTGGAGTACAAACATTCGTGCTCATCACACAAATGAATGCCCCCAGCGGGACTCGAACCCGCGACTGCCGGCACAGCAAGTAGGGCCACTACAAACTGAGCCAAACGTGTCGTCAAATATATCATGTCGTCATGTGTCATTTAATTAAATCTTATAATATTGAATGAGCTATTCTTGTATATAAATTTACTTCGTGTATCGAGGATAAGTTTTATATTAAGATAGGAGTTTATTTTACTTTAAAAAAATACAATTTTTCTTAAAAATAAAATAATAACTAATTATAATTATTAGAACCTTTTTCTATCTGCTATCAATACTATCATACTATCATACTAACAATGCCATATTATATTTAAATTTTTTGTGTTATTTACATTGTCGCCAATGTATTTGGTTGGATAATCTACTAAACGAGAGCCTACGCCAAACTAAGTTTAGTCCAGCAAATACTATTTTAATTTTTTATTTAGTACACAAACAGACTGGAATTACACATAGGTTACTGATAGTTATATAAATAACTTATTTATAAAACGTTTCGCAAATATTAAAACCTTTTATGTTCAAATTCATTTCATATTCAAATAATATGGAATGTCATTAATACAACTAATTGATTTTTTCGTTTACAATAACAATAATGTCTAATAAAGGCTAAATTACAGATATACCTTCAGAATATCTTTGGAAAAGTATAGTCTGTGTCCGAAGTATAAGTAGAATATTGTTTGTATTTGGACCATCGCCAGTCCATACATTTCTACTGCAGAGAAATTCGTACGCTTGATTCACAGCCTCGAAACGGTCCTATAAACAAGAAAAAATAATATCAACACGTAAACACTTAAAAATTAAGAAATTATAAACAATTAAAAACGTGGTTAATTTATGTTGAATCATAAACTAGAAAATCGTTCAAGTGCTAGTCGTTTTCGAGTGAAATTTAAATCCTGGAGACTTAGACAAGATATCATTCTACAACCATTGAAGTAAAATATTATATAGTAGTCTAATATAGTATAATACTGCCATACTATTATTCATTCTAAAACAATTTTTAATTTTTTTATCCTTTTAACAATTATAGCCCCTCTGTTGCGTTTAAGTCTGTGTCTAAGCCTGGTCCTATAAGTTATGTTTTTAATAGGCATATAAAGACCAAAAAATAATATTTTTTAGTAAAAAAAAAAATGTTTTTCTCTGTAACAATAAAATAATGTTTTTTTTTTAAATTTAGGCAAATATTTGACAATTAAAAAAAGAACCTATAATTTTGTCGCTGTCAAGTATTCAAAACCTGGAGAAGCAAAAATCAAAAATAAACCCTTATCCAACTCACCCGTCCTTCGGGATTCTTATCAGGATGGAACTGCTGCGCGAGGCGGTAGTAGGCCTTGCGCACGGCGGCCTCGTCGGTGGCCGCGCCCGCCTCCAGCCCCAGCGCCGCGTACGCCTGCTCCGCCGTCATCGACGCCGGCTTCTTGTCCACCTCCCGCCGCCACGCCTCCAGCACGTCTTTTAGCAGACCCACCTGAGTTTTACAAGTTAGGTCTCGTATTATAGATTTGTGGAACAAAATCAATGATGAGCTATCGTAGCGATTATTTTACAATTATCAGGCAACATAAAAATTGTAGAAATTCGTGTATTTATTCATTCTTTTGTTGAAACATAATTAAATTAAATATATACTGTAATACACCGGATAAATATTATTTTCTCCATTCCTTTCTTATCAAAACTCCAGAACGGCGATTCGAAACGACAGGTGAAAGATCAAGCGCAAAATCCTACTATTATTATAAACGCAAAAGTTTGTGAGGATGTATGTTTAGTACCACTCAAATCACTTAACGGATTTTGATGTAACATTACAGTAAAACAACTTATACAATATACCCAGAGTGACACAAAGGTTACGAACTTATCGGGCTAAAAGATAGTATCACAACACAATCAATCAAAACAATATTGTGAGGTACTTTAGTGCAATTTTCGTATTTTTTGAAGTCGTTTTATAATTTTGTGGGTAGGTAATGGTCAGTAATAACTACATACAATGACCTTTGAGACGTATAAAATCTTAGTCTCTCCCATAACCATGATTGTTGTAAAGCATACAAAACTTCGGGAACCAAAAATAATAATAAAAGATACTCGTAGTGTTAGACCTAACGCATACATACAATTTTTAATCGTACAACTGTATAATTGTATGTCAAAAGTATATGGAAATGTACGGAGGTCCGCATACTATCAACTAGTTTTTTGACTAATTAATCGAAGAATTATCGACCTCGACTCAATGCGTATTAAACACAAACCGGATCGGGTATCGGCCAGTCGGGGAAGCGCTGCGTGTCGCAGAGGTGGCGCAGGTAGAACATGTTGCAGAACAGCTCGTTGCGCAGCTGCGGGTACAGCACGGCGGGGATGGCCAGGTACGGGTAGCGCGCCGCCACGTGCGCGCGCAGCCGCGGCGTGAACTCGCCGATGTGCGCCGACACCTTCATTATCAGCATACGTCTGCGAACAATACATATGTACGTGTACGTTTCGTTAAGAACGGATTGTTTTTATATATGTCAATAGAGGACGCTATGTGTATGTGTTGGGTAAAGATGAAATGGTGGATGGACTATCTGGTTCGATGCTAGTTCCGCGTAAGTTATTGCGCACGAAAAATTAAACGCTTATTTGTAAGATCTTAAAATATTCACTGCGTTACGTACGATAATTTTGATTATTTTACTAAGATTTGATAGGGAGCATCCGAAGCTCGATCTCAAGTCTGAAAAAATTAACCAATGCTTGAAAATCAATGATCAAGCAATATTATTTCTATTTTTTAATTTAATTTTCATTAGAGATTTTCATAAAATTTCTATTGACTATTCAGACACAATAAAATAGCCCTGAAGAAGAGTCCAAATAAAGGGCCATCCAATTTCTTTATATAGGATTAGGTATCTGTTCTACTGTTGTCATACATGTTCTGTGGGATTGGTGTGTGGAATTTAGTGCGAGTGACAAAGTAAGAAGCACTTTTGATACTAAGTGATGACAAGAGCACATGAGTGTTACCTACAGCAATTGTTTCATCAATTTCAATTTGTATTTGTCTAACAATTTACATAAAAAAAATTAACCTCATCTCTGAATTCCAAATAGCTTCAGGCGTGTCCCACTCGCCGAGGAAAATTTGAGCGAATTTTTCCGCCCCATGGTTTTCTAAATAACAAACCATAGCTTCTGGTAGCAACTGACCCAGGATAGATCTTTGCATTATGTCTGAACTAGTCTGAAAACATTAAAAACCTTTAAAACAACTAAACAAATTAACTTGACAAATTCACATTAATTTTTCAAAAATATCTTTTTCCAGTCATTTTTTTCCGTAATTACAAAAATTTACCAACCTGATCCGCTCTAAACGCTTGTTTCATGTGAGTGAGTCTCAAAAATCTTGCAATGGGTAACAAATTAGAACCAGTATACAGAAGCATGAAGTAGAACACTCCAGTCAGGTACAATTTGGATATTTCCGGATTGTCTTGCATTACTTCATATAAAAGAGTTGCCACCTGTAAAATTCAGACATTACCGATGTTGTTCACAAAAACATTATTTTACACATAATAATACATATTTACAATTGTTTTTATATTAACTTGCCTCCAAACAAATTATCTAAGAAAATTCATTTCAGTTACTTCAATTGATGAATTATACTATTCTTTTTGATACATAAATCACTATAATAATACAACAAACCTTTTCAACTAGTATAGGATCGAAGGTGAGCAACAGCTGGACGACGTGCGCTAAGCAAGCCGGTTCTGACAGCATCCGTTTTACTTTAGGCAAAGGTCTTATCACCGCGTCTTCTTCATCTCTGTAAACAAATATTATGTTTGAAATTTAACTTCCGAAATTAATATATATATATATATATATATATATATATATATATATATATATATATATATATATATATATATATATATGTGTGTGTGTATATATATATTTAATCTATCTCGTGTGGCACGTAGTCTGCTAACAGATATGCAAAATTCATAATTTCTTATCAAATTAGGTTTTGCGTTTGCAAAAAGCAAGCATATATTTCTAATAACGATATGAAAATTCTAATTCTGACTTAAAATATTTTACAGTAGGTTGATAAAAAACCATGCTATAAATATTAATGGTAACATCATGTCCTCAAAATCTCACACGATGTCATTATAATATTGACTAAGTAAAAATCGAACTGACTACCAAACAGAAGTATCTTTGGGTAGAGTTAAAATGTGTCTGAATATGATGAACTCCAGGCCGATTTCGATCACAGCGACTGCTTCAGCTTTGTAGATATGTGACGTTCATGTGCTCTCATATGACTATTGTAGGCAATCTTCTTTGAGAACGTCCGCATGCATTGCGGGCATGTGAGCACACCTTTGTGATAATTGTATTTGATCGTCACAAATGGTCGGGCTTGCAGATAGTCGCGCCTGGTATCAAGTTGGAACCCACGTCGCGAAACGAGCTCTTATAAATATCTGTTTGTGTATAATACGAGTTTGTGTTTTATAAAATATACTATTTTATGTGTCCTTTTCCATAATGGCATAACACTGTTTGCAGCAAAATTAACTATCTATTAGACAAATAGAATAATAGTATACTGTAAAAAACACAAACTCGTAAAAAACGGAGTTACAGTGTTATGCTTCTCAGGTACATATTTCAGTGAGTTCCAATAAAGGTTTTTATTTAATTTTATATATATGTGTGGTACCGGCTGGGGTAGTATCTGGCGCAGACGACGAGCAGGTCGAGCACGGCGGCCGCCAGCTCGGTCTCGGTGAGCGCGGGCGCGCCGCGCGCCGCCAGCGCCCAGCGCAGCTGCGGCACGCCGCCCAGCGCGCGCCACCCCTCCATGCTGTTGGCCCAGCACTTCGTCTTGTTGTTTATTGTGCCGTTCTTGTATAGCTCCTTCAGCTGTGGATGTTTGTCAATTGTTTGTTTTGATTCTACTAATACGATTCTCAATATACACAGTTTTTAATCACACACTTCGTGTATACCGACCTTAAAATCACTTTAAAAGTAATTACTAAGGGTACTTAAGGGGTTTAATTTATATTGGACCATACTGGAGGTGTTACTACACTTCATTCATTAAAAATATAGTGGTAAAAGTATTTCAATTTAATAGGTGACATAAAATAGCCCAAGCCTTTATCAATATTTTTATTTAGACAGTGAATCGAAAAAGAGACTAGCTAAATGTACAAAACAGAATGCACTGTATATATCACAACGCACACTACAAATCAAGCAACAGTTAAAGAATCGCCGGCGGCATAAGACACAGGACCGACAGCTTTACTTATCGAGGCACGAAGGTACACATACCGCCGACTTTCCAACTCTGGACTCGTTATCAAGAATTTCATGACAGAACTATCTAGTAATTGTATCAGCTCGACTCTGGAGCTAAACCTAGAAAATCACATACAGTCGTACATGCTAGCTAGCCATATTATTTCTTTTTTTAAGCTTATTTTATCCGACACATCTAGGGACTAATATTTTAGACACTTATTCAGTTCGTTTATTTGTAATGTGTGGTCCCCGATGGATAAAAGATTTTCCCCTACGAGGCAATATAGAATAGTGTATGCAGCATCAAGTACCTGTTGGAAGCTAACGGGCCCCTTGCGCTGCACCTTGTCGCCGAGCTCCACGTTGTAGTACCACTCGCGGTCGCCGTCGGCGGCGGGCGCCGCGCCCTCCAGCACGTTGCTCTGCGCCGGCACGGTCGCGCGCGACGTGTGCAGGTGCGCCAGCGTCATCAGCTCCACTAGGATCCTTGCAAGCAAACGTTCGATACGCTGCTTTATGTACATACATATATGCACTGACTGTAATAGTCAATTACCTACTATCTATCTATCTATATAAATAAAAATGAACGTTCGTATGTTTTTCCTCTATGCGTTCCTAAGCCATTTATCCGATTATGATTAAACTCTGGTGGATTATTCTGTACACGCCTGCGAAGATTCCTGGCACAAAAATTTTTTTGAACGCAGATTTTTTTCTTTGAATGCAGAGACACACCCGAGTGTAACGAAGAGTCGCTAGTATATTCATAAGAATATATGTAGTTGATTGACTCTGTTCATATTAAGCAATTATAATATCACCAACGACATACCCTTGCATCGCGCGAGTGCGTTTCTAGGTGGCTTATATACAAGCATCGCCACCTTATAGCACATGTTATTACTACGTGTAGCTCCAAGTCTGCTCAAGTCCACTCAATCACATTCAAATCAGTCCAGTCATTTCAGCAAGAAGGAATAACAAACAAACACATGCACATAGGAACATTCGCATTTTTAATAATATTAGTGACTATGTTTATAAAAAATATAATATTCTGTATAGAAATTAAGGTACGCGTTCAAAACTATCCATTATTTTATACATTTCCGTATCTTTCTCTATGACTATAGTTATAGTAATATAATATAATAGAAAATCTAATATCAGTGTGCCAAAGAAAAATAAAACCTTACGAGCTTACCTTATGCCATTCCATTCCAAAATCTCGCTAACGTTTTTTCTGTGTAAGATTAATTTTGCTAAAAACTGCACCAGTCTATCTCTTTCCATTCTGTCACATGTCTGTAACAATTTATTAAGCCACATATAATTTGATATAATTGTAAAAAATAAAAAAAAACATTCCGTAAAAAAATAAAAATATATCTATCCAAATAACCTAAAAAAGCAGAAAATGTTTATTCTTACCCTGTCTAACATTTGCACGATGTACTTGGTGTCTGCGAAAGGGCCAATATCTTCATAATACCGACCATAGACAATGGTCATCGCTTGCAAGCACATGCATTTCATCTCCACTTTTGGTGTCGATAGAAACCGATGATATAAATCGTTGAAGAATTCATATCTGAAAATAATATTTATTAAATATTATACTGTGTGATAAAATTAAGTGCTTAAAAAGCGATTATTTATAAAACCAAGTGAAGCCGGTTCAAATCCCGGGTTTCGCTCGTCTGAAGGTTCAAGTTTTCAATATGATTGTCAATTGCGAAGTTCGCCGTAAGGCGAGGGAAAACAACGCGTTAAAAAGTCTGAGAGAACCTAATTAGTTTCAAAAGTCATGTGATGTCTGCCAACCTGTACTGAAACACTTACGAGAACTAAGATGTAGCATGTCAGTAACGATGGGACGTTAAAAGGGCTGGATTATTATTGTAAACCAATAGCTATTCCCGCTTCACCCAGGTGTATCCCCAGGTGTCTAACAATAGCTAAGTAGCTTAACGGCAATTTTTTTCACTTGAATTAAAGTTATTATGATTACTGACAGTAAACACATTTCATCGAAATAATTAGACTATACTACTCAGCGGTAATATAGCTTCCTATTAGTGAAATAACTTTAATCGAATCAGTAGTTACAGAGATTACCCCATAATACATTACAAACTTTACCTCTTTATAATATTGATGTAGATCAGTGTAGATAAGTATGGTACTCACGACTTCCGAATAGGGCTGTCGTCGTTGTCCTTCTGCTCGAGCAGTATGCGCAGGTAGTAGTCGCCGATCTTGACCTCGTTCTGCAGGCACTGGTAGTGCACCTCGAGCTCGGCGTGGTTCCACGACGTCAGCGTGTTGCCCGCCACCTCGCGGTCCGACGCGAACGCGCGCAGCTCGTTCTCTAGCGCGTTGCGGAGTTCTTCTCTTGTCTATGGAAGAAAATGTATTGTTATATATGCATACATAATATGTACTCGCCTTTATAATAATTATTAACTATTGTTGAATAATAAATAAGTTTATGTTGGTTACGCCTAATATTTTTTTTACTTGTCTTGATAATTTGCTAGTGTAATTAATTCAAAATCAATTCGTTCTGAAATAAAAATAAAGCAAGTAAGCAATTAACGAAAATATTTACAAACAGTATCTCAAACATTGATATACGAAATATAGGATAATTATAGGAGAAAAAATGGGAAAATAAGATTAACGATTCAATGCTTAAATATATTATTTTGGCTTTGAGATGAACATATCAAAATTCTATTATTTCTAGCGGAACTCGCGGCTTCGCTTGTGCTAAAACTACAAAAAATCATTAAAAAGGTCTGTTTTAAACAAACTTTCATCCCGTATTCTAGCCCTTTATGGGATAAAATTTATTTAATTGTATTGAAATGGATTCAAATAATTCTGATTAAAAATATTTTTTGTATTGTATTATAACGGGTTTTCCCGTGGGAATGAGATGGTTACATGTCATTCTCCAGCCCTTCAACTATCTCCATACAAAAAATCACGCCAATCCATCACTCCGTTTCGACGTGAAAGAAGACAAACAAACACACTTTCACATTTATAATATTAAGTATTCATATTCTATTCTAGTTTCTCCCGAACTTCCTAATTTCGGACAGCCTTTCTAAATAATTTCCCCTAAAAGTCTACTTTAATCTACAACATAATATATTTCTAAAACAAAATCAGCCAAATGGGTCCGGGCCTGTCCCAGTGATATGCTTACCAACAATCAGCATTTCATTTTCACTATATAGCTTTAAATGTATGTAGCTTTAAAGTCGAAGAACAGGCCTGGATTACAAAGCTACGCGAGCGCCAACTCACGGTGTGGTTCCATATGAGGTTGGGCAGCGCGTGGTCGCGGTGGAACTGGTAGTAGAACATGGGCCAGTTGGCGGTGGACTTGACGCGCTCGCGGCGGCGGCGCAGCAGCACGGGCCGCGCCGCCTCGCGCCGCGCCTCGCCGCCGCGCGCGCGCTGCGCCCAGTGCTGCAGCGCCAGCGACGCGTAGTGCTGCCGGACAAACGAACGAACGCCTTAGGTTAATCCTACTAATATTTTTATTTTATTATCATATAAAAAGTTCCCTTTTCATACAAAAAGTATTAAACGGATTTTAACTAAGTTTTGTGTAGTGATAACTTATAATACGGATCGACATTTGGCAGACCTTTTACTAAAGAAAAATCAATTTAAGACGAGCTGTGACCCGTAAGGTAGGTAAGTTTATATCAAACGTGAAACTACCGTTGGATTTATATATAAAACAAAAACAACTTAACGGCTTCTGATGAAATTTTACGGTGATATAGCTTATACATCTGAGTAACATGTAGGCTATTTAAAAAGATATAGTAATACATAATTGGAATGACTGCAGAGCCGCGGGCAAACGCTATTTGTACTTATATTTTTGATGTATGCAGCTGTAGGCACACACATAATGTACATACATATATATATATATACATCCTTTTTTTATACATGTACATTTTTTATAAAGACCTTTTTGTTAACCTTTTTTTAAAAATCATATTTGTGACATATAGAAAAATTTTGGACATTAAAGCGAATAATAATTCAAGGAAATTATTTTATTTATATTTCAAGTAATTAGAGAAATATAATAATACATTGCCGCAACGACCATATTGGTGACCCCGACGTTCCTGTATTACAAAATGCAGAACGAAAATTTTCAAGACGCCGAATTAGGGCATTCGTCTCGGGATGCATCGACGTCTGAAATTCATAAGGTTGGAATCCGTGTACCACCGTTTTATCCTGATGACCCAGAGATATGGTTTGCTCAACTAGAAGGTCAGTTTGCCCTTGCTAATATTACAAATGATGTCACTAAATTTTATTATGTAATTGGTCATATCGAACATATGTATGCTAAAGAGGTTAAAGACATAATTGTCAACCCTCCAGCAACGCATAAATACACAAAACTCAAGTCTGAATTAATAAATAGACTTAGTGCATCAAAAGCATCAAAAATTAAACAATTGCTTACTCTAGAAGAACTAGGCGATAGAAAGCCAACACAATTTCATCGACATTTACGTAATCTAGCTGGCCCTGATTTTCCTGATGAATACTTACACACTATCTGGATTAGTAGACTACCCTTAAATGTTCAAACTGTCTTAGCCGCACAAGCCTCAACATCTTTAGATAACCAAGCAGAGCTTGCAGATCGAATAATGGAAGTTACAGCGCCAACAGCACAGATACACGCCGCCGCCACGTCATCTAACGATTTATTAGACGAGGTAAGAAATTTGCGTAATGAACTTGCGTCCCTTAAACTACAAATGCATAGAAAGAGCCGTTCTCAACACAGAGAAAAAAAATGCTCACGAACAAGATCGCAATCGATAATGGCGACTGACGATTGCCCATACACACCTGGTCGCCTGTTCGTCACCGATCGAAGATCGAAGATCGAGTTCCTAATCGACACTGGCAGCGATGTTTGCGTTTTCCCCCGGTCGAAACTCCACGACCGTCGTGCTCCGACGAACTACCAACTCACCGCGGCAAATGGCTCAATTATAGTGACGTACGGTTATATCAATCTAAATATTGATCTTGGTCTCCGTCGCGATTTCCCGTGGCGTTTTATAGTGGCAAATGTAAATAAACCAATAATAGGTGTAGATTTTTTATCGTTTTTTAATTTGTCTATTAATTGTCGTAATAAATGTCTTATTGATAATACAACCAATGTAGTAGCTAGCAATTTTGTAATTTCTTGTATAAATGTAAATATTTCATCTGTTAAAGTTGTAACAGGTAATTCTTGTTATCACAAAATACTTGATGAATTTCCTGAGATTACTCGTCCAGCAGGTTCTTTGCGAAATATACAACATAATACTGTACACCATATTAGAACAACACCAGGCCCTCCAGTGTCCTGTCAACCTCGTCGTTTAGCGCCAGATAAATTAAAAATAGCTCAGCAAGAGTTCCAAGTCATGTTGGCCAACGGCACTGCTAGGCCGTCAGAAAGCCCTTGGTCATCACCTCTCCATCTAGCGCCCAAGAAAGATAACAGCTGGCGCCCGTGTGGAGATTACAGGAGACTTAACGCGCGCACCATTCCCGACAGGTACCCCATTAGACATATTCATGATTTCACTCACAATATCACAGGATGTAAAATTTTTAGTACTATTGACTTGGTAAAAGCATACAATCAAATACCTGTCAACCCTGACGATATACCAAAAACCGCGATTACCACACCGTTTGGGTTGTATGAGTTCCCCTTCATGACCTTTGGCCTACGAAACGCAGGTCAAACTTTCCAACGATTTGTGGACGAAGTAACTAGGGGGCTCGATTTTTGTTATTGTTATTTAGATGATTTTTTAATTTTTAGTAAAAATGAAGTAGAACATAAAGAACATCTCAACATAATTTTTAATAGGTTAAAAGAGTATGGCATGCTAATTAACACGGGCAAATGCACATTTGGTGTTACTCAAGTAACATTTTTAGGCCATACTATTTCCGCGATGGGCACCAAACCGCTTGATTCTAAAGTTGAAGCTATTAAGGATTTTCCAATACCAAGAGATATTCGCCAATTGAGACGATTTCTAGGAATGATAAATTTTTATAGAAGATTTTTAGTCAATGCGGCTCATATACAAGCTCCTTTACATGCTCTTTTGGTAGGATCAAATAAAAGATCGCAACCTATTTCATTAGTTGGAGACGCACTTAAAGCTTTCCAAGAATGTAAAGAAAGCTTAGCCAACGCGGCACTCTTAGCTCATCCTAATTTCGAAGCCAAACTCTCACTTGTCACCGATGCATCAGATACAGCCATTGGTGCTGTACTTCAACAAAAGAGTGATGAAGCTTGGGAGCCTTTAGGTTTCTTTTCTAAAAAGCTTACGGAATCACAACAAAAGTATTCGCCATACGATAAAGAGCTCCTAGCAATCTATGAAGCTATAAAGCATTTTAGGCATATGGTCGAAGCACGACATTTTGTTATATACACTGATCATAAACCGATTAGTTTTGCTTTTAACGAACGTAAAGTTAATTGTTCACCTAGGCAATTCAGATATTTAGACTTTATAGCTCAATTTACCACTGATATAAGACACATATCCGGCAAAGACAATGTTGTTGCCGATGCACTATCACGTGTGGATGAATTACAACTTCCCATTCCTCTCGAAATTTTAGCTGAACATCAAGCGAAAGATTCTGAATTGTCGAAGTTACTTACAGAAAAATCATCACTCAAACTCGAAAGGAATGAAATTCCCGGAAGTCGCCATTTCGTGTATTGCGACGTCAGTACAACGACTCCAAGATTATTCATTCCTCAATCACTAAGAAGACATATTTTTGACAGCTTACATTCGTTAAGTCATCCAGGCATTAACGCTACAGTTAAATTAATAGCTGATCGTTTTGTATGGCCTGGAATTAGAAGAGACTGCAGATTATGGGCACGATCATGTCAATCTTGCCAACGTGCTAAAGTAAGCCGACACGTATCTGCACCCTTAGGCACATTTAATTTACCTCGTGCGAGATTCAAGCACATCCATATAGATATTGTGGGACCATTGCCTATATCTGAAAATTTTAGATATTGTTTGACTGCCATTGACCGCTTTACAAGATGGGTCGAAGTCATTCCTATGGTCGACATCACTGCCGAAACAACAGCCAAAGCATTGATATCAGGCTGGATAGCGCGTTTTGGTTGCCCTGAGACTATTGTCACTGACAGAGGTCGCCAGTTTGAATCCAATTTATTCAACCATCTTTCCAAGATGACTGGGTTCCAACACAGAGGAACCACCGCATACCATCCAGCTTGCAATGGGCTAATAGAACGCTTCCACAGGCAACTTAAAGCGTCCATCGTGTGCCATGCGCATCAGAAGTGGACCGAGGTGCTGCCTTGGGTTCTCCTCGGAATAAGAAGCGCCTTTAAGGAAGATTTACAAGCTTCTTCGGCTGAGCTGCTGTATGGCGAACCACTACGTCTTCCAGGAGAATTTTTTGACTCCAGTGATTGCGGTACAACAGACGTACTTGATTTTACCGCTAGGTTACGTTCGTTTGCCCAAAAATTACAGCCTGTACCAGCCTCGCGTCATGGTGAGAACAAAATATTTGTTTTTAAAGATCTTAAGACTACCGATCATGTCTTTCTCAGAGAAGACTCGTCGCGTGGCTCGCTAAAACCTGCCTACACTGGCCCTCATAAAGTGCTCTCCAGAAACGACAAAGTCTTCAAATTATTAATAAATGGAAGAGAAGTCACAACCTCAATAGATCGTCTGAAGCCTGCATATTTACTGACTGATAAACCTCAACCTGTCCCTATCCATGATAGTGATGTAAAACATTATAGGACACGTTCAGGACGTCACGTTAGATTCACTGATTTCTATCGCTCTTGACAGACGCTGGAGGGGGGGTGATGTAGGCACACACATAATGTACATACATATATATATATATACATCCTTTTTTTATACATGTACATTTTTTATAAAGACCTTTTTGTTAACCTTTTTTAAAAATCATATTTGTGACATATAGAAAAATTTTGGACATTAAAGCGAATAATAATTCAAGGAAATTATTTTATTTATATTTCAAGTAATTAGAGAAATATAATAATACATTGCCGCAACGACCATACAGCAATCATTAAAGCAATCATCATTCATTGTATTCCTATTTTTGTTCTTTAATTGTTATACAATATCTTGAGTTATTTGTAATTCTATATTTTTATTTATAGTTAAAGGAATCATTCGTGTAATAAAAGAACATTGATAATTCCTTGATCGATTCCGGTCACGGCGCCAAATCTTATTGCGACTAGCCATGATATAATAAGAATTTGTATATTATAGGGATATTTATTAGTGAAAAGGAGCGGTTTGTCGAATACCACCCGTACCATGTCATAACGAAAATAGTATAACTAATATATTTTTAATGTTACCTTCACATAGTGGAAAACAAATACAAGACAGTTTGTAGAGCTTTATTATAGGTGAAGGCAATAAGGTAGGGGACACTCACCTCAAGATGCTTCTCGACGTACTTGACCTGCCGCTCGAGCGCCTCCCAGTGCGGCGCGCGCGGCCGCGCCGCCGCCTGCGCCAGCTGCAGGTTGTCGCGCTCCTCCACGCGCTCCTCCTCCAGCGCGGCCGCGGGCGGCGCCTCGGCCGACTCCAGGAACGCTAGGAGACCTGATGGCTGAATGTTAAATAAACGAAAACATTGATTATTTTTATCATAAGCAAAAAATAATGAATAATTGACATAATTCTGCACTCCATTGCTAATACGAACGAGATAGTTCGATATTCAAGGTACGTTTAGAATTGTGTACGGTACTAGGTACGGTTCGTATAGAATATATGATTATAGACTATTTATTATATTACTGCTAGAATTTCTTGGGTAGTAGCATGAAAGCTTCTTTAATAAACGGGTTATCTAATGCAAAAAGAATTTTGTTTACAGAGAAACAAATAAACAAACTCTGTCTCTTTAAAATTTTAGTAAAGGTAAACATGACTGTTGACGACACACTAACCGATACACTAACCTAACCTAAGAAATTTGAATGCGTTTTTGAAATTCGCCTAGTTTAGTAATTAATGTTTTCGACTTAAGCTAAAAAGACGTACAAGTAAAGTTCTAACAATTCTTATTTTATTTCTATTATTTATACGATTCGTTTTAAATGTTTCATGAGTATTGGTATCGACGAAATTGCGGAGACATACATATAAAATAAAACTGCGACGAAATAAAAAAATATAATGTCATTTAAAATGTCACATATTAAATGTAAGGAATTATAACACAAATATGGTGAGTGAACATGAAAGCAAATGGTATCTCACCATGATGCGGCGCAGCAGGTCGTTGGCGGGCGCGTGGTCGACGAGCCAGAGCGCGACGAGGTGGCGCGCCAGGTGGCGGCGCTGCAGGCGCGCGGGCGCGTACAGCGCGGCCAGCAGGTGGCGCGGCAGCGCGGCCTCGCCCAGCGCCAGCGCCTGCACGCGCGCGCCCACGCCGCCGCCGCCCTCCTCCACCAGCGCGCGCGCCACCAGCCCCGCGCCCTTCACTATCGCGGCCGACGGGTGCTGCCGGCCAACACAACACAACACATCACTGCCTCGTAAGCTCCGGGTTCGACTCCCGACTCCTCAAAGCAATCTCAGTAACAGCCCGGAGTTAGAAAGTAGGAGCTTCCTGTGCCCCGCTAAAGCTGTAGGTGAGCTCTCCATGCTCACCAGAGTATGAGAGTGACAAACACAGTAAGTTCACTTGTGTATAATAACTCCTGCGCCATTGGTGAGACCCCGTGAAATTGGTCACTACAACCTTCATATTATTATCACAGAGATTCAAACATCACAAAGATTTCCAAGAATGTCGGTCTTGTGCACTCCACATCATTGGGTTCCAGGGTTCATCACCAAGTCGTCAGTCCAATTTGTTATAGTCGAGACCTACCCATACTTCATATTCTACTATATAAATTCTCACAAACTATATGTATAGTATATATATATAGTCATATAACAACGACTCTAACTCTAAACTCAAAGAAGGCTACAACAAATGGACGGTTCATCAATATGTCAGTAGATAAGTGAATAATTATATAATAAAATCAAAAATATACCTCAAAAAGTTTAAATATGATGCGGCCTCGACTAGCAACCATCTCGAGCAGCTGGTCGAACTGCTTGCCGTCCGTGGTCTCGCTGTAGGGCACGCACAGCGCGAACGTGAGGAAGTCCAGCATGGCCGCCACCACCAGCGCGCCCGTGCCTGCCGACTGCAATGGAATAAAAAATCATGTCCACATTAATAAATATTAAACGCATATTTGATACATATAAGCCACTCTTCACTTATATATTCATAGCGGTCTATAAAACAATCTCGTAATATTAAAATTTAGTTATTCACTTATGATTATTAATATATGGAGGTTTAACTGCTAAACCTTAATAAAAGACAAGATTTTTTGAACATTACAGGTATCTTTACTAGATATTTAATTCCGCATAAAATTCCATGTAATGACATTCCCAACGTTTTACAGTTAAATGAAAACGCGAACTTTGCTATGGGAACTCGGCTGACACGATGGAATACTAAGTATGTAGTAAGTACTGACCACATGGTCGGCCCACATGAGCAGCAGGCCGTCGAGGAAGGCGCTGGAGGCGAGCATGGAGGCCTTGTTGAGCTGCTCCTGGCGCAGGTCGGGCTCGGCGTGCATGGGCTGCAGCAGCGCGCACAGCGCGTCCAGCGCCGCGTGCGAGCACGCCGCGCACTCGCGCCGCAGCGCGCCCACCACCGCGCTGCCCATCCACTCGCGGAAACTGCACGCAATACAAAATACTATATTTATATAATATAATTAGTACCTAGTACATAAGTAGTAGGTAATTTTATCATAGACACTATATCGCATACTACCGACTTACCCTCTTACCCTCTTTTCGCTATTGCAGAAATGTTCTTTTAAATACATTTGCCGGTACGACATATGGCGCCACCTAATTAATTGTACTATATCTATAATTTTCGTGCATATGCAAGCAATAAGTTGACAAAGTCTTATCGCAATTGGATGAACGGTATGGCACTTGGCAACGCATGAAATACGAACAAATATTATTTTTTATATATGTATTAGATTTTATTTAAATTCTTGTTATTCTAAATCATCGATCAAAAAAATACTAGATACACAATCAACGACAAATATATCCTCACTGGATGAGCGCTCATTTGAACATTCAAGCGCGCTTTTATTTTTTTTTTTGTGAAAACAACTTTAAGCATTGCATTTAAGGTTCAATTTTCATTGCTGTATATTTATTTCAACTAGAATAATTACCTAAACACAATACAGTTTTAAGAGAACTTTTGCATGGTATTGTGTATCTAGTACTTTTTCGATCGATGTTCTAAATTATATTTTATTAAAACTCCTTGTTAATAAACAAAACTTGAGTGTACAATTTACCCAGACAAAGCGGTGAAGGCCGCGAAGCCGACTTTGCTCGCGCACAGGCGCCGCAGCGCGTGGAACTGCGCCTCGAGCTCGCGCAGCGACAGGCCGGCGCCGGCGGGCGCGCTCGCCATCATCGCGGCCAGCGCGCCCGTTATCAACTTCTCCTTGTTCTCCGCGAACAGACGCTGTTGGTGGACGACCCGTATAATAAAATTATTATAAAACTTTACAAATTTTCAATGGATTTCGATATAGAGATTGAAAAATATATCAATGCAAATAGTTTTGTAAAGAAAATTTTAATTTCAAGAGTTATTTACATGTAATTTATAGTGAGCGGTTAAACGTACTCTACATATTTTACAGCGTTATGTACAAAGCGTGATTAGCATTATTTACATTGTTTCTTTCTTACATAAACTTGAACATGATCCAACTATATATTATTATCCTACATATTATATTTAATGATATAATACAAAACATTGTGTTGTGAATACAATGAAACATTTTAACTTTATTTCTAACTAGATCAAATACATCTTGCAATTCCCTGTATTAATAAAATTATGTATCTAGCAATTACTTAAAAGGCTTAAAATACCTTCATCCCAATAAAGGTAAATGAAACGTGAACCCCAATGAAAAAAGTAGAGTCGACCTTAGGTATGAATTATTGGATATATTTCTTAAGTTAAGCTATTCATTGATTTTAACACAAATTTTGTAATCTAAGGCCAGCTCTTACATTGCAAGTAGGCGAGGGACAGATAATAATATTGTAGGGACTTACAAGATCCCACGTAAGAAACAGCCACAACAGGGGGCTAACCTACAATGCAACAACATCAAATTAACATGCCCGTACATCGCACGACTAGAACAATACAATTCATCAACTTTTCTATTGCATAATACTTTCTTAGAATTACGTAAAATATTTGATGGTCACGAGAGAGACAGTCTCTCACGTGACCATGTTCGCTGTAAAGCATTCGAAACGTCGGGAAACAAAATATAAAATAAAACCGTAACAATATCCGAAAAAATAGTTTAATTTAAAATTTTCTATTGCAATTATAAAAAATGTTAAAAGAAATCTAAATAACATATTATGGCATAATCATGAAATAATTTTTATTCAGAGTTTAAGGTAGGTTATGGATTCAATTCTCGACGAACAAATATTGTCATTTAATAATAATTTTAATATATAATGTCTTCTCGAAAAATATAATAATATTCAATTATATACTAATAGTAATTTGACACGTTTAAGAATTTAATTTAATAATTAACTAAATTTAAAGAACGTGCAAATGTTCATCATAAGCATTCGCTTTGCTATAAAAAAATGTTTGTTGATATAATATAATAATATATTATACATCTTTTATTCAGTTAATCAGTATTGTAGGATATTCTTAAAAAATATTTTTTTAAATAGTATTTTTCTTGACTGTTGAGTACGTTTTATTGTTCTGGTAGTGCGATATGAGTATGATGTAGCAATAGAATGTGATAGAGGCAGAGTACACATACAAAAGGACAACTCCACAGAAACATTGTTTGTGTTTACCTTTTAATTGACTCCACGCTTAGAAAACTATTGTAAACTCGTTTTAGCAGTTTTTTTATAAGTAAGCACCGGAATTTCATACAATTAATAGCTATCCTGGGAAAGTAGTATAATCCCAGAGGGATTCAAAATAAAAAAAATATATGGCATCTTAGTTAAATCCACTCAGGCGAAGTTTTCTTTCGCCCACAAAGAATTTCTTCATTATCATAAATCTTCACTGCTGATGTGTATTTCTCGGGCCAATAAGATAGACATTTAAATATGTACATCCAAGATTATTTTGATTTTACATCCGAGTAACGAGTAGGTACATACTTAATAATAATAATCATGCCTAGTCGAAAATGATCTTTGCCCCCAAAAGTAATTATAGATCGCCCCCGAATTTAGGAATTATAGAATATTTTCTTTGCATATAAATTTGTTTCTAAAATATATAATTTTTTTCAGCAAATATTATAAAATAATTTTAGTCATTTCGTATATTAGTGGTAGAGTAGAGAAAGAGGCATATTCTAACACCAAGTGCAATGTTATATGAAGTTGTCTCTCTGTAGGTATTATATTTAATTGTGGCAGAAGTAAATGCTTATGTTCTAGTGATGATATAATATTAATGAAATATTCAAATTAACAGACAAAAATATTTAGTTGATTAAAAACCTAATTTTACTGGTCACTAAGACATTACTAAATAGTACGAAGTGAAAACAATGAGGAAAAAATAAATCTCCAGGATTTTTAAAAATAAAATTTGAAGTCAATTTTTATACAATGTAGGTTTTTTTGGCTTTATTTAATTTTGTAAAAGCTATGAGAAGTAAAACTATAAAAAAATACATTAATTATGCGGAAGCAGTTTAAAGTATTTTGTGAACAAAACAAACTCACATCTTGACTGACGGAGTATATGAGACCGCTGTAACCGACGTTAGCATTAAAACGTTCGATCACTTCAGCTCTTGACATCCCGACAGGATTTTGAAATAATCTGCAAACATAACATAGAATTAATATTTTTTTTCATGTATGGTTCAAATTACAAAATAAATCAAAATAAATAATGTTAATAGAACATGTATAATGCATGTACTTATATCGAAGTTTATTTTTAAGCAAGCATATCAAGATGAAAAAGTTTATAGGCATAATACGATCTAGCAAATTTTTTTTATTAAATCAATTAATTGGCTAGCCGGTGAAAAGATCTTATCTATGCACCAAACAGTCAGTTTCGTTTACAATAGATTTGAATCCATTACTGTATAAATATCAATTTTTCACACACACTACGCGCGGTAATTACGAATGACGCACCTATGTCGCGTATATATTATATATAAAATGTTGTGTGTTTTTAACTCTTTTGTTTTTATCGTATCTTAAAAAAAACACCAATGTTTTGTTATGATCTATATATTAACGTGATAATTTTTTCCGACATAGGAAACTTCTCCATTCACAATTTTCGCTATTTCCCACATCTCACCGATATATCGACGTGTAGTGTAGACGGAGCAGTGACTAGTACCCACCTGAGATGGTTGGACTCGGTCTCCTCGTCCACGGGGTGGTGCAGCGGGCCGAGGCGGTACCCGCGCGGCGTGCGGCCCGAGCGCACGTGCACGTCGCGCTGCCCCGCCGACCGCACGCCGTCCACTAGCGACGCTAGCAGGGCGTCTCTGATCAAAAAAAATATATTATGTCTTAACATTTTAGGAAAGCAGCTTCACGATTTTCTTACAGGGAAATGCTTAGGAGATACTTAAAGGGTAGATTATTATCTATGCCCATCTTATGGCTTAGTATAACAATCTACATCTGAATAAAAAAAGTAAATAAACATTTTTTTCGTCTAGATTACATAATAAAACTAAAGAGCAGATATTAGTCTGGTCAAAATAGACATTTCAAATAACAAAAACTCCGGCAAAGCTGAATTTTGATAGAGACCTTGGCTACACCAGTAAAAATAAAGTGCCAAAAGTCCCCATCGATCCCACGTTTGCTAAAAAAGTTATTCAAGGTCAAAATTTTCGGTTTTTTGGATCTTTGTCGAAAACGGTAAGTTTTATCAAAAATATAGTCCAACCAAATTGTAGATCATAAAATGATCTACAAAAATATAATAGTTGTAATACTTTTCCTAACAATCACCATTCCTACGATATCGCGATTCTATAAGTTGAAAGTGTTACATTCTACCTTGAATAACTTTTTTAGCACACATGGGATCGATGGGGACTTTTGGCATTTTTTTTCTACTGGTGTACCCAAGGTCTCTGCCAAAATTCCGCTCTGTTGGAGTTTTTGTTATTTGATCACTATTTTTATGTCTAATTTGATCGGACTATATAACATACCTTTCACCAGCTAAATATGTCCGAGTCTGTCCATTTAAATATTCAATCGAAAATTTCTGAGGGTGGTCTGGATCTCGGACTAAAGCAAAAACGTCACTCAGCGGCCGCAGGCAAACTACCTAAAATAAAAATGACGTCATAATAATTCCATAAAAGAAACCAAATAAATGTTATAAAAATAACGAAATAATATTAATAAATTACAATTACAATGAAAATGGAAATGTGTCAACAAAAAATTTAACTACGTATGTAATTTATATATTCGTCACTTATAATTTTCTTGATCTGGTTGATTTAGGATGGGGCCTGGGATCCTGGGTTCGAGTCCTGAGCTGCCCGATTTAATCATTGGGTTCTATATTAAGAAATTCTTAATCCAGTAATGGTACAGAGTTAGACAATAAACCATACTAATATTATAAATGTGAAAGCATGTTTGTTTGTCCTTTTTTCACGTCAAAGCAGAGTGACGGATTGGCGTGATTTTTTTGTGTGGAGATAGTTGGAGAGCTGGAGAGTGACATAGGCTACTTTTTACTGGGGAGATTTCTCATTCTCATGAGAAAACACGTTATAATACAACCTAAAAAATATTTATGATTTGAATTACTTGAACTTAATATTAATACTCTTCAATACAATTAAACAAATACGTGTTTTAGTATTTCAGCGAAGCCGCGAGTTCTGCTAGTATATAATATATAAAGACCTACAGTATATTAGTCCTATACCTTGCTAGTTACACATGCTGTATTAGCTTGGCGTCATATCAGATTACGATAGTGAGTGCACATGCGTTAAGTACACTCGTGAACTAAAGTCTGTTAAAGTTATTTTTAAAATTTTAATAACATAACTTTTGATACATTAAAAAACCTTAATTTTTCCCCCTGAATATAATTGTGAATATAAGGGAAATCCAAGTAAAACAGTGAAAAATAGTAAGTAAGTAATATAATTATTTAAATGGTAATATGCCTTACAGAATAAGTCTGAGGATCTCTCTCCAAAATGCATGTATCAGAAAGACAAAGGGTTCGCCGCATCGGTTCCATATGACGCGCTGGATTCACTTTGTGGACCAAGAATTCACTTAACGATGTTTGATGTTGATCGCCACTGCAAAGTATAAAAAAATGTGATTACACAATTTTAACCTTATATAAGAAGATAATACATTAATGTGTCTTCAAAGGTTCAAAGTTCTTAGCCCAATTTTTCCATTATTCTTTACTTTATTTACTGGTTTATTTTTGTTTTTAAATAATTTCTTTGAAATCAAAAGATTTCATGAACTTTGCCAGATTTAATTTACATAATTATCAAATTTAAAATATTAAACATAAAATAATATATGCAAAAAAAGTGTGTTTCCCCATTTTCCTTTTCTTTTGCAAAGCCAAGATCAAATCTGCTATTATTAAAACATTATTTATTTATTTATTTATACTTTATTGTACACCACAATCATAAAGTAAATAGAGTTAACAAAATATCAAAAGAAAAACAAAAGTGTGTACAAAAGGCGGTCTTATCGCTAATTAGTGATTTCTTCCAGACAACCTTTGGGTAAATAAATATGGAAGACTAGACAGGATGGGTGGTATAAATATTATATACAATACATACCACAATACAACCTAATACTTAGAAATGCTACACATATATCTATATATATAATATAATATCTATAATATATATCTATAAATTATACTAATACATATTTAAATAATTAATATAAAGGTTGCACAATGTCGACTTCTCATTTAGAGAGATGATCTAGATAATGTAATCTAGATAATCATTATGTTTAAACATTAATGAAAGTGATGATACCATTCTAGGTAACAAAACTGGAATAAATAGAACAGAAATGGCGAAAGTCACATGAATCATAATATGGTGACTTTATATATAGGATATATTGATAAAATCAGTATTAATTAATTAATTTAAATACACTAACACTTTGAAAATAATAAAATAATTAATATTGTATGCTTAGTTAGTTTAGTTAGTTAGTTAAGCCCAACTTTAATATGTTTCAATATTTATTACGAAATCAATTATGAAAAAAATAATAAATCCTATAGTGGTTACTTTGTTTGCGAGTTCAATTTTTACTTATCCTTAAAGCTTAATTTACGAAAATTATTTTTGAAATCTACTATCTAAAACAATATATGTATGTATTTATAGCTATTTGAATTATAATTGAAATTGATAAACTCAAACAACATCACCTGCTTATCACTTCTAAATATTCCTTATCTAAAAGCTATTACAAAAAATTATATGCATATATCTTACTGTACTCAAATTTCTATTACTCATATATAAATTCAAGCAAAATCAACATGTTTAAATTCTACAAATTGAACCTAAAAATATTTATTAAAAACATGATTGTAAGCTTCACATAATAACATATATAGCTTTTATTTCCATGAAAAAATTACTAAACCAATTGAAATGAAATTGGGCCTTGTTCTTAATTGAACCATATAATAAAATAAGCTCTATTAAAATCATCCTAATTAGACAAACACAAGCCAAACTGAATTTCATGTACTAATTATTTTACATTTTAGTCTCATTTGTAGACTGTAAGCTAAACACAAATAAATAATACTCAGTTGAAACCTGTGCCTAATTAATATTATATGCTTAACAATTTAATATAACATTATAAGTATTATATAAAGTATATATATTTACCTGTATTTACCAAAGCGTTGGTTGTGATAGTCATCAAGTGTAATAGTAGCTGACAGTACTTTGATACTTATGCTCATTGTCAAGCTAGCCATTTCAAGCATTTTATTTATTATAATCTGATGATCAAGAACATTAGAAAATAAGTGAAGTCGGCTATAACCACCAACAGCCAACACAAAACCTCCCGGTATATCCCGTACTGGAAGGATGCCTTGTATATCACAGTATGGATAGCTTGCAAGCAGTGTATGTGTTGATGGATCTAGTTGCTCAAGAGAACATGGTCCCACTTCAAGAACTATTGGTAACCGTGTACCACTCCAATGGTGTTTATATGCTTGATATCTCTGAAATAAAATTTAGAAATTTCTTATTGATATTGTTTATCCATTACACAAACATTATTTCATTAACATAATAAAATATATAAATGAATTTTATTTTGGTATGTATAGTGAGGTTGAGGGTTCAAGCTGTGACATATATAAAAAAATTTAGTCCAAATGTTGAAATGTATCCTTATATTGTAAATTTATATTCAAAATTGAATATTAATTTATAAATAAGAAATAACATATAATTAAAAATTCTTACAAAAATATCCTTTGGTTTTTCAGCAAACAAGTGCCTGTATTTAAAAGCTTCAGTTAAAATAAGACATTTATGTTCTGATGAAAATTTCATTGAATCTACTTTCTTGTCTTTCTTCATGACAAGTGTAAAGTCATGGTTGTTAGCAGAATTGGAATGCTTTGCTGAAGCAATGGTAACCACATCTGAATATTGCCATTTGTTTGTTACTTCCAAGCGATCAGGATTGTATGTGGTGATGCCATGAGTGCCTATAGAGAATACTCTCTTATATTTGCCTTTCCAGGAATGTTTAGTGACAAGGAAAGTTGCCACATCTTGATTGTCTTTAAGTGGAATCATCTTAACATTGCCTATAACAAAAGAAATATTTTATTTAACTATTTACTATGAAAAATTATTACAATATGACAGTAGTAAACTTTATTCAACATGTAGTTTTTAGTATCAGGGTATCCCAATAAAAAAATACGTTAATTGACAAAATTGGTGATTGAAAAAGCATAACAAGTAATATGTGTCAATATCATTAATTGCAATTAAAATCGGTAAATTATTTCTTTATAATAATTCAAGTTTAATACGTATATTATAATAATTACATCAATAAGTATCCTCCCCTTTGTAAATACGGAAAAGACGGATATTGGAGACGTGTAAACAATATGTTAAACAAAATAAACTATCAAAAAGAGTGTAATACGGCTATATTAAAATACTTACAGGTTTTAGTTGAACCAATAAAATATATTAATTCATCTAGTATCTAGTAGGATTAACATAGTATACAAAACATTCAGCAAAATATGATAAAAATGATCTCAAAACTAGCCGACCAATCGCCAATTTGACGTTTTATTTATTATTGCCAGGCACAGACACAGCATTCACTATTCAGTTTAATGAATACGTAATGTATAAGTGAAAGTAGCAGGTACTTTAATTATACTGTGTGCTAAAATAAATAGTATCGATAATGAGTCCATAAAAGTAAAACTAAAAAAGACTTTGTCCATTTTTTTTATATTTTCCAAATAAAAAATAAAACATTTTTCTTATCTATATTTATGTGTGTCACATTAAATGATTAAGTACGTTCGATACTTCGGTCCGGTAGATTTAATTCTCCACAATAACTTTGTAACTTTGTTGTTGTAGGCTTTAAATAATTAGAATTAATAACAAATATTGTTAAATTACATTATCTATGTAGAATTTGAAATTTTTGTACTAAAATAAATATATCTTGCCGAAATCATCTTTGCTTGTGTAAATTGAAAATAATATAATCACATTTCAAAACTTCACTGCATACAACTTTCTGATTTCCGATACAGTCAGCCGTAATCTGTCACTTTCATTAAAACTTGAAATTTCGTCACCAATAGTTTGGTTGCGTTATTCATTCAAAAAAATATATTTTTCACTTAAGTTACATTATTTCTATTTTTATATTACAATGGTTTTAGATTTAGATTTGTTTCGTGCTGACAAAGATGGTAATCCAGACAAAATTCGCGAAAACCAACGTAAACGCTATAAAGACGTTGCTTTGGTGGATATTGTTGTGGAACAGGACACCTTATGGAGAAAATTACGCCACGATGCCGATAATTTAAATAAACTTAAAAATGTATGTAGCAAAGAGATAGGGCAAAAAATGAAAAATAAAGAACCTGTCGGACCAGAAGACGAGCCAGTGCCTCAAGAAATCTCAGATAACCTTATCAATCTTATTGGAGAACAACTTCGTCCTCTTACAGTAAACCAAATAAAAAAGGTATTTTCGTAATATTCTAAAAAAAGTTGAAAACATTTTAAGATTTTGTTAAAACTACGTTTGCATGTGGTAGAATATATGAAAATTAATTATCCGATTGTAATATAAAACGATTTAGTCATCTAATTATATGCAGCTGCTGCATCGCAGCATTTTTAAAACTGTCCTGATGTTTAACTATCATAATTATAGGTGAGAGTACTTATTGATGAAGCAATCACAAAAAATGAAGAAGCTCTATTAACAGCAGAGAAAACACGTTCCTCAGCCCTAAGGGAGGTGGGTAATCATTTACATGAGTCAGTACCTGTAGATGATGATGAGGATCACAATGCTGTTGAGAGAACTTTTGGTGATTGTGCTGTCAGGCAAAAGTATTCTCATGTGGACCTCATTTGTATGATAGATGGTAAGTTAGTAAAAAAATACATCCTGAAAGAAAAATTAAAATCATGTGGTTACTAATAATTTATGTAGAAGGAATGTTTGCTGTGATTCTAAATTCTTATAAGTGTATTCTATTTACACTTGCCATTCTGTCTATTCTTTTGTTGTTTCAATTTAACACTTGATCATTTATAACATAAAATAATATCATAATTATACAACAAATATATACATCTGTTGCCATATATGTATAAACTCTTAATGTATATCGGAACACTACAACACTTGTTCAAACAACAGAAAAAATATTTGTAAATTTTTAATTATAAAGTATATAGAAAAGTTACAAAAACATATGTTACATTTTTAATAAATGATTGTTATATTTATTGTAATATTTTTTAGGTATGGATGGGGAGAGGGGTACTGCAGTATCAGGTGGACGAGGGTACTACCTTAAAGGTCCTGCAGTTTTCCTTGAACAAGCATTAGTGCAGCTCTCTCTAAGAATCCTTTTGAAAAAAGGATATACACCACTCTATACACCTTTTTTTATGAAAAAAGAGGTGGGTTATTGCTACTAGACTTGACTGTAAATCACACTTGTTCAATATATTGATGTTATAGAGCTTATTGACAAGAAGATAGTATAACATTTTTTTTTTAAATAAGACAAAAAAGAAATTTAAGAAAAAAAATATTGTAAAAATAGGATGTATAATTATTTAAAATGTATAATGATTAATGAAGATTAATGACCTTATTTTAGTGAATATTTGATAATATTCATTCTTTTAATATTCATTCATTTTCCTAATAATTGTATTTGTTACTTGTACATTGTTAGGTTATGCAAGAAGTAGCGCAATTAGCTCAATTTGATGAAGAACTATATAAGGTGATAGGAAAAGGCTCTGAGAACAAGGGAGATGCAGCTGTGGAGGAAAAATATCTCATTGCCACATCCGAACAGCCTATAGCTGCATATCACAGGGACGAATGGCTTCCAGAATCTTCTTTACCCATAAAGTATGAATATTTCTTTTAAATAAACATATACAAATAAATTATATAATACAATTTATAATTTTTATGTTTATTTAGATATTCTGGATTATCCACATGCTTCAGACAAGAAGTTGGATCACATGGTCGTGATACACGCGGTATCTTTAGGGTGCACCAATTTGAAAAGGTAAAATTTTAAAACTAATTGTCATTAGTTTTCAGTAATTGTTATCCATTATTAATTGTCATGTAAGATTCTGATAGACAGAGCTGCATAGTGGGAGAAAGTTTGTGTTTCTAGAAAAGCAAAGATAATAACGCATAATCACACTGCTTTTTCTTTTGTTGATAAGTTAAATTCTTTAGACTATTCTGGATTCGAAATAAATTTATACATATGTATCTGCCAATATACATTTATTATGATTCAAATATCAGTTAAATATGAAAACAACAACATAATTTAAAAAGTACATGTTTTTACTAGGTAGAGCAGTTCGTTCTAACATCTCCTCACGACAACAAATCTTGGGAAATGATGGATGAGATGATCGCTAATGCAGAAGAGTTCTACCAAATATTGGGTATACCATATCGTGTTGTAAACATCGTGTCAGGGGCACTTAACCATGCGGCAGCTAAGAAGTTGGACTTGGAAGCGTGGTTCCCGGGATCTGGCGCCTTCCGTGAGCTGGTCTCATGCAGCAACTGCTTGGAATACCAAGCTAGACGTTTGCTTGTCAGGTACTAATTTATTTTAGTGATATTGAATATGCATAAATTGTTATAAAAGTATAGAACACAATTACAGACATTAATAAATTATTATACATATTCATTTTTAAATATCAAATATATCTATCTATGCAGATAAGCAATTGAAGTCATTGTAATGCCAAAATAAGAGATTTTTACTTAATGCATATGAAGTAATATAGTACTTATAAGAAGAACATAATTTTTAAAATTTTTGTTTGTCTGTCTGTCCTGGTTAATCTCCGAAACGGCTGGACTGATTTTGACGGAGCTTACATTGGCAGATGGCTTGTATTATAAACAAGCATTAGGGTTTTGCTCCAAAAAATTGAAACGTACCTATGAAGCACCCAAGTGAAGCGAGGGTACGTTTTTTTCTAAATATCCTTCCTGTTGTGTATGTATTTAGGGTAATTAATGTATATAAATCAATGATCCGCAGATACGGTCAGACCAAGAAGATGAATGCAGCTACGGAGTACGTGCACATGCTCAATGCGACCATGTGCGCCACCACGCGCGTCATCTGCGCCGTACTGGAAGTTCATCAGAGCGAGCGCGGTATTGAGGTAACTTCTTCCTCTTTACCTGCTACTATTATTGACTTTAGTGTTTGCAATTTATACCTTCCGATTTTATTCAGATTTATTTATATACACCGATTTTATATTTAATTATATATAATATTAATAACATACGTTATTACTAGCCACTGTGTATTTGTAATAATAAGTAAAAAATATTTATTTTTTATAATCCATTCAAATAAATATTTATTCAAATAAATTCATATTATATAAAATGATATATTACAGATGCCAGAAGCTTTGAAGCCATGGATGCCAGAACAATACCAGGAATTCATACCGTTTGTGAAGCCTGCTCCAATAGACATCGAGGCGGCCGCTGCCTCCAAGAAGGGCAAGAAAGAGAAGAAATAGACATAAATGTCATTCAATACCTGTATTTACTTATCAAGCATTTAATTTATTTTTATGCTAAGCTTAAAATGTTGCATTATGCATTTGTTTATCTAATAAACAGTCCGAATTATTGTTTCATTATAAAATTCTGCATTTGCACAATATAACAATCTGTTTTATTTTCAACACAAACTGAATTTGCTTAGTAATTGAAATGGACGTTCTTATCTTAGCCATTAATTAATTTTATCTCTATGCACTATTAACAGCGTTACAAGTTATTAATTTAAATATTGACTTTAAAAAGATTCATTGATTAAAACAAACATTTTGTATTTTATAATTTATTGTGACAATCATATTTTATATTTACAACTGTCAAACATATATACATGTTTCTTCAGAATTCAATGTATAAAATTACTAACGGAATTTTCTATAATAAAATCACAACATTAAATTTATTTCTTTCACTTCAATAATATATTTAACGGTAAAAAAATCTGAGTCGCCATTCAAGTTCTGCCAATTTAAGATATATGTAGTGACATCCCGAAGGTACATATTTTCAACCGACTTCAAAAAGAAGGTTCTCATTATATAATATATGTAAATATAAGGTGCGAGGTAACGTGCCGGAGAGGAAATCGGAACATCTTTCTTTATATATTAATTGAAATCCGTGACCTCTGATATAAACAAGTTGTAAACAACAATTGTCGTCACAGTCGGCATCATTATCGCTAGCACATGTATTATAACTGTGTTCTGAAAAATTAGACTTCCTAAGCATCCAATGACGTTATTTTTTTGTGCATTCAATTATAGAAACAACTTTATTTTGCATTTAATTGAAACAAATATTGAGACGTTAAAAACATTTATCCTATTTTTATTGTGACAACAAACTCATTACTTAATGATTGGCCTAAAGTCTAAACCAGAATGTATCTTTTTGGGATCTATTTGTTAATTTTACACAAACATCAATAACACCATCTATTGACATTCATTTAAACCATTTTTTTATTGTTTATGAAAAGATCCCTTAATATCTATACATATAAATAAAATTGAAGTGTGTCTATGATATCAAAATATAACTTTTCTCAAGTACATAAAGTTGTTTAAATGATACAGTACCTAAAGAACCCTTTTTAAATTTTTTTTGTCTGTCTTTCTGTTTGTCCGCGGTAATCTTTAGAACGGTTTAAGCAATTGTAATGGAGTGTGTGTAATGTGTATGTAACTCCTAAGGTATACTCACAATAACTATTTTTATCAATTGAAAACGAACCTAGGTATGCACCCGTGCGAAGCGAGCATAAGACGCTATTACTTAATAAACTTTGAACAAGTTAAAGCAAAGTACTTAAAACTTTTTCTACTTCCAATGATTACATTTTTTAAATATTTTAATGTGGCAGTTGAATACATTATTTAAAATAGCATCTACAAGGATTTGAACCTGCAACTCCGTTTGTATTTAGTTTAGTATTACAAAATTATAAAGCCAAAGACACTAACTTATTTTATTTATGGTATTACTTCTCCCCAACTTTGCAAAAAATATTCAATATTTGCACAGAAAAAAAATATTTTAACATTTAAAAAGCTTTTGAGTATATAATATAAAATACTACGATAATTACAATCTACTACATGATTACATTTATGGTTACATTGTATTTTCATTTCTGGTGCAAATGGCACATATTTATAGCAGATTAATAATTTTGAGATTCCAATATGTTTAACCAATTTTCTTTTTATGTCATCTTTAATTTACATAATATATTATTAAATGAATCTTATAAATTGAAAATTTATCCTTACTCTCTTTTCATAACATTGCTATTTAAATCACAGAAATCTTAGATATTTTTTGTATATTGGTTAGTTAATGCATTTTATTCAAGCTCTTTTTACATGCAGTTATTATAATTCTATTATCTATAATATAGTCAAGCAAAATTCAATATTTTGATTTTACAACAATGTTCTGTTAATGAAAAATGATTTCATAAAATATTGCATCATTAAGATGAAAACAAACATTGCAATTTTGTATCACACAATCCATGACTCACGTTGATAAATTCCTTTTCTAAACTTAATGAGTTATGTAACTATCTCAGAATATTAACTAGAAAGTAATATTTTTTTCAAATATGTAATGATAATTATTCTGAGTTTGACAAAATGTCAAAAAACATTTGCTGCTATAAATTATATGTGTAAAGTTACTTTAAAACTATTTTTCTTTTTTATTTATATTTAGCCATTTAGATAAAGAATGTAGTTGAATGTTTAATAATAGCTACATTACTTCTTATCTAGTAGCTTCTGATAAAGTTTATGATTTATAAAACTCAATAACATACCAGAAATAAAAATGAGCTTACATATATAAGTATACAGTATAATGCTTTTAATATTTAACTTTTAATTCCAGTGTTTACTAACATGCAAGTTGAGCCTTTTGCCTACACTTATGCATCAGAGCTCTATAAGTAAATTGACGACGAGCAAGTATACGCATTTGTTTCAAAAATGTATCCAAATCAATAACTTCTTTGCGTAATGCTTCACCCATGTAGTAGATGGCATCTTCTAGAGTAGCTTCAAGAGCAAAAGCATTCAACAGTTGTGAATATAGTGGCGCAATAGTCACAACCGCTTCATCAACATCAACACTCTCTTGCTCACCTAAATGTTCCAATGCAGCCTCCAGTTCTTTTTCTTTTTCTTGTAAAGTAGCAACATTTTTATCAAGTTCTGCTCTTTCTCTTTGTAATCTTGTTAATATATCCTCTAATCTAGTTTTACCTTCCCTCAGCTCTTGCTGGGTTCTACGTAATGTTTCAAGCTCAGCTTGTGACTGTTGAGATTGTTCTTTAAGTCTTCTTCTTAATTTATCTTCAACAGCAGATAATAAAGAAGCTTTAATATGCTCTTCAGTTATTGTTCCACTCGTTTCTGGTCCTGGATAACCAGTTGTTGGTTTAAATGGGGTTGGGTTTGAAGGAGAAAATGGAATGCCATTAGAAGTAACAGATCCAGGATAAGGAGAACCGAAACTTGGATATGGCAAATTTGATGGTGTAGGATATGGAGTAACATTCGGGAACCCTGTTGGAGGTGTACTTACAGCAGGATAAGGATAACCTGCAGGTTGAGGCATAAAAGAATTAACAGGGTAGGGTGGACGGGTTTCATTACGAGGCTTAGAAAATACTGGGGGTAATTCCCCAAAAGCTGCTATCATGCACTGTATAAGTTGTTGTAGTGTAGATGTTCTCTGATCCCACTCATGTAGGTACGGCAAGTATACTTTTCCATTATGGTCAACGTATTTAGATACCTTAATCGACATGTCTGCTGTCGGTTTTACAAAACATAGTGGTGCAGCCTGTGGGTGTTTATCCATCAACCAAATACACACTGGGATATTGTAATATGCACCTTTGAAGTTCACAGGAATTGTACCCTCAAGGTTCAATAAATCTTTTCTAACGCCATTGTTAAAAACAAATCCTTCTAAACGATAAGTGAGACTACGATATACTTGAATTACACTAATCACCTCTCGTAGTGTAATGTCCCTATGCTTGTAATTCGATAGATGCGACCTTAAAATAGCCTCGTTGTGGTCCATGATGATAAGCACTTGTACAAAGTACAGGAACAAAATTTAATGAAATTCTTTAACAATTTAACGAAAGGCGACCAACTAAATAATTTGACAACGACGTATCATCAATATTATTCATCTGTTATTGTGAATCTGTATTCTAAAATTAACAAAGAATCCTGTTTCTTATCTACCTATTTAATTTATAAGTATTATGGCTGTTCTATGTCTATGACCCAACAAAAAATATTTTTGCGCCAAAAGCTGCTCTGTTATTTAAGCAGGCCATTTTTTAAATTAATAGTGCATTGACGGTTTAATTATTATTGGTCGTTGGTTGGACATTGTTGGCTTAATGAAAACATTTATAATTATACGTTAATAATTTATCGAAAATCAAAGAATGAAATTTGGCATAAAGTCAGCCAGAAAATAATATGTAATTAATAATTATATATTCAAAACGGATTTAAATACGCGTCTTGCATATTTTCATAATAGTATATTTTCAATATTATTAGCACATGCTAATTACAGCGCAGGAAAACTTCATGAAAAAGTCTTCATGATCTACTATCGCAGATATCCTAACAAGCCTAACCCCAACCTAACACGTTTTCCTTTCCTTACTTCATTTTTTATAAATAATCTTTTTTGTTAGTTCTATAATTCTTTAACACTCATAACATCAAATATAATATGCAGTAGTTAAATCATTTTAATTTTAACTATTATTATTATTATATGTATACTAACAACTCACCCTCGCTCCGCTCGGGTTCATCCCTAGTTATGTTTTAACGTTTAGTTCAGAGATGAGATATTTTCCCGCAGTAAAAAGTATCCCTTATGTTAACCCGGGTAACCAGCTATCATCAAACCAAAATCCGTCCAGTGGTTTTCCCGTGATGCGGTAACAGACAGACAGACAGACAAAAATTCTATAAACTATAGATTTGGCTTCTGTATCGATAATAAAATCTATTTCAATAAGATTTTCCAAAAAATATTTAATGTACAGATTCGGCTTAGTTACAATTTTATTATATGTATAGATTAGTCTGTTTTTTGAAATGTTTATGAAAAAATAATAACAAAAGCGTTAAATGATCTCAGGCAAAGAAAAGAACTATTTAGCCACATACTAATTACATATTTTGTCAAAGAATTACTATCAACCAAGTTTAAATTAAATCCAATAAACAATGTCCAAATAAATGAAAATTGATAGGCTCCTGGCTCAAGTGTAGCACATATATTTCTATTAAATATTTTATAGGATCATATTTATTTGTTATTTTGTGCATAAACATGAATTCAATTGATTTATTATTTAACATTTTGAATTAAAATTTAACTTAAGTACGTAATTATTCGTTGGATTTATTTAAACATTTATAAAGTATTTTAATTTCCATCAAGTAAATGCTGATCCATAAAGGTACTCATAATATCGAAGTATTTATCTTATATTTTTATTAGCTTTAGTATTGTTTTAATTTATATTTCAGTGAATACATTTAAAAAAGGATCTAATTAAGTCTTTCGTTGCAAAAAAAAAATTTTTAAGAAATTGGGCTTGTTCTAAAATAGATGAAATACAAAAATACAATACGAAAAATATAGTAATAAATCACCCAGGAAAATAGTGACATATTGAATGTGGAGGAGGAGTGTAATATATATATATATATATATATATATATATATATATATATGTGAGCAAGTGATTCTATAAATGTTGTTAATATTGTTATATAGGTCTCTTCCAATTACATCCATTTTTCCCTATTCTGCGTTGCTCCCGTCCAGTTTTTTCCCGCCACCGATATTATGTCGTCTACCCATCGTTTTTGTGGTTTTCCGACGACTCTATTTCCCTGTGGACCCGTCCATTTAGTTGTTTTGAGAGTCCATCTCTGCCCGCTGGTCAGTATATCTCGCCATTTTAGTGCTTGATGTAGAGCATCTATGAGTTTTGTCTTATTTCTTATTTCTTGGCTTTTTATTTTGTAAATTTTCCTTAGGCTCAGCATACTTCTTTCCAGTGTCCACTGACAAGTTATTTTGTTTTTTATCTTGTTTCTAAATGTTCAAGTCTGAGAGGCGTATGTGTCCATGACAGTCTTTTTTATAACTAGATCGTAGTTATCTTTCAGTATTTCCTTGTGCGCCCAGTATTTGTTCCAGTTGCTTGTAATTTTTCTCTTGACCTCTTCTTCGTTATTTGTTTTACAAAAAGATAGTTGTTTTCCTAAGTACATGTATATACTGCTCTACATACTCAGGTTCAACACCGTCTAACTTGATTTTCCTTTTTTGTTGTTTGTCATTATTTTTGTTTTATTTAGATTCATATGCAAGCCTACGTGTTTGCTTTCTGTATTTAGTTGCGATATGATATTTTTTGGCTTCTGATGGGTTTCGGCAAAGACTGCGATATCGTCAGCAAACCTGAAATATTATTTATTACTATCACAGATATAGATGTATATAGATAACGCAAATGCGTGTACTTCGCGTGTCCGAACTCCGACCAAGCGTCCAGGTTGGTCGCCGCTAACTTCAATCCGTGCGCGTCCATTGTTGCAGCCAGACGGCCGCAAAAACTAAAAAAATGCCTCGTTGCGTGATAATTAACTGCAATAACCCAAAAATTTTGAGCACCCAAAGGCAGGAACATATTTCCTATCACAGGTAAGTTATTTTAAAATTATATTATGCGTAAATTCATATTAAAACTGTTTTTTAAGTATTCCGAGCTGTGTGTGAGTCCCAGAATATACATAACTATAAATTAACGTTAAGTAAACGGTATTCACATTACATTGCCGCGTTTGCTTTGAACGTTTGATCTGACGTTGTGTGTAAGGAGACGATGAATATCGGAACACGCGATACTGTCGCACATCGCTTCGACTTCGTGATACAGGCAATTTGTCATTCTTCTGTCAAATCTAGCGACTAGTGTTGTTCGTTCTACAAATTATGTATATCAATAATCGATATCGGACGGACATGTTATAAAAAAAAAAACAATTTAGTAGATAAAACAAGCTCATGCATGACCTAATTTTAAACGACAGCTTTAAAAAAAGAAGGGTAATATTTTTAGGGTTCATGTATTCAATGTGTTTTTGTTTATCTTTTCAACATATACGAGTATGTTTATATATTTAATGTGTTTATAAATTTCTATTGTGTTTAAAAATTAATTTTTTAGTTTCCCACATGATCCAATCATAAAAGAAAAATGAATCGCGGCCACGGGACGGAAAGACTGGTTCCCGACTAAACAATACTATTTGTTCTATACATTTTGAAAATATTAGTTTCATTGAAGGAAAAAAGTTAAATATATGTGTATGAGCGAAACGATCACGGCGGCGGCTCCAGTTGAATCGTAGCGGGGCGGAGGGGCATCGGCGGCATCGATATCTTTGAACCGGTTTGGATTTTCCGTCACTAAATTTCGGCTGTGACGTCACAGTAGGTGTTAAAAAGTCGGCACGCTTGGTTTCAATACAAATCGTGATACTTGCGTTATCTATTACATCTATATCTGTGATTACTATACTATTAATAATTTAGAAAAAAGGCTGAACGGATGTGTATACCATTTTGTATACAGATAGCTTAAAGTCTATCTGTTTACTAAATTTTTTGTATCCATCATGAATAACACATTATAAGCTTAGCCATGGCAGAAAAAGTCCCTTGTCCCTCAATGATCACGTAAAACCGTCGACCCTACGCCTTATATCTTACTGGTCCCACTTTTCGTGTAGTCTCACCGGAATGTGAGAGTGAAATGAGAAGAGAGTGCACTTGTGTCTGCGCGTACGCTTGTGCACTATAATGTCTTTTGTGCAGTTCGCTAAACAGAGAGATTGACAACCGTTGCCCAATTCAGTCAAGACTTAAGAGGACCTACTTACCTTTACTTCGCTCGGGTGCCTTATAAAGTTATAACTTATAATATTATATGCAGGCAACAAAAAAAATATATTAAACATAACACCGTATTTAACACGTTCACTGCGGCAATAGGTCGAATCAACCCGATACGAGACTTCCCCGTGGTGCGGCACGAAAAATCTGTGTCTTACCGCTGGTGCGGGATAGATATCTCTTTCGTTTCATGAAATAAAAAAGGGACTTTTAAATTTTTATTTTTACCTCTTGAAATATATGACGTAGATACAAAAAAAATATATCAGATCTATTCGACCTTATAACGACTAGCAGTAAACATTTTTCGCTAGGTGCGGTTATCGGGTCTTTCATACCTGATGACCCGATGACCCGATAGCAGCACCAGATTTCGTGTTCGTCACATTAGTGTTGCACATAAGTTAGCAACGTCTAAGTCGTTATCGACGTATTGTATTTATTGTTACAAGTGGTAAGCAGTTTTGACAAAATGAAGAGGTCGAGATGTAGAAAAATGCTTTTGACGTGTGAAGGTGAAGTTGAAAGGAACAATAGAACCCGGAATGAAACTGTAAGTCCCGGAATATTTACTAGTCACACGCAAAGTGAAAAAGGTTAAATCTTTTTGCGAAGTATGAAAAAAAAAACATTTGTAGTAATGAAAAACATATTTCTAATCTTTTTTAATTGTCAATAAGTACCTTTTATTTCAACAAAACTTACTATTCATCTCATCGTTGTTTTACTTGTACAACACTAATCTTTTATCGATACACTTTACAAGCAGTGCGGATATCGGGTGAAAACGACCCGAAAATTTTGACAAATCGTTAACATAAGTTACAATAGTCGGATTTTGTTACGAATGTATAAATATACGAAATGATTATTAAAAAATATGTTTCATAAAGAAAATTTAAAAAAATCATTATAATTGCTTCAAAATCCACTTCTAAATACATGTATACCGAACAGATATTTTTGACCCGACAACGCACTCCAAGATCATCACGCTTCAGGTCTTAGGGACCTTATATAGCACTAGCTGAAAGTCATCTAAAAATCTTAACGCAGTGAACGTGTTAATGAATTAAATGGAAAGAACTTCGATAGAGTGACGAAAGCGGGTTACTGTTTTAAAATTCTGTTTGTAACAATAATATTAAATTAAAAAACTTACTATGAAGATATCTATGATTTACAAAATCATTGGTCTGTTACCGTGAAAAAAAAACTGATTAAAGTTTTCCCAATTTGTAATAAACTGATTGCAGAATATTTTTCAAAGTTGCCATAAAATAAAAGAATACTCAACCATCATTAAAAATTTATATATCTGTGGTATCTTGACAAATGACAGTGTGATATATTTTACCTTTGTAATTCAGTAATTTGACTGTTCTTTTTCAACGAACTGTCAACGTTTACGGAACGTTTCGCGGCAGTTCGAGTGTCTAATCCAAAGTAATCGCTTTGGATTTGGATTAATATCTTAAATAGATATCTGTTTAACATAACACAATGCCTCCTAAGTTCGATCCTAACGAAATTAAAATCGGTAAGGACATATTTTTGTGTTAAATGATTCGGTTTTATATTGCTGTGTAGGGCTTACAAATCTTATGTTTTATTTTAGTTAACTTGAGATGTGTTGGAGGAGAAGTTGGAGCTACATCATCACTGGCTCCTAAAATTGGTCCCTTGGGTCTCGTGAGTATTATACTTTGATTTATTGGTTTTGATTACTAATAGGTTATACCTAACCTAGTCAATATAAACTCATGTACAATTACATTTCATAAATTTCTTTTACTTAATTACTTGCACTTTTTGTAATTACATATATCATTGGGCATTTTGGTATTTTTTATAATATAATAAGGAATACAGACTTATGAATTTTTAGGTTAAATGGCTACGTTAATTGAGGTTATGAGTGCAAAGATGGTCTAACACAGCTATAGTTAAAAGAAAAAGAAATATGCATTAAAATATGTTAAAAAAGAGATTAATTTTTGTGTTGACGACCTTTTAATGTGATGTATGATCCTGGGGGGTGCCTCCCTACCAGGCGCGTCCTTCCGGGTGGCGGATGGAAGGAACCCGCGACTCAGGATATTTTCCCTGTCGCGGCTACTCCGAATGCCCAATAAGGAGTCGCGGACCAGGCTAATTATAGTAAAGTTACAATATAGGAACTTAACATTTTATATGTAAGCCAGTTGGTTAATATTGTTATAAAGTATTAATATTAGTTGCTTTTAAATATTAGTGTCTGCTAACCTGTACACATATTAATTATTTTGCCTCTGCCCATAGTCCCCCAAAAAGGTTGGTGATGATATCGCAAAGGCCACCGGAGACTGGAAAGGACTGAAAATTACAGTACAACTGATTGTACAAAACAGACAAGCACAGATCTCTGTTGTTCCTTCTGCAGCAGCTCTTATCATCAGAGCTCTTAAAGAACCTCCTCGTGATCGTAAAAAGCAAAAGAACGGTAAGTTTTAACTGTTGAAAATTCAAAAGTGGAAAAGTCTAATTGAAAAGAATTATATTATTTATCCTAACCAAAATATCAATAGACATACTCTGTCAAATGACATGCAAATTAAATTAATAGATAATAAATTCCTTGTATTATGTACATTATTAATTATTATTTGATTTTCATACATATAATACCAGAATATATTTGTTGTATGTTGTAAGTATGATAATTGCTTTGGAATTGGAAAATATGATCTTGGTAAAATAAATTATTCACCTTTATGTTACTATTATTTATGAAGTTTCATAAAGCATAATGTTATAGATCCAATTGAAATTTTTATTAAATGCATTTTTCTTTATTTTCAGTTAAACACAATGGCAATATTACATTAGAAGATGTTATTGGTATTGCTAAAATAATGAGACCTAGATCAATGGCAAGATATCTCTCTGGCACAGTGAAAGAGATTCTTGGAACAGCCCAGTCTGTTGGATGCACTGTTGAAGGCAGACCACCCCATGATCTTATTGCAGACATCAACAGTGGTGCACTAACTATTGATGAATAAACTTGATATGATTTTATTTTATCCCATTTGTTTTATTTCTAATGTAGTAAACATTAAAATTTCTTTTGCTCCTTTATTTTAGGAGCATTTTTTAACTTAAGTTAGTTTTAAATAAGTTAAATAAATATTTGTGTTAACAAAAAAAAAATAGATATCTCAAAGATAATAATTTTTGAAATATCTAAATAATGCTCTGGGGTAAATGTTAAATTTTGCTAATTGCTAAAAAAATCTATCTGGATAATATTATTTATTATTAGATGGGGCTGTTTACTTATTGTTGAGTTATTTAATATAGTCAAATAATTTACTAAAATTAAAAAACCCGACTGTTAAAAGCAAACTAAAAAGATAAAAACAAGTCGATGAAGGAGGAATACATAAGAGAAGGGGGAGAAGACAGGTACATGTGTACTTGTCGCCATCTGTGGATAATATGCCCTACAAACCTATTAGTTAATGATTTAGTGACTACCTTACTGCTATTTTTTAATTAGTAAAATAATGCCCATTATTTCGTAGTCGTTTATGTAAGAATTTTTAAAATCATAATACACTCGTGAGTGACGCACGCTTGCGGTTAAAAAGCTCTAGCAAAAAATCGGAAGCTTTTTTTATATTTCTGATTTTAACATCTCAAAGTTCTTTGTTTTAGCTTTAAAATGAGTGGTCTATGTTGTTATTAAAAAATGTTTTCTGGTAAAGAAAAAATATTGAATGAATCTTAAGCAATAAAAAAGTGATGGTTGACGGTAAAGAAAATACCACGTAAAATTCGTCAAAACAATAATTTAATTAAAATTATTTTTTTAATATTTAGTGTTGCCCCCCCTGGCCCTAATAACAGCTTCCAATCGCTTTTTCATGGATCGAATAAGTTTCCTTACTCGATCTTGTTCGATGCTATTCCATTCGTCGATTAGCGCTGCTTTGAGGTCCGCCATCGTGTCTGGTGCAGGATTTCTAGCCCGAACTTTTCTTTTAAGATCAAGTGTGGACGGGCATTGTCGTGCATTAGGACGAAGTTTTCGCCAGTGAAACCGGCGTAGGGAACGACGTGATGCTCTAAAATCTCTTCGATGTATCGGATCGCCGTCAATCCTCCCATTCGACCGCCAGTTTCAATAAAAACCAACTCAGTTTTTGCCTCGCTTGAAATGCCGGCCCACACCATCCAGGAACCTCCTCCAAAAGCAACATTTTCTTTGATACAGCACTGCGCGAATCTTTCCCCAGGTCTTCTGTAGACTTGTCCTCTTCTATCACTACCATGCAAGCACACTCTACTTTCGTCTGAGAAGAGAACGGTGCTCCATTGTTCGTCAGTCCAATCAACATGTTCTCTAGCAAAACGTAGGCGGGCTGCTCGGTAGTCTGGGGTTAATTTGGGGCCAGTAGCTGGCCTTTTTGGCTCGAGCCTAGCTGCCTTAAGTCGTCTTCTGACTGTCCAGCCACTCACAGCTACTCCTCGCGTTTCTCTGAACTCTTGTTGGACTTGAACGCCAGTGAGGGCCAGATTTCTTAACGATGTGCTGACAATAAATCGGTCATCTCTCTCTGATGTGCACCTTTTTCTACCGGAACCGCGTCTTCGATTAAAGCCACCAGTCTCCTGGTAACGACGGTAAACTCTGGAAACAGCAGACTGGCTCATGTTCAGTGCACGTGCCACTTCACGCTGACTCTGGCCTTGTCGCAATAGGGTGATCGCTTGAGCTGCTCAATCGCTTGTTGTGTCCATTTTCAGGTAGAATTCTTGATTGTTGATAACGGAGATGTGTATCGGTTGACGTTTGACGGCTAACTGATAAGGGTGCGTCCGGGTCATCTCACATCCCCGCAAGGGGAGTGGGGAAACAGTACCAGGGCATAGCCCTCTGACTGTGGTCTCAGTCGCCGCCCACTAATATGGGCGCGTCCCTGGGGGAGTCCTAACTAGGAGTCGTAGCGGAGTCGGACAGGGGAGAGCCATGTGCGCCGCGGGCGGTCAGCCCAGCCGGTTTAGACCCGCTGGTGGGAAGACCAGCTAGGCGATCAGCGTGATAAGGGTGGGTCAGGTAGATAACCTTTTATATGGGTCAGTAACCCTTAATTAGCACTATTGTAAACAAGCGTAAAAAGGGTGGTTACTGATCACAACATATTGTTGGGTTGTGTGAGCAATAAACCTTACAATATTTTATATCATTTTGAAGCTAATACTAGCAGCTTTAAGATTTTACTATGGAAAAAATATATTTGCTTTCAGTTTTTTTTCCAGTGATTTGCGACTACAGATGTGTCGTCTGAGTCGATTTTTTTGCTCACGGGTGTATTTCTTCAATCAATCAAAAAAGCACTTTTTGATAGATGTACTGCAGTACGTAATTATAACATTTTGCATTCTAATTTCTAACAAAGATGGCGGCAATCTTCAATTTTATTATTTACTAGTGACTTAGCTTCGCTTGGGTGAATTCCTAGCTAATCCTAATTCTTTTTCTAAAATATAAGTAGCCTAGGTTACTCCTTATAACATCTGCCAGTGAAAGTCCCGTCAAAACTTGTTCAGCTATTTCAGAGATTAGCAGGAACAAACGGACAAACAAAAATGTTAAAAATTTTGTTTTCGTTATAAGTACCGTATATAATTTTATCAAACTGCCTCGGTGGTGTAGTGGTTAGCATGTACGGCTGCACATCCGGGGGTCCTGGGTTCGAGTCCCGGGTCGGGCTAAGTTTAGTTATTGAATCTTTCTGTATACTCGTAGTAAGCCTCAGTAACAACCCGGAGTTGGGAAGTTGGCGGTATTTCACTCCGTGCCTCGGCGAGCACGTAAAGCCGTCGATCTTGCGCTTTAACTCACACTGGTCGTGTCGTGTGGTCGTCCCACCGAAGTATGAGAGTGACAGAAATAGGGAATAGGAGGTGCACTTGTGTCTGCGCGTACACTTGTGCACTATAATATCCCCTGCGCAGTTGACTAGTCTCAATGAGATTGGCCGCCGTGGCCGGAATCGGTCAGGAGGACATTCTTATTATAATTTCATATGCACTTATTAAAAAGCTGTTATTTTGATAAATAAAATTGAAGTGTCTGTTATTTTGATAAATAAAATTGAAGTGTCTGTTTGTACCCTTCAATTTTATTTGTCTATATACAGGGTGGAACAAATCGTTGGACATGGAAGAAAAGTACCTTAAATATTGAAGTTATCAAGATTTACTCAAAGGAAATATTTCTATATTTTTAGAAATACTTATACCTGCATTTAATTTAAAAAAAAAACTTACCTGAACCGGGAATCGAACTAAATAAAAATCCAAAAAAGGACACCGTCACTATTTTATCGAATTAATCGATAGGGTCTTTGGGAAAGATAAAATCTCTCTAACAAACATTGTGTCTTAGAATTGAAAAAAACTATGAAATGACGCACAGGACATGAAGAAAAGTTAAACATTGAAAATATCAAGTTTCACTCAAAGGAAACATTATTTAATTTTAAAAATAAGATTTCAGCCGTTTTCAACCAACTTCTTTAAAAAGGAGGAGGTTCTCAATTTGGCTGTATTTTTTTTCAACCGACTTCTTCAAAAAGGTCAAAAAAAATCACTGATTATTAAAAATACTGTATCAGCATTGCGAATTGGTTACGCCAATAAGATAGTAAAGTATGATAGTATAGAATGAATAGCACAGTAACTCAAATATATACCTTGTCGTAATGTAATAAAGTTGATTTTAAATTGATATTCAAACACATAATTCATATTTTGAAAACAAATAACAATTAATCATGCTTTAGTATCATCAGTTGATGGTACTAAATATCTTGATTGCTGAGATGTTTTCTCCTTCTATTATATTTGTACTTTAAAATGGGTCAAAATTGCATAGTTGCGGAAAACTAAGCATATTCATAGACGTGGAATCCAGCGTGATGTTTAAAACGCAACTGGCATCTAGTAAGCGTGGTTATGCCTAATTATGACATGCGCGCCACACCTACTTCAGACATCTCTTGTTTTATATCTTCACATTCGTTTATAGTTTAAAACTTAGTGAACTTATTTCAGAAAATGAGTAGTCTTAAAAATAATTCAACTTTTTAAAATAAATATAATATAATTTCCATAACGATAGTAAATAAAAAATGTTTGTTTTAGTTCATGTAAAATATGTTGTATCTGTTACAACAATTTATGGAAGATTACTAGCTGTCAACACTGCTCCCTCCAAGCAGAAATGTCAAAATGGCGTCAACGCAGGACGCTTGGTATATTTCATTACTTGGTTTAGCGGAACATTTCCGTACATCAAATCCTCCTGACATAAAAAGTTGTATTCAGTGCCTTCAAGCCGTATTTAATTTCAAACCACCGCAAAGGGTCGAGGCCAGAACACATTTACAACTCGGGAATATCCTTTTGACACACACTAAAAACATCGACTTGGCGAGAACGCATTTGGAACAGAGTGTAAGTTTTTTTGTTATTTTATTGGATGTTCATACAGATACGTAAATGTCTTAAGAGTTTTGTTCAAATAAAGTACTTTGAGATATATTTTCTTTTCTATTTTATATTGGTGATAAGAGCGAAAGGTTCATATAGAATGTAAACAATGATGTTGAAGTGGGTCATATAGTGTTTTTGTTGCAGTGGTGTTTATCTCAGACTATCAATGGGTTCGACGATGTCAAATTCGAAGCAGCAAGTGTCCTCGCTGAGCTTTTTGAACAACAGGGTCAACCAACACATTCTAAACCCATACTACGAAAAGCTATTGAGTTATCACAACACAGTGTTTACTGGCACTGCAGGCTAATATTCCAATTGGCAGTAAGTGATTAATACTTCAATTTTGTTCAGTGATCAGTTTCGATTTAGAATTAAGTGGGTATCTGTTATATGTTTTATAACTTAACTGAAAATTTAACTTGTTAATATGATTTTTTTTTTATTTGTCATTTTAACTTAGTATGTACAATATGTGTGCATGAGTGACTTTTACAAAAAATAAATGAACATGATTATTTTTAGCAAATCCATGCAACAGAAAGAGAATATGAAGTAGCAAGTAGTTTACTGGGTGTAGGTGTGGATTATGCTCAGATTTCCAATGCAGCATATACAAGAGTATTATTCCTGCTGAGTAGAGTTATGGTAGGTATAAAACATGTCGTACAACTAGTTTTAAGGAGGATTGTGTTAAGATTGTTATAATTTTTAATATATAAATATAATAGGAGGTATATTAAGAGTTTCTGCAGGATAGACGATGTTGTCTGTATAATAGCTGTTGTTTAATTAAATTGAATGATTATTAGACAATATTTGACTTAAAATATTACATTCTGAGATCTTAAGAAATTTCTCTAAGAATTGAATATTATGCAAATTCATACACACTGTATGTATATAATCTTATATATACTAAACTCTTACTAAATATTAGAATAGTAAATCTATTATAAACCATTTTAACTACTGTATTCAAATTAAAATGTAAGTGACTGGTACTATAACAGAAGTCTTTACAGGCTTGCTTAAGTAACTCATTAAGTTAACTCAATGACACGTTTGGCTCAGTTTGTGGTGACCCTACTGGTTGTGGCAGCTGTCGCGGGTTTGAGTCCTGCCGGGGGCATTAATTTGTGTCATGAGCACAAATGTTTGTACGCTAGTCATGGGTGTTATATATTTATTATATGTATGTATTTGAATTCATATATGTGTAGAATGTATTAACTGGTATCCATATCTCAAGCCTCGTAGCTTACTATGGAACAAATGGTGCTATGTGTTTATGTCCCAACATATTAAAAAAAATATAAAAGCATTGCAAGCAATTAGCTAAAATATTTTGATTAAAAAAGTGTTTATTGTTGTCGCTTAAAAATATGTTACAGACTTATGATGTTTCGTGTATATTATAGTCGCCTGAAATATCATATATCATATATGAAATGAAATTGATTTATAAATGTTTTTTACAGTTATTGTTAATAGATAAAAAAATCCAGGAAGTGTTACCATTACTGAACCAGGCTGGACACCTAGTAGAAACTTGGGCAGGCAGCCTTCATCAAAAAGAGTACCTTAAAGTCTTCTTCCTTGTATTGCAGGTAAAATTTTATCATATAATTATATTATTGTGGAATTTATAATAATAAGTTAATAACTATGAATCCTTCCTTGCAATCTGCACTAATATTATAAAGAGGAGAAATTTGTATTTTTGTATGTTTGTAATGAATAAACTCAAAAACTACTGACGATCAAAAACCAAGACCGATTTAGATGAAATTTGGTAAGAAGATAGTTTGAGACCCTGGAAAGGACATAGGATATTTTTTATTCCGGAAATCATCCCTAAAGGGGGTGAAAATGGGGATGAAAGTTTGTATGGGGAATCAACCTAATATATAATAAATAATAAATAAAATATATAATAAACAAATACATTTATTTTCAAATTGATAATCAACTTTTAAATATTTTGCACTTAACATTTGAAAAAAACAATCTGACTTAAATGAAATTAATATTGATATAAATTTCATATTTAAATTTCAGTGCCTGGGCGACCGAGCTTGGCTCGGCGTTTTTCACGACAGATTTTTTTTTCAGAAAATACATATATTTAATTAATCAATTAAGTAATAAAATAATAAAAATATGAATAATTAATAATAATACCCAACATTCTATAATCATAATTGCTTTGTAAATTGTCTAAGCCTTTAATAAAATACTCAATTGTTTTCCTGTTTTTGTTTTTCATAAATATTATTTATTATACAAATATGCATAATATGTACATTACATTATAATGATTTAAATTCAATGTTCTTTAAAAAACCTTAAATGACTTTTGAGTATTATTGTTATTTACCAACAAGGTTAAACAAAATAAATGATTTATTTTTGAACTGTATTGTATTCTACCTGTTTAATAATTGATAACTTTTTTATTAGGTATGTCATTATTTAATGGCTGGACAAGTTAAGAGTGTGAAGCCATGCCTTAAACAGTTGCAACAGAGCATTCAGACGATTATGGCGCCAACATGGCCAGATGACGATGGTTAGTTAAATATACATTAGTAATAACTTTATTGCTGCCGAAAACACATAACATTATTGAAAAAACTATCGGTGTAGACTTTTTTTTTATGTGTTTATCTGCAATCAGTCCCAAACTATATGCAGATTTGTTCCCTGTCATTCTTATCGTGCCCAAGGAGCTCCCCAGCAGGAGACACTTCATCCTTCACCATCTGTCACCAAAATTCTGTATATCATGATGTATCAGTCGTTTAGTGTAGCTGATAATTGCTGGCGCTGTAGCTAAGTCGTTTGGGTGGTTTTCCAGCCGTGTTTTATATTTATTCCCTGTTAGTTTTAATTCCTCCGTAACAGTTCTTATGCTTTGAGCTTCATGAATCTTTGTGTTGGTGATGAACCATGGTCCATTTGAAATGGCGTAGACTTAACAATATTAAAATTAATATCCGACTAAAACAGTATTTACACCCGAAACCGAAATTTCGGCTTTGGTCTTAGATTCGGCCGAAACCGAACCGAAATTTGTATAGACTTGTTAAAATTTCTATTTATTCTGAAATGCAGTGAATGTCTTTCATATTATAATTTATATAGATAACCTTAAAAGATGTCACGGTGGTCTAGTGGTTAGCATGTACGGTCGCAGATCTGGAGGTCCTGGGTTCGAATCCTGGGTTGGGCCAAAGTCATAAAGTATTTCTGGCAAATTCTCAGTAACAGCTCGGAGCTGGGAAGTTGGCGGTGTTTTACCCCCATGCTTCGGAGAGCACGTTAAGCCTTAATATATAATATCTCCAGTGCAGTTGGCCAGTCTCAGTGAGATTGGCCGCCATAGCCGTAATCGGTCAGGAGGACATTACATTATTATATTATATAGTTAATTATCGATTAACCCTCACTTCGCTCAAGTATGTCCTTAGGTGCCTAAATTTTAAATTGAAAAAAATAAATAAATGTAATTAAATATATTGCACTGGCCGAAAGTATTGCTGTAGAAAAAATGGCAAGCAAGCTAAACAAAAGAACTCCTTTGCAAAAAGATTCCGACTAATTGAGAACCTTCTTTTTGGAAGACGGTTAAAAAAGAGACACATCGTTCGTTCGTGTTCGTGAGCTTCCGTCCGATCGTCGTGATCGATCGCCGTAGTAGAGTTTATTTAACATAGTAAGCTATCAATTTATCAAATATTGACTTCTATTTATCAAGTATTGCCTCGGTAGACCACTGTTTACACATACTGCTGTTGATACGAAGGTCCTGAATTCGAGTCTCCGGCTGTATCATGTTTAATTATTGAGTTTTTCTATCAAGAAATTCTCAGTAACAGCCCTAAGCAGCGGAATTAGCGGTGTTTCACAACCTAGAATAGAACGTAAAGCCGTTAGTCCTGCGCCTGATCTCTCTCTGGTCGTTACGAATTGTCATCCCACAGAAATGTGAGAGTGACAGGATTACATAGTGCCTGATGTATTTGTGAATATGCACATATGGTGCACTACTATAATATATCTTGCCCACATGGCTACTCTCACGCCTCGCTCAGTGAGATTGGCCGCCGTTACTCAAATCTAAAAAAGATACCTAAGAATTGCCTCATAAGAAATTTTCTAACTAAACTAGTTTCAGTCAGACAATATATATGATATGTGTATAAACCTTAGAAGATCTTCTAACTCTAAGGCAGTCACTGAAAACAGCGTAGAACGTTGGGATCGTTGCATCCCTTCTTTTTATGATGGTACTATGATGAGCAGATATTATTTGTTTATCTTTATTTTTTTGTTATCATTTATTATATTATGGTTAGAAGCGGTGTGTGTAATAATTATGTTTCATGAATCCACTCAACTTTGCGTATAACAACAGCAGTGTGCGGAAGCGCGGCGGGCGAGTCGTTCGTGTGGCTGTCGCGCCAGCAGCTGTACGTGCTGGTGTACCTGGTGACGGTGATGCACTCCGCGCAGGCCGGCTACATGGACAAGGCGCACAAGTACACCGAGAAGGCCCTGGCGCAGATAGACAAGCTTACTTGTGAGACATTTGTTTATTTCGTTAGTCGTAGCTGATGATAGTTGTTCTTGGTCTAGTTAGTTATAGTATACACCTCGTCCATCCGCTCTAGATTAAGATTTATATAGAATAAGAGAGAAGTAAACTCAGCGTCTTGTCGGCTCACCCGGCATCCGCCGGTCGAGAATGTACTTAGAGAATAAGGAGCCTCAAATCGGCTACACGTCTCTCATTTTGTTTTATTTAATTTTAAGTTAGTACAAGTAGTTTTTAAAACGTTTCGAAACCAAAAGTAGTTATAGGTAATTTTTTAAACAGTAAAGTTTTTAAGAACGATAAATTTTATAAATTCGTTGTGGGAACGAAGTTCCTCATCGTACGTTACACTCGGCACATTTAGTGATAAAAGGAAGACGGAAAAAAGTAATAATGCGATCGTCACGACACTTTTTATTATTTACTAGCTAGATACGTTTTCACGGTTAGCTATGTTTATACATAAATAGTAGCTTGCTACTCTTAAGATATTCATTTAAATTATATAGCGATTTACCCTGGCTTTGCTCGGGTGCGTACGCCGTACGCGGATTTTGTTCACGATTTCATGGGTTTTAATTTTTTTTTTTGCGGAATCCTGGTTCTTTTCCTAAAATAAAAGTAGCCTATGTTACTCCTTATAACATCAGCTATCTGCCAGTGAAAGTCCCGTCAAGATCGGTCCAGCCGTTTCGGAGATTAGCCGGAACAAACAGACAGACAGACAGACAGACAAAAAAATTATAAAAAATGTTGTTTTGGTATATGTACCGTGTATATATCCATATGCTTTTAGTAAAAAGCGGTTATTTTAATATTACAAACAGACACTCCAATTTTATTTATCTGTATAGACTAAAAGCATCACATTGTAACGTTATCGTAAGTACCAAGCGATCATAATTGTTAAGGAATTTATGTTGTAAGAAATTCGTTTGCTTTCTGTGCAGCACATTTCTTCAACGTGTACTTTGATTGATATTTATGATACCCTAGTTAGTAATCGTGACAATTTTTATGGCCTAATTTGTAAGCCAAGAGCAGACTGCGAACTACGAAAGGAACTTTGTATCTATCGGGATTCCCACGACACCTAAAACTTTTTATAGTTAAAATTTATGCTAGTTGTTATTTATATTATAATAATTAAAACATTTTTTTTGTAACATTTTATATATTTATTAAAAAAAAAAAAAAACAAAAAAAAAAAAAAATTTGCATGTTAAGTTCATTAATTAATGCCAGTCAGTGTCGGACCACGTCCTTCAATGTATAGCCTTAAGTACCGCTAGTTCTAAGTATATAAAAAAAAAAGTGTAATCGCCAATCATAAAAACTATGTTATAAAAAGAGCACGGGCAATTAAAGCCTGTGGATGTAAAAAATTGAAAAAAAAAAAAAAAACATTTTATATATTGCTTAAAAATATGAACGTTATTGTTGAAGGTATTGCATCATTTCATATTTTATTTAATCTTAAAAATATTTGTTTTAGAAGTTAGTTAGAAATAGTTTAGATCGTTTTCAGATTGAATTTAAAATATTATTAAAGATTATATATCGTATCCAGGTCGTAGAATTGGCCATTTCATGATTATATGTTCGACCATTTCATGATGTAGAACAGTACCCGCTACCCATATCATGATGTAATCTACATCATGTGCTATACTGCATGTAAATTAAATTGCCATAATAATTTTAATCCATCTCGGACATAAGAAATAAATACCATATTTTTTGTCGTTCTTACTGGCGAGTATGAGGAAAGACCGCAATGTTTTTCAGCGTCAAATATGTATAGGTTAGACTATAGTATAATGTATGTGGTGCGGTTCCAGCGAGCGAGGAGAGCTGCGCGGGCGGCGCGGGCGGCGCGGGCGGCGCGGCGGGCGCGGGCGCGGGCGGCGCGGGCGGCGTGCGCGGCGGCGCCACGCTGGCGTGGCGGCTGCGCATGGCGCTGCTGGAGCACGCCGCGCTGTGCCGCCTCGTGGCCGGCGGCAAGGCGCAGGCGCTGCACGAGATCGCGCGCGCCGCACACCTGCTCAACTCGGCGCCCAACCGTATGTACTGCCGACTCCGCTTCCAATGTCTAACACCGAACTATACTACGTACAGAGCACAGTTCGTTTTCCGTCCGATCGGTCTGGTGAAGTATTATTAATACAAGAAATAATGAGTGCATTCACACTATCTGTAAAAGTCAAGTTCCAGTCTAATCACGCTCTAGCAACGTTTCTCATATAAAATACTTTATAGTATCAAACGCATAACGAACTGTGAATGGCACTATAGTGTGGGTTGGCCTTTATTGTTCTTTTCTCAACTGACCTACTTTTCGGTTCTTGAAAAAAATGATGATTCAAAAGTGCTTGTATAAGTTTAATTTAATTAAGTTTTTTTTTTTCATTCAATTGATTTTCTATAAAAAATATATTTTAATGTGCAATCTAGAACTATATGCAATTTATTTTATGTATTATTCTTGGACTAAAAAAATGTATGGAGTAATATTATAGAGTAAAATAGTTGACATTCCTCCCCATATTCATAGGCCGCAACGCAATAAGTCACTCTTGTTCTATACTCCATCTTTGATATTCTTTTATGTAAGTATAGATTAGATATTTAATTGTTTTGTTGTCCGCAGCGAGCACGGCGGCGCTGCACACGCCGCAGCTGCACTGCCTGCTTGGCCTCTACGCTATGTCCATGAACTGCATGGAGGCGGCCGAGGCGCAGTTCCACACCGCCATACATGTACGTAACTCGTTGGTTTAGTGGCTAACGTGAAACTACATATCCGGAAGTCCTGGGTTTGATTCCCGAGTCGGACTAAGTTGAGTCTTTCTGTCAAGAAATTCTCAGTAGCAGCCCGAAGTTGGGAAGACGGAGCACGTAAACTGTCGATCCTACGCCGGAATTGTTGTCCCATCGAAGTTTGTAAAGAATACAATCGCGAGATTTTTTTTTATAATATATATTGGCAGACTAAAGTAGTATTTAGTATTTCCTTCAACAGATTTGTAATACTTTGTTGGAGGAAATATTTTCAATTTTTAATCTAATTATATGTGTTTAGGCGTTAAATTACATAAGTATTGAAGCATTATTTACTGAATAATATTTCTCATTTTAGCCTTATGTTTACTGGCAGGAAAAACCTTGGGCATTAGTCTGCCAATAGGGAATATGTATGATTTATTTTTAATTTTTTTATACAATAGCTTACATCGTTATATAATTGTAAAAAAAATATCTAGCTCCAAAAAACTAAAATTAATAAAAAAAATGTGTAAAAATAAATGAAACAAATATATCATACCGTTACGGATACTTTAAACGTTCGCCATTTCGCGCGCTTGGTGTGACGGCACAGTATGATATACACAGAGAAATTACTACTCAATTTGTAAGCGACAAAATCGCTAATCGCTCTGTTATAATATACTTTGACGTCATGTTCGGTCTGACCAATGGCGTGCGTTTCAACTACTTTGAATTTCCCGCCTGTTTTTGCACTTTTTAAAAATTATTTTTTTAATCAAAAAGAATTTACACTCAAAGTATTGATATGGGTTTAATTTAAAAGCAATAAAGATTGGAAAAAAAATATTTTAACTTCATTTAAATCACACGCATATTCCCTATTTGTACTTTAATGCAATAAATTGTATTAAAAAATTACATCTTGTTGTCTTATGTTGATATGTTGCTATTTAATGAATTTTTGTGTTTTTTTTATAGATGTCACAAGAAAGGGACTTATGGATGTTCGCAAAACTTAATTTGGCTATTGTATATTTACGAGGGCGGAGAGACAACGACTTAGCACAACTCATGGAACAGGTAAACTTACGTTTATATTAAATAAACAAAAAAAAATATAGTTGGCCATCCACTACATTGTTTTTAAAGCGGCCACAATGAAACTGATTTATATTAGGGCGGAGAGAAAAAAAAATTTTTTTTCTTAGCTTGAAGATTGAATTTGTGGCTTATAAAAAACAAAATTCTTGAAAACAAAATAATTTTTTTTTCTCGACATTTTGAGGTGGCCCACTGATTTTTAAAATAAATAATTAATTTAAATTTTTGGTTAGAATGTTTTTTTTTTAAGTGATCGTCTTTGAAAACATTCAAAAATTGAAGCATATAGTCATTTTCTACGTTGAGCGAAAAAAAAAAATTTTTTTTCCAAACCTCATATGAATAAAGCAGTGCATATAAACAAAAAGTGTCTCCTGTAGATATATACTAGATTCATTGTTTGCTAAGTATAACAGGAGATTGTCAAAGCCAAATGTTTTATCTCCTTTAACTGTTCACATAAAATAACATATATTTTATGTTACCTTATGTGAACAGTTTGTTTATTCAGTTAGTGCTTTCAAAATTATTATTTTTTCTATTTTAAAACCATCTTTTCCGCACAAAATTTTGTGGATAAATATTAGATACCTTCTATAATATCTTTGAAAACATGGAAAACCTTTTCTCTGAATATGTCAAATATTCGCGTAAATCGAAGAAAGTATAGATTTTGTTAATATTAAGCAAGTAAAGTAAAATAATTTGCATGGCAGGTGCGGCCGGAGGCGCTACCGGCGTACGCGCACGGCCTGCGCGCCGCCTCGTACTACGTGCTGGGCCTGCAGGCCTTCTTCCAGGCGCGCTATAACGAGGCCAAGTAAGACTATATATACAACATTATCTTATTTGATTACTATTATATTATATGTGGCGACACAGTGTCTATTGCGGAGTCAGCGGTTTTGGTCGCGGCGACGTAATGTCGGCAGCCGGGTCAGCAGTTATGCGTTCGCGCCCGCTCCCGCGTTTTGAGCATGGCTGCGTTGTAAATTCAGTCGTTAGATTCGTCAGTGCCCCGACAGTCCCCTCCTCATAATAATAATAGACATTGCATAAAGTAAATAAATTAATCGGTTTACTAAATCAATACATCTTTTAATAGGATATCCCTGGTATAACAAAGAACACGCGATACAACCCCAAAATATATGCTATAGTTTGTATGTGTGTGTATGTTTGTTACTTCATGCTGAAACAGATGGACTTGGATTTGGGTGAAAATTAGTATAGAGATATGAGATAGATTATGACCTGAAGACCGAGATTATAACAGGTAATATAAATATAAAAGGTGTAAAAAATATAAAAAAGTAATATAAATATAAAAGGTGGGAGGAATGCAGCGGTGGTAAGTCGTTGTTAGTATATCATATGAAATTGGATAATTTTAAAGTAGATAAGTATTGCGCGCTTATTTATAACATATTTTTTTTAATATAAATTTTTGATATATTAAACGCTATATTTATAAAATATATTGTTTTTTCTGTCTACTTCAAACTCTACTTCAAAGTTTTACCCTTACGATATTAATATTTCTTTTTATGAGCAGCAATTTTTATTATTAAAAACGCAATAAAAGATTATACCATACTAGCGACTCACCCTCGCTTCGCTCGGGTTCGTCCCTAGGTACGTCTTAACGGTTAGTGATTTCCATACAAAATAAACAGTTCAGACCTTTTTGATTTTCCAGCTGTTTTTTTTTGTTTTCGCTAATTTTTTTTATATTTAAACCACCCCTGACACACCCCCAACAAAACAAAAAAGAAATATTCAAATCGGTCCAGCCGTTTTTGAGTTTTAGCGAGACTAACGAACAGCAATTGATTTTTATATATATAGATTATATTATATGTGGTAATAAAATGAATGTCAAAATTCCAGACGGTACCTCAGAGAGACACTGAAGATGGCCAACGCGGAGGACCTGAACCGGCTGACGTCGTGCTCGCTCGTGCTGCTCGGACACATCTTCCTCTCCATCAACAACTCGCGCGAGAGCATGAACATGGTGACGCCCGCCATGCAGCTCGCCAGCAAGATACCCGATGTGCATGTGCAGCTGTGGGCCAGTGCTATACTTAAAGGTGCTTAGCTTATTATATTAAAAGTACCTTACCGTGGCGGCGTACGACGCACTCATTCATTCAGTAGGACAATGCAAGTGCCACAAACATTTACGATGGCGCTGTATGACATTGTCAGCATGAGTGCAGATAGAAAAAGGCTCAAATAAAATTACTAATATGTATTATAAATGGGAAAGTTTAGATGGATGTTTACATGCTTCTTACTAAATTACGTCAGAACGGCTGAACGTATCTGGATGAAATTTGGCACAGAGATAGATTATAGTCTGGAATAGCACATAGGCTACTTTTTATCCCGGAAAAAATTTACGGTTCCCGTGGGATAGATTTGTTTTTGTTTTTCTAGAGGCGAACCCAAGCGAAGCGAGAGTGAACCGCTAACTAGTTATAAAAATGGGTTTTAAATTTTTTCCAGGACACCTATATGGGAAAGTGGGGTAAAACTGGGACGCAAAAGGAAATATTAAATAAAAAAAATATTGCAAACACTATAAAATAACTTAGTCTTCGTTTACTTATTAGTTACACATTTTATCAACTAGATCACTGTTTTGTTATTGTAAGTAATAAAAACAAATATCATTTTCAAAAGTTAACTTTTTACGGTTTTGCCTCGTACCGGGTCCAAGGAAAAGATAGGTCCCTTATCAAGGAAGCAATGGAACGCATCCAGTTCATCTTGGTCCCAACCAGTACAGTCCTTACACATTGCAACCAATCATCACATCGTCTGAAACCTTTTTCTTTTTGGATAATTTTCGAGAAGCGAGACGATATCCACATTTTCCGTCTATTATTCTAAAATTTCATTTTTCATAATTTTTTCACTCTAGGATTGTCGGTTCGTCGTTCTTTTATAATTTCGTAGCATTTTGTTGTGAACTGTAACAATTCATCATACAAAATAATATCACCCGGTTACCCCGTAAGGTTTTACCCCAAGCGTACCGAAAAGAAACAAAGTAATTAAATAACCTAAAAATATGTCGCGATAAAGATTCAACTAATTTTCATTTAACATTAATACACACTTAATCTTTACAACAAAAACAAATTCCACTTACCTTGACTTAATATGAGATTACAGAACACCTTTGAAATCCGTCTAGCATTGTATCAAATTTCCGTAAAAACTTTTTTCTGAAATATTTCCAACATCTAACTTTTGTTGACAAACTATTCAAGATGACTAACTTCAAGAAGCGAAGCGCGCGAAAATTTGAAACACATTAGAAAGCCTAAGTGCCGTGTGCCGGTTTTACCCCCATACCCGTTTTTGGTCTAATCTCCTCTATAGATAAACTTAGCATAACCTTAGCTAAATGCAAAATTTGATCCAAATCATTAGAGTCGTTTCCGAGATATATGAAATTTATATTTCTATGAGAAACACTCATTTAATATTATAGGATATATTGTTAATATGTGTAAAGGAGATATTTTTTAGAAGTAAATGAAAATTTAAATTTTCACAGCATGTGAGAATTGAATCCATCAGCGCTAAAATAGTAGAAATAGTAAACAACAATATCCACTGGTTATTGTTTATTGTGTTAATTTAATCGCTCCTCTTGTAAATTAGTTTTGAATCCTGAATCAGGTACAAGTTATTATTTTTGTTATTGGAAAGTTAGAAACCATGATCTTTCTCTAGTTTTTTTAGACTAGGTACTATAGAGTCCATATTTTTTAAAGCTTATTATCCATTATCCCTTCCAGACCTGTACAGGCTAGCGGGGGATACGGAGCGCGAGAACGAAGCGTACCAAATGCACTGCAACTTCTCCCAAGCTCTACTCAAGGACCACTTCCAAGCCACGCAGCTGCCGCAGCACGCGCTCGTGCACTGGACGAGCGGGCCGCCGCCCGCGCTGCCGCCGCCGCCCGGCAACACCGGCACGTAGGTGCTACAATACTAACAATAAAAACCACACGATTTGGTCATTCCCACTAGTTATGTATTATTGGCTAACATTTCATGGCTTTCAAATACAATGAAGGATGTTTTTAAAAAAATAATTTTAATATATTTAAATATTTAATCGATTTTAGTACGAAATTTTATTTGTTTAATATCACGCTGTAGCCAATAATATGTTACTTTTACAATTGATGGATCAAATCTACTGTGGATTAACTAGGACTATCAACCTATCAGTGCTAAGTGTTGGAATACAAAACAGTGAAGTGTGAAAACAGTGCAAAGTGACCAATGTTGACCCCCAGATCTTTGGTGTGATTGCGGCCGTGTATAGTGAATGTGAAATAATGAATTGTTTTGATTTTTGATGTTGAAAATTTGACATGACTTAATTTTGTAATGCTCTGCCCTTAAACAATTTTAAGAATATATTTTTAGTTTCAAATTAAGAATCGACTTAATATGATTTTATTGTATGGGAATTTATTTAAATGTAAAATTTCTTTATGTAACTTAAAAATGTTTACCATTAAATAAGACTACTTAATAACAATATATTAAACAGAAGGCATATAATAACCTCCGTGTACATGTTCATAGACTTAGGTTCTAATTCACAAATATCATATTTATTATTAGTAGTATTATCAAATATTCCTAACAAATATATTAAAATACAGCTTAGCAAAAGCTTTTTTGATGCTTTAAATTTTGTTATCAAGTGTTATCTTATTTTAAAACAAAGAGCAAGCAATTGTATAATTATAATATGTACAATTTTGTGTTATAAATTATTTAGATGTAAACTGACAATTATTTTATCTCATTGTGTAATTTTAACCTAAAATTTAATTATGTATGTAATACCTGACAATATTAATCATATCAAAATTTATATTGCCTACTTAATATGTATGAATGCATATACATATAAACTAAAAGTTTATATATTCTGTATTCCAGGCCTGTAAAAAACTGACGAAATCAATAATTGGCCGTTGCAACAAAACCATATTGAACAAATCATACAAACTTTGAATTATAAGTATATCTAAATATTTCCTCAAAGCTATTGGTCCACAACTGTCTATATATACTAAAAGGTGGGTAAACTCAAGAGTTGTTAAAATCGCAAGAAAAACTGTTAAGGTTATTTTAATCAATGTCAAGAGTTAACTACAATCTTTATTAGCTTACATTTTAAAAGATATAAAAAGTTATTCAATATTTAAAATTCAATTATTCCTTGGGTTTTTGGTAACTAACATAAGGCATATGGACATTTTTAATGTATACTTTTATAACAATTTATTTAGTATATTATTTTGTATTTACTGTATTTATATTAGAAATTCCTCTTTATCTCAAAATAAGTTAAAAATGTATCAAAAGGGAGAGCATTTTGTCTTGTTTTGCACAATTTGTAAGAAAGGTGAAATTAAAAGCAGATTTTGCTAAATTCAAAGGACTGATTTTATAGTGTATAATTGTACATACTATGTGTCAAATATGAACTTGAGAAAGAACAAAGACGTCTCATATTTATTATCTTTTTAGTAACTTGTTAGGGTGCGAATGTTGTTGATGAGTCTGGTTGATTAATTTTAGTTGTAATTGAGTATTCGTTATCGACGTTTCAATGGATGGATCTATCTAAATGTTAGAGTCACAATAGCCGTTAATACTTCTTTCCATTCTAATAATATTATTTTTATATAATCGTATAGGGGACGACCGCTTCCGTTGTACTGGATCCGTCCATTGGCACGCTCCGACGGTTATGTTGTGAATCAAACGACTAATCTGTACACATTTTTTATTTTAATAATTCCCTCAAACAGTGAGATGTGGCCTTAGGAAATGGGTACATTTGCTGTTGTTAAATATGTAAATAAAAGTTGAATTATTGTAAATAATAAAACTATAAAATATATGTTTTTTGCTATACATTGTCTTTTTATTTGGACCTGCTCGATTGTTTGTAATGCTGATACTTAATTAGCGTTGCATGAATATTCGCTGCATATAGAGAACTCTCCTCCGGCGGGGCTCGAGTAATGCGGCGGGTCAGGCGCGAGGTTGCCCTTGCGGTAGAACGTGTCCCGTAGTATGGCGCAGCGGCCGTGGTTCACATCGCGAGCTTTGAGCCGAGACTGCTTCTGTTGCCAGCCGTTATCCCAGTTCGACGTTAAGCGAAAATAGAATCTGTGATTATATTTTATTTCTATTAGCCTACATTTCTTCAACAAATTGAAGGATACTAATATTTATTAATTACTATTTTGTAATTAATAAAAAAGTCCTATTTACGAATAGTAAATTATGTAGTCAAATTTAACAGCTACTAGCGCCACCTTCAATTCGTGGCCCAACAGTTATTACAGGTCATAGTTTATCTCCCCCTGATGTGCGTTCATTTTATCGTGGTGGGGAGTTCATCTCAACGTCCAGAAATTAAACCAAGTGTAAAGCCAAGAGATACTAGAAGGCGGCCCATTTCGTTGGGTGGTGTACCATGCGGATTGTTCCTGGTACTTCTTTGACAGCAGAGTGGACCGTGGGAGTAACCCTTTGGTTGTATGGTCTGCTTCGGCAGATTTGCCGTTGGGACGTCGTGGTTGAGTGCGTAATCGTGCATTAACACGGGAGAGGTTCTGTTCGGTTTACCGTTTAAGTACTGGCTTCCGGTATTGGTGAGTTCCACATAGCCACATGTATGTATAGAGATGGTATGCGTAAATGCTTTCATCTAAATCCGTCCAGCCGTTTCAACGTGAAGGAGTTACAAAGACATGTTTTGTAACTCCACACATACAACTTTCGCATCTATAGTTATAAAAGTTAGATTCAGTTTTATTTTGAATTCAATAAATTTAATAAATAATCTGTAATCATACTTGTCCTCCGGAGCCTTTTTATATCTGGCCCTAAGATATTGTCTAGCTGCACCTTTTTCAGTACATCCATACAATAGATTTAATACATCTGGTTCTATCGGCTTCATAAGACTGTCATCCTCTAAGGGAACTAGTTCATATAGAGGAACTGGCTTCGGCTTTACTGTAGGTTCTTTATAAACCTAGAAAATTGTACATTTTAATTTATTTTCAAAAATTCTAGATTTTTATTAACTTTAATGAAAATATCGATTTAATTGTAACGTACTTCTAAAAGTTTATTAGCAAGCGCTATGGAAGCATCAATTTCCCGCACTCGTCTTTCCTTAGCCGCCAATAAAGCTGGCATTAAATTTTCCTGACACCATAGCCTGTTTCTACGTTTCGATTTCTGCCAAGCGGCCGCATAGTACGCGTGAGACATTAGTGTTGGTATTGATTTAGCACAGAAATTTTTATATAATATCTAAATTATTTTCAACAATTTTGAACCTGACAAGTATTCTGACATCTTTGTATGATTAATGAATAATGATAAACAAAATATCAAAGAACCTTTTTGTACAACTAGTTACACTAGTCAATCTATACATATAATAAAATTCTAAAAGAGTCGAATCTGTACAGTAAACATTTTTTGGAAAATCTTATTGAAATAGTCATTATAATTATCGATACAGAGGCCAAATCTACAGTTTTTAGAAATTTTGTTTGTCTGTCTGTGACCGCATCACAGGAAAACCACTGGACAGATTTTGATAAAATTTGGTATGAGGATAGCTGGTTAAAAATAAATATACGAAAATTAAAAAAAAAACCGACCGCGTAAAAGGCGCACAAAAAAAGATGAGAACAAGTCGACGAAGGAACAGTATAATGTAGTCAGAGACACACACGTAGCAAGACTTGCGGCTATTATTAAACATGTACATATGTATCTGGCTGCATAATAACAAACGTGAAGGAATAGTACTTTTCTATTAGAACATACTTGTTATGTTATTTTTTTTTTGTTTTTTTTTTTTTATAAAAAAAACTATTTTGGTAACAAACAAAAATAGCTCAATTTAGGATTTTCTAAAGCCCATCGTTATTTTAATATGGGATAGTTAAAATATCTTTACTAGTGTAGTGTTATCTATGTCAGTAATACTAATAAAACAAGAAACAAAAACACATTAATTATGAATAAAATATTTAATACTAAATAGTTACATATTGATTAAAGCTAATTTATTAAATATATACAGATCCATCAGCTGGGCCAAGGTGATGGATGCCAATAAGGAGTGCATCCACTAGAGTCCACACACCTAAACCTCCAAAACTAAAGAGCTTTCCAATGCCTTCTTGCCAATGTCCAAGGTAAAACCTATCTGCACCAAAGCCACCAAGAGTAAGAGCCAAGATAAGTGCAGTGCCCCACCTCGTCCCAGAGGTCCAGGAACATCGAATTTTCTTCAAAAATTTTCGTTTTCCCAAGCAGATTACATCATCAGACACTGTGCAATTAGTTCTAAAAATAATAGAATTAAATACAATTTATATAACAAAAAGGTATATTTAATTTTTAAAATGTGAGTAAATACGCTTTAGAAAAGTGTGTATTAATTACAAATTAAATATTGACTAAGGAAAGCTATATATTTCAATCATTACAATATAATAAGATTGGATAGATTGAAACTCACAAGTAATATTTAGTAGGTGAAGCTAAAGAATTGCAGTTAGCTTTTTGATCACATCGGTGTTCCCATTTCTCCGTCTGATAACAGAAACGGCACATAGCTGTTCTGTTAAATGTCTTCGAACCCTAAAAATTAAAAAGATATTAAGTATATAAATCAAGGCTTTAAAGATATTAGAAGAAATATGATGTAAAAAATTAATGAAGATGTATGTATAAAGTAGCTTGAAATGTTCATCACCAAATCAATAGACTGTAAATTATATAAAGCCAAGAAGGCATTGCTTTGTTTTGTTTTCTTTTACTATGAATTTGTCTGGGAATCAAATATAAGAGATCTTTCAAAGCATTTCAGGTTTTTAAAAAACAACTACTCAGTATAAAAATTTAACAATTTACAATAAAAAACATCAAAATGAAGATATTACATTGCATATTATCTTGGGCTTCACAACACATGTGTAATTATAGAATCCTCCATAAATACAGTCTATGTCTCGATTACAGTTGATACAAGGATAATTAAGTACAGAACAGTCTGATACATTTTCTTGTTCCACTGGACAGTTCTGCAAATAATCTTCATTGCTATTAAAATTCACAATCTTGTTGTTAGTGTCATCTTTTGTTTTGCTCTGCTTACTTTGAATATCCATATCATTATTAGCTGTAATAGAAGTTAATACTAAATTTACTTTTACTTCTTATCTCAAAAAAATATAAACGAATTCGAATAGTAGTTGTTTTTACAATTGGACATAAAAATATACAAAACTGTTACTAATTAGCACCTACTTACCTAAATCTGTTACATGGATTGTATTAAATATAACTAGAAGGATTAAAATCAACGAATCTTTAATAGCTATCCTTAAGGGAAAAGGTCTACACATTTTGTGTTACTCAAATAACAGAGAATTGCAAAAATTCATATTAATTATATTTTATCGTATTTAAATATTTTAATAATCAATAAATATGAAAGGACGCTCCCTTTAATGTTTATGTATTTTCCGACACTTTGACAGAAAACAGCAGCTGAGGATGACAATTGACAAGTGACAACAAAATAGAATTGAATTATTTAAACAGAATAAAAATATTTAGAAAATAGATTAATACAGGTAATATATTTGGTTTATGTTATAGTATATTAGAAAGGCACTAAGTTTGATGTGGCAATGGAATTTGAAAAGAAAAGAAGTGGACTTTGAAAGACTTTTACCTATAATTTTATTTCATGTCTTTCACAATATTTTTATTTCATGTCTAGCTTACTTTAACTAGGGTGTCTATAAATCACAGTTGGTTAAGAAATGTCACTCGAAATAATTTATTAAAACTGGAGTAGTTAAATTATTTAATATTTTATACGATTCATTACTAATCCGTTGCGTAATCTTTAAGTAATTACAAGGTAAAAGATTGACAAAATTCTTGTAATGTTTTCTTTTCCATTAGGATTATAGAAAAATGATATATGGATGTTGTATTTTTTAAATAATTGTTGTTCATATTGTTTTCATTTTTGTATATTTAAGTCTTCTCTATTTTTTATCTATCCCACGGGAACTCTTTAATTTTCCGGGATGAAAAGTATCTAAAATGTTGATCGAGAATATAAAGTATCACCATGCAAAATTTCATTTAAATCGGTCCAACAGTTTCGAAGATTAGCCCGTACAAGCAGTCAAACAGACAGAGAAACAAAAAAAAATTGAAAAAAAATCTGGATTTGTTCTATTTCTCTTCTTACATCTCTCAGTATTTTTTTTCTATGTACAGACATTCTACCTCTACAGTTTTATTATATGTATTATAAAATTAGCTTGGTTACCATTTTATGTCTAGAAGTGAACTTTTCTGTAATAAGTAATGTTAGAATTTTAGCTTACGAAGCTTTAAAAAAAAAAATCGAAATTTTTCTGTCAAAAAAACCGCTAGTCCTACCAAAACATGTTTCAAAAGAAAGCTTAAACTACAGCAGCATTGCTACCACTGAGCAAATACTATGCGAACAATTAATATCTACCAAATAAGGAAAATATCATAATCTAAAATAATGCAAATAATTTAAAAAAAATGCAAAATAATAAAAAGCGAAACATTATGCATTATCTTAGCGAACATATTGTTTACACCACAAACTATATAGAAATGCTACGCATGTTTACACAGCAAGATTCGCAGCTGGTATAACACCTGTATGTATATCTCCGACTGCATAATTTGTGTTCCTTCGTCAACTTGTTCTCATTTTTTTTGGTTCGCGTTTTTCGCAGTCGTGTTTTATAATTTTTATTTGTAGTTTTTTATTTTTAGTCAGTAGTCATTTTTAGTTTTATTTAATAATTTTTTATCCTAAAATATTTTTTTACATATGAGTTGTATATATTTTTGTAATGGCTTCTTTAAAACCTTAATATTTTAATACCCCACTCGATTGATGTAAACGAAAAAAAAAAAAACGTAGATACAAAGCGCCTAAGATCCGCCATTTTGATTTTTAATGATATCTATAGACTATTTAACCTCCCTATTTAAAAACTCCAATAGGATCTCATCAAAAGTGACAAAAGCCACATAAAAACCATTAACAATTTTTGGTTTCTATGTGGCTTTTGTCGCTTTTGATGAGATCCTATTAGAGTTTTTCAATAAAGTTATGAAGCTCGTGTTATTAAGACCAATCTAACGACGTATGAATCATCAAAATCGTTTGCCCTGTTTAGTAATTACGAGGGAACATAGGGTCGGACATACATACAGGTCGAACACATAACCCTCCTTTGGGCTTCGCCGCAGTCGGGTAAAAAAATCTCGTACTTCGTAACATAAATGTAAGCTATATTATATACTCTGAGCTATATAATAAACAAGGACTAATATATCATTCATTATATATTTTATTAATTCATATCACTTACAAAAGATGCTCAGCAACAATAATAACAATAATAATAATAATAATTTATAATAAACAAAATCTTCTAATTATTAAATAAACTTTGCGAATCGAAATCATTTCTAGTGTTCGTATCTTCACCGAACTTCCTTGTATTTTCGTCGACATCTTTGGACATTTCTGTAATGGTGGACAGGTCTGGAACGGCGCATGTTATTGGGAATATTTCGTTTAAATTTGCCCCATAGCCGGAATTACGATCAACTTCAAAGGCATTCGTATTAGACGTTTCATCTTCAGAGAATAGATACCATTTAGTGCTACGAGCGGGCTTTGGGAAAGCGTCATCAGATAGGTCTTCTGTTATCAGACTATCAGGTGTCGACAGGCTTCCCAGCGGAGTGTGGAAGACTGTAGCAGTAGCGTTGCCTTCCGAACCGTAGTTAGTGGTAGCTGTAACAACAAAATACACATAAATTTAGAAATTTTTAACAAAATATACATTTTTCAGATATTTTGAAAATAGAACATAGAAATATGTATATATATGTATTTCATTTAGAACTTACTGTACCATCTAAGTATTAATTTTATATTGACTTGACTTGATATTTTATATCTGCGTTTTTTATTTACTGATATTGATATTTTTTTTGTAACAGTTATTAAAAAAAAAAAAAACAATACCTTTCATCATTTGTGTTCCATCTTGCGCGTCATTATAATACAGCTCCTGAGCCAATATATCTGACAAATTTCTAAAGTAATCTTTATTAGAATCTTCATTAGACGGCATCGAATTTGAATCAATGGATATAATAGATTTTGTGGAATTTTCAATGATTTTCACACTAGCATCCATACATTCATGCGCGTTGAGACATGTTTCTGAGTGATTGTGAATCAAATCCACGCTGTCCTCAGAGATTTGAAGAAAGATACTAGATTGCGTCTCGTTTATGCCACTGTCTATTTGGTTATTGTTTGTTTCTTGGGTTTGATGTTGTTTCTTGTTGGCTTGGTTTGGTTGTTCTTCCGTGTCTTGAAAATCAGGCTTGTTTTCTTTGCGTTTTCTCTTAGGCTTATCAATTTTTACTTTAATGATATCTTTCTTTTTCCTATTTTTTACTTTATCAATAATGTTTTCAATAGTGGCAATAGTTTCGTTGTTATTATTTGTTTCCTCATATATTTGCAAAACCGGTGGACAAGACTTGCGACTGAGTTGGGAGCAAGTCTCCATGTGCTCTTCTTCGATGCACGGTTCATTTTGAACTAATTTCAATTTACGTGTACTTTGCCGTTTGCGAGGCGTTGAACTTCGTTTCTTGGATTTACTCTTTTTATCATCAGTATTTATATTTTCATCTTGTTCCATATTTTCATCAATACTGTAGTTATTTTTTAACCTCTTTTTAGTACTCTCCAATATTAAGTTCTTTAGCTTATCATTAAGGCTGTCAGATGTCGGATCTTGTATATTAACAGTGTTTATTTTATTGAGAAATGATTCAGAGATAATTGTAGATGTTTTTGGGGCACACAAACTATAGTGGTATTCAATACCATCATGAGTTTTTGTATCAATGTCACACTCTTGTTCCATCAAAGGCATTGACACGTCCACTGTGGGTGTCATGAAATTATTTAGCGTTATTCTTTCTGTTCCGTTTCCATTTAAGTCACCATCGAAGACAAAATCATTGGTATTATTCAACATGCTCTTACTTATAGATATATTTTCTACAATAGATAAAGCTGGTGATGTCGGCATTGTCACATTACTTGAACTATCTGTATTTGTTTGGGAAATTGTGTCTTTTCGTTCGGAACTATCTTTTTCGTTTAAATTAAATAGGGCTTCAATATTCTGTTCTGTCGTACATTCTTTTTCGTGTGAAATTGGAACAATTTCGTCGATTTTATCTAATTTTTGCGATACATTTCTATTTCGCACTGAGTTATTATTATTCATTAAAAGCTGATAAGAATCTGATTTATACATGTCGGACGACAGAGTTGAATTTTGGAAGGTTAAAGTTTTAACTGGGCCTTGAAAGGAGTTACTAGAATCATTCGACACATCATCAGTCAAATACGGATGGGATAAATTCCGTTTCCTAGTTTGACTTCTAGTTCTATAAGCCGGAATAGTGATGCTCGATTTTCTTTTTTTTCTTAAAGGTATTATATTGGGGCTGGGGTCTGAATCGACGTACCCCTGAGTACTTTCAATGGAATTTTGAGATAAGTTGTCTGGCGATGTGTATATTTTGAAGTGCGTCGAGCTGTTAAAAGAAATTTTTATGAAGCAAACAGCGAGGACATGCAGGTTGTAATAGACGGCAGAAGCTAAAGTGCAAAAAGACCATGCCAGTAACAATAAGCTCAGAGGACAACTCGATGACAATGGAAGCAGGTTAACTATAACAATACATGCATAAAAAATGATAAATATGTATAATATAAAAAAAAAAACTGCTTTTCTTTTTTTATGTGCAATAAAGAATATAATTAAATTAGCAAATGAGGCAATTTTTTATATAAGTGATGAACTTTATTTATATATAAGATATACATTACATATGTACTATAGAATTAAGTCATTATAATACGAGTTGATAAATAAAAAAAGTTTTGTATCTTAATATATTTATTTATACGACCTGCTCCCATTTATTATTTAATGGTATTAACTGTCCAGCTCTTTAACTACCGCTTACGTGTAGAATAAAAAAAATACAAAGACATTTTAAAAATATTTTCTCAATTTAAAAATAAATGGAAGAACGTTTAAAAATATACATCACTAAAGTATTTTATTTATAAGAGTAGATGTAATGTAAGATTTTGGGATAAGAACATAAAACTTCATGATTTACTTATAAACTTCAGATAGTATGTACTATATCTAGGTTACACTGAGTTATCTGTAAACAATGCAAAAGCATTGCGCAATACTTATTATACTTAAAATTATGACTTACACTGTATAGAGGAAAGCAAATTTATAATAAATTTAAACAATACCAAGCATTATTTAATTTAAAAGTGCTATTTAGTAAAAGGAACAATAAATAATATTAAATGTATATATTACTTGCATTTAAACGATTTAAAATTATCTTATTAGAATAGATTATAAATCTAACATTATTAGACATGTAATGTATAATATTAAAAATTTTAATGTAAAAATAAAATCAAGCACAATCTCATTACGATAAATCAGTTAATTGTTAACAATTTTGGCAATTTTCAGTCTCAAAAAAATAATAAAATACTTTTGCATGTAACAGAGATAGGTCAAAAAGGGGCAATTTTGCGTGACGTATTTTATGAATTGATTTAAGAAACGATAACTCAGTGTAAAATGCCTTAATGTAAGCCTTACTATGGACAAAAAAATGATTTCACATTTAGTCAATTTACGTCTATATTAATATATTTAATCCATTTGATATGATTAAAAATATATTCATACTTGTACTGTAAAAAATTATTTCAATTAATTCTATGACATATACCAAAACTTACTACGTGGTACATCACTATTATTAGTTCAACAAATAAAGGATTTAAAGTAGAAAGAAAAGTAAAAAAAATATGCATTAATTAGTTGTAAAATAAAAAATATATAGATAAAGGACAATAGTCACTATACAGAGATAGTGACATTTACATTATAAAAAAAGTTATAAAAAAAAAATAGAGTACAATAGTGATGTACCATAACATCTGCCAGAAAGGAAATTGAGATGTACGGAATGACATCCACTCACTACCTGTTAGATTTTCGTAGTCTTGTATTTTTCGTATCCTTTTTAGATTTGTTAGTGCTTTTGTCGGCAGAAGAAGCGAACTTGAACCTGACTTCGTTAATGTCATCACTCACAGGAGTCTCCAATTTTTTCGATTTTGCTGCTGTGTTTTGGCGAGTTTTTGGAGTGTTATTTTGTTTCACTTCATTGTTATCTGTATATTGAAAAAAATAAATAATATTAATTTATTTATAATCTATGCGTGGAAATCTATTAATCCCATAAATAGTATAAATGCGAAAGATTGAATGGATGTTTGTTACTCAATCACACCAGAACAGCTGAACGCATCTGGATGAGATTTGGCACAGAGATAGATTAGTCTGGAATAGCACATACGTTACTCTTAATCCCGGAAAAAATACGGTTCCCGTGGGATAGATTTGTTTATATATATTATATAAATAAAGTAGTATAAGAGAAGCATTTCACCTATCAATTTTATATCGGTTAAAATTCATAACATTAGTTCTAGTACATTGGAATTCCAAGCATCAGCTAATTCGTAGCTACAGGCGACAGAATGTGAGTTTTTAAAAGAAAAGTGGGCTTTGAGCCATATCGTGACTAATTCCAAAAACTTTTAAGATCATTCTTAATTATAAAAATAAAAAAAAACGAATTCAAAGAAAAAAAATAACACTAAAAAGTAAAAAATAACTGATTGGTAGTTTTCATTTACTATTGATGCCTAATCAGATATTTTCGAAATCGGTGCGCTTTGATTTGTATCGGCTGGAACCGACTTCGAAAATATCTAATTAGTTATCTAACTAGCTGGATTAATTTTGACGGGACTTTCACTGAAAGATGGCTGATATTATAAGGAGTAACTTAGGCTACTTTTATTTTAGAAAAAGAATTAAGGTTCCGTTAAAAAAAATATTAAAATGTACATAGGGACACACCCAAGCGAAGTGAGGGTAAGTTACTAGTTGTAAAAGTTAAGTTTATAGTAAAGTGTTTTTACTTGATATCTTTCTGGTTGTCCGGGGCGTCCTTCTAGTAGCTATAGATGATTCAACTTGTACTTCTGGATCCAATTTAGATTTTTTTGCCGGAGAAGATGCATTGGGCGTTGTTTCAGACTTTCTCGGCCGACCTTTGCTAAAAACATATAATTAATTCATTCTTAATATTTATTTATATGGAATTATAATATTAACAAAATATATTTTTTATATACTTAATCTATACAAATAAAAAAAATTGAATTGTGTCTATTTGTAATGTCATAATGACAGCTTTTTACTAAATACATATGAAAGTAAATAAGAAAAAGATTTTTTTTATTATTGTGTATTTGTCTGTTTGTTCTGGCTAATCTTCGAAATGACTCGTCTGATTTTGATAGGACATTCACTGGCAGATAGCTGATGTTATCAGGAATAACTTAGGCTACTTTTATTTTAGCAAAAGAATTAGGGTTCCGTGCAAAAAAATTTAAACCTATGAAATTGTTAACAAAGTCCGTGTCCCCTAGGGACGTAGCGAAAGCGAAGCAAGAGTAAGTAGTTAGTTTTTTAATATAATTACTATTATTTTATACAATTGTAATGGAATATAAAACGCTAAGCCTCAATACTTTTTATTAAACGCCCAATGTTCGCAGCATTAAACGTTCGTTTGCAAATATATGAACCAATAACATGTTTATTACCGTTTTGTGATGTTTTCATCTGACTTAGTTTCATTTTCATCCGCTTTCTTCAGGGTTCCTTGTGGTTCTGCTGGTCTCACATCAATTTCTTCCTTGCCTGAATCAGTGTGTTCGTTTTCTTTTTGTTTTATCTTTTTAAATATCTCCTTTTCTAGTTCGTCGACTCTTGTGCTAATGTCTGTAAATTGGATTTCATACAAGCAATTAGAATCAACTCTCTAGTATAATAAGCCTTAACTATAACACCTATTTTGCTGATATTGTCTATAAACCATAATACAAACGATCACGAATTCTGTACCCACATGAAGCAAGTATTAAAAAAAAAGTGATTAATAAAAGTAAGTAAAATTAAGCATGGTATCATAATTTCATACTATTCATGAAGTAAAGCGAAAGCGAAAACACTTACACACAGACACAGAGAGAGAGAGACAGGGGGATGGAGATGGAGAGGGAGAGAGATGCACGGACGCGGACACGCAGGCACGTACACGGACGCACGCACACGTACGCGCACGTACACAGGCACACGCACGCACACACACGCACACTCATACAAATGCGAATAACCGGCCATACCTTCTTGCTCAACGAATATGACGGAGGCTGACTTGAGGCTGGACGCGTCGGAGGCGCAGTCGTGCGGCGCGGGCGCGGGCGCGGCGGGCGGCGCGGGCGCGGCGGGGGGCGCGGGCGCGGGCGCGGCGGGCGGCGCGGGCGCGGGCGCGGCGGGCGGCGCGGGCGCGGGCTGCAGCAGTTGCAGCACCTGCGCCAGCACGGGGTTCACGTGCGACCAGTGACCCTCCAGCTGCACTTCCTGCTCAACAGAGGGGTTATTATTGACGTGAACACTTCTTTAAGCGCGCTATAAAAAGAAAAAAAGAAACGGTTACGCTGGGCCGTTACGTTACGAAACATGAGCGATGGAATCATATCAAATGAATATTGTTAAAAAATATTTACTTGAAATAATTTTTTATACATTATAAATAATTCATTTTTGACTAAAGAATTTGGATCCCTGTATTATTATTTATTTTATAGGAGTATATAATTTATTGAATCATTAAACATTTGATTGATATGTACACCTAGAGGTTCTGGATTCGAGTCCGGGTCGGGCCAAGTTTAGTACTGAGTCTTTCTGTATAGTAAGCTTCAGTAACAGCCCGGAGTTGGGAAGTTAGCGGTGTTTCACCTCCGTTGCCGAAGCAGAGCACGTAAAGCCATCGGTCCTGCGCCGACACTTTCACCGCGATTGTCGCAGTATCCCATCGGACTTTGAGAACGTCAGGAATAGAGAGTGCACGTTGTGTCTGCACTATAATATCTCCTGTGCAGTTGGCTAGTCCCAATGATATTGGCCGCCGCGACCGAAATCGGTCAGAAGGACATTATTATTGTATATGATAAAAAATAAAATAATGTAAATATTATTTACCTCATTATTTTTTGTGACCTTTAGTTTCACTGTTTTTTCGTTTGTGGCAGCGTTATATATCGCTATGTTATCTACAAAGATATGTACACATTATTATAATAACTATATGTGATAATATTAAATATTAAAAAGTAATTATAGTAAATATTAAAAAGTCTAAATAATTTAATATCATCCTATAACGCCATATTCTTAAATAATTACCTGAGACTAGTTTTTCTGTTTCTTTTTTGGATGGACTGTCTACATGCGCTGTACTTCTAAAAAAGAAAATATATATTAAAAGTAATAATTAATAAGAAATATATATATATATATATATATATATATATATATATATATAAATCGCTTAAAAAAGGCTTCAAAGTAATTTAGTGCCAATTGAGCACAGATTACTTCGCCAATGATACGTAGAACTTTAATAGTTAACTCACATTGAAGTTGATGGTATAACAGGAACTCTGGTGTCGGTGTCACGTTTATCTTTCCCTTGGTTTAATAATCTGTAAGTAAATATTTCAATTTGAATTTTTATAAGTTTTTTGACGACACGTTTGGCTCAGTTTGTAGTGACATTACTGCTGTGCCAGCGATCGCGGGTTCGAATCCCGCTGGTGGCATTCATTTGTGTCATGAGCACGAATGTTTGTACTCCAGTCATGGGTTTATATTTATAATATGTATGTTTTTAAAGTTATATATGTGTAGTGTATCAACTATTTGGTATCCATAACACAAGCCTTGAAGCTCACCGTGGAACTAGGTGGTGCTGTGTGTTAATATCCCAAAATATTTATTAAAAAATATTTATTTATAAGTGCTTATTTTATAATCACATTAAAGAATTATATGTCAAAGTCAAAAACAGTAGCTTGATTTGCAGTTTATGCTATTATTCTCGATTTTAAACATACAGGCCGTTTGCTTTCTTTTAAGAATAAGGCAAATGTTATATACGTATTAATTACGTTAATATACATTTATAAAATATGAATAAGAATACTATATTCTTTTATATTTTTTTAACAGTTATCTTCCTCTTGAAAAACAGATAGCATAATAACTTTTTCTTTCTATATTATTATAAAATCCGTTAACTATTTTTATTTATTTAACACTCAGTATAAAAAATGTCATTTGTACTCTTATATTATTTTTAACCGACGAAAAAAAAGCAGATTCTCAATTCAACACGTATATTTTTTTTATGTTTGACCACGCATTGATTTTTACAGTGTAGTCCGATTTTAAATTTGAAAAAAAGAAGAATCCATCCTAAGTGTAGAAAATAGGGGATTATTGATTGATTACTATAATGGAAAAATAAAAAAAATAAAACCGACATTAAAAAAAAAAAAAACACTTTTTGTTACTTTTTAGTGTTTTTTTTAAGGTTGTTTTTTTTTAATTAAATATTATCGTTTGTCTTCATGTTTAATTCTATGACACTCTGTCTATATTATTCCTTAGTCTGAGATTGTATAGTAATAATACAAAAAAAAAAAAAACGAATATTACTTAGTAAGTTCTGCTGTCCTTTTCTTTTCTTCGACATACTTTAATTTCCAGTATGACTCCTCCGGATCAACATTATCTAGCAAAACAATATTGAATAAGATTTAACCTGGATTATACTACATTTATTTATGACTTATTTTAAAGCTTCTTTTGGTGAAAATCATTGAATTCAATTATAAGTAACCTTAAATTAAAAAATAAATAAATTCAAAACTTGAGTACAGTTGTAATTTTTAATATGAAAAAATTAGACTGAACATTTTATTAGTGTTTATTAATTAGTAGTTTTATTTTAAGTATACATATTATGATAATTCTTACCTTCTGGTGTATAAGAGATATAGTTTTTGATAATTTTGCCATCTTTCACAACAGGGTAAATTTTCTTCCCATACATTACAAAAAGCCCGCCTTCTTCATCGAGCGATAACACACGGGCTGATTTGGGTTTTCTATACAAAATAATATGTTACATTATTTATTATTTTTGAAAAACCTAAATAGAAATGATTGAATCCAAAATGAAAAGCCACTTATAGGTAAATAGTTTATAAAAGAGCTAGTTAGCTTTACATACTAAATAAAATAAATTAATATTGAAAAAACATTATTAAAAACAAGCTTTTATATCATATAAATTGTGTAGTGTAGTAAATTAATTATTTAATTTAAAGTTTATTCTTTAGTTATTTTTTCGTATTCTTCTCAGCAAACCCTATCATTTGATATCCATATCATGGGAGTGAATAAAAAAACATATTCCGCATCCTTGGGTGTCCGCCATGTTGGATTTAGAATGACTCACTTATTTAACCATGCATTGTCATCTAAAGTAAACGCATATGCAAAATTTCAGCTCAACCAGTTGAGGTTAACTGCTTTAAAATTCAGTTACAAGATTTGACCCAAACAAATATAGATACAAACATTGCAAGTCTAATAAAAGCTTGTTATGTTGACAGAGCGAATAAGCGTCTCTGCTTCAAGTCTATCAAAATTTGCTTTCCTCTGTCAGTTTGTTGGTATTCTTCTAGAGGTCGTATTTTACAACCGATCTGGACTAAACTTGGTATACAGATTTTACGACTTAATAGATTTTTTTTTGTCGCCGGGGATTTTTCATGGGAGGGGTACTTCCTTCAAAAAGGGGCAAGAAGGGGGTTAATGGATATCTCCCCCTAGTAACTTTAAGTTGGTCTCATAAAAAAATTGTGAAGATCAGATGAGGATCTTTGGCGCGATGTGCAGAATAGCTCTTCAAAATGCAGTTTGTTCTCACGCGGTCTACTGTTCACAGAACTATTAATTTAAATCAGGTTGGTACAGACGGACTAAGCAACTACAAACTCTTTAATTAACCGATTTCCAAAAAAAGAGAAGATTCTATGTTCGTTTGTATGTATTCTTTTAAATTAATAAATCTATTATATATATAAAAGTTTCTAACAAATATTTTCTTGTGTGCCTGTTCCTCCGTCCTCGAGGCGGCGAGACGTACTCCGATCCGGTGTCAGAGGTCCACTCGCTCGAGTCTGTGCTTATATTGCTGTAAAAAAAATAGATTGTAATTACATCTATACTAATATTATAAAGAGGTGAAGTTTGTGAGTTTGTGGGGTTGTAGGGGGGTAATCTCTGGATCTACCGAACTGTTTTAGATGAAATTTGATAAGAAGATAGTTTGAGATCCTGGGAAGGACATAGGATACTTTTTATCCTGGAAATCATCCCTTAAGGGGCTTAAAATGGAGATGAATGATGAATGTTTGTATGCGGAATCAACCTGAGAACGAATCGGAGCGAAGCGAGGGTAATTCGCTAGTTAGTTATAAATGCGAAAGTTTGAAAGTAGTTGTGTGTTTGTTATCCTTTTTTTTAAGTAGTTTAATTTAGTACATAGATAAACTATGATATGATGGAATAGCACATAGGCTTCTGTTGGTACTAACATTTGCTAAAGGTGGTGCTGCCTGAATGAATAGAGTCACTAGTATTTTACATCTAATGTCTATAATGATGGCTGATCTCATCACGATATACACAAGATTTTTTTTTCTCAACTTTTTTTAAAATTAGACTACCTTGAGTTATAAGCCTTTACAACATACATTAAAAGAAGAAACATGAAAACCTATTAACATACACAAAAATAAATATATACCCAAATTAAGTACATGCATTTTAAAATAGGTCAAAATTAAGACTAACAGACAAAAAAACCATTAGATTACAGATTAACCATTATAAAATAGCAACAATACTCACATTGATTTACGGCGAGATATTGAATTTCGAGAATTTCGAGAATGTCTAGATTTTCGAAAACTGTTCCCTCTTCTGCGATTTCTATTTACTCCACCTACAAAGAATTTAGTTAACGTTTTTTGAACATTAGGATAGTATATGTACATGTTTTTAATACCCCTTAACAATTTCTTAATAAATGTAAAGAATGAAAGAAAGATTTACTGTAATAAGACAAACATTAATAAATAAAACAAAATGTCTTCATAACGGATATTTCAAACACTTTCAACACAACAAGCGTTTTAAAAAAGGATTTGATATGTTTTTGAAAATTTCTAGTATCAAGAAATAGTGCGATTAGTATTATATCTAAATATTACAGTAATATTAGTTGAAAATGGTGAATATTGTTACAAATAAAACTATATTTTACAGAGAAAACATCATACACAAAAGGACATCGAAATTCGAAACTATAAATAATATTAGTAATTAAACATAGCCAAAGCTGAACATTATTTCATCGAACTATCTGCTAGTAAATTGAATTCAATTGTAGTAACAATTAAGACATAATAAGATAGTTCTAATAGATCAGTAAACAAACTGTATCCATTATATTGAAATTTAGACTGCTGTAGCGAAACACGAGAATGCAGTAATACGCCCCCATTCTGTTTAGTGTATAGTAATATGTTGGGCACACGTTATATCTATACATATAATAAAATTAACCGAGTCGAATCTGTACATTAAATATTTTTTGGAAAATCTTATTGAAATAGTCATTATTATCGATACAGAGGCTGAATCTATAGTTTTTAGGATTTTAGTGTATCTGTCTGTGACCGCATCACGAAAAAACCACTGGACAGATTTCGATAAAATTTGGTATGATGATAGCTGGTTATCCGGGTCAACATATAGGATACATTTTACTGCGAATAAATATCCCGTCTCTGAGCTAAACGGAAAAGCGTAACTAGGGACGAACCCGAGCGGAGCCAGGGTGAGTCGCTAGTATAACAATATAGTGGATTATTCATCTTATAAGCATAAGTTCCGGAGATATTGACTCTTGAGTTGGGCAAAGTATAGTTATCGATATTTATATATATATATATATATATATATATATATATAGTTGTAGTATAAGTATAACTTTTGTCTAATAACTGAAAAATCAGCTTTTTGTTACATTAATATGCGACATATTTTCGTTATTTTTTGTTCTTTATTAAAAACAATATTTAACATGTTACATATTTTACCTAAAAAAGAAGAAAGCACCACAACATGCACATACCTTATATACGGAACATTGCACTTACCACTGTTAATTCCAAAAACATTTGCTAGAGCGCGATCCCTTTGCTGGCGAAGTCTATCTGAAACTCTCTTAGCTGGTTCGTCGTTTGAATCGCTTAAAGATTCAGAATTGGATTTCAATACCACCACTTCGTTAACTTTTTTGCTCACGGTTACTGTTTTAGTGGCTTCCGTTTTTTCCTCCTTTTGATTGCTTATGTTTTTTTCTTTCTTTTGACCTTCAACATTACTGTTTTCAGAATCTGTGTACTTCTTGCTTGAAAACTGTTCTTCATACAGACTTACACTTTTTAAACAGGGGTTTTCGATTTCTGGGGATTTTTCGTCATTTTGCACGATTTCATTCGATTTTTCTCTTTCTTTGCTTGCAGCTGTATCTTGATTTTTAGCTTCACTTTTAGAGTCTTTATCAGTGGATGCTTCCACAACTTCCGGTATATTTTCTTTAAGTTTTTTTAAATCTATTTTTTTATTATTTTTTTTGAGAATATCTACATCTGAATTAGTTTGCTTTTCATTTTCCAATAATCTCTTTTTGCTACTTGCAGGATTATCTTGTGAACTGGCTCTCCTCTTCCCACGTTTTGCATCACTTATTTTTAAGTTTGCTTTGGTTTTCTCTTTTATTTTAGTTTCTTTATTTTTATACCCTTCTTGATTGTCAGGCAAAAAGGTATCAGTTGTAGAGTTTGAAGCATTTTGCGTTAGTTTGTTTTCAGTGCTTAGATTTTTTGCATTACTTTTTTTTAACTGTGTAACACTTTGCTCTTTGCTAGGACTTGTGTCACTTCCATTTAGAAAGATAGAAGATTCATCATTATTGTCTTTGCCATTAACTTTTTCTTTTGATTTTGCTTCATCAATTTGAGTGTCATTTTTGTTAGACGATGGTATTTTATCTGAAGTTTTCTCACTTTCTTTGGGTTTTGAATTTTGTTGATCATCAGAATTTGAACCATCTAATAGAATAACATCTGGATCAATTGCATTAGTTTCGGAGTCTTGCTGTTCTACTATTTGCATCTTAGGTTCGTCATTGGATCCGTCACCATCATCGCTAGCGAAATCATCTATAACTGCTTGAAGCATTGGTGTTAACGGTTCAGAGTAGGTTATAAGTTCTCTAAGAGATTTTGATGGGCTTTGTTCTTGTTTTTCTTCAGGGGCTTCATAATTTTCTAAGACTAGTGTTTCTGTGGAGGCTCTTAGATCTGATTTTGATTGGTTAAGATCCTCACCTGTTTTGTTTTTATTGCTGTCAGGCTCTTCAGTATTTTTGTAGCTCTCACCTAGATTTGTATAACATATAATTGTAATATTATTAAAATTAATATAGTAAGAAAGTGAGAAAAAGAGACATATCTTACCCTCTGTGTTTGAATCACAACTTGCTGATCTCATTTGCAGTCTGTTATTAATCCTTGCTTCTATGTCAAAACTGTATAAATAATTGCTCATTACAACATTATACCACACATTTAATTAATTAATTGATTCTCCATCAAAACTTACCCTTGCTTGAAGCTAGATATTTGTTGTGTTGTCAGTTTATAGTATGGATTGCTAATATCAGGAAGTATTCTTTTAATGAATGTTTCTTTTAAACTTTGCCATGTTCGATTTGTTACCTAAAATTAGTAAAAATCAAGATCAAAAAATCAAAAAATCAAAAATGTTTGAGAAATTAGCACACCCAGGTGTCATGTTATGGCTATACTAACATGTTTGTTCTTGTCTCTAACTTTCATATTATATACGTATTATCTATTCACATATTTGAACTTTTGTCTGAAACTTTGTGAAAATAGTCACTATAATTTATATAATGTACAAGTGACAGGATGAAATATTTTAAACAGGGTTTTAAATGGAAAAAATTAAAATACGTATTGAGAAAAATTGAACATTAAAATATTTTTCTTATTCTAATGAGTATACATCAATGTTTGTTTTGAAAATGTTTTTAAAGTATAATGAAGTAAAAACATGTTAAATCACAGATAACATAAATTATAATACTATACTAGTATAGATGCCCATACAAAAAAATTGGACATTGCTAATTTGGGCTATTTTGTCATTTGCTTTCTATATCTGGTTCTTATCATTTGTTAATTTTACACAAACTAACAATAAATCGAGACATATAATGCAATCTATTAACATTTTTGGACTAAATTTTCTTATCCAAACAAAGCAATAAATTAATAAAATAATAACAAGATTTATGAATTAGATAAAATTAAAATATTAATTATATTTACATGTATTTATGATTTTAGCTTTATTACATTACACATTTTGTAGATTTATTTATGTACAGTAAAAATATAATAATAATATTGAACATGAGCAAAAGTGTAGTGTGAGGAAATTCATAATTTGTTTTAAGAGATACCAAGTCAAGAATAAATTTTGATTTTCATTTAATTTTATTAAACTTCTTTAATTGGATATTATTTTTTTAATTATATAATGCAGAATTCCTAACAAGAAATATATTTATTCTTACATAAATATTGAATCTTTCCTTTCTTCATCATAAAGTCTTTGAATTTAATTATGTATGCCTACTCAAATATAGCAAAATCATAATATTCAATAAAATCAGTTATATACCATAAACCAGTCAATAAATATTAAATATACCTTTGAATCTTGTAAGTCTATCCACATTTTTCTTCCTTTGGTTTCACTGTAAGCTTTGTGTTCAGTTAAATAATCTACTATAGTTTTCATTTCTTTCATTGTATAGGCTTTCCTATAAAAGAAAATTAATTATATTGGATTTATTATTGTCTCTTACAAATATATTATTGTATAAATATTAAAAAAATATTAGTTTACTGATAGGTAAACATGATTTATTAAAATATTAAGGTTTAAGTATTAATTTTAGTAAACAAAAAGACAAAAATATACATAATATAAAATGAAGGTAGGAACGCAAAAATTATAAAAATATATAATTAATTTTTCTCTTTGTCAATGACATTTTAATTTTTATTCATTTAATTGGCATTATAAGGATATAACTATTACTCTACATCACTAACAATAAGTTTGGAACTTACCCCGACATTTTGGAGGGCAAATTTTGCCACCGCTTATATTGATAATAAGAAATAATCACGCGTTTAACGTGATATTTTAGTCTAAATATTAAATTAGTATGCAATGAAGCTAAAAATGTATTTATAATATTATTTCTTAATGATGGTTTATTGTATAATTCATATTTGAAAAAGTAAAAAACTAAAGCGTACAAAACCACAACCGGCTTGCTTTCAACCACTTTGACAGTATAAACCATCAGTGTTGCCGTTTTGTATATGAAAATAATATGCAATATGTTACTTGTTAGGGCAAAATTTTTCATGCCAACAGATTTAAAAAAAATACCAAATATAGCATTAAAAATGCCAAATCGGCAACACTATATATTATCATCAATCATGGTATAAACTCCATGTTAAACCATGGTATATACCATATTCATCATCTATTATATGACTTAAACTTTGTTTTTAGTAAGCTGTCCAGACTACTTTTGATTTTTGAAATAATATTCAAAATTTTAAATCCAAAAAAGTCAGTTATTTATATGGGTTATATTATAGAAGTGTCTAAAAAAATATATTATAATATCATTTTATGGTTGAATGTTGATTCTCTTTGCGAGTTTTTCATTTTTGTCTGTTTGTCTGTATGTCTCTTAGTGTGTGCGCGTTTCACGCAAAAAGTAATGAACTGACTTCAATGAAATTTGGTGAAGTGATAACTTATTACTCAGGTCAACAATTAGGATAAATTTTACTCCAGGAAAATCTTTCTTTCCCACGGGAAATCACAATAACCGATTTTATCGAGCCCTCCTTAGAAACCTTCCGCTGACCAAAGTAAAGTCATACATCAAAACAATGTACTAAAAAATTGTAGGTCTTGAAAAGGCCGACAGAAAAATCTGCAATAGTAGGTATATGTCTATTTCCTAAAATACACTCGCAAGACCTATTCTTATCCATACCTATAATAAAATTAACTTAGTCAAATTTATGTGCGCGTTTCACGCAAAAAGTGCTGAATCGATTTTAATTACATTTTGTGTAGTGATAACTTATTGCTTGGGTCAACATTTAGGATACCTTTTACTACAGGCTAATTTTTCATTTCCACGGGAAATAACTGGTTCTATCGAGTCGTCCTTAGAAATTTATATGACTAATGTTGGCTAAACCTGAAGAGATACATCAAAAGCTCTTAGAAAGGTCTACAGAAAAGTCCGCACTCCGCAATAGTATATGTCTATCTCCTATTAGGTACACTTGCTACAATTATTTTTATTATGCATTACTATATTATTATATTAAAGGCAATGTCGCGACTCACTGACTGACATTGGTATAATAGTTTGAGACCCTGGGAATGACATAAGATAGTTTTCATCCCGAAAAACATATCGTATATAAAAGGGGGTGAAAAGAGTGGTGGAAGATTGGGTGGAGAATCAATCATTTCTCAAGTAAGGTATATATATATATATATATATATATATATATTATTTTTTATAACACTTACCTACTTTTATATACCTGTTTTTGTTTTCCTGGGCAAACTCGCTAGATCATAGACTTTATCTATGCTTTCGAGCTTAGATGAAGGTCAAGAGTAAGCCGGCGTAAGAATAATCTTTATCTGTAATAATATTATAAATGTGAAAGTTTGTGAGCATGGATGTTTGTTATTCTTTTACGGCAGAACGGCTGAACGGATCTGGATGAAATTTGGCACAGAGATAGATTATAGTCTGGAAAAACACATAGGCTACTTTTCATTCTGGAAAAATGTACGGTTCCCGTGGGATAGATTTGTTATGGTCTATTCTACCGTTAAAACGTACCTAGGGACGAACCCAAGTGAAGCGTGCGTGAGTCGCTGGTAATTAATAACAAGCTTAACAAGTATATAACGCCTTTGAGATGTTTAACACCTTAGTCTCTCCCGTGACCATGATTGCTGTAAAGCAATCGAAACGTCGGAAACCAAAAATCAAAATAAATCCGCGAAATAATCCGAAAAGATAGTTTTATTTAAAATAATAAAAAGCTGTTAAATTAGTTAAATTTTAGACAATCACTATTTTGACAAGTTCTGTATCATCAATCAATCAGCCTATCACCGTCCACTGCTGAACAAAGGCCTCCCCTAATGAGCGCCAACCATCTCGGTCCTCGGCAGCCCGCATCCATCCACTGCCAGCCACCTTTCTTAGGTCATCTGTCGATCATGCTTCAGGGTGACCTACACTACGCTTATCTAAACGCGGTCTCCACTCTAACACATTTCTGCTTTATCGACCATCAGTATGTCTGGAGATATGACCGACCCACTTCCACTTCAGCGAGCTTATTCTGCACGCAATGTCGGTTACTTTAGTTAAGGTAACTAAAAAGAACGTTCCGTATCAATTTACAATTATCGTATCTACCATCAAGTACATAAAATTTTCGTAGAAAGAAAAGTTGGGCGTTTCGTCAAAACGAAGCTACCTACTTGTGAAGTTTCAGCTTGTTATTAAGAGGATTGTGAAGATGTAAATTTTCATACAAAGAGAGATAACGTTTTCCCCCCCATTAGTCATTCTATTAGTTAAAAAATAAATATATACAATATTGATACGATCACTATAAAATGTTGTTACTTAACTAATTGGGTAACGATTTATTACAAAGTTGTCGGATAGATGCTTCCATAGATAGGTACTGTCAAAATTAACCGACTTGGTTTTACATTATATCTCATAAGTTTTTGCGGTAGAAGAAATGCGTTGCGAGACTTGCAATTTTTTACATGTTATGTTTTTGATGGGACCTCATTTCTTTTTGTAAATAGTCTTCTTTTTCTCTTTTCGTGCGTCAGCTACGGACTTTCCTAAAGCCCACTCCTTGGCTCTGTGGGGTTTTTTCAGAGGCTTTGATGTAACAAATTTTGACAAGTCTGGACAGTAAAAAAATCTAAGTTTATTGTAATCGGAAATTGGGGATTCCTAGGCTTTAATACTACTATCTTATGCATTGGGTATAAATAGGTATAATTAGTTTAATGAATATTTTAATTTCATTGTTAACCCTAAATACCAACCCCGATACCGATAATACATAAGTTTAATTAAACATGTAGATTTATGTGTCTATCTGCGGCATCGTAGGTAAATTCCGAAGGTTGTTATACCTAATTATAATTATTGCTTGTTCAGTCACTTTTGATGCAGTTTAATTAAAAACTGACTAATTAGTTAGTTAACTTAACTATCGGTTAGCTTTACTCTCGGTTTTCTTAACTGTCAATTAAACCTTAGCTTAACTATCGGTTAGCTTAACTGTCAGTTAGCATAACTGTTTGTGTACCAAAAAAAAAAAATAACAGAAAACCATACCAAATAAGTGATCTCTATCAGAAATTCTTGAGATTTTTTTCTTATATTTTCAATTATAACATCAATACGAATGTATTATAGCATACGAATATCCAAACATACATACATCGTTTTTGGAAATTCAACTCCAAACGGGAGAAACAGGGTGGAAACAGTATAAAAAAAAAAATGGTCTAAGCTGCTTGAAATTTACTATTTGTATTTCTTGATTGAACTGATAAACATGTATTTCAACGTTTTTCAAAATTCCACCCCTTAGACGAGAAAAGAGGTGGCAATTTATTTATTTTTGGTTTGATTACATGTATGCAGTATGAACTGCAAAAGTATAGGATAGTATAGAATTACAAAGTTACTTGTGCAGTTTGTTGTATGTCTCGAAAACGAGACTGAAATTGTGGGTGGTTTGAGTTTTTCCTCGCGTTATATACTAAACACTAAATGTGTTCAAAATTTGAAGCTGGCATGTCTGCTAAAAGTACTTTAGAATTTTGATGATGTGAGTGGTGATAAAAAGGAATTTTTGGGGGGTGGAAAATGCCCTGAATTATTTCAAGAAAAGGATGGTACTGCCATGCCCTTTTTTGCTCGACTTGGCAGGGCACTGCCGTGCACAGGAAAATGTAAACAACAATATTATTGTAATATTTAAACTTTCTTCATTTTATTTATTTCAATAGTTATAAAATAATTTCATAGTGCTTAAACTAGTTTTGGCTTTGAGATCTTCCACTTTTTCTCCCCATAACAGGACTTCCACCCATTTGCCTAAGCAAGCCCCTTAAACCACGAGCTTCTCTAATGCCACTATCAAGCTGTTCTGATGGTATGGCGGAAAAATCATCAACTAATGGCAAGGGTCCACTGAGACGTTCTGAATATTGGGCAAGCCTGGATTGATGACCTATGGGTGAAGTCTTTTCAGTAGGTTGCTGTGACTGTAATGAAAAAATTTACAATAATATGATTTTAAATACTAGTACTTTTAAAGTAATGTGACAGACAGACATCTGTCTTAGAGCTTTTACATTGAACCCTGAAAATGGTAACTTACTTTGATTTTTAATGAGGCTATTTCATTTTGTAGTTGCTTAATTAGTGCAGCATCACTTTCATAATTTATTAATGTGGGTTGTGGCATGCATTGAAAGACTGTTGCCAATAAATTATGGAGTGAGACTAAAACACTATCTTGCCAAGCTTTAGTAAAGTAAAGATTAAATGAGGGGTGCTCTTCGGGTTTCTGTATATAGGGCAGCACTGAAATAAACATGATGATAAAATTGTACAATATTGTATGATTTGGTTATAATAAAATGAAATTATAATAGATAACATTAACATTAATAAATAATAATTGCTTTTCTTAACAATGTATCTATGGCACTTACTAAACCAATCTTTCCATTCATTTTGTCCTTGCAATTCTGGCATTAATTTATAAAAGAATTCGGTTACTTTTTCATTTCTTGTGGAGCTCGTGGATTGTGAAGCTGTTACAAAGTACAACTTGTACAGGCTATATTCTATTTTGCGGACCGCTGAAAGCAAATTATAATATTATATTGTTATTTATATTGTTTGAAACATTAGTTATACTACATTGCATGTCAATATGAAATACTTTAGACGCAATAAATTGGTCTTACCGGGTTGCACATGAATTTCCAACTTAGAAAAAATTAGGCTATCTAAATGGGACCAGTATTCTTTAAGACCATTTAAGTCCGAGACATTTATATAATGTACAATTTGTTCAATAATTTTATCAACTCTGAAACCTTTATCTTTATCAGATTTTAAATCATTATCAAATGCTTTTACAGTAGAAGTGAATCCTCTGAATAGTAAATATTCACGAACTAATTCATCGACTAACTGTATATGAGCCATTTTCAATTTCGTAAAGTTTTCGTTCCAGTTTTTTATCACTCTTTTACTTAATGTTAAAAAGAACTATAGAAAATCATTATTTTGGAGATTTAAAGTAAAACATACATATAAGTCAAAACCATTAACGATTAATAAAAATAATGGTCAAAAGTCAAAACACAAAGAATAACAAGAAGGTGAAGTAGGTAGACGTCTATGTATGGTATTAACTATTATCTTTGTTGTTTGTTTGTAATGTTTATTGTTTCCACAGATTATGGATTTGTTTCATGCACAGAATCATAGATTATATATATAGATAGAAAAGGTTAAACAGAGAGTAGTATATAATTATTTTGGAAACGAGTTTTAAATGGACCAATCTACTCTGTAGAGTGCACATTTCCATTGTACTGCGAAATATTTCTACTCATGGATGACAAATTTTCTACTCTAGATTGCCTGACGTAATTTGTCAAAACTCAAAGTCATTTTCTTTTTGAATCTAAGCTATTATACTTTTTAATGTCACTAAATGAGAAAATATTGTAAAAATATTATTTCTAATATAAATAATAAAAAAATAAAGCAGCACTACGAATAATACCTACAAATCTATTATTATTTAATATTTACTTTTAAACGTTTGGATGACAACAGACGAACATTAAAAAATCATAATGTCAAATTGTCAATCGAAATTGCCTTCAATCAGCTGTCGAATTTTTTTTTTATCAAAACTAATCATAAAATGTGTTTTAAATGGCGTGAAGTTTGATTTAATTATTAATTAAACCAGCACCGTGGTAGTGTTGGGAGGTGGGTTATGCGGATGGCGAGCGCGAGGAGCAAGTGGTGCAAGTGACCGCGGCGGGCGCGGCTCTCCTGGGCCCCCAATCGAGCAGGCATGCAGTGGCATGGCGGAGGCTGCGGGCACGTCGCGTGGCCTCCGCGTCTACAAGATTGTAGTACTCGGCGACGGGGGAGTGGGCAAGTCCGCGGTCACACTGCAATTTGTTAGTCACAGTTTTCTGGATTATCATGATCCTACAATAGGTAAGGTATCATTCTGTATTTTATCATCCGTTGCATTAAACTATTAGAAATAATTGAAGAAATAAAATAATAATCATGATCTATTTCATTCAGTATCAATATATTTTTTGGGCAATATATTAAGCCATATGGAACATTTTTTTATAAAAAATAGGTGATATTTATCTTATTATTATTTTATTGTTATGCAGAATAATGCAAGCAAATAACAAAAACAATACAAAAGTGTGCAGCTATACCTTAGGCTATAAAAATTAAATGATATGATTTTGATATCCTTCTTTGAACATCTTTACAGAGGACTCGTATCAACAACAAGCTGTAATTGATGGAGAGCCTGCATTATTAGACATTTTGGATACAGCTGGACAGGTATCAACATTATTAAATAGAAAACAGAAATAACAACTGCTCAATCTCTTAACAATTAAATGCTATTACATAAAAATTATAAACACGATGAAGATGTAATTTTTAAATTTCTATATAACCAGGTAGAGTTTACAGCAATGAGAGAACAGTACATGAGGTGTGGAGAAGGCTTCATGCTGTGTTACTCGGTGACAGATAGACGTTCATTTCGCGCGGCGGCCGAATATAAACGATTGCTCGCCCAAGCTCGTCCTTCTGAGAGGCTGCCTTTGGTTCTTGTTGGAAATAAACTGGACCTTGCCCCAAGGTTTAGACAGGTGATTTTTGTTAAAAATACTTCATATAATCTAATTAATTGTAAAATTCAATGATGGGTGAGCTGTTGCTGTGGTTAAATCTATACAGATAAATAAAATAGAAGTGTCTGTTTGTAATATTAAAATAACCGCTTTTTACTAAATGCATATAGATGTATACACGGTACATATACCAAAACAACATTTACAATTTTTGTCTGTCTGTCTGTCGGTCTGTCTGTCTGTCTGTCTGTCTGTCTGTTTGTTCCGGCTAATCTCCGAAGCGGCTGGACCGATTTTGACGGGACTTTCACTGGCAGATAGCTGATGTTATAAGGAGTAACTTAGGCTACTTTTATTTTAGAAAAAGAATCGGGGTTCCGCGAAAAAAATGAAAACCCATGTAATAGTGAACAAAATCCGCGTACGGCGTACGCACCAGAGCAAAGCGAGTAAATCGCTATATAATTTAAATGAATATCTTAGGAGTAGTAAGCTCCTACTTATGTATAAGCATAGCTAACCGTGAAAACGTACCTAGGCACGAACGCGAGCGAAGCGAGCGTGATTCGCTAGTGTATACTACATATGAAAAAGCAGTGGTAGTTTAGTGGTAGCACATTTGCTTGAAAACTAAGTCAAGACTTAAAATTTTTGCACATCTGATCACATGTCTTATGAAGGAAAACCTAGTAAGGAAACCTGCATGTCTGAGAGAATTATTTATGTTCCTTAGAATTATTTAGTTTTCAAGGGACATTTGAAGTCCACCAACCTGTAAATGTTCAGTGTGGTGTGCTATTGTGCTCTGGTCTGATCCCTTTCGAGAGGCTGGTGTCCAACAGTTTTTTACTAAGGAATGCGGGACAGTAATAAGGACTGTATATGAAAATATAAATGCAGTGCATTTAGATTGTCTAAGCTTTAGAGAGATCGCTTATTGGCGGCATCGCTACATTATTTTGTGTATACATAATTAATCATTCTTGCTTATAGTTCAAGATACTACTACAACTTAATTATATCTTCGTGAAATAAAATGTATGCGATATACTAATAAATTCTTTTTATAATGTTTAGGTAACAGTAGAAGAAGGAAAAGCCCTCGCGACTCAACTGGGATGTCCGTTTTTTGAAACTTCGGCAGCATTGCGTCACTTCGTAGACGACGCCTTTCACGGCCTCGTGAGGGAAATACGTAGGCTTGAACGACAGCGACAGGTACATTTATATTTATTAATAACTAGCGGCTCACCCTCGCTTCGCTCGGGTTCGCCTCTAGACATTCGAAAACAAATCTATCCCACGTGAACCATACATATTTCCCGGGATAAAAAGTAGCCTATTTGTTATTTTGATGTATGAACTATATTATTATAAAGTTTCATTAAAATCCAATCAGTACTTTTTGTATACTAAGCTGTATAAGTTACTCTAGTTTTTTAACTATCCCACAAACTATCTGAAATGTTGACCGAGGATATAAGGTACGGCCATGCAAAATTTCATTTAAATCGGTCCAACAGTTTCGGAGACTAGCCCGTACAAACAGACAGAGAAACAATCAGAGAAACAAATCTGGATTTGTTCTATTTCTCTTCTTACATCCGCCTGGATCGGTTTTTAGCATTTATTTTCTGTGTACAGACATTCGACCTCTACAGTTTTATTATATGTATAGATAATTAATTATTATGAGGAAAAAATTTTCTCTAAAAATTACAGATTCCATCATAAGATCAACTGTATATTACAAAATTGTTGCATTTTTACACACGAATATCAATACAGTAGTAACTCGATTAACCGGACTAATTGTTGTCCTTAGACATTCGGATAATCGAAAATCCGGATAATCGAATGTATGAAGAAAAGCAGGTATTTTCCTGAAACAATTGCTAACTAAAACTACTTTTTATCCCGGAAAAATGTACGATTCTCGTGGGATAGATTTGTTTTTGTTTGTTTAGAGGCGAACCCGAGTATAGCTAGGATGAGCCGCTAGTGCTTTAGTGCTTGCATAAATTCGACTTGTAGGTATATAATTGGTCGCGGTTGGTAGTCCGGATAATCCGTATAACTGAGGGCCGGATAATCGAGTTTCTACTGTACCTTTTTTTGTATCGAAATTAGGACGTGATAGGTGCAATATCTGTATAAGTTATTATTACAGATATCATTTTACTTTTGTACAGAGACTCCCATCTCTATAAATTGAACGACCCCATTTAGGATCTAATTAAAAAAACCTAAGCAACATAATTATTAATAATTTCTAGACTAAGATTTACGCTAATAGACAATTAGCTAATAGACAAATTATAATTTAAATAAAACAATCATTCCGATTTTTTTTCACGGATTAACATATTTTGATTTTTGATTCCTGACATTTCGAATGCTTTATAGTAGACTTGCAACGAATATTCGGCTACTATTCGGCCGAATACCGAATACTTCAGTAATATGTTTTGGTGTAATCAGATAACAATAAGGAATATGCGTGTGATTAAAAGAAAGGTATTTTTTTTTATAATCTTTATTGCTATTGATTTAAACCTATATAATTATTTTTTAATGTAATTTCTTTTTGATTAATAAAATAATTATTGAAAAGTGCAAAAACAGGTAGGAAGTTCAAAGCAGATGAAACGCAACCCCATTCAGACCGAATATGCCGTCAAAGTGTTATCATAACAGAGCGATTAGCGATTTTGTCGCTTACTAATTAAGTCGTCATTTCTGTGTATATCATACTGTGACGTCACGCCAAGCGAGCGAAATGGAGAGCGTTTAAAGTATCCGTAACGGTATAATATTTAAAAAAATAATGTATACTAAATTTTAGTTTTTTTTGAGCTGGATATATTGTTTTTTTTTTTAACAATTATATAACGATGTAAGCTATTATATAAAAAATTAAAACAAAAATTATGCATATTCCCTATTGGTAAAATGAAAATAGTGATTTATTTTATAATAATATATTTTTATTATAATCATTAAAGTGGTCATACGTACATAATCACCTAGTTTATTACAAAAATTAACAAAAAAAACGACTTATCAAACAAATGTTTATGCACTTACATTATCATAAATAAAATTTAGAAGTAGAAGATTATGATGCAAAAAAAAACTATTTTTCTGCATTTTCAGGCAGTTTACTTCTAACAATCTCAAATTCGCTCGCTCTGAATAAATACTACTTTCTGGTGCCAAACAAGAAACAAACACGTAGATACAAGTTTTCCCGTCACGTACTGGCCGAATACTTTTGCCTAATATTCGGCTATTCGGCCAGAAAGCTTACCGAATATTCGGTATTCGGCGTATGGCCGAATATACTATTCGTTGCAAGTCTACTTTATAGTAATCATGATCACAGTCTTCTCCCTTGACCACGATTGCTGTAAAGCATTCTTAAAGTCGAGAAATCAAAAAAAAAACCCAAAAAATATTTTATTTCAAAATAGCAAGAGTACGTTATAACGGTTAGTATGGAATAGTCTGGAATAGTCATCTCCGAAGTAAAAATATAACCTATGTCACTCTCCAGCCCTCCAACTATCTCCACACAAAAAATCACGCCACTCCGTCACTCCGTTTCGACGTGAAAGAAGGACAAGCAAACAAACACACTTTCACATTTATAATATTACTATAGAATACTATGGATGAAACTTAATTATTTGTCTCCAGTCCTCCATCCTCGGCACCGGCATTTCTACGGGCGGCGGGCGGCGGCGCTGGCGGCGCCTGCGCAGTATATTCGCGCTCGTGTTCCGCAGGCGGCGCAGGCAGCACTCCACCTGATTGACAAAAGGTCTAATTTATTTTATATAACCCTTTAAATGCACACGTTTCATATTTTTGAACTTAGTAACAGGGAAATTGGTATAGGAATTTGAATAAAGCGATTAAAGGGTTATTTTAATTCGCACCGCGATACTATCATAAGGTCTCTACAATGCTGTTTTTATTTTATACCAAAATGCCGAATATTTAAATATAACATTGTTTATCAATTCACTTTGTATTGTTTAAAAAATAATTTGTATCAAAGAAAAATAATGATTGTTTGAATAAGAGTACCAAAACTTATGTTCGATTTGTTATTGAGATCGAAACTTAAACATATTAAAGTATAAAATTTAAGCATATTCACTTTTAATATGCTTACATGTAATTTAATAAAGAGAGACCATAATAAAATCTATCTCGTTTAGAGTCAGGTGCCTAATTTTCCACTACCTCAATTGAATGCTATTTATTTAATTAAGTTTTGTTCTGTACCTAGCTGTAGCCATATTGATAGATGTATTAATAATATTTATTATTTATCATCCTAATATATTAAATTTCCAAATATCAAATATATATTTACACACAGTACTACCTCTTTCGTACTATTGAATGGTTCAATTGACGTTCCTGAGTTTTTACTCCATTAATAAATAGATTTAACAAAATCCTTTGATGAATTTAAAAAAAAAATCATAAGTCAAATGTAGGCCTAATTCTACTCGTATCTGTGTACTTATTAATGACGTCTTTAATGCTTATGTTTAATTAATAGCTGTCACTGTCAAAATGACAGCGTCGAAAAGTCACCATTATTTTTACGACTATGATAATTTAGGGGCCTAGCACGAATTCTAATAACAGTCAGAAATGATAAATAGTAACTTATGTATTATATATTATGGAAGTTTTTGTGAAATAACTCGTCCCGTAGTTCTTCCCGATAGTATATAGAATTCAAAAAAAGAACAAGTTCATTATATAGTACAGAAAGAACTGTTCTAATTTTGAAATTTCATGAAAACTTGAAATGAGGGGTTAATTTAGAAGCAATATCACATAACTTCCTGCAAACATAACAAAATTATGATGAGATTTAAAAGTAAAAATTGAATTTTCGACAATTTCTGGAATGATCATGGAGTCCAATAAAGCCTATTGATCTGGCCTGACGTAATGGATGTCTTCCGCAAAGAAATCCAATAAAGCAATAATAAATGTAGTAAATTATTTGGCATTAAAACTTTATTGTGTCTTTGAAGTTGTAATACATTGTTTAGATGATATTTACAACGTGCTTAATAAAAAAAACGAATGGTCGGAAAACGCAACATTTTTATAATAATGAGATGTGAGATATTGATAGTGTATTTATTACACAATATAATAAAAAATATTATTTATATTGTAGTATTCTACTACCACTAGGTACTACAAATGTTTAAGAGTAAAAAGAAGTAAAATGATGAGGGTTTGAAAAATTGGGAAGAATTTTTTACGGTATTTTGACGTAAAGGAGTCTGCCCACTACCCCGTCTCATACCATGACCGTGCTAGGAGCGTGTCAGGCAAAAAAATATTCTTTGTATTGAAATGTATGAGACTCTGCCCACTAGACCGTTCCGTCACCGACCGGCACCGTCGCGTGCCGTGCACGGAGCGTCAACAATTGTCGGCGAGAATATTTTGCCGGTGCCGGTACGCTCCGTGCCTGACACGCGACGTTGTTGAACCGGTGAGCATACGGGTTATAAACGCGTATGATGACCGTTATAACCGCGTATGATGACCGTTATAACCGCGTATGATGACCGTTCTAAGACCGTTACGTATTGCCGCTTGTCTTGTAGAGATGGGCGATAATCGTTATTAAAGATGGGTTAGTACCAATATTTCTCAGGATTAGGTAATATTAATATATTCGTCTGGCAATTTTATAATATTGTAACTAATACTTCAATATTAGTGATATTTATCTCAGGTATGTCACTCAGTATCGTATTATTTATATTACGGATATGACACGCGGATGATACGCGGTTGATACGCGGTTGATACGCGGATGATACCCGGATGATACGCGGATGATACGCGGATGCTACGGTCACTATAACCGTTATGTACGGGCATGATACGCTGTTGATACGGTCTAGTGGGCATAGTAGTCCGTGCCGTGCTCGTTTCCGTGCCTGATACGTTCATAGCACGGTCATGGTATGAGACGGTGTAGTGGGCAGACTCCTTAAATTGTAGCTTAAATTTTAGACCATTTGATTTATCTAGATTCTAAACACTAATACGGTTACTTTAGTAGCGATGTAGTGATTAATGTTGTACCCCAGTCCTCGTAGCGGTGAAGATAGCATAAATAATATTCATATACGTTTTAATACATTGAGAGAATTGAATAGTATAGTAGAATTAAATAGTTAGAGTGAAAAAAGATAACACAAAATTTCTAAATGTAATTGCAAGAATTTGCAAACGTTTTTTTAGGAAATGCGTTTATGTATTCGACAAAGCGAAACCCCGCCTGCGCACTAGGCGACCGCGACCACGACCACGATTACGACCGCAACCACGATCACGACTAGGTCTACGACCACGGCCACCAGCGACTGGTGACATTATAATTTAACATCAACGGTAGTAGCTCAATGGTAACGCGTTCGCTGCGAAAACCAAGAGATGAGGGCCCAAATCGGGTTTCGAACCTCTGATATTTTCATATGCAAATCATTTTCGAGAAAACTTACATGTCCGAGAGAATCTATCTAGGTTGCCAAAGACACGTGAAATCTGTAACCCGCATTTGGTCAGCATGGTGTCGATCACACAAGGCTTTATTCCTCTAGCATGATTCAATGCGAGTAAAACTTCTCCCCAGCTGTGGGACGTACGCGATAACATATAAATAGTTGGTCATTGGGACCTAATAGCCTAGTGCGTGAGGACTCCTAAGAGTGAATTTTATAAGCATAGTTTTTGCAAAAACATAAAAACATCTTGTAGTCTAGTCAACAAGTGCCTTTTTGGTCAACTTTTTTCAGCAGTCTCGGAAAAATGTGAACGAGGTGTCATTTGATTCGGAATGGCATGTAGATGATTTTTGAAAATAATCAAGTTCCGCTTGCAAAAATTGCAAAAGTTATAAACAATTAACTAAAAATAAAAAAGGAGGTTTATTTTCTTGCAAATATCTCAAAAACTAATTGAGATTTTTCAAATCTAAGAAAAAAATCAAAAAGAGGAGGAAATTTCCTAACAAAAAGTTTCGACTCCCGGAACTGTAAGACCAATATTTATAATTTGCCCAGAGGGATGAAAATATGGCCGAAAAGGGTGCTCTGGCTTGCGCAAGCTACGCTTACTTCGGACACTTTATCAATAAAAATTATTTTAACATATTAAAAATATAATTTAAGAAATGAAAAAAATAAGGGGCTTTTTTTAGGAAATTTCCTCCTCCTATTGATTCTTTTTTTAGATTTGAAAAATCTCAATTATTTTTTGAGATATTTGCAAGAAACTAAACCCCCTTTTTATTTTTAGTTAATTGTTTATAACTTTTGCAATTTTTGCAAGCCGAACTTGATTATTTTTAAAAATCATCTATATGCCATTCTGAATCGAATGACAGACACCTCGTTCATATTTTTCCGAGACTGCTAAAAAAAGTTGATTAAAAAGGCACTTGTTGACTAGATTATTAGGGACTCGTACTAATTTTATATTCGAATTAAATTTTAACATTCAAAGTAATTTAAAAAATTAACCAAAATGTTTTAAAATAAACAAAAGTGTTTCTTTTGTTATAGTACTTATCAGTGTTTATAGAATATGTATGTAGGTAATTTTATGCATTCAATATTAAATTAAGAATCTAAAAAACCCCTAGAAATGAAAATCACAAGAAAATGTGTTGGAAATATAAAGTGATCGTTTCCGTAACTAGAAGTAGACGTAATGTAGTGTTTAGTAGATTCCGCCCAAAATCCATTTCGCATTGTTTCATTCCTTCCAAGCAAAATGTTACAGGTTTGATATTTGGAACAATATAATAAAGTAAACAAGGTCTAATGGTACATTATTTATCATATTTATTTACAACATTAATTTATAAATGTTGTAATTATTGCAAGGTTTTATCTTATATTTATTTAGATTCGGCCCTGAAGTACAATTTAAGTGAATAAGAAAGTAGTGTGCCCTTCGTATTATCTGTGTGACAGAGACAGCAATAAAATATAAATAATAAAAATATATTTATATAGTAACTAATTTATTTGGCGTGTGTGTGATTTTAGTGTTGTGAGACGTCGATATTTAATGTAATGTTAGGTCGATACGCACAAATTTTAGAGTAGCTGTTAATGTGGACAAGAGGATGATTTGAGTCACGCTTAAAATAGATTATTTACATTTCCTATAGTATCTAAATACTTATTAGATAATTAAGTCAATATCGATTCAAAATAAAAACCCGCATAAATCTTTCTTAATTTTGATTATACCAGTGTCGCAACGCACTCTAGCTTCGCTGGGCTTCGTTCCTAGGTAATTGATTGTCATACTTGTCAATTTTGATCCCTCCAACACTAAACTTTTATTAAATTTCCCAAAAATGATGGTTCACCTCTTTCAAGTTTTATTTTTGCGACAAAAGGTAGCCTATGTTTTCTAATTTCCAATCTCTCTGTATACCAAAATACGTAACAATTGGTTTAGTGGTTTAAGCATGCAAACGTAACAAACAGATAGACAGAATACTTTCGCTTTATAATATTAGTGTGGATGGATATCAGATCTGAAATGAAGTCTAAAAATTTTATCCAAAAGCGGCATACGTTATTTATTCAAATAAATAAAATTGAAGTGTCTGTTTGTAATATCAAAATAGGAGATTTTTGCTAAATGCATATGAAAGTATATACGGTAATTATAAGAAAAACACATTTTTTTTAATTTTTCTCTGTCTGTTTGTTCTGCCTAATCTCTGAAACGACTGAATCGATTTTGGCGGGCCTTTTACTGGCAGATATGTGATGTAATAAAGAGTAACTTAGGCTACTTTTGTTTTAGAAAAAGAATTAAGATTCCGCTCAAAAAAAAACGTACCTAGGGACGCACCCGAGCGAAACGATGTTAATTCGCTAGTAGAATATAAACAAAAAATCAAGATCTAGAAACCGTAGAGCTATCGATTACAACTAATTGTTTTCATTTGATGTAATTAATCTTTTATTCTAAGCGTGACATTCTATACCTTTGAATTAATTCCCTCAGTACCATGGTGTCAAACTAGAGTATTTATAGATAATGGTAATTTTAAGTAACATGAGCTTCGCGGCGCTTGTCGCTGAATTACCCTATATAGGGTAACATTTCTTGATGAAAATCGATGGCTTGCATTTATATTCATACGTTCATTATTTATTTGTTCATCCGTCATTTTTTGAAAGTAAATATTTTAAAACATAGCACATTCTTATTAAAAATATCATAAATGAAGATATACGATATTTATTTGATTTTAAAGGGTTCATTGATAATATTCACATTTATTTTATGATGTTGGTGTCATATTCCATGCTAGAAAGAAAAATGTAAGTTCTTAGATAATAAACATGAAATATTTTCTAATGACGTAAAATGTGAATGTAAAGTGTTCAAATAATATAAACTCATATTACTTTAAAGTTTTACAAAGATAGACTATGCAGGCTTCATTGCTTTTGCTGTCTTAGTTGCTAACGTTAGCCATGCGCATAATCGTACCGCCCATTATATTTTCGACGAACGACCCAGTATACAGTATACATAATACATATGTATATTCGCATGCTATATGTTTGTATAAATGTCGGTTTCGAAATTGGACTGTACATTATGAGTATGGCATCCATTAAATACCATAAACAAAATACTGATTAACGATAAAAAAGTTCCATATTACATTTGTTAGTGGAATTCACCAATAGGCATCTAGTCATTATTAATTTAGGTAGGCTATTCTAGTGTATTTGCATTATGAAGTAAAAAAGATCTAGATATCTCTTCTTGTGTTTAAAACCCACAAATATGAATAACCCCATATTTATAATTAAACATTTAATAGAGTTTACTTCGTGTATTTATTTATCAGTATTTATTTTAAGATTTTTATTACTATTTCTATAAAATAGTTGCAAAAGACGATAAGGAACCAATCCTCGTTGTTTATTAGAAAGTTTATTTACTATGTTGGCAATATGGTTGTAAATTTTTAAAGATTATTTATTGTTTTAAATGAATTGTTAGTAAACATGTTACAATTATGTATTATCTGTGTTTTATCAAATAATAAAAATATATTATACTAAGGTTCTAACCCATATAATAAAGGTATATATATTTGAATTTTTTTGAAATTGAAATTTACTTAATAATATCAAATATGTATGATTTACTCGAAGTTCCAATTTAATATGTATTTCAATCTTTCCCAACTTTTCTTAACTATGAACTCCTTTTAGATGAAAAGAATCAGTAAATTCTCTATTATAGAGATATTTAAGGCCATGCGTGATCATAAAAAAAGGCTTAAGTGTGGAATTTTTTTTTAATATGATTAGAAATTTAAAGCAATTATATCAGTGGTTATGTCAATCTAATTAATTATTCGTTTAGTACTCACTTGGGTCCTATAATCACAGGTTGGGAGAGGTTGGATCGATATGTCATTCTTACAAGCTTACATAAAGAATTAAGCTGTTAGTTTGAAAAAATATGTATTTATTGTTAATTTTTTATATTGCATAGAGATTGTAGTGGCTTTAACAATCAATTAAAGCATGTTTACTTACAAAATATTTTAATGTTGTTGCAAATTTTTTTCTTCAAATGTTTATAAAAATTATGTTATGTAAATTATTTATAACACCAAATAGTACCTTTTCATATTTATAATAAATATTTTATGCGAAATTGTAAGAAGTGTGTAGAAGTTTTGTTGAATAAATGTCCTGTTTAAAATAATATGTGTTTTATTCAGACGTTTCCCTTAGATAATATGATATCGCGATATATTTTCACTTTTCATTATCTCTTAAGCTATATAACTAAATGGGTATATCGTAAAGGATAATTTTGAAGTAAAACTTCTTTAGGCATGTCTAAGGGGCAGTTAATACATTAGTAAAATGAGTGTAGCTGAAGTGAGTGACGCGAAAGTGAGAGTCAAAATGATTAACTAGTGACGCACCCCCGTTCCGCTCGGGTGCGAATAGATTTCAAAGTGATGAGATATTTTCCCGCAGTAAAAAGTATCCTATATATAAACCCGGATAACCAGCTATCATCATACCAAATTTCATCAACATCTGTCCAGTGGTTTTCTCGTGATGCGGTCACAGATAGACAGACAAAAATTGTAAAAACTATAGATTCGGCCTCTGTATCGATAATAACAGATTCAACTCAGTTTTAATGTTATTATATGTATATTTAATTTTTAAAAAATATATACAAATATATTTTTATAATAATTATTATTTATAAAACTAGCGACTTATGTCTCTAAGCTTCCAAAGAAAAAAAATCTTTGTACCAGGAACTTTCGCAGGCGTATGTGGGGTAATTCACCAGAGTTTCATCACAATAGGTTCAATGGTTTAAGAACGCGTAGAGGGTAAACATACTAACATTCATTTTTATTTATATAGATGTCAAATATTCGCGTAAATAAGTACTATAACTAATAGAATACCATAGTAAGAGCGTAAGTAGAGTTCATAAAGAGACTTTACATTTCGAGAACGTACATGTACAGCTAGCAGCTAGAGTCCTTAATTACTTTTAATAATATAATAACATCACCAAAATGTATAGTATGCTTTACTATTTTTCCCGACTGCAAGGAAATGGTTTTGTTTTTCGCACCTATCTTTGTATGTTTGTTTGTAATATTCTTTATTACCTCATATCTTCCAAACCACTCTATGGATTTCTTTAATTAAAGTATCGTTGGATACGTCTCATTATTCCAAGTGTTCTTAGATAGGCGTCATAACAAAAATAAATATGGAGGCTGCTAGATTTCATTGTTTAATGTAGTCGGGTTTTTTTATTTAGATAATAAAACTAAAGCTTTAGTTAACATTACATTATATAGCTTTAATATATATAAATATATTCGGACGTTTATTCTCAAAAATTCTAAATTAACGACTAATACATAAATGTTTATAAAATTAACTACAATTACATTATTTAAATGTTTTTAATATACAAGTACGTATGTACTTTTCTAGCTATAAGTAAAACAAACCATTATAAATCTAAGCTAAAGTACTTTCACAGATATGAAGAATGTGTTATGTCACCATTGTGTCCATAATACTTCGCACTAACAATACAGGTCGTAAACTTGCATTTAATGATAACAGCCGACATCTTGACCATCGTGTGTCCATCTTGAAACGTTATATCTTGTAGAAATAGATTTCTTGACTACAGTGTGTATGTAAAGATGCAGTAGGTTGATAATTATACAGCACAGATTTTGCAATTTGTATGGTATATTTTTTATATTATTTTTTTTTATTCTGTCATTGGCATTATGGTAAGGAGGCAATAAAGATGGCACAGGTAATAACATTCGTTGATTTTTCTTTTATTTTAAACATATCTGATACAAGAATTATAATTAACCTATTAAATTAAAAATTATTATGATCATATTAAGTTTTATTATATTTTTGATTAAGAAGTCGCCTCCAAGAATAGCGAAGTAAACAAATAAATGTTTGATTATTTTCAATCAAGGTTACGAAAATAAATCAAAATAAATCCATAAAAAATCCGAAAAGATAATTTTACTTAAAATATCAAATATTCGCGTAAATCTAAGAATGTATTGTTTGAGTATTATTTAAATAACCGCGTGAGTTCAAATAATTTTTTATGTAATCATTTCAAAGTTAGATAGGTACTTAAATGTTATTTGAAGCATAGGGATAAAAATACCTATTTCATCTATTATAGAAAAAATAATGGACCTTATTAAATACATATACACCTAAATAGAATTTTCATAACAATACCCATTAATCGGGAGAGCTCTTAAACGTCCTAAAATTATAATAACTCAGGCATTAATTTCACGATCTCTCATCAAGGGTTAATGGCGAGGAATGGCGGGAACTTGTTGCGTCACTGTGTCAGTTGTCGCGGCGGCAGTTTCACTTTTCAGTCAGTTTATCATCCGTCTCACAGGAAATCGCACGTTTTACTTTCATGCGAATATACGGACGCGATATTATAACTTTTTACTTGAATTAAAAAAATATACGTTATTGTTTAGAGTTTATTAATCATAAATTTAATATAATATATAATAAGATAGACAGCTAATAATTATGTATTTAATAAAATTGTCTCGTCTTTTTGTAATAGCACAAGTGTTGTCGATCTGTTTGTCAGAACGCACTGTATATAAAATAGGGGTCCTGATGGCCTCAAGACTGGACTCTCCTTTCGATCTGGAACGATGCGGCCCAGCAGTGGACTTAGCTTTGGATAAAGTGAACGAAAAGTTCCTCGCGCATCACAATGTCGAACTGCAAAAAGTTCAGGGAAGGTAGAGTTTGCTTGTTTATATATTAAGCTTTTTAGGGATTTCTTATGATGTACATATCAAATGTATAGATAAATAGTAAATTTTTCATTTAAAATTTGCGAAAATCACTGCGAAATATACTCATATTTACTAATTTGTTTGTTATTGTATCTTAGGGATTCATTAAAGAAATAAGTAGGTAAAGATATCGGTATCAATGATTAATAATTTATAATACATGCTATTATAAGTACCTATTTATTTATAATAATAAAGTAAAAAATAAATTTAGGTTGCCTCATTTTTTGGAAAGAATTCGTTAGGTGGTTAATTAGTTTACTAAACATAATATTCAAATAAAGTTTTTTTTAATTAATATTTATTGTTTTTTTTAATTTCTTTTCAATCAAGGCTTTATTATTGATAAATATATTAAAAAAGCAAATTTAAAGATTTAGTAGTTCTTCTCTAGAAAGTTTTTCTCTATAAAAGGTACATAAAATACGATATTTTGATGGATGGAGTGAAAATGGTATCTTATAAAAGCTTCAAAGTTCATGACAGCTATAAAATGTTCATTGTACATTGTCACTTATTATGCCGCTCATAGACGAGCTTGCTCATCTATATATATAATAAAACTGTAGAGGTCGAATGTCTGTACATAGAAAAAAAATGCTAAAAACCGAGTCAGGGGGATGTAAGAAGAGAAATAGAACAAATCCAGTTTTTTTTTTATTTTTTTGTTTCTCTGTCTGTTTTTACGGGCTAATCTCCGAAACTGTTCGTCCGATTTAAATAAAATTTTGCATGGTGGTACCTTATATCCCCGGTCAATATTTTAGATACTTTTCATCCCGGAAAATTAAAGAGTTCGGGTTCCCGTGGGATAGTTAAAAAACTGTAGTAACTTATACAGCTTAGTACACGAAAACTACTGATTGGATTTTAATAAAACTTTACGATAATATAGTTCATACATTAGAATAACAAATAAGCTACTTTTAATCCTAGAAAAATTTACGGTTCCCGTGGGATAGATTTGTTTTTGTTTGTCTAGAGGCGAACCCGAGCGAAGCGAGGGTGAACCGCTAGTCTATACATAAAATAAAATTCTAACAGAGTCCAAACTGTACAGTGAATATTGTTTTGGAAAATCTTATTGAAATAGTCATTATTATCTGCCCGTCCGTCCGTCTGTCTGTCTGTCTGTTACCGCATCACGAGAAAACCACTGGACAGATTTTGATGAAACTTGGTATGATGATAGCTGTTTATCCAGGTCAACATATAGGATATTATTTTCTACTGGAAAATATCTCTGAGCTAAACGTTGAAACGTACGGTTTTCGTTAACGTTTTTCTTTAAATATAGTGTAGAATTAAATAATTTGTTAACTCTTACCCTATACAAATAAATAAAATTGAAGTGTCTGTCTGTGATTACAAGTACTCAAGTACGAGGGAGCGTTTTTAAGTTCGCGGAATGGGGGGCAAGAAGAGGAAATAAAAGTACGAATTTCTTTTTCCTCTTCAATATATTCACCTATATATTTTTCCGATCTTTCAATTAACTTACGTACACCTTTGAAAAAAAATGTTTTGTCTTTGTCTGAAAAATACGCCGAAACTGTATCCTTCACTTCTTCATTGCTTGAAAACTTCTTCCCACGAAAACTTTTTTTCAAGTTTGGGAATAGTTAATAATCGCTGGGAGCTAGGTCAGGACTCTAGGGTGGGTGAGCCAAAATTTCGAAGTCCACCTTCTGCAGGGCAGCCATCGCAACACGGCTCTTGTGAACAGGCGCGTTGTCGTGCAAAAGGAGGATACCTTTGGTCAATTTTCGTCTTCTTTTTTCTAAGATTGCTTCCTTTAACGGCTCTAGGGTTGAAGCATAGTATTTTCCGGTTATGAAAACACCTTTATCTTTATAATCGATCAACAGGATCACCTTTTTCCGGAGTGGTCAACTCGATCGACCAGCCTGGACGTGGGTCGGTCTAATTACGATTAAACTTGGTATTTATACTAATAATGAGTTGCTTAATTCGTAACGACTCGAGTAAGTACCCTCACTAATGACCTACCTGCCCATCCCGTGAACTTAAAAACGCACCCTCGTATATAGGGTTATTTATATGATACCAGTACTATCTTAACAATCCTTTTTAAAAATGTTGTCTGTCTGATCTCTCTTTTTGTTTGTCCGCAGCAACCTTAAGAACGGCTAAACCGATTGTAATGAGACTTTCACTGAGAGATAGAGGAGTTTATATGGCTACATATATAATGTTTTATTCCGGAAAATTTAGGGTTCAAGTGCGAAAATCGAGATCCTTAAAAATTACACAAAACTGAAATTTACGTTTCTAAACTGCTACAGTGCTAGTCATAAGTATATATATTATATTGCACTTATTGTGTAAATTCAGTTTGCTTGGAGAAAATAAGTACCAAAAATGTAAATATAAACAATAAAGGCTAAAGTAAAGTTCCTTGGACTTTTTAATATTATTTCAAGGGCAAGAAATATTATTGAGTCGCAAGTTATGTAGCCAAGCAATGTAGTTTTTAAATTTCAATTATATGTGCTTGTGACCAAAGAGATCTATAGTATGAAATATATGTATAAGCATGGAAAACAATTTCAGTAGTTTCAATCTATTTAGGAATGAAAAGGGTAGTAGATGTTATATGGAAAATAATATTTTATATCAAATTTTATTTTAAAATTAGTATTATTGCTTACTCTAGCAATAATATCAATCTTTTAAAATAAATTTCTACTTCGGGATACATAATTTCGGGAATTTCGGGACAAAACGCTGCTGATATTAAAACTATGTACGAAACTTTATTCAACAATTATTGCATTAAAATTATTGTATATGAAGATTCAATTCCAGACCTTCACTTAAATAGTAAATAAATATTCTTATTTAAATTAACGTATAAATTATTCATTTTTCCTTTTCAAAAGTTATCCGACGTGCTCTGGAGCTCTCGCTCCGGGGTTAGCGGCGGACATGCACTTTAAAGACGACGTTATAGCCTTTGTTGGACCCGCCTGCGCTTTTGCCCTTGAACCAGTGGCCAGATTGGCTGCATACTGGAATACACCTATCATTACTGGAATGGGAGATCAGGTAAGATTATATTTAATACTAGCTAAAGCTAGCAGCTACTTTCGTTTGACTTTCTATTGGACTACTGCTACTATACCTAATACGTGATCTTTGTTTCGTTCCATAAGCACGAAATGAGCTGAACTTTAACTTTCAACGGATGGAAACAAAACCTAGTCATATTTTAATTCAAATAGTTACCTGTAGAATAATAGCAGACCAATTGAAAATTCGTCTCTATAACTTCCCAACAAGATCTTAATTAACAAATTAAGTTTAAGTTTCCTAAATATAATCAATTTATACTCATTCATATTTAAGACATTTAAATCAAATTAATAATACTTTAGCACAAGTAGTCCTAATCTTGTTACAATTGTTTGGTATTTAGTACTAGTTTTTTATCATCTTTTGAGTTTTCTACCGCAAAACTGCGTTTCAAGCCGGTGCTTGGAGCTTCCTAACTCAGGGGTGAACTACAGTGATTATCTTTAAATTAAATTAACGATTCAAATATGCTTGTATAATTCCAATTCAATAAAGTCGATTTTCATTTCATTTGCCTTAATTTGAATAGCTTCGTCCTTAAGAACCGTATTCGTAGCGTAATGTTATGTAGCCTAAAAGCTTCCATAATATAAAAACAATAAATATAACGCAAAAAGAATTTTTCAACTCTGACTGATAATACTGGTAGTTCTAGAGATAAGTATTTTCAAATAAACTCTTTAATTCTGATAATTCTATAGATTAAAGATTTAATTCTATAGATTAAAGATATACCGACTAGTGACTATTAGTAGGGAAAGCCGACTATCCGGTCATATTTAAATTTAACGACTACTCGGCAAAAAGCACCGACTAGTCGAGTCATTACTTTATTCCTATTACTTTTCTTAAAATAGAGCGATTGGAATGAAATGTCATCATTATTATTAGTATTATTTTTATTTTAGTATCAAGTCTTACAATTGGCAATAAAATCTAGGATTAGGAGCGAAGGGAGGAATAGAAGATTTAGTATTTATACGACTAAGATTATCAAAAAAATAAATTTTGAAAGCAGGTTTCTACTACTCTGAACAAAAACATAGTTATGTAATCTCCTGTTTATTATTTATTTTTGAATCACAGTATCAAACACTGTATTCATTATTAAAAGAAATATAACCTAGAGACAGGAACCGAGACCGAGATTAGTCGAGCTTTTTCCAACCGACCAGTCGGCTAGTCGGCTAAACTCACAGTCGGACCATTTCTACTATAGATGTACAATGCACATATAGGGTAAGTCCGGGAGAGATGCCCATAAGGGAGAGACGCTTAATAAATTTAAAAATTAAATTAATAAATGTTGCGTGATTCGGAACGCGTCCATAATACGTCAGACGACAGTCAATGTCAGTGTGGAAATTTTTACACAAAAACGTATTACTTATAGTTAATATTTTGGTGTTAATTTGTAAAATAAAATAAGTGTAGTTAACTTTTACGTTAGAATATAATCTTTGAGATAGCTTGCAGTAATTTTTTCCCCTAAATTCTTTAGTTAATAGTATTAAATGGTTTCATAATGTAACATTGTGATCTTGATTTGTTAACAATCCACCATTTTCTATTGTAAATGCTTTACGGTGTGTTCAGAGTCGATAGGCATCTCTCCCTAATGATCGGGAGAGATGCCCAATGATATTTTGGGGTTAGATGCCCAGTATATTAATTGGTTCCCCCCCAACGTGCGTTCATCTTGTCGTGGTGGTGGAGCTCATTAGCGTTCGGCAGTTCATCCGGACGCTAATTAAGGTAGTGGTAGCCCAGTGGGTAACGCGCTCGCTTGGGAAAGCGAGTGAAGTGAGATCCTGGGTCTCGCACTTGTGATATTTTCATGTGCGAATCATTTCAAACATGATTACCACTTGCCTTACGGTGAAGGAAAACATCGCGAGGAAACCTGCATATCTGAGAGAACCTAGCAAGTTTTCGAAAGACATTATAAAGTCCGCCAACCTGCACTTGGCCAGCGTGGTGGATTATGGCCTAATCCATATGGTTGCTCGTGGTACTTCTCTGACGGCAGAGTGGATCGTGGGAGCAACCTCACGGTTGTTGTAGTCTGCTTCGGCAGACCTGCCGTCGGGGTGCCCCATTAAGACGAGGGAGGTTTTGTTGGGTTTTAGTGCGTAGTACTGGCTTTTCTAGCCGGTGAGTCCTACATAATCACCTGAACATCTACAGATAGTATGTATAAATGCATAAAAAAAAGATTTTTGCTTCACTATGCAAAGTAAGTCTGATTATGCACTAATTACTCGCCCTATACCTATCCCTGACATCTATAGGCAACTAACCCACATGCCTGGGTGAGATGCCTATATTCTATTATTTTTAGAAAACATTTTTTAATCTAGAATATATTGCTTAATAGTTCCAAATTTAATCTGAATGGCATAAGTAAATATTGAATTAAAATAAACTATGCTTATTTTATGTAGTATCTTACACATTTAATTAATATTGATCATTTTTAAAACTATAGGCAACTCTCCCGGACTTATCATAGCAGTAATATTTACTGTACTTTATATTAGAACATTTCAAAATGAGATTTGCTATACGAATAATAATTAAATAGAGAAGAAAGTCCTTGATGAAAGTTCTAGATCTATTATCAAACGTTTCAATCTTCTTTTAAGCTTAAACTTTATTATTTTATAAAACTCGATTTAGTATGACGAAGGATGCACTTCGTTAAAAAACTCGATTAAAACTGCGGGACACGGAGTTATAACTTATTACTGAGAGAAAGGCGAACCGATCAAGATTTAATCTGAGAATTCTTGATTTTATTAGTTTTAAAAATTATTTTGTGCTTGAAAGCTAACTGATGTCAGTCATGCTATTCTTAGAATTTATAGGGTAATAAATGCTTTATCATTAAAACTTATATATCGTAGTGGAGATAGGTATGGAGTAGATTCTTACATAACTATAAATATTACTTGAAAAAATTATAATAAACAAAATATTTAAATTCTTAAAAACCTTTCATGGCGTGATCTTGTTAAGTTACAGTAAGTAAGTATGTGTATAAGAAGGGCTCCAAAAAGCGAAAAATGTATACACCAATTATTAAAACATTTTTTGCTGTCTACAATGACAACGAAGGTCCGACAAAATGTTGGTAATTAACAATCGCCTAACTTTTCGAAAAATTAAGTTTAAAACTTTTTTCCTACGGGATTAAAATCTTTGAAGAGTTTACAATACACCATAATTTATTTAAATGTTTAAATTGATATTTGATATTTAAAAAATATTTTACATAATGTACTTGCTTTAGAGGCGGCGGGCGCAAATCTCATCGGCCGCTTTAAGCTCTATATTCCGCGTTAAATAAAAATTATAAATAATGGAGGTAGAGTTTCGGGAGTCGGGACTTTTTTATTGGAAATTTTCTCCTCTTTAAAGATTTTTTAATTTCTTAATTATTAATAGTTTTTGAATTATTAGCGAAAACCTAAATACCTTCTTTTTCAACCGACTTCCGAAAAGATGGAGGTTCTCAATTCGACCGTATATATTTTTCCAAATTTATTTGTTTATAACTTTTGCAATTTTTTACAAGCTGAAAAATAGTTTAACACTATTTTCTAGACGTCATTCCGGATCTAACGAGCTAACTCACATATTTTTAGGAGATTTCTCTCATTTTCACAATGTTCAATTTGCGATGTAGACTAATAGTCCATCACGCTGGCCAAGTGTGGGTTGGCGGTCTTCACATGTCTTTCGAAAACTTTCTAGGTTCTCTTAGCCATGCAGGTTTCCTAACGATGTTTTTCTTCACCGTAGGGCTAGTGGTAATGGTGTTAGAAATAATTCGCACATGAAAAGATTAAAAACCCGGGATTTGAACCTGCTTCACTCAGTTTCCCAAGCGAGCACGTTACCACTAGGCTTCCACTGCCTTAAAATATCATAGCTATTTATTTAAATACACAGTGTAATTATACTAAAAAATCTACATCTTTTGATAAAAACCTTTTTACCTAGCGTACACTTAGTGATGATGTTATATTATGTTCTTACTTACTTTAAGTCGTTAGGCTTAATGAAGCCCCTAAGTCTTTGTTGTACGGTCCCTGTAGTTTCTCTGTTGATAAGCGATCTCTGGCTTTTACTAATTACTTAACTATGTTCTTTAAAATAATGAGAAAAACGTGGGTAATTTAAGAGTATGTTTATTTTGCGACTGACTATATAAAACAAATTATCTAATTTATGAAAAGATGTCAGTTTCTGAAACAGATGAATCAATAGAAACATTCAATCTAATAGATTTCTTTCTAAAATGCTTTCCATAGTAACAGTATTTTAAAAACAAGTGTTTCCTTTCGCGCGAGAGGAAAGCCACCCCCTACACCCCCGAGTGACCAGTCATTACGGGCTCGATTTACCTCGTCCGGTGGTCAAGGGTACAAACAAATAAGTAAAAGAGCTGTCGAGGACGGGGATCCATGAACTTGGCATTGATCACAATGAAATGGAATTGAAATGTAATGGGTTGAGAACTCTGCATTTACAGTGTCGATGTCACTTTGATTTAACGAATTCGATGTTTTCGTTTTGTTTTCAGCTTTGTTGTTAGAAACCAATCGTGTACAATTAAATGTGTATACAATTTAAAGAAATACTGAAGGTGAATTTGATTTGTCACTACTTTGTACAATTTGTACATAAAATAAACAATCTATTATTGTACAAATAGTATCATATTATTACTATTTACATTATTTATGCTTATCATATCGTAATCTAAGTATACACATTTATTGGACGTGTCGGATGTTATCTATACTAATATTATAAATGTGAAAGTTTGTGACTATGAATGTTTGTTCTTCTTTAACGCTGAACGGATCTGGATGTTTGGCACAGAGATTTTTTATCCCGGAAAAATGTACGGTTCCCGTGGGAAAGGTTTGTTTTTGTTTTCCTAGAGGCAAACCCGAGCGAAGCGAGGGTGAGCCGCTAGTTAATGATAATGTGTCATTTAATTATTTATTTGTTTATGTTGTAACTACAATCTATTATTTTACGATTGACCCATTATACTATCAATTATTATATATGCCTACTGTAAAACTTGTAGAGTACCTACCAGTAGTAAGCTTAAGGCCTATTTTGTTTTGTACAGCTATTTATTTTATACTAGCGACTCACCCTCGCTTCGCTCGGGTTCGTCCCTAGGTTGATTCCCCATACAAACTTTCATCCCCATTTTCACACTCTTAGGGGATGATTTCCAGGATAAAAAGTATAATATGTCCTTCCCAGGATCTCAATCTATGTTCTTACCAAATTTCATCTAAATTGGTTCAGTAGATCCAGAGATTACCCCTACAACCTCACAAACTCACAAACTTTACCTCTTTATAATATTAGGATAGATTTGCGACTAACCCACGCTTCGCTCAGATGCGCCCCTCTACCTATCTTTGTATTCGCCCAAATCGGTCAGCGTTTCAGCGTGAAGGAGATCAAACACATCGATCGAAAAAGTATTAGATACACAATCAGCGGGAAAAATCTCCTCACCGAAAGAGCGCTCACTTGAACATTTGAGCGCGCTTTTAATTTTTTTTTGTGAAAACAACTTTAACAGTTATATACTTTTACAGTATGAAATATCGCTTTACTTGGATTAGGAATGGCAAAATTTATGTCCGCAAAGACGAATTTAGCCAGGCATTACTCATAAGGAGTGAAGATAGTCTTAAGCTTATTGTTTAAACAGTAATTGTTATAAATTGAATGTTATGGCTCTTACATCTTTACAGGCTTCGATATCTATTATCAAAATGTGCGTGGATTGAGAACCAAAACCAACGATGTGCTTAGGAATATCTTGACTACTGATTATAAAATTATTGCTTTTACCGAGACTTGGTTAAATTCTAGTGTCTTTGATAACGAACTATTCGATTCGCGTTATATCGTACATCGAAAAGATCGCGCATGTTCCAATCAGTCTAAACGCGATGGAGGAGGCGTTCTGGTTGCTATCTCACGTGAGATACCTTCTTCTCGGGTTATTAGTTGGGAGACAAACGATGCTGAGTGCGTATGGCTAGTGTTGGAAATTAATAATAAACAAATAAAAAAAAGGATTGCGCTTTGTGTAGTTTATATACCTCCTCCAGTCAAGCATGAGCTTCTCAATAAGTTCCTAGAGACTGTGGACAATGTAACTAACCATGTTGATGATTTAATAGTATTGGGGGATTTTAATATGGGTTTTATCAAATGGTGTGCTAATGATAAATGTTCATATATGTCTCCGTGTAATCATAATAATGCCCTCGGACACTCATTAATTGACTTTATGTCTATAAACAATCTGCATCAATTTAACTGTATAGGTAACTGTGATGATAGACACTTGGACCTAGTTTTAAGTAACCTAACCGATATTACGGTAGTAAAACCTCCTGATCTACTCACCAAATTGGATACTTACCACCCAAACTTGCTAATAAGAATTGACTTTTCACACACATCCTTCCTAAGTTCCAAAGGTCGTATCGATTACAATTACTTTAAAGCAGACTATATTACTATTGTAAAGGAAATTAAGAATATTGATTGGTTACAGATACTTTCTGAGTGTAAGAATGTCAATGCCATGGTCGACGTATTTTATAATAATCTCTTTAAAATAATCGATAAATTAGTCCCTAAACGTAAGTCTAAGTCAGCAAAACACCCTGCTTGGTTCAATTCAAAATTAATTAAATTACTGAAAGAAAAAGACAATCTACATAAAAAATTCCGTAAGTACAACAACCCTCGGGACTACTTAGAATTCCAAATTACCCGAAGCCGCTGCCATAAGCTCTACGATATCTGTCACAATAATTATAAACACAACGCTGAGTTAAATATCTCTAAAAACCCAATGTATTTTTGGAATTATTTTAAACAGAAAAAGAAATGTGAGTCATCTTTTCCCGCATTAATGAAACTGGACAACAGAGCTGCTAGTACTGGTACAGATATCGCTAATCTATTTGCGAATCATTTCTCCTCAATCTATACCCAAGCGGCTGGTCAACATCCAATCATTAACTTACACCAAAATAGTAACATACCGCAGCTATCCAAGTTTAAATTCCAAGAGGTAGATGTATCAATAAAAATTAAAGCGTTGGATATTCAAAAGGGGACAGGTCCAGATTGTCTTCCGCCCATTTTTGTAAAACGTTGCGGTTCAGGTCTTGCATTCCCTCTCACGCTAATCTTCAATCGTTCCCTCGATGAAGGCGTATTTCCCGAAGCGTGGAAAAGAGCACGAATCGTACCAATTTTTAAAAAGGGTGATCGAATGGATGTTAAGAATTACCGTCCAATATCAATTCTGTCATGTTTCTCAAAACTGTTTGAAAGTCTTGTGCATCCCATCCTCACCAAACAATTGAACGACTTCCTAACGAGCGCTCAACACGGTTTCAGAAGCGGCTTATCAGTTACAACTAACTTGTCAAACTTTACCTCAGATCTAATAGCACAGGTAGATAAGGGACAACAGATCGATGCTATTTATACCGATCTTAGTAGCGCATTTGATAAGGTTGACCATCAGATTCTGATAAACAAGCTTTCACAATACGGCATCAATTCTTCCTTAAATAAATGGTTTGAATCCTATCTAAGCCAGAGACCCCAGACGGTTGTAGTGAACGGGTTCGAATCTGAGAGATACATTGCTCGCTCCGGGGTACCACAAGGTTCCTATCTGGGGCCCTTGCTATTTTTGGCCTTCATAAATGATATCACCACTGAAATAAAGCATTGTAAGTGCTCACTTTTCGCCGATGACTTAAAAATCTACAAAATTACGAAGTCAGATGAAGACACAAAATTAATACAAGAAGATCTCGATAGAATCACTAATTGGTGTGGCGTCAATAGTATGACTCTTAACGTTAACAAATGTTTCCATATAAAATATACCAGAAAGAAAAAGCCACTTGTCTCAAGTTATTCGATTGATAATGTAGTATTACAAGAGTTACCAGAAATCAAGGACTTAGGAGTTACTATTGACAGAAAGTTAACTTTTTCATCACACATAAACAACATTATTAAAAAAGCCACACAGTTCCTTGGATTCATTAGACGCAACACAAAAGGATTCACCCGCAGAACTAAAATTATTTTGTACAACGCATTTGTGAGGAGTTGCCTCGAGTTTGCCAGTACCATTTGGAATCCTTCCTATCATATACATTCACAACGTATTGAAAGCGTGCAACGCGCTTTTACTAGGCACCTTGCATTTCATGCTCCTGGTATCTCTCACAGGCAACCCTATAATCAGAGATTGGTTGAATTTAAAATGATGTCCCTTCGAAGTAGGCGGGAGATACTTGATCTGTGTTTTTTGCATAAAATAATCCATAATAAAGTAAAGTGCAGTAAACTGCTTGAACGGATTCCTCTATCAGCACCGAGAAGATATCCTCGCTATCGCAATTCATCTCGTAAAACATTCCACATACCTCTCACTAGAACGCATCTTGGTAAGCAAGCTCCCATGGCCCGCATATGTGCCAAATATAATTAATCAAATATCTCGAGCTCTGCCTGGCATTGACATTTTCCACGACTCTTATGCTGTCTTTAAAAAAAAACTCACTGATCATCTATCGGTGAGTCCTCATTTACTTTGAAAAAAAAATATATATTTATTCTTTTTTCCTTTTCTCCCTCTCAATGTTTTACATGTATTTGTTGATGAATGTTATGTACACTTGTTATTGATATACATATAAGTGAGTGTGTTACTTTTCATGTAATTTAGTGTCTATATGTCAAATATGTATATTGTAAGTGTGCTTATGAAATAAATAAATAAATAAATAAACAGTTGCATTTAAGGTTCAATTTACATTGTTGTATATTTATTTCAAGTAGAATAATTGTTGACAGTTTTAAGAGACTTGTATGGGATTGTGTATTTAGTACTAAGTAATAGAACTAGTATAAAAGATTATTAGAGAAAAAAATATATATTTTATTAATTAATTTATTTATATATTTTATTTATTTAATTTATTAATAAAAAGATGTATTAATAATTATTTTTTCTAAAAAGTGTACCATATTATTAGTATTTTATTTTATCCTTCTACTGTATCAATAGTACTGCAATATCAATTTTTCCATGCGTGTTATACAAGGCCGTAATGAAAATTGAATTTTATTTTTTTAACACACGTGTACGTTAACACGTGTGTTTTGTTTGTCTTGTATAACAGATTATAGATATAATTATTTTAATACAATATATAATTAAGCTATACCATACTATCAATATTATCTGTATTTTGTCTGTGTTAATTTCATGAAAGGAGGCTATTTAATCGTTCTTAATTATTGTAGCCTTTAATTAAAGTAATGATGTAATATTGCTAATATTGTAAATGCTTTATTGAATTAATTATTGGTTTGTCTTTCTTACATAAAGCGCATTTCAACACGATGTGATTTTTACGTAATAAATAAGTTTATGCAGAGGGACAAAGACTATTTTTATCTCCGTAGGTACTTATGTGGTTAGTTTTTATTTTTTTTATTGTTTTGTTTTAAATAGATCTAAGTATTTAATTAATAAAATAAGAAACATTTACTGATAAAAATATTTTTAGCCTCCTTCAGAAGGAGAGTTAGCTGCGCCTGCGAGTGTCGTTAGTCGAATGCATAGATTGAGAAACTTGCGCAAGGGAACTAGAGTAAGTATTCCATTATAAAATAAATAAATTAAAATAAAACAATATATTCATGATATCTTACTAATTATATATTTTACACGTTATATTATTATGTATCTTACACTTTATGATCGTACGTACATGTACGGCAAAATGTAAATGTTGTCACGTGGCTAAAAGCGAACATTTTACTACCTATCTTCTTATTGTACCCGTATGTAAAAAAAAGGTTAAAATAAAATTTATTGTGTGTTCAAAATTTATTTCAAACTATATCAGAAAATTAAATTAAAACTTTAAGTAATACTATAAAAAATGTTTCGAAAGAAAACAATATGGAACATGCATATTACAAGACGTCCGCGAGAAACAATAGCATTTCCAAGTAGGGTTATGTCAGGCAGGCGGCCGGTCGTAAAATTTTACGCAGTACGGAAGTAAGTGTACTGCGTCGACCCCAAGTGATTGGGAAATGGGCAGAGAGATGATGATGTAGCTAAAGCTTTTAAAATCTTTTTAAATATAATATGATAAATCTTAATTCTTTTTTAGCCTCAAACATTGTTCAACGACAAAGGCAAGTACCCGACACTCACACGAATGTCGTATTGCCAGTGTCGTTTGCCGCGCGTCTTTACCAGCGTCTTTGAGCGATTTGGTTGGGCTCACGTAGCTTTGCTACTGGACAAATCAGATTTATTTTCACTAACAGTTGGTAAGTTATCATATTGGTTAGTCTATTTTTATTATTTGAATATACTCAATTGAAAATGTCTCCTTTGAAGATTAATAAATTTAGTTGAAAATTATATTTCGTATTTAATACGTATTAATAAAGTGTGTAAAACATTAGTAATGGTACAAACTTTTGTAATAAATTTGGAAGCTACAAGCAAAGTAATACTTGAGAGTAAGTTTGAAGACATCATAATACTTTATAGACTTATACAACAGAAATCCTTAAAAAAAAAAACAACTATTAATATAAAATTAAATTTATCACGTTTAAAAGATTTATCATTATCAAATGGACGTAGTTATGCCATATGGATCCAGCCCACGAAAACTCTTTTTTGAGTTATTGTCATAAATGGTACCTATATATCAACAGATATATATTATATACAGAAAGTACATAAATACCCAATATTTAATAGGAACTTCTAAAAAAAACCACTGTCTTGTTATGTTGATATACCAATTTTACTAAAACTCCTATTTTTTCAAAAGTAAGTTTTTGCGCTTGGATGTATTTTGCATAACTACGCAAGTTTAAAGGTGGCTTAGTACTACTATGTATAATAAATATTTTTAAATGTTTTAAAATAATGTGAATAATGTACCTATTTGTTAAATAGGAAAATCCTTGGAGTGGGGTTTAAGAAAGGAAGGAGTGCTCAAGGCCGTGAGGGAATTAGATGGAAATGAAAGGGAATCTTGCGAAGCTCTACTTAAAGACGTTAGCATGTACGCAAGGGGTAAGTAAGTAATAATAAAGTTAGCTGTTTATAGCTGAGATAATTCATAATAACAGTACCAAAAATATTAAATGCAAATACTTAAAGTTTTTTTTTTATAGAAATAACCATATAATTAATGAATCCCGATTATGAAAAATAATTTTTAAATCACAAATGATAGTGAAAGTTAAATTAAGTATCTTTAACGTTACGCTTTTAACATACACGTGTTATTTTCTCTTTTGTTTTGCGTATATTAGATATGATACAACATGTACTCGTAACATACATGTATCAGTACCAAATGTCAGCCGATTGGTCTTATACTCAAGAAAACCCCACCTCTTCTGAGTCAATATGGATTTCATTACATTTAAAGTGACTTTGAAGGTGTACCTTCTACTTTATATATATATTTTTTAATCTTTATTTTAAAAGGGTTTGGTCACAAAGTGATCATGCCACCCCTATGGGTATAATTAAATATAATTAATGCAACTTACAATAATCAACCTTAAAAATAACAAAAATTAAGTGTTTCTATGTCTTAATCCTACTTGTACTACTTTATACAACATTCTTGACTGATCCGAGGCAGGATAGGTTAGAATGCTGTTAAAAGCTTCTATGTCTAATGAATTTATATTAAGTTTTAATAAAAAAAAAAAAAAAAAACTTTTCGCTTCATTTCGGACACGTTTAGCTAATATATGATGTACATCTTCAATTTTGTTACATTCTGTACAAGCAGATGACACCGCCCTACTTTATAATTAGATATTTATTTTCGTGCACCTTTGCTTGTGAATAAGATATACAAAGCTATGCCTTTTGTAAGCCGTGGTATTAACGCGCGGCTTTGTCTTAGCAGAAGATTTTGGTCAACTTTGAATATCATAACATGACGTTACAGCTGCTACCTCCTAAACTTATAAAATGGCAATCTTTTTTATTTTTTCTTAAATGTTGATTTAATGAAATATTTTTATATTTCATTGTTACTTTATACTAAGCCTATATAACGTATTTTTAACATCTGAAAATCAATTTAATGAAATAATTATTATATATTAAAAAAAGACATAAATATAGTTTAATACAAGCACACGGATTAAAGCAGTTTATATAACGAGGTATCCAGTATTATACTAACTGTGTTTCCTAATCAAAGCTTGTGTAATTTGAAAATAACAAACAAACCACGTGAGGTTATTGTTTACGTGGATTTAGTTTCAGCTCTCCCAAGTTTAGTTTACCGAAACCAAAACAATCTCGTTTGATTAAAATAAAGACCTTCGGACGTTAAAGTGTAGAGTACAGTCGATACCTTTTACTATAATATATCTCCAATGTATAAATGCACATAAAATGATACATAAAAAGATTATATATATATATATATATATATATATATATATATATATATATATATATATATATATATATATATTACAATTACATAGATAGATAAAAGAAAAGAGGTGGAATAAAAGGGTTAACATTTTCAATCAGCACAAAACGTGGTATATAAACGTGGTAATAATTAAATAATTAGCCTAGTCGCCGAAACTTTGCAAGATAGTTAAAATGGCTATTGCCAGAATCTATAGAAAGATGATCCCACTTTCCTACTTTATATAATGTACGATATTAGTATATTGTATATGTAATACACAATTCATTTAGCATAATTCAACCGGTAATAGTATATTTATATTTACATATTCGTAAAAGTTTTAATAATTTTATTAATGGTGGAGTTTAAATAATTTTATTGATGGATTCCTAAAAAATTTACAAATCGTGTATTTAGGACCAATACAAGTAAAACTGTTTTGTCTTGGGAAGAAATCGAATTATTAAAAACTAGCGGCGAGGTCCGTTTCGTGAACACTGGTCCAATGTGTCTGAAAGAATGTATATAATAAACATTAGTTAGCTAGTGCTAGCTAGTGGTGTGATTAAACATACAAATAAATAAAATTGAAGTGTCTTTATGTAATGTCAAAATAACAGCTGTTTACTAAATACATATGTATATATGAATGTCTACTATTTGTCGTCTGCGCTTTGGACACGTATCTACATCTACTTACCTAGCGAAAATCAGGGTTAGGACTATTTCCTGTGTGAATATGACTTTGACGAAGGTACTCCCTCTCATATTCTTTTTAGCTGTCCTAGACTCACTTTATCCTATCTATGATGTTCTTCCACTAAAAGTCCCCCGTCTTATTAATGGTAATTGTTTATTAATATTTGTGTTTAGTCCTCTGTGTAATTTTTTATGTTAATACTGGCGGCTCACCTCTAGACAAACAAAAACAAATTTATCCCCCGGGGACTGCATATTTTTCCGGGATAAAAAGTAGCCTATTTGTTATTCTGATATATGAACTATATTATTGTAAAGTTTTATTAAAATCCAATCAGTACTTTTTGTGTACTAAGCTGTATAAGTTACTATAGTTTTTTAACTATTCCACGGGAACTCTTTAATTTTCCGGGATGAAAAGTATCTAAAATGCTGACCGGAGATATAAGGTATCACCATGCAAAATTTCATTTAGATAGCTGATATTATAAGGAGTAACTTATAGCTAACTTTTAAGCTACTTTATTTGTAGAAAAAGAAGGTTTCGAGTAAAAAAATCAAAAAGGCATGAAATTCTGAATAAAATTTACGTACCTAGGGAGGTAAATTTACGTACCTCTTTAACAGTACTAGGCTAGTTTAAGTGTGTGAGTAGACTTATGTCCCAGAAATCTAGAGACTTCTGAGCAAAGTTCAAAGTCAGAGCGTTCAGTGATTCGCGTCTAATTTGGAAACGCGTCGATATGTTTGGGCGTTAATAGCTTTTATCCTTTATTGTTTTCTATTTGTATCATATTCAATTTAATGTTCAACTTATGTGTGAATTTCTCTATATAAGTCTTTCAGTTTTTCGAGTTTTTTTAGTTAAAAATATTAATAAAACATCTGTGGAATATTAAATACATTATTAAATTGCGAAAACGCTACCATTGTCAATTTTGTAAAATTAAATTAATTGAAATCAATTTTCTCTATAACAGAACATTTAAATATACTTGAGTAACAGAAAATATTAAGAAATAATGAATATTTTTGGGCTATTTTTATTAGACTGTAATAGGAATAATGGTGAAAACATTAAGCTAATTATTTTAGCACCTGGTCTATTTGAAAACATTTCTTTATATTAGTGCTAGTTAAATGAAATTTACAGTGTTTATTCTCTATAAAATGGAGCAGTTAAATTAATTTTAAAAAAAAAAAATCATAAGTAATTTTTTTAAAGACTGTAAGTCAAACACAATAATTAAATTATTTTACTGCGTTACTTATAAAGTTTGCTTTTTATTTTCGATTTTTAGAAGATACAAAAGTTATGATTAGTTTGAAGAAAGCAATAATCGTATATTTAATATTTCTGATACTTGCTGAGTTTAGTCTAAAATCTGATGTTCAGATTATTGACGCAACATCTCTGCTACCTGTTGATCCACCACTTCTGTTACATCTATACATATAATGAAACTGTAAAGGTTGAATGTAATGTAGTAAAATTTGGTATGTTGATACCTTATATTGCCGGCCGAACAATGTGTATTATAAAATTTATAAATCCCATATTATGTTGGTTACTTCCAGTCCCAAATGTTTGTTACTCTTTCAAGCAAAAACTACTAAATAGATTTTAATGAAACTTTACAATAATATAGCTCATACAACAAAAAGACACATAAGCTACTTTTTATCCAGGAAAAATGTACGGTTCCCGTAGGATAAATTTGTTTTTGGTTTCCTAGAGGCGAACCCGAGCGAAGCGAGGGTGAGCCGCTAGTTATATATATTTACCTTAAACTTACACAAGATATTTAGTCGTAAACGTATAATCACAGATTATATAATACTATACTAGTAGTGTAATCGATGTTTTGTCAAAATTAAATATTATATTAAAAAATAAAAATTTTATATCGAAGAAGAGCCGGAATCGCTTAGACGAGTGCAATTAAGACTCGATGATTCTCCGTATTATAGTTTCTTTCTCATAAAATTTATACTTAAAAAAACTAATCTTTCATATTTGTAAATCCGATGTCTTATAACAATATATTTTTAGTTGTTATACTCAGTGTAAGAGGATCTTTGGTGCGGGAATTCCTTCTCGCGGCGCACTCTCTCGGCATGACGCGTGGTGACTGGGCTTTTCTAGATGTGGAAATATTTCAGGTACGATGTAGTAGATAAAATATATGAAATTTCTTCACGTCATCATTGCTATGTATAGAGGGATAGGTCTTTATCAATCGGTCATCAAAAGTCTGTAAGTCTAGTCCAATGAGTAAATTTTTATTTGATTATATTAACTTTATTCTTGTGGCATGTCGGATTCGTTCATTTAGATAGATAAATACATTATTACACACACAAAAGAAGAGTATAGAAGATGAAAAGAAAAATAACAGAAAGGCATGCAGAAGCCGTCTTATTGTTATGAGCACTCTCTTACAGACTATCTTTGGTTTAAGGATTAGTGAGATGGTACAGTTAATGATAAACTAGGTTTACATACTCGTACATAAATGTTATAAATAAGACAAATATATATATATATATATATATATATATATATATATATATATATATATATATATATATATATATGTGTATATGTACAGATAACACATAAATACATACATACATATAGCGTATAGGTACATATATACTCAATACCTAAAAAGATAGATAATAATCATTAGTTAGACAACATAACAAGTAACATCTCTTATATCTTTCATACATTCTAAATCTCTCGTAGACGAGTCCTTTACTTTCATACGTTACACTTGAGAATATGTGTTACAATTTGATAAATGCTTTTGTAGTTTAATATTATAAAGAATAATTTGCTGAAAAACATGTGAATTAATTACATGAAAAAGGTGGTAAATAACAATTATTGCGATTGTTTCATAGGGTGGTTACTGGGGTGAGACGGGATGGGCGGCGGGGGATGAGCGAGATGCAGCAGCCCGCGCTGCCTACGAAGCGTTATTACGTGTATCCCTGAAACTGCCCACTGGTGATCGCTTTGACGAGTTCGCGGATACTGTGCGGGCTAGAGCTAAATTGCACTATAATTATAGTTTTTCGGATGGTGAAGAGGTTTGTTTTGTTATTATATAGATTACATATCAGAAATAACAGATACATTTTTAAGAAATTGGGATGAAAATCTCGTTTTGTTTGTTTGTCTGTGTGTTTGTGCGCGCTAATCTCAGAAACCTATATATTGTTTTCACCTATATATTGTGGTAAGCTTCACTTAACATTTATTATTTGTTTTATTTCAATTGGTTCAAAAATAAAAAGTTATGTCAATTTAAAGAATCACCGCTAGTTAAAAAATAATATTTGCAAAATGTTACCATATTTACTCGTATATACGGAAAGTGCCATTCAAACGCAAGGCAAATTGGGCAACACGTACGTCAGTTTATTATTATAATACACATTGTGGAGGTTTCCAAGTTAATACATAGGATGATATTTAATCTGTCGTATTGTCAGCAGGTGAACTTCTTTATCGGCGCGTTTTATGACGGCGTTTACTTGTTGGGTATGGCGTTAAATGAAACATTGACTGAGGGCGGGGACATTCGGGATGGAAGGAATATTACGCGTCGTATGTGGGGGAGGGATTTTCACGGTAAATACTGTTATTGTAAAGGAAAGAAAACATTGATAGCATGTGAAGTACAGGTTCAGTTCATATTTCATAAATAAAAAAACCTTAAAGAGTGCGTGTATGAATGTGTACACGCGCAAGAAGTAAAACTTCTGTAGGTTATCGGTACTCTTTATGAAATTCAATTTATGTTTTAAATAATTAGGATAGGTCATAGGTGAAATACTAAAAAAAACAATTAAATAACGCATATTAGGCATATTACAATCATATATTTATAGAATATCATTTAAGGAAAGAATATAATATTATATATCATTTGTCAGACAATAACAACGGTTACCATGGCAACAAACGTTTGCATCGCCCGATCACATTTTTCGTAATGCTTTCGTCACGCATTCACCAGCTTACTCCCCAAATCAAGCGTGCGTAAAGAGGTTTTACTTCAAAAAGTTAAGTTTTAGAGGTTTTTGTAACGACAGTTTATTGAGGTGTAAAAAGGGCTAATTTTTGTATATGTGTAATTTTAAATTTATTTTAATAAAATGAATAATTTGTGTGTTCAAGAAAATTTGATCATTTTTTTTGTCAGGTATAACAGGTCATGTGCGCATCGACTCCGTAGGAGATAGAGATGCTGATTATGCGATTTTGGATTTGGATCCTGTAACTGGAAAATTTGAAGTTAGTTTTCACAAATATTGTTTTATATTATCCTATTAGTTTGAATAACCACTCTTGTAGTCTTGTAGTATGCAAACTAAGAACAATAATACGAATGGTCGCTGACCTGAATCAGCGTAATCTATGGAAACGTCATTGTACTTGCATAATTTTGTAGATATGGCATTCGTTATTCAAATTTCATGAACTTAATTTTAAAAATGAAATAAATAAATATTTTTATATTGTTAAATAAATTATAATGAATTATACATAGTTTCTATTAATAGTTGTAATTAATACAGTTCAAAGTTTTAAAATTTATCAATTTTCAGCTCATTCCAATATTTACTCAAATCTGATAAAAATCAAATAATTTTAGAAAAGCCTGCCATAAATTCAAAGTATTTAAATTGTCCATTATAAAAAAAAAACAACGAAAGTTTCTTCTATATATGTATATAACTTACAAAATATACACTTCTCTCTATGTTGTACTAAGCTCTGCAAAATTACTATTTCACATTCCATCCCCTAAGCTTTTAACAGAAATTTTATTTAAAAGTCTAAGTCTGATTGATATATGTAATTTATACGTTTAATTAATTATTTTGTTTTTAAACTATTAAAATTAATTTATTTATCATATAAAAATACAGGTTGTAGCTTTTTATCATGGTCTGAATATGAGCTACAAGCCTGTAGCAGGTAAAGCGATCCACTGGCCCGGCGGCAGACGCGGCCCGCCCCCCGACAAGCCTCGCTGTGGCTTCCTTGGAACTGACCCTATGTGTCAGGGAGGTGAGATAATTGTAATTATTTTAAAATTTACAGAAATATTTTTAATATTATACAAGTATTTAATATTTTTTGGCTTTACGCGATAAAAAGATTTTTAAGATTTAAAATAAGCATTTTTTTTGCTGTTCAGTTTAATATCAGTTGATGTATCTCCTTGTGAAGAGTATTTCTGTAAAGCATTCAAAACTTCATAAAACAAAACAGCGAATAATCCGAAATAAGTAGCTTTTCTTCTAATATTCCTGGCTGACTTTATTGTGGCTTGTTTTACTAACGTAAATATTATGTGTAAAAATGTTTGAATGGCTACAGTGTCCTTGTAGTTCCGTTAAAACAATTTATAAAATTATCGTAAATTGCTTAGCGGACTGTGCCTGGACTGTGAGAGAAACGAGTTCATTGAACTTTTCCTTTGTAACGGACGTTCAAGAAACGAATTTACTGGGCCTACCCTTGACTGCGAATTATCATGAAATATTAAGTTAAAGAGATTGTTACCAAACTCTACTCGAATGAGTCACCAGTTTCTAAATTAAAAAAACAAAAATTATGTTATACGCTATACTTTGCTAATTTTTTTTTAAATATCATTTTTAATTTTTAAAATCTAAATTTTAAATTTTAATAAATTAACCAACGAGGCACTTACTAACCTAATAAATTGCCCGTAATTATAAATATGGGTAATAAAATAATAAGAATTAAGTAAAAATAACGTAATTAAATTTTAAATATTATTATTAGCCAAAATATGTATATCAAAACACCATTAATTATCCTTGTCAAAATGTCTCAAACAAAAGCTACCTTAATGCCAACTTTCATAAGGTTTATTCTTCAAATATAAAAGATGTGGTATGCAATGGTTTAGACACAAATTGTAATTTATCGTTCATTTTCACGCTGCTTAGAGGCTCAGGCAGTTTTGATATATTGCTTTATTGGGCTGGCTGTTTTCTTAACGGTCGCCTTTACCGCAGGTTGCGTGGCTTACAAGTAAGTATTATCTATTATGAAGATGATCTATATATCTTTATTTTTGGGAAGAAAAGGAAATCTGTTTAAATAATATTAAAATAACTTTTAATTCTTTCTTACTCCATTTATAAGGAATACAACAATATAAAGATCTCTTAGAGGCGTCCTTAAAACGTCCGCAAATCCTGTTATGTTGCAGATACTGTACTTATAAATCAAGTAGACCATCTGTTTGTTTTGCCGTTTTTTTTTAATAAAAAAAGCTCACCTAAACTATAGTAGTTTTTCGTAATAACCATAAAAATGTAACAAGATCTTGATATTTTTGTGTGGCAACGTCTATATCGTTTTTATAAGACTTTTTATAAGTACGAATAATGAAAAAGTTTCAAAAAACTAGCGTTTTAATAAAAGTACAGTTAGATTATAGTAAACTCTACTTAATGGTTCACAACAATTGTAAAAACTACTATTTACTGAAACTCAATTCAAATTTATGTTTTTTTGTGCGTTTGTTATGCGATATCTTCGCTTATTGTTATTTTGATTTTAATGATTTGTCTCTATAAAAAAAAAAAACAATTCTACTGAAGGCTTGAAAATAACACTACTAAAATATAGAAACATTTTATTCTTAACATTTTTAAGGTGGTTAAGTTGTATAAAGGTTTTATTTGTCTACAAGACCTAATTAATTATTATTTAAATACTAGTGACTCACTCTCGCTCCGCTCGGATTCATGCCAGTGAAAGTTTAGGTTTATTATGTATTTTTTAATGCCAAATAATAAAAAAATAAAATATTTCTTTTTGTCCAAAAAATAAAAAAAAATTTTTTTGGAGTGGACCATCCTTATTACTTAGGGGTATGAAAAATAGTTTATGTCCTGTCCTCAGACCTACTGAATATACACACAAAATTTCATAAGAATCGGTCAAGCCGTTTCGGAGGAGTTTTGTTACAAACACTGTGTCACGAGAATTTTATATATTAGATATCATAGTATTTTAAATATAAAATCAACTTATAACAATTTGAATAAAGCGAAAACCCTTTATAATATGTAGAATTAGTATTTAGAGTTTATTCACATCAGAAAACGTTTTAATAGAGGAAATATGTAAATAAGGATGTCATCATAAAGCCATTTTTTGCATGTGATACTCCTGTACTATATCTGTATATCTATACATACAATTTTCTTACTGAGTTGAATCTGTACATTAATTAATGTTTTAGGAGAATCTTATTGAAATAGTCATTATTATCAATACAGATGCCAAATACCTAGATTTTAGAATTTTTGTCTGTCTGTCTCTATGTTGAGAAAACCACTGGATAGATTTTGATGAAATTTCGTATGATGACAGCTGGCTATCCGGGTCAACATATAGAACACTCTTTACTGCGGAAAAATATCTCATCTCTGAGAAATCTATACTAAACGTTAAAACGTAACTAGGGACGAAAGCGAGCGGAGTGAGGGTGAGTCGCTAGTTAGAGTTATATAATCACAATGTCCACGCCTTACAATTTCCATTCTAATGTTCGTAAAATTATGATCCCCTTAGGGAATTATTTTATTTAATCACCCTTATGATTTCTTAGTACTAGTTATTTTGTTGAATAATTATTTTGTAACATATACCTATGTAATATTTTATGGTTTATATAAAAAAATAATAATGCAAAATGATTATATAATAAGTATGATTATAAAAAATAATGCTTGATGATTGAAGAATCTAACTATTTTAAGTTGGTACAAGTAATTATGATGCCAGTTGCTTAATGAAAATTATCCATTTTTATAAGTTTACTAGCGACCCATGGAATAGATAGTCGACCCTTACTCTGTGAAAAACAAAAACAAATCTATCCCATGGGAACCGTATTCTTTTCCAGGATAAAATTAACCTATATAAAACTAACCTAATAGCACATTTCAGACTGGCGTGATAGAGTAACTTTTGGATTCATTTTTATACTTACGTATAAAACATTGAATTTCAAGATCATACCAATTAATATTATCCTCAAAGATGCACTGTAATTCAGTCTGTTAATCTAAGCTTAAGCCCTAATGTCAGGACAAAACTGTTTGTGAAAACACAAATAAATTAAGCAATATTGTCTTTTTTTAAGGATAGAGTCAATAAAGAAAAAAAATATTTTGTTAAATAATAACAATAATGATAGAAAAAATAAAATAATAACAATAATGATAAAAAAAAATAGAGGGTCGTTGAAGTTAGAATATTCATTTAGCACTAATTTTAACAATTTATTGGGTTAAATTAGATTAAAAGTATTATTTATAAAATATAATAAAACAATAGAAATATGTTTCATTTTATACTATTACATTATTATCGTACTAGGCAAGTGCGAATAGACGCGGAACTAAACAACACGTCGTGGCGCGTTCGTCCTGAGGAGGTATTAGTAGAAGTCGGCACAGGCCTCGGCTCAAGTCCTGCGCTACACAGTATCAATGAAGTGCTTAAGGTAAGTCACTTATTTCTATATTGTATCTATTTTTGTATACGTCATAATGTAAAAATTTAAAAATATATATTTGGCGACACGTTTGGCTCAGTGTGTAGTGACCCTACCTGCTGTGCCAGCGAGTTCGAGTCCCGTTGGGGGCATTAATTTGTGTGATGAGCACGAATGTTTGTACTTCAGTCATGGGTGTTTATATTTATAATATGAATGTATTAAAAGTTATATATGTCTAGTGGTAGTGTATCAACAATCTGGTATGCATAACACAAGCCTCGTAGCTGCTGTGTGTTAATGTCCCAACATATTTATTTATATTTAATACTAGCAGAACCCGCGGCTTCGCCCGCGATCAAAGTTTCAAGTAATTTTGATAATAAATAATTTTTTCCTGATATAAACAGCACAACCCCCTTTTACCCTTTTAAGGAATGAGTTTCGAAAAAAAATGATATTTGTATTGTTTTAGTTTTCATTTTAAAAGTAATACCATTTTCCGTGCATCAATTACAGAGTTTCATACAAACTTTCATGCCCTATTTGACAGCCTTATGGGATGAATTTCAAAAAATACTAAAATACGTATTTATTTAATTTTATTAAAGAGCATTTATACCAAGTTTCAAGGAATTTTGATCATAAATAATTGTTTGCCCATATAAACTTTATCACCCCCTTTTACCCTTTTAAGGGATGAATTTCGAAAAAAATGTAATACATATATTTCTTACTTTTTATCTTAAAGCTAAATACTAATTTCGCGTTAAGAATGACAGAGTTTCATACAACCTTTTATCCCCTATTTTACCCCCTTAGGAGATGAATTTCGAAAAATCCTTTCTTAGCGGATGCCTACATTGTATAAAGAATATGTCCTCCAAATTTCACGTTTCTACGACCAGCGGTTTAGGCTGTGCGTTGATCGATCAGTCAGTCAGGACAAAGCATTTTATGTATATATAGATATTTAAATTTAAAAATATATAATCTATACATATAATAAAATTCTGAGTCGAATCTGTACATTAAATATTTTTTGGATTTTCCCAAAAAATATTCTTATTGAAATAGTCATTATTTTCGATGCAGAAGCCGAATCTATAGCTTTTAGAATTTTTGTCTGTCTGTCTGTCTGGGAACGCATTACAAGAAAATCACTGGACAGATTTTGATGAAATTTGGTATGATGATAACTGGTTATCCGGGTCAACATATAGGATACTTTTTACTGTAGTAAAATATCTGAGAAACCTATACTAACCTAGATATTATACGTATCTAGATTCTAGGAACGAACGCGAGCGAAGCGAGGATGAGCCCTAGTTACTAATAATACACAATATTAATAACTTTATGTATGCTACTAAATTATGTAATAATCTACATATAAATAAGCAAAAACAAAACAGTTCATTCAGTACCTTTTGACCTCTGTTTGTCTACCGATTTTTTTATTTAGTAGCTATTGACTAGCTTTAGTGTTATCAATAAAAAACTTTCAAAACATTTATTTTTTATATAGACTTGTTATTTATATACGTTTTCGTTAAATTTTCAATAATAACTATGGTGGAATTTCTACCGCTGGGTGAATATTAGTAAAATAGTAAAGGGCAGATATTTAATTTTTATAATGACACTATCGATTCATCCTCGCTTGATTCCCCATACAAACTTTCATCCCTACTTTCACCCGTTTAAGGGATGACTTCCGGGATAAAAAGTATCCTTTGTCCTTCCCAGGGTCTCCAACTATCTTCTTACAAAATTTCATCTAAATCGGGTCAGTAGTTACGGAGCGTATCCAGTACAAACAAACGAACAAAAAAACGAATCTTTCCTCTTTATAATATTAGTATAGATTTAAAAATACTCATAGAAACTGGAAACCACAGACAGATATTACAATTTTATTTATAAGTGTACATTATTACGAGTTTTAATAAAAAAAGGTTTGAATGTATATAATATTTATAGAATCAATTACTGCTTTCCCCTTCTTTAGCTTCAATAAAAAACCAATTGATCTTATCAAATGTATCAATTAAATTCAACATGTTTCATTAAGCTCTACATTTCAGCGCAGTGGCCTTCGATATACTCGTATTGTTAATTAATACGAAGTAATTATTGAACAGTAACTAAATGTGTTCATGTTGTTGGTATTATTTTTTTCAGTTTTTATTCAGATCAAATAAACTTAGGTGGTTTCAGTAAATCAAGGTCAAGAATATGCCTTGCCTTTGTATAGCTATAAAGCCTTTGAACAGAGTGTCCCAGAATTGAAGAAAGAAGTAATTTTCATACAAAACAAAGCTTATTAATTTAAAAAATATTTTTATATATAGATTCATATAATATATTGTATTATGTTTAGGTTCCATACATAACTCTTTAGTCTGTACTGTACTCAATGAATCAAAGAAAAGTAACAAGAACTGATGAATTTGATGATTTTCATTTCATTTGAATATGAATATATTATTATGCTGTATGTTAGTACCTTTATGTTTATATTGTATATTTTTTTAATAATTTTGATTTAATAATTAACCGTATTATTTTTGAATATAATTATGTATAATATTAGTATTTCTTCTATCAGCTATCCTTAGGATGGAGTACTCGTAGCTCAAACTCTACAGGAGTGAGTCCTTCTCTCACACTCTCTTCTTTTACGGTTGGCCTGTATAAGGGCAATCGTGTGGCTGTCAAGAAGATACATAGGAAGAAATTGGACTTAAATAAAAAATTGCTTTGGGAAATAAAGCAAGTAAGAGTTAGTTTTTGTATATTTATATAATACTAATAACACTGATACTAATAACAATCATTCTAGTTAAAAGGAATTTCCGTTCGCTATTCATAAATAATTTCCGCCAAATCCGTAGACTTACAGCGTGAACATAACATACATGTTCTCACTCAATCGCTTACTTCATTTAACTACTACTCACAAACTTATAAAACTAGCAAAACAAAAACAAATCTATCCCTCGGGAGCCGTATATTTTTTCGGGATAAGACTAATCTGTCTCTGTGCCAAATTTCATCCAGATCGGTTCAGCTTTTCTGGCGTGAAAGAGTAATAATCATCCATACTCACAAATTTATAAAATTTATGCAGACATTAGTGGAATAGTGTATAAACAAAAACGTAAGTGAAAAAATATAACAGATACCTATATCTCAGTAACAAAAGTAGTTAATTAAAAATATGTTTCAGGCTCGTAACGTATCTCACGAGAATACCGCACGTTTTATCGGTGCTTGTGTCGATTGTCCGCTGGTCTTCATTCTTACTGAATACTGTCCGAAAGGTTCTTTGAAAGACGTCCTTGCTAATGAAGAATTACAACTGGATTGGAATTTTAGGACTTCACTTGTGCATGATATTGTTCAGGTATGTACTAACCGAATATTGCGCAATTGCAATATGTACGCTTTTAAGTCGTTTTTAGCCTTAATTTTATTTAAAAAACATAGTAACTCTGTAGCACAATAGTGACACTATTAAAAATATAATAGTCTCTTCTACGCAACTTAATGGAAAAAATCTTATGCTTTTTTGGATGTCTTTAATTGTCGTAAATTTTATGAGTGGATATAGTGTTATACTATTTATTAAAGTACGTTAACTTGCTATAAGTGTATATGAAATTATGTCTCAACATTTGACCTGTTAGTTCTGAGCTCTTGTACCTTAACCATTCTATTTTTTCCCTGCAAACATAAATTATAGAGCAAGATTGCGATCCGAAATCAGCACTGGATTGATGCGCAATTTATTATATTATCTTATAACTTGTTAAAAGTAAAGTTGAAATTGTAGGATAGATGCTTCCATAGATATGTACTGAATAAATTAACTGACTTGGTTTTGCATTATATCTCATAATTGATGGGTTTATATTATCTTATAACTTAAATATGAAATGAATAAAATGTAAATGCTTAATTTTTTCAAAATCTCACTGCACAGTTTTTTAATTAAGTTGATGAAAATGATTTATAGATACATATATACACACTTGCGTTTTATGAAAGTCGATTTTGACATACTTAGTACCATTAAGATATTATTAAAGATTTATATTACTTTGAAAAGACTAATTACAAACCGTAGTAATTAAGTGAATAGGCGTGTATATGATACGGCCAAAGTGAATAACATAGTACCTAGCCATTACGTATAATATCTGCCCAAATTAAACAAACTGATTAATGGAGCAGAATTATTCATAAAATCCAGCTATTACAATAATATAAATAAATAGATAACATAATATTTTAACTATACATATATATATAATAATATTCCTCTCTTGTTTAAAAATATAAGCCTAATTGCGTTTCTGTAACAATAATAGATTTATTTCACTTCTTGAATTTTAATAAAAAAACATTTAAAAAAATACCGTTACAACTTATCAAAATATTATCTTACCTGTAACAATAATAGAAACTACATTTAAAGCCTCTATTTTAATCTCTTTATATTTTAATATATTATATTAAATAAGATTTGTAAGTACGTATTTCTATTATTTTATTAACATGTCAAATATAAATAAAAAATAAAAAAGTTAAAAGTAAATTTGGAATTAATTAAAAAGTATTTATGTATTATATATAAACTTATGAAAAGCACTCGCTTATGAAGTGGTTTTCTTTACATCTCCCCCCTTAGAAAGAAACAATTACCAGTACGTAATTGTCAGTGATGGATTTACCTATAGGCCCGTGAGGCCCGGGCCTAGGGCGGCATAATTTTAGGGGCGGCAAAATTTTCGGGACTTCAAAATCTTAAAGGCGAAAAAAGTCAAAGCCAATCCGAATAAGAAAGCAAAAACCGATTATATTAGATTCTCTTTGAAATATGAAAAATTAAAAAAATCCAGTAAAATATATTGAATGATATTATAACGATGGAATTTACTTTTTAATTATTCGCAAGATTATTTTTATATAGACCAGTCGAAATGCAGTTATTTTTAAGAGAAAATAAAATATTGAAAACCTGAAGTTTTCTGATTTTAAAATATTAGCAGGTATATAAGGAACAGAAATACGTAAAATGCCCCCGATGCCCAGCTATCCCCGAGAAATGGGGGGACGCAAAGCGTTGAATAATCGTTTTTTTTTTTTCAATTTCTGGCTTACTGTGACGTTTTATCAAAAAATGTTTTTTACAAAATTTGTAGGTCTAGTAAAAATCTACAACTTTTATAAATAACACTTTTAACAATAACCTCAAAATTTTTGAGATATTTGCAAAAAACTCGGTTTTTTATTTTTAATTTGTAGAATAATCTTTTGATTTTCATGAAACTAAGGGAATGTAATCTTCAAACTATATATAATAAACAAAAAAAAATTTAAATTGAAATGTTTAGCCATTTCCGAGATAAGTATGTTTTATGGTCTGGAGAGGCTGAAAATCACCCCCAATTTCAAGTGGACGTTTACATTTAAAAATTATTTTGTTCAAGTTTCAGATAGAGCTCATTCTTTTTGTCTTGAACTCTAATTTTTGAAAAAATAAAATCATTGTATAGTCGCCCTGTAAGGACACTCTTAAAAATTGAAAATATTGGAGAAATCGATTATAATTTTTACTTTGTAAACTACATTTTTTTTAATTATCATTGAAAAAGTGTACTTCATTAACCAAATTTTTATAAACTGATTATACCAGTGTATTTTTCGGGAAAAAAGGAAAAAATGGTATCCTTAAATTTTTTATTTGACGCTTATTATTTATACAATATCACCGTAAACATTCCAACTTTGTAATTTGACGAGTCGTGAAGAAATAATAAAAATTAGAATTCACGTAAAATATACCTTTTTCTCTTGTTTTTTTTTTTGCAGTAGAATCTATTTATGTTATTATTTTTTTGAATCTATCGATGTTTCATAAATTTTTGATCGATTCTGGAGTTAAATTTATTGATGAATTAGATTTTAAGGTAATAACAGAAAGAAATGAAATTCATTCATAGTCTAATCTTGTTTATTCCTTACTTAAAAGTATAATTTAAAAAAAATTAAGTTAATATTTACAAAATTTAGTCATAGTTTTGTTAAATGAAAGAGCACCTATTTCTGGACAAGAAAATTTCCGTACAAATATTTATTACCCAATTTTGGATACCTTATCTGTACAATTAGCTGGGCGTAGAAATGCATATGATAAGCTTTATGTTAACTTTAATTTTTTGATAATTATTTATCTGACATTGATACGAACGAGTTAAAAAATCAAGCAAATGAACTCGTCAACAAGTATCCTGACGACTTAGAAGAGACATTGGGAGATGAATGTATTCACTTACATCATCAACTCAAAGAGTTAGCAAATTGTGAAGATGTGCGCTCTGCACAAAACATTTGCAATATATTGCATTCACGAAATCTTCGGGATGATTATCCTAATGTAGATATTGCTCTACGTATTTTTTTGAGCATCCCAGCAACAAATTGCTCAGGAGAAAGATCTTTTTGTACTCTGAAAAAGGTAAAAAGCTACTTACGAGCAAGTATGGATCAAGATAGACTTATTGCTCTTGCATTATTGTCTACTGAAGCTGAATTAGTGCAAGAAATTGATTATGAAGATATAATCGACGATGTTGCGAGAACTAAAGTCAGGAAGAAAAAACTGATTCCATAAATGATAATTTAAATAAATTTGATGGGATATCATGACTTTTTGTAAAGAAACTATTATTATCCTTAATTCCAAAGTGACCTGTAAATTCAACTTTTTTTTTCAAAATTTTGCAACTATTCGTTAGTCGATAAGACGGAATAGAAAAATTCATCATGGTACCTTTTCTCCTGAGATAGAAAAAGTTTTTGCTATAACTATGATTCCTATTGCTATTATATTTCAAAAGGCACTAGGTGTTAAGCTATTGCTTTTATGTTTTGGAAGGTGAAAGATAGGCAAGGTGTTCATTAAAATTAATTGAAAAAAAAATTCAAATTTTAAGAATTCACTTCGGATTTTTCCCCTTATATGCATACAGTTACCCACCTGGACACCAAGTTTCAGCTTTCTAGGTCATCTGAAAGTGAGTTAGGTTTTACTACTATATATCAGTCAGTCAGTGATAAAAATGCCGATTTTTAGACGTTAATATTTCAATTACCGTTTGTGCTGTATTTATGAAATTGGGGATTGTTAATCTAAGTGGATTAAATAATGAACCAAATTTCATGTTCCTGTATCATATGTTAAATAGATTTTGAGTTATTACGAGGTGAAAAGTGGCTCCAAATGGTTCGTGTAAAATATACATACGGTGCTGCGTCGCCAGTTTCTTTTGGCTTGAACTTGGCTGGACACGCTACCGCGTGTCTTGATGTTAATTATTCATCTTTAAAAAGTTATATCCATATTTATAATTTATATTCGGAATTCTATTTAATAAATTAATATAGATTAATCAATAAGAAGTTGTATTTAATGTAATAAAATTTTATCGCTCAAAATTTTAACATTTGAAAATTAAATTTTTAATTTTTAACCCCCGACGCAAAAAGAGGGGTGTTATAAGTTTGACGTCGTCTGTCTGTCTGTCTGTGCGTGCGTGCGTGCGTGCGTGCGTGCGTGCGTGCGTGCGTGCGTGCGTGCGTGCGTGCGTGCGTGCGTGCGTGCGTGCGTGCGTGCGTGCGTGCGTGCGTGCGTGCGTGCGTGCGTTTCCTTGCGGTGGTTCTTAGCTATGTTTGGTTAATATCGGTCCAGCAGTGTAAGAGTATCAGCTCTTTTCCAAAATGAGGTAAGGCATTTTGGCTTAAGATTACTTGATTAAGTGTTTCATGTGCGTAGGGGGTTTTTTAAATTTTTAGTTTATTCACTTATTCACAAAGCAAAAAAGGCAGCCTATCAATCTGGGCCTAGGGCGGCATCAAGCCTAAATCCGCCACTGGTAATTGTTCATTTACTAACGAACACCGGAGACAATTTTGTAATGTGGTAGAAGTTTGATTCCGTCTTTTTGTGTCCGGTGTCAACTTCATAGATTGAATTGGAAATCTTCTTCAGAACTTTATATGGTCCAATCCTCAGTTCATCTATTTTCTTTCTATTTAGTCGATTTCCGTTTTCCACATAGACTATGTCTCCTACTTCCAATTTATATTCTTCCCTATGCAGATCGAACATCTTTTTATTATAATTGTGAGATTTTATTGTGTTTTCAAGAGCTAGTTTTCGATCTCTTTTCAGATCTTCTTTTGTACATTTTGACTTCAATTCTAATGGTAGAATACTTACATTTTCACCTTCCAAAAGATATTTTGGGGCAAACCCCGTGACTGTGTGTTCTGTTTCATTATATTTTCCTACACATTTCTGTGCAATAGTAGTCCATGCTATTTTTTTATCACTTTCATTTATTTCGCATCTTATTTTGTTGACTAAGGTTTGATTTAGCCTTTCATTAAGTCCGTTTGAAAATGGTGTATCGACAGTTGTGAAAACCATTCTTATGTTTTCTTTTTTTACAAATTCTTTAAATTCTTTGGAATTTATGCCAGGATATTGGTCCGTTAAAAGCATATCAATATTATAATTTTCTGTCACATTTTTTATTAATTTAATAAACTCACTGGCGCTTTGATTTCTTGATGTGAGAATATAAGCATACCTTGTGAAATGATCAACCAGAAGATGTAAGTATTTTTTCGTTGACCGTGATCCTCCAAAGCCACCAATGGTATCAATAGATATTATTTCAAATGGGCGTGTTGCTGGACCTAAATGTGACATTAATCCATATTTTGACTTCCTTCTTGATTTGTTTTTTATACAAATTTCACATTCATCACACATATGTTTAATGTTTGCGATGATATTCTTTGCTGTGTAGAATGGTGTTATTTTATTTATCATCTGGGTTCTCCCAATGTGACAGTAAGTTTTGTGGACATCTTTTATTAAAATTTTACTTGGTTCTTCTGATAAAATGATTTTTTTCCTTCTTTTACATTTTTTGTAATAAATTTCATTCTCCAATATATGTTTTCCATTTTGTACGTTTAGATTTGTATATTGGTAATTTTTAATGTCTTCTAGGCTTATTAAATTTACTACTTTTAAAAAATCGTCAGTATTGTCATAAGGTTCTAGAACTGGATTTCGGCTTAAACAGTCAGCTTCTTGGTTTGATTTTCCTGGGTTATATTTTATAGTAAAGTTATATTGAGATAAATAATACATCAAATCCCCTAGTTCCTCATCAGTTCTAGCCTTGATATTCATGTTCTCTAGTGGTTTATAATCTGAGTATACCGTAAACTGTTTTCCCATAAGCCAGTGCTGCCAATATTTAACAGCTTCTTTTATTGCCAGACATTCTAGATATATTGCCTTCTTCCTTTTTTGAGCTTCAGTTAATTTTTTTGAAAAATATGCAACCGGTTTACCTTCCCCATTTTTATCTTCTTGTTTCAATACTGCTCCCACACCTTTGATACTTGCATCTGTGTAAATAATTATTGGTAGTTCAGGGTCAAAGATATTCAGAATTGGTTTTGAACATAGCAATTCTTTTATTTTATTAAATGATTCCTGACATTCTGCAGACCATATGAATTTCACGTCTTTCCTCAATAAATTGTGTAAAGGGTCCAGGATAATTGCACTATGTGGTACAAATTTATGATGAAAATTTATTTTTCCTAAGAACTGACGTATATTTTTTCTTGTTTCTGGAACTGGAAAATTTTTTACAGCGGTTAAATAATCTTTCAGAGGTCTGACTGAATTGTTTTCTATTATGTGACCTAAATATTTGGCATAATTATTAGCAAAAGCACATTTCGAAAATTTTAGTCTAAAGCCTTCTGATTGTATTGCCTCCAGTAGTTTTGATAGATGTTCTATATGTTCTTTAAAAGTTTTGGAAAAAATTAAGATGTCGTCTATAAAATTTACTGCAAAACTACAGAGTTTGTGTTTTCTTAGGATGTTGCTCAATATTCTTTGGAAAATGGCTGGAGCAGTCTTTAATCCAAATGGGAGACACGTCCATTGAAAATGGCCTTCTTGTGTTACAAATGCAGTTTTGTATCTGTCTTCAATTTTCAAAGGAATTGACCAAAATGCTGAATTTATATCAAAAGTGGAAAAATATTTACAGTTTACAGTTTTTACCATTAAATCCTCAATTAACGGAAAAGGCTGTGATTGAGGCATGACAATTTTGTTCAATTCTCTAAAATCTATACACAATCTTGTTTTTTTTTCATCTTCTTTTTTATATGCCAGAGTTACTGGAGCAGCAAAAGGGCTATAAGATTCTTCAATCAAATTCTTACTTAATAATTTTGAAATTTGACTTTCTATTTCTTTCCTATCTTCAGTTGTGCATCGGTATGGACGTTTGTAACAGTATTTATCCACCATTAGATCAATATGAGCTTCATAATCTCGTACTGTACCGATGTCATATTTATCTTTAGCGAATACAGATTTGTATTTTTCTATCAACTTATCAATTTCTGATTGCTGACATAAATCTAGATGGTTTACTAACATTTCGAATCTATCTGAATGTATGTGTTCATTGAAATTTATTTCACATTTGTTTACGTGTTTTGTTTCTTCTTTTAATACTTCTTCATTTTTGTCACCTAGTACATCAGGAATTTCGACATTTGTTAAGTTTTTGTTTTTTATATCCTCTTCATTTAAGGTAACTTTTTTTTCTTTTGGATTGTAATATTGTATGATTTTTAGTTCTTCATTTTGCACTAATTTAAAATTTTTGATACAATCCAAACCAATTAGAAAATCATAATTAAAATTTTCATTATCTACTACAAAAATATCCATAATTCTTTCAATATTGTAGATTTTAATTTTTAATGTTACCATACCTTTTGTTCTCTTCTCACCATTAATAGTCCTCAAGTTTACTATTTGAATATCCCTTATATTTTCTGTTGGCTGTATCTTTAATAATTTTGCATTAATTAATGACACATTTGAACCTGAATCATAAATTCCAGAAACTTTTAAAGTATCATTTAATAGTAACTTAACTTCTATTAATGGTGGTACATCTAGTTTTTTGGATTCTTCTCATTAAGTTCCACTTCCAACTCTGAGTTATTTACTGTTTTTACAATTGCCTTTTGATTTTTCCTTTTAAACCAACAACTTTCCTCAGGATGGTAACGTTTCCCCTTTTCCTCGTTGATACAAATTTGGCATGGCTTCTTTTCTTCAATTTTATGGAAGTTGTTGTCAGAATAAAAAGCGCTTTTTTTATAGGTCTTCTTCTTCTCAACCAGATATTCCAATTTTCCTATTTCATTGTAGAGATCTTTCGTTTCTTGTAAAGTTCCTCTGTCAATTTTATTAGATACATAATTGGGTAAACCGAATGCTATAAGGTCTATAAGTGTCCCAGTATCAATTGATCTTCTTACTTCTAGTAACAATTTTTCTTTTTTTAAAGCGTATTCAAGTAACGAACCTGTTTGGTATTTAAAGGCAAGAGCATATCTTATGGGTGACCATCCTTTATTTGCGAACGTGTCACAAAAATTTTTCTCCCAACTATTCCATTCCGATTCCACTGTAAGTTTTATAAGCATATTGCTGTACCAATCGACACTAGAATATTCCAAAAAAAAATTTAATATTTCAATTTTCTTTTTGTCTTCATCGATATGGAAACGTTCACATTCTTTGTTAAAAATCTGAATCCACTGGTAAGCATTTGTGTTTCTGCCAGTGAATTTCTCAATCGTGAAATCTTTTGCAATTACCCCTAAATTTTGAGTCTCAGATTTTATTTGTTTTTCTTCGAGCAATTTCTCTAACAGTTTTTCCAACGTCTGATTTGAGCTACTAGCTATAGATTCACCAATATTTGCTTTTTCTAAATTTTCTTCTAGGTAAAAATCATTAAACTGTAAGTTTTGTTCTTCATCCAAATAAATTTTTGATATATCATCTGTCAAAGTTATCCATATTTTCCTAGTTTGATATCTTTTATTTAATGATTTTTTGACCTTAACATAGTGGGTAGTTTTTATAATTTCTTGATGAAGATGTGCAGGTTGGTACTCGGCTGGTATTCCAAAAATTTGTCCATCAGGTGTAGTTATCGAGGTTATACATATGAGGTTTGATTTTCCATCTGCTGTTGGTTTCACTGCAAACTCAAACCTCAACTTTTCCATGTTTCTTGAAATATTTGCAGAAAATGTAGTTTTATAATAATATTCCTCTCTTGTTTAAAAATAAAAGCCTAATTGCGTTTCTGTAACAATAATAGATTTATTTCACTTCTTGAATTTTAATAAAAAAACATTTAAAAAAATACCGTTACAACTTATCAAAATATTATCTTACCTGTAACAATAATAGAAACTACATTTAAAGCCTCTATTTTAATCTCTTTATATTTTAATATATTATATTAAATAAGATTTGTAAGTACGTATTTCTATTATTTTATTAACATGTCAAATATAAATAAAAAATAAAAAAGTTAAAAGTAAATTTGGAATTAATTAAAAAGTATTTATGTATTATATATAAACTTATGAAAAGCACTCGCTTATGAAGTGGTTTTCTTTACATATATATTAGGATGGCTCAAAAAAACTTTAATTTTTTTCTTTAGTTACCATGAAAATATCGTCCAAGGTGACGAAAAAAATTCTGATAAAGTTTGAGCTCTTAATATTAATATTAAGAGTTGGCTCATCGTGATTTTAGATTATCCATATAAATAACAAGGGCAATTTTTGTTTTTTTTTTCTCAGAATTTTAATGCGCTCAAACGAATTATTTTCCAGTCGAATTTAAAACATATACTTGTAGGGAATTAAACGATCTACAAAAAATATCAAATATGATTTTTTTGCTTAGTCGACTAGTCGATATATATACTAGCGGCTCACCCTCGCATCGCTCGCTCTATACAAACAAAAACAAATCGGTCGAAACATTTTCGAAGATTAGCCCGTACAGATCATTTGTTACAAAAAATGTGATAAATGAAGAACCGCTCGATCGATTTTGTGCAAACTTCACATAAACCATCTACTAAATAGTCCGAACAAAACCTAAGCATTTGGTTTGCATAGGTGAGCCCGTTCTTAAGTTATAAAATTTCAACGAAAAGCGGCATTGATTTTTATATAATATATAGATAAATTACAATAAAATTTTAATGAAAGGAGTAAACAGTTAATAAACATTAAATAGTTTAACATACTATTTGTTAACAATTATTAAATGTTCCTTTAATACAAAACGTAACGTTTTATATTATAATTTTAATCATGAATAAACTTTAACCCATGGCAAGGTCAACAATAAGACGGGTCGCTCCTTTAGTATCTCTACACACAAAACAAGTTCATAGAGCAAACTAGATACTGTCATAGGTCTTAACTCTCAAGTGCCGCCGTCCGATAACTGCTTGCACTCGATCCGCACTTGTCAGCTGAGTGTGTAACAATAAGCTTACATTTTACGACTTTGACCCATATTATACTGAGCTAGTTTAACTGCCAACTTGTTGATTTATCTCGCACAGTTAACTCGCAATATTGTTACGATGAGATAATATTTATGTTCGTATTTTCCTTCGAAGTTTGTATTTTCTATTCTTATAAGTATATATCTATACATATAATAAAATTCTAACTGAGTCGAATCTGTACATTAAATATTTTTTGGAAAATCTTATTGAAATAGTCATTATTGTCGATACAGAGGCCGAATCTATAGTTTTTACAATTTTTGTCTGTCTGTCTGTTACCGCATCACGAAAAAACCACTGGACAGATTTTGATGAAATTTAATATGATGATAGCTGGTTATCCGAGTCAACATATAGGATACTTTTTACTTCGGGAAAGTATATCATCTTTGAGCTAAACGTTAAAACGAAACTAGGGATCAACCCGAGCGGAGCGAGGGTAAGTTGCTAGTATATATATATATATATATATATATATATGTGTGTGTGTGTGTGTGTGTGTGTGTGTGTGTGTGTGTGTGTGGGTGTGTGTGTAAATAACACTTTATGTTTAAGTTTTATTTTCTTCGTGTTACATTTGATTAGTTTTAGTATACTAAATATTTTTTATGATAATAAATATTATAACCATGAAATAAAATATATATGTAAATCTTTAAAGTTTATTAAAAATAGATTACATTACTAATTAGAAGTTTATAAAATCGTTTTAATAGGGATAAAATTTCAGAAACAAAAAGTAAATATTAAGCGAAGTACATGTAATGATGTTTTTTTTGTCACTGTGAGGACTAAGATGATCTGTCTTGTGCCTGTAATTGCGCTGGCTACCTTATCCTTTAGTTGCTTGGCGGGAGAAATAGATAAGGGGGTGGTATGCATCCAGTCGGACTCTTCAGGCTTGGCAGAGTCCTACCACCGGTCATCAATTCTTTGCCTGATAATAATCTTTACTTGCTATCACGTAGTACGTATCCTCGTAGATAAGTTGGTGAAATCTCTTTAACCCTACTTTTTGTTCATTGCGTACATCCATTCATTTTGTTAACTTCTTGACCGTACAAAACTTTAGTTTAACTAATATATTATTACGTAATCTTAAGCTTTACATTTATTACGAATGATCTTTATTTGATTTATAAGTTATATTATTCATGAATTAACAACTCAATCGTAGCAAAAATTGCCAAAATTATTACATTATAATATTTTCATTATAATTTTACATTATATTTTTTAATTATTTATTGTTTATATATCGAATAATCTATAAATAAAATAACAAAAGAGGTAATGAAAAAAGAGATGTAATAAATTAATTTTGTAGTACCTGGGCGACCGAGCTTCGCTCGGAGTTTTTGGTCAAAAGTACAATTTTCTTTTTAATTTGGCTTAAAAACAAAAAAAATTAAAAACTTAAATAAGTACAAAAGAAAGTAAAAACTTTGTATTTGACCGGGATTCGAACCCGGACACCTGTGATTGTCAATCTCGCGCCTTGGCCGCTTGATCACGATGCATACGCCCGGGTGTGCGAAATTAGTGACCATATTTTGCGTAGAGTCGTGCGAAAAAAAACCTGCATGAAAACTTAAAAACATGCGTTTTCCCAGACATAAGACTAATCTAGATCGATACCCTACATACAAAATTTCAGTGAAATCGTTAGAGCCGTTTCTGAGATCGTCGGTATATATAAATAAATATACAAGAATTGCTCGTTTAAAAGTACTATATAAATATAGATAAATATAGTGAGGTAATGGAAATATATTCCATTATATATTGTATATCTATTGTTTAACGTAGCCGTGACCTTTGTGGTAAATCCAGTAATCCGTTCGATCTAACAACGCCTTGTACATACGCGTGTCTGTGTTCGTTTTAATTTGAACGTGCTTAATTTACCCTAATCTAAAATTAACCGCCAAATTAGAAGTCCTTCCTAATAATTACTTTTCTTTCTAAATATAAACGTTAACGCCCTTTATGATATATCTACATATATATAAAAATCAATTGCTGTTCGTTAGTCTCGCTAAAACTTAAAAATAGCTGAACCAGTTTGAATAATTCTTTTTTTTGTTTTGTCGAGGATGTGTTAGGGGTGGTTTAAGTATAAAAAAATAGGGGAACCCTATAAGAACAGCTGGAAAATCGAAAAGTTCAGATCTGTTGATTTTTTATGGAAATCACTACTTCGAATTACTTTCAATAGTGGCGGTCCAATCTACAACAATGCGTCAAGTTTAAGTTGAAAAAAAAAAGTATAATATATAGTCTAACTATTCCATACTAACCGTTAAAACTTACCTAGTAATGAACCTAAGCGAAGCGAGGGTGAGTCGTTAACTTATAATATTTTAATTGTGTTGTCATATTTTATGATGATGAAAAGGGTTGAAGCCTATTTAATTAATGGATTTAAAAGTGCCTTATTAGATAAAGAGCACGTTCCATTTGATGAAATATGGATTTTTGACCTTAATCAAAGGATTTTAATGCTAACGCATATATTTGGTATATTAAGAGACTTTTCTATTTAACTTAGCCCTTAGGAAACGTTAATGAAAGTTAAATTATATAATATTAGCATATTTAAATAATGATAATTAAAATTAAATAATAATAATCATTGCACTTTTTTTTGCTTTTTAAATATATTTTTTCATAAATATTATAACTATTTTTTATTTTAATACAGGGCATGTGTTATCTACACAGTGGACTGGGGGCGCACGGCAAGTTGCGGTCATCAAATTGCCTCATCGACGGGCGTTTCGTATTAAAGATATCCGACTACGGTCTCAACACGCTTTGCACGCCCACTGACTTGATTAAAGACGACGCCTATTATTACAGTAATTATCTAAAAACATTGTTACTTAAGGTTCAATTTTTAAGCTTTTAAGCTTTTGTTTTAAGCTTCTTTATTTTTTAAGCTCCGTTTTTTAAGCTTCATTTTAACAAACCTTAACATATGTATATAGGCATATTTTCAGACACGATGATATTAATTTGGTTCAGATAAAAATATTGTAATAAACGATATTTACTATGTAAAAATAAAAAAATCATATTTTCGAATATCAGCTTAAATACATTAAATACTTATTTTTTATATTTTTCTTAATTTTAATGTCATGATATTTGAATAAAATGTAATTATTATATCGCAAAAATATTGGACTTCTCTTTTACATGAAAAAGACGCATAAAAAGTTATAAGATATGATTAAAATAGCGAAAAGGAAATTGAATTTTGTTTCAAATGGAATGTCGTAGCGTCGTAGCGTTCGTAGCACTTGCTTTATCGTAGAAATGCTTAAAAAATCATTATGCTTTTAGATGGCAATATTTTTTTATTGAATATCAAAACAAAATTAAAAACTTTTTACGTACTTTAATATTGCCAAATTATTATATAGATATGCGCTCAACTGACGACCTTGTTGTTAGTTTCTATGTATGTGTTCTCTAGTTTATATCAATTAATGATATTGATAGGCAAATGTATGTGTAAATATTCTTTCACAGTTTGCTTTTGGCCACAGTAGAGAAAAATTAAAATTAAACTTCTTTTCGTTTTTTTTTCTCATAAATATTATATTTCTTTTTTAATATTACATTTATTCAAATTTCAATTTTTATTATTTTTTTACGATTAATTAATAATTTATTTAATTACTTAAACCATATTAATCTGATAATAACATATAATTTAAACTTCGCTCATACCAAAAATTATAAGTATAAGAATGAACCTGCTTTCATAGAAAATTCCATTCTACAAAAATTATAACAACCGTAGCATCAGTGTAGCTGCTACGTTGGCCGCGTAGACCTTGTAGCTATTAAATAGCATTTTTCATTCTTTGAACATGCTTTTTTGCTATATTTAAATATGAAAATAATTCTAATATAACTTTTTGAAGTTATACTACTTTTGGCACGTTTGGAAAAAATTATGAGAGTGATTTTATACGATGCGCGCGCACACCGACAGCCATAAAGCGACATGATGAAGTTAACTGCATTCCTTTTACAGAGAGTTGTGACATGCGGGATAAAATCTTTAACTATTTTTGTTGTTACGCCAAAGAATTATAACTTTTTACATGCGTACATACACACGTATTTTTTATTTGATTTTTCTTTTAATTGCATTAAATCAATAAATATCGATACTGGAAAAACATATTTTTATGGTAATGTGGCCTTGGTTGTGAGGCATTAGTTATAAAAAAATCATATTGTTATAGCTATACTAATATATAAGTTGAAATTTTATGATTCTTTGGTTTATTTGGATCCCATTAATTTTTAGAACTGCCAATCTGATAAGAAAAAATATTTTTATGTTACACTTTTAGGAGCGGGTACATAAATTAAACTATGTTAATAGAGACACGTATAAAAACTACATTAATAAAATACAATACTGGTTTATAGAACTGCTATGGACAGCACCGGAACTCGTGGCGGGCAGCGTGTACCCGGGCGTGGTGGCCTCCCTCAAGGGGGACGTCTACAGCTTTGGTATCATCCTCGAAGAGATAGTGTTACGCGCGGGCCCCTTCCATCATTATACGGCCACGATGACTAATAAAGGTTAAAATTATAGCTTACGTTTTAGATTTATATTTGTTATTGTCTTGTGTAATAATAATAATAAAAGCTCTTTATTGCACACACAAAAAAAATACAAAAACAATACAATAACAGGAAAGTATACAAGAGGCGGCCTTATCGCTAAAATAGCGATTACTTCCAGGCAACCTTTAGGTGTAGGAAATAGCAGTGTGAAGTGGGAAGGGTGTGAAGTGAGATTCTTACATATAATTCATGTAATTTATATATATCACATATTTTTTTCTGCAATAGGTCATATAAAATAAACATCCGATTTTAAAACCTCTTTTTATTTAACTCTCTGTTATAGCTTACTATAATTTTAACACGTAAATGCGTATGCTATTTATGCAATGTAAATATCACGAAACTACGAGTAAATTAATTGTCACACACAGCAGATATTTCTTCAAATTTTAAAATCGAATTGAATTAATATGTAATTGCCAGTATAAATCCGAATAATAAAATATCATTTTAAATAAAATTTAAATTAATAAAAAAATACTCATTTCATATAAAACTATTTTTCCTAATTTTTCGCTGATTTGTTTTGATTTTTTTGTATGTCGGTTTGGTCGGGAGAAACAAAAATCAAAGTAAATCCGCGAAAAAATCCGAAAAGATAGTTTTATTAAAAATATCAAACATTCGTATAAATCTAAGAAAATATTGAACTAGGTGTAAGAATGTAACAAACCGCAATGTCCACATTAGAAATAGTGTCCCGCGTGTGTGCTCACGAGGCGCCCGCGTTCCGGCCCGTGGTGGGGCTGCGCGAGGTGGGCAGCGCGGGCGGCGCCGCGGCCGAGCTGCTGGAGCTGGCCGCGCGCTGCTGGCTCGACGCGCCCGACGACCGCCCCTCCTTCGACGCTATTAATGCTAATTATATCAAGTTAGTAAAACACATTATGTTATCTATATATCTATATTAATACGTGAAGCAAAAACTTTGTACCCCTTTTTACGAAAATTGTTACGAAATTTTAGAATGCCTTGACAGTTTCGCATTTATAATAGGAATCCGATAAACATAATCGCTCAAATAATATATATTTGAATATTTTTTGGCTTTATGACAGAGTTATATTATACTTAACTGATGCTACATATTTATCCTTAAAGTTCAAAAATCTCATAGCAAACTATTGGAATGATTTATATTTATTTCTATCAAACTATTTAAATAGTCTGGAAATTGGAGAACTGGAGCTAAATAATATAAAATTTTATGGCATAAAGATATAAAAATAAATTACTTTTTTTAAATCAGGGATATCATAATTAATAATTATTTTTATTAGGGGATACTGTGACAATTTGATGGATGATCTTTTACGTCGCATGGAGCAATATGCGAACAATCTCGAGTCCCTCGTAGAAGAGAAGACGGAACAGCTGTCTTTAGAAAAAAAACGATCGGAAGAACTGCTGTACCAAGTTCTTCCACGGTAAGTCTTAATTTATTAATTTCTACACTTCATATAGTAACTCAACTGAAAAGTATTTTTATTTACAATAAAGAAAATTACAAATATACTTAATCTATATATAAAATAAAAATCAATTGCTGTTCGTTAGTCTCGCTAAAACTCAAAAATGGCTGGACCGCTTTGAATGATTCTTTTTTTGTTTTGTTGGGAGTGTGTCAGGGGTCGTTTAAATATAAAAAAAAATTGCGAAAACAAAAAAAAAGCTAGAAAATTAAAAAAATCTGAACTGCTTATTTTGTATGGGAATCACTAACCGCCAAAAGATATTTAGGGACGAACCCAAGCGAAGCGAGGGTGAGTCGCTAGTTATATACAAAACAAATGTAACTCAACTTCATAAAAATAGTCTAATATCAAAGTAAATGTTTTCAGACACATTAATATTTATGTACGTAATTTACCGTGTCCAACCTTTAGTTAAGTAATTTGTAATATTTTGTACATTAGCAGTAAAAGTTTATAATTAAATTTATAGCGTATAATAATAATTATTATATATAAATAGACAGAAGTAAAATGTATATTTCTACTAGTTTCTGCCCGCGGCTTTTTCACCGGATAAGTGGATATTTATTTTGTTTCAACCTTCGTAACTTTAATTGAACTTTTTTAATTCAACTAAACAATACACTGGGATGACTTATTAGTGTAAGGTTTGTACTGAATATATCATGAAATATGACTTGACTTATTGTTAGTACAGGACAGGGTCAGTGCCAATTTTCATCCAAATCCATTAAAAAAAATACTACGCATGATTAATTAACATCAATCCTACCATTACTACTAAACATCTAAACATCTTAACGTTCAAATCTATAATAGTAGCGAGTTATTCTCGCTTCGGTTAGTTGCGTCCCTAGAGGCCAAGTAGTAGCCTTTGCGTGTGAATATACCTCGGACTAAAGAATTATGGAGTCCAAGAATTTGCTGTTTACGCCATTATTTTTAATTTTGCCGTACAGATAGTTCACTTTCTATAAAGAATAAGGGAAATTTTATGTATGTATATATTATTTAAGTTAATATCAATTCTTAGGAATAAAATATGAATAACAAAAATAATACTATATTCTTTTGTATTTTTTAAGCATTAGTTCTCTTCCCATTGAAAGCGAAAGAGCATAATATAAGCCTATTTAACTTTTTTCTTTTTTTAATATAAAATCCGAGTGCTATGTTTATTTATTAACATTTATTTACTTGTCACTCAGTACACAAATTGTCATTTGTTTATACTATTTTAAAACATTATTATTTGGCTTCATATTTATTTCTATGATACTATCTATATTATTCCTTAGTCTGAGGACTGAGGAGTATATCTACACACAAATAAACTTTCACATTTATAATAGTAGTTTGATTAATAATACATATTATGTATATTCATATAATATAGCCCCGTGGCCCAGCAACTGATGGCGGGTGAAGTGGTCCAGCCGGAGAGTTTCGAATGCGTCACGGTTTACTTCAGCGACATCGTGGGCTTCACAGAGCTTTGCGCGGCCTCCACGCCGATGCAAGTCGTCGACCTCCTCAATGACTTGTACAGCACGTTTGATAGGATTATCGGATATTACGACGTGTATAAGGTAAGGTTTTTCTCATATTGTACTAACAGTTTTACTGTATTTGTAAAATGTAAATTTAAAAATGTACGGTTCTCGTGGGATAGGTTTGTTTTTGTTTTCCTAGAGCCGCTAGTATAATATAAAAATTTGTTTTCCTTGAGCTAGTGCTAGTGTAATATAAAAATGTCGGTAATCAGGTAGAGACGATCGGAGACGCGTACATGGTAGTGTCGGGGCTGCCGGAGCGCAACGGCGACCTGCACGCGCGGGAGATATGCCTGATGGCGCTCGCCGTGGTGGAGGCCGTGCGCGGCTTCGTCGTGCGGCATCGCCCGGCTCACAGGCTTGAGGTAATCTGTTCACTATGTTATTTTCGTTTTTATGTATAGTATATGAGAAAAATATGTTTTAGACTAGCATCTTTCCCGTCGCCATGTGTGGTCTGTAAAATATTTGAAACGACGGGAAGAAAAATATATACACAGACGAAAAAAAATATATACACATCGTTTTAATACTTTTTAATTTTTGGTTGTGACTTTTTTTTAAAAGCCTTTTTTATAAATTATATTTTTGACAGATTTCAATAAAAGAGTAAAAAGGGTTACATTAAAAGGGCCTACAGTTATATGCACGGTTTTTGTTTCTATTTTAATAAAACAGATTTAAATAATCTTATATTTCTGTAACGGCCATAATAGTTTCATTTAAGACATTATTTGCCTAAATCGAAGAAAATGTTATACTAGGTAAAATGTATACTTTCCTCGCGACTCCGCTCGTGTTGTTTATTTACGAATAATTGCTCCGCTCGGTCCACATCATCCCCTATTTTTCATTACCAGAGATTGTACTGCCTAAAGCTAGATGTTTATTTAGACATACATAGTCTACATTTTTATTCAAAAAAGGTTATTTCGAATTTTGGTTACATTTAAATAAAAAAAAAAATCATACAAACTTCCAACCACTTCTTAAAGTAAGTTTCGTTTTATTTAAGTTCCATAGAAAATGTGGTATATGTGAAAGTCTTTCTGTATTACATTTAAATGACTCTGCCCATTTCATCGTCTCATACCATGACCGTGCTAGGACCGTGTCAGGCAAAAAAATATTCTTCAACAGTTATAAATAGTCCTTACAAATATTGCAAATACGTAGTCAAAGAATCACATAATCAGATGGAAGTTATTTGTATGTAAAATTATTATTATTAGGTGCGTGTGGGTGTTCACTCGGGGCCGGTGTGCGCGGGCGTGGTGGGAGTTAAAATGCCCCACTATTGTCTCTTTGGAGATACTGTCAACACTGCTAGCAGGATGGAGTCTACTGGACAGCGTAAGTGTATGGGAAATAAAAAAAAATGGATATATTTTTTTTTTCATTTTAATCGAACAGACTTTTTTTTAAGATAAAGATTATCGTACGTTAAAAAAAATGTGATATTAATATTACATTTAAAACTAAGCAAACATTATTAATTGCAGCATTAAGGATTCACCTAAGCGAGAACACACGAATACTACTTCAACAATGGGGTACTTTTGTAGTGGAAAGACGTGGGGAGGTGGAACTAAAAGGGCGCGGTCGAATGCTCACGCATTGGTTATTACATTGTTCCGAACCTGAAGCGAGGCTGGTCACCCAAGAGCCCCAGCCTCCCCCACAATATCCTATACTGTTTCCAGCTTTACCTCAACCTGCTATCCTACATACACCCTATTTGGTAGTGGATCCACCGACACTGACAGCTTGAATAAAAAAAAAATAAAAAAAAATTAACAAACTAGCTGCTTACTCTACTCGAGTGCCACTTTAGAAAAACAATTTTTCCTACTTGATTGACAAATATCATAATACCGGTAGTTTGTTTTTTAAAAAATATCATGAGTTATAGCATACTACCTTCGTAGATAATCTCTCTTTTATATACTACCAACTTAGGTACGCTCGCTTCGCTCGAGTGCGTCCCTAGGTATTTCTTAATTTTTTTGAACGGAACCCTGACAACCCTTAACCTTATAAGATCAGCTATCTGTCAGTGAAAGTAGTGTCAAGCACAGTCTAGCCGTTTCGGAGAAAAGCCGGAACAAACAGGCAGACCTTACCGTACCATATACAATTTCATATTATGTAATTAATAAAAAAACTGTTATTTTGACATTAAAAAGAGACACTTCAATTTTATTTATCTGTATACTCGTAGATGAGAATCCGTACAGTAGTTTCTTCTAGTTCTCAACTTTAATTCGAATGAATTCGAATAAACTCATAATCTATTATTTATAGTATGAAGTGTAGTGATATGAATTTATTTGTACATATTTATCTAGGCATTTTTAAAACTAAACAGTTTTTGAATGTAGCTAAAGACACATCTATTTCTGCATACAAATATTTAAAATAAAAGGTGTATGTGTAGATATTTATGTACGCACGTAAGAAGTTATACTTCTTTGGCGTAACAGAACAAAAATAGCTAAAGATTTCATCCCGTATGTCACAACATTCTAGTTCATGGTTGTAAAAGGAATGCAGCTAATTTCATCATGTCACTTTTTGGCTGTCGGTGTGCGCGCGCATCGTAAAAATTTTACTCTCATAATTTTTTCCAAACGTCCCAAAAGAAGTATAACTTCAAAAATATAAGAGACATATTTTACATAAATGGAATTTTCTGTTGACCTTAAATGAACTCATTCAAAATGTACATCAAGTAACTATGTTTAAACAGTCTGGATCATTGGTTGGAACGGAAGTGAGGCTATTAGTTCTAAAACGTTCATTTTAATTCCTGTCTCAATTACCTACATATTTATAGTATTGTAGATTAAGTGTTTATAAGTTTAAATATAATAATAAAAATTAATATTTTAGTACTTTTTTTATGAACAGAATCCATATTATAGACACGAGAAGAAATTATTATATTTTCGTAAATAATTCATGAGATATTTACTTAAAAAAGTTTCATCGATACGTAGATATAAAATCGTTGTCAACCCTATACAATGTTATTCTATGCTTTAAAGGAGTGTTAATTAAAACCTAACGACATAGCTCGTTGTTTAAAATAAGAGAGCTAGTTAGATGCAACGATAAAATTTGCATTTTTCATTCAACTAACACGAACGATATCAATTAGTTCCTTAGGAAAAAAACGCGGTCGCGGGTCATATTTTTTAATAGAGTAAATGGAAGAGGAATTTGTGAATATTACCTTCAATACGTCGAAATTTCTATACATCACTTTTATATATTTAATACTAAAATATATATTAGTATAATTATACAATTAAAATATGAGTATTTATTAAATAAAAAAAATAATAATACATAAGGTATAAAATATTACTACCTAGGTAATCCTTATATGGTGTAGTTTTAGTCTGCGGTATTGCACGTGTCTATGCTGTATTATTTATCTAATAAATGCACACGATCTACATTACACATTGTATGAAATCTTATATATATTTTACTAACATATCCTAACTTTTTATTCATAGTCTCCTCTGAGATTCAAATTTAGTCGCCCCATTCCTTAAAGCGTTTTCTTTAAAGCTCTATAAGCTTTGTTTACATTATTTTTATATAAATTTAATATTCTGACAACAAATAATAACAAAATGCTTAAGCCCTGTTAAGGATAATACAGACCTTTAAAGCTTTATTTTTCTGCTTCGCAGTGAGAAAAGCCTTTGGCTTAATATATCCGTTATGTTGGGGAGGGGAAAGATCAAGAAAATTATGAACAGGCTTATTAGAACTAAGGAAGAATAATAGCTTTTGCATCTTAAATATGTTTTAATAATGACACCAGAGAGGAAATTATAGATTTCTCAGAGATGAGATATTTTCCCGCAGTAAAAAGTATCCTATATGTTGGCCTGGATAACCAGCTATCATCATACCAAATTTCATCAAAATCTGTCCAGTAGTTTTCTCGTAATGCGGTCACAGACAGACAGACAAAAATTCTTAAAACTATAGATTCGGCCTCTGTATCGATAATGACTATTTTAATGAGATTTTCCAAAAAATATTTAATATACAGATTCGACTCAGAAAAATTATTATATGTATAGTTAGATATGCTTCGGTATTTATTTAATTAAAAATGTTAAAAAAATATTTCATTCATATTTTAGTACTTAAGTAGAAAATCTTTTATGATTTAAAAATCTTAAAAAACGTTAAATTTAGATATTATCTATAGTAGTCGCAAAGTTGTAGATGTAGGGAAATACCTATTTTTGTATGTATTATACCTGTTGTATTGTGTTTACTATTTTTGTAATATCATTAGTAAAATAAGTAATAGATAAAGCATTTTACTTTAATTCAGATAAATATTTTAGTATTACGCAAGAGCATCTAATGTATTATATAAAAACAAATTATTTAGTGGTTTAAAAGTCCAGACACTACGAATTCTTCCAAAAATTGAGTTAAGTATGTTATATAGTAAATAACGTTATTTAAATGCTACAAGTACTTAATTTTGTATAAAGCTTCTTATAGATACAATGTGTAATTTTGCGAAAATTTGTCATTTCATTAAAGGTGGCATTTCTTTTAGTTTCTTTCTAATTGACATTAAAATATCCTTGTATGAAATATTGAGTAAACGTATGAATGTATTTATGTCCTGTGATTTTATTTGCGTCAATTATAGTTTCTTTATCTAGTCAAAGTTTTTTAGTTTTTTATTTACATAAATGTATTAAATGTTAATAAAATATTTATTGTGACAAAAAAGATTGTTTTATTTAAATATCAAATGTAAGCAATAAGCCCTTAAAACTAAGTTCTTTATTTATATGAGAATATTTTTTCAAAATATTTATTATGTCAAGAAAATAGACCCAAAAAGCCAATAACAATTATAGAAAGCAATGAGGCTCACTGAAAAAAAAGATGGTTATATGTTTATCTATAGATTGGACGAAATTCACTTAAATCCGTTAAACCTTTACAGATTGAAAAAGTAACAGATACAGAAACTTTCTAATGAAAAAATTGTATGCTACGAATAAGTCCCTTTAAAGTAGCGGTCTACTATTTTTTTATTTAATTACTATTTAGTTTTGTAAATACTATTTTTACGACTTTTTTTTTTAAATAATTTTTTCTAAGTTAAATAATATATGTAGATGCCATATTTAAATATGGTATCTATCCTGAAAATTTTATTTTATTGCTATATTTTTTTCTGATGTAAGTATCTTTAGTTTTAAATCTTATTATTTCTAATATAAACACTACAAAAGAAATAAGGTAACCTATTAAAAGGCATAGAATACTGCTAAAGACTTGTTCATTTTCGAGCGCGGTCGGTTCAGTTGATTTCAGAATGGATGCAGTTGACCTTTTTATCGTATCTTTCTCCAATAAGCCACTCTCTAAGAATCGTATGAGCCAATTAGATAACGGATTTTTAAAGGGAGAGTTTTTAGGCATCCATATTACTAATGGAACCGTCATGATGGAGTCAGGGAGTATGTGACCACATTCATTCTCATTGATCCCTTGCGACATGCAATAAGCCCATACATATTCCAGAGATATGGCGAAGATAAATTTTTTCTTGCCTTCTAACACTTCTTGAAAAGCTTTTTCAAACCCGACCTCTTGTATTACTTCGTAGCCATCACGAATAAAAGGATCATGTTCAAAATGTGATAAAACTCCCGCTCTACCTCCAAATGAATATCCGTTGTCGACAGCTTCTTTTAGATCAAAAAACTTGCCTACCGTGGTGTCTGATTTCAAGGCACCAATCAAAACACTTTGATAAGCACTTCTGACTACGAATGTAAACCATATCCAAAGGCCTAAGATATAGAAATCTCTAAATCGTTTCGGTGCGACTCTAATGGGTTGGCCCATCATCACAGCCCAAATCCTTATAGCAATTCCATGTAATTTGTTTGAATTTTTAAAATTTTTATGACAAAATTTTCTTACCCTCTCTATTTTCATTGTGAACGGTATAAAATTAACAATAATAACGACGAGTAAAAGGATTAGCCACAAGTAGCCATTTAAAGGTGCTAGAAGTCGCCAATATATCGGACCAGGCTTTAGAGGTGGGCCAAGCCACGCTATACTTATTCTGAAATAGGGCATCGAATAGTCTAGAATACCAATTCTATCCATTCCCGGGGAAATACTGCAGGTTGAAATATTTGCAGTACCTTTCAATATGTCATCCAGAGTTTCGGACCAATTCTTAGCTCCATCCGAGTCAATGCTTAAATAATCTCTACTCGAAATTATAGGCGTAAAATTCATTACATCCCTAAGATATCGTATGATTGCTCTTTTGATTATTTCCAAAGGAATTTTTTGTTCTGTAGCTGGATGATATACTTTATTAGTTGATATATAAAGAGGGCAACCATTCAAATTACTCATTTTATCTGGAAATAAATCTTTTTCAAGTATCGCGCCGTCATCCCAAAAACCAATGAGAGTAGGTTCCACATTTTGACAAGTCAAATGGTTTTTATATGGATAGTATGTATACAAAGCTATTTTCTTATCGTCATTAACCACAACGATTACCACATTTGTCATATAATAGCTCCATAGAATACTATTTATTCGTTGAAGCCTGTGAGGATATGAGAAGACTACTATTAAAAAATGCGCTCCGCTATGAAGTAAAGTCTTGCCTCTTAGATCTGGCTTTAACTTTCCAAGGTTTCTTACTAAAGAGTAATAAGATTCTATTAAGATGACTACTTGCTTAGGAGGTTCTCCTCTAGTATGGTCTAAAATAATAATACCCTGGTATGACTGAATAAATTTGTTGACAATACCATCTTCGACGTCCTTAGAAACCACTACAGTTGGCGTTCTAGAATTGAAATAAGTATTCGCGATTTCGATTGCACTATTAATAATACGTTCGTGTTTTAAATGTTGATCATTTTTAATTTTTAAATTTGCAAGAACTGAATTTGTAAAAAGAAGAATATAAATAATGGCAGCTAAATTGACCATGTTAATACATAAAAGCTTTGAATATAACTGCGTTCAGATTTTAAATGGTTCAATTTTAGTGCATTATAAAATGTTTGTTCCATTTGCAAAAGCTATTAATCAAGTATTGTTTCGAAGCCTACACAAATGCATACTACTAAGTAACATAAGTCAATGCGGTGGACAAATCACTTTCTTTAAATTTTCGTTTAAAGTATTAATTGACAAATAAATTGCACATATCAGAGCTTTAAACAAATTACTTATTAGTTGTGGGAGAAATTAATTTTTATATAGGCTCGGGTGCATCCCTAGGTACGTTTTAAATAGATTAAAACAATGATTGTGAACTTATTTTTAGGAGCTATACACATGCTATTGTGTGGTGAACTTTTTTGTAGGCTTTTTTAAGACCTACAATTTTCTAGTACATTTGTTGTATCCTAAGATTTAGCCAACGATAAACATGTAAGCATACGAAAAAAGTATGAGAGGAAGATTTGTGTATATAATTAGTAAATATTTTTGTGCAAAATATTTATAAATTATGTATAAGTTCTTTCCTCATTATCGATAATTTTATTAGTGAAAACTGTATCAAAATCTGTTGCGTGGTTTAGAAGTAATAGCTGGAGAAACAAACGGAGGCAGACAGCTACTCTGTTTTATACTACGAGTGTTATTTAAGTGGTAGTGTCATGCTTGAAGTGGCAGTGGCACATGAAGTGGCAGCTATGCTGTCGCGTTTCGTCCGGTAAGTGAGAGTCCGGGAGGCCCTCTCCCCATTCCTCCTCCCCTCCCCCCACTCCTCCCTCTCCATTCCCCTCCCTCCTCCCTTCCTCTTCCTTCCTCCCTTTCCTGAAAGGCCGGCAACACATCTACAAGCCCTGCAGTGTTGCAGATGTCCATGGGCGGAGGTGATCACTTCCCATCAGGTGAGCCTCTTGCCCGTTTGCCCCTTTTGTCCCATAAAAAAAAAAAAAAAAAACGAGTATGTATAGGTATAGGTGAGCGACTTTCGCTCGTAATAAATTTTGCATTTTCCTATGAAAATGAAAGATTTTACCATACTTAGTACTTACCATACTTAAAATTTTGGCATAATAAATCATAAAAAATTTTGTATGAAGGAAAGTCGGTCGAGGAGTCGAGGAGTTATTGTGTTTTCCCGTGGGAATGACAGCTTTAACTTTAGTAAAAGGTATCCTAAATGTTGTCTTGAGCAATAAATTATCACTAATCAAAATTTAATTGAATTCCGTTCAGTACTTTTTGCGTGAAAAACAAACATATTATGTACTTTAACATTTCAACAACTATTGTTTTGGGAGTGTATATTCTGTACACAATACGTAACAGTTATTGTTTTTAAAAAATATTTCATGTATAGATTTTTTTGTTTTGTACTTAATTTACATAAGCATGTTAAAATCCGGTTGTCTTGTCCCTTTATACTTGCGTCACTAGGCAACCCCAACAGAATTACGTAAACAAACGATATCGCGTCGCAGAGTGCTTTACTTGCTATTAAATTCTTATAAATTCCCTTTCTTGTCTCTATTAAATTAAAATCGAATATCATCAAATAATACATAATTGCGGCTGTTTAATAAAATTATTTTAAAATAAAATTCTAATTCATCTATAAATAATTATTAGCCACTCTATATAATCTTACAGATTTGTTATTACTTTCCCTAAGTGTTCTTGAATTTCTATTCGTTGGTTAAGTACTGGGAAAATTGTTATGGCTTATTTATTAAAAGAAATGTTATTAATTTTCTTATTGCTTAGTTTTGTAAATGGTTTTAAATTGCCTGGAAGTTGTGACGCCGGTCATTACTATGAGCCAAGTTTACTGGACTGCATGCCGTGCCGGAACAATGCATCTTTAGTTACATCTGAGGATGGTAAGTTAAATAATATCTGAGACCTACATACCTAGACTTAGCCCACGAATTTTATAATATTATATTTCGCGAATATACTACTTTAGTTACTAAAATTAGTTTTGAGTTTTATTTAGAATCATCGTAAAGATTTTCAGGTACACTATGCCTTCTTACTGCCTTAGATTATCCTTTTACTTGCCGTCGTTAAGAATGTAGGACTTCTTTATCAAAATGTTTTCTTCCCAGCTATCTAGTCGTTGATAGAACAGCTGATTAAAACATGTAATTTTTTTATCATTACATTTTCGTCAAAAAATCTGTATTTTTTGAGGTTTCGGCTGCGTTTGTGAAGATCATAGTATCGCAGTTGGAATAGATCAATGTAAACCTTGTAACATTACTGAAGTTGTGTCCACTGATGGCACTATGTGTGTATCTCGTAGATGTCAGAATTCTGCCGGCAGGATTGTTTGCAGGAAATGTCCTAATGATTATATATCAGGTAATACTTTATTTCTATTACATAGTACTATTTATATACTCTGAGTATTTGTTTTTAAATTTCAAGAGAGCTGAAATTAAGAAATTGAAGCAAAAGTTATGTTAAATTTTGATTTATTAATATTATAGTAACACAAAATTTCGACGGCTCACCAATGAAAGAAGTCCAATGTATAAAATGTACTCGTGGCTACAAGGCACTCAACAATATTTGTGTTAAATGTGAAGCTTGTACGTGCAATAAAAATGAAGTAATCGTGAAAGGGAAATGTATTCCGAAAAAATTTTTACTAGACAGACCTAAGTATGCTGTGAATGAGTTGCATCCCGACGATTTGTTAGAGATAGTAAAATTGGAATATTTATGTACAGTAAGTTTCATTTATACGTATGCCTTTTTTACTTATATCATATATTTTGACAACACGTTTGGCTCAGTTTATAGTAACCCTACTTGCTGTGCCAGCGGTCGCGGGTTGGAGTCCCGCTGGGGGCATTCATTTGTATAATGAGCACGAATGTTTGTATTCCAGTCATGTGTGTTTATATATATAATATGTATTTAAAGTTATATATGTGTAGCTTATCAACTATCTGGTATCCATTACACAGGCCTCGTAGCTTACCATGGAACTAGATGGTGCTGTGTGTTAATATCCCAACATATATTCATTTATTTATATTTATATAGATATGCTACATTTGGCAAATTTTATTAGCGTGTTACTACTATGCATACGTTACCGTAGCCTATGCGTTATTCCAGCTCATAGTCTATCTGAGCACTAAAATCCATCAAAATCCGTCAATCCATTTCAACGTGAAAGAGTATCAAAAGTACACACGAACAAACTTTCAAATTAATAATGCATACATATCACAAACACATTTGCACGGTAGAGCCCTGCGGTGAGTGTTTTCAAGCGTTAAGATCTCGCGTACGTATATTGCTTTATATTTTATCATCATTCTCTTTATACACGTTCCTCGAGAGCCTCAGACATCTCTTGACCTTCTTTAAATATGCAAAAGTTTTATTTATCTATTACAGAAGTAGGTATAATATGATAGGCAAAGATAAAATTTCATATTACATTTGTATGGCTTTTGTTCTTAGTACATTTTCATTATAGTAATCCTTAGATTTGATTTTTTTTTAATATCTTTCATTTTTTAGCAACATGATATTCGAGCTTGCCGAGCTCTATCTAGCGCTTGTGTTCAGAATTTTTATACTTCAAACCTCGCAGGTCCCTGTAGACTGTGGTTACAGGGCAATATGACAGGTGTCCAAGGTGAATAAATTATATATATATATTTTTTAAATACAATAAGATTATAAATTATTATTATTTTTATCCATCCTATTATTTAGGTCTCCCATTACTCACGATTGATGAATCTAAAATCAGCGAATATAAAATATTTTTAGAACGTGGCCAAGTAAGTACACATAAGTAGAAAATGATATATTTTAACTTTATTATTATAATAATACTTTTAATTTAACCATTTTATAAGGATACGTTTAAAATAGCTTTGGGAATACACAAGAAAACTGGCAAATTCGAACTTATTCAAGACACCAACAATAATCAAGATAGATGTCTTCCGACACTGAATTTTAGAATTGGAGATAATACTTTGTGAGTAATAAAGTATTATTATTATTAATATATTATTTAATTATATTATACTTCTTTTTCTCCTTGTGCTTATCCAGCTCTACGTGGGGTCGGTGTTGGGTGGGTCAACATGTTCTTTCATTTTCCTCTATCTCCGCAAACAAACACCTTTCACACAGTACATACATATCTACTTTGGTCTATATGTACTTCCTTACCTACAATCTATACAGATAAATAAAATTGCAGTGTGTCTCTTTTAATGTAAAAATAACGGCTTTTTACTAAATGCATATATGAAATTATATCCGGCTAATCTTCGAAATCGCTGGACCGATTTTAACGGGACTTTTACTGGCAAACAGTTGATGTTACATAGGCTACTTTTACTTTAGAAAAAGAATTAGGGTTCCGCTCAAAAAAATTAAAACTTACCTAGTTACCTTGCTAGTAGTAAAATATTTGTAAAGTTATTATGTTATCTATGGTAACAGAATATCACGTATCTCAAAATATAAATAATCGAGAGCAATTTAGACCAGAAACAACACTGTAACGTTACCTGGTTGTAAACCATTGTGATACGAACGATAAATATCGTGTACGGTGAGCTCGTCGAGGATTTTTACAATTTTTGTTCTATGGATCGTATTTTATTTTGCTTGTTTACTTGTGTTAATTAACGTTGGTTGGTTAAATATTTTACAAAACTATTTTTTTAATAATATTTTGTTTCGTATGTGAAAGTCGAAGTACAATAACTTATCGTTATTATTGTACGAGAAAGTATTCCGGTAGATCTACAAGTTAATTGTTATTTGTTTTATAATAGCATTTTGTTACAGTGTACTTAGTTAATTAAATGTGTACAGTTTGTATGGGTGTGCAAGTGTTTACGTGAATGGTCACTTTTATATATAACTGTGACAGCTACTCTAATTAGGAGACAGTGTGTTGTATTAATTGAATTTGTTGTTTTTTATAATTAATTATTATTAATAACTACCTAGCTTTGATTCGCTTAGTATTAAGTTTGTTCCTACTCCTACAGAAACCCTATTCTTGTTCCAGAGAAAAAAGTTACTAAATGTATCATCAGTTAACAAATTGCCTTGCGCTAAAATCGATTAAACTATTTTAGAGATTAGCAAGCATAAACTAAAAGGCATTTTTCAAATGTTAAATTAGGCTTTGATATCATGTAAATATCTATTTCATTTTGAATTAGATAATGCTGCCTTTTAAGTGTTTCGAAACGTACCCGTTGATAATTAATTTTAGAATCATAATTGGAGTAATTGCCAAAGTTAGCTTGTGTTAATTATAGTTATTTTTCATATATTTCATTCAAACCTTTATTTGAATATTTAAAATCTATTCTTAACGTACTCGGAAATGTTACAGAATATTAAGTTCCTTTAAATACAACGTTTCCGCTATGTCAATAAATTAGTTAATCATTAAGTTAATATCATATTTGATTTAAATATAATTTTATGATTGTATTGGATATAAAAAGTAAGTTTATAAAATGATTAAATCTTGTATGTTTATTTTAGGCGACATTGTTCAAGAAATATATCCTACTATAAAAGTGAATATGGAGATATATTCGAGTTTTTTCTAAATTCACCGTCCAACAGTTTATTGCCTCTTCCGATCACACTGCTTAAGCCAAATTCTCATTATGTGGAGGTAATTATTTAAACACGATTTTTTATTAATTTTAGTAAAAAATAAACTTAAAAAATAGAGTATTTGTCGCAAACCAAAGCTATAATATTATTTGTATTTTCTAATATATTTAATATGTATGTATATTGTATATATATGTCAATATTTATATTTAAGTAAAAGTGAATGTTAGTGAAAATATTTTACGTAGATTAAAATTAAAAAAAAACAGTTATCTACAGTAGAACTTTAATCTATACAGATAAATAAAATTGGAGTGTCTGTTTGTAATATTAAAATAACCGCTTTTTACTAAATGCATATGGATGTGATACACGGTACATATACTAAAACAACATTTTTTACAATTTTTGTCTGTCTGTCTGTCTGTATGTAATAAGGAGTAACTTAGGCTATTTTTATTTAAGAAAAAAAATAGGGTCCCACAAAAAAAATTAAAACCAAGTTAATTAATTAATTTTGTTTAGGGACAAACCCGAGCGAAGCGAGGGTGAGTCGCTAGTCTTATATATAAATAGTAATGGACAATTGTTACTCACATTAAGTTTTTTATATGTTTTAAAAATGTTTCATCCATTTTTCAGAAAGGTGCTTGGTCTTCAAATAAGTTTAGAAAATTCTTTCTAATAACCAGTTATCTTTCTACAACCACAAATACAACAAACACCATTTACTTGCAAACTCTACTATTTCGAGTGCGGTAAGTATGTACTCGTATATTGTATACGAGTAATGCGAAAAACAATATAAGTTAAATTAATTAAAAAACAACATCTTTTCTCTCTCTTTCTCGTTATCATTTTTATTCTAGGCTTTACAGAGTTTCGCCGTGCCTAATAACTGCATGATAGATATTAATATTTACGCGTAATCAGCCCATTTTAAACTACGGAGACCGATGCCGCGCACCCAGCAGTGGGCCAGGGGTCTCCTTTCAAAGAAAGAGCATAGTCTGTAATGTTTTATAAAAATTGCTAAGTTCTCTCAAACGTGCAATTAAAAAAATGTAAATGATCGCTTAATATCGCAAATTCGGAATATTGGTAATCGCAAGAAACTGTACCAATCTATATAATTAGAATGCTCCTTAGTCCTTGACCTTTTATAACGAGAGCCTCTATTTCATTAATTTAACTTCATTTTCTTAAAGGGTGAAACGAAGTACATCTCTGCGATTGTATTTAGACATCGAAGCGCAATATACTACAAAGTCTCATCTTACTGATGTTATAACAACGTATGTGAAGGTTGAATATGACATGCCGAGTGCTGGAATACTACGTAGTTTAGAAGTTAGTAGTTGTATTTAGGTATTTCTTTAAGAATTGTTAATTATTTTTAAACTTTTATTATTTAAACATAATCATTTTACTATCCTTTATTTTTATTTAATATGACTAGCGACTTACCCTCGCTTCGCTCGAGTGCGTCCCTAGACACGTTTCAATTTTTTTAGGAGAATCCTAATTCTTTTTCTAAAATAAAAGTAGTCTAAGTTACTCCTTATAACATAGTCCCGTTAAAATCAGTCCAGCCGTTTCGGAGATTAGCCGGAATAAACAGACAGACAGACAAACATTTTTTAAATTGTGTTTTTTATAAGTACCGTATATAACTTCATATGCATTTAGTAAAAAGCTGTTATTTTGACATTACAAACAGACGCTTACATTTTATTTATCTGTACAGATTAGTGTTTAATCTTTTTTTGTAAAGTAAATAAATAAAGATTTAATAATGATTGCAATCAAATGGATAAAAGAAGATTAATAAAAGATAATTACATATTACTTAAACTATTCGCATAAAAATAAGAGGTAAAATAATATTAACTTGTCAATAGATATGGGGAGGAGTTCTAGGGCCGCTATTGGCATTATATGCTCTGATGCAATGGCGTGGAGTGGTTAGAAGAGGAGGTCTCTACGTCTCACTGGTTCCTATAAGTTTGAATTGTGTCGCTGATGCTCTATATTGTGTAAGTAGTAAGTACATATTCATAACAATAAAATAATAAATTTTACAAATTATAATATAAGTTAAGTTAAGCGTTTATTACGTTAAAACATTTATAGACACCTAGCTAGTATAGTATTATATGAACTGTGATAGACACCTACGATACACACTCGTATATGTTAATAAAGTGTTGAAAACGTTTAAAACAATTTATGTATAATTTTTAATGAAGTCTATTTAAACATTTTAGTAATTTTAATATTTGACTTGTTTTAAATATAGGCGACAATTATATCAACTCTCCACGCGCTTGCCGCTGAGGCCGGTACGCTTGAACTGACTCTACCGCTCTCACAAATAGAGGAACATGTTATCCAGTCGATAATCTATACTGCTGTGGCATTAAAGGTAATGGAATATAGAAATATTAAAGTAAAATATTAATACAAAATTAATTGTTAAAATAATATTTTTTCATTTAATAATATGTAGGTATTATTATTACTTTCAGGCTTTAAAAATATTATGGGTTAATTGGAACCAGTGTCGCTGCGATATATTTTTTATTGATTGGTCCAAATATAATCCACCAACAATAGGTACTTATTAGAAATCTATACATATAATAAAATTGTAACTAACCCGAATCTGTACATTAAATATTTTTGGAAAATCTTATAGAAATAGACATTATTATTGATCCTGGGATATTTAGAAGTATACATAGTATTAAGCCTCAAGAAATAAAATCAGTCTAATGTAAAGTCTTTGTTAATTGTTACTGTAGACACATTTACTCTAAATTGATAAATGAAACATATTAAATTAAATTAATAACATTAATTTAATGACATTAATTTAATTTCTTTAATTTTAAATAGATTTTTCGGTTCAACAAAAGTCAAATAATTGGAAAATAGGAATATTAGTCCGTGAATGGACGTCAATGCAAACAAGACGAAGAGTGTCTCCGGGATACACTGCAACGAGTGCTCTTCTGATTTTACACGTCAGTATATTATAGTTTATTTTTGTAAAAATTAAATCTTTATTGTGTAGTAGATCTGTATTATTTTTGATTTTCTTTAAAAATCCATGTTAGATACAAATCGCAACTCATCTATAATCCATATAATAAAAATGTAACTGAGTCGAATCTGTACATTAAATATTTTATCGATACAGAGGTCGAATCTATTATTTTTGTAATTAGCGTCTGTCTGCCTGTCTGTCTGTGACCGCATTACGAGAAAACCACTGGACAGATTTTGATGAAATTTGGTATGATGATAGCTGGTTATCTGGGTCAACATATAGGATACTTTTTACTGCGGGAAAATATCTCATCTCTGAGAAATTTATACTAAACTGTAAAACGTAAGTAGAGACGAACCCGAGCGGAGCGAGGGTGAGTCGCTAGTTGTATATAAAGAGGAATATAGTTTTCCATTAGCAGTATTGTTTTGATCATAATGTTACGGTATTGTCTTTATATGTGGTGTAGTCGTTAGGTGCATACACTATAAAATATTACCGATCAACATTTACATACACAACACCTACATATGTTATATTATATATATTATGTATCTTAAAAACACTTTTGCCTTACCAATTCAACACAATTCATAAAATAAAGTATAAAATTGATTGCGTAGTTGATTTTATGTTATTTTTAATTATTACTATTACATATTTCATTTTTTTTTAACAGATTTTAAATACATGGAATTCATACATACCAAAAAGCCATGGCTATAAATGGGTTATAGCGACAGTTATCTGGTGGAGTTCCTATACAATACTTCTATGTTTTCGATCTCTATTAGATAGGATATTTGGATCATGTTCTAAGAGATTACTGAAACTATGTACTGATTTAGAGTTATCTCTGATAGTGTTTCAGGAAGAGTTTTATGCTCATTATGTGGATGGAAGGTATGTGAATGAGCCGATCATTTAAATTTTAAGTTATAGACTAAAAACGACTCAATCTCACTTCACTTTGGACTTCAATACATATTACCATAATAATACCATGGGAATGAGTCTGGGGGATAAAAATAGCTTATAATATTTTCGATCAACACTACATAATATTATGTATATTACACAAATTATATTAACTTTTTAAGAACATTGTACTTATTAAAATATAGTTATAAAAATATTTGTTAAATTATGATTTAATAAAATATAACCTATATTAAAGTAAATTTTATAGTAACATAATTACAAATGAGCAAAAGAGTCACGCAAATTGCCCTTTTATTTGCTAGTAAAGTTCTGTTTACATCGGCTTATTGTTTTTAGCGATTAGCAATTACAAACAGACAGACACACAAAACTCTTAATTATTGCTTCGGCTTTGGCATCACGCAAATCACAATATGAGCTCCCATATGATAGCTTCAAAGTTCGCTGGCATATATTTGATATTGATTTTTTTCCTTTTGTAGAAATGAAGATTTAATGGGCTTCAGGTCGAACTCAAATCCACTACAAACCTGTAGAATCATCTGTTCCTCACAATTAAGGTATAACTTTTTTTAATAAATATCTATTATATATTCTGTATAACAGATATCAATATTAAAATATAATTATAGATAATAATTATATAGAATATAGATATATGATAGATATTAATATTAATATAAAATATATTCAAGTACCTTAGATTAAAATAATATTTAAAGGATACTTAAAATGTCTTTGTATAACTAATTAACAGGTAGGTAAATGTTTTTAGGACGGTGTACAGAAAATTGGCAAATACTGGTACGTACTTTAAATATTTTGTGGAAAGTGATAATGATAAATGTTATCAAGGATAATGTTTTTTATTTTGACTTACACTATCTTTAAATCGGCTCTGAATTTTATACTAACTTTTTTCTTACAGTTAACTATGGCGATTATGGTAGAAACCAAGATCTTTTATCTAAATTTTTGGGAGCATTTTTCGAAAGAGTAAGTTTATTATCCATACTTTAATATTATAAATATGAAAGTGTATTTGTTTGTTGATAGTTGGAGGGCGGCAGATTATCTCATTCCCACGGGAAAACACGTTATAATATAACAATACAATTAAACAAATAAGTGTTTTAGCATTTTTCGAAAAACATCCCATAAGGGGGTAAAATAGGCGATGAAAGTTTGTAAGAAACTTACCTTCTTAGAGTTTTTTTGTAGTTTTAGCGCGAGCGAAGCCGCGGGTTCTGATAGTATTGTTATAAAATTCAAAGAAATAGGTAGCTTTTTTATTACTACTGGTTCCGAACCGCAGTTCATCTCGCAAGTTAGAATATACAAATAGCCTATGTCATTTTCAATCGAATACTCGATCTATCAGTGAAATTGAATCAGTTAAACTTCAACAATCCTTCTATCATTATGCAACAATCGGGAACACTTTTCCTTATCTTTAAAAATGCGCTATGTAATTCTTACATTAACGAAAGGTTTCATTAAAATCGGCCATTGCTTAGATAGGATTCAAGCTGATTAAGAGATAAAAAGTTATTAATGTTTTTAGTGTCTGCTAGTTTGTTGCTACAGTTTTCGTAAAACTATTTAGACTTTTGCGATTGAAAAACAATCTAATTCTAAATTTGACTCTATGAACAATATTTAAATATATTAATGTATCTAAGTACATTACAATATTTTGGACAATAAATTGTTCTGGCGAGTCATTTATTCAGGGGATTGGTGTAAAGCAAAAACATGGCAGCTAACATGTGTAACGGTAACAAACGGAGCGTACTAATCAAAATTTGTGATATAGGCTCTCGAAGGTCTAAACTGGGTGGCAAGTGAGAGGACTTTATTTGAGAAGTTACTGGACGTAGAACTTATTACAAGGGAAGGAGGCAACACCAGTGTTTTGTTATATGATACTGATATTACAACGCCTTCTTGTTTTGCCGTAACATGGTATGCTTTTGTAGTTTAGAATGTATGTAGGTAGGTAATATTAAAAAGTCGGTTAATGGTAAAAAAATGTTATTTTTTAGGTTGGGAGAAGAATGGCTTTTGGCGACATTCGATGCCATGCTTTTTGGTAGTGTTTTGATATTAATCGGGCAACACCTTGTAGCAGCTTTAGTCACGTTAATTGTGTGGCAGGTGACTATATAACTGATATTCTGAAAATAGGAATGTATTTTTTCATTTAGACGATAGTAAATATATGATATATTTTTCGTTTCAGATAATGAAATTCTTACGAGTCTTGTTTGGAAGTTGGAATTTAAGAAATAAAATCGGAAAAGAAAATTAATATTAGTGATTACTTTTTTAACGTTTCAATTAAAATAGTTACTAGAACACTTTCTTCAGCTCTTAGGAATGCTCGCACCACTTCTCCTATTAACTTTTGTTCATTACGCTGTCAGTGAAAGTAGAGAAAACAAAATGATTCAAGACAGTAAAGATCATATTGGAGATGCCGAATTGGTTGATCTAAGTAAGTACCTCAAGCCACAGATATATAAATCGACAACAGCTCCTGTTTCACCGATGGCTGGTCCATTATATAATTTCATTGTTAATATTTGTAATGTATTATTAGATGCTCATTTCTCAAAATCCAGAATTCAAAGATATATGGGAATATTGAGTAAATGTCTTAAAGGCTTGGGAACTGGATATCTAATGAAAATGACGATAAGACGATTAGCCAAGGTTTTACGTAAATTATCTAATATCAACAGCAACTTTATTAGATTAAATATTACAAATTTTAAGAATGTTCTATCTGAAGAAACTCCGAAGAAAAAGGATTTATTTAAAACTTGGAACTCGATTTATACATTATCACAAGATTTGAAAATGGATGCTTACATCTATCGTCTTAAGCAATATGGTCGTAGACATAAGCGACGTATTGGACGACAAACTAGAGAGATTTTTGACAAACTCATATTTTACACTATAAAGAAACAAGACGATTTTATTAAAAATAGCATTCAAATTAAATTTATATCAGCTATACTAGAGTATATGGAAAACCACTAAATAAATATTGTATATTTAGTCCCGCGCATTCTCAAATTAAAATATCTACATACTCCATTCTAATAAGAATTATTTTTGTACAAGTCAGTGAAGTTGTCGTAACGCTCAACGCCAAAAAGGTTTCAGCAACTATAGTCGCCCGTGTCATGTGAGTGGCTTAAAAGTTACAAAGAGTATAAAACAAGTTTAAAATAAATTATTCAATGCTTAAGAGGTACCTATTCTTTTCCTAAAACATAAAACGTTAATCCGAATTAAAGTCTTTCTCTTTTTTAAGGTTGGTAAAAATAATGTTATGTCACCCTTTCGTTCATAATAATATGTACTTATATAAAAATTCGACTCACTGCACAGTGAAAGAAAGATAAACCGACAAACATTCGCATTTATAATATTTAAATTATATGACTTTAATAATTAATTGCCTTATTGTCTTGGAAGGTATAAAAAAGAGTCAAAACTAACATGACAGAATGTAATTATTTTTACATGATTATGATTATCGTACCGTGAAATTGGATGAAATAACTATAGTGTACTGAAGTTCAATTTATTTCGTGTAATCCACGATAAATAAGCAAACCCATTAAGTATTATATTAAAATGTTTGATGGAAGAATATGTACATATTTACTTTTAGTAGTGATAAATATGAAGGTATGTCATAGTGTAAGCATAACAGGCATAATTGACTCAAAAAACTCTGAACGTATGATAGTACTACCAAATATGAAAAAGAGAAGTGATTTGAGAACGGAGGGTATTTTTGAAAGATTTCTTCGACGCTTATTGGAGCTGTTAACTACGTCATTTCCAGAGCGAAAGCTGCCAAAGTATTTTCGAGTTTTAAGTCACCATATATACGATGTGGAGTACAAATACGCTCAAAGGTTAGCTAAACATATCAAATACATGTCTCAAATGTACCCGGAAGATATTAAAAAAGAATTACTATACTATAAGCAGGCGTTGGACACAAAGCGACCTCATCGTGTAGCATTTTTGGAGGCTATAAACACAGCTTTTACTTTAAGAGAATATATACTTTTTGATGACTATGTTTATGAGTTGCAGAATTATGGCACCAAAGATAAACTTTATATGGACGAAGACACTGAGAAATTGTTAAATAATGTTATTTTAGGAAGCATCCTTAAATTGAGCGCAAAAGATCGTAAAGACTTAGAAAGAAAATTAAGATCTGCTATTAAAGAATTTCTTCACGATAAAGAAAGAGATGAATATTTGAGGTTTTCTTGAAGAAAAATGTTCCTATATTATTTATAATCTCTTTAAATTCATTTAAGTACATATTATTACATACACTTAATAGTAAATATTCATACAAACTTTCAAGTAAACATGTATGTACTTATAATATATCTTTATAATATACTATGCCAAATAACTTATTTTAATAAAGTTATTTACGTACATTTACTCTTTCAATCACATACTTATTTAATTCATGACTTGACGATCCTATTTATAACTAGCGACTCACCCTCGTCCCTCCCTTCGCTCGGGTTCATCCCTAGGTAATTCTTTAAATTGACATAACTTTTTATTTATGAAGCGATTCAAATAACACAAATACTCTATGTTAAGTAACGCTTACCACAATACAGTACTGAAGAGCGCACCCAAACCAGTTAAGCTATTTCTGAGCTTAGCGCGTACAAGCGCATAGACAAACAGACAAATAATCGTAAAATCATTGTTTTGGGTTCTATTGCGTTAATAAAGATCCCCAATAATAGTTTTCCTCAAATATCTTCCATGTAGTTCCATATTTTTCAAACAGCGATCAGTTACAATTTTATTATATGTATAGATTGTGAAAGGTACCAAAGACTGTAATCATCTGGCACAAATTTCTATCCCTATGCCAAGTCAAAACCCTCGGCAACTAATAACTAGAATTTTATACTATACAATGGTACGTACCAATCTAGGAGCGCATTCCCCGATGATAGGGATGGTTAAATTTTATAATAAGATAAATAAATAAAAAAATAATAGATTTAGACATTTGGCAATTAAAGTTCAAATAAATTTCACACAAATACTTAAATAGCTAATAATAAACTTAAATACCCTAAATAGCTAATATTTAGTATACTTTACTATATGTATTTTGTTAAAATTAATTATTATATCTCATTTAATATAATTTTTACAAATTATTGTTGATTAAGGTACCTGCCATTTTTTTTCTTGTTCTGACAGTGTTGTGAACACCTGTAATTGGTGTACAAATGAAGACTTGTAATTGTTGAAATATGAACGCAGTCCTTTATATTGTATGGTGTATTTTATATAGGCTAACCTCCTTGTATGTTTACATACTATTTAGTTTTTTAAGAATAAATTAAGTATTAATTAATTCTTTATCACTATCATCGTTTTCACTCTCGGTCCTTTTATTTATACTTTTATCTATTTTAGCTCCATTTACCATAGTCCTATACCTACTAGTTTTCATTAGTAATAATATATTTATGTAAATGTTGCATATGTATACTGTTGTTATTCCTATTAAATTAAATAACTATTTGCTCGATTTAAGAGTCTACGGGAAGCTTTCCCGTCGCTGACCTGTGGATGGTGGATTGCTTAACGCTAAGTTCAGATGGACGCGCGGCGACGCGCGGTTGCTTCGGCGCGCGTAAGATTCTAACAAATCAATGTTGTTGTGTAGGTACATGACCGCGATCACCGCGCGTGCCCGCGCGCACCGCCATGCAGTCGACGAACTGGTCGACATACTGGTCGAGCGACTGATCGGCTGACTGGTGGACCGACTGGTCGACGGACTTGTCGACCGACTGTTCTACCGACTGGTCAACCAACTGTCGGACTGATTGATCGACCGACTGATCTACCGATCGGTCGACCGACCGGTCGTCTGACTGGTCGACCGACTGATCGATCGACCGGCTGGTCGACGGACTAATCGACCGACTGATAGACTCACTGGTCGTCCGATTGGTCAACCGACCGGTCGTCGGACTGGTCGACCGACCGGTCGTCTGACTGGTCGACCGAACGGTCGTCTGACTGGTCGACCGAACGGTCGACCGACTGATCGACCGACTGGTCAACCGACTAATCGACTGACTGGTCGATGGACTGGTCGACCGATTGATCAGTCAATGTCAACCGACGTGCTAATTGTCAGGAACTACTAATCCCATTGTTGTTCCCATCCAATTGTTGAACATACCTTTACATAATTTGTTTTTGAGAACTTAGTAAATGTAAAAACTCTGAAACCTACGTGAAATTTTACCATGGATCTGAAAACTTGAACGAAATTTAATCGATCCACGAGTCAGCTACAGAAAAGTTTCGCGTAGACCCGTAGATCGTAAGAATAACTTAGCGAAATCTGTACATGAAATATTTTTTAAAAACAATGACTGTAACGTATTATGTAGGTATACAATATAGACCCCAAAACAATAGTTATTAAAAAATTTGTCTGTTTGTCTGTTTGTGTGTGCGCGTTTCACGCAAAACGTAATGAATCGATTTCAACGAAATTTGGTGAAGTAATAACTTATTACTCGGGTCAACATTTAGGATACCTTTTATTTCAGGAAAAATTTTCTTTCCCACTCCTGTGGGAAAGAAAATTTCCTAATCACGATAACTGGTTTTATCGAGACCTCCTTAGAAACTTTAAGCTAGCCTAAACCTTAAGACATATATCAAAACAATGTACTAAAAAATTGTAGGTCTTAAAAAAGTCTACAGACAAGTCCCCAATAGTAGGTATATGTCTATCTCCTAAGGTAGGTACATTCGCAATTACTATTTTTATTATATATTAAAGGCAATGTCGCGACTCACTGACTGAATTATCAACGTTCAGCCCAAGCCGATGGTGATAGACCAGCACCACAAAAAAGCCAGCTTTATATATCCATACTAATTATAAGTGTGAAAGTAACTCTGTCTGTCTGTCTATTCGTCAGCTTTTCACGCTTAATCCGCAGAACCGATTTAAATGGGTATGGAAATAGTTTGAGACTCTGGGAATGACATAGGATAGTTTTCATCTCGGAAGACATAACATATATAAGGGGTTGAAAAGGTAGTGGAAGATTGAATGGGGAATCAATAATTTCTCAAGCATGGGATATACATTTTTTAAAAATTTTATAATACATACTTTTCTATGCCTATGTATGTACATAGTCTATTCTATACCTACCGTTCAAACGTCAAAAGCCGAAGAGTAGAAAGCCGTAGAGTCTTTCAGCGCGCGGGAAAGCTGTGTGTGGCGATGTACGAGTATATAGTTCATACACGGCTGTAACTATAGCAAGAATTGTCGGATAAGTCTTATCACACTTTTTTCGGTCTTGCTCCCATCCGCTCAGAGCGTATAACGCGCGATAGGGAACTTCGTTCCAAAAGTCTCAGTAAATTTATATACTTATACTTAGTAAGTAAACTAAGTAGTAAGTACTTTGGCTAAAATATTTTTCGGTTAATCCCTCATTATAAAATATAGCAATAGCAATGTTTGAATAAATTAAGTAAAAATGACTAGGTTAGTATATTTTATACGTAGTAAGTTAAATATATTATTATGTAAAAAAATTAATTACATTTATTTATTATTACATATATGTATTTTGTTTACACGGCTGTATATTTCATACTTTTGCAATAAAGAATCAAATAAAGATCGATTCACATCTAAAGAAAAATCTAAGTAAAATTTAAAATAAATTCAGGTACTGTCCATTCTTTTTTACATTATTTTTCAAAATCATTCTACTTTATGAAAATTTAATATTAATAAATAAAAACGTTTTTAAATGTGTTTTCTTTATTCATTACACATAATAATAAAACCCAAAATGAAATCGATTTAACCAGAGACTAATCAAAAGCTGGCAACATTTGCATTATCGATATAGAACAAATGAAATACAGCAACGTCACGCACAGCGGGCTCATGAAGTAGTGAACAAGTGATTTATACGATCGGCGTTACTTATAATTGTTAAATTTACAAATTTTAAGCTAAATTAGTGATTAAAATGGCAGATAATAAGAGGTGAGATTGTAAATCTATGTTTTAAGAAGCAATTTCATAAAAAAATACAATATCATGGAAACCAATATTCGAAAATTGGCTTGTCATCATGTCTAACATTACATTATAACATAATGATATTGATGTTATTCCAGTTTGAAAATGTAATTTATACATAATTTTAAAGAAATAAGTGCATTAAGTCTAAAAAGTAAAATTTCTTAATTATAATATAACGCTGTTGTTGAACCGGGCATTTTGGGTTGATGATATGTTTTTTTTAGCCCTGATGATCTTTCCACCGCGATTTTGCGCCGCAAGGATAGGCCCAACCGTCTCATCGTCGAAGAAGCTGTTAGCGACGACAACTCCGTTGTCGCCTTGTCACAGGTCAGTCCTTTGTCTTTTTTAGCAGATGAGGTTTTTTAACCAAACCGTTTGGACTATTTTGACGAAGATAATTAAGCATTAGTAAATTATATATTCAGATTCACTAGAAGTAAAATTAGTGTTGCTGATAGTGATTGGATTCTTGATTTATTAATGTCATCAACCATTTTTGTTTTTGACACAAATACATACAAATAAAACTAATTATCTTTCTATAAAAAAGATTTAAAGACAATTGTTTCATGCATATTTTAAACATGCTCCCTTGGCATTTTACTTTTAATACATAAAAATATTACATTATTTCGAGTCAGCCGATCCTGTAAAATTATTATAGTAATGAAATAATTTAATTTTTGGGTATATTTTGAGATTTTTATAGTTGAATAATTTTTTATTTTCTAAGAAATATGTAAGTATCATGGTTGATGCTGCCTTAAAACTTTTAAATATACCAATATTGATAATAAAACAACTAATAAATCCAACATTGAGTGAAAATAATGCTATAAATTGTAAATTGTTTTAAATTTACATATTTTAATTATAATTCAGGTGATTTTAATGAGTAAGTGGACATTTTAATAGTATTTAATTGAGAAATTTGATAATTATGTTGGTAACATCATTCAAAATCATACCTGCTATTAGGATAGTCATAGGTATATTTAGTTGTGCAATATGCATTTTCCATAATTTGATGCTTAAAGTTGATTAATATTAAGAAGATAGCAATTAATTATAGCAAAAAAGAACTCAAGCATTTTCAATTTTCTAATACAGGTATAAAAAAAAATGTATAAAAATTAGTAAATCTTTTTATTTTACCTTTCATACTTGTCATTTATAATAGAGTTATACTAAAATAACAAATAAAATGTTTTAAGTGAATGACTAGTTTTTGTTCCTTTTTGACATTTTTTTGTTTTCTTAGGCTAAAATGGAGCAGCTACAACTATTCCGAGGAGATACAGTATTGCTTAAAGGGAAGCGTCGTAAAGAGACTGTATGCATTGTCCTCTCTGATGACAACTGCCCAGATGAGAAAATTCGCATGAACAGAGTAGTGAGGAACAATCTACGTGTACGTTTGTCTGATGTGGTGTCAATAGCACCTTGTCCCTCAGTTAAATATGGAAAGCGAGTTCATATTCTGCCCATTGATGATTCAGTTGAAGGTTTGACTGGGTAAGTTGGCATAAAATATTTTTTTGATTTCTTCCCAGTTTTACATTCTTTACATTTATTTAAAGTCTTACATGTGTTAATATTTAAATTTGGTAAGAGTTTGTTAAGATTAAGTTGATTTTAGATTTTGGTGCTAATTTATACAAGACATTATTAATGATATTCTATTATTTCATTAATTCAATCAAGTAAAGCTGCAAGCTAAAGTTCGTAGTTTTTGTTAAATGACTATATTTGTCAAATTTAAAATTTGTGACATCATTTTTGCCAGAAACCTGTTCGAAGTATACCTCAAGCCATACTTCATGGAAGCGTACAGGCCGATACACCGTGACGATACGTTCATGGTCCGCGGTGGAATGCGAGCTGTAGAGTTCAAAGTGGTTGAAACCGACCCCGCGCCGTACTGCATCGTGGCGCCCGACACTGTCATACATTGTGAGGGAGAGCCTATTAAACGTGAAGTAAGTACTAAAATTTTGAACATAAATATCAATCAAGTAAATATTGAATTAATACAGATAAAACAAATAAAATACTGCATAAATTTTCTACAGTGTAGTCTAGTGCTACTGTACTTAGCATTCTAGATTTATTTGGCTATTTAATAGCCTAAGTTGGTACATAACTGATACCTATATCATAATAAAAAAATATATCCTTGTATTTCTTTCTTAGATATTTGTAGGTAGATTATATTTTAAATGTTCTTTGTTTGCCGCCAACTAAGACAAATTGACACCATAGAAACAGACTTGTATGGTGCCATAACACCTCATATGTTAAAATCTATGTAATCACATACACACTCGTAAAATCACTTCCTAATTCAGGCAGTTAGGTGAAAAGTTACATGTCATATACCCTCTGACCTTTAATTTAAAGACCATTTAAATGACACATGACAACACATGCGTGATTCTCCATTTTCTTTTGCAATGGTCCAAAAATATGATGCAATTTTGACAAATGTTATAAGCGGTAATTCACGCGGGTATTAAAATTTACCACAAGATAAGAAATTTGTGACACTTAGCAGAAAGAATGTCAATTAAAAGATAGCACAATAAATAAATATATGTGTATTAAATAAGAAAAAAAATTTTTTAGAACATTCTTTTTGGAAAAATCCTCGGCATAAGCCATGACATCATGGGATGTACGATAAGTGCAATGGTATCAAGATGGCACTTCAAGCAATTAAAGCTTTAACGCAATAGTTTAATATTATACTAGCAGTACACGTGACTTCGCCCGCGTTCAAACCTCTGATCGCTACCAAACTTCACAGGATCACCCGCTGGGCTAATCTGAAGACTGTCTAAAAATTTTATCATCATCACACACATACATACACACATCGATTTTTATATATATAGACTAAAATAATACGCCTTATTAACAATCCTTTTTTTATATTATAGTTGTTTAATACTACTTAGCATATTTTCATTTTTAATCAAAATTTACGAGACGAGAAACGGTTTTAACGATTTCGCAGAAATTTGGTATGTCTTATGTCTGGGAAAACGCGTGTTTTCGAGTTTTCATGAAATTTTCTTTCTCATTATTCCACGCAAAATATGATCGATCATTTCTTACGCTCGGGCATAAGCATCGTGGTCAAGCGGCTAAGTCTCAAGATTGACAAACACAGGTATCCGAGTTCGAATCCGGGTCGGATACAAAGTTTTTACTTTTTTTTTTTGTTTTAAACCAAATTAAAAAGAAAATTGTACTTTTGGCGTAAAACTCCGAGCGAAGCTCAGTCACCCAGGTACTAAATTATTAAAAAAAGATAATCTAGACTAATATTGTAAAGAGGTAAAGCTTCTGAGGTTGTAGGGGTTAATCTCTGGATCTACTGAACCAATTTAGATGAAATTTAATAAGAAGATAGCTTGAGACCCTGGGAATTACATAGGATACTTTTTATCCTGGAAATCATCCTTTAAGGGGGTGAAAATGGGGATGAAAGTGTGCATGGGGAATCAACTTAGGAACGAACCCGAGCAAAGCCAGGGTGAGTCGCTAGTGAATAATAACAGGCAAAGAGTATCCATAGAGTTAACAAAATGACTCACAGTTGGTTAATCAAGTAAACATAGCCATGTCTATAGCATGCCTCGATAATTTTTTTAGAATTGATAAGCTGCAATATTGCAATAAATGTAATAAGCGAGAAATTTCCGATTTCGTTTTTTTGTTTTAATATATAATTAATGACTTATGAATAATATATGTATGATCTCAGTTTTTCGGCTATTTTATATTCTATTACTAACACTATTTATTTTATATATCAGTTTTTTTTTCTCTGTTTTTCATGTATTTCTTTCATATAATAGGTTCATCGAGGATGAGCATTCTTAAATTTGAAAAAATAAGTGTGGTGAAGTTCTTAGTTTAGGTGTGCATGTAGGCAATATTTTCATATCTATTTTCATTAGTTTACTAGTAGCCCGGTAAGCAGATGTCCTGCCCACAAAACTCGTTCTGGTTGAAAAATTTATTTATTTATTTATTTATTAGGTCTACCAGCGATTTTATATAATAAATATTTCTTAAATTATTTACAAATAACATTACTTGCACAGGGTATGTAAAATCATTTAAAGGTAAACACTACATGCTAATTTCGCTTATTATTCCTTAACAAATCTAAAAGTGAGTTAAAAAAGAAATCAAACAAAACCAGAGACAAATTAGAAACTAATACTAAAGTGATTTGGTAAAGTCTGCAAAAGTCTGTAAAAAATTAAAAACTGGATCTTGACAACAGCGCAATCTATCGCGTTCAACCATAGATAAGAACTATCCAGGTGTCGGGCAACCCATAAATAATAATAGGATACAAAAAATCATCAAAATCGGTCAAGCCATTGACATGATGGAGAAATATGAACACATGCACACTGGAATTTTGCTTATATAGATTATTATTAATCTGATAATATTTTAATAGGAAGAGGAGGAAGCCCTAAACGCAGTGGGTTACGACGATATCGGAGGCTGTCGCAAACAGCTAGCTCAGATCAAGGAGATGGTAGAGCTGCCGTTGCGTCACCCGTCTCTATTTAAGGCGATTGGAGTAAAGCCACCACGTGGTATCCTCATGTACGGGCCTCCGGGGACAGGGAAGACCCTTATAGCCCGTGCCGTGGCTAATGAGACAGGTATTGCTAATGTTTTTATAGTTATTGTTATAAAACTAGGTAAACTAAAAAAAATAATCTCTTACTTCACTTCGGTGATTGTGAATTATAATATTAGTTGTGGAAGGGTTTTACTGGGTTTTTTAAAATGAAGAAAATAAACTTTAATGACCAAACAACACGCAGTCGTAAGATTTTTCTAAAATTAAAATCGCCCTTCATACATGGTAACATGAAAAGACGCCTGAAAAAAAATAAGGGCAATATGTTGGTTTATGTTTGTTGCTTAAAAATAACTTAATGAAATGGTGCTTCAACAGTAGTTCGATTAATAAAAAATGTATGAAAGTCGATTTGTAAGTTTGTCCAATAGAGCTTTAGGACACATCATATTCTATATTTGTTTTTTTTTTATTTTTACCGACTTCAAAAAAAAGGGAGTTATCAATTTGACATGTATGTATGTAATATTATTGAAACTACAAAATATTCACGTATAATAATCTATTAGGACTTTCAATTTTATTTATAATTATTAAATAGGTGTATGTATGTTTGTCCACGCCTTTCTCGTCAAAATCAGTTCAGTAGTTATTATGATATGGACTAAAACGTGTAACTAAAACTGAAATAGTTTTTTGTAACTACTACTTATTACAAAACTATTTCAGTTTTTACAAAATAAAAATGTAATTAAAAAAAAAATAAACCCTCTTCAAAAAAAGATACTAAAAAGTAAAAAATATGACTGAAACCCCTGGTTTTCATTTATTATAGTGACTTAATCAGATATTTTCTAAGTCATTGCCAGCCAATGCAAAACAAAGCAAATCTATTTCAATAATAATAATGTCCTCCTGACCGTTTCCGGCCACGGCGGCCAATCTCATTGAGACTAGCCAACTGCGCAGGAGATATTATAGTGCACAAGTGTACGCGCAGACACAAGTGCACTCCCTATTCCTGTCACTCTCATACTCCGGTGGGACGACTACGCGACACGACCGGTGAGAGTTAAGGCGCAGGACCGACGGCTTTACGTGCTCTCCGAGGCACGGGGGTGAAACACCGCCAACTTCCCAACTCCGGGCTGTTACTGAGGCTTACTATACAGAAAGACTCAATAACTAAACTTGGCCCGACCCGGGACTCGAACCCAGGACCTCAGGATGTGCAGCCGTACATGCTAGCCACTACACCACCGAGGCAGTTAGCTATTTCAATACATACCTATGAATACATCACAAATTGATGTTCTTACCTTGTCATATTTACCTATTAGATATTCATAATATCTTAAAGCATTGTCATCTGATATCGACTTCGAAAATATTTGGTTAGGTATCTATAGTAAATGAAAACCCCCATTCAATTATTTTTTTATTTTTGAACATTTTTTTTAAGTAATGTATTTTCTAAATTGAATTAAATTTAATGCCATATTTCGAACCCTTAAAGTTTCTTATCCCCATGCTTGGAACAGTTTGTAACATACTATGTTATCAGATTTGAGGTAGTATTAGGTGGGTAGATTTCGAACATAGCGGTTTATAAATATCCATTTTTTTTATTATGCAGGTGCATTCTTCTTCCTGATCAACGGTCCAGAGATCATGTCAAAACTTGCCGGCGAGTCGGAATCGAACCTGCGTAAGGCTTTCGAAGAAGCAGACAAGAATTCGCCAGCTATCATCTTCATCGATGAGCTGGACGCGATTGCACCGAAGCGTGAGAAGACCCACGGTGAAGTGGAACGTCGTATTGTGTCGCAGTTACTTACTCTTATGGATGGTATGTTGAATTTATTGGTTATAGTAAATTGTGAATATATAGTTTTTTTTTTCTTTTTATATATAAAGGAAGTTCATTTATATTTTATTTATATAACATTATGGTATTTAATCTTATTGTTTTTAGAAAAAAAAATCTATCTTTAAATATTTGTGAAATAATTTCTTCAATTAAAAAGGAAAATTAATCTATTTAAATTACAAAAGCGTATTTATATCGATTGAAATTGAGCTTATTTTAATAAATATTTTGGTTATTAAAATAATGGTTTATGTCTGTTTATAGAAATTATTTTATATAACAATTAAAACCATCAGGCATGAAGAAATCATCCCACGTGATCGTAATGGCGGCCACCAACCGTCCGAACTCCATCGACGCGGCCCTCCGTCGCTTCGGGCGCTTCGACCGCGAAATAGACATCGGCATTCCTGACGCCACCGGCCGTTTAGAAATTCTGCGTATTCACACCAAGAATATGAAGCTCGGTGATGATGTGGATTTGGAACAGGTAGGTGGTAGATTGAAAATATGCGACACTAGTGATTTTACCTCGCTTTGCTTGGTTGTTTTTTTCTAGAAAATTAATGGTACCCTATATGTCAGGTCAGGTCAGGTCGTTATCTATCTAGTATGTACCTATTAAATTTCATCAAAATTCGTTTGGCCATTTCAGTGTGAATGAGTAATAAAAACACAAATATACAAAATTTCGCATTTATAATATGAACTGTATTAGCTAATGTTGTGTTTTAGAAAACAAAAAACAAAACCTCGACAAAAATCCGAAAAAATTGCTCTATACAAATATTTGCGTGAATCTTAAGGTAATATTATGTATTAATATTTTTTTTTCAACACAGATCGCAGCTGAGTCCCACGGTCATGTTGGCGCTGATCTCGCTTCACTGTGCTCGGAGGCTGCGCTACAACAGATCCGTGAGAAGATGGACCTCATCGACTTGGAGGATGATCAGATTGATGCGGAAGTGCTCAACTCGCTTGCTGTATCTATGGATAACTTCCGTGTAAGTAATAAATAGTAAATGCTTTGATAGTTTTTGAAGTGAAACTTCTTTAGAATCGTTGTGATTTGAAACTCGATGAAACGGAAATGCGACACTAAAAAAGACAAACAGATAAATCTATAGGATTAAGCTGGCGAGAGAATGAGATAGAATACATTGCCATAACCATTGTTATTGTCCGGCAAATATATAATATTAAGTTTCACTTCTACCATGTGTGAATTGCACACACACGCACTTTTTTATTTACTGCAAGTTTTTTAACATTTAAATTAAATTTGCTATATACTTTTATTAATATTTACTAAAAAAAAATAAGATACTAAAAACATTTTATATTGCAGTACGCTATGACCAAATCATCGCCATCAGCTCTCCGCGAGACGGTAGTGGAAGTGCCCAACGTGTCGTGGACCGACATCGGAGGCCTACAGAACGTGAAGCGCGAGTTGCAAGAGCTGGTGCAGTACCCGGTGGAGCATCCCGATAAGTTCCTCAAGTTTGGTATGCAGCCATCTAGGGGTGTGCTGTTCTATGGACCTCCGGGGTGCGGTGAGTGGATAACATGATTGCTTTATTTAGCTAAGGTAGGAATTTGACTCCATAGAAATGAAGAAATATGTTATTAGTTTTGGTTGTTACAGATGTTCGTTTTTAAAGCACAAGATATAAATATACTTATATTTTACTTTTTTTTTGTATTTGAGGATGGTTTGTGGTTTCTTTTTAAGTTTTAAACAAATGCGGTATAGCTGAGGTGTTGAAAATATTTTATAATCAATTCATTTTATTAAAACAATAGGGAATATCCGTGTGATTTAAATAGGTGATCTTTTTTTATAATTTTTATTGCTTTTGAATTAAGCCAATATTAATATTTTTTTTATGTAATTTCTTATTGACTAAGAAAATAATTATGAAAATGTGCAAGAATAGGTGGGAAATTCAAAGTAGTTGAAACGAACGCCATTGGTCAGATCGAATATGACGTCAGAGTATATAACTACAATTAGAGATTTTGCCGCTACAAATTGCGTCGTCATTTTTCTTTGTATGATATACTGTGACGTCACGCAAAACGCGCGAAATGGCGGGCGTTTAAAGTATCTGTATCGGTATAATATTTGTAAAAAAATTTTTTATACTAAATTTTAGTTTTTTGGAACAAAATATTTTTTTTACAATTACTTTAACGATGTAAGCTATTGTATAAAAAATAAAAAAAATATCATGTATATTCCTTATTTTGATGGAGGTCTTATTTCAATATTTCTTGGGTTTCATATTATATAATAAACAATTATAAATGTATATAATTGTACAGGTAAAACTCTGTTGGCGAAGGCGATTGCTAACGAGTGCCAGGCTAACTTCATCTCAGTGAAAGGTCCAGAACTGCTCACGATGTGGTTTGGTGAATCAGAGGCTAATGTGCGAGATATATTCGACAAGGTGCGGTTTTATAATATTTTTTAGGTTATTTAATATTTTTAAATAAGGATAACCGTGTGGCATTATATTATGTCTTACCCTCTAGATCATAGTCTTTTTATGGCAATGATGTATATAAAGATATGCCTAATACATACCTAAGATTTTTTTTTAACAGAATAACTAGCTATCAATGACTTATTCCACCAACACAACAAATATTTATATGGAATTAATATACTATTGTGTACCTTTATAAAAAAAAAAAACTGTCAAAACTGTTTATTTAATTTCAAAATAATCATAATAACCTCTCATGTGTTAGACTGTGCTTCTGAAGCAGTGTGTCAAAATAAACGTCAAAAGTTCGTGCATATTAAGCACGCTTATCATTCAAATTCCGCATCCTCTATGTAAGTGAATAACATTTTTCAAATCTTATTTGTATCGCTCTAATTTTCACACAGTATACTCAAATAAATAAGCATAGCATAAGACTGAAGACAAAGTTTATAAAATACACTATTATTGAGATATAATCTATACAAAGTCACCCCTCGGTTTCGTCGAAACGCGCGAGCCGTGTGCATTGTTCGCGTGTTCTTTTTGTGATAATATCTATTGTGTGTGGAGTGAAAGTGATCGTAAAATGGATTTACATTATGACTAAGTAAGTAAAGATCAATATTAATTACATGATTAGGACAATTGAATAAGATTTTGTATAGAAATAGTGGTTTTAACAAACATCGCCGCTATTATTCGCGGCAAAATGGCGTCATTCTCGTCGATATTTTTTGTTAACTTTATTATAAACATTGTGTATTATATACGTTATATATAATATATTATACACGTAGTCTATTATTTTTATGATCTTTACGAAACATTTAATTTAAAAACAAATGTAAAAATAATTCGTATTATTGTAATAAAAAAATACCATATTTTAAAAGATGTCTACACAGATGGGGTATTCTATTTGTTTACTTTAGAAATATTTCAATATGGAAGCGTATAATATTATCGTTGTGCTTTAAAACATTGTCATTATAATCATATTTTAGGAGGTCAATTAGTGTTTAAAATAAATGCAAAGAATTTTTCAATTATTGCGAACATTTGAGAGACCTTTTTTTTGTTTTTAATTTCAAGTGCTTGGCTTGTAGTTTGATTTATTGTAAACTAAACACTTCCAACACTTGAAACTCTGTCTGTAACAAGTATGTGGATCGTATTACATAAAAAGTTATTACCCTAAGCCACTTGACCTACAGTGTTTTCGATATTGAAAAGTAAAGGATTTTATTATTTTATTTCACTCGCGCGGGTGAAAAAAAAGGGTGAAATTTTCTAAAGCTTGTGTGGTGAAAAAAATATATGGAGAGGTGTATTCTTTTTGTTTATTAATGTGAGATAATACAGTTCTTATGAAATAAAAAAACAAAAATTTGAAATAATGGTTTTATTTTTAAGTTATAAAGGTTTTTAGGTAGATTTTTGGGTAACATCGGGTTCCCTGACTTCCAGGTCTATTTACTAATACATTGTAAGGCAGTTTTTATTGTGGTTTTTTAAATGTGTTAGGTTATTTCATAACGATTCCAACGATATAAGTTACTATAGCTCCCATACAAAACTTTACAGACGTCGTCATTTTAAACACCCGCGAGAAAGTTTTAGGGGTTGTTTAAAACCACCCCACACGAAGCTGCATTTTTGACATAAAGCTTCATAAGTGGGCAACACAAATGAGAGGATAATGTAATAGTTTTGCTAATATACATACGTATAATAAATAACGAGCCAAATCCTATATAAAAAACCTGATCATATAATAATGTATACAGGCCCGCTCTGCGTCGCCCTGCGTACTGTTCTTCGACGAGCTGGACTCCATCGCGAAGTCGCGCGGCGGCTCCGTGTCGGACGCGGGCGGCGCCGCAGACCGCGTCATCAACCAGATACTTACAGAGATGGACGGCATGGGAGCTAAGAAGAACGTCTTTATTATTGGTTTGTTTTTATTCTATCCGTACCAGCTTTATCGGTGTGATGTGACACGAGTATAATAATGATAATGACACTACGGGACTTAAATTATATTTATTTATATAAGAAAATTCGTTAAATGAATTTACGCAAAAAAGTCTCGTAATCATTATCTGGTTCGTATTATATAGTATACTAGTGATTCACCCTGGCTCCGGCTCGGGTTCATCCCTAGATACATTTAACGGTTAGTATGGAATAGATAGACTGTTTTGTATGCATAGGTACAAAATAAACAGTTTTGAACTTTTCGATTTTCCAGCTGTTCTTTTGGGTTTTCCCTATTTTTTTTATGCTTAAACGACCCCTGACACACCCCCAACAGAACAAAAAAGAATTATTCAAATCGGTTCTGCCGTTTTTAAGTATTAGCGAGACTAACGAACAGTAATTGATTTTTATTTATATAGATAGAGAAGATTCACAAAATATATCTATTCGTAAATGGCAAAATATCTAATTCCGGACGTTTCGCCTGGATTGCACCAGTCGTCGTCACCGCTAGAATAACGCGCGTGATAAGTCCCGAAGTGTCATTATTATACATTTTGGAAGGCGAAAATTTAAAAAATTATGTGACATAAGTATATAAGTAGACAATATATTTTGTTTTAAAATTTTTTTCTAAGTAAATGCAAGGTCATATTTCTTTTTAAGAATCGCAATGTTATGAACAAATGTGAACTTGACACTGTTCATAAAATTGATAATTAGTGGTTAGGATAGATTATTAAAAAAAATGCTTCTTTTTTGTTTTATATTTGAAGTCTCTTCTATTTTTTAAAATATTTATTTAAAATAAAGTACTCAATAAAATTTACAATTACAAAGTCAATATTAAATTTACCTACACAACATAACAATTAAAATTTAATTCAGCTCACATAAAAAATACTTATAATACTAAAACTAATATCAATTAACCCAACAAACCAGGTGCAACGAACAGACCGGATATCATCGACCCCGCCATCCTGCGGCCGGGCCGTCTCGACCAGCTCATCTACATCCCGCTGCCCGACGAGAAGTCCCGCGAGGCCATCCTCCGCGCCAACCTGCGCAAGTCGCCCATCGCTAAGGATGTAGACTTGTCTTACATTGCTAAGGTACGATGTTTGGTATTATAAGAATTTAAGTTACTTTTAAGCTGAAAGGGAAAAAATGTTGTGATTAATTTCTTAAGTAATCAAGTACCTGGCCAGCGTTGTGGACTATGGCCTGATCCTCCACATATTGAAGGGAGGCCTGTGCCCAGCAGTGGAATGTTTAAAAGACCTCAATATGTACTTTTTTTCTAATTTTTTTAATGTTATGTTTTTGCTATTCCATGCTATATTTACAATGGGTTTTTTATACATTAAATTAATTGAAATGAAAGTTGCAGATTTTTTATAAAAAAATCTTAACTATACAATTCTTGAAGATAGATGCGGTGCAACTTCTATATGTTATATAATACAAATCAGATAATAATTACGATACTTTTTTGCATAAATTCATGAAGCGAATATTCTTATTATAATATAAATAAATATAGAAAACAGATACACCTGAAAAAATGAAAATATTCTTAAGTGACTATTGTACGTGCAGGTGACGCAAGGCTTCAGCGGCGCCGACCTGACGGAGATCTGCCAGCGCGCGTGCAAGCTCGCCATCCGCCAGGCCATCGAGGCGGAGATACACCGCGAGCGCGCGCGCCAGCAGCAGGCGGCTGCCGCCGTCATGGACGTATGTTGTTTTATTATATAGATATATTAGAATATCATTTTAGAGTAGGATTTGTATACCATTTGTTTACTATTTAAACTTGAAATTATACTGGTTATACAATATAATATTAAGTTTGAGTTTTTAATAATGAAGTAATATGCATATTGTATTTAGATCATTTCAGAATGTTGTTGTAGTATTGTAGTAGTAGATATTTTTAGTTACGCGTTATATTTTTTTATATAGATAATGTCGTGTCTAACATTGATTAAAAAGATTTAAATAAAAAAATGGAATTAAGAACATTTGTATTTTTGATGAGTGTTTATATTTTTTTAATGATAATTTTAGAATGAAACCTCATATAACATATAAATAAATTTTAAGAATGAAATCTACTCTGTAGTAGTGTAGTGATTTTACCATTTTCAGTTGTAATTAATAGTATTTAGAATAATATTATAATAATGATTCCCAACAAGATGGACGAGGAGGACCCGGTGCCGGAGATCAGCCGCGCGCACTTCGAGGAGGCGATGAAGTTCGCGCGCCGCTCCGTCTCCGACAACGACATACGCAAGTACGAGATGTTCGCGCAGACGCTGCAGCAGAGCCGAGGGTTCGGCACTAATTTCAGGTCGGTTTGGTTTAGTGTCGATTTATTTAAACTATTATTTATTATTTTGAATAAAAGTATATTTTCGAATTTTTTTCGCGGATATATTTTGACATTTCTAACGCTTTATAGCCATCATAGTCACGGGAGATAGTTTTATTTAAAATGTCAAATATTCGCGTAAATCTAAGAAATTATGACTATAATCTATACAGATAAATTTTTACTAAATTCATATGGAATTATATGCGGTATTTATAAAAAAAAATACACAATTTTTAAAATTTTTGTCTGTCTGTTTCGGCCAATCTCCGAAACGGCTGGACTGATTTTGACGGGATTTTCACTGACAGGTAGCTGTTGTTATAAGGAGTAACTTGGCTACTTTAATTTTAGTAAAAGCATTTGGGTCTCGCTCAAAAAAATTAAAACGTACCTACTAAGTAGCCTAGTATCTTACAATAATATACTTTGCAGATTCCCGACGAGCGGCGCGGCGTCAGGCGGTACGGGCACGTCGGGCGGCGACCAGCCCACCTTCCAGGAGGAGGGCGGCGACGACGACCTCTACAGCTAAGCAAGCGTGCACTCCCCGCCACCGCTGACATTACTTCACTGAGCTGTAACGAACCACCGAAAACATACACCCTACTAAGCATTTTATAAAATGAAGATTATGTAGCGATTATTAGAATATTTACAAATATACACAATGTGAGTTTTAAATATTATATTATAATAGTGATAGGCTCGAGATGGTATTGGGGTGTGGCTTAGTAAGTTTATGTTTTCGTTCGTCTTTGTCTCAAATCGCGTGTTCTCTGTCGTTTTTTTTTTTCATTTTTTAAGTTATAATTAGTGATTATAATTTTTGTTTTATAGCGCTCGTATTATGACTGTTCCATTCTATACGCCGCGAATGGTAACGCAGTAAATGTTAATAATAAACGGGAGTTCCTTTAAATAGCATCATTGGTCTCGCCATTACTCGACCGGTTATATTACGAGTGCTGTAATATACAAATTCGTTACAGCTCTTAACTCTTAAGATTTACTGGGTGTTTGGAGGTTGCGTACCGACGGTCGTTTTCCTTTACCGTTAGACAATAGAACCGGCAGTTCGACTGTCTCTATTCCAAATATGTAAATGTATTATTTTATAATTCAATTAGTTCCATTCGCTTATGTTTAGTTATCGTCCCGCGAGGCTCTTTGGTCCGGGCTGTATGATCTATCTAATGTCGGTCGTGTGTAGGCGACGTCGGCGTGTGCCGACTCAGTGATTTTTATTAAATAATAAAAAGATTTTTATAGTCGAATCTGGTTTTTTATTTACCTACTTACTTCTTTTAATAAATGTAACATATAATCTAATGTATTTAAACGAGCAATTCTTGTATATTTAATGAATAAATATATGTTAGGACATTAATACACAGCACCATCTAGTTCCACGGTAAGCTACGAGGCCTGTGTTATGGATACCAGAATACACTACACATAGTATATAACTTTTAATACATACATATTATAAATATAAACACCCATGAGTACAAACATTCGTGCTCATCACACAAATGAATGGCCCAACGGGACTCGAACCCGCGACCGCTGGCACAGCAAGTAGGTTCACTACAAACTGTGCCAAACGTGTCGTCGAATATTTATTTATTTATTTATATAGGTCATAGATATAGATGTAATAGATAACGCAAGTATCACGATTTGTATTGAAACCAAGCGTGCCGACTTTTTAACACCTACTGTGACGTCACAGCCGAAATTTAGTGACGGAAAATCCAAACCGATCCAAAGACATCGATGCCGCCGATGCCCCTTCGCCCCGCTACGATTCAGCTGGAGCCGCCGCTGTGATCGTTTCGCTCATACACATATATTTAACTTTTTTCCTTCAATGAAACTAATATTTTCAAAATGTATAGAACAAATAGTACTGTGTTTAGTCGGGAACCAGTCTTTCCGTCCCGTGGCCGCAATCCATTTTTCTTTATGATTGGATCATGTGGGAAACTAAAAAAATAATTTTTAAACACAATAGAAATTTATAAACACATTAAATATATAAACATACTCGTATATGTTGAAAGGATAAACAAAAACACATTGAATACATGAACCCTAAAAATATTACCCTCCTTTTTTTAAAGCTGTCGTTTAAAATTAGGTCATGCATGAGCTTGTTTTATCTACTAAATTCTTTTTTTTTTATAATATGTCCGTCCGATATCGATTATTGATATACATATGTTGTAGAACGAACAACACTAGTCGCTAGATTTGACAGAAGAATGACAAATTGCCTGTATCACGAAGTCGAAGCGATGTGCGACAGTATCGCTTGTACCGATATTCATCGTCTCCTAACACACAACGTCAGATCAAACGTCCAAAGCAAACGCGGCAATGTAATGTGAATACCGTTTACTTAACGTTAATTTATAGTTATGTATATTCTGGGACTCACACACAGCTTGGAATACTTAAAAAACAGTTTTAATATGAATTTACGCATAATATAATTTTAAAATAACTTACCTGTGATAGGAAATATGTTCCTGCCTTTGGGTGCTCGAAATTGCTATTGCAGTTAATTATCACGCAACGAGGCATTTTTTTTAGTTTTTGCGGCCGTCTGGCCGCTACAATGGACGCGCACGGATTGAAGTTAGCGGCGACCAACCTGGACGCTTGGTCGGGGTTCGGACACGCGAAGTACATGCATTTGCGTTATCTATATAAATCTATATCTGTGATATAGGTATACCGGCGATCTCGGAAACGGCACTAACGATTTCGCTGAAATGTGGTATGTGGTTTTCGGGGGCGAATAATCGATCTAGATTTGTCTTATGTCTGGGAAAACGCGGGTTTTCGAGTTTTATGCGGTTTCCTTTCGCATTATACCACGCAAAATATGGTCGCTAATTTCGCACGCTCGAGCGTATCGTGGTCAAGCGGACAAGGCGCAAGACTGACAATCACAGGTGTCCGGATTCGAATCCCGGTTGGATACAAAGTTTTTATTTTTGTTTTTGTATTTATTCAAGTTTTTTGCTATTTTTTGTTTTTAAGCCAAATTAAAAATGAAAATTTTATTTTATCAGTTTACGTTTTACTCTTTAAGTTATATAGATTATCATCTAAAAAATACGATATAACAAAAAAGAACTCCGAGCGAAGCTCGTTCGCCCAGGTATTAGATAATATAAAAAGGAACAGCTTTATGTAAACTTTTGTTTAATAACAGATAATAATAATGCATACTAATATTATAAATACACAAGTATCTAAGGATGTTATCGTATGTTTATTACTCTCACGCACGATCTGCTGAATGGATTTTAATGAAACTACAGTAATTATAGCTTATACATCAGAGTAACACGGGTTATAACTTATAAAGAAATATATTATTGAAATGCGCGGACGAAGCCGCCGGAAAACGTTAGTATTATAATATTACATACTTTATACAAGAGGGCCCTAATCCGACATATTTTTGTAATAATGAATGACAGTTGGCGTTGAAAGCAAAGTTCCTTTTATTTTATAAAATTGTGTGCACTAAAATGTGTAAAATATAGAAAATTACAAAATAATTATAATGACTAACCGTTAGTGTCACCGAGTAAGCAACTCATAAAATATAAATAACGCATTATCTATGAATAAACAGCACAAACTAATTTTAACTGATTTTTAATCAGCAGTAAAATATTATAATTTGATTTAAGAGGGAATTATTTACTTATCTTGTAACTCGCGACTCACTCTCGCTTCGTTTAACTCGCTTTCAATTTAACTTTTACTATAGATTTCTTAGAGATTACATTTTTTGTCATTTGACTCGGATAACCAGCTATCATCATACCAAATTTCATCAAAATCTGTCCACAGTGGTATTTTAGTGATGGGTTCTCAGACAGACAGCCAAAAATTCTAAAAACTAGATTCGATTTCTGTATCGATAATAGTGACTTTAAATAAGATTTTCTAAAAAAAAAATAAAATATTTAATCTACAGGTCGACTCACTTAGAATTTTATTATATATGTAGTAAGTATAGATTATAATATTTTTAAATTAAAATACATACAGTATATTTTATTATACCCTGTACAAGTTAGCATGATCTTTTTGACAGATGTAAATTTTTCTGATCGACATAACTTTGTAATGACGAACATATTATTTTCTTAATTTAATGATTTTAAAAATTGTAAAAATATTAAAAAAATACATATAACACAAAAGTCCCTAAAGATTCAAGAGTTATCTGAAAATTTTAAGATTTTTTATTGCTTCAAAGTAAAATTTAAATAGGAACACTGAAAATAATAGACGCTTGTACAATGTTACATCGGTCGGTACATACGGATGGGACACGAATAACAGGCAGTAACTGTTACAAATATCGATTACAATAAATCATTGTTAAGTTGTTAATATAAACTGTTTTAAAGATAAAACTATTTTATTTTTCTACCTTAATTTTTACATACAGGGTTATTTTTGGACCTCCCGTCAAATTTAAATAGGTGGTTCAGACCATGAAACTGAACAACTTTTCTAAAGAAACATGGGTCGAAAAGTGAAAAAAAAATCGACCCTCCCATAGAAAACTGCTCGATCACGTGGTCGATTTCGTATGGAAGGTCTGAATTTTTTTTTCACTTTTCGACCCGTGTTTCTTTGAGAAATTTGTTTACGTTCATGGTCTGAACCACCTGTTTAAATTTGGCGGGAGGTCCAAAAATAACCCTGTAATATTAAATAGGTACTTATTATGAATATTGACCCACCGTCGCTTATCTACCCAATGTTTTATATGTCTAGTGCAATAAAGAATTTCACACATAATACACCCACACCATCTCGTCACAGTTACAAGTATTTTAAAACGTTATTTTTTGGACTACTAGATATTTTCTGTTTCCCATCACTAGCCCGTCTGTCAAAAAGATCAAGCTAACTTGTACAGGGTATAGCTTACCTTTTTGTCAAACCATAAAAAAATATATTAAAATACCTGTCATTAACATTTTGCTGAAGTACCAAAGATTTTTAAAACATTTTTACACAAAGTAAAAATGTCCGAATTTAGCGAAAATTACCATCTCAGAAAATTTTACCTCGAATCTGAAACCGTTCCAACTCAAAGCGTTATGAAGGAGAGGATGTCCCCATCTCTTGCTCAAGTTTACTTTAAATCAATGTCGCCCAAACTGAAAGTGCTCGCTGGACTAGAACCACCTATGAAAGGTGGTGGTAGTGACTGGTATGTGCCTCCAAAAGAATTACTGGATGGGAGGGCAGTATTGAAACCCATAAAGAGACAATTTATTACAAAACTTGGTTTCAATGGCATTGATTTTTTCGGTGAGAAAATAGTTAAAGAGCACCACAGACAAATGGAAGAAGAAAAACGTAAAACTCTCTTTGAAAATGATATAAATTGGAAGCGGGTTATAGAAGCTAATTGCCGGCAGCAATGGGAAGATACTTCTAAGCAGGAGTCCAAACAAAATACAATTAAAATTCAGCAGGCATTTCAGGAATTCACCACTATATACATGACATCCATGACCAAAATAGAGGCTTTACTCTCCGATGCAGCCACGAAAGAAATCGAGCGTGTTAAAAAGGAAGCCTTTGATAAAATGACTTCTCATTACGAAACGCTTCTTAAACAACAAGCGACTATGTTATATGATAGATACGCTGACAAACTTCTCAAAGAAAAAACTAAGCTAAAAGAACAGTTTATATTAGATGTTGAAAATTCAAGAACAGAAATGGGAAATCAAATACACGACATAAACTTAGAAAAACATGTTGCCATTGAAAAACTGCGGGTTGTGCTAGAATGTCAAAATTTAGCATGTCAAGTGTATGTCGCTTTGAAGGAGCGGGAGGAGTGCAAGAAAGATATGGACCTATCGAAACACGAACATGAAAAAGCAATGAAAGTTTTATCAGAAAAAATCAAAATGCAAGACTTTGAGATCAAGCTTGAAAAGGAGAAAGAAATAAAGCGCCTCGAATTTATTCAGGTGTGGCAAAAGAAAATTTGTCATGTTGTTAAAAGATTTCAAGAATTTGTCACGTATTGTTTGAATACTTTGCCCGAATATGCCGAGTTCTTTATCAACATGGAGAAGTTGATGTTGTTACAATTGAGTGAAGCTATTGAAAATCCAAGCGTTCAGAGCATTTTTGTTCCAGAAGAAGATACTTTCCATACGCCTATTCCGAAGCCACACCCTTTTTATTTGTTTTGCGACAAGGGTTTTAAGCCAAAGATAGAAGAGAATCTTTGCCCAAAGCATTGCACTTCTAGCGCGTCACAACTTCCAGTAATTATTGTAAATAAAAAATGCATCTACTCAGCTTGTGATAATTTTGAAATGTTTGCCGAAAAACTTAAACAATTTCTCGATGGCAGTCGGGGAATCGATGAAGACTTTGTAGATGATCATGACTATACATACGATATTCCTATTAAACCCACAACATCTGTCGATCTTAAACAAGTGAAGTTACAGAGCTCTCTAATGCAGTTATTACAAAATGAATTTCCGAATCCGAGACAAGTTGAGATTGAATGTTGCGTTTGTAAAATACCAACTTGTTATTGTGGGAGTTCACCCAAAACAGTAACTGGCCTGTCTAAAGAAGTTTCAGATGAATTTATACCATTTAAAGTCAGCGGCCAAAAAATAGAGTCAAGAAGTGTGGAATTAGAACACGAACGTGAACCAAAATGGGAAAGTTACATAGACTATGTATTACCCAAAAAATGTTTCTGTTCTAAAAGAGTGAAAAAACATCTGGAAGAGCATCTTCCTGCGTATATGCGAAATGTGTCCGCTTATGGCGCGCCAGAGTTGCCATTTTACGAGACTTTCAAACTGGATAGCTTAAAAAAGCTAGTGAAAAAATCTCAAGGGAAAGATTCACCACTCCCGGAGGTCATTAGCTCTGTATCTAAAACTAGAGATGTTAGCACCCAGTACTTAAATCAGGAATATGAATATTTATGCACTTGCTTCTCTGACGATGAAGTTGATAAATTGTTCGAAAATTTAATGAAAGGTTCAAAGTTATATGAAAATATAGACAGGCCTAAAAGCAAGAATGTTGACGCCTCCATTTCCCCATCGCACCTGCATACCAGCCCGCAGTCGTTCGCTCACGACAGAGCACGTTCCTTGCGACGTTTGCTTGAAGATGCGCCGGAATTAGAAGAAATATTTAAAAAAGATGATTGTCAGTTCTTTTTATAATAATTATATATTTAGTAAAGAGATTAAAAAAGGGATCTCTAAAAAACTATAATTAATCAATCAGATACTTGCAAGATATAAAAAAAAAATGAAACCAGACAGTAGGTGAAAAATAATTTTTATTTCTATATAAAATTATAAATACCGGCTTTGCTTATTTTATTATTAAATTCATTATCTATGTCACTTCCCCGACCGCCATTTGCTGCAAAAGGTTCATCACGTGGCAAAATCTCTCTTTTATCTCCGTCGCACTTCTGTGTGGGAGAAGTTCACGGATTCTGCAGAAGACTTGTTCAGATCCTGGTTCTCCTTTTAGGACTTCTAACATCGTCTTATCTTCATCCCGAGTCCAATTTTTGTTCTCTACTCTTTTCTCCGCTTCTTTTTGTTTAACTTCTTTTTTAGCAAGCGAATTTTTTGAATCGTACTTCTCTTTCTTTTTGACAGGTATATCTTCTTTCTTACATTTGTTCTTCGCGTGTGATTTTGTTTTAATTTTTGAATTTAATGTGAGGCAATCTTTCTTTGTATTATCATTGACATCTTTTACGTTCTTGGTCGGCGATTTTAGTTGTTTTCTAGATCTTTTTTGTGGTACTTTGCATGTGTTTTTGTTGTTCCTTTTAGGGGATGCCCTTTCTGAGTCTGATTCTGGCGGTGACAGGCAATGGTTAGGAGCTAGCCGTCTGGAATGAACTCTGTATGGTTCTTTGCTATATGGATATGTGACGCATGCTGTACGTAAAAATCTGCCATGTTGAAGGAACACTCTCCCGTGCAAATACTGTAAAAGAAAAATCATATTTACTTCCAGTCTTTTATTTATTGATCTTAAATTACAGATTTTTTAAATTCGCACTTATTTCTCAGAGCTAAATAAATTTAAAATTCGCATACGATTGAAAACAATGTGCGAATATGCTTTCAGATAGTTTCTAAACGTTCAAATATCTGCACACAGCTTAGTTAACAGATTCAATCTCCTGCTAAAAAATCATTGACAAAGGGCACTAATTCATTGGCATCCTTTATGATTTAAATGTACATTTGATTGATTTTGATTTGTTTAGCGTTTCTTATTAAGTTGAACTTCATAATATTAAAAACTATTTTTCTGCAAACTTCAGTTATTTTAGCGTATAAAATTAAGTTGTATAAAATAAAACGCTAGAAATAATAAAACTAAAGGAGCTTGTGGAGAATGGAAAACAGTTTCATGATAGGATCTAGTGGGAGAAGGATGGATGGATGGATGAGATCGGATTGGGCTAGAGGGAATGTTAGTATACAAGGGAGTGGAGAACGTCTGTTTAACAACATCTGCATATGAGCCCTGCACAGACGGAAAACTGGAGGATGCTTCCATGTAACAAAAATTCTTGAAACATAAACATTTTAATATTTCGTTGTCTAACAAATTCAGGGCAATCTTTGTATTTAGCAAAATATTGAATTTTCCTTGATCTCACACGCATCCCCAGTATGTGATCGGGAATACCTAAAACACTTTGGCTTAGATGTACACTGAGATTTAATGTGGCCAAAGCGACAATAATTAAGGCACTGACTAATAAAAATTTATTGGTTTCTATGTGGCTTTTGTCGCTTTTGATGGGATCCTATTGGAGTTTTTCAACAGGGTTATAGTTGATAACATACATATATATATAATTTACCTCGGAGTCCAGGACTTTAGCTTCAGCTTTTCTCTTAGTATTTTTCTCTTCAAATTCCCACACATCGTACCCCTTGTCGCAAGTTAAGAAGGTGTCCTGAAGAACATCCGTTCCTGTGTCGTAAACGCTGTGAACAAAAGATCTAAATAAGTATGCTTGTAGAATTGGACATCGAAAAAAATTTTGATATCAGTGTACATATTTTGTGGAAAATGTGGTGACCCGATACTATAATTTAATTAAAGAGCCATGCCTTCTATTAGTGTTAGTATTTCTAGTAAATAATGCCACACTTTTTATAAGAGAGGAACAAATTTTATAACAAACGGCGACACCTTTTTATATGTGGATTTCATTCCCGTAGTAGGCTTATGGTTTTTATATTCAAATATCTTTCAAACGAAAAATTTTTAAAGACGATAAAAATATGTTATATCTATACAGATAGTAGATTTGTCACCAATGCATTTTTAGCTTCAGCAGAACACTTAAACTTTTACCAAATCAATACTTCCAGAATTCCCTTTCTAAAATCCCAACTCAAACATTTTTCCTCAAGCCGTACTTTATGCAGATCATTTCAGGTCATATCAAAAGAGCTAGTAAGTTTCCAGTCAAACAAATAATTACAAGAAATCCGGAGTTAGAAAATGGGTGCTGTCGTATCCCTAGTGTTCTCCCCACGTTTTACTGTTGGGCGGTCGGACAATGAACCTGTTACATGTGTCACATAGGTATGCACTACAATATCTTTGATGAGATGCAGAGTTTAGTGAGACCGACCAAAATTCCCTTAGGTCACTGTAATATTATTTTTCGTTAGGTGCCTTTCTGATTATATATTGATATAATATCGATATTGACTTAATATTATACTTTAGAAAATTTTAAAAGAAAAATTAGAAATGTACTTCTTCTAAAAGATTTATAATTTAACTTCATATCTTATTAATGTTTCTATGTTTTTCTAATATAATTCAAGTGTTGTTGTTTTGTTAAATCTCTACTCTTTTACTGTGTGAATTGTTTGTGGAAACTTTATTGGTGTATTTTATTATTGTTATTTGTTATTTGTGTTGTAACACTGTATGTTTCCCTAATGATAAATAAAATAAAATTAGCGAAAGTGCCGCCCTCTGGTCAAAGTCAGCTTGTTATTCTTTGTTTTCGATTAAATAACCCGCGACTAGATTAATGTCCACCATGAAATAAACTTTATCCAATTAGACTTATTATAAGCACTTTTGAATCGTCAATATAAGTTAAAGTATATCAGTGTGGTCAGTCCGTGAGGAAGCTACCACCGGCTCAGAAAGCAGTTCTGCTGAGAAGAGCCGGCGAGAAACTCAACATTAGAGCATCTTCATAATAAAGTCTATAATATTAGAGTATCTTCTCTAACGTTGTATAATACCAACTTACCTATCCGGTGGGCGTTCATCTGGGAAGAGGGCTTTAAACATTTGAGTTAAGCGTGGGTTGGACCTCAAGTGCGGTAGAACTCTGGACTTCATGTCTGAACTGTTGCCACTGTTGATGCCGGTCGTGATCGCGCGTAATATCTTCCTTAGCACCGTAGGTTTTCGGCTAAATGTTGACTGAAACAAGATACTTAGTATTTGAATGTTGCCTAAAATAACAAATCAATGTAAGCGGATTCAGTGTATTAACAATGACAGAATACATATCATGTACATATTATTATAATAAATAATAACAAATAAATATGTTGGGACATTAACACACAACACCATCTAGTTCCATGGTAAGCAACGAGGCCTGTGTTATGGATACCAGACAGTTAATACACTATACATATATAACTTTAAATACATACATATTATATATAAACACCCATGATTGGAGTACAAACATTCGTGCTCATCACACAAATGAATGCCCCCAGAGAGACTCGAAGCCGCGACCGCTGGCACAGTAAGTCCCTACTTCACTACATAATGAGCCAAACGTGTCGTCAAGATATATGTCGTCAACATATTATTATTTTAGGTCACTTTTTATAAATGATAAAAAAAACACAAAGTGAAATTTAAAATATTCTACGAGTATGTTCTATTTATATATAATAATCTGAAACATATCATGAACAGAAAGTAGAAAAAATTCCCGTTTTTAATTATAACTATTAATTCTGAAGATTGCAAAGCATATTGAGTTAAATTACAACTGAACGTGGATGGTTAAATCCGAAACTGTAGAGAACAGTTAAAAATGAGAGTCATATAAAGCTATATAAAACCTTCAAGAAATTTTACTTCTATTTCTATTCATTATAAAGCTACGCAAAATATTTCATAATGTTATAACAGTACTCATAAAACGAATCGAATCGAAAATAATAAAAAAGCCGTTATAATGTTTCTTATTAAACTATTTTTGCATAATAAATAACGCTAAAAGACTATCAGTCGAGAAGCGTTATTGCGTACGCAAAAAAGGCCATGGAGACAACGTGTTCTTTTAAATCTGTACATAGTATAAAACAAAGTCGTTGTCTGCGTCTGTCTGTTTCTCCGTTCATTTCTGTTAAACCACGCAACAGATTTTGATACGGTTTTCACCAATAGAAAAGGCGATAAACAATGTACGGTTTTGTCAAAAATTCAGTTTTCGTACAATTACATGTCTAGCGCTGGCTAAATATCGAAAAAATAAATTCTTAAAAAGTTACAAAAAAAAGTTCGCTATGGCATATGTCTATCTCCTAGGTAAGCTCACAATAACTATTGTTTTTTTCATATAAAACCCGAGCGAAGCGAGGATAAGTAGCTATAAGTAGCTAGTATCTTATATATTATCTATTAAACCATCGGAAAAATTCACGAAAAAAAATTGAAAAAAAAAAAAAGTCTATTCCATACTGTCTCAAAACGTACCTAGGGACGAACCTGAGCGAAGCGAGGGTTAGTCATTAGTAATTAATATTTCTTGAGATATGGTACTGCATATCTATTGAAAGTGAGCAGATTTTTTACAGGCAAGTAAGTCGGAGGACTAACTTCAACCGATAAAGTCATAATTTAGTCGGTGCATTATGTTTAGTACCTTGGCGACCGAGCTTCGTTCGGAGTTTTTTTAATTATATCGTATTTTTTAGATAAAAAAAATTAAAAACTTGAATAAATACAATAAAAAATCGAAAGTAAACACTAAGGTCATTATATAAATGAGCAGTTTCCTTTTGTTTCCTGTATGTCATTTCTGTACAGAGTTTTGTCATATTAAATTATTATCAAACAGTATAAATGGGTTTGATTTTCAACTAGAGTATCCAATTTTACAAAAATAACAGATCCAGGTTTATAAAAATCGGCCCTTTCCACCCACATCTAATAAAATTCTGTTATGTTACTGTCATTCATAGTTGAGTTGATTAACCTATGCATCGTACTTTTTATGTTCGACGTTTATAATACGTGCCACGAAAGATGAGACTTGACGAGCGTCAGTAGTGGGGAGCTTGCGCAGGTACAGTCGTGTACGAAATAGTTATCTATAATTTATTTCTATATCTATTTTAGGGATTTTTCGACGTCATTCGGAATAAGGTGTACAGCAATGTTATATTAAAATAATTAACAATATTTATTACGAAATGATACGCGTGGTACGCAACGGTACGTACTTGTACCTGCTTCAAATTTTGTACACTTCCTTTGCTTCTTTTAACATATAAGTGTACACATCGTAAACTATCTTCCTACTTTGTCTTCTTAATGTTTTATCTCGAGGAATAATCAAAATTTTACAAAATTGCATTCGTATACAACACAACTTTAAACAAAATAGAATATAAACACAAGTTGCACTCGTCTGTATTGCGGAGTCAAGCGGGGGTTGCACGGGGTGAGGAGAACGGTAAGCAACTAACACGCATGCGCAGCGCCGTACCGCGCCTCCCGCGCAGTTTTCGACGCCCCGACGACGCTCGATCCCTTCCCGCCTCAGCCCTCGTACCGCTAAAGTGACCTATAAATCTTCTTCTGCGCAACTGAAACCACGTGGTTTGTCAAGTCTCATCTTTCGTGGCACGAACTATACATGAGAATACTATGGGATGTTGTGCATTCAGCCCTTTTTAACGTCCCACTGCTGGGCACGGGCCTCCCTTCAATACGAGGGGAATCAGGCCATAGTCCACCACGCTGGCCAAGTGCGGGTTGGCGGACTTCACATGTCTTTCGATAACTTGCTAGGTTTTCTCAGACGTGCAGGTTTCCTCACGATGTTTTCCTTCACCGTAAGGCAAGTGGTAATCATGTTAGAAATAATTCGCACATGAAAATATCAGAGGTGCGAGACCCGGGATTTGAACCCGCTTCACTCGGTTTCCCATGCGAGCGCGTTACCACTGGGCTACCACTGATGGCACATATGGCATGTTATTATGGTAAAAATCTGTTTCATTTCAGTTAAATCTATTCCTAGGATGATAGCAAAATCCATAAGTTTTAGGCGTTTAATGAAGTGATAATATCTAGATTTAAAGATAAACATAACACCTCAAAGAATTAAAATCAAATAAGATCAAAAAACTAACCTACTTGTAGAAATGAGGACAGAAATCAATGGTAAAAGTATGACATTCTCTCATCATTGTGAAAGTGGCAGTATGTAACCTAATTTTTTGTTACATAATATACATAGTAACAAATAGAATATGTGTTCTTAATAATCTATTATATAAAGATCCCTTACCCCGTACTAAATCTGTTTAATGTTTATACATTAGCCACTAATTATTCTCCACAATTTATTTCTCCTCTCGTAAGTTAATCGGGAAAATCACATTTTTTAATCGCAATTAATGATAAAGCAACCTATATGTTTAAAAAGTATTCATTTTCGACCAGATTGTTGGATTTTTATGGTAAATTAAAGATTCATCTCAAGCTTTTTTAGACATTTCTATGGAAAGCATGAACTTAATAAACTAAAACCGTCTTGCGGCGGATCCCAATAACCTATCTATCTGTGTAACCTATTTGTCGCTTCAAGGGTAAACTCCCTACAAGTGACTTATCACTTACTTAATCTGTATGATGTTAAGACTTATTTTATACTAGCGACTCACCCTCGCTCTGCTCGGGTTCGTCCTTAGTTACGTTTTAACGTTTAGCTCAGAGATGAGATATTTTCCCGCAGTAAAAACTATCCTATAGGTTGACCCGGATAACCAGCTATCATTATACCAAATTTCAAAATCTATCCAGTAGTTTTCCCGTGATGCGATAACAGACAGACAAACAGACAAAAATTCTAAAAACTAGATTCGGCTCTGTATCGATAATAATGACTGTTTCAATAAGATTTTCAAAAAAAAAAATAATGTACAGATTTGACTCAGAATTTGATATGTATAGATTTAGCTAATGTCACATTTCTCTTTCTAGTAAGGAGAACTGTAGATCCTCTCTTAGGCTTTTGAAAAGTGCCGTTAGACGATAGTGCAACGACCGATTGATCCGTAACACTGGGTCATCTTCAGTTAACTCAAGTTTTTGAAAATTTTAACTACAGATTCCTTCTTACGTGTATAGTATAAAAAAATCAGAAGAATTTGTTCAGTGGTCCATAATGGATGCGTGATCCAATGGTCAAACAGATATTAGGCAAACATGAAGATAGTACCAACTTTAGTATTCAATAAAGGCTAAACTATAATTGTTAATTAGTAAAGAGTCAATTAGAATGAAAGAAAGAAACATCTATTTGATTTTTAAAGACCTCTTCTAAAGAAACCCAAAGAACCCAAAGAAATTTGAATTTTAAAAAGTCAAAAAAAGTAGTAAAATAACATATATTTCAGCACTTTTTTGGATTGTTTTGTAAAGATGCTGATGACATTATTTAGCATTGAAGTTAATTCTATAACTATATTGATTAAAAAAAGGTTATATATACTACTACCAAGAACTTAAAAGTATAAAATATAGTTTGTGGGGAAGGTTATGATATTTAGCATTGTGAAGGAATTTAATTCACAATACGAAATGATAATATGATAATACTAGGGACTCACCCTCGCTTCGCTCAAGTTCAACTCTAGACAAACAAAAACAAATCTATCCCACTCTCGTGGGATAGATTTGTTTTTGTTTCTCTTACAGTTACTTACTGTTACAGTTCTCACTGTACATTTTTCCGGGATAAAAAGTAACTTATTAGTTATTCTGATGTATAAACTATTTTATTGTAAAGTATCATTAAAATCCAATCAGTAGTTTTTGTGTACTAAGATGTATAAGTTAAGATTGTTTTTTAACTATCCCACGGGAACTCTTTAATTTTCCGGGATGAAAAGTAATGTTAACCGGGGATATAAGGTACCACCATGCAAAATTTCATTTAAGTCGGTCCAACAGATTCGGAGATTAGCCCGTACAAACAGACAGAGAAACAAAAAATTTGAAAAAAAAAAAACTGGATTTGTTCTATTTCTCTTCACACATCCCCCTGACTCGGTTTTTAGCATTTTTATTCTATGTACAGAGATTCGACCTCTGCAGTTTTATTATATGTATAGATAATAATTAATAGTACAAACGAATCACTATCAATTTTTCTTCAGAGGGAAAAGGATATACCGTAAAATGGGGTTACTTGGACAGGTTTTTTACTCATTTTTTGAGATAAAAAATGAAAAAATAAAGTTAGGGCAACAAAAACATGTTAATCATACCGACCTAACTTTAAAGATTACATAGTTAACATAAAACATTGAAAATATCTTATACGCACGAAAAAAAAAGAAAAAAAAGTAGTGACCAAATAGCTCCGTTGTTGGGGCTACTTGGACACTAAGTTTCAATTGAAGAAAAACATCCTACTTTGCATGTTAGATGATCAAATTCCTCCGTATACATCTCAAATCCGACATTCGTCTCATCATAGTTGTAAAGGTTTACTCCTTCACTGAGGAAAGGGCAAGTTCAGCGTTAAAAAAGGTTATAATGTCATCGAGGTTGAAAGACGACCTGGACCGCTGATTGTTTGATGTAATCCTGATGATCCGATTATTAGTGGCGATGAAATCTCAACCTGGGGTGTTGTTCTTGAAGACCCGATCCCGTTTGCCTTGTTTATTCAGTTATTTTTTCACCACATTTGGAATTTCTGTCTTTGTCTAGGGGAACCGCATCAACAGCCAGAGTTTTAGAAATCAACTGCTCCTCAGTCTGACTTTAAAATGGTTGGATGTCCAATGAGTCTGGCGTTCTTTCCAAGCACCTTTGGTACTACATTACTTGAAGCACTTTGAAAGTTTTAGTAGCCGTTTTATTTGACATTTCTCCCTTTTCTGTATTCCTAGCTTTTTCCAAATCTTCCGCTTTGAAATTCACGTAGAGTTTTGAGCCTGGAGTTTTTTGATACGTGCGCACCATTTTTAATCACTGAATATCTACCTCTAACAATAAGCAATAGAACTCAAATAAACAAAATATAACCTAACCTCGATTTCACTACACAGAAATGAACACGTTTGCATTCTGTTCAAGTAGCCCCGGGGTGTCCAAGTAGCCCCACTTTACCGTAAGTACTATAAGGGCTACTATACAAAAATTTGGCTTGGAATGTTGGGCCTTAGTGATTTTGATTACTTCTCAACCAGCTGTATTACCACGGATAAAAAGATATTTGAACGATAATATGTGATGAGTGGCGCTTACAGTTCAGTGTTGAGGAAAAAATATATACTATTGTTCAAGGGTCCACGAGGTTTAGCTACGTCATCGACTAATTCGCGTTTGAAGCTAACTGCATAAGGAACTTCCAATATGGTTTCCTTCGCATAGTGAGAGTCTGATCAGTTATCGGTCATGTTTAAAATATATCTTTTTTCACAGCGAGGTGCATTTATACTTAGACGAAATGGATATAAGAAAATGCGATATAAATAAATAAATGTAAAGAAATGGCGATTGAAAACTTGTTAGGTTCTCGCAGACATGCAGGTTACCTCACGATGTATTCTATCACCGAAAGACAAGTGGTTGGAATTGATGTTGGAAATGATTCGCACATGAAAATATCACAGTGCGAGACCCGGGATATGAACCCGCTTCACTCGGTTTCCAAGCGAACGCGTTACCAATTGGTTACCACTGCCAGTAAACCTATACTATAAGGATTTCGTTTTTTTATTGGCATATACAAAATCCTCTTATGATTTTTTTGGATTGATTAGATTTGAATGGATTAAGTTCAGAACTCATACACATGGACAGAACATGTCTCCTAAACTTATAAAATTGGATAAGACTATACCATTTAAAGCACAATATAAGCATCAACACTTATGAATAAATAAAAAACCAACCTACATCCAAATTAGATGTCACACACTTAAAGGAATAATTAATAATGGATTTATTGGCTAGATACTGCCACACTGAATAATATTTTTTATTTAAGCTATAGTATAAGTAACAGAGTCCGCCAATCCGCACTAGGCCAGCGTGGTGGACTATGGCCTAATTCCCCTCGTATTCAAGGGACGCCCGTGCCCAGCAGTGGGACGTTAAAAAAGGGCTGAATACACATAAGTAACAGAGAGTGCTTTTGCATAATATACAAAGAAGAAAAACTGAAGAAGTAAAAGTCATTGTCTGTTTCATTCATTACCATCAATTGAATTGCCATAAATTAGTAATATAGTTTTAAATAAAACTATCTTTTTGGATTATTTCGCGGATTTACTATGATTTTTGGTTCCCGACGTTTTGAGTGCTGTACTAAAGTAACAATGGTCACTGGAGAGACTAAGGTTTTAAATGTCTCAAAGCTCTTAAATGTCAAATATTCGCGTAAATCTAAGAAAGTATTACTAGACATAGTTGTTAGAGACCAAGGCATAAAAGCCTTATAAAAGATCATTTACATGTATGTATCTGGCTAGCAAGACTAAAAATATCTATAAAAGTAATAATATAGTTAGGGAGCAACAGCTATCTTAATATCATTTGCTAAGCCCTATTTTAGTAAATAAGTACAATAATTATTTCAACTTCATTGTAAAGTACCAGATTATTTGTATTGTTAAGATTGTTATATTTTTCTAAATCATATTTCAATCATATTTCATTTATATAAAGACAAGAACAAAACTATCCTAACTCTATAATCTATAGCCTATAATCCTAATTATATAGCCTATAGCCTTATTCAGTTAACGGGCTATCTAATGCAAAAAGAATTTTTCAAATCGGATTAGTAGTTCCTGAGATTAATGCATTCAACCAAAAAAACAAACAAACTCTTCAGGTTTATCATATTATCTATTAATATGCCATAACAGTCAGAAACTTTCTACAGTAATATAACCTCAGTCATTAAAATTAGAAAATAATATTTTTTTAAATATTTAATTTAATATAAATATATGAGTATTGCCATATATATGTGTATTTCTGCATGTTCTTACAGTATTCATAATAAAATATATATCTTTTAAAAATATCAAAGCAAAAGAGAAGATAGATAGAATGTAAAAAAAAAATTGAGAGCATTAGCATCTGCATTCTGTTTGTACTATGTTTTTGTATCAAATGTTAACATTTGGGTAAACCACATATGCCTTAATACTCTTGTGTCATAATTATATATTTAAATTAATAAATAAATTCCCATATATATGGGTAAAAAGCAAATTAAATTTATACAAAATGGTACAAAAATTAACCTAAACTGTCATTTTTAAAACCAATTTTTAAGATATTTAGTACATTCTGTCCTGTTCATCCTAGACTTGTATTGAATTACTAATAATATGTTAATACTAATTACAAATTAATAAAAAAACTAAATAACGTTAGAGTATTATACTTACATGTAAAAGAGCTATGAATCCTGATATCTGTGATAACATGAAATGGTCCATGAATCTTCCAACTTGAGCTGCTTGGCCGGGCTTCAAGAACAACATAAACTCTTCTACTATATCTTTGTGTTCATCACTAAATAGCTGCTCTATTTTTTTATATAAATCTACAGGGTTCTCTATTGCGGGGTTGAAGGTTTTTAAAATTTCTCTAAATTGAACAAACTTGTTGGTCGGCAAGTTGGAGTGTGAAGCAAATCTTGACTGTACTTTTGTGTAGTAGGACCTAACTAGTGCTGGAAATAATATAATTATTAAGTACAAAACATCATATCTATTTAAGTAAATAAATAGTAAAAAGGCTGCAGACAATTTTTATATAAACATAACATAAGTAAACCCAATATCTTAGAACATATAAAATTTGATGATGATTTATGTTTAGCATTTGTTTTTTTAAATGTTGTAAACATCTAGAAAATTTAAGCTGACAGGTTTTTTACTTATATGAATTAATAAGTAATACCACAAATTTTATAAAACCTGCACAGTAATTTTTTAAAATTTTAACAACAAATATATGTACACCCTTGTAACTTGTTTACCTGTTTCCAAAGGATCCTCATCAGTTTTAGGTTTTGCTGATTCCTCTTTCTTTTTATCAATACATTTATTTTTAGTCGCCTCATTCAATATTTCATTAATATTTTTATCTGCTGCCTTCGAAATTTTAGTCTAAAATAAATTATATGGATTAAAAAAATATTATCAAAAAATAAGATGGCAGACATTAACACTCGAACGTAATTCATTTCTGCTTGTTTACTTCGTAATAATTCATAGTTATCGTCATTTAGATATTGCAAACAAATGTCTGAATTATTAGTAAATCAGTAAAGTTAAAGAAATTCTCAACAAATTAAGGATTTATAGTAAAAAGTGATTTAAAATAGGAAGCTTCATCTGACTCACCACGGATTGAAGGGTAGGTTGAATTTCATTAGTTTGGTTAAAATAACTTGTACTGGGCTCTATTTTATTTCCAAATGCATCTTGACTCTCCCTTGTAAATAATATAGGCATAGAAGGCAACATCTGGAAGGTTTGAGGTCCCTTCTCAAAAATCGCAAAACAAAACAATCCAACTCCAATTTGCTTCTCCACACGATATTCACTTTTGTAGCAGAATTAAAACGCTTATAAAATTCTTCCATATGTCACAATAACAGCAGTAAACAATAAATATAATATGAAAACCAAATCATTATTAATTTTAATAAAACTCTAGAAAATATGCCGTCGAAAATATGGAAATATTTTTGTTTGACAGACAACTTGTAACACAACATCAACGACGCGGAGAGGGCGGGAAGAAGTTAGACGTTTCATTTTATGGATTATAAAATATTATAATTTCTTATATAATGCTTCTAGAATTTTAAGATAATATGTTATTTAATAATGATACTTTCTTAATAAAGTAATTTAGTAGAAAATGAAACATTGTAAACATGAAAAGCGAACGTTCGAAAGTTTTGAAAGTCTTACGTACTTATCCTATAAAGTAAACTTTACCAAGTGTCTTTATTTCGTAATATATTAGACAAAATGAATATTTTGATCTTAGATCAGACTGTAATACGTAAGTCATGGAATCATTTACGATTTAAAAACATCAGATTCTTATTTAAAGAATATGTTTAATGGTAAAAATATAGGCATTAAATAAACAACTACACTTCAACAAAACTAATAGTAGAAAGTATGCATCTACTTCATCATAATTATTTTCATATTGTATACAAAATATCATTTATACACATTTTATAAAATGAAATCTAAAGGCCGTTTTGTAATTAATTTTAGACGTCAATTAAATAATAAAATACTCAAAATTATTATTATATGTTGTTTATCTCTATAGATTTTCATATGCCGTAGGTTTTCATATCAAATTTTAAATAAGTCTTTACAATCGTACCTTATAAATGAATTCAGGATTTTGTATTCATGATGTTAACGGGATACTTTTCACACAGCTTAGTAGTATAAATTATTAATTTGAATACACAGCCGGAAATGTCGATAGTTTTTTGATGGACAATAGGCGGTAACTAATAGATTAATATCAAGAATTTTTTAAGATTACCTACTTAATCATTATTTTCTAAATAAACTATTTCTATACAAAAAATACGGTGTTCAATAATTATAATTCATGATTCTTACCTAATTATAAATTGAAACAGCGCACAATCGCATGTTTTAATTTAGAAGTGCTGTCGACTGCGAAACATTTATTTAGATGAATGATAGTAGTCTAGACTGGATATTTTCAATGGTTAATATAAGTTAATTATCTTACTAGCAACCTGCAGGTGTCGATAGCATTTCAGTCGATTTTGAGTAAAATTCTAAATGCTTTGTTAATTGTAGGTAAACTTTTTCAAATATTCCTTTAAACAATAAGAAATACTTAAAGTGATTGTACAAATTTAAGTAGATTAAAATTTATTACCTATCTTAGTAGAGTACGTAGCATTTTGCAATAGCCAATATTTCATGGGTCGCAGAGTTGCTGTGAGAAAGAAGGATAAACAAACCCACACAGTTTATCATTTAAATTATTAGTAAAACTATTTTAAAACGGTTAAAACTTCAAAATGTAATCTTTAATTTCATATCTTCCTACGTACCTACTTAGATAGGTAGGTACGTAATATGTCTGCCTATTAAGTATAGGAAAAGTTTATAAAAAAGAAATTATATATTTTAAAATAGCATTTTAACCGTCCCTGGTGCATGTCTATGCCATAATATATATATACTCTTTGTGAATAATTCGTGGAGCTATAAGAGTGCTAAGCAATTATCTATAAACACGAAAGTGTGTCAGCCAAGTTCGCTTCTCTAATAAAATAAGCGAAATCTAACTGTATTATGTATACAAAGTTATTTCGAAGTTCCTTAAAATATAGCTCTTCTCATGCACAACGTTCTTCAATTGCTTTAAAAGAAAATCTTTTATGTTCTTTACTATTCTATATTGCAACTTGACAAGTTTTTCCTAAGTAGTACTTATCTAACAAGTTCTTTGGTTACGAATTTGGCTTTCTTACACATTTATGTTTTTGGTGTATATTAATTATTAGAGTGCTAAGCTAGACATAAAAGAGTGTATCTAAACGTATTACTAGCGTACATTCTTCAGTCTTTTTTGTTTCTTCAATTTTCATCATTTTCTTTATAAGCATACATTTAGCGGTCCTCCAGTTTTGACTTGGCCTTCTCTAACAGGTACTTAGTCTTCAGAAAACCTTCGGATACTTTTCATTTCGTCATCACTTACCCTTTCACTATGGGCCTACAAGTTAGATCATACTTACGATTTTTTTTAATTTTCGTACATTATTTTTTTACCTACCCCAACGATGTATCATTACGAACATGGATTAAGAAATATGCAAAAAAACCAGCCAAGTGCGAGTCGGATTCGCGAACGAAGGGCTCCGTACCATTGTCTATAAAAACGGCAAAAAAATCATGTCTGTTGTATGGGAGCCTCTCTTAAATATTTGTTTTATATTATTTTACTATTTATTTTTAAGGTATATATAACTAAATATTCTGTGAATATTTCAAGCGTCTACTGTCGCCGTTATCAATATCGAGTAAAAACGAGCAAAAAAATTACGTTTTTTGTATGGGAGCCCCCTTAAATAATTATTTTATTCTGTTTTTTAGTATTTGTTGTTATAGCGGCAACAGAAATACATCATCTGTGAAAATTTCAATTATCACGGGTCATGAGATACAGCCTGGTGACAGACGGACAGACAGACAGACAGACAAGCAGACGGAGGGACAGCGAAGTCTTAGTAACAGGGTCCCGTTTTACCCTTTAGGTACGGAACCCTAAAAACCATAGTGGAATCGTCGTTGATAAATAAATATTCATAATATTCAATAGATCTAAACCATTTTTGACAAGACTTTAACAGTTAGTTTAACTCTAACTAAGTTTAACGAGAGTTAAAGTTTAACTTATCAATAATATCACTCAAATATGTTTTGTTTATCGTTGTTGTCTAGTAACCACATCGATTTTATCGTTTTGCATTGTGGCGTCGAATGGGAGCAAGGCACATTGTATTTTAATTTCTCACGAGAAATAATGAAATATTCAAAGGCGTACTATCGATTATTATGAAAAAATTGAAATTTATATTGTCTTCAGTTACTTCAACTTAGTCCTAATTTCTATCGCTTCTATTCGTATTTATCGCATATATAAAGATGGCATCTATATTCCCAACCGGACTTCGAAATGGGGTAAGTTAAATAAGCTTGCTGTTATATTTTTGTTATTCTTCAAAATATTATACTAAATACTTAAAATATTGTTCATATTAAAATTAAAAATCAATTTGCCTATTGGTTATCATAAAGAAACATCTTATCTGGATTGAATAAGAACTGCTTAAAATACAACACAATTATAATTAAGAACAAATGGAATTGTATACTAGAATTAAGTAATATTTCGTTTCCGAATTTTATTGGCCTTGTTTAAAGGAAATCAAATGTGCATTTTCCATTCTACATAAATCAGACTTTAGTTCGAATCAACACGCAATCTAACACGGTCGAAGTTAACTTATTTAGATTATGTTTATTTATTCTTGTTAATTTTGTGTATATTATTTGGTATGTCAAATATGGAGGAAAATAAATCGGGTGATAATGAACGTCAATCGACTAAAGATATCAACATAGACGATCTAAATAATGGAGATGCATCAACAGAAGTTTGTGAAGCAGTAAAATTTATTTTTAAACTTTAGTGTAGTAAAACTAGCCTTTTTGTGTTTATTTACTTTATAAAAACAATGCTGTTATTGTGTATAAAACAAAAGAAATTAGTGCGTTTAAAGAGATGTGTACCTATAAGAAATATATACCTATAAGTTCTCATATTTAATAGTTTAGAATATCTTAATTAGAATACTGGACAGATTTCAAATTCTGAATTAAAATATCGATTGGAGTAAATTAAAAGTATGCATTAAGCTCTACGTTCTACGAGTACGTGTAGATTTACGTATCTATAAAGTGGAAGTCATATTTTGTAGTTGATATTAATATTATTACAATATTTATTTGCTTGTCTTCAGATATTTCGTATACTTTAATATTAGGCCAAAGCAAGAGTAGTTTTATTTTGTCTGCTTAGTGCTTATTATTAAAATTAATATTATTTTACTTTATAAGATTTCTTTTCTAAATCTAATGCTATTTATTTTCAATGATCGATGATCTTTGACAAATACGTGTTGGCTTAAAATAGTTGTGACCTTTTGATAGTTGGTACAAAAAGAAAAAAGTCCCGTAAAAGAATGTTTTCTTCTTTTTGTTTTACCAGAATTTTCGAACTATCCGGGCAACTTCCCCAATTTAAAAAAAATCTTATCCAGCCTATTACGTGTATTATAAATAAAAAGTTTTTAAGAAAAAAATAAAAACCGACTTCAAAAAAAGCACTAAAAAGAAAAAAATAACTGATTGGTAGTTTTTATTTACTATAGATACCTAATCAGATATTTTCGAAGTCGGTGTGCTTTGATTTGTACCAGCATACATACATAGAAAAATACCAATCGAATTGAAAACTTCCTCCTTTTTGAAGTCGGTTAAAAAAGTTAGCTAAATCGGTCATTGTCGCCATTCTCAACTGATGCACTAACTAAGGAACAGCAATTCATATTTATTTCTAGAACAAAGTAAAATAAACACAATACCTTAATGAGAATAAACAATATCCCCAAATAAGTAACTTAATGAATATAACGGAAATAGCACACTTTTTTATTAATTAATATTATTTTTTCAGATAAAGGGTCTTGACGCAAATCGCTATGCCACGAAGAAGACTGTGGCGCAGGGAATGCTTGACATTGCGCTATTAACATCGAATGCATCTCAACTAAAGTATGTGCTTCAAGTTGGACCGAAACACGGGTTTTATACGTTGCTCGTTGTTCTCATCTCCATTTCTATTGTATTGCAGGTATATATGTTTGCTAAGTACATACTTATTATATTTTAGTATATTATTTTTATATGTGACCGTCATGGGTACGATCCGCGGTCGCGGGTTTGATTCCTGCAGGGAGTGAATTATATATATTGCCCATTCATACAATTATCTTCATCTTGAGATAATACTGTAATATATAGACTATTTCTCTGATAGAAATTATACATAATAATATATATTATATATATTTTCTTCATATACTAATATAGGTACTTGTAATAAATAATATAGGTAACAATAATTAAATAATAAATCATCATGAATATAAAAGTCGATACCTAATTTCACCTAAACGTAATTCAAGGTTTGATGCATTATTTTTGTTTTAACATCTCATTCATTAATTCAACGAAAATTAGCCTCTCATATAACTATAAAAAGAAATTTAAATGTTTATAACTGAACAAAGTTCGAAGGATTTTACTTGGCCAACCCAGTTATTAAAGCAAATTTTATTTTTGTACATTATTCATGTGTGGTTTTGCGATAAAATCGGTTTACTTATTCATATTGTATTCAGCCCTTTTTAAAGTCCCACTGCTGGGCACGGGCCTCCCTTAAATATAAGGAGGATCAGGCCATAGTCCACCACGCTGACCAAGTAGATACGGGTTGGCGAACTTCACATGTTTTTTGAAAACTACTTATTCATTTTATAAGTAAGATGTGTAAGATAAAAGTATTTTAGGTGGCGATGGGATTTGTACTACTAACACTAAATTTGCTACGCGACTGCCGTTTCCACTATCCACAACACCGGACGTCCGCTCTCAATATTAATTATGTTACTATGGCATCAGCCTTCATTATTACAGTCTTAAATGTTCTCGTTTCTGCGTTTGATCCATCACTTGCAAGATATCTTGAATTTGACTATGATTAATAATATTTAATTGTTCATTGTTACAAAAGTTCGACACATTTTATATTTTACTAGCGACTCACCCTCGCTCCGCTCGGGTTCGTCCCTACCTATGTTTTAACGTTTAGTATAGATTTCTCAGAGATGAGATATTTTCCCGCAGTATAAAGTATTCTATATGTTGACCCGGATGACCAGCTATCATCATACCAAATTTCATCAAAATCCCTAGAGTCGTTTTCCGTGATGCCGTCACAGACAGACAAACAAAAATTCTAAAAACTATAGATTCAGCTTCTGTATCGATAATAATGTCTATTTCAATAAGATTTTCCAAAACAAAATGATGTACAGATTGAGCTTAGTTAGAATTGTATTATATTATTATGTATAGATTTTCTTTCTACAACTACAACTTTCATTGTTTTATTGACAACGTGTAACATTTAATTTAATGAAAATATTAGTATGTATGTTATTATAGTATTTAGGAAAATGTGTCTAATTACATTCATGAAAATCATGATATTAGATAAATATTAATTTTCAAAATTTGAGATCGCTTGAAATATTTTTCTTAGGGTAAGTTCGGGAGTCGCGGTCGAATGTGAAAGCGACCCCGTGGCCCTGTCTTTTGCAATAGGGATCACCGTGGTGGTTTTAGTGGGTATTCTGTCGCGCTTCTCGCGGCAGGAGTCCCACATACCCCACGCGCCTCCCACGCTCGGGTAAAGGGGTTTTCCCACGAATCAAAAAAAAAGGGTAAGTTCGGGAGAGACGCCTATAAGGGAGAGATGCCTACTAAATTTAAAAATTAAAATTTTGCGTGATCCGGAACGCATCCATAATACATCAAAGTTAAAGTCAGTCTGGAAGATTTTACACAAATACATATTACTTTTAATTAATATATTAATTTGTAAAATAAGGTAAATGTAGTTAATATATACGTTAGAATATAATCTTTGAGATAGTTTGCAGTATTTTTTTTTCCTAAATTCAACCAAACATTGTGATCTTGTTTTGTTAACAATCCACCATTTTGTATTGTAAATACTTTAGGGCAGTGGCGTAGCGTGCACTTATGCCGCCGGGGGCCGAAGTCAAATTCGCCGCCATCTTATTAATTCAATTAATTTAAGGCCAATAAATCGGGACCATTTCCGATTAATAACTTGGCAAGCGATTCGACCACATCAAGTGAGAATTCAGTTTATTATGGATTAATCATTTAACAATAAGGCCCAATGCTTTTGCTATTCCAAATCAAGAAGCATTTAATTGCGCAAAATAGGTTAAAATCTATAATGCTACAGGTCCGGGATCACAAATTGTTTGGAAATTAAATGACGGCGATCAAAGAAGAAACTGTAAATCACATGTGCTTCAAGAAGTTTGTAAGATTATAATATGAGAGTACAATATGCTTGATAATTATGCCATGTTATCTGCTGTCTGATGGAATGGTGAAAAGGTTAAACTAGAACTTGGAACGGCATCTAGCAAAGGTTGTGACTTGTGGATAGAAATTAAAGAATTAGGTTGAACATTTACCATTAATATATAATTCATTCATCGTAACGAACTGCCGTACACGAAAGTAATTTACATCAGCTTATACTATCGGCAGTCTGCTACGCATATGATCGGGGGAGATCCCCAGAAACATTATACCACATATCCTAGTGACGTGAGAAAAGTAGCGCAAAACGCCTGCAACAGCAGATGCCTGCCATGGCGATCACAGTAGGTAGTAAGGCTTTCAGTCTCGTTATATTTGCGAGTCCCGGGAAAAAAAATCGAGACTCGATATGGTCTCGAAATTCCCGGGAAAAACGAGACTTTCGAGACTACTTCAAAAATAGGTTTCATACTCATAGACTAGGCAGTTAGGCAGTCGATATAAGGTATTTCAATAAAGTACTTTATCAATCATACTGTTACAAACTCAAATAAAATAAAATTACCGGTTTTATATGGAAAAAGCAAAACGAAAAAAAATAATTATTAATTATATATTTAATCAGTCAAAGTAAGTACCATTGTTATCAGCTATGCACTTATTATATTTTATTCCTTGCAAGAAATTGTCCAAATTCCGGAAAAAGGCGGTAATCTGTTGAAGCAAGATCCGGGGAGTATGGTGGGTGTCGGAGACATTCCAATCGCAGCTCCTCTAATTTAGCGACTGTCTATTGTGCAGTGTGTGGTCTAGCGTTGTCCTGAAGCAACAGTGGGTTAGACCAATTGACCAGTCTCGCTTGTTTAATGGCTAGCTTTTCCATAATGGTTTGCATTTATTGCCAGTACAGATCTTCCCAGATCTTAGAAAGCTGTAGTGGATGACACCAGCACTGGTCCACCAGACATTTACCAGTACTTTTTTCTGAATTAACTGTCGTTTGGGGCAGGATTTCTCCTGGGTTCAACCATTGTGATGAGCGTTTCCGATTATTGTACAGGATCCGATGCGATTCAAAATCCCTTCGTTATTGTGACGGTTGAGTAATGTAACGCAGCACTCGACGCGTGCTTGTTATGGGGCTTCATCAATTCATCCGGTACCCATTTTCCCAGCTTTTTCACTTTTCCAATTTGTTTCAAATGAATTAATTTAGCTTAATTACTCACATCGAAGCTTGCCGCTAACTCTGAGATGGTTTGCGATGAATCTGTTGCCACTATCACTTTTTAATTATTAATTGTCAATTAGGCTCTTCGGCCATCCACGGGGTTTGTTCTATAGGTCAAAAATTCCAGAACAAAAACGTTGGAACCAAAACCGGGTTTTATTTTACAGTAGCTTCCCCATATACGTCATTAATCCTTCGAGCTGTTTCTGCAGCGCTGGTGCCACGGTGGTATTTTAAGTTTTCCATATTGTAAAAAGAGTGATGTCCAAGGAAAATCAAATAGCGCGAAAACAAATGAATCTCTAAATTCGAAAAACAAATACACGAGCCTAAAATTGAAATAAATTTGAATTTGGAATTCCTAATCAAACGCAAGATATAGATATTTTAGATCAAAGTAGCCAGTTCGACAAAATGCCAATTTCATATGTAAGGACCTAATATTTATGAGTTTTTTCATTTTTACAGTGGGTACGTAAAAATAAAGAGTATTTATTTAATGTACTTTCAGATAGAGAGGATCCGATTTTATAACAAAAGTAACCCGCGTTAGAAAAAGCCCTCTCTGCTTCTACGCTAGTATTAGATAGGGGATAGAGATTAGATAGTTATATAGTGATGTTTTAGTATTTCCTTCTGTTGACTTATCCTAAGTTTCATTTTATAGTGCTGCCACATATTGTATGCCGCAACCAGAATAAAAAATCTTAAAAAAGTAAAGTCTCAAAAGTCTCGTTATTCCCGAGACTGGTGGTAGCAGTCTCGAGTCTCGAAAATTCGAAAAAATCGTCGAGACTCTCGAAATTTTCGAGACCGAGACTCCCGGGATGAAAGCCCTAGTAGGTAGGCTTACGAAGCGGGACGTGAACAAAGCCACAAACAGCCCCAAACACCGATAAGCCTGGTGAAGCTAAAAGTGAAAATTACAAGGAAGACAAATAGGACAGGAGCCGACACGGGACAGGTTATTACACCAAACCTCTCACCAACCAAAGAAACCAGACACCACATGCAAAACGCCTATATATAGCGGTTGTGAGAGAAACTGGGAAAACGCACCTTACAACATGTGAAATATCAGACAAGCCTTTCGAACTTGGAAACGAGGGTTTGCTGAAAGCATTACAACATCAGAATACATTAGGGGCAACAAACCATGGAGCAACGCCGCCAATCACATGGCGCTCTATAATGTGAAGCACGGTCTCGTGCAACTAGAAAAGTTGGAAGAAGGAAAAACCAAACCCCTTAAATAGGGCTATAATATGCTACAATGACTAAAGATGATAAGACGAAGAGTTAATCAGAACGCTAGCATCCTAAACCAAATGTGCCAGCATAGGAAGCCAAAGAAACCAATCGGGAAGCTGGCAACCTACACCAATAATGTCAGGAATCTCACACCAACATCACCTGAGAGCACCGTGAGAAAAAGAGGAAATCTCCCTCTGGCATACTACACCAAAAATGCCAGCATTCTACGCAAAGAGGACCTGAAAGCGCAGTACTAACTTATAGCACAACTGCTCTCAAAGCTCTTAAAAGTTGCAACGTTGGGCTCATTTAGCCCGAATTAAAATAAAAAATCTCAAATAATGGCAAGGAAAAAGAGTATGTGGTGTTCGCATATTCCATGAAAAACGTTCTCTCTGAGGCGTTCTTTGAGGTAAGGTGAAGTATTGTCAACTTCCCAACTTCGGGATGTTACTGACAATTTCTTAAAGAATTATTATCTCTGGTCTAAACTGGGACTCGAACACAGAATATTCTCAAAAATATGTATTTTCAATTTTATACTAACCAAAGTTAATCGTGGAAAAATAACCGATCAGTAATTACAAAAATGATGCAAAACATTTGCTTTTTGTTTAATAATAACTATAACTACCTACTCCTTATCACACTAAAATAACTAAATAAATATAACTGTGTGTTATAATTTTGCATGTTTTCCACTTTTCACGCCTTTTGCGTATGAAGATTCACCCAGGGCGGAAAGGTTTTTTTTTTAATTATTTATTATTAGTCTTCGAATAAAATGACTAAACTTCCGAGTAAAATTAAATGGACGAAAGATGATGATGACGTCAAAATTTTAAAGATTTCGTTTGAGCCATTTATTTATGAGATCTTATAATTTAGTAAATAATAACAATGATGTTATAACCTCGTTGAATAATAAAAATAAGTAGTTCTTCTTTGTCAAGTTTTTTTTTAATTTTTTCGCACCGTTATATTTCAAAAGTAAAAAGTCTTTCGTAATCATAGTCCAGTAGCTTATATAGGGGGCGGCATGATCAGAATTCCTATTCAGCAATGAAAATTACTTAGCAATAACCCGATAGAATGTGTTGGTAGTGATTTTTGTGACAAATAATTAATTTTCTCTATTTCATGTTGGTACACAATATTTATTGTGAAATTTTGCCGCCACTTTAAAAATGCCGCCTGGGGCCGCGGCCCCTACCGCCCCCCGCACGCTACGCCACTGCTTTAGGGTATGTTCAGATTCGATAGACATCTCTCCCTAATGATCGGGAGAGATGCCCAATGATATTTCGGGGTTAGATGCCCAGTATATTAATTGGTTCCCCCCCCAACGTGCGTTCACCTTGTTGTGGTGGGGGAGCTCATTAGCGTCCAGCAGTTCAGCCGGGCGCTACTTAAGGCAGTGGTAGCCCAGTGGTAACGCGCTCGCTTGGGAAACCGAGTGAAGCGGGTTCAAATCCCGGGTCTCGCACCTCTAATATTTCTTGTGCGAATCATTTTTAACGTGATTTCCAATTGCCTTACGGTGAAGGAAAACATTGTGAGGAAACCTGCATGTCTGAGAGAACCTAGCAAGTTTTCGAAAGACATGTGAAATCCGCCAACCCGCACTTGGCCAGCGTGGTGGATTATGGCCTGATCTTCGTCGTATTGAAAGGAGGTCCCTGGCAGTAGAGGGCTGAATGTATACAGGTCAACCGGGCGCAAAGCCAAGAAACGCACTGGAGATGGTCCACTTTGCTGGGTACTGTGCTATGCGGGATGCTCCTGGTACTTCTCTGATGGCAGAGTGGACCGTGGAAGTGGACTGCAACAACCTTATGGTTGTTGCAGTCTGCTTCGGCAGGCCTGTCGTTGGGGTGCCCCATTAAGACGTGGGAGGTTTTAGTGGGTAATACTAGCTTTTCTAGCCAGCGAGTCCTACGTAACCACCTGTACATCTGTACAAATATAAATTGTCCTCACACTTGTGAAGAGTATTATAGCACCACTAAGAAGAAATGCGACTGATTACAGTGAAGACTGCATTGAAGATTTAAAAAAAACATATTTTAATCTAAAGTATATTGCACGATTGTTCAAATTTTAATCTGAATGGCAAAAATAAACATTGAATTAAAATAATCTATGCGTATTTCATGTAGTATCTTACATATTATATAATTAATATAGGCTACTCTCCCGGACTTACCATATAATATACATATGTAGGTACATAATATAGGTATAAGATATTTGTAGTGGCAATATTTTCTTTTAATACATAGATAATATTGTTTTAGCTTCTCGTTGGATTATTATTCGTAGTAATCGGGGGTTTGGACTTGAATGATGACGACGATCAACCTTCCGCTATTATCCTTAACGACGTCATTGTTATATTCATATTCGTTATTTCTGTAATAAATATCGTTATATCTGCATTTGGTATAGAATATTCAAATAATCCATTGATACTCGAACGATTAAAATACATTAATAACGAATATTTAAGAAAAGGAAATACTACTTCGAGCTAATATCATTAAATTTGAAATATTTTTATTGTAACGGCGCAGTGACTGCTTATAATTAATACCTAGCAATTTTATACGTCTTAGTTTAATACTATACATTTGTATGATATTATATAAAAGTCCTTTAGCTTGATCAATCTTTAGTATATTTCATGTTTTCTTAACATAACTTGTTGTTTCGAATAATGTTGTTAGCGAGTTGCCAAGCAGTCGATGTATAACTAAAATTATTTTGGTTTACGTGGAAAAATATTTTGTCAAAAAGTACCAAATTTGTCTTTTGACTTTCCCTTTTTTGTAATATGGTTAAAACGATAAAAACGTTTTTATTAATGCAGGCGAGTGCGGGCGTTTTGGCCTTAATTATATCATCAGCCTTGAATGGAGAAAATAATATAAAGCAGAAGAAAATTGCAGATTGGCTTTATCATATTTCAGTGGGTATGATGACTGGTGTAGTCTTTTGTGACGTCATAAAAATGACTTTTGGCCTCGATCCTGCACTTTCTCAAGAAGATTATTTTAGTAATTCGTCAGCGATGCATATATTTAACAAAATCTTAAAAACATAAAAAATCTATACCTACTGATATTAGGTTTATTATAAAGCTATGTGTTTTGGTTTTGTTATTATTTTTTGTATATTTGATTGTTAGTTTGAAATTTTGAAAGTATCCGTATTTGAAAAATTCTTCAAGCATTAAATAGTGTATACATATGTCTATGTAACGTATGTACATATTATGTCTGACAAAAGCGTAAAAACTAGACTTAGGTAAACTTAAACTACGCGAGCGGAGCTGTAGGTTATAGCTTGAAAGCAATGTAACGGCATAATATATTTTTTACACTATGATTATATATTATAATGATATATAATAAGGAAAAATACACATAGATATTACCTGTAATAATATTAAAATTTATGATTTTAGCTACTCTGAAATAAGTAGGTATCTAATTCAAGAATTAAACGCTATGTGTGTACCCACAAAACATTATATAGATAATAAAGAACATGCATTTAAATAATTGCCAATAATTTTAATTTTTAATTTCCAGATTTTATATTATATTTTTTTTTGTTTATTTATTTTTGTTTTTATTTTTAATTTTTTAGGTTCTTTCAGCGATAGCCTGTGCAATTCTTGGTTGTATTTTTAATATTAATCATCAGCCCCACCAACGCAGCGCCGAAATATTGAATAACACTTCGTTAATGTTCAAAGTTGTAGCTACAACATTAAACGTTGTTATTTCCATTTTTTATTCTATGGCTACCGATACTACACTTTTATAGATTTTATTTTAAGTTTTATTTTTTAAATATTTATTTTTTTGTTTTTTATTCGTGCTTTTATTGTCTATGAATATATTGTCAATTTTCGCTTGTGAATTTATATTGGGAACCTGCCGTTGTTTATTATCTATAAAGATATTAACTTTGTAAAAAAGATATAAATGTCTAGATAATAATTTAAATTTTAAGGTAACAAAATATGAATCAGTAAGTACCTACTGTTCACAATTCATCCGATTTTAATTTTAAATAATTGTAATTACTTCACATTATTATTATTAAGCATTCTTTAATATTAGATTTATTAAAAGATTTAAGCAATTGTTTAATATTATAAATACTCAATAAAATAAAATATTTACATATATATATATTTTGACTTTAATTTTAAGTACCTAATACTTACTAGTATAGGAATTAGGAAATATTTTTGCATTTGTGTAGTGTATTATTTTTCTGTACAAGTTTAATTTAACTATGGAGGGTAGAGGGATAAGTACCGTCTGTATAACTGAAAAAAATAGCGCTAGGATGTATACTTGGCTTTGCTCTGGTTTGTTATGGTAATGCACATGCAGTGACGTTTTCAGCTTTTTTAAGGATTTTTGTATTATAAAGTATAGTCGAAGTAGTTGTTTCTTTTGTGTATTTGTATGTTATAGATGGCGGCATAAAATGAACGTTAATAATCCTTAGGATTAACCTAATACTGGAGGAACACATAATATATATATATATATAAGTATGCAATATGAAAGTTTTGTGACAAATGAAAGATTAGTTGAAAATAACGAATTTTAATGAAAAACATGAAAAATAGAACTAACCCTGTTGCCAGCCGACATGTATTAGTAGGCCGGACCGACTGAAATCTTATTCTGGCGACGACAAATTTTTTTACATAGCTTATGTCTCACGAAAGATTTTAGACCCAGCCGTAGCACTACTTTAAACTGTATCCCACTATCAAATTTGGTAAGTTTTGCATCACAAAAAAGTGTGTGTCAGCTCCGACGTACGACTGGAGTTTATTCCTATAAGAAACAGAATGTTGGATAATTTAAAATATTTAATTTTATTATTATTTCAATGATATCACTTTGCTTATTGTGTTTCGCTCATCAAACCCTTTCATTTGATATCCATATCATGGGGGTGCATAAAAAAAGCAGTCCGCGATCTTTGGGAGTCTGCCATATTCGATTTACAATGACGTAAAATGTAACGCTTTTGAATTAACGCTTATCGGGGGCCTTATATGAAAATCGATTCTTCAGGAGTAAACTCTAATAAAATTCAAAATAGTCGCAATTAATTTTATATATCAAATTCACTGCAACAAACGAATTTTATGATATAATATTCTTAAGTTACGCAAAGAACAGAGCAATTATTCCAACATATAAATTTTAAAGGATGGGCTTTATTAAAGGTGTCCCTATAGATCGGCCAATGGGAGAACTGGTGGAGACGTAAGAATTTTCTTCTAGTTGTGGAGCAAAATAAAAAAATAGATTATATTACATTATTAACTCCTCTCTCTTTTTGTATTCCCCATTCTTTGCCCATTGTTCTCATTCCTGAGTTATATTCTGTCCTCGCTGCCCAATCCATGTCTGGTTATGCGATTCTTTAACACCCGTAACACTTTGTGTGGGTGTTATAAGTTATTACTGTGATATCTCCTTTTTGAAGTAAAATTTGTTTACGCACGCTTGACTTGGGGAGTAAGATGGTGAATGCGTTACGAAAAGTGTAAATGTAACGTTACGAGCGAGGCGGACGTTTGTTGCCATGGCAACCGTTGTTATTGCCTGACAAAAGATGTATAATATTATATTCTTTCTTTAAATGATATTCTATAAGTATATAATTGTAATATTATGCCTAATATGCGTTATTTTTAGTATCTCACCTATCCTAATTATTTAAAACATAAATTGAATTTCATAAAGGGTACCGATAACCTATAGAAGTTTTACTTCTTGCGCGTGTACACATTCATACATGCACTCTTTAATTTTTTTATCTATTTTGTAACTTCAATATGTATCTTCAACGATGATTCTATTATCTGAGAGTTCCCCTAAACAGGGCTGCAAGGCCACTGTGGAATCATTGTAGCTACTCTTCTTTTCTTACTTCCCAAGTATCATAGATTAGACTTTCATCCACCATTGGATCATCTTTCTTATATAATAAAATTAAAACCTGATCTGTACATATTATATTTTATACATAATACAGTTATGTCTTTTCCAAACACTAAACCTCGCCTTCTATTAATTATTATAATTTTAAGAAAGTGAACTTGACAGGATTTACTTGTTCTATTGATTCTGTCATTGATTTAAGATGAAACTAGCATGAAAACATGTACCCTACATTAAAGAAGAAAAAAAAAAACAAATAATATCCGCATATAGTGCCTGATTGGTGCCACACTAGTGTCACGAGATATATAGATAAAATATGAGACTATGGAAATATTTTTGAAGTTATACTCCTTTTGGCTCGTTTGGAAAAAATTACGAGAGTAAAATTTATATGATGCGCGCGCACACCTACAGCCAAAAAGCGACATGATGAAGTTAGCTGAAAGCGACTTAATGAAGTTAGCTGCCTTCCTTTTACAAACAGAGTTGTGACATACGGGATGAAATCTTTAGCTATTTTAATACTTCTTTTGAGAGGTTTTTAAAAAATTATGAGAGTAAAATTTTTATGATGCGCGTGCACACCGACAGCCAAAAAGCGACATAATGAAGTTAGCTGATAACTGTTGCCGTGGTAACCGTTGTTATTGTCTGACAAATGATATATACATAGTACTATATTATTTCCTTAGCTATTTTTGTTCTTCACGTTACACGTACACACACACGTTTTTTTTGGTTGGACTGTACAATATATGACATCGATTCAAGGGGGGGAGACAGGGTGGAGGAGGAGAGGAGGGGTAAAAGGAACTCCCCTTTAAAAGGAAAACCCGCGGAGGCAAATAGTTTTCGAGATATTCAATTTTCAAAATTTCGAATTTTGAGGTTAAATTTTTGTAAAAACAACTTTAAGCATTGGATTTAAGGTTCAATTTACATTGTTGTATATTTCAACTTTCAACTGTAATAAATAGGTACCGGAAAAAGTGGTTAGGTACGGATTAAGAAAAAAGGTCTAAAAGTTCTAGTCGTTCTGGCACTCACCGGCCGCTACCGCGGCACGCTCGCTTCGCTCGCTCGGCTCGTGCGTTATGAAAACTGTTCTGACCTAACCTAACCAACCTAGAAAGAAAGAAAGGGTTCTGCCAAAAAATAACCTAAACCTATTTTGATAAAGCTTTTCTGTGTGGAAATACTAAAACTGACTAAAAACTAAAACTGACATTTCAAATTCGTCGGCCTAATTCGTTAACCTGCTAAGTCCATTTTTGAGCAATTTTACTTTTTATGCCGGTCAAAAAGTTCAGACGATTACCTACATTATATTAAAGGAATAGCAACGATATCAATATAAAAAGGTTAGAAATATCACGCCCGAAAACCTGCTTTCGTTAAAGTAGCATATTTACACAAAGAAAAACTGCTAAATCCTATAGGGGCCTCAGTTTTTGACTGAAAATGTTCACTGACTCACATGCGATGTGGCATAGTTCAAAGTTTTATCATGATTTATAGTTAAATATTTTGTTTTATTTAAATCAATTCTTTATAAAACAGAATAAGGATGAATGGTGACCTTTACCACAGAGGAGGTCATTACAATGTAATCCTTCTGAGATTAGTGACTGAACGCATTTGCACCAGAATCGATGTAAAATTGCTGCACGGAAGTTTGAGGACTTGTAGGAAGTATAAAAGACTCTTCCATCTAACTATCATGCGTATTATGACAATTTATGTACCTGTGTACCCATGAGTAGTACCAATGAGAAGAAATTAAATTAAATTACAACTTTATCGAGCTATTAATGAAATCATAGAAAAACATCAAGAATTCAATATACCATTGTAGGCCTACCTCGTCTTCGTCGATTATTCAAAAGCGTTTGAGAGCATATCACATAATGCTGTTTTAAATGTTCTTCATTGCCAAAAAATAGAATTTACTTACATAAATTTGCTCCAAATTATATACGCCCATAGCACAACTAGCATCAAAACACACACAATCGGTCCTTCTTTACACATTTAAAAAGGTGTTAAGCAAGGAGTCACCTAAACTTTTTACGAGCGCATTAGATGAAGTTTTCAAAAAACTGGCACCTGGGACAGACAGGAAACAGCTGGGAACGCGGAGGCATTGATGTCGGTGGAGCGCAGTTAACAAACTTTTGCTTTGCTGACGATATTGTCTTGTTTTCTTCAACAGCGAAAAGACTGGAGCTAATGTTACAACAACTTAGTGATGTAAGCTTTGAGGTTGGACTAAAAATGAATATATTGAAGACCAAGCTGATGTCTAATAGCACCCAGAGCCGCCTAAAAGTGAACGGAGAGGAAGTACACTATATTCAAGAGTATATTCATTTGGGCCAGATAGTTTCTTTTTATTCCAGACAAGACAAAGACCTATCAAGAAGAATTGAAAATGTCTGGAGGAGCTACTCGTCCATGAAAGATCTTATGAAGGGTGACCTTCCATTGTTACTAAAGCGACAACTTAAGGATAAGTGCATACTTCCCATACTGACATACGGAGCTCAGAACTGGTCTTTGACAGACACTCAGATGTTAAAACTCAGAATTTACCAACGTACAATAGAGCGTAGCATTTTAGGCGTTAAATTAACTGATTTTCTGACTGAGGTTCGAAATGTTCCAAAACACATATCACTGACGTGGCTTAAAAAGCCAAAAATCTTAAATAGGACTGGGCTGGCCATGTCTGCCATATGCCTGCAGAACTGTGGGCCAAAGTGACCACAAAGTGGAACTCTGAGACAGGAAGGCGGTGTTGCGGCAGACCACGAACTAGATGGTGAGATGAATGGGACAAATCCCATCTAAATTAGCCTATTTTTGCGGGATGATGTAGGCTAACAGTAACAATTTTATATTTTACCAAAGTTTCAAACTTAAATGACTAATTTTTGAGGGTTGTTAATTTAAAGTATTTAGAATATTGTTTATGTGTCATTTTCTAATATTTAATATTCTAATTGCATTGATCTGATTAAAAACGTCTTAACTAATTTACATTCCATACCTATTCATTTAAGTCTAAAAACTGCTATGTCCTTAACCAAATTGGATCTTCACAACGAAAAGCTGCTAAAAAATTGTTTTCTTTAATTTACTGAGCTGTGCATAAGATATACTACTATTATCACTTTCAAAATATCAAGGAAAGTTATAGGAACCAACGGTATTTTTAGAATTTTGATATCTAAAAATGAAATGATATAATTCAGTTTTTTCTTCGTCCTGTAAACTTTGCAAAACTACACTTAGCAGATTAACGAATTAGGCCGACGATTTGATAATCCTGACATTGACATAACCAATTTATTATGTATCAGTTTTACTGATTAAATTGATATTATATACGAATAAATCAAGATTTTAACTATTAAAATAAATATTTAAAAACAATAGTGATAACGCAGAGAATAGAATATTGTAACGAACTTTGTGAAAAACATCGTTAAGTGCGTGTATAAATGTGGTAAAATGACATAAAAAGTTGAAACTTTATTTTTTTTTGGCAAAACTATTTGTTTTCGCGGTCTCAAATTGTATATATAATTATATAGGCTTCTAATAAAGAGTAATAGTGAAAAAAATATGAAGTCTCAACTCGATGTCATATATTGTATAGTTGAGCCTTTTTTTAAAACAAAACACTAAACTCTCTGGTAAATTAATTTATGAAGTTCATTCTCCAGAAATAAAGAAAAACTGTTCAAAGTTACCCAAACTATTAAATTATTCTAAATAAAAGCAAGATTATATTACCTACCTACTGGTAAAAAAAGTTTGGTTTTGACAAATGACAATATCACTGTCACTTAAAATTTATAATTTACATTTTAAATTTGGATTTTGGCGCCTGTGAACTTATTAAGAGTACATTATTCTTTCTTAAATGTTATTTCAATAAATGTTAAATTCATTTAAGGTTTCTACATATTTCATTTGCCATTGAAATATATTTGAATTATTATTTTCCCACAGTTGTTAGTAGAATATAAATTCGTTTGCGGGTTTGTTGTCATCTGTGCCACAAAATTCGATAAAAAGTGAGAGTCGAGGTTAGATTGGTTACACTTCAGCGACATTGCCTTCTACTTATCTTGCGCGGACCTATTATTTTGCTTAGTTGCTTGGATTACGTCGATCAATTAAGACGTTAAAATGGCTAGCGGAAGAATTGTTGTATACGGAGGACGTGGAGCTTTGGGTGCGGCTTGCGTAAATCACTTTAAGAAAGCAAACTTTTGGGTGGCAAGCGTAGACCTAAATCCAAATGATAGTGCAGATGTGAATATTACAGTACCTAAAGATGCTTCGTGGGTTTCACAAGAGGAACACGTTGTAAATGAACTAGGAGCAGCTTTGCAAGGTCAGAAAGTGAATGCGGTAATTTGTGTGGCTGGTGGCTGGGCTGGTGGTAACGCGGTCAAGGATTTAAGCAAACAAGCTGATCTCATGTGGAGGCAATCAGTTTGGAGTTCAACAATCGCGGCAACAATTGCATCTAAATATTTAAGTCCTGGTGGATTAGTAGCTTTAACAGGAGCAAAAGCTGCTTTAGAGGGGACTCCGGGTATGATTGGTTATGGTTTAGCGAAGGCTGCTGTCCATCAACTTACAAAATCTTTGGGTGCTAAAGATTCAGGGCTACCTGACAACTCTTTGGCTGTTGCTATACTTCCAGTAACATTGGATACAGAGATGAATAGGAAATGGATGCCTAAGGCGGACTTTGGCTCATGGACACCCTTAAACTATGTTGCTGAATTATTTGAGAAATGGTTGAAGGGAGACGAAAGGCCCCCAAGTGGAAGCTTAGTTGCTCTTGTAACTAAAGATAATGTAACCGATTTAATTATACAATAAATCTTGCCAAAAGTTTATACAATTAAGATTAAAGAGATCTGAATATTTGAACATGAATGTTGTGAAACTGATATGTTATCATTATAATTTAAGTGTATTAGGTGTGAAATCATATTTGATGTCTATATATAATGTTATTATAAGTAATCATTTGTAAGGGAACAAAAGTATCCATATTGTTATTAAAATAGATATATTATATTCCAAAAGTAGAAATATAATTTTGATGTGATATATCTAGAACAATAAATGCTTAATGTATAATTTTGTGTTTTATTACATGACTTACTACTGTATTTCACTAAATGCTAAAATATTAATGTTATAAGTATAAAAAATTACTATAATTTTTTAGAAGTTTCGATCAAATGTTAGTTCTAAAATATGACTTCCAACAAGGCATATTTATAATAATTTAAAAGCTTTAAAAGCTTATTTTTCTCTAGAAATGTACTTTTGATAATATTTTCCATTTTTATTATTTTTAATTTTCCAATATAATTTTACTGTAATATATGTTTTTTATACATTCCATATTGCATTTGGGGCTTCCCCTTGTAGGATTGAAATTCTAAAAAATAAAAATCACAATCACATCAGACATTCCAAATAACAAGGAAAATGGGTAATGAACATGGGGAAAAACACATTACATGTTTCTGTAGAGTAATTTTTTTTTCTGGGAAATTTGTACACCATCACATTTTTTCCTATGATAATTAATAGTATAAATTATTTATTAGTTATCGAAACACCTGCGCCATCAGAACTAACTTGCTTGAACTTAATTCATACCAGATTTCGCTATTTACAATTCAAGTATGAACTATTTCGAGACCAGAGTCCGTTTTTAACCTTGATTATTTTCAAATCCGCAGAGCTGACTAGGTACTAAAAATCTTGGGTATTTATAATAACATAATTATCTGTATAGCGACAATATTACAGAGAATGTAGTGTGTATATATTACTTATATTACGTTTTTCTGCCTTGGTCAGAGGCATATACGGCTGCACATCCGGAGGCGCTGGGTCCAAGTTTAGTTATTGAGTCTTTCTGTTAAAACAGTCTCAGTAACAGCCCGGAGTTGGGAAGTTGGCAGTGCTTTACTCCCCTGTCTCAGAAAGCATTTCTCACTGGTCATGTTGAATTCTCGTCCCACCGAAGAATGAGAGTGACAGGAATGGTGAAGAGGACATCATCATCATATATCATCTTTCAAGCATTTAAGTAATTGATGTAAACACTACTTACTACAGAAATTAGCTTTACTAAAGATAAATCTCATTCAAATCCATACAGCCCATGTTAATCATTTTGTCAATATAAGTGTATAACATTGTGTGTGTAGATGATCTTAGCTGAGAAAATTAAGAAGTAATGGAAACAAGTTGACTGAAAATATTTAAATATAAACCTGTATTCAAAAATGAAAGTGAATTAATTGGATCATTTTATTTTGTCATACTTACTGCACTTATCTACTTTCACTATCTCGGTAGAAAGTACTTATTGAACTGTTTCTTGCAATTTTATACTTGTATGTATTGATAATAGTTTTTATTGACAAGAATGTACTTCTGTATCTTAATATTTTTTCTGAATTGAACCTTTTTGATAACCTTATAACGAATGATATGAATATTTCATTTTAAATACTATTTTCATAAATCAATATTTAAGTAATTCATTGAGATAAATACTGTGTTATACATCAAAACAGAGTTCGTGAGTTTAGTTACCGTTCAAAGTGAATTAACATGTAAAACGGGAAGCTCAATCTCTGGCAGACACAATATACCTATATGTAGATATTGTGAGCTATGTATCAGTATCTTTTGTTTCCACTGCAATTAAAGTTATCATGATTTCTGACAGTAAACATATTTTTATCGGAATCAAAAATACTGCGGTTATGCATAAGGTTCCTGTCAGTGAAAGAATTTTTATAATTATATCAGTACTTTCAGAGACTATCCGCTGCACCCAAAATAACAAACATTACCTCTTTATAATATTAGAAGATTAATAATTTTTATTTCGTAAATGTGCAATTTTTTCCCATTATAAATTTTATTACAAATTGTAAGAAACCAGTAAAATAAACTTAATTTTATTGCTCGACACGTTGTCGTTATCAGTTTATATCTCAATTTTGTAAATATGCTTTGCACAATTGTGTAGGCGCTTGGATTATTCAAAAGTACATAAGTTTAGGCCATATATTTAAATAAGACTATATTTTTCGTTCGTTTAGCTTTCATAGTTCGCTGCAAATTTCAAACCTCAGGTATAATTTATAAAGAACTTCAAAGTAAAGACATTCTTCAAAATCCTTAACTTTAATTTTATGGATCAACGAATAATATTGAATTCCTATTATTTTTAATTGCTTACTTTGTATTTTATAAGACGTAAATTTTAAAATTAGACTACTTACACAATATTGAAGGATTTATTTCATTATTAGGGTAAAATTTTCTCTATTCATTACAAAACATGTCCAATTTTGTTTTTACCAAACTAAGAATTCAGGTTATAAATTTATAACTTCCTAAAAGCTACATAATATTATATAGATAGGTACATATGTGTGCAAAAAATACGCAGGTACGCGACGCTGTATTTTAAAAAAATAAACAAAGTTTATAATATAGTTATAAGAACGAAAACTTGATTAGCGGATTAATTATTTAAATTTATAAAAATAAAAAACCGGACTATAGGGAAAGAGCGAACTAAAAACACGAGAACAAGTTGACCAAGAAACAATATTATGCAGTCGGAGCCATACATAACACGTAGCAAGATTTGCAGCTAGTATAGAACATGTTTAGTTCGCTTTTTACTCGGTCAGGTTTTTTTATTATTGTAAGTTATTTTTTTATTTGCAGCTTTTTATTTTTGGTGAGTTTGACATTTTTAGTTTTATTAGACAATTTCTTTTCCGTAATTATATTTTTAAACATATACGAGTAAGTTGTGTATATTTTTGTAATAAAACTGTATTTTGAACCCTACTACCCTACGGACGAAAATTTTTTTTCAAAACACAAATTGGCGCCTAAGATACGTCATCTAACAACGTAGGAATGATCGTAATCGGTTAAGCCGTTTAATAATTACGAGGGAATATAGAGTCGGATATACATACATACATACTTACATACAGGTCAAACACATAACCCTACTTTGAGCTTCGCCGCAGTCGGGTAAAAAATAAAAATTCAAATACATGTATGTACAAATAATACATTTATTTAATCACTGTTTTAATTTCATCAACCCATTTTTTTTATTTGAGTAATTACAAATTGATGTTGCTAGATTCTAATATATACGATATATTCTTATTTTAAAACAAATAATTTAAATCTTATAACTATCGCAAATTATAACTACACATTTTTATTTTTATAAATATTATATAAACAATTTCATATCGGTTACTAAAATATTTATACCTACCTAACATCTGAAGTATTACGTGGTTTAAAAGAAAATATTGTTTAAAATAGGTTATCTATCTAATATTTGGATAGGCGACGAAACTTGTTAATTTGTTCAGTAAAGATTTGTCAAGATGGATATGGAAGTTATTACAATTAAGACTCAATTAGAAATAGGGAATAAGTTCTCTTTTAAAAATAATGAAATTAATAAACTGATTTTAAATAAAATTTGACAATCTGACTTTTGAATTTATTTTTGTCTTATATTTATAGTAGGTAACCTTAACTTTTTTATCTTAAAAATGTTGCACATAACGTTAATAAATTATCTATGTATTCTTTTTTTTTTCTTGAAATCACAGACTCATCGATTACTAAAGACCTAACAAATATAGGTACAAAATCTAATCCTAATTAATAATAATCTCTTTCGTATAAAAATACTTATTCCTAATTATTATTACCTAATAATATTAAAAAATCACTAAAAGTAATCAACAATTCTGATTTTTCAACAATATATTTTTTTTACCTTAAAGGTCGAATGACTATATCAAAAACATTTTCACAATTGTCTTATTTTACGACTCTTATCATCCAACCACAGCTCTTACGGTATTTTTCAGAATATCAGTTACGAGTTCAGTAGTCCTTATGATTTTTAAACCGATTTGATCGATAAGTGTGATGGCAGTTGAATAAGGCAAAGGTAGCTCTTTTGTCGGTCGCACTGTAAACCTTGTTGGTATTGTGTTTGGTCCAATACTGAACCAAGAAACAGGTGTGGGTCTGAAAAAAAATATAAAAAAAGTAATTATTATTTTGTTAAAACACATTCAATATTGAAAGAAATATCCATACTAATATCACAGTGTACTAAAAAATAGACTGTGCTAATATTATAAATGTGAAAGTTTGTGAGGATGGATGGATGCTTGTTACTCTTTCAATTTGGCACAGAGACAGATTATAGTCTAGCACATAGGTTACTCTTATCCCGGAAAATTTACGGTTCCCGTGGGATAGATTTGTTTTTGCCTTATAAGCATCTAAATAATTTATATATATATATATATATATATATATATATATATATACTGTATATATTGGGACATTAACACACATCACCATCTTGTTCCACGGTAAGCTACGAGACTTGTATTATAGATACCAGGGAGTTGATACACTATACATATATAACTTTAAATACATACATATTATAAATATAAACACCCATGACTGGAGTACAAACATTCGTGCTCATCACACAAATAAATCTTCCCATCGGGACTCGAACCCGCGACCGCTCGCACAGCAAGTATACATTATTATAAGTACGTAGATATCACTAGTACTAATACTGTAAATATTTCCACAATAGAACTAAGTGAATAATCGTGTTGTATTAGGAGGGGCTCTACGTGTCTAGACTCTAGACCACTTGCATTAGAGACGAGATCCGATATTTTTAATTTTGTCTTTTATACTTTTACATAAAATTAACATTACGTACATACTTTTTTGCTATACCTTTTATGAGTTGAATAGTGCGGAAATTTGTGATAATGAAATTGTGATAATGAAATTGTTACGTGTTTTATGGCTTTTAAGTTATTTTTTAAGCTTTCTAACTCATATATTTAGTCACAAACAAACAAACAAATTAGGGTATAGATGCTTATATAAGTATGTATTACTGCGTAGGTAGCACCTGGCATATATTACATAATTATTATAATACCACTTGAGCATGTTCATATTTCAAGGTAGGTATTTAATTTTTACGTCATAAAATATCTTCCACATATTACTTATTTCTTTATAAACACTATAATTTACGATAAGAACGATTTACACTTTTAATCAGTAATTAATTATAACCTGCACGTATATAACAAGACACGGGTGGATCTTGATGATATTTATTTTATACTTTACGCACCTGTTAATTTTCCATACTGCGTGTTTGTTTATTTCTATGCATGTCCGATATTCGTTCCTCATAATACGTTAGCAATAAAAAATTAAAGTTACGTAAAGGCACAGTAAAGAGTGGTATAGGTTTTATTTGTCTTTAAATCGATATTTTTTTAATAACAATGATAAAAATATGCATATAAACTAGAATTTAGTTCTTAGCTTAAACCCTATAATATGTTATTTTGAAATATATATTCTATATTTTTTTTTGTTTCAAAATTTAACGTTGAAAATAATAATTGAAAAAAATATTTTTTTCTTTTATCCTTTTGACCGCGAACATAATAACTAATTAACATAATGCCATGTCAATCTCCTATTATCTGCTAAGTAAATCATATAATTGGTTCAAAATCGATTATACTGACAGTGATAATTATGCTCTTATTATTCTATCTATTAAACTCAGCTGCACATATATTGCGTCTAACTCTAATTGTATTATTTTATTGGAAATAAGAATTTTTAAATAACCCTATGCGTAGGTACATGAGTATAGGAAGCAATTATTCAAAGAAGGAACATTTACATTAAATCTCCATTTATAAATTTATAGAAATCTATACAGATAAATAAAATTTAAGTGTCTGTTTGAAATGTCAAAATAACAGCTTTTTAATATATGCACATGAAATTATATACGGTAGGTACTTTAGGTAAAAACACAATTTTTAAAATTCTTATCTGTCTGTCTGTTTGTTCCGGCTCGTCTCCGAAACGGCTGGACTGATTTTTGACAGGACTCTCACTGACAGATAGCTGATGTTATACGTAATGCGTACTTAGGCTACTTTTATTTTAAAAAATAACTAGGATTCGGTTAAAAAAAAATAATTTAAACCCGACCGAAGCGAGGGTAAGTTGCTAGAATATAATAATATTGTTATATCTTCGAATGGCAGATAGTCCATTGAAAAGTTACATTTGGGGTTGCATTTGTCAGAGGACGCAATTTTATTTTTTAGATATCAAGGAGGGGTTAATGTAAAGTTAAATCCAAGTTTGTGGGGTTGCTGCCCTTGTCCCACGGCCGCCATCTTGGAAAAAGTGGTACAAATGGTTTTTATGGTTTATCTGACAAACTATAGGTCTCACAAAAATTATGTTAAACCATTTTTGGTTGCAAATAAAATTCTCTATAACTTTGGTTAAGTAACTTTTAGTCGTAGAACCAAAAATAACGAAGTTATAAGTGAAAATCGACGAAAATTTGAGAAAAAATTTTCTATTGGTCGTTATAACTTTTTTTCTGATCATTTTACAAAAAAAATATATTAGACCATTTTTATAGAGGGCTTTTTAAGGAATAATTTCCATTATGAACTTTTTAAATTTTATTCATTAATTAAGGTTTTACAGCGCTGCGAAACGAATACTATTCTTCAGTATTCATAACAATATGTACATAAATATTAATGATTTACCATAATTTTCCATCATTTTTTTATTTTTAGGGTTCCGTACCTCAAAAAGTAAAAAAAGGAACCCTTATAAGATCACTCTCTTGTCCGTCTGTCTGTTCGTGTGTCAGGAACGGGTGGTGGTGGTGTCTCAGGAACGGGTGAAACTAGCAAGTTGAAATTTATACCAAATACTGAGGTCTATAGCCCCTATTACGTGTATAAAAATCGAGGTCCTGAGTCAATACGATAAAAAGATATGGGTAAATTTAGATTTTCGCGAAAACTTGTAAGTACCATTTACCTTAATTTTCAACTTTTATTTATTTTTCAGAATTTTCCCCTTACTTGTGCTGTAAGACCTTGCTTTTTGCCAAATTTCGTGATTCTAGGTCAACGGAAACTACCAGATAAGTTTTCGATCCAAAACTTATAGGGTACTTCCGGTTAACCTAGATTTGTCAATTTTGGTTAAAAGCAAGGTCTTACAGCACAAGTAAGGGGAAAATTCTGAAAAATAAATAAAAGTTGAAAATTAAGGTAAATGGTACTTTCAAGTTTTCGCGAAAATCTAAATTTGCCCATATCTTTTTATCGTATTGACTCAGGACCTCGATTTTTATACACGTAATAGGGGCTATAGACCTCAGTATCTGGTATAAATTTCAACTTGCTAGTTTCACCCGTTCCTGAGACACCACCACCACCCGTTCCTGACACACGAACAGACAGACGGACAAGAGAGTGATCTTATAAGGGTTCCTTTTTTTACTTTTTGAGGTACGGAACCCTAAAAATAAAAAAATGATGGAAAATTATGGTAAATCATTAATATTTATGTACATATAGTTATGAATACTGAAGAATAGTATTCGTTTCGCAGCGCTGTAAAACCTTAATTAAAGAATAAAATTTAAAAAGTTCATAATGAAAATTATTCCTTAAAAAACCCTCTATAAAAATGGTCTGATATATTTTTTTGTAAAATGATCAGAAAAAAAGTTATAACGACCAATAGAAAAATTTTTCTCAAATTTTCATCGATTTTCACTTATAACTTCGTTATTTTTGGTTCTACGACTAAAAGTTACTTGACCAAAGTTATAGAGAATTTTATTTGCAACCAAAAATGGTTTAACATAATTTTTGTGAGACCTATAGTTTGTCAGATAAACCATAAAAACCATTTGTACCACTTTTTCCAAGATGGCGGCCGTGGGACAAGGGTTGCAACCCCACAAACTTGGATTTAACTTTACACTAACCCCTCCTTGATATCTAAAAAATAAAATTGCGTCCTCTGACAAATGCACGCTAAGCTCAAAAAAATGTAACATTTCAATGGACTAAGAAACAGGTAGGTTAAATAAATTACAGGTACCTATTTTAAATTATATAAACGAGGTTAAAAATTACCTAGGTGGTACAGGTCTTGTTGTAGGCGTTGTTTTTATAGTTGATGGTTGAGTAGGTCGAGGGGTCGTCACTGCTGAAGATGGACTGCCTACCATAAGTTCCCCATCGTCACCAAATCTGAAAAAAAAAATGTTTATTAAAACCTTTGGCTACATGTTTTTTTTAATTTATTAAAAATGTAGCAGGAATGAAGCAGATGAGTCTATAATTTATAAGTACTAACACACAAACAAAAATTGCAAGACCTAAAACTAAAAATTCAAAGTAGACGTGGTATTGCTTCTGGTAAAGTTTTTTGTTTAACGTAGAGGTCTTTTTATTTGTTTATGCTTATTAGAAGTTAACACTATCCCATCTAAGAAAACAAAAAAAAACATGAATGAGAGAGACCCTGACACAGGGGTAGGCCACCAATGTATTTGAACATTGGTATATACTCGTACATATGTCTTCGTATACCTATTACCGATAGACATTTTAAAGTTATAATATTTTTTATTGACTTACTATCCAATTTATAATAATCTGTGTTTTTTGCAATATAGTAAAAAACCAAGGGAATTATTTAATGTAAAGGTATAAAAAGATGTCTGTTTTACTCCAGTCTTCCAGATTATAAAATATTTAATCTCGATTTCTGTTAGAAGCTGTATGATAAAAAGCCACAACAAACACACTTTCACAATTATTAGGTTTATAAGTAGGAATGTTTAATTAACATGTAATTGAATAAAGTTTCTTTTCTTCATTGGAAATTGCAGTCATATATACAAATATGTAGCTCTTCGTAGCATTAATGATCTTTCTCCACCGCTGCGCGCACGCAACTCACGTGGGAACGTTGCATTGTTTTTGCACTCACAGTAGTTACTTGTATTTATATACATATAGTATCATTATGAAGATTTCCTCATATGTATGATACGCAATTAATATTACTTTCCATGGATTTTTCTTTTTATTTTCATGATTAAAAAACTTATTTTTCTCTTTTTAATCGCAAACATTATGTTTAAACAGCTATATATAGATTTAATCCACCAAGGTCTAAAAACATTAAATATTAATAATTTAATTTAATAATTATCGTTCTTATAATAATTTCTCTAAATATTTGCCTTGGTATAGGCCCTTGTAGCTTAGGCTGTGTGGATAGAGCGTTGCAAATAGAGAAAAGTGAAGAAACTCTTGTTAATCCTATGTTTATCGTAATAAAGTCTATTTTTAATTGTTACAGTAATTAAATTAATTGTCTTTCTAAACACTAACGTTCCTATTATTGATTTATTTCTAGACTATTACTCACTAAGTGTCTATAATGGGGCTAAAGATTTATACGTTCTCTGTCTCAGGTTTCCTGCTTTGTTTTATACTAAAAAAACTCTTATAATAATTAACCTGTATAATAAGATAGTAACAGTGGTGAAGCAAGCGTATTCAGAGTAAGTTGATATTTTTTCTTCAATATACATAGTTACCTATAAATAAGCTGTAACTGATGGTACTTTAATTTATTTTTTAGTTTATTTACTAAAGCGTTATTTTTGTGATTTAGCACTTTCACTTTAGTAGTCTTTGGGTGTTTGTTTGTCTGTTTCAAAAAACACGCTTTTAACCAACTTATGGAACCCAGGTACCCATAAATCAAATGTACTCAAACCAAGGTTAACTACTAGTTCCCTTATTCACTTCCCGATTCCATCACCTCGAAGCTCTTAAATTATTGTATTGTCTACGGTATATAATTAGAAGTAGGCTAAAACTCTCGACTCTATCTCGAGTTTCATACATGATTTAAAAAAATGTAACGTGTCTGTCTTTATGATTAACATCACAATATATAATAGCACATCATTCGAGACCAGCTCGATGGATTTCAATGAGACATTTTTAGAAGAGTTAAGCTTTACAGAGGTTAATAACCTTGATATTTCCTTTAGGATCTCGTATACAAATTCATGACACTGGATTTTTAAATTATATTAATGTTAATACTTTCTTAGATTTACGCGAATATTTGACATTTTAAATAAAACTATCTTTTCGGATTATTCCGCGGATTTATTTTAATTTTTGGTTCATTTGTTGATTTTAATTCTAAAAATCAACAAATATTGTAAGGTACTTTGATGCCATTTTTTGATTTTTTTTTGTAAAATAGTGAGTAGGCACTGTCTTTAACAAGTATATAACGCCTTTGAGATGTCTAAAACCTTAGTCTCTCCCGTGACCATGATGCTGTAAATCATTCGAAACGTCGGAAACTAAAAATCAAAATAAATCCGCGAAATAATCCGAAAAGATAGTTTTATTTATATTAATGTTGTTAACAAATATTACTAAATACTAAAATTAAATACAGAAATAAACTTTATGATCGTATCACAGGAAGTAAATAAATAATACTGAAATTAATTCCTTTAACAAGTTTGCGATGTTGCTAAATTTTCAATGTTTGCTAAAGATGATGTTGTAACAAATAACATAACAGTCTAATATAATTGTTGACGATAAACCAGTTTAACAAAACTGTGTTTTAAGGTAACTAAGCGATTACGCCGTTTATTGTTAGACACGCAATTTCTGCTATTAGGTATTCGATTTGAATAATTGTTATGTACTAACACGATATCATACGTATGTATGTATGTATGACATACATAGGTGCCAAGGCAGATACTGGAGACAGAGTTTGTTTGTTTGATTGAACACGCAAATCTCAGGAACTACTAATCTGATTTGAAAAGTTATTTTTGCATTAGACAGCCTGCTTATTGAGGAAGGTTATAGGCTATATATCATCATGCTACTACCTAATGACGCGGAATTGTAATCATAAATGTCAACAAATCGGGCAGACTTCCTATTATTGTAAAACTGACGTTTATATCGTAAGATAGAACGCGGGCGAAGCCGCGGGTACTGCTAGTGTTTAATATGCAACAAGTAGATGACATTTCTTTAAAAACTACTTATGCAGTATTTGAATATTGGCATTATTTATTAGTCTAGTAGACTCCGACTGCAATAACGTAAAATTTTATCTATTGAATAATTAAATATTTTTTACATATTAATTGCATTCATTAACTTCAAAAGTTCCACAAAGGTAATTATGTATGATTGTTAGATTTTAGGTAAACTACGCAATAACCAGTAGATAAAATTACATAAAAAATAAGAAAGCATAATATAATCTGTGCTCTTCTATTTATATTAAAAGTATCTTTTAATTATTACACAAATATTAATTATTTGATTTACATAATAGCATCAATATAATGCTAATGTACTTTGAAATAAAGAATTTATAAGTGAATATATAAAAGGCTTAATGGGTTTTGAAAATACAAATAGGGAATATGCGCGATTTTTTTAAATTCTTTTTAATAGAATAGCTTACATCGTTTTAGAATTGTAAAAAAATATATCCATTTCCAAAAAACTCAAATTTAGTACTTTTTTTTTAAATATCATACCGATGCGGATATTTTAAGCGCCAGCAATTTCGTGCGCTTGGCGTGACGATACAGTACCTATATCAAACACAAAAAAATGGCGACTTTTCCGTAAGCAATAAAATCGCTAATCGTTCTGTTATGATACACTCTTACGTCATATTAATTCGTTTCAACTACTTTGGATTTCCCACCTATTTTTGCATTATTTAATAATTATTTTCTTAATAAAAAAGAAATTACATGAAAAATATTTATATAGGCTTAATTCAAAAGCAATAAATATTATAAAAAAAAACACCTTTATTTTAATCACACGCATATTAACTATTGTCAAAAGTAAAAGAGTCTTTAATTTCTAACAGGACCTAGAAAAGGATGAAAATTTTGTTTCCCGTACACATAGTACGTACAATTCAATATCAACTCAATAATAATTAATTTTGAATAGCATTCATCAGAAGTACTACTAAGGTTAATTAATACGAATGTAAATTAATATTAACCAATATTAGATTACTTTATTGTATTTGACATTTAAGATTGTGTAAAGCCACACTTTTAATACATTTTGATATGCTTCACGCTACTACCTTAGACTTCAGAGGATTAACTTAGAAACAGCAAAAAAAATCTTTTAGCAAGGTGGTTACTAGCACTGCATTTTATTTCAACGAGAATAGGGCAATATTTATGAGGTATTTTCCAAAATGGTTTCCGATTTAGTAAGTGCCAGTAAGACGTCCCATCCCATATCATACGTTGGTAGTCTATATATATATAAAAAAAACTCTAACTGAGTCGAATCTGTACATAAAATATTTTGTGGAAAATTTTATTGAAATAATCATTATTATTAATATTGAGGCCGAATCTATAGTTTTTAGATTTTTTGTTTGTCTGTCTGTGACCGCATCTCGAGAAAACAACCGGACCGATTTGATGAAATTTGGTATGATGATAGCTGGTTATCCGGGTCAACATATAGGATACTTTTTACTGCTATACTCAACGTTAAAACGTAACTAGGGATGAAACCGAGAGAAGCGAGGGTGATTCGCTAGTTAAAAAAAATGTAATGAGATCATAGATTTTAGAAAGTTTTTTAGAATTTTGTCAGTCTGTTTGCATGCGCATCACATGTTCTTGTGTATGGGTTATAGTTTTTATAAAAGAATAAAGATATTTATACTTGATTTGGTCTAATTCAAACACATTCTCTTCGTGTTCCGCACTCCCATAAAGTAATAATGAATTTTATACGTTAACTGTGAAATCTTTATTAAATTAGTGACTCACCTGTTTAAAAGTATAGGTACTGGTGGTGTCTCGGCAGGCACTGGGGCTTCTGAACTTGGTGGGTTAGTAGGTGCAGGTCTTGACGTAAACGGCGTTGGCACAGGAGGGAGAGGAGCTTCGTTACCTGTAAAAAAATGTACATTACTACATGCTACTCATGAGTTTGCCATTATGTCATGAAAGTTAACTTTTGAAATTAATTTGAGAAGAATTTTGCCTTTTTTTCCCACCAGATGTCGCGTTTTTTTTATTTAATTGAGTCTTAATACCAAGTTTCAAGTAATTCTGATCATAAATAATTCTTTGCCCGTATAAATTTTATTACCTCTTTTTTTTTGAAATTCATCCCTTAAGGGGAATTTCAAAAAAAAAACCAAATAAATATATTTCTTATTTTTTATCTTAAGGACAATGTTTCATACAATATTTAATCTCCTATTTTACCCACTTAGGGGATGAATTTTGTAAAAAAACTTTCTTATCAGATGCCTACATCATATAAAGAATACGTGCTCCAAAATTCACGTTTCTACGACCAGCGGTTAAAGCTGTGTGTTGATCCATCAGTCAGTCAAGATCACCACAGGATGCACCTCTCCTTCTCAATTTTTCCTTCAGCTGGTCTAACTTCCAGGTATAATACATTGCACAGGTAAGATGCGAACACAATAGAAGCAAAAAACCAGGTATAAAAGAGGTATCACAATAAATAGCTTAATCCCAGACTGAATGTAAATACATGTGGTGCCTTCCTTTTGAGAAATACCTACCTAATATTACCTACCTAATAATAATAAATACCTACCTACAATTAAATAGTTTTCAAATATGCAACATGAAATTAAAAAAAAAAAGATTGTTTCTTTTTTCAGAATAACTTGATAAATGACAAACGTGCTTAGTTAAAAAAGTCAGTTTCCTATAAAAAGTATACTCGTATGTGTGGGTGCGTTTATATGTATGTCACTTATGATGCTTCAATGAAAGGCGTTAATAATAATACTTTTTATTTGTAAAATTTGTATAATACTTATATGTAAAAATGGAACGAACGAAAATTTTACTTATGTTAGTTTTTCGTATGAACCAGATATTGTAATACCTATACAATCAATTCTGAGAAAATATTTGAATATAAGGGGCGATGTTATAAACATGCTGTACCTACTCGTACCTAACATATCAAATGTTTCCTGGTGAGCACTTCACTATCAGTAGTATTGTATATTTAATTAATTAAGTAAACCTAAAGTATTTTTATAAGGTGCGAAGGTTCTTGTAATATTTGTGTATTTTTGTCTATAAAAACTAAATAACATAAACACCATTTATTTTTAAAACTAGCGACTCACCCTACATTTAACGTTTAGTATAGATTTCTCAGAGATATTTTCTCGCAGTATAAAGTTTTTTTTATATTGACCCGGATACCCAGGTATCATCAAAATCTGTCCAGTGGTTTTCTCGTGAGGCGTTCCCAGACAGACAGACAGACAAAACTTCTAAAAACTATAGATTCGGCTCCTGTATCAATAATAATAACTATTTCAATAAGATTTTCTAAAAAATATTTAATGTACAGATTCGTCTTAATTCTATTACACATAATATGAGATAGATATGACGCAATTTTTCTAAATATCATCACCTAGTGACCTGCATAATTTAAAAAAGTTTTCGTAGTTGACTCTTCACGGTACATATGTACATATATATATATATATATATATATATATATATATATATACGATAAATATGTATGTATACGACCTTGTTACAAATAGTGTTGAGATCTTTACAACAGATTAATGACATGTATAATGTATATGTATGTTATGTTTTTTTGCGACAAGTTGTATACAAAAAAAGTTAAGTTACACTTTTAAAAAAGTAATCCAAGTAAGTTCACTAGTCACCTCGAGTTAGCCTTGTATGGAATGGAACTATCAACTATAATATATGTATATATAGCTCATAATTATGTTGTATAATTTCTTAAAAAAATCTTGGTTTGTTAAAAAAAAAGATTAAGTTACATGGGCCTTCATGCTTATTCTTACAAAATTTAATAGTATAAATTAATTTAATAGTATTAATTTGACGACACGTTTGGCTTAGTTTGTAATGGCCCTACTTGCTGTGCCAGCGGTCGCGGGTTCAAGTCCCGCTGGGGGTATTCATTTGTGTGATGAGCACGAATGTTTGTACGTGAATGTGTAGTGTATCAACTATCTGGTATCCATAACACAAGCCTCGTAGCTTACCATGGAACTAGATGGTGCTGTGTGTTAATGTCCCAAAATATTTATTTATTTAAATATTTATTAATTAATAAGTACTTAATGTATTACTTTACAGCACACATGGTAATGGGAAAAACTTGACCTTATTCATTCGAGACTTTATCTTATGCATTCGAAACCTAGGGATACAAATTAAATTCATCAAAATATAACCGCGAAAATAATCGAAAAAATAGATCTATAATTATTACAAATATTCGTTTAAATGTATGAAGGACAGTTTTGTAATAACTACATTAAAATTTACAAAATATTTTTACATCATCAATTAGAATTAGTAATGGAACTAATTTAAATAACTAGAAGAAGATATTTGGTGTAAGATATTTTAATATAAAACTTATATAATATTGTGTAATAAAGGGATTGATAGAATAAAAAGATACATGAAATAATTCCACTTAGGAAAAAACAATAAAATAACCCGGATTGTAATTCTAATAGCGGCGCCAGCAAAAACAATTCAACGAAATCCATTATAATTAATATATGTTTACGTTTCCTGTAGTCACTAGTTAGCAATTTAAGATGTGTTATCAAATTTATAAAATGTCTTTTGGAAGAATCCTATGCGATGCGAAGGTCACGTTGTGAGTCTTGGCTTATCTAATATTTCCTTAGATATTTATATTATTATATACCTAGGCGAATATTCGACATTTTAAATAAAACCATCTTTTCGGATTATTTTGTGGATTTATTTTAATTTTTGGTTGCCGACACAAATACAACTCGCAACACTAAATAATGAAGCCTTAAAAAAATTGTAACATATATAAAAAAAAGTAAAACGGAACACATCTTTGCTTAATAAATAAAGCTTTAAGAAATACAAAAATGGATTGTTTAGCATTCTGAAAAAGCAAATAATATCGTGACATGAATGGAAATAAGTTTAAGTCTAAAATTTAAATAGGTAATGTTGAAAAGATAAACAAGTACCAATTGCATCCTGTGCATGAAACACTGAAGTCAACAAAAAGCCACTGAAAAATATATAACGCTGACCCAAAGGAATTTGCTACTCTATACTAATATTATAAAGAATTTGTGAGTTTGTGATTTTGTAAGTTTGTGACGTTGTAGGGGGTAATCTCTGGATCTACTGAACCGATTTAGATGAAATTTAGTAAGAAGATAGTTTGAGATTCTGGAAATGACATAGAATACCTTTTATCGCGGAAATCATCCCTTAAGGGGATGAAAATGGGGATATAAGTTTGTATGGGGAATCAAGCTAGGGACGAACCCAAGCGAAACGGATGTGAGTCGCTAGTATATCCATATTTTAATTCAGTAAGTATATGTAAAATAATTTTTATATGAGGAGGTCGCATATATACTAAAACGAGTGCGCAAACAGAAAAGATAGCTAGTGGAAGACAATTATAGTTTTTGAAATAAGGCACAATTAAGAAACTTAGATTTTTAAATAAAACCTATTGATCCTTGAGTATATTCATCAAATCAAAGCTTATATTATAATTGATTTCTCGAGAGCTTATTTGACTGGAAACTTACGCATAGTAAAGAGTTTAAGAGTTTATAAAACAAACGATAAGATTAATGTGATTATAATTATTGAATTTTTAGGATTTCGAACTCAAAAAAAATAAATAAGTAGAATAAGGTTTGTGGTATTGAAAAAATACTATAAAGAACATTTTCCAAATATAATATGATTTATGAGATATCCTGGAATTCTTTTATTCGATTTGCATGCAGGTTGCCTTGAAGGCGGTTACAGTGAATTTTCCGAATACTGAAGAATGCGTGAAATTTTATCGAAATAGATTCTACAATTTGGCCGCAATAAGGTAACAACCAAACAAACTAACGTATTTATTGATGAAGATGATATTTTTAAATAATATGTATGTCTAGTTTAAGTAATATTAAAAATTCAGTTTTTGTTTTCAGTGAAATTTATATAACTAACGATCCACCCTCGCTTCGCTTCGAGTTCCCTAGACAAAAACAAATCTATCCCACGGGAAGCGTACATTTTTTCAGGATCATATTTAGCTTAAAGCCTTTCTCAGTTAACGGGCTATCTAATGCAAAAAGAATTTTTCAAATCGGATTAGTAATTCCTGAGATTAGTGCGTTCAAATAAACAAACAAACAAACTCTTCAGCTGTATAATATTAAGTATAGATTTGTTCAAACTATTTTGGGGTAAAAATATAGCTAGAATCCGTGTATTATATTTTTTTATGTATGTATAAAAGATAGATAGGTACTAACCATTTCCATTTATAGTGTTAAATTGCTCATTAGCCAGGAACACTTCGAAGTATCTTGTGAAGTCGCCCGTTGGGTCCCATTTTGACGCTAGCTTGGCCCATACCTCAGGATATTCAGATTTTAATCTCTTTATTATTTTTACTGCTATTCTCTTTTGATTTTCTGTACATCTTGCGCACTTCGTCCTCAACGCCTCCGGTAGAAGTCCTGTAACAATAATTACATTAATTAATTAATAATTAATCTATACATATAATACAATTCTGAGTCGAATCTGTATATTATTATTTTTTTTGGAAAATCTTATTGAAATAGTTATTATTATTATCGATACAGAGGCGGAATCTATAGTTTTTAAATTTTTTTTCTGTCTGTCTGCCTGGGAACGTATACGAGAAAATCACTGGACAGATTATAATGATAGCCAGCTATCATCATAATCTGTCCAGTGGTTATCCGGGTCAACATATAGGATATTTATTATTGCAGGAAAATATCTCATTTCTGAGAAATCTATACTAAATGTACATAAATTTAATTTCTATATATTTAATTGTTACGAGGCAGTGGTAACCCAGTGGTAACGCGCTCGCTTGGGAAACCGGTAAAGCGGGTTCAAATCCCGGGTCTCGCATCTCTGATATTTTTATGTGCGAATCATTTCTAATTACGAAAAACATCGTGAGGAAAACTACATGTCTGAGAGAACCTAGCAAGTTTTCGAAAGACATGTGAAGTCCGCCAATCCGCACTTAGCCAGCGTGGTGGACTATGGCCTGATCCCCCTTGTATTGAAGAGAGGCCCGTGCCCAGCGGTTAAAGCGGTAAAAAGGGCTGAATACAATTGTTACGATAATCGAATATAAAGTTTTCGATGAGAATCTGAGATTGGTCTTTTCAATTTATTTATCTATCATCAGAGAATTTCTGAGAAAAACTTTCATTAAATTATGTTTTAATTCTATTTCGATCGGTCAAGTGCAAAAACACAGGAAGGAAAAGTACTGAGTGTCCTTCCCGTTCTATGCACTTCCATGTAAAACGGAAGTTATATTGGGGAAGCTGGAACTTATATAGGAATGGAATGTATCTATACTATAATAAAGCAGTAACTTAGCGAAATCTGTACATGAAATATTTTTTAAAAACAATGACTGTAACGTATTATGTATACGATATAGACCCCAAAACAATAGTTATTATTTTTTTTGTCTGTTTGTCTGTTTGTCTGTTTGTCTTTTTGTCTGTTTGTCTGTTTGTCTGTACGCGTTTCACGCAAAAAGTAATGAACCGATTTCAACGAAATTTTGTGAACTGATAACTTATTACTCGGGTCAACATTTAGGATAACTTTTACTTTTGGAAAATCTTTGTTTCCCGCGGGAAATCGCAATAACTGGTTTTATCGAGTCCTCCTTAGGAACCCTCCGCTGGCTAAACCTAAAGACATACATCAAAACAATGTACTAAAAAATTGTAGATCTTGAAAAGGCCAACAGAAATATCTACAACAGTATATGTCTATCTCTCAAGGTACACTCGCAATACCTATTCTTATCTATACCTATAGCAAAACTAACTTAGTTAAATCGATGTGCGCGTTTCACGCAAAAAGTACTGAACCGATTTCAATTAAATTTTGTATAATGATAGCTTATCACTTGAGTCAACATTTAGGATACCTTTTACTACAGGCACATTTTTCGTTCCCGCGGGAAAACGCAATGACTGGTTCTATCGCGTCGTCCTTAGAAGTTTATATGGCTAACGCTGGCTGAACCTTAAGAGATAAATCAAAACAATGTACTAAAAAATTGTAGGTCTTAAAAAGTTCTACAGAAAAGTTCTCAACGGTATATGTCTATCTCCTAAAGTACACTCGCTATAACTATTTTTATTAAATGATATTACTGTTTTCTTATACGAGTACGTTATCTATACTATAATAAAGCAGTAACTTAGCGAAATCTGTACATGAAATATTTTTTAAAAACAATGACTGTAACGTATTATGTATACGATATAGACCCCAAAACAATAGTTATTATTTTTTTTGTCTGTTTGTCTGTTTGTCTGTTTGTCTGTTTGTCTGTTTGTCTTTTTGTCTGTTTGTCTGTTTGTCTGTACGCGTTTCACGCAAAAAGTAATGAACCGATTTCAACGAAATTTTGTGAACTGATAACTTATTACTCGGGTCAACATTTAGGATAACTTTTACTTTTGGAAAATCTTTGTTTCCCGCGGGAAATCGCAATAACTGGTTTTATCGAGTCCTCCTTAGGAACCCTCCGCTGGCTAAACCTAAAGACATACATCAAAACAATGTACTAAAAAATTGTAGATCTTGAAAAGGCCAACAGAAATATCTACAACAGTATATGTCTATCTCTCAAGGTGCACTCGCAATACCTATTCTTATCTATACCTATAGCAAAACTAACTTAGTTAAATCGATGTGCGCGTTTCACGCAAAAAGTACTGAACCGATTTCAATTAAATTTTGTATAATGATAGCTTATCACTCGAGTCAACATTTAGGATACCTTTTACTACAGGCACATTTTTCGTTCCCGCGGGAAAACGCAATGACTGGTTCTATCGCGTCGTCCTTAGAAGTTTATATGGCTAACGCTGGCTGAACCTTAAGAGATAAATCAAAACAATGTACTAAAAAATTGTAGGTCTTAAAAAGTTCTACAGAAAAGTTCTCAACGGTATATGTCTATCTCCTAAAGTACACTCGCTATAACTATTTTTATTAAATGATATTACTGTTTTCTTATACGAGTACGTTATCTATACTATAATAAAGCAGTAACTTAGCGAAATCTGTACATGAAATATTTTTTAAAAACAATGACTGTAACGTATTATGTATACGATATAGACCCCAAAACAATAGTTATTATTTTTTTTGTCTGTTTGTCTGTTTGTCTGTTTGTCTGTTTGTCTGTTTGTCTTTTTGTCTGTTTGTCTGTTTGTCTGTACGCGTTTCACGCAAAAAGTAATGAACCGATTTCAACGAAATTTTGTGAACTGATAACTTATTACTCGGGTCAACATTTAGGATAACTTTTACTTTTGGAAAATCTTTGTTTCCCGCGGGAAATCGCAATAACTGGTTTTATCGAGTCCTCCTTAGGAACCCTCCGCTGGCTAAACCTAAAGACATACATCAAAACAATGTACTAAAAAATTGTAGATCTTGAAAAGGCCAACAGAAATATCTACAACAGTATATGTCTATCTCTCAAGGTACACTCGCAATACCTATTCTTATCTATACCTATAGCAAAACTAACTTAGTTAAATCGATGTACGCGTTTCACGCCAAAAGTACTGAACCGATTTCAATTAAATTTTGTATAGTGATAGCTTATCACTCGAGTCAACATTTAGGATACCTTTTACTACAGGCACATTTTTCGTTCCCGCGGGAAAACGCAATGACTGGTTCTATCGCGTCGTCCTTAGAAGTTTATATGGCTAACGCTGGCTGAACCTTAAGAGATAAATCAAAACAATGTACTAGAAAATTGTAGGTCTTAAAAAGTTATACAGGGAAGTTCGCAATATTATATGTCTATCACCTAAGGTACACTCGCAATTACTATTTTTATTCACTACTCGCGACTCACAGGCTGACTTATCAACGTTTAGCTCAGTTCAGCAGTGAAACGTAACCAGGGACGAACCCGAGCGAAGCGAGGGTGAGTCGCTAGTATAGAATAAATTGTATTACAGCGACTGATTTTTAGCTCTAACAATCCATGTAATGTAACAAAAGCTTTAATTAAAGACAATTTTGTGGCGTTTATTCTCTGTTTTTGGTCAATATCGTTAAATACGTAAGTATTTTACATACATGTATCGTAGAAAGGTTAAAATCATTTACAATATTAGTATTGTCCTTTTTAAAAATTTGCTTCATTTAGGAATTGAACCTTCTTTTGATGGTCATGAAATTTTTCTAAATTCTAAGCCGGAAGCTTTTCTTTTACTTAGATTGTTCTTGACTTAGACATTGGTAGCAAAAAGTTATGCCAATAAATGTCATTCTGCAATTTATTATCACGAAACTTCCGCCGATACGCAGATGTATACAGTTAGCCATTAATTGTTTATATATTAGATAACGGTTTAAATTTTTAATCACAATTACTATTAAATTAATTATATTTTTAGTATCAGTGGACTAATGACAGTATCGTTTAATCTATTTATAATGTAACTTATTTGTACCATAATACATAAATGTCCATATTATTAGGAAACTTGATATAAACTTGATATCTTGCGTAGAGCATACAAGTTTATTTATAGCTAATAAGGTATTAATGGAAAATAACTTATGTATTGTTTTTATGTGGACGCCAAGTTCAATGTGCGTTTTTGCGTGTTATTTTATTAGAAGTGATTTAAACGTCTACAGCTAGCTTGTTGATTGCTGCTATAGTTAAGAATAACTTTATAATATTATTGTCTATCTTGTTTGTCTATATTAGAAATTAAGAATTTGACTAAGTAATTTTCTTCCTCATCGCATATTCTAATTGAGGAAATCTATAGTTTAGGATGCTTGAACTATATGAATGAATGAATGAAATAAACTTTATTCAATTAGACTTATTATAAGCACTTTTGAATCGTCAATATAAATAAAGCGTCAGTGGAGTCAGTCCGTGAGGAAGCTACCACCGGCTCAGAAAGCAGTTCTGCTGAAAAGAGCCGGCGAGATACTCAACAGTTGCCCTTTTAAATATCGAAGTTACATTAATTATTTATTTTATTAGCATAACGATATAGACATGTCCGCATATGAGTTAATATTTTTCAATTCCACACATTTCGATCAACAAGAAACTCTTGAACAGAAATACGCTTTGCTTAATAAAATATTTAATATAAATAAAGTAAGTAAAATATAAGGAAATACGTTACAAAATTAGTGGAATAATCGAGATGATCCTATTTATCTATCTATCTATGAAAGCTTTTTTATTGTAAGCTCTAAGCTTGGTATGTCATGCACTAAGATATTCAAATGCAATAACATTATTTTGTAAGTTAATTGTATGATACAGAAAGCAGGTTTGACTGGTAAGCTTTTTATATATATGATATGCTGATACTATACACAAATTCAATCTTTGTACGTCGTACTGCATAACTTTAGCTTGCAATTTTATTATTGGATTAATATATTTTTTATTTTTTTTTACATTTTATGCTGTTTTAAAATAAAACTGTCTTTTCGATTTTTCATGGTCACGGGTGAGAATAAGGTTTTAAACGTCTCAAAGTTCATTATATAGTTGTTATAGATAGTACCGAAACATCGGGAAACAAAAATCAAAATAAATCCGCGAAAAAATCTGAAAATATAGTTTTATTTAAAAATGTCAAATATTCGCATAAATCTAAGAAAATGTTATTCTATGCTACAATATGAAATATGTAGGGAACTTGCAAAACTTGTATTTTTTATCACTTCTTAACAATATGATATCTCTATTATACCAAAGTAATAATTAATAATAACTGTAAGTAATTATTTTTATGTCATGATAAATTATATGCCTTGATTTTAATATAACAAGTACATAAAATATGTTAATGGATATATTTTATATAATTTACTTTCAAAAACATGCATATATTAATACTTGACCCTTTTGCTTAATAAGTAAACATCCGAGTTATTTAAAAAGTTACAAGTTTCTAAGTTTCATCTACTAACAAAATAGTATTTATCAAGAGAAAACAACAACTTTCGCCAGCGCGTTCGCCCTTTTTACCACAGTAAAAAATAATTTATAATAATCGATTAGGCTAAGAACCTAATCGATTAAAATCAATTAAGTAGCTTGAATGTTTTATCGAGCTCCTGCTCAATAAAAGATTGAAATTTGAAGTTACTTAATAGTATTTTATTTGCCTGGATACTAAGTTACCCTGCAGTAAAAGTCCCCTTAAAAAGTTAAGCCGTTCAGAAGATTAGTGGATACAAACAGACACATACGTATTTTCGATCTTTGCTCGGGCTTTGATATCGTGTAAAGTACATGACGAGAGATATGAGGTGTATCAATTTAATTTTATTAAATATTCATGAATTGGTCTCATATACAAAATTATTCATGAATATTTAAAACATATGTATGTCCAAATATAATAAAATGCATATTGTTTATTATGAAATTTAAAGATAATTTCAAACTCTGACATTTAGAAATAAAGCAGAATTAACCACATTCACTGTTTTACATCTGTATGAATGTACCATATCAAGGTCATGTGGTTCTTAGATATATATATATATATATATATATATATATATATATATATATTATATTATTATATATTATATAAACATTATATGGTTCTTAGAAATATATATTATACTAGCGGCTCACCCTTTGCTTCGCTCGGGTTCGCCTCTACAAAAACAAAAACAAACCCATCCCACGGGAACCGTACATTTTTCCGGATTAAAAGTGTTATTCCAGAGTATACTCTATCTCTGTGCCGAATTTCATCTAGATCCGTTCAGCTGTTCTGGTTTGAAAGAGTAACAAACATCCATATTGACAAACTCACATTTATAATATTAGAAGGCTTATTATTATTGTACTCGTACATTATTTCTGCATAGGACGTAAGTAATACAAAAAAATGTTATAACATTTTGTAAACGGGCTCATAATTTAATATTAAATATTTAACATTTAATTTATATTTACGAGAGACTTTCAAGTCAACGTTTTTTTTTAATAATTACTTGCGTAAATAATACATTAACTATACAATTGCAATCGAACTATGAATAGATATAGGGGAACTTGTACCTAAGCTAATTTTTACATTTTTGTTTTTAAAGATTAAATAGTAAATAATTATACATGTAAAATATGCATAAATGGAAAGAATTATTAAACTATATTATAATACATTGATAAAATCTATCGATAATAAATAAAGCTAGGAATAAAAGCCGTTAGAAAAAAAAGGGAAAATTGTCCAAGGTACAAAAGACCGATGTACCTTAGGCCGTACCAGTTGTACTATGGACAAATTAGGGTTAAATTAAGATAAACACGTGCAGTTCCCACTATAATTTTATTTTTTATTTGTACTAATGACTACGATAAATGGCTGATCACATTAACCCCACAAACGTCGATGAACTCTAACGAAACAGCAATATTTCAAAAATTATTATCCTAGTAAACAGTCTCTTCTTTATATATTTCTGTTTGTCAATATTATGACATTAAATCACATCTTAAATATATTCAGTTTTTACTTATAATATAATATATTAGCAGGACTCGCGGCTTCGCTCGCGCTAAAACTACAAAAAAAACTCTAAAAGGGTAGGTTTAATACAAACTTTCATCCCATATTTTTACCCCTTTATGGAATGAATTTCGAAAAATGCTAAAACACGTATTTATTTGTTTTAAAAAACATTAATACCAAGTTTCAAGTAATACTTTCTTAGATTTACGCGAATATTTGACATTATAATTAAAACTATCTTGTCGGCTTTTTCCGGGAATTTATTTTGATATTTGGTTCCCGACGTTTCGAATGCTTTACAGCAATCATGGTCACGGGAGAGATTAAGGTGTTAAATGTCTCAAAGGTATTATATAGTTGTTACAGACAGCCTACCCACAAAATAACAAAATGAATTCAACAATAATTTATTTTAACAAGCATTATAAACGTACGAGTACTTAAAATTGAGGTTATGTTCAAACTTCAAACACCTATACCATCTGTTACCGACATATACTGAGATTAGAGTGTAAATAAAAGTTTTTTTTTTTATATATCTACATCATCTATACCTACAGATAAATAAAATTGGAGTGTCTGTTTGTAATATTAAAATAACCGTTTTTTTTACTGAATGCATATGGATGTATACACGGTCCACATATCAAATCAACATTTTTTACAATTTTTGTCTGTCTGTCTGTTTGTTCCGGCTAATCTCTGAAACGGCTGGACCGATTTTGACAGGACTTTCACTGACAGATAGCTGATGTTATAAGGAGTAACTTAGGCTGCTTTTATTTTAGAAAAAAATTGGGTCCCACGAAAAAAAATTAAAACAAAAAAAAAAATTTTTGAAAGCAACCTAGGGATGAACCCGAGCGAAGCGAGGGTGAGTCGCTAGTGCTTAATAAAAAGGCTATAGGTAAAGTTTAAAAAATGAACTTATTGAGCGAGAAATAATAAATTACCTTTTTTAACTTAACTAATGCGGCGTCGGCCAATCACAACTAACTTTACCTTGAAGTTGACAACAGATGCTTCGACTACCATCGACTACCATAGATAATATGATTTCAAAGCGCGGAAGTTTTAAAAAAAAAAAAACTATTGACTTAGTACAACACTGTCCAAGGTATAACAGGTTTCTCTACCATAGAGGTCATAATTAATGTATAAAATCTGAGACATAATCGATGAATATTAAAATTTGTGACGAAAGTAAATATGATTAACTCCTCCATAAACAAAACAAATTGAATCGTTATAAAATGGTTTCGTTATAAGATCGGTTTATTTCTAATTTTCTTTCAATTAGTTTAGTTTAAGAAAGGTGATAACTTCCGCGGTTAAAAAAAAAATTTTACGTCAATTAATGTATTTATTAATAAATAACTCATTTGTGACCAAATAACTAATTAGTGAAAGCATAAAAGATGGGAAAAATATAATAATTTGTATTCTAGGGATTTTTTATTTTCCTCTATTAATGTCTTATATGTATGTTATCAAGCAAACACTATTAATACGTTTGTATTAACAGTAAGAGCAATTCAACCCTTTCGTCTCTATTAAATCTTCTGTCGACGAAATTATAACACATTTTTGCCAAAATTTTTTTGAATCCGCAATTTACAATAAAGTAGCCACTTGCGTTTACATACATACATGTATATATTACATACATATATGTATACACCCAATATCTGCGTGACCGTTAAAAAGTGACTTTTGTTGTACTCTATGCCATTTCTTTTAAATTTTATTGCCATCGGTACATACATGTATAAAGAACTAGCGTGTCACCCTCGCTTCGCTTCGGATTCATGCCTAAACAAAAACAAATCTATCCCACGGGAACCATACATTTTTACGGGATGATATATAGCCTTCCTCAGTTAACGGGCTCTCTAATGCAAAAATAATTTTTCAAATCGGATTAGTAGTTCCTGAGAAACAAACAAACAAACTCTTCAGCTTCATAATATTAGTATAGATTAGCTAAGAAACAAACATTTATGAATCTAAAGTGCCATACACGTATATCTTACTACTATAAAAATGCGAAAGTTTGGATGACTCGATGTTTGTTACTCAATCACGCCAGAACGGCTGAACGGATTTGGATGAAATTTGGCACAGAGATAGATTATAGACTGGAACAGCACATAGGCTTTTTTCCCAAAAAAATGTACGGTGCCCGAGGGATAGATTTGTTTCTATTTTTTATTAGCGCTGAACCAGAGTGAAGTGAGGGTGAGCCATATAATATTATCATATACATACATATGTACATATAATATGTACGTAATAGGAACATTAAAGAGTGTAATAAACTTTCATCAAAGTAGGTCTTTAAACTGTTATGGTTACTGACAGTATTTTTATGATGTAGGTACAACGGGATATTTACCATAGGGATGTAAGACGGGACGTCTTATCTCATCTCATCATAAAAATATCATCAAAGTAGTTCACCTTATTTTTCTTACAAGTGCGATCACATCATCACTACGTCAACCATTAGTATTCAAGAAATGTCATCTGCTTAAAACAATGTATTAGGCCACTGTGATAAAAAATCTTAACAATTTCCTTATTTGTTTAACAACAACAATAGAGATATTTCGATGACTGCTAGCAATGTTATAATTGTAGAGCAATTGCGTATTAAATAAAGTAAAAACGTAAATAAAACGAATGTTACTCATTTTTTAACCGACTTTTGTATTAGTCATTCCGATTGCAATCAATCAACTACGTATACAATTGTATCTATTAGGTTTAAGAAAATATGTCATAGGCTTTAAATTTTTACAAGATCATTATAAAAAATACTAGCGACTCACCCTCGCTTCGCTTCGGGTTCGTCCCCAGACAAAAACAAATCTATCCCACGGGAACCATACATTTTTCCGGGATGATATATAGCCTACAGCCTTCCTCAATTAACGGGCTATCTAATGCAAAAATAATTTTTCAAATCAGATTAGTAGTTCCTGAGATTAGCGCGTTCAAACAAACAAACAAACAAACTCTTCAGCTTTATAATATTATTAGTATAGATTAATTATAAGTTAAACATAAATAATATTAGAAAGCTTCAATGGTGATCAATCAAATTTTTAGGTAGCTATTAAGAAAAGTTGTTAGTTAATAAGGGACATAAAAAATAGCATATGATTAGAAAATATACTTTGCTTGATTAAAAAGGCTCAATACATAATTAATTAACCTATCGTGAACCTGTAAAACAACTAACCGTCGAATGATGCCCGACTTAATAGACGGACGGTTTCCTCACGATGTTTTCCTTCACTGAACGGCAAGTGGTAATCATGTTAGAAATGATTCGCACATGAAAATATCAGATGTGCGAGACCCGGAATTTGAACCCGCTTCTCTCAGTTTCCCAAGCGAGCGCGTTACCACTGGGCCTACCACTGCCATAATTTCAAATACTAAACAGTAAAAATTTTAAATGTATAAAACTTTACCATATATAATTATGGACAAATTAATATATTCGCTGTGCGTGTTGATCGTTTTTAGGAAGTTATATAGCGTATTTATGATATTCACGATCAAATTCGCATGGAATTTATTTCAAATCATGTTGGAAGGAAAAATATCAAAACGTTAGGATTTAATTGTATTTCGAAGTATCTACTATATACGTTGTAAGTAGGTGATGTATTCGAGCACTATCGTAGAGGACATCTCCACTATTAAAACTGAATATGTTTTCCGGGTTGCTATTTTGTAACACACGGTTAAAACGTAGCAACGAATCAGTGTAATTTTTTGCATGGAGACTTGATTTTTTGCATAAAATCTGACCAAATCAGAAAATGGCCAACCACACCTTAATTTGACGGTTTCAAATATTTCTAACTTATAAATATTTTTTAAATATTTTGATCGGCTGCCCTGGACGCGCGACTTAAATAGAGGACTTATAGTTATATAAGTGGAAGTACTCAACAGAGTGCAAGTGTCGCCCCTTAAGTTAATCTGCTTGAGTAAATCCCAAAATCCCCACTTAAGCTCCTCTACTATATACATTATATCACGCCACAAAGATATAACATTTTACTCCTATTTTTTTTAGGTTTCCATTAACGAAATAGTTTGTAAAAAGTTTATTTACCTAAAGATGCTTACATACATATATTGGCATAATATAATAATGAATCCGATAATAATCGTAGGTATGTATTTACATTATTTTTTGTAGAGTCGATTTAAACATGGTTATCTTCAAAACATAAATTGCGTGAGAATTTTTTCTTACAAAAGATACATTGAGCAAAAGAAACATTGATTGTTCAAGAAATTTCTATAGCTGTGGTACGTACGCAGGAATGTACTTAATATTTTTAATAAGCGTAATTAACGTAAAAAAAATGTTTTAATGGAGGTGGAATTTGGATGTTATATATGATTGCTATTTTTTATTTAATTTCTTTTTAAGAATTAGTGAATAATGAGGCAACTTTTTTTTTATCGGAGTCGTTACATTAGTGTTAGCTTTAGTCTATACTTAATATTATAAAGGGGAAAGATTTGTATTTTTGTGTGTATGTTTGTAATTAATAAACTCAAAAACTACTGAGCTGATTTCAAAAATTCTTTCACCATTGGAAAGCTATATTCACCCTGAGTGACATAGGTTATATTTATTGCTAGAAAAGATTAGGGATCCTTACTAAAACTCAAGTAACGTAACCCAAGGTGTAAAAAAAGTGCCCTAAAACGTCTTTCGTCGCATGCGCTGCGGAAACTATTGATGATAGAACAAAAGTATGTTGCACAATATTAAAGAACATATCAATATCTACAAATTTTCATCTCGGAAGATTAAATGTTCCCGTGGGATAGTTAAAAAACTATAGTTACTTATACAGCTTAGTACACGAAAACTACTGATTGGATTTTAATGAAACTTTACAATAATATAGTTCATGCATTAAAATAACAAATAGGCTACTTTTTATCCCGGAAAATGTAAGGTTCCCTTGGGATAGATTTGTATTTGTTTGTCTAGAGGCGAACCCGAGCGAAGCGAGGGTGAGCCGCTAGTCAGTTATATAATTATTATCATTTTTGATATGTTTGTGTTCTAAATTAATTGAGGAAAAAATTACAGGAAGCAAATTTAACATCCTTAAGATCCTAAAAAATCAATTATGAATATATGTTTATTATTTTAAATAACGTAAGAAAACTGGCAATTAATTAAAATAATATATTAAACACATACGTCATACGCATTCTAAAATTTATAACAAAAAGTTTATAGTAACAATAATTATTGTTTAATCTGAGTTTTAACCTAACAAGTATAGTCTAATAAAAAGCCTCAAAAGAAATAATCCAATATTTTATACCTATTATTAAGGATTTTACGTACATATATATAGCTCAGTATCTAATAATTCTGATATAATCATCTAAAAATAAGAAAATTATTATGAGTCTAATGTTTAATTTGTTTTATATACCTAACATTAACCGTGATTTATTAAGTCACGATACTTGACACCGTATCTAGTGAAACTACATAAGTGGGCAAAGACGAACAGACATACAGACAAAGAATTGCTTAATAGTTTTTTTGATTTTACTGTAGTGAATATTCCATGTAGGCTTAATATTGGGCATCTAATATATTTAAACGAGCAATACTTGTTCTTCTTCTTTATAGGTATATTTATTTATACCGGCGATCTCGGAAACGGCTCTAACGATTTCGCTGAAATTTGGTATGGGGGGGCTTTCGGGGGCGAAAAATCGATCTAGATTAGTCTCATGTCTGGGAAAACACGTGTTTTCGAGTTTTCATGCGGTTTTCTTTTGCATTATTCTACGCAGAATATGTTCGATATTTATGTTCGTATTTCTTACACTCAGGCATAAGCATCGTGGTCAAGCGACCAAGGTGCAAGATTAACATTATATGGATCATATGATTACTATATATTGGATACAAATATCTACTTTTTTTTTGTATTTATCCAAGTTTTTAGTTTTTTTTTACTTAAAAAATATGATATAACAAAAAAGAACACCGAGCGAAGCTCGGTCGCCAGGTACTTATATTAAAATCACAAACATATTTTAATTTTTATTATAAGTATTGATTGCAGTACAGTAGAACGCCGATTATCTGAATTAATTGGGACCGGGGTCGACTCGGATAATCGAAAATTCGGATAATCGGACATAGACTGGTAATAAAGAAAAACGAAATGTCGCGACGCAAAACATGTAGTGTTTTGCCTCTAGCTTTCAACCATAACAGTTGAAATATATCTGGACTCCAGCGAGTTCCAACTTGTTACAACAAAACAAAAATTACATTACTTACTTACAGTAATTGGTTCTAATTTTTTATATTACGCTTAGGACCGATTCGGATAATTGGCGATTCGGTTAATCGGCGTTCTACTGTATTTTATTTATTAAATTTAATTTGAACAAAATTTAGTAGCTACAGAGGTGATATAAACTTTCTAATGATATGACTCTGGAGAAGAATATGAAATTTTTTTTCTTTGGAAAATATCATATGTTAAAATGTTACTCAGTCTACTAAATCGGTAATTATTAAAGAAAATGATACGAAATATAAAAATATTGCTATAATAGATGAAAAATAAGTGTTGGTAGGTACGTACGTACATTGATCCCCCCCAACGTGCGTTCACCTTGTCGTGGTGGGAAGGGCTCAGTGGTGCGCGGCATTCCAGCCGGGCGCGAAGCCAAGAAATACACTGGGAGATGGCCCACCTCGGTGGGCGGTGTGCTATTCGGGTTGCTCCTGGTACTTCTTTGATAGCAGAGTAGACCGTGGAGCAACCCCATGGTTATCATGGTCTGCTTCGGCAAACCTGTCGTCAGGGAGTAGTCTGGTTGAATGCGTAAGCGATCCCTCGACGCCCCCTTAAGACGGGGGAGGCTCCGTTGGGTTTTAGTGGGTAATACTGTATTTGCCGGTGAGCCACACACTTCGTGCCTAAATGCATTTCCCAAGGTTAAAAAAAAGGTACGTATATAGATACAACAAATGGTTGCATTTAGGCATCAAAACCGCTAAAGGTTAACTGGTTCCATTTATATAAACATTAAAGATTCAAATTGCATTAAATTGTTATTTATCGTTATCTTATTTTTATTATAAAATATAAGAGATAATAATATAGTTTTTATTGTATCGTAAATTTTAATTTTTGTAGAATTATTAAAGTACTTTTTTATAAATGTTTTTTTATAGTTAAAGCATCTTCGGTTTTATTATTTTTTTTTTCTGAACATTTTACGATGTTTCCTAATTTTGTGGAACAGAAGAATTTCGTTATATAATAACTTTTGGAACTGGAACGTTGATGTACTTATTAATTTCTTCAACTCTATCTACAATTCTGGTGTCATTCCTCAAGACTAGATCAAATCTATACTCTCATAACTCTATAACGAAAAAACGAAGTCCCAAAAAATGCCAAGACTACTATCAGCTTGATGAGCGATGTTTTAAAACTGTTTCTAACCGTAATCCACAATCGCATAAGACGCAAATGTAAAGGAATATAATTGCTAAGAGACTATTTGCATTTCGAGCTGGAATAGAAGCCCAGTTTGCGTTGAATGTTCTTTAACAGAAATGTTATATTATGCAAGAAGATTTTTGTAAGCTCACCATCCAAAAAGAGGTTAAAGATCTTTTTAATTTAGAAATAAGTTTGAATATATTATAAAAATTGCATTATTATTTTCGTTTTTTAACTTAATTTTATAAGATCATTGAACTGCACGTCAAGTAGCTCAAATATTTACTGACCTCGAAACGTAAAAGGTGCGAGTAGTACAGTGGTAATGTGTGAGCATACAAAAGAGGACACGATGTGACTCATTTGAGCTCAGGTCAATATTTACCGGTACTTTTATCACTACACTAATTCTATGGTATGAGCACTGTTACTTATTAGAACAATCATTTAAGCGTTTAGTTACTATGCTTTTACTAAATGTAGAGCAAATAATTAATCTTCTAAGAGCCATATTTTATATCGCTATAAAAACGGTTGAGCCGCTATATGTACATATTTGTACATGGGATAAAAAAAGTAACGGAATATATTAAGTTGCATATTGAATGTTATAATAATCATTTGTGTTTTGAAGTGGAATAAATTTCAATTTTTTTACATCAGTTTGCGCATATCTCGGAAAGTACTGAACAGTTAGTTTTTAATGAATATCCTTATTATAACATTTTATTTTCAGATTTTAAAATATTATTTAAATTATGCATTTTAAACTAAGTGTACATTTCAACAATTAAGCGAGTACCTAAAATATATAGTAAGTTTTAAAGCTTCAAATATACTATAATTTATATAATTTATTCTTACCATACTAAGTACCTGGGCAACCGGGCTTCGCTCGGCGTAGACGCCCGTTCAGAAGGTTATCAATTATAATCATCCATTGGCGACAATTCGAGTACCAAAAATATTTACAAGATGGCACTTTATGGTATTGTCAGTATGATCGTAGCAAGAAAAAGGCTCTAATAATTAGTTACAGAGCCATTTCCGAGATACGAAATCTATAATAATATTGTAAAGCGACAGAGTTTGTTTGAACGCGCTACGTTCAGGAACAACTAATCCGATTTCTCCGAAAAAATCTTTTTGCACCAGAAATCCCGTTTATTGAGGAAGGAATATCATCTATTATATAGTGTATCTATTCCATATTGACCGTTAAAACGTAGGTACCTAGGGACGAACCCCAGCGACACGAGGATGAATCGCTAGTAAATTTATATGCACGAATTGCTCATTTAATATTATAAGATTTAATCTTCTATAAAATGGGATAAGAGACTCTAAATTTACAAAAATAGCAAAAAAATACAGCAATTCGTGACAAAGTCTGCGTGACGAATTTAAGTAAACGTTAGGAGTTTATACACAGATATAAGGTGTGTGCTTGCGTAGGAACAGAATTGTGATAATAATGTATAGGTCAGGGACTTAATAGATAAAGTCTTAATGGATCCATTTGAACTGACACCAACGCGACGTATAGATTTTATGCTGAGGTTAACCGCAGCGGTGCATGCAAACGTGTCGCGTGTACGACGTCTAATAGCTTATGCTTTATCAAAAGTTACATTATTTTTAAATTAAAATCAAATCCATTATAAAAATAGTTCTTTCCCGTCTTGTAACTTAATATATACTACGACCTTATAATATACATAATACATATATGAATAAAGAGATACGACGTATTCTTATGCTTATACTTCATTAATACACTTTAATTACCTATGATTTAAAATGTATATATACTCGTATGTATATAAAGTTATATAAAATGTAGTTATATAAAAAAATATTGTTATTTATGCGCTTTAATAAAATTATTTACTAATTGCATTCTATGAAACATATTTTCGCTTCATACGTTTCTAATAAATATACCATATTAGGTGTTTACAATAGGAATGTCGTTTCATCTAGCTGGCGGAATCAATAAGAAAATTATAAATGACTACGATACACATATTATGAGGCTTTTTCCTTATTTCCTATACAACTTCGTTATTAATTTGTAATTGTCTAGCACGTCTAGTTATCATTTTTTAACTTCCGAAACTTACTTATAAAAGACTAGCGACTCACCCTCGCTTTGCTTCGGGTTCGTCCCTAGAGAAAAACATCTATCCCACGGGAACCGTACATTTTTCCGGCATAATATATAGCCTATAACCTTCCTCAGTTAACGGGCTTTCTAATGCAAAAAGAATTTTTCAAATCGGATTAGTAGTTGCTGAGATTAGCGCGTTCAACCAAACAAACAAACAATCAAACAAACTCTTCAGCTTTATAATATTAGTATAGATTATAAGTAATTCATAATATAATCTTCCGGCAAATGTTTCCGTCTTCCTTCCTTGTGCGACAAATATGTATTGTATATTATATTCAGCTCTTTTTTTAACGTCCTACTGGTGGGCACGGGCCTTCCTTGATGCGAGAGGGATCAGGCTATAGTCCACCACGCTGGCCAAATGCAGGTTCGTAGACTTCACATGTCTTTCGAAAACTTGGTTGGTTGTGTCAGACATGCAGGTTTCCTCACGATATTTTCCTTCACCGTAAGACAAGTGGTAATCAGGTTGGAAGTGATTCGCACATGAAAATATTAGAGGTGCGGGAACCGGGATTTGAACCCGCTTCACTCGGTTTCCCAAGCGAGCGCGTTACCACTGGGCTACAACTGCTTTGGTTTGAATGGAGACACATAATATGTAGCTGCTCTTATTTGAATTAAAAATCGATGAAAGCTTATTTCTTATCAATTCTTACAATAAACCAACTTTTGCCCAAGCGATTGGGTAATTTATATTTTTACTAGCGATTTACCCCTGCTTCGCTCGGGTTCCCTTGGTGTATTTTTGTCACATATTTTGTTGCTTTAATTCAAAGTATTTAGGCAGCGCACGCAAAAAAAGCAACTCAAATGCCACTTTTTTCCGATTTCAATTTAAGTTTAGATACTTACAGGAAAAACAAAAAGTTTAAATTTCTTACAGGAAACCCATTTTTACCGGAATAAAAAACTTAGAACATTCGGCAGTAATAAAGATTCTTATTAGTGAAAGTATTTTTAGAATTATAGTAGAATCCTCTTTATAATACGAGTTTAGAAATAAAAACAAAAAATATTTATAGATTCGCAATGTTACGGTTAAATATGATATTGAACGTAAATAAATACAAGGATTTTTCACTATGAATATGTATATTTTTCAATATCCATAACTAATCAAAAGTTTACACAATTTTTGCAAGTAGGTACATACGTAGTATATGCCGCATCAAATCATATTTATTTTGAACGCAACCACTACAACTCCCGTTACTCTTCAAGGTTTTACGCTAAATAATTGTGGTTTTATGCACTTCACATATCCTTACTAGTCATACTGTAATTGCGTAAAACTGTTTATTATTATTTTTGTTTCAAACAATAAGGAAATTTTATGATTATTTTCATGGTTTGAGGGGAGACGTGCATTCAATATCATCCCTAATAAAAAGTATCCTACGTCATTTAGTGAGGGAGTGTTATAAACTATTTTTTATCCAATACATCAACTGTATGTTCCCGTAGAAGATACATACAGAGGTCTGATGCAAAACGTTACTTATACTTACATAGTTGAATTCTCGAACGAATGACAAGAATTGACTTTTTTATGAACTGGCTGACTCAACAGACGTTGAGTCATCCAGTTCATAAAAACATAATAACTAAATTTGAGTTCATACAATAAGCACTTTTTTACATTTTTCCATTTTCATTTCTAAGTAACGCGTAATAGTAATCATTTTAATTTATATAGAAGACTCGCACATGGTTATTGCCTAGTAAGTGTAAAGTCTCAAAGAAAAAGTAGGGTTCATGCTGGTTATTAACTTAATATACATTTTCCAATAAAAAGTTAGAGCACTTTTTATCATAAGAAGCAAGAGTAATCTTATTATTGCTAACACTGTGTATACCGCATTGTACTTTAATGATAAAAAAGTAGATTCAATATTCTCATGTAGTAAATCTGAAAGAAAATCTTATATAGTAATTTATACAACTATGTACATAAAATTGAAGTGTTTGTTTGTAATGTAAAAATAACAGCTTTTTACTATATATGTACATATGAAAGTATAAACGGTACTTGAAATAAATATTTTTTTAAATTCTTGTCTCTCTGTCTATTTATTCCGGCTAATTTCCAAAATAGCTGGAACGAATTTCACTGGCATATAGCTGATGTCATAAGAAGTAACTTAGGCTACTTTTATTTTAAAAAAAGAATTCGGCTTCCGCGCAATAAAATTAAAACCTAAGAAATTGTGAACAAAATTCACGTACCTAGAGGGACGCACCCAAGCGAAGCGAGGGTAAGTCGCTAGTCTAATAATAATTACCGAGAAGTCTTTTTATTATTGTATTGCAAAAATGTATACAATATAGAACGATTTCTACTATAAGAATACAAACACTTGTACATGTTTCAAACACAAAAAGTGAAATGCCCCACAAATCTAAATTCCATGCTTTTACTTATGCGCCTTTTGTTTACATTTTCACCTGAGTTTTAATAGATAGAATGAATTTGTAGAAGTGGTTCGCTCACCTAAGATCGAGTAAAAGATCAAATCGAGGAGACTTTGATAAGCTTGTCTAGCTAGTGATGTCGCTGTTACAATTTACAATTGGCTCCTGATGAAACAAAAAAAAAAGATGTAAGATATTTCTTATAAAGCGTAAATAATTTTTTATTTTTATTATGTTAATATTTTTTTACTTAATTGAATCTTATATAACTTTTATTATTTTCACTTAATCATATCACAAATATTGTTAATTTTTTTTTGATAATGATGTTTTGTTTATATTATTAATTGCATGATGTGGTAACCTGTAAAAAAAGTGCGTTTATCTCTAACTTTGTCAATGTAATAACAAATGAATTAATGTAACTTTTGTTGGTTATCCTAATAAAAATAAAAAATAAAATAAAAATAATTAAATGTGGTAGATGAATCAACTAAAAGATATAATCAGGTGTGAATGCTTAATATATAACATATGCGTATTTCACAAGAAAAATAGGAAGGAACTTGTAAAACTTGTAAAAGAAGTAAACATACGTCCTAATATTACTTTTTTATAAATATGACATCACTCTTTTTTTGCATGTTGTTGTCTGTGTGTATTTTGAGATTTTCTCCCGTGATCAAATTTGTTAAAAAGCAAAGGTCGAGAATAAATCGATATTACCCATACTTATTATTGGTAATAAGTATGGGCATTTATAATAATATATAATATATATTATTATAAATGCGAAAGTAACTGTCTGTCTGTCTGTCACCTTTTCAAGCTTAATCCGCTGGACTGATTTAGATGAAATTTGGTGTGGAGATAGCTTGAGACCCTGAGAAGGACCTAGGAATTTTATCCCGGAAATCATCTCTTAAAGAGTTGAAAAGGGGGTGGAATTTTGTATGGACAATCAATAATTTCAAGATAAAACCACGAAAAAATCCGGAAAAATAGTTTTATTTAAAATGTTAATAATTCAATTCAGATTTCTTGTTAATGGCTTCTTCAAAACCTGCCAGTTGAATGTCAATAATTATAATTCACGTAAGCAAAGTATTAAAAGACGCGTTGATATTTTGAAATTATTCATCTGTGAAGACCCGCTAGCTGACACAATTCATACAAGGTCGCCATTATACAATCTATTCACGTAGGTGATTGATACGCCGCTAATCTGTTGGAACTTTCATAGAAATCTGATTCAACTGCGTCCGTTTTTGTGCTTCTTTGCTATTGTTTACTGCATTTTTTTTTCTATTCATTAGAGGAACAAAATATAAAAACGAATGAAGAAATATTATATCTATATCTCTCTAATATATAAAATTCTCGTGTCACAGTTTTCGTTGCCATACTCCTCCGAAACGGCTTGACCGATTTTGATGAAATTTTTTGTGCTTATCCGGTATCTATGAGAATCGGCCAACATCTATTTTTCATCCCCCTAAATGTTAGGGGTAGTCCACCCCTAAATTATTTTTTTTATTTTTTAGACAAAATTTTTAATTTCTATTTTTTTATGATACAACATACAAAAATACATACAATCCTCAATTTTCACCCTTCTACGATCAACCCTTATTTTTTAATAGCCATTTTAGTAATAGGAAATTATTTATATGGCAAAACAACGTTTGCCGGGTCAGCTAGTACTATATAAAAGGCAAAAATGATTGACTGATGTATCAACGCACAGGCCAAACCATTAAGGCTAGAAAATTGAAATTTCGCACACGTATTCCTCATATCACGAAGGCATGTACTAAGGAGGGATTTTTCAAAATTCAACCCCTAAGGGGGTGAAATAGGGGGTAAAAGTTTGTATGAAACTTTTTACTCTTTGGGTATATTTGCATGAAATTTCGTATTTTTCGTAGTTTGATCGCGAGCGAAGCTGCGAGTTCTGCTAGTTATAATATAATTAAAAAATAATAAACGACTACAAAGTTTACCATTTTTGTACTGGTAAACTTTATTTATATTGAAGTAGGGCCGTAAAATATTTTCCTGTTATTATATACTATTGTTGCGTTTGAACTAATAAACTAAATAATTTATACTAATATTATAAATATGAAAGTTTGTGAGGATGGATGGATGGATGTTTGTTACTCTTTCACGCTAGAATTGCTAAACGCATCTGGATTTTTGGCACAGATATAGATTATAGTCTGGTATAGCACATAGGTTACTTTTTATCCCGGATTTTTCCGGGTTAAAAAGTACGATTCCCGTAGGATAGATAAAGTAATATAATCATAAGAACACTTAGCAGTTACATTGCTTATATCAAGATTTATCGTCAACTCTTTATCTGGTTGGTTTTGGTAGTTAAATTGTAAAATTAACACCGCCAATACCCAAATACCATATATGTGCATATTATGTATGTACTTTGAATTATATTTGTTTAAATTTTATCCTTTAAGGAGTTTCGTAGCTTACCTCCCGATATCAATCTTCAACATCAGATCAACATATTCGTATGAGACCACTAAATACATTCGCAAGAGGATATATGCATTCAAAATAAAAAAAGTATCACGCAAACTGGTTCAAAGATCTCGGAATTATCGATGTACGTACAAACATATGTATGTATATATGTACATTTTACATAAATAAAAAAACGTGTGTGTGTACTTATGTATGCACGTAAGAAGTTATACTTCTTTGGCGTAACAGAACAAAAATAGCTAAAGATTTCATCCCGTATGTCACAACTCTCTGTTTGTAAAAGGAATGATAAATTAATAAAAATAAATATATATTTTTTTATCTCCACTGGTATAAAACACGTGTTATAGATTTTTGAATATTTGAGAAATAACTTTGAACATTTATGAGTTTTCACGGGAACCGGAGAGACAGTTATCAGCTAACTTCATCATGTCGCTTTCAGCTAACTTCATCATACCGCTTTGTAGCCGTCGGTGTGTACGCGCATTGTATAAAGTTTACTCTCATATTTTTTTCCAAACGTACCAAAAGAAGTATAACTTCAAAAAATACCTGCCAAAAGACGTAACTTCCTAATAACGTATGCACATTGATAATATTTATATTTATAAATACTTTATTGCGCGCACACACACACACACACACACAAGAATAATACAGAATATGAAAAGAAAAGGACCGGTAACAAAAGGCATGCAAAGGTGGTTTTATTGCTATTAGTAATCTCTTACAGACAACCTTTGGTGAAAGGATTAAAGAAACCCTAAACAGGACGGTACAATTAATATTACATATATACATGCTCAAAAATATACATACATAAATAAATATTATTATATTATTATTTTTTTATTTTATTTTAGTCTTCGTGAATACTTAAATTATTAGTAATTGTCATATACTAAGACATTGACTTTATGATTTCGATTACCTCTGAAGGAGGATAATATTTTTTTTAGTTTATGTATCTTATGAGTCTTTTTCTTTATATCCTAAATTCAAATTTGTGTTGTAATATAAAACAACCTCTACCTGTACAGTTTAGGTAAAAGAGTTCCTATGGCCAAAAAAAACAACCTTTTTTTTAACATTGGGAAATGCACTTATGCATACCACCTGCAATATACAGGTGATTATGTTGGTCTCATTAAAAAAGTCAACCTTTTTTTTTAACATTGGGAAAAGCACTTACGTATACCATCTGCAATATACAGGCGATTATGTGGGTCTCATTAAAAAAGACAACCTTTTTTTTTGACGTTGGGAAATGGATTAACGCATACCACCTGCATACATGCAGGTGGTATGCGTTAATCTGTGGGACACACACAATGTGGGACATACTGGCAAGAAAAATCAGGGAGAAAAGATCTAATCAACCGAGCTAACAAAATTTTATAGACACCAATCTACCAGGAAGATTTTGAAATGCATTCGATCTTGATACACATGTATATGCACATATTGTTTTCCTACATATTCTAAGAATGACCACGGTCCACGTGGTAAATCATATTATTTTATATCAAATATTTACATAAATATCTTAAATTTACCAACCCTTCTTATTAAATTTTAAGAATTAAATGTAAAAACCAAGTTTTACCAAAACAAAAAATTTAACAGAAAAAAAAAATTAATAAGATCTAATTGGAATTCCCTAAAATATGATTGCAAAATGTTTTTATTTGATGTAATTAGGTTTTATCTCAGTGATGTAACGTTTGGTAATTTTGATGTAATAAAAACCTACAGTAATTTTTACGCTGATCTTTAATTAAATTATCTTTAAACTAATCTCAAAACAAACCTTGTATTTATTAAACTTGACCTTAAAGTTGGCGAATTCATCTTTGTTTAATAAGATATGTGAATTATTCCTAATACCTTGTTTAAAATACAAAATAATTTTTATTCACATAATAAATAATCACAATATATTAAATAAAAAAATAAAATAATTATGTGTTAATTGTTATTATGTAAAGAGGAAGTTCTTCTCTCTCACGGAATATCGAAGTTCGTTCAAGAAGCTTCTATTAGTAGATTTAAACATGTGTTGAGGAATCATTATGTATCTGTGAAGTACTCATAAATTAAATAGGTAATAAATAATTTTACATAAGATAACACGCCTTGGACAGTGATAGTACAGTGGTAACGCGCTCTCTTGGGAAACCAAGCGAAACGCGTTTATATCCTGAGGTATCGCTGATGAACCTCTAATATTTTCGTATGCGAATCGTTTCCAACATGATTACCACATGCATTACGTTGAAGGAAAACATCGTGAGGAAACCTGCATGTCTGGCTTTCGAACCTGCACTTGGCCAGTGTGGTGGATTATAGCCTGATCCTCCTCGTACTGGAGGGAAACTCGAACCCAGCAGTGGGACGTTTAAAAAGGGCTAAACCGATACTTAATATTATAAAGAGCTAAAGTTTGTGAGTTAATGAGGTTGTAGGGGGTAATCTCTGGATCTACTAAACCGATTTAGATGAAATTTGGTAAGAAGATAGTTTGAGACCCTGGGAAGGACATAGGATACTTTTTATCACGAAAATCATCCCTTAAGGGGGTGAAAATGGGGATGAAAGTTTGCTTAGGGAATCGACCTAGGGACGAACCCGAGCAAAACGAAGGTGAGTCGCTAGTATAATATAAGATAACAGACCTTAGGCGGTGGTAGCACAATGGTAACGCGTTTGCTTAAAAACGAGATGATGGGAGATCCAATTTGGGTTTCGCACCTCGTCATTTTTAACATGATTACCACTTGCCTTATGGTGTAGGAAAACATTGTAATGCCCTATCCACGTGCTTGCCAAGCCTCGATAAGCCGTCACAAATTCAAACATGTAGAGAGGCCGTTTGGCTTAGGATTGTAAACACTTGTGGCCGTTTTCTCGGTTTTTGTGCACAAATCAAAGGAAGTTTTGCGACAAGTACTAGTGATGCATCCATACGTTTGCTGTTGTTAATAAAAAAAATATTTCATGAATTTAAAAAAAAAACGTGTGTGTTTCTTATGTACACACGTAAGAAGTTATACTTCTGTGGCGTAATTGAACAAGAATAGGGAAAGATTTCATCCCGTATGTCACAACTCCCTGTTTTTAAAAGGAATTGATAAAATAATAAAAATAATTAAATAAGGTATATTAGGCATATTACAATCATATATTTATAGAATATCATTTAAAGAAAAAATATAATATTATTTATTATTTGTCAGACAATAACAACGGTTACCATGGCAACAAACAGTTATCAGCTAACTTCATCATGTCGCTTTTAGGTTGTCGGTGTGCAAAAAATTTGTACCTCGACTTTCGGTTCACTTCCGGCTCTAATTCAGCTTCAGTAAGATTTGACCCATACAAACATAACAACTAACAAACATTGCAAGTTAAATAAAAGCTTGTAAAATTTGTAATAACTTTATACTGAAAACTGAGAAATCCTCTTCCTATACCTCTTTTCTTTCTCCGCCTTTATCTCTATTTTATCTATTAGGTACTATGAACGAAGAAATGAAGATCTTGTACGAGTTAAAGAGAATTTGCTACAAAATTATATTTAACATACATTTATCACGTTGAATAATCTTGTTTTTGATTATAACAATCATATCTCGTAATAATATTAACTTAAGTGCGATGTAAACATGTATTCATGTACAATGCATTTTGAATCCACCGAATTCTACTAAATTCGGTGGATTCAAAAAAAGCAATTCAAAAAAGTAGTGTATTTTTTGCTGCTTTACCAATAAGCATTCTCAAGCCTCAAGGCCTGTACATGCGATTATTTAAACGTGTGCTTAAAATGAATATTTCCAGTAATAATAATTAACTTAGAATATACGTAGACTTTAAAATCATTTGGATTTTTCTTTCTATATTTTCTTTACCGGTTTATTAAAATGATAATGAAAATTGGTTCAAAATATTTGGCAAAGATTTTTTGTAACATAAAAAATCGGTCAAGTGCGAATCAAATTCGCACACGAAGTACATGTACATTTTATTAATATGACTTTTATTCTATGTATGCAGTATATTAACTTCGATGATCGATTTCGAACGTTAAAAAAAATGTTTCTTTTATTATTTTTTTTAATTATTTCTTGGGTAAGCGGCAATAGAAATACATACTCTGAAAAATTCAACTTTCTAGCTATTACGGTTCGTGAGATATAGCCCCCTGACAGACGGACGGACGGACAGATATCACTCGTCGAATTGATTGTCTTTTTTTGCAGACGATGGTAAAATTTGCTTTCTACAGCATCCCAAATTTCTGATCAACAAACATTTTATTTGCTGTAACTTTAAATATCCTACTTCAACTAATATAATTGATAGATTTTATTTGATACAATTAGTCAGTAAAAATATATAACTTAGAATCAAATTTTGCTAAGTAGTATTTTTTAAGCAAACTCAAGGATTAGTATAAACGTTTGTTACTGGACATGCTTTACTGTTTTTTCTAAGATTGTTTAATGATAAATGGTAATATACTAATTTGTTGCAATTAATTATTCTACGCTTATGTAAAGAATTGACTGCTATTGTTTGAATACAACAAGGAAATTATTTGATTTTTTAATACAGGAACAATATAAATTATGCAAATTAAATAAATATTGTCATTGTATTCAATTAATAATTCTGTGAAATTTTTACACAATTTGTATAAATATTATGTTAAGTACCTGGAAGACCGAACTTCGCTTGGAGTTCTTTTTGTTATATCGTATTTTTTAGATGAAAAAAAAAACTAAAAACTTTAATAAATACAAAAAAAAAACAAAAGTAAAATCTTTGATTCCGACCGATTCGAACCCGGTCACCTGAGATTGTCAATCATGCGCCTTGGCCGCTTGACCACGATGCTTATTCCCGAACGTAAAAAATTAGCGACCATATTTAGCGTGGAATAATGCGAAAGAAAAATGTAATGAAAACTTGAAAACGCACATTTTCCCACACATAAGACTAATCAAGATCGATTTTTCGCCCCCGAAAACCCCCACATAACAAATTTCAGCGAAATTTTTAGAGCCGTCTCCGAGATCGCCGGTATAAATAAATAAATATACAAGAATTGCTCGTTTAAATATATTAGATTCATAAAGTACACAACTAATGCCTGGAACAATGCCAGGCATATCCACAAAAATCTGAGGCTCTTTATTTAGAAATATATTACGAATAGACATTTTTAACCGACTCCCAAGAAGGAGGAGGTTCTATGTTCGTCTGTATGTACGAGTATGTTTTTAAAAATTGTCTTGAAATTATTTTAATCGTTATGCCACAGAGACATTCCCATATATTTTTTTAGATTTCTATTAATCAACGATTGTAGAATGACATCTTGTATAAGCCCCCAGGACACAAATTAATTTTGTATACATTTAAATATCTAAGAGTATCTCATTCTGAAATTAAATTGCTTAAAATGAGCAATTATGTAGTAATTCTTAAACGATGAAGGAATTTCCCAACAAGTGCTTTAAAATGTTATTAAGAGCATTAAAAATTTAATTAACAAATAAAAAATCTGATCTTGATCCTATTTCATTCGCTAAATATGTGTCATTTCTAATAGACAATGCTCACTGATTAGCTATCTGTCACTAAGCATAGGACATGAGTCGATTCCTGTGCGAGACAAGTAATCATGTTTTTTTTTATTTCTTTACTTTGTTATTCTGTCCAGTATTACGCTACGTATTTATTAAACTAGCGACTCACCCTCGCTTCGCTCGGGTTCGTCCCTAGTTACGTTTCACTGCTGAACTGAGCTAAACGTTGATAAGTCAACCTGTGAGTCGCGAGTAGTGAATAAAAATAGTAATTGCGAGTGTACCTTAGGTGATAGACATATAATATTGCGAACTTCCCTGTATAACTTTTTAAGACCTACAATTTTCTAGTACATTGTTTTGATTTATCTCTTAAGGTTCAGCCAGCGTTAGCCATATAAACTTCTAAGGACGACTCGATAGAACCAGTCATTGCGTTTTCCCGCGGGAACGAAAAATGTGCCTGTAGTAAAAGGTATCCTAAATGTTGACTCGAGTGATAAGCTATCACTATACAAAATTTAATTGAAATCGGTTCAGTACTTTTTGCGTGAAACGCGCACATCGATTTAATTATGTTAGTTTTGCTATAGGTATAGATAAGAATAGGTATTGCGAGTGTACCTTGAGAGATAGACATATACTGTTGTAGATATTTCTGTTGGCCTTTTCAAGATCTACAATTTTTTAGTACATTGTTTTGATGTATGTCTTTAGGTTTAGCCAGCGGAGGGTTCCTAAGGAGGACTCGATAAAACCAGTTATTGTGATTTCCCGCGGGAAACAAAGATTTTCCAAAAGTAAAAGTTATCCTAAATGTTGACCCGAGTAATAAGTTATCAGTTCACAAAATTTCGTTGAAATCGGTTCATTACTTTTTGCGTGAAACGCGTACAGACAAACAGACAAACAGACAAAAAAATTAATAACTATTGTTTTGGGGTCTATATCGTATACATAATACGTTACAGTCATTGTTTTTAAAAAATATTTCATGTACAGATTTCGCTAAGTTACTGCTTTATTATAGTATAGATAAGGTACCCTGATTATATACCCTTATATTTTTTTTGTATACATGTTTATTAAAATAGGATATGACTACGAAGATCGAAGAGCGACTTAAAGGCTAAACTCTTGGCTGTCTGGGAGTCAATTACGCCTGAGGAGTGTGCAGCGTTGGTTGCAACCATGCCTATTCGCATTAAAGCTGTCGTTGAGAGCAAAGGTGACACAACTAAGTGGTAGACGAATACTTTTGCGTTATGTTTTTTAGAATATTTTTTAAATTTTTTATGTTATGTAAAGTGATGAAAGAATTTCAGTTATGTTAAAATAAACTTTAAAATGTTTAACAATCTGAGTGTGGTTTACTTTTTTTTAATGTTTTAAATAAAACTATCTTTTCGGATTATTTCGCGGATTTATTTTGATTTTTGGTTCCCGACGTTTCGGTTGCTTTACAGCAATCATGGTCACGGGAGAGACTAAGGTGTTAAACATCTCAAAGGCGTTATATACTTGTTACAGACAGTGCCTACCCACTATTTTACAAAAATGATTCCAAAAAATTCAAAAATGGCACCAAAGTACCTTACAATATTTGTTGATTTTAATTCTAAACATTTAAAAAAAAATTAAAACTTTAATAAGTATTATAATTAAATATAGCAATATTATTTACTTAATTTTAGCTATTATTATTATAAATATTACAATTAAAAAAAAAACTTTATTAATTTACTAATATTATTTAGTGTTGCTATTATATATTATTTATAACCATAAAGAATATTTAAAAAAAATATTATTATTAATTATTTATTTAAGCAATATTATTGTTTTATACTAGACGAACTACATATTTTGCATCGCGGCTTGTAGAATAATGTTATTACTTTTTCCAACCAGGACATACTTAAGACAATTAAATGTTTCCGTTAGAATTTTATATTCATTTTTAATAAGGGCTTAGATCAAAATTGAATTCCAGAAAAATATCGTTTTTTTACTTCAGCCTCTAAATTGACTTTCACAAGCGATTTCGCGATGAACAGGTATTATATAAATGGACTGGAACTATGACTTAGTTACTAAAGGCATTGCTTTATTGCAATTTTGAATATTATTATTGCAACTTTGAAGTGGACACTATATAGACTTCCTTAGATAATAATTGTTTTTGTTTTTGGAAATTGTGAGACTCATAAGAAAATATCTGAAATTGTATGCTATGGCGTATTAATATTTATATATATAAAATTGTTATTTTATTTTATATATATAAATAATAAACTGTTATTTTATTTTATATATATAAATATACATATTTATATATATAAAATAAAATAACAGTAATTGATATAAAAATCTTTGAAATTATTCAACGTTATTATTCATGGAAAAAAACGAACCTGTAAAGATAAAGAAGAAATATAGTGGTGACATTATGTTATTAACTGTATATAAAAATAATTCATATGAAACAACATCTGAAAATCACTTATTTACTACCATTTTTTTGTAGGCAAGCTACGAACTATGAGACGGTCACTGCAGTAATCTCTCTGCACTTTTATTTTAATCTATATAGATAAATAAAATTGGAGTGTCTGTTTGTAATATTAAAATAACCGCTTTTTACTAAATGCATATTGATGTATACACGGCACATATACCAAAACAATTTTTTTTTACAATTTTTGTCTGTCTGTCTCTGTTTGTTCCGGCTAATCTCTGAAATGGCTGGACCGATTTTGACGGGATTTTCACTGGCAGATAGCTGATGTAATAAGGAGTAACTTAGGCTACTTTTCTTTTAGAAAAAAAATAGGATCCCACGAAAAAAAAAACAAATTAATGAATTAATTTTGTTTTGGGGAAGCGACCTAGGGACGAACCCGAGCGAAGCGAGGGTGAGTCGCTAGCTCTAAAAATATTACACAAGTAATAAAATGTTTTCATTATGAAATAAAACTCACGTTACTTTTGAAAACTATAAATACTTATAATGCTCATAAAGCTCGTTTAATTTGCATAACTATCCTAAATCTTATTTAATTTACTAAATGTCCTTAAGATATTTAAATTTTGAACTTTACACGTGAATATGCATTGTGTTGCGTAAGCTAAAATGTGGATTTAACTCCAATTAGCAGCTTACTCACAGATTAGATTTTTTTATTCTCTTTATTCGTATCGTGACCAAATAAAAAAATGAAAGAGTGCATGTATCAATATGTACACGCGCAAGATGTGAAACTTTTGTAGGTTATCGGTACTTTTTATGAATTTCAATTTATGTTTTAAATAATTAGGATAGGAGAGATGCTAAATTTTTTTTTATCGATTTAAAATGGAAAAAAATATTTTACTATTACAGGTAATAATTTTTAGTGAAAAAAAAAATTATAAATTTAAATCATTAAAATTAAATTATGTCAAGTAAATAATTTTTTAACACTATCCATTTCATATGATTCCATTTTAAAATAAATGAAGAAGTATTTTTTTATAAGTATCTATTTTTATTTAATTTAATCTTTTGAAATATTCATTTATAGTTTAATACTATTTAATTGACTATTTATTCACTTCCGTAACGCCCAGCTTAACCGTTTCCGTTACAAAAATCGTAACACTAGTCCTTTTTTTCTTCTTCTCATGGCGCGCCTAAAGAATTTTCAAAGAAAAATTAAATCTACCTTGTCCTAGCTGTTATTCGATAATTTATCAGAATTTACTGCTGATTTTTTTACTAAGTTTTATACAAGCCCTTTTTGATCCCTACATTACATGTTCTGAGCAAATAATTCTCTCAAAATTTTAAACTCGTAAGATACATTCATAAAATGGTTGAAGTGTTCCTCAGTCTTAAATCTTAAAAAATATTTTAAGATATTTACATCTCTTGGAGAATAAATAGGTAGAGAAAAGCGAAACATTTCATTGAATTTCTTCCACTTCTCCACACAAGGTAAATGCACTCATAGCGTAAGGTATTTTATATTTTCCTTAATCCCAAATTGAAATCGTCTTATATTATACTTTATGTGCATATACATATTTTATTAATATTCACCATTTCGCGATGTTCATATTTTATATCATATAAAACTTGTTATTTTTATTAAATGAATATAATGTTGATATAATCTTCACATAAGTAAGAGATTATTATATTTAGTGAATTTAAAGTTCAACAACATGGATTTTTTTGGTATATTTTTTAATTTTTATAATTTAAATCGGCATTATCAAATTTGATTATTAAATAACTATATGGTAAACATATATTATATATATTATTTAGCAGTTATTGATCTTTCCTTTATATTCTTTTATAGTACGAACATTGTTGCTTTAATCTATATAATCTATCTGCGGGGGGTATTATAGTGTGTGCGCAAGCGATCCTGCAACACCTCATTACATTGCGGCGAAGGGTTCCGCTGAGGGTTTTAATGAGTAAGAGTCTCACAGTACCCAGTCCAGTGACGGCCGGCATGGTCCCCATGATAGGTTTCCCTGGGGAAATGTTTTTTGTAGTGAAAACTTCTATAGGCAGGTTTGGATGTGGAGTAATGTAAGTCGTCATCGACGTGGTCAGAGTGCCAGATGTCAAAACCAGATAAAATATGTAAACAGTTCTAATTAAAAAAAAAAAATTTAAGATCAAACAATCCAATGAATATCCAAAAATAGCAACTGTTTGTTTATAGTTTTAAGTTTTCGCTTCCGTCAGAATGTTTTTTTTATTATTAAAATTAGCGTTTGTAGGATGACACTAATAAAACTTCGAGATATTCCTTGAATATATCCGTATATTCAGTACTTTTACAATATCAACTTAATTCTTTTATAATCGTCAGTATCTAGTGTATCAGTCCGTGTGGAAGCTACAACCGGCTCAGAAAACAGTCCTGCTGAGAAGAGCCAGCGAAAAACTCTTACTCTTTTAAATGATGAGTTACATAATTTATAATAATAATTTACAGTGTCACAAACAATTCATGACTAGTCACTACAAGGTTATACGGACATCTTTGCCCCCAGAAGCGCAGGAAAAACAAAAAAATAACCGCACCGCTTTTATTTTGTTGACGCTGGCGTCAACAAAAAACGAGTATTAATAGAATTAATAACATATACATTAGCTAAAAAAAGTTTTTAAACGAAGTTCAGATTCAAAGTTAGAAATTCAAAGTTCAAAAAGAAATGGTACTTCCATAAAGTAAAAATAAATAAAAACAGATTTATGAAATAGATTCAGTTCAATTAAAAACTACGTACAAAAATCGAGGAGTCTATATAGTAGAAAGATATTAGAAATAAATTATATAAAATATCACGTTGACTGTCCATGCAATAAATGTGATGCATTTGGGATTGACCGTGTGACGTCCGTGCATTAGATTTAATTCACGAGCCCATGTATATTATAATCAATAGCGTTTTCTGGACTGGGCGTAGAAGCTAGACTTTTTTATACTCAATGGACATATGGGTAAGGAACATGGAAAAAAAACCAATGTCCCGCCGATTTTTTTTAATTTAAAACTTTTTTAGCTCTATGTTACCTTGAGGAGAAACTAATCAATGAAAATCATTATAACAGCGTAAAGAAAACGCTTTTTTGCAAGCAAGACATTCAGTGAGGACCTGTCTAGCCTTTTTTCTTGCTTTGTTGGTTGTGGATCCAGTTTCTTTCAGTTTTCGGCAGTAACCTGCGCAACGTTTATCACTTGAGATCTATTTGTACCAAATGGATATTTTTTGCACCGGCGAGTTGAAGCTGGCTAGCTGGTCTGTACGTCTATGATTTTCTTGCCTTCATTATATGTCAAAATAACTTTTTGGTTCCATCACAAAATAAAGTTTACTCAAACAACGAAACAAAATTTTAAAAGGCTTTTTAAGTGAAGCAGCTGATAAATAAATAAAAGTACTTATTGCTAGATTTGAAACGAGGCTACCACCAAGAAAAACAAATCTGCTTTTAAGAAAGTAGCTTATAACGTCTATGTCTTATTTAATGCACGCAAATCAAGTCAAAACGGCCGTGCATAAAATATAATATACGTAGATCAAGCCAAGACGTCCGTGCATTACATGTAATTGACGCTGAAATTCAGGTTTTAATTGACGAAGGTATTAACTTATTTTAACTTCATTCGCCTCATATTATATCGTTTCATTAAAAAACACCTAATCCGGACAGTCGACGTGATATAATAGGAACTCTGAATGTCTAGTATTTCAACTATGTAGAGTCGATATCAATATGTCAACAATATGTCAACAAAATTGTTTATATTATTTTTGTGTTTTACACAATTTTTAACGTACATCAAGTAAGCAATTTAAAAATATTTTTATCTAAAAAATATTGTTATTAATGATTAAAAAAAAGTTCATAGGTCATTCATTGCCTATAATACTAAATGATTATACACAAGTAAAAAATAAAAAAAAAATTTGGAAAATCGTGGTACGATTCTGCCCCATTAAAATATAAGCTACAACTAAATCCCCTTCCTATTCAAAGGAGAATCGCACTGAAAAATATACATGTTTACTTTAGCTATAATATACTTTTTTCTTATTAAAAAACCTACATTCTAACAGATAGTGCACTTGTTCTAAATATATAAATAATAACTTACTTTTTAGCGCCTTTCCTTCAGGAGTGCACCGTAGTCCATTGATCAAACATTCCGCATAGTTTCTCACTAGCCTTTTACTATTAAACAACGCATCCACATCTAAATAATCATATCTCGAGTCATATTTAGGCATATTCATCATCGACTCAACATCTTGTCCAAGCACTGTCGTACACAAACAAAACAATATCACTATTACTTTCATTTTGAATTTATTTTATTCATACACTGTATTGCGGTTTCGACATGCGTGTGCGCACGTCGAGCTGCAGCGTTCTTGTGGCGCGCGCTATCACATCTCGGGTATATGAAAGGCTGTCAGTCCTGAAACGAGACAGGTTTCCTTCAAGGGCAATTCTATTTTGAGGGCTAACGCAAAAGTTGTTTTTAATAAAAGCATGAATTTCACTAAAGCTCGTGTTTTAGTAAAAAATAGTTCTATAGATAATATTTATACATATAATAAAACTGTAGAGGTCGAAAGTCTGTACATTGAAAAAAAAAATGCTAAAACCCGAGTCAGGGGGGTGTAAGAAGAGAAATAGGACAAATCTAGATTTTTTTTAATTTTTTGTTTCTCTGTCTGTCTGTTTGTACGGGTAATCTCCGAAATTGTTGAACCGATTTAAATTAAATTTAGTATGGTGGTACCTTATATCCCCAGTCAACTTTATACTTTCATCCCGAAAAATTAAAGCGTTCCCGTGGGATAGTTAAAAAACTATAGTAACTTATACAGCTTAGTACACAAAAAGTATAGTTCATATATCAGCATAACAAATAGGCTACCGTTTAACCTGGAAAAATGTACGATTCCCGTGGGATAAATTTGTTTTTGTTTGTCTAGAGGCGAACCTGAGCGAAGCGAGGGTGAGGCGCTAGTTAACTATAATATTTTTCTAATAGTTTGAAGGAGTTCCTAATTAATTTAAATTATGTTTTTGTTTAAGTAGCGTAAGCAGTAAACGTTTAAGTATATTGCATGTACATATATTAGTACTAATAAACGTCGTAGTAATGTATCCGTTTGTACAGCATCCATAATAATTATATTCTCCTATAAAAAATTTCATGAAATGTTTGCAAACTAGCAATATTGTTGCCCAATGTGTACCTAATTTAAACTACGATCAATCAATATATCCATGCTCACGATGTGAGGAGATAAACTGAGATGACTCAAAATAATTATACACTCGCTCTTCCACATAATATGTATGTATATATATATGGCTCAAGGAAGTTCTATTGTGTGAGGGCAGCCATTTGGAACTTGTTGTAAAACCGTTAGAAACTGTTATAATACTCTAATTAGGCTAGATTTTCTGATTTTATTATTAAAATGGTGACCAAACGTGGTGGAATTTAATCTACCCCTTAGATACTCTTGTTAAAATAGTAATTTCCATTTCTTATACGTTATACTAGCGACTCACCCTCGTTTCGCTTCGAGTTCGTCCCTAGACAAAAACAAACCTATCCCACGGGAACTTTACATTTTTCCGGGATGATATATTTCTTCCTTCCTCAGTTAACGGGCTATCTAAGAATTTTTCAAATCGGATTAGTAATTCCTGAGATTAGCGCGTTCGATCAAACAAACAACCAAACTTTTCAGCTTTATAATATTAGTATAGATTAATAAAATATCAGTTGTAAAAATTAAAATGATAATGAACGTAATAAATCTATAATTTAGCCCATTTAAATTCCTACTATTTGGCATTTCCTATCCTTAATAGGAAGGATCAGGCCATAGTCAACCGCATTGACAAATGTGAGCTAACAGACTTTAGATGTTTTTTAAAAATTAATTAGGTTATCTCAGGCCTGCAGGTTTTCTCAAGACGTTTTCTTTCGCCGAATTAGCAAGTGGTAATCATGTTGAAAATGATTCTCATATGAAAATTTCAGATACAGGTCCTGTGTTTGGATCCGCTTCACTTGGCTTTCCGCGCGAACTTCACTAATAGATCACCACTGCTAAAATAAAACTGTGAAGTAAACCAAATGAAGTAGAAGAGAACTATTAAAATAATATACGGTAATTTCTTAATAATATTTGATGAAATTTTGAATACTAAGAAAAAACAATACTCATAATTGTTAAACAAAATCATGTTCCTTTATCTAAGAGGAGTTTATTACGGTCGCGGAGGGTTTAAGATATATATTTAAAAGATATCTACTAGTTTCATCTATACTAATATTATAAAGAGCTAAAGTTTGTGAGTTTGTGAGGTTGTAGGTAATCTCTTGATCTACTGAACCGATTTAGATGAAATTTGGTAAGAAGATAGTTTGAGACCCTGGGCAGGACATAGTATACCCATCCATTTTTATCCAAAAATCATCCCTTAAGGGGGTGAAAAGGGGGATGAAAGTTTGTATGAGGAACCAAGCTAGGGACGAACACAAGCGAAGCGAGGGTGAGTCGCTAGTATTTAATAAGCAAATAAATTATTAATTTCTAACAAAAAGGTACAATAACGTCAAAATCACGTTAAAACCAATTATAATTTTAAATTTTACAATAAAGAGGAAAAACAATAGGTATATAAATTATACATCCGCAATAACAGAAATTTGAAGCGTAATATTATACATTCAAATATATTGTATATCAAAATGTTCTTGTTTTTGTAATCATAATATTATGTAGATAGTAGAAATAATTAATCAAATTCTATTTCTATAAGAAATAGAATTTACCAACAACAATTTACAAGAAATTACGCTAAAGATTAAAACATAAAATTCACTGCATCATCTATATATTATAGTACTAGCTATTCACCCTTGTTTCGCTTGGGTTCCTCCTTAAGTACGTTTTAACGTTTAGAAAGGAAAAAATAGACTATATACCTATTATATACATAGGTATGATGAGTTGTTGTAGGTTGTAATATAACGTGTTTTCCCGTGGGAATGAAATAATCTCCCGCGGTAAAAAGTAGCCTTAGAAGCCACTCTCCAGCCTTCCAACTATCACTATACCAAAAATCCCGCTAATCCGTCACTCTGTTTTGACGTCAAATAAGGACAAACAAACAAACAAATACACTTTCACATTTATAATATTATTAAGCATGAAAAGTCGCTGTTTTTGTTTGTCTGTTTCTCCGCTAATTCCTTCTAAATCACGAAACAGATTTTGATAGGGTTTCCACTATCATTTCGAGAAATCTTAATCTATAATACATGCATATTATAGTAGAGGAAAGCCGAGAATTTCAAATATTTATAATGATATCGTAAAAACATACATATATTTGGGCACTTACATTGTAATACTGGCTAAGCCATAGTAGCTCAAAATAATATATTACGGAATTGTATATCTTAATAAAATCTACAGAAAAGTCCGGGATGGATCTATCTCCTTTTTTTTAATGTTGGGAAATGCATTTACGCATGCCATCTGTAGACATACAGGTGGTAATGTGGTACTCACCGGCTAGAAAAGCCAGTACTACCAACTAAAACCCAACAAAACCTCTCCCGTCTTAATGGGGCGTCGCAGGATCGCTTACGAAGTCAATTACGACTCTCCGACGGCAAGTCTGCCGAAGCAGATCACAACAAACATGGGGTTGCTCCACCTGAGGGGGGGGGGGGGCTCTATCTCCTAAGGATAACCCATAGTAACCATTTTTATCTTTTTTACATTACTATTAAATAAAGCGTTTCTATGAAGCTATTTTAAACAATACAGTAATAATCTAAAATCTTTATCTAATTAAATAGATTAAGATACGTTGTGTATTTAATGTACATCAAAGTTGCCCTTTACAGCGTGTCATTAAAAAAAATATCTTAGAAGATATCACAGATTATTAATCGTTTGCAGCAAAACGTCGTTTCAAAACACTGCATAATCCTATTGTTTTTAAATTGAAAATTTCACTCATATCTTATATGCAAATTTTTATGTTACATCATTATACGGCTTTTTTGATCAGAACATAATAATTTTATATAAAAAAATAACTTCTTACTATGTTTTTCGCACATTTCTCTCGTTAAGAGTTCCTAAAACTTATGTATTGTACGTATCTAAGCCTTAATTAAGAAGCTTGATTTAGAATCCATAAAACAACCATATAATTATTTTATTTTAAGTGACAATCATACTTAAAATTATTTCAAACTGACATAATCAAATAATTAAAGTGTACCTATTACTTATCTGGCATTATACGAGTATCTCTCATTACATAAACTTTCTTCTGTGCTACTTTTGCAAAACTTCCTTACATATCTCACGAGATTAAGTAGAATAATCAGGTTAAGCGTTTTTTAATGACTATTATCAACCTAACACACTTTAGTGTTAGTATTAAGATCTTACTGACACCAATAGAGTCTTATGTGAATTGCTCGATATTGCCATTCTATTAAAATATAAAATATCTTTTAGTATTAAAATAAGTGGCAGTGGTAGCCCAGTAGTAACGCGCTCGCTTGGGAAACCGAGTGAAGCGGGTTCAAATCCCGGGTCTCGCACCTCTGATATTTTCATGTGCGAATCATTTCTAGAATGATTACCTCTTTCCTTACGGTGGAAGAAAACATCGTGAGGAAACCCGCATGTCTGAGAGAACCTAGCAAGTTTTCGAAAGACGTGTGAAGTCCGCCAACCCGCACTTGGCCAGCGTGGTGGACTATGGCCTGATCCCAGTATAGAAATTATAAGAAAGATCAGCTATCCATTACTACGCATTACAAAATTTACTAACAAAAGATAGATTTTTTAATCATCGGTAAAATTGAAAAATTGTAGAGTTTCAATAAGCACCCATTATTGAATTTTTCTTCGCCTGAGGAATTTCATTAAGATTGTAAAATAAATTTTTGAGGATCTATTTTATTTCTATCTATCTATCTGTTAATTTTCCATAAATATCATTAAAAATTATACCCTGATATCATCTATTGAACTTTCTTTGTACTAACAAAACACCATGCATAGAGTTACTTTATGGGCCAAGAGCGATAACATTTGCGAAGTGTGTTAAAAATAAACCTAAACCTGTATTAATGATTTCTAGCAAAAAATAAGAATGTCAGGGATTGGATTCAAATAATAAAATTAGTATTTCATTTTTAAGTTGAACTTTGATAATTAATATTTTTTATATATACTTCGATATAATTTAATTTCATAAACTTTAAAACATACCTAACGTAAAGCGTGGTGAGTTCTGTAGTTATCGCTACATGTTCTTCATTAGTCCTTCCAAATCAAGAATTCATGACCTGTTACGCTGAGCTTAATTTAATTTTGTAATGGTTATTCTTACCTACTACTACTCTATATTCGCAAAATGTATAACAAAATTTGGAAGCTTCTTAATTAGTGCAATAAAATATCGTAAAATCAGTTTTTACTGACGTACTTAATTTAATATAATTGGTAGCAATTGAAGTCTACAATGTTCTTGCGTCTCTTTTTATACTGTTTTTAAATTTTAGAATTTTTATGATGTTTTTTTATTTAAAGAAAAAAAGAACCTAAACCGCTCATAATTATGTTATATACCTTTTAAAAACTACACGTAATGGTAGCAACATATCTGCATATTACCTAAGGAAAAATTTATATACGAGTAATACTAGCAGAACCCGCGGTTTCTCTCGCGCTAAAACTACAAAAAAAAAAAGAAAAAGTAGGTTTCATACAAACTTTCAACTTCTTTTGCGATGAATTTAAAAAAAAATACTAAAACACGTATTTATTTAATTTTATTGAAGAGCATTAATACCAAGTTTCAAGTAATTCTGACCATAAATATTTTTTGGGTAGTATTATAACGTGTTATCCCGTGGGAATGCGATAATTTCCCGCGGTAAAGCTTATGTCCCTCTCCAGCTCCTCAACTATCTCCACACAAAAAATCGCGCCAATCGGTCAATCCGTTTTGACGTGAAAGAAGGATAATCAAAGAAACAAAAACACTTTCAGATTTATAATATTAACATATGGATAACCTGTGATTAATGGCACCTACAGGTTGTAGACATTTTACAAATTAACTTTTCGACTGTCTTGTTATTATTTTATAAACGTTAATATATTTATATATATATATATTTATTCTCCGTCATATATATATATATATATATATATATATATATATATATATATATATATATATATATGTAGGATCCGGGGATACTAATAAAAGCTTTATTGAATCCCAAATTACTATTTATTCTTCTAAAATTAGTTTATACAATGTTCACGCGTCCGTCGTGTCGTCATTATGACACATCATCCTTCTTTTCTTTTATTCATCTTTTTCATTCCATTTCATTCTTAAAATTCTAACATACATCTCCTTTTATTCTTAAATTATCATTTCACGCATACTTCATCTTGCAAATCCCACATATATATATATATATATATATATATATATATATATATATATATATATATATATATATATATATATGACGGAGAAGGATTTAGTTACCTTTTTTTGCTATAAAACCTTATTATTGTTTAAAGTCACTATGTTATTTAGTTTACTTTTTATTGCTTTTAAAATGATTTTAAAAGAGCAGAAACTACGTCTCGAGCGGGGTCGAGACGCCATAATGACATTCATTGGAGATACGAGGCTTAATAAAGTTGCTTGATCTTGAAAGATCATTTGGAGACTTATGTTTTGATATTATATTTGAAAGTCAATGATCGGTACCTGTAAACCCGCTGCTCCGCTAAATTATTAGAATTACCATTTCAAGTTCATAACATTGTGACTTCCATGATTAAATTGTGTATTGAATACTTTATTATTTGAGCCCTGATAACGCCCATAATATTGGTAACCACTGGAGATGACGATCGTGGTATATGTATATATATATATATGTATATATATATATATATATATATATATATATATATATATATATATATATATATATATGTGTGTGTGTGTGTGTGTGTGTGTGTACTTGCATATATATACAAAAACATATTATATATGTACATTAAATAAATAAAATGTCATCTTGAATATATACGTGCGCTTGTTTTTTATTAAAATATCCATATCAAAGTTCATTAGATTAGCTCTGACATTAATACCCGTTTTTTATAAGACTAACTTCTGTTTCATACCGTCTATAAATAATTATCTTTTGCGTTTTCAATTCAATTTTCTTGTTATTTTAAGCTTTTAAAATAGAATAAAATATATTATTATGACGATTTGGCATTTGGCAACCATTTATTGCAAGATTTAGTAGCACGTTTTGAAGCCATTATCGAAGCGTAAACGATTATAATATGGATCTTGTCTGGCTCACAGGCGTCTTTAAAAAAAGTCGAGTCGCATTACATTTTTTTCTTCGATGTCTTCGACCTTTTAGTTCTGTCTAGCAAAGATTTCACATTTGTGTTACTATTAATACTCTTAGTTATCATCCGCAAATGCATTTTAATAATTTAACCAGATAGACTATTTCCACAGTGTACTAAAACATAACAGTGGGCTATCGCCTTTGATGTTTGAAGAAAAGCCGACAACGCGTAGCGTACTTCGCATTACGCAGGGTTGTTACAGTTTTTTTTTTGTAATTTAATTAAAATATAATATTATTATTTAGTTATTTATCGAAGTTCTTTATAGCAAAGAATACAAAAAGGCATTTCGCGGAGGCAAATTCAAATAGAGTTTTACAAAATTTCATATAATAATAATAATAATAAGCCTTTTATTTCTTTAATAAAAAATAAAATATACAATTGGTTTAACAACTATTTGATTTGATTGAATGAATATTTCTATGTGACATTATAATTAATTTAATGAATAACTAGATAATTAGAATGAAATAAATTAAGTTATAATAAAAATAAATTAAATCTAGCAAATTATATTACATAAGTCAAATTGAATTTAGTTATATATAAATTTATCATTATTTTCAATTTTTTAGCAAAGTAAGTTTTATATGATATAATGTAATTAATAGATTTCCAAATCACCTATCATAAATAGGCAACGGACAAATATTTTCGGTTCCTAGATTTACTGGATTTGAAATTTCTGTTATTAAACTTAATTATGTAAAAAATCCTCATCCTAAATAATTTTAGCAAAAAATATATAATATATCAAAGGTAGTATGAACCATTTTATTTGCTTACAAATTAAAATAAACGCGCGATAGCCCTTAAAGTCGTGTCCCGAGCTGCTAACTAATTCGGGCGGCAGAAATGTATGCAGCTCGGGCTCGCCTACCCGCGTCTCACCTCTCACACCCCGCACGATTGCCCTGTCTAGACGGCTTCGTTGGATGACTGTATTGTTTTATAGACTGTGCTATTTCTATGTCTATACTAAAAGATGATGTTTTTGAATTATAAACACAGAAAGAGACAGACAGATAGACGTTTTAAATAATAATATATAAAACTTCGTTAAAATAATTATCAATCACAATATTTTCCTTCCTTTTTCTTATAAAAATTAAATATGTTATGTATAATAAATATTTCATGTCCAAGAATTAAACGGATGCATTTATTCGCAATTACCATTATAGAATACTAACTGCCTTGGGTTGTCTAGTAATTTACTATGATACCTAACTCAACTATAAAGTAGCGGAAAACATGTAATTGCACTTAGCTACAATATAGATAGCATCTGTCACATATACACTTATAAGTAAAATTTAAGTCTGAATCACATTTGTTTTTATATCATAAAGAACTAACATCTATACTTATCCTCGTAATAAAATTCTAACTAAGCCGAATCTGTACATTAGTTTAAATTTATTTTTTAAATCTTAGTTTTTTAAATCTTATTGAAATAGTCATTATTATCGATACAGAGGCCGAATCTATAGTTTTTAGAATTTTTGTCTGTCTGTCTGTCTGTCTGTCTGTCTGTTACCGCATCACGAGAAAACTACTGGACAGATTTTGATGAAATATGGTATGACGATAGCTGGCTACCCGGGTCAACATATAGGATACTTTTTACCGCGGGAAAATGTCTCATTTCTGAGAAAAAATACAAAAACTACAATGTAAGAGTATAGTAATATGTGAAACCTAAGAATTTGGTTTTTGGTCATCTGAACGCGGGCGGAGCCGCGGGCAATGCTAGTATGAAATAAAGAAATAGCGTCTGCCCACTCTTCTTTTCTTTAATAACAGCCGAAAAACTTTATTTTCCCACATAAATGCCATATCAAGAGTTGAATTCATATAATACTAGCGATTCACCCTCCCTACGCTTCAGGTTCCTTCCTAGACAAAAAAAACTATCCTACGGAAATCGTACATTTTTTTGGGATAAAAAGTAACTTATGTGCTATTCCAGACGATAATCTATGTGTCTCTGTGTCAAATTTCATCTAATTTCAACTTTTCTGGCGTGAAAGAGTAACGAACATCCATCTATCCATCCTCACAAACCTTCACATTTATAATATTAGTATAGATATATGAATAAAAATGAAAAAAAAAAAACTTAAAATAGGTCACATATTATATATGTCAGTACCTGGGCGACCGAGCTTCGCTTGGCGTTTCTCAGGAGAGATATAAGTAAAGACACCTATGTAGATATACTTAAAAAACAAAACCTTTTGACTTTAAATGCACAATTTTTATTTTTAAATACAACTTTTTGCGACCTACTTTTCATCTTTTGTTTATTTTACACAATAGGTATTCACTAAAAAATCGATACACAATATGCGATCTATTAACGTTTATGAGCAATTTTCTCTTTATTCCTGACTAGCGACTCACCCTCGCTTCGCTCGGGTTCGTCCCTAGGTTGCTTCCCAAAACAAACTTTTTTTTATTATTTTTTTGATTTTTTTTTTTTCGTGGAACCCTATTTTTTTTTCTAAAATAAAAGTAGCCTAGGTTACTCTTTATAACATCAGCTATCTGCCAGTGAAAGTCCCGTCAAAATCGGTCCAGCCGTTTCAGAGATTAGCTGGAACAAACAGACAGACACACAGACAGACCGACAGACAGACAGATAGACAAAAATTGTAAAAAATGTTATTTTGGTATATATACCGTGTATACATTCATATGCATTTAGTAAAAAGCGGTTACTTTAATATTACAAACAGACACTCCAATTTTATTTATTTGTATAGATGAGACCCCATACCTAAATCAAACAAGACGTATTCTATATAAGGTGGGTGGACCATGGAAGGCCATGCTCCTTGTTAGGCCAATTATTAAAAAGTCGTAGTTATTGCCATCCGATGACGAATTCCTTCTACCCAGACTAGCACCCATCGAACTTAAGAACACAGACGCGGCGGCGAGTCGCTAGCGCTGCTGGTTTGTCAATGCGGTCCCTCGCTTCGTTGACTTCTTTCGACGACGTTAAAATTCTAATATGCGCTCGCAGCAAAACGCTAGGTTTCAAGTAAATAAACTATTATTTACTTTATTTTTTTATCTGAATTCATATAATATAAGGGTTTGCTGTTGTATTAAAGGAAAGCTATATGATTTTATTTCAATTTTAGTTAAAAAATCGGTAGTGTTCCTAGGAAAGCCAATGGTTCCTTGTAAGGCCGAAAAAAGATCATCAAAAAATTGACAAGTTGGCCTTGCTAGGGCACAAGGACCTTGTTAGGAACATTTAGGAATCACGAAAATATTAATACTTAGTTTTTAGTTGTAAATACGTATCGGGAAAGGAAAAACAAAGTATAAGTTCATAATATTATTGCTTATAATCATGCTTTAAATAATTTTATTTTAAAACTCCATTTGGCCTTACAAGGAACAGACCCATAAGAAGGCCATTGTAGTCGGTTTCAATTTTTTTTTTATTTCATTATAAAGATTATTGGCAAGTTATTTGATATCGATATAATAGTTGTTAAAATTATTTTTAAAACATTTTCACGAATACATTCTTAGTTTTATGATAGTGTTCAAGTAATGTTTGTTGACTATTTTTTAAGTGCATATATTATGATATGTATTTAATGTTTCATTTTAACGAAAGACCATTTTATGAAGATTTAGGATAACCAGATATTTTGATTGTTTCATCGTTAATTTTAAGTTAAACGACTGATTTATTATATCGGCCTTGTAAGGAGCCCTGTTTCTTGCAAGACCATTTTGGAAGGGTTCAATAAAACTTAAATTTAATAAATAAGAATTAACTCTACAATAAAATAAAATGTTTCATAAGTTACATTAAAGAACAAAGTGTTACTTAATAATTTGTTTGTTTCATTTATCCAATAAATAAAAGAATTATAACTGTTTATTTGTTAGAGTGGCCTTCCATGGTCCACCCACCTTATTTCAAATAGGTGAACAGTGCTTTGATTAACCATTGTCGATTAATTAAGAACATTTTATTTTCCAATTCATTTGCCCGTATACACTACAAGCTCATTACCGGCGGCGAGGTAAATAATAAGTTTATTTCGAGACTAAACGAATGAAGACAGTTATGATTGCTTTATCAAACATTTATAAGGTAAAAAAATATAATGTGCCACATAAATAAAAATAATACTTTAAACAAATGTTAGCAATTATAGTTGGCATACGCAATTCTGCATTTAAATAACTATAGTAACCTCTAAAAGCAGTCTTTCGTGTGGTCTAAGACCTTACAAGCGTCTAGTTAATTCGTGAGTTTAACATAAAGACTAAAGTTAACAGTAATTTAAAGTAAAAATTTGTCTCTGTACAAATAAAAAATCTTTCTTCTATTATACTCACGACTTTTTGGCGTGAACCAATAAAGGAAAAATTATTATTATCTATACCACAGATCATATATCCATACTAATATTATAAAGAAGAAAGATTTGATTGTTTGTCTGTTTGTTTGTTTGAAACTACTGAACCGATTAAAATGAAATTTGGTAAGAAGATAGTTTGAGACCCTAGAAAGGATATAGGATGATAGATATTTTTATCCCGGAAATCATCCCTTAAGGGGGTGAAAATGGGGATGAAAGTTTGTATGGGGAATCAACCTAGGGACGTAACCGAGCGAAGCGAGGGTGAGTCGCTAGTATGTAATAAAATTGTGATACCTAATTAAACCCCTTTTTCGCTTAAAAGTATTCTTCTATATAATACAAACCTATCATCTGCAAACATTTCAAAACTAGTTTATAAAATATGTTACGTTAAAACGCAAATTTTTTACTAGTATACTAATCTATACATATAATAAAATTCTAATTGAGTCGAATCTGTACATTAAATATCTTTTGGAAAATCTTATTGAAATAGTCTTTATTATCAATACAAAGGCCGAATCTATTGCTTTTAGAATTTTTGTTTGCCTGTCTGTCCGTCCAACTGTCCGTCCGTCCGTCCGTTTGCCTGTCTGTCTGTCTGTCTGTGACCGTATCACGAGAAAACTACTGGAGAGATTTTGATGAAATTTGGTACGATGATAACTGGTTACTCGGGTCAACATATAGGATACTTTTTACCGCGGGAAAATATCTCATCTCTGAGAAATCTATACGTCTAAACATATCTAAACGTTAAAACGTAACTAGGGACGAACCCGAGCGGAGCAAGGGTGAACCGTTAGGATCCAATATGCAGCACAAATTGTAAATTGATTATAAAAAATATATTTGTGTTTGTATGATTGGAATTGTAATTAAAATCAAATTTACAGTTTAGGTTCAAATATAGAGGTATGGCCTTCAGTCGTTCTTTCTATTCGTCTATTTAATACTAAAAGTAATTCTAATAATAAAATTCTAATGCAAAAAAGAGGTAAATTACATTAAATGCGTACCTGAATTTACGTCATAAAGATTAATTTAATTACGAAATATTTGCCTCGTATTTTTTTTTTCGGAACTCAAGGCATTGTTATATAAGTATCTAAAACGTAGACAATCATTAAAACTAATAAAGCTAAAATATGAATAGTTTCAAATAAATACATACACTCATGTATGTTTAGACATATCACATAAGTTTCTAATAAGGTATAGACTTAAAAGGATTGTGAAGCTGTAAATTTTCATACAAAAAGCGATAACGTTTTTCCCCCCATTAACATAGTCTAATTTTCATAATTTTTGGAAATGTTGTAAATATAATGAAAAACTAGATCCGCACGTTTTTATTTAAAAGAAATATTGAGTATGATAGAAGTTATTGACATCTAAATATCTGTATTTTTGTCTTAAAAACTTCCGTGAATGTTTTTTTTTTTTTTTAATTAAACTAAACTGAATTACTAAAAAAGAAAAACGTACAAACCTAGATTAAGGTGTACTGAATCTAAGGAGACCAAAGTTTGCTCATTACGTAAATGTTTAGGAGGGTGAAAACGTTATCGCCCGAAGCAATATTTCAAACAGGAAATGTAGGTACTTGCCTCTAAGATTTGCAACTCTCTCTATCGCACCATACGGGTTGGCAAAGCGAGCGGTATGAAACAGATAGCATTTTTTTAAAAACCTACTCGCGCCGCGTATCGACACTTCACAATCCTCTTAACATTTGAACCAATAAAAGTTACCAGAACCAAATAACAAAATTGCAATTCCTAAAAAAATTTACATAACGTTTTAAGCAAATGTAAAGATACAAAAAACTAATATAAATAATAAAGATAACACTATACCTATATCACTTTCACTTACTTGACCTTCCGGGTTTACGTAACTTTGCAAATCTTATATAACTAACGTTAGTTATACAATTTCCTGTGATAGTAAAATTCGGTGATATCATATAAACCGCGGAAGTGAATTATAATGGTCTTTTAAACAGATATACATATATTTTATATAATTATATCAAAATATCAATTTATGAAGTAAATGTAATGGTGGAATTAATTAAGTACGAGTTTATTTAAAGATAATAAACGTTTGTGGTTTTAAAATGATATTAAATTTTCAGTTTTATTGTTCCGCAAACAAATGGTATTACAGTAATTATAAGCTGTACTACTGTACATTACAGATATTTAACTTAAGAACTATTGGCTCTACATAGCTGGAAAAATATAAATATATATTACTGCAGTGTCTCAAGACATAAGATGTTAGTAATAACTAGTAGTAGATGAAACTAATACGTGGTCTCGTGAGGAAGCTCTAAATTAACCGTAAGGCAAAGGAGAAGGCTGTGCTCTGAGTTTCCCTGCGAGTTCCAACCAGGAATGTAGGGTTACAAAGAAGGATCAAGGTTACCGAGATAGCCTGCTGAAAAGGACAAAAAAGAAGGCTGTGCTCGGAGTTTCCCTGCGAGATGTAACTAGGAATGTAGGGATACACAGAAGGATCGAGATTACCGAGATAGTCTGCTAAAAAGGACAAAGGAGAAGGCTGTGCTCGGAGTTTCTCTGCGAGATCCAACCAGAAATGTAGAGATACGAAGAAGGGTCAAGGTTACCGAGATAGTCTGCTGAATCACCATGTTGATAGCATTAAAATGTGCATAATTTAATGGCTACATTACAATCCGACTTTAATGGTGCATTTTTCTAGTTCAACATATGCTTTATAATCTCGTCGAAACAAAACTACTCATGACAATCCAGCTTGATAGTAATTACTTTTAAAAATGGCTTAGGGATTTCTGACATATATTAAGAATTTTCCAATTTTAATACTTTATAACACCAAAACAAAATTCCATTTAAAATAATACATAACTTTACAAATATAATATATTTCAGTGTAAAGACGGCCGCATCACTTAAAATGATCTCTTCCAGGCAACCTATATTATAAAGAAACACATACATAAATAACAATAAAGACAAACAAATATATAACATTTATACGTATAATAAAATTGTAACTAAGCCGAATCTGTTAAATATTTTTATTTATTTTTTTTATTTTTTTAATTGAATATTTTTTTGGAAAATCTTAATTAAATAGACATTATTATCGACACAGAGGCTGAATCTATAGTTTTTAGAATTTTTGTTTGTCTGTCTGCCTGTCTATCTGTGAGAGATTTTGATGAAATTTGGTATGATAATAGCTGGTTATCCGTGTCAACATATAGAATAATTTTCATTTGATTTTTTGAAAACATCCCGTTACGTACGAACCCGAGCGGAGCTAAGGTAAGTCGCTAGTAATACATACAATCTCTGTTTTAATTAAAAATAAATAAATGCTTGACATTTTCTTAGACAATAACTTTATATTTATATACAATAATAAACATTATTTTCAATTATCTTTAACAATTTCTTGCCAATTATATATCGGAACTATGTCGTTGGTATGATTATCATTTTAACAAGGTCACTTGCTTTGTTTCCTCTTTACGTTGTCTCTACACCATGGAAGTACTTGTAAGGAATATTCTATAAGGAGGTTAGGTTTATTAAATTTTCCTTAGTAGAAACAAAGTGCAACCTTTGTATCTGTATAAAATTTGGCTAATAATTAAAAATAGTTAAGAAAAATGTAACGTCAATAAAAAAAATCATGATAAACAAATGTCAATGGAAAAACAACATGTTAATTTATAAAAAATCTACATGTTTTTATTCCCTGTCCATAACAGTTTAATTAAATTATCTTAACGCAGTTGTACTTAATAAGTATGTCGTTTAAATGTAAAGTATGAGTTGGAATATGTTACATACATTTTAGCCTCTTTGGTTTAATAGTTACTACCTGTAATGAATATTACAGATTTGTACAAGTTTTTTTTTATATTTTTTTTTGAGGTTAAACTAACTAAAATTACAGATTATAATCTAAAATAAAATAAGTTTTCAAATATTCTTAAATTAAATACGAAAGTATTATTTATGTTAATGTAAACACGGAATATGAGAAAAATCATACTATTTTTTCAGTGTTTTAAGAGTGAAAAATAAATAGTTTATTGGTTACTCTTATTCCATCAAGCTATTCATTAATAATCAACTAAAAAAATTTCTAATTTAATAAATTAAAAAAAATAGGGCCCTTTTTGTCTATTTTTGTCTGTTTTTTTACATTAGAAGTTATATTAAAATCAGTGCATTAATTAAAAAGTAAGTGTAAAGTAATAAGTATTAATAAGCAGATTAAACAAAAAAAAGCAGTAATGAGGGCTGCTGACAGAAATGAAAACTTAAAAAAACTATGAAGAAACCGTTGTTATTTTTGGATATTCAAATTAATTGTTTGATCTGAAATTAAAATTTGTAAATTAAAACTGTTTACATTTATCTGGTTTTGACATCTATCGGTGCTCTGAGTGTTAGCGTTAACACGTCACGTGACCATGTCGATGACGACTTACATGAATTTACTTCCCATCCAAACCTGCCCATAGAAGTTTTCACTTCAAAAACCTACACCAACAACAAACAAATTGTATAAATAAAAACAATCATTACATTGCGAAAGAACGTGACTCACATTTAGAAAAAAACGCAATAAAACCGCAAACGTCACCTCACTTATCTTTTAACTTCTTTAAATATAATAAATCATAGTACGCACTCGCGATTACAGAAGCAATTTTCATTCATAAATTCGAATCAAGTAGTATTGTAAGGTGTGGTTGTAGAATAACTACTATGTCGCTTTGTTTAGTGCAATTTCATAATATTACCGCAACGAGTTCTATTCAATTATGTTAAATACACCTGATTATCACGTCAAGTCATCTTGAAAGGCGCAAAATTGCCGTTTTTATAGTTCAAACAACTTAAGGATGCTTGGTGTATTTTACTATTTAATATTTGTATGTGTGTATATTTAAGTTTGGTAGCTCTTCATTCAAAGCTTTGACAGATTTGAACTAAACACCGAGTATTTTTTAACGTTGGGAAATGCATTTACGCATATCATCTGCACACATACAAGTGGTTATGTGGGATTCACCGGCTAGACCAGAATAACTAGAAGGATTTGTGGTTCTAAACATCTTTGAAAAAATTTAAACCAACTTAAAATGTTGTACATATTAGTAGTGTATTACGTAAAATATTATTAATCGGCTTACTAGTAGTACTTTATTAATAAAATATCTGACGCGTTATCTTGTACAAAATTCAATTTGCTTGTAAGCTTTGAATTTAGGTATCAATACAAAAATGAAAATATGACACTTTCAGTCTTTTTTCAATTACTCAATTTTCCGGACATCTTTTCCCTTAATATTTTTACAAACGTGATGTAAAATTTTCTTTTTCATCCTAACTATTTCGAAAATTTAATTTAAAAAAATCTAGTTCAGTCCAGTTCAATCGAAAAATCCGTGCTCAAGTGATGCGCTTACCAACAAACAGTATTTTAGTTTTATTTATATAGATAAATCACCAAACACTCTTCTGTTCCTAGTAATAAATAGATATTGCCCTAAATTATTATGTTAAAAAGTTAGTGTCTTGGTAATCCTCACAGCTTTAATGCAATTCTATTGACTCGAATCGATGATTTATGGGAGTAATAGGGGAAAAATTGCGCATCAAGTCATTCGAATTGCTCTTTCTCCCCGCATTTATAGATTACGATCCATGTATTATTATGAATTGCAACGCAAATGGGCAAAGCGCTTATCGAGTATATGTATAATGGATATTGTCGTAGCATTGGTTTATATGTTTTTAATTACGTTTTTTATTTTGAAGAAATTTACATTGAACGTATTCGAATCAAAAAGTAAAAAGAGTTGAAAAAACGTTAGACATAATATAGTTAAATATTTTTAAACACTTAATAAAGATAAAGTTTTTTTCATACCCTTAGATTTATTACATTAAATTAGAGGTGTTAATAGACTCATTTAGGGGATATTTTAATTTCCGTGGCGATGAATTCTTATAGATCTTGAAAAAATAAAACGAAAAATAAGAATATTTTTTTTCTATATCTCGTTTTGTTTTCGAGATATCGTTAATCGATAAACTCTAAAATTACTGAACAGATTCTAATAATTCTTTCTTAATAAATAGTAAGCTATTTTGTCTATCTAGCTAGCTATCACGGTTTTTTTTCTGGCAAGTCAGGAAAAATACCTACCGCCTATAACAGCTTTTTTGCGTGCTCTGCCTAAACAGCTTATAGTAAGTAGCAAAGAAGACCAAATATGTACTTCTACATATAAAAACGTCCGCGATACCTTATACAGGTGTTTATAAGTAATTTTACTTAATATACCTAAATAGAAATGATTCATTTTTCTCCATTTTAGATTTTTTATATCGTGGTCTACGAGTATATCTGCGCTAGTGGTCACGTACACCAGAACAATATACGTCTCCATAATTAATTAAATGCGGACAATTGTATATTAGATGCATTCTAATAAAAGTACTAACCAAGGTGAATCTCTTATATGACCATGTTGTCGTCATTCCTATATTCACTGTGGAATACCTACTGTTTACATGATTATGATAGTTATAAATATGTTACATTTAAAAAGAAATTTTAACATGCTATTAAGTTGATAGCGATAATATCTACTCATTGTTTTTTAGAAATATAGGCAGTTAGCACGATTTGTAATTCGGCTGTGTGCGAAAATCAAGTTATTTTGAATTGTCAAATTTTAAATAGTACTATAGATAGTAGATACATACTACTAGTACTAGTGTACATAGTAAGTACATTCATCGTGGAGTTTTTTGGAATTGGTGTAGTTCCATTTAAATATTGAAAAAATTAACAAATCTCATAATACAGTAAATAGATTAAAATCGTGAAATTTCATAAGAAATATTACTCATATAGATACCCATTTTTTTTTCTAGTTATTTTATATGTATGTCTTTATAATAATACATTTTTTATGTTACCTAGTTGGATGAAAAAATTAGTGATACCTAATCTGGCTGAACGAATAATAGGTACGTTATTTAGAATTTTTCCTAATATATTAGGTACTTCTCGCATATTATTAAAATGGCTAATATTTGCAAGAGCAGTTTTAGAGATATATTTGATATCATGAGACCAGAAAATACCACGTTCACCGCAAAGTTGATAGTTTCACCTCCTGCCTACATCTGTACTACAGCCAGGACAAAGGAATTAAATAAATATATTACCGGTTTTTAAAATGGTAATGGTTATTTGAGTGGTGATATCTATCAACTATCTGGGTTTTAAAATAGAGATAAAGGTCAATTCTCATGTGGTCTAGCGATGGGTCGTCGACGTATTTAGCGTGAACGAAACTAGACTAGTCGATCGACTAGTTCAAATCGTGGACTGTGGTTCGCTTGCGACTTCAATGTAGTCGTAGATGCTAGACAGTCTATCTTTACTGTAATGATAATAATAATAATAATAAATACTCTTTATTGTACACCCACAAAAGAAAAATTGTACAAGAAAAATATAAAAAGAGCTATGTACAAGAGGCGGCCTTATCGCTAAAACAGCGATCTCTTCCAGGCAACCTTAAGGTGTTGGAATTGACAAACTGTAAGAGGGAGGGAGGGAATGATGAGATTTTATACTGAATAAATTAATAATCTGAAAATTTACGCGCACATCAAAATATTATCAGTTGCAAAAAAATTGCAACTATAATTATGGCATCTCTTTGCTACATTGACCACGTAAATAACATTAATATAATTAATAGGCCAATCTCACTCTAAAGCTCGCATTCAAATATCAAACCACTGTAGTAAAAGTTAGTGTTGAAATTAGTTTACATTCTGTTTTAAACGGACGACAAACGAACTCCTTGTTTACGTCTGTCTTAGTCTATGTATTGAACTAGTCCATTTGAAATACGTGAACTGTCGAACCATCGACTCATCGTCGACCGGTTGATTGAACAGTATCGCTAATATGGTCCTCTTTTTTCAAAATAGCGATGAAAGACAGACATGTGCCGCGGTAAGTTAATCGATTTAAATGTTATTTAAAACTAAGTTATTAATTCTTGCGATAGTAAAGTAATTAGAAGTATAAAATGATAATTTGCAGTTCTATTTTCGCGTAATTGTATAAAACATGCAAGACAACGTATTGTAATTTTTTATGTCCTTTGCAGAAGACAATGTAGGCAATAAAAGTTTTAGTACTTAGACTTCCGATGTACTGTATAAAGTACATTGATAGATATTTTATCATATTTATGTTAGTTCTAGTTTTAACGGACAATGGGATAACGGAGGCTTTAAATGAATCTGAGTTTGAATTTTCGGGAGATGATTTAGATGAAGATCCGGAGTTTATGCCGCCAGAACTTAACCAAAGAGCCAATGAACATCAAAGCAGTGAGTCAAGCAGATTAAGAAGAAAACACATTGGTTCCTTCAGCAGCTACCCCGGCGTTCTCTAGTAGTTCTGATATCGCATCGACGTCATCACGGCCCCGCTCAAGAGGACGTAGCAGAAGTGTTTCACGTGGACGTGGCCGCGGTCATGGACGTGGTCTCAGTTTGAGCGAGGATACTCCACAGGAAACAAACAGGAATTGTTATTCCAATTTTCACCAAAACTTAAGAGTAGTAATAAGGGTATAAGTGTTGATAAAACTTGATTGATCTCTAAATATGTTCCTAATTACGACTGATTAGTAACTTAGTAAGTTCGTAATAATGTTTAGTTATTTTTATGACAGGAAATGTTTAATTTTGAAAGTTTTATTTAGAAGAAGTTTTCTTTTTGTTTTTTCAGAAACTTTATGATGCCTAAATATAATATGAAGGTTACAATGTGGTGTATTTGTATTTTTTTTAACCACAATTTATATCTATAAACTATTGTATGTCCTACACAAATCACATAGTAATACACTCACTTTGTCCTACATATAAGACATAGTGAAAAACCGTTATTCCAGATGTAGGATTTTTTACTATTTTTCCAGCATATAATGAATACCCTCTTACTGGTATTATACTAAAATTTCAAGAGCGTACTCCAGAAAAACTGTCTCTGGTAGGCAGGAGGCTATACCTTATTTCGACGAAAGTTTTTAGGGGGCTACCGCGCTTGAATTATTGCAAGGGGCGCTAATATGGTCTCTAAAACTGTCAAAAGACACTGACTGTTAACTGTTTGCGAGGTTTTCGTCGTGGATCTTCACTCATAATTTCATTTATGATAATTGTAATGCCATTGCTGATTAATTATGGCAGCCACAAATCACAATACTACAAATGTTATTGATTTAAAAGATTTAAAGAGTTAAGAAAAAGTAAATATTTTATCTATTTGGTTATTGTATATTAATTATATTTAACCAAAATCCTGATAAACTGATGCCGCGTTAACAATTATTATTATTATATGAAATTTATGGCCCTGCCGCACTAACAAGTACTTTTTAACAACAGCGATAAGACCTCACTCGCCAGTGGCGCCAACTGGTGCCACCAGAAACGATAGCCCTCATTTACTCGGTGTCGCCGTGTAGAAAGTGCAACTGTATATAATACAGGTCGTTCGTAAAAAATATTTGTATAATATATTTTATGATTATTTTGTCTATTGTCGTATAATATAAGATGATAATTAAGCTTAAGAACTTGGCATTAAAAAGAAAGTTGGAGAAAGTATAAACAAACAATGGGGCATTTCTCCCGTTTATATTATTAGAAATCATATTTATTTTAATATAATAAATGTGAAACTCTGTCTGTCTGTTTGCGACCTATACACGAATAAATCGCATCATAATCATCATCTATACTAATATTATAAATGTGAAAGTTTGTGAGTATGGATGTGTGGATGTTTGTTACTCTTTCACGCCAGAACGGCTGAACGGATCTGGATGAAATTTGGCATAGAGATAGATTATAGTCTAGAATAATACATAGGCTACTTTTTATCCCAGAAAAATTTACGGTTCTCGTGGGATAGGTTTGTTTTTCTTTTCCTAGAGGCAAACCCGAGCGAAGCAAGGGTGAGCCGCTAGTGATAAAATATAGCAAGGACATATTAGATTACCTAATGGGAACTGATACAGCTTACCTTTTATTGTCGCGCTAGCCATGCGAGCAGAGCCGCGGGAAAATATAGCATTTGATAAAGTATATTTATTTATAAAATATTAATTTCATGCTACGTATAAATTAGTTAAAACAGTCTGCGGTTGCGGTTTTCTAGTAATATGTAGATGTAATATAGATACGTAATTTTTTACATACAAAAATCTATTTATAAAAACCAATTAGTTGTATGCTAATCTATACAGATAAATAAAATTGGAGTGTCTGTTTGTAATAACCGCTTTTTACTAAATGCATATGGATGTATACACGGTACACATACCATTTACAATTTTTGTCTGTCTGTGCCGGCTAATCTCTGAAATGGCTGACTTTCACTGGCAGATAGCTGATGTTATAAAAAGTAACTTGGCTACTTTTATTTTAGAAAAAAAAAAATGGGTGCCCCGAAAAAAATTAAAACCAAATTAATTAATTAATTTTGTTTTGGGAAGCAGCCTAGGGACGAACCCGAGCGAAGCGAGGGTGATTCGCTAGTATATAATAATAATCAATTTTCACATAACATTAAATTGTTTATTGTCAGTCAACTTTTTCGTTTATCCGTGAACTCATTTCCATGGGACCTTTTCCGCTATACATGTAATAATGTTAACCTGCCACGAAATAGCCACGGGCGTGCGAGTTACCTATAATTTATACCTATTACTAGCTGCCCCGATTAATTTGAATAAATTTGTGTGTGATCTTTCGTACAATGAGCTAAGAAAAGGCGGTTATAAAAACGTGAGTAGGCGTTACGTTTACTTCCTACTTTGAATTAAGAGTATTCAATAGCTTAAACATGTCATTTATACATATAATAAATATGTAGAGGTCGAATATCTGTAGGTGTTTCTTTTCTATGTGAGTTTGTGAGGTTGTAGGGGATAATCTCTGGATCTACTGAACCGATTTAGATGTTTGGTAAGAAGATAGTTTGAGACCCTGGGAAGTACCTACATAGAATACTTTTTATCGCGGAAATCATCCCTTAAGGAGGTGAAAATGGGGATGAAAGTTTGTATGGGAAATCAACCTAGGGACGAATCCGAGCGAACCGAGGGTGAGTCGCTAGTTAAAAATAGAATAAGGAAAAATAATACATATATACATACACGTGTTACTTAAAATATTATAATAAATACACAATAAACCTGTTACTACATATACAAATTAAAAATGCATATTATAAACTAATAAATTAAAAAAATAAACATAAAATAAATATATAATTAAATATAATATGTGATCTACTACTACTTAATTAATTAATACTGACTAGTCCAAAACATTTAAATAATTTCAAGTTTCTAACTTGAAATTTTGCTACTAAGGAAGAATTTTTGAAAATTCTTCTCAAGGTGTAAAAAAAGTAGGTCGTAAGTTTGCAAATATAATATATGAAAATTGATGTTTTAGCTTCTATATTTAATGCCGTGCTGAGAAGACAATCTCATACTACTTAATTTAAAAAAATATAAAAAAAAAATACCGAAAATACCAATAATATAATTCATTTATTTAATTATTTATATTTGTGTAACTACACTCTAGCCTGCTTTTTAATATTATCTCTCTAACTCAATTAGGTTGACTGGAAAAGATCTCTTCTAGAGATAAGTCCACCTTTGCTAATTTTATTGTTTCTTAATTTCTGTATATTACCTATAAGTGCAATAAAGAATAGTATAATATACCATGAATTTGCTTAATAAATCTCTTTCTGTTTGCAATTCACTAACACCCATAGAACGAGGGCCACAGCTTCTCTCCAGTCCATTAATTATCTCTTAACTCTTTGTACCTGATATCACGCAAATCTATGTAGAATCACGATAATTCGTGACTGCGTAAATGACGAACAAACTTACAAACACTTTTACATACTATAATAATGAGCAAAGAAAACCCACCAAGATCACAATAAATATTTTTTATTGTTATACGAGAAGATATTCTTATGCTTAACAGATTGTCTTAGACGGTTCTAAGAACAGATTTACAAGTAAGTAGTAGGACATATATAAGTACATTTGTATTTAGTCACTTATTTTTATAAAAATAAAGTTATATCGGAATTCATACAGTATGTCACATTTTTAAAATCAAGTAAAAATACAATTATTGGAGGAAAAATATGATTTCGTAAACTAAATTTGCATAGTAATATTAAGTAATCATGGAATATGATCATAAATTCAATTCGTTTTCGTAACTTTAACCTGCGGGAGGTTCCTTGTAGCTAGCACAAATAATACAATAACTTTTATATTTGCTTAACAGTCGCCACCCACCGAAAGAATATTTAAACATTTAAAATATTACAGATTTATTGTCAGCCGCCTTTAGTACTTTATTGTATGTCGGCCTTTTCGAGAAATTCCATGACATATATACAGTGCTCATATATATTTAATATACATAATTTCATTTTGTAATATCGAGGCAATAAAATGTCATTAAAATTATTAAATTATATTTTTCAATAAAATATGAGGAAAGCTTGCGTGTTTACATTGTATTGCACGTTCTCTGGTAATAAAATTAGGACTGCGTCGAAATAACTTATTGAATATTCTAAAGGTTTTAAATTATTTTGGCGGATAAATTGCTTGAATTCGAAATTCTGCATTATGTACATAATAATTTGTTATTATGTTATTTAATCGGTTTATTTGGGTTAGCAAAAGTTTCTTTTAAAGTTAACTAAGTGATGTTCCATTGAGAGATTATAGTATTTTATTGTCAATTTAAACCTAAAATTTGTGTAGAGTGAAATTTTCAAGTGGGCGGAGATGGCGAAATAGAAAACTATAATGTAGAGTAGTACCTACAATACAATAGTACATACAAATGATCAAAGAAGTCATGGGAACAATTACAATAAATACCACCAGTTTTCTTTTATCTATACAGATAAATAAAACTGAAGCGTCTGTTTGTAATGTCAAAATAACAGCTTTTTACTAAATGCATATGAAATTATATATGATGCTTATAAGAAAAACACAATTTTAAAAATGTTTGTCTATCTGTCTGTCTGTTTGTTCCGGCCAATCTCCGAAACGACTAGACCGTATTTGACGGGAAATTCACTGACGGCTAGCTGATATTATAAGGAGTAGCTTAGGCTACTTTTATTTTAGAAAAGAAAAGGATTCCGCTCAAAAAAATTTAAACGTATCTAGCGCACGTAAAACGTGCCTAGTGTCCGTAAAAAATTTTAACGGGTAAGCCGCTAGTTTAGAATAGAAAGAAATTTCCTAGTCTTTATTCGTTACGCTACTAGTAGAGTACGAAAATTCGACAACAATCTATTAAAAATAAATTTGTTAATAAACTACACTTACGTTATAATTATCAGACATTATTAAGGACACTGATAGCTAGTCGGTGCATTGTTTAAGATAACCGCTTTTTATTTACGGCTAAAAATGTGTAGCTTAAAAAATAATATGGTATAGTTTGGTATAGCAAATAATAATTGAATTTTAAAATTATATAATCATTCCTCTAATATATTTATTATTTAACTGCTAAATGTGGATAATTTGAAATTAAACCTCAATAGGAATGAAAAGGCAGTACAAATAGATGAACTAAAACGACGAAACCAGAATAATCTGATAGAAGCATTATCATATACGTCATATACTCGTAGACATTCATTTCATGCACTACACCCTCTTCAAAAATTCACTCGTGATTCTATTATTATAATATACAACGATGTCTATAGTAATAAATTATAATATCTTTATATTTTAACAGTAGATATTATAAACGTAAATATAAATTTAGATCGATACGCTCGCGCGTCGGGTAGATTAGCCACACTTGTTATAAGCTCTAAGGAAATTGAATATAAATTATGCTTCGTGTCATAAATTAAATGGAAAGAAAACTAGATAGAAAAGACGAAATTGATACGATAAAAATATATCCATAGATTAACCGAGTGATGCTACGGGATACGTATCACGTATAACAACTCTAAGAATCAGATGCTTATCACCATGCAATTGCCCATATATGAATATACGTGACTCTAAAGAAAATTAGCTTAAATAAATCTGATTAATTATTTAAAATAATCCATCTCCATATAAAATTTTATTAATTACAATAATGTTGATTTTGTAGATATATGTATGATTACTTGTGTATATGATTAAAAAAACTTTAAAACACACAGAAACAATCCAATTAGTCCATAATCAAAATACATCTATACTAATATTATAAAGAGGTAAAGTTTGTGAGTTTGTGAGGTTTTAGGGGGTAATGTCTGGATCTACTAAACTAATTTAGATGGGTAAAAAGATAGTTTAAGACCCTGGGAAGGACATAGGATACTTTTTATCCTGGAAATCATTCTTTAAGGGGGTAAAAATGGGGATAAAATTTTGTATTGGGAAGCAAACTAGGGACGAACCCGAGCTAAGCGAGCGTGAGCCGCTAGTCGGAATATAAAGTAGCTTAAAGAACTCGGCGGTAATGTAACTTTCTCTTAGTGCAAGAATTTTCATGCTCAGATCAGTAGTCTTAGAGATTACCCCCTACATACACAGTTATAAACTTTACCTCTTTATAATATTAGCGTAGATGTAGATTTTAATCACATTCACGGCTTAGATCGGGCATTTTCCCGGACAAAAGACACAAAAAAATAGTGGGAGCCGTTAAGAGTGCAGGATTATTTTGTTTTCCATTTAAACTAGCTGTCCTGTACCTGTCAAAATTTAATTAAAGTTTGTGGTCGTTGAGTTAATATAATAATCCTATAGAAAAGGACTTTTAGATTTTCCCGAATTTCCCAATTTTCCAGAGAAATTTTCCAATTCTTGTTCCATAGAAAGTTTACTCAGACTATTAGATATATATTCAAAAAAAAAAATACGCTTACATACGAACAGCATTTCTTTTCTTTTAAGATTAGTACACTCTACAACTGTCGTGGTTGTCAGTAATGACATTGGTATAGCGATAATAATATTGATGCTTTGGTTGTTGCCGGTTCGATACTCGTACATACATCAGACGTACAATATATCTGTTGAAGCTACGACAATATACATACATAGATATGTGCATACCTACTATTATTTTATAACACATATTTTTTCAAAAAGTTACACATCCTTTCATTTAAGTTAAATAAATGTTATATTTTAGATGTAATCAGGGTCACGTCCGTAATGTAAATGTTTTAGACGTAAAGCTAATAAGTGAATGAGCAAGACGATGAAGTGATAAACCGTGAAGAACTTTCTTTGATAATCTCTCTTTTCTTACCCATTTAAAGTTTAGACGTTATTTTGTTTGTTTGTACGTACTGTTTTTGGAAACCACCAGTCAAATTTCTAATAATTAATCTTTGTTTTTCATATTACGCTACGAGTTTTTGGATTTGATTAATTATGCGTCAAAGAAAACCAACATACTCTTGCATACTAATTCAATATAATATTAGTAAGAATAATAATAATATTCTTTATTGTACACCTTATATATCAACGTATAACGGACCAAATACGAGTCTAAGTACGGAAAACGGAAATAAAATAAACAAATATAACGAAAATAACACACAAAAAATAAATGTACAGTAGGCGGCCTTATGTCTTATATCGTTAAAGCGATCTCTTCTAGGCAACTTTTAGGTGAAGGAGAAATTTGTCGCAGAGCCGGTAGGCGGTATTAAGAATATTAGACTACTATGAAATTCAAATTTTTAAAATACTATAAGTAATACTTATATTTTCTTTAAAAACGGTACATGATTAGTAGAATTTTGATATAGCATATACTGATTTTATTACACTACTAGCGACTCACCCTTGCTCCACTTGGTTTCGTCCCTTCGTTTTAAGGTTAGTATAGATTTCATAGAGAAGAGATATTTTCCTGCAGAAAAAAGTATCCTAAATGTTGACCCAAATAAGCTATCATCATCCAAATTTCATCAAAATCTATACAGTGGTTTTCTCGTGATGCGTTCCTAGACAGACAGACGGACAAAAATTCTAGAAACTATAGATTCGGCCTCTGTATCGATAATAATAACTAATTCAATAATAGTTTCCAAAAAATATTTAATGTACAGATTCGACTCAGGTAAAATTTTATTATATGTGTAGATTACAGGAAAACGGTCGTTTTATGATTACTGGTTAGATTTGTATTTAGTTATTTTTACGTTCAAAGTAACAAGAAAAAACTACTTATGACATTCTTTAACCTTGCAACCCGGAGCTTTTTGAACTCATTACGTTTGGCTTCTTCCCAACAGATTATACACAGCGCATTTGCATCCAAACAAAGGATTATATTCATAAGTATTCATATCAAATATTAAGGATGACATATTTATTTAGAACGAAATATTATACTGACTATTGATCAACACGCGCCTTAAAAATTCCCTTTACTTTGGATTGCACTTATACGATTTTTTTAGATTTGACCGATAGTGTAGAAGAAAGAAAGAAATGGATCACGTTTTTTAGATGCAGTGCGTGATTGTTTAGTCTGCCTTCGTGCAATACTTTCTTTACTCAATCTATCTATACCAACCACCCCCTCCCCCCTCAACCCCTTCCCCCCTCTCCTCCCTTTCCCCCATCTCCTCCTCCTCCTCCCCCCACCCTCACCTATGCACTGTTTGCTCAAGATATGTGTCTTTTATTTCTATACTATTATATTTATTTTGTAAAGGCTTAAATTAAATATTTTTATGTAATTTACGTAAACTAATAGATTAATAGATAGTTATCAACATTGTTTTGTTCTCAACAAAGTTCCTTTTTTCTAATATCTCTTATATATGTACATGTTAAATATAATTGTATTGTAGTAGAAGTAAAACCTATAGTTCACAAATAGACGATATTTTGTTTAGCTGTCTTTCTGTTTAGTGGCACATCCATCGAAAGTTATGAACCCGCCAATTCGTGGAGGCCGAGATGCCTTGATGATTGTAGTAAAATCTTAATTAAAAGCATGATTTTCTTTTAATTTTATTGGGTTAAATAAATGAAAAAATAACTTAAGTTCATGATCGTGTTATGAATAAAAATATACTGGTAAGTGAACCCGATGGCGATGGCTAGTGAAAAATATAGCAGTAAAACTTGTAAACAGAAAGTTTAAATGCCCCGAAATGTTTTATAACCATTGAGAGTTGACTCAGTATATACATAAGTGAAAATATTTTAAAGTACCGTGAACTCATCTGACCCTACCTATTAACCGCCATGGCTACTGTTTTTCCGGTTAACGTGAAAATACAATAGTGCAAAAAAATATACTTAATCTTATTTTATATTATTATATTTTAATGTGATTTCAGTTTTTAATTTCTTATTATCCTTTCATTCATTAACCTGATTGTTTTCTTTTGTTTCTACGCATGTACGATTGATTACCTTTAAAAAGAAATACAATTATAGGTACTGTGTTTAATTTATTATGATTAATATAAATTATCTTTGTATTACTGTTGTCATTTCTGTTGGTAATCTAATTAATAAATTAATTAATAAATATTAACCTGTTGGCTTGGAGTTTACCTTTCCTTCAGTGTAGCCTTTATCCTTAAGGACGTGAGTTAAAATTTAGCCTGGGTCTAATAGATTATACAAATAAGACCATGTCGTGAGAAAAATGCATAAATTATTAACATACAAATAATTAATATAAAGTAGAGGATATTTAATTTTAAATACTTATGTTTAAAGCGTCTTAACTACATCAGAACAAATAAAAAAAAACGTACGTCATTTATTTTATATTAAAAGTGTACAATGTAATAATACGTATTATTCAATTACTTCTAGCGGTTTTACACCAATTCTCACAGCCATTTGTTTATACGACTCTACTTGTGATTCTGGATAAATAATCGTGCCTCTACTTTTCGTTATTCTCTCATTATTTCGCTCTTTATCTCCTGGCGCCAGCACCGGTAGTGACGGATCAACCTAAAATGATAAATATAATAAATATAATCATTTTTATCAAAAATAAATAGTAATGTAACATAGCTAATTTGTTTATCTAATATATTTAAATAAGCAATTCTTGTATATTTATTTATTTATTTATACCGGCGAACTCGAAAACGGCTCTAACGTTTTCGCAGAAATTTGCTGTGTGTGGGTTTTCGGGGGCGAAAAATCGATCTAGATTAGTCTTATGTCTGGGAAAACGCGTGTTTTCGAGTTTTAATGCGATTTTCTTTCGCACGCAAAATATGGTCGCTAATTTCGTACGCTCAGGCGTAAGCATCGTGGTCAAGCGGCCAAGGCGCAATATTGACAAGTTTTTAGTTTTTTTTTGTTTTTAAGCAAAATTAAAAAGAAAATTGTAGTTTTGGTCAAAAACTCCCAGGTACTATATACTAAAATTAACTCTAAAGTTTAGCTTATACACTATAGAATAAACGTATTTTGTTTGTAAAGTTTAGTCACGTCAAGTGGAGGATATGCATCAATGAAACTGCATCACACACTTGAGTATGTGCCAAAAGAAAGCTACATTCATTATACCGTAATATAAGCACCGTTACAGGTAACAGGACTTGTTTTTATTTTAACCTACATTGTTTGTTAAAAACACATTTCATTGTATTTAAATCGTAATTTTTAAAATCCTGTTACTTTTATTATAATCTATAATATTTTATTAGAATCAAAATTAATTAAATAATCATAGAAAAAATAACCACCGCTAGTTTTAATTAGCTACATTTATAATTATACAACTATATTATTTCAACACTAATAAGCATGTTAAATATGATGTTTATAACAATTAAATATTAATTGCGTTCGTAATAAGAATTTTAAGTAAGACTTGCTCCTGTAATAATGTTTCACTATAGAAAAAAAAACAAATAATTTAAGGATTTTTATCTCTATATAGTTTTATTATACATGTGTATAGATTATTATTTTTATTTAAATAAATACATTGTTTAAAACAAAAAAAGGTAACATTTCATCATTAGGCAAAATCATTTTTAATTCAGATTAAAATAAATTTAAATATAAATTACACACTTATATTGCCCACGGCTCCAACCGGGAAGTTGATTTTTATATGTAAAATAAAAATAATAATGTCCTCCCGACTGATTTCGGCCAAGCGGTGGCAAGCCTCATTGATACCAACCAGACGCGCAAGAGATATTATAATGGTGCACAACTACTCTATTCCTGTCACTCTTATACTCTGGTGGGACGACTATTCGACATGACCGGTGAGAGTGTTGGCGCAGGACCGACGCGACACGTGCTCTCCGAGACACGGGGGTGAAAAACCGCCAACTTCCCAACTTCGGGCTGTTACTGAGAATTTCTTGATAGAAATACTCAACGACTAAACTTGGCCCGACCCGACACTCGAACCCAGGACCTCGGGATCTGTGAACTTACGTGCTAGCTACTAGACCACCGAGGCAATTATCTTTTAATTTTATATAAAAAATAACTGCCTCGGTACTAAATAATACATAACGGCCTACTAACGAGAATAACTCATCTTTATGTCTCAACCCTAAAACCCTTTTTTAGTGGATTACTACTCGTTATCAGGAATCTATCTACCAAAATTTCAAGTTTGTAGTACCTATTGAGTAAGTGGTATTTTGCTTAACAGATTAATTTATATTTACTTACAGGTTCTAATTTCCTCCAGTGATTTAAGCAATCAGCAATCCTTTCTCCAAAGCCCGGGGCGAAACATTCTGGATCAACAGCTACAAAGCATTGTCCTAGATTCGGGGCTTCCGTTTGTGTGTGGGACCATGTTGGTACATTGTGAGTGGCTCGGGAACCTGGTTTAAGAAACAATTTTTATTGTATAATAATCTTTATAGTTTTTTAGATAGATAGATATACTTTATTGTACACCACAAAAGAATTATATGAAAGAAGCAATAAATAAATGATGATGTACAGGAGGCGGTCTTATCGCTTTAAGCGATCTCTTCCAGGCAATCTTAGGGCAAAGGGGTAATTATCTTCGAGGAGTTTGTGAATTTAAGTTTGTTACTTCTTCAAGGTATAATGGCTTAACGGATTTGAGTAAAATTAGGAATAGTTGGCGAATATCTAAATTAACTTTTTTCGACATAGCCATGAGTAAATACTTGTATGTAAATAATTTTTCGCCAGCTAGCTTTCATTGTCAACAAACTTATATCGTATCGCTTAGTGCGAGCAAGAGATTTAGCTGTGCTAAAAGGCGACATACTTAAATTGAATATTTTTAAAAGATACGGAAAATTCACATCTCTTCATTCACAATCAGTTGTTATCTCACGCTAATAACATTAATAAATAGATGGAATTTTATAATCATTACCTTAATATTATTTTTTTTTGTATTTTATCTTTATAACATTTTTTTGTGTTAGGCAGCAATAATTGTATTAGTTTATATTAATATACATAATTGTATTATCTATACTAGCGACGCACCCTCGCTTAGCTTCGGGTTCGTCCCTAGACAAAAACAAATCTATCCCACGGGAACTGTCCATTTTTCCGAGATGATATATAGCCTATAGCCTTCCTCAGTTAACTGGCTATCTAATGCAAAAAGAGTTTGTCAAATCTGATTAGTAGTTTCTGAGATTAGCTTCAAACAAACAAACAAACAAACAAACACACGAACGAACGAACGAACGAACGAACGAACGAACGAACGAACGAACGAACGAACGAACGAACGACGAACGAACGAAACAAACAAACAAACAAACAAACAAACAAACAAACAAACAAACAGACAAACAAACAAACTCTTCAGCTTTATAATATTAGTATAGATTATATATTGCAGGATGTTAATACTCGTGAGAGAATACGCAGGGCATTCATTTAAAAGTTTTATTACCTGAAAGTCCACTGCAAAATACTTCGACCATTGCACTGAGTCCATAGCCTTTATAGCCGCTTGTTTTCTCAAAACCTCCTAATGGCAAAAGTCGTGCTGTATCGAACGCCTACAAATATATAAGAGCAATGCAGTATATATATATTAACGCCTGAATTAATCAAATAGCAAATATTTAATAAATAATTATTGACCATCATAAACGATTTAGGATACTTATTCAGTCACTTAAAAAATGTATATTACACTAATTAAATACGTGAAATATATACATATATTTTTACAATTTGCACTTACAACTTGAGGATCTGTAGTAGTTTTACCGTCTGGGCCCAAAGCCCAGCCTTCTGGTATTGGCTCTCCTTTCCTGATTTGTACTTCGACCTATAAATGTAATTTTAATTGTATTTTTTAATTATATTTTACTAACTAAGCGAAATATTTTGCAGGACATCATTTTTTTATAATTGAACTAACTTTTTTACATTGTTTACTAGGTAAACATTTACTTGTTTGTAATTTGTGAATTAAAAAGACAATTATTTACAAAAGTTACATTTCCACATTCATATGTTGTTTTTTAAATATATAAAATAATAAATAAAATATTATTATTATACTGGCAATCATCTAGGTAGGTACTACGTACCTATTAGATATGTAACAGTAATATAGATCTATTGTGTGAACTGTGTGCCCTTATATGCGTGAGTTTAACACGCATATTTTACTATTATAATTTTAAGTAAGGTGACAAAGAAGTAAGGTAACATTCATACCTTTCCCATGGCTGCGGTTGTTGTAGCCATGTCAACAACTATTGAGTCGCCTTCTGTCGCGGGAGCCGCCATGGAAATTGGATTCGTGCCTAAGGCACTCTGAAATTAATATACACGTGATATTTTTATTTATATTTTTGTAATATTCTCATGGCCAACACGCACTTGGTCAGCGTGATGTACCTACCTGTGAACCCTTCCGTATTGAAGGGAAGCTCGTGCCCAGTAGTGGGACGTTAAAAAGAGCTGAATACAATAGAATACAATATTCTCGTAAAAGTTAATGATGATTTCCACATAAATATGTAATTTGTAATACAACACAACTAAATATAGTCAATATATATATATATATATATATATATATATATATATATATATATATATATATATATATATAGATTACACTAACATTAAAATTTTATACACTTACGTGTTTTGATCTCGTTGGTACCATAATTGGAGCGGAATTAGTAAACGACATCCCAATAAGACCTTCTTTCTCAGCTTTCAATGCCCAATACCCAGCCATGCCGTAATGATTACAACCTAAAGAATATTTAATATATTAAAACTTATAAAATTCTTTATAAAAAGACGCAAGAGAGTACGAAAGAGTTTTTCAGATCTTTATACTCAAATCAAGACAATTTCACACAATTTCAATATAACCGATCTCTTACAAAAGAGGACATTTCAAAAGTGTATGTAATGTAAACAGAAAGCATACTTCATAATGACGCCCATTCAGGTACCATAAATGTAAATACGAGATTTATGAATAAGTATTTACATTGAGCGATACTCGAATTCCTTACCTACTGACTACTTTGTCAGATAACATGTATGTACATAAAAAAATATATCTTTTGAATGACTGATTCATTCACGTACACTATCGGAAAGAAAGGTAATCTATACAGATACCAATCTGTACATATATTAAAACAACATTTTTTACAATTTTTGTCTGTCTGTCTGTTTTTTCCGGCTAATCTCTGAAATGGCTGAACCGATTTTGACGGGACTGTCACTAGCAGATAGCTGATGTAATAAGAAATAACTTGGCTACTTTTATTTTAGAAAAAAACAGGGTCCCACGAAAAAATATTAAAACCGAATTAATTAATTAATTTTGTTTTGGGAAGCAACCTAGAGACGAACCCGAGCGAAGCGAGGGTGAGTCGCTAGTTTCAAATAAATCTGGCGAAATATGCATGAATTTGTTTTTGATGTTTATAGAATGCTTACAAAAGAAAAAGAAATGGATTACAAAAATGTGTACATATATCAAAAACATCCCCCATACAGGAAAATAGTAAATCAATTTTATCTATATAAATAAAAACCAATTGCCATATGTATGTAAGTGAATTACTTCAGAACAGCTGCACCTAATTGGATAATTATTTTTTTGTTGTGCTTGTAACTGCCAGGACCACGTTTGTATGAAAGAAATGTTTGAAAAATTGTATTGAAAAGTAAAAATTATGGTTAAAAAATCTGTATATAAAAAATGAGTTGACGTTCAGTTGTTCAGATTCTTAAGTTGTTTTATCCGTTACATCCGAAAAATTAATTTTTTGTTTTAGTTTTTTTGTGAAAAAAGTAGTAAAATAGTTTAGAACTTTATATTATTAAAAATACCTGCTATTTTTAAAAATACCAGCGGCTGCAACTATTAAGCGTAGTCCATCTATTACCATAAGTGATAATCTGCATGACAACAATATTTAAAAAAGAAATTGACAGTTTTGTCAAAATTTAAGATTATTAAATTTATATTAAATATTGTTTTAAGTGAAATTATTGAAAAATCGAAACTAAAAATTTTTAATTGTTATAATAATATGAATTGTACATGAAAAAGGATGTTTACTATTCTTTAAAAATATGTTTATCATTAGTAATGACGTACTTAGGCATGAAAAAAATATGACAATTTTGTAACTTTAAGTCTCCATAACTATTGACTCCTTCATTTCCTAAATAATATTTTTTATAAGTATATTTAGACTCTCTGTTATCTCTTCTATCCGAAAATACCACTCACTCCTCCAGAGGTCACCGTCCCATATACTAAACACGTGCTATACCAGCAATTGAACGCGGGAGAAGCCGCGGGGTACTACTAGTTAGATAATAATTTCTAATTTTTACTGCGTATTCATAGATGGCGCTGTTTACATTTTATGACTTATTGATTCTAGTTACAAACATCATAAAAATATATTTTAGTTTTGCATTTCAATATATTTAACACGCTCTTTAGAAAGAAAAATAATATCTTTTTTTTTCTTTAGTTGATATATTTAAATAAATATAAATATGTTGGGACATTAACACACAACACGAGACCTAAGCTACGAGGCCTGTGTTATGGATACCAGATAGTTGATCCACTACACATGTATAACGTTAAATACATACATATTATAAATATAAACACCCATGACTGGAATACAAACATTCGTACTCATCACACAAATGAATGTCCCCAGCGGGACTCGAACCCGCGACCTCTGGTACAGCAAGTAGGGTCATTGCAAACTAAGCCAAACGTGTCGACGTCAGTATTATCAGTTAGTGACAAAAAAGGACAAAGTCAAATCGGGACCAGTACCTAATGATCTATATAGAATTAATTGTCCTATATAGAATAAATTAACAATTTCAAATGTAACAAAATCTTACGTTTTGCAGCAACCCATCCAACACCGCACTCCTTAGCCTTCTTTATCGCGAGATCCATACAAAAGTTTCCAACGGTAGCGCCTAATGCATCGCAGCCATCAACCCAAGCAGTGGCCGCTGTTTCTTTTAATATCACCGGCTCTACATCGGGATTACATACCCCGGACTTCATATCATTTATATATAGTTCTGAAAAGTTGTATAATATTATTATTACTCTCACATAAATTTCATTCAAATATTCATACTAAATGCGTCAAATATGAATGCATCAAACTACTTATTAAATCATGAATCATAAATGAACGTTAATTATCATGTTTTTACATATTGCTTAAAAATTAAACTCTTTCTAGATAGAATTAAGATCAAAACTTTTTTTCTCTCAATGTTTGTATTAGTAGACGTTACTTCTTTAAAAATTATAATCAAAGATTTTATCAACAATAATTATTATAAGTGTAAATTTAAACAAAACAAGTTCTTACTTGATTTACTTGGGTATCAACTCTTGATGATGATAATCCTACTAGAGTAGTAAGTAGTTTTGAACTATTTAGTTAGAGCTTCGTAAAAAAAAACACAATAACTTACCAAGTCTATTCATCCCATGGCTAAAATGTCCAACGATATCTGCATGCAATAAAAGATCAGCATGGGCCTTCGCTTCTGATAGTGGCGCACCGCCGGCCACTAGACTTTCTACCATAAACCTTTCGGCTTCTTCCACTTTAACTTGAGGCATAGCTAAGTATATTACAATTATTCTAAAATAACTATATAATATGCTATATTTTGTAATTTAAATAATTTTAGGCTTAGAAGTAAGTAAAGTAATACTCTTAAACACAATGCATCACTTCAAAGTTGCATTCGGAAATAAAACCAGTTGTGTAAGTTTGAAAGTAACCTTCGGTTTGTGCGCGACAGACAAACTGAAGTTAGGCTTTACTTGTTTATATATAAACGCGATAACGAATACAGGTGGATATTTTATCTTATCTTTGTAATTAATTATATAATGATTGCGAATTTATTTATTTTATAATTACATTTCCATTTGGCTAATGTTAGTTATCATTACGTAAGGATTGCCTGCATTAAATTATCCCCCAATTAAAGATTTTGGAAAAGATCAATTAAAAGAAAACGTTTGTGTGTGCTTATATATGCACGTAAGAAGTTATATATCTTTGGCGTAACAGAACAAAAATAGCTAAAGATTTCATTCCGTATGTCACAACTCTGTTTGTAAGAGGAATGATAAATTAATAAAATAATTAAATAAGGCGTATTAGGCATATAACAATCATATATTTATAGAATATCATATATAACATTATATATCTTTTGTCAATCAATAACGGTTACCATGGCAACAAACAGCAGCTAACTTCATCATGTCGCTTTTTGGCTGGCGGTGTGCGCGCGCATCGTAAAAATTCTACTCTCAAAATTTTTGCAAACGTCTCAAAGGAGTACAACTTCAATAAATTGGATACAATGCAGCCAACAACGTCTTTCAGGCTCAGGATGTTATAACTGAAAAACTAATAATCTTGTTATATAACATCATAGTTGGTCTTTAATAGTATTAAATCATCTTGGATATTTTATTTTTCACTAGTTACAACCTGTACATTTATATTTATTTGGCTGAATGTAATAAATCTTGGCGACGTCTTTACAGATCTGTTACTGTACAGAATGAATATTCTATGCCCGTGCAGTAAAGCCACATTAAAAACCTTTCAATCCTATTAGAAACTCAATAAAATAGATAGAATAAATAGAAAGGTAGAGTGATTGATTTACCGTACATTTATGACTATTTATTTAATTAATATTGAATGTCGTATATATTGACTAAGTATTAAGTAATAATTTAATTTTTTAATAAATTTTTTCCTTAGTTTTTGTGTCATAAAGGATTCATAAAGGAAGGAAGGAAAATTTTAATAAAAACCTAAACTGCAAAATGATTTTTTTTTTCAATTTATTTTCCTTGAATTTACTATCAATAAAATTATTTAAGTACTTAATATAATACCAAAAAAAATGTTTAAGTTGTCCTTTTACAGTTTAGGGCAATCCTTTACCTGCCCTTTTAATATCACTAAGAATTTACGAGGGAATGACTCTTCTAACCTCGAAACAAAATAATATTTTTTTTATTCTCTAGTATTGAAAGTGAGCATAGAATATGTACACACTGTCGTAAGTACGAGTATTTGAAGATGTCTTAAGTGGTACTACTTACTAGGTACTACTTACTAGCGATAGGCAAACTAAAGGATAGCACTCATTTCTGCGATAACATATACTTTTATCACCACCATTATATATATATATATATATATATATATATATATATATATATATATATATATATATATATATATATATATATGGTAGTATCTAACTTTTTAGCAATATAGTATAGTAGTAGTATTCAATTTTTTTTTCCTTTTTTTTTTCTATCTGTAATTTTGTTTTTTTTCCAGTCCAACATTTTCAAGATTTAAAGTACCTAATTTTTAAATATGGATCCATATTTATATTAAAATATATTATTTAAGGTAGACTAAGTGAATAATTCTATTTGAGATTTATAAATAGTTTTACAAGTACCTAACTGCATTTATTTTTTTGTCTCAATAGACAAATTGTGCTTAATGTCTGCCCTTGAACGTTTCATTAATTAATTTCCTTGTTTAACGGTTTTTAAGAAATGGACGTCGATAACTAGAAGTCTAATCAAACTCAAAAAAGTTCTTAATTATTTCTAATGAAAGAATTATTTTTTAGTCTCAAGTCAAACTCTGAAATTCAATTTGTTAATGTTTTCTAATAGTGTAATTACTAATTATAAATTTAAATAATACAATTCATTGTATAACTCTAAAATGAATTTTTGAGTGCAAAAGCTTAGGAAACATATGAATTTAAAGGAAATATAATTTTCCTGCATAAAATTGAGTAGGCGTTGTATTTTATAACTTATTTAAATTTTGTCTTTTCCATATAGTTATTCATTTGTGGTAATAAATGTTTCAATTTTTCGAACTCTCAATAGAAACCTCTATACAAGTTTAGTAGCTTAGAGGTATTAGTCGATTATGTATGAAAATTTAACTAGTGCGAATATGTAACGACGACACTTAATTTTTGCTGATATTATATATGCGAATGTTTTTTTTGTCCGTATGTCACTCAGGTGTATACACTGCCGGTCAAGAGTTTGAGACTACTAATTACTTTAAAAAATAAATAATAAAATTCTAGAAATGTAAAGATGATGAATAATTAAACACAAATGACGTTTTTTGTTAAATAAATAGTCGCTTACACTCGCTTCGCTAGGGTCTCTGAGGATGGATGGCTTAGGAACGCATAAATGACAAACGTACAAAGACAAATTCTCTTCTTTGAGGCCTTCCTGGCCTTCTAGGAATCTAGGGCATACGCAAAACTAACCAAAGTTTCATCACAATCGGATGAATGGTTTAGAAACACGGAGGGTACAAACATACAAAAAAACATTTGTTTTTATTTATGTACGAGTAGATATGTAAGTAATATATTTTCTATATTATAAATAGCGCGATACTAATCTAGGTATAATGTTAACAAGACTGTTTTCAGTACACTAGGTACATATTACACAAGATATACTCACTTTATTTATATACTCACTGCAATTGACTGATTATTATAAGTAAATAATATTTTATAAAATAATTTGCTCTCTAATATTAAATTAAATAAATAAATAAAATAAATATGTTGGGACATTAACACATATCACCATCTAGTTCTATGGTAAGCTACAAGGCTTGGGTTATGGATACCAAATAGTTGATATACTACACATATATAACTTTAAATACATACATATCTATACATCTATACTCTATACAAATAAATAAAATTGGAATGTCTGTTTGTAATATTAAAATAATCGCTTTTTACTAAATGCATATGGATGTATTCACGTTACACTTACCAAAACAACATTTTTTACAATTTTTGTCTGTCGGTCTGTCTGTATGTTTGTTCCGGCTAATCTCTGAAATGGCTGAACCGATTTTGACGGAACTTTCACTGGCAGATAGCTGATGTAATAAGAAGTAATTTAGGCTACTTTTATTCTAGAAAAAAAATAGGGTCCCACGAAAAAAATTAAAACCAAATTAATCAATTAATTTTGTTTTAGGAAACAACCTAGGGACGAACCCGAGCGAAGCGAGGGTGAGTTGCTAGTTATAAATATAAACACCCATGACTGGAGTACTAACATTCGTACTCATCCCATAAATGAATGCCACCAGCGGATTCGGCACAGCAAGTAGGGTCACTACAAACTGAGCCAAACATGTCGTCAATTAACCATTTTTCCTTTTTTTATCGCTTTTTCTATTTCTCAATTTGATGAAAGCTCATGATAAAAATTAAAATCATATTCCACTGTAGTACGCAAATTGATTACTATGCACCTGAATACATGTGATAACTTGAATTTGTCTGTCTGATATGCGCCAAATTTAAAACAGGTATTTCTGTGCAAAACATTGGTGTACTGTGTTTATTTCTGGACATTTTTTCTCATTATTAAGTCTTTTTTTCTCATTATTCATCAAAATAAATACGTTTTATATTTCTTTATAATTATTTAAAGATTAACTGCTTATTTGAAATTTTGACCAACTGCATTCCATGTTTCAAAAGTACCTCGTATCGACGTTCAAAATTGTTAAGTATAATATCTTTTTATTGTTATCATTACATGATATCAATACTATATAACTTGAAATTAAAAGAAAACGTTAATACATTTTGATTATATTATTTTTGAAGATGATTTCTGAACAAAAAGATTAACGCTTTGTATAGGGAATCCGGAGTTGAGTGGGAAGCTCGGTCTACGACCTTGGCCTTGTATCGCCATGAAAGTAAGCTATAATTTTAATTGATACAACAAAATAATTATAGTTACGATAGAATAGCCAAACATACATTTTTTTAAATTGTAATTTTAACTTCTATTACGTCACTAATCATATACAATTTTTAATGTATTCAATCCAATAAATTTTATTCATGTTTTTATTGTAAAACTGTAGACCCCTTAAATATAATGTAAATATATAATATGTACAGATGTAACTACTTATGTTAAGTCCATTGACTTTATAATTAAAAATATAGACAACTATTACTTCATTACTCAAGTATACATATTTGATATTACATACAGTATATATTTACATACAATAGAGTTTATTAACCTGAATAAATACATCGCATGCAAATGTTGATAGGAAAAAGTGATAATAGTAATAGTAGTTGTAATTAACTTCGTAATTAATTCTTATTTGTTACTAGCATCTCACCCTCGCTTCGCTCGGGTTCGCCCCTAGTTACGTTTTAACGTTTAGTATAACATTTCTCAGAGATGAGATATTTTCCCGCAATAAAAAGTATCGTATATGTTGATCCGCATACCCAGCTCATACCAAATTTCATCAAAATTTGTCCAGTGATTTTCTCGTGATGCATTCCCAGACAGACAGACAGACAGATAGACAGACAGACAAAAATTCTAAAAACTATAGATTCTGCTTCTGTGTCGATAATAATGACTATTTTAATAAGATTTTCCAAGAAATATTTAATGCACATATCCGATACGTTTTTTTTAGGTCCTCACTACTAAAGAAATAAAATTCTAAAGTATTGCTGTAATCATGAATTTTTTTTATTCTCTGCATCTACACATGAATGAACTGATATAAAAGTATGGCCAACACCATTTGATAGACCATTTCAAAATTGATATTTGACCCGTTTAATTTTTTTTAAAAGATCAATTTCTATTTGGTTTTGGACCAATATTCAGAAATTAATAGTCCAGTCAAATAAGGTCTGAAATCAAAATGTTGACACTCAACTTTGCATTTTTGATATAATGTAGTTTAAATGATACAAAAACAATGTGTAAAGGTTTTCGTGTCCGCAACCCCCGGCAAGGGTCCAAAATAAATTGTCAAAAGTTTTTTTTCGCAATTACTCGAAAATGGTAAAAATTAGACAAAAATGTTTTAGGAAAAATGTGTAAAGCTTGAAATTTTGCATAAAAAAGGTTTCATTACTTTTTTTCCTCCGGTCAAAGTTAACCGAGTTAGGAAGGTTTTTAGACCGATCGGAATACGTTTATTTTTAAAAGAAAAAAATTTAGTTAAAACCTGAAGTTTTATGGTTTTAAAACATTAGCAGGTATATAAGGAATAGAAATTCGTAAAATGCCCCCGATGCCTAGCTACCCCGCGAATAACGGGGGGACGCAAGGCGTTGAAGAATCGTTTTTTTAAATTTACGGCTTACTGTGACGTTCTATCGAAAAATGTTTTCTACAAAAGTTATAGGTCTATTAAAAATCTACAACTTTTATAAATGACACTTTTACAATAATCACAAAGTTTCCGAGATATTTGCAAAAAATAGACCATAAAATATAAATATCTCAGGAGTGGCTAAATATTTCAATTTCAATTTTTTTTTTTTGCTTATTATATGTATTTCGAAGATTACAGTCCCTTAGTTTCATGAAAATGAAAAGTTTATTGTAGAAATTAAAAATTAAAAACCAAGAAAAAACTAAAAACCGAGTTTTTTGCAATAATCTCGAAAACTTTGAGATTATTGTAAAAGTGTCATTTATAAAAGTTGTAGATTTTTAATAGACCTATAACTTTTGTAGAAAACATTTTTCGATAGAACGTCACAGTAAGCCGTAAATTTAAAAAAACGATTTTTCAACGCCTTGCGTCCCCCCGTTATTCGCGGGGGTAGCTAGGCATCGGGGGCATTTTACGAATTTCTATTCCTTATATACCTGCTAATGTTTTAAAACCATAAAACTTCAGGTTTTAACTAAATTTTTTTCTTTTAAAAATAAACGTATTCCGATCGGTCTAAAAACCTTCCTAACTCGGTTAACTTTGACCGGAGGAAAAAAAGTAATGAAACCTTTTTTATGCAAAATTTCAAGCTTTACACATTTTTCCTAAAACATTTTTGTCTAATTTTTACCGTTTTCGAGTAATTGCGAAAAAAAACTTTTGACAATTTATTTTGGACCCTTGCCGGGGGTTGCGGACACGAAAACCTTTACACATTGTTTTTGTATCATTTAAACTACATTATATCAAAAATGCAAAGTTGAGTGTCAACATTTTGATTTCAGACCTTATTTGACTGGACTATAATGAACATTTTCAAGTGAGGATACTGCAGGGGGAGGGGGGGGGGGGCATCGTTCGTGCTCGCCTCCGGCTCTTATGACGTTTCGTTTATGAAAAAAGAAGCTTTAACATGTAATAGAAGTGACATAAATAATATCATATAATAAATTGAATATTATACATATACAATAAATAATATTATAAAATAAAAAATAATATTATATAATAGGTATAAGTAGCCACTTTCAATAACTCATGACTCAGTTATTCATTGGCATTAAATAACAGTAATGTTCAAAGAACGCCTGGCCAGTTACTGGCATTACTGTAATTTGGCTATTTTTCGTTGCATAAAAATATTATGACTATCTATAGTTTTATTTAATTTTTTTTCATCTCAAAATTCTATAATAGAGTACATTCTCTAAAGACGAATATTGTTAGAACATAAATATTATATCATTTTGTGTGTGATTGACATGATCTAGCCGAGGTACTAAATAAATAAATAAAATAATAATAAAATATTTCTGTTTCGGTTCACCGGTAAATATTATACCACCGCCTCTATAAATTCTATGGTCTGTGTTTTATGACATGCTCAATATTGTTTTAGCTGTTATTCCATAGATGCCGCTAGTATTTATTACGATCTTTTCTAGAGATGATGTGGGGAAGGAAGGAGCCGAATGTTGAAGGTCGTTTGCTCGGGGGATGGCCTTTAATGTACTGTTTTATTTAGTTCTACAAAAATAAAACAAACGATAATACCTTACATTAAAGTAAAAATTTGACCAATTACGACTTACGCTCGACCTAGTCGTTGCAGGTAGGTACCTGCTAGTTACTATAATCATATTGAACTTTTTAGCTCGATGGTAGCAAATTATTTTATTATAATTCAAATTTTACATACATACAGTAAATAGATACGATGATTAAGCATGGGTTTATAAAAATAGTAAATAATGGTATGCAATGGTATTTATCTAGTGTTTAAAAAAATACACATAAATTAAAAAGTATTATTTGTTTAGTACTTGGGCGACCGAGCTTCGTTCGGTTTTTTTCGGAAAAGATACTAATATAGATAAACTTAAAAAGCAAACAATTATCTAAATACAAAATTTGATCCAAATCGTTAGAGCCGTTTCTAAGATGCACGAATTAAAATTATATTTATACAAAAATTGCTCATTTAATATTATTAAAAAAAAAATTATTAAAAAATAACACTGTTAAGTTGTTAACAGTAATACTTTCTTAGATTTGCGCGAATATTTGATATTTTAAATGAAACTATCTTTTCGGATTATTTCGCAGATTTATTTCGATTTTTGGTTCCCGACGCGACGTTGCGAATGCTTTACAGCAATCATGGTCACGGGAGAGACAGTCTCTCTGAGACCAAAATAAATCCGCGAAATAATTCGAAAAGATAGTTTTATTTAAATTGTTAACAGTAGGTATATTATATGGCAATTGAACCCATAATCTACTTATTATGTTAATCTTATATATAATAAGAATATATATAATAATATACATATATAATAATCTTATATTTAATTAAAAACGAATCAATAAGATCATATATTTTATTATTATCAGTGATTTAATGTTATCGGTCAATACTTTTACTTGTTATACCACTTAGTGAATAATGCAGACACAAAATTTGTGAGTCGACCAGAGTCCAGACAGACGCTCAGTCCCGCGCAGTTACTACTACGGAGCGGCAAAGTTTACACGTGTTTGTTATATTTTATTTTTGTTTTCTTCCTTTATAAATCGTGTTTACCGGTAAGTTTATCTTTATGAATTTATTTAAATATGTAATATGTTATATATAATCAATTTTCATTAAATCTACGTCGCTTTTCCCTATTTCTGGATCATTTCCGTATAAAATTTCGAGTAGGTACCAAAAATATGCTACAAACAAACTAGTCGTAACTCGTCAGTGAGTTTCAATTAACCTTAAAAATGTCAGTAACCTGTACGTAAACTCGAATATTTAGAGGTTAAATAGTTAAAACTTGGAATTTTCTTTTGAGTAAACATTGTAATTTATACCTTTTTATATTATATGTATTTGCGATTAGTTTGATGTCTTGGTACTTATTTAAAATAGAAAATAGTTACATAAATTACAATCTAATGTGTATATGTAAATATACCAAGAATTATACTAATTAAATAATGTAGAGCACGAATTAATTAGATAGGTACAACCGTACAACATGACAAAATAAATAACTTCAGCTGATCAATAATAATAGATAATATTATTTGTTATCGTTTTGTATCTTTGATTTATTTGTACACATAATTATTATATTTATAATAAATAAATCAACAACTTTACATTAAGTTAAAGAAAAAAGTATTTATTTTATTCATGTTGTCATATATAAGACATGGAAGCTCATACAGTATCCATAGAGTCATTCATTATTATCAAACAAAACTATCTATTTTTGTGTAAGCCGGAAGTTTCACATACATAACTTCTGTCCAGTGTGTGCGTGTGTGTGTGTGTGTGTGTGTGTGTGTGTGTGTGTGTGTGTGTGTGTGTGTGTGTGTGTGTGTGTGTGTGTGTGTGTGTGAGCGTATGTGTATAATATAAATTAGCCGTGACGGACGAACAAACAGTCAAAAAAGTTACTACAAATATATTTATATCCCTACATATTATTTAAATAACAAGTCTCCCGCTTCCCACGAAAAGCAATCTCCCGCTGCGCTAAGTTTATGTTTGTTTGGGCTATCTCAGAAACTAATGTGCATATTTTCATACGATTTTCACAATTATAAATGTGAAAGTGTGTTTGTTTGTTTGTTTGTTGTTTGTCCTTCTTTCACGTTGAAAATGACGGATGGGCGTGATTTTTTGTGTGGAGGTATTTGGAAGGCTGGACAACAACAACTTATCCTACCTATGTATATACATAATATATAGTCTACCTGTTCCATACTAACCATTAAAACGTACCTAGGTACGAATGTGAATGAAAATTAGTGGCTAGTAATTTATAAATATTGCGAAAATAAGCTATCGGTAGGAATATACCTATTAGCGAATTAAAGTCAAAAAGTCGTCCCTACTTAGAACTTCGTAATATTACAAATGCAAAGAGCGTTTAGGGGCGCTACTTTCAGGGTATTATGGGTCACTGTAATATATATATATTTATCTTTTAGTAACACAATGGGTAAAGTAGCTACAGTTGAGGCCCTCCGCTTTATGACAGATTGTTTGAAGGCAGTGGGTACCGTGGCTAAAGCAGCGCAGCAACAAGCAGAGCTTTTGATAGAAGCTGATCGAATGGGACATCCAAGCCATGGCCTTAACAGACTAGGTAAGTTTGTAGTACATTTAATGAAGATAAAAACGAATAATTATAAGATATTTGATATATACATAATATCAAAAAACACTAATTTGACCAACTATAAAATAAGCGATTCATTGATATGAATTACATAAGCCCAGATTTAAAGATTTTACTATCGGCCATTGAAGAGTTCCACATGCACCTCCTGCTTCCTGGCTCCATTATCAGAGCAGACCGTGATAACAAATTATTGTCAATCTTACTTTAGATACTTGACTATAAAAAAACTTTTTTAAAAAAAATAAAAACCGACTTCCTGGCACTGAAAAGTAAAAAATAACTAAACAGAGGTTTTCATTTAAAATAGATACCTAATCAAATATTTTCGAAGTCGGTGTGCTTTGATTTGTATTGGCTGGCACCGACTTCGAAAATATCTGATTAGGTATCTATTTTAAATGAAAACCTCTGTTTAGTTATTTTTTACTTTTCAGTGCCAGGAAGTCGGTTTTTATTTTTTTTTTAAAAAGTTTTTATTTTTCCATTTTTAGTGTAGACGTAATAAGTAAGTAATTTGTAAGAAGAAAGATTTTTAATAAAAACATAATATTCGATTAAGCCATTTATTTAAAAACCGCTTGACCGATTTCGATAAAATTTATATGGGACCACCGGGGAAGAATACCCTTTGAAACAAAAAAAAAATTTTCCAAATCGGTTTAGCCGTCTTCGAGAAATCCGTGAACATACATAAAAAAAAAAAGATTCCGACGAATTGAGAACCTCCTCCTTTTTGGAAGTCGGTTAAAAATCGATACGACCATTGGATACGACAGAAGTACGTAAAAATCGACTTACTATATGATTGATTACATTGTTGGTTTAAGGTGAAGCTAATAAAAACTTGTTACAAAAAGCATTCGACTTGTACGTCTTTTTTCATAGTACAAAAAGAACAACATACGTTCGGAAAACTCAGATTAGCTCACTTTCAATCTAACAGAGAGTATCCATTTAATTTCCCTTAGGTTTAAGATATGATAAATATACACCTAAATCTTTAGAATGCTGAAGCTATTATGTTTTTCTTTAAAACCGGTTTACTGGTTATCCACTTATAAAAGTGTTACAAACAGATATACTATCAATTGCATTTATATATAAAAATTAGCGGCTCACCCTCACTTCGCTCGGGTTCGTCCCAAGTGAAAAACAAGAACACATCTATCCCACGGGAACCGTATATTTTCCGTTATAAAACACTATGTGCTATTTCAGACTATAATCTATCTCTGTGCCTTCCATCCAGATCCGTTCAGCCGTTATGGCGTGATTTAGTAACAAACATCCATTCAAACTTTCGCATTTGTATACTAGTAAGATTAACATGTTTCTAACTACTCATTAGATACGAAGTGTTATTTAACAAAATTATAGTCTAATGGTCGTATTTAGTTTCATTATTTCATATTTCTATAGCAAATTGCGCTTATATTATTTTGTGACAATTATTCCTTGCGTACCTATTCTATTCGTATAATAATAATACGATATCTAAAAATTAGTTCTCTTTTTATAAGAGATTTATAATACACTAGCGACTCACCCTTGCTTCGCTTGGGTTCGTCCCTAGCTCGCTTCCCAATACAAACTTTCGTCCCCATTTTCTAAGTTCCTGCGCAATTTTCTTATTTTTTTTTAAGTAAGAACCTTCTCCTGACAATAACAAACACAACAAAAAAGGAATTAGTAAAATCTGTCCAGCCGTTCACGTGTGATGGCGTGACCAAGGGAAATAGGAATTCATTTTTATATATTAATAACACCAAAATGCAATTGACTTTTCATGAATATACGAAATAAATTGTTGTTATTGAAAAAATCTTCCAAATTTTCAGTCAATGTGAATGACTATTACAATATAGGTAATAATGATTAATCGGAGGACTCGAGATGGTTACATTGACGGGTAGACTGGAAAGGCATTTTATTATTTTTATTACCTTATAAAAAGTATGATATTTAAAACAATAATAATCACTTATATTATAAATATAGGCGCATATTTGTCTATCTGTTTGTACTTTGTACTTTTTATACCTAGATAACATCTTAGGGACGGCCGACGGACATACATAGTCTACTCTTTATCTCCATTTCGTTTACTATGCGAGCGGAATCGCGGGAAAAACTAGTCATCTATAAAACACGCATACAATACATGTTTGCATTTGGCTTCGCTCAATAATTTATATTAATCTAATATATTTAAACGAGCAATTCTTGTATATTTATTTATTTATGCCGGCGATCTCGGAAACGGCTCCAACGATTTCGCTGAAATTTGGTATATGAAGGTTTTTGGGGGCGAACAATCGATCTAGATCAGTATTGTGTCTGGGAAAACGCAAGTTTTCGAGTTTTCATGTGGTTTTCTTTCCATTATTCCACGCAAAATATGGTCGCTAATTTCTTACGTTCAGGCATAAGTATCGTGGTCAAGTAGCCAAGGTGCAAGATTGACAATCACAGGTATCCGGGTTCGAATTCTGGTCGGATATAAAGTTTTTGTTTTTGTTTTTTTTTTGTATTTATACAAGTTTTTAGTTTTTTTTATCTAAAAAATATGATATAACAAAAAAGAACGGCGAACGAAGCTCGGGTGCCCAGGTACTATACCTAATTAATGATAAAAAAATTATAATGCATCATTTAACAATTTAATATTATCTAATATAATTAACACAAACAAACAACTTGTCACTATTAATCATATTATGTCCCTACATATTGATAACTTGAAGTGAGAAAGTACGTATAAGTTATTTATTATATCAATAAAGAATATCAATGACCTGTTCCTATCACTTTGGAACATAACTCATTAACTAGGTTATACAACGTTATGTAAAAGTATATTATGTAAAAGTGGAAAAAATTATAAAAGATATAAGCAAAAAACCTTCGATCAACAATACTACTAGTAATCGGGTCGGCGTCAGAAATCCGTCTCGGTAAATATCAGCTCACTTGAAAAGTGAGCGTATATTTCGATTAGCTCTATTGAAACACTGCAAGCGTAAACACGTTCACAATGCCGCAATGTGTATTTAAAATTTGCCAAAATAATGCGCGAAGAAGAAATTTTTCGGACGGACTGTCTTATTTTCAGTAAGTACATGTAGATTAAGTCAATATTTTAAGATTTAACCTACGAAATAATATAAAAATGAAATTTTGAACATTTTTAAATCCTCTATGAACGTTTGGCGGAATTCAAAGAAGCAAACAGAAACAAAACATAACGATTTAACTAACAAAGCAACAACGGGAAAAAGTGCTTTATGTTTTTCAATATAAGGTTCATTTTACAATAAATACTATAAAACTTACGAAATGACCGTAAGTGTATGATGATATTTTGAAGATTTGTGACTTTATTACAAGGTGCTATGTTGATTAGGTTGAAAATAAAACTATTATAAGACTTTGTCTTGGTTCGTTAGTATACAAATGTAGCTGTATAAGTACATATTCGCGCGGAAAGAATTTAGCTTTAATTTTGTATGTGACACGTTATCTAGTAGGTAGTACGAGTATTATTGATCGAAGCAAAAAACCGATACGTAGACTCTTTCGTATGTACCTACCTACGTATTTATATTATTATTAACTTTTGCGTATTACTTTATGTATTAGGATAAAATAAATCAAAATACATTTTAAATAAAACTATCTTTTCGGATTATTTCGCGGATTTATTTTGATTTATGATTGCTGTAAAGCATTCGAAACGTCGCGTCGGGTACCAAAAATCAAAATAAATCCGCGAAATAATCCGAAAAGATAGTTTTATTTAAAATGTCAAATATTCGCGTAAATCTAAGAAAGTAAAAGCTCTTTCGAATCGTTAACTTTTATATCTTAAAACAACGACAGCGTATACAAATGCAAAAAACTTAACATTTTCTCGTTTAAAAACAATCCATTGACAAATAATGTAAGGCAAACTAGCAAAAAATATTTACTTTTTAAGTAAATATACCTACATATATTTAGTGAAACAGGTAAAAGATAATATATTTAACCTCTTTCCTCGGTACAGGTAGGTACTAGGTACATACTACATATTATATCTAAAATGGAAATTCCGGATGTGATTTTGTAATAAGGATATTACAAGAATAACTAATAATAAATTATTAAAACATATATCATTGTATGTAATGTATAATTAACAAATAAACTGAACAGAATAATGAAAGATATAAAAAGAGTTAGTTTCGCATTTACAATATTAGTGCCTAGCGGACCCGTTAGATAGACGCAGACCTTTTTTTTTTGGTAAATGAATAAACAAAATTTCTAGAAGTTTGTAGACAACAGCGGCCCCTATTGGGTTGAACTATAGCTAAAACTTATCCAGATGACACCACAAGTACCTCCAAAAATTTTATCAATATAGGTCAAGCCGTTTAAGAGAAGAATAACGAACACACCGCAATTTAATATATAAAACTTTAGAATTTATTATTAAGAATTTTATATACACAAATCTATATTGATTTAATACAAAACTGTGCTTTTCAGAATTGTACGTAAATGACATTATAACCGGTGCGTGCACACCCAACAATGAGCCGAAAATTCTGAAAGAAAATGCATCGACGGCGTGGGTGGATGCTAACAATGTCCTTGGTGCCACAGTCAGCCATTTTGCAATGGATTTAGCTATTAGTAAGGCGAAGCAAACTGGAGTTGGATGGGTGACCGTTAAAGGTACATGTTTAATTATTTTATACTAATTATATTTAATCGTTATGATAATTAAGCAATTAGCAGAAATATAACTATAAGTAAATGAGGTAAATTATACTTTTATTTAAAAAATTGGTCCGATTTATATAATCGCATTATAATCTCAGACCTATAATATCGCTACTGTGACTATAATCTAGCAACAATTTTCATAAAATTGCCGGTTAGCTAACAATATAATCGTACAGTTTGACTACAAAAGCCTGGAAATTGAAAGATAGCATAACTACGTGTATTATGGATGTAATGTATGTAATTGAAAATAAAAAATCACATAATATTCGATATATTATAGTAATAATAAACAATATGTGTAAGTAATGTTCTTGATTTACTTAAATATTCACAGGTTCAAATCACAATGGCATGGCAGGGTATTGGGCGAGAAAAGCAGCTTCTAAAGGACTTATAGGAATGGCCTTTACCAACACATCACCTTTACTCGCACCGACCAGGAGTAAACAGGTATATGCAGTTTACTTACGATATAACAAATATAACGGATTTACCTTTAATTAATAGACAATATTTGGTAATATGCGTGATTTTTTAAATTTTTTTTATACAATAGGTAACATCGTTATACAGGCTGTCCCGTTAATAGTAGTCCAAACGAAAAGTGGCGAGAGATAAGATCGTGCCTTATGAGAGAAGGCAAAAAAAAAATAGAAAAAGTTTTACAGTTTTCAAGATTTTCTAATTTTCATGATTTTGTTGAAAATTTATTACCTTAATACGTATGATTTACGCCATCTACATTTTAATACTATCTCTCTAACTCACTTATGTAGGTTGACTGGAAGAGATCTCTTCTAGAGATAAGTCCATCTCTGCTAACTAATTCTATTATTTGTTAATTTCTGTATTTTACATATAGGTGCAATAAAGAATAGTATATAAATTTTCAATAAAATCACGAAAATCTGAAACTTGAAAACTAAAAATTTTACTAAATTTTTTTTTGGCTTTTCTCATAGGGCACTCTCGCCACTTTTCGTTTGGACTACTATTAACGGGACATCCTGTATAATTGTAAAAAAATATCCAGCTCCAAAACACAGCGACAAAATCGCTAATCGCTCTGTTATGATATAATACTTTGAATTCATATTCGGTCTGAATGGCGTGCGTTTCAACTACTTTGAATTTCCCACCTTTACTTGCACTTTTTAATAATTATTTTCTTAATCAAAAAGAAATTACGTTTAAAAAATATTAATATAGGCTTAATTCAAAAGCAATAAAGATTATAAAAAAATATTTCACCTTTATTTAAATCACACGCATATTACCTATTACCTCTGATATAATATAGCGAACATGCAATGATAACGTCCTTGCAATGGGCAAAGGCAAGACAAGGTAATGAAAAAATTACCTCTTTCATAGTAAGTACAATTCGCATCAGCCAAACATATAATTAATATTTGCGATAGTAGATAAGATAAATTATTAAAAACACCAAACAAAATCCACAAGTACCTACTATAAGAATTACGATGACACAAACAGGATAAATATTAAAATAATAACTTAAGCTTATAATATATGATTCACTGTTAGTAGATTATTATATAAATACAAGTACTGATTACCGACTTATTACCTACGGGAAATCACGTCAATACAAACAGTACTTTACATATTTCATAACGGCTACCGCTGTCCTGCAATAATTTATTTTTAAATTAATTATTAATTTTTTCATGAAATCTACAGAATACACAAATAATGATCGTCAAATTAAAACTTTTTAACATTAGAAATTTTGTGATCTAGGTTTTTTTTATATATATGTATACCTAATACATATTGTATGTATATCCTTAAGTAAATTACTATTTTATTTCACATTAGATAAAACACAACGCTTCTTATTCTCTGTTGGTTAAGTCCGTTTAGTTATTAGTAGTAATTGACACAAGTTTCAGATTATATTTTACTAGTGTATGTAGCCTAGCCTAGGTTTCAAGCAATTTTAATTCACGTCAGAAGACAAATTGCGGCGATGTACTAGTCATATGTAACAATCAAAATATTATTATATTTAAACATAGCAAAACATAGCTCGTAAAATTGCCTAGATTTAATTTGCCAATGTAAATATATTTTAACTTTGATAACAGCACTCTGGATCAAGCGCGGATCCAGGGGGGGGGGGTCATGGGGGTCATGACCCCCCCCAAAGCCAAAAATACGTCTTTAAGAAGTTTGAAGTTTAAGAAAAGAAGGATTAATACAAAATTATTTTTTTAAGTACCAAATTCGAAATAAATTAAGTTTTTATTCGTTACTACTTCGCGGCTCACCCTTGCTTCGCTCGGGTTCGCCTCTAGGAAAACAAAAACAAACCTATCCCACGGGAACCGTAGATTTTTCCGGGATAAAAGTAGCCTATATGTAATTTCAGACTATAATCTATCACTGTGCCAAATTTCATCCAGATCCGTTCAGCCGTTCTGGTGTGAAAGAGTAACAAAGATCCATACATACTCACAAACTTTCATATTTTTAATATTAATTAATACGGATTATACAGATTTAGTTCAATCGAAATGCGGTTTGGGAACAGAATATTAAAAACCTGAAGTTTTATGATTTTAAAATGTTAGCAGGTATATAAGGAATAGAAATTCGTAAAATGCCCCCGATACGCTTCCTCCGAGAAATGGGGGGGGGACACAAAGCGTTGAAAAATAGTTTTTTTCAATTTCTGGCTTACTGTGACGTTTTATCGAAAAATGTTTTCAACAAAAGTTGTAGATTTAGTAAAAATCTACAACTTTTATAGATAACACTTTTTACAATAACCTCAAAGTTTTCGACATATTTGCAAAAAACTCAGTTTTTAATTTTTTCTTGGTTTTTTACCTTTAATTTCTAGAATAATCTTTTGATTTTCATGAAACTAAGGGAATGTAATTTTCGAAATATTTTTTATAATAAACAAAAAAAAATGAAATTGAAATGTTAAGCCATTTCTGAGAAAAGTATGTTTTATGGTCTCGAGAGACTGAAAATATCTTCAAGTTTTCAAACTTCAAGTGGACGTTTACATTTAAAAATTTTGTTTTGTACAATTTTCAGATAGGGCTCATTCTTTTCGTCTTAAGCTCTACTTTTTATTAGAAATAAAAACATTGTATGGTCGCCCTATAAGAACACTCTTAAAAATTGAAAACATTGGAGAAATCGATAATTTTTACTTTGTAAACGACATTTTTTTTCATTATCATTGAAAAAGTGTACTTTATTAACTAAATTTTTATACACTAATTACACCAGTGTATATTTCGGGAAAAACAAAAAGAAAATGGTATCATTGAGTTTTTAATTTGACGCATATTATTTATACAATGTCGCCGTAAACATTCAAACATTGCAATTTGACGAATCTTGAAGAAATAATAAAAATTGGATTTCACGTAAAGTATCCCGTACTCTTTTGTATTTTTTTCGGTAGAATCTATTTATGTTTTTTTTTCGAATTTGTTTTATTAATTTTTGATCGATTTTGGAGTTTAATTTATTGATTTTTTCTGAAAAATTAGATTTCAAGGTAATAACAGAAAGAAATGAAATTCATTTATAGCCTAATCTTGTTTATTCATTAGTTAAAAGTATAATTTAAAAAAAAATAAGTTTATATTGCCATTTTAAAGCGTTAGCAGGTCCGCTGTCCAATTACCTCCGAGAAATGGGAGGATGCAAAACATTGAAAAATATTTTTTTTCAATTTTCTAGCTTGCTGTGATATCCTATCGAAAAATATTCTTGACAAAAGTTGTAGATCTAGTAAAAATCTACCACATATATAGATGACACTTTTTACAATAACCTCAAGGTTTTCGAGATATTTCCAAAAAACGCGTTTTTTTCAATGATTATTAAAAAAAGGTAGTTTACAAAGTGAAAATTATCAATTTTTCCAGTTTTTTTCAATTTTTAAGGGTGTTTTTACAGGACGACCATACAATGTTTTTGTTTCTTCAAAAAGTAGAGTGCAAGACGAAAGAAATTAATAAAAATTGAACGACAATTTCTTTTAATGTAAATACCCAGTTAAAATTGGGGGTGATTTTAAGCCTTCCGAGACCATAAAATATAAATTTATCGGAAACGGCTAAACATTTCAATTTAAAAAAAAAAACGGTTATTACATGTATTTCGTTGTGAATAAAGAACATTTTTCGATAGGATGTCACAGTAAGCCGGAAATTGGAAAAAAACTATTTTTTAACTGTTTGCATCCCTCCATTTCTAGGGGGTAGCTGGACAGCGGGGGCATTTTACGGGTTTTTGTTTTATATATACCTGCTAAAGTCACAAATCTTCAGGTTTCAATTATTATTTTTTTTCTCTCAAAAATAAACAGATTCCTCGATAAAACCCGTTATTGTGTTTTCCCGTGGGAATAAAGATTTTCCTGTAGTAAAAGGTATCCCTAATGTTGATCCGAATAATAAATTTTTTCTACACAAAATTTGGTTAAAATCGTATCAGTACTTTTTGCGTGAAACCGCACACACAAACAGACTTAGACATAAATTTTGTTTTGGATTCTATATTCTGAACTCTTTACGTTACACGGTTACAGTGATTGTTTTTAAAGAATATTTGATGTACCGATTTTGCTAAGTTACTGTTTTGGTATCTGGGCAACCGAGCTTCGCTCGAAGTTCTTTTTTGTTATATCGTATTTTTTAGATCATAATCTATATGACTTAAAACTAAAAACTTGAATAAATACAAAAAAAAGAACAAAAAAAGGAAAAAACTTTGTATCCGACCGGAATTCGAAGCCGGACACCTGTGATTGTCAATCTTGCGCCTTGGCCGGTAAACCACGATGCTTATGCTTGAGAATGCGAAATTAGCGGCCATATTATGCGTGGAATAATGCGAAAGAAAACCACATGAAAACTCAAAAACACACGTTTTCCCAGACATACGTCTAATCTAGATCGATTTTTCGCCCCCGAAAACCTCCACATACCAAACTTCAGCGAAATCGTTAGAGCCGTTTCCGAGATCGCCGGTATAAATAAATAAATGAATAAATATACAAGAATGGTTCGTTTAAAGGTATTATGTTAATTAAATATATTAGATTATACGTATAGTTCAGCATGTGACCCCCCCCAAAATGTAACTCTAGATCCGCGCCTGCTCTGGATCTCCCCGTATCTCTATCTTACGACATCTTAAATGTACACTGATAATACTATAAACAAGCTGCGTAATAAATTTAATATCATTATTTATCGTTTACTAATTAATAAAATTTCGACCATCGACGATGCGGAGCTCAGAGCTCAATTTTCTGTAGATTGTTCATTAAAGTTACAATCATTTATTTATTTCACTTAATATGAATGTATATAATAAACAAAAATTACGCCTTAATTCCAGTATTATATTGCTATGTAATATCAAATGTTTTAAATTATTTTTCAGGCCGCATTAGGAACGAATCCGCTATCAGTAGTGGCACCTGGAGCAAAGGGAGAAACATTTTATTTGGATATGGCAACTACCGCTGTAGCGGTTGGAAAGGTAATATTACTCACCAACTGTTTTACTATAGATATCTATTTAATACCCATATAACCGGTAATAAGCAAAATTATTTTATTTATACTACACAAAATATGAAACTATCGGCTCACCATCGCTTCACTAGGATTCGCCTCTAACACAAACACAAATTATCCCATGTAATTATCCCATGTGTGAACCGTACATTTTTCCAGAATAAAGAAAGTAGCCTAGGTGCTTCCAGACCATAATCTATCTCTATGCCAAATTTCATCCAGATCCGTTCAGCCGTTCTGGCGTGATTGAGTAACAAACATCCAAACATTCAAACATCTAACCTTTCACGTCTATAATATTAGTAATATGCTTCCAAACAAGATTCCCATCTGGTTCCATTGACCTTTTGGCTGCACAGTCAAACCAGATCTGTATATTATTAAGTTCTTTCCAAAACTAAAATATGCAAAATTGTAGCTCAGTCGGATGACTCCATATGTTCGGAAAAAAATGGGTACAAAAAATAAGACAAATAATAGGACACTAATAAGTTATAAGAAATATTTATTAGACTTTGTGGTGGACATTTTTACTGCGTCATGAATAGGTATATTAATATCAACCATTTAAGATTCTTATTCTTTCAGATAGAAATGCAAATGAGGAAAGGTGAAACAATACCCAAAGGATGGGCGCAAGACCCCGATGGAAAGGAGACACAAGATGCGAGCTTGGTATGTTGTTTTTGATCTGATATTTATATCAAAATTAATATTGTATTTATGTGGTGTAAGTCTAGTGGCCTAAATTCAACAATAAATATTATTGAAAATTTGAGGAAAACATATAAGAATACAATTTAATTATATAAAAAAAATCTAAAAAGCAGTCATGAGGACTGCTGACAGAAGTGAAAACTTAAAACTATAAACAAACAGTTGTTATCTTTGGATATTCAAATTAATTGTTTGATCTTAAATTAAAATTTGTAAATTAAAACTGATTACATATTTTATCTGGTTTTGACGTCTATCGGCACTCTGAGTGTTAGCGTTAACACGTTACGTGACCATGTCGATGACGACTTACATGAATTTATTCCCCATCCAAACCTGCCTATAAAAATATTCACTTCAAAAATTTTGTAAATTTTTTTATGATAACACTAAGTTCGTTAACAGCTTCTAAACAAAAAAAGAACAACGGTTTACAAACTGAGGAGAAAAAGGCATTGAGCTATTTTGTCTTTGCCTATTTTATAGATTAGGTACATAATTTTAAAACATATAGTTCAAACTAGCTTGGTAGCAAAAATTCAAGCTTTTTATTAAAATTGTGATTTTATTTGTCTCGGTCAACTCTACGACATATTAAAGTAAAAAAATATATAATAAATTCTGTGACGAATTAAAAACAATAAATCTTATGTACATTATACGCCTAATTTATTTAGAGCATTAAAAGATTAATAATATAAATTCTTTTTGCAGGCTTTTAAGACTGGGTGTTTAATGCCCTTGGGTGGAGCAGAAGAAACTTCTGGATACAAAGGATTTGGATTATCTGCAATGGTAGAACTATTTTGTGGCATTAGCTCAGGTAAATTAATTGCTAAATTTTATGTCCTAAATATTTTATTTCATTAGGTTCTAATTATAAATATAGAAAAAAAGACAAAGGCAATATCTGGAAATTTAAAAAATACATTTTAAACATTAGTGTAAAAAAACTTTCCTCTTTTACTTGCATTAATGCACATTGGGAAAAATAACATTATAATATTATGCTCTTGAATAGTTTTTCAGTATTTATATCAAAAGTCTTATGGCGCGACATTGAAAACAAATATAAATAAAAAGAAATCATACTATAAATAGCAAATTTATTATATTTATTATAAATATCGTTGAATTAAAAATAAATGAATTTCTTTTCAGGGTCACACTACGGTCACCACATTCGTTCGTGGTCTCATAGTGGAGAAGGCGGTCCTGCAAATTTAGGTCATTGCTTTGTAGCAGTGGATCCTGAAAACTTCGCACCTGGTTTTGGTGACCGCCTTACTGATTGTATACAACATTGGAGGCAATTACAGCCAGTGAGTAGGAATAGAAATGTTTTAGGTACACTCTGTAGTTATTGAGTTTTTCTGATAAGAAATTATCAGTAGCAGTCCTGAGTTGAGAAGTTGGTGTTACACCTCCATGCCATGGAAAGTACGTGAAGACGTCAGATCTGCTTTGACCTCACAGCTTGAGTGTCGAATTGTCATCTTGGAATGTGAGAGCTAGAGTAATCTCTTGCGCAGATGACTAATGTTAATGAGATTAGCCGTCGTGGCCGAAATTGATTAAGGGCACATTTTTTACATAATGTCAAAATATTGCTTAAACCTGTTACTAAAGATGATTTAAAATATCTAAATATAAAATTTATATTTCTTTTTTTTAAACAGTGACAAATGTTATTTATTTCTCTTTTATTTAACGTATTTTGTGTTACAGACGGACAAAAATCTTCCAGTATTGGCTCCGGGTGATAAAGAAAAGAATGCAGCACAAATCACTGACTTAAAAGGAACCGTGTCATACGTACAGCAGCAGCTGGAATCTAGTGCGGCACTCGCTAAGAAGTTGCAGGTCAAGCCTATGGAAATCATAAAGCATTAGTTAAACTATTTGACGACACGTTTTGCTCGGTTGTAGTGACCCTACTTGCTGTGCCAGCGATCGCGGGTGCGAGTTCCGCTGGGGGCATTCATTTGTGTGATGAGCACGAATGTTTGTACTCCAGTCAGGGCCGGATTTAGGGGTGTGGAGGCCCCGGGGCAACAACGTAGTGGAGGCCCCTAATTATTTTCCGAATAAAATGAACAATTTTTTTAATCAAGTGATTTAAGTATTTATTGCGAAACAAATTAAATTATTTCAATAAACATATGTAGATATAGTCAAATACAAGAATTATTCGAAATTAAATTACAGTGTTAATGAATGGAACCTTGCGAGCTTTTTTTGTCAAAAAATAGTTGATGATTACGCTTAACGTTAATGCTTTTTTATTATGGATAGAAGTCCTACATTGCCCATATAAATAAAATGACCATATACATTATAGACTTAATGTAAGCATAAATAATCTATGATAAAATTACTTTTTATGTAAAAGAATATACATTATTTTAATAAAATAAAATATACTAAGATAGGTAGTTGATCAATAAATAATTTAAAACTATATTTTACTTTCATCAATTGATTAAATGAAGCCGGAGAGCTATTTTTTTATATTGGAATAGATACAAATAATTTTGAGATGTGGATAAGTACTGTTTTACTAAAACTATGGAGATTTTTGATGGACAATACACACAACTACTCCAGAAAATTTTTTTTACAAAAATAAAAAACCGACTGCATAAAAAGCGACCTAAAAAGAAGAGAACAAGTTAACAAAGGAACATAACGTTATTATTATTTTATAGTCAGAAATATACACACACGCAACTATTCTAAAACATGTAGGTTCATAGTATATGTATGTCTCCGACTGCATAATACTATGCTCGTTCGTCAATTTGTTCACTTCTTTTTAAGAGAGTTAGACATTTTTAGTTTTATTTCACAATTTCTTATCCTAAATTCCTTTTGAACATATACGTTGTAAATATTTCTGTAATCGCCTCTTAATAAGTTGTATTTCGATACCCCACTCGATTTATTCGGACGAAAATTTTTTTTCAATATACACAAATTGGCACCTAGGATCCGCCATTTTGACTTTTAATAATTTCTATATAGCCTATGACACTCGCATTATCAATACTTATCGAATTACGTATGAATCATCAAAATCGGTTAAGCCATTTAGTGATTACGAACGAACATAGAATTAGACATACATACAGGTTAAACACATAACCCTGTTTTGCCGCAAACATCTATATTATATAACATCACATATAAATAAACCTTATTCACTTGTTTTAACAGGATATAGCATATGGAAACTTTTAAATTTAAATTTGGTGGACTGCATTTAAGGGTTTCAAAATAAAACTCTCGTTGGTTGATTGTTCCTTAGCTTTTCTTGCTAGTTGCCTCTTCTATGGCTATCCGACAAATGGTACACAATGAACAAAACCTCGTTTTTTTATTTCTAATTAACAATATTATTAGATAAGCTACTGTGCGTTTAATCTTTTAGATATGCTCCTGTGAGTCTAAATTCTTATTGTATTTTACACTTAAGCTAAATTCTGCCGTCGCGTAGACGTAACATACATCATCAATTTAAGTATTATATTGTCTATGAATTTGTATAAGTCTAAATTAATTTTAGTTATGTTTTGATTGTGGTTGATTGTGGTTGAATTCAATAAAAAATGCAGTTATTTTATCTATACCTACAGATAAATAAAATTTATATGTTTGTTTGTAATGTCAAAATAACAGTTTTTTACTAAATTCATATTAAATGCATATACGGTTTAAATTTTTACATTTTTGTCTGTTTGTTCCGGCTAATCTCTGAAACGGCTGAACTGATTTTGACGGAACTTTCACTGGAAGATAGCTGATGTTATAAGAAATTACTTAGGCTACATTTATTTTAGAAAAAAATCAGGGTTCCGCGCAAAAAATTAAAACCCATGAAATTGTTAATAAAAGCCGCGTACCTAGGGACGCACCCGAGCGAAGCGAGGGTAAGTCGCTAGTTGACAATATGTGTTAAAATTTTTATAATAAAAGTTATATAGTTATGTGCATGCACTCAAAAATACAAAAAACAAAAATAGAAAAGGATCGAAGAAAATTTCTTTCAAATTTGAATTAACAAATGTGAATTCACCTATAAAATATTGGCATTTGATGATAATATTGCAGACCTAAAAATTATAAAATAAATAAACTTACGCGAAAAAAAAACTGCTTGATAATTAATTAATTATAATCGCTCTGTAACTTCTTTTTGCCCGACTGCGATGAACTACGGTGAACGAATATGGATAAATTGTTTTTAATATTTAGGAACAATTATATAATATGTATAATCAATCATACTTGTTAAAAATAAAAACGAAAAGGTTGTCGATCAGAGTTTGTTTTTTTTTTTTTTTAATAAATCTCTTTTGTGGGGGCCCCTCTCTTGTGGAGGCCCCGGGGCTGCAGCCCCGCTTGCCCTCCCTTAAATCCGGCCCTGACTCCAGTAATGGGTGTTTATACAATTTATACAGAACATTTGAAAACAATATGTTAGTTTTTAAGTAATTGACTTATTTACTAAAAATACAATGATGTACTATGAGGTAGTTATTATTATAATAAATATGTAAAGCGTAATTATGTGATATTGGTCTTTTATAAAAACAGTTAATTTTGTCATAAGACAAAACGTGCCATATTGAATTATGTATTAAATTCAATCGTTAGGACCAAAATTATCTAAAATTTCTAAATATATTTTTGTATATTGTAATATTTTTTTAAAGTTCAATGTTTAGTGTCACTTTTTTTTTAATTAGAAATAATTGTAAATAAAAGAATGTTACCATACATAACTATTTTTTTATACAACCCTAATGTAGTTCAATAAATATGAAACATTAATAATATACTTATTATGCATATTATCTGCATACAGTACGTTTAAAAATTCAAAAATATAATAAGATCTGTTTCCTTATTTAACCAGATGTTTTTTAATCGTAGACATTAACTGAGACAACATAGATTGTTCTATCGCTTTGTACGTATATTAGATCAGTCCACAGATTAAGGACACTACAGTTAAAAATAGCCCTGCGTCATCAACATCGAACATGAGACACAAAGTAACATTATAAAGTAGTGAATGAATTAGACACCCAAAATTATGTACATTTAGGAATTTATCGCAATAAGATTTAGGTGGAAATATATCGATATGAACTTAAACTCTTGTAATATTTTTATCTTCCATTAAAATTACACTCCTATTAATTTTGTTGTAACGGTAGACAACTGCCATTTTAGACATAGCAGTGCTGCATTAACTAAAATATTTTTCTAAAAAAATGATAATGGAACGCATTTCCAAAATTATATTTGATTTTTATCTACACTAATATTACAAAGAGTTAAAATTTGTAAGTTTATATGTAAGGGTATTCTCTAAAACTGCTGATCTGATTTCATAGGAATATACATTACCGCCGAGTGCTATTGGATATTTTTTATTCTGATAAAAATGGGCTTAATGTCAAAAATTAATTATTTTAATTGAAATTGAAAGAAACGTGTCAGTTGAGTTGTTTTAACGAGCAAGCGAAGCGAGACTAATAACTGGCTTGAATTTTATAATTTAACTGGATTTCCTTCAACCGGATCCCTAAGAATCACTTGAAAATTTACAAAAACATACGCTTACCCTCAAAAAGACAGTATGTAAAAGAATTTTGGCAACTCTAACCGTAAAGACAATACATATATTATTGTCCCTCTGAAAGATTTTAGGTCACAGCTGCTAATCTCACTCAATCTAGCTTTCAGTTAAGTATTTTGAGGATACTACAGTGCTGTATGCGGCAAATTGTATAAATATACCTATGCACTAATATGCATTTTCAAAGTTTGATAAAATAGCAATCCTTGAACTTGAATAACTCTTTATTGAACACTCAAAAAGAGAAAAGAAAATATACAAAATATAGAAAATGGTACAAAAGGCGGCCTTATCGCTAAAAGAGCGATTTCTTCCAGACAACCTTTAGGTGTAGGAAATAGTACTAAGACAGAAGGGGCGCGAATAATAAATAAAGAGAGAGTAGAAAGAGTATATAATTATACATATACGTATCATACAAATATATAATACGTACAAAATAAATACGAGTAAAATATAATTAATCAATAAATACTATAACAACCAATGAGGTATAAAAGACTAGAGGAGCATCGTCCAACAAAAACATCGCAAAAAAACGTAACCACTTACAAGTTTAAAGACGTAGCTTTGAAAGTGATACATAAATATGTCAATACGTCCAAATAATTTATGTTTGTCTCATTTTTTCTACCGCCAAACTAATTACGTTGGAAAGAGAAAAGACATTGTCATCGACAAAATGGTCAGGTGTTAACATTGATCAACATAATTTCCCCAGAATGAGTGAAGATTATTATTTTTTTCTTACTGCCCATGTTTGTATTAATTACTATGAAATATTGTTCGATGGATCTTTCAAAAGATTAAAGAATTAGAGAAATTGGTAAGGACTAGGAAGATTAGGATGAAAAAAAAGCGTAAATGTCTATTATATGTATTTCAAAACTGTAAAATCAAGGTGAAATAAGTAATAACTATGGTTGTTTAATGACAATCATTTATACAAATATAATTAAAAAAAATTAAACACCACTGTGTAACATGAGTTTGTTGTAAACTTGCTTTTTACTCTCTTGTTTTTTCATTAAAGTAAACATGCTTCGAGCATATTATGACAGTTGCTAAAGATGGTAACCAGTCGGTTTCTTTACGCAAAAGTCTCATAATTTTTGTCCACTATTCCATACGCTTACAATCTTTAGGTATCCTGGAAAACAAATTAAGAGATAGGTACATACCTAACTCTGTTTAAAACTGCACCGTTCCGTATAATCCTCGTAAATGTACTTTAATAATTTATTTAAAACTTTAAACTGTTAAATTACAATCAAATACAAGTTTATTTGATTGTACCTAATTTAACAATTTTATTAAATGATCGATTAGTAATTTATGTTCTTCAATTAAAATTTTTCTTCGTACAGCATAACACTATTGCACACATATCATAAGCGATAGCAATCATTTTACATTTAAATATAAATAAAATATAATTTACTCGTTAGGTGGTTTAGGTGTTTAAAAAGGAAATATGTTATATTAAGGTAAAGTAAATGTGAATGTTTTATTTTTTCGTTCAGTGAGTGAGTATTATACTACAGTGTGTTTAACAAAACAGACTTTAATAATAAATTTAAACTTACACTGTATGTATGTTACATACGTCATTCACTAAGCTCCCAACAATATGGGAAATTCAAAATCGTATTTACTGGTAACATTGATGGCACAAACAATGTTTGATAAATTTATATCGTTTTATAATGTTTTTATGGATAATCTGAAGAAAATTGAACAAACTTACTTGTGAAAAGTAACACCACTAGCTTTATTAATCTTTTCAGACCGTGATTGGCTCACTTTAACCACACATTTCACTATTTTGATTTTTTTTATCGCCAAGCAATCGCTCTTTTGACATCAGACTGACAACTGAGATCTAATATGCCTGTGGACATATTCAACCTAGTCACGCATCGACGCCGTACAATGCTTATCTAGTCCTGTATTACATCATTGATAACAACATACATAAATACTATACCTATATTATACACTAGCGGCTCACCCAAATCTATCCTATGGGGAACCGTACATTTTTCCGGGATAAAAAGTAGCCTATTTGTTATTCTGATGTAAGAACTATATTATTGTAGTTTCATTAAAATCCAGTCAGAAGTTTTTGTAAACTAAGCTGTATAAGTTACTATAGTTATTTAACTATTCCACGGAAACTCTTTAATTTTCCGGGATGAAAAGTATCTAAGATGTTGACTGGATATAAGGTACCACCATGCAAAATTTCATTTAAATCAGTCCAACAGTCTCGGAGAGGTTTCGGAGATTAGCCCGTACAAACAGACAGAGAAACAAAAATTTTGAAAAAATCTGAATTTATTCTATTTCTCTTCTTACATCCTCCTAACTCCGTTTTTAGTATTTTTTTTTTCTATGTACAGACATTCGACCTCTACAGTTTTATTATATGTATAGATATATAAACAGTCTCCTTAATCTGTGATATAAACATATAAAATATAAAAAGGCAAAATTGTCAAGATTTATACTAAAATTTATAAAGATAACAGTTAAGTTTATATTAAAAAAGGCCCTGATAAAAGAAGTCATTATTTGCGCTATATCTATCGGATATCGTAATTCTCTCTTTTCTTTCTAAAATACATCCATATGTCACACATGTGTTTATGAAAACCTGCGACCATAAAAGTAATTTAATATCTACTACGATAAATACTACCTATGCCATTGGTTTCATTAGAACTCTGATTAAAAAGTGACTATACCGTAACGGTAATTTAAACACTGTGACAGTATAATAATGATCATAGGACAATAATGAATAATATAATATTATAAATGTGAAAGTGTGTAAGAGTGTTTGTTTGATAACAAAGTGACGGATTGGGGTGATTTTTTGTGTGGAGATAGTTGGAGGGCTAGAGAGTGACATAGGCTACTTTATACCGCGGGAGATTATCTCATCCTCACGGGAAAATTTGTTATAATACAACCAAAAAAAATATTTATAATCAGAATTAATTACAACCTGTTATTAATGCTCTTCAATACAAATACTTGTTTTAGCATTTTTCAAAATTAAATGGGGGGGGAGGGCTAATAGGGGATGAAAGTCTGTATGAAACCTACCTTTTTAGTTTTCCTTGAAGTTTTAGCGCAAGCGAAGCCGCAGGTTCTACTAGTAAATAATAATGATGCAAAATAAGCCAATTAACTTTCGTATTTATGCATTTATTTATGTAAAAAATGTTAGTAAAATTATTTTTGTTATCATTTTTTTATTTATGTAACAATACAAAATAAACTACTTTATGCTCATTTAACATTTCCTACCTGTGGTTAACATGGATGTTGATAACAATAATGTTAAATGTAAATACAACTCGAGATTTTATATTTCTTGTTAAAACAAAACTGAAACAAATGTGGTTAAATTTTCGATAATAGGAAGAAAAAAATCTGTGAAGATTTTTAACATATTTGATATTAAGATGCTATCATCCATATTTAATTTGCTTTAAAAGATGCGTAGCATTTATATATAGTTTGTGCTTTTAAAGTATTTTTTATGTACAATATAATTACTAATTTTTGTTGTATGCAACATAAAGATATACATCTATACATATTATAAAATTCTAACTAAGCCGAATCTGTACATTAAATATTTTTTGGAAAATCTTATTGAAATAGACATTATTATCGATGCAGAGGCCGAATCTATAGTTTTTATAATTTTTGTCTGTCTGTCTGTCTGTCTGTCTGTCTGTCTGGAGGGATTTTGATGAAATTTGGTATGGTGATAGCTGGATATCCGGGTCAACATATAGGATACTTTTTACTACGGGAAAATATCTCATCTATGAGAAATCTATACTAAACGTTAAAACGAACGTAGGGACGAACCCGAGAGGAGCGAGGGTGAGTCTCTAGTATGTAATATGTTCCTTATTATGTTTATGCTAGTTATCCACTGTTGATTTCAATGACTTTAAACAGTCAACTTTTATTAGTCATCCATGCAGTCAACTGTCGACGCTTTGGCAGTGATGTTGTGATTGCAACAAAATTATTTTTTAATAAATCTTTAGAATCTTCCATAACTTGTAATATAATTTAGAAAACTTCTCATGTCATTAAATTATTCACCAAAAAATTTTGCTCGTCTGTGTAGCGATTTCCAAAAATGACATTTAGTATTATGTTATCTGTTTCCACGGATTAAATTTATCAAATTAAATATTAAATATTTTTCTTTATATATTTTAATTAAAAGAATAACATTAATCACTTCTACGAACTTTAAAAATATTTATAGCTATAAAATAAAATATTTCATTTATTAATATATATTTTCTACAATTAGTGAGAGGTGCTGACTTACTGTCAAAATTGTCATCTAGTGTTTTGATTTATAAAATTCAGAAATCGGCAATAAATCTGTGTGGAAGTGTAACTCACATAGAAAAGTACTCTAAAAATACGACAGTGTTCATAGATATTTCAAAAATAAAACAAAAATTGTTGTACATGTGTTGTGTCGGTGACCTAATAAAAAAACAGTAGTAATAACAATGAACAGTGCATATATATTTTAGATAAAAGTGAAATTGATACTCATTTCTGTGATTACAATTACTACCGTGAATTGTATCTATCATTTTATAACGCAAAAGGCACAAATTAAATAAAGGTGAGTTATTTTGTTCTATTAAAAAAGTAAACTATATTTTATAAAACCAATATTGTAATAACCTACTTTTTCACTTTAGCGAAAAAAATCATTCTCTATTTATATATAGTTATATATAGCCTACAATACTTTTTACAGAATGCCTCTTTTTTTATAGCCATTGAGAAGAAAACAATTTGTGTGGTTATGTTATTAAATTTGATGTTTGATATTTCTGATATATCATTGTAAATATTATATTTTTCGTGTCTTTATAGTAAACAAAAACTTATATTAAGTTTCTGGAATTAAATACATATAAATATTTGTATTTTTACAAAAAAATAACAACATTAATGAATCTCTTATTTTTACATTTATCCATAAGTTATCGTCAAAAGGGTTCTTTAATTCATGATTAAATTTAACAAATTTATTAACTTTAATTTTATAATATTGTTTTTCATATGAAAACTATAATTTTAAATTGCTAAAAAAAATTGTGTTTGTATTAATTAACTCATAATTATGATTTTTATAGGATTCCTAATTTAATGTATTTTAAATGTATACTTATTATAATTATTTTACTTTAAAAAAAAATTTCACTGTCTACATCACAAGACTGGCATGTTATTAAAAATAGTATATTATTCAGGCAAATTAGATCAGTAGGTCCAAAGCTTACTTTATTTTTTTTTAATACAATCCTTATTACAAGATAATGATCAATATATTACCAACATTAATAAAAAGTCTACCGAATGTTATGCTTAACATTAAAAATTCAAATCTGCTAAAGTAGTATTAAAGCATTTTTTTGTATAACTAATAAACTATTTGACTTGACTAACTAGTAATAAAAAAAAAAACATTATGAAACTCAACTTCTTAGGAAGGATAACATGAAAATTAGATTGTATATCTCATACAATACTATAACTACTTTAATATGTAAAAATATACTTAACTTTATATACCAAAAAAAAATTTAAAACATTTAAGATCATTTATTTAGAACAGAGTTGTTTCCTTAAAATAGAAATAAATATTAATAACAGAGATTTTTAGTTATTTCATATTTATTGTTGTGAATTAAAAATGTCAATTTTCACAGTAAAGTAAATAAACAATGTTGTATTTCTGTGGACGATTACAGTTACATTTGTTTCTGTAATAAAAACTTATGCAGGCGTAACTTCTCTACACCCGTAAACTATTGAAAAGGCCAGTTTCCTGCTTCACACGCATTTCTATTTGTTGATATAGCATTCATCAATCTGATATGGCGTAATATGCTTGTTGTCATTCAACCATTGATCAAGGAAAATTGGACATCTAATATAGTAATTGAAATTATTTTTTTCTTTGATCTAAAATTAGAATTTTGTGGAAAATTTTTTAGACCCCAAATCTAACATTGTTTTTGGTAATCAAATTTTGCGCCTCTTAAAAATGTATGTACATAGTAAAAATTATTAAAAAATGTGTAACAATTATGAGCTATGAAAAAAAAAATATATCAAACTCTTAAATGTTAAAAATAATTCATATTTTAAAGAAAAATCATAAGTACATACATATATTGCTTTTGTTGCAAATAACTAGTATTATTATTCAGTAGAATACATCTAAAAACTAACTTTGATATAGGCACACTGTTCAGCTCAGTTAAGGTCAACTCAAGGCCCTCCTTAGCAACTTGAACATGAAAAGATTTTAAATCGTAAGCTTTATTCAATAGGACAGAGTGCAATCTACAGAATCACTCTCAACATTTTTAATTACAAATTGTATATTTATTTTTATATAAGTTTTTTTAATAATACTAATATTATAAAGCTGAAGAGTTTGTTTGTTTGATTGATTGAACGCGCTAATCTCAGGAACTACTGGTTGGAATTGAAAAAATCTTTTTGTGTTGGATAGTCTATTTATCGAGGAAGGCTTTAGGCTATATACCAATACCGGAAAAATGTACGGTTCCCGTGGGATAGATTTGTTTTTGTCCAGGGACAATCCCGAACCGAAGCGAGGGTGAGTCGCTAGTAAACAATATATGTATATGATTTTCTGTTTGCTCGTGGCACATGCATTCCTAAACTATTAATCCGATTGCGATAAAACGAATATAATGTCGTACACATGCTCACGAAAGTTTCTAGAGTAGTACAATCAATGTACCGATCATATAAAATAATAATTTAAGTTTATTAATCCTGAATACAATGTAAGCTGTATTTAAATTTCTTCAGTGTTGAATCTCGATTTTAAGTTGAAAGTCTTCATAATTTTCATACAAATAAAATTGAAGTGTCTTTTGTGCGTGTAATGTCAAACTAACAGCTTTTTATCAAATGTATATGAAGTTGTATACGGTATTTATAAGAAAAACAATTTTTAAAAATTTTGTCTGTGTGTTTATCTTTGTTCCGGCCACAGACAATTCAACCTTGAATTGTTATAAAGAGTAACTTAGGCTATTTTTATTTTAGGAAAAGTATGAGGGTTCCGCTCAAAAAAATCATAACGTACCTAGGGGACGCACCCGAGCGAAGCGAGGGTAAGTCGCTAGTTTAAAATATTATGCCTCAAATATAAATAAATATTATGGTCATATATAATTCTACTTCTTTCGTTTCTATAAATTAACAAGAAAATATCGTGATTCACATATTAGTCACAGATATAATTTATGTACCTAAATAAAAAAATATTTATTGCTACTGCCGGCTCACCCTCGTTTCGCTCGTGTTCGCCCCTAGATGATTCTTTAAATTGACATCACTTTTTTATTTAGAAACCGATTGAAAGAATTGATAAAACAAATACTAAATGTTAAGTGAAGCTTACCACAATACATTAGTGAAAACCGCACCCAAATCGGTTAAGCCGTTTCTAAGATTAGCGCGCACAAACGCACAGACAAACCGACAAACAGACAAAAAACTTAAAATCATTGTTTTGGGTTCTATTGCGTTAATAAAGATCCCCAATAACAGTTTTTCTCAAATATCTTCCATGTACAAACAGCGATCACTTACAATTTTATTATATATAATATGTATAGTATGTAAATAAACATTTATTAATTGCTATAATTGAGAATTTTATAGTCTATAGATTTTGATTTGGTTAATTTAAAAGCTAAAGATAAAATTATGTGATATTTATCAGAGATCGATCTCTGATAAATAAATATAATAAATCAGAGTCGATATCAATTTAATTTGATTGTTAAGCTTCAATTTAAAACCCCAATTTAAATATATCAACGTTCATATTATATATAACATGTGAGTAAAAAAATTAATTAAGCATACATATAGTTCTATAACTAACTTTCACAAATAGTGTCCATTTTGTCACGGGGATTGAGATGACAGTCCCAACCTTACCATTCCATCACGAAATCCAAAAAATTACTGAATACAAACTCTTAGATTCCACTCGCATACTATTGCTTGCGGTCACAATATATGGACAAGAATATATTATGAAACGATATTTCTAGATCAATTTTATAGAAAGTCGTCCTCAATCGACGACAAACTGGAAACAAAAGGTTTTAATTTGAAAAACCAATCCTTCATTATTTTTGTTTACTTATTTAGTTATCTCATAAATATTTTGGGTTTAATGTAGAGAAAACTTAGTTGCATGGGGGAAAACTCAGCAATTTTTGTCTGGCTAACATTCTCTCAATAATATTTTTTAATTAGGTACTATAACAGATTACCGTGCGATATTATTATTTTGCAAAATGTTACTATATAATCATTAGAATTGTTTCTAATGACCAAAACTAATTACTTTCATGTTTTCCTTATAAAAATAATCTATCTATACTAATATTAAAAATGTGTAAATTTAGGTGTTTGGATGTTCGTTACTCAATCACGCCAGAACGGCTGAACGGGTCTGGATAAAATTTAGCACAGAGATATATAGATTATAGTCTGGAATAGCACATAGACTACTTTTTATCCCGGAAAAATGTACGGTTCCCGTAGGATAGACTTGTTTTTGTTTTTCTAAAGGCGAACCCGAGCGAAGCGAAGGTGAGCCGCTAGTAATTTAATATTTTACAAGTTACGTTAGTAAGAAAAACATGAAATTAGAAGTAGGTAATTTAATATTTTACAAGTTAAAGTTACGCAAGAAAATCATGAAATTAGAAGTAGGTAGGTAAGTAAAGTATGAAAACTGAGAAAATTAAAAGTCAGCTATCAGTTATAATGGCTGATTGTAGGAGTATCTCTATTATTTTCTTATGCGTTATTATAGCAAATAATTACAAAGCATGGTTGTAACAATAAGCCGGAGGCTAGGAATGTTTTCTTGTGTTTATAAATAGCACTTAAATTCGCAGTTGTTTTGTATTCGATTTGTAATATATTATTTATTATTATTTTATGCTTTTTTTAAAATTGCAATTAATGAAATCAACGCCCGCGACTTTAGTCACCAACTCACTTTATACTGCTGAAATTAAAAGAGTACTTTTAAATAAAACTTCTAAATATCATGGTCGTATTATACTTGCAGTCAAATCGTCTTCAAAAAAGTCAACTAAAATTATTATCATGGAATATTCTTATGATTTTATGTTGATTTTTAAATTTGTTTATATATAAATTGCACGAAAAAGTTTGGGGCAAATAACTAGTAACATTCTGTTCATTTATGGTTTCAGTATTACTAGATAAATCTTAATATATACTAATATAATATTTTTACTGTATTCTGTCCGATCCATGTACCCCGCCTTATTTCAAAAAGGGTTTTTCATTCCTCGGGTTTTTTTTCGCTTACTTCGCTCCAATCTTAACCTAATCCTAAAAATCCCTTCTCACTCTTCTTCCTTCTATAGTAACTCCTTTTCTACTACCGCTCCTCGTCTTTGGAACTCTCTTTCCCAAAGTGTCAGGAATGCAAAATCACAATTGATTTTTAAAAATCGTCTAAAGGACTATTTTTACACTTTTTAAATATTTTCTTGGCTAGATTTTCTTACAGTTATCTCCTTCTATTTGTATGTACATATTGTCTTTATCCTTATATGCATTACTATGATTATTAAACATTACTATGATTAGGAAATCTTGCCTTTTATGTATATATTCTTTTCTTATACGTAATTATATTTATTATATTTTTCTGCGTAACATATTAGTGTATAAGTATGTAAGTTTATTTTATTTTACACAACACACACACACACACACACACACACACACACACACACACACACACACACACACACACACACACACACACACACACACACACACACACACATATATATGTGTGTGTGTGTGTGTGTGTGTGTGTGTGTGTGTGTGTGTGTGTGTGTGTGTGTGTGTGTGTGTATATTTATATGAGATATCTCCTTATTTAAATCACGCCCTTTATATCTCAGTGTTATTTCCTACGCCTGAAGGTTGCTGGAAGAGATCGCTCTTTTAGCGATAAGGCCGCCTCTTGTACATTTTCCAATCTTTTTGTTTTTTATTTTCTCTCTTCTTTACTGAGTGTACATAAAGGATATTATTATTATTATTATTATATAAAATTCTCGTGTCACGATGTTGGTCCGCGATGAACTCCGACACTCCTTATCCCATCTTAACGTATTTTTTTTAAATATGTGATTTGTTTCAATTTAAAACATAGGATAGTTTTTAACCCAATTATTTCCTTTTTTTATTGCAAGTTAACGATTTTCATATCCGGAGAGGGATTTCGGAGAGAGAACCTGAGAAACAGCTACCCTAAGCTACAAATTCTACCCCCAAATATTTATTAAGTGTGCCACAGCAATGCGTGGCCGTGTCTGTTAGTATATTTATATATATCATTATTTTATCTACTACTAGCGACTCACCCTCGCTTCGCTCGGGTTCGTCCCTACTTACGTTTTAACGTTTAGTATAGATTTCTCAGAGATGAGATATTTTCCCGCAGTAAAAAGTTCCTATATGTTGACCCGTATAACCAGCTATCATCGTACCAAATTTCATCAAAATCCCTCCAGTGGTTTTTCCGTAATGCGGTAACAGACCGACAGACAGACAAAAATTCTAAAAACTTTAGATTCGGTCTCTGTATCGATAATAAAATCTATTTCAATAAAATTTTCCAAAAAATATTTTATTTGATTTTATTATAGGTATGTATAGATTAAAGTAAATTTTCTTTCATTTAATTTAAAATTAAACAGATTATTATAGGAACGTCTTATTCGAACTTAGGTAACCTGGATTCCACAAATGTTGAACAATTGGGTAGATTAAAAAGATCATTAGGGACAATTGGTAACGATCTGAGGCACTTTTAATTAGCTACATTCTGCGACATGAGTTACGCAAGAAAACCAGTTATACGTAAATTATATGTATCTATAGTTATGTGTGTGATGATAATACAACATTTTCTTCAACTAATTACTTATAATTTATCAATAATTATATACATTAAGTTACGCGTAGGTATTGGATAGTTTTCTGTTACATGGCAAAGCCTAAGTTACACATCTATATAATTTTTAAAATAAAAACATTGCTGCACAATATAATTTACGGAATCAGGTACATTTAACTCACAGAAATTTTAATTGAAATCTGAACGAATACTTTCCATAGCATCCGTATTAATATTATAAATGTGAAAGTTTGTGAGTATGGATGTTTGCTACTCTTTCACGCCAGAACGGCTGAACGGATCTGGATAAAATTTGGCACAGAGATAGATTATAGTCTGGAATAACACATAGGTTACATTTTATCCCGGAAAAATGTATGTTTTCTGTGGGATCAATTTGTTTCTGTTTTAGAGGCGAAACCGAGCAAAGCGAGGCTGAGCCGCTAGTTTATAATATACGGAAAAGAACGTATGTTTGTATTAAAATGATTATATGCGAAAACAATAACAAAACATTTGCACGAATACACTTCTTGGTTGATGGATCAACAAAAATATCAATAAAATTAAAATAAATAAATAAGTTGGGACATAAACACACAGCACCATTTTGTTCCATAGTAAGCCACGAGGCTTGTGTTAGGGATACCAGATAGTTGATACACTACACATACATATAAAACTTTAAATACATACATATTATAAATATAAACACCCATGACTAGAGTACATACATTGGTGCTCATCACACAAATGAATGCCTTCCAACGGGACTCGAACCCGCGACCGCTGGCACAGGAAGTAGTCACTACAAACTGAACCAAACGTATCGTCAAATTCGTGTACGCAAAAGAGCAAAATTTTCAAAATTCTTCCCCGACTCTTGAAATTTTGTTACATACAAATATTTTACATAGATTTTTTTTGTGCTATCCACTAACTTAACTCGCCGATAGTTCAACTACAATTCAATTCAATTATTAGGTTTCGTGGTTTCTAAGAGTGCCAGTTAGACACAATTTACTTCGCCAATGTCGCGTAGAATGGAGAACACGCGTTATATACTCGTATACATAGATGATAGAATGACCGAAAAAAAAGAAGAAATAAGCACTAGATCTAATTACATGTAGAAAAAGAGTGATTTGTTTAAAATTAGTTGAACTTACTCAATTGACAATTCTGCATTCGAGTATGGAAACATTTGCTCATTCACAGAGCAAAAGGGCGGTAAGGCAAATACGTGCAGGTGATGGATTCTTGCTGGTACCCACTACTGAAAGTTTTTAGGTATTTTACTACGTCAAATAGGTATATATGGATTCTAAATGTTGAATTGAAATGACATATTAAAATAGCATCAGCTAGAAATGAATAAATATTTGTATTTAATATAATAGTACAGTTTCATCAATTGTTATCAGAACTATGTTATAGTAGAAAGGAAACAAAGTTGTTGATTATGATATTATGTCGTGGAAGTTTACCACATTGATTTGATGTCAGCATAACATGTGGCTATTAGTGTTTATATATTTTTTAAGTATTATCAAAACGAATAGCCAGATATCCTCAGCAGAATTATAGATATATTAGGGGGGTGAATTCATGAATGTACATAAATAAAAACTAAGTCTATGCATTCGATCTAAATGATGTACTAAGAATCTACTTCTAAGATTGGTTTTAAATCGGTATTCTTGTTTTTAGTCCCTAGCTGTCAAAGAGATTCTTTTATTGCACATCTCTAACCATGTATTCATGTCGTGGTGGGATCCGAATGTAAAATAACAAGAGTCAAGAAAAATAATTGAAAAAAAAATCGCAAATGAACAGCTGAGTTTTTAAAAGTAATAAATGTTTTAATTCAATTTGGTATTAGGTCTTTCACACTTCAAATTAATAAATTTAGCCAATTTCTAACTTTTTTATTTGAGATTAGTACCCGAAGGGTGCCAATGGTACCCTATCACTATGCCTCCACTGTCCGTCCATCCGTCCGTCTGTCAGAGGGCTATATCTGATGAACCGTAATAGATAGAGAGTTAAAATTTTCACCAAGTATGTATTTCTATTGCCTATTTATTTTATTATAATAAAAAAATACAAGAAACATTTTTTTAACGTTCGTAATCGATCATCGAAGTTAATTAGACACATAGAGTAAAAGTCAAATTAATAAAAAGTACATGTACGGAACCCTTTATGTGCGAATGCGACTCGCACTTGACCGGTTTTTATTTTTAAATAATAAATTATTATACATACATTAAGTAAATGTTTTTTTCAAACGAACGAGAATTATCGATTAATCGCGACAACAAATACGCTAAAAGATAAGTTGAAAAATTGGTCAAGTGCAAGTCGAACTTGTGTGAAGATAGATAACGTACTTCATCATATTTTAAAAGAATTATCTTGTATAACTCCTTAAATAAACTCTAATATAACTCAAAATTAAATAAAAAAATATTTTTTCGTATGAATCTTAATTATTTAAAAGTGGCGCCATCTATTTTATTACACAGGTAACAGAATTAAATGTGACTGGAAGACCTAGGAGGGATATGATTATTGTAATAACTTGCTAGATGGCGCTGACGAAAAAAAATATTTCGTCTATGTTCAGATGGAAATCTCATTTAACTTAGAACACTGTCCTATATATTGTAGGTACAGCGTTTACATTTGGAAGTCCACTTTGAACACGCATGCTTAAGAAACAGTAAAGTGTATTCAAACGCCAGTTCTTCCACCGTAGAGATGTGTGCGTGAAATTCATTTTCTTAAATAGTTTTCAAAAGATAGCTTTATCCCACTAAGATTAAAGTGAGATACGAGCCCAGCAGGGCTTGTAAAGAGGCTGATTTATAATATTTGTTACTTGTTCTAACTCAAATGTTAAGTACCTACTATTTAAAATTAGGCAAAGTTCCTCATAGCAAAATAAAATAGTTAAAGGTTGTTAAAAGTAAAGTAAAATTGTTCGAGAATATCTCTCTCGGAAACGGCGCTAACGATTTCGCTGAAATTTAGTATGGGGGGTTTTTCAGGGGCGAAAAATCGATCTAGATCTAGATTAGTCTTATGTCTGGGAATCCGCACGTTTTCGAGTTTTCATACTTTTTTGTTTTCTTTCGCATTCCACGCAAAATATGGTCTCTAATTTCGCACGCCTGGGGTTAGCATCGTTGGTCAAGCGACCAAGGCCCAAGATTGAAAATCACAGGTACCCGGGTTCGAATCCTGGTCTGATACAAAGTTTATACTTTTGTTTTTTTTTATTTATTCAAGTTTTTAGTTTCTTTTTTGTTTTTAAGTCAAATTAAAAATGGAAATTTTATTTTGTCAGTTTACGTTTTACACTTTAAGTTGCATAGATAATAATTATTTAAAAAATACGATATAACAAAAAAGAACTCAGAGCGAAGCTCGGTCGTCCATGACATTAAGCATTTCTTACGTCTTTATGCCAAAGGGGCGGAGCAGTAATCATAAATGTCAACAAATCGGACAGACTTCCATACATTATTGTAAAACTGATGTTTATAATATGTTTAAGTGCTTTAAGTTCAGAAACTTTGGTCAAACACATCGTGTAGACTAGTGTAGCGGGTAGGTATATGAAACAGACATATATGTATATTGTATAATCATAAACGCGAGTGAAACTTATAATTTAGTTAATCTGCACAATTATAAAAGTTAGTTGGGCTCGCCGCTAGATGGATATAAGAGAGTCTCAAAGACTGGTTAGACAGAAGAACGCGACCTTAAGAGATCCAACAGGCATCGCAACGTAAAACTATTCGTGTACTTATTAAAGGAAATTGGACTGTTGCTGTTTATAATTTTACGCTAATGATACGTGATAGCTACTGTCGTTTGAGCTCAGATGATTATTTGTATGAAAAATACCAATGTCCATAATACCGTAATATTATCTTCAGGATTCAGGACGACGACAATTAGGATTTTAACGGAACATTTACGGACCAAACTACTTTTGGTGCAAAGTAGATTAGTCCGTTTCATATATTCAGTAATATTCGTAATGGTATTTTTAGTGGCGGGTAGTGGATACGGGATGAAAATTTCTGTATAATATAAAGTAGTAGATCAACTAACCATCCAATCAACTAACCACCATGAAAGTGTTATTGAGCATTCAAAGCTTGTGTATATTAATAAATCGCGTTTTCCGGGTGACAAAATACTAAATTACGAACTTCAATGCGAATATGAGCTTACATTTATAATTATTTTAAATGGAGATTAAATTCGTAATCCTCTGTCCCATGTTTAAATTTACGTAGTTTGTTAATTAATGTTGCTAACTACCTACTGCCCTTCGTGGGACAACTAAATATTTATTGTGAAACTAGCGAAATTGATAAAAACTTAATAAAAATAAATAAAAACCAACTTCCAGGCACTGAAAAGTAAAAAATAACTAAACAGGGGTTTTCATTTAGAATAGATACCTAATCAGATATTTTCGAAGTCGATGCCAGCCAATACAAATCAAAGCACACCGACTTCGAAAATATCTGATTAGGTGTCTATTCTTAATGAAAACCCCTGTTTAGTTATTTTTTACTTTTCAGTGCCTGGAAGTCGGTTTTTTTTTAAGTTTTTATTTTTTCATTTTTAGTGTAGACGTAATAAGCAGGTAATTTGAAAGAAGAAAGATTTTTAATAAAAACTTTAAAAAAAAAAAAAAAAAACCGACTTCCTGGCACTGAAAAGTAAAAAATAACTAAACAGAGGTTTTCATTTAAAATAGATACCTAATCAGATATTTTCGAAGTCGGTGCCAGCCAATACAAATCAAAGCACACCGACTTCGAAAATATCTGATTAGGTATCTATTTTAAATGAAAACCTCTGTTTAGTTATTTTTTACTTTTCAGTGCCAGGAAGTCGGTTTTTATTTTTTTTTTTAAGTTTTTATTTTTCCATTTTTAGTGTAGACGTAATAAGCAAGTAATTTGTAAGAAGAAAGATTTTTAATAAAAACATAATATTCGATTAAGCCATTTATTTAAAAACCGCTTGACCGATTTCGATAAAATTTATATGGGACCACCGGGGAAGAATACTCTTTGAAACAAAAAAAAAATTTTCCAAATCGGTTCAGCCGTCTTCGAAAAATCCGTGAACATACATTAAAAAAAAAAAAGATTCCGACGAATTGAGAACCTCCTCCTTTTTGGAAGTCGGTTAAAAACATATTCGATTAAGCCATTTATTTAAAAACCGCTTGACCGATTTCGATAAAATTTAAATGGGACCACCTGAAAAGAATACCTACCTTTTGAAGCAAAAAAATAATTTTCCAAATCGGTTCAGGCGTCTTCGAGTAATCGGTGAACATACATAAAAAAAAGGTTCCGACGAATTGAGAACCTCCTCCTTTTTTGAAGTTGGTTAAAAAACGATAGCAAATCTTTCCCACGAGAACCGTATATTTTTTCGTGATAAAAAGTAGCCTACCTATGTGCTATTCCAGACTATAATCTATCTTTGTTCCAAATTTCATCCAGATCCGTTTAGACGTTCTTGCGTGATTGAGTAACAAACATCCATCCAAACGTCCAAACATTTGAACTTTCACATTTATAATATTAGTAAGATTAATAAAATGTTAAGTTTTTATTCTGGTATAAAATATTTTCTTTTAAGCCTACATCTTGACGATGATCTATTCTCGACGCAAATCTAACAAAGAGGCAAATAACTGATAGGTACCTACAGTTATTTGCCTAAATAATTATCACAATTAGGTATACTTCTTATTAAGCAATTGTAATGAATCATGTGTTATTTGTTCCATGCGAGTACCAAATCTAGATAAAGGTACCTACATGGTGATTCATTAAATATAATTAATTCGCTATTATATCATATAAAACGGTTTTTTAATTGTTTTTATCGCTTGTATTATAATACGGTAAATATTTATCAAGTATAAATTATCACGTATCGCGTTGGCATTGGATAAAAGGAAAATATCTACCTCCTAAATTTAACAGTCGTTGCTAAAATCGTTTATTGGGTGACCATAAAAGGATAACGAGTTAATATGTTATCGTTAAATTGTAAATACCGTTAGATTATAATCTATCCCGCGAGATTTTAAACTGTCGAAAGATTATGAACTGTAACATACTGCTTACAATTTAACGCATAATTTTTCGATAGATTACAAACTAGCGAAGTGAAACCGTTAAATTGTGAAATGGAAGAATGGAAGAATGATAAGTCTTTATCAATCTTTATCAATTTCTGATAAATCTATATCAAAGAGTTTTCAATAAGAAATCGAAATAAAAGTCCCAAAATTCACACTAGATTTAAATTAATTAGAAATCACAGTTTATTTTTTCAGATTTTAATTGAAACATAAAGTAGATAGATTAGGATTAGGAGTAACAGATCCAGCAAATGGCCTCCTCGGCATTGCTAGGAAAATTTTTCATGATTGACAATAATGATTTCGTCATTTTGCATAAATATGGCCGAATTTCGTTGATGCGGCGTTGAATTCCTTCAATGTGCGGTTGGATGTGAGCACAAAGACTTTAAATTCAAATAATCCAATAGACAGAAATCATAATCACACACGCGCGCGCGCACACACACAGGCACAAATACACACACACACACACGCACAAACACACACGCGCGCATATACACACACACGCATACACACACAAACTAATTTTTGCCATTATTTAAATTTAAGTTTTGTTATAAGATTATTAAGTTTTAAATTTTTTTAGGAAAATTTCAATGGAAGGGCGGGACATCCTGACACAGATATATTTACTTAAAAGGATGTCTCAACAACGGATTAATGTAAATTTTAAAAATTCTTGTTTGTCAATAAATCATTTTCATTTCATTATTTTTGAAATATTGTCTAATAGTGAAAACGTGTTGTTTTACTAACCCCTATACTCTTAGCTATCAAACTGTTCTGTTATTGGTTGCCAATACTTACCGTGAAAACGACGGCTTTAAATTTTGCGTGAATTTTGGTACATCTTTTATAATTCAAGTAGGAACTATGTGAGAGGGGGGAGGGGGGTCTCTACATTTCACATTATTAAAAAACGGCCACGTAATTTCTACTCAAAGCATTGTCCGAGTAACGAAATTGTGGAAATTTAACATTGTATATTTAAATGAGATTAGTTTTGTCGTACATGTTGAACATCGTAGTCCAAAAATTACAGTCTCACCTAACCGCTAATGAAATTAAATATAGAACTCAAATTCTAGCGGCATAATGAAATAGCAGTCATTATAAGGATTTGACGGTTAAAATAAAGTAACTCTTGAATTATATATACAATATTAATTGTGATTATTAGTGCAAATATACGACTATATGATTTTTACCACTTTCAACTCGTAATAAAAGAATTCAAAGTATACATAATAGTTAACATCCAAAAATATAAATAACTAGGGTACGTTTTAAATAGTTAAAATAGTTGTCGTGAATGTACTTCAAGTAATTGGGTCCCCATACAAAACTTTAACCCCTATTTCACTCCCTTCAAGTTTTGTTTTCGTGATAAAAAGTAGCCTATATCTTTCTCCAAGGTCTCATTTACCATCTCTATACTAAAAATTCATCAACGTTGTTTCAGTGGTTTAGGCGTGAAAACGTAACAGACAGATATACAAAATACTTACGCATTTATAATATTAGTTTGGATTAGTCCTTTGTCTTTTGATTACTAAGAAGTAATTAGCATTTTACAGATCTACGCTTTTTACCTTTCAGGATATAAAAACTAATAGAGCGATCATCTAATACACTTAACATACCACTTTCTATATCCCACAATATTATCATTGCAATTATACGTGCTAATAGAAACCACAGCTCGGCTCCCCTGTGGTCAGAAACAATTGGAAAGTAAACTATCGCAGAGGTATATTTGTATTTTGTATTGATTAAACGAGTCTTATAACGATCTATTCTTACTAATTTATATAATATGAATCTTAAAAATTAAAGAAAGTATAAATATATTCCATAAACTATAAATTTCACAGGTAGACACGCCACAGGGAGCAGGTATTCGTTAAGAAAGATTTTTTGGAAATTCAACGTCTAAAAAAGAGAGGGATTCGTAGTTCATATAAAAATCTGTAACTTTTAAACTACGCGAACAGTGCGTGGGCAAATGAATGGTAGTATTAATATGCGAAAATGTGTTTGATTGTATGACTTTATGTCACACGTAAGGCCAACGTATTGACGTACATAGTTATCTGACAGTGAAATAGGCTACTTTTTACCTAGCAGGGGTAAAAAGTAACTTTTGGTCTCAGTTCCATTGTTAAATAGGATATTAATTGATTCCAAATAGTGAAACACAGGCATGTCAAGGTATAACCATAACACAACTTTATAGATATATAGGTGAAAATATTTAGTGACATATAGTATATATATAGAAGTAAGTAAGTATATATATATATATATATATATATATATATATATATATATATATATATATATATTCTTCCATAATTGACGCTTAATGAATGATATCTTAAATCACAAACGTGTATTTATTTAATCATATAATTGCCCCTTACTGATATTGATGATAAGAAAGAATGATATCAGCATGAGCATGTATTCAAAATTCCATCTAATAGAGTTTAGGTGAGTTAAAAAACTACACAATTTTTTTGTCTTATAGTGATACTATTTAATTAATTTTTGAAGCTTTGAAGATCATTTTAACATACTAAATAAGCTTCACTTGTGACTAACTATGTATATAATATTAGCGGCTCACCCTCGCTTCGCTCGGGTTCGCCTCTGACAAAACAAAAACAAATCTATCCTACGGGAACCGTATATTTTTCCGGGATAAAAAGTGTATACCTATGTATGTGCTATTGCAGACTACAATCTATCTCTGTGCCAAATTTTATCCAGATCCGTTAAGCGGTTCTGTCGTGATTGACTAAAAAACATCCAAACGTCCATCTTTTCACATTTATAATATTAGTAAGATAATATGGATGACAATTTTTGATGGACCTCAAATAAAGCAAGTACTCAATTAGTGTAAGAGTATGTTCATTTTTATGGGTTACGCAATACTTTCTTCAATTGTGAACTGGTTTTTATTCTTTTCGGCGACCGTAAAACCCGGGTTTAGAGTTAAGCCTAATAAAATTAACTTGTTACCTTTTAATTGTGTAACCCACCTTCTACCAAATGGAATGTGTTGATCATTTGTAATGATAACCCTTTTGTAGAATTAATCCAATCGAAAGGGTCACCACATCGTTTATAAATTAATCTATTAGGTTAATCCAAAACTTTTTTTAAGAAGTGATGAAAAGACAGATTTCATTTTTTATACCATAAGGTATAGAATGAAATCTATTTTTTGGACTACTTTGCAGCAAAAATAGCAGCGGGAATAGTCTAAAATCTCCGTTCTCCGTACACGTCTGTTGCCGCGTTTTGAGGTTGTCTTTAGTTTATTCTAATATTACGGTATGTATTTTTTGTATATAATTTTAAAGATCAAGATATTAGTATCATATTATTTATTGGGTTAACACATTATATGTATATAAGGTAAGCTATTAGTTATTGGGTAACCTAGTGGTTAACCCAAATAAAAAATAAAAATGATTGAATTAAGCCTGTTACCTTATTAAAAGGGTTTTTGTTAAAACTTAAAAAAAACAGGTTATAAACCCATTAAAAAGTAACCTTTTTTTCATATTATATATAGGTTATGGAAACACCAATGTAAGTTTCAAGAAAGAATCTAACTTATTACGTGGAATAGTTACATTTGAAGTTATTTTAAAGTCTGGAAGAGCTGAGAAGTGGATAGTGGGTTACTTGAAAAACCTTGCAGCTCAGCTCATTCGACTGACTTCTTTGACAAGTCTCGTACATTGCACTAGATCAAAAGCGTATATTTTCTTAGTTTGTAAAAAACGAATTTTATTGAATTTTGAATTAATATAATATATTTTTTTAAATGAACAAAAAATTATTATAGGATATACATAAGTAATAGATTTACTTATAAAGAATACATTCAAATATCGATATAGAATTTAATTCTATACTGTACGTTTAATATGTGGGTAAAGTTCTCAAGTTTAAACAATTTAGCAAGAATATTTGGAGCTTAATTTTCGGCACATTAAATACATATAAGATTCCTGAACTTGCTGTGTTATAATTATTCAAAGAAAATTGATAAGTGGCCTATTATAATTTAAATATGATACATTGGTTTTGCGAATATTTTTGTATTAAATAATGATATTGTTTTTAATTGTTTAACTTATTGTAATGGAGATAAAAAATTGTTATATTGTATAAGAAAATATATAAAAGAAGAGTTGATATTTTTTTAATTATTCACACAATTTGCAACTATTGGTTTAAAATATTATAATCGTCGATCTTAATATAAGTCTTTAAAATTTCATGGTCACGGACAATATTACACTCGGCTATACGATTATACACGTGACCATGGCGCTTGTAACATTGCCGAAACATAGGGAACTTTATAAATAACTGATAAACATGGTAAATATCCCGTTTCTCATCATAATAATATTATCAATCTCAATTTCAAATACCTATCCAGAGATAGCCTATACGCTAGTGTCGATGTGAATCTATAGACTATCCTGGCATTAGACTATCCTGGTATAATATTATTGCGGGACAGTTGGTTTTACAAACACACGTCACAAATAGTTTCCCCAATAAAAAATGTCAACGGTACCCTTAAAAGAAAAATCGTTGTAAATTATAAATTGCATAGATAATCTAAGGCAAACGAAGAGGTTGTTTTCGTATTCTTTTATTTGACTGGCTTTTGTAATGTACATATATATGCAAATGTACATTATCCTCCTATCATAGAGATTGATATAAATGAGAATGTGTTAACGGCCATGATTTGAGATTTGCACGACTTAAGTTATCTAGTGACAAACATCTATTCACTAGGCTGGGGTATTATCTGTAATTAGCTTACACGCAAATACTATAAATTTGAATTTGTGCTGTTTAATATAATACTAACAACTTACCCTCGTTTCACTTGGCTGCTTAGGCAGTAGCGTATTTATTACTCCAAATCATTCAGCACACACACACACACACACACACACACACACACACACACACACACACACACACACACACACACACACACACACACACACACACACACGCACGCACGCACGCACATTTGTATGGGGAGGCAACATAGGGACGAACCAGAGCGAAGCGAGGGTGAGTCACTAGTTAATAATAATAGCATAAAGCCCAAGAGCTTTTATTTGTAGTTGTAGCGCCAGCGAAGCCGCGGGTTCTGCTAGTCTATAGTATAGTTAAATAGTTAGTAACATTTATAGCTTAAATTAATTTATAAATAATTTAACTTATAAAGCTATTTGTATATATTTGCGTCTGACATTATGAATATATTTTTACATAAACCTAGCAACTGCTTGTGATTTTGCGGCCATTTTAACTCTTTAATTGTTCCATAAACACTAAATATGTAAAGTGAATAGTCAATATGAACCTTCAATATTAAAGTTTTAAAATCGTTTATATTTTTATTTATTTATTTATTTATTTATTTAAGGTCGCTTTTTACCATCTAAGGTCATTAGCGACCACATTGGACATACTGGGTTACATACAATAATTTATATTAGTTGGTACACATATTTCGTTTATATTATTATTTGTAGCCAATTTTGAAAAAAAAATTCTTAGAGCTTTAAACATTACATTTCGGCTTCGGCTTCGACCGAAGGTTGTGGCGTTAGCCGATTAATCGGCTTCGGCTTTGACTTCGACCTTTGGTCGGACACTAATGATTAGGTATGATTTTATCAGAATAAGAACTACTGTTGAATATTTTTTTATTTTTATTATACATTTTATTTTTTATTACATTTTCAAAGACGATAGCAATATGAATTAACTGATAATAAACGCTTCTCATTTAATGATATACTTTGATAAAATAGTAATTGTTCATCGGCCGTGTAAAGGTCAACTTCGTGACCACTGCGCCAACGCGGACCTAATGAAAATTTATCACACGATTTTATACTTATTTGTCTAGCCAGCTAGATCCAAGTCTTTAAACTATATAATTTATTCTTATTACCTTAATTAAATTATGACTACATTCAGCCTCTGCGCTTATATTTTACGGCTATGCCCTATTAGGAAAAAAACCATTTAACGTTTAATGAACTTCAATGTTACCATAATATTCTAATTACGGTATAACACTGTGATTTTTAACATTGATTTAAGATAATTACTCGAGAAATTATTCGTACTCAAAACTAAGTGTTTCTCGATATAAATATAATATATTAGATTAAATTGTTATCAGGTATTAGAAACAAAATAGATATGAACACCACTGAAAGATTTTGTGAACATAATATATCTACTGCTTATCTATATTATATATTATATTAATATTATAAAGCTGAAGAGTTTGTTTGTTTGGTTGAACCCGCTAATCTCAGGAACTACTAATCCGATTTGAAAAATTCGTTTTGCATTAGATAGCCCGTTAACTGAGGAAGGCTATATATCATCTCGGAAAAACGTACGGTTCCCGTGGGATAGATTTGTTTTTGTCTAGGGACGAACCCGAAGCGAAGCGAGGGTGAGTCGCTAGTATAAAATATACGAAATGAAATTTATAAATTGTATTGAAAATTCTTATAGGAATACATGGCTACAATGATACTGCAAAAGTACGAACAGCGTTGCATGCAATGTATTCTTAAATACATATATAAACAGTAATGATTATTTTGTACTTCACTCATACTTGTGAGCTTCTACGTCATAAAACACTTATTCGTATACGAATGTTACGCCTTTAACAAAAACTGTCTTATGTTTTGTGTTCGCTTTGTCCTAAAATCATGGTCGCTACGGTATACAATACGTAGCTCGCGTATTTATACCATATCAAGTATAGTATATTTTTACTAGATGTAGGTAATAATGTAACAGTCTCGCTCTTTAAATTTTATTATTAAACGAACAATGATTGTGACGATGATTATATTTCTTTCATCTACAACCCTATAGGATTGAGCAGGAGCGAAACTGTTCGAAATAAGTTATTCGGTTCGAACGCAATGTTAAAAGAATAGACCTTCCAAGTGTAGTTATTTACTGTCATTTTATATTTATTTTTCCATTTAAAAAGGTACGCCGACATCACATACGCCTATAAGAAATTCAAGCCTTTTTGGGTGGAATTTCTTTTTGTAAATACATAGGACCATGCGATGCATAATTGGCAAAGGTTACATAACAAACACAAAAATATACCTATAGCCGACTTGAGTACTTCTTCCTGTTTAAAGTTGGTCAAAAATACAAATGCTCTGGGCATGCCCCGCACTACTCTTCAATATGACTAGGATTAGGCCATATAGTCAATCCTGGTTTCGCCAAATGCGGTTGAGCAGGCTCTCCTTTACCGTGATAGTAAATTGTGCCTCACTTCATCATGTTGAAAATAAGATTTAAGCGTGCCACCAATGAGTTACAACTGCTATCTAAATTTTTATTTTTACGTAGTTCGTCGTAAGAATAGCAACATTATAGGAATTTTCAAATCTAATGAAATCAAATCCAGGGTCTCGCACCTCTGATACTTTCATGTGCGAATCATTTACTTGATTCAACATGATTACCACTTGTCTTACAGTGAAGGAAAACATCATGAGGAAACCTCCATATCTGAAAGAACCTAGCGAGTTTTCAAAAAACATGTGAAGTCCGACATCTCGCACGTGGGCAGCGGACTATTATGCCTGGGCAAAGGCCTTCCTCCAATACGAGGAGGTATTGAAGGGAGGCCCTTGACTAGCAGTGTGACGTTAAACATGGCTGAATACAAGGAATTGTCAATCAAAATGGCAGCCAAAGAAAATTTTAAATCCTATAATTAGAAAAATCGTGTATATATTCAGCGCTAAGTCCTGAAGTCTGGGTGTGTGTTGGCATTATTGTTTCAGTAAGGATACGTTATTTTATATAAACGGAATACGGATATATAGCGTTACAAAGCTAATCTATTCTGAAATCAGGTGAATTAAGCAACAAATCAAATGATGTAGGTAGCTTTTGATTTAGGAATAACATCATAAATTCCCTAACTTATTGCAATCGGGGCTTAATATCCGGCGGCGCTGATCGCAAATATGCTTCTTCAAATATAATAAAATATGCCGCCTTTACCAACGTCAGTATTTGATTATAGCGGACTTTATTAATACATACGAGTAGAAGCTGTGTCTAGAGCTTTTAATAGTGTTCGTCCGAGTCTATGTGATTTATTTTTAAAGTTTCTGTGCAACAGTTAATTTTTATTTTGTTGCTAATATCATATTCTGAGAAAAACATAACATAAATATTTATTCATTTCTAGTTGTAAAATTATAGGCTTTTAAAATTAATAAAAATGCATCCCTAAGGGTTGAATTGTTATTTTTAAATTGTTGATTTTAAAATCGGTTTTGAGTTTAAATGTAAGTAGAAATTTTATTAAAGTTTCGTCTAGGAGCTTAATATTTTATAATTGAGACGAAAGTATAAGACAACAGAAAAAGAATATGCTAATCTGATATAAACATTATTATAAATATTAGGTATATTTAATATAAATACCATTCCACACGAGATTTATTCAGAAAGTTTACAGTATAATATGTTACGTAAGTTAATTATTTAGAAACGAGAAGCACCTAAATCTTAACTGATAACTTAATTGGCAAACGCAAAAGTTTTAACGTTTGATTAACTAAATCTGGGTTTTGAGGAAGTCATTTTTCATTTACGATAGCGTTCCCGAATTTATTCAATCTAACCATATTTTTGTAAACTATAAATAATTTTCATAAATCTGAAAAACTACTGCTCTAAGCTGCGGCTTCGTTTTTGAGAAATACATAGATAAACAAACTGATGGATTGAAATTCGATAAAGTATAGATTTAAACTTCTATTTGAGCCTAATTCTATAAAAAAAAATATTTATTTTATTTACTTTTTTCGATTATACAAGGCTGTTTAGCATCGGCTCACTACATTATGCTATTGACAAGACTAAATACTTCATGATATTAGATCATATATTTTTTATTAAAAAAAAATACTTATTAAGTATCTTTTTAAATTATTAAATAGAGATATTAATTAAATTAAGGGATTACTAATTACAAATTAAATAAGTAATACGTACATATATATTATCAGAAGGGTTTTTATATAAGAAAATATATTTTTTATCGTTTGAATAGAATAAAAAAGCTTATAATAGTTGATCAAGTGAAAACCATTCACGTTGGAAAATTTAATTTCCTCTTAAACATGATATTCATTTTGATATACCTTCGTTGAAACTTGTGCAGTTCTTTTCATTTTTAAAATTTTCAGCTGTCAAATAATTAAATTTTCATTATATACAAAGTTATACCTTTTTAATGTAGAAATAAAAATACTTTTTTTTTTTCAATTTATTACATCCACAGGCTTTAATTGCCCGTGCTCTTTTTATAACATAGTTTTTATGATTGGCGATTACACTTTTTTTTTTATACTTAGAACTAGCGGTACTTAAGGCTATACATTGAAGGACGTGGTCCGACACTGACTGGCATTAATTAATGAACTTAACATGCAAATTTTTTTTTTTCTTTTTTTTTTCTTTTTTTTTTTAATATACATATCTAGTAGTCCTTATTGTTAGGTTATAATTAATACTTATTCTAAATACAGGTTTTTTTTTTGTTCTTTTTTCCCCTTTTTTTTGTGTTAGTTTCCCGAGGATCCTGCCCCACTCCGCATTTGGGCTAGCACCGCCTCGGTGACTTTAGTGTCACGTTTCAGGATGGACATTTTAAGATTGTGTTCCAGGATGGTTTTGGTTGAGGCCCCCCTCGCTCGTCCAATAAACCTACCGATCGCATCGTCACCGTCGTCGGTGTAATAGACACAGGTTTTAGTGTGTCTAGTCACCGCGACTACCGCGTGTGGCACACTGTCGTGAAGTCGGAGCCTCATGCTCTTTGTCCGGACGATGATGACCTCTCCGTAGGTTTGGCCTTGGGCTTCATGGATGGTCATGACGCGCGACCCTTCACCAGTTCCGTATCCCTGGTTCATCAAGAGCTTCTTTTCCTCCTGAGTATGGACCAGATATAGGGTTCCGTTTTGGGTAGATGGTGTTTGGGCGTCTGTGTACCTTTCCTTTGAGGGAGTGGACGGCCGGATTTGATGAGTAGATGTTCCAAAAATTAAATAAAATTAAATAAAAATACTAGCATTTCTGCGATAGTCCTTCGTCTGTTTAGTTTTTCTATGTCCATATATAAACTAGCGTTTCACCCTCGATTCGCTTGGGTTCATCCTTAGGTGACTTTAAATTGACATAACTTTTTTATTTATGAATAAAAACATTTATGAAGTAAAACAAATACTAAATGTTAAATAAAGCTTATCACAATACATTAGTAAAAACCGCATTGGAATCGGTTAAGCCGTTTTTGAGATTACTGCACACAAACGCACAGACAGAAATTCTAAAAATCATTGTTTTGGGTTCTATTGCATAAATAAAGACCACCAATAATAGTTTTTCTCAAATATCTTCCATGTACAGACAGCGATCAGTTACAATTTTATTATATGTATAGATAGCTATACAATGAAGATGGTAAGTGGGCTGGTAGTTCCGAAGAACCCACTTAACACGCAAAAAAAAAACAAATTCTTCAACTTTATACCTATATAAGAATAAATAAATAATATGTGAGTACATAATTGTATACTATTTATCCTTAAAACCTCGGCTTTTATAAAATCAAATACTTTTTAGGTGTTTTGGAATAGTATTATTGATGACAACATGATAGCATATTCGCCTACGCAACGCGCCTAAATAATACAACGTCGTCTTTCCCAACCCTATGAAATTATTATGGAAAAAACTTTCTTTTATGCTAAATATGAACGAAAGGGAAGGTTTGTTTGTTTGAAGGTTTGCTGGAGGTTAGAGAAATATTTATTGAGATTTTATATTTTAATATGATCGCTTAATGATTATGATTATTATAAGAAATAATAAAACAATTAACATTGAATAAGAGAGATGTGAATTTTGTATAAATATATACCTACATATTTATTCTGTTTAATTACTACTTCTTCATTTCATTTGTCGAAATGATTAATATTATAGGGCTGCCCACTAATTAGGGTAGGTAATGTCGTGAGCCATGACATTATGCTTACTGAAAAAGAAGAACTACAAATATTTTCTTATAGGTATTTTTAGTACTGAAAAGTAATGCATCATATTAATATTATTAATAATATTATTTGTAAAATAATTACTTGAAACTATAAATGCGAAGCTTCATCCAATTATAATACTATAGGTACTGTAATATTACATAAATAATTGTGATTTATCTTCAAATCTTATATATTTTATTACTTTTTTTATCTTAATGTTTTTGCTATTGTTCAAAATAATATTAAAACTAATTACATTGCGTAATAGTCTCTACATTGTGAGACGTAAGCCAACTGTAAGATTATATGTTTTTGTGTAGTGTTAGGGAAAGCTGTCCATTGTTCAAACGGCTACGCGAGTGTCTTCTGAGCGACGCTAACCACGTCCCTTTTCTTATGTATTTCCATCTAGTCGTATAATAATATAGTGTTTCTTTTGTGGACGTGTCTATAAAACCGTTTTCACACAGAATTGCTTAACGATTTCTGGTTGTGAGAATATTCTAAACAATAACTTCGAAATTTGACCACCAAAACATTCAATTCATGTAATTTCTTACTGAATACCAATTAAAATACAGGCAAGCGCGGTAGTTGCATCACTTTCGACCAAGCCTTTGAAGAATTTAACATAATAAATTGAGAGTTAAAATTTATATTAGAACTTATTAAGTTGGCGAGGTGTAGAATATTATTCAAAGTATGTCATATAGGTATTAATATAATTTTACAAAAATATTACTGTTCTTCGCTAGATTCAATGAAACCTCCAATAGGTACATTGTGCACCAATCCTGACTGAAAATTGGCAATAACTTGAGAGCCTCAATGTATCTCGCCTTAGGCCTTATAGCAATACGTCGACTGCATAGCCTTTGTAAAATAATATACAGAGGTAGCCTACAAATATGAAAGCATTAGATGTAATTGGACCTGCCCCCATAGACAAGTTGATTTCCACAATCGATATTGCTATTAGAAACCTAAACTTCAAACAAAGGTTATTTCAATATGTATAGTTCCGGGTTGGATGACCACAACAGTTCTAAATAGAACTTATAATTTGATATATAATTAAAAGTTTTATTATTAAAGCTTATAATTGTATTCAGCTCTTTTTTAACGTCCCACTGCTGGGCCCGGGCCTCCCTTCATTTCGAGGGGAATCAGGCCACAGTCCACCACGCTGGCTAAGTGCGGATTGGCGGACTAGCTCATAATAATAAAAAAGAAATGATCTGAACCAAAAATACATTCTTATATATACCAAAAATAGGTTTTGAGTTGAAATTTACCTTTTGATCGAAATATACATATAATTGTAAGCATTTTTCGTAGGAATAGGAGTAGATTTGTCGTAATTTGTTATTGTTAAAGATTTTTTGATGTAGGTAATTACGACATACAAAAGTGTCAATTTCTTATGGTGGATTTAATTTCGTATGAAGTTCAATTGAACTCTCTTGTTAATAGCTAATAGCTTCAAAGTGTGCCATTTGAGCACAGATTACTTCGCTAATGTCACGTAGAATTCGTTTGAAGTTATGCAACACGTATGACAATGACATTATAATAAGGTGACGCAATTTTTCTATGTCATTTCAATACGTTCTTTAGTTGTTTACTTGTGACGGTGAATGTAGAGCGTCATCTTGTCTTAAGTCTTCTGCGAACTTCTCTTTGTAGCGTATACTATTCTACAATTTCTATTTTTAAATTCTTTAAAACTCTTTTTTCAATATAAAATATTTCATCGTAATTTGTTAAATCACCAATTTTGCGCTCAATATTCAACATTTAAGAGCAGAGATTGTTAGTAAATAGTTTAAAAATAAAATTACATTAAAACCAACGTAGGAAAATTTCAAACTTCAGTAGATAACATGAATGGGATCAAGAACCTAACATAACACTTTGAATTCAATATCTACTCAAATCGCTAGGTAAATGTTGTCGTTATTATAAAAACAAAACATAACTATTCGGCTATAGATTACATACAGTGTTGTTTTAGGTGGTCCTTCAAATAATTCTGTTTGTTTTGTTCAATCTTAAACCCAATAGGGTGAGATACTCGCAGTTACGAAAGTAAAATGTTATATCTACGTGAATAACTAAATATCTGCGCCTCAGCTTTGGTTTACCAAACTTACTTACCATATATGTATAATGTACATGTATCTTAAAGATCTATGTACATACATGTACAATGTAAAAGAAGGGGGTACATGTAAAAGAGGAGTTTACGATACATCTTAACCCCCTCTTTTTTGGAATTTGGTTAAAAATATTACGTATGAAAATATCAATCGACCAAGCATGTGTTAGGCTCGCCAAACGATAAATTCGTACTAGCACTCAATATTGTGTTAGGTATATATTATACTAGAGACTCACCCTCGCTTCGCTTCGGGTTCGTCTCTAGACAAAAACAATTATCTCACGGGAACCGTACATTTTTCCGGGATGATATATAGCCTAAAGCCTTCCTCGATAAATGGACTATCCAACACAAAAAGAATTTTTCAATTTCATCCAGTAGGTCCTGAGAATATCGCGTTCAACCAAACAAACAAACTCTTCAGCTTTATAATATTAGTATGGATTCATTTATGAATTAGTTTATGTCCGTAACTGCGGAGTTAGCGGTTACCCGATAGTATGTCAGTAAAATTTAGCCGTAATCAAAGATATATGGTAGATATATATCTCTATTCCGAATTAAGCTCAAGTCAGTTTAGCCGTTACGGTGTCAGTAGGTAACATAAACTCTCAAAATATTCATAAACTTTTGCATTTATAATCTTTCTGACAATTAAGTATAACAATTAACACAGTACTTATGTATATTAATATCCATATTATTTACTAAAAAATAAAATATTACCCTATTAAAATTATATTATTAGCATGAGTCGTATCCACAATTATCTAGTATTTAGAATACGATATTAAGAGGGAGAAACGTATCCCTTATAAGTCATTCGTCATATCGATCTGTCTGTATATACTTTAGTCAAGTTATCATACATTTTATTTAACTTTAATGTCACACTCGCGCTTGTTTGCTCGCTTTTTTACTAAAAACACACCTCTGTATTCACCGTAATTTTTTTAAATCAATGCTTCGGGCATCCGCTATAATACTTAACACATTTTCTATAAAAACTATCGGCTTCCTACAATAAAGAACAGTCTTATTAGGGTCCGTTTCTTTAGGTAAAAACCCCTGTAAGTCTAAATTAGGAGCTACGGCGTAGCAACTTGGGCCAGTTTTTCTTAGCTCATGAACATTTTGCATTCTACATATTTTATAGCTTCAAATGAAACCAATTTATTCATATATTTTTTTAAAACCTTAAAGTTTCAAATAAATTATAATAAAAATAACCCAAATTAAATACTTTCTAATTTTTTAACTACATAACACTAACATTACATGAAAATTGTAATGTACCTACTTTTCTTTTTTCTTTCTTATTTCTCTTTTCCTTCAAATCAATGTATAACTGTGCGTAGACTCTGTCTATAATAACTATTATTAACTTGTGAAACATCACAAACTTTGTCTCTCCTATACCCATGATTGCTGTAAAACATTCGAAACGTCGAGAGCCAAAAAAAAATAGAAAAAACCCGACCGGATAATTTTATTTCAATTGTCAAAAATTTGAATAAATCTAAGAAAATATCATAGAAGATATATTATAATGAACATTGTAGTATATAGATCACTGAAACTAATATCATTTTTACATAATTACAATTTAGCCCTGAAAGAAATTCTGAATGACTGTAACTGATTTCATTATCACGCGGCGTTTTTTATTTTGATTTGTGCTAATCGTTACCTAACAGTAAATTGCTGTAAACTCGATATATCTGTATAAATATATATGTCAAAACTACTTTTGACCAAAGAGGTTGGTCGAAAGTAGTTTTGACTGCAACCCTTGGTCAATACCAGTTTTGACTGGCATATCAGTCAAAACTCTTAAAAAGTTAAGGAGGTAAGTAAGTTGAAGGTTGTCGGTAGAATATGGATACCCCGATGTGTATATTTTCTGGGATAGTAAAATTTAAATTTAAGGAACTTTGGCGTTACGTCGCTGTATCTAAGAAATTCTAACAACCGAGATCGTAATTGAATTGATAGAAATTAACCACACGAAAATATATAAAAGGTTTTACACTACGCGTTTTTTTTTACACTCAGAATCTTTAATAATAATCTTGGCTTCTTTATAATATTTATCAATGATTGATTTTCTATATCCATTAAATATTCTCAAAGATCTGAGACAGGTAAGTACTAGTATACAATTTTACATATAAAGTAGATGTAATGAAACGCGCTACTTAAGATTATAAAAAAAAAAAAAAACTTTGGAAATAATTTAATATTTTTTAGTAAAATTTCATGAAATATAGTCCATCTTTATTGTATAATCATCTTCAATGTAACATAAAATAGTGGATAAAATTAAAATTCCAACAATACTTCATTTAATTGCTACTAATAATATCATTATAAAATGTAAATGTTGGGATATTAACACACAGCACCATCTAGTTCCATGGTAAACTACGAGGCTTGTATTATGGATACCCGATAGTTGATATACTACACATATATAACTTTATATACATACATATTATAAATATAAACACCCATGACTGGAGTACAAACATTCGTGCTCATCACACAAATAAATGCCCCCAGCGGGACTCGAACCCGCGACCGCTGACACAGCAAGTAGGGTCACTACAAACTGAGCCAAACGTGTCGTTAAATCTTAACAACTTTATGATGTAAACATTACAGTACAGTAATTGATCCACAAAATAAATGAATATAAGTAAATATTTAATACTTACTTAGAAAATGAATAGTTTGTATAATGTCTCAATTATTATAAAGTAATATTCGTTACTAATATTTTATTATTATAGGTATTGTGTTTTATAATAATGATGCGAAATTAATGAACATCACAAAAAGTCTATCATATTTATACAGCTTTCAATTTAAAGTGCCTTTGTGTGTTGGAAATGATTGATGAATACCTAAATAAATTCTATGAGAAGTTGACAGTGATATATGTCATTAAACATACTTTTCGTGACTGTTTTGCAATATTCTTACATATTTATCTTATAAATAGACAATGACCTTTTTTTAACGTTGCAAAATGCATTCACCGGCTAAAAAAACCAGTACTAGCCACTAAAATCCAACGAAACCTCCGCCATCTTAATGGGGCGTCGCAGGATTGCTTACGCAGTACGCTCTCAACCAAGACACCTCGACGGCAGACCTACCGAGGCAGACCACAACAACCAAGGAGATGCTCCATCGGTACACTCTACTATCAGAGCAACCCGCATGGCACATCGCCTCGTAGGCATCGTTTCTTGACTTCGCACCCGACTGGATTACGGACGCTAATGGGTTACGCTGCTTGTATATAGTAGAGATTATCACTACATAGTATAATAAAATTGTAACTAAGCCGAATCTGTACATGAAATATTTTTTGGAAAATCTTATTGAAGTAGACATTATTATCGATACAGAGGCCGAATCTATAGTTTTTAGAATTTTTGTCTATCTATCTGTCTGTCTGTCTGTTACCACATCACGAGAAAACCACTGGACAGATTTTGATGAAATTTGGTATGACGATAGCTGGTTATCCGGGTCAACGTATAGAATACTTTTTACTGTTAGAAAATATTTCATCTCTGAGAAATTTAAACTAAACCTTAAAACTTAACTAGGGACGAACCCGAGCGGAGGGAGGGTAAGTTGCTAGTATCATATATATATATATACATACATATGTTTGTATATACAGAAGGCACCCGAAGGAAGCGAATGTAAGTTGATAGTACCTGAATAATCAATAAAGTTGATAGTGAAATATGTTTTACATACATTATCTTTCAATTCTTTATCAAAAAAACAACAATCTGTCTATAAATAAAAATGAATCACTGAAATGTATGTACGCGCATAACTTCCGATCGACTACACCAAATTGGATAACTCTTTTTTTTTGTGTTTGTTATTGTCAGAACAAGCTTTGTATAGAAGAAAATTCAATTTTTTTTTTTACTATAATAAGATTTTTTTTAATCTCATGATATGAAAAGTGAGTGGAATATTTTTTTATCCCGGAAATCATCTCTTAACGGGGTGAGAACGGGGATGAAAGTTAGGGGAAGCAAGCTAGGAACGAACCCAAGCGAAGCAAGGGTGAGTCGTTAATATCATCTAATATATAAAATTCTCGTGTCACAGTTTTCGTTGCCATACTCCTCCGAAACGGCTTGACCGATTTTGATGAAATTTTTTGTGCTTATCCGGTATCTATGAGAATCGGCCAACATCTATTTTTCATCCCCCTAAATGTTAGGGGTAGTCCACCCCTAAATTTTTATTTTTATTTTTTAGACAAAATTTTTAATTTCTATTTTTTTATGATACAACATACAAAAATACATACAATCCTCAATTTTCACCCTTCTACGATCAACCCTTATTTTTTAATAGCCATTTTAGTAATTTAATCATTTTTCCTCTCCGGTCGAAAACTGATCAATCGTGATTTAATGCAAGCTAGGGACGAACCCGAGCGAAGCGAGGGTGAGTCGCTAGTATATTTCTAAAAACGTCCGTAAAAATTCTTAGCCAACGGTTTAATTTCCTATAAGGAGGCATGAAAAATAATATATGATTAAAGGTAATATGAAGAATAAAAATAAATAAAATCCTATATCTATCTATCTATAAGTTTTTATATTTCCTGTAAGGTTATTTCACATATTGTTGATATAGGATACCTAAACTGGTTTCACATATTGTAAATTAACTCTTGCTCCCAGTAATACTTGTGAATTTTACTGGTCATCTCTTATTTTTATTGAATTAAAATTAACACGATCAAAACTGTATGAAGACCAATAAAAAAAGATAACTAAACGAACCAAGGGTTTTTTCTTATCGTAATATAATATCGAAGCTTCTTTTTTTACCTCAAAATTAATAGTTTTCTAAATAACGCCATTTTTCTCCTAATTTATATCGGGGGGTGAATGCCCGTTAATAACAGGCGAAAATGCATATAAACGATATTGCACAAAATATGGATATTTTAGTTTCTCCACTTATACATTCATATCCGCCTGCCATTGAAATAAAACGATTTATAATAAATGATAAATAATGAAAAACATTAATTTGTTTCAGATAGATTGATGTAAAGTGGAATGTAACACATGGAATAGTAAGTATCCTTCATTGCTGCAATAAACGTTAATACAGCCATTTCGACACCGATTCGCGCATACATGTACTCGTAATATCCATTGACAGAATGTACTTCATTTCTCATATGCAATGAGAATAAAAATGTGTAAAATATAAGGCAAGGCACTTTTAGAAAATCTTTTCTGGGTAAAAATGTGCCTATAGTATTGAAAAATATATTTTACGCTTTCGTAAGTTTCGAAACAGTTAAAAATATAAAATAAGGTCTACTGTAAGGTAACCAGTATATGTTTATTTAAAACTAGCGACTTGGCCTCTATTCGCTCGAGTGCGTCCCTAGGTACTTAATATTAGCCATGTCATAATTTTCACTCCTTTAAGGGATGATTTCCGGGATAAAAACTATCCTATGTCCTTCCCAGGTTCTTATATCATCTCAATACCAAATTTCATCTAAATCGGTACAGCAGATTAAGCGTGAAAAAGTAACAGAGTTACGTTCACATTTATAATATTAGTATGGATTTAATATGATTTTAGGTAGGTAAGTTGATTAATAAGTAGATTAGGTATGATAGGTAAGGTTTCATATACCTACTATTAAACAATGAAGCTGTTGGTTAAAATTTTACCTTCAAATATATTTGTTAAACATTATTTTATTGCACCTACTACCTATACTCTGTTTTTTAATCTCAGAGACTAAATTGACACATGCAAATGTCAAATTTACAAATAATGTGGCCAGCTTTTTTGGTGCAGTGTTGTACTTACGATACCGGTTTGTTGAATCGTAACTTTTTATCTTTATTAGACAATTCGTTTCAAAGTTTTATATTCAAAAGCGTATAATTAAAATTAATATTATTAATTTTAAATCATTAAATATCATATTTATTTATTAAAATATCATATTTATTCATTTAAATATTATATTTATTAATTTTAAATCATTAAGTATCTTTAAATTAACATTATTGAATTTAAATTTACATTATCAATGTTGTATTCTTACGTTTTAAATAAGTAGCTACACATTATTTAATGATAACTTATTATAAAATAAACGATACTTGATTTTATTAACATTAATTTTCGATAGTGGTACATCACTATTTAAGAATTGCAAAAAACTGACAACCCACGAAATGTCAATTTAGTCTCTGAGATTAAAAAACAGGGTATAGCGAGATCTTAAAATTGCTTCTACGTACTTTTACAACGTAGACACCATTACAATAAGTTTTATAGATGTGACCCACATCACTAACAATAGGTCAATTATATTGAACAAATAATGTGTACATCACTATTACAAAATTCCCTTTCGAAGAAAAATGTCTAAGCCAGTTATTACAATACCAAATGTAATACTGTCGAAAACTACGTTTATTCTATTATTATAATATGAACATGCAGTTGATTTTAATAAAAGCGCCACTAAATTTGACTATACAAATATTAACCGTTATATTATGTATTGTAGATTACTAGATTAACTGCCGCGGTGGTGTAGTGGCTAACGTATACATCCGGAGGTCCTGGGTTCGAGTCCCGTGTTAGGCCAAGTTTAGTTATTGAGTCTTTTTGTTCAGTGTGTATTCAGCCCTTTTTAACGTCCCACTGCTGGGCACGGGCCTCCCTTCAATACAAGGGGGATCAGGCCATAGTCCACCACGCTGGCCAAGTGCGGGTTGGCGGACTTCACATGTCTTACGAAAACTTACTAGGTTTTCTCAGACATGCAGGTTTCCTCACGATGTTTTCCTTCACCGTAAGGCAAGTTGTAATCAATCATGTTAGAAATGATTCGCACATGAAAATATCAGAGGTGCGAGACCCGAGATTTGAACCCGCTTCACTCGGTTTCCCAAGTAAGCGCGTTATAACTGGGTTACCACTGCCTTTTGCTCAGTAAGCCTCAGTAATAGTCCGAACTTGGAAAGTTGGTGGTGTTTCACCCCCCTTCCCTCGGAGAGCACGTAAAGCCGTTTGTCCTGCGCCTTAACTCTCACTGGTTGTGTCGAGGAGTCGTCCCACTAGAGTATGAGCGTGACAGGAATGTAGAGTGCACTTGTGTCTACGCGCACACTTGTGCATTATTATAATATCTCCTGCGCCGTTTGCTAGTCTCAATGAAATTGGCCGCCGTGGCCGAAATCAGTCGGACATTATTAGACCACTAGATATTGACCACGGCTTTGTATAATACAAGTAAGTAGATAGGTAAGGTATTTTAAGAGAGTTATAACGCTCAATTTTCACTTAAAAAATAACAAAAAAACATTCAAACTAGGAAGATACACTGACTACATTTTTTCCCAAAGGAGGGTTATGTGGACAGTATTTTTAGGAGATTCATCGATTAATCATTACTGAAATAACAGCGAGCTCTATTGGTACATTCGCGAACTAAATTGTGTTCCACTGCCGCGCTTAAGAGCAAAAAATTAACAAGACATAAATAAATTAAACTGTAGAAGAGAATCATAAACTCATCCCCTTTTTTATGTAATCTTTGAATAAATAACGTTAATTAATTAAATTTTCCTTGAAAATGTTTTACAAAAAGTAATTACAGATGAAAATAATCGAAATATGTATATATTTCAAAACCAATATCGCGTTGAAAAGGAACTGCTCACAACGTTTGAATTGAAAAAGTTTGGAAGAGGTGCACAAATATTTTTACGCGGAGCTTTTTCTTTCTATTTTAAAATCGGACTACGAAAATGTGATATTGAGAAAAATTCACATTTTATTATTAAACTATATAGAATTAAAATGACGCGATGGCGGCGTGCCCATGTAACATTGTTTTTTTGTAGGCATTGTTTGCTTTGTATATCAAAAGTTCGATTCCCAACGAGAGGAATATTTATTATGGTATTAAATCGGCTAGTCTGGACGAATCTTTGTAATATTCGTGACGAATTGTCTTATCCCCACATAATATAAAAAGGAAGTTCAAAAACTAAAACCTGACTACTGAAAAATCACGCTCTAAAAAGTATGAAACAAGAAAATTTTCTCACCTGAAATTATTATATACAAACTATGCAATATTAAATACATAACTTACACATAGTATATTTTAATGTATTTAATTCATACATATATTCAGAGTGATGTTCAGAGGATAACCGTGGTCGTATGCCACTTTGCGCTACAGTTTATGATCGCTTGCTAGGGTTAAAATGAATTGTTTTGTTAGGGTAGGGTAACCCTTCTTTTGCATCGCCGTACTCGGGTAAAAATAGACTGAAGCATTGATCTGTCTGTCTACTTTGCTATCTTTAGCCCCATTGCTTTATCTATCCATAGATTATAATATGAATGTTTTATAGCGAATCAAAAATTATATATTTAACTGCTAATATCATTTAACACGTTTCTAGATGCTCTTGACAAAATGATTTTTTTAACGTTCATTACTAAGTAACCTTTTAAATTTTTTACGTCGATTAAATTAATAGAAATAAAGCTATGATAAACGGACAGACATAAAGTCGAGTAATCCTGTAAGAATTGTGTTTTTTCACCGCATATAGAAAAACCTAATTATAAAAGGGGTAAAGCTGTTTATTTGCATTAGAAATGTCTATCTGGTCCGATCTCATTGATATTTGGTACAAAGAAAGCTTGCATTGTGCAAAGGGTAGGATAGGCTAGTCTTTATCCAGAGAAATCATGTAAAGCCCATGACACAAGTGATAACATTTTTATAATAATTTAATTCATATCACACATACAAAGTATGGTGTTATAAGTCTTAACATATTTTTAAGTATTAATTAATTATGGCTATTTTAAAAGTAATTAGTGTGGCAAAGCGGAGTGCGAATGATTGATCGTCAGCTAATTGATGGATAATGTGAATGTACCGGGCGTTCGTGTGTAGTGAATGGATATTTATTGTTTGGGGTACACATTTCTGAAGAAAAATATTTAAATTATTTATGTACATATGCTACAAGGGACTTAACGTCGCTTTACTCGAATGCGTCTCTGTGTCTTTTGTGTTTATACTATATGTTGACCCAGATAACCAGTTACCATCATACCAAATTTCATCGAAATCCCTTCAGTGGTTTTTCTGTGATCGGTCAAAGACCGACAGACGGACAGACAGACTAAAATTCTAAAAACTACAAATTCAGCCTCTATATCTATAATAATGTCTATTTCAATAAGATTTTCCAATAAATACTTAATGTACAGATTCAGCTTAACTACAATTTTATTGTATATATAGATATAAAGACAGCGCCAGCTTTCGGTAAATTTTATTACTAATATTAGTCCATTTGTTATTATATTCAAGTGTGTAATAAGTTTCATTCATATCCCTCCACCCGTTTAAGCGTAAAAAACCACCCATAAACACTTTGGCATTTATAATTATAATGTATGTATGTATCTATTCTGCCCTTTTTAACGTTCCACCGCTGGGCACGGGCCTCCCTTCCATACGAGAGGGATCAGGCCATAGTCCACAACGCTGGCCAAGTGCGGGTTGGCAAACTTCACATGTCTTTCGAAAACTTGCTAGGTTTTCTTAGACATGCAAGTTTCCTCACGATGTTTTCCTTCACCGTAAGGCAAATGGTAATCCTATTAGAAATGATTTGCACATGAAAATATCAGAGGTGCGAGACCCGGGATTTGAACCCGTTTCACTCGGTTACCCAAGCGAGCGCGTTACCACTGAACTACCACTGCCATTATAATTATAATTCGTTTAACTAACTAGTAGCTTTATCAGGTGTGCTATAATAAATATACAATAAAAATATACAAAATACATTTATTTTATGAAAAAAGCAAATAAATTCCATGCATTGAATGTTATAGCAACAATGTAAACAAAAGTTCGCTTAGGCGTTTCGTTAATACATAGTATTAGTTATGGTCGTAATTAATAAACCACAGTAAATCGACATTAATGCATTATTTAAAGCAATCTACAAATAATATTAATTGAAAACCATGTCAATGCGGTTTAATGTTATACTACATACAATTAATCATAAAACCGTAAATCATTTGATAAGTTTTTATAATCTACAAAAAATTCTATAGTCTAAATATTTTTAAAAATAATATATGACAGCGAAAAGTTATGTGAATATAAAAAATACAAGTACATTAACAACTATAAGGAATTAAAAAAAATCTCAATTGCTTTGAATAATAAATTTATTATATATTATATTTGTATTTAAAAAATGGGGGGGGGGGGTTGGAGGGTGAAAAATACTTTACGACCTATGTATAAATAAATCATTAAAATCGATCAAGCCGTTTATCACGACATATTTATCTATTACATTAATGTTCAAGTGTAATTTGTCTATATAAACCATTTTAAATAACTTCCTCTTAAATACGATAACACTTTATGATATTTCAATGATTTATTTTTCGAATCGTTTTATACTTGAAAATTCGGCCACCTAATTGAAACCAAAATCAAAAGTTCCTACCAGGTACACCGAACAATAGAAAGCGTTGAGTTCACTCGAACTCTCTTCATTCTATGACGCTTTGAGAGCATTATAAAAGTAACAGTCTACCTTTATACTTGAAGATTCATATACATATAAAAAAGAATAAAACCAAAATTTTTAAGCACCCTAACCGTGCTTTAGCCAATGGAGTTACAATTTTGAGGTATCGATTATTATAAGGTCTGATATTGATTCTAAAGGGATAACTAAGATTTATTTAACAGGACAATTGAAAATATATGGAAAGCCTATCTAAGGACCAACTTATTTGTCCATAATATACCTACATGACGATTTTTTTAAAGTTGATGGCATGTTTCGAAAGGTAATCATTAAAGTTGTTAGTTGTGTTCTATTCATATATGTATGTATATACGTTAAAATCAACGTCCTTCCTCGCTTTATTTTTTTTCGCGGAAACATTTTGTTACTGAGTCGAATGCTATGAAGATGGACGAGAGCTCACCCACTATGTGCAGAGCGAAAAGTAGTTACAGTGCAGCGGCCGGCGAAGCAAGTGTCTCTCTCGCTTATACCTAAATTTATATGGAAGTACGCTCACGAAGAATATTTTTTTACAGTATCTTTAATAAATATTTTGAGATACAAAGTTAATTTTGTTGCCGATAGAAAATTTTGCATACGAAAATATTACATGTTTGTTTCCATCGTAAGAAGTTATGTATAGAAATTCATATATGTATATAAATAACACTATTGTTGCTGCATGATGTCACCTTTTTCGTTTCAATTTTCTTGTTCATGTATCGAGAACATAAATCGCTTTAATCTCATCACTTTGAAGACGTTTTGTCGTCAGCCCCAGTAATAGTTGTAGGACACTACAACATAGGTGAAAGTGAGATAGAAACAAAAAATAGGTTGTTGCTTGCCTACGTACACTTTACAAAGTAATATAAAACTAGCGACTCACCCTCGCTCCGCTCGAGTTCGTCCTTAGATACATTTTAACGGTTAGTATAGACTTCTCAGAGATGAGATATTTTCCCGCAGTAAAAAGTATCCTTTATGTTGACCTGGATAACCAGTTATCATCATACCAAATTCATCAAAATCTTTCCAGTTTTTTTCGTGATGCGGTCACAGACAGCCAGACAGACAAAAATTCTAAAAACTACAGATTCGGCCTCTGTATCTATAATAATGACTATTTCAATAAGATTTTCCAAAAAATATCTAATGTACAGGTTCGACTCAGAATTTTATTATATGTATAGATAAGTTAATGTGAAATATTCTTGTAGAATTTTTGATAAATTAAGTAACGAAACGTTAACGTTAACGTTTTTGATAAGTAGAGTAACGAAACGTAGTATTAACTCTCAAAAATAATCCTGTGTCTTCAGAATGTTGAATGGTGTTCCAATTAGGGAATTAGCTAATACCTAACTCATGTGCAATATCAGTTTAACCAACTTCCGAATTACCCATAAACGAAATCAATTAGCGGAAGATGACATTTAAATAATTATTTGATCACATTGGCACAAGTGGCTTTGCTCAAAGCTTTGGCATTCTAAATCCACTTCACATTTGATTAGAAAGCTGTTCGAGCAGAAATCTCTTGTGAGTGCATCTAGTCAGCCGGCATAACCTAAGATACAGGTATTGACCTGGCCTGGCGAATGTCAATTCATCAATTCGTACAGCTTTTACGTACGTTCTAGTATGCAAACAATGCGCGAGAACGCTCGGCTCAGTATTCCTTGAAATATGATTAAGACAGCAAACACGTGTTACTCTTCCAGTTTATATTCTAGCGTGAAGCAAATGGGTCCGTCCGTATGATAATTGTCTGATAGGAAGTTTCTCATTAAAATCCGTCTTTAAAATAGGTAGTTATAAATGCAAAATATATACCAAAACCAAACCAAACCAAAACCAAAATCCAACCAACCAAAACCAAACCACTACCGTCTTACCGACTGTTAATGAACCAAAAATCAAAATAAATCTGCGAAATAATCCGAAAAAATAGTTTTATTTAAAATGTCAAATATTCGCGTAAATCTAAGAAAGTATTATGCAAAATATATATTTTTACACTACTACACATTTTTACAACTAAAAATCAATGAAGCCGTATACCAAAAATAAAAAGTAACCGAAAAGTCTGCAAGAAGTTAAAGTACAGTGGTCGTGTTTAGGTCCAAAAGTTTTTAATAACCATTCAACGCTTGGTTCTAGCGCACTTTGTATTCATACAGCTCCTACAAATGCGGTTTAGTGCTTAAAGAATAGACTCCTTATTCTGAAAACTTATTTTCACATGACCGCTCAAGGAAAAGAGGTTAAATTCAATATTATCCAGAAACTTTTGTAATGACTCTGTATTTATAGAATACTAGACTAATCTTCACTTCGATTTTATTACAGGCTGCATCCCACTCAATTTTAGTTTCCACTTTACCGGAATAAAAGGATCATGTCGTTTTATTATTATGATACTATGTGACAGAAGGACGAACTAGCAACTCACATACTTCTATACATATAATAAAAATGTAACCAAGCCGAATCTGTACATTAAATATTTTTTGGAAAATCTTATTGAAATAGACTTTATTATCGATACAGAAGCCAAATCTGTAATTTTTAGAATTTTTGTCTGTCTGTCTGTTACCGCATCACGGGAAAACCGCTGGACAGATGATAGCTGGTTATCCGAGTCAACACATAGGATACTTTTTACTGCGGAAAAATATCTCATCTCTGAGCTAAGCGTTAAAACGTAACTAGAGACGAACCCGAGCGGAGCGATGGTGAGTTGCTAGTTTGTAATATTGTTCACTAAAAACTGCAATAGTAATGATATATTATGTGGCTAGTATATAAAAGCTATAAAACCTACGAGTAAGTACCTATGTCTGCACGTTTTTGAAGGTATAAGTAAACTAGCCAGGTACGTCTTTGTAAACAATTTAAAACTTAGTGTTAGAATGAATTAGTGAACAACTATACAGGTGAAACAAATAAATGGAACATGGAAGTAATGTACCTTAAATAATAAAGTTTTTTCATCTATATCTATACATCTATACAGATAAATAAATAAAGTTGGAGTGTCTATTTGTAATATTAAAATAACCGCTTTTTACTAAATGTAAAAACACGATTATAAAAAAACATAATTCTGGTCGTCTTCTTTCCAATTTTTTTTTATTTTTTGCACATTTGAATTATTTTAGTGCTCGTTAAGAGAAACAGTTTTAAAGTAAAGCGAAAAACATAAAGATGAGATCAAATTGAAATGGCTGTAAAGTAGGTAACAGCTCAAGTTTTTATTTGGCTTTAAAACATTTCCGATAGCTGGAGAGCAGTTTATAACTTGAAAGAATTGGCTTTGCTGATGGATGATGAAACCGCGAATACATTAGCAAATCAAACGGTCAAGTTAAATAGTAACATAAGACTTATTTAGCGATTTGCGAATATTCCTACTTATCGTTTTAGCATAATATTACTTAAAATGCAAGCTATATGTTTGAGAACTACTAAACTTTTAAAAAATATACATACTCGTATTAGTATTCCATGGTATGCTCCCGAATCGAACGGAATGAAACGATCTTTACTTTTAAACCCCTGTATCATAAATAGTTTTGACTAATGTTATTTTTGAATCAATTTGTCTTACCAAAAGTATTGATGTGAATGTCTATCAAGTTACGAATATGTGAAAGTTTATATGGGTTTGTGGTTCACCCCATACACTGAGGTTGGTATTAGCAGCTTTCGATTTACTGAATTAGGTAAATTTACATGATCCCTAATTAGGTAAGCTAATAATCAAATCAAAATCTATTCAGGTTAATAGTAACCAAACCTATTTTTTTTTTAATATTTATATTAAAAAACTAGCGGTTCACTCTCGCTTCGCTCGGGTTCGCTTCTAGAAAAACAAAGACAAATCTCTCCTACATCGTATCGGGAACCGTACATTTTTCCGGGATAAAAAGTAGCCTATCTGTTATTTCAGACTATAATCTATCTCTGTGCCAAATTTCATCCAGATCCGTCCAGCCGTTCTGGCGAAAAAGAGTGACAAACCTATTCCACGCGAACCGTACATTTTTCTGGAATATAAAGTAGCCTATGTGTTATTCCAGACTATAATCTATCTCTGTGCCAAATTTCATCCAGATCCGTTCAGCCGTTCTGGCATGAAAGAGTAACAAACATCCATACTCACAAACTTTCACATTTATAATATATATTACTTTTTTCTATACCTTACTTCTTTGAAATGTGTATTATAATACACACTCATGCTTATTGAAACCAAATCATAGCATTATAAGTAGTATTAAATACATACATTTGCAAAGTTTTAAATCGATACAACATTAAGAAGTTGGTTAAATTCGATTTCCAAGAGTGAAGCTAATAAAACCATGGAAAATTAGTTATATAGTGTTGATTTTGAATAGAAACCTTTGTTGACCTCAAAATTGTACTTACCGCTATTTCAATTAATTATATACGCGTGGCTGAACAGGAATGTTAAACAAGCATAGAACACTGGGCAGCGTTGTGTGAAGACGAAAGACATCGTCTGTATGGACGTTAGCAATGTTAATGGCTAGGTAAGCTGCTAAATTATTTACCTAATGAATTGCGTTCCAAATTTATTGACAGAAAAACAAAAGATATTTGGTCGAAAAGTCTTAAATAACTAAAATACGTACGAGTACACCCATCAGCGTGAAGCCTGAGTTTGATCTCTCTAATTGTTTTTAAATACAGCATATTAATTAATATATTGCATTAAAAATTCTGCAAACGAACTGCTTATATGAAAAGGTAGTATCATAAAGGCATGTCACACACAATACGTTCCATCTAGATGCAGCAAAATATGAAAACGCAGGCGTACAAAATTTCCATTTGAATTACGATGAAGAAAATTCTATATATTGTGCGCAAATTTTAATTTCCTTATTTTTTAATATAATAAAAATATTCATAAACCTTAGAGGAATCCAAAATATTTATTTTTATTAATCGACGCTGACTGCGCGCTTATTATGCCTGAAAATTCTAAACCAATGTGAGTATACTGACCGATCTTGTTATTTATTTAATGGTGGTGAAGAAACTTATTGTATTTATGCACAAAATGAAAATATTTACAAACAATAGGTACATCAACTTACTTAAGTATATATCTAAGAGATAGTGATCTATATTAATATTATAAAGAGGTAAAGTTTCTGAGTTTGTGAGGCTGTAGAGGGTAATCTCTGGATCTACTGAACCGATTTAGATGAAATTTGGTAAGAAGAAAGTATGTATACTTTTTATTCCGGTAATCATCCCTTAAGGCGGTGAAAATGGGGATGAAAGTTTGTATTGGGAAGCAAGCGAGGGACGAACACGAGCGAAGCGAGGGTGAGTCCCTAGTATATGATAAAGATGATATTAGAATTGAAATCATATAGTAACAAAGAACATACGCACGATAGGAGATGCGTCAACTTTTTATAAATGTTTTCAAATACCTACTATCCTTCTTATATCATCCTTCTAATATTATAAATTTTGTAAAGGTGGCTGGACGGATATTTGTTATTCTTTCACGCAAAAACTACTGAGCGGATTTGATGAAACTTTACCGTAATATACCTAGGTTATACATCAACGCATAGGCTATATTTTTTACATAATTGAACTACACGTGCGAAGCCGCGGGAAACGCCTATATAATAACTTCACCAAGAATCAAGAACTTATTTAAGTGAAAACACAATTAAAGCAAAAATAAATAAATGAATACCACCAAATATAACGAAGTACGAAAGAACCGCTATATCTAAACCGCCCGATAAAATGAATGTCGTATGTAATCACGAAATTTTCCCGACCCTCTTGAAACCGTGTAAGAAAACCTGACCGTTATCTGATGCTTGGTAAGGTCTGTTATTCCATTGAACCTCCATTGACATGTATCCACTCATGACAACCTCTATTTTAATGAAGCAAGGTTGTAAAGCGCAATTTCGTTATCTTTTACGCAAACTAAGTACTGAGACCCTGGATATGAAATTTTCTATATTTAACCATCGTACTTAACACGTTGTTTATATTATTTTAAATTAAAATGTACATTATTTCTATAAATGTTTGTTTATATTTCGAAACATATTTATATAATAAAAAATATTCATATAATAATTAATTAGGTTGTAATATTAAAAATCACAGTTAATTAATATATGTATTTATTATACTTGTATACATTACAGACTAGGTTGTGCAATTTTATTCTAATGATTATGCAATCACACTCATCATAAAATTAAAACAATACTGAAATTTGCTCATTCAGAATTTCATTTGAGAAAAACTCTCATTTCTTGTCAAAATAAAATATCTTAAATTAAAAAGTTGTTTGAGATGTTGAATTTGCATATTTTAAAATTGTTTTTACACTGTTATTATATTATTTTATCTAGGTTACAAACATCAACTACACAGTCATTTAAGCATTACTTAATTTAGGCGTATTGCAATTTTAATATCTAAAAATATTCTTAATACGTATTATACATATGTTTAAGCAACATAATATAAATAACTTAAAAGTTTATAAGTATTCTAAATGTCATACTAAATTTTTACGTCTTAACCTACTCATAAGACATCTGAACAATATTACAAAGGCCACATCAAATATCAAACCGATAATAATTTGTATAACAGAAAATGAATGTATATATACTTATAAGTTATTATAGCGTGGGGTGTAATTAGGAGTATCATCGAAACGAGGGCGGGTCGCTAGTACGAGCTCGTACCTTTGTGCTTCTATTTAGGTGTACAGTATCATATAGCTACACGTATAAAGTTTATAGATTTTATGTAATTTCTTATTTATTCAAAATTCGGTTATCGCCGGATGTTGACGTAACTATTCTGTATCCGGTTGATTAGTAAAAAATGCTGGATACAGAATAGTTGCCGGATATCCGTCTTGTCTATATATAAATATATATACTTAATACTTTCTTAGATTTACTCGAATATTTGACATTTTAAATAAAACTATGTTTTCGGATCGACTTCCCGACGTTTCGAACGCTTTACAGCAATCATGGTCACGGGAGACACTAAGGTTTTAGATGGCAAAAAGGCAAGCTCAAAGGCATTATATATTTGTTACAGACAGCCTACCCACAAAATAACAAAATGAATTCTAAAAATTCAACTGTAAAGCATTCGAAATTAAGCGTATTTGCCTATTAGGCGTGACTTAGGGGTTCTCAAATATTAATAATACGATTTTTCTCCTAACTAATTTTATTGTGTGCTTAAAATTATAAACACTCTACATATATTTATATAATGCATACATGTTTTTAATTATGCAAACGAATACATATGGACATATTATTTTTCCCCAAAAAAAAAGAAAAAGAAGTCAAGAAAGGACACCCTGACCTTTCTTAGAAATAAACATTATTTGTCCGAGGCTATTATATATGGCTATATAACGTAAGTCTTTATAAATTAATTGTATATGAACTGAATAACCGACTAGATCGGTAATAAAAATACGAGTACCATTATAAAAGTTGGGAAAGTCCCTCGAATTGATAACAATAGAGTTAAAATAAACTTCATACTGCTTTGGACTATTGTAATCCTAAATAAAACCAGCTTTTTAATGATGTCAAGCGTTTCACCGAAGCTCTTGTTATACAAAACACATAAAACACTGTACTTGAGCTTTAAGATACAAAACTCTATTATTACCTGTGGTTTTATTTAGAATATTTTACATAAAAGGAGGTACTCATATTATATTATAAGTTGTTATACGGACACTTATATTGTAACAGGTACATAAGTTTATATATATATATATATATATATATATATATATATATACATAGAGACGCATAAAAACAAATCAATTCGTTTTATTGAAGTTTGAATTATATGAGTATTACTAGACAATAAAAAAAATGTAATTGATCTTTTTGTATAGATGTAGATTATATTAATGTATGTATATTCATTAATATTTTTTTATTCAACTAAATCTAACGGTAAAATCTAAAAAAAATATATCATCCAAAAATGTTCAATGTAGTCTTTAAAACATGATACTTTTTTATGAAATTACAGCCTCCATTTTCTAATTAACAAATGAAATATCTCAGGTTTCCTTGAATTTAAAGAACCAAGTGATATATGTTGCTTAAAAACATCTCAAAGGAAAAAACGAAACAAATATTCAAGTCGATACAATTTAAATATTAGCCATAAACGTGAAACAAATTGAAGATAAGGTAAAGCAAGCAAAATACTGATAAACAAGACATTTTTTCCTTATCTACCGGTAACACACGGATATTTATTGTAATTAGTATTTGTATTATAACTGGTCCGCCCAGAAATTGACAACTCAATTGTAGACTACTTCAAGGCAGTACATTTAAAAACGAGTATTGTACCTACTCATAATTTTTACAAGCTTTTTAGTCCATTGAAAAGTTACATTTGGGGTTGCATTTGTCAGAGGACGCAATTTAATTTTTTTGAAATCAAGGAGGGGTTAGTGTAAAGTTAAATCCAAATTTGTGGGGTTGCAACCCTTGTCCCACGGCCGCCATCTTGGAAAAAGTGGTACAGATGGTTTTTATGGTTTATCTGACAAACTATAGGTCTCACAAAAATTATGTTAAACCATTTTTGGTTGCAAATAAAATTCTCTATAACTTTGGTCAAGTAACTTTTAGTCGTAGAACCAAAAATAACGAAGTTATAAGTGAAAATCGATGAAAATTTGAGAAAAAATTTTCTATTGGTCGCTATAACTTTTTTTCTGATCATTTTACAAAAAAAATATATCAAACCATTTTTATAGAGGGCTTTTTAAGGAACAGCACGCTAAACTCAAAAAAATGTAACATTTCGATGGACTATTCATTTAACTTGCAATGCTTGTATGTATGTATGTATATTTGTTCGGGTCAAATTCTGCAACTGAATTTTAAAGCAGTTATCCTCAATGGATTGAGCTGAAATTTTGCATCCACGTTTAGTTTAGATGACAATGCATGGTTAGAAAATGACGTCATTCTAAATCCTACATTGCGGACTCCCAACGATGGCGGACTATGTTTTTTTACGCACCCTCCATGATATGGATATCAAATGAAAGCGTTTGCTGAGAAGAATATGAATAAATACCTAAAAAGTAAAAAAATAACTAAATTAAATCAAACCTATATATTACATTACACACTTTATATCATATAAAAGCTTGTTTTTAAAAATGTTTTTTTAATATTAATATATGAAAATTACACAATACACATACATATTCATATATTATCGAAACCGATTCAAGAACAAAAGAATTATTCACATAATATAAAACACTAAAAGATCGCATCTGCTATGTATACATAGTTTAGGCTACTGCACATTATTATGTTATTACATAGTGGTGGTATACAATTATTTATTATAATTTAGTATCAGGTAGAAGTACTGCGGCCTCGTAAGACGGTAGGCCACTATCGACTCTAGTTGTTTTCTTGCACTTCGGACAAGGTTCTGTTAAGACATCCTGAAAAAAATTTTTTCTCTATGATTTAACTATATCTTAAGCTTAAACAATTTAATTATTTTATTTATGTAACTATTATTTTTCTTTATTGTCATTCTATGTGATGATTCTAAGCTTTTCACTAATTAAACGCTTTTTTTAAATATTAATAGCCATCATTACAACAATTGGCTCAGCTTGACGACACGTTTGGCTCAGTGTGTAGTGACCCTACTTGTTGTGCCAGTGGTCGCGGATTCGAGTCCCGCTGGGGGCATTCATTTGTGTGATGAGCACGAATGTTTGTACTCCAGTCATGGGTGTTTATATTTATAATATGTATGTATTTAAAGTTATATATGTGTATTATATCAAGTATCTGGTATCCATAACACAAGACTCGTAGCTTACCATGGAACTAGATGGTGCTGTGTGTTAATGTCTCAACATATTTATAAAAAAAAAATAGATTAAACAGTAGGTACTAAGATAAATCTTTACCTGTAAAATGTTGCTGTCCTTGTCTATTGACGATCCTTCCACGACAGTTTCGTAAGCTGGCGGAGGGCCAGCGGGCACCTCCTCGAGCTGTAACTGCTGAAAAAAGTTGACATATTTTAATCAAAGTACCTACTATTATAAATGCCAAGTTTGTACGTATTTTGTTTATTAATCTGTCACAATCAAATGGCTGGACCGATTTGTATGAAATTTAATACACAGATAGACTATGACCTGAAGTAACATAGGTACCTAGGTACATGTAGGCTACACACTTAACCATCTAGAGACGCAGACGAGCGAAAGGAGGATAAGTGGCTGGTAATAATAAGTTTAAATAACTTATGAAATAATTTTCCTCAGATTATGACGTCTTTTTTTTCCTTTGGCATACTTGTTTTTATTTATCATTCCGCTTAAAATCCTTTCTTTATTATCTAGACATAAATCCATATAGAACACATTGTAACTACCACTGTTTTACACTTATTCGTAATGTAAAAATAAATTATATTTAGCCAATAATCTAACTTTAACTTAACTCTACAACTTTTAATATAAACGTTTATTTTGTGAGTAAATTTCAATTTTTGAAAACTTCTTTAGGCGCATTAGGCACTTTTGGGATAGGGAAAAAGCACTGAACTCGCGTAACCGTCACGCTCAAATACATTAAGTGACGCTAAAGTGACAGAGACGGAGAGAATCATTTTACGAAGTGTGAAGCCAGTTATATTTTATAAAATTGATATGTGTTTATAAATTTGTTTGTATTATATAGATAATAATAATTAACCATTCTTTTTCATGTGAAACAGCGCAATAAATGAATATTTTATTACTAAATTAATACGTTGATAAAAATAATTTGTAATAAAAAATACTTCCTAAAAATATTTTTAACAACCCAAAAATGATTTTTACAAGTTTGTGAAGCTAAAAAGTTTTCACTTTGACGTGCAGTCCTACGACTGACGTTTTTTTATGGCTAGTTATTCTAAGGACTGAGGTTATTTTTTTAAGAGCTATAATTCTGAGCATATTAAAATGGATAATTTCTGTGCTGCATAAAGAATTTTGACTTGCGAATAGTGATTAAATATTTATTTCAAAAGAATATGTAACTTACAAGTTATCTTTACCGCTATATTTGTAAGATTAATAATAATTTTTATTCCTTTTTCAGATGATTGTATGCTATAAAACACACTAAAAGCAAGAAACCTTGAATTAAAATTTTGTAATGGTGAGTAATTAAATTATAAATGCTCTGTTTACATGGGGCTGCTTTCTTTGAATCAACCGATCGGTTAAAGTTAATTGAAAGCTTTGAAGTTAAAAATATAATAAAATTAATGGGAAATTAAAAAGATGGTTATGGCTTCCCCAACGTTTTTCATAATATACACTTTACTTATTTTGGAACATATCCCAAATTATGTATTTATAGATATTGAAATGGAAAAGCATTTTATTTATTTATTTATTTATTTAGGACACACAGTTGTTAAAAACATTATAACATCGTAACTAAAAACTAAATGCAAAATAAAAAAAAATGTTTAACATTTTAAGGTGTCACAACATGCACATTACTAAATTTGTACTTTTAAGTACAAATTATATATATATATATATATATATATATATATATATAATTCATACTAATATAACTTTAATTTAAGCAATATTATATTTACGAAACGAATTTCCCAATAACAATTTCAAAATAAAGCATACACAGAGCTCCCCGTATGTAGGTATATTGAGCGTGTGCATGAGGACAGGACATTTTACGTGCCTTCGATACTGTAATTATAAGCCATCATAGCGTGCATCTAATGCTTACATTTGGTAACAAAACACACGCGATCATTTATTATTCTAAAATACCAAATAGAAATTATTATTTGAAAAATGTTATCGCAATATTCGTGTAACGCGAATAAATGAACCAAACTTGTATGTGTACGGCCCTTTTTAACGTCCCACTGCTGGGCACAGTCCTCCCTTCAGTACGAGGGGGATCAGGGCATAATCCACCACGCTGGCCAAGTGTGATTTGGCGGACTTCGTATGTCCTTTGAGAACTTGCCGGGTTCTCTCAGATATTCAGGTATCCTCAGTGTTATCCTTCACCGTTAAGACAAGTGGCAATCATGTTGGAAATAAATGGCACATAACAATATCAGAGGTGTTAGTAATATCGCTTCACTTGGTTTCCCAAGTTTACCACCACTTTTACCATTGCCTTCGAACCAATCTTAAGTAATAATTAAATTTGCACTTAATGACATGGGCATGGAATGTATGAACAAAATATATTGTCAAATATAACCCATCTTTAGCGAGAGCAGTACTTCTTTATAGATACTTTTAAATTATAATATACGTTTTTAAAATTCAGGAATTTTAAATAATTACATTATTTTTTAATTGTATATTCACTTTTTTTATAGTATAAAGATATCTGAATAAATGCTCAATCTCAAAATGGACTTTAAGTATCAGTGTCGAATTCTAAAGTGCTAGAGAAGCACTCACGCTCGAAGAGAGTAGCAGCCAATCTAGGTGCCTTTACGAAGCAGGAATTTTTAAATGCAAAGAAACGGAACGTTCAACTTCTTATGTCAAAATGCAATAAACTTTGTATTCCTACTTTGGAAAGACTAAGAAGTTTTGAGATGAAAAATGAAACAAATTAAAAGGTAAAAGTTAAAAGATTCTCGTTATATTTAAATTAATATTAAGTGAGTTTTTTTTTATTATTACTGAAATTATTGAAGTTTTAAAGAAATAGAAACTTTTTCAAATGTTAGCCTAAAACCAGTCTATGTAAATTAAGTCTTCGACCCGTGAACAAACAATTTTACAAAAAAATATTGTTATACGTAGAAGAAGGGCAAATCAAACAAACGCATTTTTATACTATATACTAATATCGAAGAAATACTCTAGGTGAAAATATACTAAATAAATGTTTATCGCATATGTGTTATGTTTGCTACATTTTACAACATTTTAAAGGCCATAAATAATACAATTTTCAACGGATTTAACAAACGTGTAGTTTAAGTTTTACATCATATTAAATTATCCATGGTCTCGGACGCTGTATGACTAATGTTATCTGAGATCACTTCGATAAAAAGTCGCTTAAGATATGAATTCAACAAAATTCTCATGGCATAAAACGTTCGATTACGATTTATTCCGTTTTTACTTCTAGCCGATAGGTAGGATAGTACTCAAGATATGTATTAAATCTATAATAATTTAAGGAACCAGTCGTTATGTAAAACTATTTTCTATTTTAATCAGTTTCAAAAAGAGGAGTTTTCATATTCAAGTCAGATTGATAATTCACCATATTTTACGACATGTTTGGCTCAGTATGTAGTGACTATACTTACTGTGCCAGCGGTCGCAGGTTCGAGTCCCTCTGAGGACATTTGTGTGATGAACTCAAACGTTTGTACTCCAGCCATGGTTGGTTTTTTTTTATTTATTTATAATATGTATGTATTTAAAGTTATATATGTGTAGAGTATCAAATATCTGGTATCCATAACACAAGCCTCGTAACTTACCATGGAACTAGATGGAGCTGTTCGGTAATGTCCCAACAAAAAAATATGTCGTGATCAGTCGATTTCATTTAATATTATGTATATCGATTTTACTATATAAACTACATAATGTGGTTACATCGTATATATGGTATATCGAATTTCCACAAATCTAACTAGAAGACTAAGACAGGAGCGAAGCCTCCCATATCGATAGTCGGTTTTGACACAAGGCTTTTTAACATGGCGAACGAGTGAGAGGAGACGAATCATAAACCCAAACAGATTGACAAGACGATCAAACGACTTTAACAATCGCACTAAATAGGTACAGGACGATACAAACGAGTGGAAAAAAGTTTCCCTCTGAGAAAACATTTTTTTTTTAATAATTGCATTTAAGTTTATAAAAAGCGCACACTGATTATGAAATATCGGGAAGACAATCATAAACTGGAAATAAATTAAAATAATTAATAAAAATTGATCGAGACTTTCGCTCCAATTTTAGTTTTACACTATTTTCAAATTATTAAAAAAATATATGCTTAAACTTAACTCGTCTTATATTTAAATCCAGTTATTAATATTTTTAAAATATTGTTATCTTCAATATTTAAGGTACTTTTCTTCCATGTTTCATTCATTTGTTCCGTATAATAATTAATCAATAATTTCTACTAATTGTAAGAAGAATCATGTTAAAAGCTAACTTATTATAAATATTATATTCACCCTAGCTACTGACACGTAGCGATTATGGCTAACGCGATCTTTATCAAATTCTGGGTATTCTCTCTGGTATCAGATTGAAGTATCATTATTGACTTGGGAAATCTGTACCCTACGCTTATGAAAATATAATGGATCCAATAACAGTTACACCTGCGCTATTTGTGAGGCTATTAGCAAAATTATTTATCGTTACTATATTCTGTTGTGATTATAGAAGTGCAGAGGTTTTTCTAATAATGATATACTAGCGACTCACCCTCGCTTCGCTTCGGGATCGTCCCTAGACAAAAACAAATCTATCCCACGGGACCCGTACATTTTTCCGGGATGATATACCCTATAGCCTTCCTTAGTTAACGGGCTATCTAATGTAAAAAGAAATTTTCAAATCGGATTAGGAGTTCCTGAGATTAGCGCGTTCAACCAAACAAACTCTTCAGCTTTATAATATTAGTATAGATTGTACATATGATAATACTAGCGGCTCACCCTCGCGTCGCTCGGGTTAATTCCTATGTATGTTTTAACGGTTATTATGGAATAGATAGACTATATATTATATTACTGCTCCGCTCCCTTGGGTAATAACTAATAACAAGATGATATATTGCCTTTAGCCTTCCTCAATAAATGGGCTATCTAACGCAAAAAGAATTTTTCAAATCGGATTAGATGTTCCTGATATTAACGCGTTCAAACAAATAAACTGATTCTTTATAATATTATAGTATAGATAATACTTTAATAGCTTTTTTTATTATAAACGGTTCCGAATTTACTGTACAGGTGTCGTAATACAGTGATCTTCATACAGGACATTTTTTCTTTAATGTTTTATATTTAATTGGGAACCTAAATACACTCTAAATAACAATAATGTGACAAATTAATTTCAAGTAAATTATGGGATAGATACTCTCATAATTAATAAAAATATATAATTTCATAATTCTCTCCCAATAGATAGAAAATGTAAGTTCCAAACACTATTTGAGCCTGACAAACCCTGACTAACGAATTTAGGCACATACTCTCGCACTGTTGTGATACAACTTACCGACTACTTAACTGTTTAGATTAAGTTAGGGCCGAGTTGGTCAATCTTCCACTGGGCTTTGACTTCAGACATATTTTGATTAATTTAGTACATATTATTAAATGCTAATGGAGATTTTATTATTAACATAAACAATTCACAACAAACGACTATTCTACACATAAATTAAATTACTGTAATTTTGTAATTAAAATTACAGATATATTTATTAGTCCAGTCAAATAAGGTCTAAAATCAAAATTTCGGCACTCAACTTTGCATTTTTGATATAATGGAGTTTTAATGATACAAAAACGTTTTCGTGTCTGCAACCCCCTGCAAAGGTTGAAAAAAAAAATAGTCAAAAGTGTTTTTTCGCAATTACTCGAAAACGGTAAAAACTTTACATCAAAAAAGTTTTTGTAAAAGTGGGTAGAGCTTAAAATTTTACATAAAAAAGATTTCATGACTTTTTTTCCTCCAGTCAAAACTTAAAACCTCCCTCAATAGTTAATTTTGACCGGAGGAAAAAAAATCACGAAACCTTTTTTATGTAAAGATTTAAGCTCTACATATTTTTATTAAGACTTTTTTGTCTAATTTTTACCGTTTTCGAGTAATTGCAAAAACACACTTTTGACAATTTTTTTTCAACCCTTACCGGGGGTTGCAAACACAAAAACCTTTACACGTTGTTTTTGTATCATTAAAACTACATTATATCAAAAATGCAAAGTTGAGTGCCAAAATTTTGATTTCACACCTTATTTGACTGGACTATAATATCACTGTTATGCCAAAAGCAATATTGTTTCTGTTGAGTAATTTTAAAATTGTTAGAGCCTCATTTTAGCGCAAGGCTAAAAAGTATTTAGGTATAAGAGATTCTCTCACTACATTTACTTTAGGATACTAATACGAAGTTTGTTAAAGTCAATAGTTAAATGCTTTGTCTTAAAACTGCTGACATTACGAATAAATTTAACTGCTAAATAAATAACTTAGCGTTCTTTAATTGAAAGAAAATCTGGTCTTAATTTACTGTTAAATCAATTTAAATTTCCGTTCATACTATTTCTGTAATTGCCTAATTCTAATAACAAGCTGCCTAATTCGCGTAGTGGCTACCACTTGAAGGTAATTAGTATGACGTATTAAATAATGAAAAAAAGCTCAAACGCTTTCAAACATAAGAAATACACGAGTCGAATTAGGAGCCTATTCTATTTTTAGAGGTTTTTACTTAACTTGCTTCAAATATTATACACATATTTGATATTACATAGAAATAATCGCACACGAATTAAAAACGAACAAAAAGCTCTAAATACGATTTTATCGTCCAATTAGTATTAAATAAGTAAATATTTTTAATAATATACATGATATTAATATTTTATTTGAAGAAATGTTCATGTAAAAGCTGTTTTTATTTTTTTATTATAGACGTATTTGCCTGTACAAGTGTTCGCTTAGTGCTCGACATTCAATGATAATCATTATTGAAAATTCGAGGAAAACATATATGAATAGAATTTACCTAGCTATATCAAAAATGATTTTATTTTTTTCATTGAAAACACTAAAGCTCGTATTATCGAGCTTTAATGTAAAGTAGCTATTATGCTACTTAACAAAAAAAAAAGAAATTCTGTTGACAAACTGAGGAGAATAAGACACTGAACTGTTTTGCCTATTATATATACATATAAAAGAGGGTCCCTGTCCTATATTTTAAAATATTTTATGATAAAGCATTGTCATTGCCGAACTTCTTCAACTGATTATGATCTATGTGAAGGGTATCCTTTTACTCCATAAATTAAAAATATAAACCACCTTTTTTGATACAGCGTACTGCTAATTTCAGTCCCTATTGTTTTTGTTTTGATATTTGTTTGTCTGTCTATTTATGTAACCAATTAAAATGTATAATAAGTTGTTAAACTATTATATTTTCCAAGATGTTTTGTTTATTTCTAATTAGTAGTTTGCATTTAAACCCAATTGAATATAATTATTATAACTATTCGAACTACTAAATATGAAATATTAAGTACATAAAATGCATAGATTAGCTTTTATATGAATTTATCCTGAAAAACGCTCGAAATGAAAAACTTTAAACTATTTGTAAGCTCGAAGAGAATCCCATGCAGCCAGTATTTATCTATCCGAGCATGTAAAGTCGGCGGGCAGAAACCAATTATCGCAAATGCGATTTTTATTCCGGCCACCGACGATCGTTAAGTGCGCAAGGTTTCAACCCTCCGCTGCTCGTACCACTGCGATCACATTAAATAAGATTATCGACTTATTCTTTTTTTGTTTTATTATGTCCTTACTCATATTGTAAATACCAATGTGTCTGTTGGTTTGTCCATCTTTTACGCAGCAAGCCGATAATAAGCTGACGTGCGATGGGTAAATAAAAATGAAGTACCTACTGGTTGCAAAGTGCAATAGAGTGCTTTTTGCTACTATAAATACATTTCTACGTTAATTTTTTGATAATAACTAGTTTGTTGAAAGAAGCGTTTACGGATCAATGGTGTTTACAGAATGTTTTTGTATTAATGTCTACGTAACCAAAATAGGGTACAACAGTAAGTATGTGTCAATCGTTCAATTTAAAAGATCTAGATCAATACTAATGACCCTGTTCGTACGACCCGTTCAATCGATTAATGACGTGATCACTGCACCGTGCGTAAGGCAGATCTAAATCCGAGAAGATAGTAACTTGATTCACTCATGAGTTGCATAGTTAAATCTATCAGTGATTCATATCGATTCATATGACCTACAGTTCCAGATCAAATAAACATAAACACAAGATTTTATAAACTGTTATAATTTTAAAATTAAATAAAAACCATGCAAAGTCAAAAATAATAAAAACGTAGGTACTGTTTTACAATACTGTGGACAAGCAAGCAGGCAATTCAAAATCAAAATATTTACTTAACTAGCGCGCACGATTCACCAAGGTCAGTCATAATTTAAAAAAAGATTGATTGAAATAAATTTGTCTAAAAAGTAATATTATTGGTTCATAATTACAAGTTCATATTTTATTTTTGGTTCATATTTAAAAACTTTCGTTCTGCATTTGTTCGCGCTTGTCCAATCAAAAAAAATCGAGACATTCAGTTGTGAATTTGATCTAATGAACGAGAACGAATCATGGTTTTCATGGCGATTCGATCGTTCGGGAAGTGTTTGCGACCCGGTTCATTCGATTCTGTCAATCGCGAACGACACATAACTATACAACAGCCTAACATTGAGGCTAACCAACTGCGCGACACAAATTATATTATAGAGATACTCGTTATGGAGCACTAGGTTGCTTTCTCATACAAACTTTCATCCCCATTTTCACCCCCTTAAGGGATGATTTCCGGGATAAAAATCTATTCTATGTCCTTCTTAGGGTCTCAAACTATCTTCTTACCAAATTTTATCTAAATCGGTCCAGTATTTTCTGAGCTTATTCGGTACAAACAAACAAAAAAATCTTTCCTCTTTATAATATTATGTAGTATAGATACTCGTATGTGTGTGCGCAGACACTAGTATTGTTATTATTGCCCTATTGCTTTAATCCTAATATTCTGATAGGACGACAACTCTACAGAAACCATTATAGATAAGGCGTAGGCCCAAAATCTGAGCTGCCGCGTGTCGTATTCTGTGACAGACAATCCCTGTAACTTTTTACGCCTGACCCAGGAATCGAATGTAAAAACTTTCGATCCGTACCCGTACATGCTAACCAACTAGATCATCGAGCCAATTAAATTTTAGTATTAAAATGCTATTATACTCTGTAATATTATAATTTTCGCCTTTATACACTCAATGTGATGTGTATTTCTGTTTGTCACAATATATTATGTACATATATCTTTAGAAACAATTTTATATGTAATATGTTATTACAAGAAAAAAGCAGATCATTTTAACTAAAGAGTTTAGTTTTTGGGTGTAAAATTATAAGCAGAATATAGTCCAAGTCACACTCTTCTAAATTTAAAATAACAGTACTTTATAAGTATTTCTAAACTGTATCTCAAAAAGATATAGATTTATTTAACAAAGTCTTACCTAATATAATATTTAAATAATAGATTATCATACGTGAATATTTTACAGTTCCTATAATATTACATACATACATTTATTAAGTGTCGAATTGATAACCTCCCTTTTTTTTGAAGTTGGTTAAAAAAACTTTGTATGGTAGCAAACTAAATAAAACAATAGGATCTATGTAAAAGGATCGAGTGTTTACTTTTTCTCTCATAAGCGATAATTAATACATTGATTTTCGGAAGCAAAGCTAATCAATCGTCTATGTAGATTACCACGCAATAGTCGTTACGTATGAATAAATGAAACCACTACAAATATTGAAGTGGTGCTGTATTGCAAAAATAGATTATTCAAAGCGTCTAATTAGACGGTATTCAAATGAAAATTATTATATTTATTTACTTTTTTATATTAGCTTCTATATCAGTGTAGCAGTTGCGCACTATATTTCAATTTAGTTAGCAATCACTGGACAGTCATAACCCTAGGGCTTATGGGACCGCATAGTAAGTATAACTCAAGCTCTAGCTTTGAATATATTCAAGTGTTTGAAGGGAACCTTCGATATGTTCTAAGTCAAGATATTTCGGAAATTATATATTAAGGTTTAGATATAAGGTGTTTCCGTGTACAATATACAAGGTCAATATTTCTTTTAGTCGTGTTGTTTTTTTAAAAACTATTGTACCTTGGTTCCTAATATATCAAAGCTATAATAAAAATCTTATACAGGTACTTTAATGAAGGAAGTATAATACCTGTTTAATAATATTTTGAATGGAAGTATTTATACTAATTAAAAAATACGGCATTGTAATGAACCTTTTGTAATACGAAATTATAACAGATGTTTTTAGGCTATTGTTTTTTTCGTCATTTGTGAATTGAGGATCCGAAAGTAATATTGAACGGTTGAACTGAATCAAGATTAATATTTTATTTATTATTTATAAGCTTTCGTTCGTGGCTTCGTTGGCGTCTAACATTGAATAACTATTTCTTTAATTTATAAATAGTCTTAATATTACTACTACATATTCAGCCTGTGGACATAATTGTTTTAATTCATTTGATATCCCGTAAAAATTAATTTAATAAAAATTATTTTAATATATTATTTTAATAAAAAAAAAAAAAAAATTATTAAACCAAATATTTAAGGTTTATTTTAAAGTTAAGGCACCAAACGTTTTCATAGCAAGTTTTAGCACACTCGACTACCATGCACGTGCTTATAGGAATGCGAGCCCTGCCTCTCGAATATGTCTGTCGGGACTGCCTGAATGCCTGCTCCTAACTCGATTATCAGCATGTCTAGCTAACAAGTCATATGTGGATTTTGTTGATCGGAAAAGCTTTCGTTTAATTAGAGCTTTCATACTTGTTTCAATTGAATGTCTACTGCAGCGGTATGCACCTATTTAGTTTATTAATATACTAGCGACTCACCCTCGCTTCACTCGAGTTCGTCCCTAGTTTTATTCCCCATACAAACTTTCATCCCCATTTTCACCCCCTTAAGGGAAGATTTCCGGAATATAAAGTATCCTATGTCCTTCCCAGGGTCACAAACTATCTTTTTACCAAATTTCATCTAAATCGGTTCAGTAGATTCAGAGATTACTACCCCTTACCATGTTACAAACTCACAAACTCACAATCTCACAAACTTTACCTCTTTATAATTTAAGTACAGGTGTATTGTTTATCTCTATACTCGTACTTTGTCAAAGAGTAGACTAAGTTAGTTTTCACAATAGTTTATGAGAAATTTATACTGCAAAGTCCAAGTTTGATGAATTATACAAACGTTTTGAAGTTTCTACATTTAATTAATACGGTTTTTTAATTCATCCCCTGTGGAGTTGAAATAGCGTGCCAGAGTTTGCTTGACCACACAATTAAAGGCGGACTTAACACTAAAACTAGCGTTCTTTACCAGTAAACCTTTACGTTATAGAATCACATAGGATGTATTCTATACCTAAATACTTGCCTAGTTTAGGGTTAAGGCATATAATACATATTACTGACACAAGATTATAATACATATTCCTTCAGGCAATTGCCATTATGCGATTTAACTTTAGGGCACTTGTATGTTAGTTAAACAGCAAAAGTGCAACAAAAACAATGGTTCTACAAAGGGTATTCGCCTTTTGCTCTATATTCAAAGACCTAGTCTTAACGGTTAAATTACGGGACACTTTAACCAGAACAATTAAATCTCACGTCTCACTTAACACCTAAACGAAGCCTAGAAATCCTTTGTACGACACAGCTTTCTACTTAAAATCTAGAGTATGACATGGGTTTTTCAAGTCGAAGTCGAAGTTTCTTATTTATTTGTTATTAGGTATTAGTATTTATGCAAACGTTTTTTTTTATTTTTTTATTTTAACTATGCTAAATGTTAAAGACAAAGTCTAACTATAATATAGTAAAAACGATAGTTGCTTGAATATATTTCGGGCAGTACATTTGGCAAAAAAATTAATCAAAACTCTTATAAACGTAAATAGAACAAAAACGAATTAGATCGCAACGAGAAAGCAACAAATAAATAATCCAGTTCAGGCGACTCGTCACAAATCAATGTAATTCCCATCAACTTGACGAGCAGTTTATCTAATCGAAATGTCTGTTCGGGGGTTGATTCCGTCACGCGTCTCCAGAGGCTGTGAATCATTGGAGTCACCTAAAATTAATGTTTCTAGTTTAGGGCTATTATTAAGATGGAAGATTAAACGGTATAAATAGTATGTACTGTAGGATATCTCAGGGAAAACCAGCATCATGTTTCCAAACTTATATTTTAACTAGATTTAGTTACAATTTATTAGAAAACACTTATTTTCAACATTTTCTTATTTCTTTGCTCCAGTTGAAAATTACGCATCGTATCCACCCATGTCAAACCCCGCCGACCAATCCTCTCTTTTGTTTATTTATTAATTCTATTTTTAATTGTATTTTTATTATTTTTTTCGGCCTGGCCATTCTCGTCATTTTCAACTGCTTGATTTATGAAGGTATCATAATTTGTGGGTTCGTGTCGTCAGGCCGGTATAGGTAATAAATTAAACTATTTTATTATATATTAAAATAACGAAGCCTACAGCACGAAGAGAATAAACATGCATTTGGTAGTTTGACATACGGTAGAAAAACATGGATAAAAAGACGACAGTAAAAATAGCTGGTAATATTTTTACAATATTGTTGCTGTTGTAATTGAATAGGTATATTGAAAAATTAATTGAATTGCTGTAGTTGAATATATTTTTTGTATTTTGAAACCGCTTGCTTTTTTGTAGTTTAAACATTCTCATGTTTTTTCTGACAGTTTTTTTTTTATTTTACATGAACCCAAGCTCTACATAAAAGCTCCCTGAATGTTAATTTTCCGTAACCAACGTAACTAATCTCCAAATAGCCCCTATTTCGTAGTAACTGTCCGCGTGACGTCAAACGGCTGTGGAACAATAATTCCGCACAGGAAAGCCGCTAACAGCGTTACCGCCACAGCGCCTCAGACGGAAGTTGCGACAAACAGTTCCCCTTGCTGTTAACTATGTTCACTGTTAAATATCCGTAAATATTATTTTGTTTCATATGAAGATTGGCTATTATTTTCTTATCTACTGCGAAAGATATACTAAAAAAACAATAAACAGTAATAGGGATATTAATCAGGACTTTCCGTGTATTGTTATTTTATTTTTATTCTCAGTATAACACTCTAATTTTGTCTGTAAATAGATAATTATACCGATTAGCTTACAGATACATATTAGCTTATACCATTTTGCTTTAATAGTGCTAGCAATATGGACGACCAGGGAACAACTCTGTCTCACAGATGCGTTATTGAAGAAATTAATAATTAAAAATACAGTTATATCCTTCTATCAATTACGATATGATCCCTATTGACTCGGTTTGAAATCAAACTAATAGTTCCGATTCAAATGGCCACTACTGTTAGCAACATTGTTGGTTCAGATTTTCACGAGATTCCGACCGCCACTTCTTTTGTAACTGAATAAACACTGAACAGTTTTACAATGATTGCTGCCTTTAGTGACGACGTACTAAAGTCCTATGTTAGTTTTTAAGGGTGAAAATGCGCTATTTTTGTATAACTTCTGTAGGTTATCGGTACTCTTTATAAAATTCAATTTATCTTTTAAATAATTAGGATAGGTGAGATACTAAAAATAACGAATATTAGGCATCTTACAATCATATATTTACAGAATATCATTTAAGGGAAGAATATAATATTATATGTCATTTGTCAGACAATAACAACGGTTACCATGGCAACAAACGTACTTACATTTTTTCGTAAAGCATTCGTAAAATATTGTATGAACTTTTTGCTTTTAGATTTTACTTTCATTAACAAGTTTAACGTTTAATGTTTTCGATAAACAGCAAAAAAGTCTATGGCAGCAGGGATGTTATCATGCTTAATGCTATTAATCAGATGGACTGGTAAATACATCTATTTTTATCCAATTTTGTCGTCTATAATTAAGCGTCAAAGGCTTGCTCGCATTCACGAAATAACTTAATTATATGTAGAGGACACTGTATGTACTTACTACATGGGCTACATTAATTTCTCTTGCGAAGAATATGAAATGTCTAGTTAAGATTATCTATAGCATTGGGTTTTCCGCTTTTTTTACAGTAAAGCATTCGAAACGTCGGAAAACAAAAATCAAAATAAATCCGGGAAAAAAACCGAAAAGATAGTTTTATTTAAAATGTAAAAATATTCTCGTAAATCTAAGAAAGTATTGTTAACCAAGCTTTATTTTTTATCTGTCGATTAGTTTTAGGGATAATGTATAATATGCACAGTTCCTTTACGCACTTTGGTATCACGTTACTCCCTGAGATATGAAAGGTGGGTACGTAGAGAAAACGGAATAGATAGGCTTAGAACAGATCGCAGTAGAACGAGTATTGCTAACTTACGCAAGTATTCTGTTAGAAAGCACTATATCCTAATAGGGAATATGCGTGTGATTTAAATTAAGGTTTTTTTTATAATCTTTATTGTTTTTAATTTAAGCCATGTAAGTTAATATTTTTTAATGTTATTTCTTTTTGATTAAGAAAATAATTATTAAAAAGTGCAAATATAGGTCGGACGGAAATTCAAAGTAGTTGAAACGCACGCCATTGGTCAGACCGAATATGAAGTCAGAGTATTATCATAACAGAGCGAGTAGCGATTTTATCGCTACAAATTCAGTCTTCATTTCTCTGTGTATATCATACTGTGACGTCACGCCAAGCTTGCGGAATGACGGGCGTTTAAAGTATCCGTGTCAGTATGATATTTTTAATTTTTTTTATACTAAATTTTAGTTTTTTGGAGCTGGATACTTTTTTTACAATTATATAATGATTTTTGTTATGTTAACTATTGTATAAAAAATTTAAAAAATCACGCATATTCCCTATTAGGTAAACTATAACCCCTTCATGCTTACAAGAGCAAAACTCTATTACACAAAAAAATGTTTTGGATTAAATAGAAATGAACACGAGAGAAGATGCAGGTCGAAGGTAGTCTGTATTTAGCGAATAGATGGATTATTTACATCCGAACTGATAATGTAATCAGCGTATAATCTATTTGCGCGGTTTGATCGATTGCCGTTTTACGCTATTAATCTATCTCAATGGTTGCGTATATACATAACAAGTATACAAAAACGTTTGTTATCCAATTACATATAACAAAACTAATTAAAACATGTTTACGTTCTATTATGACAACATATTGAGTGTAAAGCGATTGGCGATATGGAAGATTAGAAGGTACATTTACGTAATATGATTCTTGTATGTGTGTTTGTATGTATGCAATTCATCTACCTTCAGTTAATATTATAACATGAAGATAGCGCTTCCCGATTTTGAAGCTGTCTATACATATAATAAAACAGTAAATATCAGAGGAGAGGAGGAGGGAAATAGAATGAATCCAATTTTTTTTCAATTTCTTTGTTTTGTAATAAGAGTATACCTAAATAGTTAAACTTAAAACTGAAAGAAGATATTCAAGTTTATTATGAATTTTTATTAGGTATATCTTGGAAAATGCAGAGCAACAGCTTTAGTTACTAAGTTAGTATCTACAAAACTTTTTAGTGATAGTATATTTAGACTGCTCATCAAACCCCCCCCCCCCCCCCCCTCCATTTAAAAATATAACACACGGCTGCGTTCCAGCTCGTACTAAACTTGTGCCACTAAGTTTTGTTTTTATTGTACCTATACAATGCATTTTTTACTACGCAAGTCGTACTTTATTATGGAATATTGCTGAGTTATATAAACAACAAGCACGACAATATCTATGTATCAACTTCGATATTGGATCAAGAGCAAAAATGTCTACTATGGCGAAGTCATGGGTAAATTCTAATTTAAAATATATTTACAGAAAATAAACAAAAGTATTCAGTTGAAAGGCAAGTTATTACATTTCTTAGGTGATGAAAACATTTTTACAAAGAGTTATAAATAAAATAAACAAAGGATGCACTGTAAGAATAGCCATTCGTTAACGAATGAAATCAGATTTTCGCCGTTTACTTAATTCAACTCCGCTGTTAACAAACAAACATCTACAAATACAATTTGGTCTCTTTGTTCTGTTGCTTCACACCAGCACTGCTATTTGAGATAAGTTTTTAAAGTACACCTCAAAAAAGTTAATGTGTAAAAAACATTTGAAACGTATTTGTTTTTAGCTTATGTTATCTGATCTGCAGCTTAACTGCGCGCTAGTGACTTGTTAGATGCTGCTTAAACAAACAAAATTAGGAAATGATTGCTTATTTGGTATTCAGACATAGATATCAAGATGAACTGGTCTAAATATTTCATATATGATTTTGCTATGGATATTATAAAGAGGAAAGATTTGATTGTTTGTTTGTTTGCACCGAAAAGGCTCCGAAACCACTGAACCGATTAAGATGAAATTTGATAAGAAGATAGTTTGATACCCTGGGAAAGGTATAGGTTAGTTTTTATCCCAGAAATCATCCCTTAATGGGGTGAAAATGCGGATGAAAGTTTGTACGGGGAATCAACCTAGGGATGAAACCGAGCGAAGTGAGGGTGAGTCGTTAGTTAAATATATTATATCATAAACTCTTATAATTTTACAATTCATGTTTTGCAATACGTGACTGTTAATGACATATTTCGCTACGAATTTTTGCGGTTGACCGTACAATTTACCCCCTGGTTCAAATTATACATATATATATATTTTATTTTAAAACTTTAAGCACGACTTTCTCATTTATGTAGTTAATATTATAAAATTGAGAAAATGATAATTTCAATTAACGAATTTAATAAACTTACAACGTATAGAAAAATCTTGTCATTATAGTCATATAGTTCAATTTTTTTTAACTGCCTCGGTGGTGTAGTGGCTAGCGTGTACGGCTTCACATCCGGAGGTCCTGGGTTCGAGTCCCGGGTCGTTTCAAGTTTAGTAATTAAGTCTTACTGTTTAGTAAAACTCAGTAACAACCCGGAGATGGGAAGTCGGTGGTGTTGCACCCCCGTGCTTCGGAGAGCACATAAAGCCGTCGATTCTACGCTTTAACTCTCACCGGTCGTGTCGAGTAATCGTCCCACCGAAGTATAAGAGTGATGGAAAAGAGAGCACTTGTGTCTGTGCGCACACTTGTGCACTATAATATCTCTTGCGCATATGGCTAGTCCACATTACATTGGCCGCTGTGGCCGAAATTGGTCGAGAGAACATTATTATAGTTTAATTTTACTACAAAATTATATTAGCAGTTAATATTTTTAACATTATTTCCTATATACAATAGAGTTCTTGTAAACTAAGAAATCAATGATTTTCAATTTTAACTAAAAAATTTATTTACTAATAAATAATATGTACAAAATGACTGTTGGATTTGTCCGTGTTTGTGGATAATTAATGAACAATTTGTAAAATGTACCTCATAAAGCAAAAATTTACATGTGAGAGGCTGATTATATTTTTATCCTGGCTTGACAAGTCTTTCTGTGGAATATTATTGTATTGTAAAAAAAATACTAAAAGTTACGCGAGATGGCTAGGCGGGGTTCAAGGCAGTTGAATTGACGACCTCATTTCTCTACTTTTTCTTTTATTATTTTTACTTGGTTTAGAACGCTACTGAATGTTGCGTGTTTACGAGTCCTTGTAACTATTTATAAAACATATGAAGGTCTCATTTAACGTTTTCAGAGAGAAAATATTAAAGTGTTAAGTATTGTGATACGTACTTTATTTTACGACAGATGTAATCCTACTATTTATTTTACACATTTATAATATCTAGCGACCTCGCCCTCGCTTCGCCCGGGCTCATCCTTAGGTACGCTTTAACGGTTAGTATGGAATAGATAGACTATGTATTATTATGTACACAGGTATGACGAGTTGTTGTTGGTTGTATTATAATGTGTTTTCCCTTAGTAATGAGATAATCTCCCCCGGTATAAAATCTATCACTGTCCAGCTTCACACAAAAAATCTCGCCTATCTGTTTCGACGTGAAAGAAAGACAGACAAACAAACAAAACACACTTTCACATTTATAATATTAGTATGTATTGTAATGATAAATATGGAAGTATGGATATGAAAGACGAAAGATTCTATTTAAGTATAACCATTATTTTTTTTCATTTAAAAAAATACATCATTAGAGTATATATTTATGTAAAATGTACATATTTCATTTAATGGGTTGAAATTTTATTGTGCGTTTATACATACATCTGCATAGTTTGTAGGTTAAGAAAAATCAAACCAAAATACCGATAATGGAAAGTTAACGTTATTTAGTTATATCAAATTAATCCAAATCGTAAGATATATACTTTGTCCAAATAGACCTTAACAAACATTTTGGAATCGTCAATTTTTAATTACAAGAAATTGACGAGCGGGTATGTCAGACGCTCTAGTCGCAATCCAGCTCTCGCGAGCGCCAACAGTACCTACACGAATTAAGCTCGAAATAAATTATATTGAAAAAGAGAAAAATTTGTCTATCTGTTGGGTATGGACTTCGCCAAATTGGTCCAAATCGAGCCATGTTTAAAAGTTAATATTGAAGCTTTGCCTAATATAAATTTTACTTTGGGGTGATTCTGTCACGCAAATGTTTTTATTTTCTATGCCATATTTAATAAATAATATAATCCTTTCAAAACTTACCTGTCCTAACCTCGCATCAGAAGTGACTGTGTACACGCCGCATTCAGCCACATCTTCTGGTTTGTCTGAAGGCGGAGTTCGTCGCCAACACGCAGCGCACACCGCCACCAGTACTCCACATAATGTTGCACTGATAAACAATTATAATTTTTATATAAGTATTCAATTTGACAACATTACTATATTATTACATGTATATAATTTTGTAAGATATAAACTAAGGCCAAAAATTAGTGCAATTTCAAATAGATACAAAATGACTTACTAATAATGACTATTCATTTCTATCTTCTATTTAAAAAAAACTTTAGAAAATAGCATCGAAAGAAGGTTCGTATTTATTCATGGTATTAATTTCAATACATTTATAGAGTTTAAAATGAAGCTACATGCAACTTGGACAACGATTTTCCGGCTCTGAAAATGCAAATAAGCTTTCAATGCCCAAATTCCTGAATTTCAACTGTTTGTTGAACTATGATATATAGTCTCAACATAAACAAACATTTATATATTGGTCCATACATATAAAATGTCATAGTCTGACTGACTGGCCCAGAATAAACCACTGAACTCAGAGATCATCCATACTGATATTGATAAAAATGATATTTTGTTTTCAACCACTATGGGGCTGAAAAAATTCCATCATATATGGCATATGTAAATATGTATGTTAAACTTAAATACATGCTGACATTTTTGCCCCAACTTGTTCTGTTTAAAAAATCATGACAGCCACGTTGAATTTCGTGATCAACGTTTTATTCTCACAATGAACGTTATCGGTCTTTAAGCCTAACATATATAAATAAAAAATAGAGGATGCCCGGTATGCATGTTGTGCAATTTTGATAAAAGATAACAAAATTTTGCGCCACATATCTTATCAGGTTATATGATATATTCCATGAAATACATTTCATCATTATTAGATATACAGAACACGAATATAGTACTTTATAAATGTCAAACGGTGCCTGTTTGTATATCCGATAATCGTGTAATATCGTTGAACCGATTAAATTCAAATGCCATGTAGACAGATTGAGTAAGATTACAGTCGTATGTACATTCGTATTGTCTTTGTACATTAAAACTATTTAACTTGTTTCATAGCTTTCCATTTAAAGGAAGTTAGTTTGCTTTTAAAAGATATTTTACTTTGATTTATTTCATTCCCTGTGATTATAAAATGGCGGTAGATATTTAAGGATATAAAATATTTATAGTTCAGAAGAAAAACTAAATAATTAATTATAGAGACACTAGTATTATGCGTATTCTAAAACCAAACTTTCAATAAATAATATTAAAAATGCCAATATAAACTTGCCTTGTCATCCGTCTTTTCCCGTTCAAACAACAGATGAAACGATTTTGATGATATATAGAATAGGGATAAGTACTTTGTTTCTTAAAACATACTGATACACAACACTTCTTATGTTAAAATGGAAAAAAAAAGACTGATATGGAATTTATTTATACATAGCGACTCACCCTCGCTTCGCTTCGGGTTCGTCCCTAGACAAAAACAAATCTATCCCATGGGAACCGTACATTTTTCCGGGATGATATATAGCCTATAGCCTTCCTCAGTTAACGGGCTGTCTAATGCAAAAAGATTTTTTCAGATCGGATAAGTAGTTCCTGAGATTAGCGCGTTCAACCAAATAAACAAACAAACAAACCCTTCAGCTTTATAATATTAGAAAATATAGGTACTTGAAATTAGAAAAATAGTTATTATTATTTTTGCATGGAAATGAAATTGAATAAAAGCATTCGAATGAAATAAAAACAGTGGTCGCGGGTGATACATCGAATGTTAAATAATATTTTTATTTTAAGATAAAATAAAGTTACATAAGCCGTGTAAAATGTTGTTACCAACCCTGCACCAATCTACTTAGAGGAGTAATTTATTTACTTCTTATTTACTTCCGTGTAAAAGCGTCTGAGAATATACCTAGGTATATATAACTCTTAAAGACGTGATTTTCTAGATTATACGGGACGTGACAAAAATATTCTCTTTTAAGGAGTTTTAGTTATTCACAGCGTTAAAATCTGGGGTAAGATTTGTTTTATATAATATCATAATCTCGGCCCTATTATACCTACTGGCTTATCAGGATTACAATTGATAGCGTTTTAAGAGATCAGACGTGTACCTTTTTTTGACCTTCTTTATAAAGGAAGAGATGCTCAATTCGGGTACTTTTCAAGTTTATATTTGTAGTCATAATATATTTGCCAATTATGTGCCGGTTTTCATGTTCATTTTTTAATGAATAGATTATGCTTCAAGAACCCGACCCGAAGGCCCCCACCATATAAATTTCATATAAAATTCCACACCTAATGTTGGAACTAATACTGCCATAAAATAACTTGTATTTTTATGTAGATTTTACGTTTTAATTAAAAAGTTATTATTTAAGCTGAACTTTCTCTATTAGTACTCTATTTAATTCTGTTAATATTTGCTTTTGTGTAGAAACATATAATATACACATATATGTATGTATATATAAACCCCACAAAGCAAAATGACTGTGCAGTTAGTCTCAACTGTACGCAATATTTTATTCCATTCTAATTTTTGAAAACCCTTATTAATAGAGTTTTCCTCGCATTTTATCACAGCCTTAATCACCCTTATTCGGTTCACCGCACAAACTGTGAACTACGCGTGGACCCTGCCATTCATGGTACTTTTAGTATATGTTTTAAGCTATTTGTATATTAAGTTGTAGTCATGTAGTGAACGCTAAATGAATATAATATGAGCATATTAATATTTGATTTGATTCTTTAAATATTCAATTTCATTTATGAACTAGAATTTGATTTTTTACAAAATATTTTTTTGTTACTTAGAAGATTGCTGGCAAAAAATAATTTTGACAATTATGATTTTTTTCTTTGCCTATTTAATCAGTAGGTACATTTATTGGATTGCCGAGTGGGCTTAGGTTTTTTCTAAGCTGTGGAAAGAACATTATTAAACAGTGTTGTTTTAATTTATAGCGCAAAGCATGTAAATAATGTGGATATTCCCATACTTCATCGAATACTACGATTTTCATATTATTAAATCAAAAATTCTTTCCGAAATTTCTTCGTAACTTCTTCAAGAGCTCGCCTCTAGTCCTTAAGCCCATCAATTGATATTCATCTTGGTAAAGGTCGCGAAGTTAAGCGGCTAATAATGGAGGAACTTAACCTTTTCACCTTTTTACGAACTCCCGTGGAGATGTTTATCTTTTTGAGCATTTTGTAAGGGAAAAAACATGATCTACGAGACCTAATGAGATAGTGATTAACGTTTAAAGATGCCAGTATAATATATATATTTATATTTTCGATAGAATCTAAAGTAGATGAAGAGTTAGTTTTCTATTTTATTTATCCTTACTAATATTATAAATCGTGACTTTCACATTGTTTGTTGGTTTGTCAGTCTTTCAGAGGAACGGAGGTGATGATTGCCATACCAACGTTTCACCACGGTACATTGAGTCGTTACCATGGAATTAGACTCATCAGTGCGTTACTAAGTAACTATATTATATATGTACACCTTTATGCTTATATGCTACCTATAGCTTTTACAATGCTACCGTCACTTAAAATTGTAATACACATGGCTATTCACAAATAATTGACTAATAGTCCTATGAGCTACGTAAAATTTTAAGGTACAATACACATTCGTAATTCATATGAATTACTTTTATTGGAATATGGCATAATTTCAAGTAGTTCAGTTGTTATTTATCTATTGCTAACCAATTGTCATTATGTGATTTTTTTTCTTTGTTCGGTAAGTACACCATTTTGTGAAACGTTATAATGTGCAACAAAAATGGCTCAATTTATATGGTAATAATATATGGACATTAAGAGTTAAGATTGTGGTGTCTATCCATATTTGTCGTATAATAGTTATATCAATTTGTGAATTCAAGGAATCAACGATATATTTTTTTGCATTAATAAATATTAATTAAATATGTTGGGACATTAACACACAGCACCATCTAGTTCCATGGTAAGTTACACATACATAACTTTTAATACATACACATTAGAAAAATGATGCATTATACATATGAACCCATGACTGGAGTACAAACGTTCGTGTTCATCACATTAATGAATGCCCCTAGCGGGACTCTAACCCGCAACTGCTGGCACAGCAAATAGGGTTACTACAAACTGAGCCAAACGCGTCGCCATAAATTAACTATTTAATATTTATAAATCACTAACTAACATTAAATTAGTTTTGTAAGAGGAAGCAAGAAAATTATTAATTACTTACAGTGTTTGTTAAATTACTTTGATTAAAATATTTCGTGACCTACATGTTAATAATCTAAGCAAATATGATTATACAATGTCTTTACACGTGCAGTTAAAAGCCTTCGTGAGAGCAGAGTTCCCTTAGAAATTTCAGCAGTTCAATAACTTCTGGTAAGCATTATTGGTAACTTGCTCGAACCTACAACCTACATAGGTTTGTTACAAAATTAAGCTACTAATTTGGACCAAATTGAATAACTATCAACAATGGGCTATCAATATGATTTAAATGTCACGCAATTTTAATAATTTGTGCATTTTGATGAATGTATTGTTCAGTACATTTTGCACATCAACATGGTATTCGGAAAGTTAGTCTTATTATGTACGTATAATAAAAAAAGCTATATTATAAAGTACCATTAATCTGCCCTCGCTTTGTTTGTGAAATTCACCTGATGTACCGGCTTATCTTGCCTACATGACTTTTTCTATAAACTGATCGAAAAAAACAACGCCGATTCTTTGCAACCATGTAGTGTTTTTTTATTCTATGTAAGAAAATATCTAAGGTTTTAAAATTATTATTAGTTATATACGTATAGGAAAAATTATATAGTGTATATTATATTTCTTCTATTTTGGGCTTACTTTATGGAATGCTAGCAACTTCGTCCCTAGGTTGGTTCCCCATACAAACTTTCATCCCCATTTTCACCCCCTTAAGTGGTGATTTCCGGGATAAATACCATCCTGCCTCTCCCAGGGTCTCAAACTATATTATTATCAAATTTCATTTAAATCGGTCCAGTGTTTCGAAGCTTATTTGGTACAAACAAACAAACAAAAACATCTTTTTTCTTTATAATATTAGTATAGATTTTAAAATACATACATATATATATGCAGAAACACTAAAAAACTTTATCTTATACTCGCTGCATAAAATGCCTGCGTGTAAACTCGGTCTTGTGACTTACCATAGTTTCTGTACGCCAACTTCAGTTGGCCTCAAAGGGTCTTTTGATCTCATAAAAAATAGGACCGTTTGGCAACAAAAAATATTTCGAGTTGATTAAACGCTTTCCGTAAAAAAAGTGTGGGAAAAGATTTTGGCGATTTCTGTCATTTCTAGTACTCATACCTTAAATGGTCCCATAGAATCTTTTGATCCCTACATGAAATAGGATCGATTGACATAAAAAAAATTTTTTTGGTATTTTAGCATTTTTCTCGCTGACTGTAATTTTTTTCCAAAATCTGTAAATGCAGTTTAGAATATCTCAAAAAGTTATGGATGGTCTCCTAGGAACGTTTTCCTGTAACTATAACAGTTAAGGTACCTGCCCTTACTGTCCCGTCTCAAAAATCCACCCTGTATATATACATATATGTAATTAAAGTGTATATGGGATTTCAACATAGATACCATTGAGTTCATTACTTTATTTACAGGATACGAAAGCCTAAACAAGTAATAAACTTACAAATTTGATTTTAACATGACATTTAAAAGCGAGTAAAGGTTGTGGGCGAGTGGGGTGCGCGAAATAGGCTACTTTTTATGTCGGGAAAGAGAAAAACATTGGTAAAAAAAGAACGGCTTAAAAGCTTTTAATTAGTGGATAAAGGGCGCGGTGAAGTGAGGAAGGCTATTTTTAACTGTCGTTTAATGTAGTAAAGCGGATCTGCGGAACGGAAGTTAACGATTTAACTTAAAATAAACTGTATTTATCTACCTTCAAATTATTTCACACGAATAGGTATAACGAAATTATATAAGCAATACCAATACTTTGAAACTACGATCGAGTAATCTCCAATGATTCGAGCTTTGAGTTAAACTAAGCAAGTTTATTTAGTTACTGACCGCATGCATTTAAGCGTTAAGTACAAGATTAATTTTCATGTGAGCGAAAATCATTTATGTGAACATTCTAATTGTAAAAGAGATTGATATATTAATTTCCAATTAAAGACTTGTTTTCATATAATGATTGTATAATAATGAAAATGAGAAAGCGGAATGAAATTATTTTGTCATACATCTCGATTTTTTATTCGTTCTTAAGGTCTAATCTGTAATTTATGTTTTGATGATTTGACACGTTTAGCTCAGTTTGTAGTGACCCTACTTGATGTGCCAGCAGTCGCAGGTTCGAGTCCCGCTGGGTGCATTCATTTGTCTAATGAGCACGAATGTTTATACTTCAGTCATGGGTGTTTATATTTATAACATGTATGAATTTAAAGTTATATATGTGTAGTGTATCAACTATGTATATATATATATATATATGTATATATATATATGTATATATATATATATATATATATATATGTGTGTGTGTGTGTGTGTGTGTGTGTAGTATGGAACTAGATGGTGCTGTGTGGTATGTCCCAGGCATCCTATCTTAGGCATCTAGAGACTCCTTCGAACGAAGCGAGGGTAAGTCACTAGTAGTAGTATAAGTATCGGAGATATTAGTCTGTTTCAATGATTTATCTAGGCACTTCTACTTTACTACAACACTAGTATATTATTAAATCTTATTATAAGCAAAGGATGTTGCAATGATATTAACTGGAATGTTCCTTTTCATTTTGTGCTTTTCTTATATGCAGATATGATTGTTACAATATACAAGTTTCCTGACGTCGAGTCAAGCTCGTATTGGTATCTAAGTGGTAACTTCGTGGCTGCAGGAATCTCAGTCGGAATTAGTGTCAGAAACTTTTGACGAGCTTAATTGATAACTTGCTCTACTCTGGCTATTTGTCTGGTAGCCATCGTGATATTGCATACGAACTATAATAGTTATAATGTTACTTTCTATTAGTTTATTAGTCGTATAATCTACATACATAGGTATGTACTATATATATATATATATATATATATATATATATATATATATATATATATACGTACATCTATATCTATACATATTATAAAATTGTAACTAAGCCGAATCTGTACATTAAATATTTTTTGGAAAATCTTATTGAAATAGACTTTATTATAGATACAGAAGCCAAATCTATAGTTTTTAGAATTTTTGTCTGTCTGTCTGTCTGTCTGTTACCGCATCATGAGAAAACCACTGGACAGATTTTGATGAAATTTGGTATGATGATAGCTGGTTATCCGGGTCAACATATAGGATACTTTTTACTGCGGCAAAATATCTCATCTCTGAGCTAAACGTAAGAACGTAACTAGGGACAAACCCGAGCGGAGCGAGGGTGAGTTGCTAGTCTATACATATAATAAAATTGTAACTAAGCCGAATCTGTACATTAAATGTTTTTTGGAAAATCTTATTGAAATTAAATTTATTATCGATACAGAAGCCAAATCTATAGTTTTTAGAATTTTTGTTTGTCTGTCTGTCTGTCTGATACCGCATCACGGGAAAACCACTGGACAGATTTTGATGAAATTTGGTGTGATGATAGCTGGTTATCCGGGTCAACATATAGGATACTTTTTACTGCAGGAAAATATCTCATCTGTGAGCTAAATGTTAAAACTTAATTCTCGATTCTTGATTTTTTTGTGGTGGTTTATTTAAGGGCCGCTAATAATGATAAAATCATGAAAACTAAAACGTAACTATTATTTTAACTAAGTCATATTTTAATAATTTCACTTATTTAGTAAGAAGAGTAGAAGTTCAATAGAGGATGTAGTTAATTTTCATTTTATTGCATCTCAATAGTATTTTGTATATTTTATTACATATATAAAATTGATATAGATAAGTCCTTTATGTATTTTAAAATTGAAGATATTAGCGGAAACGTGTCTTTTACGAGGCATAATTTTTAAAATTCCTGTACATCCGCTGGTTCAGGACATTTCTCAGTTTCATAAATTTTTATTTTTATGCTATAACCATTCGCCATAACATGAGTTATAGCATATGTGTGGCTTTATGGTTGTTTTACAAGCGTCGCATGTCTTCCTTAAAATATTTTGCTTTTATTTAAGATTAAATATGTCGTTTATGAATGTAAATATACGAATGAAGAAGAAGATGAATTGTAATTGCATAAAATATAAATGATTCTTTACTACCTTCATACATACTATATATGTATGTGAATATATATATATATATATATATATATATATATATATATATATATACATAAGCTAAGATCAAGTAGTAGTGGCATTTTTATGTACAAATGAATATTTCTCAACTTGAAAAGCTTTGTTATTATCCACTATTATAGTGGAACCGAAACTTTATTATTGGTTATTTAGTAACTTTCTACTCTCCACAACTATCTCTATATAGAAGTTCTACAGAAACTATTTTTTCTTCAGGCCGTGCGGGGTGTACTTTGTCTATTTAATGGGCTATTGTTAAGTAACTTTTATTTGTATATAATAGCAACTGCTTAACTGACCTTACAAAGAATATATTGACAGTGTAATGAGTGGCCTCTGACGTTTGTGTGACATCTGGTCGGGTGTTATTATAGTAGTGTTTCGCATGAGAGACAGCCGCCACGGCGGCCATTCGCTGTGAGCTACCCATCGCCCAGCCAAGCGGGCTGCGCTGCGCGGCCGCGTTCGCCACCGCCCACCAGCCACACCAGCAGCGCCAGCGAGCCACAACCGCACCGTGCGGCGCCGCCTGCGCGACTGCCGCCACAATCAACCGCGTTCCTTTTTCAAATTCCTTTTTTTTTTAATCAACCAACTGCTTTACAGCCACGGCTTTTCAGCCAGCGTTTTCGGCCGGATCAGCTTGGATTCGAAATCGAACTCTTGAGGCGCATCTGTCGACAATCAAAAATCGTCATTTTATAACAATGAAAACCTTTCACATTGTTTTCATGTGTATTCAAAAAGTTTGCTATTATAAAAGTTCTGAAAATTAGTTTCAGTCTGCTTTATTTCAGGATGAGAAATAAACGTATTTCAATGTAGAGCGACGCGTGATCAAACTGAGAAGCGAGTTAGAAGTTCTTAGGCGTTTTAAAAGAACAACAATAATTCTAATTAAATGGCTTCATTTGAATTCCGCGCTAGTCGCAAATGCTACATGAATACATTTAGCGAATGCCACGACGCTGGAGCGGCAACTTTGCAATATCGCTATTATTAATGATCCGCTAATTAGTCTTTCCACTCTCATATTAAAGACGTGGCTATTAAATATGTTCTTAGTATTCGGAATAGATACGTTGAGAAATTTGAAAGGAAGAGACTTTGTTATCTTTTTTCGATTTAATCCAGAAAATATATGCATGTGTCAAATATTACGATGTATTATATATAATCTTTATATCAAAGATGTTTTTTAAAATATTTTTAGGATGAACATGTTAGTAAGAAAAATCTGCAAATAATAATTTACCCGATAAATGCTTCTGAAAGTACTTAAAAGTTTACGAATAAAGTATATAATATAACCAAATGAACAGATCATTACACCTTTTGCAGTTCAGTCTACACTCTTCGTATTGTAAATTGGCGTTATATACAGTCATATATAATACGTTTCAGCAAAACTTTCGCATTTTAAAGCTTTCTTTAAGGAGATAACGCGAAGTAGATAGACTCTTTAAACATCTGTGGCTTTTATACAGCTATTAGGAAGAAGATTTTCCTTTCTAAAGAAATAGTATTATAAAGATAGTACTTTTCAACGACATTTAGAGTTCGTTTGTGAATGTTTTAATGGATAAAATAAGCGCTGGCTGCTATTCGTCATAGAATTAATTAAATAGACTAAATATAAAGTGTTTGCTTTTCATCTTACTTTTTTTTTCATTTAAAAAGTATTCATTTATACTTTCTTAATTTTCCACGTGTTAATTAAAAAAGCGAGTCATCTAGGTTAGTTTGCGGTCCAAATTAGTAAATATTTGTTTGTCTTTTAGTTTTGTGGTTAACTTCTACATATTGATACTTTAAGTGCATTAAAAAACCTTTTAAAGCTCAACTCTCTCCCGTGACCATGATTGCTGTAAAGCAATCGAAACGCCGGGAACCAAAAATCAAAATATATCCGCGAAATAATCCGAAAAGATAGTTCTATTTAAAATATCAAATATTCCCGTAAATCTAAGAAAGCTCAACTTATTCACTTGGTAACTTACTATCTATTAACAGAAATGTATGGTGGGTGAGTTTTCGTCATAATATAGAAAAAAATATAAATTATATAAAAATCTTTCACTTCTTTACTTAATTTACTCCCTCCATATTTAGATAGTAAAAAGATTTTTTTAAAGCGTATATTATATTTCACAGACCGTTTTCAATAATAAGACTACTCAAGTAGAGCTTATCATTATTAATAATAAATGAGCAATAATTCACCTATTATTTCGATTTTTAATTGAATTTTATAATATAATCAAAAAAGCTGTACCTGCAAAAAACATACATTCACATACACGTAAAACTCGGTAAAACTTTTAATATCACGTCCATTAATATCAAAATACAAAACACAAAGCGTACGCGGCAAACTTTCAGCGGGCGAGAATACGTCCCGCTCCTTTCACTACCGGGGCCCGAGTGACACTCGCCACCCACACCCCTAACTACCAAACGCCAACATTCCAAATGTGATACCAACCCCTATCTATCAAATCTACGTATAAGTGACTGGGTCACAGAAATAGATAGGCGGAAACTAAAAATAACTTCTGCAAATAAATATTATAATAATATTGATGTTATTAAAGGTTAAATTGTTATGGTTTATATTAATAACTATGTAGTGGAAAACAACAACAAATCTATTCCGCGGGAATCGTACATTTTTCCGGGATAAAAAGTAGCCTACGTGTTATTTATATGATGTATGAGCTATATTAATTGTAGACTAAAATCCATTCAGTAGTTTTTACGTGAAAAAGTAACAAACATCCATACATCCAGACATTCACACATCCTCATAAAACTTTCGCATTTATGATATAATATAAGTATCGAGTACAGATTTAAAATATTCAAGACATGGTCTTGAACGTTTAATTAATTTATTCACTAACTTATGTTATACCTCAATGGCTAAAAAGTACGCGAAGCCTTGATTGAAACTAGTATTCAAATGTAACCTTGAAAACGGGAGCTTTTGTGAAGTTTTATTTCCGGATCGGAGTGCCAAAATTGAATAAGTTGGGCTATGGATGATTCGAAAATGGGTGAGTACAAAAACTGAGACTGGCTGTAGTATGGACTTTCGCGTTCATTTAACGTTGAAAACTTTTATGCGGATATTTTATTTGATTTGTCCGTTATACAGTTTGTGAAACTGAATAAATCCAATTAGATAGAGGTTTCTTTGGTGTTTGTTTCCCCGCTTAAAATGTACTGACAATTTTGAAATTTATTGCTATGTTTTATCTTCTTTTGAATGGCTTATTTAGATATGGTGACATAATTTACTATTAAGAAAAAAATTTTTTATTTTTGTTAATTTACATTTTATTAAACAATACTAAGTCCTTAAAATGTTTGAACTTATATGTAGCTGGGTAAAAAATATATAATTTGCACTAATAGGCAATAATCTATGACATATAGACTAAATTTTTTTTTTTAAAAGTACAGCAAAGTTCCAAATATCATATTATAGTATATTGTATTTATTAAAATAAATATAGCATACAATTTTGATAAAATAACCAGTATTTGCAATTGTATGATGTACTAATAGTTTGGATGGTGTTGGTCTAACTCGTGGTTGGCGGCCAGCTTTTGAACTTTGTTGTCACTCCGCCCGTGGCCGTCCCCCACGCCGCAAGGTACGTACGTATTCCTTAATAGCCGATAGTCACGCTATTTTCAACCGTATTCCAAGGCCGTGTGAAGGCTAATGTCTCTCGTGTACACTAATCTAATTTTAATAAATCTTATACCCTATGGTGCAATTTCTAGTTTATTTTGAAAATCATAAATTATTTTTATATACAATGAAGCGTTGATGAGAAAAAGCTTCATATTGACATGCATTGCACGTATAAAAAATAAAATTGTAGAGAATTTTCCGCTTGTTTTGCTTGTGTGAATACGCTTGTTTGGTAATAATGTTTTTTATGATATAGTGCATCTGCATATGAGTTGTTCTTTAGAAAGAGTTCGATAACCACGTGTTTATTAGGAAGTCTTTATACTAGCTAGCTGTGCGCTGTTGTTACAGCGCAAGTAAATGCTATGTCTAGTCTACTCACATTTTTATGTTATTTTTAGTATTTATTGGAAGCTATTACGTATTTATTTAAAGCTCTTCGCGACTTCACGTGCGTTTTTTAAGTTAACATTAAAATTAACTTTATATAAAAAGCTAAGTTTATATTTTAAAATAGACAATAGCTTGCGCCCGATACGCTATAGTTAGTAAAAATAGTTGTGTATAAGTTTAGTCTGTCTACTTCTGTATAGCTTTTACTCTATATCTACAACCGTCAGAGGTAGTGGTCTATCGATACAAACGTACCTAGTATTTGTTACGCTACGGCGAAGGTCGCAGTTACAAATCGCGCTTACAATAAATCTTGATATTGGCCGTATATTTTCGCTTGATGTACATACATACATATGTCTAAATGTTATGTGTTTATTTCACAGATGTCCGCTAACGTAGTAGAGTCTTAAAATGTAAATAATATATTTTGAATTTACTTAAAGACATCGTATGTTATAATGACATCAAATAGATTACGTTTTGTTTGAGTATTTGTATTTTTTTGGCGATAATACTTATACATCACCTCTACCTATGTCAAAGTAAGTTCTATAAAAATTGAAACGTCTACCTACGATACTGTTATTGGTGCTATACATAAATCATCAGTACTCGCTCAGTGTTCGTCTAAAGCCTTTTTTTACTTCTTGTGATCATAAAAATTAATACTTTATTGCAACAAGAGACAAGTTTCTTAAAATGAAATTAGTTCTCTGAGTCGTGTTTATACATATTTCTGTTTTATGTATCTACCCAAATAAAATGTTTCCTAGCTTTCATAAAATAACATATGTTTCAGTATATATATATTTTTATGTACCAATATAACGTTTATTATGTACCAAAGGACGTAACTCTAAGAATATGCATTAAAATTCCATTTCGTATTCATCATAACTGTACTTTTAAAATCAAAGATCTAAAAACGAAAGATAAGTATAGAGATAATTTGTGGTTAATAAAACTTTTTCTTTCTATAAGGTCAATATTAATATTCAATCTGTGCTACGAATTTATCGTATATATGTACCCGATACATAAACAACCGTGCCACCGGTTTTTAGCAAAAAATAGTTAATTTTAGCACATATATATATATATATATATATATATATATATATATATGTGCTAAAATTAACCCTATTATTACCCTCGCTCCGCTCGTGTTCGTCCCTAGTTACATTTTAACATTTAGTATATATTTCTCAAAGATGAGATATTTTTCCGCAGTAAAAAGTATCCTATATGTTGACCCGGATAACCAGTTATCATCATACCAAACTTCATCAAAATCTGTCCAGTGCTTTTCTCGTGGTGCGGTCACAGACAGACAGACAATCAAAAACTCTAAAAACTATAGATTCTACTACTACTTCAATAAGACCATTTCAATAATACTTTCCAAAAAATATTTAATGTACAGATTCGTCCTACTTAGAATTTTATTATATATATAGATTAACGAGTTTACAAGAACAATAATTTAAAATTTTCCTCCTGTGATAAAGGACTATTTCTCAAGACTTTTTGCGCGCTATTGTGAGGAGTCCGAACTCATTTATTTGACGAGTGACATCATATTTTGACATTTTCTTTCCCTTAAATTGAGTTATTTTTTGTACATTTTTTTTGTGTAGAAATAAATGCGGCTAAAATTGTTCTTCGTGTTTTTGTAGTTTAGTAAAAATCATATCACTCATATGGTTGAGCACGTTAAATCATAGTTTGATTCAAATGTTATGTAAAATTGGATTTCTTCATACTTTATTTATGAATATATTAAATTACTCTATCAATGACATATAAATTTTAAATAATAAAAAAAACCATTGTTAAAACATGATATTTTGTCCGTAAAAACCGCTCTTCTCATGTCGACTTCTGTCAAATGCAGCCTTCCGTTTGATGTCCCAATCATTTTTGTAACTACTAGCTTTGTTGCACAACTTTATATTTTTTAAGAAACAAATTAACAAAATATCGAGTATCATACGAGTATCATCTTATATCACCTTACTTGTTACTGAAAACGAAACTTTAGTACTCTTTATAAGTATTTAAATTATTATTGGAAAGGTTTCTGTATACCTACTGGCAAATGACAGCTTCTACAAGTGGCACAAAGTGAAAGAACGAACGAATGAATCCACTTCAGTCAATTTATTTGTTAATAATCGCCATTCATACAAGTTGCCATATAAATATAATATAGATACTATAATAGAAATACAATTGCAATTTTAGGTATTTTCACTTTATAGAGATTATATATATATATATATATATATATATATATATATATATATATATATATATTATATATATATTATATATATATATATATATATATATATATATAACATAATAATAAACCGTCTCTAATATCAGAATAACTATTAAAACATCGAAAAAGTTCACAAAAATTAAATTACATGGCTAACGCTGCTATAAGCTATGTATATATAGTTAGTAAACTTATATCTATTTAAAACTTACCCAGAGAAGAACCCAAGCGAAGCGAGGGTCAGTTGCTAGTAAAATATAAAAATTAAAATATATAATGTAGGTGATTCAATTTACAATCAAAAATTTATTTGTACTTTTGTCGATTTGAACCTAAGAAATATACTTTGGAAGCTAAAAGAATCGCTATCGAAACTATTCGATTTCAATGTGAAATCGATTTTGATTATTTATTATTATTTATTTGGAATTTTAAGGTTTTTTTTTAATTGTAGTTAATGATATTGTTTAATATTGCTATGTTTAAATTTATCGTTAATGATCCCAAAGTAAATAATTTTAAGTGATTCTTTAAAGTTTTTATTTCAATATAAAATTGTTATAAAATGGTTAGGTAAATTAAGTAAAGATGAAACTCGATTCGAAAATAGTTATTGCTTTCACTGAAATAAAAAAGTGAGAATGAAAATAAGACTTTAGATAGATTTTATTGAATTCAAGCCACAAAGGCGGTTTTATTAATTACATTATTCCAATATTTTAACCGATTATTCGGATACCCATTAAACTGATATTGTCGCGACACTACCGTAAAGAGCTTATTGACGTAACATTGTAATATCATCAACATAATTTACAATTTAAGATGTTGTTATTAATTTTGTTTTTAATTAGTTTTACGATTTTCAACTTTAGATTATTGTACAGTAATGTTACAAGTAATTATAATTACGAGTATAAATAAAATTAATATTTTTTTTGACATTTTAAGATTTATTATTTGATATCATGTGTACACGTTATAGTCTAGTCAATAAGTGCGTTTTAGGTCAATTTTTTTCAGCAGTCTCGGAAAAATGTGAACGAGGTTTCATTCGATTCGGAATGATATGTAGATGATTTTTGAAAAAAATCAAGTCCCAATTTTTTCATTTGTTTTCATTGTTCAAATTTAATATGTTAAAATAATTTTTATTGATAAAGTGTCTGAAGTAGGTATGGCTTGCGCAAGTCAGAGCAACCGTTTTAGGCCGTATTTTCATCCCTCTGAGAACATTATAAATATTGGTCCTACAGTTCCTGAAGCTCAGACTTTTTTTTAGGAAATTTCCTCTTCTGTTTAATATTTTTTTAGATTTGAAAAATCTCAATTAGCTTTTGAGATATTTTCAAAAAACTAAACCCCCTTTTTTATTTTTAGTTAATTGTTTCAAATTTTTCAATTTTTGCAAGCGGAACTTGATCTTTTTCAAAAATCATCTACATGCCATTCCGAATCGAATGACATCTTGTTCATATTTTTCCGAGACTGCTGAAAAAAGTTGTCCTAAAAGGCACTTGTTGACTAGACTATTCAGTTATTGCGTAGTGAAAAATGCGAAACGGATAAATGTATTTCTTAGATTTGGTAGACTATAGTATAAATATTGTAGGTAATCCGTGTTTTTGAACAAAAGCTGCCTATGTAAAGTTTAAGAAACCGATCGTAGAGTAAGAAGTATATTGACCACAGTTTCATATTGAGAATCGTAGTAACAATGGCCTATCGATACAGATATTTCAATCTCCATGTATTGTGGTCCATTCATCTGCTGCGCCAGGCGAGTGGCGTGTGAGGCCGAATGCTTGCATGAAAATGTAGGATCGGACTCAATAGGAAGCGAGATTCCCGATCTTTCCATACAAAAAATGTATGTATAAAGATTTTGTATTAATTTTAAAAGAGAATTTTCAACATTTATTATGAGAAAAAAATGATATTTTTTAATCGTGAATATGCACCAGTATGCAAATTAAAAGTTTTAAAATAAGCAGGTGGTCAGGATGGGGTACTTTCATAAGACATGGTTAATTGTCTGAATCAACTTATTAAAAGTCAAAAATGTATAAGAAAATATTGAGTATACGTTTAAAATAATGCTGATAATAATGAATATGTTTCTTTTGAAAAAGTTCGGAAATAAAACTAATGAAACATCTTATGTTTCCATTATTTTAATTATTTCAGAAATTAATATTTGTATGACATAAATATACTCATAAAATATTTTCTGAGGTGAATAATTTTGTTTTTTTTTTGTCTGTACAAAACTCTTGGCCATTTAATATTATACTTTTAACTTATACTTGTATCTAAGATATTAAATCAAACAATACTGTAGGTAGGTACCACTATTGAATTATTTGTATATTGAAACTTATTGAATAAATGTTAGCGTACCGTACCGTAGTAACCGTAGCTTTACCACATATTTATAGTTATTACATAGACTTACACAGACTTGCATAGACGGCAGTGGTAGCCCAGTGGTAACGCGCTCGCTTGGGAAACCCAGTGAAGCGAGTTCCAATCCCGAGTCTCGCACCTCTGATATTTACATGTGCGAATCATTTCCAACATGATTACCACTTGTCTTACGATAAAGGAAAACATCGTGAAGAAACTTGCACGTCTGAGAGAACCTAGTAAGTGTTCGAAAGACATATGAAGTCCGCCAATCTACACTTGGCCAGCGTGGTGGACTACGGCCTGATTCCCCTCGTATTGAAGGGAGGCCCGTGCCTAGCAGTAGGACGTTAAGAAGGGCTGAATACATACATACATAGTCTTAATATATTAATAATTACTTAATTAAATTATTAATTCTCTGAGTAATCTGACTGATCTGATCAAACCACAGACGTCAAGCAAATAGTCAATGGTGTTACTGATTTTATGGTTTATTTATTTTTAAAATACACATGAGTGGTAGGTAGTAGGTACAGTATATACGAGTATTCAGTCAATTAATTAATCAATTATTATTATTGAATTGAATAATAATAATAATATGATTGAATGACATAATAAATATTGAATTGAATTAAATAATTTAGTTATTATTAATTATTGAGTCATTTAATATATTCGTAAAGAAATTCAGTAAACGCAAATTCTGACAATGTCATATAGAAGAATTCACATTATCGATTAAAGGCTTATAGGAACTACCTGTCAGTAATGGTGAAGACATCTGATCGATGGCTCTGAATTATTTAGAGAGCTAGCCTATATTCTTTCGGTCAGGGCACGTACAGTTTTGTTATTATTCGTTGTCTCTTATCTATCATTATTGCAGTATTAAACACAGTTTATATCTATGAGGATCTTTCTTGAATTTTTAAACATTTGTTCTAATTTATTACATAGGTATATAAACTATGTTATATACTATGTTTTTGTTGAATTTTTTTTTTAATTTTTTTTTGTATAATTTTTATTTACTCTTAATATCTTTTTCTTTATTGAAGGGTATTTTAACAAAATATAAAATGAACCCAATCAATCAATCAATTAAGTTAAAATTTAGCCGTCGCGTTGGCAAGAGACTTACTCGTATTTATCTAATACACTATAAATATACATATATATTATGTATATACCAAATACATTTTAATATGTTATTTACTTATGTATAAAACGCATGTCGATTAGTCACCTACTACGAAAGATATCATTTTGAACTTGGCCAGCTGTCTGTAGGAGATGCCAGTGGCGTAGAATGTGAGATGCCTAGTGAAAGCGCGGTGTATGCTTTCGATGCTTTGCAAGTGTACGTTATAGTAAGAATTCCAAATTACACTAGCAAACTTGAGACAGCTCCTTTCAAAGGCATTGTAGAAGATAATTTTAGTGTTGCGGGAAAACCCTTTATTATTACGTACGCTTAATAAAACCGAGAAAATGTGCAGCTTTTTAACAATATTGTTTACACATAGGTATGTATGTATGTATTCAGTCCTTTTTAACGTCCCACTGCTGGGCACGGGCCTCCCTACAATACGAGGGGGATCAGGCCATAGTCCACGCTGACTAGGTGCGGGTTGGCGGACTTCACACGTCTGTCGAAAACTTGCTAGATTCTCTCAGACATGCAGGTTTCCTTACGATATTTTCCTTCACCGTAAGGCAAGTGCAATTCGCACATGAAAATATCAGAAGTGCGAGACCCGGGATTTGAACCCGGCTCACTCGGTTTCCCAAGCGAGCGCGTTACCACTGGGCTACACATAGGTATATGATGTAAAAAGTTTTTAAGTGTTTTTACTTTTTATAAATAGTAACTCCTAAGTCCCCGATTTCTGGTAACTCTTGCAATATCGCATTACCAAACAAGTAGTCTGATACAAGCGAATTTTTCTTCCTAATGTATTTTAAATGGAAACCTTTGTGAGCGTTAAGAGTCATACTATTGATGTCGCACCAATCTTTAATTCTATTGACATCTTCTTGGATTAACTTAACATCGTCGCTCATCTTTGTTTTATTTATAAAAAATACTTTTTATGTCAATATATTTCATGGTAATGATGTCATATTTTATAATTAAAAAAGCTAGTAAATAATAAAAATAAAGCTAGTAATTTGAGTACTATTATAAATACGAAAGTTTGTATGCGTGTGTGTATGTATGCACATTTTTTATTCCTTCATTAGCCTACCTAAAGTAACATATAGACTTCTATTAAGAATCTAGTAATAAACCCAAGCAAAGCGAGGCTAAGCCACTAGTCACTAATATAATATAATGTAACAATGATCTTCGCTCGTAAAGCCGGAGCTACTATGTAATAGAGCACTTTAGAAAGATCACGCACACAGAAATTGCCACTATACGCAGCCACCTTCCGACTTTCAGTACTAAAACGTACCGGGCTTACCTCTAAATCTTCTAAAGGAATTTCTTGCTAAGAAATTACATTAGTAATACCTTTTTGTACCAACATTGTGTCCGTTTACTTTGTATGTAATTTTAAGAACATTTTCTCTTACTGTTTAAAGTTTAAAGCATATTACGAGAATTAACAAACATTTTTGTATCAATTTTAAAACATTTGAAATGATAGCCTATTAAAAATTAACGTTTCAGATCTTATACGAAAATAATTTTCTTGTTACTATCTTAAACAAGAAAATTGAAGTAAAACATTTTGTGGAGTAAAAATAAGTTGTTATATTTTGCTGTCCATGTTATTATTATTATTCCTAACATGTGTTAGTTCCCTTGAGACAACCCCATGTGCCGTACCATAACCACTCACCAGTCGCTCTCACCGACCTATGAAACTGTACCACGTCAGTTTATAACTGCACTACTGTATTATACATAACGATGGATCTGTTTGTCCGTTAATTACTTCAGCCACTGAGGCGACTTAATCTTTAATGCACCGTCCACATCATTAAAATTTGCATCGATTGGACTCAAATTTTACACATTTCGTCGAATTTTGTGACCATCAACGCGTTCACGTTCGCGTAATTTAATTCCGATCGCCGTTCAATCTCAAATTTGTATGCGAAATACTATAATTTCATCGCATTATAACTTGGCATCTATTATATAGACACCCTATCTATATTTATAACTCTCGAAAATTGGAAAATCTCACAATATTGTACCAACTTTCGTATTAATAACATTAGGGTTTAAAAAGGTTTTTAATTTAAGCGCTGCTTGTAATATAATTTTAAAATAACCAGGATTAAAGTGGATGAAAATGTTGTACTATAGCTTGACCCGGATAAATGCGCTCAATATTGCATTGGGTAGAGCACTTCATAGTCGCAAAACTTCGGTGACGCGCGCTGCATACTGCATGATCCTCAGTTACTTGCTAAAAACAAAAGATCTTATAAGGTACTCTTGAAATATTAATCTTAGTTACTTTTTACTGCTATCGATGTAATGTTTGGCATAATATGGCTATTTTGGCTTCTGTAATTAAATTTTCATTTTTAACTTAAGGTAACCCGTAACATAGTGTTAATGAATACATTACTTGGATACTTACTCATTCGCGTTTATGTTACTTATTCTAGATAAAACAAAAAATCTAGTCCTTACATCGTAACCTAAGATTATGAATATGTAAATACTGCCAGGTACGTAAGCAATAACATTTTTAAGACTTGACCTTTCTACAGATTTCTGATTTTATGTATTCAGATTTTCTCCAAACAGTAAAATAAAATATTACGTAGGTACATACATATATAAAGAATTGAATGTATGTATTTTGTACCTATTTCTCAGAAATATATTTATTAGGTTCTCCTCCCGTGTCCGCCGCATGATTGAAAAGTGAAAACTATTCAATATTTCCAATCTGGTATAAGAGTTTTCTAAGAACTAATATTTGATAGAAGATGAGATATACTAAATGTTAAAAGTTAATCTTTACGGTGAAGGTAAAATTTTGGTGAAGACTTAACCATACGCTGATAAAATTACATATTTAGTTTAATATTAACTTAATATTTTTAACTTCTATGAGAAAATAATTTTAATTGCCTTTTTCTATAAAACATTTTTTTACACATTTCAAAAAAAGGAAAATTGCAACGCGTCGAGTTGACGCTAAATAAATACGTAAATTGTACAACAGAGGTCCTATATCCTCATAAAGGCTACAAAACATACTTTTAAAGCAATACAGTGCACGCGTTGGCAGTAAAAAACTAACAAACAGCGAACATAGAAAATTATTTCAAATCTCCCTTTATTCTATAAAAAGTTGAACAAAAGCGCACATCTCGTTTCACAGTGTTTTGAATTGCGTTGTCGTAATGAATGAATAAATGTGAATAATGAGACGCTCGTGAAAGGAAAGAAATTGAATTAAATGGATTGCTATTCTACACTGCCACGTTTGATACAACGCGCAAGAGTCGTTCAACTCGCACGATTACATTATGAATTAAAAAAAATATTTCATCTGCGAATATTCTCACTGGAAATTAAAATTCGTTAATCTAATGTATCCATTTATCCTTACTCATTATGCGATCACCGCTTGATAGCACTTTCGGGCCCATAAACACTCTCTTTGTAGAGTATAGAATAGGGCTACTCCATCACCTCCTGTGGGTATCGTAGAAGACGACTAAAGAATCTTAGGGCATCGCACCTTGAGTCGATTGCTCGAAAGCGGGCAAACAACAGCTTTCCAAAATGTTTTTGTCAAAATCAATTAGCAGTATTGACGTACTGCGCCGACCCCATGTAATTTGGGAAATGGGCAGGAAAATGATGAGACGCTTTCTATCTAAAAATCATATTAATTATGTTGTGGTGTAAAGGAGAGACAACTCAAAAAAGCTCACCACTAGTATTTATTATATTTGATTAGATGTAATAAATAGTAACTAGGGATACTAATATTTAAATACGTAGAAAAAATATATGAATTTATTATTTTGTCTCGTATAACCTTTATACGTATTACAAGATTAAAGGGCACCGCAGATCTTTCCTACAGCGTCGAATCAGTCTTGTTAAATGGCGGCTCTCTCGCCAGAAAGCATTATACTTCTGCAAGCCTGTGTTTAGATAGATCGCGTGCCAGAAGTAACTCTGCCATATATAACACGGTACACGGACAAGCCCTCTAAGATCTCACTTACTTGGCCCTATTTTACATGGTCAAAACGTCAACCCAAACATGAACACCGTTCAATGCCATGGAAAAAAATATCAATTTGACTATATTTGTTGAAATCTTCCAGATATAAGTTTTAGGGGTCCCTTTTTATATCTAATAAAACTCAATCTAATATATTTAAACGAGCAATTCTTGTATATTTATTTATTTATTTATACCGGCGATCTCGGATACGGATCTAACATTTTCGCAGAAATTTGGTATGTGGGGGTTTTCGGGGGCGAAAAATCGATCTAGATTAGTCTTATGTTTGGTAAAACGCGTGTTTTCGAATTTTTATGCGGTTTTCTTTCGCATTATTCCACGCAAAATATGGTCGATAATTTCTTACGCTCGGGCATTAGCATCGTGGTCAAGCGGCCGAGGTGCAAGATTGAAAATCACAGGTGTCCGATACAAAGTTTTTACTTTTATTTTTTATTTTTTTGTATTTATTCAAGTTTTTAGTTTTTTTTTTCTATCTAAAAATACGATATAACAAAAAAAGCACTCCGACACAACTCCGAGCAAAGCTCGGTCGCCCAGGTACTGATATTTCAAATGCACAAATTATTGTCAATATTTTTTAAATATCTATTTACGTACGTACGTATAAATAAATTCTTATAAAGTGCCACTCTTAAACACATTAGTGTAAGTAGAAAGTTTATAAATCAAAAGGTGCAAGACAGGCGAGCTGGGTGACCTAAAAGCAACATCTAGGGCGCCTTTTAGCTCGTCTGTCTGCAGAAATAGACACACCGATATCTTGTATCACCGATGCCAATTTTACCCGTCCTTACGTCAACTGGGAGTTGCGAAGGGTATCGCGATGCTTTCTGCTCTTGGTGATAGTAAAATTATGGTATACAAATACATATGTCATAATATGCTTTTAAATACGCTACGTGCGTTACCCAGAATTATTGTAAGACATAAAAAATATTAAAAAAATAGGAGGTATTTAGGCGAGTAGCAAGGAAGTATTTTATTTTAAATGATATTTTCACCAATTGTGAACCGATTTTCATGATTCAATGTTTACCATGTTTCAATCAAATCAATTAAATCAAATATTTTTTATGGCATACCATTATTTTACATTACATATTATCGTGGGCCGTGGCTCATATAATCAAACGTAACACGGAGAAAATAATTTCTTTTAAAAGTGATACGTACAAATTTACACTACCAGCCACCCGCCTTTAAATAAAAACTCTTTAAAATAATTCGTTGAGATTTAAAGGCTTTGGTTATAAATAACCATATGAGCTAAATTAAATACATGTGGAATAATTTTGGAATCACAGTTACATCAATTTTATTTTATAAGTGTCTGTATATCCTTAAAATTAATTGTTTATTTAAATTAAATTCATATGTTCTAAACACTGAAAATCTAAATATTATCAAAAAATACGACGTTTTTACTACATTAGTTTTTATCAAAACTCAAGACTTTATCAGCCGTAGTTGTTGGCCTTCTAAAACAAGTTGCAAATTTAATGATAAAATAATTGGCAGGATGTAATTAATACACGAATAAAAGAAAGAGTTTTCAAATAAAATATTTCAAATTACTTAGTTTAAAGTGAACAGTGACGTAATAAACCGCTACTAATCTTGACTACACGCGTTTTTAGAACTATTTTCCATTTCAACTCAGTCGATAGCTGCCTATTTCTCATAATACGAGTAGTTTACATTAGTGAAAAGTTTCTATTGAACAAATATATTTTATTCCCTAATTCATTTTTAACATCGAAGAAAAAAATACCAACGTTAATTTGAAACTTAACACCAATTATATTTTCTAAATTGTGAAGATTGTGTTTAAAGCCTTCGTTCGATGAGCTCATTTCATCGTTTCTATCCTTTTCTTAGGTAATTTTTACTCTATTACCCTTATTTCTTAAAAAATTACAAGCAGGCACTTTCTTATGTTTTATATGTTTTTCAGGTAATCAAGGAACGATAGAATGAAGTCTTGGGGTGAATCGCTTGGGCGGAATGCCTCGGCGCATTTCTATGGAGTGGGGAGGCTTCGTAGGGCGCTGCTGCTGTTGGCCGCCGCGGCGTGCACCGCTGCCGCCGTGTTGTATTGGCGGCAACAGACCGACGACTCTGCTCATCGACCCGTGCATTCCTTATATGCGTAAGTTTACTGTTTATGCCCTTTTACATTCATACTTTTTACTATGAATCGTAAATATAATAAAATTCTGAGTCAAATCTGTACATTAAATTGCATTTGGAAAATCTTATTGAAATAGTCATTATTATCGATACAGAGGCTGAATCTATAGTTTTTAGGATTTTTTCTGTCTGTCTGTCTGGAAACGCATCACGAGAATACCACTGGACAGATTTTGATGAAACTTGGTATGGTGATAGCTGGTTATCCCGGTCAGCATTTAGGATACTTTTTACTGCGACAAAATATTTCATCTCTGAAAAATCTATACTAACCGTTAAAACGTTCCTAGCGGTGCGAGGATGTGTCGCTAGTTATCGTATAAGATTGCCATCTTTTTATCCTACGTGGATAATACTCTGTAAGAAATATTCAGTCAAAATCTAACAACTGCTACATATTTTATGATGCTCATAATATAAAGATGATCGTTTTTTCTATTTATTTATTATTTTGTCTTTGTTCTTATTTTACGCAATAAAGCAACGGCATATTGCGAAATTACTAGGAACACTTCACATTATATATATGGAAAATATAAATTATTTAAGTTATATAAGTAATAATTAAAAAAGAAATTAAAAAAAACTTATTTTTTATTATATGTAGGTATAGGGTAACCGTAATGGAATGTTATGAAACATTTATTAATATAATATATTAATGATACGTAACGTTATTACGTGATATTTTTACATTTTTGCTATTTAATATTTATATTACAACCCAAAATGCCCGAATCTAAAAAATATAAAATTTATTAATTACAATCATAATTCTTATTACAGAGGCATAGAGCCGCAGTGGACATGGATTTGTCGACACGATCGTTGCGAAAGACTTCTGGCATCCGAAACGAATATACTACAATCTCTCCCCACTTGCAACATGCTGTGTGCGTCCACGCAACTCTGGCCTCAGCCGACCGGCCCGGTGAGCCTCGCCACCGCCGCCACACACGTGCGATCCAACAGTTTCTCTTTACAGATACTAGCATCCCCTTCCCGAGATGTCACAGACCATCTTAATGAGGCGTTTAATTTAATGCGCGACGATTTAAAAACGCTGGAACGAAGCAGTGGCATTGAAAACAGGCGGAGTGACAGCGCTGTACGGGATGTCCTAGTTCGTGTCGCCATCAACGGCAGCGGAGACCCTCGCATGCGACAAGATACAGATGAGAGCTACAAATTGGTGCTACGACCGAGCGGAAAATCTCTCATCGTCGATATAACCGCACACTCGTTTTGTGGAGCTCGCCATGGATTTGAAACGCTGTCACAACTAGTTTGGCTAGATCCTTACGTAGGCTCCCTTCTAGCTCTAGAAGCGGCGACTGTAGAAGACTCTCCTAAATTCCGGTACCGAGGACTTCTTCTAGATACAGCACGAAACTACTTTCCCGTTAGCGACATTCTACGCACAATTGATGCAATGAGCGCGTGCAAAATGAACACTTTTCATTGGCATGTCAGTGATTCCCAATCGTTTCCTTTGAAATTGAACAGTGCACCTCAGTTGGCGCAACACGGTGCGTACGGCCCGGGGGCAATATATACTCCACAAGACGTACGACTCATTGTTAGAAAAGCTCGATTACGTGGTATACGAGTCTTAATAGAGGTAGATGCACCCGCGCATGTCGGCAAAGCCTGGACCTGGGGTCCTGTCGAAGGTCTTGGTCATTTAGCACACTGCGTTGAATTAGAACCATGGAGTACATATTGCGGGGAACCACCATGTGGACAACTAAACCCTCGAAATCCTCATGTGTACGCACTTTTAGAGCGCATTTACGCGGAAATTATTGAATTAACAGGTGTCGATGATATATTTCATCTCGGTGGTGATGAAGTATCAGAACGCTGCTGGGCCCAGTATTTTAATGACACGGACCCTATGGAATTATGGCTTGATTTTACCAAACGTGCAATGCAGTCGTTAGAACGAGCTAATGGAGGCAAGCTTCCCGATTTAACGCTTCTGTGGTCTTCTCGTCTAACTCACACTCCTTATCTGGAACGCCTCGACAAAAAACGGTACGGGATACAAGTGTGGGGCTCGTCACGATGGCCGGAATCACGCGCTGTATTAGACGCAGGTTATCGTTCGATATTGTCCCACGTGGACGCTTGGTATTTGGACTGCGGGTTCGGTTCCTGGCGAGACAGTTCCGACGGACACTGCGGACCGTATCGGTCGTGGCAGCAAATATACGAACATAGACCCTGGTTTGAAGAGATGCCCGCGTTAGCTACAGGGATGGAACCGTGGAGGATTGAAGGGGGCGCTGCCTGTCAATGGACTGAACAGTTGGGCACAGGAGGCTTAGACGCCAGAGTGTGGCCTCGAACAGCGGCTCTCGCGGAACGTTTGTGGTCAGATCGTTTAGATGGAGCCACCGCAGACGTTTACCTTAGACTCGACACACAACGATCTCGCTTAGTCGCTAAAGGAATACAAGCAGCCCCCCTCTGGCCTCGATGGTGCTCTCACAACCCACACGCCTGCCTTTAACCGATACAATCATCTTGGAGGTAAATTATGTAGTTATTAACACGTTAGTTGTTTGCGTTAGCTGTCTCAAAGAGCTCATCCTTATTTAGCTTTGATTGTTTCTGTAGTTCGTAGTAGTGAAAATGTTAAAGACATAATACCTAACTTTTAATTTATATATAATTTAAACCGATGATATTTCTGTACATAATATTCATAAACATATTTAGCATACGAGTAGATAAAAATCTGTACAGCTTTGTATTATTATACTTAGAGAAAACTTAATTCTTAATACTTGTAGCGTAAGAATTTATGTACTTGTGTAATAATACTAAAATGAAAATATTTAAATTATTATACCTATATTATAGTTATTGTTTAGATAGGATACTTATTCGACTGCCACTTTAGTCACAACTTTTACGCGATATCCTCTAAATAGATAGTAAGCGATGCGTGTCATATAGCACACATGATTATTGTTTTTATTTAACTATTAGTTTAGTTTTTATACACAATTTATGAAGTAATTTAAAAAAATAACATATCTTAGCAGAACAGCCAAACGCTGAGTGTAGTTTAGAAAGAAAACGAATGAAGCGATAAAGAACTGTTCTACAGATTAAAAAGTAATGTAAGGGTTGTAGATGTTATATTTCATAAATAATTTACGCACGATTTTACCTTTTCTTTGGAATTATTAACTTATGTTATATTTTGCATAATTAAAAATTGTGTTATTAATGAGATAATATATTTTAAGTGTTGCTAGCATGACAAGATATTTAGTAGTAATTTATCAAAGAAAACATTAATTCTCTACTCGTATACGTACATACTAATTAAATTGAAATATGGAACTCGAAACTTATTGTTTACATAAGTAATTAATTGTAATAGATTAATAAAAAACTTGGCTATTCCGAGGCTATATCACACTTAACCAAATTTATCAGCTATCGCGAAACCATAAGGAATAGTTAAAATTATGTCAATTTTTTTTATTTTTTTTTTTTATTTTATTTATTTTTTATTTAATTTACTTTATACTTAACAAATTGTTTTGATGTAGAGTTATGTAGAGGCAAAAATATTTTATTATATATATTTTTATTGTATATTCTGGTAAATAAGAGCCACCGCAAACTGCACTCTATGGTGTCGGTTAAAATGTTAAATATCTGCTAGTTGATTGGCAATAGGCTGAAAATTTGCCTATGGATTAATTTAAATAATATGTGATAAAGAAATATGCAGTGTGCGGGAGCTCTTATTGCTCTGCTACTATACTATTAGAGCGGAAATCGTTCACACTAAACATATAATATTTATATTTAATAAGAACTTTAGACGCTTCCACTCTTCTTTTAAGTTGCGAGAATATGAAAAGACATTATTATTAAAAGATGTAATCTTTTTGTCTCTACAAAGCCAAATTAAAAAAAAATCAATTTTATATACATTATTTTGTATATTTTTGACAATTAAATTTTTATTTTGATATAGCGTATTCAATCAGAATTAGAATCAATTTGTTCAAATAATAAATATGTTTTGTGTACTAAGTTATTGTTTATTATACCATTGTTAAATCTATGTATTTGTAAATAGCACATGTTTGTATATGACGAGACACTTGAGATTATTTTCTAATTATTTGAGGACCATTTACACTTATGTCATTATTGTTTTAATATAGATTTTTGTACAGATAATATTTTTGAAATAGCATTTTTACTAACGGCAATTTAATGTATTATCATCATTATGTTAATAATAATTCACTGTATTTGACCTCTAGATAGGACGCTTACGTTAATGGTTCACAATTATGTCAAAAAAGGATATTCATCTACTTATTTTTTCTTTTTTTTTTGTATTAGAAAATTTTGTTATATATTTACATTTATATTGTATTTGACATCTTGTGTCTATTTTTTTTTCTGTACTTTGACATAATTGAGTTCAAATTAACTCCTAAAATACTCAATTACGCTCCAATCACAAAATACCACAGAATACTTAATTTCGTACAGAAGGCTTCTTCGTGAACAAATTTAAATAAACATAGACCTTGCTACAGCACAATAAAGTGCAATACAACTCGCACAAATTTCTATTTTTAAATTAAATTATTTTTAAACTAAATTGTATTATACATCACTTCTGACATCACGTTGTCTGTAATAACCAGTGTGTGAATGTGATCCGACTGTCATACATACTTATATATATATATATATTAAATACATTTCCATAAATCAATACATAATCGCCTGTGTACGGTTTTTTTATACCGTGTCTAAATATGAAGTGCGTCTTCTGTACCTTTTACGTGTTCTGTGATAATACTAGTTAGGATGAAACTCTTCAAACGATTGTAAATGGCCCGTTACATTCGTATTTATATTGTTATAGTTTATATGTCACATTGAAGAGCTACCGTAAGGCTTCCCATGCACTACGCGACCATCATATAAAGTTGGACGACCATGGTCTCTATCTAGATCATGGTCGCCTAGTGCATTTGGGCCCTTAAGCCGATTAATAGAGGATTTGTAACTGTGTTGTTATATGTATTGTATAATAGAATAATTTGTTAAATTCTGAAAACATTTAAATTATGTAACTTTGAATTTAATTGAAACTAATCTTGTTCTAAATTAGTTATATTATTGTGCTAAATTTATTAAAAAAATAATTTATTATTATTGTATAATAAGTACTTATGCTAAGTACCATTTTGGTGCGCGTAAGACATTAAATAATTAGCGCACATACATTTTTTTAAATGTATTTAATGTCTAAACCAGTGAATTTAATCCAATTTTTTCCATATAAAATTTGGTGTATTGATTTCGATTTGATCATGATATTATTTTCTTCCGTAGCCCTAGTAATGAAAACTGGCACAATTTTGTACATTTTATAAGTAATGTTTGGTGCTATAGTGATTTTGTGGTGTACTTCTATGAAATAAATAAGCTGAAACATAATATATATGGGATTTCATTGAAACAAAAGTCCATTAAAAGGCAATAAATTAATAAAATTTAATAATTGACCAAATTAAAATATAAGGCAAGGTGGGTTGTAACAATACATAGTTATGTTTACTTCTTCCTAAACATGTTGCTAAGTCTCCGGCTACGCGGAGTCCCCTGTAAAGAAAAAAAATATATTAGAACAGAAAGTTTCATACATTTCTTTACTTTGTGAAAAATACCTGTATGGGAACCAAGGTATCTAGTAAAATTAGTATTATCTAGTAATATCAATAGGAAAGAAAAATCTTAAATAATTACAATCAATTTTTTGAGTATATTAATTTAAAAAAAGTTGAACTTAAAATACATATGTATGTTAACCGATTCATTGCGGGTGACACCTTAGGGGTGTCATACATTTCTTTCCTGTGTGGCGTGTGACACCCGAGCGGTGTCATAATTCAATTCGTCGAAACTATGTTAAAATGACATTTTTAAAGGTTTTCGCTAAATAAATCTATCATTATTTTATCACACAGATCATGCCTGTACTGTTCGTTTCAGGATTTAGTGTGAATAGAAAATTTTCAGGGGTTTAAAAACCTTCTCATTGTTCCGAATACATTTCTTTCACGTGTGGCGGATGACACCCGAGAGGCGTCATCATAATCCAATCCGTTGAAACTCTGTTAATCGTAGAATAACGTATGGAACTGAACATTTTACCCGTTTTGCATAGTTTTATACCCGACTGCGACGAAGCCGAGAAAGGCTATGATTATGATGTATGATTTGATGTTTCCTCGTAGCTACGGAACGGATAAAGTGTTTTCTATAATGTATTTTCTATAATATATATATCGATATTGATCGGTAGATTCTTCTTTGGTGACGGGAATGTCCATGTGTAAATTAAAATAACAAAATACCGGGTGCTATCTTTTAGGCTTTAAATCTTTTTTATCAAAATGAAGGGGTCTCAAAGAAAATTTATGTTATTTTTATATTCAAAATAATTATGTTTAAAAGCAACTTGTAATAGTACAATCTATATTTTCTTAATTTCTGTGCATGTCCCAATATCTTTCATTTTCTTTTTTTTTAGGAAGAACATACTCTTCATATGATTGAGAGTTCTGTTCCAAAGTACACTGCGTTTCGTCTTCGTCACTCTGCGATTCAGGAATGTATAGGCGTTTTCGATTCAATTCAAAAAATTGTAACAATTCTTTAAGCTATAAAAAATATAAAGTCGCAGTGTATTACAAAATCTATACTAATATCCATACTAATATTATAAATGCGAAAGTAACTCTGTCTGTCTGTCTCCTTTTCACACTTAATCCGCTGAACTGATTTAGACGAAATTTGGTATGGAGATAGTTTGAGATCCCGGGAAGGACATAGGATAATTTTTACCCCGGAAATCATCCCTTAACCGATTCATTGCGACGGCCATTTTTACGAACCACGGCCCGTGGTGGCGAACAAATTTTTCATGACACCTCTAGGGCGTCACGCGCTATACGTTAAAATGACACCCCTACGGTGCCATCAGCCATATATGAAAACTTTCTGCTTTTTTTCTTTTTTTGGCTTGTTTACACTTGATTTTGTTCAGTCAGCATCTATTATCAGATCTAAGCAGTTTGATAATTCGTTTAAAGTGAGTTCCGTGTGTTTAGATACGTGATTTACTTGAAATTACTATTTTGAATCAGATATTGTAAACATTTGGTGTTCTTTTTTCTTTGACTATACAATTTAAATAGCTTAAGAATATATTTTGTAATATGTTCTGAAATTGGTGTTGCAAAGTTTCTTTTATATACTTGGTGCAATATTGGCAACTAAAGTTCCCAAGAAAAGTTTGAAAGTATTGAGTTTTGCTATTGAGATGACGTCTATTATTTCGCTCGGGTTCGGCCCTAGATACCTTATGACGGTTAGTATGGAATACATAGACTATATAGTCTATATACATACATCATACATACATAGGTATGATGAGTTTTATATCTCTTAGTTGAGAAATGATTGATTTCCCATACAAAGTTCCACCCCCCTTTTCACCTTTTTAAGGGATGATTTCCGGGGTAAAAAATATCCTATGTCCTTCCCGGGATCTCAAACTATCTCCATACCAAATTTCGTCTAAATCAGTTCAGCGGATTAAGCGTGAAAAGGAGACAGACAGACAGAGTTACTTTCGCATTTATAATATTAGTATGGATATTAGTATGGATTTTGTAATACACTGCGACTTTATATTTTTTATAGCTTATAGAATTGTTACAATTTTTTGAATTGAATCGAAAACTCCCATACATCCCTGAATCGCAGAGTGACGAAAACGAAACGCAGTGTACTTTGGAACAGAATTCTCAATCATATGAAGAGTATGTTCTTCCTAAAAAAAAAAGAAAATGAAAGATATTGGGACATGCACAGAAATTAAGAAAATGTAGATTGTACTATTACAAATTGCTTTTAAACATAATTATTTCGAATATGAATATAACATAAATTTTCTTTGAGACCCCTTCATTTTGATAAAAAAGATTTAAAGCCTAAAAGATAGCGCCCGGCATTTTGTTATTATAATTTACACATGGACATTCCCGTCACCAAAGAAGAATCTAGCGATCAATATCGATACATTATAGAAAACATTTTATCCGTTCCGTAGCTACGAGGAAACATCACATCATACATCATAATCATAGCCTTTCTCGGCTTCGTCGCAGTCGGGTATAAAACTATGCAAAACGGGTAAAATGTTTAGTTCCATACGTTATTCTACGATAAACAGAATTTCAACAGATTGGATTATGATGACGCCGCTCGGGTGTCATCCGCCATACGTGAAAGAAATGTATTCGGAACAATGAGAAGGTTTTTAACCCCTGAAAATTTTCTATTCACACTAAATCCTGAAACGAACAGTACAGGCATGATCTGTGTGATAAAATAATGATATATTTATTTAGCGAAAACCTTTAAAAATGTCATTTTAACATAGTTTCGACGAATTGAATTATGACACTGCTCGGGTGTCACACGCCACACGGGAAAGAAATGTATGACACCCCTAAGGTGTCACCCGCAATGAATCGGTTAAGAAGGTGAAAAGGGGGGCGGAACTTTGTATGGGAAATTAATCTTTTCTCAACTAAGAGATATAAAACTCATCATACCTATGTATGATATATGTATATAGACTATATAGTCTATGTATTCCATACTAACCGTCATAAGGTATCTAGGGCCGAACTCGAGCGAAATAATAGACGTCATCTCAATAGCTAAACTCAATACTTTCAAACTTTTCTTGGGAATTTTAGTTGCCAATATTGCACCAAGTATATAAAAAAAAACTTTGCAACACCAATTTCAGAACATATTTTAAAATATATTCTTAAGCTATTTAAATTGTATAGTCAAAGAAAAAAGAATACCAAATGTTTACAATATCTGATTCAAAATAGTCATTTCAAGTAAATCACGTATCTAAACACAAGGAACTCACTCTAAACGAATTAACAAACAGCTTAGGTCTGATATTAGATGCTGACTGAACGAAATCAAGTGTAAATAAGCCAAAAAAAGAAAAAAAAGCACAAAGTTTTCATATATGGCTGAAGGCACCGTAGGGGTGTCATTTTAACGTATGGCGCGTGACGCCCTAGAGGTGTCATGAAAAAATTGTTCGCCGCCACGGGCCGTAGTTCGTAAAAAAGGCCGTCGCAATGAATCGGTTAATTAGGCAATACTAAATTCAATAACAGATAAGTTTGTGGCACTATAGGTGGTATGATATTCACCGGGTCATCCACAGTTAATAATAAAGTTTAGGGATAGTAAGAGATAGATAGGTATAGGTATAGAGATAGTAAGTGTAGTATGATAACAGTGTAGTGTACAAATAGTGTAGTGCAAAAGTAATTTAGTGTAGATATAGTGTAGTGCAGAAGTAATGTAGTGTAGTTTAGTGTAGTATAGTAATTTATATAATAATACCTCAGCGGTGTCGTTCTTGTTGGAGCGGAACAGCGAGCGGATGCGCGAGGGCGTCGACGCCTTGCGGCCCGCGCCCGGCTCCGCCTCCACGCGCAGCGACTCGCGCAGCTCGGAGTCCTATACGTACGATATATATTACTCATTTTTACCCGCGGCTCTGCTTTATTTCAGTTAAAGAAAGAATATGCTAATATTTCAGAGGACGTTAGGATCAGTTTTTGTTAATTAACACACTGTTAATTAACACAATTTTGTTTCACAATTTATTATTGCTTGTTCAGACGATCATAAACGTTGCGTAAAATAATAATAGTTATTAATTAACCAAAACTGATCTTAACATCCTCTGAAATATTAACATGTGAGTATTATTTCTGCTGTATAGCAGGATCTGAGAAAAGTCTTAAAGAATGAATCAGAAAGATGTCCAAAAATTACAAAAAAAAATTGGTAAATCGTCCTAATATACTTGCAACTAATCTGACATGCCAAAAATATAAAGAAGCTAAAAAGGGAGGACAAAATATCATGATTATTGGCACAAACCATGAGGAGTGTGGGGCCCTCACTAGAAGACACATCTATACATATAATAAAACTGTAGAGGTCGAATGTCTGTACATAGAAAAAAAATGCTAAAAACCGAGTCAGGTTAAGTGTAAGAAGAGAAATAGAACAAATCCAGATTTTTTCAATTTTTTTGTTTCTCTGTTTGTCTGTTTGTACGGGCTAATCTCTGAAACTGTTGGACCGATTTAAATGAAATTTTGCGTGGTGGTACCTTATATCCCCGGTCAACATTTTAGATACTTTTCATTTCGGAAAATTTAAGAGTTCCCGTGGGATAGTTAAAAAACTATAGTAACTTATACAGCTTAGTACACAGAACCTACTGATTGGATTTTAATGAAACTTTACAATAATATAGATTATAGTTCATACATACATCAGGATAATAAATAGACTACTTCTTATCCCGGAAAAATGTACGGTTCCCGTGGGATAGATTTGTTTTTTTTTTTGTCCGCTAGTCCGAAATAATAATCTCAACTAAATATAAGTCCACTCAAGAAATATGCTTCAGAAGATACTGATTGCATGTAAAATAGGAACACAGAAAACTAAAAAAACATGCTTTTGATAAATTGAAATGGGACTCGTCAAAACAAACCATATGCTCAAACTCTAGGGGTTTAATAGTAGCCACTAAAGAGTTCCACTATCCTTCTCCTGGATCCATCATTAGATCAACTCCAAGATACCAAATTATCGTAATGTCATACGAACTATATACATATAGATAGATGAAGTTTCATTTCGGTACGACAATTAGAAGTAGATTAAAATTGAATTCCAAGATTTGATTATATTATACTTTTTTAGATGTACGCGAATATTTGACATCTATAATAATACTAATATTATAAAAAGGCAGAGTTTGTTTGTTTTTTTAAACGCCCTAATCTCAGGAACTACTAATCCGATTTCAAAAATTCTTTTGGCATTAGATAGCCCGATTATTAAGGAAGGCTATAAGCTATGTCATCCCGGAAAAAAGTACGGTTCCCGTGAGATAATTTGTTTTTGTCTATGGACGAACCCGAAGCGAAGCGAGGGTGAGTCGCTAATTTTATATGAAACTATCTTTACGAGACTTTATTTTTTTCCAATTTATTTTGATTTTTGGTTCCCAAGATGTCGAAAAAAATAGTTTTATTTAAAATATATTGTTAGTTACAAGTAAAGCTAAAAGAAACGTGTTAAAAAGAACATATATCCATACCGTAGCGGACAGTCTGCCGGCCTGCTTGCTCGGCGTGGGCGGTCCGGGCTTCTTATACGCCGTTATACCAACTTCTTTCCTTTGCGGTTTGCCTCCGAGAGACATCGTGCCAGTACACTGAAAATACAATTAACGATGTAAAAATTTTGAAAACGATATATAACACTTTTTTAGATTTACGCGAATATTTGACATTTTAAATAAAACTATTTTTTCGCGATTTTATTTGAAACTTTGTTCCTTACCAACGCTTTACAGTAAATATGATCACGAAAGAGCTTCATTTAAAATTTCAAAACTAAATCAAAAAAAATTAATAATAATATTATAACTTAAAAAAAAGTAGAACTTAAAAGTTTTATAATTAGAAAAAACAAATGATCTTACAAGTCTTTCAGGATGTGAAAAACTTTTTTCGAAAGGGCTTTAATATAAAGATATGCAAACTTATTATAGTAAAATACAAATTATCTTATTATGTAATGTATTTTAAAAACTACTAGAAAATACGATGCCACTAGAACCTCACAGAACTGTGGGGAATTTGAAATAGTTTCAAGGATGAGTCAAACATCTCTATGGTAACGTAAAATACACACATAGACAAACGCTACAGTTCTTCATGTAGAAACTATCTATGATATGCACGAAGTTTACTTATTTACGATTGTCACAAGATCGATACTTTTACATACACTATGTATGTATGCAGAGTATAAAAAATTAAACTGGTCAAAATCGACCACGATTCACAACAACAGTAATGAAATATACGGATACAATATATTAAAGTATTTTTATAACTGCATCTTCTAAAAATGATGGGTGAATAAAATGATAAAAATTAGCGTATGTATTAATATAAAATATCAAGGCTACATTACATTGTGATTATTAGGACTACTTTCCATAGCCTTTAGAAACAATAAACTCTGCCCTTTCGCAAAATCCGCTAAATACCGTATTGCCTCTATAAACTTACCTAAAATATCTACCTGCCAAATTTCAGTTTTATAGGTCACGTTTTCAAATATAGGCAGTGAGCGAATGTGATTTTTCGCTTTTATACACATACACCTACACATACATATGCACATACACCTATACAGATACAACTATACCTTACACATACACATACACCTACGCATACAGACACAACTACACCTATACATACACACACATCCACATACACACATCACTAGCTACCTTAATATCCTCTTCATGCAAGGCGGGTGCGAACTGCGTCTCAGCGGGGTAGGAGCTCTTGAGGTGCGGCGGGCACAGGGAGTTGCGCCAGCGCAGCTCGGACAGGCGGCGGCCGGGCGGCGCGGGGTCGCGGGCCGCGGGGACGCGGGCCGCGGGGTCGTGCGGCGCAGGGTCGCGGGGCGCGGGGTCGCGGCGCGGGGTCGCCAGCTCGCGCAGCCAGCGGTTGTCGAACACCTCTCCCTCCTCGTCCGACATCTGGAGCGTCCGCCCGTTTTTGTCCTCTGCATCAAATGTTATATTTTACATGCTTTTCCTAACTTTTTTAAATAAAATCATTAGTCATTTATTATATTTTATTGGGTGTGTCCCTATATGTATGTGGGCACACGATTATTCTGCCATCTAGTTGAATATAATGGTAACAATATAAATCAATATTTCTAATTTTACAATATCTAGTGGTAATATTTGTGAGTAAAAAGATTATAAAATATGATTTACAGTTTATAATTAATTTTAGGACATATTTTGTAATAAGTGCCAAAAAATAAAGAAACCAATATGGAACCAACCTCTCTGATTAGTGACGGGCAGCGAGCGCAGCGAGTGCGCGTCGGAGGCACGCGAGGGCTCTTCTAGAGGAGGGACGAGACCAGACTGCGAATACAATATAACATCATGAAATTTATAGTTGGTTCCTTCAGGTACAAATGAATATTTAGTTTCAAAAAACCTAACGCGCGAATTCAAAAATACTCAACCAACTAAATTCTAGCCACCCCTTTTCATTTAATGCATATAGTCTGCCCCTCAACTCCGAGGTTACTACTGGCTATTTTATTAAAAAAAAAAAAAAAAAAAATCTGTAACTGTTTATCTCAACCCGGGACTCGAACCCAGGATATCACAATCTACAGTCGTACACACTAGCTAGTGGTTACCATAACAACGTCATTCATTACACACAAATAACTTACCGAGTGTACATGTTGCAAGGACATGAGCGAGCCAGACCTTTGCTTCTTCTTAAGCCAATCTGCCTCATCTTTCTTCACCAAGAACTTCTCTCCAACCCTCCACAATTCTGTCGTCAAACTCTTTATATGATCCTCATACTCCTTTAGTTTGTCCTGCGTCTTTTGCAATTCCATTTCCAAACCAGCTATATCCTTCTTTTGATTTTCCCTGAATACGGCTATTTGTTCTTGGTACAGTTGTTTCTAAAAACAATAAAAAATCAATTATTATATTATTTAACAAAAAATATATTATAAAAGCTATGAATCGATCAAAAAACCGTTCCACCAATAAACAAACATGCACATGCATCAAATAAAAAACAAATTACCTTTTCGCTCTCAACTACTATCTATGTTTTAATGAACACTAGAAGCGTAAATAAAACAAAAAGCATCCATTAAAACATTATTTATTTGAGAAAACTTAACAAGCTCGAACAAAATAAGCCACACCAAGTATCAAGATTCACCAATCCATTTGTAAGTAGAACCACCACACTACTTGGTAAGCCAGTATCAAGGATAGTATGGGGAGTATACTGACCATTTTAGCTTTCATCCTATTTAGTTTATCCTCGTACTCCGCACGGACTTCCATCACAGTTATTGATTGGGTGTCTTTCGCGCCTTCGCCTTTCTGCGCTCGCGAAACATCTTCTAGAAGCTTCTCGAATGACTTCTGTAACTCTTCTATCTGGACTTCTAGACTGGTGTTCTGGAAAGTTCCAGACGCGAGCGATATTCTATCGGTGTCGCTTGTGAATGCTTGTTTAATTTTCTCCGGCGAGATTGTTCTTGAGACGCATCGTTCGATCCATCTTTCCAAATTCATGGTACATTCAGCCAAATCTTGTATAACAGCTGCGTAACCCCTTTCTAATTTACACATTGTGGCATCGTTTACTCTTCCATCTAAGCTCAAAATCTCGCGTCTAACCGTCCGTTGTATCGACACGACTCTACTTAGTTTTTGTGTGTACAAGTCTTTAACAGAATTAAAAGTTTTCATACTAACAGACAGTTCCGTTAGGAATTTTCTCATATTAATTATTTCGGATTCGCTTATTCTGTTAATTTCTGTGAGTCGGTCTCTTTCCTTTTGTAGAGCGATTTGCTTGTCGGAGCAGCGTCGGATATGCCTTTCTGTTGTTTCTAGAAAGTTCTCCAAATCTTCCATAGTAATGGTTCCGGCGGTAATACTGCGTCGGATGTCGTTATCACAGTTTGAATTGCCAAAGTTAGTCAACTCCTTCAATACAGTGTTAGATTTTATTTCAGCAATCCTCTTCAAGATGATCGCCTGATATTTGGCGGACACTTTTATTATTTGACTCGCTCTGTTTTCTGTCGCACTCATTTTCGTCACTTGCTTTCTTAGTTCGGCTATTTCTTCATTCTTCTGGTGAACGATTTTTTTCAATTGACTCGATAGCTGTTGACAGTTTTCCTTGCTTAATTCCAACTCTTTAGAAACATCTAGAAGGTTGTTCTCGGACTCTGCTATTATAGATTTAAGGTATGTGATGTCACTTTGTAGCATTGTTATGGTTCGATTTTTGTCTTGGATGATCTTTTCCAAGTCAGTTATGGTTTTATAACTTTCCATAGAGGAATGTGTGTCTGTAGAAATGTTATCTACCTGTTGGTGATGATCTCGCTCTTTTTCACCTTGTCCGGAGTATTTTGGACCTGATCTCTCCTGACTGGTTGCGGCAACTAGAAATTAAAAAATATATAAATATATGTTTCATTTAGTTATTGGTAAGCTAGTCTCATGAGTAAAGTATTATGTATAGAGCATAAGATTGGATACATTATTGATACTATAAAAAACATTTACACCAAAAATTCAAATCTATACTAATATTATAAACAGGTAAAGAGTAAAGTTTGTGAGATTGTGAGTTAGTGATGTTGTAGGGGGAAATCTCTGCATCTACTGCACCGATTTAGATGAAATTTGGTAAGAAGATAATTTGAGACCCTGGGAAGGACATAGTATACTTTTTATCCCGGAAATCATCGCTTAAGAGGGTGAAAATGGGGGAGAAAGCTTGTATGGGGAATCAAGCTGGGGACGAACCCGAACAAAGCGAGGGTGAGTCGCTAGAACAAAATAAGTTTTAAAAAAAAAATTAACATTTGGAAACATTTCATATTTTATCAATTTTAAAAAGACGAAGAAATTAAAATTAGTCATAAAAACTTACATGTCTCTCTTTGACCAATAAGTTTAATTAGCTCTTCGTTTTCTTTCCTCAAAATTTTAACAATATTATCTTCCTGAATTTTCTGATCTAACTCATTTTTTAAACTAAGTACTTCTGCTTGTTTTGAATCTAATACTATTTTAATACTATCAAGGTTTTGTTTCTCTTTATTGAGCTGTTCATTTAATATGTTTATCATTGCATCCTTTTCTTCCTTTACTTGGACTATAACTTTGTCTTTGTCATTTATAATTTGTTGTGTTTTTAATGTTAATGTTTTAATTTCTTCTAGAAGATTGCTAATTTCCTTCTGACGACATTCAAGTTCCATTTCTGCCTTCTGCTGGTATTCTTCTAAGATGACGCATTTGTTTACTAAGTTAATTTTCTCTTGTTCGTTGATTTGTTTTTGTCTATCTAATTCGAATTCTAGGCGTTTCTCCAATTTTGCAATATCTGAAAGAAGTATGTATGTAAGTAGAATTATTCGTATTAGATTTTTTGGATTGTTTTCCGCTCGACACAAATCGACGAATCTTTGCTCAAAAAAATATAAGCTGAGCAAGTAAATCACAAATGGACACATGAAATGTAGCACCTATATTATAGGCGAAGCGATTCGAATATACTAGTTAGTGGTGAGGACAAACGATATTGAGCTCTTGAAAAAAGGCTATTGAAAGAGTCCAATGTAAAGAACGTCGTTTCTTTTAAAAAAAAATCTAGTTTTAAATATTTTTAAAGTAAAACAGTTCTGTAGTCCTTTCTGTTTTACGCAATAACACAAAATAACTTAAGCTAATTTTTAGGCAAGAAATATCTTAGTTATGTATATTAAAGAAAATGTAGGATGTGATGTTATATTTTAAATTTCAAAGGCTCTGAAGCAAAATAAATACTTAGGCTGTTAGAAAACAACTGTTGAAAAATTCATATGTGATTATAATTGCTTATAGAAAAACAATAACTCATAGGAATATTGTGGAAGTAAACATACTTGTTTACAAATAAGGCAAATGTAATTTATTTCAAGGATTTTTCAAATCATATTTATAGTATCAAAATAATTATAGAAGAAAACTTCAAGGCTTCATTGAGAAAAGGGGAAATTTAATTTTCATATTATGATATTTTACATTCAATATGTATTATTAAAATTAAATAATAAACAACCCAATCAACATCATTTTTGTTTTTGAACAAACAGACAGATGTCTGTCTGTCTGTTTATTCTGGCTAATCTCTGAAACGGCTCGACTGATTTTGATGAGACTTTCACTGGTAGATAGCTAATGTTATAAGGAGTAACTTAGGCTATTTTTATTTAAAAAAATAAATAGGGTTCTGCACAAAAAAAAACGTACTTAGGGACGCACCCGAGCGAAACGACGGTAAGTCGCATGTTTACTAATATAATAAAAAAAAAATAGTGACGAATTGTAACATAGACCAAAAAAATACACACCTAAATCTTTTTCATCTGCCATTTTGAGCAGTTGTACGTTTTCATTCTTCATATCCTTCAATACTTTGTTCTCTTCCACAAACCTCTCTAAACTTGCATTTAACTCAGCAACTTTATTTAAGCATTCCGCTTTTTCTGCTTCTACATCTCTTTTGTCCTTTTCCAAATTCACAATTTGATCTTCAAGTTTCCATAATTTCTCTTGCAGTACGCCATTTTCTTTTGACTTATTTACTACCTCAGTATTTAATTCATTTGAACGTTCAACTAGTATTTGTAATTCATTTTTTAGCTGTTTTACTTTATTCACTATATCTGCTTCATTGGCATCATTATTTCTTTTTATTTCAAAATTTTTTTCTTCTAATAAATGTATATCTAGAAAATAATACAATTATTAGAATCACTACATATTATAAAATAAAGTCCCCCGCCGTGACTGTCTGTATGTCTGAACGCGATAAACTCAAAAACTACCAAACGAATTTTCATAAGGTTTTCACCAATAGATGGAGTGATTCATGAGAAAGGTTTAGGTGTATAATTAATTTTTTATGTGAATTGGCTGCAATATGACGATGATTGTTGAAGATGTTGGAAAAAGTCATGCCGACTGGAAGCTTTATTGGAGTAAGCCGCGTAAAAACTCTAAGCCATAGAGAAAAGAAAAAAAAAAAAAAAGCCGCGTAAACTAATAAAGTTATATAAAAACAATGTATTACAGAATTATTCCTCTAAAAAAGATCTTCCTATAAGACAACAACGCTATGTGCGCGCACATAGGGACGCACCCAAGCGAAACGAGGGCAAGTCACTAGTATGATAATATTTATGAATACAATAATAGCAAACAAACTTATTAAAATAAAGAAATGTTAAGTCAAATTATCGTGACTGTACTAATGGTTAAAAATAAGCTATTCGGTAATGAATTTGTACTGCATATTCATAGATGGCGTTGTTTATATATAAGAGTTATACAAATGGTTAAAAATGATTGCAGTTACTGGAAATTGTTATATTATGTAAATACTAAATCTATACATATAATAAAATTCTAACTGCGTTGAATCTGTACATTAAATATTTTTTGGAAAATCTTATTGAAATAGTCATTATTATCGATAAAGGCCGAATTTATAGTTTTAAAAAATTTTGTCTGTCTGTCTATGACCGCATCACTACGGACAGATTTTGATAAAATTGGGTATGATAATAGCTGGTTACCTGGGTCAACATATAGGATACTTTTTACTGCAGGAAAATATCTCATCTCTGAGAAATCTATACTAAACGTTAAAACGTAGCTAGGAACGAACACGAGCGGAGCGAGGGTGAGTCGCTAGTCAATCATAAAAATCAATTATTATAATTAATTATTGACATATTTTGGTATAAAATAGGTTAGCAATTTATGAATCAACACCATCTTTAATCTAATTAAGAAAAAAAATAGCCCTTAGAATATACCAAATCAGGGGCATTCAATTTCTATATTGAAAATCAAATTTCTGTAATATTGTACACTTATAAAGCTCACTTACTTTGTTCATATTCTTTTGTTTTTATTTCATAGGCTGTTGCTTTTTCATTCAACTCTTTATTTTCACTCATGATTGTGTCTATATGTTTGGCTTTTTCTACAATATTCTCTTCTAATTCTATTATTTTATTTTTAAGTACTTCATTTTGTGATACAAAATCGTTTTTAAGATCATCTTTTTCTTTATGTAAATTCATTAATTCCATATTTAGCTTTCCAATGTTATTGTTGAATAAATCCTCTTTTTCTTTTAATTTTACCTCAAAGTTAGTTTTCTCATTATCAATTGTGTCTTTCAATATTTTTACTTCATTTTCAAGTGTTTCATTAGTTTTGACATGTTCAGAAATTATTTTATTCAAGTTAACTTTTTGATCTTCCATCATTGTTTCAGTAACTGATACCATATTTTTAAGTACATGCCTTTCTGATTCAAAATCTTTTATTAATTTTTCTTGATTTTGTTTTTGCACCTTTAATTCATCTTCTAGAGATTTGATTACTGAAACACAATGTTTATTAAATAACATATTTTGATGTACATTGGAAGATTAAAACAGCAAATTTTACGATATATCCACTTACATATTGCGACAAAGCAAAATCATCTAAGCCATATGAAACACGAAAGAAGTACAAAATATTATAGCTGATTTTAAATATCTTTCCAATGGACTAGAACTTTAACAAATACATCCATACTAATGTTATAAACGTGGAAGTTTGTTAGGATGGATGGATGTTTGTTACTCTTTCATGTCAGAACGGCGGATCTGGATGAAATTTGGCACAGAGATAGATTATAATCTGGAATAGCACATAGGTTACTTTTTATCCCGGAAAAAGATATGGTTCCCGTGGGATAGACTTTCTTCGGTTATAGTATTACTCTAAAGAAAAAACTATTTTTAAAAAAGTACCTGTATTGTTCTCTTCTATCACATGTTGTAACTTTTCCTTTTCATTCCTTACTGACTCAAGCTCCAATGTTTTTTCTTTCAAATAATTTGTGAGTTTAGAAACCATCATATTAAGATTATCAATCTGACATTCATATGTTTTCTTTAATTTTTCAGTTAAATTCTCATTATCTACCAATTTGTCCTTCAGTGAATGCACTTTGACATCTAACTGTTGTCTTAAGTCGTTTAACTCATGGTTAAGAGAATCATTTTCTATTTTTAATTGATGAATGTCTTGGGTTTTTGTTTCGAGTAGACTTGTATATGTTTCTTTTTGTTTTGCCGATTCTGAAATATAATGATGTTAAATAATATTTTGTGCTAATATGAAACTTTATAAATTAATTCATTGTTTTACTCCACTAAATGCGGGTTGGCGGACTTCATACCTACTTCAAAACCTACACAGTTATCTTTCAACATAAAAAAATTGATTATACAAGACGTAATACCAAAAATTTTAAGATATAAATAATAAAAACTATTACATGCATATATGTAAAATTATAATAAAGTACCTGTTCTGGAATCATCTATAACTTTTTTAAGACTCTGCACCTCAACTTCAAGCTGAGAAATTTGAATTTCCTTTTGTTTAATCTTTTCTGATAACTCTTTGATGACCAAATCCTCATCTTCTAAAGCTTTCTCCAAATTTTTCTTTAAATTTAACTCTGAACTCAAATCACTGATGATTTTGAAAATAGCATCGCAATTTTCAAGTGTATTTTCTTTTTCAATACTTCCATATTTTTCTAATATTTTAGAACATACTTCATCTCTCTTTATGTTGTCGATAACTTTGTTTAAGCCACAATTTAAGGCAGTGACGATTTTCGAATTGTCTTTCTCAAGTGCTGAAATAAATAAATAACCCATATAAATAATAAGTTATAAATATCAAATTATATGCTTAAATAAAAAACACATATTTAATAAAACTATCTTTTCGGATTATTTCACGGATCTATTTTGATTTTTGGTTCCCGATGTTTCAAATGTTTTACAGCAATCATGGTTACGGACGAGACTAAGGTTTTAGATAACTTAGTATATAACGCCATTGAAATGTCTAAAACCTATCGAAACCTACTAAAACGACGGGAACCAAAAATCAAAATACATCCGCGAAACAATCCGAAAAGATAGTTTTATTTAAAATGTCAAATATTCGCGTAAATCTACGAATGTATTATAGAAAACACATACTTTTAAAATCAGATCTCAAAGTATTTAAGTCCATTGACATTTGCTTTATTTGTTCTTGCTTGTTGTTCACTTCAGAAGACCAAGTATTTGTAATTTCCTGCACTTTTTCCTCTAAAACCATATTTTCTGATTTTACTTTTTCACAGTCAAGTCTTAATTTATCGAGATGGTCCGTTAATGTTTCTTTTTCATTAGCAAGAGCTATTCTTTCTTGTGTTAATAGTACTTGGTTCTTTTCATATTCTAGCAGATTGTTTTTAAGAGATTCTATATCAGTGATCAAATGGTTGTTCTCTTTTTCTAACATATTTATCTTTTGTTCCAAATTACTAACATCTTTTTGCAATTCTGCATTCATAACATTTCTATGTTCCTTATCTTTGGTAATATTTTCAATTTCTTTTGACAGACTATCAATTTTCCCTTCAAATTCCGTTCTGGCAATCATTTCTGCATTTAATTTGTCTTCTAATTCAGCTTTAACCATATTCAAACTTTCTTTTTCTTTTTCAACTAACTCTTTCGAAAGTCTTTCATCTACTAATTGTTGAGTCAAACATTCTTTCTCTTGTATTAATGTGTTTCTAATTTTTTGAAGTTCTTTTAATTCTTCTTCTACTTTTCTTTTCTCCAATAACAGTGCTTCTTTTCCTTCATCCGCTATTTTTAAAATAGATTTTTCTTCCATGAGTTGTTGAACTAAAATTGCTTTCTCATTTAATAAACTATCCCTTTCATTTATAGCTTTTTTGTAACTTTCTTCAATTTGATCAATTTTTTGACTTAAAGACTGATTTTCTTGAATTAAGTATTGTGTTTTAGTTTCTAGAGTTTCCCTTTCAGCTTTTTCCTTATTCAAATTATCTTTCAAAACGTCATTACTATGAGCACTTTCATTGTAAGTATTTCTCAGAAAGTCTATTTCAATGGTTAATTTTATTTTCTCATCTCTTAAACAGTTTATTTGCATATCCATAGCTTTTAAAAGTACGTCTTTTTCCTCTAATTGTGCATGATAATTAAGAGCTTTCTCTGCCAGTTCTTTGATTTGATCAGTTTTAATGCTAATTTGCTCTTGCATGTCAGTTTTTAGTTGTTCCCAAGCAAGCTTTTCACGTTCAAAATCTTTTTGTAAATGATTTAACATGTTTGCTTTATTTTTAAGCTCAATTTCTAGAGTTTCAATCACTTTGTCTTTTTCTTTTATCATCAATTCATGCGTGCTGTTATCTTCTTCTATAGTGTAGTGCAATTGGATGTTTTCTTTTTGCAAAGATTCAATTACTTGAGCGTTATTATCAATAACAATTTTTAACTCTTCCTGAGACTTTGTGAGCAAAGCTTCTAGATTTTCAATTTTTAAGCTCAATTCTTTAATGTCCAAATCCTTTTTGTCGTACACTTCTTTATTATTTGCACATGCTTCCTCTATATTCAATTTTAATGTTTTAATTTCTGCAATAAAAAATATATCAAATATCATATCTGTTAAAAATTACAATAAGTTAATAAAATATAGTTAAAAAATTGTAACTTTCATAAAAGATGCCAAAAAATTACCTTCTACTTTGGTTTTATTATCTTCCAATACATTTTCAAGTTCATTTTTCAATTTAACAATTGTCTCATTTTTTCCCACTATCTCTTCATTAAGCTCTTTGCTAAGACCATTTAATAGAGCGCACTTATTCAAATACTCTTTTTCAATTTTGTCTTTGTATAGATTAACTTGTTCTAGCTGTTGTATTAAAATCATCCTTTCATTATCAATATGCGCCAACTTTTCATGTTCACTTTGTAATGTCGAATGTAGTTTCTCGATATCTAGTTTTAATTTATCAATTTGTAAATCTTTGGATTGAATAGTATCATTTGATGTCAATTGTAGCTCCTTTAAAGTTTTGTCCATATCATTTATTTTAGTCATTAGTTTGTTGGTTTCCATGTCAAAATCGATTCTTACATTTTCTAATGCTTTTGTTTTCTCTGATAGATTATCTTCTAAATTCTTTATAACTGAAAAAAAAATGTTTCAACATTTTTACTGAAAAACATATGCGATAATGATTTTGAAAGAGTTTACTTACATAGCTTTATAACACTATTTATATGTATATATAAAAATCAATAGCCGTTGTTAGTCTTGCTAAAACTCAAAAACAAACGGACTGATTTGAATAATTCTTTTTTCTTTTCTTGGGGGTGTGTCAGAGGTGATTTAAGTATAAAAAAAAATAGGGAAAACAAAAAAAAAAACAGCTGGAAAATCGAAAAGTTCAGAACTATTTTGTACCTATGTATATATAATATATAGTCTCTTCCATACCAACCATTAAAACGTACCTAGGGATAAAGCCGAACGAAGCGAGGGCAAGTAGCTAGTTAAATATATTTTTACTTTTATAAATATTAAATCAAAATAAAGTAACATAAAAGATAACAACTTACTTATTTCATTTTCCTCAGCTTTGTGAGATAATTTTTTGAGTTCCGTCTGCAGTTCGGCAATAGTGTCATTCTTTTCTCTTAATGTCACAGCTAAGTCCATCTTTTCTTTCTCTACACAATCTAATTTTTGCTTTAAGTCATTTTTCTCAGATCTCTCAAGTTTTAATTTAATTTTGAATGAATCAATAAGTTCATTCATTTTACCACATTGTTCATCAAAATGAGTTTTTGCTTCATCTAAATCCTTCTTTGTCAATGTAATCATTGAATCTTTTTCAATGACATTTATATTTAACTGTTCAACAGTATTATTTAATTCAGTACATTTCTTTTTTAGATTCTCACTAACTTCTTTTTCTTCTGCCAATAATTTTTCTAAATCTTTCTTATGTGCAATTGTTTTAGTCAACTCAGAGTTAGATTGACTTATATCTTCATTTAATTTTTCATTAGCAATCTTTACTTCTTCGAGTTCATTTTGGATACTAATTTTGTACTCAATTTCGTTTTGCAATTGACTCTTTAAGGCATCTACTGTAGCATTAATTTCGTCTAAATTGTATTGTAATTTCTTTTTTTCTTCATTATTAATAATTTCTTGGTTCTCAATGTCTTTTAGAAGTTTTTCAATTTTGACATCACGATGTTTAAGTTCCACTTTAAGTTTATTGTTATGTTCTTCTAAAATTTTATAATCTTCATTAGATTTAGCAAGACAAGAATTTACATGTTGTAAGTCCATATTTAATTTTTCATTATACACAGTGTATTGCTGTATTTGTTGCTGAAGCTCTGAAACTTCTTCTGATTTTTGTCTCAAATCAATTTCATAAGCTTGCAGTTGAGTAGTTAAATTTGTTACATCGTTGTTATATTTATTGGATATTTCTTTTTCTTTCCTTAAGTCACATTGTAGAATTTCAATCATTTCACCCTTTTCAAATATTTTATTTTGTAATTCAACCAATTCATTATTTCTGTTAGAGACTTTTTCTTTTAGTTTCATCATTTGTTTTTCATATTCTTCACGCATTTTGTGTTTAGAAGTTTTTTCGGAATCAATATCAGCTTTAAGATCTTTAATTATGTTTTCAAATTTAGTGATCTCATCGGATAAACTTTGTAATAGAGACATTTTTTCCTCCTGTAGAGTTTGAATTTCCTTCATTTTTGAATCAATGATCCTTCTAGAATTTTCGCCGGTATCTCGCAATCGTTGTTCTAGTTCGTTTACTTCATTATTTAACTTTGTGACTTCATTATCGTAATGTACTTTTAACGCATTTTTGTCTTCTATTTCCTCATTAATACGATGTTTTAAATTAAAAATATCAGTATCTTTGTCTGCAATTATGTGTGTCAAGTTTCGGTGCTCTTCTTCAGACTTTTTTGTTAAGTCATTGAGTTGATCCTAATAAGAAAACAGATTTCTTTAGTATAATTAATAAAAAATGATTGATTTTCATAAAAATACCAATAATTTACCTGCAACGTCTGCATCTGCTGTTTTAGAAGGACTATTTTGGCGCGTTCTTCACTGAGCTGAACTTCTATGACATTAGCACATGCTTCACTGCATACAGCTGAATAATAAAAACAATATAAATACCTAACTATAGTTAGTCGCCTATAATAAGAAATATACATATGTATGTATGAATTGATGCACCATGCACAATGTTAATCGAAAAGTTTGCTAATGACGGTATAATAACATAATTTTTTATACCACACTGGCGTTTCCCCATACAAACTTTCATTCCTATTTTCACCCCCTTAAGGAATGATTTCCGGAATAAAAAATATCCTATGTCCTTCTCAGGGTCTCAAACTACATATCTTCTTACCAAATTTCGTCTAAATCGGTTCAGTAGTTTTTCAGTTTATTCTTTACAAACATACAAATCTTTCCTCTTTATAGTATTAGTGTAGATTAAATTATACATCATAAATCAAACATTGATGGTTTTATTTTTAATATACAATAAAAAACAGAAACGATACAAAACTTTAAATCACGTAATTGATAAATAAGAAGTATTGCTTCAACAATTGTAACACGCTGTCCATACCTAATTACTGCATAGTAAGTATAACCATTTGCAATATAGGCATTTGTTATTTATTTCGGACTATTATTTCACCTTTTAATAAAATGGAGGAAGGTTTTTTTAAAAGATCAATGTTCCTTCGTGTGAATTTACCAAAAAATTATACGGCAATGGAGTCGGAAAATCGAGGGCAATGACGCCACAAAAGGTCGAGAGGCGCAGCTACTTAAAAATACTATGTACATAAACATATTAATCTAATATCTTTAGTCATTTCTTAAATATCCTTAAAAAAGTATATTACATTTTATATTCATCATTCATAAATGTCATGAAACTTCTCCATAGACAGTATATATAATACAATTATAGTTACGTACGTATAAGACGTACTTAACGAGTAGTTATTTCAGAGAAACCTTCAAATTAAAATTCTAAAATCGATTAAGATTATATACACAACAATCCCGCTAAAGTGGTTTACTTATTGTAGGTACATGATTTCAATTCTAATCCTAAATGTATATTATTTGTATTAAGCGTGCAAATGTTTGTTTTTTTTTTTCAAAACATATGCAGTTTCGTCGTTAAAATATGGCGCCCTGGGCCTATAAAATTAACTGCCCCTTGTACAATCGCGACTAACGACTAACGAGCATAAATATATGACAATGGACATTTCGGCAATAATATCTGATTTCATGATTCATACATTAATATCTATTTTCACGCTTTCAACAAAAATATATGACATCAAAAAATTACGAAACTATCCGACTAGACTCGCCTTACCCAAATACAGCATGCAACATCGGCTCCTAAGATATCTGTCATCTTTTAAATGCAAAAATACAGGACATGGTCTTTATTATCTGCCTACTCATTTTAAATAAAACATTCTTTTTGAAATATTTCGCAGATTTATTTTGATTTTTAGCTCCCGACGTTTTGAATACTTTCCAGCAATCATAGTCGTAGGAGAGACGGTTTATTTAAAATGTCAAATATTCGCGTAAATCCAAGAAAGTATTATCTGATATTTATAGTATATCGGATATTTTTTATTCCCAAGGAGGGTTGATGTCAGACAGGCGGCCGGTCGTAAAACTCTTGCCAAATCCTATCAGCAGTGCAGAAGATGTACTCCGCCAACCCCAAGTAATGGAAAATGGGCAGAGAGATGATGATATTTTATACTTCTTAGTGATCAAAAATGTATGATATCACATTGGTAGCAAAAATATGTGACATCTGACAATAATATCGTCCTGGGTCATGGACTCTATTTAGTAGGGTAACTGACCTCGTGTTCACTGAATGTACTTGAATCACTTTTCTACCAGAATTAGTTAAAAAATGTATAAATCAATAGTTTTTATTTTTTTATACATAGATTTACGCGAATATTAGTCATTTTAAAATAAAACTATCTTTTCGGACGTTTTCGCGGGTTTATTTTGATTTTTGGTTCCAGACTTCGATGAAGAATGCTTTACAGTTTACAGCATCATGATTGTGGGACAGTCTCTCCTTAGTAAAAGATATTTAGTCATATTTATCATAACCAACACTTACATGTATTTTGCGGCAAAGAATGCGCACTGACATCCAAATCGTCGCATTCTAGCTGACTTGAGTCGAGGCCGTTCAATCTGTTGTGTTGTCTCAGTTCTGTGACTAACTCCTTTAGAGAATGCACATGATGACGCTCTGTCTCCAACTCGTCTACTAATTGTGCCACTCTATTAGACTCTTGTTGGCTTATTGTGAACCATTTATCTCGTTCATTTTTCAATTCATCCAGCTAAAAAAGATAAAAATTTAAAACTTTCATTCAGTGCTTTTTAACATCCAACTGCTGGGCACGGGCATCCCTTCAATACGAGGGCGATCAGACATGCAGGTTTCCTCACGATGTTTTCCTTCACCGTTAAGACAAGTGGTAATCATGTTGGAAATGATTCACACATGAACATATCCAGCTTCACTCGGTTTCCCAAGCGAGCGCGTTACCACTGTCTTAAAACTTGTTTTAACATAAATTTATCACAAATTTTAAATTAATAGTATAATTTTTTCTTCAATACAAAATTAGAAGAAATATAATCAGAGATCAAGTTATTCTTCAAAATAAATTAGTATCTAGGTAAATTCTCGTGATTCGTTTTGACGAGAAGTTGAATTTTTTCCCCTATGAAAATAGTGATCGCTAATCGGGTATAAAACATGTCAAATGGTTTGAACTGAGAAAATGTATAACTCAAATTATAGGACAAGTAATGTATTAGTTAAGCAGCAAGAATAGTAGTGGTACGGGCTATCCAAACTAGAGAACATTATAGGGTTTTATTTATACGTTTACATTTGAATATTAGGTACAGAAATAATATTAGTATGAAATAGACTTACCTTATTTTTATATACATCCCTCTCATATTGCACATCATCCAGTCGCTCCTGGACACTAACCAACCTTTCTTCTGTTTCTTCCAACTGTTTGGATAATTTAGCTGAGTTAATGCTAGAAGTTTCTGCCTTAGATTCATTCTCTTGTCCACAGCACGAAATTTTTGCCTTCAGATTGACTATGTCTTGCTTGTATTGCTCTTTGTCTTTTACTGTGAATCAAAGTTAATTAATTAAAACAATTAATGTCCTCCCGAACGATTAAGGACACAGCGGCCAATCTCATTCAGCCTACCTAGCCAACTATAACTAACAACAAAAGGAGATATTATAGTACAAGTATGTATGTAAACACAAGTGTACTCTAATGCACGGAGTGCAGACTGACGGCTTAACGGTAAAACACCAACAAGTTCTTAACTCCGGACTAATACTGAGAATTTCTGGACAGAAATACACAATAACTGAACTTTGCCCGACTCAGGACTATAACTTAGGACCTTTAGATCTGCGGGCGTACATGCACCGAGGCAGTTTAAATAATAAAAAATATAACCATGTTTTGTGAGAGCAGCGAGGTGTTAATTGAATTGACGAGAACACACTTTTTAAATATAAATACATATAAATTTTGAAGATAAAAAAAATAACATCTTAGCTATGATTTTTTTTTATTGTAGCATTCTACATTATAATATAATCCATCTTACAGCAAGTGAAAATATGTTTACTATAAAGGCTTCAGGCATAAACACTAACAATAAGAACATAGGATTAGTAATGATATGTTTTTTTTTTTTCATAGCAATTTTGTGTAAAAATGAAATATTTTTGTACATTTTAGCTAAATAATTTATAGTATGAGTACCATCAATTTTATGAAATAAAAAAGTTTATTTAAGTTTAACATACAAAGTTTCTCCATCTTCAGATTTGTTCTAGCCAATTCTTCCTGTAAGTAATTTCTATCAAACCGTTCAGCATCCAACGCAGCTTGCAATCGCCTTACTTCACTGTGTAAGGATCGAAGAGCTGGGGGTGTTTTCGCCACCTTAAGAGTTTCTAATTCTGATGCTGCTACATCCTGCCCGCAGGCCTCTAGAAGCATTCATAATTAATATTGTACTAAATATATTCAGTTTCCTTTTCAATGAGAAACAATGAAAAAAAAAACAATGTAGCTTACAGTAGAAGGTTTTCTTATCTTTAGTTGTAATTAATTAAGAATATACAAATACAAAATATACTACAAACCTGCAATAGCTGTTAAAACATCTAATGAAGATATATTAGAACACTCCATCAGACATTTAGTGAACTTTAGAATTGTTTTCTGATCGCTTCCACTTAGCTTATTGCACATAGCACTTTTAATGTCCACATCTTTTGAATTGATGCAAACAAAAAAGAGTAAAAGAGAAGCTGCCATGTATATTTCTTCCTGATCAATTGGTTCCACTGTGCCATTTTCAAATCTGAAACTTGGATATTTCTCAAGGACAAACTCTTGTATTGTGTGTGCGTCAAGGAAGGCTGATTTTGATTCATCTAAATTAAAGTTTTCTCTCAAGTGTGATATGATATTAACAAGAGAATCTTGAGTCACAGGAAATTCCTTTTTATTGTCTTCTTCAAAGTAGCAGTTAATCTGAAATTAACAAAGTTATATAGTAAAATATTATAATGGAAAACAAAATTTGTAAACATTTTAAAACAAGTTTGAACATAGTAGAAATTCCCTAAATTGATATATACCTATGATTATAATATTTAAATACTATCGTAATAAATCAATTGCAATTGAGATATTCGCACATAATGTACAAACGCAACGGCTAAACACCTGCCGTTTCATTAGACGTTTGAAATATTGCAAGACAAAGAAACCATATGAATGTTATTCTATTAAAATATTTACGCGTTAAATAAGAACTATTATTGTAGACTGTAAGACATATGTATATGATTAATATAGTTTAATAAGAAAAGTATTCGTAAAACATACCCAATTTCCTAAGATAACTTTCCATTTCTGTAACATTTTGCATAGAATTCGATAATATACTCATATGCATAAACACTTGATATTTATATCACTATATATTAATTTAAATAAGTAAAATAATACAAAAAATGTACTAAAACATTAAGGCGAGCGGACTAAAGATTTAAAGAGTTAGTAGACAGTTGTTATTAGTTCGCCGTTGCAGTTTGAAATGTTTTTTTTTTTTTCAAAAGTAACGTTTACTGCATACATATGTAATCTGTGCTTATAACTCTTCAATGTCCATTTGCCGGTTTCCAGACGACTAAATATGCAAATACAGTAATATGATCAAGCCAAAATTCTTTTCACTCAATATATCACAAACCAGATCAATTTATAATTAATAAATTAAAATATTTAATACAGTTCATTGTAGTTTTAGTCATGGATGACAAGTTTTATTTATTAGTTATTACCTACATATAGCGTAGCGGTATTTAGAAATGCTATAGATGTTTTAGCCACATGCTGGGTACACACCGAGCCAACGAACGCCAACGAAGATTATTCAGCGTTGGCTATCGCACGTATGTTATACTAGGTACACACCGACCCAACGAACGCCAACGAACGAACGCCAATGGGTTTCGTTGGCCCTGTTTGGACGACTTAGCGAACGCCAACGATCGTTTGTTGGCGTGTGTCTGCGATCCGACGCGTGTCGGTAACATCAAAGAAATCGTTCCATGCTGGGTACACACCGACCCAACGAACGCCAACGAAGGATTCGAAGATACGCCCAAATACATTTAGTGGTCGAGCAAACGATCGTTGGCACCAGATTCCGGCTTGCATTCGCAATTTGGTCATGGACGACGACGAAATAATTATAATTGCTAGTTTTATATACTTTAACGAGTTAGCAAGGACAAGAAAAATTAAACGAAAACGGAGATGATGGACAACCACATATTTTAAGAATAGAAATGTGTATCGCAATTAAAAATATTAGCAATTTCTACCCAGCAATTACTTCTCTTCATTTTTTATTTATATTAATTATTAGTAGGATACCAAAGACTGGAGGCTTTTCTTTGTATAGATTCATTAACAAAAACATGTCATAATACTTTCTTAGATTTACGCGAATATTTGACATTTAAATAAAACTATCTTTTCGCAGTTTTTCGCGGATTTATTTTGATTTTTGGTTCCCGACTTTTTGATTGCTTTATAGCAATCATGGTCACGGGAGAGACTAAGGTGTTAGATGTCTCAAAGGTATTATATAGTTGTTAAAGACAGCCTACCCACAAAATAACAAAATGAATTTAAAAAACTTGAACATTGGCACCAAAGTATCTTACAATATTTGTTACTTTTAATTTTAAACATTTTTATAATTTTAATTGCTTTTATACTTGAATATGGAACATTATTTATATAATTTTATATGTTATTATTGTAATTATTAAATTTTTTTAGAAAATTTATTGTTTTGAATTACATTTGCAAATGAAAAATATTAATTTGAAATACTAATTTGAATTACTGTTATTTTGATCCGCACAGTAAGAACTTACTACATCTAACTGTCTGTTTTATTTAGATTTATTATTTGATTTTATTATATTAATAACAGGATCCCACGACAATGGTAGTACCCAACCATCTTCCCTATTTAAATTTGGATGTTTTTTAATTTCTATGGCTTCCCGAATCATTCTAGGGTGATATCTGTTTCCTTTTGCGAGGATTTGGGGTTATATTCGCTTCGATATATCCTGTCGGTGTGTACCCACCATAATAATGGGACGATTCCTTTGATGTTACCGCCACGCTTCGGATCGCAGACACACGCCAACGAACGATCGTTGGCCTTCGCTAAGTCGTCCAAACAGGGCCAACGAAACCCATTCGTTGGCGTTCGTTGGGTCGGTGTGTACCCAGCAACAGAAGAATCCTACCAAAAACATGAATGTAAAAGAAAAAAAAGTTCGTAAAATTAGAACTTGCAAAATAAATGCAACTTGGCTAGCTTTCTTTTATTTTTCAATTAAACTTAAACTTCACAAATCACAACGTATACACAGTCATACAGTTTAACGTGTGTATTCCTTAAAGTGCCTAACTGGACTAATAATTAACGTGACTCTCTTAGAACAACTGAAGAACATCGTGCATGACCGGAGCTATGATTTAAGGAATATAGAAAGAACTTGGAATTCAGTTAAATCTTCTCTTCTTTTTATTTAAATAATAAAATCGTTCAGTGATACCCTGAGTTTGATGATTCCCGACTTTTATATATATATATATATATATATATATATATATATATATATATATATATATATATACGAGTACATTCAATAATAACCTACGTCTGTACCAAGTTCCAATTTTTTAAGCCGTGATTGCTGTAAAGCAGCGGTCAGCAACCTTTTAGCAGGCAGGGACCACAAGGTGGCTATACCTAGTAAAGGTGGGCCGCAATTGTGAGAGCAAAAAAAAAGCATATACCACAAAATATGTCCACATAATGTTGTACATTCAATGTGACAATTCCTAAAATGACTCTTAAATGCTTATCTATGACACGAGGAACATTTTCATTTTTTCGATAATTACAAATTCAAAATACTTAAAAAACATAAAAACTTTTCTTTATAAAACAGTCACGGGCCGCGGGCCGCATGGAGGCACCTCGCGGGCCGCATACGGCCCGCGGGCCCCGGGTTGCCGACTGCTGCTGTAAAGCATTCGAAACGTCGGGAACGAAATATCAAAATAAATCCGCGAAATAATCCGAAAAGATAGTTTTATTTAAAAAGTTAGTTAAGAGTCGGTAGTTCTTTCTTAAGATGCGATATTTTTTTTTCTGCATTGCTTGTAGAGTTAATAATAAATAAAATAAAAAATGTATGTTTTTGTAATATCAATATTCCATAAAAAAAAATTAAAGAGTGCGTGTATGAATATGTACACGTGCAAAAAGTAAAACTTTTGTAGGTTATCGGTACTCTTTATGATATTCAATTTATGTTTTAAATAATTAGGATAGGTGAGATACTAAAAAACAATTAAAAAACGCATATTAGGCATATTACAGTCATATATTTATATATATCATTTAAGCAAAGAATATAATATTATATATTATTTGTCACACAATAACAACGGTTACCATGGCAACAAACGATTGCCTCGCCCGATCACACTTTTCGTAACGCTCTCGTCACGCATTCACCAGCTTACTCCCCAAGTCAAGTGTGCGTAAAAAAGTTTTACTTCAAAAAATTGACATTGAATGATGCGATATATAATAATTTTTCGACATTTTCAGACGTGATGGTTAGAGCACTTGTCATCCATGGTTAGAGCGAGGGTAGAGTTTTTTTGAGAATTTAGCGTTTGGTCGTTATCAAACGCTGGTAGAATGGTTATTTGAAAAGCGTGAGGCTATTTGAAAACCGTGAGGCTATTTGGAAAAAAATTAAAATAAGTATGCATTCCTAATATTTTTAATCCGTGAAACTGTAAAACTTGTTGTCGACATTTTGCTGTGGCGTTAGTCTCATTAATCTGTGGAATAGATTCAAATTACCCAATCAGAGGAGTTGATTTATCAGTTGTCATTTGTCAAAGGAAAAAACGAATTTGTGTGAAATGTGAACTCTTGAATTAAAATTTAAAGCATCAAAACGTTTGCTGAAACCTTATGAGGCTATAGTTACAATTGTTCCAGTAAGTTTATGGTGTTTTGCTTTGTTTTCCTCCGATTAAGAATGTGTATTCGTTGTTTGCTTTACTTGTTCAGTGTTTGTTATATATCGATAAATGTCGAGAGGGTATTTGGTATAGAAAAAGGAGCTTATTATTAAATCTCAAACAGCCCATTACCAGATAACCCCGTATATTTTTATTGCCTAATTGATAAGGCTTTTAATTTTATAATAAGAGTTTAATTATATATTAGAAGATATGTCTAACAATAAGTGTTATTATTGTGATCTTGTTAATAGATCGTATTTTTAATTTTTCTTGCTTTACACACTTCTTTATTCGTTCACTATCGCTTAATTGCTAATGATTATATGATAGATTTAGTACAGTTTACCTTTTCCTAAACATTAATATCTGATCTTAATAAGTTCTACTTCAGAGGTTATTTTTGGTAACTAGTATATTTAAAAAAATATATTTTATGAATAAAGAACTTTGTCGGTTCTTTATCTAAAATGATATATCAATGTCTTACCTATAGAAAACATATTTATACTGTACCACATACTATATTTTTTTTAATTATTGAAAATAATTGTAGTTTTTCATACCTGTTAGCCCCGTTTTACGGTAATAAAGAGAGGGTAAGTTTTCAGTTTCATAAGGAATTGAAGGAAATGGTTGTAATGTAATCCCCTACCAGTGTACCATTATACCATCATATTACCTATTTGCAAACTTGGCTGTCACATTGTTGTGCATCTAGATTTACAATAACTTTGAAACATGGATGAATAATAAAATAGATTAATTCATATTTTAATTTTTATGTAAATAACAAATCAATATAAACCACAATATTATGTATGAAAATTAATTAAAGGTATGTAACTTAAATAGTGGAATCAAGAACTTTTAATTCACAGTTTATTTAAACATCATTAGAATAATTATAACTTAATTTATCTTTTTACCTGCAGGGCAATAAAGAATTAGCCATGTCACCAACAAGGGCTGCTGGCTTAGTTATATTCAGACATGCAAATCTGATCATAGAGTTTCTTTTATTACAAACTTCTTATGGTGAACATCATTGGACACCACCTAAAGGTATATCATTATAGGAATAATAAATAATAAAATATAATTTTTAATAATGGCTATATATAAAATAATTTAAATAGTTAATATAATAATATACCATTTTTATTTGTAATTTTTAGGTCATGTTGATCCTGGAGAATCAGAATGGCTAACAGCCTTACGTGAAACCAAAGAAGAGGCTGGCTTGTCTGAAAATGATTTGGAGGTATATACAATGACTAATTCATTTAATTAAATAATTAGTAAAGAAAAGTAACATTCAAATTGAAAAATGTAATAAAATGTAGAAACATTATTCTAACTTAATATTTATTCTTATGTGTGTTATCTATTTCATAGTAGTAATTATGTTATATATTATTCTACTATGTTTCTTTTTCAGATTTACAAAAATATATCAAAAACTCTGAATTATGATGTAAAAGGTCAACCAAAAACAGTAATATATTGGTTAGCAAAAATAAAAAATCCTGAAGAAAAGGTTAAACTATCTGATGAGCACCAAGACTTCAAGTGGCTTCCCCTGAAGGAAGCTCAAGAAATATCAGGATTTGAAGATATGAAACAATTATTAGCTGAATTTCACAAAAAAGCAACTGAAATTGTATAACTGGTGTAAGAAAAGAATAAGCACTATAAAAATGTATATTTATTATTGTTAAATAAAAATGAATATAATAAATGGTGTTTTTATATGTTGCTGCTTTTTATTATACAGGACACATCCCGTGAAAAGTGGGTTATATTTTTATCAGACAAGACATTAATATAATACAATTAAAATATTTTTTTTTAGAAAATGAGTGAGACCGAAGTTATGAATATGCCAATTTCAATCCTTCTCATACTGTTTTGTGATATATGTTACATATCTATACTGCATTGCCAATATTGAAAAGAGTCATTTTGTATGTAGGCGATAATCCCTAAAGTTATTGATCCAATTCTTTCACTAATAGGAAGCCACATTACCGCCGAGTGCTATAATAAGCTATTTTTATTTCGATAACATTTTTGCTGTTAGAAATTATAGTAACTTTAATGAATGAAATTTGAAACTGGCTGTTGAATTGCTTTATCGGTTTGCGCTGCCTTAAATGATTTAAATCTATATGTATATAAATATGTAGGTATATGTAAGTGTATGTGTTTGTATGTATGTATGTATGTGTATATAAATATATTTACTTTTCTATAATTATAATATTTAGTTGTTATATTTTACTATTAAGTTTATAAACATTTAATGCTATACTGTACCTACACCGCTCTAAATTAACTTATTTTCTCACTATTGAAGGGTTTCTGGAAGAAATCTCTTAAAGAGATAAGTTATCCTTTGTCGACATTCTGTTACTTTATTTTGTATAACATATATTTTATGGTACATAAATAAATAAATATAATAAAACTAACTTAACAAAATCTGTACATGACATGTTTTGTAAAAACAATGATTGTTAGGTACAGAATATAGATTCCAAAGTAATAGTTATTAAAATTTTTGTCTGTAATAAAATGTACTGACTGACTTAGATGGAGTTTGGTATGAACTATGAAGATAGTTTGAGACCCTGGGAAAGACAGAAGAATTATTTATTAAGAAGTAAGTTAGAGATATAGTTTTTTTTATAAAATGAAATAAAAACTTACTTTTAATACCTATGCATGTACAATGTACATATATACATATGTCTATACCAACCCTTAAAACGTGCCTAGGGACGAACCCGAGCGAAGCGAGAGTAAGTCGTTAGTCTGCACTACTATTATAAAGAGGAAAGATTTGTGTTTTTGTATGTTTGTAACGAATAAACTCAAAAACTACTGGACTGATTTAGATGAAATTTGGTAAGAAGATAGTTTGAGACCCTGTGAAGGGCATAGAATATTTTTTATTCCGGAAATCAACCCTAAAGTGGTAAAAATAGGGATGAAAGTTTGTATGGGGAATCAAAATAGGGCCGAACCCAAGCGAAGCGAGTGTGAGTCGCTAGTCGTTAATAAAGACAAAACGTATGGTAAAAAGACACAGGGACAAATTAAATTAACATTTAAAAACAAATGTAAAAATAATTCGTATTATTGTAATAAAAAAATACCATGCTTTAAAAGATGTCTACACAAATGGGGTATTTTATTTGTTTACTTTAGAAATATTTCAATATGGAAGCGTATAATATTATCGTTTTGCTTAATACATTGTCATTATAATCATATTTTAGGATGTCAATTAATGTTTAAAATAAATGCAAAGAATTTTTCAATTATTGCGAACATTTGAGAGACCTTTTTTTTTGTTTTTAATTTCAAGTGCTTGGCTTGTAGTTTGATTTATTGTAAACTAAACATTTCAAACACTTGAAACTCTGTCTGTAACAAGTATGTGGATCATATTACATAAAAAATTATTACCCTAAGCCACTTGACCTACAGTGTTTTCGATATTGAAAAGTAAAGGATTTTATTATTTTATTTCACTCGCGCGGGTGAAAAAAAAAGGGTGAAATTTTCTAAAGCTTGTGTGGTGAAAAAAATATATGGAGAGCTGTGTTCTTTTTGTTTATTCATGTGATATAATACAGTTTTTATGAAATAAAAAAATAAAAAATTGAAATAATGGTTCTATTTTTAAGTTATAAATGTTTTTAGGTAGATTTTTGGGTAACATCGGGTTCCCTGACTTCCAGGTCGATTTACTAATACATTGTAAGGCAGTTTTTTTTGTGGTTTTTTAATGTGTTAGGTTATTTCATAACGATTCCAACGATATAAGTTACTATAGCTCCCATACAAAACTTTACAGATGTCGTCATTTTAAACACCCGCGAGAAAGTTTTAGAGGTTGTTTAAAACTACCCTACACTAAGATGTATTTTTGACATAAATATTAATAAGTGGGCAACACAAATGAGAGGATAAAGTGAGCTTAATAGATTTACCAGGAGTTGAAGTAACAAAAAGGTTTTTTTTTATTATTTTTTCCCTATAATAATGAAGTCATTAAATTTATGTATAATAAAATTAAAATTCTTATATATGGTAATGTATTACTTCGCCAGCGCGGCAGACGATAAATGACAGATGACTAGAAGCGTGTATGCTGCGCTTAATCTCTGTAGTCTGTGGTCAACACACACACAATTTGACTTTAAATTTTGTAGTCTCCTTATTTATTCTATGGACTGATATGTCACAGATCAGTATAGCCAACTTAGGGGTTTTCTCCCCAAATTTAGGGTAAAATTATTATCTAAATTATCTATTTTATTATCATTAAATAGTTACATGTAATAATTATAATAATAACCATAAATGAGTTTTTTACGCTACTTGTTTTCATTTAAAAAAATATTGTATTAGATAAAAACCTACATTTTTCAAATTATCAGATAGGGGGTTGTAGGGGTTTTTGAAATTACTCCTTAGGGGGATAAAATTTAATGTGCTGGCAACACTGTCACAGATTAAGTTGTTCTTGGTCTGTGGTCAAATAGTGTTTTAAATTTACTGTTTAGTTTAGTTTTCAGTCATTTTTCAGTGTTATTATTTGTTATTTGTGTTTGGGACAATACAATTTGTATAATGATACTGATTTAGTAGGTAATTCTGTACCTACGATGTGAATTTTATTTTATATTTTAATATGACTTTATATTAGTGTTTACTGAATTGAAACAGACACAGACACTTTACAATGGATAATGAATCTAAATGTGCGAATTTAAACCCAGGAAGAGAAAAAAATTCCAAAAATAAGTTTAAATCTCGTGGCGCAAAACGAAAAAGGTAACGAGTATATAAGTCTAGAATCGTTTATAATATATACAATATATTCTTAGTTAATCATGATTTTAAATTTTAATTACTATATACATTGAAACTGATCATTTAAAATTGCATTCTATTACTATATTGCAATTTTTTTTTCCATATTTTTTTTAATTTTTTTTTTCTTAATGAAATCCTTTTTTTTAAATGTATTAGATATTATAATTAATGTACATTGATTACAGGATAAACAGCAGTAGCAGTACAGATGGAGATGATATATTACCAGAAAATACATTTGATGTGGAAAAGAATCTTTGTGCATCTGCTATTAAGAATAATTTAGATGATGTCAGTGTAAAAAAAATATTGAAGGTTTGTATGTACATAATAGTTATTATAGTCCTTTAAAATAATCAATTAAAATTTAATTTAACTGATTAACACTTTTGTTTATACAGAAAGTTGTGACAAATGATCATGTGTTAGCACTTGTTAAAATGCGTGAGGAAGAAGAGAATTCTTGGACTGAGGATAATCTACGTCCAAAAATTACAAGAGCTAAGGCTAAGTAAATATTTTTTAAATACGTCTCTCATCTATTATGTTTGTTAAAAAGTCTACAGTTTATGAGTTTAATATCTTGTTTTCTTTTAAATGATACAATACATATTATACTACTGACTTACCCTCGCTTCGCTCAGGTGCTCGTTCAGATTTTTTTTGGAGGAACAATAATTGTTTTTGTAAAATAAAAGTAGATTAAGTTACTCCTTATAAGATCACCTATCTGCCAGTGAAATCTTGTCAAAATCAGTCCAGCCATTTCGGAGACTAGCTGGATTGGGCAGACAAATATTTTGTGTTTCTCTTATAAGTACCATATATTTTTTCATAATATGTATTCAGTAAAAAGCTATTATTTTTTACAAACACTTCAATTTTATTTATTTGTATAGATACAGATTTGATATTTTGCAATATTACAATCTGCTATATCAGAATTTAATAATAAATAGCTTATTATAATGTTTTAGAGAGTTAATGAAAGTGTCTCCAAAATGTGCTCCATGGAACTTGGACTTAACACCAATAAAACATATACCAGTGAAGACCAGGCCAGAAGTGAAGGCATTAATTGCTCAAGAACTGCCTGAAGATGAAGATGATGATGAATATGAACCTACTCATGATGATGTCCCGGTAAGAATATATACAAATATTTGGTACAGATATTATTTATTGTGTTCATATATTGGATTTATTAGATAATATTATTTTAATACATATTGCATTAATGAATAATGAATTTATTTATTACTAAATTTTATTTGTGTACTCAGCCCTTTTGAATGTCCCACTGCTGGGCACAGGTCTCCGTTCAATATGAGGGGATCAGGCCTTTTTTATTTATTTTTGATTTATTTACACTTACTTATATATTTATTAAGATTGGTTACTAAGTATATTGAATGATAAATGATGTCAATGAAATAAATAACAGTATTAAATATTCCTATTTAATGTCTGCCTAAAACTAGATTTTCTAGACAAAAATTAAATCTAATGATGATTTTCAAAAACTGAATCTTTAAAGGCATTTTTTTTTTGGATATTTTTAAGTTTGGGTTCATAAAAGGTCATTTGGGAACCATACCATATATTTATATTACTTTTTGCCTCATATTGAATTTCTTTAGTGTTAATATCTCAGAGCTCTACCTACATCAGTTGTTTTATTGAAATTATCAAATATTTCAAAAGTAATACCTTTTTTCACTAGATATTTATTTAACAGTCATTTAATCAACATTAATTATTAATCACTCATCAGTTTTCGAAAATGAGAATTAGAGTTGTTGCCAGTGAAGGCAACAACTTTTTTTTTTTCATAAATAGAACATGGAATTTAAAACTATTTAGTAAAGTATTTTGATCTATTGGATAAAGAGAAACCTTAATTGGTAATTTTTAGAGCTGATTTCTTTTTAGATTCTATTGTAATTTCAACATAAAAAAAACAAGCGATTTTCATAAAATATAGAACTATAATGCATGCCTTGTTTTATATGTTAACAGAATTTTTATGTTTACGTTTTAGAGTGATGATGATCATGTTCTGGAATCGTGTAGTGATCTAGAGTCTCAACCTCGTACACCAGCGACACCCAAAAGTCAGAAGAAAGCCAGCCCAAAGATTGTTCAAGATGGACCCTTCAAAGTGCCACAGGTAAGAAAAGAAACACATTGTGTGGGCTATTCTATTCTTGTAATAATTTTCTATACTATTTTTTGATCTAGACCATTTATTTATGGTCATTAGTATATAACTAATAACTTGTCCAATCCAGTTAATTATTGTAACCAGTTAAAAATCGGTCAAGTCCGAGGCCAATTCGCACATGAAGGGTTCCGTACCATTGTACATGTACCTTTTATTAATATGATTTTTACTCTATTATTTATTTTTTACTAAGTGTTTTTCTCATTCTATGTCAATTTAGGGATTAGCAACGCCAGTTTGCAGGAAATTAGATTTAGATGAAGAAGAAGCAACAATAGCACTAAGAACTAGATCCAAAGTGAGCCTCACAGAAACATCGATAGAGCACCTAGAGAGTTCATTTGTGCCACCGGACGATTTGCCCGTGACCGACGTAGATGATTTGTGGAATGAATTCTTGAATGAGTGTCTCAATCCTGTACCTAATGTGAGGAATGAGGAGGATGACGAGACTGACCCTGAATACAATGTTGCAGCAGACCCTGATGCTAGTGAGTATTGAATACTTTGCTCTTAAATGCCTTCTTCGTGTCCTTGAAAAGTTGTTGCTGTTGATATTGTATGTATTCATTTTTATTTATGTAGATATATTACATTACATATTATTCAGTATTATTTTTCACTTCGTGTGTTATGTATTCTATCTCATTCTCTCGCCGGCTTATTCTTGAATATTTATGTGTATTGTCTCTTTTTAGTGTCGATTTTTGTTTCATCGAGTTTCAAATCATGACGATTCTAAAAAAGTTTTACTCCTAAAATCGCAATTAAATTAAAATAAATCAACAATTAAATAAAGCATATTAGGCATATTACAATCATATATTTATAGAATATCATATACGGAAAGAATATAATATTATATATTTGTCAGACAATAACAGCGATACCATGGCAACAATTAGTCATAATAGCTTTTATTTAATTTATGCACATTCAACCCACATTAACAAATATTCATTATTATAAATAATAAGTTTAGTTTTTCTTACAAAGTTTAAAAGTTATTTTACGTTTTATTTAACATATATAATGTAACATATTATTCAGTATTATTTTTCACTTTCTGTGTAATGTATTCTATCTCATTCTCTTGCCGGCTTAATTCTATATATTTATGACTTTGTCCCTTTCTAGTGTCGCATTTCTGTTTTATCGAGTTTCAAATCACAATAATTCTAAAGCAATTTCACTTCAATAAAATTACTACTTGGCCGCAAAAATATCTATATTTCTAGTATATAAGTAAAACTAACATGAAATGAATATTTGGAATTTCTGTCAATAGTTTTTGAGTGCGAACTTATTTTTGAAAAATAAGCATATAAATTGTATTATTGCAGTAGCATATAGTATCGCTTATTAGGATTTTTTTAAAGTATATTAAAGATATTGATGGATAGCAATCGTTTTTAAGTTAAATGATCATTTTTAGACGAAGAAGACGAAGAAACGTTAGAGAATAGCATAATAAAGATATCACGTAAGGAGTTAAGTGATTTAGTCACAGAACTGTTCCATGTGATGCCGGAGGTGTCGGACGAGCAGCTGCAAGAGGCACAGAGTGTTTTGGACCAAGAGAAAACTTTTGAGGTTTAATTTTTTTTTATTATTGAGTACGTTACCCACCATAGACATTCTTTTTTAGGGTTGCTTAATACAAAAAAAAAGGGAAAAAAGGCAATCCTATAGGATTACTTCATTGTCCGTCTGTTTGTCTGTCAAGCCCCTTTTTTTAGCGCAAGATCCCTTGGAGCAGCGAAAAAATCAGACTTTCAAGTTAACGCAATCAAAAGATACGGCCACTTATTTTGACACTCGTAAGATACAAATCAAAGCACACCGACTTCGAAAATATCTGATCACGAGAACTGCTGGACCGATTTTCATGATTTTTGATTTGTTGGATTTGTCTCTACCCCGAATAGCAGAATAACTAAACACTTAAAATAACGGAAAAATTCAGAACAGAAAAAAAAAATTAAACTTATATGGCTATGTATTTAAAACGTACCTAGGGACGAATCCGAGCAAAGTGAGGGTGAGCGGCTAGTAGTAAATGAAAACTACTAATCGGATATTTTTTACTTTTTAGTGTTTATCTTGGATGTCTGTTTTTATTTATTTTGTAAACTTTTCATTTATTGTAGTCTTTTTATAAAAATCGAAATTAAGACATTTTTGCCAATTAATATTACATGAGCAGAGTAATTAAAAATGAATATAGATAAAAAAATATTTTTAGGTGAACCTAACTCCATGGGAAGTCAAACAAGAATCTATCTCAGACGAAGAAAAGCCTCCATTAAATATGGCTGGGAAAATTAAATATGAAAGGACATTTTCGATAGGCCAAAATGAAGTCGATGATAATCATGAAGTAGAGGAGAATGTCGTGAATAATAACCATACTGCAGAACTTACGGTTTCTGTAAATGAATCTGTACCAGAGGCAATGTAAGTGTTATGGCATAGGCTCCCCCTTTTCCCTCCACTTCCCCTTTACCGTCCCCTCCCCTCATCCCCCCACGATTAATGACTAACTCAGGATTCCAAAAAAGGCACAAAATGTTCTATTACCGTATTAAAAAAAAATGTTAAAGAATGTTTGTGTGCTAAAGGCTATAATACAATTCTTGTGAAAAATGTGATAACCTTCAGGTTACTTCAATTTTTAGTTAAATTATTGTAATTTATAATTTAACTATAAAAAAGATTAAAAAAAAAAAATTGTTCCGCTGAGTTTTTTTCGCTAGTTCTTCTCAGGTTGGAGGCTTCAGACCGACCTGGTAGTAGCCTGCTCAGTAAAAAATTATAATAATTAATTTAATTCTGTATAAAATATTTTGAATTTGAGTTTGAACCCTAAACTAATAGTTCTTATTTCCAGCATAGAACAGCAGGCACCAACAAAAGTGACAATATCAATAGAGGAAAGCGAGGGGACTGTGAGGCCGCCGTCGCAACCGTCGCAGTCGCCCCCCGCGCCGCTCAAGGGCCTCATTGCACCGGAGTCCCAGGTCATTGAGATACAGTTGGATGAAAGTGTCAAGGTATAAATAACTAGCGACCCAATATTACATGTTTATATTATTATGGATTTTTTCAGAAAGGACGATTTTTTCGACTTATTTTTCTAATATAGTTATAGATTATTTTTTGCAAAATGTTGTTGTTCGAGCAATCCCTCTTTCTATTGGTGGAAATTTAGATGAAACGAATATCCGGTAACTATCTGGTATCCGGCCTATATGGCCTTATTTTGCTATTTGCCCAGGTATTAAATAGTAACGTAGACCTATATAATACTTACTATATAGTTGAGGCAGTGGTACTAAACTATATAGTGAAGGCAGTGGTAGCCCAGTGGTAACGCGCTCGCTTGGGTAACCGATTGAAGCGGGTTCGAATTCCGGGATGTATCGATTCGCCCAGATGCATCTCTAAGCTTGAATGGTTTAGGAACGCATAAAAGACAAATGTCCAAAGAAAAATTCATTTTTTTTTGTATCAAGAACCTTCGCAATATACCGAATAACCCACTAGAATTTTATCAAAATCAAAGGATCAATTGAGGGACGTACATTCGTTTTATTTATATAGATAGAAGATTATATAATAATAACACAACCCCCACAGCTGTACCCGGAGCAAGTGCAGGTGTTGCAGCAGCAGATACGCCAGCACGTGCAGCTGGCGGCCAGCAACTACCTGCAGCTGTACGTGCACCCCACGCTGTGGCAGTACGCGCCGCAGTACAAGGAGTACTTGGTATGTAAATAATAATATCCTCCCGACCGATTTCGGCCACGGCGGCCAATCTCACTGAGACTGGCCAACTGCACAGGAGATATTGTAGTGTAGACAAAACGTGTTTTCTACGAGTGTTCATGTCACTCTAGAAGTCTGATGGGACGATATTGCGACACTCGCGGTGAGAGTATCGGCAACGGAGGTGAAACACCGCCAACTTCCCAACTCCGGGCTGTTACTGAGAGTTTCTTGATAGAAATATCATAATTGAACCAGTTACTAATTTAGTTATTTGCTATGTATGATCATTGAGGAAGAGTATTTATTTAACCGACTTCAAAAAAGGAGGTGCGTAATTTACAGAATGCCCCTTTAAGACGGGGTAAGTTTTAGCGGGTAATGCTGGCTTTTTTAGCCTCGAGTTCCAAATACCTATAGGTATGTATGCATATAGGTATATGCGTGCGTGCGTGAGTGTGTATTTGTGTAGATTTTTGTTTATACTAATGAATTCACTCAAAGTAGGTGAGGATCTAGATGCCTTGATGTGTGATTTATTATATTCTTTGATACACTTTTAGAATTTATATAAACAAAATATATATTACTAGCGACTCACCCTCGCTCCTAGTTACGTTTTAACGTTTAGTATAGATTTCTCAGAAATTAGATATTTTCCCGCAGTAAAAAGTATCCTATATGCTGACCCGGATAACCAGCTATCATCATACCTCATCAAAATCTGTCGTGGTTTTCTCATGATGCGTTCACAGGCAGACAGACAGATGAAAATTCTAAAAACTATAGATTCTGCCTCTGTATCGATAAAAATGACTATTTCAATAAGATTTTTCAAAAAATATTTTATATACAGATTCGATTTAGAATTTTATTATATGTATAGATTATATAGATTATATAAGGTATCTGCACGATAAGACTGGATATGTACACAAGAATTGCTCATTTAATATTATATATATATTTATATATATTTAAAATAACACTTCTGTCTTTCCATAGCAATCTCTAAACGACATGACGGTGTCGAACCCCGAGTCAGTGGTGAACGTCTGCAACTTGAAGCCAGCATTGGATTTAATAGGCAGTTGGGAAAAAACATTGTCGGAGAATGCACAGGTCGCTAAATTGTTGGTTGCGTGAGTATTTTTAAATTTTATTTATTATTATTTAAAACTATTTTAAGGGCAATCATGAAAACTTCGTAATCCGTACTCAACACGTATGTATTTCAAATTTATAGTGTTTAAAGTAATTAACAAAGTACTAGGAATCAAAACGGTCGCGAGAGGGGTGAGTGGCGTACGTCAGCGGAACGCGTGTATTACGTAACGCGGTTACAGGCTCACTGGCGGGGTGGACCGTCGGACCGTCGGACGCGCGGGCGCCGCTAGGCGCACGGAAACGCGGGGGGCGTCGCGGGGAACAAGGGCGAGTAGGGACGTTAGGTGCGGCGGTGTTGTTACTACGCGCTATACTATTTATATTTGAGTATCTGTAAATTTTTACTTCTTTGAATCTTTATAATTGCACGATATTAGTCTGCTTTAGTTATTTCCTCAAAATGCTCCAAAATGTGTTAGATATCTCTTCCAGACATAAGTAATTTTTGTATTTTAATTACTGTATTTAATTTAAGCGCAATAAAGAATAGTATCTACTTTTTAATTGGGGCTTTCGCTTTGTATACCTTAAAATAAAAATAAAGCAATAAACAATTTGTACATTTTTATATAATTTTAAGCCATATAACATAATATAGTAATTATAAGATTAACTAGCGACTGACTCTCACTTCGCTCGAGTTCTTCCCTAGGTACGTTTTGAGAGTTAGTGTGGAATAAATGGACTATATATAAGTACTAGACTATATATTAGACTATATAATGTATGTAGACATAGGTATGATAAGTTTCATGTATATCTCTTACTCAAGAAATTATTGATTCCCCCATGCAAACTTTCATCCCCCGTTTCATCCCCTTAAGGAATGACTTCCGGGATAAAAAATATTCTATGTCCTTCCTAAGATCTAGAACTATATTCATACCAAATATCATCTAAATCGGTTCTGAGGATTTTTAGTTTATCTATTACAAACAAAAATACATTTGTTTTTTTTTTTTATAATATTAGTATAGATGGTATATAACTTCTTGCCATTAACACAAGTAGAAAATGATTCAAAAATAATATTATACTATCTTTCATATATTAATGAAGATATTTTCATTATTTTCAGATTTCTCACCAAAGAAGTGGAGAAATAGTAAGTTTTGTTATGAAACATTATTTTCAATAAAACTTATTCATATTTTCTTCACAAAAACTGTAAAATAACCACTAATTCCTATTTACCTTATTTTTTGAAGAAAAAAAAAAACTATGGCAAAGTCGAGAAGAGTAGCATAAATAGCAAAATCACGCTACTATTTTTGACTTTGATTTATTTGGCGGGTTCCATCTAGTTCTTTAGTTTGAGCATTATATAAATGGTTAACACAATATTAATGTACGTATGTGAGGGTCACGTGACTAAGCAGCCTACAATATAGCAAGCTCTCCCTCCAATAGTTTCGTATTGAGTGGCTTGAACTCTGCAGAAGGCCTCCAAACTATTCAATTAAAGGCCGCTGCTTTCTAGACTGGACTTTCTCTTCGTCTTTCTCTTGCCTCGTTTCAGCTTTTTTATTATTATTATTATATTTTAAGTTATAATTTATATTTTCCCCAGCCGTCGTCGTACAGCTCAAAATTCTATGTACATGGGTGATTTCCACCAAATGTTCAAGGAAGTTGTGGCCAACAGTCCAGTGTTTCTCTACCCGTACCTCCTGCCTCCTATGCCGTATAGGGCTGATTTTGCTCATAAACGGTCCAGCTATTTGCAATCTGAGGATCAGTAAGTATATTCAAATTCAAATATCCTTTATTGCACATTTTATTGTCATGTCAGCATTAGACCGTTTGACGCGTAGTGAACGTACTATCAATCTCATCCTTGTTGTACTTTTACTCTTTTATTAGCCGGAACAAACAGACAGACATTTTAAAAATTGTTTTTTTTTCTTATAAGTAGGTAGTATATTGACGATTCAAAAGTGATTGTAAAAGTCTATTTGAATGACGTGTATTTTGATTTTGATTTGATTATGCATTTATAAGTATTTAAAAAACTGTTATTTTGACATTACAAACGAACACTTCAATGAACAATGGCAAGTCTTTATACAACGTTTTACCTGATATCTATTTGAGGCGTCTTGAAATGAAAAAATACTAAAGCGATAGGGATTAAATAACACAAGTTTATCCAGAAAGATTTTTTTTATTAGGAAGTCACAAAAAAAAGATATTAGCATTTTTATTTTGTAATTATAGTAAGTATTATAAACCTACCTGGCAATGACAGCTGTCACTGATTATTGTATCGAATATTATAAATTAAGTATTATAAATTAAAAAAGAAGTACATTAGCATTACATATAAGTTACGTTTTTAATTTCTTTATCATGGATGAAACAATGTACTACTTTGAGTCCGTTAGGAGAAATCAGTATTAGTCGTAGGTGTACACTGGCGATCGTCCGAGAGAATGCACAAGTCGTCGCATGGGGCAGATAATCGAGTCCGTGGGCAAAGCGACGGTTAAAACTTAAAATAATCTAGAAAAGTGGAAAAGTAACAGCAAAATCAAACGTAGTTGTCAGAGGCATAATATATAAAAGCATGGCTGACAAATAACATATAAAATTTAAATAATATGTCAATATCTTATCAAGTCAAGCTTTTTGTCATCTGTTGTGTTGCCATTACTATTATTTTAATTACTGTACTAATTGTTATAACTTAATCCCTTCAATTAATCTTACAGCTTAACATATAATGTTTCCATTATATGTAAAGCTGTAAGATTAATGAACAAAACATAGTTCATTATTTAATTATGTGCATAACACTTTTAATAAAAATATTTTAAAATAAATACGGTATTTTATTTTCTTCTGTGGCAACAATTTTTACGTCATCTTTTACGAATGGCGAAGCCGGAAGTAAATAATACCAATCAATTAATAGCTTATTATGTGAACATTTCTTCGTGGCTTTGTCATGTAAAACAAACGCCGTAAAAAAAAAGAGCAAATTAAATAATTCAGTTTTGTATATGTCCTAATCTTAGACGCTTTAAAAACATTCAGGTAAAAATTTGCCATTGTTCTTTATTTATTTGTAATCTATACAGATAAATAAAATTGAAGTGTCTGTTTGTAACGTCAAAATGACAGCTTTATACTAAATGCATATGAAATTATATACGGTATTTATAAGAAAACACAATTTTTAAAATTTTTGTCTCTCCGTCTGTCTATCTCTTTGTTCCGGCTAATCTCCAAAACGGCTGGACCAATTTTAACGCGACTTTCACTGACAGATAGCTGATATTATAAGGAGTAACTTAGGCTACTTTTATTTCAGCAAAAGAATTAGGGTTTCGCTCAAAAAAAAATAATGTTACCTATGGACGCACCCGAGCGAAGCGAGGGTGAATATATATAAAGAATATATATTCTTATAGAATAGAATATATATTCTTATAGGATAGAATATATATTCTTATAGAATAGAATATATATTCTTATAGAAAGATTAATATTATCTATGATCACCGCTTGCAGGTTAATAGTTCTGGGGCTGGACCAGTTCTGGCAGTACATAAAGGCGAACCCGGAGACGTACCGCGTGCCGCAGCACGCGCGCCGCCGCGCCGGCCTCACGGCGGCCGCGCGCCTCGTGTGCCGCCACACGCTGCCCGGCGTGTCGCTGCGCGCGCTGCTCTCGCACGTGCAGGCCGCGCGCAAGCTGGACGCCGACGGACCCATTGCGGTGTGTGCACACTCACACACACTATACCAGTGTACACTACAAACTAACACTATACACTCTACAAACGAACACTACACCCTAACACTAAATAGTATATTCTGTATTAGTTAACACTACACACCGTAACACAATACACTCTACAAACGCTATATACTCTACAATCTAACACTATACACCCTGACAATGTACACTCTACAGGTTAACACTTTACCCTAATACACACTATACATACACTATACACTTATTTTAATGATGGGAAATGCGTTTACGCATACCACCTATACACGTATATACTTACGACTAGAAAAGCTAGTGCTACTCACTAAAACCAAAACAGAACTTCCCCCGGCTTAATAGGGTCTCAACCACGACGCCCCGATGTCAGGTCTGCCCAAGCAGACTACAATAACCAAGGGGTTACTCCCAAGGTCCACTCTGCTATCAGAAAACTACTAGGAGCAAACCGCATGGTAATAAACATCAGACGTTTTTCGGATCAGATATAAAAAAAGCGTTTTTTTTTTCAGAAAAGACACTTATAAACTAATGAACTTAAAAAGCAAAACCTTACCTAAATAAAAAAAATATCCAAATCGTTAGAGCTGTTTCCTAGATACACGAAATAAATTTATATACAAGAATTACTCATTTAATTTAACTTTTGTAAGTACTTAAAAGACTATAACAATCTATACTACTATGTACTATAAAGAGGAAAGATTTGTATTTTGTATGTTTGTAACGAATAAACTTAAAAACTACTGGACCGATTTAGATGAAATTTGGCAAGAGTATAGTTTGAGATCCTGGGAAGGACATATGTAGGATATTTTTTATTTCGAAAATCACTCCATAAGGGGGTGAAAATGGGAATGAAAGTTTGTATGGGGAATCAACCTAGGGACGAACCCGAGCGAAGCAAGGGTGAGTCGCTAGTCGTATTATAATTTTCAGAGGTACTTTAAGAACAATGAGATAGATCCAGTGAAGCACAAGCTGTTACCCTTCAACCCCAAACTAACGCTGTACGAACAGCCCGAGTCCGAGATGCCTCACCTGTGGATCAAACATCTCGCAAAAAGCAGTAAGAGGTTTAGAGTGAGTATGTTTTGCTGTGCCTTTCGTATTTATAATTTATATAATATATTTATTTATTTATTAAATTAAAATCCACAGCTTTATACAGTAATAAAAAGTATATAGGTATATGATAAAAAAAGATTTTTCCTTTATGTAATTCTAAGAAAGTATTAGATTTTTCCTTCGTCACGCCGTAATATCTATGGCGTGGGAAAGGAAAAATCACGTAAAAACTACTGAGCATATCGTTATGGAACTTTGACCGATCGACGCGGAATCGTCTGTAGATGGTTTTAGGCTATTTATTTTTTGAATTACATACACTCTTTACCATTTTTTTTTTCATTTACTTCCATACATATATTTTCCGCCAATTAAACAAAAGACTTACACTTTTTTAATCGTTTGTTTTTTTTTTATTTAACTTAAATATTTAATTATTATAAGCGAAAAACCTAAATATATATTAAGGTCTCGGAACATCAAAAGAAACGTTTACTATGAAGTATATTTATTTTAGGTACGTTTTAATTTTGTTGAGCGGAACCCTAATTATTTTTCTAAAATAAAAGTAGCCTAAGTTACTCCTTATAATATCAGCTATCTGCCAGTGAAACTCCCGATAAAATTGGTTCCGCCGTTTCGGAGATTGGCCGGAACAAACAGACACACAGACAAAAATTTAAAAAATTGTGTTTTTCTTATAAGTACCGTATATAATTCCATATGTATTTAGTATAAAGCTGTTGACATTACAAACAGACACTTCAATTTTATTTATCTGTATAGATTCATTAAGTTTACTTTTATTTACTAGAAATTGTTGATATATTTTCAGAATCACATATATCGCCGTCCCAAAGCAACTGCAGCGCCCGCGGGCATAGACGTAGAGATCGGCAAACATATCTGCAACGAAGAGAAATCGCCATTGCCCATAGATTTTACAAAAGAAATAATATGCCATCGATCGAATATATTACCCAAAATACAAAAACCCAATCTAGTGGATAGGGTCGATGTGCAAATTCAGTCAACCACACAGGATAATATGTTAGTCGCATCGAATATATTCAAAATTGTTAATACCAGCTTAGGTACTCATTTGGTACCTTTAGTAATAGATACGAGCACTGTTAATAGCACACTGACTCCTATATGTACACCAGCTCCTGTTACCACAAATATCGATAACAGAAATATCGATTCGAATAATCGAATGGAATCGAATACGAATATGTGGAAAATCGATTCCGTTCACTGTCAATGTTGTTGTCTACTAAGGAAATTTGTGAAGAAACCGACTCTTATAACAGATTATTTTAGTGTAAAAAAAAGGGATGTAACATGTGATTGTATTAATAAAAAGTATCCAAATATATCGAATAAATTGAAAATATTAATAAATAATTTTAAAAAACATTATAATGTTGTTAATGATGGCCTATCACATAAAATAGAAGAATATAAGGCATATCCAAAGTGCGTGAATGGAAACGAAGAGGCTGGTTGTAGTTCAAAGGATTTTGGTAAGTATAACTTTTTAATTTATTATCGCGTTCCATATTCATATAATAACTATACTACGGGACTCAACGCGTGAATAAATTACTATATACCTTGTTCCCGACGTTTCGACTGGGTTGCACTAGCCGTAGTCACGGGCAGCTTGGTACACCGCCAGTCTGACGGAACCAAAAATCAAAATAAATCCGCGAAAAAATCCGAAAAGATAGTTTTATTTAAATGTCAAATATTCGCGTAAATCTAAGAAAGTATGATGAAACACTTATTAAAATCGGTTTAGAGTTTCAGATCTTATTCAGTATTGATGCAGATTATATTTAACCCTGAAAAAGTATTAATTACATATAATATTTAATCTCAGACTAAGGAATAATGTAGGCAGTGTTGTAATGTGGGAATAAAATGAAACAACTGTAAAGCTCCAAGGTCCGTTTATTACTACTTTTACTATAACAAGTTGTACAATAGACAGGTACAGGGGAGGCTTACATACATACACACACAGGTTCTCTTAGACAGGTTTCCTCACGATATTTTCCTTCACTGTAAGACGAGTGGTAATCATGTTGGAAATGAGTCGCACATGAAAATATCAGAGGTGCGAGACCCGGGATTTGAACCCGCTTCACTCGGTTTCCCAAGCTAGCGTGTTACACCTGGGCTACCACTATCTATACCACTGGGTACTGCCTATGGATACAATACAGAAATTAATTTAATTATTTTGTTTACAGAAAGGGCACTGAAATTCCAAATCAAACTTATTGAGCGATGCAACATAGCTCGAAACAATCAAATAAAGAGGTCTCTACACACAACATTTATGAAGTTCAATATTTATAATGGCGATGTATTGGATTTATACAAAAAATTGTTCAAAATATTCGATGTGGAGTTGGTGGATATGTACAAGGAGTTCCTTGGTTTCTTGACAGCGGAACAAGCGGACATCATGGACGTCTTCAAAGATTATTTTATATGGAATTGTGTCGAGGATTTAATAGAGAAGATTGAGGTATCTTAGACTTTGATTTAATTTACTTTGTGTTTTTTCTATACTATATATTATTATAAAGAGGAAAGGTTTGTTTGTTTGTTTGTACCGGATAGGCTCCGAAACTAATGAACCGATTTAGATGAAATTTAGTAAGAAGATAGTTTAAATCCTTGGGAAGGACATAGAATAGTTTTTATACCGGACATCATGCTTTATGGAGGTGAAAATGGGGATGAAAACCTGTATGGGGAAGCAACCTAGGGACGAACCCGAGCGAAGCGAGGGTGAGTAGCTAGTAAGCAAATAATTCAAAGTTGAAATTAATTTAACATAGAAATAACATATTTTGTGTGTGACGATTAATTGTTTTTTAATATATTGATTTGCAGGAAAAAGTACCTGATAACAGAAAGAAGTGTAGGATATTGGAAAAAATAAAAGAAGTAATTTTAGATAATTTATTAAAACCATGTGACATTTGTTATAAGCTGCTAGAATGTACGCAGGAGTTTCCTGAGTTGATGAAGTATATCTATTCATTGTTCCCACATCGACGGAGACAGTGAGTTATTTTTTTTTCTCTTTATATTACCCTGCATACATAGGAGTGGCAGTATACATATAGTTACGATCAAGGTAATAAACACGGTTATTACGCGGTTATTATTAACTAGTGACTCACCCTCGCTCCACTCCGGTTCGTCCCTACTTACGTTTTAACGTTTAGTATAGATTTCTCAGAGATAAGATATTTTCCCGCAGTAAAAAGTGTCCTATATGTTGACCCAGATAACCAACTATTATCATACCAAATTTCATCAAAATCCCGCCAGTGTTTTTTCCATCATGTGGTCATAAACAGACAAAAAAATCTAAAAACTATAGATTCGGCCTCTGTATCGATAATAATGTCTATTTCAATAAGATTTTCCAAAAAAAATATTTAATGTACAAATTCGGCTTATTTACAATTTTATTATATGTATAGATTTACGAGTGTCACAGATAAAAGTTTCAAGGAGAAAATAGAGGATCAAGACGACACAATGAGAACATGTGAAGACACTAACGCCACTATAAATTACGAAGCGGACAATTCATCCAGGTTTGTTGTCTTTGTATAAACTAAACATTAATATTTAAAACTAAAATATCCACCTTTAGTTTGAAGAAAAATTATTATTGAATTTATCTGTTGGTTTTTGTACAGGGCGGTGACGTATTCGTATTTCGTAATACTCATGTAACAATTTTAGGAAAAGGTTTTTTAGTAAGAAATAAAACAAATATACTTATTATTAAGCCACAGATTTTGTTTAAATATTATATGCTATTCTCATTGCAGTTTTAGTTACAAAGATTTTGAAATTTTGGTATTTCTGATAAATTAATTTAAAAAAACTTAATAAGTTATCTTATTACAATAAGTAACTAAATAAGATGTTATAAGTATCTTATTAAATATTTTCTTTCTCTTTTAGCGATGATGAGGAACAAAAAAATAATGAAGGAGAAGAAGAAGAGGAGGAGGAAGAAGATGATGATAAAGAGGAAGAGGAGGAGAAAGATGAAGGAAAAGAAGAGGAAGAAGAAGGAGAAGAAAGCGACACACCGCCATCGCCCGCTAACTCATCACCTGAACGTCAAGTCCTTGTGATAAAGGATGTATGTATAGTTTTTTGAATGAAGCTATTGAATGAGTTTTATTTTAAAAATATGCATCAAATTTGTATTTAGTTAAAATTTAATTTTTTATATTATTTATTGGTATTAATTGTGATCTAAATAAATATCTCTTTTCAAATTATAATATATTAATTATATATGTATAGCGATAGTATTTAATTTTTATTACACTAAAATTTTAATTAAAATTTAGGAACAAGGAGGAGAATCAGAAATCACAATTACTGAAACCAAAGTCCAAGGACAAAGTGATTCAGATATGTCAGCACTCGTGATGTCTGAAGACGAATGTGTTAAGCAAGAATCTCCGGAGTGGCATCGGGACGAGGATAAACTTATTTTAGAAGTTCTAAAACATTACCTTACTTCAGCAAAAGTCAAAGATAAAACGTTACTTGAAATTATTGAAGAGAAAAATGTAATAGGCATGATTGCAGATAGTTTGCATAAATCTATGCAAGATGTTAGGGGACGAATATTGTATTTATTACAAATACTTATTGAAAATGAAATTAATAAATGATTTTAAGTTTATTATATTGTTTTTTTTCCTATGTTATCTGGATTATTATTGAAATATAATGTGAATGTTTGCATTTAGAGGATATTCTTTAAAGTCTTTATTTGAAAATAGAGAAACAAATAGATTAAAGCATTATCCATCCATATTATTATCATTAGCCTTAACTTCTGAAGTGTGATAGAGAAAAGTACTGCTTCATATTCTCATATCTTATTTTCTTCAAATCTACTGAGCAGGAAAAATAATAATTTGGATACAGTAAAATTACCCAATGATGTACGTGTGCAATAAGTAAATGTATCCTAATTTTGAGAATACTATACAGAAGTAGTATTTAGAATATTTTCAGATGACATATTTCAAGGAGATACTAGTATATATTTTATACATATATATAAAATGTAAATTTGAATATATATATATATATATATATATATATATATATATATATATATATATATACAAAAAAATGATACAAAAATTGGGTAAGAAAGGAGCATACTCTTACCACAGATCACATATAGTACTCTTACGGAATCTTTCACGCAAATTCGAATCGACGCGCTTCATGACTACGTGTACATACGGATAGTTTGTGTGTTTAATTGCAATAAAGAGCTTTACTGACTTGATATACTGTATATTTTATCAAAAATCGTATAATATACTTTAATATTTATTTAATGTGGCATAATATACGTATACATAATACAATAACAAAATTAAAAAGCTTTTCTGTCAAGTTCAGCTGACCCAATCAAATGTCAATAATATGTCATTCTAGAGTATACGTCAAAACGTATCGGTATTCGGCACAGTTTTGTGGTTTAAATTCATATCTATTAAAACATATTGTGAAATTAAAAAATGGATCAATGGATCAGTGAAGGCCTATCGAAAATATTAGATTTTGAAATTCCTGAGGATCTCATAAAGTAAATATTTATAATAAACAATTTATATTGTTATGATTTATGTTGCTTAATACTATTTAATGTAATTTTTAGGTATATAATGTCCATACAAAATGAGGAGGAATTAAATGATTACCTTAAAACTTTACTAGATTTCGATAACTCACAACATAAAAATTTCTACTTAGAATTGACCAAGAAGAAATTTCCTAACAAAGGTCAGTTTATATGTTTTTTTTTTAATTTTGTATGTTAATAATATATTTTTACTATAAAATTTATTTTATTTCAGTTGGACCGCAAACCAAACAACAAAAGAAAAAAATATCGAAAAATAAACAACAGCAAGACTTTGTGAGTACAGAAAAGCCAGTACAGAATCAACCTGTTGAAAATGAGCTTAAATCTAAAAAGAAAACTAAATATGTTAACTTATATTCTCAAGAGGGCAAAAATGCTCAAGTCATTACTTTGAAAGGTAACTTTTAAAATAAAACATATTTATTTTATCTAGAAGCACCTCTTCTTGTCAATTTTTATTTTTTATTTCACTTTCTTAAACATCCTCTTTACTGTTTTTTTTACCTATTGATTTAATGTGAGCTTAATTAAATATCATAATATTTCAAAACAGGAAGACATCACTGCGACTGTCAGGCTTCGAAACATGAGCTAATTAACAACTGCCTTCAATGTGGTAGAATTGTTTGTAAGCAAGAAGGATCGGGACCTTGTTTGTTTTGTGGAAATCTGGTATGTGACTTATGCTTTGTTTTAGTTTTAACTTTTACTTATTACCAATGGTAATATACTTGAATATCAGCTTAATAAAAATTGCTTAACTACTTTTTATACACACACACACACATCAGCCTCTATCCGTCCACTGCTGGACATAGGCCTCTCCAAATGCACGCCACTTCAATCTATCTTGGGCTTCTCGCATCCAGCTCCTGCCAGCCGTCTTGCGTATATCGTCACTCCACCGTGCCTGGGGACGCCCTCTATCCCGTTTGCCAGTTCGCGGTCTCCACTCCAGGACTCGTTTACCCCAGCGGTTGTCGGTCCTGCGACTGATATGGCCAGCCCACTGCCACTTCAGCTTGCTAATCCGGTGAGCTATGTCGATCACCTTGGTTCTCTGCCGGATCACCTCATTTCTGATGCGATCACGCAGAGAAACGCCGAGCATAGCCCTTTCCATAGCCCGCTGAGCGACTTTGAACTTGTGGACCAGCCGTACCGTCAGTGTGCACGTTTCGGCTCCGTAAGTCATAACGGGTAGGACGCACTGATTGAAGACTTTCGTCTTTAGGCACTGTGGGATCGACGCTGTAAAGACTCGACGTAGCTTCCCGAATGCTGCCCAACCCAACTGAATTCTTCTGATCACCTCCCCCTCGAAGTTGTTTTTACCCAGCTGCAATGTCTGCCCGAGGTAAACATATTTTTGAACAACTTCGAGTACGTTTCCGTGCATTGCAATCGGTTCCGGTAGTACATGCTCGTTGAACATGACCTTGGTTTTGTCCAAGTTCATCCGTAGACCGATGCGTTCAGAAGAATCGGCTAGGTCGTTCAACATCTGTTGTAGGTCCTGCATCGTTTCCGCCATTATGACGATATCGTCAGCAAATCGCAAGTGCGAGATGTACTCGCCATTGATGTTGATGCCACGTCCTTTCCAGTTCAGCGTCTTGAACATATCCTCCATTGCATTTGTGAACAATTTCGGGGAAATAACGTCCCCTTGTCTCACTCCTCGATGCAATGGTATAGGACTTGTTTGCTGATTCTGTACTTGGACGGACATGGTGGCGGCTTCGTACAGACATCTCATCACTTGGATGTATCGCAAATCTACTTGGCAACGCTGCAGGGACTCCAGAACGGACCAGGTTTCAATCGAGTCAAAGGCCTTCTCATAGTCCACAAATGCTAGACACAGGGGCTGATTATACTCTTCGGTCTTCTGTATAATCTGCCGCACTGTGTGGATGTGGTCTATGGTGCCGTATCCGCTCCTAAACCCAGCCTGTTCCGGGGGTTGAAATTCGTCGAGTCTTCGCGCAAGACGGTTCGTGATCACTCTTGAAAATAGCTTATATACGTGGCTTAAAAGAGAGATGGGTCGATAGTTCTTCAGCTGGGTCTTGTCTCCCTTTTTGAAGAACAGGACGACCACACTCCTACTCCACGCCTCCGGAGTTCTCCCTTCAAACAGGACGGCGTTAAAAAGCTTTTGGAGCTCCCTCAGTACGGGTTTACCTCCTGCCTTTATCAGTTCTGTTGTAACGCCATCCTCTCCAGGGGCTTTTCCATTTTTAAGCTCCCTAAGAGCGATCTCGATTTCGCCGATGCTGACTTCTGGCAGGTCTTCGGTGTAGTGGCGTGTTAATGTAGCTCTAGAATACTCATTTTCGGGATCAGGACGAGATGCATGCGAAGCGTATAACCGGCTATAGAATTTCTCCACTTCCAAAAGGACTGCCGGCTTCGAAGCAACAACTTCTTCACTTTCTGTGGTCAGCTTTGTCAGGTGGCTTCTTCCAAGAGATTGTACGAACACCTTGGATCCCCGGTTCTGCTCGATCGCTCTTTCAATCGAAAGAGTATTAGAGCACCGGAGATCGTGCCGTACGTGCTTGCTGATCTCTCGGTTTAGAGCCCGCTTTGCTGACGGAGTGACGGGTGGGTTTTCACGTCGTTCCTTCATTAGCCCTAAAGTCTCTTCCGAAAGCTTCGACTTCTTGCCCTTACGCTGCATTTCACAAAATCTCGTGCCTTCCTCCCTGAGGATCCGAACCACATTTTTGAGGTTCTGGTTAACGTCTGTTGTGGTTTCCACGGCAGCGAATCGGTTTTCCAGGCTGGACTGAAACGTTTCAGATCCCATCGTGATTTGGAGCGGAGTAGGTCGGAGCCTGGCCTTCATCAAACGGACACGTTCGGCTTTAAAGTCGATATTCAGAGAGCCTCGGACAAGTCGGTGATCACTGCCGGTGTTAAACCTGTTGATCACGGAGACGTCTCTGAATATGTGCCTTTTGTCCGTTATGATGAAGTCGATCTCGTTTTGGGTCTTAGCGTCGGGGCTTTGCCACGTCCACTTCCTTTGGGGCTTCTTCTTGAAGAAAGAGTTCATCAAGAAGAGCCCCTCCCGCTCGAGGAAGTTAACGAGCATTTGCCCCCTAAGGTTCCTGCTTCCAAATCCATGGGATCCTACTACCGATTCGTTGCAATTCTGTACTCCCACTTTAGCGTTGAAGTCTCCCATAATAACGTTGTAGTGGGTCTTTGTAGTGAAGTGGAGGGCTCTCGATATATCGTCGAACATTTCCTCCACTTCGTCATCCGAGTGTGTCGAGGTCGGTGCGTACACTTGCACCACCTTGAGGATATACCTCTCAGTGAGCTTGATGATGAGGTACGCTACCCTGTTCGACACACTGGAGATTTCTACAACGTTGTCGGCGAGAGACTTATATACTACTACTTTTTATAGTGCAACATATACCAAAAACTTGCCTATATTGTCATGTTTATCATTTGTGAAGAATTTAAACTTGTTACCAACATATATTTCATAAAAGATACTGTAGTCTAGTATATTCTTTTGCACTATGATAGTTCATTCATTCAATTCATCCTTTAGATTTAATATTTTTTCATAAGATTTTATTATTTTGAGAAAAATAAAAATGATATTTATAAAATATTTCTCTGAATAGGTGTGTACACCAGAAGAGCAAAGGGAGATAAATGCAAAAACTAAATCAAGTGCCAAACTTGTGGAGTCACTCATGGAAAAAAGTCGACCAAAAGGTTGGGAAGCGGCACTTTCACACAGAAACAGATTGCTTGAATATGATCGTACAAGGTAAACAGAAATTAAATGAAATATGTAAATGATAACTAAATCAAGAATATGCATTCTGCTCTTGTGAATATTTAATAGTTTTATAATTATATTATAATAAAAATATTTTTAAATTTATTAAGCATTATTTTTTTAATAAAACAACAATCTTCTTTTATTCTTTAGTGAAAAAAGAACCAAAGTAACAGATGACGATAGTGATTACTTCAGTGCAAACAGTGTGTGGCTCAACTCCACCGAGAAGGAGAAATTGCAGAAGTACCAACAAACACTGCATGAAAAGAAACATGCTTCCAGGCTTAACAAGAAGATGACATTTGATTTTGCTGGTCAGTATTCTTCTTCTTACTTACTCTTAATTTACTATTATAAATGCGATAGTTTCTGTATGTCACTGTGTGTATATTTTTGTTACTGGACTTGCACCAAATTTAGTACAAAGATAATAGAGAGTTACATGAAAACAAAACAAGAGATTCATCTTCGCTTCACTCGGGTTCGTCCTGGCTTTAATGGTTAATATAGAATAGACTATAATATATATGTATATACATAAGTATATACATAGGTATAGAAAAGTAAGTACTTTAAAAAAATAATATATCCCTTACTCGAGAAATTATTGATTCCTCATACAAACTTTCACACCCCTCTTTACCCCCTTAAATAATTTTCGGGATAAAAACTCTCCTATGTCCTTCCCAGGGTCTCAAACTATTTTCATACCCATCTAAATCGGTTCAGCGGATTAAGCATGAAAAGGTAACAGACAGACAGAGTTACTTTTGCATTTATAATATAAGTATAGATGTTAGTGTTACAAAGTTGCATTAAAAGTAAAGAGAGTAATTACTCAATATTAAATTATTAATTATTCTAAAATACCTACTATAACAATGCATTTTTTAATTTAAGGTCGTCAAATAGTAGAAGATACAACCATAGAACATGAAGTAGACGAAGATCATATAAGACAAATCACGAGTAGCACTACATCAAGCAGTCAAATCCTCCGGTCTGACCTACTGCTCGACACGTCTGCAGATCGCGACGTCGCACCTGGGGTTAATGCTCCTTTATTAAAGGTAGGTAATTTTTCTTACACCAACAAATATCTTATAATATTAAATGAGCAATTCTTGTATTGTATTTATATGTATATAAATTTATTTGGTGTATCTTGGAATCGGCTCACACGATTTGGATAAAATTTTGTGTTTAGATAAGGTTTTGCTTTTTATCTATATCCCCCTATATGTTTTCCCTTTCTCCTAAGTGTTTTCTGAAAAAAAAATGCAATTTTTTCATTTTTTCCGAAAAAAAATAAGATTTTTCAAAAGTCGTCCAGGTACTTTATCTAATACCAACAATGAGCTTGAGTTCATTTCTGCATTTTTTTCACTATCGATAGTATAAATAATAAATAAAACTATCGTCTACTAATCCTTGGTACCGAAGACTATACAAAACAATAGGGAATATGGGTGTTTTTTGTTTTACTTTTTATACAATAGCTTACATCGTTATATATTTAGAAAAACCTATCCCGCTCCAAAAATCTAAAATTTAGTATATAAAAATATTAAAATATCATCATCTATAGTCGAGACGACTTAAAGAGTCAACGGGTAATGTATTTGCCACTATTGCTTCGAAGCCGTTCATCATGAAAATTGGTAATTTTCTAAAACCTATGTATTTTATAGAATTTCCGTTAAATTCACTGGACGATCGCTTACTACATAGATTTTTATACTATGCTTAAACACTTATTTCTAACTTCAAAAATGGTGACCTTCAAAACAAATACTAGTATTATCCTACTTCACTTTTTAATACCTTTTAAAATTAGGTATTCATTATTTAATCACAAAAAATATACTTTTATCCATCGCAACCAATCTCTTTCTTTGCTTTTAAAAAAAATAATGACATTATAGACTGTGATAGACAGAAAGGGATTAAAGGAAATATAAAAATATTATTTTATCTATTTTTTTTTATTTGTCAATTGTGCAAATAATAAATATTTAACACAATTTTTTCTAGTTCGACCAATCAGTAGAGAGGCAAACTAAAGTGGTCCCAAAGTCCAACTGGGCCCAATCCTCCCGCATCCAAGACTTGGAACTGCTGGAGATGAGTGACTCCGGCAAATGTCTCTCCATGCATCAGCCTTGGGCTTCTTTGCTGGTAGAGGGCATTAAGATGTAAGTATGGATATGTTAGCTGGCAATAATACCTAAAAAATTGTAACTATAAGTTATTCTATTATTTCATTTTATTATTTTATTTTATTTTAAAATAAGCATTTTACAAAAGTTATTGAGTTATGAGAGCTCAACTTATTTTAGTGAAATTCCGATTGATTATTATAGGTAACTTCTATGCTGTATTATGTATAAAGTCAGGTTATCAATACTGTTAGTAAAACAAATGTCATGTCAATATATATTTCATGAGTTTAATCATTGATATATAAAAACATAGATACACATTTCCTAACAAATGTCTCTTCAAAAAGTGGCGTAGACATGTTCTTACTCTAGTTTTAATTATCTAAACACAAATTCGAACTTAGGCACATCATATAAAGTACTTTTTTAAACGAAACAACGTGAGTTTTAATTTTGTCATCTGAAAAGCAATGAACAAAAGAGATTTGATAAAAGCGCAATTCAATTTCAAATTGCACATTCTTTTGAGGACACTTTTGAGACGTTAATTGGGTATCTTGGGTTTTTTTATATCTTTAAATTTAATCAATAATTATTTAAATGTTCAGGCATGAAGGTCGTACATGGTACACGAGCCACCGCGGGCGGCTGTGGGTGGCGGCCACGGTGAAGCCGCCGGACCAGACCGTCGTGCGCGCTTTGGAAAACCAGTACAGGGTATTATATCCAGGTATACACCAGCTATATGTATTCAGCCCTTTTTAACGTCCCACTGTTGGGCACGGTCCTCCCTTCAATATGAGGGGGATCAGGCCATAGTCCACCACGCTGGTCGAGTGCGGGCAGACTGAGCGTATTTACCGAAAACTTGCTAGGTTGTCTCAGATGTTTCCTCACGATGTTTTCCTTCATCGTAAGACAAGTGGTAATCATGTTGGAAATGATTTGCACATGAGTACATCATAGGTGCGAGACCCGGGATTTGAACCCGCTTCAATCGGTTTTCCAAGCGAGTGTGTTAGCACTGGACTACCAGCTATGTAATATCTAATAATAGATATTATTAGACACTAGCGACGTACTCTTACTTAACTCTTGCTTAATATGCCTTGTTGTCTATCATTAGTCGCCTCAGACTCATTTGTTCAAACTACATTTTTTTTTTGTTTTTACTTAGTCTACAAGGATAGGAAAAATATTTTTTTATGTAATATTATTTTCACTTTATACAGAAAAACAATTCAAGTTCCCGTCTTTCTATCCAACGGGGTGTCTTCTCGGCTGCGTGAATGTGGACGACTGCTTGCCGCAAGAAGAATACGCTAAGATGTAAGTTAATTAGTATATTAAGAGTTTTCAATGTTGTACTTTACAGTAGACTTTTTTCCTCAATTTTAAAAACAAATTTATTTCTAAGATTTATATACATACGTATGTATGTATATATAGATAAAATATATATTTTTGGTTTCTATAAAGTAAAATGTGTATTTTATATCAATAGAATAATTGACATTTAAAAGTCAATCAATTCTTTTTATATAAATCTATGGCGTTATATAATAAGTATATAACGCCTTTGAGAGATGTCTAACACCTTAGTCTCTCCCGTGACCATGATTGCTGTAAAGCATTCGAAACGTCGGGAACCAAAAATCAAAATAAATCCGCGAAATAATCCGAAAAGATAGTTTTATTTAAAATGTCAAATATTCGCGTAAATCTAAGAAAGTTTCAATGAATTCTTGTTAAAAACTCTTTCGGTAAATTGACCGTTTGGACCAATAAGCACTAAGGATAGATTAGACGAATACATCAAGTAACCTCGCAATACTTCTCTCTTTGCAGTCGGACAATTCATACAATAAAATTACACTACATTATTAATGTACAATTCTGTATGTCATATATTATTATTATTTGGATGGATTTGAATATAATTTAATATAAACTTCGTCTTTAACTACTTCGACTTTTATATTTTACAAGTGACATACCAATGCTTCGCTCGGGCGCGTCCCTAGGTGCCTAAATGCACTAAATAGCCGATAAGGTAACTCAACGGCCATTTTTTTGGACTTCAATTCAAGTAAATAGGAAATTATCGAAATTAAATATATAATAACTTAAACACTCGGCGGTAACTTAGCTTCCTATTGGTGAAAAATTTTTTTAAATCGGATCAGTAGTTTCAGAGATTACTCATTACATCCTACATACAAAGTAAGGAAACTAAGAAAATAAGTAAAGTCAATGTTTTTGTATTAAGTCGAAAGGCATCTAGTGATGCACCCTCGAGCGAAGCGAGGGTAAATCACTAGTATAATAAAATGGATAAATTATTTAGTTATACTATATTATTATAATTGTTAAATAAATGAACTATTGAAACAAAATAATAAATTTTCAGCTACCCGGAGGGGGAGAGCGACAGTCCCTACGTGTTCATTTGCTCCAACCCCGTCAGTTTGAGACTGCGCTTCCCAGTTAAAGGACAACATAAGATTTGTATGCATTTTTAAAATTTACGTTGAACTACTTTTATAAATGCGAAATGTTGTATATACGTATGTATGTTAGTATGTTTGTTACCCCGTCACGCTATATAGGCTGGACAGTTTTGTACAAAATTTAGCAGACAGATAGATTAAGAGATGGAGTACCACATAGGCTACTGTTAGGCATCTCGAAACATATCCGAGAATGGTCTGCTGTTTGTTTGTAATGTAAAGTAAAAGCTTTTTACTAAAAATACATATGAAATTATATACGGTACTTATAAGAAAAACACAATTTTTAAAATTTTTGCCTGTTTGTCTGTTTGTTCCGGCTTATCTCTGAAACGGCTGGACTGATTATGACGAGACTTTCACAGGTTGGCTGATTGATGTTATAAGGAGTAACTTAAGCTAGTTTTGTATTAGAAAAAGAATTATAGTTACGCTCAAAAAAATTAATACCCAGGGACGTCGCTAGGTTGCTAATATTAAATAAAAATACATTTTATCTGTTTTAACTATTAATCAACAGAATATATTTTAGTAATTATATATTTACTTTACAATATTTTTTTCTCCTTTGTTTTACAGATACTTTAGATAAAACAATTCACCAAGCAGCCGTAAAATGTATACAAAAAATGGCGAAAATGCAAGCGGACGAGGCTAACGCTGGATAAATTATTATGTATTAAAATAAAATAAAACGTTGTCGAATTTCTTTTTTATATGTTAAATAAAACATTAAAACACTTTTAAGAAAATAATTTATTTACATTTCTAATACTATAGTTTCATATAAATATTTAAGAAACATACATTCATAATCGTACATACAATGATATCTTGTACAAAGACAACATACGACAGTCACACGCTTGTAATACTAATGATTAAATATCGGACTACATGCACTTGAAAATATGCGTCGTTAGAGAAATTCATATGTTAAATATATTCTAAAGTTTGCAGTAAACTTTGTAATACAAAGTAAAAAATGGACATTTCTTGAATATACTTGATAGGTTTTGTTATAAAGTCAGTCTTTCTTATTATTTTTAATACACTATTATGTCTATTTTTATTGTAAATGATATTTACGCTATATGGGAATCGAATTCATGACCTAAGTGAGTATAACTCGTACAATCGATGAAGAAATCTATGTTATATTTTAGAATATGTAAAATATTTAATTTTATAAAATAGTTAAAAACCTAAGGAATCTTCATTTTATGTTTTTGTAAAACAGAAAATAATGCCATCTTATGAATATAGAACTTAAATAAGTTTCATATTAATCCACGCACGTAAAATACACGAAATGTCCAAGTGCATATAATCCAATTTCTAGTAATATCATATCACCAGATATGAAAACTTAACCCTAAAATGAGCACCGATAGAGTAATTGTCAACAGTCAGTAAGAAATGCAGGTGGGGTACAACCACTGTAAATGCTAGCACTAATATTGCGATAAATTGAATAAAACTAGAAACATGACGCTTTGGCAGTCGAAAAGATTTGGTTTAGAAACCTTACGATTCCTTCTTTTGGTTAAGCTGAGGGAAGAAAGCCTCAATCGGTAAGATTGGGTCATCTGTAGCTATTGTGAAATAGCTAGGTATTCTTCTGCTATTGGATGAAACGGTTTTGAACATGCCGGGGGTGTTATAGTCCTTACTCGCTGCGAGGGTTAAGTCTGATACTCGTTTGGAATGCTCAAATAGCCGTTCTATAGGATCGTGATGCTTTTTGTCAGCTATTTTCATTATTGCGCTTTCAGATTTGGTTTTTTCGGTCATATCGTTTTTGTGGTCACTTGTTTCTGTCACCGATATGTCCTGCACGGATTCACCAGTTTCTGAGTCTTGTATTCTTTTTCGTAACGGTCGTTTGTGGTGGACTGTTGGAGTGGAAGTCTCAGAGTTCTCCTCCGTAGGCCGCGGCCGACGTTGGCCGTTACGTATACGCGATGACATTCGCTGTGTACTAGCTTCGATGCCTTCTGAATTTTGCTTCTGCCTTAAACTTTGCCGTGAATGGATTTCTTGCTCGTTGTTTTCTGTTCTGTTAAATTTATGTCTTGGTTCTTTTGGCGTGAACTTCTTTCTTTCAGTTGTAGTTTCGATATCAGTGAAAATGCTTTCCGTGTAGGGACTCTTTCGTTGTGGATACCTTGGCTTTGGAGTATTTTCGACCACTTTCTCGGTGGTACTTGTTGTAGAATTCAAACGATTTCTGTAATCTTTAACACTGAATTTAGGTCTATCTAATTTATTCTTGAGTCTAGGTCGTTGGACTTTACCTGCTGGTCTTGTGTTCGCTTCAGTGCGGGGCGCATAAGTTGTTACTTCATAATCTGTTTTCTGATTAACTGACTGTGTAGTTACTTCTTTTATTTCTACAGGTCGAGCATCTCGGTGGAATGAAAATTCTTTCAATGTATCAGTTTTAAGTGTATCTCCAATACTTACTGAGACGTCGCTTGTGGGTGTATCTTTTTCGTCCTGTTTGTGGCTGTAATCAGGAATTTCACTATTTTTAACTTCATATGAATTTAAAGCCGCTTTTGACAGTTGTGGCCGGGAAGATATTTTCATTATAGGAGACTCTCTGCTATTCTCTCTCTCATTCGATACTTGTGTAGTCGTTTCGAATCTATCCGATGGTGTCGTGAGAGGTCTGCGAAGGGAGACTAATTTTTTCTTTATAACCGTTGGTTTAGTTGGTGATGTAGTTGGTAGAGCGCTTGTTGTTAACTCTGTAGTATCACTAGGCGTAGTTACTGTTGGTTCTGTTCTTAGTTTAATTGGTCTTACTCGAGGTCGAATGGTATGGACATCTTCGGTAATAGTAGTAGGGGCTTCAGTTGAAGGTGCTTCCCTGCGTGTGGTTGTTTCTTCTCTATTGCGATTTGCTGAAGGTCTTCGCCTCCGAATCTTATTGCGTTTTCTAACTTTATCTTTTTCTAAAGGTTCTGGTGTACTGGGTCGTTTAAAATGCCTGTTAGGTGGGAGAGTGGGAAGTGCCTCCACTGGAACTTCAGTAGTTTCTCTAATAGCATACGAAAAAGTAGTCGTCTCAGGCTTGGGAGCTTCAGTTGGTTTTTTGGTCCGTCTATAAGGTTTATGTTCAGTGTAAGTTGGAGTAGAAACTTTGTAGTAGTAATCTCTTAATTTATTCTTTCCGATCGGTTCGAAATCATCACCGAGTGGACGTCGGTTTTGAGTATCAAGTTGACTATCGTAATAATGTACATTTCCATTATTATTTTCATTTTCCGTTACAATTGAATATTCCTCAGGTATATCTGGTAAAACTGTTGTAGGTTTTTCGAATATATTGTCAACGTGTTCAGAACTAGTAACAGGTTCATTAGGGTTTTGGTTTTGTCCATATGACTGAGGAGTAACGGTCCAAGGAGTTGCAGAAGCGTGATGTGTAACATCATCAGTATTTTCTACCACAGAGTAAGATGGACGATGTGCCTGCGATAATGCATTAAAGCTACTTTCCAAATCAAACAGTCCTGGTGCATTCGTATATTGCTGTGAAACTTGCTGATTTAAGCCTAAGTTATCAGGTACTTTTTGTTTAGGTTTATCGTATTTTATATTAGCGGTGTTTTGATTTTTATAGCTTGTGTACACAGTGTTTTGTGGTAAAAGACCATAATCATTATACAAAGGACCAGCCACTGATGATGTTTGTATTACTGGAGGACTGTAAGTAGATATTTTATTGTAATCTATATTTTGAAAGTTTTTCACGAAGGGATCCTGAGGACTGGGCTTAAAACCAATCTTGGTTCCAGCGTTAGGGTCTATTTTCACTGGGGATACTAATTTTGTTTGTGGTGTAGGTACATTGCCTAGATCATTTAAAGTAGAACTATAAAAATAGTTATAATTTTGAACAGTTGTTAATTTAGGTGTAGATGTAGCAAACAAAGCCGGTGTGGACTTAAAATTAGGCGAATAATTGAATGAATTGAAAATAGTTTGTTTTGTAGATTGAGGCGGTAAAAACGTTGTTTTGGTTGTGGGATATACTGGATCTCTTCCTTTGACGGATTGTATGCCAAAGGATCCAAATGAACCTGAAATAATACATAATATATAAATGTTAAATCTTATCAAATCAGAAGATTTTAAATACAAAATGTTTTAAATTTAAACTTCAAAAGCCATACCCAAAATACTTGGTGGGAATACGGTATCTTGGAACGGGTGTCCATATTGATTGATGGGGTATTTAGATGGTGTATAAGATTGCTGCTGGGCAGTTTTCACAGATTGACTCAAAAATTGAGACGGTGTGTCTGCATCGCCTAGCTTGAACACTTGCGGTTTGAATATTTCAGTTTCCGCCGACTGTGGCCGCTTCCCATCCTGTCTTGGGTACATGTCGTTTGCTTTCCCGAATATGTCTAACGGTTTTCCCGTAGAATACTGTCCGAACTGAATCGGCTGTATGTTAGTCAATTGTTGTAATATGTTATTGTGATATTGTTGCTTTTGCTTCGTTTGTTGCTTTTGCAAGACTGGACGAGCGGCGTAAGAATTGTGTTGGTTCCTGAGGAAGACACTATCAACTGGATAGTTTTGGACAAACTTATAGTGATTTCCTCCATTATTAGGTAATGAAAAGGGATTTAGATAGGAGTTAATTGGTTGGTTAACTGGAAGACCGTGGGTAGGTACAGATACGGTACGTAGTGTCGTGGGCTTATAAGATTGAGCTATTGATGTCAACTTTGTAACATCTCTCGCAGTTACTGGTCGAGCAGAAGACGGGTATAAATCTAATAGAGGTATTTTGTACGAAGGAGCGTGTAAAGGAGCTGTGCCTAGTGGGCTGTACAAAAGTCCGCCTGAGCCGACTACTGGTCTCCAACCGCCTTTAGAAACTGGTAGGTTCTGAAACAAAGTAAAACATTGTTAGATTATATGATATATGTATGTCTAAACATAACGTCGCAAGTTATTGAAATATACTTTATAATTTTATGAGCAAAATAAACCTCTACTTGTATTTCTGATATAGATAATTAAACTTAGTTGTTTAAATATTTTTTTAAATAAGGATTTGACGTTAACACTTACCGTTTGTTGAATCAAAGAGCGCCGATTATGAGGCGCTTTGCCGCAAATTACAATTAGCAGTAAGCTCTGTATTGTCAGCGCGACTAACCATAGCCGCATCCCTGGAATAAAGAAAGACATAGAGTTATCTTATATATTTTTAAGTTAATGTTTATATATTATATGTTACTAGCGGTTCACCCTAGAAAAATAAAAACAAATCTATCCCAATGGAAACCGTAAATTTTTCCGGTATAAGGTATCAGCATGCCAAATTTTATTAAATTAGATGCATAAGTTGTTGTGTACTACGCTGTATAAGTTACTATAGCTTTTTAACTATCCCACGGGAACACTTTAATTTTCTGGGATGAAAAGTTTAAAACTTAAAAAAAATAAATAAAAACCGACTTCCAGGCACTGAAAAGTAAAAAATAACTAAACAGGGGTTTTCATTTATGATTTCATAGGGGTGTGCTTTGATTTGTATTGGCGACTTCGAAAATATCTGATTATTAGGTATCTATTCAAAATGAAAACCCCTTTTTAGTTATTTTTTACTTTTCAGTGCCTGGAAGTAGGTTTTTATTTATTTTTTAAGTTTTTATTTTTCCATTTTTAGTGTAGACGTAATAAGCAAGTAATTTGTAAGAAGAAAGATTTTTAACAAAAAAACATATTCGATTAAGCCATTTATTTAAAAACCGCTTGACCGATTTCGATAAAATTTAAATGGGACTACCTGGGAAGAATACCATTTGACACAAAAAAAGAATTTTCCAAGTCGGTTCAGGCGTCTTCGAGTAATCGGTGAACATACATAAAAAAAAAGGTTCCGACGAATTGAGAACCTCCTCCTTTTTTGAAGTCGTATAAAAATGAAGATCTAAAATGTTGACCGGGGATATAAGGTACCACCATGCAAAATTTCATTTAAATCGGTCCAACAGTTTCGGAGATTAGCCCGTACAAACCGACAATTAGAGAAACCAAAAATTGAAAAATATCTGGATTTGTTCTATTTCTCTTCTTAGATCCCCCTGACTGGGTTTTTACCATATTTTTTTCTATGTACAGACATTGGACCTCTACAGTTTTATTATATGTATAGACAAAGAGGATAAGTTTATAATTTTGTAAGTAGGAGGAAATCTCTAAAACTACTGATCCGGTTCTGAAAATTAGGTTACTTTTATTATATACATATATAGATAAGGAAAAATAAACATGGACTCCTATAGAACAATAGAAGCGGGCGAGATTTTAGAGATGCGTTCTTCTACTACATATGATGGATTTAAGGAGTCTGCCCACTACCCCGTCTCATACCATGACCGTGCTAGGAGCGTGTCAGGCAAAAAAATATTCTTTGTATTCAAATGTATGAGACTCTGCCCACTAGACCGTTCCGTCACCGACCGGCACCGTCGCATGCCGTGCACGGAGCGTCAACAATTGTCGGTGAGAATATTTTGCCGGTGCCGGTACGCTCTGTGCCTGACACGCGACGTTGCCGAACCCGTGAGCGTACGGGTTATAACCGCATATGATGACCGTTATAACCGCGTATGATGACCGTTCTAAGACCGTTACGTATTGCCGCTTGTCTTGTAGAAATGGGCGATAATCGTTATTAAAGATGAGTTAGTACCGATATTTCTCAGGATTAGGTAATATTAATATATTAAAACACATTATACATTACATTTAATACATTGTACATTTAATATTAAAACACAGGTAATACTAAAACGGGAACCATACGGATATGACACGCGGTTGATACACGGATGCTACGGTCACTATAACCGTTATGTATGGGCATGATACGCTGTTGATTCGGTCTAGTGGGCATAGTAGTCCGTGCCGTGCTCGTTTCCGTGCCTGAGACGTTCATAGCACGGTCATGGTATGAGACGGTGTAGTGGGCAGAGACCCTTAACTACATCTTATTAATTTTATTATTAAGCTGTGTTCTTAAAACTTCTTCAAAGCTAATGACTATTTGAGTGACCCTAACTTTCTATCTATTTCCTTTGTCACGGTGTCTATAACGGTATACTCTTAAGTTTTAGTGGTAAATTAAGTTGAATTATATGTTATTTGTTTGTGAAAGTGACAACTTTAATTGTGATGAATTGCTGTATTACGAAATTTTAGCCGAAAGTTTCTTATTTATTTTTATTAATACTTTAATAGTCGCCTGGTGTGATACTTAAAGTACCAACATATCGCTGATTGACGTTTCGTACAAATACTTATTTACAAGTTTGAGGTACAGTCTAAGTTGTACGATGTGTATGTTGTTTTTGATTATCAATATACTACATTGGATCATAATCGTAAATGCTCTTATTTCACCCTAAAATAAGCTCTTTTATAGCAAATAGAAACATCAAAAACCCCTAAATATGTATATTAAATGATTATATAGTTTTTTTAGCTAGATATTAAGTAAAAGTACGCTGGACGGGTCATATGCTAAGGTGCAAACTGGAGAAATGGAGCAAGCAAGTTACTCTTTGGTACCCGCGGGATGGGATGAGGGGACAGGGACGTCCTAAAATCCGATGGAGAGATGACATCTGTATTACTTCGGGATCATACTGGAGCAGAGTTCCGCTGGACAGAGCTCAATGGAAAGAATTGGCAGACGATCAAGACACTTCTAACGATATCTCATTTGACAATTTATGATACGTTTAGAAGATATGCGGGAATAGATTAATATATATACATACACAGCATGCGGAAATCATAATTCATAACCCTCCATATAAATAATATCCTATTTTTCACTTTTCAGCGAAGGCCGGGGATTGAGAGCTGTTATTAAGATACAGATAATTTCAGAATATTTTAACTTAATTCTAATAAAAAACTTAGCCTTTTCACTAAAATTTCCATTCAGAGAAATTTATTTGATTAGTTTAAATAATAGTAATACAATAAAAGAAATAAACGGAAGCATAAAGTAGCGTCGGGCACCGATATGTAGAGCGGAACTGACCATGACCGCAACCGTCTTCACTGTTCCCACGACTTTAGATACGCTTTTATTAAAAAAATATCTTTGAATTCATTTTAAAGTATTATTATGACATAGTTATAATTCACGATTTTCCCTTAAACCAACTGGAGAAAATATTGACTATTGACTCTACTTCAGCATGTTTACTATTTATTTGTCACCATATTTTTAATACTATGAAAGATTATTTTTACCTATTATAATTAAATCTGTACATATAATAAAATTGTAACTGAGTCGAATCTGCACATTTAATATTTTTTGGAAAATCTTATTGAAATAGTCATTATTATCGATACAGAGGCCGAATCTATAGTTTTTAGAATTTTTGTCTGTCTCACGAAGAACGAATCACGAGAAAACCATTGGACTGATTTTGATGAAATTTGGTATGATGATAGCTGGTTATCTGGGTCAACATATGGAATACTTTTCACTACAGAAAAATATCTCATCTCCAACCAACCAACCGTTAAAACGTACCTAGGGACGAACCCGAGCGGAGCGAGGGTGAGTCGCTAGTGTCATTATAAAATTAGAAATCATATTTCATACCTAGCTTGTCGTAGTACATACATTTTACCAACACTGATACTGTTGAATATTTTAAAATTAATTCTAATGTTGCCATACAATTGATAAGTTTTATTTGAATCCGATATAAATAAATATAAATATGTTGGGACATTAACACACTTCACCGTCTAGTTCCATAGTAAGCTACGAGTCTTGTGTTATGGATACCAGATAGTTGATATACTACACATATATAACTTTAAATATATACATATTAGATAGATATATAACTGGCTTGAAAATATGGTAATACAAATAGAGAACATGAAACGAAACTTCTGCAATTAAATCACACTAACCACATATGATATAGAAGAGTTACCAATAATGATGGTGGCATCACTTTCTAGCGATTGCGTTATGCTACGTGCTTTTAATTTCAATTGGGTATGTTATACTATAACAATTCGTAATAGCTATGGGGTTTATTTAATGTTATGCTAACCAATCGAAAGTGCTTATGGTGGTAGTAGAACGTATCAAACACACCATAAATGAAAAGTTCCATTACGATTCTTTAGCAATTCAGACAAACAAGGTGTCATTTATTTTGGGCCTTAGCAATTACATAACAAATTTTACTAGTTAAATTAGTTAATTAATATAGTTAAAGAAAAAAAAATAATATAGTTAAAGCACTTTTTGCAATGCAAGATATATTTTATTATTTAATTAAATATTATATAAATGAATTAAATGTGAATTGGACTCGCTTGGAGGAGGTTAGGATACTATCATAAACTACAGGAATATTTTTTAGATTATCTTTATATATTTTTTTTATTCTTTTTTTATTATGTTGTGTTATAAAAATTGAAATAAATACTTAATTTTGCATGAGGAAAACATGGTAATACTACACTTTAAAATACATACTTTAAAAAACCTATTTTTTTTATTAATAAATTTTTAAAATTATTACTTTAACGCAACACATTCGTCATAATTCTAAAAGATGGTATAGTTTCACGAGTATAAATGCGAAGAAAATAGTGATAGAATAATCAATTGATCCACTTTCAATTGATTGACTCAATAGAGTGCCATTTTTTATAGGAAGTGCTATTATGCCATATCATGAAACCATCACATACTTGACATGCGTAGATTAAAATATTACAAAGGCGTATGGTAAACAGCCCAGAAAAATGAATGTTAATATCTTCCGCGTACCATATAGCCATTTACATTCGTCAAAAGAATTGCTGGTCTTTATAAACTCATATAGCGTTTCTTTCGTCACTGTTGCATAGCTGAAAATGTAGGTATCACATTTCGATTTTACTATGAAAGATTATATTATAATACTAGCGGCTCGCCCTCGCTTCGCTCGGCTTCGTCCCTAGGGACGTTTTGACGATAACGGTTAATATGGAATAGATAGATTATATACACATAAGAAAAGTAGGTAATTTAAAAAAAACTTGATATCATCCCCTATTTTATTGGTTACAAATGCCAAAATATTTTGTATTTCTTACCAAAATTAAAGGATTTAATGTATTTTTTAACCTTAATTTAAGAAATGATTGATTCCCGATATAAACTTCCACCTTTCGGGATGATTTCCGGGATAAAATCTATTCTACGTTCATTCCCGAGTCTCAAACTATCTTCATACTAAAATTTCATCTAAATAGGTTCAGCGGATTAAGCGTGAAAAAGTAACAAAAAGACAGATAGAGTTACTTTCGCATTTATAATATTAGTGTAAATTATTAATGATAAATAATTAATTATCGTCATAAGTATTTTATTTTACGTATACAATTTATATAGATACTCGTACTTGAAAAAAAAAATATAACCAAAATAAGAAGTTTATTGTTTAAATACACAGATTGTTATTATCAATTATAACTAAATTAAAATATAGTTAGTAGATAGTAGTTCAGTTTTATGATGAAGGGAAAATATGCATAATGTAATAATTTAGGAACCAGATTCGATTTTAAACCGTCCTAAGAACTGTAGCACATCTCGTGCTGCTCAGCGACCGTGGAACGTTTCACTCTAGCTATTCGAGAAAACACATACTTATAAGTCTCGCCATATTGCTACTGATCAAAGTGTGCCGTATGAGGACGAAAATAAAAGTACTTTTTCAATAATTTTATTTCGGGTTGTTGGACTGTTGGAGTAAAGATTGTATGCACAATGTTATTAATTTTGTTGTCATTTATTATGATTTGTTTCTAATTGGAATTGTCGGCTCATATCAGATGAGCACTCTTGATATAACCAAATGCAATGTAAATATATATTTACTTTTTTACTAAACAAGTAAACTGGCTTTAAAATTATTATCAAAGTATTGAAATTAACAAAGTTAAACACCAGTGAATCTAAGAAACTTTTGACAGCAAGCAATCATCGCATGGAAACTGTTTGATTTACCGGAATAAAAATGGATGTTTAACAAATACACCTTGGCATTTTAAATATTTGTAAGTGTTACAAATTATGTAGATAAAACAGACCGGATCCTAAATGTTTATATTGTACATGTAGGTACATAGGAAGCCGCGAGTTTTATATTTATAATGCATAATACCTTCTCATTATTTTCTCTCATCTCTCTTGTTTTTCACGACTTATAAGACTATATTATAATTATATAATTTTAAAACATACTGAAAAAAGAATGACTAATAAAACTTTACTGAAAAAGTAATTAATAGTCATGATATTCTTTTTAATTTATTAATATCAATTTAAAAATCATAACCCTCCTTTTGGCTTCGCCGTAGTCGAGTAAAAAATTTCAATGCTTTTAAATGGATTACGGTGAGCGAGAACAAATATTATCTTCTGTTTCTATTTTATAGTATTAGAAAATTAATTATTTTAGTAATTAATTACAAGATAGCCTTTATAAAATACTTGAGTATAAAATAAAATGATATGCAAAAAAGTAATTACAGAGAGAAATCTTGACGCTTACTCATATTTTAGTTGCTTATATATATTTACTTACTATAAATAGAAAAAGAAGTTTTATTATCTCTCATGATACTAAGTTGAAAGAATAATGTGTCTACTTAAGAAACATTCTAAACTGAATTTACTAAAAACGACATTTATAATATCTATATACATACATACATTTGTAGGAGTACAGACATTTCAAATTATTTGTACCTGTAGATTTTAGTTTCAAAAATATTGATTTCTTATATTTTAACATTTTGATTTATAATCAATTTTGATATATTACTTAATTGGTTTTCATAAAAAAATTAATCATTTTTAATAAGTATTAAAGGGTGACGCGTTGATGTCTAATATATGACCGCACATGAATTTGAAAACTTATTGACATGAATTAGATTGTAGTATTATAGAATATTAAATATACTCGTAATAAATGAAGTTATTAATAATAAGATAAAAATTAATTTATGTTGAGAAACCTTGTATTGTTTTTAAATCTGTCAACGTCCGGAAAATTACTCTTAAAGAAATCAAGCAACCAGACTGGAAAATTTTTGGCATTACGCACTGTATATTGTAATAAATTAAAGGAAAAGTAGAAGGTATGAGTAAACTCACTCGTAACCATGTTTGAGACATATCACTGTCTACTTTCGTTTTTAGCTTTTTAAAGTATAACGAAGTGCGTTAGAGTTATTGAAATGGCATTATAAACTTAACATAGTTAAATAAGTACACATTTTTATACATACAGTAAACATTTTTACATACACATATATCTTTATATATTTTAATAACTTCTTAAAGGCTGCAAGTCAACATGCATATCTATATTATGTATATATGTGTTAAACTATTAATGTATAAATTGTGACAATATGTAAGTAGGTACCAACCTCCTAAATGGCTGGACCGATTTTGATATTTTTTTGTCACTTATAGTGTCCGCTAAATGGTTCTTAGCTATAGTTTTACTTCGTAGGCGGCGCTGTTGACGATATCCAGTTTTTTTTTCCTTCTAAATCCTCTTTCAATATTTGCGGCAAAACGTCTACCGGATCTACTAGTACTATATAATAAATATAGAAAATATATCGTTTAGTAGTAATTACACGAATAAATGTATTAATTAACCATTATAATACAAACCTAAAGACTTTTTATGCGTTATTTATGAAACAAATATGTACATTTGTTTAATGTTCACACATAATTACGAAGTAGTAGTTTACTTTAGAGAGTTCGTGCTACATTTCAATTCACCTACTGACTTCAGTTTTTATTCTAATTGCCTAAATTCCTTAATATTTAACGGTTTGTTCCGTGAACTTCTCACGCGAATATTATATAATTTATAAACATCCTAGTTACTCAAGTTAATGTTGCTCTACAAAATATTTTCTTCAACCGTTTGAATGTTCCAGTTCATTTAAATAGGTTTTTACTGACTCCGATAATTGATCTACTACAATGTGCAATTTTTTATTGTTTGTAACGTTGTTTTGGAAATACATTGTATATAAATTAAATTAAACCTGGTTTTTTTTTACTTTATTTTCTAAGTAGAGGGATTTTTTTTATTTACGCATAAATTTTGAAGAAGATACCCTAGTTTGGACAGGCTTCATATATATATATATATGTATATATATATATTTTAAGAAAAAACAGGGTATGTGTAATCGTCGCTCCTAGACATCTGACATGGCTCCTGAAGAGCCCCGTATTATAGTGCTCAGGGAAAAAATAATCTTAAAAATTATAATTAGGCGAGAATGACTTTTTACTATTTATAAAAATTTGATATAACTTTAATAAAATGTATAACATTGAGAAATTTGAATATTTAATAATGTACGTCCAGAGCCTGTAACTTTGTCAACTTTCTCGTTTTTTATTTAATGATATAAGGCATAGTTCAACGATTTGCAAAAGATTTCTCACGTCAATCTACTTGTTATATTACCATTGTGACTACCTTCGACAGTAATACTATTTTGTGACAAACAAAAAAACCTACATACTATGTGAGAACCATTTCCATTGAAATACTATTTCATATAAAAGTAACATTACGTTTGTTAGGTAATTTTTAATACATAATGAGCAATCATGTTAATGTCATGTCATGATTAAATAATTTGTTTTAGTTTTCAGCAATTTTTTGTTAAAGAAAATTAGTTATTTCTTAGGAACATTTATTAATTTGTACTGTTAAGTTTTATATAGAGCTTGGTGCCACTAATCGTAAAATTAGAAAATGCGAGTATATTATACGTATCAGATGCGGAGAGCTCATTTTTGTCTTCTATTATACATTTTTTATATTGTAAATAAAACTATCTTTTCGGATTTTTTCGCGGATTTATTTTGATTTTTGGTTCCCGACATTTTGAATGCTTTACAGCAATCATGGTCACGGGAGAGACTAAGGTGTTAAATGTCTCCGCGAAAAAATCCGAAAAGATAGTTTTATTTAAAATATCAAATATTCGCGTAAATCTAAGAAAGTATTAAATTTTATATTGTGTTTAAAATTGAAAAAAAAAATTGATATTGTTTCGTGGTTTCAAATGTCTTTAGATAAAATTGCGTCGAAGCATTTCTGAGTCGAAGCATCGATATGATCATTATTCCGCCAGCAAGTGGCCGTTCATTACCATGCAACGCCCGTGACCTTCGACGTACCGCACTTCGGTCACTTTCCTCGCTGACGTGATGCGCTTACGCACAGACAAACACTTTCTCATGTCGTCGAATTTTTACAAATTATATGTATTTATCGCAGTATTTTAAAAGATTTTATCCTAATTTTTTACCGGATGTTATAAAATCGATACATTGTATAATAATTAGGATCTGGGGGACATAAATATAAATATTGTCCGTCGTAAATAATATTTTCTGCTCTAGAATGAAAAAAATATGAGTACCATTTTTTTTAACTTAATTTACATCCAAATATTTCTAATTATTTTGTAGTAAACAATGTCTGTATTTAATTGCATTGTAAAAAAGATAAAACAAAATAAAAGTTAAATTTAAGATTATTTTTTATATCAGAGGTAGCTCTGTTACTTAATTTATAGCCGAATTTTAATTATAATTTAGATGTATGCAAATAATTGGCTATGAACTACACATATAACTTATTTCCAATTGTATCGTAACAAGAGAAAATTTGAGAGTCTAGACTCTATTATACCGTATTGTGTATCTAAAAATATAATGCTGAGTAATATTTTAAAGAAGAAATGATTGACAGACATTATGAACTTTTCAATGAAAGTTATTTCTTTACAAAGTTTACTTGATTAATTGCCATTAAATCTATCTGTTAAAACACCATGAGTTTTAATTAAGGCTATTTCAGTAAGAAATAACTACATATATCATAGCGTTTAAGTTGGACTGTTACTTAACATGTCTCGACCAAATAAGTTGTTGCGCAGTGTCATTGTTATTCGTTACAAACTAGGTCTACAATACGATAAAAATAAGAATAACGTATAAATGAATTTTCATTTGTTAAAAAGTAAGAGATTTTAAATATAAAAAGATATATACGTAATATTTCAGTGTTACACAAAATATAAACATTCTATTATATAATAGTAATGACAAATAAAAGCAATAATCGTGGCATAAAAGTTTCATAACTTCCTGCTACATTTCAAAATTGGACATGAAAATATTACTGAGGGTCATAAAACATAACCATGTATTATAAAACACCACCGATTTAGGTTCAGCACTTTCGTTAGGAGAAAGCTAATTAAAATTGTTTACCAAAAGTGTTCGGTCTGATTAACATCGAAGCACTAAGCTGGTGCCTTAGATCACACATGCTGACCGTCCACCGTAAAAGTGAAAAGGTATATTTATTATCAAAACCTATACTTTATTTGTTTATCCATACTAATATAATATTATAAATACGAATGTAACTGTCTGTCTGTCTGTTACCTTTTCACGCTTAATCCGCTGAGCCAATTTAGATGGAATTTGGTATGGACTATGGAGATAGTTTGAGATTCTGGGAAGGATATAAGATAGTTTCTATCTCGGAAATTACCCCTTAATGGGGTGGAAAGGGGGGCGGAAGTTTGTATAGGGAATTAATCATTTCTCAAGTAACGGACTCATCATACCTATGTATATAGTCCATCTATTCCATACTAAGCGGCAAAATATACCTAGGGACGAACCCGACCAAAGTGAGAGTGAGTCGCTAATATATTCATATATAAAATCTATTCTATGCCTATAGGTATGTGTGCAATGTCGACTTCTACTTTTGTTATCAATATTCCTCTTCAGATTATAATTTAACGCTTCTATCTTACATTACTTTTTAGATTCTGTAAACTCTTAAGGGTATTTAATCTTATTTTTTTTAATAATTTCTTAAATAAAAGGAATTGAATTATTGGAAAAAAAATTATGAAAATTCAATGTTTTATTTCCAAATGTACTAGATATGTACATATGCATTAGTTACCTATAGATAAAATTTAAGGTACGTATGTGAAATACAAAAATATATATAAAGTTGCAATGAATTTATGTAAAACTACGTAGTAATAAAGCTCATAATAGTATTTAGTAAATGCTTGAAGGTATAACTAAATAAATATTTAAAAGATATTAGTAAAATTATATTCTAATGTACGCTTAGTTTTCCTGCTTTTCCCATGGTGATTAGAAAGCGGTCGAATGTATAGCGCGGAAGGCCATTGATACGTAATGAATAGACATTGAAGGAAAATTCTATTCAGGGGTGGTTTGCACTTCTTTGTCGAATCATTCTCACGAAAAGAATGTTGGTTTTTATGCCAATAATGTTTCTATTGTATAGACACGTCCTATAATTTGTCATTCGATAATAAACATGAATTTCAAGTAAAACATATAATTTAGGTAATAATTTTAGTAATAATTGAACTATTACTGAACGAATATGAATATAATTTTTACTGTTATGTGATGCATTTATCCATATGACGACACGTTTGGCTCAGTTTGTAGTGACCCTACTTACTGTGCCAGTGGTTGCGGGTTCGAGTTCCGCTGGGGGCATTCATTTGTGTGATGAGCACGAATGTTTGTATTTCATATACTTGAGTCATGGGTGTTTATAATATGTATTTAAAGTTATATATGTGTGGTATATCAACTATCTGGTATCCAAAACAAACCTCGTAGCTTACCATGGAACTAGATGGTGCTGTGTGTTAATGTCCTATCATATTTGTTTATTATTTTTATATTATTGTTCTTACAAGAGCTAGAGAAATTTAACTTTTAGGTATAATTTTTAATACTTATAAATTAAATTGTTTGCTGAGTAATTACGGTGTTGATGAGTTGAGTCGGCAGAAGAATCACTACTTGCTTGCTTTATGGATGTGCGCTACTTAAAGGATTGTAAATGAAAACAATGTATGGTAAATATGTTACCTTCTTATAGTTTTATAGAAAAATTCACGATACCCTATACTTCAAACTCTTATATTTCAGCAGACATACATACTTTTAGGTTTAAAAAGTATGTATCTAAACAAATAAATTATTTCATTGTCACAAATACTTTGTATTTTATCTATACACTACCTTCGCTACGATTACCTTCACTCCGGTTCACGCTCCGCTCCGGTTCGTCCCTAATTATGTTTTCACGTTTAGTATAGATTTGTCAGAGATGAGATATTTTCCCGCAGTAAAAAGTATTCTATAGGTATGTTAGCCCGGATAATCAGCTATCATCATACCAAATTCCGTTAAAATTTGTCCAGTGGTCTCAGAAAGACAGACAAACAGACAGACAAAAATTCTAAAAACTAAAGATTCAGCTTTTGAATCGATGATAATGACTATTTCAATAAGTTTAAAAAAATATTAATTGTATAAATTCTACTCACAATAAGTTAGAATTTTATTATATATATAGATATAATAAAATTGTAACTGGTCGCTGTCTGTACATGGAAGATATTTGAGAAAAACTATTTTTGGGGGTCTTTATTAACGCAATAGAACCCAAAACAATGATTATTAGAATTTATGTCTGTGCGCGCTAATCTCAGAAACGGCATAATCGATTTGGGTGTGATTTTCACAATCGGTTGATAAATAAAAAAGTTATGTCAATTGAAAGAATCACCTAGGGACGAATCCGAGCGAAGCTAGGGTGAGCTTACATACATATATAGTTTTTAAGATAATAATTAAAAATTAAAATAAAGCGAAGCAAGTATGATATAAAATTACACAACTAATATTAATAAATAATAAATAAATATGTTGGGACATTAACACACAGCACTATCTAGTTCCATGATAAGCTACGAGACTTGTGTTATGGATACCAATTAGTTGATACATTATACATATATGTATAACTTTAAATACAAACATATTATAAATATACACACCCATGACTGGAGTACAAACATTCGTGCTCATCACACAAATGAATGCCCCCAGCGGGACTCGAACCCGCGACCGCTGACACAGCAAGTAGCTGACACTACAAACTGAGCCAAACGTGTAAATTTCACAATAAATGATATAAGTAGTATGATATATAAAATACAATACTTTCTTTTTACAAACTCCTTCTTATTATGGAATGGGCGTAATTGGTTCCAGGCATATATGCAACCTATATTTTTCTACCCGTACTACCGACTGCGAGTGTTTGTTCCACTCGACTTGTTATTACCATAGGCTCTCTATATTATATTTATGAATTATGATAAATTGCAAAATTATACAGTACAAGATAGTGTGATTCTATCATTATGATGTGATTACTTCCGACATTTTCACTTAATTAAAAAAGATAAAAATAAACAAAAAATTATAAATAAAAACTTCTTCGTTTTACCATTTTAATCGATATTATTATAAATGTTAAAATAATAATACCGAAATAGTAAATGCATTAAAAATAATTCACAACTTAAACTACATTTAGATACCTATTGATTTTATGTATTATATTTTATAAATATACCACGGTAAATAAAATATATTAACTACCTACTTGCATCCCTATATTATTAATATAACTATATTAATATTGATAACTAGTAGCTCACCCTCGCTTCGCTTGGGTTCGCCTCTAGACAAACAAAAACAAATCTATCCCACGGGAACCGTACATTTTTCCGGGATAAAAAGTAGCCTATTTATTATTCTGACGTATGAACTATATAATTATAAAGTTTCATTAAAATCCGGGATGAAAAGTATCTAAAATGTTGACCGGGGAAATAAGGTACCATCATACAAAATTTCTTTTAAATCGGTCCAACAGTTTTTGAGATTAGCCCGTACAAACAGACAAACAGACAGAAACAAAAAATTGAAAAAATCTGGATTTATTCTATTTCTCTTCTTACATCCCCCTGACACGGTTTTTAGCATTTTTTTTTCTACGTACAAATAATCGACCTCTACAGTTTTATTATATGTATAGATATTAAGCACTCAGAAAGGGAAGTTTTCCGTTACATTTCACAAATAATATAATAGCAGTGGGATTTTTTCGGAAAAAGACCATAAATTTTAACTTCAATCTTCCCATATATGTAGGTAATACCTTTTTCTGTTGGTGAAAATCATATGAAAATCTGCATAATAGTTTTGAGACCTGCCTGAACAAACACAAACAGCGTAGGAATTTTAATTTATAACATGTAGTGATAAGTTAAGAGCTCTCACACTACTTTTACTTGGAACGAGATATTTACTTAGAGCTAAACTAAGGATTAGTTAAAACTATTTTTTTAACCACCAAATAAAAGCTACCAATGAAATTAATAATAATAATAATATTTAGTTACATTAAAGTAAAAGCAGTGGTAGCCCAGTGGTAACGCGCTCGCTCGGGAAACCGAGTGAAGCGGGTTCAAATCCCGGGTCTCGCACCTCTGATATTTTCATGTGCGAATCATTTCTAACATGATTACCACTTGCCTTACGGTGAAGGAAAATATCGTGAGGAAACCTGCATGTCTGAGAGAACCTAGCAAGTTTTCGAAAGACATGTGAAGTCCGCCAATCCGCACTTGGCCAGCGTGGTGGACTTTGGCCTGATTCCCCTCGTATTGAAGGGAGGCCCGTTCCCAGCAGTGGGGCGTTAAAAAGGGCTGAATACAATAACTTCTATAATATCTATCTGATCAATTAGCCTTTAGAAAAATCGAGTTTTATTTTAATCATGACCAAAACGCTTCCAACACTGCTGATATGTTGAGGGGTGAGGACTGAGGATATTTAAAACGTTTTACATTTTGTCACTTGTTACTTAACAATAATCGAATTTATGATCTTTTTTATAACTGAATACATGATGTAATTATAAGCGTTTCGTAGCTATATTTTATTATAGAAGTTAGAAGTATCAAGTACCTACCTACTTAAGAAAACTACGAATCTTTGTGGTTTTAAATTTGAATAATAATGAAGATCACTTTAAAAATTTAAATTATATTGATCCCAGCTGACAATGAAAGTGAAACTATGAAATCAATCACGTTTTGCTTTCTTTTATCCAAAAATAGTATTCATAATGACAAAGAAATCATTGTTCATAAATTTACATAATCTGTTTTGATTTGTCTTCTTTGTTTTCAGGATTTTGACTTTATCTATTTATATAGATCACCAATATAGCTTTTATATAATAATTACCTACTTACAGGATGAAATTATAAATAATATGATAAATATTATCCCTTAAGGGAGTGAAAATGGTGATGAAAGTTTGTATGGGGAATCAACCTACGGACGAACCCGAGCGAAGCGAGGGTGAGTCGTTAGTAATAGATGAAATTGTAAACAATACTAGTAGCTACAAGGGCCTTATCTCAATTCCTGATAAATAACACACAAAGAATTCTACGTTTACGTTGGATATTGATTAAAAGGATTTAAAAGAAAGATTTTGGAGAGAAGACAATGGTACGTAACCATCAGACATGGTTACCTGAAAGAGTAAGACTAAGTACTGAGCAAAAACATATATAAGAAACTAGAAACTGTTTCGATTGTAAAAATACATCAAACAAGATTTCCTGGTTATCAGTACAACTCTTTACTTATTAGTAATACGAGTTTCTATTACTTTTACATTAACAAAAAATGAGATCTAAAAATAAGATGATTAAGGCTTGACGACACGTTTGGCTCAGTTTGTAGTGACCCTACTTGATGTGCCAGTGGTCGCAGGTTCGAGTCCCGCTGGGGGCATTTATTTGTGTGATGAGCACAAATATTTATACTCCAGTAATGGGTGTTTATATTTATAATATCTATGTATGTATGTATTTAAAGTTATATATGTGTAGTGTATCAACTGGTATCCATAACACTAGCCTTGTAGCTTACCATGGAACTAGATGGTGCTGCGTGTTCAAGTCCCAATATATTTATTTATTTATTATTTATTTTAAGATGTTTATAATATTCTATTCAAATTAAAAACATTATTAAAAATAATATTTTCATTTAAAATGTAAAAGTTCTAGAGCATTTCCGTGCAAATGTTATCTCGGGACGCACTAATAAACAGTAACGGTTGTTAAAGCATTAATTCATATCGGAGAGCGTCAATCGAGATATATTTAATCTTACTGAATTTAAAAAATATAATTTTTACCAATGGTTAAGCAGAAGAATGTTGAGATAAAGCAACGAGAAAATTTTGTAAATTTTAGAAACATATCACGTAAATAAAACACGTTTTCACTCATCATGAAATTTCTCTATAATTTCCCTCTAATTACGCAATTATAGGAATTTGTGATTATCCTATAAAAATATTTGTTACCATTTAAAATAATATGACATATTTATTTAAAGAATGTTATTATTATAATTATGTAAAGCAATTTCAAAATAGGGTTTTGTAATTATTATTAGTATTATTAGTACATAAATAAAATTTAATATTAAAATTATGACGTAAATATTATAATCAAAAAAAAATATGTATCTTACCGTTCATTTTAACACGGCTAGTCCGTTCACAATATAAAGCTGCGTACACACGTTCGCATCACTGTCACAGCACTCGCGGAACACACGCACTGGTGCAATGGAAAATCGCGTCTGACATCCACTACCACGAACCACTGGCCACTCTAGTGGTGGTGGTGTTTGAATAAGGAATCACGTCTGCGTTTAGAAACTGGCCTCCCGTGATTTGTTATGGCTCGCTTTATTATTATTACATAAATAAAATATTTTATATGGAGGTCTATTAAATCTTTGCAATTGTACTATATTAATGACATTATTACTAGGCGGTAATAGATAATATCTTAGTCGGTAGCTTTTCTAATTAATGAAATAAATGACGTGTTTACTATCATTAAAGAGATTAAAGATAAAATTAGATTTAAATTGACTGACTTATAATTATATTTTTTCTAGATCTTCTTTCTTTCTTGTAATATCGAGTGTGATTCTTCAGTACCGTCGAGTGAGTCGTGTATTAATGATTATAAGAAATGTTAGAGCTCTGTACTACACTTTTGCATGTTATTCTATTCTCCCAATTAATTACACAAACAATAAAAAATTCGGCGACTAATAATTCAATAGGTAATTGAAGACACGCATCCACTACACAAAAACTTTTTGTGACATATGTAAGGTTCGATTTTTATATATGAGAGTTTTAATATATTTGTCTAATTTATAATGATTTATAAAACATTTATTTGTGACCTTGGCCGATAAGAATGTATTTAAAAAAAGTAAAAATGGCGCGGATTTCCATTTGTTTCCCGCGCTCTTGGTGAAAGAGACCTTACAAGTCTAGACTTAGTCACTACAGTCACTAATCATAAATTCTTTGTAAAACTGTAAATTGTTGTTATAAATTCTGTAACTCATCATTTAAAAGAGTAACTGCTAAGTTTCTAACTTGCTCTGAACTGCTTTCTGAGACGATGGTAACTTCCACACGTTACTGACGTTTATAAAAAAGTAAGATGTTTATATAAAAATATAAGTTGCAGTTGCAAAAGTACTGAACATAAGAATATTTGCAAGGAATATCTCGAAGTTTTATTACTGTCACTCAACACTTATAATTAGATAAATATAGATTAAAACGAATAAAAGAAATTTTCTGTAAAATACAATTATAAATACATATAAGAAAATGCCTTTGTTGTCACATTTCATAAATTATTATCTATTATACTTTCTTTTATACTCATTTCTATTCATTGCGGGTTCCTTTGCGCATATAGAAGCGTGATACTATAATTTCTCTCGTCCCTTAGAATGTAAAATATATTGAAAGTAGTTCCGGAATATTTTTGGACAATCGATAAAATAGAAAGTTAATTAGTCACATTACATACTATTATCATTGTTATAATGTAATATCGATTTCGCACACATATTTTCGCAACAAAACGATCCTAGATTAAATAACACCTTTTATTTAAAAAAAGAACCATATTATAGGAACATCGATAACGTAGGTATTTATATGACATTTGGGTATGAATTTAGAAAATCACCCACGCTATGAATAAGAATGTAAGCATTAATACTAATTACTAGCGGCATGCTCTTGCTTCGCTTCTTTCCTTGAAACAAGTTTAAGGGTGTTACTCGAGGAAATAATCTATCTGTATACAAAATTTCATCCCAATCTGTCCAGCCGCTTCAGTATGAAATAACAAATAAACTTACATTTATAATCTAATATATTTAAACGAGCAATTCTTGTATATTTATTTATTTATACCGGCGATCTCCGAAACGGCTCTAACGATTTAGCTGAAATTTGATATGAGTTGTTTTCGGGTGCGAAAAATCGATCTAGATTAGTCTTATGTCTGGGAAAACGCGTGTTTTCGAGTTTTCATGCGGTTTTCTTTCGCATTATTCCACGCAAAATATTGTTACTAATTTCTTACGCTCGGACATAAGCATCGTGGTCAAGCGGTCAAGGCGCAAGATTGACAATCACAGGTATCCGGGTTCGAACCCTGATCGGATACAAAATTTATATATATTTTTTTGTTTTTATTCAAGATTTTAGTTTTTTTTTTATCTAAAAAATACAATATAACAAAAAAGAACTCCAAGCGAAGATCGGTCGCCCAGGTACTAGCAGTGTAATTGCATATATCATAATATGCAATAGCTTTCACAATTCAAAATGAGCTTTAACAAATTCATAATAGTTAAATTAACTATATTTGTTTCTAATAGAGGGAAGCGATGAAGTCAGACGTAACATACTGATGTAGATACCCACGTAATAAGTATGCACCTGAGTAATCAAAGGAAATCAAGAATGCAATCGCATCACTACAATTATCCAATTAGTTCGGGAATTGATTGTTCCGTGTATACCTACTATGTAGTTACTTCCGATTAATGTTTTATTTACGTATTAATGTAATAAATTTATATTATACTAGCGATTCACCCGCGCTTCGCTTCGGGTTCGTCCCTAGACAAAAATAAATCTATTCCACAGGAGCCGTACATTTTTCAAGGATGATATATAGCCTCGATAAATGGACTATCCAACATACAAAGAATTTTTCAATAACAACCAGTAGTTCCTGAGATTAGCGCGACCAACCAAACAAACAAACTCTTCAGCTTTATAATATTAATATTAGTAGGTATAGACTAGCAGACCTAGCCACGCGTTGCTGTGGCACACTTATAATATTTTTTTTTTCATGAACAGATGAACAGACAGCGATCAGTTACAATTTTATTATATGTGTAGATTTTAATACATATAAAAAATTAAATTTTAAAATAAATCGATATTTGTTTCGCTTAGCTTGTAATAATTTGCAGTAATTTACGAGTATACATACATACTCGTATAATAAAATTCTAACTGAATCGAATCTGTACATTAAATATTTTTTGGAAAATCTTATTGAAATAGACATTATTATCGATACCGAGGCCGAATCTATAGTTTTTAGAATTTTTGTCTGTCTGTGACCGCATTGCGAAAAAAAACCACTGGACAGATTTTGATGGGTATGATGATAGCTAGTTATCCGGGTCAACACATAGGATACTTTTTACTGCTGGAAAATATCTCATCTCTAAAAAATGTATACTAAACCTTAAAAAGTACCTAGGGATGAACACACGCGGAGCGAGGGTGAGTCGCTAGTAAATACATAAAAGAAATAAATAAGACATCTTTAGTTTAAAATTTCATATGTACTATATTTTAATCTTCACTCTTACATTCATCCATAATATCATTGACAATACTAATGATATTTTTATTCGCATCTTCTAATTCTTCACTTACCAAGCCTTTTTTTAGAAGAACTAAAGTTTTTATAATACGGCTGTGTTTAGAAATGTGTATTTTAGACACATCTCTTGCTTTTTTAATCGTTATTTTAAGAAAAGTCAGCCAATTTTGTGTAAATGTGAGGAATTCTGGTGTTATTTTTAATGTTAGTTGAAATTGAATTAGTACGTGTGTCCACGGTTGGGAAGTTAATGTTGCTACTAAATTAGGATCGTTTTTGTAAGCTATAGCGTGTTTGAAAATTGAACTTAGTGTTTTCCAGCCAGCTGGTGTCTGGTTTGTGGTTTCCTGGAAAAAAATATATTTACTATAAGATGTTAAATAATATAAAAATGAAATACATCAGATAATTTTAAATTATTATTTTTGATGGCCGCCTGTCTTAATATGGGTCTCTACGCCTGAGTAAGCGTGTTTCAAGTCCTACTTATACAAAATATCGGTATATACCTAAATATTTATATTTTACGATAAGATATACATATTTATGTGATATACAAATGTTTTGTCTTAAGGACTATACTGTTAGTACTAATATTTAGCTCAAACAGGCATTAAACCTGTAACTTGAATCTGTAAGATCTGTAAGATAGAACAACACTGTATTTTAAAAATATATCATTCAGCCCTTTCTATGTCTCACTGCTGGGTCCCTTCAATCGAGGGGGATCAGGCCATAGTCCACCACGCTGGCCAAGTGCGGGCGGACTGAGCATGTCTTTGGAAAACTTGCTAGGTTCTCTCAGACATGCAGGTTTCCTCACGATGTTTTCCTTCACCGTAAGATAAGTGGTAATCATGTTGGAAATGATTCGCACATGAAAATATCAGAGGTGAGGGACCCGAGATTTGACTTTGCTTCAATTAGTATCCTATCACATTGCCTAAAAAAATATTTAAATACTATTTTAGATAATAATATATAAATTATGAACTTACGCGACAACATAACATCATTTGTATCCTAAACATTAAAGCTCGTAATACATTCCACTGTTGGTTTACATCTACTAAATCGGAGTTAAAAGTCAAAACTAACGGCGTATTGGTACTAGAGTTAAGAACCATGTACACTAGTTGTAGTAAATAAGAGCCGCGTTCGTTATCACTGTCGTGTCTTAGAGATTTTACTATTAAATCTGTTTTTACTTCTATTATTGATTTTGGCTATAATTATGAAAATATATCAAATTATTTATTGAAGTGAAAACTTGTATAGGAAGGTTTGTATGGGGAGTAAATTCATGTAAGTCGTCATCGACATGGTCACGTGACGTGTTAACGCTAACACTCAGAGTGCCGATAGATGTCAAAACCAGGTAAATGTAAACAGTTTTAAGTTAAAAATTTTAATTTAAGATCAAACAATTAATATGAATATTCAAAAATAACAACTGGTTTCCTAAGTTTTCACTTCTATCAGCAGTCATCATGACTGTTTTTTTTATAACTAATGTTTTATTTAAATATAAAATTTTAACGCTTTATTGCATTTTAATCGTAACGGATTTTGTGATTTTTTATTATCATTAAAATAATTTTTTTTATCTAAAAACATAAAAAATCTATTTATTTTTGGTTGATTAGTTTTCAAAACACCTTAGCTATAATAATAAAAAAATTACGATTCGTTACATTCTTTGGAACTAATAATAATTTAATATATAAATATTTCGTGTCAAGGTGTTTGTGGTCGCACTCCTCCGAAACGGCTCGATAGATATAAATGATTTTTTTTGTACATTTGGTATATATGCATTTTGTTATATATAACAATAACCAACATAAAGCAAGAGTTTTTTTATAGATTGAACGCGGGCGAAGCCGCGGGTTCTGCCAGTAATAATATTAAAATGAAACGTGTAATTTAAGACCTTATTCTAAGAGCTAGATTATTTTTAAATACTACTTATTAATTATGATAAAAAAGAAAAAAATCATACTTGAAATTTGTTCTTGGCGAAATAATAAACTATGTAAGATAGTAGTTGTAGAGCGATGCAAGCGACTCTATCGTCCGAACTGTTTGTCGCGATTAGTACACTTGGAAGGAAACCGACCCGGTTTGTATAAGTTAGTAATACTGTTAAACATTTAATACATATTTGACTAAATAACATATTATAGTCGTAGCAGTAATTTAATGTATGTATGAATGTGTTTAGCCTTTTTTAACGTCCCACTGCTGGGCACGGGCCTCCCTTTTATACGAGGGGGACCAGGGCCTCAAGTCTGCTATTGCAATGGTGCTATAGTTCTCTATCAATGACATCGTAATTGCTACTTTTTTTAATTTTGGTAGTCTAGTAATTCAATGGTTTACCGATGGTGTGTCACTGACACCCCAATGACACATTTGCAAATAATTGGTAGTCCCGTACGTAATTGACAATTAATGTCAATTCGACGGTTATAGATAAAACTTATTTATTTTGGACGTTTTATTTTTTAGATTGCACTTAAAATTTATCTTTTTGGCTTTTTATGATCATTTTACATAATGCTTAGTCTTTAAAATATAAATTGACTACGAAATTTTGGACCAATGGTAATTGAATTAAAATTGCATTGTTCCATAATGACAATTCATGTAAAATAGCAGACTTGAGGCCCAGGCCATAGTCCACCACGCGGGCCAAGTGCGGGTTGGCGGACTGAGCATGTCTTTCGAAAATTTGCTAGGTATTCTGAGATATGTAGTTTTATTCACGATGTTTTTCCTTTACCGTAAGATAAGTGGTAATCATATTGAAAATGGTTCACACGTGAAATTATCAGAGGTGCGAGACCCGGGATTAGAACCAGCTTCACTCGGATTCCCAAGCGATCTCATTACCACTGGAACACCAGCGCCCTTAATTTTATTTGCATTTAATGTAATATAGAATTATGAAATGTTCTTTATTTAAAAAGTTAATAAAATATGTTACCCTTACATAAAATCGGTTCAGATTTTTTCCGTAAACATTAACTAACAGCCCAACAAAACAAAAACTTTTATTCAATAACTTTCACCATACATGTAAATCTTCCATACAGGCGGTTTTCATCACCTCTTGATATGGCTAAGTTGTACCAGCCGTTTTTTTATAATTTGGCCAATAAAACCTAGTAATACTTATCATTATATAAATTAATGAATGAATGAATGAGGATATAATAAAAGATATTAGGGATATTGGTAGTAGATCGTAAGGCCTGGATTCGATTCCTCGGGCAAATTCAGTGGTTTTTTATCATGAAATTTTTATGTGATATTTCATCCTCGAGCCAAAGAAGAGCACGTAAAGATCTTGAGTAGTCGTCCCATCGAAGTTTATTGAAGTATGAGAGTGACAGGAATAGAGGGTGCACTTGTGTCTGCGCGCACACGCGGTGCACTATATCTCCTGCGCAGTTGGCTAGTCTCAAGATTAGCCAACGTAACCGAAATCAGTTGGGATATTTTTGATGTACATAATATACCTAATATTATGTATATAAAAATTACCTTTATTATCTTTATGGTCCCGAGATACATCTAGCAGTAACAAACACAGTTTCAAACACACGTATTCAAAGTGATTTCTACATTCCATATTAGAGTCTGGTGTGTTTTTCGAATATAGCGTAGTTATGAGGACGGCTATTTTGATGTAAGTAGACTGGACAAGATTAGACGGTAATTGTTTTATTGCTAAATCTAATATATAGATTATGTTTGTGTCAGCTAAAATGAACAAGAGAATATTTTAAATTAGCTTTAAGAGGCCTATCACAAAATGTACTGAGTTTTATGGAATTGAGTTCGAGCGGCCGACGCATCGCTGTTTCTAGCGTTTTCTGCAGTTGTAATTACTTCTATGTAAAGTTTTATTATAAATTATTAAAAAAAAGTATGTAATTATGTTTCTTTTGAACTGACGTATATTCTGGTATAAATTTTACTTAATAATATTAATGTTGTAAGGATATATTTACAGCTAATTCTGAACGTTTTTAGCAGTTTTTAAGATTTTGAAAAGTATTTTTTTTGTAGAAATCCAATACATATTTTCAAATTCCGAGGCCGCTATAAACTCAACTACTATATACGAGATATTATTATATATTTTTCATTTCGTTTGCTTAGTATAGTATTTCAATCCATGAGCTTGAAAAAGTGTCGTCGCGCATTTTATTAAAAACTTGCTTCGGAATTTCGGCTTAATTTCAATTAGTAATGAAAATTTGCGAAAAGCAAGCCCGCTATGAACTATTTTAATAATAATTATTCTCTACCATACTATAAATCAAAATTGTCGAAATGTTTCAATTTCTCTGAATAAGAACGTCAAAGATGGGCATTAAATTGAAAAATCACAGTCAAAATGTAATAGGTCTCTTATATGTTTTATATCTTTTCCAAAAAAAAAAAAAAGAAAAAACACGGTGTTTCCATATAATATATTACCTAAATTATTATCCCGATCTATTAAGGCATTAGACAAAATATTCGGGAGTAAGGACCATATTAAAGTAGCGAATTCATCTCTTGCATTCTCATCAGCATCTCTCATACACATGTTGAGAGCATCCATACAGTTTGTTATTATTACACTATCTTTACTTTGTATTATAATATTTAGAAGTAACTCCCATATCAACGGCTCTTTTGTTAAATCACTTGGCAGATTATTCTCGTTTTTAAACCATTCTGATAACTGTTTAAAAAAATAGTTTTAAAAAACTGTTAAAATTAAATTTTATTTGACGTTATAAAAAAGTAGTTCTAATAATAATATGAATATATCTAATTCCTTTAAACGAGGAATTCTTATTTATATTTATTTATTTATATTATTTATATTTATTTATTATATTATATTTATTTATTTATTTATATACTAGCGGCTCACCGTCGCATTGCCCAAGTTTGCCTCTAGGAAAACAAAAACAAACCTATCCCACGGGAACTGTACATTTTTCCGGGATATGTTTTTTACTCTTTCACGTAAAACTACTGAACGGATTTTGATGAAACTTTACAGTAATACAGCTCATACGTCAGAGTAACACATGAACTTCGCGGGCGGAGCCTCAGGAAAACGCTAGTTACCAATAAATTAGACTCGAACTTTGTGCGAATTAAATCACCGATAATCCCGATTCCAAAAATCGATTAAAATAAAATTAAGACAGAGAGGCATAAAATCAAAATTTAACAAAAGCTTTTATTTAGTTTAGGCAACCGCCGTCCACTATTGGATGTTGGCCTCTTCAATAAAGTGCGTTGTAGCGCGATTTTAGATAAGCTTTTTTTTTTTAATAAATATATTGGGACATTAACACGCAACACCATCCAGTTCCATGGTAAGCTACGAGGCTTGTGTTATGGATACCAGATAGTTGATACACTACACATATATAACTTTAAATACATACATATTATAAATATAAATATAAACACCCATGACTGGAGTACAAACATTCGTGCTCATCACACAAATGAATGCCCCCAGCGGGACTCGAACCCGCGACCACTGGCACAGCAAGTAGGTTCACCGCAAACTGAGCAAAACGTGTCGTCACTATAAAATTCCTTTTAAGTTCATCTTGTAAAAAATGTCTAGCAGTTTTAGAGATTAGCGCGTTCAAAAAAACAAATAGACAGAAATAAAGTTTGTAAAAAGAATAATTCTTTAACTTTATAATATTAGCACGGTATAAGAATCCACACAGCAGGCAATCACCCATTGATTTGAAGACGAAAAACAATTCGATATTAAAACTCTGTAGGGCCTTAAAGTCGTTTCCGAAATCTATAGGTACATATAATAAAAGTGTAGAGGTCGAATGTCTGTACATAGAAAAAAATGCTAAAAACCGAGTCAGGGGGATGTAAGAAGAGAAATAGAACAAATCCGGATTTTTTTCAAATTTTTTGTTTCTCTGTTTGTCTGTTTGTACGGGCTAATCTCCGAAACTGTTGGACCGAATTAAATGAAATTTTGCATGGTGGTACCTTATATCCCCGGTCAACATTTTAGATACTTTTCATCCCGAAAAATTAAAGAGTTCCCGTGGGATAGTTAAAAAACTATAGCAACTTATACAGCTTAGTACACAAAAACTACTGATTGAATTTTAATGAAACTTTATAATAATATATTTCATACATCAAAATTACAAATAAGCTACTTTTTATCCCAGAAAAATGCATGATTCCCGTGGGATAGATTTGTTTTTGTTTAATTAGAGGCGAACCTAAGCGAAGCGAGGTTAAGCCGCTAGTGTTATATAAAAGCAAGTATGACAATCGTAAGCGCCTTCCGCGTCTCACGTCGCACACCCATCACGATTGTCCTTTCTAGACATCTTTGTTAAACGACTGTATGGATTAGTAGACTGTGACATTACGTTGTCTCAGTGCTTATTATTTGTCCAAATGACCGATTTACCGAAAGAGTTTTTTATACAAATAATTTGACTTTTAAATGTCAATTCAATTGGTGTAAAATACACATTTTACTTAAAAAAAACCCAAAATGATATATTTTATCTATTTCTTAGAAATATAGTCTGGCTTTTAAAATAGATATAAAAAATCTGAACTGTAAAGTACAACAAGTGTTGATAGTTTGAACAAATAAGCGCTAAGGCGACGATGAAATAAGTCTACGTACGTGTATACAGAATAAAATTATTTTACCACTTGTAATTTCAGTATATTAGGGATCCGTAGGGATGTAAAAGTCCAGAATAATATAGCCGGGTTGTGCGTATAGTATAATGGAAGTTCCGGATTTAGTAACGTGACTAGACGATCGGTGGCTTTCTCTAAATATACTCTTTGTTCTAACGATTGAAGCGAGCCGTTTGAAACTGTTGACATCTTATTGTAAAACAAAATAAAGTGATTAAATTTTTTTTTATTATCTATACATATAATAAAATTCTAACTAAGCCAAATCTGTACATTTAATATTTTTTGGAAAATCTTATTGAAATAGTCATTATTATCGATACAGTGGCCGAATCTATAGTTTTTAGATTTTTTGTCTGTCTGTCTGTCTGTCTGTTACCGCAACACGAGAAAACTACTGGACAGATTTTGATGAAATTTGGTATGGTGATAGCTGGCTATCCGGGTCAACATATAGGATACTTTTGACCGTGGTAAAATATCTCATTTCTGAGAAAAAATACAAAAACTGCAATGTAAGAGTATAGTAATATGTAAAACCTAAGAATTTGATTTTTGGTTATCTGAACGCGGGCGGAGCCGCGGGCAATGCTAGTAAAAGAATAAAAAAATATCGGATAGATATATTAATAAAAATATACTTGAAATATTATAAAATAATATTAATTTAGCCCCGGTGTCACCTACGTCCACTGCAATTGTCACTAAGCGATAAAGTTTTAATTTTAGAAATAGACTTTAAATTAGAATTACTTACTAATTTTTAAATATTTCTTGTCACTACATAGTATAAAACAAAGTCGCTTCCCGCTGTCTGTCTGTCCCTATGTATGCTTAGATCTTTAAAACTACACAACGGATTTTGATGCGGTTTTTTTTAATATAGTGATTCAAGAGGAAGGGTTATATGTATAATACATGCATATTATAGTACAGAAAAGCCGAGAAATTCAAAGATTTGTATTTCCTACTAACCAATAAAACGTACCTAGGGACGAACCCGAGCGAAGCGAGGGTGAGTCGCTAGTTTTATTAATAAAATTTAAAAAAACACAGCACATATTTGCCGGCGGAGTGATTAAAAGTTGCCTAGTACACGTACTCCCATACAAATTCATAAGTCGAGCAGTTACTGCAATTTTTCGTTCTTATGTCTTCACATTCATTATCATTAGTAGTCCAGTCATAGAAGACATAAAATGGGAGTTCCGCTACAAAAGGTCAAGGAGAATTCTAATTTGGCAGAGCGTTAAAGTTTGGTGTCCTAATTAATATTTCGATTTTACAACCTTGATTAAAAAATCCTGTAAATGTTGCAGGAAAATTCATTTAATATAATATTTTTTATAATGACCATTTATGGCCAAGATGACTCTCTCCTTGACCTTTTGTAAGTCAGAACCCGCCTAGTGACTAGACTATAGACTTGATAACAAAACGCCGTAACGAAAATTTGTTGTGAATGCGTTATGTGGGGCGTTATTATTATATTTAAAAAATGTCTATTTACAGCAAAAACCAGCCATAGTGCCTTTGTTATATGACCTGGTAATTTTAGGTTTTTAGGAATTCGCAAAAGATATTCGATTAAGAATGGTAATAAAGGAGATGTTGATTCTTCGGGACTGAAAAAAATGAATTATTTAAAAAAAAAAGAAAAATATATGCCTAAATATAAAAAATAAAATATAATTTTACTAAATATACGACAGTTCAATAAAATATTGATAGGTACACAATACACATATTTATTAAAGAAAAATTAAATAATACTTCTCTGAACATTGACAGTAGAAATAAATATAAATCAATAAGCTGTAAGGTTGATTCTTTTGCAAAAGCAGTCCTATATTTTGTTTATTTTCTATGCCATATTGTAAGTCTACTAAATCCACCTAAAATAAAATAAAAATGTTGTAAATGCGCCATTAGTGTTATACCGGAGTCATATATAATAATTGTTTTCGAGTAAATTTTATTATTTTTAAAAGTGTAAAAACAAAAACTACGAATAAATGAATAACTACAAAATAAGGAAGAACCTAAACATTTCGTTATAAATTCCATTAACAAATATAAAGATATCATGGCACAGAGTATTTTGAATTAATATTTTTGACTGCACTTGAAAAGGTTTGTTTAATGACTTCTTCGTCTTAACTTTTTTCCTCGATCGAAATCAAATAAACTTTCAAACATAAGCTCCGTTCTATATTGGCTTTTAGGAACATCATAATCTCAATCCTTATAAGTAGTAATTTTTTGGTAATAATCTAATCTAATATATTAAAAAGAGCAATTCTTGTACATTTATTTATTTATTTATACCGGCGACCTCGGAAATGGCTCTAACGATTTCGCTGAAATTTGGCATCTGAGAGTTTACGGGGGAAAAATCGATCTAGATTAGTCTTATGTCTGGAAAAACGATTCGACTTTTCATGCGGTTTTCTTTCGCATTATTTCACGCAAAATACGGTCGCTAATTTCGTACGTTCGGGCATGCACATTGTGGTCAAGCGGTCAAGGCGCAAGATTGACAATCACAAGTGTCCGGGTTCGAATCCCGGTCGGATACACAGTTTTTACTTTATTTTTTTTTGTATTTATCCAAGTTTTTAGTTTTTTTTTTTATCTAAAAAATACTATATAACAAAAAAGAACTCCGAGCGAAGCTCGGTCGCCCAGGTACTATTTATTTTAATTGAGTACTTACTTCGATGTATGTAAAAATGAAAATTACTTACTTCAACATCTTTGGTACAAATTGCATTGCATTCGCTACCTTGAACATATAAGTACTTTGTAGTTAAAGCCTTAAGCATTTCTCCCAGTACTAAAGTGCTAACTTTACGTATTGTTGGATCATTTCTATATTAAATAAATCATTATTAATGCACATATTTTTTTTTAATACGGTACATTTTTAATTATGTTTTTTTTTTACCTTATAATTTGTGTTTGCGGCAACATAATTAAATATCCTTTAGAAAATAAGAAATCGCAAAAATCTGACATAACTTCCGTTTTAGCATTTTCATATATAAAACTGAGAAGGAATTTTAGAAATATTCCATATTCTTCTGTACTTATCATGCTTTGATGATCCTATATATAGTATGTTAAGTAAATAAGAAAGTTAATTATATTGACAAAAATTACATTTTCATGTGTTTGTTGTTATGTTGAAGTTTTAGAATAAGATATTATTTATGAATTGATATATGGAAACATAGATACACATTTTCTAACAAATATTTCATGCGTCCAACCACATAAAGGACTTTTTTAAACGAAACAACGTGCGTTTTAATTTTGTAATTCGAAAAGCAATGGAGAAAAGAAATTTAGAAAAAGTGCATAATTTCGAAATGTGGAACTCATCTCTAGGAACCTAAACGTAAGGACACCCTTCAATCGACAAAGTCAAACAATTCGAACAATTTCTCTTAGAAGGTAGGGTTAGCAACCCGCAGCCATTTTTTTCCACATATTTCCCAATGTCTTTTAGAATATAGTCAAAAGCTTTAAAAACTATATAAGTTTGGGGAGTGTACGAAAGAGGAGCGTTTTTATCGTATGGTCTTAATTTATAAAAACGAAATTATTTAAAAAAGTTCTTTTTATAAATATTCTTATATTATACCTTGTTAAAAATAACCAGTTCTTTTATAATGTTATGAATAGATTTTTTTATTTTTAATGCCGCGTCCTTTAGAGTTGTTAACTCTTGTTCATCAATTAATACTGTATTGACAAAGTCCGATGGCATTTTTGCTTTTTGGAGAGTATTTATCAACCTAATAAAATGTGTTTTTATGTATTACTTGATAATTATATTTGATATTGTATATATTGTATACAATTGTATATTAATTATTAATGTTTTTAAAATAAATAGTATTACCGTTTTTAATTATTGATTTATTTATCAAACTTATTAATTAAAAATCGGTTAATTCTAAAATTACCTATTTATCTACACGCACTTTTTAAAGTGTCTATGTTAAATAAATGCACACTGCACTATAATATCTACGCAGTTGTAACATTATTGGCCAGTCTTTCAGATTGTGATCACCGTGGCCAAATTCAGACGGGAGGACATCATCATCATTATCACAGATCATACAATATTATCATATCATATAATTATATAATTATTATTGTCATGATCATATAATTATTATTGTCATCATCATATATTATAACGTCATGCTTTTAATGGAAATTCTGAAATTTACTTACCTAATCGTATCCATTCCAAGCTGACAAGTAACGAGTAGCATGGAACCCATATCGCCATTTTCCCCTACCAAAATTATTCGATTTAATCCACCCATAAGTAACTCAAACCATTTTTCTAAAACCTCTCCTAGCAAAGTCGCTATTTTTCCATTGATATCTAACGACGGTGATTGGTATGAAATAAGCGCATGAAGAACAAATGCACTACATAGTATGGTGTTTGATCTGTTATTAATATGAGATGATAAAGACATAAGGCAAGCTAATAATTGCTCCGTATTATAAGCACTTTGGTGAGATAGTGCGGACGTCGTTCCATGCTCCTTTATACTAAAAAACAAAAAAAAAATGGAAAAAATGTATATAAAAAAGTTAAAATCTATAGCTATCCTCGAATATATCTTTTTTATCACAAATGGTTTTTCATAAATAGTAATAATAATAACAATTAAATATTATTTTAGATATAGTACCTATAAACATATATATAACAAAAATATTATGGAATAGATTTTATATACCCGTTTAATAGATCGCAAATAAAATGCAAGCATCCTTCAACTGCATTAAACGCCTCGATTCCTGTATAGTGTACAAGATTTCGTATGATAGCCGATAACGCGTTCGATGCGTGTTCTTCCTCAAAAAATCGTTTCACACGCCATAATAAACGCAAACATTGCAAAATTGATCTATGAATAAGAAAAATAGAAAATAAATAGGTATTTTAAATTTTTATTATAATAAAAATACCCTACTGACCGATTTCAGTGAGATTAGGCAGATGCGCTGGAGATTATTATAGTGCACAAGTGCAGGCGCAGACACAACGTGCACTCTCTATGAGTATTCCTGTTACTCTCAAAGTCCTATGGGACGATACTTCGACATGACCGGTGACAGTTAAGGCGCAACCGAGGTACGGGGCCGAAATACCACCAACTTCCCAACTCCGGGCTGTTACTGAGAACTTCTTGACAGAAATAATCAATAATTGTACTTGGCCCGATCTGGGAATCGAATCCGGGACCTCCGGATCTTCCGCCGTAGATGCTACTAGTATAGTACTGCATTATACTCGTAACACTACTAGAACTATTTGACAAAAACTTTTTATTAATATAATATTCTTAAACTTCTATCTGTAATACTTTCTTAGATCTACGCGAATATTTGACGTGTTAAATAAAACTATCATTTCGCATTTTTTCGCGGATTTAAATTGATTTCTTCTATCGGTACACACTAATAATAATCCGTCTGTTATTAAAATATTGACTATTTACTCATGTAAAATAATTGTTATTTAGATAACTTCACACTACCCAGAGGCGGCTCTAGCCCATATAGCGCCCGTGTGCAAGCAATTCCCTGGCGCCCTCTAGTAGGCGCGCGGTCCAAATGGAATACTTATAGTTATATTTTTACTAGTGAATGGAAATTCGGGTGCAAATGTTGACACGTGAATAAAAAGTATTTTTTAGGAAGGAAGGGGTTACAAGAATTAAAAAGCACAACGGGTATAGCCGGATATACATATGAAATTTGCCCTCGCGGGGCTTTCTCTTCGTACTTTGGGAATCGTGTTGGTATCAAATAAATTTAATTCTGTAAAAATTTGAGCTTTTCATCTCAAGCTGTTATCAAGATATCCGAAAAAAACCTATTTTTTCGATTTTATTTTTTTCCGTGATAAAATTGAAATTTGATAAGCGCCGATTTTTTTAACCAATACTTACGAATTAAAGGCATGAAATTTTTTTTATGATTCCCAGACCGAAAGCCAATTTTTCAGAAAAGAAATAAAACTAATATTTTTTTTGATCGTACTTTTAAAAAGTGTCCACCTCTAAATTTTATCAGAAAATGTCTTCTGTACTCCTTTATACTCAGGATTTTTTTCAATTTTTTTGATGTGGTGGAACAAAGTGAAAAAATTAAAAACATTTTTTTTTATCTTACATTGCAATGAACTAATATTTCATTATTGATAGAAAAATACATAAATAAATATTTTTGACCGAGAGAACATGTCAGTTAATCTTCGTCACTAATCGTCACTACCTTCATTTACTATAACATTAACTTATTACAACATTAGCCAAATATTAAGCATGCGAAACATAGTATATAATCGCTGCAATGTGACAGCAGCACCCAATAGTACGCCTTCCATTAACACAATCACAACAATATCGACTAATACCAGAAATTTCATTCTTGTCTGGCCGATAATTAATTAATCAATGAAACAACGGCATGCTTGGAATGGATATGCCGAGATCGGACTTTTATAATACTAGGTGTGATTTTAATTTTTAACATGTTTAAGTAACCGAGCGCGTAAACAAAATAAAAACCAGAATACAAATAAAAAGAAGGTTGATAATGATAAAGTATTAGGTAATTTTTTTTAATTTTATTGGTCGAAAAATATTTTTTTTATGTATTTATAGTATAATATTAGTTCATTAGAATGTAAGATAAAAAATGTTTTTAATTTTTTTCACATTATTCCACCATATCGAAAAAATTGAAAAAAATCCTGAGTATAAAGGAGTACAGAAGACATTTCCTGACAAAATTTGGAAGTAGGCACTTTTCAAAAATACGGTCTAAACAATAATTTTATTTTTATTTTTTTTTTTCTTAAAAATTGGCTTTCGATTTGGGAATCATATTTTTTTTTCATGCCGTTACTCGTAAGTATTAATAAAATATCGGCGCTTATCAAATTTCAATTTTACTACGGAAAAAAATCAAATCGAAAAAATTGTTTTTTTTTTTAATATCTCGATAACGGCTTTAGATAAAAAGCTCAAATTTGGACAGAATTAATTTTATTACGTACCAAAACGATCCCCCAATATACAAAGAGAAAACTCCGCGGGGGCAAAAAAAATTAATATTATATTGATCCAAATTCCGTTATTTTGATTTAAAAGTTAAAACCGTTCGTCGAACTCGGTAATTTCGGCATCTAATAGATATTTGTAAAAATTTATTTTAAAATTTGTTTTTGCATCTGTTATTGGTTCACCCTCTGCCTTATAATTAAAAAGCCTTCTACGAACGCGAAAGCGGGAGAGTGCAGAAAATTCTGATATTGCCTCGACTTCTTTTGCTACAGTTTTCGTGCTTTTATTGAACTCCCCAAAAGCGCACACATTAAAGAATTCATACAAACTTATTTTTGGATTGTTTTAATTTCAAAACAATTTTTTTATACTCTTTCCTAATAATCGTATTATTTTATTATAAATATTATGGCCAAGATAATGAGTTAGGCGTGATTCAGATATTTGAATAAGGGCAATGTGTTCTGTAAGCACATTATCAAATTTAGAGCTATTATCAACCAGCTTTAAAAAAATACTATTATCACAATCGTAATTTTTTTTCAAATTGCCAGATATTGCCTCGCTAAAAAATAAATTATTTTGATTATTCGTTCAAGTACTGCCATCCGTATTTTTCCCGTCCAGTTTCAACTTTGTTCAAGAAACCTCCCATCTTTTCTTTTACATAAAATAACCGTTCTCAATGTAATTAGTTTTTTACGAGACATACATAAGTGAGCTCTTTTCAAGACGTTCTAAAGCTATAGACAAATGCTGCCAAACTTTGTAACCTACGCGCGCCTTGCTTTTCTACCGCCGCCCGGTGTCGGCCATAACACGGACGCAGGGTCTTTGAGAGCGTCGGCGGCGCCGCCAACGACGCATGCTGTTCCGAGGTGTCGCGAGCAGCGCTTGGCGCCCCCTCAGACCCTGCGCCCGTGTGCATTGCACACCCTGCACTATAGGTAAAGCCGCCCCTGACACTACCTATCCCTAACGAGATAATCAAAATTTTGAATTTTTTATCTGCTTTGTGTTTCCTTGTCTGGAATAATTGATCTATGATTGGCTGATCCAATTTTAACGAGATTTTAGACCTAGACCAAAAGAAAACTTCAGAGATTAATAAAAACTACTTTAGATATCGCAATTATTTAGGGTTACTGGGTAAAAATTTAAAATTTATCGGCAGAGGGATCTGTGGACTGGACGAACGTCTCACATTTACGGACGGTCATGTCACCGGTCACGGACGATATTTGTCATACAAAGAAGAAACATTGTTCTTTGTAAGCATTGAATATTTTTAAAATCTTGATCTTTCTCTTTCTTTACAATTTTGTTTATTTGATCTACACAAAAAAGTCGTGGGAATAGGTGATTAATAATAAAATACATCAAATTGTTAACAGAAAATATTACACTTACCGAAAAAGTGACGAATCTAAATTTGATGTAGCTTCACAAAGAAACACAGTTATATCGTTATCTAATAAATACTCTATTAGACGTGCTCTTTCACTTGAAGAACAATTATATTTACTAACAGCTTCGATCAGATATCCACACGCTTTACTTTGAGATTCTGTATCTCGAGATGTTAATAATCTTTTAATGTCGCACAACACATTTTGTCGTCCATTAGGATTGTAAGTTCGGTTAAAATTTGTATTAACTAAGCTATGCATTTATAAAAATTAAATTTATGTGTGAAATAAATATTTGCAAGAAAGTTCTGAAATATTGAATATTGCCGCCAAAATAGATAAAATGTGGCAATAAAGATTGTACAATGGAAAAAATTGCCTTTTTCTTCCGCTAGATGTCGCGGTCATTATGATCCTCAGTATATTGTAAATCTCTATAACTTGGATGTTTTTTTTTTTTCATTTTATTTAAAATTTAATTAAAATGACAAATAGTGCAGTGCCAGGATGCAAAATTGGCAAAATAACAATCTTCCTATTTAAGGCTATGTGGACATCATTTTACAGAAAGTGATTTTAAAACTCTTACATCGTCAAGTTTCTGTGTATTTCGCATTAAGAATGACAAAGTTTTATACAACCTTTAATCCCTTATTTTAACTAATTAGAGGATGCATTTTGAAAAATCATATAAGGAATAATATGTCCTCCAAATTTCACGTTTCTACGACCAACGGCTTAGGTTAGGTGTTGATCCATCAGTCAGTCAGGACAACCACAGGATGCACCTCTCTTTCGCAGTTCTTCCATTAGCTGTACTAACTTCCAGGTACAATACATAAAATAATAAGAAATATCATAATAAGTTGCTTAACCTCAGACTGAATGTAAATAGATCATACGTGTAGCGCCCTCGTCTAAAGAAATCTTGCCCATTTCTCAAAAAAAAGATGAAATCAAAATATTGAACTAGCGAAAAATAAATATTTTATTACAATTTAAAATTAAGTTTTGCTGTTTTTCTAATTATACATTTATACGTTGATAATAATTATGTGTTAATAGCAGTGATTAATCAAGCAACATTATCTAATGTCATTCTCATCTGGTTCTGGTTTGCTTTTGCTAGCCTTCAGTAAATCTATTTCATTTTGGATTATTTTATCGTTTTATAGTTTCATAAAATTGTAAATCTTTGTATTTAGAGCTTGGTAATCTCAAAATAGAATCACAATGGTATGAGTACTCTTATGTTATCATCAACCTGTTAAATACGACAGTTCTGTAAAGTACACACAAAAGCATTCCATCCATATTTAATACGAAACATTATTGATATTTGCAGTCGGTTATGGAATTCCTGAAAGACTTACCGTCATATGATGAGCACAACTTCACGTTATTTAATACCGATCATGGCATACGAAATTGTTCGAAAAGACCTTCAATATATCTCCCCACCAAGGATATTCCTTCTGAACAAAGTTGAGTATAAGATTTTGAATATAAGATTTGCTTAAAAACAAAAGTATGCTTTATTTTTCGTTATAAAAAAATGTATAAAGATAGTTTTATTTCTTATCCATCTTTACAATAATTATGTTCGAGTCTTCCCAGTAAGTAATGCAAAGATACTTATGTTGGGAATGGCCCGCTGCTTCCTATATGCATACTCTATGATTAAGTGGGTAATACTTTTTTAAACTATATAATACTAATATTAAAGATCTACGATAGTTACAAAATTACGATATTAACAACTGAAGGTTGTTATTGCCTGTAGAATAATTTTATCAGTCTTATTTCAAAATGTTATGTAATTACTATTTTAATGGTAAGTACATGTGAATAGAACACCTAAATTTACTATGTTATTAATAAAAATATTTAATTTATATTTATGTTGCTTAACTTATATGCATAGTTCCAAGTAAAGTGGTAAGAGTGATTCTGAACAAAATACAATTTTTTATACATAAACAAATGTTTTTTTATAAATTTTGGTCATAATTGCTTAAATAAATTGTTTAAAATAAAATTCCATAGTCTTTTAAATCAATAGATCACTTTAAGAAATGATTGCATTATAATTTGTTAGCAAATATAAAAGTATTTTTAACTAAAGATGTCACACATAAACACCATTTAGTCGGTGGAATGATTTGAAGTTACCTAACAGATTTAACCTTATTAAAATACTTATACTAATTAAATTCTTTGTATTTTTAGTTATAGTAACCGAAAAAACAAATATCCTATTAAGATATTTACATCAGCAGTGGGAGAAAAAGGTAATTTATTTCTCTTTATATTATTAATAAAAGCTAATAAATAGATGTCCTCACAAACAAATTTTTGCCATGGCAGCCAATCTTATTGAAATAGCTGTCTGTCCAGGAGATATTATAGTGCACAAGTATGCATGCAAACACAAGTGCACTCTCTATTCCTGTCACTTCCATACTCTATTCAACAACTTGACATGACCAGTGAGAGTTGAGACTGAAAGTTCTTAGGACCCAGACCTTGGATCTGCGGCGGTACATGCTAGCCACTAGACCACTGAGGCAGTTAAATAGATATAGAGTTAACATTTGATGGAGATATAAGCTTATAAATGCTGTATAAAAATACTTACTTGGCTTAGACTAAAGTAATACTAGTTTCTTATTAAATAAATGTTTCGTTTTTTTTTTTCATGTCATTTTTAAATCTTATTAATAATAAATTTATTTCTTACAGAACAACACCTCACCTAAAAAACGTGATCAAAGTCACATAGAACAAAATGGTGATGAAAGTCGACCACGAAAGAGGCCTTGTCTAACATCCCCAATCAACTGAAAATATTTGATTGCATCACTTCCTTTGTGCTTCAGTTACGGACTTTGTGAACACTTTGGCAGTTTTGTATTAACATTTGTATATCACATTTTTAAGTCTAATTTTACATTGATGATTGAAATATACTGGTTCTATGTTTTCGCAAAAGTTAGCTAGCATTGTGCCATTTAGCAATTGTCAAAAGTTTTTGATTTTTAATAATGATTTTCATGAAAAATAATATGCATCTTATTTGAAATAAAAATTTATTCATTCCACAAAAAATAAGTTTGCATAATTATTTGTTTGCAAGTCATTAAAGTTTTTTAAGTAATTCTTTTATTGGAAAGCTAACACTGTAGGGATACTTAGGGTCTGCATACTACTGGTAATAATGTGTTCAGTATTTTTATGTGCAGGAAGTTATGCCAGGTCAGGATATAGAATAAGCGTAATGCTGACTGTAATAGTATTGGCAACATTTATTAGAAACTACAATATCTCATTGTAATACTGGGATCTTTTCTTTATGATGTAATTGTTGAATATTGTACAAATTTTCTTAATTTAAGTTTTTATCAATGGCATAAGGTTGCAACCTAAACTGTAAACACAAATCTATAAAGATTTAGCACATAAACTAAATAAAAATACTTTGGCTAATTCTAAGGAATAATATTGTTTTACTTCAATATTCTTGTTTCTGTAAAAGAAAGGACCTCACAATTGTATACATGCCATTGTTAAATATTTTTTTTAATTTCTTAACTAACCTAAAATTTTACTTATGATTGATTTATAAGTACTGAGGATTAGAATTGCAATTGAGATGACACATTGAGATTATGAAGCACATAAGACAAATAAGCAATAGATTTATTATAAGTAAATAGGTAAGTTATTGATAGCAATTGGTAATTTTTGTATCATCTTCATTAGTTCTAGCCTGACCTGTAGTGCTGGATTCAGGATTTTTGTTATTTCTATAACACAAAGTGACAAATATATTTAATATACAATTTCAGCTTTTTATTTCAATTTTTAGTTTAAGATTATTATTTTATTAATTCCTCCTGTATTAGATAAAATTAAAGTAAAATAACTCTATACTATATTATGATCAACACTTTGCTAGTGGAAGACTTATAAATTAGCTACCTGTGTGAGGTAGATGTGCTAGATGCTTATTATTCCATATTTTAGTAAATCTAATATATAATTAATAAAATTTGTGCATAATTACTGTCTAAATAAAGAATTACAAAGCAGAAAACACTGCAAAAATATTCTAAGGTAAAATAGAAAGACAAAACTAGTGTCTTTTTTATCACTTTAGTGGCACATACATAATATAGATTTTCTTTAATAAAAACATTTAAGTTTACTATACATCTTACTTATATGAATCAGTTTTTTTTTAAATAAAACTACACTTTTAAAATGAAAAATAATTTTATTCTAATCAATTATACTTAATTCACAAGTTGTAGAATCAATCCACAAGCCGCAAACAATGTTGGGAAAGGGTATCTAATGGAATAATTTCTCTTATAGTTAATAGTGATATCTTATTTTACACCTAAAACACCAACTCAAGAACAAGATAGCTAGTTTATATTGTTTAAATTCTTTCTAGCCACTTATCTTAAAAACATTAACACTAAAATGGAGTTAAAATAAAAATATCCCAATTCAATTTTCAAGATTTGTCCAACTCTGCATTAACGTTAATGTGTAATGTTTTTATTCTAAATGTCTCACATTTTATATTAACCTACTTAATCTTTAGCAGGCACTTCAATGACTCGGGGTTTGTCAATAATTCTTGCAGTACGGTTGCCCTTTTCAACAATCCCAATAATCCAGGCCTGATATCCTTCTTGTTTCTCAATATCTTTACAATATGCAGCAGCTTGCTCACGGGGCAAGCAAATTAAAAGCCCTCCGGAAGTTTCAGGTGCATGTCCTTGTAAAAGTTGGAACATATTTCCACAGGCCTTTGCGACAGCTGCCATTTTAGCAATTACTGGTAAGTTGTGAATAACAAAGGATACTTCATTTTTCTGGTGTGATGCAAGATTTTGAGCATGGCCTAAAAGTCCAAATCCAGTAACATCAGTGGATCCATGGGCATTATACTTGTGCATTAGGCGAGCTGCAATCCTATTAAGTCTACTCATTGAATCCATTGCACGATGATAAGCTTTTCTTACATCTTCCTCAGACACTACTAGTTTAATTCTGTTCCAACGTTCTGGTTGGTCAAGCCATTGATGTGCATTAACAGCAACTTGAGTTCCAAGAGGCTTAGTGAGTACTAACACATCTCCCATTACTGCATTATCTGGTACAATGTACTCATTTGGTTGACAAATAGTGGTTGCAACCCCTCCAATTGTGCACCAGGGATTAATTACTGTCTGGCCACCAGTAACAGACGTACCGGCTTCTAATGCTGAATCTTTAAATCCTCTCATTATAAGGGGAATTACGACATCTCGTTCTTTCTCAGTCATTTTTGTGGATACTCCAAGCAACATTAACATATTGTCACATTCAGTCACACCCATTGCATATAGGTCGCTTAGTACATTGGCACATGCAATTTTACCCATCATGTAAGGGTCGTCTACTAAAGGATAAAAAAAGTCAGTTGTTTGTACCAAACAAAGCCCACCGTGCCTGAGCGGCGTCACCGAACAATCCAAGCCGATGCCGATGCGCGGGATAGCCACATGCATAAATTGATCTTGATCTTGTTGAGAATAATCTTGTTGTAAGGATTCCACAAGCTTGGACAAAACATCTTGTGGTACTTTACAACTTCTTCCTTTTAGATCGGCAAACCTTGTTAAGCGAAAACTAGCTTCCAAGTCGTGAGCCACAGGGTCGAATGGCCGACGTAAAGCCAATGCATTAGGGTTACCGGCCATTTCTAGCTGCGCTGCAGATAGTGTATCTTGCGCTACACTAGATTGATACGACATATTACACAAAAACAAAACAGTATTTTGATCCGCCTTAGGGTAAGTTTGATAAAAATGCCGAAACCCGACACGCCGCCAAATGACGCTTGCAAAATGGCGTCTCTTTTACAAAGAGGAAATGAGATCCAAAAGTTTATTCAAATGAAGAATTCTTATTGGTATTTACAATATGTAAACAAAGAATCCCTGGTTTCTATTGGATACAGGTATTTTGACATTTTAAAAGTGCATAGAAAACGTACTTGTGAAAAGACTACGTTTTGTTTCGAATATATTTTAAATATTGTTACTATTTTATAAGTATTAATATAATAAATAATAATAATAATACACTAAAAATCGGTACATTAATTTTTAGCATAAGTAAAATCTGAAAATTATATACGGTTAAATATACTTAAACTTGTTTGATTATCTGTAACTACGTAGATTTTTACAATACTTTTTGATACGTACAGTCCAAACTCCATGACATTGACCAATCACGTTAAGATTTGAACTTTTTGTATTGGTGATTTGTATTGTACAAAACAAAATCTTTCAACTTTATTGGTTATATTTTACTTTGAAAGCTTAGATTTCCTCTTTTGAATATTTGTATTTTTACGGCGGTTAATTTTTACAGATTAGATTCACTTTTTTAAATAATTTTTTTACAAAGATATTATAAACTATTGATTTTATAAATTTTTAATATGAAATTAACTAAATAAATGAAAATGGATAAGTTAAAATGGAATAAAGTGGAAAACGAGGCGGGATATCCGTGTTATACTGTGTAAGTTAGTGCAACTTTCACTATGCTTTATTTAATATTTTATATTGAATTAATTTACTTCGATTACTAATTTCAGTGAATCAACGGGTGAACAAAGTTATGACCATCCAGAATTTCGCAAAATTTTAAATACTTTGGGTGAATACGACGACATAAGATACAGTGCATATAGAATTGCATTCAAAGTATTTGCAATACAAAGAAGTCTTCAAGGTAAACTACAGAGTAAATACAGAAATAACATAGCGATCAAACTTAATTTTATTCGTATTCCCAACTAGTAAAAAATGATATAACTATCAATTTATAATTATATTTTGGTACCCATATAAGAGTGATGATGTCCTCCTGACCGATTCCGGCCACATCGGCCAATCTCATTGAGACTAGCCAACTCCGCAGGAGATATTATAGTGCACAAATGTACGCGCAGACACAAGTGCACTCTCTATTCCTGTCACTCTCATACTCCAGTGGGACGACTATTCGACACGACCGGTGAGAATTAAGGCGCAGGACCGACGGCTTTACGTGCTCTCCGAGGCACGGGGGTGAAACACCGCCAACTTTCCAACTCCGGGCTGCTACTGAGACTTACTAGACAGAAAGACTCAATAACTAAACTTGGCCCGACCCGGGACTCGAACCCAGGACCTCCGGGTGTGCAGCCGTACATGCTAGCCACTACACCACCGAGGCAGTAGAGTATTACTAGGTTGGAAGCTTAGGTTCCTTTTTTATACATTATAAAAATATTTTTTCAGTGCCACCTTTACGTATAAGTTCAGGTGTATTTGCTCGACATCAGCTCAGTTTATCTGAAAGCAGCTTATCTCTTGATACAGCAGAACTAGAAGCAGTTTTAGCAGACATATATTTTGCTGCAGAGAAAGAAGGCCTATTCTCTGGCGATGTGGACATGGCGGTTGACCGTTTAATTAATTTGTTGCTAAATGTGTATGATGAGTAAGTTATACTTTATAACAGTTTTAAATTTAAATCATAATTACATAATTTATTAAAACATTTTAGTAGGATATCAAAATAATTTTCAAAACAACTGTAATGTTTACAGAGAAAGGAAAAGTCCTATAAGAGTGCTTGCAGCCAAAACTCTCTTAATATTGTTAAGTGAAGAGTCCATATCAGAAAAATGGCTGGCCCTAGCAAATTGCAGTGCTGACCACAATGGATGTGTGTCTCCTAAGAGATTAGCGGCATTATTAGTACATGTAACTGCCTTACCCAAGTACCTTGGATGTCAGTGTGATTACATACAGAGTGATGTAGACTCCTGTTTTGAAAAAGTAAGTTAAACAACTTGAAATTTACTTGAAAATAAATAATTTTAATATACTGTAGAATTATTAAAAATTTCTTTGGGTTTTGGTCAAGTGCAAGACTGTTGTGACAAAAGGAGGATATTATATGAATTAAAACTCTTAAAGCTGTAAACTAAGAATAAGAACTATAGATATTTCATACTAAAAAAAAAGATTTGTATTCTAACAACACTTGATCCATCCAAAGGGACATTTAATTCAATAATTTATAATGCACTTAAAAAAATGTTGACATGTACAATTTTTTATTTTTCAGAGTGCAGGTATGCTTGGAATAAGTGCGCAAGCTGTAGCAGAATGGGGAGCACAACAATGTGCCAGTACTCGCTGGCTCACTGTGGTGCAAAGAGTTATATCCAGTAGAAATTGTTCCAGTGCAAGTGCTACTTGTGTGATATGTTCACAACCACTTATACAGGTTATATAAAGTTTTCTTTTTATTTATATAGTAATAAGTTCACTAGTGTGTTTGTTCATAATTCTTCTCTTCTTAATTAAACAAGTTGATCACTTTTGATGCTTTTTTGTGTACTAAAAAGGTCACCTGGATAGTATCTATAGGTTGACATCTACCAGAGGTGGTGCTGTTACCAAGATTTTTGTTTGTTCTTATCTGCAATCAGTCCCAAACTACAAGCAGATTTTTTCCCTGTCGTTCTTATCGTGTCCAATTAGCTCCTCAGCAGGAGACATCACATCCTTTACCATCTGTCACCTGTTATCAAGTTTTAGACATTTTTTGTAATTTTTTGACAGAATATGGTCCTTGGTAGGCTGTCTGCCTATCAAGCCCTTTGTAATGGTGTTTTATTTATTAAATTACAGGTGCTGAAGTTTAGATGCTCAAAGTGCAATAACATATTCTTCTGTGAAAAGTGTTATTTATACGACAAGGATTCATCTAATGTGCCTGGCCATAAGAAAACTCATTTAGTTCAAGAAATAATTGATGGAGAGGTAATTTATTTGTACATTTTTCTACCTACAGTCTCAATTATAAATACTCTATTAGGCAAAAAGGACATATTTGTGAAAGTGTTGCATTAAATTTTAAATATCATCATGTTTGCGATAACTTAAATTTTTAAAGTAGTAGCCACTGTCTATGAATATTTTAGCATGAATTCATACTTTTAAAATTTAATTAAAAATATTTCTTACAAAAAAATTGTTATTTATTAGCATACTTAAATGTTTTTAGGTAAAACCTACTGAGTGTCTAAGTTTCATCAACGGTATGAAACGGTTTTTCTTCTGCACAAAAACAAAAAAGAAAAAAACTAACAAAAAGAATCGCAAAAACAACAAAAATTCAGCAAACCAAGGTTCTATTAAAAGGAAAAATGAGAAACCAGCTATATTCACCTCTACTGTAGGCAAGGCTTGTGGCAATAAAGCAAACCCAGCTGTAACACTACAAGATGTTATAAATCAGTTGGAAAATGAGAATAAGTAAGTAAAAATGGTTAAATTAAATGAGACAACAGGATAAGCATAATAAAAATGGCCTAACTTAATGATAATGTCACAATTTAATTACTCTAGCACTTAGCTGCCTCGGTGGTGTAGTGGCTAGCATGTACGGCTGCACACCCGGAGGTCCTGGGTTCGAGTCCCGGGTCGGGCCAAGTTTAGTTATTGAGTCTTTCTGTCTAGTAAGCCTCAGTAGCAGCCCGGAGTTGGGAAGTTGGCGGTGTTTCACCCCCGTGCCTCGGAGAGCACGTAAAGCCGTCGGTCCTGCGCCTTAACTCTCACCGGTCGTGTCGAATAGTCGTCCCACCGGAGTATGAGAGTGACAGGAATAGAGAGTGCACTTGTGTCTGCGCGTACATTTGTGCACTATAATATCTCCTGCGCAGTTGGCTAGTCTCAATGAGATTGGCCGCCGTGGCCGGAATCGGTCAGGAGGACACATCACTCTAGCACTTAAGATAATATTATATTCCCCCTGATGTGTGTTCACTTTGTCGTGGTGGGGGGAAGCTCCTTAGCGTCTGGCAACCTAGCCTGGCGCGAAACCAAGAAATGCACTGGGTGGTGGCTCACTTCGGTGGGCAATGTGCCATGTAGGTTGCTCCTGATACTTCTCTGACAGCAGACTGGACCGTGGGAGCAACCGCTTGATTGTGTGGTCTGTTTCGGAAGACTTGCCGTCGGGGCGTCGAGATTGAGTGCGTGAGAGAACCTGCGACGCCTCATTAAGACGGGGGAGGTTTTATTGGGTTTTAGTGGGTAATACTGGCTTTTCTATCCGATGAGTTCCACATAACCGCCTGTATGTATACAGGTAATATACGTAAATCATTTTCCGATATTAAAAAAAAAGGATAACATTCTATAAAATAGTCTAACTTGATACATCTATAAATTCAAAAAAAATGTTTACACAGATTTAATTAATTAAGTAATAAATCATTTTATTATTTCTTTTTAGAGTTATCAAAGAGTTGACAGAACAAATAGAGGTTGTGGCTAAAAGTGGCTGTGATGAATTAAAAACAAAAGTAGATCAACATTATAAACAATTATCTACACAAATAAATAGATTAAAAATGTTAAAGGTATGCAAAATAGTTGAAGCACATTTAGTCTGTATTTCATGTTATAACTACTAGATGTTTAAGATTTGTATACAGTATTGCAGTAAAGTGTGCGTAAAGTGTATTTTAGTAATATTAAATCTATATGACATTTTTGCACTAAATTGTATAACTGTAAAACGAAAAATTAAATTGTCTTCGTCGAATTAGAGTCGAAAAAGAGAAATATGTAGGTTTTTCCAATTACTTTCAATTTCAACTTTTAATTTTTTTATATAAATAAATATATTCACTTTGTTATATCCACCAGTAACAAATAGTTCAAATAAATCATTTCTTATATTATAAATATTTATTTTAGGATAACTTACTCAACCCACAAAATCTACAACCCGATCCGAATACAAAAGCAAATGACAGACCTCAAGCATTTGATCTCTTCAGTCCCATACCAATAATTGATGAGAAACAATCAAAAATTACTGAAAATGCTAACCAGCCAAGGGTTTTAAGTATGGATTCTGGAAACTTCTCTGTAGCATCAAAACCGGAGAGTCAGAATTTACTAACAATGTCTGGTGATGCATTGAAACCTGTAGTGGTTCATGCCACTTCTGACAGTATATCTTCTGTGTCCATGAATGATATGAGCAATTGGTATAATGGTATGTGTTAGATATGATTTTTGATTATAATAGTTGATCTTGTAAATTTTTCACAAAAAAAATTGCCATTTTTTACACAATAAATTGCCTATTTAGTATTTACCTATTCTTTTTTGCAAATTGAAATAATTTTGTTATACATCAACTAACCGAACCAAACAACTTTAAATACAGCAATTATTAAAAAAAATTAACATAATTATTTAAAAAACAGTGATAGACATATAGACACAATACGCAATAGATACAATACACAATAGACACAATAAACACTAGGAATAGAAAGAAGCTTGTTACACCCAGATTTTGACTTCAAAAGGTGAAAAAATCCTTCATGGACCTGAGTATATGCTAAGATTCCACAAGCTGTCCTAGATTTATCTTTTCAACAATTGAAAGATTAAATTAAAAATATTTTATTGAGCAAAGTGTATTAGAGTGTCTCGCCGGCTTTTCTCAGCAGAACTGCTTTCTGAGCCGGTGGTAACTTCCTCTCGAACTGACACCGACGTTCTTTAAATTACATTGACGATTTAAAAGTGCTCATTTCATTTCAACCAATTCCAGAAACAGAAACAACCAGAGCACAAACAAACATAACCACGCAAAGTATCAGCGCAACCGAGCAGCGCTACGCGGCGGACCTGCACAGCGTGGCGGCCAGCAACCACAAGATGCGTGCCCTCAACGCCGACCTCGACACCGTGCTCGACCGTCTCCAGCAGATACTCACACACAATTTCGCTATGGACGGTCTGTATATTATAGTTATACCGTTATATTATATTACTAGCGACTCACCCTAGCTTCGCTCGGGCGCGTCCCTAGGTACGTTTTAATTTTTTTGAGCGAAACCCTAATTCTTTTTCTAAAATAAAAGTAGCCTTAGTTACTCCTTATAATATCAGCTATTTGCCAGTGAAAGTCCCGTTAAAATTGGTCCAGCCATTTCGGAGATTAGGCAAAACAAACAGACAGACAGACAAAAAAAATGTGTTTTTCTTATAAGTACTGTATATAATTCCATATGCATTTAGTATTAAGCTGTTATTTTGACATTACAAACAGACACTTTATTTTTATTTATCTACTATACCCTGTTTTTTTATCTCAGAGACAAAATTGACATTTCGTGGGTTGTCAGTTTTTTTGCAATTCTTAAATAGTGATGTACCACTATCGAAAATTAATGTTAATAAAATCAAGTATCGTTTATTTTATAATAAGTTATCATTAAATAATGTGTAGCTACTTATTAAAAACGTAAGAATACAAAATTGATAATGTAAATTTAAATTCAATAATGTTAATTTTAATGATACTTAATGATATAAAATTAATAAATATAATATTTAAATGAATAAATATGATATTTTAATAAATACATATGATATTTAATGATTTAAAATTAATAATATTAATTTTAATTATACGCTTTTGAATATAAAACTTTGAAACGAATCGTCTAATAAAGATAAAAAGTTACGATTTAACAAACCGGTATCGTAAGTACAACACTGCACCAAAAAAGCTGGCCAGTGGCCACATTATTTGTAAATTTGACATTTGCATGTGTCAATTTAGTCTCTGAGATTAAAAAACAGAGTTTATATAGATATAAGGCAGTAATATCTCAGAGGTAACGCGATCGATTGGGAAACAGAATGAAGTGGGTTCAAATCCTCGGTCTTGCACCTCTGACATTTTCATGTGTGAATCATTTTCAACATAATTACCACTTGTCTTACGGTGAAGAAAAACATTGTGAGGAAATCTGCATGTCTGAGAGAACCTAGCAAGTTTTCGAAAGACATGTGAAATTCGCTAACCCGATCTTGGCCAGCGTGGTAGACTTTAGCCTGACCCCCCTCGTATTGAAGGAAGGCTCGTGCCTGAATATGATACGATACATGAATAAACACTTATGTCAACTTCAAAAAAATCAAATAGCAGCACACCTTTGATTTTAATTTCTATTAGTATTTGCAATAGTCTCTAAACTAAAGAAATTAGTCTTGTTTTCTTTTACATTAATAATGTTTGTTATAGCGTGTACCATTCATACCATTATAATTTTGATGCGATAATTGCCCCTTTCAATATTTAATAAACAATTACGTAGTCCAAGTAAATAAAGAAATTACAACTAAGATTTCTTTATGTGTGAAGAATTTCTTTTAAGTTCATACCACAACAAAAATTGTCTTAGCAAGAATCGAACCCACCATATTCAGTTACATAATTTATTTGAAAATAAATTCTCTATATGTTTATAAATATTTCTTTTACAGATTCCTGTTTCGATAATACACAACTACGTGAAACAGCTAATGAAATGGAGGGATTGCTGGGGACGTTAATAAGAGGCGTAGAAGAACGTGCTACGTTAAATGCTTCTAAAGGACTCGTCTAGATTATAGATATGTATTTATATAATACTAGCGACTCAACCTCGCTTCGCTTGGGTTTGCCCCTAGGTGTAATTTAACGGTTAGTGTGGAATAGACTATATGTACATAGTATTATATACATAGGTATGATGAGTTGTGGGTTGTATTATGTTTTCCCGTGGGAATGAGATAATCTCCCGCGGTATAAAAAGTCTATGTCACTCTCTAGCCCTCCAACTATCTTAACACAAAAATCATGTCAATCCGTAACTCTATTTTGACGTGAAAGAAGGACAAACAAACAAACTCAAATATTAGTATGGATATGGATCTAATATTATGTGTTAATTTTGAATCTTACTGTGAATTAAGTCTTTGTAAAGTATAGATAACGCTAGGTATTCTAATTATAGAATTATGGTCGACAGTCGCTAGCGAATACGTAAATAATTTGTATGACAATTTTAAATTTGTTTAATTTAATTGAATGATATGTATATAAATGTAGTGAACTGACTTATTTAATTTTTTTTATGTTTTAATTTCGCTGGTAACGAATTTTGTTTTAATTTTGACTTATGGACTTATGATTAATGAATAAAAACAATGAGTGTGTGCAACCTTTACGCGCGGTTGAAGTAAAACTTCTTTGGTGCTGTTTCAGATACCGAAATTAAAGTAAAATATAAACATAATAATTACTATAAGATTATAATTACTTATAAATATTCATTTTTATAAGTAATAATAATTATTCTAACAACAAATTATAATATTTTATAAAAATTCTGCGCGATAATTTTTCCAATATATTGGCTTACGCCTTAGTCACGCCTAAAGAAGTTTTACTTAAAAAAAAAAAAAAACAATTTAAATATTGCCATTATATATTAATTTTTATTTGAAGTGTGAATTTATTTAAATTTAGTTTGACAAATAGTATACTCATGTCTCATAGTTTTTAGAAGTAACTATATGTAAGCTCTCCGTCCCACTCGACCAGGTGCTCAATTAATTTAAGATAGTTTATTGGATCTGATTAATACAAATATATAGAAAAATAACATGCCATATATTTTGTGAAAAATTTACATACTGTCGTGTACATTATTATTAATAAAATATATAATATAAATTACGTATATCATAATATATGTTAAAATTGTTTTATTATAGTACTTAATTATTTAATGTTAAGCGTAAGAGTGATCTGTTTGAGAGTTAAATTGGTCGTTTTGACTGGACCGTTGCAATTATTTATCTTTCTTGATATTGACATGACAAAGATGTGCGAAAATAGATAATGCACTATATAAGGCGATAAAAGTACATTCTTTAAATTGAAACTTCTAAATTTCTTTATTTATGCTAGTTAATGTAGAAAGAGGGCATATTTTTTTTTCTTCATTGAGATATTGCGATTTGGCTACTTACTAGATACACAGTCGGAGACAAAAAATGTCCTCACTGGATGAGCGCTCATTTGAACATTTGGGCGCGCTTTTGTTTTTTTTTTGTGAAAACGACTTTAAGTCTTGCATTTAAGGTTCAATTTACATTGTTGTATATTTATTTCAACTACAATAATATTACCTAAACACAATTTTAAGTTTTAAGATAATTTTTGCATGAGATTGCGTATCTAGTACTTTTTTGATAGATGCACATCTATGATGGACATAACACAAATAACACATACATATTCATATGTTATTACTATATAGAGGGGTTGTTTTTATAGTGCTAAAATATACTTGTCATGATCAAAGACTTTAGTAAATAAATAAATGCTTGACGTTGTATAAAGTCCATATAAATGGTTCTGTTGAAGGAAATTCACCAAACCCACTAGTACTGCATTATTATTTCATTTTGGTACAAAAGTGTTAATTCTTCCTTATTTCTATAAAATAATTAGCAAAATGGTCTCATTTATAACATTTATCCTGTTCTATAATTTTCTTCTCTTTACATTTTCATTATATCAAATATAATATATGGTTACTGCACATTGTAGATTTTTTATTCACCGAACAATCGGCTTTTACGTGCACCATTAAAAGTAATTAAATCGTCAATAATGTGCATAAAGCAGTTTTAAATTATTAAAAAAACTTTGATTCAAAAAATCTACAATGTACGGTTATTACATAGAACAATGTATTTATCCTCATTAAGTCAATCTCGACTGAAAATATTTCGAATAAAATTACAAGTCTTAAAACTACGAAACGCAATTCGATTGCATAAGCACAACCTAGAGTACTTAATAATAAAATTATAATATTAATATCATTTACAAAAAGATCTGTATAATATGTAATGTATTAATAATAAATGATACACATACGGACGGCTTTTATTTCACTATTACTATCTACATTTGGATATAGTTCTCGTTAAAATATACTTAGATCTACTTCGCAATAGCGACTAGCTTGAAAAAGCTGAATATAAAATATTATAACATTTTTTAGATTTTGATGTAAAGACTGAGCAAGTCATTTTTAGAAAATATTAATATAAATTATAGATTCTAATAAAAACATATTGGCGCCATTTTTGTTACCATATTTGATAAAACAGATACAAAAAATACAATAATTGTAATTTTTTATTAAATTTGCAATTACAATAAAAATGACAATAATTTATTGTATAGAAAAATTGTCATTATTAACACAGTTTAAAAATCAATACAGTAAGTGATCGCATTTGATCATAACGGAAATCTCGCCAAAGCCGAGGGTTGTTAAAAATTACCTATTTTCACGGTGAACGGGTTTAACTTTTAAGTCTCGTAAGTCATCAGCGTAAAAGTAACCTAACTCACTAACTAAACTTACATAAGCTACTTCGGAGAAAATGGCTGTTAAATATTTTCATATATTTTAAAACTTATTTATAGTTTTTTTATTGAGCGCTAACTTGAGTTTCAAAGGTTTTTTTGCGCTTATGCCTTATTTTCTTTTGAGCTAAATTTGTTATAGACATCTAATAACTAGTTTTCAAAAAAATATGGGTTAGGCCATTTTTGTATTTTAAATATTAACAAAATTTTTGAAATAAATTTGAGTTATGATTATTTTTATTTACGATACATTATTGCCTACGGATCGCATCTCATTCAGCCTAAGCCATATGACAGCAATGGCAACGGAAGTACACTGAGTGGCTTAGGCTATATATGCATGTCCAAAAAGTTAAAATACAAAAATAAATAGCGGCATTTTTTATTTATAAGTAAAACTATGTCCAGGTCTTGTAAATTAAATTTTATATTTAAAATACTTTGTAGTATTTAAGTGGAAAAACAAAAAAATGTGGGTTAAGCTGTATAGGCTGCCTGAGTTGTACCTGTCAACCCTTGAGCTGTTTTGTTTTAATCATCATCCGTTGATTCAATTCAATTCAATTCTTTGTTATGTACTCATAGGCGTGTCATTTGGGCACAGGTTATTTCGCCAATGTCGTGTACAATGGGGAATACAGATATTAAGTATTGATCGGTTTAAAAAAGATATATTCACACGGAGGACTGATAACTATGAAAAATATGAGAAAATTATCATCATATAAAAGCGAGTATGACAATTTTATATAACAGTCTCAGGGCCGTTTTACCCCATTTCCTCGCCATTGTCCTCTAGACGTTTTCGTTAGAAACTGTATGGATTAGTAGACTGTGGTTTTTAAAAAATATTACAGTAATGGTATTTTAATTCCTTTTGCTACTGTTTATGAGATATTTGCAGCAGTGTGTGAGGAGGTGTTTCTCTTTCTCTGTGGATCCGTTTTGGTGTATGGCGGTGGGTCCGCCGCGCTCTCGAGTGTAAATATCCAATCCGTATTGCCCTGAAAATCACATCGATATCATAAATGCCAAAGTTTAAATGTAAATGAGTGTCTCTATATATTTTTTACTTCTTTGCTTTATAAAAGCTGAGCAGATTTGAGTAAAATTTGGAATGTTACATAGCTTTATCCTGTGCTTAAAATATTAGACCTTTATCCGAGTATCTATCAGAGTTAAAAATACTGTTACTATCTATTTTTGTCTTAAGTTAATAGCTAAGTACTTATATATAATCGTAGGACTTGAATTTGTACCGTTTGATAGTGTTAATAAGTAGGTAAAATACTAATAGGTACGTCGGAAAGTTGTTTACGGTTTAGTGTTTAAACTTTAAAGTAATTTTTGTTTATGAATTATATTTAATACAAAATACTTTTCATCCAGTGAGAGAAGGATGGTATTGCTAGGAACTTAGTATATGTAATCCCATACATATTATAAATGCGTAAGTTTGGATGGATGGATGTTTGTTACTCAATCACGCCAGAACGGCTGAACGGATCTGGATAAAATTTGGCACAGATATAGATTATAGTCTGGAATAGCATATAGGTTACTTTTTATCCCAGAAAAATGTACGGTTCCCGTGGGATAGATTTGTTTTTGTTTTTTACAGAGCAAGGCATCGACTATCTATTCCATACTAACAGTTAAAATTAAGCTAGTTACCGCTAATTAAATACCTACATACACATTAAAATTACATTTCCAAAACTTACCTTCCTCAGGGAATGTTATATAGAACGTAACAATATCGTCGGACACGTTTTGTTGTACATATTTAGAGAGGCGTTTCTCATCGACACCGTTTTTGTGTAACGTCGCCATGAAGTCTGCGAGTGGGCGCGACATACGGAACTGAATCTCTAGCTCACGACCCGCGAATACCAGGGCTTCCTGTGAATTTCATATATAATAAATTAATATAAATAATACTGTTACTATAATCAACATAGTAATCCATATAGCCAATGCACAGGCCACAGCCTATGCTCGTGCACAGCAGTGGCCCTATTGAAAAACTCCTATAGGATCTCATCAAAAGCGACAAAACACATGGAAACCAACAAATATTTATCGGTTTCTATATGGCTTTTATTTTATTTTAAATAGGGGGGACATTAATAGGGACGAATTATTTTTATTAAGTAAATAAAAGCGTGTTAATTAAAGTGCTTTCTTACTTGGTGCGTGATAGGCACGAGTCCGAACAGCCGCGTCGCCTTGGTGGGCCCCCACTCGCCGCTTGCGCAGTCCGGCAGCGGCACCATTACCGTCTGTAGCTCTGCACAGCAAATCTGTAATAATAATATAATTTATTTGTAATTTAGATAGAAAATATAATAATACAGAATAAAGATATAATAAATCTTTTCGGATTTTTTCGAGGATTTATTTTGATTTTTGTTACGAATGCTTCTCTCTCTGACTCTGACTGTACGGTCACGGGAGACTAAGGTTTTAGACGGTCTCAAAGGTCATTATATATTTGTTAAAGACAGTGCCTAAATTTATTTAGAGCTGTAGTACTATTCCGTAAAAACTTTTTTATAACACGGCAGCTATTCTGGTATATATTACTATTCTGGTATATCTGGTTATAATTCTGGAATAAGACAGTTAAGTGCAAAATAACAATTAAAATAATAGCTTTTTGATTAAAAATTCTTCAAAATTCCTCAATTTTAGTGGTGCAATATTTATTGAAACTTATTTAATCAATTTTTTGGCGAAGAGACATACCTAAATCGTCCTTTTTCAGAGTCGTCAGTCGGCCAAACGTCAAAAAAGTCGGCCGACTGATTGGCATTCAATACGATTTCATTTGTAAGTATAATCTAATTACGTTAGCATAGTTAAGCTTTGTTTAAACTAATGTGTTAAAAATGATGTAATACAATATTATTATCTTGACTTGTACAGTAAAAATTAAGTGTAGATACATTTGTTTTGTATATATAATTATGTATATTTGTAATTTCCTATTGGTTAGTAAGAAAAACTTACACAACATTGTAATATCGTCAGATTAAAATTGTAATGACATTGGCGAAGTAATTTGTGCTCAACTGTCACGCTTTGAAGCCATTAACAAGAGAATTGAATTGAATTAAATTGGCGTATCTATATTAATATTATAATATAATAAAGCTGAAGAGTTTGTTTGAACGCGCTAATCTCAGGAATTACTAATCTGATTTGAAAAATTCTTTTTGTATTGGATTGCCCGTTAACTAAGGAAGGCTATAGGGTTTAGGATCAATTTGTTTTTGTCTAGGGACGAACGCGAAGCGAAGACATGGTGAGTCGCTAGTGGGTATATAAGAAAACAATAAGAAGCTGACCTTAAACTTGCAAACACTCTTGAACTTCATGGGCTCGCCGGTGAGGTACTCGCGCGGCGTCACCGCGTTGGCGAAGATGTCCAGCAGGAAGGCGCCGCTGCAGGGCGCGTGCACGCGGAACGACACCACGTTGCCCACCACCGACTGGAGGGGGGAGTGGTGGACTTTTATTATTATTTTATTTGTTGAAGTAAAACTTCTTTACGCACGCTTGACTTGGGGAGTAAGCTGGTGAATGCGTTACGAAAAGTGTAAATCGGGCAAGGCGAACGTTTGTTGCCATGGTAACCGTTGTTATTGTCTGACAAATGATATATAATATTATATTCTTTCCTTAAATGATATTCTATAAATATATGATTGTAATATGCGTTATTTTTAGTATCTCACCTATTCTAATTTGATTACTGAGTTTTTCTGTTAAGATATTCTCATTAGTAGCACGGAGTTGGGAAGTTGGCAGTGTTTAACTCTGTGCTTTCACCGGTTGTGTCGAAGTATTGTCCCATCGGACTTTGAGAGTAAAAGAAATAGAGAGTGCACTATAATATATCCTGCGCATTTGGCAGTCTCAGTGAGATTGGCTGCCGTGGCCGAAATCGGTTAGTAGGATTAGGTATTATTACTATGAATAGAATGTACGTTTTGTATGACTACACACCTGCATAACAAATCTCTTAAGACTGACGCCGTCAAAGCCGTCGCCCTCAGTGTCGTAGAACTTGAGGTTGTAATGGAAGATGAGGGAACTCTGCATGTGCGCGGGCATCGCTATACGCATCGTCGCCGCACCTGTGGACAGTACATTTTTATATGTATAAAGTACCTGGGCGACGGAGCTTCGCTCGGAGTTCTTTTTTGTTATATCGTATATTTTAGATAAAAAAAGTAAAAACTTGAATAAATACAAAAAAAAAAAAAAAAACAAAAATAAAAACTTTGTATCCGATCGAGATTCGAACTCGGACATACCAAGTTTCAGCGAAATCATTAAAGCCGTTTTCGAGATCGCCGGTATAAATACAGTAGAACGCCGATTATCCGAATTAATTGGGACCGGGGTCGATTCGGATAATCGAAAATTCGGATAATCGGACATAGACTGGTAATAAAGAAAAACGAAATGTCGCGACGCAAAGCATGTAGTGTCTTGCCTCTAGCTTTCAACCATAAAAGTTGAAAAATATTTGGACTCCAGCGAGTTCCAACTTGTTACAACAAAACAAAACAAAAATTACATTACTTACTTACAGTACTTGGTTTTAATTTTTTATATTACGCTTAGGACCGATTCGGATAATTGGCGATTCGGTTAATCGGCGTTCGGATAATCGGCGTTCTACTGTAAATATATAAATAAATATACAAGAATTGCTTGTTTAAATATATTAGATTATACACTTTTTTGAAAGGGTCAACGCCCGTCTGATGCGCGGTGAATGCGCTGTTGACTTACGTTTGACGCGTGTTTATATTGGATACGAACCAACGGGACCCTTTAAGTAAGTCTCCGCTGTCCGTCCGTCGGTCTGTCAGCGGGTTGTATCTCATGAACGGTAATAGATAGCGAGGTGAAATTTTCAAATATGTCGGACGGCGTACTTTAATGATACGTACTATGTTGTAAACGAGTTTATGAAACGCGGTAGGCAAATTATCTTATGCTCGTTACGTTTCCCTAATTTGAGAAAACGTTTATGAAATTATTGACGTTAATCTTGATTCTTTATGAATTCATAATATTAGGTCAGCAAATGGTTAACTTTTTTAACCATTAATATAAAAAAAATTAAAAATTAGTTCAATATAATAATTATTATTTGTTAATTCGGTATAGTCGGCATGAATTTTGAGCATAGTTTGTAGCAGTAAAAATGATTTCAAAGTACTTCATAATTTTTTTAGTATACAACCATATATATAAAAAAACTCGTTTATTTTATTGAATGTAAATTCTTGGCAGTGATAGCCCAGTGGTAACGCGCTCGCTCGGGAAACCGAGTGAAGCGGGTTCAAATACCGGGTCTCGCACCTCTGATATTTTCATGTGCGAGTCATTTCTAACATGATTACCATACTGCCTTACGGTGAAGGAAAACATCGTGAGGAAACCTGAATGTCTGAGAAAACCTAGCAAGTTTTCGAAAGACATGTGAAGTCCGCCAATCCGCACTCGACCAGCGTGGTGGACTATGGCCTGATTCCCCTCGTATTGAAGGGAGGCCTGTGCCCAGCAGTTTGACGTTAAAAAAGGGCTGAATACAAATTCCAAAAATGTGACTAAATACATAAAAGCTACTTACCAGTAGAATCAGTGAACATAACAGCTTTAGTATTCGGATCGCTGAAATACAGTCCGTATCTAAAGAACAGGGATCTAACAAAAGGCAGTTCTTCAAAATCGTGGAGAGTGATTGGCGTTTTCAACAACTGCCAGTCAGGCTGTAGTGGGTAGAACTCGTATATGAATTCGCGTGGGTCTGTTAGGAAGTAGTGGTCATCGTATTCGTATCTGGAAGGTGGAAAGAAATTCTTTGGTTTAATTTGGTGGATTTTGGTTGCTTGAAGAGTTATAGTTTATTCAAGAAAAGTTATGATGATGAAAATATTGAAATATATGAAGTAAAGTGATGATTTACAGAAGCGGAAGATAGAAGATCTCAATGTTAATTTCTAAATTGTGGAGGATGGATTGACAATTCATCCATTTCATCCATTATCAAAATTACAGACAAAATATACCATGTGTATTTAATAAGAAATATGTTGATCATACGCAAGATTTTAGCTGTAAATAATTGAATACAGAATGTAAAAAGAGTCTTGTGCTGACGACATAGAGTTAAGATATGTACAAAATTAGATAAAATAGATCAAAATAAAATTAACATTATTTTACAATATTTGTATTGGAGCTTTTGAAGTTATTTAGGTATTTCCAAAAAAAAACCTCGAAATAAATTCTAAACATTTTTTTTACCAAAGATTAAAACGTGAATGGGAAATTAACACAATCGAACAAACCTCATCTTTTATCTCTTTCTTTTTTCCTTAACAAAGATATTAATAACAGTACAAAGGAAAAATATAAACAGACGACTTTTCAAGTAAAGATGTTAAGAAGAGAATAGAGAAGAAGTACAACTAGACTTTCTCTACTTAGATATCAATAGACTAGTGACTCACCCTCGCTTCGCTTCGGATTCGTCTCTAGACAAAAACAAATTTATCCCATGGGAACCGTACTTTTTTCCGGGATGATATATAGCTTAAAGCTTTCCTCGAAAAATGGACTATCCAACACAAAAAGAATTTTTCAATTCTAACCAGTAGTTCCTGAGATTAGCGCGTTCAACCAAACAAACAAACAAACACACTCTTCAGCTTTATAATATTAGTATAGACTAGCGACTCACCCTCGCTTTGCTCGTGTTCGTCCCTACGTACGTCTTACTGCTGAATTGAGCTGAACGTTGATAAGTCAGTCAGTCGCGAGTAGTGAATAAATTTCGTTGTAATCGGTTCACTACTTTTTGCGTGAAACGCGCACACACAAACAGACATACAGACACACAAACAGACATACAGACAAACAGACAAAAATTTTAATAACTATTGTTTTGGGGTTTACATTGTATACATAATACATTACAGTCGTTGTTTTTAAAAAATATTTCATGTACAGATTTCGCTAAGTTACTGCTTTATTATAGTATAGATTGGTATGATGACAATGTAGCAAACCTCAGGCTATCGCTCTTGCCGCGCACGCCGGGCTTGGGCGCGTCCTTGGCGTTGACGAGATGGCGCGCGCCCCAGTTGCACTGCACGAAGCGCCACGCGCCCGCCACGAACACCGCGTTCCACGAGTTGCGGAAGCGGTTGTCCTCGAAGCGCACGCCCGGCTGGTAGCCCGCCGACTTGCTGTAGCCCTTGATCACTACGCAGTGGAGGCCGGCGTAGCTGTGGGGAGGGAAAGTTTTCTTTGTAACATTACTGACATATTTGGGTTAGTTTGTAGTAACCCTACTTGCTGTGCTAACGGTTGCGGGTTCAAGTCCCGCTAGAGGTATTTATTTGTGTAATGAGCACGAATGTTTGTACTCCAGTGATTTGTGTTTGTTTATATTTATAATATGTATTTAAAGCTATATATGTGTAGTGTATCAACTATCTGGTATCCATAACACAAGCCTCGTAGCTTACCATGGAACTAGATGCTGTGTGTTAATGTCCCAACAATAACAGTTGTGTCCCAACAACTCTACATCATGGTAAGCATGGTTTAATAGTAAATTAATATTATGTCAGCTCTAGCGATATACATGATAATTAATAGTTCTAATAACTAAAATGATATAATAAGTGTAAATATATCAATACCTGCACAATCTCTTAAACAGGACATGGTAACTCTCTGTTCCGTGTTTGATTCCTCTCAACAAGCCTAAAGGCGAATCTCCTCTTAGGTTATCATCAAATTGTATATTATTGAGGTTTTTGACGGTGATCCATCGGAATATCGTACGAGCTTTTTCGACGTCACTTACGCATCTCCCTACTAACTGCCTGACGAGGTCGGTAAATGTCTTTTGGTCTTCTTGAGCTACCTGTTTGAAGAGAAAAAATATATTAAACAATAATTCAGCTATTTTAATGTCTCTCTTTTGAGCACAGGCCTTCAGATTCTACTCAATAGGGACTAGGTTATAGCGGCATCATCCTGGCTAAAAGCGGGTTGGGGGACCGTCAACACGTTTTTTCAAAAATCAGAATCTTGCAGAAGTGCGGGTTTAATCAGGATTTTTTATTTCATCGTACTAGCAAGTGGTAATCATGTTAAAAATGATTCCTAAAAGAAAATTTCAGAGATACTAGTCTCGGGATCGACCTGGTTCACTTAGCTTTTCAAGCTAGCACGTTACCAATAAGCTGCTAAAAATTTATTCATTTGAATATGCTTAAGTTATTTAAATATACAATTAGGTGATAATATTATAAATTAAAACACCATTTGCGTCATTCATTTTCTGATAAGGAATTCCAATTATTTTTTTGTTTTAACTATTTGAAATACAACTTACCGAAATTGCAATTTTGTCGACATCAGCAAATTCCGCGGGGTCTGTATATATGTGGAACTTAGATACTAAGGGTGGTTGTGGAGCGGGAGCACGCGCGGGGTAGGGGGGAGCCTCCTCCCCATCGAGGTATATGGATGATGCTGCCATGTATTCAGATCTTCTCTCTTGAATCAGTTCCATCATCTCATGACTTTGTTTCTCCACTAATGCTGCTGTAGCTGCTCTGTAAATGTAACAGTTAACCCTTACTAATGTTATAAATATAAGGTGTATATTGATTAGTCCTTTTTGACCGACTTTAAAAAGAAGGTATTCAATTTGGCTGATTTTTTTGTGTTGATGTTGCTGGATATTTGTGCTAGCTGAAAATCGATTCTTTTGTTATGGATATAGGGTCTATATGAATCTAAAATAAAAATCACCTTTAAGAGAGCATTAATTACTTTTTAAAGTAGTTTTAAAGTCGTGTGCCTTTTCGTTTAATAGTTTTTCTTATCAAGTTAGTTATATTTAGGCACCTACTATATGACGATAGAAAAGCGAAACATTATGACTGATTAGCATAACACTTTTATTGTACACATTAAATGTATTTTTTATGGTTTAGCAAAGAAATGACTCCATTGGAAATTATTCATCATCTGAGAATTGCTGCATTTTGAGATTTCCATTTATTATAAAATATTTGATTCGTTTTGGAATTGAGCTTATATTCTGAATTAACTAGGTTTTAAAACTTTTTGAAGTACCTAACCAAGTAATCGAACCTACATTCAAAAGCTTGAACGGTAATAAATCAACAGCTGTCATAGTGGTTAGAATCATAAACATACTATTTATTGCCATATTTTAATACAATATCTTGTCCATTCCTTGCAATTACACCTATATTTCAATTTGAGGCATTAGTGTTTCAACTATTTAAACTAGTAATATGGCATTAATATCTTAGCTATCGTAATATAAATAAAATATAGCAAATAAATAAAGCTAGAAATGGCCGTAAACAAATTTAAACACTTCTATATGCTGTTTGAAATATAATTAATGTCTATTCGCAGTAATCAGATATTCCATTCAAAGCAATATTCTCATACGTTTTATTTAACATCCGGTTTTATAAATGAGTTGTAAATGAAAGTGGCTTCTCATCGAGTGACTATCTCTTCAAACTTACCGCGTTGCCATTTTTACGACGTGACCGAGCTTATTTAAATGTTAAAATATGATGTAAGGTAATTTCTCCAGGCTTTAATATTGGCTAATTTTATACTGACACTAGCGACTCACCCTCGCTCCGCTCGGGTTTGTCCCTAGTTACGTTTTAACGTTTAGTATAGATTTTTCAGAGATATTTGATGAGATATTTTTCCACAGTAAAAAGTATCCTATACGTATATTGACCCGCATACCAAGCTATCATCATACCGAAATTCATCAAAATCTATCGTGTGATTTTCTCGTGATGCGTGGGAACGCATCAAATTTAAAAACTATAGATTCGGCCTCTGTATCGATAATAGTGACTATTTCAATAAGATTGTCCAATAAAATATTTAATCTACAGATTCGACTCAGTTATAATTTTATTATATGTATAGAATATAGATTATTGGCTAGTCAAAGTACGTATGAATAAACTGTACGCGAAATGTCAATATTTAAAAAGTAATAAAGAAAGAAATACATACATTACACGCTAAAAATTTCACGCGAAATATTTTTATTGACATTTTTTGTGGTTAAAAGGTCAATTTTGACTTGGGTAAACATTTCTTGCCTATTTAATATCTGATCAGGTATTGGAAATCAATATCGAAGTCAAGTCAATAAAAAAGACAAAAAGTACAGAAAATGCTTACCTTTCATGCTCTAGCATTTTTCTCGTCAAACTCTCTTTCTTCTTGTCTCTCCGTAGGGTCATATTCTTTTCTAAATCTGCTCTCTCTTGCTGATGTCGTAGAGTGAGAGCGCCAATTTCAGCATCAGGTCTTCTCTTTTTCACTTGCATTTCTTGCTGGAATCTGTTTGTTAACCGTTCCAGTTCCCTTTCCCATTCATCCTGAAGAACCAGTTTTTATCATAAGTACGTTTAAGTGTAGAATAGTCAATTTAGAGTCGAGGACATGTTAATATATTGAATATTATTTTAAAAATCTATGTTGGAATGATATTAAGAATAGAAAATAAGTTAAAATACCTATTTAAAATAAAAATCGGTCAAGTGTGAGTCGAATTTGCACACAAAGGGTTCCGTACCATCGTACATGTACTTTTTATTAATATGAATTACTCTATGTATGTAGTATATTTACTCTATGTACGTAGTATTTTTATTCTTAATTATTTTTATTATTTGTTGTTATAGCGGCAATAGAAGAACATATTCTGTGACAACTCTCTACCTATTAGGGTTCATGAGGTACAGCCCTCTGACGGACGGACAGACGGACGGACAGCGGAGGCTTAGTAATAGGGTTTCGTTGGCACACTTCGAGTACGGAACCCTAAAAAAAGTGATGATACTCTTCAACTTTTTTTAACCTCAAAAAAATAAATTTAGTTCAACAGATTGAGCTCGGTATTTAACAAGGCCTACTATTTGGTGTGATCATATTTAGTGACCGATGGGGAACTTAACTGTATACATATTCACCTGAAGACAAACATTAGTTCAGAAAACGTGTAATAAGATTTTTTTAATAACCAGCTTTCGAGTTTTTAATGGAGTTAAAATAAGGAAAATTGTGTAGAGATTTCTGGTCCGATCAAAAAAAATTGCAAACGTAATTAAGGTCAGCCTAAGCGTTATAAAAACGATTTCTGGAAAAGCAGGTAATTTTTACCTTCCTTCTTCGAGGCCTTAGTTGAATTGAGTGTGAAATTATGGAATCCATCTTTGTCAAATGAATAAGTATAGGATGGGAGTTGAAAAAGAATAGTTCTTACTTCTTTATATTAATTTACTAGCGACTCACCCTTGCTTCGCTCAGGTCCGTTCCTAGGTACGTTTTAACGGTTAGTATGAATATATATATTATACAAATAAACTTTCCTCTTGAATCAATCTATCTATTGCTAAAAACTGCATTGAAATCCGTTGCGTAGTTTAAAAAATCTAAGCGTACAAACAGCGGGAGCGACTTTGTTTTATACTATTTATAGATATTTAAGTTATAACGGTTTATAACTTTTTCAAATATATGTATTTTAAAATATCAAAAGTATTATATTTATTTTAAATACCATTTTCTGAGCTAATGAGACATATATATAGTTATAAAAACATGCGATTTACGTTCCAGTTACAACAAAATTAATCCGTTGTGTACTTAAATTAATTAAAATCAAACATCTAAGTAAAAAATCTAAGTTTTGTGTGGGTTAGTGGATTATACCTACTTTTTGGTTTGGATAAAATGTAATACCTGAATTTCTTCACGTATTCTTCTGTTTTCTTCTTCTCTATGTTTTGAGAATTTTCTGTACAGATCATCTTCTTCTTGTCTATGTTTCATTTCCAATTTCGTCTGTTCATCTCGATCCTGAAACAAAATAAGTAAAAATTATTTTTTTATTAAAGGAAATACCTAATATTATGTACGCGAAATAATATATACGTTGGGACATTAACACACAGCACCATCTAGTTCAGTGGCGGATTTAGGCTTGATGCCGCCCTAGGCCCCGATTGCTAGGCCGCCTTTATTGCTTTGTGAGAGAGTAATTATTATAACAATATAAATTAAAAATTTAAAAAAACCCCTACGCATGTGAAGCACTTAATCAAGTAATCATAAGCCAAAATGCCTTACCTCATTTTGGAAAAGAGCTGATACTCTTACACTGCTGGACCGATATTAACCAAACATAGGTAAGAACCATCGCAAGGAAACTGGCTTTCAAATGAAAAAAAAAAACGCATCGAAATCGGTCCATCCGTTTGAGAGCTACGATGCCACAGACAGACACACACACACACACACACGGACAGACACACTGACAGACGACGTCAAACTTATAACACCCCTCTTTATGCGTCGGGGGTTAAAAATTAAAGATTTAATTTTCAAATGTTAAAATTTTGATCGATAAAATTTTATTAAATTAAATACAACTTCTTATTAATTAATCTATATTAATTTATTAAATAGAATTCCGAATATAAATTATAAATATGGAAATAACTTTTTAAAGATGAATATTAACATCAAGACACGCGGTAGCGTGTCCAGCCAAGTTCAAGCCAAAAGAAACTGGCAACGCAGCACCGTGTGTATATTTTACACGAACCATTTGAAGCCCTTTTTCACCTCGTAATAACTCAAAATCTATTTAACATATGATATATGAACATGAAATTTGGTTCATTATTTAATCCACTTAGATTAACAATCCCCAATTTCATAAATACAGCACAAACGGTAATTGAGATATTAACGTCTAAAAATCGGCATTTTTATCACTGACTGACTGACATATAGTAGTAAAACCTAACTCACTTCCAGATGACCTAGAAAGCTGAGACTTGGTGTCCAGATGGGTAACTGTATGCATATAAGGGGAAAAATCTGAAAACAGTGAATTCTTAATTTTTTTTTTATTTTTTTTTACTGAAAATACAAAAAATATGGAAGAACATTTCTCAAAATTTTTCAACTTATTATTCCTCTTTTGTAAATAAATCAACAGCATTTTACCGATAAAGACTCATGTTAATAAAAATCTATTGATCTATTATAAAAATAATCTTGCGATTAATTAAAAAGTAAATTCAATCGTTATAATATTATTCAATATATTTTACTGGATTTTTTAAATTTTTCATATTTCAAAGAGAATCTAATATAATCGATTTTTAATTCGGATTGCTTTTGACTTTTTTCGCCTTTTAGTCCGGTCAATTTAGACATTCGAAGCTGCATAAATTTACAACAAGCTGAAAATTGCTGAAATCGTTCAAAATATAATTATAAATAAAATTTGAAAGTTCCCCATCTTTCCCCTGTATGGAATAAATTTTATTCAAAGTCAAAGGTCAAAAAAATGAGTTTTTCGCGATTTTCAAAAAAAACGGTAAGTTTTATCATAAAAATAATTCAAACAAAAATTGTAGATCATAAAATTATCTATAAAAAATGTATGAATACTTTTTTTCTTACGAGCCACCGTTTCTGAGATATAACGATTCAAATATTTGTAACATATATTACAACTCTAGAGATGTATGTACGAGGCCTACTTATGCATATTATGCCGACTAGCAGAACCCGCGGCTTTGCTCGCGATCAAATTACGAAAAATACGAAATTTCACGCAAATATGTCCTAGGAATAAAAAATTTCATGCAAACTTTCATCCCCCATTTCGCCCTCTTAGGGGTTGAATTTTAGAAAACGCTGAATTGCGTAACTCATTATTTTTGCTTTACTCAATTCATATGAAATTTCATGCAAATATGTCCAAGAAATAAAAAGTTTCAAACAAACTTTCATCCCCTATTTTACCCTCTTAGGTGTTGAATTTTAGAAATCGCTGAAATACATAACTCATTATTTTTACCATACTCAATTCATACGAAATTTCATGCAAATATGTCCAAAAAATAAAAAGTTTCATACAAACTTTTACCCCCTATTTCAACCCCTTGGGGGTTGAATTTTGAAAAATCCTCCCTTAGTAGATGCCTTCGTCATATGAGGTGTGCGAAATTTCAACTTGCTAGCCTTAAGGGTTTGGCCTGTGCGTTGATACATCAGTCAATAACTTTTGCCTTTTATATAATAAGATTACAACTTTTACTTGAATCGTTATATCTCAGAAGACTTTAACTGCCTCGGTGGTGTAGTGGCTAGCATGTACGGCTGCACATCCTGAGGTCCTGGGTTCGAGTCCCGGGTCGGGCCAAGGTTAGTTATTGAGTCTTTCTGTATAGTAAGCCTCAGTAACAGCCCGGAGTTGGGAAGTTGGCGGTGTTTCACCCCCGTGCCTCGGAGAGCACGTAAAGCCGTCGGTCCTGCGCCTTAACTCTCACCGGTCGTGTCGAGTAGTCGTCCCACCGGAGTATGAGAGTGACGGGAATAGGGAGTGCACTTGTGTCTGCGCGTACACTTGTGCACTATAATATCTCCTGCGCAGTTGGCTAGTCTCAATGAGATTGGCCGCCGTGGCCGGAAACGGTCAGGAGGACATTATTATTATTATTATTATATTTCAGAAACGGTGGCTCGCGTCGTAGGAAAAAAAGTATTTATACATTTTTTATAGATAATTTTATTTTATAATCTACAATTTTTGTCTGAAGTATTTTTATGATAAAAGTTACCGTTTTGTTGAAAATTGCGAAAAACTCATTTTTTTGACCTTTGACCTTGAATAAATTTTTTTCCATACAGGGGAAAGATGGGGAACTTTCAAATTTTATTTATAATTATATTTTGAACGATTTCACCAATTTTCAGTTTGTTGTAAATTTATGTAGCTTCACACTTATTTTTTGGTTTAATTTTACCGGAATATTTAGGATTTTGACGTCCCAAAAATTTTGCCGCCCCTAAAATTATGCCGCCCTAGGCCCGGGCCTCACGGGCCTATGGGTAAATCCATCACTGATCTAGTTCCATGGTAAGCTATGAGGCCTGCGTTATGGATACCAGATAGTTGATTCACTACACATATATAACTTTAAATATAGATAGATAGATAGATAGATAGATAGATAGATAATACTCTTTATTGTACACCTTATAAAAAGAAACAAACATAATGAAAATAACATACAAAAAATGAATGTACAGCAGGCGGCCTTATCGCTAAGAGCGATCTCTTCCAGGCAACCTTGAGGTGGAGGAGAAGAGTGTGGCAAAAACGGAAAAGAAAGATAAATATAATATACCTATTGTAAATAAATATAACACGCATGACTGGAGTACAAACATTCGTGCTCATGACACATATGAATGCCTGCGGGACTCGAACTCGCGACCGTTGGCACAGCAAGTAGGGTCACAACAAACTGAGCCAAACGTGTCGTCAGAAAGGATGTTTCTTGATTTTTCCTTTATTTATAAAAACACGATCAATAGATTGACGCGATTTTTGGCATAGAGCTAGTTCTTGAGATGGAGTGGAAGTGCAACAGGTTACTTTATAATCTGATACATCATGCAGTTGTAATAGATGTATAGTGTATACACTATAAACTAAAATGACAAAAATAATTATCGATAAATTTAAAAAACGGAGGATGTATCAATTCGGCTAAATTGTTGGTGCGTGTTACGTAACATTTATGCCAATTGTAAATCTATACATATAATAAAATTGTAACTAAACCGAATCTGTACATTAAATATTTTTTGGAAAATATCATTAAAATAGACATTATTATCGATATAGGGGCTGAATCTATAGTTTGTAGAATTTTTGTCTGTCTGTCTGTCTGGTACCGCATCACGGAAAAACTAGTGGAGGGATTTTGATGAAATTTGCTATGATGATAGCTGGTTATCCGGGTCAACGTATAGGATATTTTTTACTTCGGAAAAATATCTTATCTCTGAGCTAAACGTTAAAATGTAACGTAAGACGTAAACGTAACGTAGTCAATTAATATACATAATTGTTTTTTTAACTGCTAGTTGATATTATCTGTCACAAGAGTAGTCCGATATAAATTTCAAGAAAAATGTTCATCTCTAAGGATAGTTATTAATTACTTTTAATGTGGTTTTGACGTCGGGGTACTTGTTTTTAAATTAAAGATTAGTTATCATATAAAAACATTTATCGATTAAAATTTAAGCAACAGGAAATCACTAAACATGGCACCATGACATATGCGCCACATTTAATGCGTTATAAACACGACTTCCGCGTGACGAAAGGTTGCTTACCCGCTAACGATTAGATATTTAGAGTGTGAAATCTTAACGAAATACATAGTTCTTGCTAAACGATTGTAAAACAGTGTTTCATGTTGGAAAGATCTAACTAATAGCTGTCCGTAAAAGGTCTTAATTCATATTTTTTTTTAATTTTCCGCCCTAGATTTAAAGGATATTCATAATCTAACACTAAATTATTATCAACACCTATGTATTTATTTGGTCATATAAATGAAATACATAATTACATTAAATGTGTATTAAATGTAAGCCAAAAGGCTTGCTGGTGTTTATTTATGTAAGTACCTAAAGATGTTGGAATATTGTAATCAAATGAAAAACGCTTAGATCTCTAATATAATCTGGAACTATACGTTAAAAGGCATTAATTATACTATATGTATCTAGCACCTTACACAACAGTTTATTCGAATGCAAGTTACAAAATAAGTCCGAACTATCTTAGGAATGATTTATGTTGTGGGAACAGAGTTTGCAATACGAATAACCTTTCACATAATATAATGGACACATCGCTTTGTCGTTCGCTTCCGGTATTATGGGAACGAAAACTACAACGAACTTACAAGTATTTTTTCTAAGTTTCTTTTTAAAATGTAAGGGAATATTTTTTCTAATTCTTATGTACCTAGATGAGTTTCGGATTCAATAGGTCCCCTTTATATATCAAGAAATATTATATAGTTGACTAAAAATAACCAATGTGATGACAGTCTCACACAAGTTTTCCATGCACTAGTCCGGTCCGGCCCCTAGATTGGACAGAACAGACAGATCAAATTTGTTGTGTGTTCTCCACGATATGGTATCGAAATTCAAAAAAATATATTCCATCATTTTTGGGATTCAACTCGCGTACTGTTTTACTTCTTTATAGTGTAGTGTATGTCACTTAATGTCGAATGCAAGACGCGATTATAATTTTTTATATGTAAGGTTTCGCTATTTTAATGTATAATAAAACAGTCATTAATTGATCATACAGGCTACTCCGACGACGCCAATGCACAAATAACAAATATCTTTATATATCAGGCAGTTAAAAATCACGAGAATTAACAGGCCGAAAAAAAAGAAATACAAATAAAAATAGAAGGATTAGAAAAATAGAAGGGAATTGGTGGTCGGGGAGTTCACATGGGTGGATGCTATCCGTGATTTTTAACTGGAAAAAGGAAATAAATAATAGTTGAGAATAAACGTTTTCTAATAAACTGTAACTAAATCTAGTTAAAATATATAAGTTTTGAAACATGATGTTGGTTTTTTCTGAGATGTCTTACATAAACAAGTTTTATATTAAACATATTAAATATGCACAATCAATACTAAAAAGTGTATACTAATATTATAAAGTTGAGGTTACTTCCTAGTTTTGATATTATTTGTATTTGAACTTTAATCTCAGGAAATAAAATAGTCAGAAAAATCTTTTCGAATTTATAATCACAATTTTTGTTGAAATATGTATTTCATTAATTGGATGTAGTTATGCAAAATAGACCCAACCACAATAACTGACTTTGGAGAAAATACGAGTTTTAGTAAAATTGGTATATCAAAATAACAAAACCGTAGTTGTTTTTTTAAATTCCTCTCACCTCCTGGATAATTTCTAAGAAATTAATTGTTAACTGACACGCCGGCGTGCCCGCGATTCTCAACGGGTTAAATACTTTGTATTTTATCTACCTTCTGTATATAAGTTGATATGTAGGTGTCATTTATGATAGTAACTCAAAAAACAGTTTTCATAGGCTGGATCCATTTTGTATAATTACGTCCAATTAATTAATAAGTAAAGCTAGCTGCTAGGCTAACTAAATTCACGGTTCGATTCTTAGAAGCAGGAGCAATTATAGATAAATAATATTTTATTTAGCGAGCGCGAGTGAAACCATGGGCAAAGGAATAATCTAGATAAATGTAGAAAAATTATAAATGCATATAACGTAACGTCAATCAATTATCATTCAAAGATTTACGACATGACATCGAGGCCTGCAAGTGTCGTCCCTTGTGGAAAGTGAAGCGAGTCGTTGAACCCGCTGATCGTTTCGATTGATACGTTTGTTGCGTACCTGCCTTGAATAGTCCAATTGTTTTGAAATACATCCAGTTATTAATAAATCCGTACTTATAAATAAACATTAAAATTGTATAATCAAAATAAACGCTTTAGTTCGTTTTAAAATACGGGATCCCGCGGAATTTATGTGATTTGTATGTTTTTTTATGGGTAATGTTAACATTAAAGTAAATAACTAAAATTGAGCTATTTATTCCAGAATAAGCTGTGGTTAAGGTTACTATATAAAAATCTGTAATTTTTTAAAATAAGTTATGTCTACTAATACACATAACCTATCCATATAACTTATAATAATTTAATGATTATAAGATAAAACATTACGAGGTATATTTCCAAAATACTAAAAATAATAGTAATTTATGTTATAGGTACTCGTATCATTAGTTTTCATTCGACGACTTGCAGAGATGATGACACTGATACCGTACAGTCTCAAGTACTAAATGACTAAATATTTATGTTTCCCACAAGTTTATTCAAGGTGGGTTTCATTCACAAATCGAAAAAACTCAACGCTTACGTCATTCTCAGTGTAAGTAGGGCGAGTCGTTTTATTTGTCATTTTATATGCGTTTGAAGTACATTGAACAAAAAGCGTGCCATTGTCATTTACTTCACTGCGTTTTATTATGTGGAGATGCAGACTACGTGGCTTGTATGATAATTTTGTGATCGTCGATAACAAACTCTGTAATACTGACGCGTTGTTGACAATATATTTAATGATATCATTAAACTATTTGAATTTTTATCAATAAGAGGCATACGAATATACGAAATTGCTTTCGTACGAATTAATTGCTTTGATAACTATATATTGTAATCAGTAGCGAGGAACAAACTCGCCGGTCGGTCGTGTTTGCTGTTAAAAGAATTTTTAAAAAATGCTTAAATTAGTAAGAGGATTAAGACGATTGAACGTCCGGCAATATAGCTATGCTACAGTGATAGGAAGTGAGCCAAACAAAAATGATCCCTATTTTCAAGAAAATAAGGCGAAAATGGATGAGCTCGTCCAGGATCTTCGTTTGAAAACAAATGAGGCTATCAGAGGCGGTCCCGAGGAGGCGGTTAAAAGGCACACGGCGAGGGGTAAATTGCTTGTGCGGGACAGGATTAACCGGTTAGTCGACGAAGGAAGCGATGTTTTAGAATTAAGCACGTTGGCCGCCACCGATATGTACAAAGGTCAAGTGCCGGGGGCCGGCATCGTAACTGCTATCGGCAAAGTTCAAGGTCAGGATTGCATGATTGTTGCGAACGACGCTACCGTTAAAGGAGGAACTTATTTTCCTATCACCGTGAAGAAACACTTACGAGCTCAGGCAATTGCACAAGAATGCCGGCTTCCTTGCATCTATCTCGTTGACTCCGGCGGAGCTCATTTGCCTGATCAAGCGGATGTGTTTCCGGACAGAGAACACTTTGGTAGGATATTTTACAACCAAGCTAATATGTCAGCCGAAGGTATCCCTCAAATCTCTGTAGTTATGGGATCATGTACTGCGGGTGGTGCATATATTCCGAGTATGTCTGATGAGAGTATTATTGTAAAAAATCAAGGTACAATTTTCTTAGCTGGACCACCATTAGTAAAAGCGGCTACTGGTGAGTCTGTTTCATCGGAAGATTTGGGAGGAGCTGATTTACATTGTCGTCAGTCTGGGGTGACAGATCATTATGCTCAAGATGATGAACATGCATTACAATTGGCTAGGAATGCTGTATCTAATCTAAATTGGAACAATGATCAGCGAGCTAGAATCGTTACACCAAAGGTCGATGAACCACTACACGATATTGAAGATTTGCATGGAATTGTTGGTGCAAATATTCAAAGGCCTTTTGATATTCGAGAAGTAATCGCCAGAGTTGTCGATGGCAGTAGATTCCATGAATTCAAACAACTGTATGGCGAAACATTAGTATGTGGATTTGCCTTTGTATATGGTCATCCTGTGGGTGTTATAGGTAATAATGGTGTTTTAGAATCGGAAGCTGCTTTAAAAGGCTCGCACTTTATTCAACTATGTGCCGCTCGTAAAATACCGCTTTTATTCTTACAAAATATCACTGGTTTTATGGTAGGAAGAGAAGCTGAAGCTGGTGGTATTGCTAAAAATGGTGCTAAAATGGTGACAGCAGTAAGTTGCTTTAAGGGACCGAAAATTACAGTTTTAGTGGGCGGTAGTTTTGGTGCTGGAAATTATGGTATGTGTGGAAGAGCATACTCTCCCAGTTTCTTGTACATGTGGCCAAATGCAAGGATTTCGGTTATGGGAGGACCCCAAGCCGCTACCGTTCTATCCTTGGTGGCGAAAGAAAAAGCTCAAAGAGATGGGAAACCTTGGACGGATGAAGATGAGAAAAAGATTAGAGGGCCTTTAGAAGCTCAATTTGAAAAGGAAGGACGGCCTTATTATAGTACAGCTCGTCTATGGGATGATGGTATAGTAGCTCCTAGGGATACAAGAAAAATAATTGGCCTTAGTTTATCCGCTGCTCTGAATGCCCCCTTCAGAGACAGTAAATTCGGTGTGTTTAGAATGTAACATAAATGTGAAGGACAGCTGTGAATGTGATAAGGCGTGGTATACGATAACAGGCTGAAAACTGTTATTGTATAATTATATAATAAAATTTGATTTATATTTTGATAGTGTTATCAGTGTGACGAGACTAAGATTTTTTTATACATAAACTAAAGACGTAAGTAATAGTTGTGTTTTTTTTTCAATACTGCCGTGTATTTTCTCAATTTGTTAATTAAAAAAATTTCATAAAATAGAATTTTCAGTTTCATCATTCTTAGATACCTAAAGCATCATTTATACATATAATAAAATTCCAATTGATTCGAATCTGTATAATTAATATTTTTTGGAAAATCTTATTGAAATAGTCATTATTATCGATACATAAGCCGAATCTATAGTTTTTAGAATTTTTGTCTGTCTCTCTGTCTGTGACCGCATCACGGAAAAACTACTGGACAGATTTTGATGAAATTTGGTATGATGATACCTGGTTACCCAGGTCAACATATAGGCTACTTTTTACTGCGGGAAAATGTCTCATCTCTGAGAAATCTATACTAAATTTTACAAAAATATTGTTAAGTATCTCATTATTCAATTCGGATCAATGATTGCTGGCGTGACACTATAGCAACCAGCATAGACCTTAAGCCAAAGATTTAAAGTACATTCTTGGGTGGTACACCAAAAATAGTAGTGCATAATAGAACAATAGTACGATACAAACAATTGTTGTTATACATTATTAATGCAAATGACCTATGTACGTGACCTCAAATCTACGTACGTAGTACCGTTTACAGTTAATTATTTAGAAACAAGTGTCAGGTATTGAGATAATAACTATAATTATAAAAATAACTAGCATGCCTGATTTGCATAATGAATACTTGTCTAAATGTTTTATTAACATAGGTATTCGATGATGATATATAATCTATACAGGTAAATAAAATTGGAGTGTCTGTTTGAAATATTAAAATAACCGCTTTTTACTAAATGCATATGGATGTATACACGGTACATATACCAAAACAACATTTTTTATAATTTTTGTCTGTCTGTCTGTTTGTTTCGGCTAATCTCTGAAAAGGCTGGACCTACTTTGACGGGACTTTCACTGGCAGATAGCTAATGTAATAAGGAGTAACTTAGGCTACTTTTATTTTAGAAAAAAAAATAGGGTCCCACGAAAAGTTAATTAATTTTGTTAAATTAAATAATGATATTGTATTCTTTCAGACATTTATTTCCACAAAAATTAATATGCGAATGTTTCTCAATGAATAAGTTTATTACTCACCTTGAAAAGGTTAAACTGTTTTTAACCGACTTACAAAAAGAAAGAGGTTATGACTTTTTATCGACAGACGACTTACTACCCGAAAGGAGTCGCAGGTAAAAACTAGTATCAAATTTATTTAGGCACGTCATAATTCTTTTTTTTTGGGAAAACATTGAAAATTTAAAAAATTGCAATCAATTTAAGAAATACGAAATATCTACTTAATTATCAATTATACATATATATTTTTTTGTGTATTGAGAGATATGTTCATTTAATCTATATGAACCGATAGGTTTGGCGTAGTGGCGTACCGATAGGTTTGGAGTCTGGGCTGTCGTTATGCTAAAGGATGTAAATTTTACTATTGCATGCGCATCATTGAACATAATATACTTACCTAGAACAAAGAATTCACTACGATTCTTCCATAATAGATACTCGTATCATAGAGTTTGTTCATATATTCGAATTTCATACAAGATTCGTACGGATCCATCGTAAAACAATATTTTCTATTATAAAAAACCTAGCAATATAGTGATAGATTTTGTTTAAAGATTCGAAATAATATTGAACTAGGTTTGCCTACGTCTGCGTTCACTGATCTATTTCCATTCCGATTTTCAAGTTCAAGTTCGTTGAACTTTCATATTTATAATGTAAATGTGAAATTTATTAAAAAACAATATGTGTGTGTGTACTTATGTACGCACGTAAGAAGTTATACTTCTTTGGCGTAACAGGACAAAAATAGCTAAAAAATCATCCCGTATGTCACAATTCTCTGTTTATAAAAGGAATGAAGCTAACTTCATCATGTCGCTTTTTAGCTGTCGGTATGCGCGGGCATCGTAAAAATTTTACTCTCATATTTTTCCTAAACGTGCCAAAAGAAGTATAACTTCAAAAATATCTACTTATTGTTTAATTTTTTTTTTCGCAACCAGCAACACTGTCACTTAATTGTATGAATACATGAATAAGTACAACATCTTAACTCTCAAGTAAACTTACATCACTCCCAATGAGAACAACAACGTCCATACATCATAGATTATATTTTACGCTTTCCAATCTTAGCCGCACGCGCAGTTTTTGCTACTTGCATTCTTCATAAGAAACTCTCCACTTGCTACGAGTATTAACAGAGTTAATTGATGATTTGTATGCCGAATGCACATCTGAGGCGATCTGTTTTTGTCCCGCATTGACTGTGCGGTAATCGGACTTAGAGAACTATCTGGAATATATTCAAACTGATGACATACTCTGGATATAGGTGCAACAATGTTTTAGGTGAACTCAGTAATTTTTAAATAGCAAAGGGGTTTTGTTGATATCTTTAGCTACTACCTGTACTAAGCATCGTGCGTGTAAACATTGCAGTGTCGAGGGCCACCAAGCAACATTATACGTAGACCGTAATTACCTACATACTCGTGTATAATAAACTGCTACATATTTTACTCTTTTCTAATTTGAGAGTAAGAAAAAAGGTTCTCGCTGAACAGAGGATAGATGATAAACAATATACGTCATGGTATAATCTACACTAATATTATAAAGAGGGAAGATTTGTTTGTTTGTTTGTTTGTTTGTTTGTTTGTACCGAATAAGCTCCGAAACTACTAAACCGATTTAAATGAAATTTGTTAAGAAGATAGTTTGAGATCCTGGGAAGGACATATGATAATTTTATCCCTGAAATGACCCCTTTAGGGGGTGAAAATGGGGATGAAGGTTGGTATGGGGAAGCAACCTAGGGACGAACCCGAGCGAAGCGAGGATGAGTCGTAAGTAATAAATAAATTCATATGTAGATTAAATCAAACGGTTACAAAGTACAATACGTTGCTATGAATATAATTGTGAGCTGATTAAAACCCATTGTACTGTGTGCAGTAATTTATCGCTTGATTAGAGGTGGAATTAAAGGTATATTGTCGCAAGTAACAACTATTCAAGGCAACAATACTACGAAGCAATAAAACGTATCGTTATCTATGTATGCAAATTTAACTATTTAACTTTCTTCGAGTCTAAATATGAATGTAAAACGTAAAATGTTGTTAATTCTTTTTCTATGCTAATTAATGAATATTTAATTATTAATAATTAATACTGTAATTATTCAGATTTTAATTATAGGTTTAGATAAGATCATTTTAAACTAGTTTTAAATAAAAAATTGCATAGAGTATTTCAGCAAGACAACTCTCGGGAACAATGTGGCGTGTCAGACGCATGACACTTGGTATTAGTTTATTGGTATTATTAGGCTTAGTGCACTGAAGGTCGCGGATTCTATTTAACTACCAATTATCTATTTTCCAACAAAAGGCTATCACTTAAAATATTCTGAAAAAACACCCAATAACTTTTGACAAGACGCGCGAGTCGCGTCCCACAATAAGAAATTAAACTTAAAAGGATTGAACTTTTAATTTATGTCATATTTTTTAACTACATATATGGATTAGGTATAGATAGCTTATAACAGATTTAAAGTGATAATTTACGTGCATATCTACATATATAAATACTTTATCTAATATTTCTTTATATTTGCGTTGTCAGAGAACTAATTCTAAAATAATTTATTTTATAACAAACTAGCGACTCACCCTTGCTTCGCTTCGGGTTTATCCCTAGACAAAAATCTATCCCACGGGCTATCTAATGCAAAAAGAATTTTTCTAATCGGATTAGTAGTTCCTGAGATTAGCGCGTTCAACCAAACAAACAAATAAACAAACTCTTCTTTATAATATTAGTGTAGATGAATGCTTTCTTAGATTTACGCGAATATTTGACATTTAAATAAAACTATCTTTCCATCAAACCAATCCAACGGGAACCAAAAATCAAAATAAATCCGCCAAAAAATCCGAAAAGATAGTTTTAATTAAATATAGATTTGATAGATTGAAAGCTTCCTTAAACGTGACAAGTAAGTATCAAAATGGATATAAATAATAACCATACTCGTAGGTTGTGATGTGAAGTAAATCCTAAAGGAAGATAAAAATTTTCGCTTAAATCAATTAAGCATTAAATGAAACGTAGCGTTAATTCATTTGGAAGTTGTAAATTTGATAATCGCTTATAATATGTTTTGTGGGTGGTGAATAATTGGCTTCAAATCGGAGGCTACAGGCTAAAGTTACTGTGTAGAGGCGCTATAATAGCTAAGAAATGTGTTGGTGTCTTTATGGTGTAGCGCGATGGAAATCACATTGTTAAATTTTAATTAATTATTATTTTATCAGTTATTGTATACTAACGACTCACCCTTGTTTCACTCGGGTTCGTCCATAGGTACTTACGTTTTAGTAAAGTAATATGGATATGGATTAATTAGTAAGTATAAAAAGTTGAATTTCTTATACAGTATTATTTGGCGTTTTTTTATGATGGAGGTAACCGGTTAGCAGAGGTGAAGTGTTATTCTTCATAATTTTTTGTTTGTTGTTTTGTTTATAATGTGGTATATTTGAAGAAAAAATATATATTACTTACACATAATATGCAATGAACAAGTATAATATCATTCAGTTTTTATTTACGTATTTACGATCCAACCCTATAAATCTTAAATAATGTGCTTTTTGTTGAACATATGGCTCGATCCACACTATAGTGCCCATCACGGTTCGTTCTCGGTCTGGTATTGATTGGTCTGGTTAAGTTTTTTACAAGAATACAAAAAACAATCAGAGTATTCATACTATCAGTAAGAGTCAAGTTCCGGTCGAATTACACACACTTCAACAATGTTTCTAGTGTAAAAATACTTTGCCAGACCGATATCGGACCGAGAACGGATAGTGATCAGCACTATAGTGTAGATCGATCCTAAACGTTATACCACCCCGCATAGCTGCGTCAATCCACAGCTAAACAATATCTTAAGTAACCTACTAATAAATAAGAATCAAGATTTCATGATATTTCAAAACTTCAGTAAACATTCAAACGCAGCCATCATATTTTTATTACTTGTATAGACATGGGAATAATTAAGCAATAAAATACACCATATAATATTTGCATTTTAACGCACATTATATAGTAAACGACTATAGTAATTTAAACGCACGGTAATGATAGTACAATATTTATAAATATGCGATTAGAAGTTATAATAAGTACATTTGAAAGCATAATCTCAAACAGGAAGCTAACTCGCCATTCGTAGCGGCTAATTTTCATCTACACTTATGTATGTTTATACAGTTTATTCAAATGGCACGTTATATAAAGATCCTTTTATATTAGATGCATAATTTTATTAAGAAAATCATATTTTTTACCAGCGAGGTCGTCCCTAGGTACGTTTTAATTTTTTTGAGCAAAACCCTAATTCTTTTTCTAAAATAAAAGTAGCCTAAGTTACTCCTTATAATATCCAGTTAAAATTGGTCCAGCCGTTTCGGATATTAGCCGGAACAAACAAACAGACAGACAAAAAAAAAATGTGTTTTTCTTATAATTACCGTAAATAATTCCATAATATGCATTTAGTATAAAGCGGTTATTTTGACATTATAAACAGACACTTCAATTTTATTTATCTTTATAGATTATAGATTTACTGTGCAATTAACACTTAATGTATAAAATAGTGTCTTTGAGTGATAAATTGTGAAAACCGATTGAGAAACATCAAATGCGTGCTTTGTACAATATTTTTATACTAACTCTACTTTTAGAAACCGTACCAATGAAATATTTATAACAATTGATATGGAGCACCCCACGCTTTTTTCACAATAAGATAAATATTCTCGTTAATCACTTTATTCTTATATTATACTAAAAATTATTTTTTACTTTTTAGTTCGTGTTTTTTTGGGTTTTTAATTAATTATTATTTTTTTAAATAAATTATTTTATTGCTTGCTTGAAGTTTTGAAGTGGGTGAAAATCGCATTGGAAGATTTTATTACAAACATACAGGTGGAACTAACAAAAGCGTGTAAATAAAGAAAAGCGATTAAAAATGATAAAAGAAGCGACCATTCCTTCGTAATAAAAAGATTTTAGATAATATATATACTTGGATATATATTAGGTATATACTCAATTATATACCTAAACGAACCCGAGCGAAGCGAGGGTGAGTCGCCTTTAGTGACGATTTGTTCAAACGACCAATACTTATTGTACTTTACAGTAGAGAGTTTTTTCTTTTATTTTAAAAACAAAGCTTTATTTCTAATACAGTGAAATGTGTATTTAATAATTCTGTATTAAAAACTCTTTCGGTAAATTGATTGTTTAGACGAAAAAGCACTTTGACGACTGTACTGTGAAATAAAACAAATATTATTAGACAAGTTTAATATTTTTAAATACTTGCATATTTACCTAACGATAATTTGGTTCCATATGAAAACGGTCTCTAATGCTTAGTGTATGCATTTATTCTGCATGTGTAATATTTTGTAATTCAAATGGGCATTAACAAGATGTCTTGCACGTAATTCCTATTATTTCTTCTCTACATTCCTGTATGCTGTGGTACTATGGATGATGACGTTTTTTGGATTATATTTTCTAATATGTTATGGCCACCACTGTTTTTATATGTGTGTTAATAAAAAAAAATCTAGTTAAGGGTAAAGTTGCTTTTTTTTTAGAGAAATTAAATATGTCATTATTTCGGGGTTGTAAAAACATAATTAAACGGTATACGCTCTAGGATATTTAACAAAAATGAGAAAGTTATGTTCAGTTACTAGTATTTTTTTTTAATTTTGTGTTACTGTAGATTTGCTACGTTATATTTTGATTTTTGGCTTCATTTGGACATAGGAATACTATAATTTTGTATAATAAACAAAATATTTATTATGTTTGTTAATTGATTTAATTTATAACCTAAGAAAAACAAATTAAAAGAAACTCACGATATGAATAATTAAATTTGATAAACGTTAAATCTTATATTTATCTTTTACAAAGATAAGTATAGGGGCTATTTATATAAGCATTTAGCATTAAGTATATTTATATTATAATATATAGTTCATAATAAAACATGTAATGCCACAGTATAGAGGTTGTATGGTAAACTACAAAGCGTAAAGACCGCGAAGGTATCCTACTATCTGTTACGTTGTCTTACACAATCGAACCAATCACTCGCTTTTAATTAACAACTTTCTCCAGTCAATGAACGCCAGTTCAATGCTTACGGCAAAAAATAATATTCAGACTCAAGAGGCCTTATGGGCGGTCGATGTCGATTATTTTCTTATAACTTAAACGGTAAAAATAATTAACGATTTCTTAACAATGTAATAATAAATTACCTAATAACTGGTCATATTCCAAAAAAAAAAGAGTTAAGTTTTAGACAATTTTTGATAAAAAAGAAATTTCGCCTTTTCCTTTTAGCACAGATTAAAATATTGACGATAACAGTACATAGATAGATGTTTGCTCTAGACTCCAGATTCAGTCTAGAATGAGAATTAAAAATAATCGATATCAATATACGAGTAGATTGATATCGATTATTTTTTATTCATTTTAATATAAATAAGCTTTTAATATGTACTTATTTTTTTTTGTTAAACATAATATTATTCTTTGAATATATCAAGAACAAATGTGAAGCGTGTTCCCACACATTAACCCTAAATATGTAAGTAAGGCTGTGTTAATAGTTGCCTTTGCCCTTATAAGTTCTATACTGTTAAAATTTTATTAGATCAGCCTACTACACTGCTACTAATAGAAAATAGAATACACATTAGGTTTTTTATTGTGAAACAGCATCTGTCGTATAGTTACTGAACTTAATACGTTTGTTTTTATGCAATATTATGAAATAGTAAAAAATAATAATATGAAAACTATAAGGTTCTTTTTTAAAGTTTTAGTTTAACAAAATACGTAACTAATAAAAATTAATTGAGTTATCTTAAAACTACAAAAATATATTTTATGGTGTATTTTTATTAGATATTTCAGAGTCTGAAGAATCTAGCAATCGATTTCGTTCATGTAGGTATCTAGGAAATCAACAGAGCGTGGTTTAAAGTGTTAAAATGGCAAAAGAAAATGTCACGGCATTTTAAGATTTACAAGTAGATACTTGACAGTGCAAAAGTTAATAAATAGATTGAGTTATAAAATATATATCAGATTTATTCCACAATCATGACATTAATTTTAAGAATTAACCTGTTTAACTTTATCTAAAAGTTTTTATTTATTTTTGTGAGATTGAAACTTTATCTTTAAAAGTCGAACATCACTCCAGCCTTTATAAGTTATCCGCTCAAAGCCCCAAGATATTTCAGTTTAAATTATTAAATATAATATACCTGCATTTTGTTTGGCTGGATTTTTCTAAGGTTTTATTTTATAAACATAGAATAAATGGAGGTCGTTTAACAAACAGTATATACGTATCGTATAAAACGAGATAAAGGAAGTCGTTAGAGTTTAATGAATTTATAAAGAACTAATATTTATTGCAATACTGATATAAGACAGCGTAAAGGATGTGTTTATCTCTGAGAAAAAATCTATTAAAGGTATCGTTTCGCGCGTGTGGAACCAACATTATGTTAATAAACGCGCTGTGTGGGAACCGTGTAGGCAGGTTAGAATAAGGCAATTTACAATTAAGTCGTGTAGTCGAGAAAAGAAACAGTCATATTTTGAAGTGGGTGGCTGTGCTTTGTAGAACCGCGCGTTTATAGCGTTCGATAGGTCAAGGATTAAAAAGTTACGTTAAAATATCGTAAACCGTACGTGTTTTGCATCGTAGCTTTGTTTGTTTCACTATAAAACTAATGCATGCCCTGTATTCGTCCAGGCCATATTTTTTTTCCGTTTTTAATATACTAATATCCCATTTGATGTAAAGGGGTAAAAGGTAGCCTATCTAATTTAGGAATAATGAAGCTTCCTACAAGTGATACAATTTTCAGAAACGGACAAGTGGTTTCGAAAATTACTTTCTACACCGAAATTCACAAGTTTAATTATCACTGGTAGGGCTAAGATAGGCTTTAGATATACATATGTGTATACATGTATATATATCGTATATACTATATTACTTTTATATCTAACCACTTTCTGTTTTGTTAAGATGGTTAAAAAAGTCGAAATTTATAGTTTTAGTTAGCCGACTGCCAAGGAAGTTATATTTTTTGCGCGTATCTTGTATGTATGTAGGTATGTTTGTTTGTTTGTAAATAACTTTATGATGGATTGCGACAATTATGGTATCGTCAGATTCGTCTCAAAAACTCAAGTGTCCTTAGATAGGTGCTTTAAAAAAAATCAAGGTGGCGAATCCTAAGCGCCAATTTGTGTGTCTTGAAAATGTTTTCTCGAAATTACTACATGTTCACTAGAATTTACATTCATAAGGTATATAATAAGAAGTTCTGTCCCTCGAATATGAGAGGGATGAGGCCATAGCCCACTTGCCAAATGCGGGTTTTCGGACGCGTTTTTTGAAAACCAGTTAGGTTCTCTCAAACATTCAGGTTTTCTCACGATACATTCTTTCACCGTATAAGCAAGTGGAAAACAAGTTGGAAATTATATTCGCACAAGAAAATTTTAGTGGTGAGAGGCCAGTGGTTTGAACCAGCTTCACTCTGTTTCCAAAGCGTGCTTGTTCCTAAAGGTCTACTAATTACTGCTTTTTGAATTACATATGTGTTTATTCACAAGTTTAAAGTAAATATTTTTTTTGGTGTAGTTTCAAATTAATGTCCATAAATTCGTATGTTTTGTATGAAAATATTCAATACTAGCGACTCACCCTCTTCGCTCTGGTTCGTCCTTAGGGATGTTTTAATTTTTTTGAGCGAAACCCTAATTCTTTTTCTAAAATAAAAGTAGCCTAAGTTACTCCTTATAATATCAGCTATCTGCCAGTGAAAGTCCCGTTAAAATTGGTCCAGTTGTTTCGGGGATTACCCGGAACAAACAGACAGACAGACAGACAAAAATTTTAAAAATTGTGTTTTTCTTATAAGTACCGTATAAAATTCCATATGCATTTAGTATATATCAAGCTGTTATTTTGACATTACAAACAGACACTTCATTTTTATTCATATGTATAGATAACTTATATTTGTATCACTGAAAAGTTTTATTACAAAAGAATCGTAAGTTCTCAGCAAATTACAGTTGAGTGTTGGGTGTTCGAGTTTTTGCTCAGGGTATGATTTACGTCCGCTTTTGTATGCAGTGTAAACGGTAAATAGACCGCTATTCTCACGGCCGAAGTCAGGTGCATTCACTTGTTACAATTTTTATTATTCAATAACTTAAGTGGTATTTAAGGTTTCATAAAAATATCTCAATCATTATGATTGAATCTCTACTAATATAATAAAGCTGAAGAGTTTTTGTTTGTTTGTTTGATTGAACGCGCTAATCTCAGGAACTACTAATCCGATTAAAAAAAATCTTTTTGCATTAGATATCTCGGTAACTGAGGAAGGCTACAGGCTATATATCATCCCGGAAAAATAAAAGGTTCCCGTGGGATAAATTTGTTTTTATCTAGGGACGAGGTGAGTCGCTAGTGAATTATATTTTTCTATTGAAAGATAGCCGGTTAGGAAATCCAATGTATTTGGTTTTAAGTAATAATCAAATTCGTCTATGTTTTATTCTATTTTATCCGCTTCATATTTTATTCAGGTATAATTTAAATATTGATATAAATGTAGAAAATATATGTAACGTTTGCTTGTTCTTTTCCTACACCCAAATAATATTATCTCTCATACATTTGTATGGTCAAACCAATATATATAATATAATAAACTTTAAGAGTATAATAATCATAAACTTTAAGAGCAGCAGTTTGGGATTTAATGGCTGACATATAGGGCCTCGTTCTAAATACAAGAATATTAGCCCTGGTGTCTAAATTATTGTATTTGTAAGAAGCAGTTAATAAATATTTAGTTTGTATAGTAACAATGGGTGAACACTATATAACGTACGTGCAGCTTGTGGGCTAAGATATACTCAAAAATGTTACAACGCTCTTCGTATCCAGTGTAACAATGCGTTTAGAGTGCTGTTGGGACTGTTCCGTTTTTGTAGCGTATCAGGTATGTTCGCCGAGGCCAGATTGGACTGTTTTTATACCACAATGCGCAAGCGATATGCGTCCCTGGTGCGTAGGATTCGGCCTAGTTCGAACAGCATTCTAGTCCTCATTTTAGAGGAGGATTTTTCGTGGAGAGATTTGACTGTATGTACGTGAACCAGTGTTGCGCTGTTTCCCACGGGAAGCCTCCATGACTCATGTACTTAGTCAAATATCGATACACATAATAAAATTCTAATTGAGTCAAATCTGTACAGTAAATATTTTTGGAAAATCTTATTGAAATAATCATTATTATGGATGCAGAGGCCGAATCTATTGTTTTTAGAAATATTGGCCTATCTGTCTGTCTGTTTGTTACCGCATCACGGTAAAACCACTGGATAGATTTTGATGATATTTGGTATAATGATAGCTGGTTATCCGGGTCAACGTTTAGGATAATTTGTATTGCGGGAAAATTTGTCGTCTCTGAGAAATAATATTAAACATTAAAACGTTATAACGCTAGTTATTAAAAATAATTAAGTTATTAAATGCTTAATAATATTGTTAACACTTTGTCAGTTGAGTCAGTCCTAGACACATTTACAAAGAACGATAAGGTACAAAATGACATCATTTCGCTGCAAAGTAAATAATTATGTAAATTTTATTTTTCCTTCCACACAAACCGGTACAGTGTCCACGATAATTTTTAATATATTTTGTTTGTATTACGGTAATTTCTCGTGAGAATTAGGCCTTTTGTTATGGTAGTAGGTGAATTTGAAGTGAAAAGGGTAATTGTTAAAATAAATGCAGTTTGAGAAATGAGTTTCTGTTCCACTTTAATCCAACTAAAACACAAGTTAACTTGTAATTTTCGATCAACTTTCCAAGCAAGAAATGAATTATATTTAAAATTGAAGAAAACCGCATAGACGTTAATATATTATTATTTAGTAGCAGTCTATCCTTTATACAGTCGTATATACCATACTACTATACTATAATCGTATATAGATGAGGTAGGTATTGACTTATACTTTAGCACACCTCACCGTTATTTCATTTAAAGTGGGCAAACGCAGGTATTTACTTTATGGTATAAAGTATACTTAGCGTTATTCTAAACTTTACATATAGGAAATGTGTCCGAAGATCTAATATACGAGTAACATCCTAATATAACGGCATAAATTTGTTATTATGCCTTAGTTGGTACTAAGCTATATTTTAGCAACATTACCTTTTGAAAAAGGCACAAATATGAAGTTTTTTGCTAGTATAAAGCTAAAGATATAGGAAGTTCTCACATTCTAATATTTGCATAGTACATATGTGATATGTCCTGCTCACTAATTAAAGTCTGAAACGATAGACAGAAAATAATAATAGGGAATATGCGTGTGAATTAAATAAAGGTAAAATATTTCTTTTTATAATCTTTATTGCTTATGAATTAAACCTATATTAATATTTTTTAATGTAATTTCTTTTTGATTAGGGAAATAATTATTAAAAAGTGCAAATATACGTGGGAAATTCAAAGTAGTTGAAACGAAAACCAGTGGTCAGACCAAATATGACGTCAGAGTATATCATAACAGAGCGATTAGCGATTTTGTCGCTTACAAATTGAGCCCCATTTCTCTGTGTATATCATACTGTGACGTCACGCTAAACGCGCGAAATTGCGAGCGTTTAAAGTATCCGTAACAAAATGAAAGTAAAAAAAAAAATATACTAAATTTTAGTTTTTTGGTGCTGGGTATTTTTTTACAATTATATAACGATGTAATCTATTGTATAAAAATTAAAAAAAACCATGCATACTCCCTATTTCTTTAACACTTTTTACTTGAGTTTAATAGTTTTCAGTATGGAAAGTGTACCCTTAGATCAGATATATTAAAAAACATCAAAATCGATTTGGCGACTTATTTTCTGTTCTGTGATAATAATCTGTATTAAAGATGTAATTTTCTTGAATCCGTATTCATGAAAACTACATAGTAATTTACAAGCGAGTTAATGAAACCATTATTTAAAATCAGTATCTAAGATTAACTGTAGCCGGTCGCGTAGGCGTGGTCGTATCAACGGCACCTAGTTCCTATAAAATATTATAATCGGAGCGAATGTTATGAAAGCTTAGTTTTTCCCTTCCGCGTTACGATAACAGCCTTGTTAATGTCGCAAGGCACCACAGGCCTATTTGTATTACAAAAGAAACGATTGTTATTTGGCAGGTAATTGAACATTGCGATAATAATTTCGCATAGTTTCGCTAATGATATAGTATGGATTGTGAATAATTTGTCTTCTTTTTGCATTGAGATGGTAAATAACTCTTTAACTGAAAGGTACACTGAGTTTAAAATCGCTTTGAAAGTATTATTTTATCCTAAGTATTGTTTTAGGGTCTAGAATATGTGATATCTATTCATGAAAGTAAGATGTGGCACGTAACATGTACATAAAAACCGGCCAAGTGTGAGTCGGACTCGCGCACGAAGGGTTCCGTGTTATATCTATAAAAACGGCAAAAAAATCATGTCTGTTGTATGACAGCCCCACTTAAATATTTGTTTTATTTTAATTAAATTATTTATTTTTAAATTCAATATATAACTAAATATTCTGAATATTTCAAACGCCTACCTATTGCCGTTATCAATTTCGAGCAAAAACGAGCATTTTTATTCATTTTTTGTAGTTTTTGTTGCATTTTTATTCTGTTTTTTAGTATTTGTTGTTATAGCGGCAACAGTGACAACACATCATCTGTGAAAGTTTCAATTGTCTACGGTTCATGAGATACAGCTTGGTGACAGACGGACGGACAGCGGAGTCTTAGTAATAGGGTCCCGTTTTACCCTTTGGGTACAGAACCCTAAAAAAATTGGCTACATTGGGTGCCTCTTCCTTTTACGAGTAAAAGTCGATAAAATGTATTTAAGTGGGATTTGCCCAAGCGTACTTTACACAACCGAGTTATGACAACGAAAAATGTATGCGAATGACATGTACTAATCACTATTTCCATACCGTTAAGCACATACAAAGACGACTCGTAGTTTTCTATCAGTGGTAACGTTTTAGCGTATTGTTCATAATTCATAACTACTGCCAATTACAAAATAAACATTAAAAAGTAAAAGCAATCTTAATAAACGTTATTTTATCTTTTAAGAGTTTTGTTAAAACTTAAACTTGAATCTGATTTATGTCAAAAAAGGTTTGGTAGAAAGATTGGAAACCAAAACAAAAGTTGCATGTCCATAGTTATAATTTATATACGGTCCCTAGTAAAGCAGGGACGGCATATTCTGATGAAGTTAGTTGTATCAAAGATTACTTTAAAAAGTATGAATGTCAGTGATATAATCCGATACAAGTATATCAGGTTATGAATGAAGTGGGCACGGCCTTGCACCCACCTCGTAAGTGCAAGTTAAGTAAAAAATATAAATATTATGAAATTTGCATTGAATTGTATTGTATTTAGTGTTTCTTAACGTCCCACTGCTGGGAATGGGTATCTCTACAATATGATAATGATCAGGTAATAGTCCACTACGCTGGCCAAGTGCAAGGTGGCGAACTTTACATTTTTTCCGTCACCGTAAAACAAATTGTAATCAATAATCATATTGAAAATGTTGAAATTTTGAATACAATAAAATGTAATAGTAATTATGATTATGCCTAAAGAATAAGTTATTTCACTCCTTTTACTATGAAAAGTTTACGAAACTGGAATATACCACTGCTCTTTTTGGTTCTGTAACCAAAAACGTGCACTTATGTGATGACATTTCTTTTTAAAGATTTTGAATGCTGCCTGCATATTTATTATTGTAAAAAATATGGTCAACAAAAATTTAAATACCAATTTTGCAAGGCCTTTTTTAGTGTTAGCTTATCGTTGTAATAGATATTAATACGCTCCTCACGTTTTTAGAAACTGCTCAATAAGCGTGTCAATATATTTTAGTACCTAGACCTTTTCCTTACAACCTTTTTGTTGCATTTTATAAGGCATGTTTGTATTTCTATTAATGAACGACCTTGTCTAATAATAAAACAGAAATAAACTTTTAACCTCGTAATTATTTTTCTTCTTATTGTTATATTCTTTCAGTCTCTATAAAAACGCAATTTATTAAACATTATGTTATAAATTATAATTATAATTTACAGTACCTATAGATAGGTATTAGGTACGTGGTAAAACTTTACATTATATATTTTAACATAATGTATTTTTTATATTAAAATATTATTTTTATATATCTCTTCAAATTGTCAAGGGAAATACGCTGTGTGTTCACCATAATTTTTTTTTGTTATACCTACAGATAGCCATTTTACTGCTTCTCAAACCCAGTATCGTGTATTTTTAATAAAAATGCGTGGGATTACTTTTAGTTGATACTCACGTAGGATAAGAACATAATTTTGTATTTAAATATTGTAAACTTATATTATTTTAAAAAAGACCAACTGTACTGTAGAGTGCCGGTTCTTCTCAACAGAACTGCCTTCCAAGCCGGTGCTAGATTTTTCGCGGACTTACATACTGACATTTAATTTAAAGTCTATTTGAATAAAGTATGTTTTGATTTGATTTATAGCCTTGAGCTCGATTCAATAGTAGTATAGATATATGTTATGAAGTAAAAATGGATATTTTGTAAATAATATAAAATGATAATAATAATTGATAAACCTTTAAAAGAATTCTCCATGGTATGTCAAAGCACTATATCATGGCGCGAGTACAAGTTGATGTCCGGTTTTCACTAAGCGCAAGGATGTATCAACCTCGTTACAAATCTCCACTCGTGCGCATGCATTATTCAGTACATCCAGACCTGTCACCGCCAAAACCAAACTGCCTAAGATTTTTGATGCACTAAAAGTGAACAGCATGTTTAATATATCATGCATATTCGCATTTGATTACCATGATTTAGAAGGGCGTTACTAAACGTAGTATTAATCGTTGGAATATTTTATTTTTGGTAAGAACTCGATATAATAGATAAAACGATGTATAGTGACACACTGTTTTCGCTAACTTCTTGACAAAAGTTAGTATGAAGCTATAAAATAATAAATTATATTCGCTGAAAATAGATCGAGTAGATTTTAAACCAAACATGGTCCCGGCGGAGGAAAAAATACTGCGGCAAAATCTGAATTTGAAGATAGTTTAATTTAAAATGCCAAATATTCGCGGAGAAGAAAGTGTCAGAGCAAAAATAGTCTTATAATAAAATTCTAAGTGAGTCGAATCTGTTCATTAAATATTTTTTGAAAATCTTATTGAAATAGTCATTATTATCGATACAGAGGCCGAATCTATAGTTTTTAGAATTTTTGCCTGTCTTTCTGGGAACGTATCATGAGAAAACCACTGGACAAATTTTGATGAAATTTGGTACGATGTTAACTGGTTGTCCGGGTCGACATATAGGATACTTTTTACTGCAGGAAAATATCTCATCTTTAAGAAATCTATACTAACTGTTAAAACGTATCTAGTAGCCAAATAAATACAGTTTATAGCAATGAATTCGTTTTTTTACGCACATGCTATTTCTACGTTAGTTGCCCCTACAGTCTATGGTCGCGAATCTTTTGGCTTGTTCTACGTACTGTTACATTATTAATTTTTATCTGCCTGTTTTGTTTTTTTAAATCAAGATAATGACATACTGAGTAAATGAATAATTTTTTATGAAAAATTTGACTTACAATGCTTATAAGCAACTTTTTGTTATTCCACTCGTCTAAATGTTAAATCGATAAATAGCTTACATGTTAATCCAAAGTATAAGTTATGTCTATTTCGAATTTAACTTAAATCCGTAGAACGGTTATTGTATGAACTATGAAGATGTATAATAGTGTGATTATTGTGACGAAATAAAAACCATATTAAGCCATTCTTTCTCTCAACATCTACTACTATAAAGAGGTAAAATTTGTTTCTTTGTAAATTATAGATAACTAGCGTCTCACGCTCGCTTCACTCGCGTTCGTCCCTGGGTACATTTTAATTTTTTTGAGTAAAATCCTAATTCTTTTTCTAAAATAAAAGTAGCCTAAGTTATTCCTCATAATATCAGCTATCTGTCAGTGAAAGTCCCGTTAAAAATGGTCCAGCCGTTTCAGAGATAAGCCGGAACAAACAGACAGGCAGACAAAATCTTAAAAATTGTGTTTTTCTTATAAGTACCGTATATAATTCTATATGAATTTAGTATAAAGCTCTTATTTTGACATTAGAAACAGACACTTCAATTTTATTTATCTGTATAGATTTTTGAATGTAGAAATACTGAATTGATTCTAAAAAAGTAATGAGTCATTTATTCTAAGTAATATCTTTCAAGTTTTATCTTTTAACCTCAAAGTAGTAAAAGATTTATCTTGTATCTCCATTTGAGGTTAAAAAGTTTTTTTATTCTCGCTACATAATATGGAAAACTTTTAAACATTAGAAAACGTTATTGTTTAATTCAATTACATTTCCCTGTTAATTAGAGCGTGCTGGTTGAGCATAATTTACTTCGCCAATGTCACGTGGAATGGAGAAGATGCGATGGAGATTGATTTGTATTATATGAAATAAGATATGTATTAATTATTAATTTTTTCCGAAGAGTCAACAACTAAGATACGTTTTAAACATATAATATTATACTGCCCACAGAAAACTGCCATGTGGACATCGGCCCTCTGTGACACACCGTTTAAGGCTGGCTTCTGTTCGCCGGCAGCTCAATTCGTTTTTAACCAAAAAAGTCGATCGTTCCACGCACACGGACCAAGCTTATACGAATACGCATGGTTTTTTCTGTCTTTATTTGGTTTCAAGATATTGTGCGTGAGTCATGGTCAGCTCGAAGGACCAAAATATGTAAATTAATGTTTCTCTCACATATTTACTTCTTGTGTAGTGTATCAATTGTTAAGTAGAATACCTATTAAAATAATACATAAATTGTTTTTTTTTTTACACTGAGAGGTTTACCTTTTATTTTTTAAAGCCGTGAAAAGTTGTATAGTAAAAATAATCATAAAAAATCAGTTAAATGTATTAACACAAAACAACATTGACACGTATTCAGCCCTTTTTAACGTCCCACTGCTGGGCACGGGCCTCCCTTCAATAAAGTTGAGGGGGGTCAAGTCCGCCAACCCGTAGGTACTTAGCCAGCGTAGTGGACTATGGCCTGACCCCCCCTCGTATTGAACATTGACATATAATTTTTTAATAATTTTTCACATTACTTATTCAAATGGTAATGTTATAACTTACTAGCGACTCACCCTCGCTTCGCTTCGGGTTCGTCTCTAGACAAAAACAACTATCTCACAGGAACCGTATATTTTTCCGGGATGATATATAGCCTAAAGCCTTCCTCGATAAATGGATTATCCGACACAAAAATAATTTTTCAATTCCATCCAGTAGTTCCTGAGATTAGCGCGTTCAACCAAACAAACAAACAAACTCTTCACCTTTATAATATTATTAGTATTATTACTATTAGTATCGATAAGTATTTTTCAAACCTACCTATTATTTTTTATCTTTGATATTTAATTTCCTCCTTTCAAAGTCGGCTAAAAATTGATAATTATCATTCAAAAAGAATGCAATGTTATCTGTTGCGGATCGTCCTGCAAACAGAAGCTTTGTCGATTTCTCGCTACACTTAATGACGTTCAATCGCTATATTGTTGAAGGTATAAGCAGTAGCGGTTTTTGAAATAATTTTTAACTAGCCTTAATATACTAAATTTGGGCTCAAATAGAAATACGACTTCTATCTCTACATATTTTATGGAAACAGATAGGAAATATCATGGGACCAATAATAATAATTAATCATACAAGCAAGGTGTAAAAATACTTTTATACCTTGGATTACTTAAAAAAAATCTTCGAGAATCTATACAGGTAAATAAAATTGAAGCGTTTGTTTGTAATGTCAAAATAACAGCTTTTTAATAAATGCATATTAAATTATATACGTTACTTCTGAGAAAAACTTTGTTTGTCTGTCTGTTTTAACCGGCTAATCTCCGAAACGGCTGGACTGATTTAGACGCGACCTTTACTGACAGATAGCTGATGTTATAAGGAGTATCTAAGCCTACTTTTATTTCAGAAAAAGAATTAGGATTCCGCTCAAAAAAATCGAAACGTATCTAAGGACGCACCCGAGCGAAGCGAGGGTAAGTCACTAATTTATCAATAAGTTTGAAAGTGTACAACAAACTTGTGTTAAGTGTTTGAAAATTTCCCAATAATATCGTTTGATACAAATAGATATTTTTCCTTGGACCACTAATATGCATTCTTTGTGCGCACGCGATCGGTTCTAGTCTGCGAGGCAAGAATGTGATCAGTCGATACTGAAAGATGTACAGTTATTATATATTTAACATCTCCATTTAAATATCTTTATCAAATCCATCTATCTACAAGTATAAATCAACAATTACAAAAAAGGGGAATATTTTATTGCGAATTGCTAGTCTACACAGATAAATAAAATTGAAGTGTTTGTTTGTAATGTCAAAATAACAGCTTTATACTAAATGCATATGGAATTATATATGGTACTTATAAGAAAAACACATTTTTTAAAATTTTGTCTGTCTGTCTGTTTTTTCCGGTTAATGTCTGAAACGGCTGCACCAATTTTGACGGGACTTTCACTGGCAGATAGCTGATATTATAAGGGGTAACTGAGGCTACTTTTATTTTAGAAAAAGAATTAGGGTTTCGCTCAAAAAAATTAAAACGTACCTAGGGACGAACCTGAGCGAAGCGAGGGTAAGTCGCTAGTAGTATTTATTATAAGATAATATTATTTATTTATAACTACATACCTGAGTATCTCTTGCAACGGACTTATGTATGTATATCAGAGACGAAACAGTAGACATACCGTGATAAAAAGTTGGCTTGGTCTTGCCTATAAACTAAATGCAGAAAATCCCATCAATTGATGTAAAAAATAACCAAAATAAATTTTCACATATATACAGCGGTTGTGTATATTATAGGTGACGGGTTATGAGGTGAAGGGTTCAATGTGTACATTTGTTCAAAAAATTTTCAGTTTTATGTAATATATGGTTTTAAAAGTTCTTCTAATGCAGTGCTAGTCAAACTTCTAGAACCACATACTTCTGTTATTACTAGAGCGTTGCAGTCGCTTTTGGAAGTAGAATGCTTTTAATAGGTACTCCTAATTTCACATACTTTGTATTTTTGGAAGGGAAAAAATAAATATAATACATATCTATAGGATAAACATTAAAATATACATATATACTATAACTTTGAGAATCTCTGTTCGCGTATACTGTACGCATATCGCGCAGCTTTCTTCTAAATTAACTGAAGTATTTGTTGATATTATTATTTGAAAATATATTAATAAAAATAATAAAGGAAATATATTTTGTTTGAAATTATACCGATTTCCCATCAAAACCTAACTTTCGCAATGCAAACATAAATTTTAATTTCTAAAGGACCATCTTTCCTCTCATCGGTACTCGGCACTTTCACAGAAGATTGGCGTAAAACATCTCTCGCTGATGTCATGTCCGGTGACGATGAAAGTTGTGATAAAATGCCAAACATTACTTAGCGCTAAGTAACGCATTATTAATGATCCTGCACTATTATAATTTCTAGTCAGTACTGTAAGTATGTATTCATCATATTTATATCATATTTACATAATATAAATCTTTTAATCATATTTACATAATATAAATCTTTTAAATTCCGTATTTACTTCTTTGCAACGAAATACTCAGTCAATAAATTAAAATACGTGCGAATATTGAGATTTATAACATTCATTGTCCTACATCTAATCTACACATGCCTCGTTGGTCTATTAGATAGCATTTACAGCTGCAGATGTGAAGGTCCTGGGTTCGATTCCAAGTCGGGCTAAGATTAGATATCGAGTTTTTCTTTCGAAAAATTCTCAGTCCGGGTCCAGAGTTGGGAAGTAGAAGGTATAGAGCTCCGTGCCTCGAAAAGCACATAAAGTAGCCGGTCCTGTCTGTGCCTGATCTCTCACCTGTCGTGTCGAATTGTCACACCACTGGATTTTGAGAGTGACAGGAAAAGAGAGTGCACTTGCGTTTGTGTGTATATTCGTGCATTATAATATCTCCTGTGCAATAGTCTTAATGAGATTGGTCGCTGTGACCAAAATCAGTCAGGACGACATTAACATGTACGGACATTTATGTGGAAGACTGAGTAAGGTTCGCGGTCCTAGAAGTAAAATTTCTATAATGTCAAAATTGAGACTTGACGCCGCTTTTTGTGCTTTATATTATATTGTAGCTATATATTTATATTACTCTTAAAGTTATACTTACCAAATAACAGTCAATAGGCTTCTCCCTCGGTCTATGATATGCCTTTTGCAGTTCTGTTTGTTTGAGCGCGTGCGCAATGTGTAGGGCGCTGGCGTCGAAGCGACCATATTGGTAGTCGGGTGTGTCCCGCGACAACTCACGCGCGGGTGAAGCGTGTACGCTGCCGCCGTTTGTCGCGCGGGTTGGTGGCACTGTTGATAAAATAAACTTATTATTATTATGCTTAAAACATAAAAGGACTAAAGTTATAATTTACCTTACATTTTTGCTTATTACCTATGTCAAGAGAGATTAAAAAAAAATGTAATACTAATTCTAGCCGATGGCACAGCATGTATGTACAATGTACATGTTATGTTTGCTGTGCTGAAGGTCACACGTTTATTTAAAAGGTTTTGTCTTTTTATAAGGCGAAATTATTTTTTGTTCGGATATTATGTTGTTGTTTTTTATCTTTATCTACTCTTATTTCTGAGAGAACATAGTTTAATTAGTAAATATTTTTTTCAAGTAAATATTAATAATACATCCCTTTTATGAAATAAATGATTAAATAAATAAAAATAAAATTCTATTGTTGGGCATGGCAAACCCCTTAATGCGAGAAGGATCAAACCCTAGCCCACCGTGCTGTACTGAGTACGTCTATTGAAAACTAATTAAATTCTCTCAGACATAAAGATTATCTCATCCTTTATCTTTCACCCTAAATCAATGGTAATCATGTTGGTAATGATTCCTACATGAAAATAGCAGAGGTTCCAGGATTTAGGCCTGCTTCACTAGATTTCACTAAGCGAGTGCGTTTAGTTTGGGCTACCACTGTCTATTTAGTCAAAAAAAAAAAAACTTGAAGTACATAATAGTTTATGTTTATATGTTTTCTACAATATATTCTTTCTACATAATGTACATATATGGTCTCAATACCCAAGTGTATCGGTCAGTAACGGGCGCCCACATATTAGCAACGATTAGTAGTAGCTCGCGTGTACCGATGTAGATCCGCCGTTATGCATGACAATCAGCACGCGTAGTGCACTTATTTGTTTTTCAAACAATTATAAAAAGTCTACATTTTATTGTTATTATAGCGGTATGTCGCTTGGCTTTCTCGCTTTATCAAATGCTGATACAGTATAGTTTGTATATGATTAAATTCTTTGACACAATAAATATGGCTATTAGTAGGGATCTATTTAAGAAAAGTAAAGCTAATGTAAGCCTACATTTAAAAAATATATATAAACATTAAGAAAAAAATGTGTGTTTGCATGTATAGGTAGGTAGGTAGTTACCCCCTACTTGTTAAGTAGCTCGTGGATTTGTTGGTTCACGGGGTAAATATGATACTAAATATAAGCGTTGTAATTACACATTTTAACTCTAATATTTAATACTAGCGACTCACCCTCGCTTCGCTTCGGGTTCGTCCCTAGACGAAAACAAATCTATCCCACGGGAACCGTACATTTTTCCGGGATGATATATAGCCTAAAGCCTTCCTCAATAAATTGACTATCCAACACATAAAGAATTTTTCAATTTCAACCAGTAGTTCCCGAGATTAGCGCGTTCAACCAACCAAACAAACAAACTTTACAGCTTTATAATATTAGTAATTAGTATAGAAGACTTAAATGTACGTATTTATTTTAGTATAAATAACCGTATTCGCCATTGTGTTCTAACACATGGTCTGAATACAAGTGAATAAAGAGTACGCGAATGATATCTTACTAAGTTATTGTCTGTATACTCTGTGAGGGAAAGTATATGGTAGTAAAAAATATGCATATTTTTATTGCAATTATAATAAAAACCTGAGTTATTTTAAGTTAAGTTGTTTCGTACAGTTGATAATGAGTAATACTAATTTTACTTGCAATCCAAATACAATAATGATTTCCAAAACAATATTTTATGAACATTCATCATATATTAAGTAAAATTAAGTGTTACTTATCTGTTGTATAAATTATTAATATATGGCTCCAAAAATACTCTGTATTTTAAGTGAATAGGGTTGATATTTCTGTGTCTTTATTCATTCACACCTTGGAATGGTGCCAACGACCTTTTATATAACCATAACTCACATACTGTGCCGTCCCATAGAATTTACCTGCATACCATTCCAAAATAGCCTGTTGAAAAATATGTTGATTCAGATCACTAGTAACTTTGTACTTTATTAAAGTAAAACTTCTTTAGAATCGTTGTGATTTGAAACTCGATGAAACGGAAATGCGACACTAGAAAGAGACAAACAGATAAATATATAGAATTAAGCCGGCGAGAGAATGAGATAGAATACATTGCCATGTTGCCATGGTAACCGTTTTTATATATAATATTAAGTTTCACTTCTACCATGTGCAAATTGCACACACACGCACTTTTTATCTCAATTTTAAAACATATCTATAGTCTTCTTTAAAAATATGTTAAGTAAAAATATGTTTAAAGATTAGATGAACTAGATTTTTCAACTAATAGTTTGTTAATGGCTTGTAGTAAAAACCTATTAAGGCTAGATCTACGTTACCAAAACAAGACATTTTGTTAGCAATTACAGCATAAAATAAATAAACGAGCAATGTAGGTCGATCTTAATTTGTTTCTAATAGCTTAATACGTAATAGACATTAAATTATAATGTAAATTCTTAAGCACAGATAAGCTATTAAGGACAGACTATAAAAAATTGACGTTTTTTTTTAAAGTTTATTATAGTTTGATTACTTAATTAAATCTGAGTAAATCTCGATATTACATCAAAATGTAAGAGATTTCCGTTTTTCCCTCTTATGGTTATATTGAAATAATCTATGGTGTTCCGAGAATCCTTACTTGGGGTTTTTATATTGACAAATGTTTGCGGCGGTTTAAAGATAATTATTTTTGTTATGGGATATATATGTGGTTTCAAATGTATGTAAATATAATCTAACTTATGGTATAAAAGTATTCAAGGTTGAATGCGAACAATAGTGTAAGGTTGTAAATAACAAAAAAAGTATAACATATGGTTTATTATTTATCTCTTTTGAGGATATAATTATGTGAGAAGAAATAAATAAACGAAGACTTTTGTTGCCTGATGGCGTAATCGGTCAAACGTGTTAAGAAAATTATCAAGGGCTGTGTAAGGGCAAAGCGAAAAAGTTTCTATGGGATATGATTTAAGACAACATTTAATAAAAAATTCAAACGGGGGTTAGAGAGGGTCGAAGCGAACTGAGGACGTTACTAATAAATCATTTGCTTTATGCAGGAATCGAACCTCACTTCAAAACAATAAAGCTATTACAAAACACTTAAGTTAAAATATATACAGCTTTTCTAACAGCTGTATTTCTTAAGCATACATGAGCTCGATAAGGTAGCGACATCTTACAACATGGCCCCATACATTTCTTCATATGGCAGCAAATAAAATTAGGTTGGTATTTCTAATACTTGTATATAGTAAGGATAGGAAGTGATTACAAGAGTATTGCGTGACTTCTATGAATCTTGTTTAAGGTTAAATTGATGCAATGACTTCGTGATCATTAATATAGATTAATAATATACTTTTTTGCAGGAAATAATCAGAAATAATTTAATCATATTATAAAGTATACGTAAGATTATATATATATATATATATATATATATATATATATATATATATATATATATATTATACTTTATGTATACATATTTTTTTAAGGAGTCATATGCTTATGTACCTGTAAGGTTTTATTATTTTTTTAGCTCCGAACTGAATTAAAGGGAGGCAGTCTTTTTCGCAATAAAAAAGGCTAGGGATAATGAGGCTCTTCATGTGTTCACTAATTTTCAAAATCGGGTTAGTAATCCCGGAGGTTACTCTTACAACCCATTTTACTTTTATTGTTTAATAATATTAATACAGATTCCAAAAATATTAGACATATTTTAAAACCAATATTTTAGGAAACTTATATTAAAAATATATTTAAACGAGCAGTTCTTTTATATTTATTTATTTATTTATAACGGCGATCTCGGAAACGGTTCAAACGATTTCGCAGAAATTTGGTAAGTGGAGGTTCTCATCGCGAAAAATTGATCTAGATTAGTCTTATGTCTGGGAAAACGTGTGTTTTCGAGTCTTCATGCGGTTTTCTTTCACATTATTCCACGTAAAATATGCTCGATAATTTCTTACGCTCGGGATTAAGCATCGTGATTAAGCGGCCAAGGCGCAAGATTGACATTCACAGGTGTCTGGGTTCGAATTCATATTAACAAATACGACCCCACTGTGTTGTCACCAAAAATTTGCTCCAGGCTATTTTAAATTATTTTTTTTTTATAGTTTTTTTTAATAGTATTTGTTTAAAGTACAAGAACTCTTTTCCTATGATAACTTAGTTTCAATCGAAAGTATAAGACTTGTAGAAAATGTCATCATACGGTTGGCGGCCTTTTTCGAATTCACATTACCTGACATCCAAGTATAAACAGGTAAATTGAAGTGGTTAATTGCTCGTATCGGATCGTATTTTCCGGAACCAACTAAGTATAAAAATGTAGATAACTTTGTTACAAATTTAATCATATAGCCTTTTTATTGTTATATCTGATATCAAAATATCTCCAGACTAGAGATTTTTGTAATATGTATCTTATTATATAAAAGGCAAAAGTGATTGACTGATGTATCAACGCACAGGCTAAACCCTTAGGGCTAGAAACTTAAAATTTTGCACACGTATTCCTCATATGACGAAGGCATCCTCATCAGGCATCATAAGGATTTTTTTTCAAAATTCAAACCCTAAGGAGGTGAAATAGGGGATAAAAGTTTATATGAAACTTTTTGTTCCTTGGAAATATTTGCATGAAATTTCGTATTTTTCGTAGTTTGATTGCGAGCGAAGCCGCCGGTTCTGCTAGTAAAAAATAGCCTGTAGCAATTTTTTGGTGACAACCCCCTTGGGTCGTGTTTGTTAATATGTTTTATGGTTTAAAAAATATATTTCGCCTGGAAATACCTATCATACTTATCATATATCACACATGATAAATTGTTATTTTCAATAATAAAAATTATTTATACATATAATAAAATTCTGAGTCGAATCTGTACATTAAATATTTTTTGGAAAATCTTATTGAAATAGTCATTATTATCGATACAGAGATCGAATCTATAGTTTTTAAAATTTTTGTCTGTCTGTTACCGCATCACGTGAAAACCACTGGACAGATTTTGATGAAATTTGGTATAATGATAGCAGGTTATCCGGGTCAACATATAGGATACTTTTTTCTGCGGGATAATATCTCATCTCTGAGAAATCTATACTAAACATTAAAACGTATCTAGGGACGAACCCGAGCGGAGAAAGGGTGAGTCGCTAGTGAAAAATATATTAAAAGAAAATTATACATATTATAATAAATTTGCAAAATAAGATATATTATTGATTAATTCATATTTCATTCAACAAAAATTACAGAATGAAATACAATTTATATGTAAATTTCGATGGGAAAATTGTCCATTCATATCTCCAGTAGATATCCATAGGTCATAACTGCTAGCTTTAGGTCACTGGGCTGCCTCTCGGAATGCGGCTTTTGCAACAAGTTCTTCCGTCCCTTTCAATCTCACGACGATTTTCTTATATTTCAATATCAATAGATCCTTTTCGCTCTTCTGACAAACGATGTGACGTCTCTGTCTGCAGATTACTTCCTTCAAATAATACTTCAAGTTCCCTCCCGGACAAATTCTAAGAAATCCGTGCGAATTTCCGAGAATTCAATTGTTATCTAGCACACCGGTGTGCTCGCGGTCCTTGAGGTGTTAACATTTTGGAAGTTTTCTATAAAAACGTAGGTACCTCTAGGAGGGAGGTAGGTAAGTAGGTTGGTAGCTAGGTAGATTACTAAGTAGGTAGGTTACTAGACAGGTAGCTCTTAATTTATTTACTTTTCGTGATTATATATTTATTAAGCCTTTATTTTTATTCGCGTTTTCGTCTATCAATTTCTATTTGGACCTATTATGTATGTATATCCACTATCATTTGCAATTTCGCGTTGACTTAACGTAAGCTAAATTACGTGACAGAATTTGTACTAATTGAAGGAGTCAAATATGAAGATCAAACATTTTAGATTGCTGATTATATTGTAATTAATAACAGCATATTTGCAATCTTTTATTTAAATTTCATTCTTTTAACCTGACTGCGCGACGAAAAGGAGGGTAATGTGTTTATCAGTCTATGTATGTATGAAAGTAAGATATGTTTGTTCCTATGTGGTATTCTAGAGACCAAACTCGGTCGAGTCGGAGAAGAGTCGGAGACATACACATGTACATCTCGCGGCAAGGATGAAACGTGGGTCTATTCTAAATGAAAACCCCTCTTTCGTTATTTTTTACTTTTCAGTGCCTGGAAGTCGGTTTTTTTTTAAGTTTTTACATAATACATTTTTATATATTATGCTGTTTTTAAGCTTTGTATTATAATTAAATTAAAAAATAAAACTAAATTTGATACTTAATAGTAGTAGTTTCGCCTTCTTTTAATGAATATATTTTAATTCGAGTACTCACGTAGAATTTAAGAAAAACTTACCCTAAATGAAAAAAAATTGAGTGAATTATGTAATTATTTTAGCGGTAGATACTGTTTGTAGTGCTAGCCAGTGTCAGTGTAGTACTTGCTGTGCCAGCGGTCGCGAATCATTTCGGTTGGAGTCCCGCTGGGGGCATTCATTTGTGTTATGAGCATGAAAAACATTCATTCATCAGGTACTCCAGTCATGGGTGTTTATTTTTATAATATGTATGTATTTAAAGTTATATATGTGTAGTGTATCAACTACCTGGTATCTATGAGTATAACACAGGCCTCGTATCTTACCATGGAATTAGATGGTGCTGTTTGTTAATGTCCCAACATATTTATTTAGTTGTTTGAGCTTTGTTGACTACAAGAGTTCTTCTAGACGAAGGTCATAATTAACTGGTGATTTAAAATACGAGTTAATTGAAGCTAGTTAAAAGAATAAATCTTAACAGTTTCACCGTTTAACGTCCTCGTAATTATGAGAAATGTATGAGGTTTGGTAATTTACAGAATCATTTGAGAATTGAGATGGGTTGTAATTACTTAGGGATTTATTACGTCTGCATTCCGCCACGCTCTTAGCGTTGCATGATATGTACTCGTAAATCTGGTAACTACATATAAAAACTTTGTTAAAATTGCAAGTGAGGAATGAGAGTTGTGGCAATTACAGCAGTATCTATACATATAATAAAATTGTAACTAAGCCGAATCTGTATATTAAATATTTTTTGGAAAATTTAATTGAAATAAACATTATTATCGATACAGAGACCGAATCTATTGTTTTTTGAATTTTTGTCTGTCTGTCTGTCTGTCTGTTACCGCATGACAGAAAAACCACTGGAGATTTTAATAAAAGGTACGGTAATAGCTGGTTATCCGGATCAACATATAGGATACTTTTTATTGCGGGAAAATATCTTATTTCTCAGAAATCTATACTAAACGTTAAAACGTAAGTAGAGATAAACCCGGGCGGAGCGAGGGTGAGTCGCTAGTCTACTATAAAATTGTCATAATATCAACTATTTTGTTACTTATACTTGATTATTCTACGAAATCGTGTTTTTTACTAATTGATACTTAATTTCAATCCATAAAAAATGTCTGGGGTTAATTATATAATATGAATGTATTAATTAATGTATTTTAATTTTTAACTGCCTCTATGGTCTAGGTTAGCATGTACGTCCGCAGATCTGGAAGTCCTGAGGTCCAGTCCCGGCTCGGGTCAAGTTATTGAATTTTTCTGCCATAAAATTTTTAGTGATAGCCCAGAGTTCAGAAGTTGGTGGTGTTTTACCCCCGTCGAGCTCCTTAACTCTCACTGATGTGTCGAGTAGTGGTCCCACCGGAGTATGAGAGTGACAGGTATAGAGAGTGCACTTGTGTTTGCGCGTACACTTGTGCACTATAATATATCCTGCACAGTTGGCTAGTCTCAGTGAGATTGGTCGCCGTGGCCGAAATCGGTCAGGAGGACATTATTATAATTATTATTTTAGTATTTAAATTATCTAGGTATCTGTATTCTGGAGCAAGTACCTAACACTGGATAGAGTTGTAAGTGACGTCGTCGTCTTGAGTAGGCTGTTATGAGTTATTTGAAGTTCTTAAGAGTACAAAACGTCCAAATACAATAGTCAATTAAGATGAATCGTATTATTTAAATAAATAATTAGACGATCCTATATTTATTATTAAGTAATTTCGCTTCGTTGTTTTGGAAATACACTAATATCTTATGAGTATATTATACCCTTTTATATTGATAAATTATATTTGAAAATAAATATACAAAATAATTTAAGAAAATAAAAAAAAATCATAAACAAAAACTTCATATAGTACCCACAACCAACCTCCAAAATCCCGTTAAAATTCGTTAAGCCGTTCAGCAGATAAGTGGGTACAAACAGACAAACAATTTAGTTTTCTTGGAGTTTGATCTGCTAGATACTCCAATTTTAATTATGAGTACAGAGAACAATTTTGCAGTGCAATAGTTAAAATACAGTTTTTTAACTTGAAGTTTAAAACATTTTATCATTGGAAAGAGTGCCAACGATACAATAAACTCGTTTCGATTTGTACCGGTTGTAGGTATTATATAATACGCTATAATATCAATCACACTCATTATGTATATGTCTTTTTATAGTCTGTCGCTGTCGCATAACGTTAAACTAGTTTTTATATTTTTATGGATATTACAAATATCGACATGTTCGCTTAATCTTTAGTTTTTTTTATTGATTTTATTAAGTTGACTTTGTGATTACTTCTCTTAGGCTTATGCTTATTACGCTATTGCATGATTACTATCTGCTATTTATCTAGAATAAAAACTTTTTTTAGTGCTTTTTTTGAAGTCGGTTTTTATTTTTTTCTTAAAAACTTTTTATTTTTCCCTTTTTAGTGTAGACATCATAGTAGTAGCGAAGTATGACGACTGACAAACTAAATTCGCTTTTATTAGTAACACTAAAAAGTCTGGCTCTAAAATCCGATTCTAATGTATTGGGCTTGTCAAATCAAATAAAATGTAAACTACTGGGCCAAACTATGTCAAATTTTTATAGGACCAAATGGCAACTATGCCGCATCAAACTAAAGAACAATCACGAAAATCGGATCATAAATCTCAGCATAATCGAACTCGGCATAAAAAAATACCAATCGAATTCAGAACCTCCTCCTTTTTGAAGTCAGTTAAAAAAGATGGACTACTTGCGGTATAAAGGATGGCAGTTTTATGAGTTTTTTGGTATTGAAAGAAAATAGAACAGATGTAAGTAGGTTGCTAGTTGTATTTATATCCAAGTAAACTGTGCGCATGTTATTATTTTGATTTACTTAGAAATTTCTAGAAAAAATCCTCTAAGTTTTACAATAAATGGCTATCAATTGCTATTTATAGTCCTGTAAAGCCTTCAACAATAGCCACGACCTTGTTTAAGACATATCGGCCACTCACAATGCATGACCTTAACTTATAAAGCACTGTGTATTTGTGTATCAGGTTAGTGCTGGTTGATGACTCATTAAATCGTACGTCATCTTAAAAAATAGTTTATACGAAGCTCATCTGAGATAAGATTTTTGTTACCTTTATGAATTTCACATCTAAATATGTCATGCTTAGACTTTTTATTTACTCTAGGATATTTACTAGCAAGAATTGAATAATATAATTCAAATTAAAGATTTATTGTTGTTGTCATTTCGCAATTTTTAACAAAAAGTACTAGGGGGCCGTACTTAAACATCATATATAATTAATTAATAAAAGAAAATTAACGAATGAAATCTGTATAAAACAAATTATTACTTAATACCATACTCTTGTAAAGTTTGTCTCTACTAAGGAGTAGACAAAAGTTAAGTCCATTTCGTTAAGTTTGTTACATGAGATTTGGTGGGCAGTGCTTCCGGTACTTCTCTGACAGCAGAGTGGACCGTCGGAGCGACCTCTTGGTTGTGTGGTCTGCTTCGGCAGACCTGCCGTCGGGGCGTCGTGGTTGAAATGCGTAAGTGATCTCGCGACGCCCCATCAAGACTGAAGAGGTTTTGTTGGGTTTTAGTACTATCCAGTACTGACTTTTCTAGCCGGTGAGTCCCACAAAACCGCCAGTATACATATATAAATGTATTATATGGTATGCGTAAATGCATTTCCCAACATAAAAAAAAGGATTGTTACATGGGAACAAAATAGTTAATTATTACACATATAATTATGGAATCTTGTATGTTACCGTTAACTTCATATATTTCGTTATTAATGTACATTATTAGTATTGTATTATTATAATCAACTGTAGGCGTGTACCTCGTTGATGAATGCTCACATATACGCCGCCACATTTTGTGGTCGGACTGTTATTATAATTGCCAAAGATTTGATTTGTTAATATTTCATGCTGAAATGTTTGCGACGGATATGGATAAAATTTAGTACAAAAATTATGACGTGGATTAAAACATAGTGTATAGATAGTGCCATCCACGAAGGCGCGCGATTTCAACTGTCAATAAAGAGAGGGGCGCATCTTCGTGGATGGCACAAACTATAGTGTTAGGCATCTTGAGTCGCACCCAAATTGAGTAATTTTATAATGTGAGGTCTCATAAGTATTTTTAATCTCAGGGTTGGAATTTTTGAACTTTGACCCAGATAATGTTACTTAGACGTGTTTTACGATGTCCATAGGTAATAAATATAAAGTTATTACGTATTAAACATATAAAATATTTATGTTAATATTCATATATTCATTTTATTTCTGTTATAGGAATAAAGATACTTCATTTATTACTCTAAAGTTGAACTTTATCCTAGTTTGTTTTACGAAATCATCTAAATTGAATACATTAAAAGAAATCTGATCTTACTATTTACATCATAATCATAACAATTTAATCTTTATTATAAAAAAAAAAACTTGTTCTTATAAAAATTGCAAAAAATAATATTTTTATAAAAAATGTTTCAATATTTCTAATACTTTTTTTTCTAATTATTTTCTTTAATGTTGAAAATTATCCTAACTTACATATGTAGATTTAATATAATTTGGTGTTTATTATTATAATCAACTAGTTTAAAGTACTTACATTCTGTTTCATGGCTGTTTCTCGCATGCCCCCTTATCTGTTCATTTACGTAGTTATTGCTTTTGGGTACATTCAGAGCACTTCGTATGCCCACTGAGGAGTTATCCAAATGTCCTGGCCCGATCTTTGGGACGTGACTCGAACAGTATACTTCTTTATCTTCTGTCCAGTGCTGATTGTTGTAGTACGTCTGGAATAGAAGGTTCGAATGTAGTATTTATTTTTATGGTAATTCCCACAATCATCTAACCCCGTTAGGGATGGAATTTTCAAAAATCCTTTCCTTGAGGAAAGGGTTCCTTTCTACGAAGAATCTACTTGCTAAATTTTAAGTTGTTAGTATTTATATTCTGCGATTTCGTAATTAATCATTGATTGAAAATTGCAGTGTACCCGATTAGACAAGTATTACAGTGTATATTAATAATAAAAACAAAATCTTAAACAAATTTCCAGATTTTAAACTTAAAAAATGAAAGTGTATATTTCATTCATTTTTTTCGAATACTTTAAGGAATGACAATGACCCTTTCCAGTGTTTACTTTTTTTATGGAATTTTTATGGCGATTTATTCTGTGCGTTGTCTGTCAGTCAATCAGTGTTAGAGTTTTATTTATACAGTATATCAACGGAGTATTGGATTGACGTGTTTGTTCCAAAGCAATTTATTAGCCCGAAAGTGATATAGACTAGATGTCAGATTTTATCTGGATATTTTAAATGATAATCATGGGAAAGTGTAAGTAAAGTGTAGTATTGCAATAGGTTAACAAGTTAAAGACAGCCACCACTGAGTTATGTTTATGAATACCTTTGACCACTCATAAAAACTAAAATTGATCGAAGAAGTGTACTAGCGATCCGTCCTCCATTACTTTAAGCTTGACGGCTTGATTACAAGCTTTATAACAAAATATCGTCCATTCTTTACCTACTATCTATAATTATTATGTATATGTACAATACACACCTTGCGAGAAAAAATCTTTAAATGATAGACGGTTGTTGGTAGCGAATTTTAATACTATTTAAAGATACATATGTATACACCTCGAGGACCGCGAGCACACCGGTGTGCTAGATAACAATTGAATTCTCGGAAATTCGCACGGATTTCTTAGAATTTGTCCGGGAGGGATTAAAAAAATACACTAGAATGATGTACTCGTATATCAAAACCAATGAGAGTTTTAAATAAAACTCGTGTAAATCTAAGAAAGTACCGATGGGAGTGTTAATAATCACATTAGTGAGACACTGTGTCTGGTTTATATGTAAATGCATAGCTTTCTATAGCTAAATAAAAGTCAACATCAAAATGTTAAGTAAAAATTATTATAATATTGATTATAATAATATCATCGCTTTGATAATATTCTGAGTATAAGCCCGTATCTATACCTATACATAAAAATCAATGCCACTTTTCATTGAAATTTTATAACTCAAGAACGGGCTCACCTATGCAAACCAAATGCTTAGGTTTTGTTCGGACTATTTAGTAGATGGTTTATGTGAAGTTTGCACAAAATCGGTCAAGCGGTTCTTCATTTATCACATTTTTTGTAACAAATGATCTGTACGGGCTAATCTTCGAAAATGGTTCGACCGATTTAAATGAAATTTTGTATGGTGGTACCTTATATCCCCGGTCAACATTTAATATTTTATTTTTAATATCCCGGAAAATTAAAGAGTTCCCGTGGGATAGTTAAAAAACTATAGTAACTTATACAGCTTAAAACACAAATACTACTAATTAGATTTTAATGATACTTTACAATAATATAGTTCACACATCAGAATAATAAATAGGCTACTTTTTATCCCAGAAAAATGTACGGTTCCCGTGGGATAGATTTGTTTTTGTTTGCCTAGAGGTGAACCCGAGCAAAGCGAGGGTGAGCCGCTAGTATTATATAGGTGTTTATGTTGAAACTAATATACGTCTAGTTGTCAAAATAAAGCATATAAGATTAGGATTTACCTATCTATCACAGGTAGGTGTTAAAATAAGTTAATCACAAATCATTTAAATGAAACCATAATGTCACCTAATATTGCTTTTATTATGTATCTGTAAAACTCACGCCCGTCTACTGCTATAGTCTATACCAATATACACTTGCCTTCATGTCTTGGTACAACCGTTGTTTTATTTTGTCCCGTAATCTTAAGTTAAATATTAGATCACTAATTACTAAAAATAATTGATAAAATAACAATAGGAAACATTTCTATCTAAAATGACCTACTGTTTAAAAAAAAAATATTAATAATACTAAAACTCGTCTATAGTCGTAGTAGCTGAAGTATTTTGTCTTCACCTATCTATGAGTATATATAGATAAGCTAACATCCTACTTGATTACTATGATTCAGAGGGATAACAAAAAAGCTTTTCTCTACTCTATGTCAATTATTATACGTCTGTGTAAGTACGTCCAATATTCACGATTGGTTAAGGCATTAAGTCATAAACGGTGACAAGCAAGTTATGACAATGTCGGCTTAAATTATTTTACGAACTTTTTAAAGTAAAACTTCTTTACGCACGCTTGACTTGGGGAGTAAGCTGGTGAATGCGTTACGAAAAGTGTAAATCGAGCGAGGCGAACGTTTGTTGCCATGGTAACCGTTATTATTGTCTGACAAATTATATATAATATTATATTCTTTCCTTAAATGATATTCTATAAAAATGATTGTAATATGCCTAATATGCGTTATTTTTACTATCTCACCTATTCTAATTATTTAAAACATAAATGGAATTTCATAAAGAGTACCGATAACCTATAGAAGTTTTACTTCTTGAGCGTGTACACATTCATACACGCACTCTTTACATTTTTTTTCCTCTGTTATAGCAATGATTTTCTAAATAAAGAATCATAGATGGGTGGAGATAATTTTGAAAATTTACTATTAGTCAAAAATTTCGTTTACATAATATGTCAGAGGACTCCATTTCTTTGGGCCCAAATGTCAAAACCCGTCAAATTCTTAACACTGCAACATAGGAGTTTATAGGTTTAAAAAATTCTGTGCATACAAGAAGAGATTTATGAACCAATAACAGTAATAACCGTGATAAATTGTACAATTTATTGCAACAAATCTGTTAATTTAATTTTATGGCGTTTTGACGCCTTTGAATAGCTATTCTGTCGATTCGTTCAATTGTCGAGTTCATTACTGGATTCATTCATTGCAATACAATGGGTCAAAAGCACTGATTATCTCTGTTTTTCTGTTACATTTATGTTTCCGGTACATGTTAATTTTAATTATAACGTGTTAATTATTTGTATTTGTACATATATACTTAGAATTATACAAGTGAAAGTAGCTGTGTTTGTTTGTTTGCTTTGCGCAAACACGCTTTAGCTTAAATAGCAGGAAAAAATTCGATGTTTGTAAGGGAGCTTTTTTACCTTTCGTCCCGTCCCGCTTACGCTTAGCCGCGGGTGTGTTGCTAGTGTTATAATAAAATTTCAATTTGACCAAAAATGACTATATATTTAGGCATCTATCAAAAAAGTACTAGATACACAATCAGCGACAAAAACTGTCCTCACCATAATATGAGCGCTCATTTAAACATTTGAGCGCGCTTTTAATTATATTTTTTTTTTCACAAAATAACTTTAAGCATTTCATTTAACGTTCAATTTACATTGTTGTATATTTATTTTCAATTAGAATAATTACCTAAACACAATTGGTGACAGTTTTAAGAGAACTTTTGCATGGGATTGTGTATCTAGTACTTTTTGATCGATGAGGAGACTATTCAGAATGTCTTTTAAATGTCTTATAAACTCTGATTGACTGAAGACAGGCTGATTGATTATTAAAAACATATATATAGTATAATATGTATGTATTTAAAATTATATATGTGTAGTATCAACTATCTGGTATCCACAACACAAGCCACGTAGCTTACCATGAATCTAGATGGTGTTTGTTTTAACAAAAAAAAGATTAAGTTGTGATTACAGAAAGTTCAAACTAATTAAAACATAAATTCCAAATACTATTCTGTAATTTATTCTTATTAAACAGAATCTTTGAATCTTCAACGTACATCTTTCTTTGTTCGATGTTAATTAATTTAATTTAAAGAACATAGACCATTAATTTCTTCTCAATTAGTAAGCAATAGCCACATGGCCTCCAAAACAATACGCTATATGTAACAGTTATTGTACTGTAATTATACAATGTTAGCAATGAGTAACTTAACAGGTTAATACCACATGACTCAGCGGACCAAACGTTTGCTATATATGGGACTCTTACTAAAATGTATAGATACGTTTTAACTTTTTTGAGCGGAATCCTAATTCTTTTTCTTAAATAAAAGTAGCCTAAGTTACTCGTTATAGCACCATCTATCTGCCAGCGAAAGTCCCGTCAAAATCGGTCTAACCGTTTTGGAGATTAGCCGGAACAAATTGACAGACAGACAGACAAAAATTTTAAAAATTGTGTTTTTCTTATATGTACGGTATATACTTTCATATGCATTTAGTAAAAAGTTGTTATTTTGACATAACAAACAGACACTTCAATTTTTTTTATCTGTATAGATCATAAATATTATGGTGTAAATTTAAGTAAAAAGTATAAAAATATGTTTGATAAAAATACTTTTTTTGCCACATACCGGGTGTGTATTCGTCGGCTTTTAAGTGGAAAAATGTAATTGAAATACGTTTACCACTTTAGTGGTGTGGGATAAAAACACTTATAATAATTTAAAAAACGCTTCATAGGACAAAAGATTCTATTAGACGACTCACGATTTTTTTTTGGTTTAAGTGTATATTCCAAGTACGAATTTAACTTCAATGTCGTTTTAATTATACTAGAGATCGCCGCGTGGTTGAAAATCAACCATAATTCATAGTTACATATTTATTGTCTTGGGTATATTACAATATTAATCTATTCTCAATTTGACCACAGACTTTTTAACAATAAATAAAAGAGTATATATGCGTGTATGTGTCAAATACATGCTAGTGTTTGTAATGTTTTTTTTATTGATTTAATGTATGTTTTATGCATAATTTAAAAAAAAATATTAGCATTGTGCACTCCTTTTCTATATAAACTATAAGTGTGGGAAATTTCGTACTCCTCCGTCCGCGCAATTTTCGTAAAAAGGGGTACAAAGTTTTTGCTTCACGTATTAATATATAGATAATGTTTTAGATACAATTTTTTGACTGTTTTTAAATTACTCTTTTAATCTTATTAAAAGTATGTACAATTTTATTAATCCATACTGATCCCTACTTCATACTAATATCATAAATGTGAAAGTTTGTGAGAATGGATGGATGGATGTTTGTTCCTCTTCCACGCCAGAACGGTTGAACGGATCTGGATGAAATTTAGCACAGATAGATTATAGTCTGGAATAGCACAAAAGTTACTTTTATCCCGAAAAATGTACGGTTCCTGTGGGATAGATTTGTTTTTGTCTAGAGACGAACCTGAAGCGAAACGAGGGTGAGTCGCTAGTGTTATATAAAATTGAATACATTCGATATTTTGTTTAAGGGTTTTAAGCCCTACAAACGAACACAGTTATAATTTTATCACATTTTACATTTTCGGTTTTATTTTAATTAACCTCATGGCCAGCCTAATATGACGCATACTACGATCTGTTACACTATCATATGCCATATTATAGACTATTACTCACTTTTATTTACTTTGGATTAATCATTAAGTTCGATACGGTTTGTGAATTTTGCTTTTAAATATTACGAAAAAAAAAATACCAATCGAATTGAGAACCTCCTCCTTTTTGAAGTCGGTTAAAAATCGATTTCATTTCTCTTATAAGAAATTATAAAGCTAATTCGATTTGCCTGAAATTCGATCATAATCATTATTTGAGAAAAACGTGCCTATATGAATAGAATTTACCTATCTACATATAGAAAAAAATATCTGTTTTCAAATTATTTTTATTGATAACTTCAATAGTTACTGAATAACGAACAAGGAAATCGGTCGATACGACAGAGGAGAGAACTGAACAGTTTGGTCTTTTCCTATTTATATATATGTACATACATAGATAAATAATAAATAAATATGTTGGGACATTAACATACAGCACCATCTAGTTCCATGATAAGCTACGAGGCCTGTGTTATGGATACCAGATAGTTGATACGCTACACATATATAACTTTAAAAACACACATATTATAAATATAAATACCCATGACTGGAGTACAAACATTCGTGCTCATCACACAAATGAATGCCCCCAGCGGGACTCGAACCCGCGACCGCCGACACAGTAAGTAGGATCACTACAAACTGAGCCAAACGTGTCGTCGAAGATAATAAATTCAATTTCCATTTTTTTCGTATATTTCATCTATTTTCAATCTCTTTATACATTAAATCAGAACAACAGGTAAGTCTTATATATATTAGTTTGGCACAAACGGATATCGAACCTGCACTTTCTGTCAGATAAATCTGAGATTTCGAGATATCTATCGGTTGACATCTATACATATAATAAAACTGTAGAGGTCGAATGTCTGTACATAGAAAAAAATGCTAAAAACTGAGTCAGGGGGATGTAAGAAGAGAAGTAGAAAATATCCAGATTTTTTCAATTTTTTTGTTTCTCTATCTGTTTGTCTGTTTGTACAGGCTAATCTTCGAAACTGTAGGACCGATTTAAATGATATTTTGCATGGTGGTACTTTATATCCTCGGTCAACATTTTAGATACTTTTCATCCCGGAAAATTAAAGAGTTCCCGTGGGATAGTTAAAAAACTATAGTAACTTATACAGCTTAGTACACATAAACTACTGATTGGATTTTAATGAAACTTTACAATGATATAACTCATACATAAGAATAACAAATAGGGTACTTTTTATACCGAAAAATGTACGGTTCCTGTGGGATATATCTGTTTTTGTTTGTCTAGAGGCGAACCCGAGAGAAGAGAGGGTGAACCACTAGTAGAGATCTAATTTCTAAGTAAAACTAAATAAAGGAAGTTAATATAAAAATATACATATAATATGATGGTAATACTACTGTAATGTTAACGTATCTAATTTATTTTGTTCTAGTTCATGATATTTTACGACGCTTGACATTTTGACGTCCTTGCCTGTGTCTGTGATGTTTTATAGAGTTTTTTTTTAATTCTTATGACATTTTTAATGTTGCTATGCGAATCTCTATTTGTATGATGTGTAAAAAATACAGCATTCAATTCGTTTGCAATAAACATTTTGCTTTAAAGGACTGAAGGTTAAACATCTTTCACAAAAATAAGGAGCTTGTATTTAGTAACTAGCGACTCACCCTCGCTTCGCTTCGGGTTCGTCCCTAGACAAAAACAAAGCTATCCTACGGGAACCGTACATTTTTCCGGGATGATATATAGCCTATAGCTTTCCTTAGTTAACGGGCTATCTAATGCAAAAAGAATTTTCCAATATCTAATCTTCTAATCAAATTAGTTGTTCCTGAGATTAGCGCGTTCAACCAAACAAATTCTTCAGCTTTATAATATTAGTATAGATCTCTTTTTATCTAAAAAGGATACACTGACTACAATATCACTTTCAAAGTAATTTTTAAATTTTAGGGCAGATTTTTTCTTGTAATATACATATATTGGCATACCTCAGATGTAACTTGTTCTTTAAAAGTATCATGAAGTTTATTTACGAAGATATCGTGAAATCGATCAAAAAACAATTTCATAACTTCATGGATTACCTTTATAATAAAAAAATAAACATTATGATATCCCTAACTTGTACAACATTGGCAAATAGCATGTAAATAATAAAAGAATTACTAAAAAAGAATTGGCGAGATCATTAAACACTATTTTCAGACTAAAAGATACTTTTCATTTTCATTTTCCTAAGATCAATATGTGGATAATGTTCTAAATTAAGTTAAATATAATATTTTATATAATATACATACCTTTAAAGTAAGCTTGGTCCCACACACAGCGCATTTAAAACAACCACTGTGAAAGAAGGTGAAATCTTTCAAAGGACCGACCCGGTCCACTTGGTACACTATCTCGTTGCACCTGAAGCACGTGCTCTCGTAGAAATTCGGTCGGTACATGTTTGCGATCACGTCATAATTAGAAAACACTTCACTTCACTACACTTTGACAGTTTTGTCTCTTTTTGTCACTTGCACATTACACTTTTATTTTATTCTGCAAAATATATATTCTACTGTATTACCATATAATATTATTATATAATCTACTATAGTAATACTTTTACAGCTACTATTCTATTATAATCTATATTTAATTCAAAGCTTATGTCTGTCTGTCTGTTTACGCGCTTAATTCGAGATTTATGCTCCGATGTACTTGACTCTACATTTTTTTACAAATATGTCATCTTGATTTTTTTGAAGTGAACACTTCTATAGGCAGGTTCGGATGGGGAGTAAATTCATGTCGTCATCGACATGGTCACGTGACGTGTTAACGCTAACACTCAGAGCGCCGATAGATGTCAAAACCAGATAAATGTAAACAGTTTTAATTTACAAATTTTAATTTAAGATCAAACAATTAATTTGAATGTCCAAAAATAACAACTGTTTGTTTATAGTTTTAAGTTTTCACTTTGTAGGCAGTCCTCATGACTGCTTTTTTAAATATAATTTTGTTTAAGATTTATTAAAATTAAGTTAAAATAATTTCTGTCCACGTCCAAAGAGAAATCATAGTGCATGTTTCGAAAGATACGCAGATGTAGAGCTATAAGTTATTATTTGTTATTTATTTTTTTCTTATAAAAATATTAAAAAACATCAATTTCATTAGTACAATTATAGAGTAGAATTAAAAAATAGTATGAATGAAAATTTCAAGAACAAAATCTTTTCTAAGCAAGATCTTGTGCACTATAAAGATTTATTTTGTAAATTTTGAAGTAAATATATTTGAATTTCAAATCAAAACTGTAATGTATGTGGAAACCGGTAATAAAAATACGAGAGCTCGGTTAAGAAGTAATAAAAGTGCCATAACAATGGCTTAGTAGCGGCACGCTATAAAATGATAATTATTCAAAACTAAAAAGGAAATCTAATAATACTTTCTTAGATTTATCTAATTAACTTGTTGTAAAAACAAGAAGGCCGTGGTAGGCCAGTGGTAACGCGCTTGCTTGACAAACCGAGTGAAGCGGGTTCAAATCCCGGGTCTCGCACCTCTGATATTTTCATGTGCGAATCATTTCTAACATGATTACCACTTGCCTGACGGTGAAGGAAAACATCGTGAGGAAACCTGCATATCTGAGAAAACCTAACAAGTTTTCGAAAGACGTGCGAAGTCCGCCAATCCGCACTTGGCCAGCGTGGTGGACTATGGCCTGATTCCCCTCGTATTGAAGGGAGGCCCGTGCCCAGCAGTGGGACGTTAAAAAGGGCTGAATACATACATACAATAACAAGACATATGTGTAAGTAGTAATATAATAATTTAATGTAATAATTTCTAAAATATTATTTGATAGTGTTTATTTCCTATACGTTGATAGCTTTATCAAGAGGTGTGTTCTCTACTTTTTATAATTATTGTCAAATACAAAAAAGAAGATATTTTTCTCTCAATTCAGGTGTATGTATGTGTATCGTGTTACGTATCTTCGTAAATTATGAAGCGATTTTAATTATTTTTTATTTTTTTTTAGCGGTTCCATATTTTCAGGATAAAATTGTACCGCTAGGTGGGAAAAAATACATTTAAAATGATTTTTTTAAATTAAAAAGTATTTATATTCATGTAAACTATTTGTCTTAAATTTATTTTTAAACGTACAGGTAATTTTTACGTTAGACGGTCGTTAAGATATTTGTAACTAACTCAAAAAGCTACGCATATAATATCAAAATAAAACAAATTATAAATACATATGCAAATAAGCTACATATTATTATTAGTCTCACATTTCTTTCCTCAGTTCTTCTTAAAATCATTGTTTCATTATTTAAGCAAGTTAATCTAAGTAAGTAAATCAAAGTTAATCTAAATTTCCCCAGGGCTTTTTAACTTTTAGTAAACGATGTAATATTTACTTTACGTGGTAATAAAAACATTAAACTTTGATTCATAAGTTCCGATAGAGCTTTCTCGATGTGTCCAAAAGTTAGGGTTAGTCACGTTCTATTGATTTACTAGCCCCTCGATTTTACTTTAGATTTGCATTCGTAGTTGGACACGATGGACATTGGACAAGTTAGCTTTTATTAAATATCAGTTATACGCTGGCGTAAAAGTAAATATTGTATTTACTGAAAAAACTGACTTCAAAAATGTTATTATTTCATCCTTATCTATCAAATATCTATACATATAATAAATTTGGAACTTAGCCTAATCTGTATATTTAATATTTTGTGGAAAATCTTATTGAAACAGACCTTAATATCGATACAGTGGCCGAATCTATAGTTTTTAGAATTTTTGTCTGTCTATCTGTCTGTGACCGCATCACGAGAAAACCACTGGACAGATTTTGATGAAATTTGGTATGTAGGTATGATAGCTGGTTATCAGGGTACTTATATAGGATATTTTTTACTGCGGGAAAATATCTCATCTCTGAGAAATCTATACTAAACGTTAAAACCTAAAGGGTGAGCCGCTAGTTTGTCAATAAGAATTGAAAATTATATGGCACGATTCATTAATTAACAAAAAGGACATTAAATCGCAAAATATGTACTCGTAATAAGTATGTGTTTTTAGATCGGTCAATAATAACTTTAATTAACTCATACTATAGAAACTTACTCAAGCTTTTTCCGCGGCTCCGCTCGCTTAATCTATTTATTTATGTCTGTTAGATTATAACCTTTCTCAAGAATTAGGCTATCAAATGTAAAAATAACACTTTGGGCGAGGCCTTTGTCCAGCAGTGGACGTGTTTTGGCTGAGAGGACGACGCAAAAATAGTTTTTTTGTTTTCTTAAATCTAGAATAAGCCTTTAACATAGAAGACGTTGAATATCTAAGATATGAATATAATTGAAGAAATACAATATTTTCAAGATTTTCCATATTAAGTGCGTTATTTGAGCGTAGCGAATTTAATTCTACGTACAACGAGCTAGTGTATACGATATAAGCGCTGTTTATTAGTAAATTAATGATTACCAGCCGCATACCGTTGCTGTAGCACCGATATGCATCTACGTTATGTGCTGAAGCGGAAACTCAAACGTATTTATTATTATATCGCATAATTAAATAGTTAACTGTAGGATGAGTTCATGAAAAAAATATTTTTATTATTGCTCTTGGTGGTTTTTCTTGTTATAATATAGTGATATTGTATGTATTCGAGACGTAAAGAAAAAAAAATATTGACCGGCCTTTGTTTCGTCCCAGGATTTTTAGGAAGACCCTGGAAAGGACATAGAATAGTTTTTATACCGGAAATTATACTCTAAAGGTGTGAAAATGGGGATGAAACTTTGTGTGAGGAATCTATCTATATACATATATGAACATATATGAAGTTATTTTTCGACTGTACATATTTAAGCAGTTATATTTTTTTTTCTCTCGTTTCTAACGCGTAGTACCTACAGTGTGAGTGGTATGTTTTAATCCAACCAAATAGATGCTTACGTACTTCAATTATGAATATAAACACATTTTCATTTAATTTTTTCGCTACAAATAATCTACACTTACTGACTTACCGCAGTAAAGCTTTATTTATCGACATAAAATATAAGAAGAGTCGGGATTAAAATTAATTAAACTACTATTACAAATGAAAGTTTATACGTGTGTATGTTTGTCTTCTTCAAGCTAGATCGGCTGGACGAATTTAGATGAAATTTAGTACGGAGATAGTCGATAGAGTACAACCTGGAGTAACAGGAGCAAAGGGTAAATTACTTATATCTATACTAATAATATTATAAAGACAGAGTTTGTTTGTTTGTTTGTTTAAACACGCTAATCTCAGGAACTACTAATTCGATTTGAAAAATTCTTTTTGCATTAGATAGTCCGTTTATTGAGAAAGGCTATGAGCTACATTTCATTATGCTACTACCCAAGAGAGCGGAGTAATAATCAGAAATGTCAACAAATCGGGCAGATTTCCATACATTATTGTAAAACTGATTTTTATATCAGAAGTTGGAACGCAGGTGAAGCCGCGGGTTCTGCTAGTGTAATAATATATTTAAATAGGCTTTGATTGCCTAAGTTTTTAACTTAACCCATATGATACAAAACTGAGTATTGAAGCGTGCCGAGTGCCGACCAGTAATGATAGGCAGTGTTCTCTAGCTTGTTCCTTATTACAATCGACTGTTTTCTGATCGCTCGTAACTAATCGCTAAAATATCTATTGCTTATTTAATTTATTGTTTTAAATGCCAATGTGTACTCGTAAATGTATTAAAGACTTTGAACAATTCTACGTGATATTGTCGAAGTAATCTATGCTCAAATGGCACGTTTTGAAGCCATTAAAAAGAGAATTGAATTGACTTTGGACAAAATTTCTGTTTTAAAACTTTCACTTTTATATATAATGTAGTTATATATAGAGTAGTGGGTTTTTTTGGCAGCTTCACTCGCGTTATGCATAGGTATACCATTAAAAAAAGCCCATTATGTTAAAGCTATCTACGTTTCGAACTTCAAATCGATTGAGCAGTTATAGCTTGAAGTAACAAGCACACTCATGCACTCAGTCAAGAGTGGCAGTGGGTGTAACCAAAAACATTAATTTAAATGAAAACTTTAAAATTTTTATGTTTGTGTATGTGCTTATTTACGCTGAAATGGCTGGTCGAATTTGAATGAAATTTTGTACACAAATACAGATAGATTACTCGGAGTAAAACATATGCTATCGTTAGTAATTGCCAAAAGGTGATGTTACTTATCTAATATATAAAAATCTTGTGTCATGGTGTTTGTGCTCGCACTCCTCCAAAACGGCTTGACCAAGTTTAATGATTTTTTTTGGCATATTTAGTAGGTATGAGTTATAGGTTGTGAAGTATTTTTCACCCTACTACACCTACACTTCATTTTTTAATCGAAACACAAGCGAAGCGAGGGTGAGTCGCTATATAACATAAAGGTAACGAGTTTATTTTTTGTAGATTAAACGCGGGCATAACCACGAGTTCTGTTAGTATGTTATATAAAAAAAATACTATTTATAATTTATACATATAAAAGTACGTAAATAAAGGCACCTACGGATGAACCTGAGATAAAGGAAAGTTGCTAGTAAATTATAAATTGCATTTTTTTTTCATCGACCTTCCATTCCATTGATCATTTTTGCTTACCGACTGCTGGCCTGAAGCCGGTGCCTTCTCGGCATAACAAATATTGAAGGAGATAATCGTTTAGCTATAAAATAATCTCAAAACTAGTGCGATAAATCTTAAGAGACATTTTCTATAATAAAATGTCCACTAGAAAGCTCAGTATTCAATTACTAATTTATTGTTAAAGTTGTGAAAGGAAAACGCATAAATATTATATATTAATTTAATTACTTATATTTATATGCTTCCATATAAACGTATAATAAATATCAATATAATAAACCCTCGACAGCTTAGATAAAGAAATTATTTATAAAAGAAAGATTTTTATACATTTTTCTTAATTTAGATGTACAGCATCCTCAAAGGTTGTGGAACAAGAATAGTGTAAATATTGCCCAAAAATCTCAAAGTAATCGATGTACATACATAAAAAAAAAATACTAATCGAATTGATAACCTCCTCCTTTTGGAAGTCGGTTAAAAATTACGCATAATGTAATTTTATTCGTTGTTCGTATTTTAATTTGGTGACAAAAACTGACCGCCCAGCTTATTAAGTATAGGCTTTTGACACCATGTGCAACAAACAAAGCATATACAAATTATAACTAAAAATTGTGTTTTGTAACAAGACTACTCGCATATGTGAGTTTTTTGAGTGTTTTACTTACATGAAACGTTTCAATGGTTTAGCGTAGTTTTTGAGTATGGAAATAGTAATATAGGACGTAGAGTGATTGAGGCTACTTTTCTAGCAGTTCCAGTGCGATATTACCAACGTGAGTGATTATTTACGAGCAAGCCCTTAATGAGATTAATCATTAAGTATCTTTAAGTTTGCTATCGATGAGAAATCCGAACGCGGGCTTTTTTATTAAATTCTATATTACTTGCCTAATTTTCATTTTAATCGCCTGATTATCTCAAAAATGAAGTGACATCACTCGTCATCTATTTCCATTTTAAAGTATTATTATAATTATTAAAGCTATTTTATATAATATATTATAATATATAAGGAATATATGTCTATCAATTTGTAACAGAAAACCGAAAGAAAGGATTTTGTCCATAAGAAAATGTTAATTTTGCAGCGACCATATAAATAATGAAGAAACACTTTTGTATAGATTACGTCAGATAACGTTTTTATAATTTGGTGTGATATTTTGATTATGACGACACGTTTGGCTCAGTTTGTAGTGACCCTACTTGCTGTGTCAGTGGTCGCGGGTTCGAGTCCCGCTGGGGGCATTCATTTGTGTGATGAGCACGAATATTTGTAGTCAAGTCATGGGTGTTTATATTTATAATATGTATGTATTTAAAATTATATATGTGTAGTGTATCAACTATCTGGTATCCATAACACAAGCCTCATAGCTTACCATGGATCTATACGGTGCTGTGTGTTAATGTCCCATCATATTTATTTATTTTAAAACTTAGGTTTATTTTATTTGGTTGCCAACCCACAGTCGGTAACATAATCCCGCTTTCTATGGATCCCCCATACAAAGCGGGTTTCTTAGAACGAAAAATGAGAGAGTAATTTTCAATCAATTTTAATTAAATTTACTAATTAAAATAAAAGTAAACTATATTTTTAACCATTACCGTTATAATAAAATATCAAAATTATTAAATATCCAACATTTTTTATTTAACACTCTACACTCGCTTTACGTCAGTAATTATTATTATTTACCGGTTTATGTTTTTTTTTCGAATATACGTAATTATAAGTACCTAATCATTATATAGATAGATATATAATAGATATACATATAATAAAATGCAACAAATCTCATTGTAATGTATGTATTACGAATACCTACTCCTTTCGATGTCGGTCAAAAATCATATATAAATTAACTCCAGCGCATCAGTTTTAGTTATAAATTCCATATTAGCTTAGAGAAATTATTTCGCAATGTCTGGACGGTTTTACGATCGTTTATATCATATTGAATGGCATACTAAAACAATATTTTATTATTTTAAGTCTAAGAGATGTAATATATTTCTTTTATAGGATTGCGTATCTATATATATAAAAATGTATCCCTTTGTCACGCTATCACACGTGAACGGCTGGACCGATTTTACTAATTATTTTTTTGTTGTGTTTGTTATTGTCAGGAGAAGGTTCTTACATTAAAAAAAATTAAGAAAATTGCGCAGAAACTTAGAAAATGAGGATGAAAGTTTGTATTGGGAAGCGAGCTAGGGACGAACCCAAGCGAAGCGAGGGTGAGTCGCCAGTATTTAATAAAAATAAACTTTTATAGCGTAACTTCCTTGTTTGTTTGTTTTTAGATTTGACTTAGATTCGTAGGTATATCGTAAAATCCTAATTTATGAATCAATTATCTATTTTAAAGCTATTAACGAAGAAATTGAATTGAATTGAATTTTATCTATCCGTTGAGCGTTTAGGGAAATAAAAATTAACAAACAGTCTCACAAACTTTCGTTTTTATAATATTAGTGTGATTGTGAAATATCAATAAATCTTTATGATAATTCGAAATTAAAATAAAACCTTCATAACAATGTAGGTGGTTATTTTGGCCAGTCTTGGTCAATGAGTGTAGAAAATATTTGTGGGCGTAGTGTAGGTGAAGTGAACTTTAAAACCACTTTTACTGGATTACTCAATGAATCGCAGGTGGGTATCGATTCTATATAGTTTGCATCGTATCATTTGTCATTTATTGTTATATATATTATTTTATGAACAGACAAACGGCACTCCTAAAAGCCATTGAACAAAGGAAATGGTTTGAATTTTTTTCTGCCGTCATAAAAAAGAAGGACGCAACTTCGTCAAATGAGGCAGTGGTAGCCCAGTGTTAACGTGCTCGCTTTGGAAGCCTAGTGAAGCGGGTTCAAATCCCGGGTTTTAATAATACTCATAGTTGTAGAATCAAGTTATTTTCGAAGTTCACAATACAGTAGGTACTTCCCATTTCAAAGTTTTAACTTTATATAAAGAAGCAAAGAACAATTTAAGGAAAATGTAATAAATTTCGTTCATTCATTGATACTGTGTATGTGATCTCATTCAATACGGAGTCGCAAAATTTATTGGCATGCTGTTTGCCCACATTATAGTGAAGGTAAACCGGAGCGGCTTTAGACTTAGAACAATTTCAATTCTAAACGAAATGATCTGTTTCAACTATCTATTTGAGTCTACTAAATTATTTTATTATAAACTAGCGACTCACCCTCGCTTCGCCTCGGATTCGTCCCTCGACAAAAACAAATCTATCCCACGGGTACCGTACATTTTCCGCGATGATATATAGCCTATAGCCTTCCTCAATTAACGGGCTATCTAATGCAAAAAGATTTTTTCAAATCGGATTAGTAGTTCCTGAGATTAGCGCGTTCAACTAGACAAACAAACAAAAAACCATCAAACAAACTCTTCAGCTTTATAATATTAGTATAGATTAATATATGTATATATTAATATATGCAGAAAATTAGTATGTGCACTTAGAACGATCGAAGCGAGAGCACTTATAGTTTTACATGAAAATAGTTTTAATATAGGTCTTTAATGTATATATTTAATTAAGGATAATCTATACTAATATTATAAAGCTGAAGAGTTTGTTTGTTTGTTTGTTTGTTTGGTTGAACACGATAATCTCAGAAACTACTGATCCGATTTGAAAAATTCTTTTTGCAATAGATAGCCCGTTAACTGAGGAAGGCTATAGGCTACATATCATCCCGGAAAAATGTACGGTTCCCGTGGGATAGATTTTTTTGTCTAGGGACGAACCCGAAGCGAAGCGAGGGGAGTCGCTAGTGGACTATATAATCTTTGGTATTGAACTGTCCACGAAGGCAAGAGTACTTTGAACATTTTTCAGATGTGTGAATATTTACTAACATATATCTACAATTCATTTCTGTGTTGTTTACGTTTAAAAAATATGTTTTCCGAATAAATACAAAAACTAAATTTTACTTAATAAATAGATGAAAAATATATGAAGAAGTAATTATAATTTTGTACACAAGGAAAAAAAGTGTAAATTAAAAGCCGTTAATTTTAAAGTAACACTTATGAAAATTTCAAACAGTCTTTCTGATTAAATATGACGACTATTTTTACTTAAAGTTTTAGGTACATCTTCTGAGGCTGAATAAAGTGGATAATGTGGAACGTGCAGATTCATAAATAAATAACACGAGAAAAGCCGCGGGCAAACGCTGGTATTAGATAAATAAATAGATATTAATATTAGATTTAACAATTTAAAACAAAATTGTTATTTCGGTATAGATTTTTGAATGGCAAGAGTTTTTTTTTATATGAAATAAAAATAACTATTTCCTTTTAATTATAAGTTATTCTATAGAATAATAACACCTTTTAGTATAATATTAACGATTTTTAACACTTTCGTTTTTACTATTGCTATATATAGTTATTTCTTATTACTTCTCATAGTTTTGTGAAAGCGTGACTGTCTGTTATATGTAGATATAACTTCTTAGTTTAAATATGTGGAAAAAGAAAAAAATAAAAGTATAATTATATAAATCCACTAACAACTCACCCTTGCTCCGCTCGGGTTCGTTCCTACTTACGTTTTTACATTTAGTATAGATTTCTCAGAGATGATATATTTTCCTGTAGTAAAAAGTATCCTATATATTGACCTGGATAACCAAATTTCATCAAAATCTGTCCAGTAGTTTTTTCGTGATACATTCCCAGACAGAGAGACAGTCAAAAATCTAAAAACTTATAGATTCCGAGAGAGTGAGACAGATAAGATTTTCCAAAAAATATTTAATGTACAGATTCGACGCAGAATTTTATTATATGTATAGAAGATATCAATATAACCGTTAATAAATCTTTATATTTACTTAAGAAAAACTGACACTGGCACTAAAATCTCATAAAAGAAAAATTAAAATGACGTATAAAGTTTAGGAATTTCAAGTGGACGAGATTTTATACTTTTTATATTTAAATAATTCGCATATTAAAAGTCTCGCTCTATTACGGCACTCTGTGAATTGCTCACATGGACTTAAACAGGTTTTGTGGCGATTTTGTACAAATGTTATTTTAATTCACAACCTCATGTCGAAGGTTACATTTATTTTTGTATTTAACTTTGTGTTACTTTGAATTAATTATAGAGGACTTAAGGTTTTTTATGCGGGTACTTAATAAGGTCTTATCGGCTAACATTGAATACATCAAAGAGTTAAGGGGTAAAAATGTAAAAATTACTTTAGTTTTGCTTTAAAAAAACTATGAGAGCCTTTCGTGTAAACGAAAACGGGGCTCTAGCAATAAGTGTTAATGAACTTACGTTACTATCTACATCGGCATCGAACACAACCTGTGCCAATCTAAGTACGTAACACAGCACAATAGCACTAACGGAACAAAAACTAAAAGAGTTTATAGAAACCAACGGTACCACTGTTCAGATCTGGCATGATTCGATACGTGCGACTCTCGCGGGGGCCGGTCAGGAACTGCCCGCGATTGTTTACGGTCGGCATCGCGTTGTTGTCATAGATGCATTTACTAGATACTGCCTATATCCACTTGTCTCTAAGAAGATTTTAGTTGTTTTATAATTTCTGTATAAGTAAAATTGACACTACTCGTACTAAATTGACTCAGTTGCTTTGAAACTAAGCTTGTCAAATATTTACGAAATGAGAGATGCTATTTGCGGGGTTTAAAAATTCAATAAAATATATCATATCACACCTTTCGTGATAATACCAGATACAAATGGACTTTTTGCTTGAATACTTTCAATTGTACTTATTGTTTTGAATTATTTAAATATTTTTGAAGTTATACTTCTTTTGGCACATTTGGAAAAAAATATGCGAGTAAATTTTTCACGATGCACGCGCACACCGACAGCCAAAAAGCGATGATGAAGTTAGCTGTATTAATTTTACAAATAGAGAGTTGTGACGTACGGGATGAAATCTTTAGCTATTTTTGTTCTGTTACGCCAAAGAAGTATAACTTCATACGTTTTTTTTTAAATTTCTTTTTTAACAAAGCGATTGATATCATGTCGCTTTCAGCTAGGACATTAATAATTATAATGAATATCATATTAGCTTTAAATAATATATGTAGATATTTAATCTGCTTATCTTTTTAAATTTCTCCAAAGTCTGACTTTATCTTCTGTATAAAATAAGCATAACCGTGTTTAATAAACGGCTTGTTAAATGTTACAAAATTAATTTATTTCTAATTAGTAACCTTAATCTCATAGCTATAAGTATATGTTGTTTAAATTATCAAACATATAATTACACCTTAAATACTAAATTAAATCATAATCTATGATAAACAAAGGTAGCGAAGAAGCGGCGCGGGCAGTACATCGGGCATTCCGAGCCAAATCGCCCGCTGGAGAAAGTAAACTCTACTAATATAGAAGCCTCATACTCAAATGGTATACAACTTTAACACTTATTAATATGTAATAGAGAATAAATTTGAATGAAAGCTTTAATTCACAACGTCCTCTAATCTAAAAGCTTACATCAATTTGTCATATCGTTTTAGGCTTTATTACTTAATGGTAAAGTTCAAATTAATTATACGGTCTAATCGACAAAGTCATCTACGGTCAGCAACGCAGGTTGTCGCTATATAAATTATTAACAGGTATTAATAATGGATGGTGCATTGAGTTGAGTGTTGTATTACAAAAACTTAGTGTAAAATTTTGTCTAAAAATACGGGATGAAGTTAAGTTGTATTATAAGTCAGTAACTGAAGTTTTTTATATATACAAAAAAGCTTCATCCATTTGTAAGCTTTTGACTATCCTCAATTTCGAATGTACTTAGTCAATGAAATACCGTCTTATTTTTACGTATAATATAATCATATTATATAGTAAACATACATACATACTCGTATATATATACACAAACAGACGGACAAAAAAGTACTATTGTTTTTTTTTTTAGTTACTACTCTGTTCTCAATAATTTTCTGTTGCAATTATTATAAATATGTATGTTGTTGTTGGGACATTAACACACAGCACCATCTAGTTCCATGGTAAGCTACGAGGCTTGTGTTATATGTAGATACCAGATGATACACTACACATATATAACTTTTAAATACATACACATTATAAATATAAACACCCATGGCTGGTGTACAAACATTTGTGCTCATCATACAAATGAATGCCCCCAGCGGGACTCGAACCCGCGACCGCTGCCACAGCAATTAGAGAGACTACATACTGAGCCAAACGTGTCGTCATATTTGATACTAGCGACTCACCCTCGCTTCGCTCGGGTTCGTCCCTAGGTTACGTTTCACTGCTGAACTGAGCTAAACGTTTATAAGTCAGCCTGTGAGTCGCGAGTAGTGAATAAAAATAGTAATTGCGAGTGTACCTTAGGTGATAGACATATAATATTGCGAACTTCCCTGTATAACTTTTTAAGACCTACAATTTTCTAGTACATTGTTTTGATTTATCTCTTAAGGTTCAGCCAGCGTTAGCCATATAAACTTCTAAGGACGACTCGATAGAACCAGTCATTGCGTTTTCCCGCGGGAACGAAAAATGTGCCTGTAGTAAAAGGTATCCTAAATGTTGACTCGAGTGATAAGCTATCACTATACAAAATTTAATTGAAATCGGTTCAGTACTTTTTGCGTGAAACGCGCACATCGATTTAACTATGTTAGTTTTGCTATAGGTATAGATAAGAATAGGTATTGCGAGTGTACCTTGAGAGATAGACATATACTGTTGTAGATATTTCTGTTGGCCTTTTCAAGATCTACAATTTTTTAGTACATTGTTTTGATGTATGTCTTTAGGTTTAGCCAGCGGAGGGTTCCTAAGGAGGACTCGATAAAACCAGTTATTGCGATTTCCCACGGGAAACAAAGATTTTCCAAAAGTAAAAGTTATCCTAAATGTTGACCCGAGTAATAAGTTATCAGTTCACAAAATTTCGTTGAAATCGGTTCATTACTTTTTGCGTGAAACGCGTACAGACAAACAGACAAACAGACAAAAAGACAAACAGACAAACAGACAAAAAAATTAATAACTATTGTTTTGGGGTCTATATCGTATACATAATACGTTACAGTCATTGTTTTTAAAAAATATTTCATGTACAGATTTCGCTAAGTTACTGCTTTATTATAGTATAGATAACGTACTCGTATAAGAAAACAGTAATATCATTTAATAAAAATAGTTATAGCGAGTGTACTTTAGGAGATAGACATATACCGTTGAGAACTTTTCCGTAGAACTTTTTAAGACCTACAATTTTCTAGTACATTGTTTTGATTTATCTCTTAAGGTTCAGCCAGCGTTAGCCATATAAACTTCTAAGGACGACTCGATAGAACCAGTCATTGCGTTTTCCCGCGGGAACGAAAAATGTGCCTGTAGTAAAAGGTATCCTAAATGTTGACTCGAGTGATAAGCTATCACTATACAAAATTTAATTGAAATCGGTTCAGTACTTTTTGCGTGAAACGCGCACATCGATTTAACTATGTTAGTTTTGCTATAGGTATAGATAAGAATAGGTATTGCGAGTGTACCTTGAGAGATAGACATATACTGTTGTAGATATTTCTGTTGGCCTTTTCAAGATCTACAATTTTTTAGTACATTGTTTTGATGTATGTCTTTAGGTTTAGCCAGCGGAGGGTTCCTAAGGAGGACTCGATAAAACCAGTTATTGCGATTTCCCGCGGGAAACAAAGATTTTCCAAAAGTAAAAGTTATCCTAAATGTTGACCCGAGTAATAAGTTATCAGTTCACAAAATTTCGTTGAAATCGGTTCATTACTTTTTGCGTGAAACGCGTACAGACAAACAGACAAACAGACAAACAGACAAACAGACAAACAGACAAAAAGACAAACAGACAAACAGACAAACAGACAAAAAAATTAATAACTATTGTTTTGGGGTCTATATCGTATACATAATACGTTACAGTCATTGTTTTTAAAAAATATTTCATGTACAGATTTCGCTAAGTTACTGCTTTATTATAGTATAGATAGATAATACACTTGATTACTCGTATTAGCAATAATCAATTTAAAATTTAAATAGCGCAAAATGAATATTCACAAATCAATGTGTATAACGAACTATTTTCATAATGTAGAGTTGCAACGTCTTACTAATTACTCCTTATAATGTTATTCTAGACTAATCTGAAAGGCAAATTTATATATATATATATATATATATATATATATATATATACACATATTTTAATTAATCAGTATCCTGAAGCTTAAATACTCTGACATCTGTATTGTGTTTCTATACTGACATAGTGTTTTTATATTAATTTTATTCTAATAAAGGGATAAGGGCAGCCTTTAAACCTTTTGTAGATAGAAAAGTACTTGAGCTATCCAAATAGTGTCGGAATTTCTAGTGAAATGTTGGATACTTGCCTCACTGCTTTACAGAAGTGCTGTTTCCGAAAATAGGACTCATGCGCTTCTCTACGGGACGGAAGACAGAAGTCCAAAGACGCGTACCGCATCCGCCATTATACTATTCATTAGTTATAGTTTTCCTATGTACTCGCATAACATTACTACTTATTAAAATATAAAACGATATAATTACAACGTACATATAGTGTTCTATTTACATACAAACCTAACCTAAAAATTATAATAATACTAACCTAAGTAGATGCCTTAAGTAACCTTATGCTACTCCAGATCAGTCTATTCGTATACTAAATGTCATCCAAATCCACCCAGCCGATTCGACGTGATGTGTAACAAATACACACATATACTTTCGCATATACATATAATATTAGTCCGATTCTTTTCTGTTAAGCACTTAAATATTATATTATTAACTAGCGACTCGCCCTAGCTTCGCTCGGGTTTGTCCCTAGCTTGGGTATAATAAAATGGATATAGTATGTTATCTTTAAGGGATAGACATATGCTATCGCGGACTTTTTTGTAATCCTTTTTAAGGTGTACAATACTGTAGTACATTATTTTGATCCATCTCGTAGGGCCAGCCAGTAATCAGCCAGCGTTTGCAATGTAAGGGCAAAAAAATGTGTCTATTTACGACATCACATTAGAAACCTCTAAAATTATCAGTGATTCTCTACTATATTATGCATGTATTATACATATAAACCTTCCTCTTGAACCACTCTATTTATTAAAAAAACCGCATCAAAATCTGTTGTGTAGTTTTAAAGATCTAAGCATATATAGGGACAGCGGGAAGCGACTTTGTAGTGTTATGCAATACTATGTAGTGATACACATTTTAAAGTTTATGCCTGACTGTAGCATCATAGGTACAGAACCGGCTTAATAAAAAATTATTATCAGAAGGCTGGTATGGAAAAACAATCTATTTAGTTAAGCGATTAAGGATTTTTATTTTGGGGGTTATTCTATGTACGAATGTATGATTTAACTATTATTTGTTTCAATACACTTCAAAAGACCTACGAAAGACATCAACGATACTATTGTATATTTGTGGAGTTGAATAAATATAAACATTGTAGTAAAATTATTTATTTAAAAACTTACGTATATAAAATTCTATATAGACGCTCTTTATAAAGTATAATATTGTGTTTATATATATTTTTAAAGTAAATAGGCAAAAATCAAAGAATTTACATTTTTTATTAATGTTGGGTTTAGACTGTTCTTTTAACGTTTCTTATTTATTAACAACTTTCAACTAAGTCCAGCTTTGCTATATATTTATAACAGGCGTAATCCATATAAATTTATTTTTTATTATATTATTCATCTATGGTATATATTATTATTATTATGAGATCTTTATTAAATTTTTGGTAAATTGAAAATATATTCTAGTTTCTATAATTGTTATAAATTTTAAACGACTAATTACTTAAATACAAAAATATCTTAATACTAGATAAAAATATCATACACTGGAAAAAACACTTGTTGCCAATAAACTACGCAGGTAAAGCTGTTTGACGTTGCTCCATGTGAGTAGAGTCATGTAGAGGGATGGGCTTATGTTTACTCTTAGGTTCTAAGATGTCTGTACCCCATCTCCACTGAAAAATGTTTCAAATAAATTAATAATTTGTTTAGGACTACAATATTACAGAACAAGTTTATGATATGTTAATAGCTATACCAGTTTTCTAAATATGTTTAACAAGTACAGTACGTAGAGGTGTTTGTGTACTAGCCAAGCCAAGTAATGACAGTAGGGTTTATTGTCATTTGTAATCATGGTATTTTAGATTATCTGTAATAAATGATAATCTATATGTTTATAGTTAAAGCATATTCCTTAACCTTCGAATAAAACGAATATGCTAATCACAAGTCTAAGAAGTTGCTATGAAAATTTATCAGGCGCTATCATTTTTTTTTTTTAATACATAACTTACCACGAGAATAGCAAAAATGAGTCCGACGGAGTACCCAGCAAGCACATCGCTCCAGTGGTGCTTGTAATCTGACACTCTAGACAGAGCAGTGAACCAGCTCAGCATCACTGCTACGAATTGTAGAGAATGGCGCAACCCTCGCGTACCTCGCCAGACCATACGCTTTTCTAAATAGAGCTAGAATTCAATAACATTCTATTTAAATATGTATTTAAAAATTAAATATAAAAGTAAGTTTTTGACAAATGGTATGGAATTATAAAAATGAATTAAATGAGCCCAAACTCTATTGTTTTACTAGCAGCCATTGAAGATATACACCACTCGTTTCGCCGCTTAATAAAATTAACATCGACTTAAAAAAATATTATGACATCGTTACGCGAAGTTATAAAAGCATGCTAAAAATATTTGTTTATGGTCAAATTATTTTTTAAAAAGTATATATTATGTTAAAACTTACAGCCAAGTACAACATAGTGTAGGCAGACCACGCGGCGTGTCCACTAAGGAAGGATATGTGCATATCATGAAATTTATCAGTTTGATCTCCTAAACAGTGGTATTCGTCAGGTTGTATGAACCGCTTTTGCCATTCAGGCAGGTTGCAGTCTATGGATGGTTTGCAGAGCTGGAAGAATAATGTAATTTTTAGATACTATCGACTTAAGCTCTCTTTGCTCAGGCGCGGCCTTAGGTGTCCAACAATACCAGGCCATAGTCTGTCTGTGTAATAAATAAATAATAAATAATAATAATAAATAAATATGTTGGGACATTAACACACAGCGCCATCTATTTCCATGGTAAGCTACGAGGCTTGTGTTATGGATACCAGATAGTTTATACACTACACATATATAACTTTAAATACATACATATTGTAGATATAAACACCCATGAGTGGATTCGTGCTCATCACACAAAAGAATTCCCCAAGCAGGTTTCGAACCCGCGACCACTGGCACAGCAAGTAGGGTTACTACAAACTAAGCCAAACGTGTCGTCAAAATCTTTTCTTTAAAAAGCTATTTCTGCTTAGAAGTAACACATACCAATTTTCGTATTTATAATAGTAGTTTGAGTTCATTGTATTATCAGTTTTAGCAATATTATAAATTAGTTCTTTTTCTTAAAAATTTGCAGTTAACACTCTAGGTTGAACAGTAAAATGGCTGACTACTTTTTATAAAGATACATTTAAAAGTTTTTGTGGGGTGTTTCTTTGCGTAATTTAACTTTACAGCCTGTATATTATATATATATATTATATATATGTATTTGTTAACTTTATGTACTATGTTCGTCCCTAGGTTCGTTTTAACGGTTAGTATAGTTTTCTCAGAGATGAGATATTTGCCTGCAGTAAAAAGTATCCTATATGTTGACCTGGATAACCAACTATCATTATAACAAATTTCATAAAATTTTTGTTCAGAGGATTTCTCATGATGCGTTCCTAGAGAGATAGACAGACCAAAATTCTAAAAACTATAGATTCGACCTCTGCATCGATAATAATGACTATTTCAATACGATTTCCCAAAAAATATTTAATGTACAGATTCGAATTAATTAGAATTTTATTATACATATGTATAGATCATTAATTATTATCTAAGTAGCATTGTTTGGAAACGTTGACAAGATAAGACATTACCACGTTACTAAACATGATAATTTCGTTCATTTAGTTTTTTGTTTAAAAATTTTCGTAAATTATGTAGAAATAGATAAGTTCGCTGATAATTTAATGTATATATTGATAAATAAGCTATAAACTATCGTTGATATATCACGATATTAGGAATCGTTGGGATCATGAACTCCAGTGCAAGCCACCACTGTCACTCTTGCAAATTATCTCTTTATATACCTAGCAAGACTCGCAGCTAGTATAAAACATGTACACCCGTTTACCTGTATTTTAAAACCCCATTCGATTGATTCGGACGAAAAAAAATGTTTAAGAATATATAGCCTATCACACTCGCGTTATCAAAACGAACCTAACTAATCACCAAAATTGGTTAAGCCGTTTAATAATTACGAGAGAACATAGGGTCGGACATACATACAAACATACATATATACAGTTCAAATCAAACACATAACCCTCCTTTGGGCTTCGCCACAGTCGGGTAACTAGTGAGTTATAATAGATGATAATTTGTATTGAGTTTCTGAGCCAGACAGTGACGTGATCATTCCAGCGTATCATATAGTTCACGTGCGATATTTTATCTGCAGTGAAAAGCTAAGGTTTAAGTGAGGGCGAGGTCAGAATTATATATGTATTTGTTGCATATTTCTCACTTACATCAAAAAAGTGTGGTCTCAGTCTGCCAATAACATTTTTAGCGACGTTGGTAGTAAGTTCTACGAAGCAGCAACCAAAAGAGAACGAAGCCAAAGAGCAGTAGAAGCCTCGCACCCACGCTGGTATGCGCATGTTAAAAATTCGCTTGTCGTCGACCTCTTTGCGCAGTAAAACGTATTCGCATACAAGAAACTGAAAAAAAAAAATCATGATTTTATTACTTTACGAAATTAAACAATTAAATTGTGTAATGTACAGAATTCTCTATCATACGAATCTAACTAGTCTCATATTTAATATATATTTAGAGATAAAGATAATGTAAATTACTTTTTATCTATGTGTAAAATATTTTTAATTTTATGTTATTTTAATCGAACTATTATTATATTTTTTGATAATATGTTATAAAAAAAAATCTTAATCTAATATATAAAATTCTCGTGTCACAGTTTTCGTTGCCATACTCCTCCGAAACGGCTTGACCGATTTTGATGAAATTTTTTGTGCTTATCCGTTATCTATGAGAATCGGCCAACATCTATTTTTCATCCCCCTAAATGTTAGGGGTAGTCCACCCCTAAATATTTTTTTTTATTTTTTAGACAAAATTTTTAATTTCTATATTTTTATGATACAACATACAAAAATACATACAATCATCAATTTTCACCCTTCTACGATCAACCCTTATTTTTTAATAGCCATTTTAGTAATTTAATCATTTTTCCTCTCCGGTCGAAAACTGATCAATGGTGATTTAATGCAAGCTAGGGACGAACCCGAGCGAAGCGAGGGTGAGTCGCTAGTTTTTATAATAAAATAATATAATAACATACAATAATAATATAAAAAAATAAATGACAAAATTGATATTCATAAAATTGTGCAAGTTAACGTGTTGCATTCACTCATGTCTAACTACTTTAATTATGATTTTAAATAGCTGTGTGATATATTAATTATAAACTCGATTACATTTTTAAATTCTATATGTTACAGTCAAAAGTATTTTTTAGTCAAAACTACTTTTGACTAAAGAGGTTGGTCAAAAGTAATTTTGACTGCAGGCTAAGGAGGTAAGTAGGTTGAAGGTTACTCGGAAGAACCCTTTCTTTCTTTGTAGGTTATGTTAGGTTAGAACAGTGACCACAGCGCACGAGCCGAGCGAGCGAAGCGAGCGTGCCGCGATAGTGGCCGGCGAGTGCCATAATTTTAAGAGTTTTGACCGATATGCCAGTAAAAACTGCTATTGACCATGGCCTGCAGTCAAAACACCTTTTAACTATTTTTGTCAGTCAAAAGTAGTTTTGACCACGAAAGAGTTCTGACTGTAACATATGTTACACCTATAAGTGTTTTCTATTTAATTTAAAAAATATTTTCTCATTTTTCAAAAATACTTTGTGAAATGAAAGATATAACTTTCACGATTCTTACAAAAATACTATATTGTTTCATCATATCCAATCACTTGAAAATTGTTTCAAGAGATTATATGTTATTAGGTTAGGTTATATGTTATTCAATCCGTGCGTCATAGTTCATTGAAGTTGATAATATTATATGCTTAGAATAATAACGCTTAGCGTTATTATTTTAAGACTAGCGGCTCACCCTCGCTTCGCTCGGGTTCGCCTCTAGATAAACAAAAACAAATCTATCCCACGGGAACCATACATTTTTCCGGAATAAAAAGTAGCCTATTTGTAATTCTGATGTATGAACTATATTATTGTAAAGTTTCATTAAAATCCAATCAGTAGTTTTCGTATACTAAGCTGTATAAATTACTATAGTTTTTTAACTATCGCACGGGAACTCTTTAATTTTCCAGAATGAAAAGTATTTAAGATGTTGACCGGGGATATAAGATACCACCATACAAAATTTAATTTAAAACGGTCCAATAGTTTTGGAGATTAGCCTGTACAAACAGACAAACAAAAAATTTGAAAAAAATCTGGATTTGTTCTATTGCTCTTCTTACATCCCCCTGACTCGGTTTTTAGCATTTTTTTCTATGTACAGACATTCGACCTCTACAGTTTTATTATATGTATAGATTATATGGGTCTTAAGATATTATAATTTATTATATTAATATAAAGAGTATTTATTCTTCTATAGTCTTACTTAATAAAAACACCAATATGTTCATAGCCATTTAGTAACTTTACCCAAAGTTGAATGTTTTAATGAAATACTAAAAATTTTAATAATATTACAAACTTTTTTTTAATGTTACTAACCAAAAGCCATTATTCAGTAACTTCTGCTACCTACCTAAAGTAAATTATTAATTATTATATACTATAATAGAAATAAATACACTTACCGCTATGGTAGGTAGGATCAAGCCGACGATTCTAAGCATGGGTGTGCTGACTGTGTCGGATTTGTATGGAAACATAAGACTTTCGTCTCCGCAAAAGAACCCTCGTTTAAACGGTACCCATATCCTTACAGTTGCGTATATGCCAAATAATACTGCCAAAAATAAAGGATAAATCTAATAAAATGTTTAATAAAGAAGAAATATTAAAAAAGTAAATATTTAGAATTAAAATAAAAGATGCCATAATATTCGCCTTCAAAATCAATACTAGGTGTATGAAACCCTTAAAAATGCTGCGTAAACTTCATTTTTTTAATTAAAAAGTTTTTATTTTCTCAAACATATGGAAATAGATAGAATAAAATAAAATTTTTAAAATGCAAATGGTGCTATTTTGAGTACGAAGTACGTAAAATATTAATGAAAGTAGTTACTTTTTATCAGGAACAGTTTTTACTTATAAAACATTTATAATAATTTGTGTTTTTACCATCGGTTGTATCGGTCAAAAAACTTTAAGCCAGAAATGATAAACTTGTATAAACAATAGCTTTATGTATTAACGCTTAAAATTAATCGTTTTATTAAACTTACTTTTAATTGTCAATGACTTTTAGATATTACGAGTACATTTGTCGAACGAAATGTTATCTTTTGAAGTTTGAATAAGATTTGTCTTAAAAATAAAAATTATGATTTTTTTAATTTAAAAACCCCATTCACAAATGTTTCTGTCATTGCAAATACGGATGGCAATTATAATTAACGAAAAAAAAAAATTACTTACGTCCTGCAATTAAGAAGATGTCCACCAAGACCTTTTTTATAATATGCGTCGACGCTTCTCTCGACATTGTGTCCGTGTGTCACAAAAAAGCTGTCTAACAAATACTGTATGTTCGACGTCTCTAGCCGTATTGAATGAAATACACGCGACAGCTATATATATGAAACTTCGGGTCAAGAGATAAGGGAAGGGAAAATCTAAGCTCGGCTGTCATTATCTTATTGTAAATAGGAAATTGTGTTTATTTATAGTATTTTATCGTATATTTATTTACTTTTATTCTATTATCTATGGGTTTCTCTACTAATATGTTATTATAAATGTGAAAGTAGCTCAGATAGTCTGTTTGTTTCAACGTAAGTTTGTTCTTAACTCATCTAGCCACCAGACTAAAAGTATTTTGAAAAATGATCTAGTTATGTCGAGATCAAAAATATCAATCACACGCAAAGTCGTACGCGCCATACTATTACTCGTATGCATCTTGACTTCCTCTAATGTAAAAGCTTCTATCAATTTGTCATATCGTTTTAAGCTTTATTACTTAATGGTAAAGTTCAAATTAATTACATGACACCATTTGGCACAGCTTATACTCAGGAAGATGCAAATTAAGCTCACGAGAGTAGCTGCGACAGGTCTTTACTTGCAACAGTATATCTCTAAAGTGGAACTCGAGATATCCAAACAGTAGTTAGTATCGAAACACACTTACTCCTTTTGCCACGATGATCGTTATAATATACTAGCGACTCATCCTCGCTTCGCTTCGGGTTCCCGGAAAAATGTACGGGAACCGTACATTTTTCCGGGATGATATATAGCCTTACTCAGTTAGCGGTCTATGTAATGCAAAAAGAAATTTTCAAATCGGATTAGTAGTTTCTGAGATTAGCGCGTTCAACTAAACAAACAAACAAACTCTTCAGCTTTATAATATTAGTATAGATTTAAAAATATATATATATATAATTTTAATACATGTGCAATTTTGTTCACTGATGAAACAAAAAAAAAAACTAACGTCCCTCTATACCTTATAGTAGTCTTGTACTACTTCAGGTCATAGTCTATCCGTGTGCTATGTAAGTTTCATTCAGCCAGCCGATTCAACATGAAGGAGTAATAAACACACATATATAAACGCTCGCATTTCATATTAGTCCGATGTTTTTTTGCTAAGAACAAACCTAAAAAAATCCTTTAAACCCCTTATGCGTTGTGAATAAAGTATTCGGCCGAGTTGTCCTTTATACAAAAATTACAATTATTTGTTACATAAAATTAACAAATTTAACAATATGTGCGAGAAATCTGTTTAGTTAAACGATTGAGGATTTTTATTTTGGGGGTTATTCAATGTAACTTAACTGTTATTCGTTTCAATACACTTTAAAAGTACACTATGTACACAGAACAGGCTTAATAAAAATATACTTTATTATCAGAAGGTTGGTATAGAAAAACAATCTATTTAGTTAAGCGATTAAAGATTTTTATTTTAGGGGTTATTCCATGTATGAATGTGTGATTTAACTATTATTTGTTTCAATACAGTTCAAAAGACCTACGAAAGACATCAACGATAGTTTTGTATATTCGTGGAGTTGAATAAATATAAATATTGTAGTAAAATCATTTATTTAACTCATTAAATCCTAACTTATATACTCACTTACTTATTACAAGATAATATTGATTTATAAGTTAATATATAGCATTCTTTTTTAAAGCTAATACGCAAAAATTAAAGAATTTACTTTTTTTATTAATTTTGAATGTTTTTTATTTATCTATTAACAACTTTCAACTTAAACCAAGTTTCGCTATATATTTATTACAGGCGTAAACCTTATACTCGTACGTATACATTTTAATATTAGTATATAATATATATTATTATTATGAGATCTGTATTAAATTTTTGGTAAATTAAAAAGATATTCTAGTTTACTTAAAGTATTTAAATACAAAAATATCTTAATACTAGATAAAAATATCATATAACACTGGAAAAATCACTTGTTGTCAGTAAACTACGCAGGTAAAGCTGTTTGACGTTGCTCCGTACGAGTAGAGTCATGTAGAGGGATGGGCTTATGTTTACTCTTAGGTTCTAAGATGTCTGTACCCCATCTCCACTGAAAAATGTTTTAAATAAATTAATATTTTTTTTAGGACTACAATATTAAAAAAGAAATTTATGATATGTTATTAGCTATACCAATTTATTAAATATGTTTAACAAGTACAGTACGTAGAGTTGTTTGTGTACTAGCCAAGCCAAGTAATGACAATTATGATTTATTGTCATTTGTAATCATGTTATGTAATGAATTGAAACTATATTCAATTAGGCTTACTACAAGTGCTTTTGAATCGTCAATTTAATGTAAGCGTCAATGTAGTCTGTCCGTGAGGAAGCTACCACCGGCTCGGAAAGCAGTTCTGCTGAGAAGAGCCGGCGAGAAACTCAACAGTTGCTCTTTTAAATTTCGAAATTACATTGAAAAACATTATATTACAGATAACCCGCATATTAGTCAATATATATTAATTCCACACATTTCCATCAACAAGAAACTCATGAACAGTGTAATACGCTTTACTCAATAAAATATTCTTAATTTATTACTTTATATTATCTGTAATAAATTATAATCTATATAGTTATAATTAGAGCATATTCCTTAACATTTGAATAAAAAAATATCTGGGGCAAGTTAAGTTGCTATGAAAATTTATCAGGCGCTATCATTTTTTTTTATGTACATATAACTTACCACGAGAATAGCAAAAGCGAGTCCGAGGGAGTACCCAGCAAGTACATCGCTCCAGTGGTGCTTGTAATCTGACACTCTGGACAGAGCAATGAACCAGCTCACCATCATAGCTGCGAATTGTAGGGAATGGCGCAACCCTCGCGTTCCTCGCCAGATCATACGCTTTTCTAAATAGAGCTAGAATTCAATGACATTCTATTTAATTATGTATTTAAAAAGAAACTATATAAACACGTTTTTGACAAATAGCATGGAATGGAAATCGTAAAAATGAATTAAATGAGTCCAAACTGGAAAGGTTTATTAGTAACCATGGTAGAGTTACACTACCCGTGTCGTGGCTCAATACAAGTACATTAAAGCCGACTTTTTATATAGTTACATGAAGATTAAAAAGTGAGTTAAAATAGATCCATCTTGAATCTTTTCTAGACATTTAAGATCAAGTAAATTTTGAAATAGTATATGCTATATTAAATTATATTTCAACTTACAGCCAAGTATAACATAGCGTAGGCAGACCACGCAGAGTGTCCACTAAGGAAAGACATGTGCATATCAGTAAACTTATCAGTTTGATCTCCTAAACAATGATATTCATGGGGTTGTATATACCGCTTCTGCCATTCAGGCAGGCTGCAATCTATGGAGGGCTTGCAGAGCTGGAAAAATAATGTAATATTTAAATACTAGCGATTTACACTCAGGTGCTCAACGTAGAAGTAACGCGTACAAATTTAAGCATTTATAATAGTAGTATGATTTCATTGTACGAGTATTGTCAGTTTGATGATATAATGAATTGGTTCTTTTTCTAAAAATTTGCATTTTTAATAAAACTATCTTTTCGGATTATTTCGCGGATTTAATTTGATTTTTGGTTCGCAACGTTTCGAATGCTTTACAACAATCATAGTCACGGTAGAGACTAAGGTTTTAGATATCTCAAAGGCGTTATATACTTGTTACAGACAATTCAGCTGTAAAGCATTCGAAACGTCGGGAACCAAAAATCAAAATAAATCCGCGAAATAATCCGAAAAGATAGTTTTATTTAAAATGTCAAATATTCGCGTAAATTTAAGTACCTATTATAAAAATTTGCAGTTAACAGTCTGCGTAGAAGTAATATGGCTGACTACTTTTTATAAAGATACTATTAAACATGTTCGTGGGCTCTCTCGTGGGTAATAATGAGCAATTTAACTGTACCGCTTGTATTATATATTAATGTGATAATTTAATCTCTATCCATATAATAATACGTGAAGCAAAAACTTTGTACGCCTTTTTACGAAAATTGCGCGGACGGAGGAGTATGAGATTCCCACACTTATAGTTTAGAGAAGGAGTGCAGAATGCTAATATTTTTTTAAATTATGCATAAAAAATACATTAAATCAATAAAAAAGACGTTACACACACTACCATGTATTTGACACACACACACACACACACACACATATATATATATATATATATATATATATATATATATATATATATATATGTATACTCTTTTGTTTATTGTTATAGTCTGTGCTCAAATTGAGAATAGGTTAATATTGTAATATACGCAAGACAATAAATATATAACTTAATGAATTATGGTTGATTTTCAACCACGCGGCGATCACTAGTATTGATAAATAAGCTATAAACTATGGTCGATAAATCACTTTATTAGGAATCGTTGGGATTATGAACTCTAGTGTGAATGTGATGAGTGTATCACGAACTCATTGTGAATTATCTCTTTTTAGGCATGCCATTTAACTTACTATAGAAATATGACAATAATTTTTAGAATAAACACTACACTGGTGCTTTGCACATTTGTTATCTTTCTAATAAGAGAAGATAATAAGTGAGTAAGATTGGCTGCCCTGACCGCAACTTTGCCTAAATTAGTAGAATACACCTGATCATTTGTATTCAGTGTCTGGGCCAGACAGTGGCATAATTATCTATTCCAGCGTATCATATGGTTCACGTGGGTTATTTATCTGCAGTGAAAAGCAAAGGCTTAATTGAGGATGAGATCAGAATTATATTTTTTGTATATTTCTCACTTACATCAAAAAAGTGTGGTCTCAGTCTGCCAATAACATTCTTACTGACGTTGATAGCCAATTCTATGAAGCAACAACCAAAAGAGAACGAAGCCAAAGAGCAGTAGAAGCCTCGCACCCACGCTGGTATGCACATGTTAAAAATTTGCTTGTCGTCAACCTTTTTGCGCAGTAAAACGAATTCACATACAAGAAACTGAAAAAAAGGGTAAAATGATTAAAAAATTAAAGAAAAAAACCTAAATATTCATCATTTTTTTACTTTACAAAGAAATAAAATTGCATAATCTCTTTTAAGTGAGTCCAATCTCTCTTTCAAGTGGGTCCAACTCGTCTTTGGTTATTCTCAACCGACTTCAAAAAGAGCAGGTTCTCAATTCGGCTGTATGTATTATATATTTTTTTATGTTTGCTACATCAGAACTCCGTCATTTATTAACCGATTTGGACAATTTTTGTTTTGTTTGAACGTGTATACTTTCAATTTGGTCCCATTTAAATTTGAAAAAAAAGGGTGGAAAAATAGCTAATGAACATTTAACCTCCTTCTAATTCATTGTCATATTAACTTGAAACTTTGCAAATGTTTCTATTTCCGTTGATAGTGCAGTGGTTCGGTATCGTCGACCTGATTTGATGGTGAGACCAGAAGGTGGATAGGTGGAACTCTTCAACGGCTAATAGTAGATACTTTGAGGTTGGGCTTATTTTGTTTGATTTGACAAGTCCAATACGTTAGAATTGGATTTCAGAGCCGTATTTTTTAGTGTTACTAATAAAAGCAAATTTTATTTTGCTAGCCCTCATATAAAAATTGGCATCAAAATGACATAAACGGCTTAAGCGAATATTTTATTAAAATACTTTTTTTACTTTGCTACTACTATGTCTACACTAAAAAGGAAAAAATAAAAACTTTTAAAAAAAATAATAAAAATTGACTTCAAAAACAAAAAAATCACCAAAAAGTAAATAATAACTGATTTTCATTTACTATAGCTACCTAATCAGATATTTTCGAAGTCGCTGCCAGCCGAAACCGAGCGAAGCGAGGGTGAGTCGCTAGTATTATACCTATAAACTAACACGTCTTTTTAAATGCTACTAATAAAAAGTCATTATTTCGCAACCCCTGCTACCTAATTAGAGTAAATAATTATATATCATAATAGAAATGTATACACTTACCGTTGTGATAGGTAGCACCAAGCTGACGAGTCTAAGCATGGGTGTGCTGACTGTGTCGGGTTTGTATGGGAACATGAGACTTTCGTCCCCGCAAAAGAACCCTCGTTCAAACGGTGCCCAAATCCATACAGTTGTGTATATGCAAAATGTTACTGCCAAAAAAGGAGAATAAATCTAATAAAATGTTTAATAAAATAGATATATTAAAAAAGTAGATAGATTAGAAACGATATTTATTAAATGATAGAAGAAATTAAAGGAGTCATTCCATTATATTTTGTACTAGCGACTTACCCTCGCTTCGCTTCGGGTTCGTCCCTAGTCAAAAAAACCTATCCCACGGGAACCGTATATTTTTCTGGGATGGTATATAACCTATAACCTTCCTAAGTTAAAGGGCTATCCGATGCAAAAAGAATTTTTTAAATCGTATTAGTAGTTCTAGAGATTAGCGCGTTCAACCAAACAGACAAACAAACAAACTCTTCAGCTTTATAATATTAAGTATAGATATACGTTTTTAAAATCGATACTATCTCTATGAAACCCTTAAATAATGCTACGATTTCAATTTTTAAATTAAACAGGTTTTTTTTTTTATTAAATATAGATATAAGAAAAAGTCGCAAGTTCTTATTACTTTTATTTTAGTTTCATCAGTCTGGGTCTATGTAATGGAATCTTGCAAGCAAAATTTGACCCACTTTCCAGTTACGATTGAGCTGAAATTTGGCACTAGTTTGGTTCCCGATACAATGCACGACTACCTAAATGCCGCCAATTTTAATCCAATATGGCGAAAGTTACAAAATGGCGATTTATCCTTTCCATAGTGACCCTTATGATATGGGCATCAATTGAAAGGGCTTGATGAGCGAAATACAACAAGCAACGCGACGTCATTGTAAATTCAAAATAGCGGCCACCGTAAAATGGTGAATTATAATTTACACATTAACTCCTTATGATATGGGTATCAAATGATAAGCGAAATATGATGAGTAAAATAACGTCATTATAAATCCAATATGACGGACGTCGCAAAATGGCGATTTATCATTACAAACTTTTATTTAGTTTCACTTATCCCAGTGCCTATCTGTCTGTCTGTAAACAAATCATGCAAGTTAAATTTGACTAAACGTCATTCTAAATCCAATATGGCGGACTCCCAAAGATGGCGGACTATGTTTTTATGCACCCCCATGATATGGATATCAAATGAAAGGATTTGCTGAGTATTCAGCGTATTCTTAGGTATAAAATAAAAAATAAAATAAATGAATAGTAAAAAAATATTTTTAAAAACAAGATTTTATTTAAATGCTCTAAAAAGAAGAAAATAAACTTTAAAGTAAATCAAACATATCAATTTATTACATTCCACAATTTATATGATATATAAGTTTGTCGCGAGATTTACCTATTTTAAAGATTATAGTCTTCATTATAGTCTAAAAATACGAAATTATTTGTTTACTCAAGTTTCAACATCTGTGGTATCGGTCAAGAAACTTTAAACCAGAAAAGTCAAACTTGTGTAAACAATAGCTTATATATAGCACATAAGCCAACGCTAAAAATGACAATACCAGAATGATAAATCGTTTTAATAACGTTTTAACGTTTAATATAGATTTCTCAGAGATTAAATAGTTTCCCGCTATAAAAATTTTCCTATTTGTTGGCCTGGATAACTAGCTATAATCATACCAAATTTCATCAAAATCTGTCCAGTGGTTTTCTCGTGATGCGTTCCCAGACAGACAGACAGACAGACAGATAAATATTAAAAACTATAGATTCGGCCTCTGTATCGATAATAATGACTAATAAAATAAGATTTTCCAGAAAATATTTAATGTACAGATTCGACTCAGAATTTTATTATATGTATAGGCTTAGTTTTTAGCTGTCAATGACTTTTAAATAAATGTAAAACAAAATACTATAAGATTGAATGAAATTTGTCTTAAAAATATAAATTAAATTATTTTTTTTTTTGAAAAAAAGAACGGTCATAAATATTTTTGTCTATACAAAAACGGATTGCATTAATAATTAATGAAAAAAAAAATACTTACGTAATGCAAGTAAGAAGATGTCCACCACAAACTTTTTTATAATATGCATCGACCCTTCTCTCGTCATTGTGTCCGTGTGTCACAAAAAAGCTGTCTAACAAATACTGTATGTGTTCAACGTCTCTAGCTGTATTGAATGAAATACACGCGACAGCTATATATATGAAACTTCGGGTCAAGAGATAAGGGAAAGGAAAATCTAAGCTCGGTTGTCATTATCTTATTATAAATAGGAAATTGTGTTTATTTATTGCATTTAATCGTATATTTATTGCACCCTGTTGATTTATAGATAAGTTTCTTATTTTTTTATTCTATTATCTATAGGTTTCCATACTAATATCAATTACTATAAATATGAAAGAAGCCCTGACAGTCTGTTTGTTACCTTTTCACTTGATAAGATCATATGTAGATTGCATCATGGGAACGGACATAGAATACAATTTATTCCCGCTGCGTACGATACGAAATATAAATATATATATATATATATATATATATATATATATATATATATATATATTATTTCAGATCTATTATGATATACTCAAAGATTGGACTGGACTGAGAAATACTCTCATGAAACTGACCACTCTTTAGAAAGAGAGAAAGCGACAGTGCGGCTAATACTTGTCTTATTATTCCAATTTGAATTTATAAATTGAAAAAATGTAAATAATATAACACAGAGTGATGGCAAAAAAAATGTTTTAAATATCTATCTTCATAAATCGTATTTCAATGAATACATAAGACTTCTGGCCGCACATTCGTTTCGTCTCTGTCGAGCCTTTCCACCATTTTTAGCTGACGGCTGGCAAAAAAATAGTCCACTCTCTGTCTATGGATATAATATACGCATATTAAAAGTTTTTATGAAAAATGACGTGTATCTGACCATTTTCTTGAAACTTTATTATTACACATTACAGTATTAACGTGTGGCTTACCCTTGCTCTGCTCGGGTCTTTACAAATATCATTATACCAGTACATTGTTTTTGCAAAATGTTTCTAAGTTCTAGCTTGTATCTTTCCTAGATAATCACTCTTTCTATTCGAGAAAACACTATAAAAATCCGTGTAGTATTTTTTGTTATTAGCCAGAAGAACACAAACTCAACTGTAATCTATACTAATATTAAAAAGCTGAAAAGTTAGTTTGTTTATTTGTTTGGTTGAACGCGCTAATCACAGGAACTACTAATCCATTTGAAAAATTCTTTTTGCATTAGATAGCCCGTTAACTGAGGAAGGCTATAGGCTATATATTATCCTGGAAAAATGTACGGTTCCCGTGGGATAGATTTATTTTTGTCTAGGGACAAACCCGAGGCGAAGCGAGGGTAAGTCGCTAGTTAATTCATAATACGAGTATGTAGTAATGCTCATTTATTGTTTAATGAACACAAATAGTAAAAATGACGAAACATTATTTGGGTTAATTTTTCTATGTCGAAATTATAAGTAAGATATTTTTTCTTATTTGTTTTGTTTTACTCAGGTATTATCTAGAAATCTCATATAAAAATCATTGTAAAAATAATTATTTCCGATCTAGATTTTGCCGCGGCGTTGCTTGTATAGAAATCAGGGGTGGTTTAAGTGTGAAAAGATGACAAACAGACATTATTATTTTCACCTTAATAACATTATTATGGATTTCCATATGACAATTAATTAAAAAATAATTTTGAAAAAAACCTTTGCGCATTTACTGAGCCGTAAAAGCTTATGTCTTTTACTCAGCTCGCTATGAATAATGTGTGTAATAGACTAATAGGTAAGAAAATCCATTACTCCGTTATCGACTTTCATTAACTTTCTTAGACGTTTTAGTCTTAAGCTTAATTAGTATGGTCGATATCTCGTATTTATCTTGTGCGGATATCAGTTTATAGCATCATAATACTAGGTCATCCACCTAGTAACATGATGCCATTATTATTGAAAGGTGAATCAAGGAAAGGGTTCGTAAATTTTGAAAAACGACGACATTTATGAAATACTAGCAGAAACCGCGGCTTCGGTTGCGCTAAAACTACAAAAAAACTCTAAAAAGGTAGGATTCATACAAACTTTCATTTTGTATTTTGTCACCAAAGGCGTGAAGATGCGTCATCTAAGCGAAGTAAGCGAAGTCGCTGGTTTTAATATATTTGTCTATAAAATTTTTGTCATTCTGTCTGTTGAAATTAAAGTGTGTGCAAAGTCGCAAACAAAATCTATAGCCGTGTGCAGGAAACGTAATGCGTGGCCAAAGATAATGACGCACAAACATACGCAAAGCTTCATAAGTCAACATATTATGTTTATACATATGAAGGCGAAAACTATTAATGAAGTTAATCACATACATATTATGTTTTATAATATTTTATTTTAAGAAGCAAAACAAAATGTACGTGTTGATTTCAGGTCTTTGGGTCAAAAAACTTTGCGAAACTCTTATAAACAACGGGTTCAATATTTCTTAAAAGTTCATTAGCAATATGTACGCTTAATCAATCGTGTAAAAAGTTAAAAGTAAAATATTTTATTTACAGTTAATTGGTTGTATTACTTATTTTGTTGGTAAATAATTATAATTATTTTAGTATTATAAAGGATAGTTAATTAAAATAGAGAAAAAATCATTGTTACGAAGAGCTTTTTTGACTACAAACACTTGCATTAGAAATATTAGTGCTTTCATAAGACTTCAGCTGCCCTTTATAGGCGATATTTTCCATATCTTTAAATATGAATAAATAAATAAATAAAATAAATATGTTGGGATATTAGCACAAAGCACCATCTATGTAGTTCCATGGTAAGCTACGAGACTTGTATTATGTATACGAGACAGTTGATACACTACACTATATATAACCTTAAATACGTACATATATATTATAAATATAAACACCCATGACTGGAATACAAACATTCGTGCTCATCACACAAATGAATGCTCCTAGCGGGACTCGGACCCGCGACCGCTAGCACAGCAAGTAGGGTCACTACAAATAAATAATAATACAGGAATGCAATTTTTTTAGTATTTTTTTTTAAAATATATCAAGTAAATTGTTTTTTAACAATATTCATTCAATATGATGCCATCGCTCATTTAAAAAATAAATGAAACAAGTATTTTTTTATAAATGAAACAAGTATTTATTTAATTTATTCTTTGAAATATTCATATTTTTTAATTATTTTTGACTATTTATTCACTTCCGCAACAATCGTTTCCGTTACAAAAATCGTAACGCCAATCCTTTTTTTCCCTCTGATGGTGCGCCTAAAGAAGTATTACTTCAATAAGAATGGCACTTTAAAGTAACATAAAAAAGGGAGGAAAAGGAGGGGAGAGCTGTATGATTGTACTTTCTTCTTCTTTTGGAAAGATGGAGTAGAAAAATGTGCAAAAAATCGAGGCATTGGACCTTGCTAAATACTTTAAACCAAAATTATATTTACAGAATATACATAAAATTTTTTTTCAGATTCAGGATATTTTGAGTTACGGTCATTAAAATCAAAGTTTTCCATAATATTTTAACGTAAAAAAAATATGTCGGCGATACGGAACCCTCGATGCGCGAGTCAAAATCATACTCATTCATAATAATACACATTTGAAAGTCGTTACAACCATCAAATTAATACTGTCACAGATTAGATAATACTATATTCTAATAGCGTGAAGCCCTAGAGTTTTTTTATAGTTTTAGCACGAGCGGAGCCGCGGGTTATATTAGTATGTATGTATATAAGTCATTTTATTATATATAATGTGCCTTCTATTCTATGCGACATTGGCGAAGTAAATTGTGCCCAAAGGCACTCCTAGAAGCCACGAAACTAAAGAATAATAATAATAATAAATCTTATCGATCATAGAAGACAATGTACATTTTGCTAAAATTAATACTATGGACAGCTTCTATAACAAATTATTATTATAATACATTCGTTAGATATCGATATAGATATTACTATAAATGTTTAATATTTATGTAGTATATCTCATTTATCTCTTACGTCAACAATGACCATATTTTATCTTATTTTGTACTATTATGACGTTTTTGTGCTTTAGGAAATAATCTTTTAAAAATATTTTGTAAACTTGTACAATTATACTCCTACTACTACTAGTTGTACTAAAACATTGTTATTGTAAAAATAAAAATTTTTTTTTTTTTAAGTAACTCGCTCTCTAATATTTATATCAATAACAAGTGTACATAATATTCACCAACAAATACATACAAAACATTATGAAGGAAAAATGGAAAAAAAAAATTTTTTTTTGAAGTGAAACTTCTTTAGGCGCGTCATGAGAGGGAAAAAAGGGATTGGCGTTACGATTTTTGTAACGGAAACGGTTACAGTGAGCGTTACAGAAGTGAATAAATGGTCAATTAAAAATTATTTACACTATTATATGAATATTTCAAAGAATAAATTAAATAAAAATAGATATGTTTTAGTATCTCTCCTATTCTAATTATTTAGAACATAAATTGAATTTCATAAAAAGTACCGATAACCTTCTGTAGGTTTCTATAGGTACTTTCACTTCTCGCGCATGTACACATTCAAATTCAAATCAAAGATTTTTTTTCTCAGGGAACAGTTTATATTTCCATATGTTTTGTGCGTCAAACTAGTATAGTATTAATATATGACCTGTGGTCAAACATAGTGGATGTCATTGTGTTAATGATTATATGTAATTAAATCATTCTCTATTTAAAGTCAAACGTTGCAAACATAAAAACATGAGATAAAGAGTTTCGATAACAATTACAACACGTGCTCAATTCATTAATTAATTAAATGTACATATATAGATTTATTATTTATAGATAAACATAACAAAATAAATTTAGAAAAAGTACTGCCAGCATAAAAAAATACTGACTAAGTTTTACCTTCGACTTTAAGCACTGATTTTAACTCCTTTTTTATGTTGGGAATTGCATTTACGCATACCATCTGTGGACATACAGGTGATTATGTGGGACTCACCAGCTAGAAAAGCCAGTACTACCCACTAAAACCTAACAAAACCTCCCCCGTCTTAATGAGGCGTCGCAGGATCGCTTACGCACTCAACTACGACGCCTCGACTGCTGAAGCAAACAACAACAACCATGGGGTTGCTCCACAGTCTATTCTGCTACTATTTTACAGTGGAGACATTAAAATTCAAATAAAATAGTACTTATTGTCCTTACTATTGTCGATGAGATAACCATCAAGAGATAAACATATAAAATACGTGTCACTGGCCACCATACAATGGTACCTTATTCACTTATTAGGTGCTTTCTAAAACTTTTGTTGAGGGAGCTCGACCAGATTATTAAATGAAAAATTCGTGTTTATAGTTGATTTTTTTTCATTCTTTCCGGTTTACTTCGTATGTAAGTAAAGTTAAGAAAGGAAGGATCGTTTTTATTTTAGTAACCGACTTCAAAAAAGTACAAATTATTTCATTTGTTTTTATGTTCGAGAATAACATCTATGTTTTCTTTTAGAATTATAGTTAAAAATTTTGTGTTAAGTTCAGCATAGCTGTAAAGTGGTTGTACTTTGTTTCTTTATAATATTATCTGTCTCGTTGATCTAGTGGCTGCGGATCCAGAAGTCCTGGGTCCGAATCCTGGACGAGTCAAGTATGGATATTGGATTTTTCTGACAAAAAATTCTCAGTAACAGCCTGGAATTGAAAATTTGGCAGTGTTACATCCCCGTGCTTGAGAGCATATTAAATTGTCAGTCGAGTGCCAGATATGTTACCGCTTATCGCCCCAAAGAGCTTTAAGACTGAAAGGTATAGAGAGTATACTTGCGTTAGCGTACGCACTTAGGCACTAGGTAGATATGATTGACCACCGAGATTGAAATAGGTCAGGAGGACTTTATGAAATATTGCGTAGCAATTTGTAGGTATATTACGTTTTGACTGCCAAAATACTAAGTCAATCTTGATTAAATTTTGTAAAAAATAGGCTATTTTCTGAAAATGGGTATATCTGTACTTACTTACTATACTTATAACTGCTATACTTATAACTGCCATATTTATAGCTAAGTATCATATTTATAACTTTGTAATAAAAGCTGGTCGATTGCATTTGCTACACATCAATTAAATACAACGCAGATACATCTAAAATCTAAGCAAGTGATAAAATGTTATAAAATTAAATAAGACCTTAATATGATAATTTTATTTAATATTGCATCAGAATGATTACATCCCAGTGTTTTCTTCTATATTCCGCTCAGTGGCGTAACTAGTCCCTTTTTTGGCCCAAAATTTTTGGATCCCAATATAAAAAAATGGAAGTGCCCCTTTTGCCTATTTTGAAAACGAATGTGGTCTACAGATAGAGACAGTTTTCGAACTTCTCACTTCTTTCAAAGTTTCAAACTGCTCTCACGGAAGAACGGGTAAAGTAAAATTTAGTAAAAAAGCTGAGCTTAGAGGAACATTTATCGTTTTATAGAATATAATTTAACAACATGTAGGTACGATCACAATCCTCGTGGTCCTCGTACAAAATAATATGTGGAAATTTAGTAAACTTTTTTTCTTTCTTCTCCTTGTTTTTTTTCTTTTAACATCTATGAGGGTCGTCCTCGAAACATTTTCAAATCAAAAAATCGTATGGGGCCCGCTAGGGCATCCTTATATCCATGCGACTGCATTGGTTGCATTGGTATAGCTACGCCATTGACATAATATCTTTTTACAAAATTCGATTCTTTAATAATGTTTCGTGTTTCGACAGCAGCAGCACGATGAAGAAATCGTTTTTTCTTGATTTGATCGAAGGAAATTGGTCCCATAAATGAATAAAATGTAGAGGATAATCGATGAAATTATTAAAAAAAAGCACAAAATTGAAATAAATAGTACTTTTAAGGACTTGATAGCTTTCAGGGTTTGTTTATAACATAATATAATGTATAAGTAATCAATTTAATCATATATTTTTTATCCCATTTTGCACTTACATATTTACCCGACTTGTCATATATTCGAGGTCATTTGATAGTATTAGTGTCAAATGTAATATCTACTTAGTGCTTATACTTATCACTAAGTTATTTTTATTTCGTTATCAAATGAGTTTTGGGCGTGTCACTAAGTTACGATAAGAGCAGATGAATTTAAAATGTTGGTCATAATATGTTATATTGATTTTTTTTAAATCGAAAATATGTCACACGATATCTTCTTCAGTCGATTAAATAACGTTTTCTGAGTATTCTGTTAAAAAAACATTTTTAAAAACAAGCTTTTACTTAAATGCTCTAAAAAGAAGAAAATAAACTTTAAATTAAGTCAAACCCATCAATTACATTACACATTTTATTATGATATAAAAGCTGATCGCGTTTACCTATTTCATAAAAAACATACAATATTTTTTTAGAATTACTTATATCAAGATCAAGTTACATATTGTATTCTTATTTATCTACACAGGTAAATCTCGCGTCAATAAACTAAACAATGCAAGTTAAATAAAAGCTTGTAAAAAGGATTAGGTACTTGTCAACGGTCGATTCATGTATGTTAATAAAATTTTCCACTTCTAAGAAAAGAATTTATTGTTTTAGTTCAAAATTCATATTATATATACAGACGGACAATATTTAATTTATCTGTTCTATGTATATCACAAACGCTTTAGACTTTGAAGCAGATTTATCTATTTAACTTTTCTTCATGTATCAAAGTTCAAATAGCGCATCTAAAGTCAAAGTATATGTTTCCTCCCATTCAAAAATAGGTCAAAACACTTTATATTTATTATAGTTATAACTAATGTATGTTATTACTAATTAATATACTGATTGATAATGATAAGAATGTTACTATGTAATAACTGTGGTTATATGCGATTTATAAGCCCTCTACGAGTATGTCACATGTAGAGAAACGTACTAAAATTAATTAATACTAAATTAAAATTAATAAACTTGAAATGTTTAAAATTAAAATAAACAAATATTGTAAGGTACTTTGGTGCCAATTTTCAAGTTTTTTGAATTCCTTTTGTTATTTTTTGGGTAGGCTGTCTGTAACAACTATATAATACCTTTGAGATGTCTAACACCTTAGTCTCTCCCGTGACCATGATTGTTGTAAAGCGATCGAAACGTCGAGAACCAAAAATTAAAATAAATCTGAAAAATCCGAAAAGATAGTTTTATTTAAAATGTTAACATTATTATTTCTTTTGCTCCATAAGAACGCGTCGAGGATACGTTAAAAATATTCGATAAAAGCCCTCAATTATATGTTAAGTCTTCGGAGTATATAGTGAATATTTACAGATCTTTTATCAGTGATATCCGATGGCCAGCTTCAGCTGCTGGCGACCTCAATTGGGTTAAGCCAGGGCCACTATACATACCTACCACATATTATGAACGCCTAAAACTAATAAAAGTGCTGCTTCATTTAAAGATTATTTTTTTAGTTTTCAATACAAATATAGGTTACGGGCGACGTTACTTATTTTCTAACTTTACAGGGGAATTCCAGTGTGCAGCCATAAGATAATTAAGTAATACATGTCTTATGCGTATTAGTTTGCACCTAATTTTGGGTGTAAAATTTACTTTGTCATAGCTTTATAACTCTATAAAGCTATGCCATCTTACTAAAATTATAAATGATAAAGTTTAGATGTTTGGATGGATGTTTGTTACTCAATCACGGCTGAAGGGATCTGGTTGAAATTTGGCACACAGATAGATTATAGTCTGGAATAACACATAGACTACAAAAGTAGGATAAAAATAGGAGATACAAAAGTAGGAGGAGGATAAAAATATCCTGGAAAAATGTACAGTTCCCGTGGGATAGATTTGTTTTTGTTTTTTTAAGAGGCGAACCCAAGCGAAGCGAGGGTGAGCTGCTAGTAGCTACTTAACTGTATAAAATTACTATATGAGTTATAAAAACTTAAATGAATATTGGGCATCTTAATGAGACTATCCGTTGTTTTAAGTTTAATGGTATGGGAAACCACAACACCACAATACAACCACAACCTGTGATATATCAGGGGAACACCAGGTTGCTTTTGGGATATAAAATTCACTAATTCGCTTTTGTCAGGGGTCACTAGACCAAGGTGGCATTTAAAATAACCAAAACAGTAATTAATTATGCTTAAGTGGCTTATCGCGTAGTAACAGAATACTGTTACATCATTTCTTAATATCATAAATAAGGTATTTTTTCCGCATAACATTTTGTTTTATGTAGACCGGGAAAAACTTAATTGTAAGATTGCAATCATTGACCTTATGCGGGCATCATAAATATAACTTATATATATTTGTTATGTAAATAGCTAATGTTAATTGCTGATTACTAAATAGTACCTAAGCTAAAATATCAAAGATAATACACGCAAAAAATATAAAAAAAAAATACAAAAAAAATCGATTACATAAATTGTTTTTTTTTTGTATAGTGATATAAAAGTGTCATCATAATAAGATTTGAATGTATGGATGCGTATTCCTATCGTTTCTTTTTCACGCTGTAACAAATACAACAAATTCAAATAAAATTTGGAATGTAATGCCTTGTATTATGGATTATACATAGGTAACAATAATATAAGGTACTAGGTTCTTTAATCGGTACCTATATTGTTACAATAACAAAATAATTTTTATTCCCTGATACGTCACTGCTATCGCTGACAATCACTTTGAGTTGCCATTAAACTTTTGATCATTATAGGGATAGTGTCAGCCAATGAGAAGCAAGGGGGTGTTGATATATCGTTTCCGTTTGATATATTTTACATAATCCCTAAGCATTGGTCAGATAAATCAAAAAATAATCTTGTTAAGCCAAGAGAGATACGGGGAGATGGCCCACCTTGGTGGGCGGTGTGCCATGCGGTTTGCTTCTGATACTTCTCTGAAAGAAGAGAGGACCGTGGCTACCACATGCTTGCTGTCGTCTACTTCAGTAGACCTACCGCGCGTCGAGGCGTCGTGGTTGAGAACGTAAGCGATCCTGCAACGCCCTATTAAGACAGGGGAGGTTCTGTTGGGTTTTAGTGGGTAGTACTGCCTTTTCTAGTCGGCGAGTCCTACATAACCACTTGTATGAACGTTCCCAAAATTAAAAAAAGGCTTTCTTTCATAAAAAAAGGCTTTCTATGAATGCGAGGTATCAAGTCATAGTCTGCTGGCTAAATATAAATTTTTACGGATGATTAATGCTTGATATTTCTCATGTCATTCTAGAACCAGTTAAGTTCTATAAGTTATGCAGGTTTAATTACGAAGTTATCCTTTATTCCATCAATAACATAAATGGGAGCCAAGTTAAATATTAAGAATATACGTGTTGTCGACTTCGCCGACAAAAGATATGAGATCTACATGGGTGCCAAGTTCTGTAGATAATCTTGATTCATAAGAATATACCACATCTATTATATACATAAAATGCTTTGTCCTGACTGACTGATCGATCAACGCACAGCCTAAACCGCTGGTCGTAGAAACGTGAAATTTAGAGAACATATTCCTTATACAATGTAGGCATCCGCTAAGAAAGGATTTTTTGAAATTCATCCCTTAAGGGGGTAAAATAGGGGATAAAAGATTGTATGAAACTCTGTTATTCTTAACGCGAAATGCACGATAAGTGGTATTTAGCTTTAAGATGAAAAATAAGAAATATATGTATTAGATTTTTTTCGAAATTCATCCTTTAAAAGGGTAAAAAGGGGTGATGAACTTTATATAGGCAAACAATTATTTATGATCAGAATTACTTGAAACTTAGTATTATTGCTCTTCAATACAATTAAATAAATACGTATTTTAGCATTTTTTGAAATTCATCCCATAAGGCTATCAAATAGGGGATGAAAGTTTGTATGAAACTCTGTAATTGATGCACGGAAAATGGTATTTAACTTTAAAATGAAAACTAAAATAATACAAATATCTTTTTTTTTTTGAAATTGATCCCTTAAAAGGATAAAAGGGGGTTGTGCTGTTTATATAAGGAAAAAAATCTTTATGATCAGAATTACTTGAAATTTGGAATTATTGCTCTTCAATATAGTTAAATAAATATGTATTGTAGTTTTTTTTTTTAATTCAGCCCCTAAGTGGGTAAAACTGGGCGGTGAAGTTTGAGTTGTTGAATATATTTAAATAGAGTAAGTAACATGGCTCAAGTGTGGGATATAAAGTAGAGTAAATTTATTTAAAGAATATACGCTTAACATCTTATACATATTTTTGCAAGTAATAAAGTATGTATTGCGAAAAAGTTTATGTTTTTCACAGTTTGATCGCGGGCGAAGCCGCGGGTTCTGCTAGTCTATACTATAATAAAGCAGTAACTTAGCGAAATCTGTACATGCAATATTTTTTAAAAACAATGAATGTAACGTATTATGTATACAATATAGACCCCAAAACAATAGTTATTAAAATTTTTGTCTGTTTGTCTGTTTGTCTGTTTGTCTGTTTGTCTGTATGTCTGTTTGTGTGTGCGCGTTTCACGCAAAAAGTAATGAACCGATTACTACGAAATTTGGTGAAGTGATAAATTATTACCCGGGTCAACATTTAAGATACCTTTTATTTCAGAAAAATCTTTCTTTCCTACGGGAAATCGCAATAACTGATTTTATCGAGTCCTCCTTATAAACCTTCCGCTGGCTAAACCTTAACATATACATCGAAACAATGTACTGAAAAATTGTAAGTCTTGAAAAGGTCAACAGAAAAATCTGCAACAGTATATGTCTATCTCTTAAGGTACACTCGCAATATCTATTCTTATCTATACCTATAATGAAGCTGACTTAGTCAAATCGATGTGCGCGTTTCACGCAAAAAGTACTGAATCGAATTTAACTAAATTTTGTATAGTGATAGCTTATCACTCGGTTCAACATTTGGGATACCTTTCACTACAAATACATTTTTCATTCCCGCGGGAAAACGCAATGACTGGTTCTATCGAGTCGTCCTTAGAAATTTATATGGCTAACGCTGGCTGAACCTTAAGAGGTACATCAAAACAATGTACTAGAATATTGTAGGTCTTAAAAAGTTCTACAGAAAAGTTCTCAACAATATATGTCTATCTCCTAAAGTACACTCGCTATAACTATTTTTATTAAATAATATTACTGTTTTGTTATACGTTATCTATACTATAATAAAGCAGTAACTTAGCGAAATCTGTACATGCAATATTTTTTAAAAACAATGAATGTAACGTATTATGTATACAATATAGACCCCAAAACAATAGTTATTAAAATTTTTGTCTGTTTGTCTGTTTGTCTGTTTGTCTGTTTGTCTGTATGTCTGTTTGTGTGTGCGCGTTTCACGCAAAAAGTAATGAACCGATTACTACGAAATTTGGTGAAGTGATAAATTATTACCCGGGTCAACATTTAAGATACCTTTTATTTCAGAAAAATCTTTCTTTCCCACGGGAAATCGCAATAACTGATTTTATCGAGTCCTCCTTATAAACCTTCCGCTGGCTAAACCTTAACATATACATCGAAACAATGTACTGAAAAATTGTAAGTCTTGAAAAGGTCAACAGAAAAATCTGCAACAGTATATGTCTATCTCTTAAGGTACACTCGCAATATCTATTCTTATCTATACCTATAATGAAGCTGACTTAGTCAAATCGATGTGCGCGTTTCACGCAAAAAGTACTGAATCGAATTTAACTAAATTTTGTATAGTGATAGCTTATCACTCGGTTCAACATTTGGGATACCTTTCACTACAAATACATTTTTCATTCCCGCGGGAAAACGCAATGACTGGTTCTATCGAGTCGTCCTTAGAAATTTATATGGCTAACGCTGGCTGAACCTTAAGAGGTACATCAAAACAATGTACTAGAATTAGGGATTGCAATCCGGAAAAACGGATCCGGTAATCCGGCGGATCCGGCACCATTGAACGTTTACCGGATCCGGTACCAATATACCGGATCCGGCGACCGGATACGGTGCTAGCAATTTTTGGCAAAATAATAGAGATGTTGCATGTATAGGCCCTATGCAGAAGAGATTCGACCCTGTTAAAGGCAGACTTTCGAAGCAAGAGTCAATAACGCGGCGTTTATAGCGTTACCGACGCCGCGTTAGTTGACTGGTGTCAGTGACGCCTTGGTGACTTTGGATGGCCACGACAGACGTCCATCATCGTATCGCCTTTGCCACACCCACCACATCTCGACAGCTCTTTGAAAAGTATTTCCGTCAGTGACGCTGCGCTCGAATGTCGTTCCCTACATTTACATAGTGTAAGCGTCAGTGAGGTTGCGACAGGGCGGCAGATTAATGCACTATGAATATGTAGGAAACGACATTCGAGCACAGCGTCACTGACGCCGTGTCAGTGTCGCTGCGACTGTGATGTTAGACCCTAGCGTTACTGCCCCGCTCATGTTCGCAGTGCCGCCGCCGCCCACGTGTATTTTGAGGTATTTTCAATAAAAACTCATAAAATGGCATCTGTTGAAGGGTTTACTGAAAATGATGAAATTTTAATTACACTGGTGTCTCGGCATCCATTGCTTTATAATTTATTTTTTATATTGTTTTATAATTAATAACGTAGAAACCTTCATTATTTCGACTTTTTGATGAAAATTGGATGAGTGGAAGACCCTTTTTACACTGAGATAGTATCGAATTAAAAGGTCATCATCTTCTTTCTCTTCTATAATCAATTCAAGATAATCCATAATGGAATACTTTTATAAGAGCTGTCGAAATGTGGTGGGTGCGGCAAAGGCAATGGAAGTCTGTCGTGGCTATCCAAAGTCACCAAGGCGTCAAAGTTGTTTTTATATATGTTTTATTTTTTATAAACTACCTTTATTAAGTACAATGATACTTGATTAACTTACTAACAGTTCATTTTGAACCGAAAAGCGAAAATCATCCTGATTTAATCAATTCGAATTGGATTCCCATCGATCCGGCCGGATCCGACCGGATCCGGCCGGATCGATGGGAATCCAGTCCGGATCCGGCCGGACTGAAAATGACGCCGGATTGCAATCACTAACTAGAATATTGTAGGTCTTAAAAAGTTCTACAGAAAAGTTCTCAACAATATATGTCTATCTCCTAAAGTACACTCGCTATAACTATTTTTATTAAATAATATTACTGTTTTGTTATACGTTATCTATACTATAATAAAGCAGTAACTTAGCGAAATCTGTACATGCAATATTTTTTAAAAACAATGAATGTAACGTATTATGTATACAATATAGACCCCAAAACAATAGTTATTAAAATTTTTGTCTGTTTGTCTGTTTGTCTGTTTGTCTGTTTGTCTGTATGTCTGTTTGTGTGTGCGCGTTTCACGCAAAAAGTAATGAACCGATTACTACGAAATTTGGTGAAGTGATAAATTATTACCCGGGTCAACATTTAAGATACCTTTTATTTCAGAAAAATCTTTCTTTCCCACGGGAAATCGCAATAACTGATTTTATCGAGTCCTCCTTATAAACCTTCCGCTGGCTAAACCTTAACATATACATCGAAACAATGTACTGAAAAATTGTAAGTCTTGAAAAGGTCAACAGAAAAATCTGCAACAGTATATGTCTATCTCTTAAGGTACACTCGCAATATCTATTCTTATCTATACCTATAATGAAGCTGACTTAGTCAAATCGATGTGCGCGTTTCACGCAAAAAGTACTGAATCGAATTTAACTAAATTTTGTATAGTGATAGCTTATCACTCGGTTCAACATTTGGGATACCTTTCACTACAAATACATTTTTCATTCCCGCGGGAAAACGCAATGACTGGTTCTATCGAGTCGTCCTTAGAAATTTATATGGCTAACGCTGGCTGAACCTTAAGAGGTACATCAAAACAATGTACTAGAATATTGTAGGTCTTAAAAAGTTATACAGGGAAGTTCGCAATATTATTTGTCTATCACCTAAGGTACATTCACAATTACTATTTTTATTCACTATTCACTTCTGGCGACTCACTGACTGACTTATCAATGTTCAGCTCAGTTCAGCAGTAAAACGTACCTAGAGACGAACCCGAGCGAAGCGAGGGTGAGTCGCTAGTACTATAATAAAGCAGTAACTTAGCGAAATCTGTACATGAAATATTTTTTAAAAACAATGACTGTAACGTATTATGTATACGATATAGACCCCAAAACAATAGTTATTAAATTTTTTGTCTGTTTGTCTGTTTGTCTGTACGCGTTTCACGCAAAAAGTACTGAACCGATTTTAACAAAATTTTGTATAGTGATAGTTTATCACTCGGGTCAACATTTAGGATACCTTTTACTACAGGTACATATTTCGTTCCCGCGGGAAAATGCAATGACTGGTTCTATCGAGTCGTCCTTAGAAATTTCTATGGCTAACGCTGGCTGAACCTTAAGAGATACATCAAAATAATGTACTAGAAAATTTTAGGTCTTAAAAAGTTCTACAGAAAAGTTCTCAACAGTATATGTGTATCTCCTAAAGTACACTCGCTATAACTATTTTTATTAAATGATATTACTGTTTTCTTATACGAGTACGTTATCTATACTACAATAAAGCAGTAACTTAGCGAAATCTGTACATCAAATATTTTTTAAAAACAATGACTGTAACGTATTATGTATACGATATAGACCCCAAAACAATCTATACTATAATAAAGCAGTAACTTAGCGAAATCTGTACATGAAATATTTTTTAAAAACAATGACTGTAACGTATTATTTGTACGATATAGACCCCAAAACAATAGTTATTAAATTTTTTGTCTGTTTGTCTGTTTGTCTGTTTGTCTGTACGCGTTTCACGCAAAAAGTACTGAACCGATTTTAACAAAATTTTGTATAGTGATAGTTTATCACTCGGGTCAACATTTAGGATACCTTTTACTACAGGTACATATTTCGTTCCCGCGGGAAAACGCAATGACTGGTTCTATCGAGTCGTCCTTAGAAATTTCTATGGCTAACGCTGGCTGAACCTTAAGAGATACATCAAAACAATGTACTAGAAAATTGTAGGTCTTAAAAAGTTTTACAGAAAAGTTCTCAACAGTATATGTGTATCTCCTAAAGTACACTCGCTATAACTATTTTTATTAAATGATATTACTGTTTTCTTATACGAGTACGTTATCTATACTATAATCACAGTGTACTAAAAAATAACAGTGGGCTATCGCCTTTGATGTTTGAGGAAAAGCCGACACCGCGTAGCGTACTTCGCATTACGCAGGGTTGTTACAGTTTTTTTTGTAATTTGATTAAAATATAATATTATTATTTAGTTATTTATCGAAGTTCTTCATAGCAAAGAATACAAAAAGGCATTTCGCGGAGGCAAATTCAAATAGAGTTTTACAATGTTTCATATAACAATAATAATACGCCTTTTATTTCTTTTATAAAAAATAAAATATAGGTACAATTGGTTTAACAATTATTGGATTTGATTAAATAAATATTTCTATGTAACATTATAATTAATTTAATGAATAACTAGATAATTAGAATGAAATAAATTAAATTATAATAAAAATAAATTAAATCTAGTAAATTATATTACATAACTCAAATTGAATTTAGTTATATATAAATTCATCATTATTTTTAATTTTTTATCAAAGTTAGTTTTATATGATATAATGTAATTAATAAATTTCCAAATCACCTATTATAAATGGGCAACGGACAAATATTTTCGGTTTCTAGATTAACTGGATTTGAAACTTCTGTTATTAAACATAATTATGTAAAAAATCCTCATCCTAATAAATAATTTAAAAAAAAATACATAATATAGCACAGGTAGTATGAACCATTTTAATTGCTTACAAATTAAAATAAACGCGCGACAGCCCTTAAAGTCGTGTCCCGAGCTGCTAACTAATTCGGGCGGCAGAAATGTATGCAGCTCGGGCTCGCCTACCCGCGTCTCACCCCTCACACCCCGCACGATTGCCCTGTCTAGACGGCTTCGTTGGATGACTGTATTGTTTTATAGACTGTGCTATAATAAAGCAGTAACTTAGCGAAATCTGTACATGAAATATTTTTTAAAAACAATGACTGTAACGTATTATGTGTACGATATAGACCCCAAAACAATAGTTATTAAATTTTTTGTCTGTTTGTCTGTTTGTCTGTACGCGTTTCACGCAAAAAGTACTGAACCGATTTTAACAAAATTTTGTATAGTGATAGTTTATCACTCGGGTCAACATTTAGGATACCTTTTACTACAGGTACATATTTCGTTCCAGCGGGAAAATGCAATGACTGGTTCTATCGAGTCGTCCTTAGAAATTTCTATGGCTAACGCTGGCTGAACCTTAAGAGATACATCAAAACAATGTACTAGAAAATTGTAGGTCTTAAAAAGTTCTACAGAAAAGTTCTCAACAGTATATGTCTATCTCCTAAAGTACACTCGCTATAACTATTTTTATTAAATGATATTACTGTTTTCTTATACGAGTACGTTATCTATACTATAATAAAGCAGTAACTTAGCGAAATCTGTACATGAAATATTTTTTAAAAACAATGACTGTAACGTATTATGTGTACGATATAGACCCCAAAACAATAGTTATTAAATTTTTTTTCTGTTTGTCTGTACGCGTTTCACGCAAAAAGTACTGAACCGATTTAAACAAAATTTTGTATAGTGATAGTTTATCACTCGGGTCAACATTTAGGATACCTTTTACTACAGGTACATATTTCGTTCCCGCGGGAAAACGCAATGACTGGTTCTATCGAGTCGTCCTTAGAAATTTCTATGGCTAACGCTGGCTGAACCTTAAGAGATACATCAAAACAATGTACTAGAAAATTGTAGGTCTTAAAAAGTTCTACAGAAAAGTTCTCAACAGTATATGTCTATCTCCTAAAGTACACTCGCTATAACTATTTTTATTAAATGATATTACTGTTTTCTTATACGAGTACGTTATCTATACTATAATAAAGCAGTAACTTAGCGAAATCTGTACATGAAATATTTTTTAAAAACAATGACTGTAACGTATTATGTATACGATATAGACCCCAAAACAATAGTTATTAAATTTTTTGTCTGTTTGTCTGTTTGTCTGTACGCGTTTCACGCAAAAAGTACTGAACCGATTTTAACAAAATTTTGTATAGTGATAGTTTATCACTCGGGTCAACATTTAGGATACCTTTTACAACAGGTACATATTTCGATCCCGCGGGAAAACGCAATGACTGGTTCTATCGAGTCGTCCTTAGAAATTTCTATGGCTAACGCTGGCTGAACCTTAAGAGATACATCAAAACAATGTACTAGAAAATTGTAGGTCTTAAAAAGTTATACAGGGAAGTTCGCAATATTATACGTCTATCAGCTGAGGTACATTCGCAATTACTATTTTTATTCACTACTCGCGACTCATAGACTGACTTATCAACGTTTAGCTCAGTTCAGCAGTAAAACGTAACTAGGGACGAACCCGAGCGAAGCGAGGGTGAGTCGCTAGTTCTAAAATAAATTTAAAAAATCTTTTTCTGCTGCTGTGTAATGTGTAATACAAAAGTATAATTTAAAAGAATTTCTTGTTTTTTGTTCTTCTACAACATTTTTTGCTATTTAAAAATAGAACTTCTTAAATTTGAACAGTCGAATTATTAGCACAGAGGTTAGCAGTAATTATTAACATAGGATAAATTGAAGTTCACATTTTGATGATGATGATAATGATGATGATCATGATCATCTTCTTCACCAATCTTCTCTCTCTCTCTCTCCTCTACCCTCTGCCCCCGTCCCGTCCCCTCCCCTCCCCTCTACCCTCTTCACCCGTCCCCTCCCCTCTCCTCCCGTCCCGTCCCCTCCCCTCCCCTCTACCCTCTCCTCCCGTCCCCTCCCCTCCCCTCTCCTCCCCTCTCCTCCCCTCTCCTTACCTTCCCTTCCCGTCTCGTCTCGTCTCTTCTGTTCCCTTCTCTTCCCTTCTTTTCCCTTCTCTACCCTTCTCTTCATGACACTCCAATTTTATTTATCTGTGTAGATTATTTGCACATGAAAGAATGTGGGAGGCCGGGATATATTTTATTATTGGACATTGTTATTAAAAAACACATTAATACTATGTACAGTTATATTTTACATGTATACAAATCTAACAATACAACGATTTAAGTACAAAAATAATAACATCTAAACTTATAACATAGTGAATACTTTATAGCTGCCCATAGTGAGTTGTAGTCATCATAAAAAGAAAATTGAGTGGTAATAATTTATAAGGTATAAGTAACAATAGCAAATAATAAGAAATAGTACAAGTAAATATTTGAAATAAATAAATAATAGTTTTATATCAAATAACAACATATATTTTTCTAAAAATGTTTTAACTGTCTTTTTTTACTTACAAATGTTTTCTCAAACACTAAAATGTGCCAAATATGGCTTCAAACATAGATTTTCATAATTTAGATCCATTCATCTCTTTCTAAGTAAAGTATTTAGAAGACGACCGAAGGACATTATATTTTTCAGTGACAATTTTATGTTTCATTGTCAATACTTTCTTTTTATGGTTTACTTTTTACGGTCAATTCGACTTAATATATGTTCAATATGTTATAAAATCTATACTAATATTATAAAGCTGAAGAGTTTGTTTGTTTGGTTGAACGCGCCATCTCAGGAACTACTGGATGGAATTGAAAAATTCTTTTTTTTGTGTTGGATAGTCCATTTATCGAGGAAGGCTTTAGGCTATATATTATGGTGTATGTAAAGGTTTTTTTTTTATTTCTTTTGTTTATATGTAACTAAATACTGTTTGTCTTCCAAATAAATAAATAAATAAATTATCCCGAAAAAAGTGTACGGTTCCCGTGGGATAGAGTTGTTTTTGTCTAGAGACGAACCCGAAGAGAAACGAGGGTACACAATATAAAACCCACTAAACAAATTATTGTGAATATATTTTATCAATTTATGCAAATATTTTGTACTTTATTATGTAGTAGACCCACAGGTCTCTAGGGGCCCTTTACATTTATATTTCTAAGTGACATACCACTGAACTCATCTGATGACAGAGTCAAGAAGGATAGTGGATCTCTCTAATTGATATAAGTAAGAATTGAATTTTGGCTCATTTGGTTTGTTTTAACAAACCACACACAACAGTAATTAGGCTTGTTCTTTATTCTTTAAAACTACAATATATTACTTATTTTATTTATGCCTTTTTTAAATATCACTTGCGTATAACTTCACTCATGTCTCTTTCATTTTAGTATTAAACACAAAAAAAATCTTACACGCGAAGGTCAAACTAAACTTTAAATAATATAACATAATATATATTGTATCTATTCTATAGAGCTTTATTGACTTTAAAAATGACACTTTTTAACTTTCAACGTTATTTCGAATTCTTGTCGTCGTGCTTTTAGACTCGGTCATTATTTTATGCGTTACGTTTTTTGTCAGCATTACGTTGGAGCTCAAACTAAACTTTAGAAAATATTACATATAACATAATATATATTGTATCTAGTCTATAGAGCTCTATTGACCTAAAAAAATGACAGTTTTTCAACTACTTTTTCTTAATGCTATCCTCGTTATTTCGAATTCTTGTCGTCATGCTTTTAGACTCGGTCATTATTTTATGCGTTACGTTTTTTGTCAGCATTACGTTGAATGAACTTATTTAATTCATTAGTAAAGTTTAATATACTTATAACTAAATTTAATTTAAATGTCTCCACACACATGATGTAAAAATGAATACTTTTAAAAAATCACTCTTGTCTGTCCGTCTGTCATGTTCCATACACATTTTTGGAATCTAAAGGACGGTAAATGTTTAAATTTTGTACGTTTAGGAATTATGTAAAAGAATAAGAAATTCTAAATTTGGGAGGTACATGTATCTAACTTATTACTTTGGGATTATTTTCGGGACTCGTCTGATACGTCATAAAATAAAACCATTTTCTTACTGTCTACTTAACAATTTAGGTCAAACGACACATAAAAATATTTCTAAGCTGTTATTATGAAAGTTAATTATTAACATTCTTATATGGCTGATACTTTAGTCAGAAATTCGACCCTCTGACCACTACACTATATAGGCAATTTATTAATATAAAAAAAAAATTAACTCTAAAACCTAAAGTTCATTAATTAAACACCCTTTGCTGTTATAAATTTTCTTAGTTTCTTGTTAAGTCGTAAATAATAGTCATACCGTATTAGTTTCTTAGCTCTCTAACTTTTCTCATATACAATGACGAATTGCTCTGCCAAAAGAAATATAAACAAGAATACTGTCACATTAATATTGTTTTTAGGCATTATATTAATAATTACTAGATGCTAACACTGGTCGTGGTAATATTTGAGGTTGTGTGACTTCCCAATCTCCTGGAGGTCCATATTTTTTGGGCTTGAGTATAAAAACAAACTGTAATAGAAGAAAATATATTATTAATAAAATATATAATATTATTACTAAATAATAAAAATATAACTTATTTTTAACGTAATATTTTATCTGACACAAATGTTGTACAGATGTACAAATATTTAAAAAAATACAAACAGTTCATGCAATTGGTTATACTTATAGAAATGAGTCATACTAGAAAAGATCCGCTGATATTTATATAGCCTTTTTATTATATGCATGTAAACACACGGATCAGAATTCAATTTTTTTTAAGTGAAATGAAATTCAAAGGTCCTTATTTTTAAATTTTTTGTTTCTCTGTCTACTTGTCTGTTTGTACGGGTTAATCTCCGAAACTGCCGTACCAATTTAAATGTAATTTTGCATGGTAGTACTTTATATCCCCGGTCAACATTTTAGATACTTCTCATCTCGGAAAATTAAAGAGTTCCCGAGGGATAGTTAAAAACTATAGTAACTTATACAGCTTAGTACTCAAAAACTACTGATTTGATTTTAATGAAACTTTACAACAATATATTTCATACATCAGTATAACAAATAGGTTACTTTTTATCTGAGAAAAATGTACGGTTCCCGTGGAATAGGCTTGTTTTTGTTTTCCTAGAAGCGAACCCGAACGAAGCGAGGGTGAGCCACTAGTAAAGCAGCCAACTAGCTTAATTAGCTGTTCGATTAACAGCCTAGTCTCTTAACTAAACGGCGCTGTTTAACTAGCGGCCCTAGTCTTTGTCATAGATCATAGTCTATCTGTGGACGTACTAAACTTCATTCAAATCTGTCTAGCCGTTTCAGCGAGGAGTAAAAAATATACCCACATACAAATTTTCACATTTATAATAATAGTCCAATTACTATATTTTCTTATAAATAGTTTACCCCCTGGTTTAGTTAACAAAATTGCTAATGACAATATTAAGTTAAAATTTACAAAAAAAAAATGTACTTAATAGGAATACATATTATGTCACTCTAGTAATATATTTAATACCGAATAATGTAGCATTACATAAGCCTCAGTGGTTTTTAATGCTATATTTATTCAAAAAAAAAAAAAAGGCTGCGTGTAACCTTTACGCGCAGTTGAAGTAAAACTTCTTTGGCAAATATCGCAATCAAATTGAAACAAATCAATAATTAAATAAGGCATGCTAGGCATATTGCAATCATATATTTATTTCTTTAAAATCATATATTTATCATAAACGGGAAAAATATAATATTATATATCATTTGTCAGACAATAACAACGGTTACCATGGCAACAATTAGTCATAATAACGTGTAATGTATTCTATCTCATTCTCTCGCCGGCTTAATCCTATATATTTATGTGTTTGTCTCTTTTTCACCGAGTTTCAAATCACAACGATTCTAAAGAAGTTTTACTTCAAAAATGTAAAAGTTTTAATGATAATAAAGGAGAAAATCTATTAATAACAACTTACAACAATAACCGCGTATATCGCCCCAACAGCGAACCCGACGGCAACGTCGCTCCAATGGTGCTTGTGCTCGACCACACGCGTGAGTCCGACATACCATGCCCCCATTAAAACAGCAAACTGCACGCTGTGGCGTAGTAATTTCGAACCCCGCCATTTTCCCTTCACTTGCACGTAGAACTGTTATAAGATATTAATTGTTTAGTAGTAAGTAGTAAGTAACGTGTTTTTGCAGGTATTAAAAATCTGAAAGTATCTATTTGAAATATGTCGGCTTTTCTGTTATCCCACGGGATTCGATTAGATATGTACTAGATCGAATAGATAAGTTCGTGATAAAAGTAGCTTGTCTTTTTTATATTATTTCCATGATTGCTGTAAAGCATTCGAAACGTCGGAAACAAACAATCAAATAAATCCGCAAAAAAATTCGAAAAGATACTTTTATTTAAAATGCTAATTAAAGAATGTTAAAAGACTACTTTAAAACGATATAATTAGTAGTTTTTCTTTACATTTGAAGCCATAACAAAAATGTACGATTGCTCTATGCATTTATTTCCTTATTGTTTATCTGTAAACTTTAACCCGCTATTATTAAATCTTCTATTAGGATTAAGTTCAGTGATAATAATTGAATACTTTCTAGTAGAAAATATATATGTCAAGTAATTATAAGTTGTTATATCCTTCTTTCATCCAACGGATCGAGATGATTTTTGCACAAAGATATTTCATGATTTTAGAGTGATCTAGACTCTATTTCATTCCGGTACATCAAGATGCCATTGAAAAATAGTTACATAAAGACGCAACTTTAGTTAATAAAAAATAAGCTAGGTACACATTTTCTAACCAATAAAGTGCATATTTACTTACAATAAAGAAAATGGCGCTATACATGGCAAAACTTGAGTGAGCGCTGGGGAAGGAAAGCCGCATTTCTTTCAATTCTGCCGCATTGGTGTTCTGGCAAGTAAACGCCTGGATATAACCTAAGGAGTTTAAATTTGAAGATGTGTCCGGGATCGGCCTGCATATCTGGAATGGGTTTTTTAATATTAAGATTTTTTTTTCATTCGTTTTCATCATCATTTTTTTATTGAATACAAGCTTTTATCCAAAGCGGTCAACCGCATAAATGAATAATGCAAAATTATTCCTTGTACATAAATACCGATTGTCAAGGTTCGGTTGCATGGTATAGAAGTTTATGCATTACAACACCTAAGTTCCTAGTGGCGAATTGCCACGATGTTTTCCTAACCGATTCCGGTCACGGTGACCTATCTCATTGAGACTAGTCAACTGCGCAAAAGATATTATAGCGCACAAGTGTACGCGCAGACACAAGTGCACTCTCTATCACTCTCAAATTCTGATGGGTCGATAATTCAACAAGACCGGTGAGATCAGATCGAAAGAATGCTCTACATGCTTTCCGAGGCACGGAAGTGAAACACCGCCAACTTCCTAACTCGACGCTATTACTAAGACTTTATTAGAAAGACTCAATAACTAAACTTGGCCCAACCTGAGACTCGAACCCAGGAACTCTGGAAGTGCCGAAGAACATGCTAGCAACTACACGCCATAAAATTTGCGGTTTCATAAAGTCAGGCTCGGTAGGTTGAGTTTATCGATCCTTATTAGAAACGATAAGAGATTAGTTTATGACATACTAGCGGCTCACCCTCGCTTTGCTCGGGTTCGCCTCTTCTAGACAAAGAAAAACAAACCTATCCTACGGGAACCGTACATTTTTCCTTGATCAAAAATTTACCTATTTGTTATTCTGATGTATGAACTACATATATTATTGTAAAGTTTCCTTAAAATCCAATCAGTAGTTTTTGTGTACTAAGCTGTATAAGTTACTATAATTTTTTAATTATCCCACGGGAACTCTTTAATTTTCCGAGATGAAAATTATCTAAAATATTGACCGGAGATATAAGGTACCACCACGCAAAATTTTATTTAAATCGGTCCAACAGTTTCGGAGATTAGCCCGTACAAACAGACAAACAGACAGAGAAACAAAAAATTGTAAAAAATCTGGATTTGTTCTATTTCTCTTCTTGCATCCCCCTGACACGGTTTTTAGCATTTTTTTTCTAGGTGCAGACATTCGACCTCTACAGTTTTATTATATGTATAGGTGAGTCACATCTATGTTGACAGTTTTTTTCGTATTGTTTTATACATCCACGGCATTTATTTTGCAGTGTTTAATCTTATCGATAAATAATAAATTAACAAGTATTTACTATATAGTAAATATGTATAATATTATTGATATTGTTTTTAGTAATGTAATGTTTCATTGTCAAAGCTAATCACCTAAATAAACTCTACGATTAGCCACATTCCTGGAAGATTTTTTAATAAATATTACCAAATAAAAAAGCGTATCAATCTTTTTTTTTATATTGGGAAATGCATTTACGCGTACGACCCATAGACATACAGGTGGTTATGTGGGAGCCACCAGGAGCAACCCGCATGGTACCCTCAGGTTAAGGTGAACGCACGTTGAGGGGGAGGGGGGGGGGGATAAATCTTCATAACCTACCTTGACAGACTATGACTCTATAGCAACTGAATGACGACACATTAGTTGGTTATCTCTCATTTTCAATTTCAAAACCATTATTAAATAAAGATTTTTAAGAAAACATTTAAATACGGAGAGAAAGGTGTTTTTTATAGTTAATAGCAGTAAACAAGCAAACGATTCACATAAAGATAATCGCTATCGTCACTCATAGACATCTGTAACATAAGAGGAGTTGCGAATGCGTTGCCGGCCTTTAACGGACCTGAAGACAAGTCACAAGACTCTTGAAGAGCCCCATATTATAACACTCAGGGAAAACCTCAGGAGAAAGATCGTTCCACAATTTGCACGTGCGAGGTAAAAATGAACGAGATACACGTACATTTGTAGGATGCAAGCATTTAGGATTTCCAAACTATAGGTAGGTATGTGTGCTTCTTTTCATCGTTCTAATAGTCCGATTAGATGGCAATCTAACCTTAGAACTAGCAGCTTTAGATGCAAGCCGAAGTACGAAAATCTAACACTACCCATTCAACTCAACACCAACTACTGATATTTTAAAGAAAAAAAAAACCGATATCATTTTTAGCTTGATTTCCATTCAATATCTTATGATCTGCAATCGTAAACCCTAGCTTGATACATGAAATTCTTATCTGGACATAATATATTATTGTTTGTTAATATATTATGTTTTATTACTTACATCGAAAAAATACGGTCTAAGCCTTCCAATGACGTATTTCGTAGCGTTAACAGTCAACTGTTGGCAGGCGGCACCAAAAGTGAACACTCCGATAGTTGTGTAACTCTCCCATAACCAACCCGATATAAGAGAGCCTGATAGGAACTTGTCACCGATACCTTTGCCTCGCTTGTCGCGAACTAATTCGACTAGAATTATCTGGAAATAAAAAATAAAAAAATCATAAATTCTGGTTTATGCTTTATTTGTATTCAGCTCTTTTTAACATCTCACTGTTGGGAACGGGCCACCCTGCAATACAAGGGGGATTAGGTCATAGTCCACCACGATGGCCAAGTGCGGGTTGGCGGACTTCACATGTCTTTCGAAAACTTGCTAGGTTCTCTCAGACATGCCGGTTTTCTCACGATGTTTTCCTTCACCGTAAGGCAAGTGGTAATCATGTTAGAAATGATTCGCACATGAAAATATCAAGGTACGAGACCCGGGATTTGAACCAGCTTCACTTGGTTTCTCAAGCGAGTACGTTACCACTGGGCTACCACTGCCTCTGCACTGCTTTATTTATGAATATATAATACCGAAATCCTTAATAGTATTGAGGTTTATGAACATTTTCAATTAAATTTAATTATTTGAGCGCTTTGATCAATTAATGCCACGTACAGTAAAGGAAGCTGGGAGATTATCCGCAAAATGAAATAAGTAAAGGCAATGAAACTACTATTACAAATGCGAAAGACTGTGTGTGTATGTTTATTACTCTTTCACGCTGAAACGTCCAGAAAAAATAACCACACAGACTAATGTTAGTAATAGTATTTGCCAAAAGGTGGCGCTGGCTGTAGGTATATCTACACGTACAATAAGATTCTAACTGAGTCGAATCTGTATATTAAATATTTTTTGGAAAATCTTATTGAAATAGTCATTATTATCGATACAGGGGCCGAATCTATGGTTTTTTGAATTTTTGTCTGTCTGCCCAGAAACGCATTACGAGAAAACTACTGGACGGATTATAATGAAATTTCGTATGATGATAGCTGGTTATCCGGGTCAACATATAGGAGACTTTTTACTGCGGAAAAATATCTCATCTCTAAGAAATCTATACTAAACGTTAAAATGTTAAAACTAGTAGTTCGCTAGTAATATGATAATACTTTATGAGGCTAGTAAATAATATCTTATATATCATGAAAACAAAAGAATAATAAAACGTAGTTTTTATATACATACATATATGATTATTTAGATAAAACTAAAGTGGACTTACTGTAGCAATATTGAAAGCAAATCCGATACCTGCCAGCAGGCCTTCAGATATTGTTTGCTCTTTGAACGGCAGCCTCAAACTCACGTCGGACTCGAAGTAGCCACGTTGGTAGGGTTCCGCAAATAGATGTATCATTAGTATGGGCACTGCCACTGGAAATTTTAAAATTATAATAGTTTAGTATAGTAAATCTTTGGGAAAAATTCCAAAAAAGTCAAATATTTTATATTATTATTTAGTAAATAGTAAAAAATATAACGGTTTTGAGTGGGTATCGTGATTAATAGAATATAAAGCCTATGTATAATCTGAAAAATAATTATTCTATCTGTGTTTTTAATAATATTTATTATGAATATGAAATATTGCTTCAATGAAGTTTTAAATTTAAATAATTTAGATAAATAACGCTTATGCTTATTTTTATGGGTCTGACATTAATAAATCTATACTAATATTATAAAGCTGAAGAGTTTGTTTGTTTGTTTGGTTGAACGCGTTTATCTCAGGAACTACTTATCCGATTTGAAAAATTATTTTTGCATTATATAGCCCGTTAACTGTGGAAGGCTATAGGCTATATATCATCCCGGAAAAATGTACGGTTCCCGTGGGATAGATTTGTTTTTGTCTAGGGACGAACCCGAAGCGAAGCGAGGGCGACTCGCTAGTATACAATATACATAAGATTTTTTTTTTCATTCTGATACTTTCGTGATTTCCGTAGTATATAATACATATGTATAAAAATTATTGAGTAAATTGTAGGGCATTATTACTATAAAGTTTCATTGTAACGAGGCATGTGGTTTTATGTGTTGTATATATTAATCTTAATAAAATAAAGTTAAATAATATGCTCTCATAGATATTATAAAATCTTTGTATATCTACGATTACTACATAAAAACCTAGCCATTTGCATTTTACCTTTAGAAGAGCGATGCTTATTTTCCTTTATATACACTTTTCATCGAATACCTTAAATATAAAAAATATGCATATAGGATTTACTAAGTGGTTTAAAACAGTTTACACTATAATATTTCCTACGCAGTTGGCTAGTTTTAATGATATTGGCCGCCGTGTCGGAAATGTGTCGTGAGGACGTTATTATTCTAATTATTAGTACCTTATTACCTTCTAAAAAACTATTAAAAGTATTATCACAGTAAAGTTTACTGTGGTATTATAGAGGGCTTGGACGAAAACACTATAGCTAATTTTCAGTTAGAGTCATCGTGCTGAATCGACATGCGCTTATATTGTTTAACGAAAAACATTTTATGTAGAGAATAAAAAAAATAAGTTTTCATAATTCATTACATTTTTATTTACAATACTTAACTTATTTAAAATATATGTATTTTGCCAGTAATGAATACTCTTATAGGATTTCTCACTGTGCTATTTAATATTATCCTCAATACTTAATACTACGTCTTATATGTTACATGTTTCTATTAAGAAATTGTTTCTATTAAGCTTCTATAATAGATATTTTATTGTTTATGTCAAAGTTAAAAGGCAAGATAGAGTTCCTTCCATACATTGTTTAGAAACAGATGCGAAATAGTATCTACCTAATACAACATCTCATCAACTTATCATTTCCTTAGTTTTTTGCTTTACATTGTATTATACAATACGGATTTTATTAAATCGTTTTTCTGGCTTACTGCCTGTCAAAGGCATTCATATTGTCAAGTACCTACTAGAAACTTGGTGATTAAAAAGTTACAAATTTAAAAAAATACAAAAATAAATACATATCTATATATGATACATATCATCATGAACGTTCAGGTAGCAGGTTCGACATAGTTCGAACCAAGCTACCTGGAGTCTGTAATGATGAATGTCACTTGCGAGAATAAATACGTGCAGGATTCACGATTTTCACTTACATAAGGAAAAGTAGTAGAAGATGTAGGTACTATTTAAAAAAAGCAACGGAAATTTTAAGCGCCCAAGAGGAAAATAAACTTCTTTTCATCAGAGTAAATTAAGTTAATTTGAAATTAAACAACGTGACATATTAATCTGACTTATAACGTTATTTGTTGAGTCAAGTCTATCTTACTAATATTATAAATGTGAAAGTTTAAATATTTGGATGTTTATTACTCAATCACGCCAAAATGGCTGAATGGATCTGGATGAAATTTGGCACAGAGATAGATTAGAGTCTGGAATAGCATATAGGCTACTTTTTATCCCGGAAAAATGTACGGTTCCTGTTAGAGATATGTTTTTCTAGAAGTGAACCCGAGCGAAGCGAAAGTAAGCCCCTATTTAACAATAAGTTCTTTGGCGAGTGCGACCGAGCTTTTCTCGGCGTAGGCGCTCGTTCAGTAGGTTATCATCCATTGGCGACAATACAAGTATCACACACATTTACAAGACGATGCTAGGTATATGACAATGTCAGCATGAGAGTAGATAGAACCTGGCTCTAATATAATTAATTAGTTATAATAATATAAATATCTAATATAAATAAATAAACTATTATTATTATAAACCTTATCTGAAAATAAATAAATATATACAATAATTGCTCATTTAAAATTATAAAATAAAGTCTATACATACATTTAAGCATTTTTATCGTCAAAAATCATCACTTTGTACGGGAATCGAACTCAAAACCTTTAACTTAGTTTAATAGGCAATCCCAAAGCGACACATGTCATATCGCGACACGAGACAACAGCCATCAACCTTGATTGTTTAATAAATATGACTAGATATGACAGTGATATCTAGATAAATATTGTAAAGTATTTTGTGCCAATTTAACCAATGATTCACTGTTTGCATAATATAAAGGAGAATGAAACAAAAATTTTTCTTAGCAATTAAGGATAAGTTGTGATTACTTTACAACGTTGTAAATGAAATACAAGATAATTTTTTTTTTACAAGATAAATTTACTCAGAGATATTTTACTGGTCATTCACACAGATCTTTAAATATATGAGTAAAAAAGATGCGACAATCTATACAAATGAATAAAATTCGAGTGTCTGTTTGTAAAATTAAAATAATCGCTTTTTATTAAATGCATATGGATGTATACACGATACATATACCAAAACAACATTTTTTCCAATTTTTGTCTGTCTGTCTGTTTGTTTCGGCTAATCTCTGGAACGGCTGGACCGATTTTGATGGGACTTTCACTGGCAGATAGCTGATGTTATAAGGAGTAACTTAGGTTTAGGTTACTTTTATTTTAGAAAAAAAATAGGGTCCCACGAAAAAAAAAAACAAAAAAAAATAAAGTTTGTTTTGGGAAACAACCTTGGGACGAATCCGAGTGAAGCGAAGATGAGTCGCTAGTATGTAATAAGGACACTATCTTCTTGAGATTTGATTTACTTTAGGTAAATTAGACATTTAAATTTCTAGACTGATGAGTAAGTTATATTTCCAATTATTAACTACCTCGGTGGTTTAGTGGCTAGCATATACAGCTGCAGATACGAGTTTGAGTCCCGGGTTGGGCCAAGTTTAATTACTGAATTTTTCTATTAAGATTTTCTCAGTAGTAACCCGGAGTTGAGAAGTTGGCGGTGTTGTAACCCCGTGTCTCGGAGAGCACGTAAAGCCGTCTCGTAAAGTCTCAGCGGTCGTGCTGAAGTATTGTCATATATATATATGACAATACTTCAGCACGACTCGTATTTAGAAATATATATATATATATATATATATATATATATATATATATATATATATATATATATATATATATATATTTCTAAATACGAGTATGCCTACAGAGATTGTCTTGTATTATATTGCGATACGATAGCGATGTGTTATCATTTTGTCAGAAGTAAATGACACATAATTTATTATTCACGTATAAGTAGGTACTATTTCTTAACTGCAGTCTTTGTCTTAAAAACAACAAAAAACAATTTAGAAGCAAATATTTAATAAGAAGTGTATTTTTCATTATGTAGAAACACTTTGCGTAGATGAGTCTATCGTGTTTCGTGATTCTATAGCACAGCGGATCGAGGTTAAACACCAATTTCACGGTGCCTTGCCCCTTCCGTATTGTAAAAGGTTACAACCATTACCGTTACTACTGTTTTTTTTTATTATATTACTTACAATTATACATAATAGTTATTATCAAGTAATATGACTGCAATTATGCATTATACTATGTTCCTTTGTCAAGTTGTTCTCATCTAAGAAGGTGCCTAAGAAGGCAGTCTTTTAACTTGAAAATTTTTTTTTGTTTTATTATGTAGACAATAGAAGGCGTTGATCCACAATGCGTCGTACTATTTTGTTTTTTATACGTAAATATAATAAAAAAAAATATTATACATCATATATATAATGCCATCTATTGATATTTTGTTTATTTTTATTTTTTATTTTTGATGAAACCCCATGCCACTTTTTACAATATTCTAATACTTTATAGGAACTTCTACTCTCGGCCAGAACGTCTGTGTAAAACAACAATAAAAAAAAAAAAATATTTTTACATTTATAATATTTAAAAATATTCTAAGCATTCCTCTTATTAAACTTAGTAGTAGTTTTCGGCCTAAGTACAATTTTCTTTAAAAAAAAAACTAAAAACTTAAAAAAAGTATAAACTTATTATCTGATAAGGATTCGAACCCGGACACCTGTAATTGTCAATCTTGCGCCTTGGACGCTTGATCACGATGGTTATCAAGCAAGAAATTAGCGACCATATTTTGCATGAAATAATGCGAAAGAAAACGAAAATTTCAGCGAAATTATTAGAGCCGTTTCCGAGATCGCCGGTATAGATATACAAGAATTGCTCGTTTAAATATATTACATAGATCAGATAGATTAGATTAACTAAAATTATGTAGATACGAGTGTACAATGTATGTCATTATCAAATATCTATTTGTCTTTTACACTTGGTGTTTAGTGAATCATTATTCATATCACTAATGAATAAGTATATAGTTTAAGGAGAACCGAGAACTTGTAAACCTGTGATTCAGGTATAATCTATAGTAATATTATTAAGCTGAAGAGTTTGTTTGATTGTTTGTTTGTTTGGTTGAACGCGCTAATCTCAGGAACTACTGCTTGGAATTGAAAAATTTTTTTTGTGTTGGATAGTCCATTTATCGAGGAAGTTTTTAGGCTATACAACATCACGCTACGATCAATAGGAGCGGAGCATAGATGAAAAATGTTGCAAAAACGGGAAAAAATGATTCCTTTTGGGAGCTTCCGTTGCGTGCGCTACGTAAACCGTTAAAATTACGCAAAAATCGAGTATCACGGAATTGTTCCCACTTAAAAGTCTTAAAAAAAAGTTCGCGACAGCATATGTCTACCTTTTAAGGTTGACTCAATATAACCCTTTTTATGGTAATCAAATTTGTTCCAAAATAATGCATTACTTTCGATGGTGTTTTTATAAACATGATATTAATCCTTATCCAAATAAATACATTATTCATCACAAGTATTTAATTTTGAACGAAATTGCCCATAACATCATTTGATTTCAATGAAAATCTTAGGAGATATCATAGTTTTAAAATATACATATTTAACTTTACGCGGACTATGGGTGAGCGCGCTCTCAGCCCGATGCAAAGCGAGGGAGGGCGCTGGCCGCCGCGCCGCCCGGTAGCTCTGCGAGCAAAGTCACTATTCCACGCGGACGAAGTCGCGGGCAAAAGCTAGTTAAATATATTTTCATATCTTTATTCTTACTCATATATAGAGTTTATTCGTTTGTTTGTTTTAAAATACTAATCTAATTACAACCAGTCTAATTTGAGAAAATATTTTTCCATTTAATTGCCTATTATTGAGGAAGGTTGTAGGCTATCTGGTATCACGTTACGAACTTTGGGAGCGGAGCAGGGCGGAGCCGCGGGTAAACTTTATACTGTATATAATGTATATAAGTTACTACTGTGTATAAGTTAATCGGGTTCAAAGATTTTGCTCGACATTACATTATTAGTTAGTCATATAAAACACATAAGTCGTTGCCTTTTCTCAAGGACATCTAACGGGACTTTTAGGCCCGATCCACACTACAGTGCTGATCACGGTTTGTTCTCGGCCCGTCATCGGTCTGGTTAAGTTTTTTTATACAAGTACCAAATAAGTGCATTCACACTAAGAGTCAAGTTCGGGTTGAATCACACTCCAGCAACGTTCCTTATATAAAAATACTTTTTCAGACCAATATCGACCGAGAACAGACTATTATTTGCAATATAGTGTAGATCGAGCCTTAAACGCCTGCACACGAAATAATATCGATATGCTAAAATAATATGTCAAGTATGACCGTTAGGTCATTTAGCGCTTGTACAAAATTTTTATTAAAACATCTTTATTTAAAATCACTTTTTAACTTATTATTTTTTAAGGTACGCCGATATATAAATAACTTTAATGTATTTTAATTATATAAGTATCTTTAGAAAATATTTTTTTCTTAAAATTTGTATAGGACCATCCTCGAGGAATATACCTTATAATTTATTAATTAAAAAAATATTAAAATCGGTTTACAATTTGAGAAAATGACGCGTCACATACCGTACAAAAATACACAAAATTGAGTTGGTACCACCCTCTTTGAATAAATACATTATCTCTATGCTTTTATGATATTGGTCAAACGTAATATTTATACAGAATTATTTTATGTCAATCTATAGATACATTTTATAGTTTTTATAGTTTAATTGGTAATTTAAAGAGAACAGGGCAAAGTGTATAAAATAAAAATTGTTTAAAAATAAGTCGTTATTTTTGTCAGTCTGTTTGTACGCATAGAAAATATATGTACATATTTTTAATCATCATTTATACAATTTCTTTTGGAACGCATATGCATAATTTTTTGAAACTTGAAGTACGTAGGGCAGTAATTATAAACTGAGACTCATTCTACAAACTCTTTGGAACCAAAAAGAGTTAAACCTGGCTGGTAAACCTGGAATATATATTTTATTTTTAAATGGAAGTCTTTTGTCTGCAGCTTGTCGTAGCGTGTTATCGAAAATAAAATTTAGGAAGAAGTGCTCCACCGTATTCTACAATTGCACGTTTGTGCGCTAAATTTAAACGTGAAAGAACTTCCATCAAAGATGACCCTCACACGGACCGCCCCACAACTCTTTTCTGGGACTATATCGAAAAATAAAATAACGTTTAAAAAAAGTTACCGGGAACATACTCATTTTCACTTTTTATTGAATGCCCCTCGTAACTGAATAACGGTTAGAATGAAATAATACTTTCTTAGATTTACGCGAATATTTGACATCTATACATATTATAAAATTGTAACTAAGCCGAATCTGTACATTAAATATTTTTTGGAAAATCTTATTGAAATAGACATTATTATCGATGCAGAGGCCGAATCTATAGTTTTTCGAATTTTTGTCTGTCTGTCTGTCTGTCTGTCTGTTACCACATCACAGAAAAACCACTGGAGGGATTTTGATGAAATTTGGTATGGTGATAGCTGGATATCCGGTTCAACATATAGGATACTTTGTACTGCGGGAAAATATCTCGTCTATGAGAAATCTGTACTAACTAACTAAACGGAGCGAGGGTGAGTCTCTAGTTTTAAATAAAACTATCTTTTCGGATTATTTCGCGGATTTATTTTGATTTTTGGTTGCCGACGTTTCGAATGCTTTACAGCAATCATGGTCACGGGAGAGACTAAACTTTTAGACGTCTCAAAGGCGTTATATACTTGTTTGATAATCCGACAAGATAGTTTTATTTAAAACGTTTAGTATGAAGTTAAATCGATAGGTGTGTCGCTAGCTATAAACTATTATTAGTTTCACTTAAGCGTCGCTATCATATAACCTCCGTGTTTATCAAAGGAGACCTAGTACATAAGGAAGGATGAAACACTAAGTAAGGTGTAGGACGTAGGTACATTGGACATGTTTGCTGTCATATCTACGCGAGTGCTCTTGACGCTATAAAAATATTAGCGGTCAGTGCGGCTTTATCTTTGTAAATTAAAACACATATCGAGTGCTATAATTGATTAAACGCGTATGAAACGTACAGGTTATATGAAAGTAATATAATATTTAAATTTATTATGTTTTTTTTGCATTCAAATTGACCTATTGTTGCGCAGGACCGTAAAATCTAAAAATGTTGAGGAGGCCTTTTCCCAACAGTGGGATATGGGTTAGCAGCTGTAACTATATTCATTTGCTCGACTTCAAAAAGGACTCAATTTGTCTGTTTTTTGTTTGGTTATGTTACGGGATATCATCACTATAATGAAAAAAAATGTTCAATGCATGTTTCAAGCACAAATTCTACCCCTAAACGTGGAACTTACTTTTAAGTCAATTTGATGTTAATGTAGGTACCTTATTTCTTATCGTATTTGCGGGTTAGATGTTTGGTTAGTATGTACTCAATGCTTGGAATCGCGGGTTTGAGTCCCATTTGGCTATAGCTTATAAATATAAACATTATTCAAAAGAAAATATTAAAATGGCATAATAAAGTATCAAAAATCTAAACATATAGTCGAATGTGTACTTTAAATATTTTTTGGAAAATCTTATTGACATAGTCATTATTATCGATACAGAGGCCGAATCTGTAGTTTTTAGAATTTTTATCTTTCTGTCAATCTGTCTGGGAACGCATCACGAGTAAACAACTAGACAAATTTTGATGAAATTTGTGTTGTAAAATATCTCATGGCTGAGAAATCTATATTAACCGTTAAAACCTAAGGACAAAACAGAGCGGAACGAGGGTGAGGCGCTAGTAAATTTTCTATTTCGCGAACGTTTATTCAAAGCCAAAGGGACTAAAATATTCATATAAAAAAAGTCATCTAAATATTTTACCAACATTCTCTATCAACATTAACAGCATTTTTATGTATTAGAAACATAATACATTATCATTCAAATGATAACAACTTTCGCCAGCTACATTCATGAGTACTTTAAGCCAGCACTTCATATTCAAATGCTTAAAAGGTTTCATTAAAATAGATTTTATTTATGTGTGTATATAAATAATTAACTTTGTTTAGTAACCTTTTTGTTGTAACCAACACACAGATCTACTCGACCGAAATGTTTATTTTTTTTTAATTCATCCAGATTTCCATGCCATTCTAATAAAGCACTATTAAATATAAAAAAAATATACTGAAAAATGAATTGGCTTCTAAGTATCCTAAAAATAACTTACGTAATATAGGTACTTTATGTACAAGTTTAACCTCATTTATAATAAGTTTTATAAGTTTATAGCTAATCCCATAAATATTATAAATACTAGTTTGTTACTCAATCACGCCAGAACGGCTGAACGGATCTAGATGAAATTTGGCACAGAGATAGATTATAGTCTGGAATAGCACATAGGTTACTATATATCCCGGAAAAAATGTACGTTTCCCGTGGGATAATTTGTTTTTGTTTTTCACACAGCAAAAGATCGATTATTCTATTCCATCACATAGTAACTGTTAAAACGTACCTAGAACAAACACGAGCGAAGTGAGGGTGAGTCGCTAGTATTATAATAAACATGATACTTATGTTATGCCCTTATAACATTATACTTTAATAAATTAGTGTGGCCAAAAATTACTACTCTTGATTAGTAAATGAACCTTAAAACACTATGTATGTATGTACATTATATACGCTACGTTATCTAAGAAGGAAACGGATGCAAATAAAAATATTTTGTAAAGTTTAAGATAAAAAAGTACTTACCACATGCTAATACAATCACATCTAATATAATTTTCCATATCAATTTATCCACAGCCATTTTTAAAAACACAAAAATATTATTTTATAACAAGTTTGAGCGATCGAGGCCGCTATTATAAGTGACAGGGAAACATTGAAATTAATTATTTAATTTATTAAATGCACGACACTCTGATTCGCAAACGGCTTCCCAATGATAAACTAAGTTGATAAAACGGGTAATCTCTAATATAAGGTGTGTCACCGCTGTCATTGCAATAGAAGGCTTTCAAAGTAAAGAAAATTGTTCCTTATCTAACACTAATTAAAGTTCTATATTAAATATACATGGAAAAGCAAAACTAAATATTTTTAAACCGGTCAGAATTCACCCGTGAAGGTTTTTTTTATGATATTTCGTATTTTTTTTCAGTTAAAATGTAACTAAAACAAAGTTTAATACCGTATGGCCTTAAATTTGTAATTTAACTGACGTCAGCATATTTTATGTATTGAAAAGGTTTTCCTTGTGAGTCAACGCCATCTATGTACGGCTTAAGAAACTAAACTCAGGCTGTAAGTTTTTTAGTATATCTAAGAGATGGCGCTATAAGTTAAGTTAATCCATTGCTTATATTCTTGCTGATTAAATTAAAAAAGGATATTTGTTTTTAAAATTAAATAGTGCTATGTACATAATATAAACAAAATGAATAAAATATGTTTGCTCCTAAACTGAATGGATTCCGACCTAGAAAGTAAACTAAGCTTCACTCATCTAATAAAAAAAAAACTCTACATAAGAGATGTTTTGGTATAAAAACTCTATATCCTATAAAATGGTCTACATATTTGGTTGGTTCCGGAAAACGATACCAGCAATCAACTATTTTAATTTACCTGTTTATATTTGTGTCAGGTAATGTGTTCGGAAAAGGCCGCCAATGATGACGATGACATTTTCTACAAGTCTTTTTACTAATTTGTCACAGGAAAAGAGTTCTCGTGTACTTAAAAAAAAATCATTTTTTTTAAATACAAAAAAAATTAAAGCCTGGAACCCCCTTGGGTCATGTTTTTTAATGTTTAATTGTTAAAAAAATATATTTGGCCTGGAAAAAGAGTGAGAAGGCCCACCACATAGATCGGGATCTCTTACTAAAAGAATTATAGTGTGATAATAACATTCCTTAATAATTAGGCTAAAAATGCAATGCGATTTTTTTAAATTTTGTTGATATTTTCAGACTTCACTTTCAAAGTACATTATTAAAATATATATTAATACGTGAAGCAAAAACTTTGTACCCCTTTTTACAAAAATTGCGCGGTCGGACGAGTATGAAATTACCCACAGAATTGTTCTTTACCTATTCCGTGAAATTACCCACACTTGTAGTTTATATAGAGAAGGAGTGTAGAATGCTTATATATTTTTTTAATTATGCAATATGCATAAAAATACATTAAATCAATAAAAAAAGATGCTACACACACTACCATGTAATTGACACACACACACACACATTTATACTCTTTTGTTTATTGTTAAAGTCTGTGGTCAAATTGAGAATAGATTAATATTGTAATATACGCAAGACAATAAATAAGTATATAACTATGGTTGATTTTCAACCACGCGGCGATCACTAGTATATTTAAATATTTGTGGATTAGTAAAGCTGGTGAAAGAAAACAACAGATATAAATCAGAATGTGTTTATTATGCGTTTTAAAATATCTCGCCTACATTTATAATATATGAAAAATAAATATACAATGCGGCCTCAAAACTAGTACTAGGCAGTGTTTGCTTAATGCTTTCTATTCGTACATTGTTATAATAAAATAATTTAGGTGCATTAAATATTGTACATTTAGTTAAAATCTATAGCTACGACATTTTAGGCCTTAAAATAACATTAGAAATAAAATAATTGACTAAGTTATAAATATCTTTAAATTATTTTAAATTTCCTATAAGTAGTAAGTGTAACTATATAAAGATATGTATTTGTTCCAAATTGTATAGAAAATAATATAAAATGCGGACAATGAAACAGAATTGTTAATTTTTTTTTGTTTTAAACATTTTAAATTCAAAAACCTCACAAGAATTAAGTTTTCGAAACAGATAACATACGATATAAATACATATTTTTTGTTTTTTTTTTTTTTAATCTACAATAGATTATAAATATACATAAATCTTTTATGATACAATAATTACAGTTTTCGAAGAACTTATCTAGATTATGCACCAAATAGAACTTAAAAACTACAATATACTATTAATACGTTATAACTAAAACAACTGCAATATTTTTTTACATTTCTATAATATCACAGAGTAAAAATACAACCCCAGTTCAAGACTTGGGTAATTTTTATTTACAAATAAAAAAAAAATCATGAGCCATGTTGTAAAGTAAAAAAAAGTCTTTCGTCGCTTAACTTTAAAGAGTTCATTCAAATAATGAAAAATATAAAAGAAAAATAAATATGCTTAGCGACATTTTAAATGTATACGTAAATATAAAGTGTTTTAAGTTCATCAACTTCACTATTAAATCGCTAAACATTTTTTTTTAATATTCAACTCTTATACGAGTACGGGTCGGCAAAATTTTTATTAAAATTATTTTTTAATCTGTAATTAAAAAACCCAGATACAAAATTACACGAAAAAAATGTTAATTAAAAATATTTTGCATTTCACTAATTGCTTTAATATAAAGCTAAGCGACGATTTTACATAGAATGGTTTTTTTTTTAATAAAATGCAGTTAAGTTATAAAAAAACTTGACTTTGAAATAATGTGTTAAAATACTTATTTAATTGTACTTGTAGATATTAGTTAGAAATAAATACCTAAATACATTCGAAGGGAAATATTTTAGTACATTTAACATACTATTTAAAATTAGCTGTTTAAACCAAGTAAGTTAAAGAATTAGCTGCCTTTTAACATAAATATCAAAATAAATATCATGTCGTATACAGAAAAGCAGTCATGAGGACTGCCGACAGAAGTGAAAACTTAAAACTATAAATAAACAGTTGTTATTTTTGGATATTCAAATTAATTGTTTGATTTTAAATTAAAATCTGTAAATTAAAACTGTTTACATTTATCTGGTTTTGTTTGACACCTATCGGCACTCTGAGTGTTAGCGTTAACACGTCACGTGACCATGTCGATGACGACTTACATGAATTTACTGCCCATCCAAACCTGCCTATAGAAGTTTTCACTTCAAAAATGTTTTGAAATTAAATCGATTAACTTTATCTAAGCAGATGAAAAATTAAAAGCAATAGCAACGGTTAATTATTATATTTTTATTAATAAATATAGGTAATGATTTTCATATATTAATTAAAATAAATTATTTATTAGATAATTTTAATTAATATATAAACAACATATCATATCATGCATTAGAAAAATTTATCTATAGTTTTAATACCAACAAGTTTTTAATTGTTGAATAAAAAAAATCTCTTTAGTAGTAGATACTACTGTAGATTACCAAGACATACATACGTACATACATACATACAATCAAATTTTAACTCTTTATAGTATATTTATAGTATTAGGCCTTGTGATAATGAAGTTTTATCGAAGAAGGAAATGTATTAAGATTTATTTAAATCTGTAGTATGCATCGATCAAAAAAGTACTAGATACACAATCCCACGTAAAAGTTATCTTTAAACCATCACCAATTTTGTTTAGGTAATTGTTCTAGTTCAAATAAATAAACAACAATGTAAATTGAACCTTAATTGCAATGTTTAAATTTGTTTTAACAAGAAAAAAAAATTAAAAGTTCGCTCAAATGTTCAAACGAGCGCTCGTTCGGTGAGGACATTTTTTGTCACTGATTGTGTATCTAGTAATTTTTTGATCGATGGGAGTATGTAACATTTTTTTTATTTAACAAAAAAAAAACTCATTGAAATTTGAATGACATTGTGATGACAATTTGTAATATTTCTACTGTTTTATCTAAATACAGTTTAATTTCAGTTTCATTTTTTGATGTTTTTGTATAAAATGCTATTGTTTCATACTAAATAATATAATTTTTTTTTTTATTTTTTTATTATTCACTTCTCACGACGTATAAAGAAGTTCATTTAGTTAAATGTTTTAAAAAATGTCAGATATAAAATATAAAATAAATTAAAAGAAAATATGTTTCAAACAGCTATCTGCTATTTACGACAATCTTGACATTACAAATATTTTTGTATCGTTAGTGCGTTCTCTATTGCTTCAGTATGTGCGGTATATTTAAATATATTAATATTTTTACACAATAACGTATAATCACCTTTATTTTTTTAGTAATAAGATCTAAAACCGTATACATAACATATGATAATCGACTAAAAACTTTCATAATATTGTCATACAAGCAATTCATACGTGACGAGACAAATAACTAATAAGAAATATGCATTTGTATGGGAGTCGAGAAATTATATGTAAGTCTATCGGTCACGCATATCGCTTAACTTAGTCTTCATTACACAAGTTCGTAAACCTTTTCTTATTAACATTCAAAATGTGATCGTTTTAATGGATGTCAGTACTTTGACGAAATTATGTACTACTTCCATATGAAAGCGACTATAGAGGATTCTTTTTAGAATATTTCCGATAATCTTGCTATATCATTGTTAGGCCATTTAAACTAATATTTATATAGTAGTTGAAGAAGTTAGTTATTACGGTGAAGGAAAACATCGTGATCTATATGTCTGAGAGAACGTAGCAAGTTTTCGAAAGACATGTGTAGTACGCCGCGACTTGGCCAGCGTGGTGGACTATGGCCTGATCCCCCTCGTATTGAAGGGAGGCTCGTGCCCAATAAGTAAAAGGGTTGAATATTGAAGAACATGAAATTCAGTGATTTTGTTCGATAATAATATCATATAAGTAAAATTGAATCAAATATTTATATTTATAAATTATAAAAAAAACATTTTTTTTTCTTAACAAAATGCTTTATAATCGGAACATTCGAAATAACATGTTATCACAACTTGCACTCCGCACAATCTTACGTCTAATATTCCAATTTCCATCGCTTACCATACTTCGCTTACAATATCCCATATATTCACTAATCATAAGCTAAATTCTAATATTTTTTCTTTATAAAACGCCTCTAATATTGCTTTTTTTCTTTAGATGACGTTTTTTTAGCTGCTATCTCATAGATACTTCACATACTATGTATACACTATACCGGAAGGGACGCCCGTGCCCAGCATTGGGACGTTCACAAGGACTGAATACATACATACATACATTATACATATATATAATTCTTGTTCCTTTTTATCATTACATAAATATTACAATAATGAGCCTCGTACTGTTAATTTTTAAATACGTTACGTTTCTTTTGTTTATTAAGCTGGGCTCAGTTAATTATGTTTTAAAAATAATATCAAAAAAATATGAACTGAAATTGATATTAAAAAAAAAGTATTTGACTTAACTGAGTCCTGCTTCTAATACAATATTTAAGAATACCTTTAAACCAAATATGTTCTATATGCATTTCATATCTACATATACAACTAATCTAATCCAACACCAGTATTAAAATGCCACTTTTGGGAGTTAACGGTATATAGGGGTCATTCAAATTCATAGCTGCCCAAAGAGTTTTTTTTGACCCACCACACTTGATTTGAATCCAGACGATATTCAGGGGTTAATTTACAAGTTCATTACTCACATTAAAGGTCCATATATTCATGGGATATCCACGACACGTTTGGGGGTCAGGGGTCCTCACTGAGGGAGCTACGGACGGGGGATTGTCAAACCCCCCAACCGGCCGATCGGGAGTTGCCGTTTGTTGTCAGCTCATTGTCGTGGTTCGAGGTTTGGCGACGCGGGGATTTACGAAGATCAGATACAAATGTGAACTGTGGAACACAAAAGGGTTTCTTTAACTAATAACGATAACATAAGATGTGTGTGTTAAGGACAGTGTCCTATAGTGTTGGTCAAAATTATATAAGTTCGCTTCGCTCGGGTTTGCCTTTAGAAAAACAAAAACAAATCTATCCCACGGGAACCGTACTTTTTTCCGGGAAAGAAGGAGCCTATGTGTTATTCCAGACTATAATCTATCTCTGTGCCAAATTTTATCCAGATCCGTTCAGACGCTCTGGCGTGAAAGAGTAACAAACATCCATACTCACAAACTTTCACATTTATAATATTGGTATAGATTAATTATTTTTTACGTACTACTAGCGACTTAAAAGTACCGTACATAATTTGTGATTAAACGAACTTACCTGTAAGTGAAGTTCTATCGTAATTATACTCGGCTTGTCCGAAGAGACTAGATCTGACGCGTGTTAATTATATATGTAGTTACGTATAGTGATCGCTATTCGTTTGCACTATTTTGAGATACCTTACTTTTATTTTATTTCTGATACATTTTTTTTTGTGGGTAATTACAACTTACTCGGTCACTACCATTCCCTTATTCGTCATTTAGTTTAGAGCTCTCATTATTCGCTAGGCAATATTTCACAATATGGGTGGGATTTATTAATTCAGACGGGAGGGTCGCTCTAGTCTCTTCGGACAAGCCGAGTATAATTACGATAGAACTTCACTTACAGGTAAGTTCGTTTAATCACAAATTATACTCGGCGTTGTCCGAAGAGACTAGATCTGACGCGTGTTAATTATATATGTAGACCTTTAGAGCTTTTTGTGAAATATTGACGACTTCTCTCACGGCGCAACAGCAGATAAATAGAAGAAACAATTTGCAAGAGAAATTACACAATTTAGTTTTAAGAGGGCTTATGATAATTATTGCATGGGCGAAAGATTCACCACTTGCAACGCAAGTATTTAAAGACCTATACCTAATAAAACTTAAAAAAGGTATTAAAGGCGGCCAGCTCCAGCCAACCATCTTTTTTATAAGATCAAGGCTGACTCCTGAGAGTGAGCGCGCGTGACAGCGGCGTGCCGCGTGCTGTGAGCAGCGAGCGCCACTGGCACGCCTCTGTCATGCAGCGTGTTTCTGATCTAACGCCTCAACGTCTGGCTGGAGACGTCGGCGTGCGGATATTTATTACCTAGAAATAAATAGTCTTAAGCTTCCTACGAAGAGGTTTTGTTTTTGACAAATAACATTGCAAAGTTCTTGCATGACATATGATTCTCCGAATTTTCATTATGAAAAGGTAAAATCAAAAAAACCAGTTGAGAAGTGCTAACTTTCGATGTTTTAAGCAAGTCTTTTGTAAATATAAGATGAATAATAGAAATATTAAGAGTATTAATCTCTGCAAAAGTTTGTACTCTGTAAGCTGTTACTAAGGCTAAGAAAAAAAAAGGGTGATTAATTTCCTTAATAAATTCTCTATGAAGATTTATTCCAAGGAATGAAATGTTTCTAGAAAATTTAACACAATATCAAGGTTCCATGTGGTCTCATATTTGGGTAATGGTAGACGCAAGCGATAAATGCCATTAAAAAAAAAACGTTTTATGTTTTGATCTGAGCCCACATGGTCTCCTATAAACGAGAGCAGAATAAAAAATACTGAGAATTATATACTGAACTCATTATACAAAGTAGCAAGAAAGGCAATAGTGTCAGATATAGAAGCTATGCAAATTAATCCTGTAATCCTTACAATAGACGGTATCACTTCTTTATGTAAACATGATATTGTTTAATAGAATTAACTGATAGCGAAGCAATCATAACATCTAAGCTCCTTTAATCTGCTAGCAAACAGATCTATTTCGGGGCCTACATTTTATTCTTAATTTTATTCTTTCACTAGTCTTTGAAAAGCATCTTCATCAAAGGTGATAAAACCGAATCAATATCCGTATGAACTCTTCTAGATACAAAATCCGCCTTACATTTATCTATGCATCCAATTACCTATATAAGAAGCGTAAACATATAAATTATGGTCTTCACACCACTACCACAATATTTTAGAAACTTCTGTTAAATGAGGGTACTGAATACCTTCTATAAGAGATAGCAGTCGTGTTATCTATTCTCAATAAAATCTGACAATGGTATAGATTCTTTGTGAAAATTAAAATAATTTATGTGCATAGTACGTTCTTGTTAAGCCCATATACTACCAGCCCTTTCATTATCGCATGCGCCATCCCATCCCGTTGTTGAGATATCCGAAAAAATCTCCAAGTCATAGCTGTCATGTTTTCTTTTATTAACCGAAAACAGAAATAGCCCGTTACCACCATTCGAGATCAAGTTCGGTAATGGTTGAAACTGTCATGTATTTATAATTATTATTGTTAACATTATTCTTAATGTTCAGATATTTAATTGAGTCAAAAAATCTCGTGTATAACCCGTCATACTCCATAGCTGGAACTATACATGTGGAAAAGAGCAAATTTTCTTACTTTACATCTACTTATCGATTATTATTATTTTATTTATTTTTATATTTTTTTTTTGTTTTTGTTTTTTTTTTTTTTATTTATTTCGTTTTTGATTTGACATGTTTTTTCTAATTTAGGAAGGCTGACTTGGAAATTTTTCGAGTCAATGTTATAACCAAGAAAAACAAACGAGTTGCTTGGTATAACAATGCTTTTCTCCTGAATTATTACAAATCCTAAAGAAATCAATTAAAATTTAATCTTTCAAATATTTTCAAACTAAAGCTCATTAGATCTTGCTATGAGAAAACCAGTCTAAGTACACAGTAGATAACTGGCTTATTGTACGGTAGAACATTAAACTCATACAGATTTTCTTCCTAATAGAAGCATAGGTATTTTCTTGAATCTGCATAAATTAACATAAAAAAATAGGCCTTTTCAAGATCAATTTTTGGCAAGGAAAAATTTTAAGTGACAAGCTTTAACGCTGTACGATAATCTTCAATTTTAAAATGTTTAGTAGCAACATATTAACTTAAATTTTTAAAATCCATACTTTCATACTAATATGATAATATAATATTATAAACAAGCGACTCACCCCCGCTTCGCTCGGGTTCGTCTTTAGTGAAAAATATAAAACAAATCTATCCCACGGGAACCGTGCATTTTTCTGGGATAAAAATAGCCTATGTACTATTTAAAACTATATTCTATCTCTGTGCCAAATTTCATCTAGATCCGTTCAGCCATTCTGACCTGATCTGGTAACAAACAATTCCCCCCATTCAAACTTTCACATTTATAGTGCTAATGGGAAATTGTGTATGTTTGTTTGTCTCTCTTTTACGTTGAAACAGAGTGACAGATTAGTTTTTTTTTTTTTTGCACGGAGACAGTTGGAGGGCTGGAGAGTGACATATAGGCTACACATATCGCTAGTTCAATATAAATCTCATTTTGCCGTTTGGTTTCGGTACTAAAACCGTATTTGATATAAATTGTCTTTCAAAAAAGATTGAAAATCTTAAATAGCTTGGATCATTAATTAATTAATTCATCAATAGTCTGCTTTTACTGAAGCCTTTTAAAATTAGATTGATATCTATTTATTTATTTATTTTTTGTTCATATATTGAATAACTGAGTTGGTAAATGTAGCCAGTGAGATAAAATGTCCAGATCATTAGTGATCAAAGTCCATTGTTTATAAAGATGTCACAATCTATCAGAATAATTCACCGGTACAAGTAGCATCGGCATGAAAGCGACACAGCAGCTACGCTGCTGTGGGCTGTTCGTATGAGCGACACGCCAACTCTGCGACTGTCCGGGGAAGAACGCGTGCTAATTTTTCATCGTCGTTGACGTTGTATCCTTCTACTTCAATGAAGGGCGACCAGGCGGCTTACTCGTCAAAGGCTTGGGTGCCGAAATTTTTAGCTTTTCACCAGAATCAGGGTTCAGCATCCATAACATATCCGTAATGTACAGATCGGTAATTATATACCTACAAGCGTCCCGAGTCGGGCCAAGTTTAGTTATTGAGTATTTCTGTATAGTAAGCCTCAGTAACAGTCCGGAGTTGGGAAGTTGGCAGTGTTTCACCCCTGTGCCTCGGAAAGCACGTAAAGCCGCCGATCCTGCGCCTTAACTCTCATCGGTCGTGTTTCGTGTCGTCCCGCCAGAGCATGAGAGTGACAGGAATAGAGAGTGCACTTGTGTCTACACGCACACCTGTGCACTATAATATCTCCTGCGCAGTTGGTCAGTCTCAAAGAGATTAGCTGCCGAGGCCGGAATCGGTCAGGAGGACATTATTGTTATTATTATTATATATATATACAAGCGTAACAGATCGGTATTTTTATCTTTTAAAGATAAACCCTCTTGATAACTTCAGCGAGGCTTGAAACAGCGTATTCCATTGCGGTCTGTTTCGATTCTATTGCCTTATCTCGGTTGGTAACTATCTCTGGTAGCACGACCTTCATCTCTGGATTCAAGGACTGTGCAGAAATAAGCTTCAATTGCTGAGAACCTTAAATAAGTTTATTTAAAAAAACTCCTTACGATCATATTTCATCAATCCAGAGGTTCGTTACAAAAAATTTTTAACCACCCTGTGGTCAATGTTTGATAACAAAAAACTTTATAAATGTCCACTAGATGTTAAGTTAGAAATCATACAATGAAGAGATAGCCCCTCAAGCTATCCACAACATAAGATTTCTATAATGCTAGAAAATCGCTTGCTCATACCTAAAGGTAAGGTAATATAATAACGTGAGCAGTGATAGTGAAGAGATAGCCCCAAAAGCTACCCACAACACTATAAGTTGGCACGAGACAGCCCCAAAAGCTGCCCACAATACCTAAGCAATTTTCATTAGCAAGTTCTCGCGATCGTATATATGGTTAGGACTAAATCACTAACAATATTATATACTCAGCAAATACACCAACCTTTCAGTTCCGACAGTCATTCAGGTGACGATTCAGATGATGAGCTGGATAAGACACGAACACGTTTTCGTTTCACTCCACTATCACAACGAATTTCTTCTTGAAAAAGTTTTAATTTCTTATGTAAATTTTCAAACTTTAAATCCTTATACTTTCTTTTAGGCATCTTAAATAATATATTTATTTACTACAGATAAATTTACTTTAGAGCGTGCGGAATAGCTGAGCACTAAAACGCTAATGACGAATAAGGGAATGGTAGTGACCGAGTAAGTTGTAATTACCCACAAAAAAAAATGTATCAGAAATAAAATAAAAGTAAGGTATCTCAAAATAGTGCAAACGAATAGCGATCACTATACGTAACTACATATATAATTAACACGCGTCAGATCTAGTCTCTTCGGACAACGCCGAGTATAATTCCATATGCATTTAGTATAAAACTGTTATTTTGACATTACAAACAGACACTTCAATTTTATTTATCTGTATAGATAATTATATACAAATATTTTTGGAAGAAATTACTACCTATTTATTATAGTTTATTATTAACACAATAGTTAATACTCTACTTTCATTTATGAATCGCAGTTGCTTATATAATAAAAAATACCTCGTGTCTCTTGAACAATTAAAACGAGTCTCTCTTATCTCTCTTATTATATAAAGGCAAAAGTGACTGACTGATGTATCAACGCACAGACCAAACCCTTAAGGCTAGCAAATTGAAATTTCGCACACGTATTCCTCATATGATGAAGGCATCCACTAAGGAAGGAGTTTTCAAATTTAACCCCCAAAGGGGTGTAATAGGGGATAAAAGTTTGTATGAAACTTTTTATTCCTTGGACATATATGCATGAAATTTCGTATTTTTCGTAGTTTGATCGCGAGCGAAGCCGCGAGTTTTGCTAGTGTTGAAATAAATCTCGCCATTTAGATACACATACCTCTATCATTGATATTATATAAAAACACAGATACACATTTCCTAACAAATATCTCTTCAAAAGGCGGCGTAGACATGTGATGTTAAGTCAAATCAAGGGATAAAATTAAAAAATCGAAAGTTCTAATTGTCTAAACACAAATTCGAATTCTTAAGAACATCACATAAAGTACTTTTTTAAACGAAACAACATGCATTTCAATTTTGTCATCCAAAAAGCAATGAACAAAAGATATTTGAAAAAAGCGCAATACAATTTCAAATTGTGCACTTCTTTTGAGGACACTTTTGAGACGTTAATTGTGTATCTTAAGTTTTTGTATATCAATGACCTATATACATACACTTTAAAAGTACTTATTAACCCTGTTTACGGTCAAACAGCCTTTACTACGAGAATTTATCAAAACAAACAATACTCACCACAATGATAGCGTAAAGCAGTCCAATGGAGAAACCGGCGAAAACATCGCTCCAATGGTGTTTATAATCAGACACTCGCGTCATGACGGTGTACCACGCCATCATTATCAGTACAAACTGTATACCATGCCGAAGAAGCTTGGAGCCTCGCCACGAGAATCTCTTGTGGAGGTACATCTGGAATAGATTTGATAATGCCATTATTAATATTATAAATGCGACAGTTTGTATGGATTTGTTACTCATACTCGAGATATATTAGTATGGAATAGCACACAGGTTACTTTTCATCCCGGAAAAGTGTACAGGATAGATATCCCGTGGGATAGATTTATTTTTCATTGGGGACGAACCCGAGCGAAGAAAGGTTGAGTCGGTAGTTAACTAATATATTATTGATTAGATTTTCTAACCTGATTATCCCATACTAATACGTTAAAGGAAAACGGGGAGGAAACTACATGACGTGTGAAGTCCACCAACCCGCAATTGGCCAGCGTATTTACAGTTGCAGAAAAGACTGAATGTTTTTGGGTAACGCCATCTACTGATAAGTTATGATAAGTTAAATAAACTTTTATCCCGCTGGTACGCATTTGATGCTGGATAAGAGTAATCTTTTTTTTACGTACGTGTATCTCTGGTATCCATAACACAGGCCTCGTAGGTTACAATGGAGCTAGATGGTGCTGCGTGTTAATGTTCCAACATATGTATTTATTTATTGGATTTTTAGTAAACATTTTTATATTAGACTTAAGTTAACTGATACTATTTGTATTTTGATCTGTGCTAAATAAAACATATTTTGCTAGTTGAAGTTTCTCATCAACTAAGAAGATGCCAGCTAGAACATACAAGTACGTAGAAGCGTCTCTTTATGGAACGACAGGGTAAATTTTACCTACCTATTGGGGCGGAACAAACATCGACACGCTATAGAGTTATGGGGGAGAATGTGTCAGTTCCGTGTTAAAGTACTAACAGGTATAATTAAATACAGTTAAATTGTTATTTATGAGTTGCAAAGTGAACGTACAGTTATATTTTGGTTGTAAACATTGATAGCTTCACAGGTTGTATCTAATGGATATTAGAAGAAAATAATTTTGTTTCCATAATTAACTATTAAATTTTTCGATAAAACCAGTGAAGCTGTTAGATATTTGTAGAGCCAAAAGAATATTAGACTCTTTTTAATAGGCGATAATGCTACTTCTTCGCTTCGTTTAGGTCCTAATTTTAGTATTAAATCGTTTCTAAACATCTTCGCATAATAAATGTATTTTACACAATAACCCTTTTTTATATTATAGTAAAACTTGTACTTTAATAACTTAGTTTTAAAGATCTAAGCGCAAAACACATACCATGTGATATTTTAATTAATAAATCTTGGCTTTCCAATAGTTAATTTTTTAATTCAGCTGTTTTAAAAACTAAATTAAATTATTGTTTATCCAAAAAACCATATTTGAAGTCAAATTAAAAATAATTTAGTTCTATTGCTTAAAATAGATTTATTTAAAGTCTTTTTCAACGCTTTGAAAAAATAACTCTTATGTTCACCGTCAATAAATGTTAGAAAGCTAAAAATTTTATTAAAGCAAATAAAATTCAACTTACCGCAAAATAAATCATAGTATACGCTGAAAACGACGAATGGCCACTCGGGAATGACAAACGCATCTCTTTTTTCAATTTATCATCATTACCGAGGCAGGTGAACTTCTCTATGTACCGCCACTTGTTTTCCGGTAACGTGCAGTCAATATCCGGCTTGCATACCTATGGACAAATAAAGAATAATAATTATTAGCATATTCAAGCTATTCGATTGTATTAAAGTATTTTCATTTAGATTTCTTGAATTAATCCAGTTAATATTATAAATGCGAAAGTTTGGATGGATGGATGTTAGTTACTCAATCACGGCAGAACGGCTGAACCGTTCTGGATGAAATTTGGCACAGGGATAGATTATAGTCTGGAATAGCAAATCGGTAACTTTTATCCCGGTAAAATGTATGTTTCCCGTGGGTTAGATTTGTTTTTGTTTTTCACATAGTAAGAGATCGACAATCTATTCTATACTAACTGTTAAGTTACCCTTAATCGTTAGGTAGGTTTCCTAGGGACGAATCCGAACGAAGCTAGGGTGAGTCGCTAGTTGATAAATAAATCTCGAGATAATTAAACATCTAAGTTGCATAAATTAATATTTTAATAACTCTAAGCGTTGGGAGTGGAGTGTCAAATATTTGTTTCCAGTGACTTTCCCTTGCTTTACCTAAGTATCTACGTTATTTAATAGCAACCTACTGTATTTTAATTACAAAGTGTTTTTTTTTTTCATACAAACATTACTGTTTTTTTTTTTTCATAAAGCCACATTTCAAATATTTAATTTGAAATAACTAACTTAAATATTTAACTACTCTGTATGCTATCTGCCCATCAGTTACGGTTATTTTGTATAAGACTAGATGTTCGAGATCATTAGTGCCTTCGATATATATTTATCAATATCTTGCAAAATAGAATATTGCAAACTTGTTTCCTTAGTGTAAAATTATTAGCAATTATCACGTCATATCTCAGAGAAATGTGCGGTTCCATTATCGCAAGATATCTAAGATTATTACAAAATAAGAGTGTACTTAAGAAAATTGCTATAATGGCCTTAGAATTACAACAGATTTTCTTACATCCTTTTCCTTTACGGCTTTGGGATTGCAAAATTGAATTAAATGAGCCGTGAATATTCTGAGTTCAATTTCAACTAAGTTATAAATATCTAGATAACTCAGCGATGATGCGTAATTTTCTATGCAAATATTGCCTATAAATTTAGCTTTAACTTACGATGGTTTTAAAACACACTTAATGCGTATCATTAAGGCATATAGCCGTAGTAGTCTAGTCTAGTCCTTGCTAGTGCAAGGGTAGGATTTTTAGTAAATAAACTGCTTTTTCTAAAGGTTTAATACAATAAAAATAAAAAAATACCTCCACTGTATAAAAATCCGGACAAGTGCGAGTCGGACGCGCTTTTTTATTTTTTGGAATTTTTCCTTTATTTGTGCTGTAAGACCTTGCTTTTTGCCAAATTTCGTGATTCTAGGTCAACGGAAACTACCATATAGGTTTTCCATCCAAAACCTATAGGGTACTTCCGGTTGACCCAGAATTGTCAATTTTGGTTAAAAGCAAGGTCTTACAGCACAAGTAAAGGGAAAATTCCTAAAAATAAAAAAAGTTGAAAATTAAGTTAAATTTTGGCACTTACAAGTTTTCGCGAAAAACTAAATTTGCCCATATCTTTTTATCGTTTTGACTCAGGATCTTGATTTTTATACACCTAATAGGCCTCAGTATCTGGTATAAATTTCAACTTGCTAAGTCTACCCGTTCCTGAGGAAATCGGTGGTGACACACGGACAGACAGACAGACGGACAGACGGACAAGAGAGTGATCATATAAGGGTTCCTTTTTTACCTTTTGAGGTACGGAACAATAAAAACGAACAAAAAATGGCAACAAGTTGACAAAGAAACAAAGAATATGTTTTTTTATGCAGTTAAAAACATGCATGTTGCACAGACTCGCGTTTTAAAACAATAATTTATCACCACCGTTCATATTTTACCATAGCCAGAAGAAGTCGGAGCACTTAGCTAATCTTATATTATACATACATACATATAATTCATGATACAAAAAAAAATGTATCCATTACGTTTTGTAAGTAAAGGGTGTAAATTATCAGCAAATTAGTAGTATAATTTAAACTCAGTCTGCTTTAAGCCTTTGACGGATCGCCGCTCCGTTGCCTCGGGACATGCGTGTTGTATTTTATAAACGAATTGCGATTGGAATAATACATTAAGTACTTTGCTTTTCACTTGTTTAAAGGAATATTTATATATTTTATTCCTTAACTATTATTAACTAGCGTTTCACTCAGCTTTGCTCGGGTGACTCTAGGTGCCTCATCCATACTAATTTTATAAATGCGAAAGTAACTCTGTCTGTCTGTTACCTTTTCACCCTTAATCCGCTGAACCGATTTAGATGATATTTGGTATGGAGATAGTTTGAGACCCTGGGAAGGACATAGGATAGGTTTTATCCCGGAAATCATCCCTTAAGGGGGTGAAAAGGGTGAAAGTTTGTATGGGGTAGGTACTTACTTTTCTATACCTATGTACATGTGTACATATGTATAGTTTATTCTATGCTAACCGTGAAAACGTACCTAGGGACGAACACGAGCGAAGCGAGCGTGAGTCGCTAGTAGTCTATATTTTACTGCATGTCGTAGTCTATCTGTACTCTATCAAAAATCTCTCACATTGAACAAATGCGTCCAGAGTAACAAACATACACACATAAAAACTACTTCGCACCTATAATAAGTAGTCTGGTTTAAGCATCAAATTTTAATATGTTGGAGTACACCAAAAGTGTGTAAATATAAATCAAAAATCTTTAGTAATATTATAATACGTCAAGCAACAATACAACGGATTGATACAAATAATATAGATATACTGACAAGCTTGTAATATTATAGTTCATCAAGCTATAAAAGCAACGGAAAATTTTGTATAGATACCTACACTGAAAAGCCTAGAAATTAACAGTGTTATTTTTATTCTAGAACATCACGGAATTCCTGTGAGATTGGTGTGTCGCAAAAAGTTACCTAGGGACCATATTTTTTTACGCATAAATATGCGTATGGAATTTACTTGTTAAATTGTTTTCCAATTATTTTGACTTCTCTTTTTAAAAAGAGAAGTCAAAATAATTTTCTCTTTTTTCGCGTAAATCTAAGAAAGTATTAATACTTTGTTAGATTTACGCGCTAAATATTACGTTTGATATATTAAATAAAACTATCTTTTCGGATTATTTCGCGGATTTATTTTGATTTTTGGTTCCGGACGTTTTGAATTTTGAATTTTAGGAATCACTTTGTAAAATTGTGGGTAGGCGCTGTCTGTAACAAGTATATAACGATTTTGAGACGTCTAAAATCTTAGTCTGTGATTGATGACCATGATTGTTGTAAAACATTCGAAACGTCAGGAACCAAAAATCAAAATAAATCCCAGAAATAATCCGAAAAGATAGTTTTATTTAAAATTCTCTTTTTAACTTAATATCTATTTTTATTATTTTAATTACAATAAAAAATACGAAAACAGTATTGAAAACGCTACTTGCATTTTGAAGTTTATCTTTAAATATTAATCATAAGAATGTTTACATGCGCTACCATGTTATTACCATCTTTCCCCATCGTTGCCCATACGTCAATCATCCAATCAAGTTGCTGAGCGAGAACAAGTTTTATATGGTCGATAATCGTTTTTATACCAAAATCGTCGGTATAACGATCACTTGCCATCATAAACTGGGAAAATATTTATTTTTCACGTTTTGCATACTAAGCCGGTGTAATTTAGTAATTATGCCTCTAGAGCGGGTTGGACAGCCGTAGGGTACTTATCGAGTGTACGAGTAGTCTTTCGCTTATTATTTTTTTATAACAATATTTTACGTATTGTTTACTTTACGATCATATGATTAAGATGTGATGTGGATCGCATTTATGTTTTGCTAACCGTAGTTTAAATAAACGTTTAAAAAATCTCGGACCAATTTTTGTGTTATTGAAGTCATTGACATCCATACTTTCGATTAGTCCAAATTAAATATATATTTTATTCATACTTATTACTAGCATTTTACCGCGGCTCCGTTCGTGTAGTACTGTAATGTATTACTATATAATTATAAGTTGTTTATGTGTTAGTCTACCATAAAACTGATGACGATAAAACTTTATTTCATCAAAACCCGTTAACTAGATTTTGCGTAAAAGATTAACAAATATATTGTATACTAGTGGCTCACCCTCGCTTCGCTCGGGTTCGCCTTTAGACAAACAAAAACAAATCTATCCCACGGGAACCGTACATTTTTCCGAGAAAAAAGTAGTCCATTTGTTATTCTGATGTATGAACTATATAATTGTAAAGTTTCATTAAAATCCAATCAGTAGTTTCAATGTACTAAGCTGTAAAGTGATTGTAGTTTTTTAAATATCCCACGGGAACTCTTTAATTTTCCGGGATGAAAAGTATCTTAAATATTGACTTAGGATATAAGGTATCCCCATGCAAAATTTTATTTAAATCGGTGCAATAGTTTCGGAGATTAGCTCGTACAAACAGACAAACAGACAGAGAAACAAAAAAAAAATGAAAAAAATCTGGATTTGTTCTATTTCTCTTCTTACATGCTCAGTTTTTAGCATTTTTTTTCTATGTACAGACATTCAACCTCTACAGTTTTATCAGTATAAATTATCTTCACTCGTGTTACAAAAGCAATAATTATATTGTTAGAAGTCAAATTTAATACATATGCGATATTTTCTAATGTATTGTTAGATCGATGTGGGACAAATGGAAATTAATTACGGATAGACGGAAAATACATATGTAACTTTAAATCAAATTTTATTATACTTCATTATTTATTGTGCAATTATCTTATACAGTGAAATTAATTATTATGGGCCAATAAAGTTAGCAATAAACTATATGAGCAATATAGAAAGCAATTTATGAATGAAACTAGCGACTCACCCTCGCTTCGCTTCGGGTTCGTCCCTAGACAAAAACAGATCTATCCCACGGGAACCATACATTTTTCCGGGATGATATATAGCCTATAGCCTTCCTCAGTAAACGGGCTATTTAATGCAAAAAGAATTTTCAAATCGGATTAGTAGTTCCTGAGATTAGCGCGTTCAACCAAACAAACAAACAAACTCTTCAGCTTTATAATATTATAAGTATAGATATTATAATATTACTAGCGATCAGATGCATCCAGAGATTTTTTTTATTATGAGAAAGCACATCAATAACAAGAAGTAACGCTATTTTGGATTCATCGTAAACAGTGTTATTGATGATTGGTCACGATCATCGAGTACGGGTTTAGAATTTAATCAAAGTAAAATTCAATAGCTCGTGGTTGCATTGTTACTGTATAGTATAACTTAAGGTACTACACTTAATTTTTTATTTCACGGTTTTTTTCTTAAGGCAGCGGTAGCTCAGTGGTGACACAATCCCTTAAGGAATCTACTGAAGCGGGTTCAAATCTCGGGTCTCGCACCTCTAACATTTTCATATGTATATCATTTGAAACACGATTACCCAGCCTGCCTTACGGACGTGTGAAGTGTGCCAACTAACACTTGGCCAGCGTGGTGGACTATGACCTGATCCCCCTCGTATTGAAAGGAGGCCCGTGCCCAACAGTGGGACGTTAAAAAGGGCTAAATACTCGTACAACACAGGGCATACGATAGATACGTAATACGATTTTATTTTCGTGTTTTTACAAAACTTTCTTTTATACCATAACTACTCTGTATCTCAACTGGTTCTAGTTATAGTATATTAAAAAAATACTGAAACACGCACAGGGCGTTATTAAACACTAAGTAAAAAGCGAAGCAAGGAGTTTTTTCCTTGCTCATTTGTGAATAACTTAAAAACAAAGTATACTATAACGTTTAGTATTTTACATACATAATTGTATGTCAACCTTTAGCCAGTACCTAGGGCTATGAAGCGTTTATTTATTTTAGTATTCTTTATTGTTCAAACAAGGCTTCACTCTTATCTATGAAGGCGATCAGTATTGAATTTGCAAACGAGTTGCTATAAAGTAAATAAAACTAAAGGCATGATTAAGCCATATAAAGTATTAAAAACATGATGGATGGTCACGACTATTATGTTTTTTATACTTTTATTATTATTTTCTTTCGCAGGCCGAAAGCGGAAGATGGGATTGGGAACTTAGAAGTCAATAAAATAGGTTTTAATCTAGATATACCTACTAATATTATAAAGAGGCAGAGTTTGTTTGTTTGTGTGTGTGTTTTTTGTTGTTTGAACGCGCTAATCTCAGGAACTACTAATCCGATTTGAAAAAATCTTTTTGCTTTAGCTAGCCCGTTTATTAAGAAAGGCTATATATAGTCTATTTATTCTATACCAACGGTAAAACGTACTTAGGGACGAATCCGAGCGAAGCAAGGGTGAGTCGCTAGTTATATATTTGTTAGTTGATTGATTTTATTGAAAAAATAAAAGTTAGTAAGAATCTTTTTAATCATAGAACCGAAAGCAGCATTTTCAAATAGGTCATTTTAAAATTCTATATGTAGACATATGTAGACTTTTTACTTGTTGTGATAGTTACAAATAAAACTGGCAGGTTACTTAAATATAATCTGATATTTACATATATTTTAGATATTTCAGATGTTAAATTGATTTACTCGGAACGTGACCGATGCAAATGATCTTAGTGTATACTGGGATTAAAACTTTTACGTTCCTTAAATGATATCCATTAGACAACCGTGACAGTGTTATGAAAAGAATTAGGGATTATTCATAAAATATATCTACATATATTTATAATATGTATGTATTTAAAGTCATATATGTGTAGTGTATCAACTATCTGGTATCCATAACACAGGCCTCGAAGCTTACCATGGAACTAGATGGTGCTGTGTGTTAATGTCCCAACATATCTATATATCTACCTATCTTATACACTATGTAATGTAAATGAAAAACCATAAATGGTTGATTTTAAACTATTAGAAAAAGTTTTCGATCCACAACATTACGGTCCTAAAAAATAATTGAACAACGAGTATTTCATTTAGAGAACTGTAATTTAAATTTACCTTGTATTTTATCCTATGAATACCTCATCTGGTGATTGAATTAACTCGACAAAATTATACCTAGATTTTTAAATAAAATCTGTAAAGAAAATCTATAGTTACGGCATGTCCAGATTTTTAGCGACTATTCGTTTTTGTAGTCAGCACTTTTTAACGTCCCACTGCTGGACACGGGCCTCCCTTCAATACGAGGGGGACCAGGTCATTGTCCACCACGCTGGCCACGTGCAGGTTGCTTGCATTTTGAACTTGCTAAGTTTTCTCAGACATGCAGGTTTCCTCACGATGTTTTCCTTCACCGTAAGATAAGTGGTAAGCATATTGGAAATGATTCGCACATGAAAATATCAGAGGGACGAGACTCGGGATTTGAAATTTGAAAGTTTCCCAAGCGAGCGCGTTACTACTGGGCTACCACTGTCTTTTTTGTTTTTACAGTAAAGCAAATCTAATTATCTTTTTTAACACGCTTATGTTAGTTAGCTTCGATTGTAATTAACAAAAAAATAAAATCTTGGAAGTCAATTTTAACCTACTTCTAATTGTTGTATCGAAATGAAATTTTCTATGTACACACATATATGTACTTCATATGACAATATTATAATTTGGTATCTTGGCGCTGATCTGAAGATGGAGCCAGGAGGTGAATAACAAAACTCTTCATTGGCTACTAGCAAACTATTGGGCTTTTATAATTCATTTATCCATAAACTTGCATGTTCCAAGCCGTGCGCATATGCGGAGATCAGTTAGGACTGGTTTACTGCATGTACCATTTGCCAGAACCAACTTAAAACAGTATTCTCCCATTCCAAGATTGTCAAGAGAATATAACACTGTTTGCGGGGAAGTAGATATTTTTGGCGACAACTTGATAATTTTTAAGAAAGTTATATTAGAACTTTTAAGAAAAAAAAATTAAGGTTATATTTTTGTTTTGTTTGAGTTTGTTTCTTTTTAGTTTTTCCTTTTTATTATTAATTATACCAGTATTATGTAATTATCTTGTAAATTTTATATAAGGCTGTTATTTAGTCATGTGCATGTTGTGACACCTTGAAATGTTAAACATTTTCTTTTTTTAATTTTGCGTTGAAGTAATAATGTTTTTAACAACTGTGTGTCCTATAAATAAATAAATAAATTTTGACGGGGCTAATAGATTGGGCATGGTAACGAGGTTTTTAAAATATTTAGTACTGATAATGGCGTGTTATTCAGTTTTTAAAAGTACCTATTTATTATTTATAATACCATTAATTTATTCTCGATTCCGGGCGACATTTGCGACATAAATTCTACTCAACTCTCACGCCTAAAAGCTATAAACATAAAATAATTACACTAGAAATCATGTAGGTACTTTATATTCATATATTAAATCAATTACAAAAGAATTTATGTAGAACTTTCTATATAACGCTAACGTAAAGGCTTGAAATAAAACTTTAATTTATTATTACATTGTTTAAAAAAAACAAAAGTACGTAAAAGAATAATAAGGTATAAATTAAAACAAATTGCAGAGCATAAAACTGTTAACATATTATGACAGTTACACGTCGTGTAGAATTTCTCTAAGAAGAAGCCCAAGGCTTTTGTATCTCCATCGCCATCTCAACCACAGTCTACTAATGTATACAGCTGTCTAACGAAGGCCTCTAGACAGGGCAATCGTGCTACGTTTGCGAGGAAAGACAAATGATGCGATACCGACTGTCACACTTTCTTTTATATGATCTTTGGGAAACTGCTTTAGGGTTGACGGATATAACTAACCTGTCACTAGATGTCTTAATTTTGAAACAATTCGCCATGAAAATTGTTATCATTCAATCAATTCTCTTGTCAATGGCTGCTAAGCATGCCAGTTAAGCACATATTACTTTGCCAATCTCACGTAGTATGGAGAAGACACGAAGGAGATTGGCCGGTAAAAAACTGGTATCATTGAACCCTTGAATTTGTATTTTCGTCATAATTGACGGGCGATCGCCTACTGAATGGATTTTTATACTGTAGTAATTACGTTACGACTATCTATTTATAAATACACGGAAATACGTTCGCAGACAGCGAATAGGACTGTGAAAATATTATGACACTTAAAATGAAGCGTGCTATTTCTTGGCAGGACTTTCTTGAAGGCCCTCGGGCGATGACAGTTCGTTATTGCGCTTAGACTGATATTTATTTAATAAGGCGGAGAAGGTATAAATTATTTTTAGTCTATTCAAACACCTTAGTTACAGATAAATAAGAATTAATAAACTTAATGATGTAAGATACATGATATAAGTTTTTAAGTTTTTTTTTAAGAGACATGTTAGAATTTTAAGAATGAAATGGAATGAAAAAGATGAATAAAAGAAAAGAAGCATGTTATGTCATAATGACGACACGACGGACGCGTGACCATTGAGTTTTATAATTTAATTCAATAAATAGTAATTAGTGTGTTTTAAACGCTTTTATTGGTATCCCCGGATCCTACAAGTAGCCCAATTAGCGGTAACACGTTTACATTATACTTTCTTAGATTTACGCGAATATTTGACATTTAAATAAAACTATCTTTTCGGATTTTTTCGCAGATTTATTTTGACTTTTGGTTCCCGGTTCCGAGAAATGAAGAGTGAATGAAGAGTGAAATAATTACTTTTAAAGTAAATTTGGTGATACACCCTTGTTAAGTAATTAAATCTAAAGCTTCAAATATCTAAGGATTGAAATGCAATATGTTTAAAAAAATAATTAAAATGTCAGTTGTCATAATAAAGACAGTCTTAAAAATAACAGCAAATGATTGATATAAAGTCACATGCATGTAACTACATACTTTACGAAATGCAGGGATTTACGACTCTTTATCTATTTCAATCCCAACTGTACAGTGACAAGTGAGATAAAGGCACTGAAAGTAAGCCTCCGGGCTTTACAACTGGTTGGCTCTATATAAGATGATATTTGAGACCTTTAATGCATAGCTATTTATTAAAGAATAAAGTTTTTATTACGTTTTGTAGTACGTTTTCATATAAAAATAAATTTGTTTGTCTATTTGTAATGTACTTTTTTATATTATCCACAGCGATAATTGGTCGTCTTTCAATAAAAATTAAAAATCGAAAGTTCTAATTGTCAAAACACAAATTCGAACTTAAGCACACCACTTAAAGTAGATTTTCAAACGAAAAACTTTTTTTTTGCGTTTTTTAATTTTGTTATCCGAAAACACAGATATAGATGTATAATTATGCGTAAATTCATATTAAAACTGTTTTTTAAGTATTCCAAGCTGTGTGTGAGTCCCAGAATATACATAACTATAAATTAACGTTAAGTAAACGGTATTCACATTACATTGCCGCGTTTGCTTTGGACGTTTGATCTGACGTTGTGTGTTAGGAGACGATGAATATCGGAACAAGCGATACTGTCGCACATCGCTTGGACTTCGTGATACAGGCAATTTGTCATTCTTCTGTCAAATCTAGTGACTAGTGTTGTTCGTTCTACAACATATATCAATAATCGATATCGGACGGACATATTATAAAAAAAAAAACAATTTAGTAGATAAAACAAACTCATGCATGACCTAATTTTAAACGACAGCTTTAAAAAAAGGAGGGTAATATTTTTAGGGTATATGTATTCAATGTGTTTTTGTTTATCCTTTCAACATATACGAGTATGTTTATATATTTAATGTGTTTATAAATTTCTATTGTTTTTAAAAATTTTTTTTTTAGTTTCCTACACGATCAAATCATAAAAGAAAATTGCGGCCACGGGACGGAAAGACTGGTTCCCGACTAAACACAGTACTATTTGTTCTATACATTTTGAAAATATTAGTTTCATTAAAGGAAAAAAGTTAAATATACATATGTGTATGAGCGAAACGATCACGGCGGCGGCTCCAGCTGAATGGTAGCGGGGCGGAGGGGCATCGGCGGCATCGATGTCTTTGAATCGGTTTGGATTTTCCGCACTAAATTACGGCTGTGACGTCACAGTAGGTGTTAAAAAGTCGGCACGCTTGGTTTCAATACAAATCGTGATACTTGCGTTATCTATTACATCTATATCTGTGTCCGAAAAGCAATAAACAAAAGAAATTTGAAAAAACGCGCAATTCAATTTCGAATTGTGCAATTCTTTTTAGAGGACACTTTTGAAAAGCTAATTGTATCTTGAATTTTTGTATACCAATGGGTATCTATACTAATATTATAAAGCTGAAGAGTTTGTTTGATTGTTTGTTTGTTTGTTTGGTTGAACGCGCTAATCTCAGGAACTACTGGATGGACTTGAAAAATTCTTTTTGTGTTGGATAGTCCATTTATCGAGGAAGGCTTTAGGCTATCTATCATCCCGGTAAAATGTACGGTTCCCATGGGATAGAGTTGTTTTTGTCTAGAGACGAACCCGAAGCGAAGCGAGGGTGAGTCGCTAGTTATTTATAAAAGTTCAAATAAATTACATAGTTTGAACATTCACGTCTTATATCACAATAAAGACAGTCTGAAACTATATCTTTCTAGGGTAATAATATGTGTGAAACGTACGTATATTCTGAACCTTCGCAACTGGTTTTAGATACAAGTCAGATAACAGCAATCGTAAAATTGTATTTCATAGATAAAATGCCGAGATGCGATCGGCTATGAAGTTAATAGAGGCATAATAGTATTGGATATTATATTAAACTTTATCTTGATTGAAAATTATGTTAGTGATTTCAAAGAATGTTTTTATTGCACTATTATTATAATGCAAGCGTTTGTATTTGTGTATGTATGTTTGTTACAAATTCATTCTAAATAGATAGACTGCGACTTACGTATAACACATAGGTTTCTGTTAGGCACCTAGGCCCCTAGATAGACACCAGGGCGAAGCCAGTTTAAGTCACTAGTTATCATTTATCAGTCAGTATGAAAAACATCAAAATATTTTCAGCAACGGTATGAGTTATATTTTACCTTTCCTATAAGTAAAACCGACTGTTTTAGGTTTTCTGTGAAATAGCTAGATAATAAATCTTATCTAGCATTCTCATAAAAGCTAACGTCAAGTCAAAGTTAGGCAAGCGACTGTTGTAAAGTGAACAATGTTAATTTACAGCCTCATAAAACTTTGCCTAGTTACCTAGGTCAGTGGTTCCCAAATGGTGGTTCGCAAAACCCTAGGATTCCGTGGAAGGGTCACAGGTGTTCCGAGTTCCTTTCGAGAAATAAATAAAACGTTGTCAGATATGAAGCCTAATTTTAGAGTTATTATAAATATGTGAAAAAAAATCATTCATCACATAGATCAATTAGGTTATGTTTTTGACAGAATAAATATTATTATAAGTATTAATATTTTTCATTTAATTTGTTCTTTCAAGTCAAATAAGAAAGTATTTTAACTACAACATAATCAGTTTAGTTATTATCAAAATGTTTAAAAAAATATGTTTAAATAAGGTTCCGTGGTCAAAACAATTTGGGAACCGCTGACCTAGGTTGGACATATATCGTAAAATTTCCACCTGTTATATTTCAAGTGTGGGATAGCTCAAATTAGTTTTGTCTTATTATTTATTTACCTAAATATTCTTTTTTTCTTTCATGTCAATATTATAGACTAGCAACGCGCTTTCCCTTGGCTATTTTCCTAAAAGAGCAGCCTATGTCACATTCCATCGCATCCTATATTTGCCAGTGAAAGCCCGTTTCTAAGATTAGAGAGTACAAACAAACAGATAGATAAAATAACCATATTGGCTCCATTTGTAATATCTGTTTAACAACTACACAACTACAGTATCTGTTAAACACTCGGACACAATTTTATTTATACGTATAGACATAGATAATTTTTGACACAGTGTGAACAATTATCTGTGAATTACACCTACAAATTCGCATAAAAATTATAAAAAAAGCTAATAATGTAAGTATTACCTGGTACTTGTACTACCTGGGTGGTTGAATATAACGGAAGTTACTAGCCGTAGAGTATCTGACGCAAATAATAACAATGGGTTCATAACGATAATTTAATTGACGATAATAACATACTAAAGCCATGCGAGATTTGAATTAATAAAACATAAAAAAATCAACAAGCCTATCAAGAATAGTTTACAGAAAAAATAAACATAAAAACTGTTTAGCCGTTTAACTTTATCTATATTTTTATAGTAAACTAACGACTCACCCTCGCTCCATTCGGGTTCGTCCCTAGTTACGTGTTAACGTTTAGTATAGATCTCTCAGAGATGAGATATTTTCCTGCAGTAAAAAATTGACCCGGATAACCAGATATCATCATACCAAATTTCATCAAAATCTGTCCAGTGGTTTTCTCGTGATGCGTTTCCAGACGACAGACAGAGAGACAAAAATTCTAAAAATAATAGATTCGGCCTCTGTATCGATAATAATGACCATTTCAATAAGATTTTCCTAAAAATATTTAATGTTCAGATTCCACTCAGAATTTTATTATATGTATAGATTCCTTAAGAGTTACTCTCGATCCTTAACACAATTCTTCTAAGTAAACGCGGATTTTAAACATTTAAACTGCTAAATTTTCACCTTTACATAAATATTTTGATTCGTTGACCCAAATTAAGTACGGTTTCATAATACATAATAAGCATGTCCAATATTTTGAAAACGTGTACCAAACCAAAACACTTCGCACGTGGATACATTTAATTTGAAAACAAGAACTAACTCTCGAAATTCTTTCGTGGCGTAGTCATAACAAATTTTCTGGATCAATCAATTAAAAGATCAAATAAAATGAGTATAGAATGCACAATATGACCTTATATGGGAATTTCCTTATATAAATCTAGGTTCTAAAACGATAAAAACACTACTGTCTTCAAGGTGAATAGCAAATAAGAATTTTCAAACTTCTTATTTCCCCATTCTCAATCTATCAGTGCCTTAGGTACAGGAAATAATTATTTAGGCCAGAGCTCAGACACATGCCATTTTCACTTAAGTCTTTGTTGCAAGTTATTTTGTATATTCAAATATAATATATAGCTGGAAGCAAACAGATCGTTTAATGAGTGACAATTCTGAAGTGCAATCTCTAAATCAACACGTCTCTCAAATTGCAATGCATTGCTTTGCCAACAAACAATTAACGTGATATTTTATACTTCGTTGAAATAATACTGCTTCACGGTACAACTTGAGAAGTATGCAAAGAGGACGTGACTAGATATTTCGCTGTACAGGTATTGAATAGTTTAGTTAGATCATCTATACATCTATACATATAATAAAATTGTAACCAAGCCGAATCTGTACATTAAATATTTTTTGGAAAATCTTATTGAAATAGATATTATTATCAATACAGAGGCAAAATCTATAGTTTATAGAATTTTTGTCTGTCTGTCTGTCTGTTACCGCAGCACGGGAAAACCACTGGACAGATTTTGATGAAATTTGGTAAGATGATAGCTGGTTATTCGGGTCAACATATAGGATACTTTTAATTGCGGGAAAATATCTCATCTCTGAGAAATCTATACTAAACGTTAAAACGTAAGTAAGGACGAACACGAGTGGAGCGAGGGTGAGTCTAGAGAGCTAGTTACTAAATAGAACCATTATAGACATAGACCAAAACGTTTACTTTTTTAATTAAACTGATAATAAATATTCAGATTTTAAAAGATAAGGATCCGTGACATAGTAGCATGTCCATATAACAGATTCTCGGGTTTGAGTTTCATTATTCTTATTCTTTAAAGAAAGTAAACGATGGCAAAATCGAGAGTAATACCATAAACAGCTAATCACTTGGTAGACACCGTGTATATAATTATTTAGTCCGAGGTGTTAAATTATTACTTATACAAAAAAAGAGCTTATATTCTTAATAGCGGTTAAAACCAGTAGGGCGAGTCCACGTGGCACCTGGCCAATTTAAAGTACCTACTCGTTGTATTACCATGGGTCGAAAACAAAAATCGACAACTCATAGAAAAAGTCATTGTATTGGGTATTTTGATAGATGCTTTCAAATTCTTCTCCACAATTTTTTGTTACAATATTATTTACAGATGTGAAAATAAGCGTATCTTTGATTTATTGATTTTTTAATTATTTCTTACGGTATCCGTCATAGTAAATTTTATTACGTAAAAATACATATAAAACAGTTAATCAGCAAATCAATAATGTGGTTTTAAAGACACCGTATAACGTTCAAGAGATAACCTCAATATATGTACAAACAGCGTAAACTTAGCAGTAAAGTTCCGACATCTTTGATTGTGAAACTCTTAATATTTAAAAAAGATGAGACTATCAAAGTGAATGACTATTTTGTAATTAAAATATTGTTTACTAGCGACTCACCCTGGCTTCACTTCGGGTTAGTCCCTAGACAAAAACAAATCTATCCCATGGGAACCGTACATATTTCCGGGATGAAAAGTAACCTATGTGCTATTCCAGACTAAAATCTATCTCTGTGCCAAATTTCATCCAGATCCGTTCAGCCGTTCTGGCGTGAGAGTGTAACAAACATCCATCCAATCTTAAAAACTTTCGTATTTTTATAATTTTAGTAGGATTTCACGCTCCTCACTGCCAGAGCACATAATTCTTTTCATATTATCTTTTGACACACCCACAGATCACAGTTATAATTGAATTGATATGAATTGTAATGGTCCTAATATAAACGGACACGGCATGAGAATGCATCTTCGAATTATCTCATCAAACCTCTATTTTGCTTTAAAATTAAATAAAACACGTTGTGAGTAAACTAGAACATAGTTTCTATTTCATGAATAAACAAATTATGTTAATCGGAGATACATAGATCAGATTGTGGTAAGTTATGGTGCTCTTATAATTTAATGTTTTTGGATCAGATGATTTGAATTTCATTATGGATTTATTAAACGTCTATGGAATAAGTCTGTTTTCAGAGGCGTTCACGTTTATTCTACTTTCGTCTTTGTTGATTTAATTGGTACAAAAAATAAAATTCTCTAGTATTACGTACTGTTAAAGAACTCAGCAAAATTTAAGATTTGAAATAAAACCATCTTTTGCAATTTTCTCACGGTTTCATTTTGATTTTTAGTTCCCGACATTACGATTGTTGTACAGCAAACATGGTCACGAAAGAGAGGTTTTTGACTTCTCAAAACTCATAATAAAAATCTTAGGGAGTAAAATCGCGAAAAAATCCGAAAAAGCTTAAAATTGAGTAACAAGATTAGAGTTTTATAGTTTTTTAATGAATGTAGACACAAGTCTATAGGTATATGTACGATAGTTTCATACAGACGAAGTCGACGGTAAAAACTAGTCTGTAGGTGCATATAGTATACCAACACTCAACAACACATTAATCATAGTACTTTCAATATAAACCACGAGTAACACTAATAGTACACAGTACACGATACATTCAATTAGTGTCGCGTTCAACGACACTATGCTTGCATGTGTTCATACTGATTCCGAATATAGGTTATTCTATACATAGCTATTTCCAAACACTATATTTTAAATAATAGTGTATATCTATACTAATATTATAAAGCTGAAGAGTTTGTTTGTTTGTTTGGTTGAACGCGTAAATCTCAGGAACTACTAATCCGATTTGAAAAATTCTTTTTGCATTAGATAGCTCGTTAACTGAGGAAGGCTATAGGCTATATATCATTCCGGAAAAATTTACGATTCCCGTGGGATAATTTGTTTTTTCTAGGAACGAACCCGAAGCGAAGCGAGGGTTAGTCGCTAGTTACGAATATATGCAGATAGCATAGTTTTCATTTTATAACTGATGAATGTTATTATCCGAACTTATATTATTAATGCGAAAGTAACTCTATTTGTTTGTTTGTTACGTCATTCTCACGTTTCAGCAACTGAACCTATTTATATGAATTTTGATGGGCAGATAGATTGAACTTTGGAAAAATACATAAGCAGCACCAAAATAAAACAAAAGGAATGAAATAGGGGATAAAAGTTTGATTTATCGCGATATATTTATTATTTATAGAAAATAAAGACGTAAATAAAAGAAAAAACGTGATAAAAGAACTATTCCATAGCTTTACCTCACTAACTAGAAGTTTCAAATATTTTTCTATCTGAACTATTATGGTATCTTATGATTAAATTTTAAATGATATGCTTTATGTAAATTTTTAATGATATCCAATTACAAATCAATTATATACGAACTCTTTCTATAAAATCAATGATTCCCCATCGTCTCTGTAATAATAACCAATTGGAGTCAATAAAAAATGTTACGACTACAATCGCTCAATCAAACACAGCTGTTTTATAATAAATTTTGAATATCAACAGTATTCAGTTTCAATCACTTCCTAAGGAAGTGTCATAACAAAAATAAATAAAACTAACTAAACACTAACAAGTACGGAAATGGCGTTTTAAAAAGTTATTTTTAAGACGCCATTTCCATACTTATAATCGTTATGAAATCTTCCTAGTTCTGTACAATTTCTGAATATTGCAACAGATATTGGCTTTAATTCTATTAAGTAGGTATCTTGATGTATAAAGTGTAGTATATAGATATAATTATATTTTTTTATGTTAAGGAAAAAACCTTAACAAGGCAAACAACAATAAAGACAATGAATATCATTACACAGATAAAACAAATTAAAACTAACAAGTGTCGCTTTGATCACAGATTAAAAACGTAGCTTTGTAAAAAATAATAAAGACCAAGAGAGTGAGAACTTCAGAAGCACGTTAAACAAAAAAAAATATAGAAAAATTTCACCTTGAATGGATAATGCCATAAAGAAATAACCATGACACCATAGAAAATACGACTGATATAACTGACATGGTCTCCATTCATGCAGCGATGAATTGTTAGGATTATACGAGACCAACAAGGATGAGCTTTCAAATGGGAATATTTCTTTTCATTTTATAAATAATTGGTGGGTCATAATAAACTGGTTGAGAAAACAGGTCAAAATAGGGGCGCATGTATTACTATAGAATTGTGTGATGAACGCAGGGGTCCGTGTGTCATAAGTTTTAATTAAAATGGAACATTAAGCTGGATGTCAGAGATGAAAGAGGAGGGAGTTCCAATATTTAGCGTGTAATTGATTGTGTTAACGCGATGGGAATTGTTATAATAAATATCGACGATTCGATAAATGTTGTCACGCACATATATTTGTGTAAAAGTGACATCTGCTTTTAATAATAAATAAAACCGTAATCCATATTGAAGATATCAATTTAAATTTATTTTATTAGCTGTTTGTCAGTACTTAGCATACATTATTTTCTAAGTATTTTTTTATAAATTTCTTTTCTATTTCAAGAGTAACCCTGGATAGAAAAAAAATATCTATATCTATCTATAGTGTTGAAATGTGTTTCCCATTTTATGGATAACGGACGTATTAACAATATCAATATTGACCTGCTCTCACTTCGCTCCAGCCTTTACATGCTATCTAGTACCTCCAGTATACGCAATACCATATTATATATTATACCTGTATACCACTTAAGGGATAAAAAGTAGCGCTATGCAGAAAATGAGCATCGACCCACCCATTTTCGTATTTAGAATATTAAATATAACGTTTACTGTAAAACATCTGACAACTATTACTAATGTGAAAGTTTGTATGTGTGTATGTATGTTTATTACTCCTTAACGCTAATACTGTAGGACGAATTTGAATTGACCAAACCCTGGGGTAACACATTGTCTACCTGTAGGCACACACCCGATCGAAGCGAGGGTAAGTCGCTAGTATTACATAAAATTTATAGCATAACCATTAACAGTGGCAGCAATTATATTTAAAGTTTAGTATATGCTTGATCTAGAATATGCATCAAAGCAACGAGAATTATAATTACCGAGTAAGTATCCATTATCCTATTATTGCAATATTAACTGAGTACTTACGTTTGAGATTACCCCAAGGCCCGTACAGACAGACGAGTTGGGGGCACTTTGTGTAATATGCAATATTTCTCTTAAGTCTAAGTATGTATTCATTTGAACAGGCACATAGCGTGCAAGAACAAATTAAGGCTCAATAATTATCCACACGACAGCAACACATGAATAGTCAAGAGTTGAAGCGAGCAGACCTCTTGAATAAATTGCGTGTAATGGAAAGTGAAGTCTTCAATTTAGTAGAGACTGTTATTTAGAATGCATTTATTCTACTTGAATTGATTTAGGTTTGTTGAACAGGTTTGTAATGGGTGGTACATAATTTTATTAACAACCATCAAGTTGTATTAACATTATTATTGTGGATACTGTTAAAGTTTTCTAATTAACACAGGTTATAAATTAGTATTATTTATGTCTTTTTTCACTAAGATTTGAAAGGCAAAGGAAACTTTTTTCTTAAAGTATAAAATTCACAATTAAAATTATCACAAAGTAAAAATCTAAATATAATAATACATAAATAAATATGTTGGGACATTAACATTCCATGGTAAGCTACGAAGCTTGTGTTATGAATACCGAATATTTGATACACTAGACATATATAATTTTAAATATATACATAATATTATAAATATAAACATCCACGACAAGAAAACAAACATTCCCTCATCACACAAATGAATGTCCCCAGCGGGACTCGAACCCGCGACCGCTGGCACAGCAAGTAGGGTCACTGCAAACTGAGCTAAACGTATCGTCAAAAACCAAATACATATATACATTTTCATAAGAAATTGCGTAATAAAACTTAAAACGAGTAATGTATAATTGTAAGTGCAAACACTTAAACGTGCACCGCTTAATAAAATCCAGGAAGTCGTTCAGAGAAAGTCAACAAAAAAGGAATTGCTCCATCTTTAACGTTCATAAACCCCTTTATTGCGCTGAATGAGGTTATAGACTAGGTATTACTTGTATGAATGCATTTGTTTTTTAAATATCCGACGAAATGTCAGCAAATGTGAAATGAAAAGGCGTAAAAATACATCGTGACAACAAAATGTTTCCGACAGTTTTAAGAACTGCCCAAGTCACTTAATAAAATGACACAAGTAATGTCACAATATATCAACACGAGCTCATGTTAAATTATTTCCGAAATACTAAGAGCATTAATTTATTATATGTTTTTTTATTAACTGTCTTCTTTTCTGGACGGTGCGGCGGTGGACTTAGTATTTTAAACTTAAATCTATACATATAATAAAAGTTAACTGATCGCTGTTCGTACATGGAAGATATTTGAGAAAAACTATTGTTGGGGGTCTTTACTAACGCAATAGAACCCCAAACAATGATTTTTAGAATTTTTGTCTCTTTGTCTGTGCGTTTATGCGCGCTAATCTCAGAAACAGCTTAACCGATTTGGGTGCGGTTTTCACTAATGAATTGTGGTAAGCTTCACTTAACATTTAGTATTTGTTTCAATCGGTTCATAAATACTTAAACTATCGTAATATTTTAAACTAGAAAAATATGTGCTTATTTGTTTGTTCACATGCGCTATTCTCTGGAAGTGCCAGTTGGCTTTACAATGTTCCTATTTATTGTAGAAGGAATAGAGGAAGACATCAAGTTATAAATTAAGTGCAAATAACACTATATACACATTAATAACGGTATGCATTCTCACTAGGGCCAATTAATTATATTATTTTTAGTTTTTTTCTTCTTTCATTTTAAGTCTAGAAACAATTTGGAATAAAAATATGAGACTTTACCATTTAAATGTCATAAAAAATTTTCAAATGTATGTACGAATTGAGACTTCTCTGTAGGGTTACTAAAAATATATGCAGCTGAAGAAAAGTACAAACAACGTGGTGGCGAAAGCGCCTTTCGAGCTTTTACTTTGATAAGTTCAAAGTAACCAGTAATGAATAAATTTTTACTATCTATAAATTGTCACAATGCAAATGGTTCTTCGACTTTGGATTGGGAATAGAGTTTTATTAGGTAATATGTTGGCTGTAATCGTAAATGTCATTTTGTTTCTTTTTAACAATAAAACAACCTATAAAATTTTAATCCAAAATAGCTTTTTAAGGAACACGCATAGGCCACATGCAGTAAAAAAGATAATAGATAATTATAAAGAAGTAAAGTTAGTTTTATGGTTTTCGAAAGTCATTCGAGAAGATGTGTTCATTAAAACTTATACAACGATTCATTAAATTGTGTTAGGTACTGTAATAAGAGACAAAAAAAACTGTTAATTGTATACGACGGTAAAGATGTTTTCCAAAATTTCGTACCAAATACAAGTATTTTTAAAAAGGTTTCTTTTTAAAAAAGAAAAGCTTTAAAAAGTTTATACAAAATTAGTAATTTAAAAAAAAAGTGGACCTAAAATGAAAACATTCCAAGGGAAATATAGGGACAAAAAAGCAGTATTTGAACAATATTATAGAATAAAACATAAGCCTAAACACTTAAATTGTGTTTACTAAAACTATCTCATTCAATCTTATCAAAATGTGCTAGACCATTTGTCACCTTGATTTCTATTTAGATATCTTACGGGAATCAGGCCGTCATTGCTACAGAAGTGAAGTTCGTTTATCAAAACGTGCATTAGGACATGATAAATGTTGTTCCTTGTATTACTTGATTAGAAGTATTGATAAATTGTTTCAAGAGGTACACGAAATATATGAATAATATTTCTTAAGACACAGTCTGATTTTGTAACTCTATTATGAGATACATAACAAACTAGATACTCACTCTCGCTTCGCTCGGATTCGTCTCAGGTGAAAACCAAAAACAATTTTATTCCACGGAAACCGTACATTTTCCCGCGATAAAAAGTAACTATGTGCTATTCCAGACTATAATTTATCTCTGTGCCAAATTACATCCAGATCAGTTCAGCCGTTCTGGCGTGATTGAGTACCAAACATCCATCGCTTTCGCACTTATAATATTAATGGGTTTAATGGGATTAGAGATATATAAGCCATCTTTTGATTTAATTTATCCACTTTTTTTTCTTGGCAATACATTTTAGGCAGCGATCAATGTTCAACATTAAATTTAGCTATATTCAACTAATAACCAGAAAACGCTGAGTCAATAATCTGAGAAATATGTACTTACACATTAGCATACATAAGTTACATCTGTACATATATGAACATGTTAAGTGGGAATATATGGCAAAGTGCGTGGTAATTCGAAATAGCCAAAAATATTCAAAAAGTTACTGGTCATTTTAGTCAATCGTAAATCGGTTTTCATATTTTTTTAATAAATACTTTATCTCAACGATGGTCCCTTATAAATTTCAACACTTTTATGTATAGAATAATTACTTTATTAAGTGATTTTAAATTTAAAGCCTTTGAATTTTTTTTTGTTAAATTGTAGTCATTAAACTACTACAAAAAGTAACTAAAAAATTATATTACAAATAATACTATTACAAATAGTAACTAACATACATAAATCGTTTTCGTATTACATAATTAAAACCCTAGACCATTATTGTGAAAGGTCTGAATTCTAGGAACATTAATAACCTAGTGATTTCCGATTTCGTTATATTTAAATGAGAAGCTCTCTCTGACATTCGTTTTCCATCGGTTTCAATTACAAACTTATGTTACAAAGCAAATAATATTTGGTACAAGTAAAAAGCTACAGTAAATCAATAAATAAAAATGTTAGGACATTAACACACAGTAGCATCTAGTTGCATGGTAAGCTACGAGTTGATATACTACACATATATACCTTTAAATACATACATATTACAAATATAAACTCACATGATTGAAGTACAAACATTCGTGCTCATCACACAAATGAATGCCCCCGTTTGGCTCCGTTTGTAGTGACTCTACTTTCTGTACCAGCGATCGCGGGTTCGAGTCTCGCTGGGTTCATTTGTGTGATGAGCATGAATGTCTGTACTCCAGTCATGGGTGTTCATATTTATAATATGTAAGTATTTAAAGTTATATATGTGTAGTGTATCAACTATCTGGTATCCATAACACAAACCTCGTAGCTTACCATGGAACTAGATGGTGCTGTGTGTTAAAGTCCTAACATATTTATTTATTTATATACATATGTAAAACTGTAAACGTAAATCTCTCCACACTTAAACCATACCGCCTCCATACGAATAGCGTTTCAATCGTCACTGGCTAGATAGCGCTAATTGGCCGTTTGAGAGGCACCGCTAATGCGCCGCTGCAATAAATCCGATCCGATCAACGACCCGACGCGTTGATCAAGATTATCGCCTTAAAGAATAACAGGGGCAAATTAAACAAACATTTTACTATGCAGGGGTGGATAATAATAATAAACAGAAATGCCTACCCTAATATAAAACGTCAAAAATAACAGGCAGTATTAGACTAGTAACCTCGAGAGATATTAGTTAAATATAACTAACAGTTTTTACGGCGGTGGAAAACATAGTAAAGGATAACCTAATTAGTTGTCGAAAAATAACAGAAGTCCGCCAAAACGTATCTGTGGCTAGCGTGGTTGAGTTGAGCCTCCTGGAGCATTGAGGGAAAGCCCGTGTTAAGCAGTGGGATAAATGATTAATATTGGGCTTAATGAGATGAGAATGAGAGACGTATATCGATATAAGTATAACGATTAAATTTATAAATTATATGTATACTTTATGTGAGGAATCTAATATAAAAAATAACAATATAAAAATGCTTACATCAAGTGAGAACCGAACCCACTAATTATTTCTCTAAAAATCTCGCAACAGCGTAGGTTCAATTTTTTTCAAGTTCAAAGGTTAATGGGGGTGACCTATGTAAAAGAATCTGTTGCTATGTTCCCATGAAATAACATAAAAACATAATAATTACTCTATTGAACCTTTTATCAATATTTATTGACCTCTAACCTCTTATCAAAACTACTTCAATCAAATCACATCGACCTTGTTCCTATATAGTGTAGCTTTACACATAAAAGTATCTATATCCGAACTTTTTAATAAAAAGCAATGACCAAATGGATGTTATGTATGTACAATAATTTCAAATTTGTAGTTTTATGATATTTTTTATAATTTTATATTCATATTCATATATATATATATATATATATATATATATATATATATATATATATTTGTAGGATCCGGGGATACTAATGAAAAAGTTTATAGTATACTAATTACTATTTATTATTTTAAATCAGTTAATACAATGTTTACGCGTAACGTCGTGTCGCCATTATGACACATCATGCTTCTTTTCTTTTATTCATCTTTTTCATTCCATTCCATTCTTAAAATTCTAACATACATCTCTTTTTATTCTTAAATTATCATTTCACGCATACTTCATCTTACAAATCCCACATATATATACACTAGCGACTCACCCACGCTCCGCTCGTGTTCATCCCTTTCCCTAGATACGCAACGATTAATATAGATTTCTCAGAGATGAGATATTTTTCCGCAGCAAAAAGTATCCTATATGTTGACCCGGATAACCGTTATCGTCATACCAAACTTCATCATACAAAATTCTGTCCAGTGATTTTCTCGTCATGAACTATAGATTCGGCCTCTGTATCGATAATAATAACTATTTCAATAAGATTTCAAACAAAAAAAAATTACATGTACAGATTCGAGTCAGAATTTTATTATACATATGTAATATATATTAATGCTTTTATGAGAAAAATGCGTTAAATACAAAAAAAAACATACATACTTGTACAAGTTCTCTATTTTTGACTCCGAGATCGCAATTATTGTATTACACTTGCAGCACTGAATTGTGACACTGACCGAAATAAATAAGTCGGCCTTCGTGCAAGTAAACACGAGTGCTTATCATTTACCTATATATAGTTTAAGACTAGCGGCTCTACCCTCGCTTCGTTCGGGTTCGCCCCTAGATGATTCTCTAAATTGATATAACTTTTTTATTTAGGAACCGATTGAAAAAGAAAACAAATACTAAATGTTAAGTGAAGCTTACCACAATACGTAAGTGAAAACCGCATCCAAATTGATTAAGCCGTTTCTAAGATTAGTGCCCACAACTATATGATATCCGTAACACAAGCCTCGTAGCTTACCATGGAACTAGATGTTGCTGTTTGTTAATGTCCCAACATATAATAAAATGAAAATTAAAAAAATATGTTGTATTGCAAAATAACATTACACATAGTTCCAATATATTTTTATTACAACGCTACCGTACGAATGTGAACGATCCGTAATCTATTTATTGAATGGTTATAAAAAGCATCTACGCAGAAATAACATTTTGAAATGTGGCAAATCACGATGCTTGTTTTGATAAAAAATAAGCGGTCGCTTGAGAATGACACTACAATTTTGAATCGCAGATTGTCACGTGAATGTAATGTACTTCAAAGAGCTTTCAAAATAAACGATAGTGCACACGCATATAGACTTTACTTACACATCATACTGGCAGATGTTTCATTTGTATCTTGCCTCTAATTTATTTTAACCGACTTTAAAAATAGGATGTTATCAATTCGGTTGTATTTTTTCTAAATCGGATGAATTTATAGGTTGTGGATTAAATTAATATTCTTACAAAGAGCTATAGGCGATCATCTTAATAATATTTAAATGTGAAGGTTTAGCCTTTAGACGGATGTTTGGAAGTTTGTTACTCAATAACGCCAGAACGGCTGAACGGATGAAATTTGGCACAGAGATAGATTATGGTCTGGAATAGCACATAGGCTTCTTTTTGTCCCGGAAAATATACTGTTGTTGTGGAATAGATTTGTATTGTTTTTTTAGAGGCGAACCCGAGCGAAGTGAGGGTGAGCCGCTAGTAGGCTAATAATAATAAACATTTAAAATGCACATGTTTGTAAAGCAGTGACTATATTTAGTTGATATTAATTCTTCATACTGTAACGGTGCTACAAATTTTATTCCAATAAAAATTAGAGTGAAATTGTATTTGGAAATAGCTCATGTATTGAATGTAGTTTGAATGCAATTATTTTATCGACGTACCAACAAAGAACAGTACCGCGGTGTAAACTAGTTAAATAAAATCAAATTTCAAATCTGCGTATGTCGTAGCCGTTTAGTTAATATATGTTGTGGCATTAGTTTATCTCGCGCCTCCCAAAAGGAAACACTGAACATAGTGTTTCAAGCGACGTAAATTGCTGCTATCAATCAACCGACACATGCGATAGTCTAAGGCTAGAACACACGATTCAAATATAACTAAGAGATAGAGCTTGCATCTGTGAATTACTGTGATGATAGACACAATTTAAATAGTGAGTATCCAATTTGTCAATCGCACTCTAATGTTATTAATTTATAAGAAAATAATTAAAAATATATGATCAAAAGATTATAAAGGGAGTAACTTTAATTTATTCGTTTTATTGCTATATAGTAAACAATTTAAACAATAAAAAACACCATATCATACCCCCTGAATAAATTAATAATACCTATTGTACGCAACAAAAAGAAGACGATTTCAATGGATATAATGTGAATTGTAAAAAAGTAAATAGCTATTGGTTTACAGACCGATGGGCTTGAAAAGGATGTAGAATACAAGGTGAGCTTTAAAAATGTATTGTGTCATTGCAAAAAATATCATCTTTCGATATTACATCTTTTTTTGCATACAGTAGAAAAAATAATTGTAGAAAAATAATAAAATGCCTTATAGCTTCTTTCCAGTAAAAAAGCTATTTGAAACCGAATTTAAAAAGCATTATGTCTGAATAAGAATTCGTTAATATTTAAAAGTATACACTGTAGTGATTCTATCGAGATGTAAGAGTATTTAATCATCAAAAGCTCCTAAAAACGTTTAATACTTTAATTAACAAGAAAAAAACACAAAAAAACCTATACTTCAACATGTATACAATAAAAATATACAATTAATAATAACTGTACAAGTCAATTATGTCTAGAAATGTAGCAAAAAGGTTAACTAACTACATCTTAGTGAAACGTAATATCGTTTCTTTGGACGAGAAACAAGCAACCGGCCGATATAATAAGACTAGCGACTTACCCTCGCTTCGCTCGGGTTCGTCCCTAGGTTGATTCTCCATACAGACTTTCATCCCCATTTTCACCCCCTTAAGGGGTGATTTCCGGGATATAAAGTATCCTATATCCTTCCCAGGGTCTCAAACTATCTTCTTATAAAATTTGATCTAAATCGGTTCAGTAGATCTAGAGATTACCCCTTACAACCTCACAGACACACAAACTTTACTTCTTTATAATAATATAGAAGAGGTTTAATACTTTTTTATCTACCCGCCTTTTATTTTATTATTCTTTCAATGTATAATTACGTGACATATACATGTTTCTCGACATTTGCTAAACGTGTTACGTGTTATGTACGACTTGCTTTTAAAGTTCACGCGTGATTATTTTTTAAAACAATCAAAAATCATGTACAGAAAAAATAATTACATATAGTAAAAAAGCATATTATATAATTTTAAAAATGTGACGCTATTATGCTAACTTACTCCTAGTTAGTCTCAAACTGCGGCAAATTAATGAACTAATATAAATATTCGTTCAAAATAACATTCGAACCCACGATTTGCAGCGTATAAACCACTACATCAGATGGACATTTAAAATATATCATTTTCACATCACAGTCTAAAAGGGCTCACTAGCAATATAAGCAAAATGTCAGTCAAATGCCACCTTTTTAAAGTAGGTCTTTTTACAAAGGACAGTCGTCACGCATCGTCACTCTAACATTCTGTTTTATTTGCACTTGAGATTTATGAATAGTATACTTCTGTTAAGAGAATATTGAATCAACCTTTTATATTTGAAACATTGTTTTGTGATTTTTATCCAGTAGTACGAAATCTTTCCTATCTAAATATTAAAATAGTGACGAGCGTAAATCATGCAACTTACCCTAAGCTGCGTCCGTGGATGCAATTTGTATAATCCTACTAATATTATAAGTGCGAAAGTTTGTGAGGTAGTATGGATGTCTGAATGTATGGATGTTTGTTACTCTTTCACGCAAAAACTACTTAATGGATTTTAATGAAACTTTACAATAATGTAGTTCATACATCAGAATAGCATGTAGGCTACTCCCGGAAAAATTTACGGTTCTCATGGGATAGACTTGTTTTTGTGTTTCTAGAGGCGAGTCGCTAGTATTATATACAGCCAAATTATAGCAAAGCTTAGTACTAAAAGTAGGCTAAGTGTTATACCCCAGGATATAGATCATCTGTGTCCTAAAATTTTATCCAAATTCTTCCAGCCGTTAACTACGTGAAGGAGTAATTAATTTACATACACACATACAAAACTTTCGCATATTTATTATACACATTACATATGTAATGTCTATAATATTAATGTGATGAATGAAACTGACACCAACATCAGTGAATGAATAAATTAATCAAATGAATCGTGATAAATGATTAATTTAATTAATGAATAAAATACAGTGAAGGTTTTAACACTATTTATTAATAATCAATTTCATAAATAAGTGATTGAAAAAGGAATGAATGATTAAAACGTTGTTCTTTTCTGTGAGCAATGTTATAAATTATAATAGAATAAATAAGAAAGATTTTTTAACTACAAATCTTTTAATATTATGAAAAAAATTCAGGTTTCGCCATTTTTTTTTCTAGATTTTAGTAAATAACTTGAGTAAAAATAATACAACTTTTAACATAGTATATTTAAGAGAATATGTACTACATTCAACGTGACGCGAAATTTCATTCTTAAATAAAATGTAGAATACTATTTAATCAAAGGTTATCAAGTAATGACCTGTGTATTTTGGGATTTGTCTTGAAACTGGGTCAAATCAACACGTAACATTTATAAATGAGCTAACTGACCGTTCTCTGGCTAAGACACTATTAATTTGTCTGAATGGTAGTGCTTAAAAGTACAAATGTCGCAAGTTTCACATAAATTAATTCAAAAATTATATTTTTATATTAAATACCAACCCACCTTTCTTTCGCTTAGGCTTATACTTTTTTTATTATCCATACTTATAAAATTATGTAAATTGGACCGTTATTCTCGTTACAAGCACAGACACGGACAGACATACAAACATTGTACATAATTTAAAATTATTTTCAACATTTTACTAAAAACCAACTTCAATTATTTTCTTGAAATTTTATTTAAGGATACCTAGTTATGTTCGTCTAGTGGTCGAAATTTGACCATAAATTATTATTTGTGAGGAAAACATATAGGAACAGAATTTACCCATTTATATAAAAAAAATCTGTTTCCATTTTTTTTATTGATAACACTAAAGCTCGCCAATAGCTACTAAACAGTAAAAAGAAAAGAAAATCGGTTGACAAACGAAGAAGAAAGAGATGCTGAGCTGTTTTATCCATGCCTATTTATATATACTAGTGATCGCCGCGTTCATTAAGTTTGATCGTTCGTTCGTAATTCATTAAGTTTGAGCGATATTGAGGTTCTTTTTTTCAAAGTTATATAGATAACCTATAAAATCTAAAAGAATTTTCAAACGGACCCATAGATTCAGAGATTTGCACGTATAGACAAATAAACTTTTCATCTATATATTATGTAAGTACTCGTATAATATTGATGAAGGTTATCTAACATCATACTACATCTTTTAGCAGTGAAGTAGTTATATATAAATAAAATACGCGAGCGGATTCGCGGGTAAAAAAAGTCAATAAATTTTGACTTTCTACAGTCCTTCTCTATATAAACTTTAACTATGCCAAATCTCATACTCCTCCGTACATGCAATATGCTTAAAAAGGGGTTCAAAGTTTTCTCTTCACGTATTAATATATAGATACATAGATGTGTACCGTCTTTAATTCAAATATCATGATAACAGATCAAGCAAACACAACTCCGCGTGTGCAACATTAGTCACATTGACTTTAACGTAGGCGTAGGAAGACTGCAATGAATGGGGTACTATAGCCAGGTCATTTAAGCTATTAGCTATTTATTACTTCGCGTTTACATTGCATGAACTTTAAAATTAATTTAAATTTTCAATAATTATTATTTCTTTTGCTTAATAATTGCAATTGCAAATTTTTTTAAAAGCTATACTGTTTGTAATGTCATAACTCATAAACCTTGTCTAAAAACCCACGTACGTTCTGCTATTCGGCCAAATTTAGTATTTCTGACATACATATATACAATAAATATACATATTGTATGTAGTATACATATATTACAACTTTACATAAAATAATGCTGCTAGGCACGGACCTCTTCTCAATACGAGGGGAATAAGCTAAAGTTCACATTTATAAACATTAAATATTCTTAACATAACCAATAAAAACGTTCATTTCGTAAGAATCTACGTCTTCCATCATATTTTCTTGATGCCATTATATTTTAACATTTTTATCTATCATAAAAAACAGACAAATTATTAAAATCATCGTAAAATAAACTTGCACGACAAGTAAAAATGCGGTATATTATTTATATCGGTACCTACTGTAATCAAATGTTTGAGTGATCATCGCTCAAATAGATAACAGGGATGCTGCGTTCTTAGGTCGATGACTCTGCCTGCACAATTCGTTCAATGGCTTTTGTAAAAACTGTACATTGTTGTAATACTAAAAAGAACGTTTCGCATGTACGTTCCTCTCTCTTTATAAGGTTTGCATCATGTTACAAATATAAATGCGGAATATTGTATGTGTGTGTATGCTTGTTACTCCTTCACGGTTAAACGGCTGGACAGATTTAGATAAAATGTAATACACAGAGATAGACTGGAGTAACAAATACACTATTTTATTGTTAAATTATTCCTTTACTAGCGGTTCACTCTCGCTTCGCATGGGTTCTTCTCTAGAGAAACAAGAACAAATCTATCCCACGGAAGATGTACATTTTTCCGGGATAAAAATAGCCTCTGTATTATTTCAGACTATAATCTATCTCTGTGTCAAATTCCATCCAGATCTGTTTAGCCGTTCTGGCGTGATTGAGTAACAAACACCCAAACATCTAAACTTTCACGTTTATAATATTAGCAAGTTTACGCTTTTATTGACGGTATCGATTTTGAAAAGAAACTTGTCTAGTGTTCACCCAGACAAGCTTACTTACTAGAGGCTTTTTTTCTACCAGTGTCAACATATAAGATTGAATTCTCAACGTCTTAAGTAGCTTCAAAAACATTCTTATGTAAGTACGAAAAAAAAGCCTATAGGAGAAACCAATCCACCACACCCATGGTGCATCGGCACCGCAAGAATGAACTATAGGTATAAAATATAAATATATACCACACAAAAAAATATGTTAAACATATAAGTGTATTTGGCTCGGAACAAATTAAATATTAACATTCAATTAAAACGGGATCCGTTAGTGCAATATGTCAAATTACCAGACAGAGCGTGTCGCCGGACGTTATTCGTACCATATGTAGTCACTTTTACGAAAACTCAAAATGATTGTATCGCTTGATGTCATAGAACATCGAATCTAAAATGGAAATGCCACATCGCTTTATTTAATATTCACTCCGCTCTGGCATTGCCTAGATTTTTTTATATATATTTGTAATATGGAATTACTTTTATGTAAAAGATACAAAATTCAAGTTTCTACACGTAATAATTAATATATTATAAAGAATTTGAATAAAAGCCGTAATTAAACCCGTAGAGCTGTGAAAACAATGGTAAAAAAGGTTATTGTCGCATTTATTATGATTTAATTATTAAAACTTAGCTTAGTTAAATAAACACAGATAACAAAAATATCTTGAAAATAAAACATAGATAAATAGATAAATTAAATTATTTAGAAATTATTCGAAAAAATATATTTACCAGTCGCAATGTTTCAATTTATTCATTCAGTTATTCAAATACAGTACAATACAGGCATGATACTTTATTAATTTTGTATAAACTGTCACAGAAAATCACTGCTAACCTAAATTTATCATTAATCATTTAATATTATTTAAAATTATCTTTCCAACGAGACTTGTTAAAGCCCCGTATGTTTTAAATTAACACCGACCGCGGTTACAAACCACCCAGACGATAAAACGTCGCCTAAAACATAATGACTAAATATAGACTAAGGGTTAGAATAAATGGATACCGTTCGTAGATTTATGGGCGGGCGGCTGACAAGTATAAAGTAACAAGGATGAAATTTATTTTGAGATCATTAGCTTAAAAGAAAGACCTACGAAGGTGGTGTATCACAGCTATATCTTGATGACAATTTGCCTTTACACTGTCAACAAGTTGTGCATACATTGGCGCCAACATTACTCAATTTCTTGTTTATTTATCTGATAGTATCTATCTTGCATGTAGTGTGAATACAGAAAACAACTAGTGGTTTTCTCGTGATGCATTCCCAGAGAGACAGACAGACAGACAGACAAAAATTCTAACTATAGATCCGGTCTCTGTATAGATACCTACTTAATGATTATTTCAATAAGATTTTCCAAAAAATATTTACGAGTAATGTACATATTCGACTCAGTTAGAATTTTATTATTTGTATAGATTTGCATGACATTAGAATTATCAAAGGCTAACTAACACCATGTTTTCTTTACTCGTTAATGCTTTACGTAGCGTCAACAAGCTTTACAAGAGCTTTCTCAAAAACGAGTCAACACAAGTTTATTTAAAACCCGTACCTAATTGCAAGTACCACATTCAATTTGTGAATATTTTATGCGAGGCAATAAGCAATCTATCAAGTGGTAATTGGCTATTAATATTCCATAGAAATAAACATACGCTGTCCGCCAGCTATCATCGCTGCGAGCGGTTGAATGATAAGTCATTGATTGATAAAGTACTTCGACTTGAATCAGCCTGGCCTGGATGAATCTAATTTTCTTGAAGACAGGCTATTTCATATATTACACCTCCAGGCCATATATGAATAGCTTTGATAATGCTATTTTATGATGTTATTATATAGCTACTTAAACTTTTTTCAAAAATATGTTTGTTTTTGTGATAGGTATTTTAGCTATTGTTTGATTCTGATAAGGAATATAAAATTTTATAACTTGCAGCCCTTCTGACCGAAAGTAAAGGTACTTGCCTTTCTTCTTCTATGCCGCGGGAATTTTTATCTGGATCCAATCCCAAATGAGAGATTAAAAGCGGTTGCATAATTGCTTGTTCTTTATAAATTATTATTTGGGATTTAATAAAGTAGAAATAATCATATCTAATTATACATTATTTTAATAGTATTTAAAAGATTTTACCATCGTCAAATTTTATATTCTTTAAAATATACGAATAATTAAATTTCAGCTTGTAAGTCCCTTAATAAGCTAGCAACGGCTGGGAAACCAGTTCATTGGCAATCAATGTAAGGAAGCTATTTTAAAATCGCAGAAAGATTTAATTTTATTCGTAAGTAAATAGTTCAACACAAATTATAATTCACTAGCGACTCACCCTCTCTTCGCTTCGAGTTCCTCCCTAGACAAAAACAAATCTATCCCACAGTAAACGTACATTTTTCCGGGATGATATATAGCCTATAGCCTTCCTCAGTTAACGTGCTATCTAGTGCAAAAAGAATTTTTCAAATCGGATTAGTAGTTCCTGAGATTAGCGCGTTCAACCAAACAAACAAACAAACAATCAAACAAATTCTTCAGCTTTATAGTATCAAGTATAGATTTAAAGGGGACCAAAATATCCTACATACATATGTGTATAGTAATAGGTAAATACATAAGTATTATTCATCTCACGATTTAGTATGTCACAGTTTGCAAAGATCTGGATCAAGTGGCACCAATTAGGTAATTGATGTAGTCAATAGAATTATGCAAACTGACACTGAATAGGTCATGCGAGTGTTATTTAGCACCAGCAACTCGTACTAAATTTAAAACTTGGTCAAGTCCTACACTTGAAAAAAATTTTACTGTACTTTTTTTAAAATTTTAAATAACCATTTTTTTTCTATCACTCACGTAAAGCAATTTACTTGGTAAAATATTTTGTCCTCCGAAATTAACCCTCAAAATCAATGTTAATTTTATTAAACGAAATGAAATGAAACTTTATTCAAATAGATTTATTACAAGCACTTTTGAATTGTCCATTAAAAATAAAATTAAGAATTTTAACAATCTAAAGAATTACGCTCTAAGTCTACCGTCGTGTCGCATCACCTGCCACATAGGTAACTTTATGGGGATTTTCTTTGAATGTACGGAACTCAAATAATAGCCATGACACATAAATAAAAAACAGATTATGTTTATGAACAAATATATAAATTTTAATTGTTTATAGATACGATATAAATATAACCTCTTTTTATAGCTAACACTATTAAAAATATTGAAGTCCTATGACAACTCAATTACGTTTTACAAGTTTAATAACTGTCACACTACACTTATATGCTATAAAGAATATAGTTTTATCGCCCATAACCTCGAAAGCCTCACCAGGAGCATATCGTATACGCAGGTAATAGTAATCAACATTTCATAGTTAATTAAGATAGTGTTTAACTAACCGGAACTTTTTATTGACTAAACAATGGCTACTGTTTTTATTAAGGAACACGTGTTAATGAACTGTTTATGATTTTTAAAGCAACCGACTAAAATAATAAAATGGTATTTTATATTTTAAAAAGTACGTATTTTTTATCTAGTCTCAAGCGTGTTCTTAAAAATTTTTCTTTAGGATACCAACAAACATAATTTCAAGATCTACTAGATTTAAGCGAGAAATGCTGCTTTATTTAATACAAAATATTGTTTCCCATAGAAACTCTATCACCCTCTGTTATTCCTTTTTATTTTAGTTTTAACAAATCTATACATATAATAAAATTATAACTAAGCCGAATCTGTACATTAAATATTTTTTGGAAAATCTTATTGACAGAACATTATTATCGATACAAAGGCCGAATCTATTGTTTTTAGAATCTTTATCTGTTTGTCTGTGACCGCATCACGGAATAACTATTGGAGGGATTTTGATGAAACTTGGTATGATGATAGCTGGTTATCCGGGTCGATATATAGATATATCTTATATTCTTTATATTCTTATATATACTTTTTACTGCACGAAAATATCTCATCTCTAAGGAATCTATACTAAATGTTAAAACATAAGTAGGGACGAATCCGAGCAGAGCGAGGGTGAGTCGCTAGTATTTTCTAAACTAGAACCTAATGATTATGCTCACTGAAAAACACTGTAATAAATTCCGCCTATTAGACACTATAATATTGTGTGAGAATTTCTAATAGGTTTATAGGTAAACAGTTTTCGGTGTTTAGCAGTTTTATATAAACCAATATTTACATATACACTTATTAAGATCTTAAATATTTTACGAAGTCTAAGTAAGTAATGAAACAGTTAAATTAACAAATGAATGAAAGTATTTTAACTAATAACTTATTAAAAATATGAACTAGACAGACCATATTTTAAATTATATCCTTAAAAGAGCGTTTTTTAACTACTATATATAATGTATTCACATTTTTTGTAATCATACTACTTATACATTGTTATGCTAATGAAGCGTTCGTTTAACCTACATTATAGCACGGAAGTAGGAGATTACAATGACTTGATACTGAAATCGGCTTAAGGACTTAAGAGATTTATCAATTCACCGGTCTCTCACCACTATGTTTAGATAATTCGGATTACTTTCATCTTGCCCCATAATACTAGGTTGGAGAGAATGGAATTTTTTGATTATAATTCGTTGGTGACATAAAATCACATATCACTTACATGCCTTGTAGTGTCCATCTATAGGTACTAATATTATAAAGAGACAGAGTTTAAATAAATCAAAATAAATACGCGAAAAAATCCGAAAAGATAGTTTTATTTAAATGTCAAATATTCGCGTAAATCTAAGAAAGTATTATGAGACAGAGTTTGTTTAAACGCGCTAATCTCAGGAACTACTAATCCGATTTGAAAAATTCTTTTTGCATTAGATAGCCCATTTATTGAGAAATGCTATAGGCTATATATCATCATGCTACTACAAAAGGGAGCGGAGCAGTAATCATAAATGTCAATAAATCGGGCAGTTTAAACGCGGGCGCAGCCGCGGGTACAAGGATAGAATCAAAGTTTCATTAATAAATATATCATATTATTCTATCTTATAATTTGAAATAAAAGGAACTTTGTTCCTACCGGGTGTCCCACGACACTGACCGATCTTTTTACCCGATTGCGCGAAGTAAAGGAGGGTAATGTGTTTATCAGTCTATGTATGTATGTTGGTTTGTACCTTTGTGCCACTATTTAGAACAAACGCGTGAGCCGATTTTGATAAATGATACTACGTTTGCTTTGTCATAATGGTGCAAATGTTATAGAAAGCATAAAAATTTGAAAAAATCAAAATGGCCGATTTTAAACGCCATAATGTGAAAAAGAAAAAATATGAAAATCGACGGACTATGTCAAGTGGGATATCGTTGAATAGGTATTTAAAAATCATTTTTAAATGTCTTTCATCATTTTCCATTTCAAATAACAGTTTAGGATATATAATAATTTAAAGTTGGTTAACAACCATTCTCGCTAATTTTCTTACTTAAAAATACTTAAAAAGCTGTAAATAAATATATTATAAAAATTAAAAACTCGACTGTATAAAAGCTAACTAAAAAGATGAAAACAAGTTCCCGAAAGAATATAGTCTTACGCAGTACTTATTTATTATTATCAAACATTACTTTCGACGATGTATTAGTCTCCACTAGCGCTAAAAATGTCAGTCATATAATCATATATCATGTATAGTCAGTATCGAACCCGTGACCCCGAATGTAAACTCAGATATACTAACCATAAAATTCCCGACAGACAACCCTTTTAAGCTGTCCATCTTAAATATTAAACAATACATTATAATGTCCCATCAATCAAATCACAACAACATAATTCAGTCTTGTCTCAAAACGCTATTCAACCTATCATTATTGCTATCGTACAATCAATGGGCAATAATTTTAAAGGATGAATATCCTCAAATGCATTTACGTCTCAAAGGAATGATTGACAAGATAATAAGGGTTAGCGAACGAATAATTATGTTACGTCAAAACCTGTAAATTTCTTCTCTATTTGAGTAAAGTATTGAATTTCTATAAATTTTAAGTTACCTAGTTATATTTAAGAAACAATTTCAAAGTATAAATTCGTACTAATAAATTTATACATATAAATAAAGTGTCTGTATGTGATTTCAAAATAACTGTTTTGTCAAATACACTGAGTTATTTATATGATGCCTTACTAAGCAACCTTTTTTAAAAACTAGCAGAACCACGGCTTCACCCGCGATCAAACTTTATTACTTGCAAAAATAAGGAAAACAAATTTCATTTTAGCGATCGTAACTCTAAATATCCAGTATCCTAAAAGACGTTACGCGTATATTCTGTAAATAAATTTACACTTTAGGTATTTAGCAAGCTCTACTACCTGTATTTTTTTCGAAAAAAAAAATTAAATTTGTATTGTTTTAGTTGTCATTTTAAAGATAAATATCATTTTTCGTGCATCAACTACAGAGTTTCATACAAACTTTCGTCTCCTATTTGACAGCTTTATAGGAGGAATTTCAAAAAATGCTGAAATATGTATCCATTTAATTGTATTCAAGAGCATTTATACCAAGTTTCAAGTAATTCTGTTCAAAAATAATTGTTTGCCCATATAAACTTTATCACCCCCTTTTACCTTATTAAGGGATAAATTTCAAAAAAAATCTAATACAGATATTTCTAATTTTTCATCTTAAAGCTAAATACCACTTTCTGTGCATTTCGCGTTAAGAACGACAGAGTTTCATACAATCTTATATTACCTATTTTACCCCCTTAGGGGATGAATTTCGAAAAATCCTTTCTTAGCGGATGCCTACATTGTATAAATAATATGTCCTCCAGATTTTACGTTTTTAGGACCAGCGGTTTAGGCTGTGCGTTGATCGATCAGTCAGTCAGTCAGGACAAAGCATTTTATGTATATATAGATTTTGTCTGTCTGTCTGACTTTTGTGTTTGTCCGGGGTAATCTTTGGAACGATTTAAGCGATTGTAATGAAACTTTCACTGAAAGATAGAGAAGGCTGTAGGGCTACATAGGATGTATTTTTTATACCAGAAATATTTTAGGGATCCAGCGCGAAAATCGAAAACTCTTATTTAAATGTTAACTTAACGCAAAAATTGAATTTACGATTTCACGAAAAGGCCCCCGATAGCATGAGTGTATCTCCTAAGGTTCATTTAAGATATCTATTTTTATCTATTGAAAACGTACCCGGGCGAAGCGAGGGTAAGTCGCTAGTCCTTAATAAAAAAATTGCTTTAACGTCGCTTTAATAAACAGGTAGAAATTAAAGACGACATTTCAAACGATTGCCATATTTAAATATTATAAGCTTGAAATTATCGTTAGTATACATCTTATAACCATCATTATATATTAGATATGCAAATAACAAGATATAGTTATAAAGATTTTATCAAAATGGATATAAGATAAGAGGAATATGGTACTTAATATTATAAATGTGAAAGTTTGTGTGGATGGATGGAAGGATGTTTGTTACTCTTTCACACCAGAACGGCTGAACGGATCTGGATGAAATTTGGCACGGAGATAGATTATAGTCTGGAATAGCGCATAGGTTCCTTTTTATCCCGGAAAAATGTACGGTTCGAGACAGATTTGGTTTTCATTTTCACTAGGGACGAACCCGAGCAAAGCGAGGGTGAGTTGCTAGTTTAAAATACTTCAGAGAAATAAAAAAATGCTATGGTAATTATTCTAAGATAATTTCATATTTCTTATATAAGCGAATGTTCTATTATCTTTTCATTATGACAAGAACGTGACTATGGAAACTCAGCAGAACAAAGAACACTCGTCCCACGTGTTGCCACACGCAAATAACTTATTTTGCTGATCTTTGTATAATTACTTAAAAGTGGAAAGGCCGTAGATAACCGTAATAAGAAATGTTTAACTTGTTCTATTTTAATAATATTTATAAAGATAAACGTAGAGGAAAATGAGTATAGATTTCTCAGAGATGTGACATTTTCCCGCAGTAAAAAGTGTCCTATATGTTGACCCGGATAACCAGCTATCATCATACCTATCAAAATCCCTCCAGTGGTTTTCTCGTGATGCGGTCACAGACAGACAGACAAAAATTCTAAAAACTATAGATTCGGCCTGTATAATAGGTATACTGATAATAATGACCATTTCAATAAGATTTTCCAAAAAATATTTAATGTACAGAGTCGAATCAGTTACAATTTTATTATATGTATAGTTATAGATATTATGTTTGTTTATCTAAATCCGTATAAATTAAACAATTCTGGTAAATATTTAGCTAGCATACATTTTACTTTGTCCATGTGGTAATAAATCTGAGGACACATAACTAATTTGACAAGAAAGGCAAAATTGGAAGAGGCGAAAAAAGTATACTGAGATCATAGCGCTTGCGACTCTACCCTCTACCCCGCAAGGGTTATAGCATAAAAATATGCATTTATGTCAACAACAGGCTATATAACCGCTTAAATTAGGTTAAACTGTATATTAAGATTTAAAAAAAAATCTAACTATGTTATAACAGCACCATCCAGTTCCGACTTATTAAATCCTGTAATTAAAGGTTGTCTGGTAGAGATTGCTTTCAGCAATAAAACCGCCTTTGCATGCCTTATATATTTGTGTGTGCAATAAAGAATAGATAAATGATAAAAAAATAACTTACGCTAAAGAAATGCGGTCTCAGCCTTCCTATAGTATACTTGGCGACATCGGTGGTCAGTTGCTGGCAGGCGCACCCGAATAGGAACACACCGATCACACGATACGCCTCCCAAACCCAGGCTGGTATCTCCTTGCCAAGTATGACACGTGATCTTCCCCCTCTGTAGTCCCGGAGCCTGATCCACTCGCTGAGGCACATCTGTGAAATGTACAAAATATTTTTTTTTAGTACCAAAAATATATTATTTAATAAATAGTTATTAAAAAAATGCTGTATATTTTTTATGAGGCCTAACTAGCGACTTATCCTCGCTTCGCTCGGGTGTGTCTCTGTGTGGCTTTGTTAGACCCCTAGGGACTATTATTTCAGCAACTATTGCCAGTGAAAATTTTGCCAAGTTGAGTAATTACGGTCATTTAATTAATTATTAACAATAAAACATTTAATTAATTACACCTTGTATAAAATTATAATTATAATATGCCCAAATTCCATGAATTAATACTTTTACTTCTTTAATCGAGGTTATCATATTGCAAAAACCATTTACATTGAGTTCAATTAGCATTTAATGTAACTTTATAATACAAAAACTATATAGCCTCCAAAGGTTGAGTATAGTCCTTGTTTATATGAGAAATTCTCTTGAGGTCAGTAACGACAAGTTTCAAATCAATAGTAGGTAAATCGAATCATTCCTTCAGTGCGAGGGTCGTTTTAACGCATTTCACCATTTTGATCACTCAGTTTTTTTGTTTGTATTTATTATGTAACATATTAATATATATCTTCATCCATTGCTATTTGAGTGTCATACCTTTTTTTAGCCTAAATGTATGGTTCTATATACTTAGAAAAATATCAGAAAAATCTCTAAGGCTAGAATAATTTCATTGTGCTTTTTTGTTAAAAATTAATAAATTACTCGTTTGAACAACCCATAATAACATTTTTTATCGACGCATAATTTGTATCATTAACCTTGTGATTTTAACGCTTTGGTAACAAAAAATTATTCGCATGGTCACATAATCTATTACGTACCCTGAATATTCAATATAGATTTAAACGAATAGATAGATAGAGAAAAAGGCAACTAAGACATTCTTTCCTAATACAAAATATATCCATAATAGGAAAATAGCATGTAACAAAGTTTGTTAAAATTCCGCTTGTTTTGTAACAACGCGTGAAAATGAAGAACACTTTATCGAACTACTATTATAATAATGTAAAACTTTGTATGTGTGTATGTTTGTTACTAAAAGCAGTGGTAGCCCAGTGGTAACGCGCTCGCTTGGGCAACCGAGTGAAGCGAGTTCAAATCCTAGGTCTCGAACTTCTGATATTTTCATTTGCGAATCATTTTCAACATGATTACCACTTGTCTTAACGGTAAAGGAAAACATCGTGAGGAGACCTGCATGTCTGAGATAACTTGACAAGTTTTCAAAAGATATGTGAAGTCCGCCAACCTGCACTTGGCCAGCGTGGTGGACAATAGCCTGATTCTCCTCGTATTATAGGGAGGCCCGTGCCCAGCAGTGGGACGTCAAAAAGGGCTAACACATACATACATGTTTGTTACTTCTAAACACTGAAACGGCCGGATAGTTTTGAATGAAATTGAAGCAGACCAGGAAGCAACAAGAGTAACCCGCATGGCACACCGCCCACCGGGCCTCCACCCAGTGCGTTTCTTGGCTTCGCGCCCAGCTTGACTGCCAGACGCTGATAAGCTGCCCCCCCCCCACCTCCCCCCTCTCCACGATAAGGTGAACACACTTTGGGGGGGATATACCTACATATGACCTGGATTAACAAAATATAGGCTACTGTTAGTAACAAAATTTACCAGAAGGTGGCGCTGATAGTTTACCAAAAGATAAAACATACATTCATATTATATTATTAGGTATATAAAGAAAAACTTATTTAAGTATCAAATCTGAAAATTATACACTATTTATAACAGGAAACGTTTGAAATAAGTAATAGTTATTTATATTGTCTAATGGCTATGTTTAAATCTCAATATGCAATAAATTCAAATGAATACATACTTCATAATAATTGTGTATTATATTTTATAATCAAAATAATTCATCACGAGACTTGCCGGTAATGATATCGAAATGTATCATATACTACGAGTACCCTAGACCCTCGCTACACAAGGCCATTATAAATTGCAGGAAGATATTATGCATTAAATACTTCTTTTAATATTGAGAATAAATGAGAAAAATAATTGATTTTTATAATAAAAACATATATGTTTCCATTACATATGTAGGTACATATGTACATATTATACATAATATATCGTTAGTCAAAAAAAGAAATTATTGAGTTTTTAAATTAAGAGAGTTTTCTAAATAAGAGCTGAAAGCTACTAAATAATAAAATAAAAATGAATATGTATGTTATTGTAAAAATATTACACAAAATGTTTTTTTTTTTGGAAAATCCCAAAAAAACTGTAGCTTTAAAAGATATATGAAAAAATCATATAATATAAAAACTATTTCGTATAGTAAAGTAGTAATTTTGTAAGATAGGATCATACAATAATTGTTTAATGCTTGCAAACAAAATGAAACTCAAACAATTCCGTAGACAATAGCTAGTGTAAAAATAAAACTAATGGAATAAATATCTATGTAAATCTCGAAATACGTTTCTTTTCTAAGAAATACTTATTTAAATGTAATCGTATCTCAATATAAAGCGTACCATGCATGTACATGATATTTTACAAGAGAAAATTATCATAAAAATTCTATACATACTTCGAAAAGCTAAAACGCAACTTGCTTTCATTCCAAGCGACATGACTAAATTGCTTTTTAATAAACGAAGTAATATTCAAAATCACTTAGTTATAATTCCACTTTAAAGGTAAACTCATAGCACATCAAGTCATTAAAAAAATATATATAAAAATCGATTTATAATTAGCAAAAATACGCCATAATGTAAATAATACAGACGAATTAAGTACTTCTTCGTTTTTAAAATCGGTAAAAAAAAATGCAAAAAGCTTATTTCAGTTTGAAATAACGAACAGCTAAAAATAAGAGGAATATTTCTTTAAATCATTATTAGATATTTGTCGAGATTTCATTTGTTACTTTCTCTAAGTTTACATACTTGATAAAAATATTTTTTTATTATAAAAATTGTATTTAAGGATCGGTCAAGTGCGAGTCGAATTCGCACACGAAGGGTTCGTACCATCGTACATGTACTTTTTATTAATATGACTTTTAACTCTATATATGTATAATAGTAGGTATATTAACTTCAATGATTGATTACGAACGTTAAAAAAAGTTTTTGTATTTTTTTTATTTATTATTATTATTTGTTGTTATAGCGGCAATAGAAATACATACTCTGTGAAAATTTCAACTCTCTACCTTTAACGGTTCGTAAGATACAGCCTTCTGACAGACCGACGGACGGACAGCGGTGGCTTAATAATAGGGTTTCGTTGGCACCCTTCGAGTACAGAACCCTACAAGTGATGATATTTAGTTACTTTGTATATATTCACGTGCAGTCTTAGCTTATATTGTTTATGGAACGTGTTCTGCATGGGCAGGGTTTATGAATTGGAAATACAGTCATAAATTATTAGAGGACTGACAGTAACAGAACGTTAGGATAAAACGATTAGATTCCTTATATTTACACTTTCCGTTTATTTATAAGAGTAAGCCCTATTATACATCAAACATATTATTAACGAAAGTTTTTATGTGTGTATGTTCGTAACTCCTTTGCGTTGACTTTGGATGAAATCTAGTACGTAGATAGACTAAGACCTGGAATATCACGGGTTATTGTAGGATACCTAGGCACGCACCTGAGCGAAATTGCTAATCAATACGTATAATAAAATTCTGAGTCGAATCTGTACATTAAATATTTTTTGGAAAATCTTATTCAAATAGTCATTATTATCGATACAGAGGTCCAGTCTATAGTTTTTAGAATTTTTGTATGTCTGTCTGTGACCGCATCACGAGAAAACCACTGGACTTTTGATGAAATTTGGTATGATGGTAGCTGGTTATCCGGGTCAACATATAGGATACTTTTTACTGCTGGAAAATATCTCATATCTAAGAAATCTATATTAAGCATTAAAACGTAACTAGGGACGAACCCGAGCGGAGTGAAGGTGTGTCGCTAATACTATTATATATTCGTAAAACCTCTCACAATAAACTACAGTTACACTTAACTACAAGTAAAATCACAATGTCGCTATATATTAATATTTGAAAATTTTCGCATAACAGAAAATACTCTGCTTCTAACATAATGATTAGATTATCATATTTAAATTTGTATCCAGAAAGAGGATGCAATATATCATTGTCTCATAGACTATGCAGATTCTGGAACAAGTTTCGCATGAATATAAAAGTCATGCTTCATTGCGTAGTGATAGTCCAATATCAATTGTTTGAGACCGAGCTCTTGATTGCATGCATTTGTGTTATAAATTCTATTGAAATTCTATAGGAGGTTATATTTGTATTAATGTTTGGTATACTTATTCAATACTGTTAACTAGTTTTTCTTCACGGCTTTGCTTGTAACATATTAAATTTAAAATCGACTTTAAGTGAGACATAAAATGTAACTTTAAATTGAGTGAACTTTTTAATAAAGCTAATTTATGTATGTTTAAAAGTCAGCCATTTTGTTATCTAATCAAAAAATTGTTAAAATCAGCCAATGGTTTAAGAAGTTTAGTTAAGGTTGAAAGTGCCATGAGATACACGCGAAAAACAATAAAAAGTTAAAAAAAAAACAACTTCAAAAAAAAAAAACACTATAAAGTAAAAAAAAACTGACTGGTGGTTTTCATTTACTATAGACTATAGATACTTAATCAGATATTTTCGAAGTCGGTGTGCTTTAATTTCACCGCTTTAACATACATTTTAGTGTTTTTTTTGAAGTCGGTTTTCACTTTTTTTTTTAAGTTTTTAGTTTTCCTTTTTTAGTGTAGACATAGTAGCAGCAATGTATAACAATATATTTAAAAAAATGTGAAAAATCAATCATCCACTATTTTCTACATTTAGGGGATTCTTCTTTCAAATTTAAATGGGACAAACTTTGAGGTATACCCTATCCAATAAAAAAAAAGAATTATCGAAATCGGACTACACTGTAAAAAGCTATGTGTGGTCAAACATAAAAACAATATACGTGTCGAATTGAGAACCTCCTTTTTTTCGTCGGTTAAAAATAGAAAGAAAACTGACTGTCACACCAATTCGTTGTTTCTTTCCTACATGAATAATAGCAAGGTCTTCATTGCGTTGTAAGTACGCTGTTCAATGTTAAACCTATTACAGTTTGCTATTTCCTTACACCCAAAGGTTGCCTGAAAAGAAATCACTAAACCAGCAAGAATACAGCCACTTGTTGATTTTTTAACTAAATTGTATATAATATATATTTTAAATAAAACTATCTTTTTCGGATTTTTTCGCGGATTTATTTTGATTTTTAGTTCCCGACGTTTCGAATGCTTTAGCAATCATGGTCACGGGAGAGATTCTCTCTTTTAACCGAAAAGATAGTTATATTTAAAATTTCAAATATTCCCGTAAATCTAAGAATGTATTACATTGTATATACTTTCTTCTTTTTGGACAGACAAAAAAAAATATTATTAACCAATATTATTTTTGTTGAGGCTCAGAATTAGTCAGCAGAAGACAGTCAAGAAGGCAATCCTGCTGGGCGTTGAGCTAAGCGATTCAGTGGGCAGTGGGAAACAGTAAACTCCTCGTATTTCTCAGATAGCAGAGTGGACCGTGAGAACAATGCTCTGTTACTTATGAAGGATATGTCTGCCTCGGTAGGCCGTCGTGGTTGGGTGCCTAAGTGATCCTGCGACGCCCCATTAAGACAGGGAAGGTTCCTCTGGATTTAAGTAGGTGGTACTACTGGTTTTTGCTGTTTTTAGCCGGTGAATCTCTACATAACCACCGGTTATACATGTTATGTGCGTAAACGTATTTCCCAATTTTAAAAAAGAATATAAGTTATTTCCAATTAGAAAATCATACAAATCCATACGGCTATTACAGCATGACGAGATACAAACCCACCTATTCACAGATTTTCGCAAAATAATTTTAGTACCTATTATATTATAAATTGTAGTAGGTTTTATGTGTCCATTTTATGACGCCATAAACTTAACTGTGTAAAGATATTTAGTAAATATCTATTATGATTTTCATCTACAATGAATGACATTTTCTTATCATATTCCGTAGGTACTCTTTGTATTTCAAATATTTATTCGTCAGCTTATGATGATGAGTGACACGTTACATATGAGTCAACATCGTGAAATATGTACCTGTATATTACAAGAAAATACGTATGTTAAATTTTTTTAGGAAAGGGTCTTATCTGATTTATTATATCAGTATATCTACATATAGGACTTACTAACGGCTCACGCTCGCTTCGCTCGGGTTCGCCTCTAGGAAAACAAAAACAAACATATCCCACGGGAACTTTTTTTACGGGATAAAAAGTATCTCTGTGCCAAATTTCTTCTAGATCGGTTCAGCCGTTCTGGCGTGAAAGAGTAACAAACATCCATATTCAAACGTTCACATTTATCATATTCATAACTGCCTCGGCGGGTTAGTGACAAGCATGTAGGGCTGCACATCCGGAGGTCCTGAGTTCGAGTCCCAGCTCGAGCCAAATTTAGTTATTAAATCTTTCTCTTTAGTAAGCCTCAGTAACAGTAACAGCCCGGAGTTAGGAAGTTGGCCTTCACCCTTGTGCCTTGGAGAGCACGTAAAGCCGTCGGCCCTGCGCCTTCACTCTGGCTGTAGAGTAGTCGTCCCACTGGAGTATGAGAGTAACAGGAATAGGGTGCACTTGTGTCTACGCGCACACTTATGCACTATAGTAGGTATCTCCTGTGCAGATGGCTAGTCTCAATGAGATTGGCCGCCATGGCCGAAATCGGTCGCGAGGACATTATTATTATTATATTCATACCTACGAACGTAAAAACGAATAAGTTAAGATATATATATATATATATATATATATATATATATATATATATATATATATATATATATATATATACAATTATTTTTTTCGTAAATTTTATCTTATGTATATTCTGTACGCAGCTTAAAAAAACAGGTATATTGTTAAGTGTAATATAACTTAAGTTTTCGTGTAAATGTTAAGTCAAGTACGTCTACTTACTTCTTAAGGGAAACAGGCGAAACTAACGAAAGAGGAAAGATTAGAAACGATAAGATCAGTAAATAACTGTATCCGACTAGATTGGCGTGTCTGCAAACTAATTATTCATATGCAAATCGAGACAGCAACCAATTGCATAAACTCATGTCACGGCTTAATGTACTATCGCGTATATAATTCCATATAAAAAAATTACTTTATATATTATTGCATTATACATTTGTCTTCTTTATACTTTTAAAAATAAGATTCCAAAGAAAAATAATAAAAAAAAAATATTTTTAAATGTAAAATATGTATATAAATATAACCATTTTATGGTATAACTAGCGACTCACCCTCGCTTCGCTCGGGTCCGTCCCTAGCTTGCTTCCCAATACAAATTTTCATCCTCATTTTCACCCCCTTAAGGGATTATTTCCGGGATAAAAGTATCCTATGTCCTTCTCAGGATCTCAAACTATATTCTTACCAAATTTCATCTAAATCGGTTTAGTAGATCCAGAGATTACCCTCTACAACCTCACAAACTCACAAACTTTACCTCTTTATAATATTAGGATAGATATAATGTGGTATAAATAAAATATATGCACTTTTCATATACTATACAGTACACTAGTCCTTCTAAAATAAGAATGCGGAGTAGATTCGACCTGCACTTGACCGATTTCTATTTAAAATTACATTATTATATGCAATATGTTACCTTTAATAAGTATTTCGTATTTTGCATACGAATATACATGAGATACATTGAAACACATACCGACACCAAATATATGGGTACAATTGCGTAAATAAGAGCATATATTTAAATGTATACATATTCATAGCCTAATTTCCTAGATTTCAAATTATTTGTACTAATTTTGAACTTAACAGCAAGTATTAATGGAAATAGAACAAAACTAGGGTTTACATAAATGCTTCGCTTCACATATTTAAGATCATCTATTTATAGCCTCTAAGCACTTTCAAAGTCGTAAACTTTGGCAGATCCTATTTTAAACAGAACATTATTATGCTATTTAGGTAGATGGGCGCATAAACAAGATATTACAAAATATTCTGTAGTTTTAAGATATATCATTATTGTTTTCTTGTATGTTTTAACCGATTTCAAAGGTGAAAATCAACTTTTGTCTATGATACGTTTTCTGGTAGGTATATTTTTACAAATCGTGAATCAATTGTCATGATTCTATTTTTAATAAATAGGTCTAAGCCACAGAACAAAGAACTAGAACTAGATAAACAGGTTATCAAATCTCAAAGGTATTTCCATATCAAAAGAAAATTACATACTTGAATACATCCCTAATTAGAGGGGTCATATTTAAGACACCTATGACAAATCATAAGAAATACTTACAAATTTCTTCGTCATATTAAAATTTACCATTTTTAGATCAAAATGAGTTAATAAATCAAATAAACATATCTTAAAATATTTGTATTTCTAATTAAAGAAGCGTTAAAATAAAACAAAAAAAAAACGTGTGTGTCTACTTATATACGCACGTAAGAAGTTATACTTCTTTGGTGTAACAGAACCAAAATACCTAAAGATTTCATCCCGTATGTCACAACTGTGTTTGTAAAAGGAATACAGCTAACTTCATCATGTCGCTTTTTGGCTGTCGGTGTGCGCGCGCATAATTTTACCCTCATAATTTTTTTCAAACGTGCCAAAAGAAGTACCTATAACTTCAAAAAAAATCACAATCATCCCATGAGACGTAAGAAAATATTACGTAAATAAAGAACGAAAAAGAAACAAATATTCTAAAAACTAATACGGTAGATTAATACTTAATAGCATATCACATAGTCAAGATATAGCCTACATATGTACATATATACTATATAAGCAGAACTGTCAAATGAGTCAGAGATTATAAAAATCATAACCATCCTTTTACTTCACCGTAGTCGGGTAAAAATAGAAGCAATAAGTCCGATAAGTTAACGTTTATTTATGGTTGCCATGGCATCTTTAGACATTATTGGTACAAAGTGAGGGCGAGAAAGGATTACCATTTAGACGTGCGACGGCATAAATAAGGATTTCTTGGCTATTCCTGTGGTGATTCATGAAAATAGAGTGTAGTGGAATGAGTTAATTTGTTTAGATGGCAAGTTAATATCTATTTCAGAGTGAAACAATATAGATGGACACTTAAAATTTGAATTTGGTGTATATTAAAATAACTACGATTTTTTTCTCTCGTGTGTTGATAGAATATATCTAATATTTTCCATTCGAATTTAAAAGCCCCATTTAAAACGGACAAGTCATTCCTGTCCAAATTCTTTTATGAAATAAGAAGAAATTCAGCAGAAACAATCCAGAAAATGAGTTTTTTAGCGATTATCAAACTACATACTTACTACTTACTACTTTTGTAAAAGAGACGGAACGGATTTAGGTGAAATTTTTCACACAATTTAGTACACAAATAGACTTATATTTGGAGAAATACATAGGCTACAGTTAAATAATAAATATAAATATGTAGGGTCATTAACATACCATCATCACACAAATTAATGCCTCTAACGGCACTGAAACGCAACCGCTGGCAAGTAAGTAGGGTCACTATAAACTGAGCCAAACATGTCATCAAATCAGTAGACATTTAGGGAAGCACCCGTGCAAAGCGAGGTAAAAAAAATCGCTAGTAAGATACACACTTATATCCAGAGGATATATAGAGTAATCTGTATAAATATTATAAATGTGAAAGTTTGTGAGCATGGATTTTTGTTACTCTTTCACGCCAGAGCGGTCGAACGGATCTGGATGAAATTTGGCACAGAGATAGATTATAGTCTGGAATAACACCTATGTTACTTTTTATCCCAAAAAATGTACGGTTCCCGTGGGATAGGTTTGTTTTTGTTTTCCTAGAGGCAAACCCGAGCGAACCGAGGGTGAGCCGCAAGTACAATAAATATAATGGATGGGCTATGGCATCATCCTAATAATCATGAGAGCTTAATATACTTTGCTAAATAACTATATAGTAGGGGAGCCCAAGAGGGGATTTTGGAATTTACCAAGCGAGGCAGATTAACATAAGTGGGCATACCTTTTACTTTGTTGAGTACATCTACTGCCCTCTATATTGCCCTCTGTATATAAGGTCGCGCGTAGGGCAGCCGATCAAAATATTTAAAAAAATGTTTTGATAAGTTAGAAATACTTGAGCGCGTCAGATTAAACCGTGGTGAGCTAATTACATGCTGAAAAGTGTGCAATTCAATAATCTGTCGATTTCTACAAACCGAAGAAACAAAAATTTTCCATAAACTTTATGGAAGTGCAAAAGACATAATATATCAGAAAACTTACTGTTATAAGTTGCAACTTCATAAATATATTTAATTATTATTTCACACCTCAAGCAAATAATTGTATAAGCATGTTTCCTATTTGCTCTGTAGTAAAGTAAATAATTGATTTATGTACTTAACAAAATGACAAATACAAATAACATGGGTGATTTATGTATGATATACGAGTATTACGACACATATCACAACGAGTACTCGACTCAATCACAGTGAGTAAACAGTATGACATTAAACTGATAACCGTGAAATTTGCAACGGGATTGATAACAACCTTATATTTAGACAAAGTATTAACTTCCTTATATTTAAATTGAAATTGATATATATGGAAAATTTTATCAGGCTTAATTTAAGATCCAATCTCTTTTCTAGCTACTTACCCTCGCTTCACTCCTACTTCACAGTCTTATGTATTACTCCACATTATCTTTACTAATTATTATATAGTGGAAAGATTTTTTGTTTGTTTGTACCGAATAAACTCCGAAACTACTGGACCGATTTAGACGAAATTTGGTAAAAAGATAGTTTGAGACCCTGGGAAGGACATTAAGTTTAATTTATATTGAAATTTAAATAGAAATTGAATGCCCCCAGCGGGGCTCGAACCCGCGACCGCTGGCATAGCAAGAAAGCACTATCAACTGAGCCAAACGAGTCGTCGAACATTCTTAACTTTATTAACTTATTACTACTTATAGTAAAATGATATATTGATATTTTATTACAGATTATGTTTATGTTATATCTAAATATTATAGATTTATGTACTTATAAAATAGGGATTGAAGGGCTCATTAAATAGGTGCTTTCCATAAGGTCTAACCTCATAAAGTTAGTATTTCAAAAGCGTACATCGTAAACATCACTCGTAACGATGTCATTGTCACATCTAATTTTAGCTTATGGGGGTATACTGTTTTACTTTTAGGTTAATTTTAAAACCTTAAATACGTCATGGCAACGTACATAATGGAAAAATGTAAGTGATTTCCTTATTGGGTCACCCAACTCTGTAATATGTACCTATAAGTTTTTTTATTTTTTTCGTCATAGTATTTATTAGTATTCGGAAAAAGAAGAACTTACAGACGTGCGTTTAAAAATTTTAAGGGTTAATTAGATTAAGTGAAAACTATATTTCAACAAAAAAAAAATTAACGTTTGTCTGTCACATCTTTCTTTTTCCAACTCTGACAAAAGGAATGAAATCTGGTATACATATATATACGTAGGTACAATGTAGATGTATACAGAATTAGATGAACCAGTGATCTTATAAAATGTAAATATATGAATTCCTATTATGATTTAATTTAGGTGTTGTAAAAAAATAAATAAAAAGAAAATCATGTTCCTACAGATGTAAAAAATACGAAAATTAATCCTCGAAATTAAAAAACAGAGTTAAGGGCTTTAATCATAATTTACGTGCTAATGTAATCCGACTCGCGCTTACCTATTTCGCAAGTTTGCAATATAAGCCCTACGATAATATTGACGACAGGTTTGGCTCAGATTGTAGTGACCCTACTTGCTGTGTCAGCGGTCGCGGGTTCGAGTCCCGCTGGGGGCATTCATTTGTGTGATGAGCACGAATGTTTGTACTCCAGTCATGGGTATGGAGATGGAGATATTTATAATATGTATGTATTTAAAGTTATATATGTGTAGTGTATCAACTATCTGGTATCCATAACACAGGCCTCGTAGCTTACCATGGAACTAGATGGTGCTGTATGTTATTGTCCCAACATATTTATATTAATTTATTTATATTTATTTATTTATATTTATTTATACTTATAACAGTCACTATAATTTTTGAGACTAATTGTAAATCTTTCCTTCACGTGCACCAATATCCGCCACAGCTGCTATATGCTTAATACATTTAGATAAAACACTTGTCGTAACGACGACTATCTAGATACGTCGATCGCTTAGGACCATCTGGTAAGCTTACATTTCATGTAATGCATTTAATATATCTGTATAATCGTTATAAAATATATAACAATTAGACTGTTTCTATGGTTTCAAAATAATATAATAAAACGCAGTATGAAAATGGGATATGAATTAGTAAGATTAATACATATATACATATATTATGTATATGGAGATTAATGAACGCTGTATGCATGTCTGTCTATTTTGAAAGTATGCACTTCTATGCGACTCATCCAATTAATTACTTTAAAAGGTTAGTCGTGTGAACACGAAGGAATGTTTGAACGAAGTTTTCGAACAACCAAATAGGTGAAGTGCGACTTAATTTTTTTTTATTTCTATACTAATAATATTACAAAGCTGAAGAGTTTGTTTGTTTCTTTGGTTGAACGCGCTAATCTCAGGAACTACTAATCCAATTTGAAAAATTCTTCTTACATTAGATAGCCCGTTAACTGAGGAAGGCTATAGGCTATATATCATCCCGGAAAAATGTAAAGTTCCCGTGGGATAGACTTGTTTTCGTCTAGGGACGAACCCGAAGCGAAGCGAGGGTGAGTCGCTAGTAAACTAATATAGATAATGTATTATTTTATTTATTTATGTACCTATTAATACTATAATTTAGAAAAGTGTGTTTAAAACAATGCCCCACAAAACCATATGATGGGTATGACGTGACATTAACAATAATTAGTTATTACAATACGCATTAATAAAATATTTATGTACATATGTATAATATTTTAACATTATATAATGTCAAAATATAATCATGACTTTTTGACATCTGGGCAAATCCAGAACGAATCAATAGTATACCTACTATAAACAAAGCAACCATTGGATTAATAATAACAAAGAAAAAATTAAGTACTTAGTATTACCATATCTATCAATCGTTTAGTAGAAACCGGTATCTTTCCGTCCGGTGAATTACATTTAATCATAATATGGATACAGCGAGAAAGTAATATAACTTGTATCGGTTTCCAATGAAATATATCTGGACTGACATTGTCACTTTTTCCAATAAATTATAAGAATTTCATAAATGTAGAATTGATCTCGACACCGGATGAACCATGTGGACGGTTTACAATAAAAATAAAATCAATGTATCTTGCGTTTTATTTCGTACTGTTTTTTTCTTGATCCTGTCTACCTCGCACAGGAAGTACTAAAAAAAAGTGTACGTCCTCACTGTGCTCTTCGATTTTCACTGATACCAAGTAGTTTCAGACTAAGGAATAATATAGACAATGTCATAGAACTAAACATGAAGCCAAACAATAATGTTTTAAAATAGTATAAAAGTGTCATTTTTTATACTGGCTGAAAAGTAAATGGATGTAAATACATAAAAATAGCAAACAGATTTTATAATAATAAAGAAAAGAAAAAAATAAACTAACATTATGCTATCTCTCTTTCAAGGGGAAGAGAACTATTACTAAAAAGTACACATGAATATAATATTATTATTATTCATATTTTATTCTCAAAGATTGTATATTAATAATAATTTAATTAAAACATGTATAAAAAATCATGTACCTATGGCAAAATCGAGAATAGTACTCGTAGCATGAACAGCAAAAAACACTACTATTTTCGACTTTGACATTTATTTTGGCGGACCCATCTATAATATAATTCTTTAGTCTGAGCAAGGAGTATATTTAATTTTTAACCGACTTCCAAAAAGGAGGAGGTTCTCAATTCGTCGGAATCTTTTTTTTTTTTTTTTTTTTTTTATGTATGTTCACGGATTTCTCGAAGACGGCTGAACCGATTTGGAAAATTTTTTTTTTGTTTCAAAGAGTATTCTTCCCCGGTGGTCCCATATAAATTTTATCGAAATCGGTCAAGCGGTTTTTAAATAAATGGCTTAATCGAATATTATGTTTTTATTAATATTAAAAATCTTTCTTCTTACAAATTACTTGCTTATTACGTCTACACTAAAAATGGAAAAATAAAAACTTTTTAAAAAAAAATAAAAACCGACTTCCTGGCACTGAAAAGTAAAAAATAACTAAACAGAGGTTTTCATTTAAAATAGATACCTAATCAGATATTTTCGAAGTCGGTGCCAGCCAATACAAATCAAAGCACACCGACTTCGAAAATATCTGATTAGGTATCTATTTTAAATGAAAACCTCTGTTTAGTTATTTTTTACTTTTCAGTGCCAGGAAGTCGGTTTTTATTTTTTTTTAAAAAGTTTTTTCATTATTATAAACTCAAAGTTATTGTGTTAGTTGGTTTATTGGTTTGTCTATCTTTCTAATAACAATAGTGCTACAGATCAACTTAATTTTTGACGTGACTGATTTCGAAAAAGAGGGGATACTGTTCTCTTGTTTTATGTATACCTAGTTTAAATTTAGTTAAAGGATAGTCATGTGTAAATAAAAAAAAACACCACTAAAAATAACTTTTTATTGCATTCACACCATGTATACGCCGAAGTGATTTTCGTGGTATACTAGCGACTCACCCTCGCTTCGCACGGGTTGGTCTCTACTGAACTGATATAGATGAAATTTGGTAAGAGAGTTTGAAACCCTGGGAAGGACATAGGATACTTTTTATCCCGGAAATCATCCCTTAAGGAGGTGAAAATGGCGTTGAAAGTTTGTATGGGGAATCAACCTAGAGACGAACCCGAGCAAAACGAGAGTGAGTCGCTAGTATTATTAAATTATCAAAAGTTACTTATAACTTAGTAGATATAAGTAAAGTAGTTGTACCATACAATAAAATTAAAAAAAAAAGACAACATTTATTGAACACGGCAATTTCACATGCACATTTCCACATCAACACATCACTAATTGCATTACAAATGAATACAAAATCAAACAAAAAAAGGCGGTGTCTAAGCATTTCTAATAGCTGATAATGGGCCGACTTGGTTTTTTACTATCAGAGGCAAAACGAACTCAGTACAAACACGTTAATGGAAAACAAATATTTAGAAAGAGATCATTATCGCTGAGTAAGCAAAGTGTAAAACGTTAAAACTATCTCCGAATAGTCAATAAATATCGTCATTTTAGTCGTCTATACAGGTACAGTAACTGGCGTTAATAATAAAATAACTGTTAGACATGACCTCGTTATACGAAAGTATAGTTAAAGCAAGTGTTCATTAGTAATTTTTATTATTATTAGACTGTTTAAACGATTGTGTTAAGAGCGTTAAGCCGTTCGATAAGTTGTTAAATAAAACCGCTATGCAAAAGATAATTTATTTATCTATTAGAAAGATACGACATCGACTTTTCACAATGATAGTATAATATTATTATTATACTAGCGACCACCCTCACTTCGCTCGGATTCGTCTCTAGCTTGGATTTTTTTACGTATTAAAACCTTCCGTGGACCTTAAGGAACATACAAAAAAATAAATTAACCGAATTGGTCCAGGCATTCTCGAGTTATGCGCTTACCAACATTCATTTTTATTTATAATATAGATAATTATTGTAACATAGACATACAATTTAGTATGATTCGCCTTTTACAGGTGTATACAACATTTTACTTACAATTGGATGCACCAGTTTTAAAAAATCACTTAGTCCATTTTTGACATTTCAAGTTATTCCTTATCCTAGGTTAGAATCGGTGCTGAATGCTCTACTGGTTCCATACCAGTAAAGTTTAAGATGAAATAAACGATCAATTTATAGAATAATTTTTACTGTTTTATTCAACATTTATAATATGTACAATAATTGACAAAGGTGTACGAACTTCTATTTCTATGGTGTCCCATATTTTTTTTTCAAAAAAAAAATGTGACGGGGATTTCTGTCATTTCTAGTACTCATACTTTAAATGGTCCCATAGAGTCTTTTAATCCCTACATGAAATAGGTCGATCAATATAAAAACATTTTTTTTTTGGTATTTTAGCATTTTTTTCGCTGACTGTACATTTTTCCTAAAAGTGTGAATGCAGTTCAAAATATCTCAAAAAGTTATGGATGGTCTCGTAGGAACGTTTTCCTGTAACTATAGCAGTTAAGGTACCTGCCTGTACTGTTCCGTCTCAAAAATCAACCCTGTATAGATTGCTTAAGGTAACTAACTGTAAGGTTTTATTAAGTTATTGGATTCTAAGTGAGTAGAAGGCAAAAAGATAGTAGTAGTAATAAAATACAAAGATATATTATATATTCATCAACAATATTTGTCGGAATCTCTTATAAAAATAATTTGAACGTCCAACATAAATTATAGTATAATAAAAAATCCAACTACTAGATATGTTTTACGAAAAAAGTACATAAAAATTTCTTATTTGGCACGACTATCAAAACATCAACGTCAACGTAAACATTTATCCTCATGAAGAAATATCAGTAGGCGTAAAAAGAAACAAAATGTCTGGCGAAATGCCAAGCCATTATCATCGGTCAAGGCAGTGAAAGAAGAAAGGACGACCCTGGATCGTAACAGATGGACTCCGTGAAAAATTAAGATACTGTCACTATTTTACTACTTCAGACCTAAGAATTACATGCATATATAGATGGAACCCGCCAAAATTTTTTTTCTATAATCTTGTATTTTTAATCATTAGTTTTCTTCTCCTTGAATGGGAAGATAGCATAGTATTAGCGTATTAATTTTTTTATTATAATAAAATACGTATTTTTTTTTAATATTTATTATCTTATCGAAATAATGAATATTCTATTTTTCTTATTTCATCCGAATTTATTCAGCTCTTTCAGCGTAAAAAAGTAATGACACACACAACAAACATACTCATATACAAACTTTCCCATTTATAATAACAATAATCCGATGTATGCATGGTTTCTAAATTTTAATGAATTTATTTAATTTTAATGAAATTACTAGCTTAAAGATGTGATTGGCTACAAATAATCTCTCTAATGATAGTTTAAGACTGTTCTTACTGACTTGAATGGGATTCCAAATTAAGAATCTCAGTGATGTAAAAATGAAGATCTTTATCTAATCTTTTAAAAGCAAACAAATAATATTCCACCTTTGATGTCTATATACAAATAATCCTCGCTTGGTAAACCGAGTGAAACGGGTTCAAATTCCGGGTCTCACACTTCTGATATTTCCATGTGCGAATCATTTCATCATGATTTCCACTTGTCATACGGTGAAGGAAAACATCGTGAGGAAACCTGCATGTCTGAGAGAACCTAGTTTTCAAAAGACTTGTGCAGTCCGCCAACCCGCACTTGGCCAGCGTGGTGGACTATGGCCTGATCTCCCCTCGTATTGAAGGGACGCCCGTGCTCAGCAGTGGGACATTAAAAAGAGCTCAGTACATACATAAAATTATTTAATTTAAAATGAATATATTAGAAAAATAATGAATATTAAAGTTCTTATTAACAAAGTAGATAAGTAATTACTTAGACACCGTAAACATAGTGCAACTGTGTAGCATATTCTAGTACAGTTACATGTTATAAAATAATTAGCGCGTAAAGATCGAATCTATACATGTAACATAAAATAATCGAGAATAATAAAAATATTGTATACTGATATTTGTCTGCAGCTTCCATTAATAAGGCATAAAAATAGCCTATTATTGGGATATTTTAAAATCGGTTTAGTTTCATAGATTCTATCCTACATACAAATAAATAAATTTTAGTTTTTATATTAATATTTGCACTAGATTAAGATAAATAATTACTTTATTATTTAATAACAAAAAATTATAAAAAAAATATTTTTTCTATTCGCAATGTTTAAAGTATCAAGTGTACCTATAGCCTAATTTTAACGGTCAAATTCAATAGAGGTAAAGAACAGGTGCATGTATGTGGATAGAGATACTAATCACACCCTTTCGCCTCACTAACTATAGCGGAAGGCTCTATAGAATTAATCTGTCAAGTTAGATTTAAGAGTTAGATTATAAATCAGTATTTAATTAATTTTTTGATACAAGAACTTTTTTTGAACAGTTTTTTAATGAAAATACAAAGATTAAGTTTGTATATTTGGATAGCTGGTGCCGGCCGGTCTGGAGAATAATTCTATTTTTAGAGCAATATTGCTACTTAAGAAGTTTATAAGTTTTGCTACTTAAGAAGTTATGAATATAGTTTAGTTTCTGGAGCTAAGTTGTTTTTTTTTTTTATATTTAGTATCGAAATCCAGGGCAAAGACAAAGGCATGTCAACAAAACGTCCAGCTATAAAGAGGTGAAAGAAGCTTATTTGCTTATTGCTACATTTAAAATAAAAGTATCTCTTCGGATTTTTTTCGGATTTATTAAATTTTTTTTGTTACCCAGAGACATGTCTCTCCCGTGACTATGATTGCCGTAAAACATTCGAAACGTCGAGAATCAAAAATCAAGATCAATCCACTAGCAAATCCGAAAATATAGATTTACTAGCTGACCCGGCAAACGTTGTTTTGCCATATAAATAATTTCCTATTACTAAAATTGCTATAAAAAAATAAGGGTTGATCGTAGAAGGGTGAAAATTGAGGATTGTATGTATTTTTGTATGTTGTATCATAAAAAAATAGAAATTAAAAATTTTGTCTAAAAAATAAAAAATAAAATTTAGGGGTGGACTACCCCTAACATTTAGGGGGATGAAAAATAGATGTTGGCCGATTCTCATAGATACCGGATAAGCACAAAAAAATTCATCAAAATCGGTCAAGCCGTTTCGGAGGAGTATGGCAACGAAAACTGTGACACGAGAATTTTATATATTAGATTTAAAACGTCAAATATTCGTGAAATCTAAGAAAATATTATGTGAAGCTTTTAACTTTATTTATATGTAAAAAAATAAGAAATAAAAAATAAATTTACAATTTTTGAGACAAAATATGAACAATAAAAAAAATACTATATTCTTTTGTATTTTTAAGCATTAAGTTCTCCTTACCTTGAAAGAGATAATAAGATTATAATTAATAAGAGATAATAAGAGTGTTTTTATAGCGTAAAAATCCGTTAGTTATTTTTATTTATCAACAATTATTTACTAATCCAAAGTAATAAAAATTTATATTCTGTTTTACCGGTACCACTATATTATAATTGCAAACATCTCTCCGTAATGTTAATGTAATTGGCACTTGATTTATTTTATCGCTACGTATGAATCAACATTTTTATAAGTTATAAAAAATAAGAGACACTAATTCTGAATGAAACGTGTGCAAATATTTATATAATTGAACTTTGCATATTGCAGATTTTTCTATCTTATCTTAGAAGAGATAATATTATCTCAATACAAATAAACTTTCTGATTATAGCAAAAATATTATTATTTTAATTATTACTCTATTCAGAACATCGATAAAAAAAGTACTAGATTAACAATCAGCAACAAAAAATGTCCTCACCGAATGAGCGCTCATTTGAACATTTGAGCGCACTTTTAAATTATTATTTTTTTTTTGTGAAAAGAACTTTAAGCACTGCGTTTAATGTTCAATTTACATTGTTGTGTATTTATTTCAACTAGAATAATTACCTAAACATAATTAGTGACAGTTTTAAGAGAACTTTTGAATGAGATTGTGTATCTAGTACTTTTTTGATCGAAATTCAGAAACTCATTTTAGTGATTTAATAATAACTTAGTTTAAATAGTTACTTGTGTGTACACAATATATATTTACATATATATATATATATAATAAATAGTATAAACTTGAGCACAATTGGCTGGCTTATAGCCAAAAAAAAAATGAATGAAACGTAAAAAAAGGTTGGGTTGGAATTCTTTGACAGTTACCCGTTGATGTCAACATTATATACCCCACATTAGACCAGCATGGTCTTCTCTAGTCTACTCAATCTCGCATTAAACAGAAGTAGCCCAGCAGTAAGACAATAAATTCGTTTAATTATTATTAACAACCTATATCATCGTCTACTTAAAATAAAAGTGGATATTTAATTATCAAAGAAACCCATATTAGCTACTGTCGTTTACAGAGCCAAACTCTTTTCTTAAATTCCTTTGACAAAGTCCACAGAGTTGTTTATTATTAAAATAAATAAACTATACAGTGAGCAAACCTGTTCCTATGCAACATGGTTATTTTATGACTTTATACTATCGCTTGTTATTACTACTAAATCCAAATAGGCAATATTTTATTTTTCTTTCTAAAGCCAATATAGTTAGTGTTTTTTATTTATCCCTTGTGTGACATTTAAATCATTAATCCCACCATTATTATACACTAGCGACACACCCTCGCTCCGCTCGAGTTCGTCCCTACTTACGTTTTAACGTTTATTATAGATTTCTCAGAGTTGATATATTTTCCAGCAGTAAACAGTATCCTTTATGTTGGCCTGGATAAGCTTAAGGCTTAGTTACAATTTTATTGTAACTAAGCCGAATGTATAAATAGAAATGAATATGTATAAATAGAAAAGTTTGTACGTGTATACATACGTACACATGTTTTGTTTGTTTGTTGCTCCTTCAGGCTAAACTGATTTCGATGAAAATTTGTACACAGAAAGACCTGGAGTAACACATAGGCTATTAAGCTAATAGCCAAGAGGATTCAGTCCTCAAAAAGGGTTGTGGTCGCAGCCATCCAAAAATTGGCTAAGTGCGGATCGGAGTACGGACTTACTTATAATTAATATATTATATTCCTAAAAGATAATATATTCTACGTAGAATAGAAAACAATCTCTCCGCGGCATCTACGCTGCCTGAGATAGTCGGCAGTATTTGTAAAAAACATTTTTTTTATGTAATTAAAGCATTGGATATAACATCAGTCTATCGAACTCAATTAGGGCCGTGGACATGCCCACCGTACCCATAATTATTGTTATTATGCTCACGGACCTCCATGGATCCGTGAGCATAATAACAAAGATTATTAAAGAAACAAAAAAACGGGGAAAAACACATTTAGAACGAGAGTATTAAATAGAATTCGCTGAAATGGAATTCCATCCCAAAGTCTTGTTTGTCTTTCCATTTATCATGTTGTTACGTAACATTATAATAAAGTACTAAATTGTAACCAAAACTGTTGTTTTATTTTACTTAAAAACCTAGTAGGTATAACAAGTGCGAGTCGAATGTACAGACGAAGGGTTCCGTACCATCGTACAGGTACTTTTTTATTAATATGACTTTTATTATATATGTATATTAATTAATTTAGATGATCGATTACGAACGTTAAAAAAATTTTTCTTGTATTTTTATTTTTATTTATTTTTATTGTTTGATGTTATAGCGGCAACAGAAATACATGCTCTGTGAAAATTTCAATTCCACCTATCACGGTTCATGAGATACGGGCTGTATCTGACAGACAGACGTGCGGACGGACGGACAGTGGAAGCTTAGTAAGAGGGTTCCATTGACACCCTTCAGACAAGGAACCCTAAAAATGATTAGATGAAAAACGTACTTTAAGAATTTGATACTCATAATTCGAAATCATACACCCAATGAGCTATTTATTGCATTAAACCTGTATCAAAATACGGTTAGATGACTTCTTATTAAAGAAGTGGGCATTAAATCTTTATTTTGAATGTTATAAGACCCAAAATCTAATATTACTACAGATGCCACCCGCAAGCGTTTTAAAAATATTTGGTAGCGATATGATACTTGTTATGAAAGATCAATAAAATTTATAGTATGTAAAATATACATATTATATCTAAAAAACGATCATTTTATACAGTGACATCATGTTGCTGTAGGCTTTATAATATATACACGCGCTTATATTTCTTATCTATTATAATATTAAAGATTTATTTGTTTGTATTAAATGAACTCTGAAACTATTGAATTGATTTTAATAAGTTTTTTCCAATCAAATAGTATCTGTATTATTATCTGGAGGAAATATGGGCTATGTACATATTTTATTTCAGTAATCATACGTTTTTCGCCTGAAATATTACCAAACGCCCACTATTTTTTTTAATAAAAGTATTTAATTTTTTTTTTAATTTAAGAGTATTAACAGCAAGTTTCAGTCTGAAAATATTGTTTTATATAAAAACTTGCCACGACAGTTTCGAAAAATTAATATTTAGTACACGTCTCTAGGGTATTCGTGTAATATTTCCATCAAATCCAAATATCAGTTAATTCTCACGTTATTGTTTATGCCTGACTTCTAAAGCTTTTTTAAAAATAAATTATCATCTATACATATAATAAAATTGTAACTAAGCCGAATCTGTACATTAAATAAATTTTGGAAAATCTTATTGAAATAGTCATTATTATAGATACAGAGGCCGAATTTATAGTTTTTAGAATTTTTGTCTGTCTGTCTGTTACCGCATCACGAGAAAACTACTAGACAGATTTTGATGAAATTTGGTATGATGATAGCTGTCTATCCGGGTCAACATATAGGAATACTGTTTACCGCGGGAAAATATCTCATTTCTGAGAAAAAAATACAAAAACTGCAATGTAAGAGTATACTACGAGTAATAGCTATGTAAAACCTAAGATTTGTTTTTGGTCATCTGAACGCGGGCGGAGCCGCGAGCAGTGCTAGTTTATTATAGATGTATATAATATGTAATATTTAAAAATCAAACATAGTAAAAAAACATGCGCCCCAAAGAGACATAAAGAAGGAAAGCTTTTCATTTTAAAGGAGTCTGCCCACTACCCCGTCTCATACCATGACCGTGCTAGGAGCGTGTCAGGCAAAAAAATATTCTTTGTATTGAAATGTATGAGACTCTGCCCACTAGACCGTTCCGTCACCGACCGGCACCGTCGCGTGCCGTGCACGGAACGTTAACAATTGTCATCGAGAATATTTTACCGGTGACGGTACGCTGCGTGCCTGGCACGCCACGTTACGGGACCGGTGCGCGTAGGCGGCGCAATGGTGAGCATACACAACACTAAAACCGTTATGTACGGGTATGATACGTTGTTGATACGTTCTAGTGGGCATAGTAGTCCGTGCCATGCTCGTTTCCGTGCCTGATACGTTCATAGCACGGTCATGGTATGAGACGGTGTAGTGGGCAGACTCCTTTATTCGTATATTTTAATTTTAAAGCATATGTGCTTAAAAAGCTCCTAACCCTACTTTCGATGTGTCAGCCAAGTGTCAATAGAAGCGCGAGGGTCATCAAATCATCATGATCGGATATTTGATCTATCAGTATCCATTTCCATACTGACTGTTTTAAACTTATCCAAAATTGATAAAAAATGATACATTCTAAACAGTTATAGGAAAATATAATATTTATGGAACCATTTACATATGGTATTTTTAAGTAAAACTACTTAGTAAATTTTAAATTCAATGTGTAGGTAGCATAAGTTTGGTTTAGTAATAATAATAAATAAATATGTTGGGACATTAACACACAGCACCATCTAGTTCCATGGTAAGCTACGAGGCTTGTGTTATGGATACCAGATATTTGATACACTACACATATAACTTTAAACACATACATATTATAAATATACCATTACTACCCATGACTGGAGTACTAACATTCGTGCTCATCACTCAAATGAATGCCCCCAGCGGGACTCGTACCCGCGACTGCTAACACAGCAAATAGGGTCACTACAAACTGTCAAATGTTACTCCTAGGCAGTATAAATTAATATTACTAGTAGGTATCGTCTGTGGTCGAATTTCATTCCATTGTCAAACAGACTTGAACGTGAACAAAATATTCATAAATAATAATTAATTAGTCAAGGCGTCTATATGAGGAAGTAAAGTGTACCCTTTATTTCACCTGCTTTTTTGTGAACATTTTTGGGTGTGTGAAAATTTTTCATAATTCACTAACTTTTGGCCGCAGCTCTGCTCGCTTAGCAAGTGTGTTAGTAAAAAATGTGTTAAGCTAAGATTAAGCTATCAGAGGGTATACTAGCATGCAAACAATCCTGCAATGCCCATTGCAATAGGGCGTTAGGGTTCCGTTGGAAGTTTTAGTGAGTTATTTTAGTTAAAATTTAGCGAATTATTCTGCAGGTCTTGAGTATGACGTGACAGCTTTTAGAATAAATGAAAAATAAGTATGTGAGGGGATGAGTTTAAACTTTTAAGGTTGGAGTATAATTAGATGACTCCAGTAGAAGAAACTATTTTCGGGACTGCTTTAACTTATATTATCATTATTTATGATAAGAAAAATAAACCGAGATTACAGCTAAAGTACCTTTCAAAGTACTGTTTAGACAAATAATAAATTCAGTTATAAGACCTCACACGTTCGCATTATCCCAAAATAATTGGTTTATGTTTATCGTTGTAATAAATTGAAACATTCATCTGCTTACAGTAATATATGAGATTTTAAATATAAAACCTTTTTATTAGCCCTGACGTTGTCATAACGAAAACCATATTAGTAGGAGGTCCCTAAGATGAAGATTGCCTGAAAATTTCATCAAAATTGCTCCAGCCTATGTGAATACACACATAGATTTTTATATATGTATATAGATAGATATAGTCCAAGGTCCCGATCTATGTGGTGAACCCTTCACTCTTTTTCCAGACGAAATATATTTTTTAAACCATAAAATATATTAACAAACACGACCTAGGGGAGTTGTCACCAAAAATTTACTCCAGACTATTTTTAATAAAAAAAAACCATATACATATAGTCGTTTTTTTTTTTAAGTACAAGAACTCTTTAGCTCTGACAAATTGGTATCAATCGAAAGTAAAAGACTTGTAAAAAATGCCATCATCATCATTGGTGGCCTTTTTCGAACACATTACCTGACATCCAGGTATAACAGGTAAATTGAAGTAGTTAATTGCTCGTATCGTTTTCCGGAACGAATCAAATATCAAAATGTAGATAATTTTAAAACAAATTTAATCATAGGGTTATCATATCAAAACATCTCCAGACTAGAGGTTTTTTAATAAATAATAGTTTGGAGCAGATTTCTGGTGACAACCTCCCTGGGTCGTGTTTGTTAATATGTTTTAGGGGAAAAAAAATATTTCGCCTGGAAAAAGAACGAGGGATCCACCACATAGATCGGGATCATAGACTATAATATCTATCTATACACATATATAAAAATTGATGTGTGTAAGTAGGTACATATTTTCCCTATGGAGTCCAAAACGACTGGAGCAATTTTGATGAAATTTTCAGGCAATCTTAAGATTAGCCTAAGTTTGCTAGCGATCGGAAATTTGAACGCAGGCGAAGACGCGGGTACTGCTAGTATCATATAACCATTAATATTAGTTTAACCACAGATCATATAATACTGGTTTAACCTAGTTTTGTGTAATTCTTACACGTCACTATACGAGTATAAAAGGAACAAACCACTTTGACTATAAAAAATTTAAAATCTCCAAAATAATGATGAGATGGTCTGATATCAACTATAAACACAACTTAGCATTCAAAAACCGTTAAATTCTGTAGGCTGTGGAATCCCACACAGTTTAAAGGTAATTTCTAACTGATTGTGGTACAGATAAAACAAATCAAGTTATATCAGAAGCATCTTAAGGGTATAAAAAGGTTTTATTTTCATTTTATTTCACACGATATGGGTAAAAATCGATAAGGGAGGCTGTCTGGTACTGCCTACTGTGCTGGAGAGCACGGGTTCGTATCTGAACGGCTATTATATTTATCGGAAAATGATGATCGCGTCTGATATAAACAACAAGCTGCTTTAGTGGTCATCAAATAAATAATGATCTTTTACGACAGTTTTAATAATCTATCTGAAGTTTTCTTTTCTAGAGATAGTTTGACATAAGCTGCATACAAATTATGTCAAAGACATGTCGCTAGTAAGGGAAACCTAGAGACTTTTCTATTTTTCTCCATATGTCTATTTCTTCATCATATCTATACCATGGTATAAATATTCATACCGACTACTATTCAAAAACTTTCACATTTTACAATCATTCTTCTATGTTTGTACTAGATTTTTTAGGAAATAAGAAAAACGGTACAATATGCATTTAAATAGTTAATATCCTTATATAGTCGAATGACTTAACACATTCCAACAAAACGTAAACCCTACGCAGTTAAATTTAACCAACATGTGTGTAAAGGTTATAGGAGATAAGCGGAAGGTGACAATAAGTAATGGTCGACCAAACATAGATTGTAAATATTGACAAACTATTGACTATCTAGTATCAAGTCTTGGAACTCGACTAATTCACACCTTGTAAAATTAGGTTGGGTGTTGACGTAAGAAATTCTTTGGTAAGACACTAATATATAATGTCAAAAGTATACATGTAGGTTTATTATAAACTAGCGACTCACTCTTGCTTCGCTCGGGTTCGTACCTAAGTTGATTCCCCATACAAACTTTCATCCCCATTTTCACTTCCTTACGGAATGATTTCCGGCATAAAAACTATCCTATGCCCTTTCAGGGTCTCAAACTATCTTCTTACCAAATTTCATCTAAATTGGTTCAGTAGTTTCGGAGCTTATTAGGTACAAGCAAACAAACAAACAAAAAATCTTTCTTCTATATAATATTAGTATAGAGGGTGCATGAATTAAATAAGATAATGTGTACTTTTTTAAACTATTAATGTAACTGAGAGTTCTTATTACAGCATAGAGCTCGAATTAAAAGCTCAGCTTTTTTAAAGTTTTAAGAAATGATGAAAGTCTATAGAATATTTTGAAATCTAATTAATTTAAATACGACATAGGTTCTTTAAATGTTCGATAAAACATTTATTTTATCATTTTCGTATGTATACGAGTTATTTTTAGTAGCTTTAAGCTAGGTTACGTTTCGAATGCTTTTTTTAATTGAACGATCATTTCTTATAATGGAAATAAAGTATCAAACAGATAACATGCAAACTTATACCGTGATATTTTTATAACATTTACGTGTAAATTCATTTTTAGTAGTACATATATCGTAGGATTTAGCGACATTGTCTAATTTGAACGACCTTCAGTCCAAAGTCACGCGAACTATAGATTGTACTGAAATAAGTCGCGAATAGAGCTCATATCATAGCATAGCTCGAGCGCTTGCAAGCTCAAATATATGTACATAAAATAAACATTTTGTAGTGAACCCTATTGGTTATTACTGCTATTTGTAGGAAGGACCTGACTTCACTGTCATGTCATAAATAGAAAAAAAATATTTGCCAGTTTTATATACCTACGTGTGTATATTACTATCTTATTATATTCTTACTAATATGATAAGCGGAAAATTGTGAGTAATTGATATTATTTTTTACTAATATTATAAAATGGGAAATTGTGGGAAAGTGTGGATGTATGGATAGATTTTTGTTATTCCTTAACGCAATAACACGAAATTTACTACACAAATACATCGAAGTAATACATGACTATTATAATACACGGTGCAAAGCGTGGGCAAGTCGCTGGATTTTTTCTTCAAAATATGATTTAATCTGTCTCTCAATGACAGTTACATCGACCTTAAGTAAAAAATAATTAAAATATTAATAAAATAAGAAGCTTACCGTAAGCACAGGAAGACCGATGCCAACAAGATACAGCATGACGTTAGTAACTGTAGATTCTTTGTATGGGTGTTTGAGAGATTCATCGTCACAGAAGAACCCGCGCTCGTATGGTGTACCCCATAAATAAAACACCAAAATTAGAAATCCAACTGTAACAAAGATAAAGTATAATTAGAAAAAGTTATATCTACTTTTTAATCACCACTTATAAAATAATAAAGAGTAACTAAACTCTGAGACTCTAAAACTTCGAGATATTTCTTGCATATATTATTATATTCAGTACTTTTGAAATATAAACTTAATTACAACATAAAGAACAACAACTACAATGTGACGCCGACAACGACATGTCCTCACTTACTTACTAAAAGCGCGGGAAAAATAAAAAAATCCGCGCGGTTTTCACTTTTTTTTTTAAATATTCCTTTCGGCCAAGGTTGTATAAACAAAGGTTTTATATAAATGAGTCAAATATATTAATATTCTTTAATAAAAAACGTATAAAATGCAACCTTACAATTCATTCATGAATAACAATTTGTAACTATTGTAAAAAAGTTTAGGCATTAGGTAATATTTAATGGCATGCACGTACAAAACCGCGGGCACAAACTAGGTCTGAATAAATAAGTATAAGTCCATTATCATATTCCTACTAGCTACAATTAGATATATGTATGTATGTACTTTAAAACATTTTATAGTTCTATAATAAATCACGTCAACAATCAAAGTTGGGAGTCATTAAAATCAACAGCGAGCCATCAAGGGGGAATTTAAATTGATGTAGACTGATCCCATTCTAGCATTAGTCATTGTTTCGATTGTTTCTTCTCCAAACAGACGGACTGACAAAAAACATCAGGTAGGGGACGCCTCGTCAAAGATATAGATTGTATAGTAACGCCTCGTACAATTGATTATTTTATAGTTTTATGTATTACTAGCGACTCACCCTCGCTTCGCTCGGGTTCGTCCCTAGTTACGTTTTACTGCTGAGCTGAGCTAAACGTTGATAAGTCAGTCTGTGAGTCGCGAGTAGTGAATAAAAATAGTAATTGCGAATGTACCTTAGGTGATAGACAAATAATATTGCGAACTTCCCTGTATAACTTTTTAAGACCTACAATTTTCTAGTACATTGTTTTGATGTATCTCTTAAGGTTCAGCCAGCGTTAGCCATAGAAATTTCTAAGGACGACTCGACAGAACCAGTCATTGCGTTTTCCCGCGGGAACGAAATATGTGCCTGTAGTAAAAGGTATCCTAAATGTTGACCCGAGTGATAAACTATCACTATACAAAATTTTGTTAAAATCGGTTCAGTACTTTTTGCGTGAAACGCGTACAGACAAACAGACAAACAGACAAAAAATTTAATAACTATTGTTTTGGGGTCTATATCGTATACATAATACGTTACAGTCATTGTTTTTAAAAAATATTTCATGTACAGATTTCGCTAAGTTACTGCTTTATTATAGTATAGATGAGAATGTTAATTTTTTTTTTCGTTTCAGCTTAAGACAAATGTATTTTAAGTATTTATTATTAAGTATGTATTTTAGTATTTATTTTAAGTATTTAGCTATATTTTTAATAAATCAACCAAAATCAGTCATAAGCAAGTCAGGGCAGAAAATCTTATTTATTAAAACCTTAATTTTATAAAAAGCTAATAATCACCCAAGGAGCTATTCTTTTATATTGAATATAAAAAGTTTATATAAAAATATAACAATCGGCGCTCTTCTAGTAAAATAAACATCCAAAATTGTAAGGCAATCCCTTTGTTATTGATCTCGGTTAAAAATAACAAACACCCCATTATCGTTAGGATGCCACGTAAAGTGAGGCTGAAGCTTTCACAGTAAGCACTTAATAGTTATTGAATTTCGCTCTTGTGAATGGAAATATTGAATATTTTAAATTAAATTACAAAATGAGCTTAATAAAAGCTCTTCTATAAATAGTACGGACCGTGTGTTTGTTTTCATTTGATAGTAAATGATATTAAGAGACTAACATTTTTTTTTATTTAGAAAGTTTATGTAATAAAGTCATTAAATATATAAATCATTTAGACTTTAATTAAGTCTATTTTATTTTTAAGTAAGAAAATTATATTATATATTCAAATGTACATAAAATATCGCATATTCCGACGCGTTCTTCTTAGGAATAACAGTTTATAATGTTCCGCAAAAGCTGGATAATAATGGAATATGCAGTGGTTAGACAAGCCTTTGACTTTTTAATAAAATAACTAAGCATAGTAAATTCTATTTTTATAGAAACTCATGTTAAAAAAAAATGCAATGTTATAGAATCAATACCAATATATCGATAATTCAAATGTGAAGACCTAGCAACACTTCAATAAACATCAAACTATGAATCACTATGGCAACCCCATAATTTAGGCCGATGACCTCTTACATCAGCGGGTAAGATTACGCGGTCACAGCCATCGCTAATGTAATTTTCTTTGGATTTGACAAGTTTGTTTAGAGTGACTTAAGCCTTATATTTCGTAGTAATGTTGACTTAAACACTTATGATCTTAAAAAAGTATATGATTTTTGTTAAAAATATAATCAACTAGCTCAATGTTATCGTTTTCACTTGCGTTAGTTTTTACAATATAATTTCACAATCACTAAGCTAGCTGTATATTTGTCGAAATTTGGTATGATGATAGCGGGTTATCCGGGTCAACATATAGGATACTTTTTACTACGGGAAAATACCTCATCTCTGAGAAATCTATACTAAACGCTAAAACGTAAGCAGGGACGAACCCGAGTGGAGCGAGGGTGAGTCGCTAGTATCTATACTAATATTATAAAGCTGAAGAGTTTGTTTGTTTATTTGTTTGGTTGAACGCGCTAATCTCAGGAACTACTAATCCGATTTGGAAAATTCTTTTTGCATTAGATAGCCCGTTGAGTGAGGAAGGTTATAGGCTATATATTATCCCGGAAAAATGTACGGTTCCCGTGGGATAGATTTGTTTTTGTCTAGGGACGAGCCCGAAGCGAAGCGAGAGCGAGTCGCTAGTATTAATATAATTACTTAATAAGCTTGCAAGTTTCAAATTGCAAAAGATACTTTTACTATTTCCTGTTTGGCGGTTCCCTTTGATGCGATAAAAGCTCTATTACTTGAATTTAATATATCTAAAGCGCTATAAATACCATTGATACTATTAATAATGTTTAATATTTGTCTTTATTAATCTTTAGGTACTTAAGTGTCGGTAATTTCAAAAAAGTTTTTGAGTTTTTTAACTTATCTCCGTAACTTGAGAGTGAAAGATTTGTATGAATGAAATAGACTGTTTTATTAGGGCCCATACTACTATTATAAATAAGAAAGTTTGTATGTGTATGTTAGTTACGCCTTAAAGCTTAAACGGCTGGACGGATTTGGATGAAATTCAGTACACAGATAGACTATGATCTTGAGTAACACATGCTAGTTTACCAAAAGGTGGGTTTCGCGTACATGTCTAATATTATAAATGTGAAAGTGTGTTTTTTTTGTTTGTTTGTCCTTCCTATACGTCGAAACAGAGTGAGGGGTTGGTGTGATTTTTTGTGAGGAGATAGTTGCAGGGCTAGAGAGTGACATAGGCTACTTTTTACCGCGGGAGATTATGTCATTCCCACTGGGAAACATGTTATATACAACCCACAACAACTCGTCATACCTATGTATATAATAGTGTATATAATGTATAGTCTATCTATTCCATACTTACTGTTAAAACGTACCTAAGGACGAACCCGAGCGAAGCAAGGGCGAGTCTCTAGTAAAATCATAAATACACTAGACAGATCACGAGCGAAGAGAAGATAAATCGTTAGAATCTATAATAAATAAAATAATAATATAGAAAAATATATAAAACTTCCTACTACTAATATGATTTAAATTATCCATACACAGTTACTAATAGACACGTGTTTCCAATACGCGCCAATACCAGACAATGTCAAGGTCTCGGTCATTCAATCGTAACAACAAAAAATGATCTGCTTGTTATATCAGCTTTGTAAATAATACATATCGTTTAATGAATAAAATTACCTTTATAACGGGTTTAACTTATGATATGCGATTACATCAGAATAACTGGACGCTATTGGAAATATTTAATATTATGGTAAAAAAATCAATGAATGAATAAGCGATGTAGGTATAGATTTTATTAGTTACTAGCGACTCACGCTCGCTTCGCTCGCGGTCGTCTCTGGGTACGTATCCACGGTTAGCTATGTTTAAACATAAATAGTAGCTTGCTACTCCTAACATATTCATTTAAATTATATAGCGATTTACCCTCGCTTTGTTTGGGTGCGTACGCCGTACGCGGTTTTTGTTCACAATTTCATGGGTTTTAATTTTTTTTCGTGGAACCCTGATTCTTTTTCTGAAATAAAAGTAGCCTAAGTTACTCCTTATAACATGAGCTATCTACCAGTGAAAGTCCCGTCAAAATAGGTCTAGCCGTTTCGGAAATTAGCCGGAACAAACAGACAGACAGACAAAAATCGTAAGAAATGTTGTTTTGGTATATGTACCGTGTATACATCCATATGCATTTAGTAAAAAGCGGTTATTTTAATATTACATACAGACACTCCAATTTTATTTATCTGTATGTATAGATGTATAGATAGAGGTATCAGTATTAATTTATTACAGAAGAAATTATTACGATATTTATAATTAACGAAGAATTTAATAATTGTAATCGTAAGAACATTTTTGTTAAAATATGTATGAATAACAAGCTCCTTGTAAACATTTAAATGTGTCCGTCTGTCTGTCTATTTCGTCTACCAGCTTAACGATTATTTGAATCTAGAAAATTCTTTACATTAAAAACAAATTTTCAAATAAAATATCTGGAAAAACCAAGCTCGCACCAAAAGTTGAAACGCCTTACGACACCTATCTCCGCATAGGATTCGAAATAGAAAAAAAACCACCACGAGGAGCGCTATTTCTTACTGTACAATGCTGCCTTACAAATATAATTTATTCAGTCTAAAAAGTCTATAGCTTTCCAAAACAGATTTTTGACTTTCTTATCTATGTACATTGATTGAGACAAATTTTCCGATCACGCATTAAATCGTAACGATCTAAATCAAAGAAGATATTATTAAAAACGTAAACGACGATCGATAACAAATCGTCATATGAGCGTTCCTTATCAAAATGTTAACAACAAAAAGGAATTTATAACTAGAAACTAGAAAGGTGTAAAAGCTGATAAAACAACTGATACCGGTAGATTTAAGCCACAACAAACATTAAAGTGTGTTAGGCAAATGACATTAACTTTGGATTCTTCCAATTTACATCTTAACGTTCAAGGATAAAGTTTAAAATCTATTAGCAATGGACATACGTGTATTGTGTAATACTTAATTTCAGTAGTTGCCAAACTGCGGTCGACGACTCGGAAGATAATTTAGTATGAAAATGTTATACGCTATTCAAAGCCGGTTTGGCGGGACGGACATCGTTAGATTCCATCATAAATTGTTGCAGCCCATGTTTAACTGCACATTTCTTAAATTTAACGTTATTTAGTGAGTAAATTAACTTTTCTACAAACTTTTAGTAATGCGTACTTATCTTCTTACTTACTTAGAGTTTAGTTAATCCTCAAAAGACATCCTCGAGGATTGACTAAAATCTAAGTCTGAATTTACAGTAGGTACTAATAGCATGCAGGCCGCAGGGTCATGAAAAAATGGTAGGTACAGTCTAAAATAAATAATGAATATCGTATGTTTAAAGATATGAGAAGGATATATGCTAGAATGAAGATGGGAAAATTTTATGAAAGACGAAAAAGAAAGGTGTTTGATAATTAACTTATCAAATCTAATAGCAGCTATTCTCAAGACAGACGTTTCTTCGAATAAAGAGTTTTTGTCAAAGAATATGTGTATTTCTAAAACATTAAAATTGAATAAAGAATTTTGGATTTGAATGTATGACGACACGTTTGGCTCAGATTGTAGTGTCTTACCTGGTGTGCCAGCGGTCGCGGGTTCGAGTCCCGCTGGGGGCATTCATTTGTGTGATGAGCACGAACGTTTGTACTTCAGTCATGGGTGTTTATATTTATAATACATATGTATTTAAAGTTATATATGTGTAATGTGTCAACTATCTAGTATCCATAACACAAGCCTCGTAACTTACCATGGAACTAGATGGTGCTGTGTGTTAATGTCCCAACATATTTATGTATGTAAATTACATTTAGAAACTTTAAAACAGCCAAGTTGAAAAGAAGATTTTTATAAATAGGTGTATGATGTAGGTAAGTTCAATGAATTCATATATCGTCTGCAGTTGTATTATACACTTAGTGAGACCTTCATTTTAATCAAGCAAAAATTATACCAAAACCCACACAGCAAAAAATATGACTCTTTGTGATTATTATGAGCATGACACAGTCTTCGCCCACAATGATAAAATCTATCTATATAAATAAAAATGAAATGCTGTTTGTTGTTAAGTGCATCACTTTAAAACCGATGTAACTACTTTTGATATATTCGATATTGTAGTTCGAATAAGATTTTTAAGGGATAAAGGCCTGGCAAATTGGTCAATTCGGCAAAAACAGAAAATGCTTCTAAAAGGATTTGTGTATGAAAAAAAAGATCAAAAACATTATTGAAATAATAGGAAAACGTCTGCTGGGTCAGCAAAATGATTGTTTTTACACTGAATAATCTATACATTAATTAAACTACTATTTATTTAATTTAATAATTAATTAAACTACTATGTATTTTATGAAAAAATTAAGACTGACTTAAACCAGTAAGTGTTCCTAAAATAGATTTTTTTTCGTCCACACTATTTGAAATTATACATTTCAGAATTATTTTCAAGAAAAATGATATCATATGATGATAAATGTATTCCGAAAATTGAACCTAGAATAATGGTTACAGAAAAAGTATAACTTCACTTATAAAAAGATATTACTTTTTAAACCATTTGATGCTAGGAAAAACCGACTTCCAGGCACAGAAAAGTAAAAAATAACCTAACGGGGGTTTTCATTTAGAATAGATACCTAATCAGATATTTTCGAAGTCGGTGTGCTTTAATTTGTATTGGCAGGCACCGACTTCGAAAATATCTGATTAGGTATCTATTCTAAATGAAAACCCCCGTTAGGTTATTTTTTACTTTTCTGTGCCTGGAAGTCGTTTTTTTTTTTTTTTAAAGTTTTTATTTTTCCATTTTTGGTGTAGACGTAATAAGCAGATAAATTGTAAGAAGAAAGATTTTTAAAAACATATTCGATTAAGCCATTTATTCAGACCCCTAATGACAGTCACAACCCATCTAGGTGTAAAGTTCTCATCAATACAAATTAATCAAGCCCAAACACCTGGTAATTGCTGTAAATCGTTGAGGAGTTTCCTCGACTATCTGTCGGCTCCATTATCAGATCGACTCCAGATCTTCATTAAATAGTAGTGCTTTAAAATACTTAATGAAAAAAATTAACAAGCGCACTAGTCGCCACTACGATTTTTGAAGGTTCCCCTCGATTTCTCTGGGATGCCATCATCAGATTCTGGTCTCCTTATTATAGTACCACCCTTGAAATATCTCCTTTCAAACAAAAAAAGAATCATTAAAATCGGTTCATGAATGACGAAGCAATCCGCGAACACACATAAAATTACGTCCACGTAAACAAAAAAATTCATAATTTTTTTTCCATAAAATGAAAACTACTCGGCCAAACTATGTTAAATTTTTATGGGACCACATGGCAACTAAACCGCATCAAACAAAAAAAAATCACGCAAATCGGATCATAAATCTCAGAGTAATCGATGTACATACATAAAAAAAAATACCAATCGAATTGATAACCTCCTCCTTTTGGAAGTCGGTTAAAAAGATACGTAAACCATAACAAACGTGCCAATCAAACTTGTTGTTACATATTTCGTGGAAAATAAGATTGTGATTCTGGCTATAAACTTTTTATCAACAAAGGAAAGTTAATTTAGCTATTAATTAGTGTAATCTTCGTGTTAAAAAAAATTAAAACATTAAATTAACTCCTTGGATTAATAAAATTGAGTATTGTCTATAATATAAAAATGAATCGCTGAATGTGTTGCTAAGCGCAAATCTCGAGAGCAGCTGAACCGATTTCGCTAATTCTTTTTTTATAATATTCCTTGAAATACGAGGATGGTTCTTACGGAGAGAAAAAAATAAAAAATTGCCTGAAAAAGTCTAAAAACAACAGTTTTCTATATTTTCATACAAAAGATTCGTAATAATACTTAAAAGTCAATTTGAACTTTCATACCATACCATAAAGTTAATTTTTTTTTCGTAGGTTCCTTAAGGTCCACGGAAGGTTTTAATAAAGAGAAAAAATGAAAAAATTAACACAAAAAATATATGGCTAACGATGGCTAATAACTATTTATATTTATTTAAAACGTACCTAGCGACGAACCCGAGCGAAGCTAGGGTGAGCCGCTAGTAGAAGATAAAAAAAGATATGAACTCATCTCAACATTCTGCCTATTCCTTGACATTTGACAATACTTTGGAGAATTTTCTTCATATTTAATAACATGAAGATAATAAGATTAGGTATATCGAATCAATATTCAACAAATCAAGTTATTTTAATCGATTTCTCGTACTCTTACGATTTCATATTTAGCGGTCATTATATTGGAACAAAACTGGAAATGTCGATTAAAAGAGCTTCTACAATAAGTGTACAGTTGCATTCGACAATAATGGTCGTGTATGGAGTATGTTCAAATAAAAACAACCATTACTGCATGAATGGACCCGCTGTTGGCGTCTGAAACTGACCTATTACGGAAGGCAATAGCAATAAGCTGTAAATGAGAGTTGTAAACTTACAATGATTTATAACTATAAATGGGAATACCAATAAAATATAGTATTGACATTATTTAAATAAACAATGTATGGTATTAATAAAGATAGCTTTAAAAAAATAAATATAATTATATAATACAAAATATTACTAAATTTTACTTTTTTCATAAATAAATTACTAAGACATAAAAAATACTTAATAGTATAGAAAGTACTAGCATTATCTTATTCAACAAATATCTGATTGCAATCAAAACACGTAATGGGGTTGATCACTTAATGGAGTCGATCGCGCATTGACCCCGCCGCAGGATGGAAGCCGTTGATACATTTGTTTTGGGATATATCCCCATAGAATCCTTGTTACGACACAATCAATACTTCAATGATCAGTACTCCGTTTACATTACATCTATAATTATAATAAAATAATCTGAGTCGAATCTATACATTAAATATTTTTTGGAAAATCTTATTAAATTAATCATTATTATCGATACAAAGGCCGAATCTATAGTTTTTAGAATTTTGTCTGCCTGTCTGTCTGGGAACGTGTCACGAGAAAACCACTGAACAGATTTTGATGAAATTTGGTATGATGATAGCTGGTGGTTATCTGGGCCAACATATAGGATACTTTTTACTGCGGTAAAATATTTTATCTCTGAGAAATCTATACTAAACGTTAAAACGTAACTAAGGACAAACCCAAGCGGAGCGAGGGTGAGTCGCTAGTTTAATATAAAGTAAAAAAAATAAAAAAAGTGCATCGTGTGATTTTAAAAACTATTCAGCTAGCTAAATATTTTCAATAAACTAATTCTTCTACTTTAAAGAAATGTATGTTAAGTAATGTTTATATTGTAAAAAAAACATGTAACACGATCAAAAGTATAAGATATATTATACCAGTATGTCACTTCTAAGCGTAATACACTATTAGGTACCTACATAGTGTACAAACGCTGTGATTAGGTATGTGTTCATACAAATTTCACGTGTGATATGTAACTACTATATTATAGTATATACATATGTATGTATGTATGTATGTATGTATGTATGTATGTATGTATGTATGTATGTATGTACAATATACATAATATATAAAATCCATATAAAAACCTTAAATAATCAAAATATATTTTATTCAAATAGACACATTACGGTTTTGAATCTTAAGAAGTTCGGGACGAAGCCTCGTTAGGTATACATTTGTATAACCAAAAGTTAACTAAAACCTGATAATTAAACTTTAAAACCAAAGGATGTAACTATTTTTTATATCTAATGAGAAGAAAGTCCCTTTAACTATTCAAGCCAAACAAATCAGTATGTTCATATTTATCGAAAATTGTATTTTGCTAATTAAAAACATTGAATGAGTGTATATTTTGTACTATCGAATTAAGATAAAATCAGGTCAAACTGATAATGGCTACGAAACGCTAATACCTACTTAGGTATTAAAACGATAAGTATAAATAATAAGAAATTATTTAGCTCAACATTTAAAAGATGACCTATCCATATTACATACAAGCGACTTACCCTCGCTTCGCTCGGATGCGTCCCTAGGTACGTTTTATTTTTTTTGAGCGAAACCCTTATACTTTTTCTAAAATAAAAGTAGCCTAAGTTACTCCTTCTAATATCAGCTATCTGCCAATGAAAGTCCCGTTAAAATTGGCCCAGCCGTTTCGGAGATCAGCCTGAACAAACAGACAGACAGACTGACATAAATTTTAAAAATTGTGTTTTTCTTATAAGTACCCTATATAAATCCATATGCATTTAGTATAAAGCTGTTATTTTGACATTACAAACAGAAACTTTAATTTTGTTTATCTGTATAAATGTACATATATATGGACATACCTACTTCTTTGTCTAGTAATCCTAAATTTCGGTAGTCTTTAGTCTCCTGAAATAAATAGTAAGGAGAAATAATCTTCAACTACAAGAAAAACTTCATTTTCTAATGTGGGTCAAAACATATTTCAAATCATATTTCTTGTCATATCATCAATAAGCACTGGAGCCAAACGAACATAAACAAAACTAATTCCTAACGGGTCTTGTCAAATGTAAACAATAAAACTATAAGACTGTCATGTAAAATGTAAATAGGGACCAAAACACAAGACCATATTTATCATAAATTATAATATCAATAAGTTTAAGACAATGTATGGTCAGAATGTAGGTGTTGTCAAAAAATATTTAATTTTTAGTCAAAGTTAACTGCTTTCAGATTGCATTTACCAAATAAATGAGGAGTTATTAAGTATATCCTGTAATTAAATCTACTACAGGACATACCTATATATTATATTGACAACTAGCGACTTACCATCGCTTCGCTCCGGTGCATCCCTAGTTACGCGTATTTTGTTCACAATTTCATGACTTAATTTTTTACGCGGAACCCTAATCCTTTTTCAAAAATAAAAGTAGGTTAAGTTATTCCTTATAGCATCAGGTATCTGCCAGTGAAATTCCCGTCAAAATCGGTCCAGCCGTTTTCGAGATTAGCCGGAATAAAGAGACAATCAGACAGACAGACAAAAATTTTAAAATTTGTTTTTTTCTTATAAGTACCGTACATACTTTCATATGTATTTAGTAAAAATCTCTTATTTTGACATTACAAACAGATACTTTATTACAATTTTATTTATCTGTACTATTGATAATAATCTGAATAATAATAAGAGCAACTAGCTTTGTCACTACCTACTGGATTTTCTAAGTCATTAATTTGTTCATGTAGGGTTAGATCATTAGTATTGCCTAAACTGATACGAGGAAAAAAGGATCCTCCACAGTTGCTGAGTAACTTTAAAAGAGCAGAAACGAATCGATACGCTAGTACTGTAGGAGTAGTTCAGGGATTCACTCAACACAAAGATCAACTGTTGAGTTTCTCACTGGCTCTTCTCAGCAAAATTGCATTTCGAACTGGAGGTAGATTTCTCATGGACTGACAACGCAGATATTCTTGTTTTTATCTAGACAGTTTTAAATTGTCATAAATCTAATCAAATATAGTAAATTTTAGATTAAGCTTGAGCTGAGCTTGAAATCGAAGCTTTATACATACATCAATTAACTTATTCGCTCAATCAAACCTTACAAATGTATACTAATATTAAAGCTGAAGAGTTTGTTTGTTTGTTTGGTTGAACGCGCTAATCTCAGAAACTACTAATCAGATTGGATAACCCGTTAACTGAGGAAGGCTATAGGCTATATATCATCCCGGAAAATTGTACTGTTCCCGTGGGATAGATTTGTTTTTGTCTAGGGACGAACCCGAAGCGAAATGAGGGTGAGTCAGCCGTAGTAGATAAAAGAATCTTATCAAATGAAACGTTATAGATTATTCCAAAGAACATTTTTATTGCTACCTTTTCGTAAGTCAAAAGTTGAAAATCATGTTGATCCAAGCAGGGGGCCTATATTCGGAAAGCGTGTCGATATTTACAGAAATGACTTATCTTTTGCCATAAAAAAGTGGTAGTCATGATTTATGTAGATCAGAAAGTAGACCGTTAAGGCACGCGTACGAATATGGATATGCTGCTCGCAAATATACATATACATATATGGTACCTAACTATAGTCTATAGAATAAAAAGTAAGAATAAAAGTTATGAGGTAGGAGTTATGGATGTTACGAGATTTTCTTATAATGTAAGTAAGAAAGTGTTTGTTTGTTTGTGCTTGTATCACGCAGAGAATAGAAAATGTATTGATGTAATTTTTCGCATAAAGATTCTAAATATTGAGATATAAAGCAATTGAGGTTTATCGTCCTGGTGAACTAAGTAACTTCCAAGGGATATGTCGTTGTGAAAAAAATCTTAGAAACTTACTTACATACTTCAAAAATATTTTTAATATGTTTTTCAAAATCAAAATTTTGAGACACTATTAAAAGTTCCTATGGTGATATAACTTTTGTCACTTACAAAAGAAACTCTAAAAATTAAAAAAAATATGAATGTCTATTACATATATTTGAAATAATGTATGAGATGATTTAGCATTTAGTATAATGATAAAGCTAAAATTCGATACCAAACACCAAACTCTTTAGGGTGCAATACAAAAAATAAAAATATCTTGGAAGTCATCGCAGACTTATTAATTACACTGGCGCCCTTATAAAAAGAAGAACAGAATGTGATCACTCTATTAAAAGAGTAATTAATCAAACTTTTGAGCAGTCGTGCCGACTGCGATAACTACTGTGCACGTGATAGAAGCTGACCTTAACATACACATTATAACAATATGAATATTATAAATACGAAAGTAATTGTCGGTCTGTCTGATTAACAGCGTGAAAAGGTAACCCTTTTCACGCTTAATCCGCTGAACCAATTTGGATGAAATTTGGTGTGGAGATAGTTTGAGATCCTGGGAAGGATATAGCATTTATATTTTATATACCTATTACTTACAAACACTATTAATATACGTAGATTGTATTTCTTACGTACTTTCTTTGTCTCTGGCAAGTCAAAAGAATATCCATCAAATTCGACATTTCCATTCACACCAGTGTAAAAGCGTCGTAAATCGTCCGACTTGGCTCTAGTGGTTGTTAGAAGCGATCATTAAAACTAGAGTGTTACTAGGGCATTCACACTGCTAGCTACTATTTGTTAGTTAGCAGAAGGAAAATACAAAAATTGAAAACAGTATGTTATTCATAGTTTTATTTATCTGTTTGATGATAAAAAAATAGTTCGTATAGAGGAAAAATAAGGTTAAAACCAATATATCACGTACCTTAATGAACTTTTTAACTTATACTTATTACGTATTATATATTATAAATTAATATAAAAATTAATACTATTTTACCATATAATATTAATATTCTAAAATGCATGCGTTTGTTAGTCCACACTTTTATCATGCCTCACCGAAATCAAGTGACCATTTTGAAAAGGAAAGATAGTTTATCTATATAATAAGTAAATTTTTATACTACTCATAGAATATTTCTTTTAAAAACTGCATAAAATGAATAATTTTAATTTATCTACAATCAAAATTATCAATATCGAGTTTTATCAAAACCTCACCTAGAAGTAGCGTGACTCCACAATCGGTCACTATAAATGATTCATGATCGGAAGCCGCCGGTGCGTGGCCGATAAAAATTATGCTATTATAACCACTTAACCGGGTGACCAAGTCTTTAAAATGTTCTTTCATTTACATAACAACACGTTATAAGCTTACTTTTAATTAAAAACACAAATATGCACACGTTTTGTAACACAGAATATTCATATTTTATGAAGGTACCCAATCTATACTAATATTATAAAGCTGAAGAGTTTGTTTGTTTGTTTGGTTGAACGCGCTAATCTCAGGAACTATTAATCCGATTTTTTTTTTGCAGTAGATAGCCTGTTAACTGAGAAAAGCTATAGGCTATATATCGTCCCGAAAAAATGTACGGTTTCCGTGGGATAGATTTCTTTTTGTCTAGGGACGAACCTGAAGCGTAGTGAGGGTGAGTCGCTAGTAATTACATAAAAAAGCAGTCATGAGGACTGCCGACAGAAGTGGAAACTTAAAACTATAAACAAACAATTGTTATATTTGGATATTCAAATTAATTATTTGATCTTAAATTAAAATCTGTTAATTAAAACTGTTTACATTTATCTGGGTTTGACATCTATCGGCACTCTGAGTGTTAGCGTTAACACGTCACGTGACCATGTCGATGACGACTTACATGAATTTACTCCCCATCCAAACCTGCCTATAGAAGATTTCACTTTAATATTACAAAAAAGATACACAATAATTACATAAGATATTTTATTTACCAGTCCGACACACGCTTGACAATTTTTTAGCCGAGTGATTGAAATTCGGCTATAATCATATATGAATAGAATTTACCTATCTATTAAAAAAAGTGTTTTCATTTTTTTTATAGACAACTCGAAAGTTCGTCAATATTTAAGTTTAACAAAAAAAAAAATTAAAATCGGTAGACAAACAGAGGAGAAAAGGGTACTGAACTGTTTTGTTTTCGCCTATTCATAGATTTAAGGTTTAACTTTAGATTTTTCACTTTAACAATCCTAAGGTTGAAGTTCCAAGGCAGGACATAAATTTTGTATCTCCTTATTTTTGAATACTTTCTTTAATTTTTTGTCTTTTTAGGGTTCCATACCCAAAGGGTAAAACAGGACCCTATTACTAAGACTTCGCTGTCCGTCCGTCCGTCTGTCTGTCCGTCCGTCTGTCCGTCTGTCTGTCCGTCTGTCTGTCCGTCTGTCTGTCCGTCTGTCTGTCCGGCTGTCCGTCTGCCTGTCCGTCTGTCCGCCTGTCACCAGGCTGGATCTCATGAACCGTGATAGTTAGACAGTTGAAACTTTCACAGATGATGTATTTCTCTTGCCACTGTAACCACAAATACTAAAAAAACAGAATAAAATAAATATTTAAGGGGGCTCTCACACGACTAACGTGATTTTTTTTTTGCTCGTTTTTGCTCGATATTGATAATGGCAACAGGTAAACGCTTGAAATATTCACAGAATATTTAGATATATTCACTTTAAAAATAAATAATTAAAATAAAAGAAATATTTAAGGACAAAAAAATCATCTCTGTTGTATGGGAGCCCCCATACAACAGAGATGATTTTTTTACCGTTTTTATAGATAATGGTACGGAACCCTTCGTGCGCGAGTCCGACTCGCACTTGGCCGGTTTTTTTTATTTGTTACAAAATCCGCCGTAGTAAAACAAATAATAAATACAACAATAAATAATATACTTTGTAATTGAAATCGACTAGCGATTACGGTCGATGTCTGCTACTGCACTAAAACGTCAGACAGAGACATGAATGATTACTGGGTAGCGTGTGATTTGCCTGCTTAGTAATAAAATTCCGAATGGACGAATTTGAATGAAAATTTGATAAACATATTTGAACGAAACGCCGACCCCTTGTTTGATGTTCGATATTTGTGAGATTTATTTGATAATAATAAAATCATAATGTTTTCCAAACATATTAAAAGAGCTTGAGACTAATAAATTTTAGATACAATTATTAATCTATACAGATAAATAAAATTGGAGTGTCTATTTGTAATATTAAAATAACTGCTTTAAAAAGTTTTTATTTAGTAAACTAAATGCATATGAATGTATACACGGTACATACATCAAAATATTTTTTTACAATTTTTGTCTGTCTGTTTGTTCCGGCTAATCTCTAAAATGGCTGGACCGATTTTGACGGGACTTTCACTGGCACATAGCTGATGTAATAAGGAGTAACTTAGGCTACTTTTATTTTAGAAAAAAAAATTGGGTCCCACGAAAAAGAATTAAAACCAAATTAATTAATTTTGTTTTGGGAAGCGACCTAGGGACGAACCCGAGCGAAGCGAGGGTGAGTCGCTAGTTATTAAATAAACTTTCCAAACAAAATAACCGATGATTAGGTACAAACTACAAGCGTTTTAAATTAAAATAATAATAGTGTATTGGTATCTGTCCGTAAATCTATCTTTTTTATAGATATTTATATTAAATTTAATACTTATAATGTACTTAAAATAAAACTTTAATCTATTCTCGTATTATTATTTCAGTATTATGAATTCATTTATTTTATACTATTAGAATCCAATATGATAAGGAAGTAAACAAATGTGTAATGAAACAATATGACCCATTGCAGGTCCCGTACAAAGCAACTCACGAACATGACTCACGAGACAGTTATGGTAATCTAAATTAAAAGGACTATATTTAACTTGTAACTAACCTAAATAAGGAGTATTTAATAGCCTAAGTATTACTAGAATACTAAAAGCGTACGTTTCCTCAAACATTTCGATAATGTAGAACTATAAATGTTTGTGACACGCTCTTATTTCGCTAAGCTGCATTTCTTTAATGAGTAACCACTAACCCTCGATAAAAAAAAACCTCTAGAAATAAAAAAAAATCTCTCTTGGTCTTTTAACTTCATTAAAAGTATCAATTAATATTTTGATAATGAGCGTCGCCGCATCGCGTAGTCGGAGGACCGCTAAGTAAAAAATATATATTAAAAACCAAAAAACATTTTTGCGTAGGGGATTAAAAAAGTTTGCAACAGATGATTATTTCAAGGTAAGAACTTGATCTACGGGATAAAAAGCCCAAGTCACTCCCCGTTACTAAATTATATCTAATAATTATAATTAAAAACATACGTTAATTTGTTGCTCTGTAGCTGCTAGAAAGGACAACCAAATACATACTTTCATAAGTACCTACCTAAACCTACATACATATATACGCTGAAATAGCTGGACTGATTTAGATGAAACTTAGTATACATAAATACATTGACCTGGAGTAACTCAGGCATAAAGTTGAATACATAGGGACGTACCCGAACGAAGCGAGGTAAGCTACCAGTAAAGAATATAATTTCACATATGGGTATACAGTACCTAGGCGACCGAGCTTCGCTCAGATTTCTTTTTGTTGTATCGTAGTTTTTAGATAAAAAAAAGTAAAAACTTGAATAAATAAAAAAAAGTAAAAACTTTGTACCCGACCGGGATCCTAATCGGGACACTTGTGATTGTCAAACTTGCGGCTTGGCCGCTTGACCACGATGCTTATGCCCGAGCATACGAAATAGGCGACCATATTTTGCGTGGAATAATGCGAAAGAAAATCCTATGAAAACTGGAAAACACGCGTTTTCCCAGACATAAGACTAATCTAGATCGATTTTTTGCCTCCAAAAACCCCCACATACCAAATTTTAGCAAAATCGTTAGAGCCGTTTCCGACATCGCCGGTACAAATAAATAAATATACAGAATTGCTCGTTTAAATATATTAGATACGTACATATGTAGCGTTATTTTTCATATTTATTGCTTCTAAAGTACCATCTAACAATAAGTAACTTACCTTACGTTGTAAGGAGTCTCTATGGCTATACTTACATGTTTTAACATTCCCCATAACTAATTACAATGGGAGTACGAGCACGTTTGTGTACAGCATATTGTTCTTAGTCCTTACCATGACAATGGGCTCGTTTGATTAAGAAAGATTTATGATATTCTGATACAATTGTCTGAGCTATTTGAATGCAGATTAATGGTTTTAGTGGGTTTGAACTTTCTTAACTTAAAATTTACAAGGAAAATTAAAAAAATATATTTAAATTTACATTTATTTACTTTTAAATTATTCTAAATTAGATTAAATAACAGTTGAGAATAAAAATCATTCTTCAAACCTTCTTTAAAATAATAAATAACATTTAAAATAACAATTGGTAACAATACCGTTTTACTTAGCAAAATCAGTCAAGCTGTCTCCGAGAAATCGGTGAACGTAAATAAAAAAAACACACACAGACGAACATAGAACCTCCTCCTTTTAAGAAATCGGTTAAAAAGTAGAAATCTATTAATAATAACAATCTTCAGGTGTGAATGTATGGACTTTTATAGCTCACGAGTTTATATTTATGTAGGAACTATTCGCAATTACATCCATTAGGTACACCACGACCAAAAGATCCCAGATTACAAAGCTTTATATAAAAATCTTCCATACGCCATTGGTATAGAGTTCAATATCTTTTAACAATAAAAACAGCATTAATTCAACCCGCGTAGGTGTGGGATATTAAGAAGTCATAAATCTAGTAAAGGCATTATATTCATCTTTGAAGGGACACGGCGCTTGGGTTTTTATTTCATTAGGCGGAGATAAAAGTTGAAGTTGATTTATTACTTGTGATTACGGTAGAATAATTAAATCGGAGAAATGATCAGTTAGTATGTAGGTATCTTATCAATTTGTTTGAGGTATGTAAATATTTTATTTGTTTCTTTGTATTTGGTATAATCAAACATACTAGCTACTTGCCCTGATTTTGCTCAAGCTTCAAATATATTATACATGTTTTAAGATTTTTCTCTTTCGGATCGGACTCAAGTTATTGGAACACACACGGACAGACAGAAAGACTAACTAATATGACTAAATAAACTGATTGATATAATGAGTACCTAATAATAGACTGATATTATTAAATCTTGCTTCTATTAACATTAGCAATTCATAGAATATTAAAGTTACAAAGCATCGTTTCACGCACCGATCATAATCGGGTGTTATAACCAATTTTCAAGTAGTTACATCCTAACATTGCCGACCAGACATAGTATCTACAATTAGACCATTGCGGACGTAATAATTTCGTAGCTTCCTCTGCAATCCAATCCAATGCTATTAGGGCCAATCTAGCGAATTGCAGTGAAAAGTACTGTAAAAGTGAAGGAACAATGCACGTTTTACTGGTAAGTATAGTTTTGGTACGCCTAAGTATATATACGGTAACGTAGCGTAAAGCTTGTTTGCAGGTAACCAGTAGTTTGGAATTTCTTGAGATTATACTAGGTTCTATTATTAAAGGCATAAGTGAAGACACTTATGGGAGTAATTGACTGTAATAACTTAACAATTTCAGTTAATATTTTATTATAACTTTAAAAAAAAAATAGATTTGCAATATGTAAAATACGCTAAAATTATTTTTCAAAATCGTTTTCTACCAAATAACTCATTCACTGTTTAAAATCTACAGATAAAACAATTTTTAAAAATTTTGTCTGTCTGTTTGTTCCGGCTAACCTCCGAAACGGCTGGACTGATTGTGACGGGACTTTCACTGGCAGATAGCTAATTTTATAAGGAGTAACTTAGGCTACTCTTATTTTAAAAAAAGAATTAGAATTCCGCTGAAAAAGATTAAAACGTACCTAGAGACGAACGAACCCGGGCGAAACTAGGGTAAGTCGCTAGTTCATAATAAAAAATCTTAAATATAAAGAAGCTTTTTAGTTATATGTTCATTTTTATTACTTGAACTGCTAACATAACATAGATTATCTTGTTAACATTCACAATTTGTAAAGCGATTACACGACTATAATTTAGAGAACGAGTTGATTTGTTGCCCATCATTGATAATCAAGTCATCAACATACAAAAAGATGGTAATGGGTGGTCCATTTGTCGTACGAGATATAATCGATTTTATAGAAGCTTTCAAAAGTGCATTTATACTATCCGATTATGCAATCGAAAACTAATATTGAAATAAATTATGACCTTAAGACAACATAATGCTATATTCCATCGTGAACTTGTTTTCATCATTTTAGTTAGCTTTTATGCAGTCGGGTTTTTTATTTATATAATATATTTATTTATTTACAGCCTTTTAAGTATTTTTAAGAAGGAAAATTAGCGAGAATGGTTGTTAACCAACTTTAAATCATTATATATCCTAAACTGTTATTTGAAATGAAAAATAATGAAAGAAACCTAAAAAATATTTTCAAATACCTATTCAACGCTTTCCCACTTGACTTGATTTTCATTTTTATTCTTTTTCATATTATGGAATCGAATTGTGTGTGTATGTTTGTATCATTCAGGCTAAAAGGTCTGGACAGATTTTGAGAAAATTTAATACTTACACAGATAAACTATGACCGGAAGTAACACACAGTTAGGCATCTAGGGATGCATCCGAGACTCGAGAGCGAAGCGAGGATAATCAATAATCGTCGCTAATAGTTTCAAATTTGCATTCTGTCGGATGTTGATTATGAAATAACCTACATATTTTAATGACTCTTTCCTACATCTAAAAATATTTGAACTAAATTCATACAAGAGTGAACATTATATCGTCTTTAGGATATCATATTCGCAAGAAAATAACACACCAAATGTCAGTTCTGTTCATTTTAAATCAAACTGTGCCAGTTATTTGGTCATTGGTTCTAGGCATTTTTCAATTTGATGATCGTGTTGGTGCAATGGTCATGAAACAGATGTGTATTCAAGGGTCCGAGTTCGAATTCTGCACACAGCGAACGTCTATATTGGATATTCAAGTAAGTCGTCATCTATATACACATGTATGTATATATTTTTATCTCGTGTCTGACAGCAGAAACTACTCACAATGTGGAAATCTAATTACCTTTAGCGTACTTTAAAATTTTAAATTAAAATATAATATTTTTAAGTATCACAATATTACAAAAAATAAATAAATAAATATAAAAAATGTTAAAGATTCAAAGAAAGAAATTCGAAATACATAAATATATCTCAGCTTACTCACATCTTGCACTATTAATAGCTAGATAGCATAAACGTACATAATAAAGGTAGTTCAATAATAACTATATTTTATAAATCTTTAGCAATAGATAATAAATAGTTTTTATTTCTTACAAATTACTGTATAATTTAGTGGGTAGATACCGTCTGTAACAACTATATAATCTGTTATAACCACGACATCTCAAACGTCTAAAGTCTCTACCGTGAAGATGATTGCTGCAAGTGTAAAGCATTCGAAACGTCGGGAACCAAAAATCTAAATAAACCTGCGAAAACTCTGAAAATATAAGGTTTTTTTTAAATGTCAAATATTCGCGTAAATCTAATACAAGTATTATAATTATAATACTTTATAACTAATTAGTTATAGAATAAAACATGGCTCGGCCACGGAAATAGTAAACACATGATGTCCTGTTATAAAGTAAGTATAATATACTATTGTTAGTGATAAACTTACAAAGTATAAAGTTACTTATAACCAAACTAAAAGTCAGCACATAACCTATTTTCGAGGATCAATTCTAGTTAGATTTCAATGAAAACTCAAAAAATTACTTTCTAATTTGATATTCGCTTGTCTTTTTACCTAAAATAAATTCATACATATAATAAGATTCTAACTAAGCCGAATTTGTACATTAAATATTTTTTGGAAAATCTTATTGAAATGACTTTAGTATTGATATAGAGGCTGAATCTATAGTTTTTAGAATTTTTGTCTGTGTGTCTGTCTGTTACCGCATCAAAACAAAACCACTGGAAGGACTTTAATGAAATTTGGTATGATGATAGCTGGTTATTCGAGTCAACATATAGGATACTTTTCACTCGCGGAAAATATCTCATCTCTGAGAAATCTATACTAAACGTTAAAACGTAAGCAGGGACGAACCCGGAGCGAGGTAAGTCGCTAGTCATCTATAATTGATGACTATCAATCATTGATAAGAAATAAATATTGAGTTTAAACAAAAAAGAGCCTACACAAATATATATATATATATATATATATATATATATATATATATATATATATATATATATATATATATATACTAACAGCTACTTTTGTACACGGTAAAAAAGAAACAAGTAATTTAATTGTACAAATCTTTACGTTGGTAATAAAAAGCTTGAGCTCGAAATGATTGCCCATCGGCAATATAAACATCAATTACCATATTGTCACTTTGAAAATATTGGACTTCCATGAAGCTCTCTTCTAAATCCTTTAGCAGATGTATTTTCTAAAACCTTTCCTTAGCTCTAGCTCATACTTGCTATATACCTATACTCGCATAAGATCTTGTGCAGTTTCAAGCTTTTGTACCAGAGCATAGGCCCTAAAATAATATTTTTTAAAATCTGTGTGTACTGAACTGACTTTACCTTAATCTTGTGTAGTAAACTATTTTAACTAAATCTAGTATAGGAATGCGACGTTAACACTCAGCAATCAGCATATATAAAACGTTCTACTCTACGGATATAATATAATTTCCCGTCACCACCTTACTTAATTGGTCATCGGTCTAGATAGGGCACAAAGCCCACACACAGGATGCCATCGTTTATATCTCCGGTGTATCAATTGAGGATAATAAACATAATCTTGGTATAATATAGCTAATATAATACACAAGGAAAGTGTTTAGATTCAAAAATTTACAAGTATGTACTTTGTTGAATTAAACAAAATAGTAAAAAAAAAATGAGGATAATATTTTGAGCATCACACCAAAAAGCGTTTAGTTATTACAAATCGATACCTTTACTGAGAATCGATTAAAATTTTAAAATAACTATAAAATACATCCATGGAATTTTAAATAACGAATAATATGTCACAACGGACATGTTATAGAATATTAAGACAAAATAAAAAAAAAAACCGACTGCGTAAAAGGCAAACTAAAAAAAGAGAACAAGTGTACAAAAGAATATAGAATTATGAAGTCGAAGACATACACACGTGCAGCTATTATAATTAAACGTGTACTTAATATGTATGTCTCTGACAGCATAATACTATGTAGGTACCTTCGTACACTTGTTCTCTTCTTTTTAACGTAGAATCGGACATACATAAATACACACATACATAACCCTCCTTCGCCGCAGTCGGATAAAATGTGAATATATATAGTGTATTATTTTAATAATACAGTAACCTAGAAATTAATTTAAAAAAAAATATATCAAGTAATCGCTATAATAATAAATTAATTTCTACAGTATACCAAGCAATAATTACGACATACACGTAATGTAAATAACATCTTGTACATGTATACCTTCACCTCACCGTCTTATCAACATCTCAACCAATAATTTTAGTGATTTCTTACGAGACGAGTACATAATTATTGTCATTTCAAGCACATATTCTGAGAACAGCAATTGATTAAAATAAAAAGCCACATACAACCGGTCATATTCATAATTTATTCACGGTGTAGCTGCGTTGAATTAATGACAGCCTCGTGTTGACCGACCGTTGCTTGGCCTATTATGGGCATGACCCTGGCCTTAAGAATACGAAATGCACTTGCGACATTTAGTTTGATGGTATAAGATTGATTTAAAAAGAAAATAAAATATAGGCTTGGTTGTAATAAAATATGTACACTGGCTTCAAAATGAATTAAAACTAATTATCCTTGAAGTATAAACTATTAAAAAAAAGCTAATACAGCGAAGATATCGCGCAAACACAAAAAAAAATATGGCGGAATTGAATACTTTTTTTCTTTTTGAAGACAAGACTGTAACACCTACAGGTGCTATACCAGCTTCTACTTATGGTCTCTAATAAAACCATAATCATTTGCATATTTGACATTTTAAATGAAACTATCTATTCGGATTTTTTCGAGGATTTATTTTTATTTTTGGTTTCAGAACGTCGGTAATCAAAAATCAAAATAAATCCGCGAAAAAATCCGAGAGATAGTGATACAGCTCAGAAGGATTTTCCAGGAAAACAATATTTGGCAAATAACAGTTATATTTATTGCTTTTGTAAATACACGTTTAACATTTTTATTAGAATGCGATTCCCCGACTGTCCACTTGACACATTAAAAATCCACTGTCAAATCCACAAACTGCCACATTTAAAGAAAACTGAATGTTACAATAGTTTTTTTAAGCTTTTTTTCATTCTAAACATAAAAGTAAACATATTTAATGCACAATTTTGACCCCTACGCACTGTTACTTCACTGTCTTTCTATCGCTTATAGTAGAGACTTATCAAAAATATATGTATATTATTAAGACTATTTGTTATACTACTAGCACAGATTAACCAATAGTTTGCTACTAGTCCGGTCAAAATAGACATTCACCCTTGCATAAATTCCCAAGAAGCTGAAAATTTATAGAATATTAGGGATACTATTATAATGAAATTGTAAAAAATCCCCATCGATCCCCATGGGTGCAAAAAAATTTATAGAAGGTCAAAGTTCGCCAAAATGGTTTCTTTTTTGGATTTTTTAGCGAAACGGTTAGTTTTATGATAAAAATAGCTCAGACAAAAATTGTAGACCATGCAATTGTCTACCAAAATTCTCCTTACACTTTTTTCCCTAAAATTCACTATTTCTGAGAAAAAGCGATTCTAAAATTTACTAGTGTTATTCCTTATGCTATGCACACGTTTCCACACCACCTGTGAGGTAGTGTACTTGGCGCGTTTTTCTTATATACTATAATAAAGCAGTAACTTAGCGAAATCTGTACCTACATGAAATATTTTTTTAAATTAATGACTGTAACATGTTATGTACACAATATAAGCCCCAAAACAATAGTTATTGAAAATTTTGTCTGTTTGTGTTTGCGCGTTTCATTATAATGGTATAAATGGGGACACAATGTCATTATAATGGTATTCCTAACGTTTATGTAAATTTTCAGCTTCTTGGGAATTTATGCAAGGGTACCCCTATTTTTCGGGCTAACGTAACCGAACTATACCTACATATTATTTTACACTAAAAAATCACATCTTTGATAAATTCTGATAAAAGAAACGTTAATATTTTAAGAATGCCGTGTAGCTTCTGCTTTTGACAATGAATTGCCTGTTCAGTTTTAAAATGCTAATAAGAGGTAGCGATTGCATTAAGTGGCACGGATATAGCAACTGATAATACGCTCAAATATTGACGACGACTGCTACACGTGGGAACTTGGAAACTGGTATTCGTCCATAAAAACTTTTTTTTAATTAAAATTTTGAATAATTAAGTATAACGTACACTTCATACAAAAACAAAGCTAATTATTTAATATATTTGTGAGTTTCCATAACTACTTTCAAGTTTTCCTTTGATTATTAAAAATAAGTAATCTAATATTTAATCATCTAAACATCTGAAATTTGGCTACATTTTCTTTACAATCATAATCTATATATATAATAAAATTCAAACTGAGCCGAATTTACATACATACGTAGGTACATTCAATCTTTTTTTAGAAAATCTTATTGAAATTGTTATTATTATCTATACAAAGTCCAAATCTATAGTTTTTCGAATTTTTGTAAGCCTGTCTCTGGGAACTCATCACGAGAAAACCACTAGACATATTTTGATGAAATTGGGTATGATTATAGCTGGTTATCCGGGTCAACATACAGGATACTTTTTACTGCGGAAAATATCTCATCTCTGAGAAATCAATACTAAACTTTAAAACGTAACTAGGACGAACCCGAGCCGGAGCGAGAGTGAATCGCTAGTATAGTATAAATAACAAGAAAAGTATCTATATTACAACGTTTGATTATATTTGAATCTGAGTCTAAAGCTTAGAAATTTCGATATAAGTCCTAAACATTAATGCAATATTACGATACGAATATATTTATTGGCAAAATTGCATACTCTGGAATGAGAAGCAGATTGTGTCAAGTGGTTCAGATATATCAAATGATAGTCTGCGCTACAATCGAAGGGCATCTTCTGTGGGAACTATAACGCTGAATCGAAAGCCAACTATAAAATTAGGCTAAGATACTTCAGATTTATAAATATTGATATGAATATTGTTTATTGATGCAGAATGTTATTTAATTTAGTAAAAGTAAAAACAAATCAATTTATGTTATGTACCCAAATTAAAACTCGCCGCGTAGAGTTTGTATTTCTTTGAGATAACCTCAGAAATTGCTGGAAAAAAAATCATATGATTTTAACCAATAAAGAGGGATTATCTAGGATGGATATAGACTATACATAATCATGATAAATATCGTCAAATCAAACTTTTTATGAATTGGGTCAGAATATAAGTCGTCCTTTCATAAACTTTTGTAATAACATTACAATGCAAAGGACAATTTAAAAAAAACAGTATTAAACTACTAATATAATAAAAACTAAACTAATATATAAATATCTCATGTCACGGTGTTTGTGGTCACACTCCTCCGAAACGGCTCGACCGATTTTAATGTTTTTTTTTTATATTTGGTAGGTATGAGAATAGGTCTTAAAGTATTTTTCACCCTCCTATCCTCACCCCCCATTTTTAATCGCGATTTTAGTATTTTTGTAAGAAAAATATTATATAAATACATAGCCCGCTGTATAACATAAAACCAACGAGTTTTTTTTTTTAGATTGAACGCTGGCGTAGCCGCGGGTTCTGCTAGTTATATACATATAAGAATATACGAGTACCGAAGTATTTTATAAAACTTTGCCATTTTATTATGCATTTTCTTTATCTGTAAATGATATTATTCTATCTGTAAAATAAATAAAGATATCGATATCATTACTAAATGTCTTACAGTATTTAAAATCTAGCACTGTGTAATAACAAACTATTTTGTCATAGTGTAGTTATTTAGGCAATCGATTGTTAATTGGATTATTAATCGATTAACTTACAAATAGCAACATAAAACACATTACGATATCGATAATGAAAGCAATTTTCTGAAGGTTATCATTTAAATGTTAATTACTTAATTTGCTTTTACGTGTTACCAGAAAAAATATATGAGAACTCTAATGAAAACGTATTCTTACGTTACTCACTTTTTCTGTTTACTTAGTTTTAACTTATAATACATAAATGTGCAAGCTGTTGTCTCCTATAAGTGAAGGAGCACACATATTGTAAGTCTTAATCTATACTAATATAATAAAGCTGTAGAGTTTGTTTGTTTGTTTGTTTGGTTGAACGCGCTAATCTCAGGAACCATCCGATTTGAAAAATTCTTATTACATTGGATAGCCCGTTAAATGAGGAAGGCTATAGGCTATATATCATCCCGGAATAATGTACGGTTAGCGTGGGATAGTTTTGTTTTTGTCTAGGGACGAACCCGAAGCGAAGCGAGGGTGAGTCGCTAGTTACTTTTATGTTCTTAAACGATGTAAAGTGTGTATCTTTTGTTGGAGGTCCTTAACAAAATAAAAATAAACTCAAACTATCTAAATCATATATTATTCGTTATCAAGAGATGTAAAAAAATGAAACGCTGGAGATAAATTCACAACAACATTCATATTTCATTGACTTAAAAGCTTAATGAGATAACGAGTAACACACATTTCATTGTACCTGTAGTACCTAATTAGTAAATACTAATTAGAATTCATGAATTACTAATTAATTTAAATAACATGGAAACATTAAATTATCTACCTGTTAACTTTGCTTAAATTCTTTTTAGTGTTATGCACGTATTTCAGGCTTTTGGTTTCAGAAGTTTCGAATACTTTAGGTACAGCAGTCATGGTCACGGTAGACTCTACCGGGAGAATTTTATTTAAAACTAGCGACTCACCTTCGCTTCGGTTTCGTCCCTAGACAAAAAGAAATGTATCCCACGGGAAACGTACATTTTTCCGGTATGATATATAGCCTATAGCCTTCCTCAGTTAACGGGCTATCTAATGCAAAAAGAATTTTTCAAATCGGATTAGTAGTTCCGGAGATTCAACCAAAACAAACAAACAAACTCTTCAGCTTTATAATATTAATATATTAAATATTAATATAATAAAAATTATTAAAATGTTTTTTCAAAGTTATACTTCTTTTTGAACGCTTGGAAAAAACATGCGAGTAAAATTTTTACGATGCGCGCGCACACCGACAGCCATAAAACTACGTAATGAAATTAAAGTCTGATTTTTAATTCGACGGAATTCTGACATTTCAGAAGTGTTGTCAACTTTGAAACATTGTCACTAAAAACGGAAAGCATTTTAGCAAAATAAAAAAATAAACGTATCTTGAATTTAAGGTTTCAATTAGAAAAACTAAGACTAAAAAAATGATTGATAATTCTAAAATGGTAATTATTTTTTTTAATATCATATTATTGAAGTTACAATAATTATTATGGAAATTATTTTTCTATTACAGGGATCCCTGTCCAATAATCCATAGGTTGCAAGCCTTTTTTAGGAAAACCCCTTTGTTTGTAAAATCTTTGCTTCTTGTAAGAACATATTATTAAAGAAGAGGATAAAATGTGCCCTTTTAATGTTTTGATGGATAGTGTTAGTGATTCTTTTATAATCTACATTCGGATTATATGACGATGTTGACGACAATGATGATATACTCGTAAGAGATAATGATTTATAAATATTTTCATTTAAGAAATATCTTGTTTTACTCTGTTATTTTTTTTTTCATTTAACCATTAAACATTTATAGTTAGTGTGCATTGAATGCACAAAACAAAGACTATTTACAATGTCATACATATTATAGTTTAGTTGATCTAATTCTGTTTCATATATTTTGTTATTTTAAATTAAAAAATTCAAAGCAGAAAAGGTTTATGATATCTGAATTATCAAAGAATGACAGCTGTCATATTTCCGTGGAATTAAAAATCAGACTATAGCTGAAAGCGACATGATGAAGCGTTAGCTGACAACTGTTTGTTGCCATGGTAACCGTTGTTATTGTCTGACAAATGATATATAATATATTCTTTCCTTAAATGATATTCTATAAATATATGATTGTAATATGCCTAATACGAGTATGCCTTATTTATTTTATTAATTTATCATTATTTTTACTAACAGAGTTGTGACATACGGGATGAAAACTTTAACTATTTTTGTTCTGATACACCAAAGAAGTAAAACTTCTTACGTACATACATATGTACACACACACGTTTATTTTTTTTATTTTCGGTCTTTTGTATATGCACGTGGGCCTATTGATAATGCCGCTAATTGTTCTTGGCTTGTTGAGACTTAAAGATCACACGCATTAGACCCAATATCTTATCCACTTAAAACTGAGCTCAGAATTTGAGTGTTAAGTAGGTACAGGCGGTAACTAATTCTAAATTAAAAGTGTCAAAAAAAATTAGATTTGAAACTAAGATTGATCTGTATATGTAGTTAGTATTCTGTAGGATATGTATGTTTGTTTTTGTATGTAATATTGTTTACTGTTTATGTGTCTTATTGCTCAATAAAACTATTATTATTATTAAAAAAAAAGTATTGTCGATCGTATATATGATGGAAAAGTTACAATTTTTACGAAAAAAATCAACATTGCAAGTCGATCATACGAAGTGGCCTAAATACTTAACATCTTACAATTAATATGAAATACGCATACGTACAATTATTTCGATAAATGGCCTGAAGAGTGCGAATATTATTCCCGTTTTACAAAAACTTGACGTGACGTGAAATTGGCGGTAAACGAGCTGTCATTTTATTTTTTAATTTTTATACTAAAGCATCCTGCTATCACGCCAACGTGTTATAAGGCCTCTTTAACGGATACTGTTAATCTGACAGGTCGGATGTTTTGACAGCGGCGCAATTACCTGCCACTTTGTTTGGCTCACTGTACCAACCGTTCACATCCGTTCGTTGCACTGATCTGGGGCTTAAATTGACGAGATAATATGTTGTAAATGCAAAATAAGGGCCTAAAATATTTTTTTTCATATTTTACTGTACGATTTCGTAAATACAATGTTTCAATACAGGTATGAGTATACATTTCTCTTAAATCTTTACATGAACAGGACAAGTTTGGTGTACACCGAGACTGTTTTTATGCAGCAATGGAGTTCTGAATGATGCATTAGGATGTCATATTATTGTAAATTTTATAATGTTTTACTTTTGTTTTGTACATAGGTACACATATTACAATTGTACATATTTTTAACTATATCTTCATCCATTAATTAATTAATAAAATGAATTTACTAAGTATAAATTTGAAAATGATAATCAAAAATATCATTCTTCATTGAAAGGTTGCCATTTAATTTCTTCATTTATTTCTTATAAAATATATAGTATTAAATCTATGCCTATAATAGTTATGTACCAATAAAAATATGTGAAGTAATTTATCTTTTAAGTGATGAAGATAATTAAGCTTTTATTTGAATATTGTCACCGCTTCTTCACAATTTACATTCTGAAAAAAATATTCATTGTTTTACCATTTACTTATGAAAATATTGTCCTTGTAGAGCACAACAGTCGATAAAAATATCAAATTTTACTAGAATAATAAAATATTTTGTTACGGTCATCATATATTTGCATACACAACACTCAAGCATTGTATAATATTACACATAAAATAAGTCAAATTGATATTTTTAACCAAAAAATTAATTAATTTGACACATACACTTTATCATTGGCTAATCAAATTAATTTTGCAGTATTTCTGAGTACCCAACAAGAGAAGGCCAATGATGAATGGACGCACTTGAACATCAATGCATTCACTGTATGCAGTGGGAACATTTGCACCAATGTGAGTAAACTTTGTTAGTAGGTTTTTGTTACATAAATAAGAATATTGGAATAAGGTTACATCTTCCTTTTTACTTTCAATTTTCAAATAACAAAATAAAAATATATAAAAGAATATGTTTTAGATTGTTTTAAATTCTAATAATATATTATGTATTATGAGTAAATACAAATAAAAATATTATAAGCTACACAGTCTTGTAGTTTCTAAACAAAATTTATTTGAGTTAGTTATATAGTAATATATGTAGTTTACCAACAATTCATAATTAATAATAACAAGATATTATGAATAAAAATGTACCTATTCAGTTTGCTAAATATTACAATGTTAAGATAGTGACTAATTAATGTTAAAATTGTAAATATTAAAATAGCAACTGAATAAATAATGTTATCCATATATTGTTTAGCAAGCTACGAGTATTATTTGTGATAAAATATGACATAATTTTGTATGTGTTTATCTTCATTCTAGTGTGAAATCTTTTTTGCAAACGATAACAAAAACTAACCTCAGTGTGGATATTAATTTATTTTTCTGTACATTAGCGGCAATTACTTAAAACAATTAAATAGTTCAATTTTATCTGTGTAATATTTATAATTTAATCGGCCTTGAAATACGTTTTCAATGTCAATGAACACGAAAACGGGAAAACAGTGTGATTTAAACAGTGAAACATTCTTCATGAAAGCATCATCTTCATGATAATAAGACAAGTGCAAATATTTGAAAGAATTAAATATAAAAATACTATAAACTTACCGATAAAAAGTATCACAAAATCCAGTACCACTTTTCGCAATAAAAATTTGGAATCACGATCAATGGATATCGAATGGGTACGAGCGTTTGGTTTACGGTCGTTTCTCTCCATTTTAGTTATTAATTATTTTATGTATAGTTTTAATTTTAAATAATGTTAAATATGCGATCGCTTCACAAGCGTTACGAAACGTCAAAGCGGACTGAGCGCGAAATGTCACCGTCACACACGTCAACACAGAGCGCATGCGCGCGTCTACTGCTGAGCGACTACAGGCTAGCGCCGCGCCATGACAAAAACCGCCGGTGCATTCATAAAGCTAATAAATTAATTGAGTTTAAAAATAAACGTCATCATTTAATAGCTTATAATATAATTGTTTTAAATTGTGTAATAATAATTACTCGCACCTTTTTTAATAATTAACCATATGGATGTAATTTATGGTTTAATAATGACCCATGTTAAATGATCTTTCTTTGAATCGTTATTCATTTTTTATAATTATACTAGCTAAATGCTAATAGACTTACCCTCGCTTCGCTCGGGTGCGTTTATCTGTCTTCCTAGGCACGCAGGTTGTTCACAGTTTCATGGTTTTTAATTTTTTGCGCGGAACCTTGATTCTTTATCTAAAATTAAAGTAGCCTAAGTTACACCTTTTAACATCAGCTGCCAGTGAAAGTCCCGTTAAAACCGTTTCGGAGATTACCCCTAACAGACAGAGAAACAGGCAAAAACATTAAAAATTGTTTTTATCATATTAGTAGGTAGGTACTGAGTATAATTTTATACGCATTTAGTAAAAAACTGTTATTTTGACATTACAGACACTTCAGTTCTATTTATCTGTATAGATTGTGACTTATTATGCTCCTAGAAGCCACCAAACTTTTATAAAATTTTAAAAAAGGCTTTTAATGTACTTTAATTACAGAAGAGCTATTTGTCTATTGGCAAGTCGCAAAATTTACGTCGATTACTACAAAAAATAAGATCAAAATATCTACCGACGCGTTAGAGCAATTAAAATGTTTACTATTACTACAGCTGTTACTTTTAAATAAGTCGTAGATACCTATTATAAATCACACGAGTTTACGGCAGTTGCTAGTCGTGTTTTTTTACCATATAAGTAAGTATATTGTATATGTTTTGTGGATTGTTATTTTGCTTTTTAAAGGTTTTCATTTCAGAAAAAGTAAGGCAAAATTTAAATTATGCCCTACTTGAATAGATATTATACTTAGGTACATATACTTATTTGAAACACTAATTAATTTCAACTTTTTTTCTTAGATTTATGTAAATATTCGAAATTTTAAACAAAACTATCTCTCCGGTTATTTTTGCGTATTTAACGTCGGACACCAAAAATTAAAATAAATCCTTGAGAAATCTCGATATGATAACTAGTTTTATTTAAAATAATTTTAACTTTGTATACTTTCCACGAGTGTTTATATAACTAAGTTTATCTAAATCAATGTACTTAGTGTACAAGTATCTACATTTATTAAACATTTGTATAAAGTTATTCCAGTAATTTATACGCGTAAGTCGTAATTGACCGACAGATTAGAAACTAAAAACTGATTACTGAATATAAATATATAAATAAGTATAACTATTATTCTTATTTGTTAATCAAACTTAGTTTGCTGATATCGACACCTCCATGCAATAACATTGTAACTCATTTTTTTCATAAATTGTGTTACAATGATATTGCTATGTAAAAAAAAATATGTAATTTTTCTGTACAATCACTGTAACTCTACTCCCATTCATTTTTAAAATATACAAAAGTCAAAGTATTGTAACTAACCAAAAAAATATTTATTTTCAACAATATCGTTGCAACTTGGTTTACAATTTATAAAAAATATTACGAGTAAGAAGTCAATTAAATACAACAATATTGTAACATTATATACAATTTTTGTACGGGACAAACTAGGGGTATATGAACACAAAATGTAATGCTACTGAATTGTATTTCGACTTACAATGTTGTTGCACGGATATTTAGATTAGTTTTTAACGTGTTATAACAATGAATTGCGATGTTGTCGTCCTGCAGTTTACTCGCGCTCATAGAATTTTGGTCTAAATAAAACTATCTTTTCGGATTATTTCGCGGATTTATTTTGATTTTTGGTTCCCGACGTTTCGAATGCTTTACAGCAATCATGGTCACGGGAGAGTCTCTCCATGATTGCTGTAAAGCATTCGAAACGTCGGGAACCAAAAATCAAAATAAATCCGCGAAATAATCCGAAAAGATAGTTTTATTTAAAATGTCAAATATTTATTTATTTATTTATTTATTTACACTTTATTGTACACCACAATCATAAAGTAAAGTTATCAACATATCGAAAGAAAAACAAAAGTGTGTACAAAAGGCGGTCTTATCGCTAATTAGCGATTTCTTCCAGACAACCTTTGGGTAAGGAAATATGGAAGACTATACAGGGTGGGTGGTGTAAATATTATATACAATACATACCATAATACAACCTAATACTTAAAAATACTACACATATATCTATATATATAATATATATCTATAAATTATACTAATACATATTTAAATTTAAATAATTAATATAAAGATTGCACAATGTCGACTTCTCATTTAGACAGATGGTCTAGGTAATGATTTTTTACAGATTTTTTAAATATTTTTAAGGATTTGGAACGTTTTATATTAATAGGCAAACTATTCCAGAGTTTGGTTGCTTGTACAGAGAAGGAGTACTCGAAGAATTTACTTAAATGTACAGGTATTCTTAGCATCAAATTGTCTGAAGATCTTAACCTATTTGTGTAAGTTCCTAAAAATTCAAACTTTTCCTTTAGATAAGGCGGGTATGTTGGATCAAACAATAGACAGTACAAAAGAGAGAGAATGTGTAGATTCCGGCGACAGCGGATTGGGAGCCACTTGAGTTTTGCTCGATGTTCCGAAATGTGGTCATATTTTCGCAAGTTAAATATGAATCGAATTGCAAGATTTTGGAGTCGCTCAAGTTTATTAAGGTGGTCCTCGGTCAGATTCAGATAGCTTGCGTCTGCATAATCGAGAATCGGAAGGAGAAGAGAATTTGCTAACATAATTTTGGTAGGAATGGGAAGTATATTACGAAGACGCCGCAAAGAGCCCAATTTAAAGAATAATTTCCTACTCACTTCTTTTATTTGTCCTGACCAAGATAAAGTTTGGTCTAAGTGAACACCGAGATCTTTAACTGTAGAACAATAAGGTATTACAGCCCCATCATACTTTATCGCAGGCAAGTTCAAGCCTTCAACCCTTGCAATCAGGCTTGGGCTACCGATAATTATCACCTGTGACTTACCAGGATTAACGTTAAGGCCGTATAGTTTGCTCCAGTTATAAATTGCTTGTAGATCACTGTTTATCGTGTTGATGGTAGTGCTCAAATTTTCGAGTGTTGAATGGCGGTAAATCTGAATATCGTCTGCATACATGTGATAGGAAGATGAAATGTGTTGAGTAATAGAGTTAATGAAAATTGCGAAGAGTAAAGGAGATAATACGCCACCTTGCGGTACCCCAGTTTGGAGGTCACACCATGAGGATACCTTCTCCTCAATGCGAACGCGCTGACGTCGGCCTTTGAGGTAACTCCGTAACCAATCTATCACAGATGTAGATATGTTAATGGAACACAACAATCTCAACAAAATATCATAATCTACTGTGTTAAAAGCATTGCTGAAATCAAGAAGTGTTAGAATTGTGAGTTGTTTATTATCCATAGCTAAGCGAATGTCGTCGGTAACTTTGATTAGTGCTGAGGTCGTGCTGTGACCAGGTCGGAAACCGGATTGAAAAGGACTCAGGATAGAATGCTGATTAATGAATAGGGTAAGTTGTTGGTAGATAAGTTTTTCTAGGACTTTGGATAGGAATGGCAATATAGAAATAGGACGAAAGTCAGAAGTACACGAAGGATTAACTTTTTTAGGGAGAGGGATAATTTGGGCATTTTTCCATACATCAGGGAATTTTCCGACGGAAATAGAATGATTAAGGATATGTGCCAGGATAGGAGAAACAATATCTAAGATGGGAATGATCATTTTACGACTGACGCAATCAGTACCAACGGCATTCGAAGAGATGGATAAAATGCTCTTCTTTACTTCACTTTCTGTGAAAGATCTGAAAGTAAACGGTGGAAAATCAGGGGTTGGTATAGCGGAAAGTTTATTTAATGTATGTTCCTTACTGGCGCTATCAAGTGCATTCGTAGTAGAGAAATGACTATTAAGGGATTCAATATCTAATTTAAAAGAGGTATTAGATGAGGAAGATTTTCCAACACCCAGTGTTTCCAGAAACTTCCAGATCCTACAGGTATCGCCGTTTTCGATTGATTTGTGAATATGGCGGCGATTAGCGTCCCTACACGATGTATTGCAGCGATTTCGAGCTTTATTATATTTTTTGCGATTGACTTCATTATCATTAACTTTAAAATTATATTTTGCCTTATTTTTCTTGTGAATTAAACTTTTTATTTCATCTGTGAGCCATGGTGCCGGCAGATGTTTCATTTTAATGGGCCTTATAGGAGCATGAGTGTCATAAAGTTGTGTAATTAACTTGTTAAAAATATCTACTTTACAATCTAATGAATTTGCATCAGTAACTAAAGACCAATCAATTGATTGTGCATCGTCACACAGGCGACTTACATCCATTCCACCAAAATTACGTTGCAGAAGGATTCTCGATTTAGCCTTGGGAGGACGAACTTTATATGAGAGGTATATGAGATCATGGTACGAGAACATGTCGGCTGAACATTGACCATGTTTTGAAACAAAATTAAGAGATGAGACCATTATTAGATCAAGAAGTGAAGGGATACAATTAGGAAAATTGTGGGTGGCTGCTAGTGGAAGTATATTCAAATTACACGAGTTGATAGTATTTAATAGCTTGTTACTACGGGTGTCACCTTTTAGTAGGCAAGTATTAAAGTCACCCATTATGATACTATGTTCAAAAGTTGGAGTCAGGTTTTCTAAAAGATTTTCAAAGGAAGGAAAGTAATTAAGTGAAGGAGAGGGACAATAAAAGACACCTAAAAGGATTTTCGAATGAGAGAGAATGACTTCAATAAGCAAATGTTCGGCAGTATCCGCGGGAGGTGGCTGAGTTGACGAACTAATTAATGTATAGGGAATATAGGAGCGTAAATAGATCGCAACACCACCACCACCCTTACCAATGCGGTCATTGCGGATAAGGCGGAATCCAGGGAGAGAATAAGAGGTTGATGGTAAACAAGGCTTGAGCCAAGTTTCGGATACCAGGATAGCATGTATATTACGGGATTCGAAAGACGCAAGCATATCAGGATAGTGAGCCGGAATACTTTGGGCATTGATATGAATAATATTAAAATTCTTCAAACAGTCTGAGAAGTAAGAATCAAGGGCAACATTAAGAGAGGGGAGTGATGTACTGTGGAAGCTATCATTACTAGATAAGTTATCTGAAGACGACATAGATAAAAAAAGATCACTATCACTTACATTGGACGACATTTCAATTAATAAAAAATGTAATGTGTAATTAAAATATAATAATACAATAATAAAATACAATACGTTAGTAAAATAAAATATAAATTAAATAAAAGTACAAAAAAAATAAAAAAATACATATATATATTTATAGATGTATAATTATTTTCTTACCCGCCAGCTATTCTGATTTGAAGAAATACATTTATAATTACTAATTACATACCAATTTTATAAAAAGAAAAAAAAACAAATTTAAAATTTAAGACTAAAAGAACAACTTTAACCTTATAATTTCCGAACGTACTCAGTACAGTGACGGATTATATTATTTGTCTGTGGCCTGAGCTCTCAAAGTCAAACGTTACCAGATGTCAGTAGTATTTGTACTTTGTTGTTGTTTTAAATTACCTACCCTGATAGGGATTTATTGATGTTAGAAATTAACGCACAGGCCAACATAAGAAAAAAAAAATTGAATTTATTAAGATAATACAATATGAACAACAAATAAAAACCATAAACAAAGAATTGAATGAAAAAAACAAACCAAGTACGAGTAAGAATTAAACAGTGAATAGTTAATAAACATGGATTACAAAACAAATTACAGTTACTATTTCTTCAACACTCTTTTGGTTCTGGGATTGATAATTTTTGAAGATTTTGTGACCTCCAGAGCAGCGGGCATGACGACAGGACCAGAAGCACTAGCACCTGAGCCAGATATTGCGTTCAGTTCAGCTGCACTAGTTATCCGATGCTTTGAGCCATCCGCACTTAACACCACTATAACACCGTCCCTAGTCCAGCACTTAGTTACACCGAAACGTTGTCGTGCCGCCAAGAATGCTTTATGACGAGGCTTAGTCAGAAACTCAGACATAGTTACCCCAGTGCCTTTTAACTTTGTTTTGGCCGACCAAACTTGATTTCTTAAGGCCAGATCATTAAATTTAATGAGCAAAGCACGGGGTTTATCCTTATCATTATGTCCAAGCCTATGACACCGACTAAACGAAGCTGGAACCACTTGTGGAATTTTAAGCTGAGCACTGAGAAGTTGTGCAGCACAAGCTACCAAATCCTCCTTATTTGTCTCTGGAACTCCATGCAACAGTAGAATCTTTTTCCTTGTCCGCATCTCAAGCTCATCATACTGTCTTGAAAGAAACTCTACTTGCAGTTGAAGATTTTCTAATGCCGTTAAGACAAAGGCCCGGAATGAGTTAAATTGGATGTTGATGGCTGAAGAAGGGCTAGTGGTAGGAATAGTACCTTTTAATTCCTTTTGAAACTCTGACATTCTTGTATTAAAGTGGGCAGTGAGCTCGTCTAGAGTGTTTTTTAAGGACTCCATATTAAGTTAAATCTTACAAGTTAAAGTTAAGTGCAATTAGTGGAAATAATTAGAAATATTGTAGCCGGCAGGTAAACAATGTTCACAGGTACATAATATAGTTATTTATATTTTTAAAAACTAATGAAAATATAGAGCACAAATTTACGACTTCTTTATTCCACTCCTACCCTCAAAAAAAAAAAAAAAAAAAAAAAAAAAAAAAAAAAAAAAAAAAAAAAAAAAAAAAAAAAAAAAAAAAAAAAAAAAAAATATTCGCGTAAATCTAAGAAAATTTTGGTCTAGTTTAGTATGCAGAGGTGAGAAGTGTACATGGTGACTATTTCGGCGTTTATAGATTAATAACATAATTCGCAATCTGAAGGCGATGCTATGCACGCGATAATAGAGCGTCGGAAGAAAAATTAAATAATTTTTGTACCAGAGCAATGTATCACTCTGATCAGATGTGCTAAAACTACGGGAACCCCCTATGATGTTACTGAATTAGATCAAAACCTAATTCTTGATTATAAAAGCCTTTTAAAGAAAAAAATTAACTGGGACTGGAATAGTAGTGGAAAAAAGATGTCGTGGACTAAAATACAACATATTAAAATAGGAAACGAAAACCCTGACTTAATATATTTTCAATATGATTATCTCAGTGATCAATACTTATCCATCAACCTTGCTGTGAAACCTACTACACGCATTACACGAACAAAAAGAGCACAAGAAACAATTCAGTGTGAACAGTCTGACGACGGAGAAAGTAGTCCTTTATTGCATAATAAATTGCTCCCAATTTCAACAGCAAAGTATAAGGACCTAGTAAGTTTGTGTAAATGTAAGACGATACCAGAAATTTATCACAATTTCTATTTAAATCTTCCACATTCCACTCAAATAGCTGAAGACAACAATAGTGATGATGAAAATTAATAATTTTATAAAGTTTATTACCTATTTTTTTTTGTTTTTGAGAAATAAAAGGATTTTTATGTTTAAAAAATATAATTTTATAAGGTTTATTGTTACTTTTTGGATTTAAGAACTAAAAAGATTTTTTATGTTTAAATATTAATAGTTTTATAAAGTTAAAGTTTATGTTTGATTTTTAAGAGAGAAAAAGACTTTTTATGTTAAAAAAATACTTGTTGTCATAATTATAAGTCGGATAATAATGCTACCTACAAGCATTGAAGTTTTCTTAATTTGATTCAAATAAATTTAATCCTACGAAACTGCTGTTTTTATCCTTCAAATCAATAAAACATTACCATAATAATTCGTAAGAAAAAATATTTACTGCACGTCACATTATGAGATGATTCTTTACAGATTTATTGTTGTTTGCTTGAAAAAAACTTAAATTTTACTATGGTAAAAGATTTTAGGTAACATTTCACTTGGGAGTTACAATCATCTAACAACAAAAAAAAAAATAACTTACGAAAAAGCTAGATTGTAACTCAGACATACAATGCTTGTTCTCGTAACTTATACTATTTTTCTATGTATTATTTTTCACGTAAGTCATGAAAAACTACGAAATCGACTTTTTTTTTACAACCTAACCGTGCATAAAAATAGTGTTCCTAAAAAATATCAGATAGTAACAGCTTCGAAGATTGTATGGGTCATTTTGGATGTGGTACATTTTTTTAAAGTTTAAATTTTGTCTCCCCTAAAATCACGAAAAATGAGTTACGATTTTATTGCATGGAGGTGTCGATATTTTCATGTGCGAATCATTTCTAACATAATTACCACATGTTTTACGGCGAAGAAAAACATCTGAGAGAACCTAGCAAGTTTTCAAAAGACATGTGAATTCCGCCAATCCACACTTGGCCAGCGTGGTGGACTATGGCCTGATCCCCCTCGTACTGAAGGGAGGCTCGTGCCCAGCAGTGGGACGTTAAAAGGGGTTAATTACTACTGTAGATTTACATGTAGATATTTAAAATAGTTCACATTGATTTTTTTACAAATTCGCAAGAATTACTAAATATTATTTATAAAACACAACTTGAAAGGTGTGGACATCTGACAGAATTTTATAAGCCGGTCCTTAGTTATGTAATTAGATAATTTAATTTAGTTATCGCGGTTCTGTATTAACTGTATAATCATATAATTAATAACGTACTTTTTATGCAAATATTGAAATTTTACGTATGGTCTTAAGTCATAACTGAATAAATATGCACCAGCAAACTATCAAATATAAGAAAATTTTAAATTTCATTTAAAAAAAAATGTTATCCGCCTAAATCAATTTAATAAAACAACCACAAATTGCCATCACTAAAATCAAATAGGTACAAAAAGCTGCAACGTGTCGAGATGAAGTCATAAAAATGTTAAATTTTTAGATCGATTGAATTTCACAGTTAAAATTCCGAACTACACACAATAACACTCTGCTAGGCTTAATTTCGTCTTATTCAATTCAATGACAGTCGTGAAGACGTAAAGCGACTTGCTTATATCTGGGTATTTTAGGGTTCAGTAGCATTTTATTTCTTCCGTCATGCCGTCATCATTGAAGACTTCTTGAGAGATTATAAAGAAATATAAAAAAAAAAATTATGTATGTAGGTAAGAAGTTATACTTCTTTGGCGTAACAGAACAAAAATAGCTAAAGATTTCATCCCGTATGTCACAATTCTCTGTTTGTAAAAGGAATGCAGCTAACTTCATCATGTCGCTTTCAGCTAACTTCATGTCGCTTTTTGGTTGTCGGTGTGCGCGCGCAGCGTAAAAATTTTACTCTTATAATTTTTTCCAAACATGCCAAAAGAAGTATAACTTCATTAAAGTTATATACTTATAATAAACCTTTTTTACTCTTCCAATTACGTTGTTTATCGATTTTATATGCATTTGATAGTATGTCATTTCCTATTTGATGAATTGATTCGTATAGTGAGAAAAATAATTTTGTATTGTGTATTCCAGCCTCTTATGAGACTCGTACCACACTATCGGGAAGGTATTGGAGGGAAAAAGCTGAATATTCATATTTGTAATAAATAAATATGTTGGGACATTAACACACAGAACCATCCAGATCCATGGTAAGCTACGAGGCTTGTGTTATGGATACCAGATAGTTGATACATTACACATATATAATTTTAAATATATACATAATATTATAAATATATACACCCATGACTGGAAGACAAACATTCGTGCTCATCACACAAATGAAAATATATTGTGTCGATTAGACAAAAATAAGCATAGTGCTGAGTATCGACAATCGCCACCACATAATATAGTTCGCAACTACTACAAAAAATTTCATAAAAATGTGCAAACTACACCAATTCCTATATAATATTTCGAGTAATATCTTACTCAATAAATAACCACAAAAATCGGTTAAAAAAATAGACTTGAATTATCCTCCTCTTTTTTTGAATAATTTTCGTTCAATAAAATGAACAACGTTATAAGTAATACTGTACTTTGTTTGCTTGCTCATTATGATAATAAAAAATAAATACTACAGAATACCCTTATATAAGGGCAGGATACACTTGACCAGGTGTATTAGAAAAGCATGCCGCTTCAGTAGTAATCGGTAGCTTTGAACTGACACCTGTGGACCCTTTAGTCCCTTTTATATTTACTTTTTATTATTGGTTTCATTTTCAAAGACCGTTTTTGTCTGTTTGAATGTAAACTTTGAAATATGTCACTTCAATTAAATATGCGTCATTTATATTTTTTGTTCAGTATTTCCTTTGAGTATTAAATGAAGTTTAAGATTATTTGGGCTTTTTGCTTTGTATATAACGAGAAAATAAAAATATATATACTTATTTACAGATATGGCACAATACCATACTGTTATATCAGTGTTTCTTACACTTATTGCAGTCATGGACCACTTTTAGAATTTCTAAAATTCCACGGACAAATTCCCCTATCAAAGAATATTGTAGGGAAAAAATTTTAGACAATATATACACGGGGGGACTGCACCTACACTGTAGGTGCAGTACCTCCGCGCCTCGCGTTGCTTAATAATAACCAGCAAGAGTGACGAATGAAACAAACGATGAGTTAGTTTACTCTAGAGTTTTTTAATTAATGTTTAGAACTAATTGAACTGCTGCGGACCCCTGGCAGACATGTTACGGACCTCCTGGGGGTCCGTGGACTCTACTTTAAGAAACCCTGTGTTATATGTATGACGTATGTATATCAGTGGCGAAAGGTGAAATTTTAATACAAATAAGATTGTCAGTAAGTCTGAAACTTGGCGTTATACATGGAAAACATTATATTTTAATAAATTAAACAATAGTTAATTACTGGATTTTCAAAGCTAATAAGCCTATGGGAATCGGACAATATGGACACTTCGCCACTGATCATGCAATAATGCAAAAAAAAAAATATTTTGCAAAGTTATACTCACAGATATAGAATCTATATCTGTGGTTATACTCGTATTGCTATTTATAACAAAATTAGAAAATAGCACTGACTGTTTGTAAAATTAAAAAAATTGACAGAAATATAAACCTCACAAATATTTATTAGAAATATAGAATATTTAAGAATTGTAAGTTTTATTACTTAACCACATAAAAATATCGCATATTATATTTAAATATATGTATACAATATACATACATGTAATCTTAACCTTCTTTAATGGTGTCAATATATAACTTTTCACAAAGAAGTCAAAATAAGCGACATCTATGAAACTCACGTGTCAACTATTTTTTCTGTAGCGCCATCTTTAGTTCCCCTTCAAAATTGCCAAAACTAAATTGTATTGTTTACAATAACTATTGATAGATGGCGTTGTAGCAAATCCAACAGAACTTTAAAAAATAGGTATAATTAATTAAATGGCACATAGATGGCGCTATAAGTTACTGCTAACTGTAAAGAATAGGTACGTATCTATATTCTTGCTTAATGCTAGCATAATTCATACAATAAGCTTTTCACACGTTTTTACACTTTATTTTATTTATTTATTTTTTTATTTTATTAATTTTCTCATCACAAAAGCCATTATAACAAGGTTGTAATATCATAAGTAAACTTAACAATTATCAGTAAGAAGCATTTGTGAGAGACGTGTCTGTACTAGGCATGAAAGAACCTGTATTACAGATATAATATCATAAAGTTAAGTTTCATTTTCCTTAAAAAAGTAACATTGTATTATTGTCTCAATACCTAAGTGTTTAAGCAATGAATAGTCATTATTATAAACTCTAAAAAAAACTTTTTTTGTCTGAGCTGATCTTAGAAGAGTTCACTGATTTTGATGAGCCATACAACATATTATATTTTAATTTTTAAACATAGACATCATTGGGAAAAAAAAGCATCTAAGGTGTGCCGTTAATACTTAAAGGAAATTAATGGCCATGTAGATAATTGAAGTTAATAAATTGTATTTAATCTTTTAATTTGTTATGTTTTAATTCACAATGAATTTAGCAAATAAAAATAAGCTTCGGGAACTATTTTAATAGATAACAATTTAAACTATATGCACTTTTAGTATCTCATATTTTGTATGTACGATCGTTGGATGAGGTTATTTAAGGAATATTATATTTGTCCATGTGATACATGATTTGTTAACGTATTTTGATAACTTATGATTAAATAATAGGAATAAATGGATGATGATTTTAAAAGTTATAATTACCATTTATTTTTCGATATTCCTTAGTATTTTTAACACAAATTACTTACGTGAAATGGCGCTATTAGTGCGCGAAGGTAGAGCAATTTTATCCTTTTTAATGGATTAGGGTTATCAAAGTTATACTTCGTTTGGAACATTTGGAAAATTTATGAGAGTAAAATTTTTACGATGCGCGCGCACACGGACAGCCAAAAAGCGACATGATGAAGTTAGCTTTTTGATTTTTGGAAAATCCGAAAAGATGAGTTGATGAGTTTTTTAAATGCATTTACGCATAGTAAATTTCTTTTACAACTGCTTTTTTGAAGAAAATTAAAATAGGAAATATTCAATATTCATAGACCATAGTTACAATTTAAATGTAAAATAGGAATTAAATACGTATCTATAAATATATTTAAAAATCTTAAAATTGTAAAGATATTATAATAGAAGCAATTTAAATTAAATAATTTCTAATAGCAGGTGTTACTTTAAATAGGTACCAAAACTAATTAGAATTATTAAATATTTTTTGAAGTTATACTTCTTTTGGTACTTTTGGAAAAAATTATGAGAGTGAAATTTTTATGATGCGCGCATACACCGACAGCCAAAAAGCGACATGATGAAGTTAGCTGAAAGCAACATGATGAAGTTAGTTGAAAGCAACATGATGAAGTTAGCTGCATGCCTTTTACAAACAGAGAGTTGTGACATATGGGATGAAATCTTTAGCTATTTTTGTTCTGTTACGCCAAAGAAGTATAACTTCTTACGTGCGTACATAAGAACACACACACGTATTTTTTTTAATATTGAAGGTATTCCGGTACCGGAAAGTCAACGTGTGAAATAACTATAGGTATAATAACTTTTAAGGAGTTAAAAACCACCCCCGTGACCATGTTAGAATGCTACCATAGACCATGCTAGAAAAGATAGTTTTATTTAAAAGCATACCTATTTGGCTGTGCCTTAACTCTCAAATCACTGACAAAAAAGTTACGGTGCGTATAATTGAAAATATCGCAGCGTTTAGTTATCTCAATTATGAGTTATCTTTAAGTATTATGTAGTAATTCAATGTCTAAATTAGAGTCTTATAAATCGTTGTCTTTCGAAAACTAGTAGGGTTCTCTTAGATATGCTGATAAGATGTTTTTTCTTCTTCGTTAGGCGAGAGGTGATCATGTTAAAAACGGTTCGCCAACAAAAAATATTAAAATCCCGAATCTCATTCCTATGCGGGTGCGAGATCTAGGATTTGAACCCGCTTCATATGGTTTTCGAAACGAACGCGTGACTTACCATGCCGGTGAAAGTTTTATTCTTTTTTCTTCCTTTATCTTTCCAGGGAGTTCTTTTTTTTCTAGGGATAAAAAGTTTCCTGTATATAATTATGTTTTTCACGACTGAATCTTTTATTTGCAGTGAAAATCCTGTCAAAATCACGGGTCAGGTAGATATAAAAACTTACTCAACGTAACCAAAGCGCAACGATATTGTTCAGTAACTATAGATATAGAGTGGATTTTCATATAAATATATTAATAAACGTTTCGTGAAAAGCTTTTACGTTAAGCAATGAGCTTCACGTAAAAGGAAACTAACAAATAATAAACAGTAATAAATAAATATTTTTTTAACATGATCACTCTTTAAGGGAAAAACGAAACAAATTGAGAAAACCTGCATATCTGACAGAATCTAGAATGTCAGAACAATTAGTTTTCGAAAAACATGTGAAGCCCATCAACCCGTATTTAGCTAGCGTGGTGGACTATGGCTCGATCCCCCTCGCTTTCCTCAATGGCCCGAGCAGCAGCAGTGAGATACAGTAGAAACTCGATTAACCGGACTAATTTTTGTCCTCAGGCATTCGGATAATCGAAAATCCGGGTAATCGAATGTATGAAAAAAAGCGGTTTTTTTCCTGAAACAATTGCTAACTAACTAAAATAATAAGGAAACGCGTGGGGCAGCGATCTGTCTCTTTCTTTGTTTATACGGGCTAATCTCTCAAACTGTTGGACAAAAACTACTAATTGGATTTTAATGAAACTTTACAATAGGTAATATAGTTCATACATCAGAATAACAAATAGGCTACTTTTTATCCCGGAAAAATGTACGGTTCACGTGGGATAGATTTGTTGCATAAATTCGACTTGTAGGTATATAATTGGTCGCGGTTGGTAGTCCGGATAATCGCGAATCCGTATAACTGAGAGTCGGATAATCGAGTTTTTACTATAATAAAAAAGGCTGAGTGAGAAAGAGAGAAGCAAGATAAATAAGTAATTAATTTACTAAACAAAAACATTTACAATTTATTGACAAAGTAATTAAAGTAAAACACAATTATTAAACAAATATAACATCATCTTTAGCTTCCATTCTTGTATAAACATATAAAATAACATTAGTCCATGCAGCTAGTACGTAATACGTCGTTTGTATCTACATATATTAAAACGTCCTCTTGTCGAGATGTCCTTACTAAAAATTCCATTTGCGTATAGAAAATTTAAACTTATGTACATTAAAGTACGCTTTGACAGCGACAGGATAATCTGGTTGAGCCCGCATAGGCGTGGTTATCTTTCAAAATCGAAATGTTTGCGCCGAGACTCACCACGCTACTTTGATGGATTATGTTATACGTACGTACATGGCAGGAGATTAACTCGCGTTTGATGTTTTTTAAAACGTTTATAATACTAACGTTTATATGAAATGGTAGCATATATCTTTTGTTACATTACCAGGGATGTTGTCGTTTTGCGCTTGTATCTAGTGGTTTTTAGGCGATTCCAATTTGTGGGAATATTTTTGTGAGAGTTTGTTTGTTATATCTAAGTTAGTTATGGATCGATTTTAATATTTATTTTATAATGCATAAATGATTTATGAATTACAAAATAAATAAGGTAGTCTGTACGTATAATAAAATTCTAACTGAATCGAATTTGTACATTTAATATTTTTTGGAAAATCTTATTGATATAGTCATTATTATCGATACATAGGTCGAACTATAGTTATTACAATTTTTGTCTATCTGTCTGTTTGTCTGGGAAAGCATCACGAGAAAAGCACTGGACAGATTTTGATGAAATTTAGTATGATGACAGCTGATTATCCCAGTCAATATATAGGATAATTTTTACTGCGGGAAAATATCTCATCTCTGAGAAATCTATACTAAACGTTAAAACGTAACTAGAGACGAACCCGAGCAGAGCGAGGTCTCATATAAATTTCAAACAAATATTCAAGGGCTAAGGGTGAAATATTTACTTCAAAATGATTTTGAAGTCGGTGTACTATTATTGCTAAGAAGTAGGTATTTTATTAACAATGTTTTTTTTGCGGGATGCAATAATAAACTGCGATATAAAGTATCCCATATTAGGTACTTTCCGGTCCAAAAAATTTCTCTTCTACTTTTATTTATGACAACTTATTACTTAACTATGAAATATCTAAGTGAAAAAAAAAAGTCGTCAGTCCGATGTTGCGTTCCTGCGTTTAAACAGATGAACTAATACTTCCTTAGATTTACCCGAATATTTGACATTTTAAATATATCTAGTTCATAGCCTCTCCCGTAACCATGATTGCTATAAAGCAATGGAAACGTCGAGAATCATAAATCAAAATAAATCCGCGAAATTATCTGAAAAGATATTTTTATTTAAAACGACGAGCTACTAAATACAATAGGTAAGGTATTTATAATTTTTCGCGTTGTTATTTTAAAATTCGTGCACCTTTTTGTATGATAATTTCATAAATTGCTTACTAAAGAAGTTTGTTTTAGTTTTGATTATAGGAGCAATGTTATAATTTCTTCTTCTTGAAGTAAAACTTCTTTACGTACCTACGTTTGACTTGGGGGATAAGCTGGTGAATGCGTTACGAAAAAATTTACGTACGTTTGTTGCCATGGTAACCGTTGTTATTGTCTGACAAATGATATATGATATTATATATTTTTCTTACATGATATTCTATAAATATATAATTGTAATATGCATTATATGTGTTATTTTTAGTATCTCACCTATCCTAATTATTTAAAACATAAATTGAATTTCATAAAGAGTGCCGATAATCTACAGAAGTTTTACTTCTGTTTTCACATTCATACACGCACTCTTTAATTTTTTTTATCAAATCATTAGGATCAAATTTTAAGCTTTTATGCATTCTCAATACAGAAAATAGGATAAAGTTACATACTAACATGTAATTTAAATTAAAAAAATGTAATAATAATGACGATTCAAAGAGCTTGTATTTTTCTTAATTTGATATTTTAAGTCGGAATAAACTGTACTTTGTCAGTATTTATACTGGCAATATTTATCCAAGTTTCGGTTAAAAACTACGTCATCAGTGAATCGTCTTAGATTCGGCGGAATGTGAAGAGAGAAGGGTTAGATCGTTACGGATAAAATATCAAGTTGCACATCTTAGGATATGTTTGGAATTTTAACTCATTTAGATAAAACGAAAGTGTGTTTGTTTGTCCTTTCATAACGAATCAATCGTTTTTGTGCATTCATAGTGTAAGAGTCATAGATTGATAAAATATATTGTTTATTTCCCAAATGGTTCCCATAAGATCAGTTTGTGGCTAAGCTACGGCGTGTCACTAGTGGGTCAGAAGTATTTAAAAAAAAATTAAATAATTCCCAAATTGATGAAAACAGTGACTTATAATAAAATAAAGATTCCTTTAAAAAAAATTGAACAGTTTGTCTGATGAAAAAAAAAATCAAAATTCTTAATAATTAACACAATTACATAATAATAATATACTTACAAATACTTACTTATAAGCTCGTCCCTTATTTTATAAAAATGTGTTAAATATTTAAAAGTAACAAAGTGTGCCCTGAGACATTAAAGTTACAAAGTAATGCGCTTCACTGAGTTCGCCTAAAGTAGGTACTAATAGAGGCGAGATCATTTGACTTACAAAATATTTATAAATATGTTATTAAAATATACGGAGTTTTATAAAACCCAGGAAGACCATTATATATTATTTGGTTAAATTTTTAATATCAGATCCGATACGAAACGATTATTTGCCGTACCTACGTATGTATGGCATGTTCATGGTGGCTATTCTTACTGAGATTAGTTATTTTTCCTCACTTTCGTATTTCGAGGAGACATTGTTTCGATTTTACCGAAGACAAATCAGGTGATGACGCCTTTTTGTGCTCGCTGGGATATGGGGCTACAGCTTATAGGTACTACTTCATATTATCTAATGCTTGTATATATGTATCTCCTCCTAGCGACTCACCCTCGCTTCGCTCGGGCTCGTCCCTAGTATGTTTTAACAGTTAGTATGGAATAGATAGATTATGTACTATATATATATATATATATATATACGTATGATGAGTTGTTGTTTGTATTATAACGTGTTTTCCCGTAAGATTATCTCCCGCAATAAAAAGTAGCCTATGTCACTCTCCAGAACTCCAACTATTTCCACACAAAAAATCACGTCAATCCGTCACTCTGTTTTGACGTGAAAGAAGGACAAACAAACAAATACACTTTCACATTTATATTATTAGTATGGATTACGTATTCCATGGTAGATAGATCCTAAAAACTATTTTTAGCCGATCTCGAGCTAGAGTATCTAATTTTAGCCGATCTCGAGCTAGAGTATCTAATTATTGATTTCCTTAAATCTGAAAACAAGGGATAAGTAAAATTTGAGATCACTTTAACAAAATTCTAGTACTAAGTACGTATAAAACATATGCCTATGCCTCCGGTTGCATTATATTTTATTCTTATTTCATCTTTTTTCTTTAATTTTAGTCGGGCTTTTTGTTTTTCTAATTTATTTTGTTCTTGAAGTACAACATCAGTGTTACGAGTATGTTTCCGTTTTGGATAGCTTTGAATAAAATTCGAAGAACAAGTAGGTACATTTTATAGAGAATTAAAAATTAATTATTATTTTTTTAAAACATTTATTACAGATAACCATCAAAATTTTCATAAAATGTCGATATCGCTAATACTTAGTAGAAATGAGGTAGCTACGTAGAGTTCTATATGGATATTAGATAACTACACGCTTGCATACTAAACGCATCACTTATGCAAAAATGTCCTATACTTGCTTTTTTTTGTGTTTCACCAGACATCCTTAAGCATGTTACAAATTAAAGAAGATCTCATCTGGGCTCGTCAATATCTACCGTACATGATCTACTTAACATAAAATTACCATAATTATGGTAAAGTCTAGTCAACAAAACAACACTTCATACTCTTATTAGGGCTCTACTATTTTAAAACAAAAAATTGTCCGTCGTTGATATCTAGTATTACTGGTGGCGGATTTTTGTCGCTTTGGCTGTTTGAGTAAACTCAAAACTTTAAAATTTAATTCTGCTAAATAGCTGTCTTTGACTTAAAATTTTACAATTTGATTCTACTTAAAGCAAATGCTTATATCGGTCTATAATTATTATCTGTATAAATATTATAAATGTGAAAGTTTGTGAGTATGGATGTTTGTTACTCTTTCACGCCTGAACGGCTGAACGGATATAGATGAAATTTGGCACAGAGATAGATTATAGTCTGGAATAACACATAGGCTACTTTTTATCCCGGAAAAATGCACCGCTCCCGTGGGATAAGTTTGTTTTTGTTTTTTCTGAAGGCGAAACCTAGCGAAGCGAGGGTAAGCCGCTAGTATATATATACAAAAGTTTGAATACGTTTCTTGTGGGTTTATGCGTATGTTTGTTACTCCTCCACGTTGGGTGCAATTTTGTACACACAGACACTATAACTGGAGTACCTACCTAACACATTGTACCTACATACTACGCAGTACGCATACGTACCTAAAAAGACGAAATGCGTTTTTAAATGAAATTTCAAATAAAACTATCTATTATAAATAAAAATGCTGTTTGTTGGTAAGTGTTTAATATCAAAGGCTATACCAATTTGGCTATTTTTTAAATCTTTATAAGTTTATAATAATATTTCTAAAATTGAAAATGCTTTTTCCTGTTGGATATTTGTATAAACTCAAAGATAACAAACTTTATTAAAATTGACAGGACGACGTCTGTCGGGTCGGCTAGTTATAATGAAAGTTTTTATTAGGTTTTTTAAAAGTTAGAACTAAGGCTTGGTGTTTTAAACCGTTACTAAACATTTTCTAAGAATTATGCACGACTATTGTACCTACAGACTGTTATAGTGGTCGGAACTATGTATCTCTATGTCAAAGATCAGAAGTTAAGTCACGTTCGAGACAAACATTTATATTGGGTATGTACATATTTATTACGATTCATGTCTGTGTATTTTTTGGATGTGTCATTGAACCCTTACAAGGACGTAGGAGGCGGCTATTAACAAAAATAATAAAAAAGTTTAAGCAAATTATTTTTGTACTATAAAGATCATTTGACGTTCTGTAACTTTAACTTATTTGATACTAGTGAATTACCCTCGCTTTGCTCAGATACGCCTCTAGAAAAACAAAAACAAATCCCATGGGAACTGTACTTTTTTCCGGGATAAAAAGTAGCCTGTGTATTATTTTGATGTATGAGCTATATTATTATAAAGTTTCATTAAAATCCGTTAAGTAGTTTTTGCGTGAAAGAATAACAAACATCTATACATCTATACATCCAGACATCCATACATCCTTACAAACTTTCGCATTTATAATATTAGTAGGATAAAATGTATTGAGGATATTTTCATAATAGGACTTTCTTTTGAAGTACACGATTTTGATGCTAACATATGAAGACCAGCGTATGTTTTACTTTCGCACTTTGCCCTCATACGTATTACGATGCTAAGTTATTTCTTCAGATCTTTACACAGACGTTATAAAGTATATGATAAACAATTATAACAAATCAAATAATGTAAGATGTACAAAATTAAGTGAAATTTGTTTGAAAACTCGCTTATAGTCTTATTAGAATATTTTGTGATTGAAGTACAATACAATTTAGTTACATTGAGATGATGTGGAGTGGAAGGGTTTGAAACTAGTAATAAAGACTTCCCCTAAGTTTAATGGTTGTTATAACAATTTAAGTATAGCTATTAGTAGTCCCTATCAACTTGTACACGAATAACGTGCAATTTTCAATCAGCATATTCACTGTTACTGTTCGAGCTTATTTTATGATATTATGAGGAAATTAGCTTAAAAATTGGATATATTTTAAGTAAATTACTGAAAATATACATAATGTGACGTATGGTTGTCTTTTCTCGTACGTTTTACGCTGCCAGGTGAAAGCTAACGTCGTTGTTTGTAAACAAAGGGATAAATATTTTTAAGATTAATATCAGTTGTTATTGTATTATACGTAAAATTTACCATTATGCGATGTGTGCAATAAATCAGTCACACCTATCTATACCTACAAAATAAATATTTTGAATTTTTTTTGTTTTGTTTGTTAATTTCAATGTTCAAACAATGTTATTGCAAAAATAAGCCGCATAAGTATTTTTTTTATATGTTATATTTAAAAACTTATTTAGTTATATTTAAAACGTTGTCAATACTAGGTATATCCGCAAAAAGAGACTATGTTACTCCTTAGGCAGGATTCTATCTTACACCGACGGATTAACACGTGTTTGGGATATAACAATAATAACTTACTAACCGCTGTTACTTAATATAAATTTGTATCAAAAACCCATTTTTTTTATTTGACGATACGGAATTCGAACCTAGTACCTAGCCACTAACAATCTCCATACGTTAGGGAACTATTATAAAATAGAAGATTTGTTGATATTAAACATTCTAAAGTTAACGTCCAACTAAAGTGAGGTTATATTATTATCTAAATCAACAAAGCCGAAATTCAATAAAGCAATAAATAACTACCGAGAATAAAGAAATGCTAGAATATTTAAGCCGGCACACGCACAAAATGATATCTAACTCAATTGTACACGATAGAAACTTGGTCCCTTTTGCATTTACAGTTTCCTTTTACCTCTATAGCAGATATTGTAGCGAAAAGTTCACGAAAAGGTTCGTTCCTTCACCGAATATAGGAGAATATATAAAAATATATATTCTCCTATATTCGGTATTTTTGGATTTAGATACCTACAGGTAATAAAGTGTTAAGCAATCTTACTATTACAAATGTGAAAGTTTAGATGTTTGGATGGATGTTTGTTACTCAATCATGCCAGAACGGCTGAACAGATCTGGATAAAATTTGAAACAGAGATTATAGTCTGGATTAGCACATAGGCTACTTTTTATTCCGGAAAATGTACGGTTCCCGTGGGATAGAATTGTTTTTGTTTTTCTAGAGGCGAACCAGAGCGAAGCGAGGGTTAGCCGTTAGTAGATACATACAGTATACGTAGGTAAATTATAATTTAAATGATTTTGTGTCTTACTTTCCCTATATTTCTAATAGCTTAAATAGCTATTTCCTACGATATAAGAATATTAAAAACTTAAAATTTTATAAACAGGATACCGCTAACTAACAAACTTAACTATTATGTTAAATACCTATTATTCAAATAATATCATAATATTATAGGTATAACTATACCCAAGACTGACTAAATCCAGCACAGATAATAAACTAAAAAACATAAAGCCCTAAAATTCGAAAATGAAACGTAATTAACATCGAAAAAGAAACAAAACGTAAACCGGAACAGCGCGATCCGAATTTCAAGCAAAGCAAACGCAAATTCCTTCATTACAGCCAACAATGCCTACAGTCGGCTACATACAAATAACTGGCAGCGTCCAATTTAAATAACAGCCTCGCAAAGCTGAAAAACAACCCGTAACCAAAGTTGAGAATAAATTAGCATCCACCCCAGCCCCCCTTTGCCAATGTGTACATTGTGCAAAATATTATTTGCCTTGCCAGACAATAATAGGATCTATTGCCACGCCCTGACATGTTAGCTTTGAGGGGCCCCGCCCAGGCCTTCTCGCAGCATCATTGGTAGAGACTGCATCCGTCTCCACTACACGTATAGGCCGACTCTTTCCCACGCGTAGCTTTTTCCTCGACGCCCGAGGGGTAAATGTTTTGGTAGGAAACACACACGAGGGTTTTCCAGAGCCGCGTATTGTCGGGGCGTTTCGTTAAGAGATATTTTTTACGCGCATTTTATTCGGAGATACCTGAATTGTGTGTTAGAATTCGCTTTATGAGATTTTTTCAATAGGCAGAGTCCTTTAACGCAGGATTAAAGGATCTTTCTATACGTATCTCCGTAAACAGTTACTTTTCCTCGTTTTGTTAGGTCCTTTTAATATTTTCGTCGACTTTTTTATGTATTTGGGTTTTTTTTTATGAAATTTGTATTTTAATATATGTAATTGAAATAAACACGATATTATTATGAAAGTTTTAATATTACATTTTTTAATAACCATCGTTTAGTTATAATAAAATATACAATAAATAGGTAATTATATATAAATAATAAGCAATAGTTATTTATATAATATACTTAATGGTATATATGTAATATGCAGAAGTAAACTTCACATGGCCATTATAGACATATAACATTTTTAATTTCATTTGAAGCAACTAAAAAAAATATCAGTTTAAACGAGATCAAATCAACTTACAATGATATAAAAAGTCCCGCCAACTCAAAATAAATACCGCAACAAAGTTAAATCGATAGGGAGCCTAATAATTATTAGTCAACGGCCTGAAATTCATGCACAAAGCTCCGACCCGCAGTAATAATAACGACAATTGTTGTGTTTACTGAAACGTAAACGAGCGGAGTGGGTGACCCCCCGGGGGCGGGGCCTGCGGGCCGGCCCTCGCGCCGCCGGGCCCCGCTGCAGTGCACGTCGCGCCTCGAGCCCGCTAGCACCTCTGACATGTGACGGTACAGCATGGAAGACGACTTGAGCATGTACCGCGACATGATCATCGAGGGCGATCTACCGCTCGATCTGAGACCACCGCCGAGGCTCTACCTACCCCACTATTTACGTGACGACCGCGAAGAATATCCTCAAGACGATACTTATGTTTCGGTAGACGAAGATACGCCAGACTTACCGCCGCCATCCAGCGATTCTGAGAGATACGACGCGTCCAGTCCTAGTGATAAGCCGAGTTCGCCCAAGAAAGCAAAACAAAAGTCCTCATCGCAACTTATCAAGCCGCCCTACTCTTACATCGCGCTAATAACGATGGCTATCCTGCAGTCTCCGCATAAGAAATTGACGCTGAGCGGGATCTGTGAGTTTATAATGACTAGATTTCCATATTACCGCGAAAAGTTTCCGGCGTGGCAAAACTCCATCCGTCACAATTTGAGCCTTAACGATTGTTTTATTAAGATCCCCCGGGAACCTGGAAATCCCGGGAAAGGGAATTATTGGACGCTAGACCCGTTAGCTGAGGATATGTTTGATAATGGCAGTTTTTTGCGTCGTCGGAAGAGATACAAGCGGCCGGCGCCGTCTCTGCAGCACGCTCATGCAGTGGTTGCGATGCTTGCAAGAGAAGCGTATGCTCCGCTTTTGCCCTTGCCGTGTTATCTGCCGCCGTCACCCTTACTGTCCTTGCCGCGCCCGCCGCCGGCAGCCTTGCGACCAGTGCCTCTCCCGCCGCGGGTCCCGGAAACCACAGACACTCGAGGAAAGAGGTCCAGGAATGGTTTCTCGATTGAATCTATAATTGGTTCACAAGATAATCAATCAGAGCCCCGGCGAAGTGCCTTCTCGCCTCTGCACCAAGCCACCGGCCCGCCGGACGACTGGGCGAGATGAATGTTTTTTAACGGGTGTGTCTCTAATGCTAGTCATTTTTAGATCACACCGTCGGACTGGTTTTGTTTTGAACAACTATTGAATGTGTTCAGGCGGTTATATTGAAAGTGCAGTGTCATTTTTGGGGAAACGTAAAAATGTACACGCGACGGGTATATTTTGTTAGAGAGTCAGTTTTGGTTGGAACATATTTATGACCAAAGCAATCGTAGTTACCAGGTATTGCGTATTTTTATAAGTGTTTCTTGTAAAATTGGAATATTCAAAATTTGCAGAAATATCTACAGCATGTTTAAAATGATAATGATTTTTAAATAAATATTATGAATTTCGTCCGCTAATTAAATATAAGATAAAGATAGTAGTGTAACAAAAATGTTTTTTTTTTTATCACGTGTTTTAGTAATGAAAGAGGCTTTAGTGTTTATTACATCCGCTGTTTGTTTTGCAGATTTTCCTTTTAATTCTTTATTTTACTTCAAATGTTCTATGTCTGCGACAGTTATTTGATAATGATTTTAAAATGTAAATATAAAATATTAATTTCTAGCATTATATTACTAAAATAATTTATAAAGAAGGCGGTGATTTTTTTTTCAATTTCATAGTTTAATTTCAAAAAACTTGCGATGCCTGTATATAAATTTAAATCTAGTCATTCTTTGTACAAAGTAGGTAAAGTATAGAATTGTAAATATTATGTAATATTTCGTTAAACTTAGATAGCTAATAAGTAGACGTCGTTCAGTAAGAACTATTTTGCCAAAAAAAAAAAACACGCTGTATTTATTATGTTTTAATTGTAGTATATTTTTGTGTAACTATTAGTATTAAGATACAAAATATATAACTATAGAATATAATTTGAAATTTTATTTATTTTATTTGTTATATAATCATTTTTTTTAATCAACATAAAAATTATTCATGGCTTCGATAAGCTACGGCTTTACAAAACCGTTTCACTTATAATCCAATATCAAGGTAAATAAAACACACATAACGCTTTTACATGAATTTACATAAATCTATACAAGAAATATAGTTATATTCCTAATAATAACTCTTAGTTTGCTGGAATTTATATTCTAAAAAATTCTTTTTAAATAAAAAAAAATTAAAGAGTGCGTGTATGAATGTGTACACGCGCAAGAAGTAAAACTTCTGTAGGTTATGGGTACTCTTTATGAAATGCAATTTATGTTTTAAATAATTAGGATAGGTGAGATACTAAAAATAACGTATATTAGGCATATTACAATCATATATTTACATAAAATATCAGTTAAGGAAATAATATAATATTATATATCATTTGTGGCAACAAACGTACGTACATTTTTTCGTAACGCATTCATCAGCTTACCCCCCAAGTCAAGCGTGCGCAAAAAAAAGATTTACTTAAAAAAAATCTAACAATAATTATGTATTTCGCGGGCGAGGTCGCGGGTGAATATTAACATTTCATACTGCAGAAATGACTATTATTTGTGAATAAACATCTTAAAATAAACTAATTATTCCTATACATTAACATACAATCTAGTGCCGTATCAACTTGTAGGTTACCTTAAAACAATGTTACAGTAATATTAACATTAGATTGCTAATGTTTGTAGAAGATTTGCACTAGTACAGAGTTTGTTTAGGCCTGCTAATTTTGTTATATCATCTACAATGTTGCTGGTATTTCTAGGGTTAGTACTAAACTTAATTTTTTTAAAAGTTTATACATATATTTTATCTTATAATATTAAGTGAGCAATTCTTATATGTATGTATACCTATATAAATTTAATTCGTATGTCTTGAAAACGGCTTTAACGTTTTGGATCAAATTTTGTATTTAGATATTGTTTTGCTTTTTAAGTTTATCTATACAGGCATTTTCAGAAAAAAACTACTCTTCCGAAAAAAAAAAACACGATTTTACAAAAAAAGCGGTCGCCCAATTACCTACTTTTATGTAAGCAAGAAAATGCCTTTTTTAAATCTTGTCTTTGCAGGAATTCAATAATATGTGTGACCCAGTTAAATAACTATGTAATATTAGGTAATTAGCTAAAAACTTGTTTACATACCTTTGTTTAGGCATTTTATAAGTTTCCTTAAGTCACATAATCTGGTGTCCATTCCATAAGCGATTAGAGGTCACAAAAGTTAGCTTTATGTAAATATCTTAGCTTTCTCCCCAGAAATGAGATTTGATGCGCCTCTAACTCTTTGCGCTCTATCCCAAAAATTGTCAATCGTTTTAAATATTAATTAAGACCTACAAGTCTTACTCGTAAGTCTCTAGAGAGAATAGAAACTTATCCTCTTCCTTTTTTGTAATGATTTCAAATCATATTTTGAGCAAAGGAAACAAGAAATTTATAAAAAAAAAAAACGATTTCCGTTACCTTTAACTTGTGACAGTTTGTGAATGGACCTACTAGTACACATACGAAACTTTTGAGGCAACATATGTACATATAAAATGCAAAACTAAAGGTACACTTTTATACCTTTCATACCGAAGTTTGCCTATTTATTACCTTACTAGCATTGCCCGCGGCTCCGCCCGCGTTCAGATGACCAAAAACCAAATTCTTAAGTTTCACATATTATCATACTCTTACATTGTAGTTTTGTATTTTTTCTCAGAAATGAGATATTTTCCCGCGGTAAAAAGTATCTTATATGTTGACTCGGGTAGCCAGTTATCGTCATACCACATTTCATCAAAATCTGTCCAGTAGTTTTCTCGTGATGCGGTAACAGACAGACAGACAGACAGACAGACAAAAATTCTAAAAACTATAGATTCGGCCTCTTTGTCGATAATAATGACTATTTCAATAAGATTTTCCAAAAAATATTTATTGTACAGATTGGGCTTAGTTAGAATTTTATTATATGTATATAGATTTGTCTGGAATAGTTAGGTTTAAAACAAGAAATTGCTGTACCTATACTATATCTTTTTTTAACCGACTTGGAATAGGAGTTTCGCTGTGGATCGGCTGAATTTTATGCTATTTGTGCTATATTTTATATATATAAATGCTTCGCAATTTAGTTTGTATTTCTATTGAATATTATATTTAACTAGCGTTTAGTTTTATACAATTACTCCACTTTCGTAGTTCATAGTGTGATATAGGTAATATAGCCTATAACCTTCCTCAATAAATGGGCTATAAAACGTAAAAAAAAAACAAAAGCCGAATTTGTACATTAAATATTTTTTCGAAAATCTTATTGAAATAGACATTATTATCGATAGAGAGGCCGAATCTATCGTTTTTAGAATTTTTGTCTATCTGTCTGTCTGTTACCGCATCACGGAAAAATCACTGGAGGGATTTTGATGAAATTTAGTATGACGATAGCTGGTTATCTGGGTCAACATATAGGATACTTTTTACTGCGGGAAAATATCTCATTTCTGAGAAATCTATACTAAACGTTAAAACGTAAGAGTAGGGACGAACCCGAGCGGAGCGAGGGTGAGTCGCTAGTTAAGGAATAAAACTAGTTATAAATAAAGTAAATATAAAGTATATAAAAAAGAATCGTATAGAAGAATATGAGCAGTTTTTGAATATTACCTCAAGTATTATTGTAACTGGATTGTAGTCAAAAAAAAACATTAGGTGAAAAAAAACTCTACAAGTTTTTTAAGAAATGTTTATCTGTTTTTTTTAAATACTCTCTTATTTACTCCTAAAGAGATTTTATTAATATTTAGTTATTTTCTTGTTTTTGCCGGTAAGCTACGGAAGACAACATATTCTTATTTTTCCCAATATTGTACATTCAAGATTTTTCACAGATAAGGTATATGGGATTTTCGAAGATAGTAGATTCTTTAATATCTTCTAAAATATAAAATTAGAAAAAATGTATTAGTATTCCTTATATTGTACTTTCATTTTATATGTCACATAATGTACCTACTTGATAAAACTTCTTAGATAATAAAACTTTTGAGGAACGGAGCTTAAAACTGAATTGAGCTTTTTATCACGTTTTTTTATACGTATTTCCTTAAAATCTAAATGGAAGATTAAACATGGATGAAGAATAATAATTAATACACCCGAAATAAGAACTTCCGCTTTTTTTTGGCGACTGCCTTTTGATTGGCGAATGTGGACGGGTTTAGTTAAATGTGACCTAGAATAACACATTGGTTAATAAAATTTACCCAGAGGTAGCCCTGCCTGTATATCATATCTATAAAAATAAATAAAATTAAAGTGCCTGTTTGTAATGTCAAAATAGCAGCTTTTTACTAAATACCTATGAGACGGTACTTATAAGATTTTTTTTTAATTTTGTTTGTCTGTTTGTTCCAGCTAATCTCCAAAACGGCTGGACCGATTTCGACGGGACTTTCACTTGCAAATAGCTGATGCTATTGGGAGTAACTTTGGCTATTTTTGTTTTAGAAAATAAAGAAATCAGGGTTCCACGCAAAGACAAATAAAAACCAAGAAATTGTGAAGAAACTCTGCGTACCGCGGACGCGAGGGCGAGCAAAGCTAATAAGTCGCTAGTTATAAATTACAAAATGTGTCTGGCGACGCAAGTAAAGCGTGGGTTAGTCTATAGTTTTAAGAGTTTGATTTAATATATTACAGTAATTATTATATAGCATTTTATTTTCAGTTATTAATATGTATATTAGGTTTGGTTAATAAGATAGGTGGTCATCGACATCAAAATTTTCGAATAAAAAGGACATAATCATTTAGGTGTAGAGATATACATATGTATATATTGTATGTATGTTACGCGATATTTTCACTAATAAACGGGTTAACATTAATTTATTTATCAACCGACTTTAAAATATGTACAAATTTCAAGAAAAAATCTATTTCTAAAGTGGAATAATTACAATTATTATCAAAGTAATTCTTCAGATGATAATGTTGTGTCTTAGTTAAAAACTAATATAATAAACGATAATGTTTTTTTATTATTATTACTGTTTTCTATATTATATGGGGTTACTGAATCAATAGCCCATTTAAGAGTTACATTTTCATTAATTTCTTTACTTTTTATAATAACAGGGCCTTTTATGTATAGGTATAATTAAGTTTAAATGATTAATTTAAGCAGGAAATCTACTTTAGTGCAGTTTATTTTAGAATGGAAAAATTGGTCAATGGAAGCTTTCAAAAGCCAGATTTACTTAATTTTAACTTAAAACGAATATATTTCTCTAACTGAAAAACGTTTATTACTTTGGTGCCAATTTTATTCTCTATAATTTTCGCCTAGTAATATTTTTTTTTAATTGCATTTCACATTTTGAAAAAAAATAATAATATAAATATAATACTTTCTTAGATTTACGCGAATATTTGACATTTTAAATCCAAATAAAAACTATAATTTCGGATCTTTCCTTCCTTTTCTTTTTTCATTTTTTTTAAGGTTTCTTGTGACCGTGATAGTTGTAAACTGTAAAGCATTCGAAACGTTGGGAAACAAAAACCAAAATAAATCCGCGAAAAAATCCGAAATCATTGTTTTGTTTAAAATATTATGAACATTTATTATTTTGATTCTTTTTGCTTGTTCGTTTGTCTGTGTGTTTGTTAATATGGTAAAAGTAAATTATAAACGCACAATTTAAAATAAAAAAGTGTGTGTGTGTGCAATTCACACATGGTATAAGTGAAACTTCAGAAAAGTAACCTACGAGAGAATAAGATGAATATTTTTACCAAGTTTTATTTTTTTATAATATTTTTGCCAAGTTTAAAAGTTATTTTACATTTTATATATTATTCAGTAATTAATTTTATTATTTTTCACTTCCTGTGTAATGTATTCTATCTCAAATAATTAAATAAGGCATATTAGGTATTTTACAATTATATATTTATAGAATATCATATACGGAAAGAATATAATATTACATATTCGTCAGACAATAACAACGATTACCATGGTAACATGCGCCGGCTTAATCCTATATATTTATGTCTTTGTCTCTTTCTAGTGTCGCATTTCCGTTTCGTCGAGTTTCAAATCACAACGATTCTAAAGAAGTTTTACTTCAAAAAAATCATAATTATTAACATTTTATAAGGCAAATAACAATTTATATGAAACATATGTTAAAAAAATATTTTAACGTCTACTAACCCTAGCATTAGTTTACATTTCCATCATAATATTGTTTTAGCAAATAATGGAGAAATTACTTGTTTTATCATATACGTCTGTCACTGAGAGACTTTAACTCAATGTTTATTTGCGTTTATTTACCGATCATGACTCCAAGGATGTTTGTATTTTTACTTAGATATTACATTAGTCTATTTATATGTTACTAGCTACTCACCCTCGCTCTCCCTAGTTACGTTTTAACATTTAGTATAGATTTCTCAGAGATGATATATTCTTCTGCAGTAATAAGTATTCTATATGTTCACCCGTATGACCAGCTATCATCATACCAAATTTCATCCACATCTGTCCAGTGGCTTTCTCGTGATAGGATTTTAGACAGACACAAAAAATCTCGATAATAATGACTATTTCAATAAGATTTCCCAAAAAAAATAAATTAGTGTACAGATTCGACTCAGTTAGAATTTTATTATATGTATAGATTAGCTTTCATTTTTTTATTCAGCATTAAATTAGTGCCACAGGTTTGAAAAGAAAAAGCCTCAGTCCAGATGACAACTTGTGAAGAAAACTCAGCGGGACTAAAAGTATACTATCAAAAACATTTTAACAATATATTTTTGTCTAACTACGAGTATAATGTATACTCATATTAATCAAATGAGTCCAAATTCTACGGTATTCTTCCTAGTAGCCGTTAAAGAGTTTCAGTTCTGAATATATATTCAGCCCTTTTTTAACGTCTCACAATTGGGAACGGTCCTACGAACGATGTGCTCCTTTACCGTAAAACAAGTGGTAACCAGGTTGGAAATGATTCGCACATGAAAATATCAGAAGTGCGAGATCCGGGATTTGATCCCGCTTCACCAGGTTTCCCAAGCGAGCGCGTTACCACTGGGCTACCACTGCCTATACCACTTAGATCTCGATGCTATCAAATTATTGTTTTGTCATCGTGGTTACACATACTTTCAAAGTTTCAAATCGATACGACAATAACAAGCAGATACGAGTGCGTTAAAATTGACTTCCAAGGGCAAGATTAAATTACATCCATACTAATATCATAAATGGGAAGGTAACTCTGTCTGTTACCTTTTTACGCTTAAACCGCTGAATAGATTTTGATAAAATTTGGTAAGTACATACATTTCATCCTAGGAACTGATATACGCTACTTTTGATCTCCGCTACACTTACGCTGCAAGTGAAGCCGCAGGCAAAAACTAATATCTAATAATAAAATCGTGTTAAATATAGCATAAGCTACCCCTGCCCTCGTCAGTGAAAATCACCCTTAAATCGTTTAAGTCGTTTTTCTTTTATCCTCTAACACACCCTCTATGCGCATGTAAAAGACTGTCCTGCAGATTAGCGTACACAAAATACACAACGGACAAAAATATTTTTGATGGTTGTTTAGGATTCACTATCTCACAAATATCATCTATAAAAGCGCCAATTATAAATAACTTTATCAAAATTGAAGTCCACGTTAACCGATTTATAATCATAGAGTATACTCTAAATTCAAATTATAAAATTAAAATAATAAGCTAGAGCAAAGGAAAATGAAGTGTACATTTTTAAAAACTGTAAGCCATAATAAGATTTTTTTCTCATTTACGTAAGAGTTATATCGTACGTAGTATGTATGTATAAATAAGCAACAATTGTATTTTTAGACACTTTCCGGTAGGAAAACTATTTGACACGATCGATGAGAGATCAGGCGCAGAACCGACGGCTCTCCCGAGGCACAGGGAGGAATGTATCACAAACTTCCCTCCTCGGGACTCTAACCCAGGACCTCTGAATCTACAACCGTACATGTTACTAGATCAGAGGTAGTTTAATTTGAAATATACCTACCTATTGTAGCGTCTAATATGTGCTAGCATTCAGAGCTGGGTCGGGCTAAGTATAGTTATTTCTGTTACGTTAAGGAAGTCACAGTACCAGTCCGGAGTCGGGAAGTTAGAGGTGTTTCACCCCCGCACCTCGGAGACCACGTGTCGCGTCGGTCCTGTGCCTTAACTCTCACCGTCGTGTCGTGTCGAATAGTCGTCCCACCGGAGTATGAGAGTGACAGGAATAGAGAGTGCACTTGTTTTTGCATGCACACTTGTGCACTATATTATTTCGTCCGGAGATTGCTAGTCTCAATGAGATTGACCACCGTAGCCGAAATCGGTCGGGAGGATATTATTATCATATACCTATTATATACATATACGAATCAGTTCACAATAATAAAAATAATATAGTGCCTTGTAAAAGTTTATATAAGAGCTGTGACTCAGTACAGCACGTGATAAAAACAAAATATTATAATTATATAAAATCCACAGTCAAATAACGATAAAAAATAAACATTCATCAAGACACTTTATCACGTTTACAACACAACGAAAACGTATTGCGAAATCGCATACAAATAGACGAGGAGACTGAAAAGTACATATTTTCTTTTCTATTTGCTCGCGAGATAAGCATTTGGGGCATTGTTTGAGCTTTAAATTCTTCAATCCAACAAAAACGTACATTTCGACTCGTTGACACAAGATATGTTACGAAAAGTTCACAAATGTTAAAGATAACGTGAGAACAAATTAATTTAACCTATTATATTTCTTATGTTATTTTACTGTAAGAATAAAAACTAAATAGTCCAGTCAAATAAGGTTTGAAATCAAAATGTTGACACTCAACTTTGCATTTTTGATATAATGTAGTTTTAATGATACAAAAACAATGTGTAAAAGTTTTCGTGTCCGCAACCCCCGGCAAGGGTCAAAATAAACTGTCAAAAATGTTTTTTCGCAATTACTCGAAAACGGTAAAAATTAGACAAAAAAGTTTTAATAAAAATGTGTAAAACTTAAAATTTTGCATAAAAAAGATTTCATGACTTTTTTCCTCCGGTCAAAATTAACCGAGTTAGGGAGGTTTTTAGACCGATCGGAATCCGTTTATTTTTAAAAGAAAAAAATTGAATTAAAACCTGAAGTTTTATGGTTTTAAAACATTAGCAGGTATATAAGGAATAGAAATTCGTAAAATGCCCCCGATGCCCAGCTACACCCGCGAAAAACGAGGGGACGCAAAGCGTTGAAAAATCGTTTTTTTAAATTTCCGGCTTACTGTGACGTTCTATCCAAAAATGTTTTTTTACAAAAGTTATAGGTCTATTAAAAATCTACAACTTTTATAAATGACACTTTTACAATAATCTCAAAGTTTTCGAGATATTTGCAAAAAACTCGGTTTTTAATTTTTTCTTGGTTTTTTATTTTTAATTTCTACAATAAACTTTTCATTTTCATGAAACTAAGGGACTGTAATCTTCAAAATACATATAATAAGCAAAAAAATAATAATTTGAAATTGAAATATTTAGCCATTTCTGAGAAATTTATTATTTATGGACCCGGGAGGCTGGCTAAGTGGATGCTTACATTTAAAAATTGTCGTTTGGTTTATTTTCCGTAGAATCTACTTATGTAATAGTTTTTCCGAATTTATCGATATTTTATTAATATTTGATTGATTTTGGAGTTAAATTTGTTTTTTTCGGAAAAATTAGATTTTAAGGTAATTACAGAAAGAAATGAATTTAATTCATAGTCTAATCTTGTTTATTCATTAGTTAAAAATGTAATATAAAAAAATTAAGTTGATATTAACAAAATTATAAATTTTTTTAAAATTACCCTTTAATCTACTGTGCATCCATTAAATGCTAAGTAAGATATTGATGATAAAAAAGAAAAGGATCCTTTTTCATTGAAAGTTGAATATCTGAGGAAAAAATCGACGTAAATAGTTTATCAAAAAAATTTTTTACTAAACTATTTATAAATGTAAACATCCACTTAAATTTGGAAGTGATTTTCAGCCTCCCGGGTCCATAAATAATAAATTTCTCAGAAATGGCTAAATATTTCAATTTCAAATTATTATTTTTTTTGCTTATTATATGTATTTTGAAGATTACAGTCCCTTAGTTTCATGAAAATGAAAAGTTTATTGTAGAAATTAAAAATAAAAAACCAAGAAAAAATTAAAAACCGAGTTTTTTGCAAATATCTCGAAAACTTTGAGATTATTGTAAAAGTGTCATTTATAAAAGTTGTAGATTTTTAATAGACCTATAACTTTTGTAAAAAACATTTTTGGATAGAACGTCACAGTAAGCCGGAAATTTAAAAAAACGATTTTTCAACGCTTTGCGTCCCCTCGTTTTTCGCGGGTGTAGCTGGGCATCGGGGGCATTTTACGAATTTCTATTCCTTATATACCTGCTAATGTTTTAAAACCATAAAACTTCAGGTTTTAATTCAATTTTTTTCTTTTAAAAATAAACGGATTCCGATCGGTCTAAAAACCTCCCTAACTCGGTTAATTTTGACCGGAGGAAAAAAAGTCATGAAATCTTTTTTATGCAAAATTTTAAGCTTTACACATTTTTATTAAAACTTTTTTGTCTAATTTTTACCGTTTTCGAGTAATTACGAAAAAACATTTTTGACAGTTTATTTTGGACCCTTGCCGGGGGTTGCGGACACGAAAACTTTTACACATTGTTTTTGTATCATTAAAACTACATTATATCAAAAATGCAAAGTTGAGTGTCAACATTTTGATTTCAGACCTTATTTGACTGGACTATAAAAATAGCTTACGTCATTTGGTAATTTTTATCATTTTGCAATCTATACATATAATAAAATTGTAATTGATCGCTGTCTGTACATGGAAGATATTTGAGAAAAACTATTATTGGGGATATTTATGAACGCGATAGAACACCAAAACAATGATTTTTAGTTTTTTTGTCTGTTTCTCTGTGCGTTTGTGCGCGCTAATCTTAGAAACGGCTTAACCGATTTAGGTGCGGTTTTCACTAATGTATTGTGGTAAGCTTTACTTAACATTTAGTATTTGCTTTATTTCAATCGGTTCCGAAATAAAAAAGTTATGCCAATTTAAAGAATCATCTAGGGGCGAACTCGAGCGAGCGAGGGTGAGCCGCTAGTAATACAATATATACCTACATAAGAATATATATATATATATATATATATATATATATATATATATATATATATATATATATATATATAATACATATATAATATATAATACAATAAATAAGAACGCTTGATAATATATTACTCAAACTTAATATAAATATACATTTAAGGCAGTGGTAGCCCAGTGATAACGTTCTCGCTTGGGAAACTGAGTGAAGCGGGTTCATAACCCGGGTCTTGAACCTCTGATAATTTCAAATGCGAATCTCTTCCAACGTGATTACCACTTGTGCCATTTAAAAAAAATTGTGAATACTATAATTATTTTAAATATGTCTTTAGGCACTCTTAGGGACACCACACCATTGACAAAAATTGGATAACACATTGAGTGAAATTTTCTTGGAATATTCTTAGTTTGAATGAAAATGTATGTTAATACTTTTCATTTTATGAAGCAGGGTGGTGATGGGGTGAGCTTCTTTCGGATTATCATTAGTAAGTATATGTATATGTAAGGGCATTCCATAATAGCAAGTACGAGGAGAGAACTAGTGAGTATCTTTTTTGTCCATCTATACTATACTAATATTATAAAGCTGAAGAATTTGTTTGTTTGTTTGTTTGGTTGAATGCGCTAATCTCAGGAACTACTAATCCGATTTGAAAAATTCTTTTTGCATTAGATAGCCCGTCAACTGAGGAAGGCTATAGGCTATATATCATCCCGAAAAAATGTACGGTTCCCGTGGGATAGATTTGTTTTCGTCTAGGGACGAACCCGAAGCGAAGCGAGGTTGAGTCGCTAGTATACTATTATACCATAAGATAAACATTTTAACGGTCATACAAACAAACAAACATTCACACTGGCAATAAAATCTATGGACCTCCGGTAAAGTTAGCAATACTAAAGATATAATGAAGTCCGGTGAAGTTAGCACTGTACCTCAGAAGTCGTTATAATTCCTCTCATAGCAACTCGCTCTTGCTCCATCCAGATGTAAAATGTAGCTTGATTATTGTTGTATCCCTCGCTCTCAAAATTATAGTGAGACATACCTATGTAGCAATTTTAAACTCTTATTATCAGCTTTTAATATTTAGTTTCGTTATAATTCTATTAAATAAATAAATAAATATGTTGGGACACTAACACACAGCACCATCTAGATCCATGGTAAGCTACGAGGCTTGTCTTCTGGATATCAGATAGTTGATACACTACACATATATAACTTTAAATAAATACATATTATAAATACACCCATGACTGGATTACAAACATTCGTGCTCATCACACAAATGAATGTATGCGCCCAGCGGGATTCGAACCCGCGAACGCTGGCGCAGCAAGTAGGATCACTACAAACTGAGCCAAACGTGTCATATTAGTATTATTTGCGTGAAACTTGAATATAATTATGGTTTTACATTACTAAAAAAACATTCTTTTCACACACACACACACACACACATCAGCCTCTATCCGTCCACTGCTGGACATAGGCCTCTCCAAATGCACGCCACTTCGATCTATCTTGGGCTTCTCGCATCCAGCTCCTGCCAGCCGTCTTGCGTATATCGTCACTCCACCGTGCCTGGGGACGCCCTCTATCCCGTTTGCCAGTTCGCGGTCTCCACTCCAGGACTCGTTTACCCCAGCGGTTGTCGGTCCTGCGACTGATATGGCCAGCCCACTGCCACTTCAACTTGCTAATCCGGTGGGCTATGTCGATCACCTTGGTTCTCTGCCGGATCACCTCATTTCTGATGCGATCACGCAGAGAAACGCCGAGCATAGCCCTTTCCATAGCCCGCTGAGCAACTTTGAACTTGTGGACCAGCCGTACCGTCAGTGTCCACGTTTCGGCTCCGTAAGTCATAACGGGTAGGACGCACTGATTGAAGACTTTCGTCTTTAGGCACTGTGGGATCGACGCTGTAAAGACTCGACGTAGCTTCCCGAATGCTGCCCAACCCAACTGAATTCTTCTGATCACCTCCCCCTCGAAGTTGTTTTTACCCAGCTGCAATGTCTGCCCGAGGTAAACATATTTTTGAACAACTTCGAGTACGTTTCCGTGCATTGCAATCGGTTCCGGTAGTACATGCTCGTTGAACATGACCTTGGTTTTGTCCAAGTTCATCCGTAGACCGATGCGTTCAGAAGAATCAGCTAGGTCGTTCAACATCTGTTGTAGGTCCTGCATCGTTTCCGCCATTATGACGATATCGTCAGCAAATCGCAAGTGCGAGATGTACTCTCCATTGATGTTGATGCCACGTCCTTTCCAGTTCAGCGTCTTGAACATATCCTCCATTGCATTTGTGAACAATTTCGGGGAAATAACGTCCCCTTGTCTCACTCCTCGATGCAATGGTATAGGACTTGTTTGCTGATTCTGTACTTGGACGGACATGGTGGCGGCTTCGTACAGACATCTCATCACTTGGATGTATCGCCAATCTACTTGGCAACGCTGCAGGGACTCCAGAACGGACCAGGTTTCAATCGAGTCAAAGGCCTTCTCATAGTCCACAAATGCTAGACACAGGGGCTGATTATACTCTTCGGTCTTCTGTATAATCTGCCGCACTGTGTGGATGTGGTCTATGGTGCCGTATCCGCTCCTAAACCCAGCCTGTTCCGGGGGTTGAAATTCGTCGAGTCTTCGCGCAAGACGGTTCGTGATCACTCTTGAAAACAGCTTATATACGTGGCAAAGCCCCGACGCTAAGACCCAAAACGAGATCGACTTCATCATAATGGACAAAAGGCACATATTCAGAGACGTCTCCGTGATCAACAGGTTTAACACCGGCAGTGATCACCGACTTGTCCGAGGCTCTCTGAATATCGACTTTAAAGCCGAACGTGTCCGTTTGATGAAGGCCAGGCTCCGACCTACTCCGCTCCAAATCACGATGGGATCTGAAACGTTCCAGTCCAACCTGGAAAACCGATTCGCTGCCGTGGAAACCACAACAGACGTTAACCAGAACCTCAAAAATGTGGTTCGGATCCTCAGGGAGGAAGGCACGAGATTTTGTGAAATGCAGCGTAAGGGCAAGAAGTCGAAGCTTTCGGAAGAGACTTTAGGGCTAATGAAGGAACGACGTGAAAACCCAACCGTCACTCCGTCAGCAAAGCGGGCTCTAAACCGAGAGATCAGCAAGCACGTACGGCACGATCTCCGGTGCTCTAATACTCTTTCGATTGAAAGAGCGATCGAGCAGAACCGGGGATCCAAGGTGTTCGTACAATCTCTTGGAAGAAGCCACCTGACAAAGCTGACCACAGAAAGTGGAGAAGTTGTTGCTTCGAAGCCGGCAGTCCTTTTGGAAGTGGAGAAATTCTATGGCCGGTTATACGCTTCGCATGCATCTCGTCCTGATCCCGAAAATGAGTATTCTAGAGCTACATTAACACGCCACTACACCGAAGACCTGCCAGAAGTCAGCATCGGCGAAATCGAGATCGCTCTTAGGCAGCTTAAAAATGGAAAAGCCCCTGGAGAGGATGGCGTTACAACAGAACTGATAAAGGCAGGAGGTAAACCCGTACTGAGGGAGCTCCAAAAGCTTTTTAACGCCGTCCTGTTTGAAGGGAGAACTCCGGAGGCGTGGAGTAGGAGTGTGGTCGTCCTGTTCTTCAAAAAGGGAGACAAGACCCAGCTGAAGAACTATCGACCCATCTCTCTTTTAAGCCACATTCTTTTCGCCAACACCAAAATAATGGTGGAGGTTGGGTCCATTCGAAAACTTTTTATTTATGAAATATTTTTAAGTGGAAACTTCACTGGTTTGTGTTTTATATAGGTATACTAATTATTTATTTCTATGTAATACTGTACTGTATGTTTCCCAAATATATTAAAAATAAAATAAACAAATAAATAAAATATTTACAAAGTTTTAAATCGATACCATTGATTTGTTTACATAACTTTTTTATAAGTGAACTAGCAGACCCGGCCATGCGTTGCTGTGGCACACAGACGAAAATCGTTAATTTTGCAATAAAAAAAAGGAAATAATCGGGATTTTTATCTTATAATTGGTACTTTTAAGTTGGAACAAATCACACAATCTATACAAATAAATAAAATCTGAGTGTAATATCAAAATAACAGCTTTTTACAAAATGCATATGGATGTATACACGGTACATATACTAAAACAACATTTTTTACAATTTTTGTCTGTCTGTCTGTCTGTCTGTCTGTTTGTTCCGGCTAATCTCCGGAACGGCTAGACCGATTTTGACGGGACTGTCACTGGCAGATAGCTGATGTTATAAGGAGTCACTTAGGTTACTTTTATTTTAGAAAAAGAATCAGGGTTCCGCGAAAAAAATTTAAAAGCTATAAAATTATGAACAAAATCCGAGTACGGCGTACGCACCCGAGCAAAGCGAGGGTAAATCGCTATATAATTTAAATGAATACCTTAGGAGTAGCAAGCTACTATTTATGTATAAACATAGCTAACCGTGAAAACGTACCTAGGGACGAACGCGAGCGAAGCGATCGTAAGTCGCTAGTTTGAAAATAAGATCGAATAAGTAGTTTCGGAGTTCATCCCGGACAAACATCGTGACACAGGAATTTCAAATTTTAAGATAAAAATATATTATTGTTTATAAGAAAAGCTAATAAAAGCGTTTAACATCTAAAAAGTAGACAAATTACTTTTTTTTTAAAATATAAATAATACATATATTACCACAGATATATATACATCTATATCTGTGTATATTACCCTACTAGCGGCTCACCTTCGCTTCGCTCGGGTTCGTCGCTAGGTACGTTTTACATAGATATTTAAAATAGTTATTTGCCAGCGTTATCCATATAAATTTTAATATATATTTTTTTAATTTTCTGATGTTTTAATACTTATTATCCTATTCCAGACTAAGAGAAATCCATAAAATCAAATATCTATAAAATTGGTCCAGCCGTTCTTGAGTTATAAATGGTGTAACTAACACATTGTTTTATATATATAGATATATGATAGAAATTCATTATAGAGTAGATTCTAAGAAACAGTTACACGATATGCGGTAGGTACTCTTACATTCTTATTGGAACTAGACAAATATACTGTGGTTATATACAGAAATTAATATCCGTAGATATTAAATGCTAAGCTACTCTATTTAAATATAGCGAGGTTTGTTTGTGAGTTTCATATTTTATTGTATTGTGATGTAAATTGTTTATTTACTTCTAACGCTAACTATAATTTTTATCTTCAAGTTTTTATTAGAGATGGATTAAATATGTATGTGAGTGACCTGAATACTTTTATTTAGCTTGTCAATTATGTACCTCATGTACGTTGCATGTGTGTACGTATGTTATATGAACCTCGAATATGATACAAAAAATACATATATTTTTAGTACATATAAGTTCGTTTTTTTTAAATAATATAATAGGAAAACAATAACAAACCTATCCCACGGGAACGGTACATTTTTCCGGGATAAAAAATAGCCTATGTATTCTTTCGGACTATAATCTATCTCTGTGCCAAATTTCATCCAGATTCGTTCAGCCGTTCTGGCGTGAAAGAGTAACAGATATCCATACATACTCACAAACTTTCACATTTATAATTTTAATACTGATTTGTGATTTTATATGAATATTGAACAGTTATTTAAAGATCCACTTCATCTAACCTGGCCTTTTAAGATAAGCTGATAAGTATCAGATTTTTGTATAGCCCATGGAAACTTAGTTTGATACATACTTACACTACAATAAGTATTACAATTAAGTGGTATTTTTACAGACTATACATACCATCTTAGTGACCTGCTTTATTAGGTGAGACCACGTTTTCTATCTATAAACAATCTACAATCTTTAATGACAAGTTCAATTGACATGACATTGACTCCTTCGTGTCTACTTCATTCTTCGTTACATTGGCAAAGTAATTTGTGCTGAAATGGCACGCATTAAAGCCATTAACAAGATAATTGAATTGAATTGCATAGGTAAACAGTTTTAGAGAATTCGTCAGTCATTAAGTCAGTGAGTGATTGTGTGAGCTCTTATTTTTACACGTATAGATAGTATAGAGACGAAAAATTTTCAGGTATTTTTGGATTCCACAAAGACAAGATTTATTTATCAAGCATTCATCGTGTGAGGTAAGTTAAACAAACAAAGATGACACAAAGACAGTAAAAGCTGTGCTTATCCTTATCAACGACAAGCGAATTACGTCATAAGGACGATAATATTATGGGTGGTCTGCATATCCGTTAATTCATAGTTTAACTATCAGATTAATGTTAACTATAGCTTTTAAATAAAACTATCTTTTAGGATATTTTCGCGGATTTATTTTGATTATGGGTTCCCAAAGTTTCGAATGCTTTATAGCAATCATGGTCGCGGGAGAGACTCTCTAAATAAATCAGCAATAAAAATCCGATAATATAGTTTTATTTAAATTGTCATATACCTATTCGTTTTTAATAAAGTATTAGATATAATTGTTGAAGTTCTAAATTCTATCGCGAAAATCTCAGATTTGATTTCAGGATAGTTTTGATCACTAGATGTTATTTTCGACCTCCTATAACATATATGTGAAAGTTTGTTGTATGTGTGCATATTATATTAAATATTTATTAATTCTTTACGCAAAATGCCTTAATGCCTAATAGAAGATTCGGAGTGCAGTGTACAAGTTATTCGGCACGAAGAGAAGTGAGGGTCGAAGCATGGTAGCCAGGTGTTAGAGTTAAACTAGAAAAATAAAATGATACCTATGTACATAAAAATATACATGTTTATACAAATTTTTGATCTAGTTATCAGTCTATAAGCAATAATAAATAAGATAAATTTTAAATAAAACTATCTTTTCGGATTATTTCGCGGATTTATTTTGATTTTTGGTTCCCGACGTTTCGATTGCTTTACAGCAATCATGGTCACGGGAGAGACTGAGGTGTTAGATGTCTCAAAGGTATTATACAGTTGTTACAGACAGCCTACCCACAAAATAACAAAATGAATTCAAAATTTTGAAAATTGGCATCAAAGTACCTTACAATATTTGTTAATTTTAATTTTAAACATTTTTATAATTTTAATTACTTTTATACTTTAAACATGGAATATTATTTATATAATTTTAGCTGTTATTATTATAATTATTACAATTTTATAGAAAACTTTATTAATTAGTAATCTATATTTAGTGTTGCCATTATTATATTTATAACTATAAAGAAAACAAAAAAATACACTGTTACAAAACATTACATGTTGTCAAAAAATACACTACACATATATAATTTTAAATATATACATGGTTGTAGTGGAGTACAAACGTTCGTGCTCATCACACAAATGAATGCCCCCAGTGGGACTCGAACCCGCGACCGCTGGCATAGCAAGTAGGGTCACAACACACTGAGCCAAACGTGGTATGTCTGGGATAAATGTGTCTACGAGTATAAGTAGTGATTATTTAATTAATGGAATAAAGCTAATTTACCTATTTTGAGTGTAATAAATTATATGTAGAGCAATAATGTTCAATGTTTTTTGTTCTGTGGCTTATAGGCGTGCCTTTTAGGCACAGTAGAGATTGAGAATAGAGTAATAATAATGTGAAAGTTTAAAAATAATATTTTTACAGGAAGGAAGTAACGATAATATATATTACTAAAATACAATAAGCAGTGTCACATTTTATCTTTTGAAAGTTGGGCAACTAAATCAGCCATAAAGTGTAAATCCCTGCTATTATATGAGGATATTATACTTCTGTTTGTCAGCAACGATCAATTTCTTATAGTTATCGATTCAAAATCAATTGAAGGTGTAATTTCTAGTTCTTGACCGGTTTACGCCTTAGTTAATTTTAACAAAAGAGTATTCATAGAGGTGAAATGTAGAACTGGCACGTTTAAGATGTTATGTTTGAGTTCCTCTGGGAGTATACCTTGTATATAAAGTTTTTTTATTAAAAGGTTTGATTTTATCATGAATATGAAATTTGTATTAATCATACAGATATGTTTCTATTCATCAAAATAAATTGCTTTACATCAGAAAGTGAAATGGAAATAAATTTAATTAAGAGTGGTATTTGGTTATTATTATTTTATCTATCAATAAGAATATTGTTTTTTAATCTATACATATAATAAAAGTGTAACTGATCACTGTCTGTACATGGGAGATATTTGAGAAAAACTATTATTGGAGGTCTTTATTAACGCAGTAGAACCGAAAACAATGATTTTTAGAATTTTTGTCTGTTTGTTTTGTGCGCTCTATTTCAAAAACGGCTTAACCGATTTGTAATTATTTGTATTTTGGTAAGCTTCACTTAACATTTAGTAATTGTTATATTTCAATCGGTTCATAAATAAAAGAGTTATGTCAATTTAAAGAATCACCTAGGGACGCACCCGAGCGAGTTGAGTCGCTAGTTAGCAATAAGAATCTAACTACACAGTACACACATATCTACAAAATATTTCAAATAACAGCGTAACTAATATTAGAGTATACATATTCCACATATTAGCACATCTTTTAATCTACATTACCATATAACAACCCAAAGTACTCACGCTGCCCCCATGATTTCCCTGTCATTACACAAGTATCGCACAAATGTATCTATTATGACTGCACAATAGTCCTCGAACACATGCGTCGCAGGTTCGATTCTTATTGAATTTGTATGAGATGTTTTGTCGTTTGAGTGCCCCGCTGTTAATGTGTTATTTTGTTATTCAAAATGTCAGGTTTTGTGAGTTACCACAATGGAATGGTAGAAAAAGCTTTTCATTGCGATTTACTTTTTATATTTGAAGATCGATTACAAATGTAGAAATTTAAATATTAAGTGTCATGTTGAATCACACAATTTATTGTTTGTTTTTATATCAAATTTTAACTTTATTATATAAATCTATATTTTTATAAACTGCCTTGAGTTTAGTGGTTAGCATGGATCCTGGGTTCGAGTATTGAGTCAAGACAAGTACCTATAATTATTGGATTTTCTGTCAAGAAATTTTTAATAACGGCTCAGAGTTGGCAAGTTTGGGCATTTGTTGTTTTACCCGCGTGCTTCGGAGAACCCGTATAGCCATCGGTTCAAACGGCTCTCACCGGTTGTATCAAATTATCTAGTTTGAGAGCGAAATTTTAATCTCGCTTCGCTCTTGTATGTCGCTGTGTCTAAGAGTAGCCTAAGTGTTACTCGATGTCATAGTATACCTATAGGTATACCTAGAGATATACCTGTGTACTAAATTTTATCCAAATTCGTCTAGCCCTTTCAGTGTATAGAGTATCGAACATGCACACGTACAAACATTCGTATTTAATATAGTAGTTCGACTGTCTTGAATCATTACTATTAAACATGCATGTCAAAGTTTATATTATAATCAACGTACGAAAGTTAGTGTTCAAATTATGTCGGTTAAATTGAGGATTATTAGTTTGATAACAAGTATAGCTAGTGAATAATTCGTATATATGTAGGTACGCCTATGTACGATGTAATATTATAATTAATAACTCGGACAAGATAATATATTTGACGACACGTTTGGCTCAGTTTATAGTGACGCTACTTGATGTGCCAGCGATCGCGGATTCGAGTCCCGCTGGGGGCATTCATTTGTGTGATAGCACGAATGTTTGTACTCCAGTCATGGGTATTTATATGAAAAATATGTATGTATTTAAAGTTATATACAAATATGTGTAGTGTATCAATTGTCCGGTGTCCATAACACAAGCCTCGTAGCTTACCATGGAACTATATGGTGCTGTGTGTTAATGCCCTTCATATGTATTTATTTATTTATTTATAAATCAAGACTAAAAAATAAAAAATAAAAAAATCCAAACCGCTCTATTCCGTAAAATCACCCGTATAATATAAAATATGTCAAATAACTTTTAGAGCGTTTCAGTAGTATCTAATATAACAGATCACTAGTGACTTGCACTCGCTTCGTTCTATGAATGTTTTAAAAAATAAAAACGTATAGAGGACAAACAAACAAAAAGACATTCATTTTTATTTATATACTACATAATGTGATCCGTAAGATACTCGTATCTTATATCGTACACTATCATGGACGGTAATAAAATAATTTCATCTTTTATATCAAAAACCTAATTCGATGTAAGCAACAGTCCCTAAGCTATTTGCAAGTCAGAACATGTATGACACATTCATATTAGGGAAAGAGACCCTCTTCGAATCTAATAAATGTCCCGTCTTGATGGACACTAACAATTTGGGAAGGCTTTGATTTCAACTACCGTATTTAGAGAATTAAATAAGAAACAGACGCGAATTGAATTTTCAATAGATTCTCTATTTTATGTGGAAAAGTCGATATTAAAGTATCAAGTTACGAAATGTTATCAAAAAGTCCGCATTTTGTTTATAAAAGTTTATGTCTAAAACATTGCTAAAGTAAAGAAAATTAAAAACAAATATATTTTCTTTAAAAAACTATTGGTTCAAAATAAAAAAAAATTAAAGAGTGTGTGTATGAATGTGTACACGCGCAAGCAGTAAAACTTTTGTAGGTTATCGGTAATCTTTATGAAATTCAATTTATGTTTTAAATAATTGGGATAGGTGAGATACTAAAAATAACGCATATTAGGCATATTACAATCATATATTTATAGAATATCATTTAAGGTAAGAATATAATATTGTATATCATTCGTCAGACAATAACAACGATTACCATGGCAACAAACGTACGTACATTTTTTCGTAACGCATTCACCAGCATATTCCCCAAATCAAGCGTGCGTAAGAAGTTTTACTTCAAAAAGTACTCTGAAATTAGTTAAATAAAATAAAACTCAAGATATTTTTGTTTACTATATATTACTGTATTGTGTTATCGGTTTGTTTGTAATATATTTCGTAACGATTCAGTAACTAGTAAATAAGATGTTATGTGTACGCCTATGAAGGTTGCTGATATAGAATGATAGGCAATGTGCGTGTTAGAACTGAGCGAAGCCAGAGTGGGTCGTTAGTACGTTAATTTATAAAAAAAACATAAAAAAAATGAATACTATAAAAAAGCGTTATTATTTACTAGTAACTCACCCACGCTCCGCTATGTCCCTATATCCCTCAATACGTTTTAACGTTTAGTATACATTTCTCAGATACTAGATATTTCCCCGCAGTGGAAAGTATCTTATATGTTGACCCGGATGACAAGCTATCATCATACCAAATATCATCAAAATCTGTCCAGTGGGTTTCTCGTGATGCATTCTCAGACAGACAGACAAAAATACTGAAAACTATAGATTCGGCATCTGTATAGATAATAGACTTTTTCAAAAAGATTTTCCAAAAAATATATTATGTCTAGATTCGACTTAGAATTTTATTATATGAATAGATTTCAATTTTGAATGTCTAAAGAAAAAGTTAGTACTATAAAAATATTATAACATCGTTATTTTAGTTATTCTTATACAAAATTTGGGCTTAAAGCTCACAATGTGTAAATCTTGATTAATTCTACAAGAACATTCTTAAGGCGCATGACATCACTTTAGCAAGACACATTAAATCACCCCCGTTTATTACAATGAAAATTAAGAGACCCAGTGACAGTGTGGACGAATTAAATGAATCTCACTTACCCTTTATCCGCTTCTGCTATGCAAAATAATATTTGAGCTAATTTCAACCCTTAATTTGGGGTGTAAGGTTGAAAATTAAGTGACACGCTTTGTTGACAATAGCATTGCGTTTGGTCGCAGCATTATCCTGACAATAGTGCTTCGCATTGAACTCACGGCGACTAAAACGTGTTAAGGCATTTTCTATCTTATTTCTAGGTCTTAGAGCTTCTTTTTTGCGGCCGAAAATGACAATATCACCGCAGGGGTTGAAAAAATCCAGCCCTCGATTGTGACGCCCCGCGAAGTAAGCTATGATCTGTTCCTATGCTGTCTTGTTACGGCAAAAATGATAAACGTGGACATATTTTAAAATGACTACTTTATAGTTCTTTATAAAAGTGATAGATAAGTAATAAAATGATGTATACAGTGAAACCTGAGTAAATGAGAACTGAAAAAGAAAATACTCTGTAAGTGAGAGTAATTACTCTCTATAACAGAGAAACAGAAACCTCTATAAGAGAAAGCCGTTTTTCATCCGTGGACCTCTATAACTGAGACTGCTACTTGCCTGTACCTCTATAAGCGACAGTCGAGCGAATTTAACACCTGCGAAGTAGGGTTTTTTCCGTAAAACTAACATTGTTTTCGTTTCCTTAAATTTCGAGAAACTTATGTTAGTTTCTAGTCAAATTCTGATGAATAATACCCATCCAATACATACATGTTTACCACTAAGCATTTGCTGTATTTTTTTAAACCTCTATAAATGAGAAAGGTCAGGCCTGTACCTCTATAAGCTAGAAACTCGGTTTAGTGAGAAAACTCCTTATGCGAGAATGAGATCGCGGTCCCTTGAAATCTCGCTTATCCAGGTTCGACTGTATAGCATTATTTCGATTAAACTTTGAGTTTATCATGAAATTGTTCCGCTGACAAAAGTGATTATCTCAACAAAATTTAATTTTTTGGTATTTTATGTACGAATCTAAGAGTTTTAAAATATATTTTATTAACTTTTGCACAAAATGTACTATAAAAAAGTACTTAAAATAATATTCTATGAGTATTATATTACTTATATCAACTTCAATGCGGAAAGAAAGTTATATTACAAGTCAAAAATCGATTTTTATAAGTTAAATCTTCGCAGTTGCCCTGCAACACAGATTAGGAATTATGAATAGGAGTAATGAAATAAATATTTTGCCGGTGGGGCAAATTCGATAACGCCTGGATGCTTAAACCCCCAATTTGTTCGGTCGTTTCATAAAACATCTAAATTGTTTGCAGTAAAGTACCATGAAAATATCGTGTGAGATTGGGCGGAAACTTAGGCTGGTTTTATTGGTAGCTTAAAAATAGATAATTCATTTTAATGAAGACCTCTTTTGTATTGTAAATAAAGTTATTTTTTATTACACTTTAGTTTTAAATACTTGTATAACGTTACAGTTAACGTTTATCCGACTGTATCAGAAGGAGGATTATGTTTTTATTTTAAAAAGAAAAAAAAAAAACAAATATTAGTTTTTTTACACAATTTAGCGAAGGTAGAGTGTAGATGGATACATCAATTATACACATCTAAAATTTAAGTGTCATGGACATACATAATAGGTTCAATATCTCGCCTTTTTTGGTAAATCGAAATACTGTGTATGAAACCGTACTTATTATTACCATAAATTATAAAAAAAAAATGAGAAAAGTAATGTGATTGATGTATATTCTACCTCTTTATATATTAAGTCCAATAGAACGTCTGATTTCTAAAACATTATTTGCTTTTTTAGTTTAGAATCCAGAAATAAACTTATGTTCTTTTATATTTTAACAAGATCTTATTTACTCTGCTCACATAGTTATTTATGTAATAGTAATCGTTTCGCTCATTTAAAATATAAGATAATATATTAATTATCCTCTTAATATTTTGTAGATATCGAAAATCATAATAATTAAAAAAGTTATTGTCGTGTTCAAATTCAATTTCATTAGGATCTTTGACTTGACACAAAAATCCCATAGAGAAAGTAAAAAGTTTTTTTCTTCATTTCCACTATTACCGGGTAACTTTTCCTTTAAGCCTTATTTTATTTTTAAGCTAATACGTTTATTTTAAAGTAATTTACCAAATTAGTCCAGTTGCTATCAAGCTATTTGCTATTTGCTTGAGAACGAAAATCATTTCGAAATCGAACACAAAGTAAAAACATAACGTACCTATTACCTAAGTTTTACTTCATCGTGCCATTTAATACGACCCTTGCTTTATAGGAGATTACATAGAGAGAACTCAAGTTATATTTTTAACTGTGCTAACCGTATTGAAATGTTATTGAAATATTCAAAAGCAACACTAAATGATAACGTGAAGCCTAATACGTTGTGTTTATTAGAAATAAGGATTTTTTACACAAGTTTAGTTGTAGGTAGGTACATTTTAACGAAAGTGCCAGCTAAGAAAAGATTTTTGAAAATTTGTGCCCTAAACAGCTTTAATAAGGGATGAAAAGTGTGGAAGTTCACCATTTTAATTTTTAAAGTTGGGAATATGAAAATTGTTTTTTAAGCTTTTGTTTGTAATGCAGATGAAAATCATATCGGTCCTACTCACAGTCTGTTACAAAATGTATTTCAATTTAATCACCTCCACTCCTCTGTATTGAGTGCAAAAGTTAAAATAGATTTGGTTTCTGTTAGATATATTCCATACTCGTATATTTAATTACTAAAATTTAAAAAAAAAACTGTACAAGCCAGACCGTTAAACTTTATAAATTCTCTTATACTAATGATAAAGAAAGTTAAAGACTAGCATTTTTTTAACCTCGCTACGCTTGGTTGCGTCGTTAGGAATAGGAATCAAACAGTAGATTACCTATGTGTGCTCCAGGTCATAGCCATTACATGCGCTAAATTTCATCCTAATCTTTTAAATAAAACTATCTTTTCGGATTATTTCGCGGATTTATTTTGATTTTTGGTTGCCGACATTTCGAATGCTTTACAAAGACTCAGTATTTCCTGTGGCCACGAAATAATCCGAAAAGATAGTTATATTTAGAACTAGTGACTCAGCCTTGCTCCGTTCGGATTCGTCTCTACATTCGTTACACGTTCATTACATTTTCACGCTTAGTTCAGAGATGAGATATTTTCTTGTGGTAAAAAGTATCCTATATGTTGACCCGGATAGCCAGCTACCTCCATACCTTTCATCAAAATCCCTCCAGTGGTTTTTCTGTAATGCGGTAACAGACAGACAGACATGCAGGCAGACAAAAATTCTAAAAACTATAGTTTAAAAACTATACTATAATAGCGTCTATTCCAATAAGATTTTCCGAAAAATATTTAACGTACAGATTCGGCTTAGTTACAATTTTATTATAGGTATAGATGTAAAATATTCGCGTAAATCTAAGAAAGTATCATCCTAATCTGTCTAACCATTACATACATGTGCATATATGCTTTTGTAATTATAATGCTCGTAGCAGTAAATCATTTAAATTCGAGTATTATCAATTTTAATTTAAAAAAAAATAAAGAAACAGATTTAAAATAGTGCAGAAAGAAGTTCAAGCACAAAGGCTTAAAGCCTTTAAAATCTAAAACTAAACATGTTAATGTTTGCCGAAGTGATCTGGACCCGGGAAAGCGCATCTGCTAAGCCTTTTTGTAAACTGCCTCCTGATAATATTTTGTAAGTGACGTACCCTAGATGTAATAATATAAATCTTACAATTATATAGAACTAAAAGTTTATTTGTGTGTTTGTTACGTATCTCCGGAACTACGGAACTGATCTTAAAAATTCTTTTAGTATTTGAAATATTGGTTATCTCTCATAAGTAAATATAATAAATACCTAAGTAAAAAGAAAATAAGTAAGTTATTGGAAATGATAAAATATATAATAAATATAGTTTCTTAGCGTTTGATAAGTTTTCTTCGATTTTATTGGCAATTAAGCGACAAAATTTTAAAAAGCTCATTCTCATCGTACTAATACTATAATAACGAGTAAGTCTTTGTGCGAACATTGTGAAGAAAATCCAAACACACGCGGTGTTTCTCTTTTCTTAGCTATATAAATACTTATAGGTTATTTATCGACGTACAGCGAGAGTAGAAAGTAGTATAAAATCTAGTACAACTCTATAGCTTAGTAAGCATAGTCTTTTAAGGGTAGAACACTACATACCCTATATTAACAATTAAGAAATCTAAGTACTCTACGCCTCTAAAACGTTATACAGATCTCTATAATGACCCTATACTCCACAGCAAACAAATCAAACTCCCATTGCATACCCCCAAGCGGCAATTTAAATCTTATTTGTAGTTTTTAGTTTGCCAAGTAAATAGATTCATCGAGGGAGAGCGATAGAGTATGGGGTATCGCCTGTTTAGATTAAATTTTGACTGCCACATGTAAGTATTGATGTAATTTTAAATCCTAAGTGTATTTAAGGCTTTAACTGTTTTTATTTTTTAGGATAGACATTTCTTTAACTGATATTCAATCAAATTAACTTGTTTTGTCCAGTGGATCCTATTTTTGCATCAAATCTGATTAAATGTAAGAAGGGAGCGCGTTGGTTTAAAAGTAAAGAATTTTCAGTAGTCGATTAACATTTGCTACATATACTTAAAAACTTAAAAACTACCTATTTTTAATATTAGTTAAGGTTAGATTAGGTTATGGAGGAACGAATTGTATTATATGACATATGATGGTTATATTTCACGAATAAAAGTAAAGAGTGGGTACTGTACTCACCAACAATAGTTTTATTGGGGAAAAATATTTACTACGTAGCACGTACATTGTAGATACGTATGAACGGTCCCCTTCACCATCTCAAAGGCTCGTAGGAAAACTTTCGTCTTCACTTTCCCTTTTAAATAACTTTTTAGTGACATTTCATATGTTATTTGGGTCTCTAACCTTATTTTTCGATATATTATGACTAAAAATTACTAAAGAAGCCTGTCGAGTGTTTGAGTCCGTTCTTAATCGATTTTAAAAATGAAGGGTTAGTAGGTATCTCATGTATGTATTCAGCCCTTTTTAACGTCCCATTGCTGGGCACGGGCGTCCCTTCAATATGAGGGGGATCAGGCCCAAGTCCATCACGCTGGCCAAGTGTGGGTTGGCGGACTTCACATGTCTTTCGAAAACTTGCTAGGTTCTCTCAGACATGCAGGTTTCCTCACGATATTTTCCTTCACCGTAAGCCAAGTGGTATTCATGTTAGAAATGATTCGCACATGAAAATGTCAGAGGTGCGAAACTCGGGATTTGAACCCGCTTCACTCCGTTTCCCAAGCGAGTGCGTTACTGGGCTACCATTGCCTTAAGTATCTCATATTGATATCTAATTTTAAATAGGAAACTACCAAATGATATAGAATCAAATTACTCATGGGCTCTTTATGATCTATCATTATAATTTAATTTCATCGAACATCGGGCAAAAGCACTACAGATTTATTGTAAAATTGCACATTTGAGAGTCTCATTCATTTCCATATGCCTCGTGTCCCGAGTGGAATCAAAGTCAAAGCTACTTATATTTAGTATCTTACTTAAAAAAATTAATATTCATCATCCACATAATATATGAGTATCAGTTGCGAATTTGCAATTATACAGAATTAGTTCTCCGACAGGGCTTGGATGGGAAAATAAAGAAAAAAACTTAGAAGATTCACGATATTGATTTTGTTCTAGCTTTTTACTTGAATTACCTGTATAACTTACTAAATATTACTCAATTTATTTGACCGACTTCAAAAAAGGAGAAGCTATCTATTGAATTCGTCATGTGTCCTTTGTGTATTTTACTCGATATTTCCCAAATCGATTTTCTCATTCTTCTGTGGCTTTATATAAACACAGAAAAGAACACGCTATATAGTGGAATGATTTGTTTTTAAAGTTTTGGATTCATTATAAATATTTTTACATTATTCCGTATACATATTCTTTTACTATACAAGTCATTACATATGAAGTATGAAGTGTTTTTATACTCTATTGTAAATAATTCATCATTGATAAGAGAAAGTAAAACTAAGCTATTAAAAATAAGCTATTTTTACATTATAATTCTGCCTCTACATTTATTCGTGGCTTAGCTTTTAAACGGTATGTCGTTTACACCATAGACTTACCACTAGAACCCCATATACTTAAGCATCTGATATAAATCAAAGGTCATGTTAAATGGTTGTGAACGAAATAGAAGCGTACAAAGCCACGGGCAAAGCTAGTATAAAATACATGATGCATACAACGTTACGTAGTACATATAGTACAGTATAGCCTCGATGCTTTAGTACTGTCGGCGACATCATCCCCCTCAAGTATTGTGTCCACACAATATAAGCGCAAATAAACCGGATCTCTTGCCGCGCCCGGATGTACAGGCGGCTTTAGTACGCGTGCTATGTAATGGCTGTTGGCTGTTGATATTACCATAATATATTTAAAAGAGACTTAAAATGGTTAAAAAATATAAAAAGAATATTGTTTTCTGCTAAAATTCAACAAAATAAAGCTTTATTCTATATGAATTATTCTCTATCATTGAACGAAACATTTCAATATATATATATATATATATATATATATATATATATATATATATATATATATATATATATATATATATATATATATATATATATATAAACAAGCGACTCACCCTCGCTTCGCTCGGGTTCATCCTTCACTTGCTTCCCCATACAAACTTTCTTCCCCATTCTCACCCCCTTAAGGGATGATTTCTGGGATAAAAACTATTTCCCTCACTTTTCATATCATGAGATTTAAAAAATCTTATTTTAGTAAGAAAAAAAATTTTCTTTTAATTTTTTTCTACACAAGACCTGACAATAATAAAAACAAATAAGAATTATCCAAATTGGTGCAGTCGATAGGAGTTATGCACGTACATACATTTCGGTGATTCAATTTTATTTATATAGATAAAGTAAAGAAACATATAGATAGAAAGCTCATGTGCCATTCTAAAACAGTATCACTGTACACGTATGAAAATAGTGCCTTTCAGTATGATGACACATTTTCAAGTAGACTTTGAGCAGCACAAGTGAGATTAAGCCAGACAGCGGTTTCAGCGCGCATGCCTATTACATATACGTAAGTATGAATAAAACAAAGACTTTTGTACGTGTTAAGTCGGATTTGAAACTTGAAGATAAATATTCATATACTTATACCACAGATCATATAATACTATACTAATACTCATACTATTCTTCTGTTTTAGAGTTAAGTACTAGATACCTTCACATCGCATTGTCTATATACTATAGGTAGGGTAACCTGGGTACAGTTGTGCCAGGGTACGGTAGTGACAGTCGCAATAATAGCGAAACTATACGGAATACGAGGGAGGATGTAAGAGAAGAGAGATGCATCTTGCAAGTCTAAACATGTTTCCCAGCATTGCATCAGCCAGCGCGCGATGTTAACGTAACTAGAAGCCCACATTGCTTTTCAACAATCAAAAGTAAGTATTTTTGTTCGATTTCTTTTCATAATTACTGTTATTTGTATACAGATAGATTATCTCGTTATTTTTTTTGTTATAAGTTGAACATTAATAGTTAATGGCGAATGAATACTTTTTACGTAACTCATTTGGCAAAGTCATGGCAATTTTTTGTTTTTAAAATGGTGTGTCGGGTACGGTTGTGACAATTTTTCTGGGTACGGTTGTGACATATATATAATTTTTTTTTTGCATTTAGACGCCCAGAATACGTTTGCGGAAGACCGAAAGAGCGCGGTGTGACATCAGCAAATATGAAGATGCCTATGAAGAAGTGAAACGCGGGACTTCTTTACGAAGAGCCGCGGAAATGCATGACATTAATCGCATGTTGTTGCAAAATTTTGACTGATTATATGAAGGCTGTTGTAATAACGTTAGATGTTTCCATTTATTAAAATTTCTTAAGCATTTTGTCTGATTCTAAGAATACTGTTATAATCACACGAGATGTTACAGTGCCTTAGGTATTAATTATAAAAATTGAAGTGATCTCAGATTTTAGTTCATTTGCTATACCTAAGACTATTAACTATGTTTGAAAGAATATTATATTAAATATTTCTAGCAATAAAAGACATTCTTGACCATTTTGGTGTATGTTTATGCATGTCACTACTGACCCCAAACACTGTCACAACCCTCCTTGGTATGTGGACGGTTGTGACACTTTCCCATTTTTTTTAAATTTGATTTTATGAGTAAATACATCGTATTTAGGGGCAATATATTAGTATTTTTACGCAGACAAATGTACAAATTACGATACAATTTTTTCTACAAGCTAACTAGTAAATAAACAAAATTATTGGCGATCAAACAAAAATTGGCACAACCGTACCCAGTCTCCCCTACTATAAAGAAAAAATATTTTTTTTTGTTTGTTTGTTTGTATCGAATAAGCTTCTAAATTACTAGACCGATTTAGTTTTTATCTAGAAAATCATCCCTTAGGGGGGTGAAAATGGGGATGAAAGTTTGTATGGGAAATCAACCTAGGGACGAACCCGAGCGAAGCAAGGATGAGTCGCCAGTGATATATAAAGTGGGATGTTGTAAAGATTATAACCTTAAATAAATATGTTTGGACTTTTTTCTTCTTAATTAAAGCGTACATCGAGTTCTAAATGACATTGAATGTTCTAAATTAATTTTAAATTACTCCTAGTAGCGGAGCTTTTTTAAAAATAATTGCTTAATTTATCCCGGTCAAAATTTCTTGTATTTCGTAAACGGCTCTAACGTTTTATATCACATTTTGTATTTAGATATGATTTTGCTTTTTTTTTATAGATAAGTGTCTTTTCTTGAAAAAAAAAACCCACAGTTGTTACATATTTTCCTAAAACACAGATTTTACAAAATGTCGAGCGAATCTCGATCGCTCAGGTACTTAATTAATATTGTTGAACAACATTGTAACTCACTCAATATTAAGATAAATTATAAAAGAAATTACTATACTACAATTTAATAATAATCTATACATATAATAAAATTGTAAATAATCGCTGTGTGTACATGGAAGATATTTGAGAAAAACTATAATTGGGGGTCTTTATTAACACAATAGAACCCAAAACAATGATTTTTACAATTTTTGTCTGTTTTGCGTTTGTGCGCACTAATCTCAGAAACGGCTTAACCAATTTGGGTGCGGTTTGCACTTCTGTATTGTGGTAAGCTTTACTTAACATTTAATATTTGTTTTATTTCAATCGCTTCATAAATAAAAAAGTTATGTCAATTTAAAAGATCACCTAGGGAGGGACCCGAGCGAAGCGTGGGTGAATCGCTAGTAGAATAATAAGTGCCTACTAGGCTTTGCTGGTATCGAAAAGTAAAAGACCTTTTATGCAAGCGACGACGACGCGACGCGATGTCTAGATTTAGACAACGTCATTTATTTATACTGTTTTATGAAGAGCTTTTTAGTAATACCATATTTGTTTATTGCAAAAAACAATCTAAGGTGTCCAGTGTCCATCTTAAGCAAAACGAAAGTGGGTCACTCAGTTAAGGAATATGATGACTTTAGTATAAAGTATACAATTATAGTGAGTAGTGACTTAGGTACCCTCGCGTTCCTAGGTGTCTTATTGCCATACATTTTATTGTTTCATTTCCAACCATTTACCGCACACCACTATAGCAACTTAACGATCAGTTTTCTTCCAACTTCAATTAAAATAATTTTGGACATTATACTCATTTTTATCGGTTTCGTATAAAATGTAGCTTTCTATTGGTAAAAGATTTTCAGCATTGGATCAGTAGTTTCAGAGTTATCCTTACATCCAAACTTACTAAACCTCTTCATAATATTAATAGATGGATTGTGCTGACTGTAACGAAATTTCCCCAGGTTTAGATTAATTTGGAAAAAAATACTTAAACTCTGAATGATCTATCATCTAATGATGTGATTATCAATAATACTTTTTTCATGATGTTACAATACAAAACCTTAGAATATAATATTATCGTCGAGACCTAAACCTCAATATTTGTCGTAATCTGATATCTCAGTATTTATGTAAAAGTACTACATGTGCCAATTAATCATTAAAAAAGTTAGCACCTGGGCGAACGAGCTTCGCTCGGCGTTTTTTTTTGTAAAATCGTGTTTTTACGAAAAATATATAAAAACTGCATTTTTTCTGAAAATACCTATATAGATAAACTAAAACATCAAAACCTTACCTAAATACACAATTTGATCCAAATCGTTAGAGTCGTTTCCGAAACACTAAATTTTATATATAACTAACGACTCACTCTCGCTTCGCTTCGGGTTCGTCTAGACAAAAACAAATCTATCCCACGGGAACCGTACATTTTTCCGGGATGATATATAGCCTATAGCCTTTCTTAGTTAACGGGCTATCTAATGCAAAAAGAATTTTTCAAATCGGATTAGTAATTCCTGAGATTAGCGCGTTCAACCAAACAAACAAACAAACTCTTCAGCTTTATAATATTAGTTTAGATATGTAGGTAAAACAAGAATTGCTCATATAATATTATAAGATAGATAAACATATCAACAAATAATAGTTCAATATTTTTAGAGGAATGTAATAAAATTAATAAACATACTTGTTATAACTAGCAACACTTACTCGTACAAGTGTTAAGTGATATGAAACGATGGCGCGTGCCAGATCAAACGCGACGCGTGCCTTACCTACACCTTGCGATCTCGCAACACTTAATTTATTATTACTTTATATTATACTAGCAATGCCCGCGGCTCCGCCCGCGTTCAGATGACCAAAAACCAAATTCTTTGGTATTACATATTAGTATACTCTTACATTGCAGTTTTTGTATGTTTTCTTAGAAATGAGATATTTTCCCGCCGTAAAAAGTATCCTATATGCTGACCCGGATAGCCAGCTATCGTCATACCAAATTTCATCAAAATCTGTCTTGTAGTTTTCTCGTGATGCGGTAACAGACAGACAGACAGACAAAAATTTTAAAAACTAAAGATTCGGCCTCTGTATTGATAATAAATACTATTTCAATAAGATTTTCCAAAAAATATTTAATTGTATAGGTTACATGCATCGATGTTATGATCTAAGTATAGTGTCTTCAAGTGTGTACTGCCAAATTAAAACAAATAAATAAATAATTAACTTACGCTTTGTTTCTTTCGCCATTTATTTTCAAGGCTGAGATTTTTTCGTACTGAACTGATGGTATTATCAGTTGAGTAAAAATTGTAATAGTTTAATCTATATAATATATATAATAAAACTCTGAGTTGAATGTGTACATTAAATATTTTTTGGAAAATCTTATTGAAATAGTCGTTATTATCGATGCAGAGGCTGAATCTATAGTTTTTAGGATTTTTGTCTGTCTATCTGCTGGTTATCCGGGTCAACATATAGGATACTTTTTACTGCGGGAAAATATCTCATCTCTGAGAAATCTATATTAATAGTTAAAACGGTCCTAGGGATGTACCCTAGCGGGGCGAGGGTGAGTGGCTAGTGCTGAATAAATTTCATGGAAATGAATGTTAACATTTAAAATTATACATAATATAGAGTTCATTTTACTGTTCAGAGTGACATAAAGCTATGCCACACAGATTATTCAGACAAGATCTTTTGAATTTTACGAACAAGATACGTCTGAACTCTGAGACCATCTTTATGTTATTTCAAAAGTTGTGGTTAGTTATTTCAACTATCTTCTCGTCTTGTAAAAAAAGCTGAACCTTCTTTAGAATTCCTTCTTTAGTAAATTCACAATATTATGATTATTCTGAAAAACTCTCTCATAATACAAGATATAGTATATAGTGAATTTAGGGTGGAGCAAAAAAAAAATTTGCTTTTTTCTTTTAAAAATCAGTGGGCCACACCAAAATGTTGAGTATTTTTTTTTATTTCAAAAATTTTGTTTTTTTTATAAGCTACAAAGTCTACCCCCAAGCTAAGAAAAAAAACATTTTTTCGCTCCACCCTAATAGTGATGTTGTATTATAATAATCTTTTAAAATAAAAAAAGCTATTTTAAAAGATAAAAAAGTCAATGATAACGAAAAGCATTTGTCAAATAAAATGAATACAGCGTAAGAGACAAATTCAGTGTGAATAACAAACACCCCTGCGGCGACACGCGGCCTGATAATTACATTCTTGTAATAGATATCAATAAGGGGTGGCTTTGAGGCGTACAGTACGTATATATTTACTTCATTTTTATTATTAAATAAATATTTAAATTACATAATTAATTATATTAGATATATAAATCTTCATATGTATATGAAAATCTAGGGATTCACTCTCGCTCTGCTTGAGTGTCTCTCTGATGTCTTAACTATACAGATAAATAAAATTGAAGTGTTTGTTTGTAATGTCAAAACACCAGCTTTATACTTAATGCATATGGAATTATATACAGTACTTATAAGAAAAACACAATTTTTAAAATCTTTGTCTGTCTGTCTGTCTGTTTGTTCAGGCTAATCTCTGAAATGGCTGGACCGATTTTGGCGGGACTTTCACTGGTACTGATACAGATAGCTGATGTAATAAGGAGTAACTTAGGCTACCTTTATTTTAGAAAAAAAAATATGTCCCACGAAAAAAAAACAAATTTGGTAATTAATTATTTTTTGTTTTAAGAAGCAACCTAGAGACGAAACCGAGCCAAGCGAGGATGAGTCGCTAATAATATTATATATTCTCTTTTTGGTAAATATTACAAGCAGTAGGTAGTCTAGATTTTACTTTAGGTCACAGTCTTTTAATGTAGGTACTAAATTTTATTTAAATCTCTAGAGCGGTTTTAACATGAAAGAGTAACAAAACAAACACAAATTGAAACTTCTATATCCATACTAATATTATAAATATGAAAGTTTGTGAGGATAGATAGATGTTTGTTACTCTTTCACGTCAGAACGGCTGAACGGATCTGGACGAGGCGTAGAGATAGATTATAGTCTAGAATAGCATATAGGTTTCTTTTTATCCCGGAAAAATAATCAGTTTCCATGGAATAGATTTGTTTTTGTCTAGGGACGAATCCGAAGCGAAACGAGGGTCTGTCGCTAGTTTATAATAGTGTGAAAATAAATGAAGCCGTAGCGTGTAATTTTTTTCTCAAAATATACGTTAGAGCAACTTGAGGTATAGATTAAAAGGTTCTATGTTTTCATTAAAAACATTAAAATTAATTTTGAAACAAAAAATATATACACACTCTATTCAGCAGATAGTGTAGATACCTCTTCTTTTTGAATATTATTTCTACGAATTATGAAAAAAACTACATAGCTACATTTACACCATGTTACTTACAGAGGCAACATCGTACTTTTCTGTGCAGTCTCATTTATTCGAATTATTTTGTATTGGTCTACTCAAGTTATTCCTTTTAATAGAAAAAAATATTATATTTTCGTATCTAATATTTTAATAACAAGTAAAGTAGTGGCGTACTATATTTCTTAGAAATGAGCTTATTCTAAAAGTTTAACGTTTAAGCTTTCAATTCTATCCCTAAAGAAATAAGTTTATTAAAGCAAGAATGTATTTAAATAAACTACGTAGAATAAAATCTGCTTGATTATGACAAGTAAAGTAGAAAGCTAAGACTAGTTATACATTATAATATTTTCCGTTAGTGTTATAAAATAATTTAAAAACGTAAAACCATAACTAACGGAATAAATTAAGCGGCGGCGAGCCGTCGGGAGCAGACTATTAACGGAATCGTGCTAAGTGTTAACTCTCGAATAATGAAAATTATTCATCCCCTTCTTTTTGAATAACGTTCATATTGCAACACTACCGGTGTATAATTAAATTTTCATATTTAATATCTTATATTTGGTTTTTTTTAATTTTATAGCAGTTAAAAAGTAACAATTATGTTTGTATATAATCTAATGTATAGTAAGAGTTCAAATTTAAAAGTTTTATGAATTTAAAATATTGTGAGACGAAGGAAATTTTGAATATTTTATCTCTTTATACTTTTATAACGTTTGAGGATCTGTTATTTTTGATATTGAAAAGTTACATGGTTGTAACCCTATAACTTTTCCATATATTCTATATTACTTTCTTAGTAACTCTATAGATTTTGAAGCGACAATTTAGTTAACTTTTTAAAGTAAAAATAAACTTTGTTGATGAATTATTTATAATAATAATTTTTAACTAAAATAAAATGAGCAGAAATTCTCAATTAAATAAAGTCCGTAACAATATGTACCTAGTTTTATTTCAATGTCAAAAACTCGCGCAAAATATGTGTTATAAAAAAAACATGTGTGTGTGCTTATGTACGCACGTAAGAAGTTATACTTCTTTGGCGTAACAGAACAAAAATAGCTAAATTTTTCATCCCATATATCATAACTATTTATTAGTAAAAGGAATGCAGCTAACTTCATCATGTCGCTTTCAGCTAACTTTATTATGTCGCTTTTTGGCTGTCGGTGTGAGCGCATCGTAAAAATTTTACTCTCATATTTTTTTCCAAACGTGCCAAAAAAATTATAACTACAAAAAGTAAATAAATTTTAAGGTATTCAAATGTGAACACCCCGAAAAATAGGAGTGTGAATCCGTCTGGTTTATAATTGAAATATTTATAATTGCGCCTCGGCTTCCAAACGGTATTTCGCGGAAAATAAAAATACGAAGTGTCATGCCATTTGGTTTACGTTGAGTTTCGAATATTTGATAAAGCTTCCTTATATCGATTCTTATATAAAATAATAATATGTTGTATTTATATGAGATCGTATTATATTTTTCCAAATTAGAGTTAAAAATCAATACCAAAAAATATTCATTTTTTCTGATAATATAACTAATATTTCTATTAAAAATAAAATATTTATATCTTTTATACTTAAGGATAACAAAATTTTCGTTTCACTTACAATTTAACTATACATGCCCTAAAAATTACGTAGGTAACTTTGAACGTTTGAACCCAATAGATTTTACGAATTGCATAAAGTAGAAATAAAAAGATATTTTAAACAATTTAATTATAATATAAATGTTTCTCAAACAACACGAAAATGGGACAGGGCAAGTTAAGTAAGAAAAATATGAATAAATAATTTTCATCTCTTATAAGTTATTATTACTATTCATATATTAGTACAAGTTTCTATTAATTAGAATAAATATTAAGATATAGGTTAAAAGCTTCATTACAAAGCTTACGTCATAGGAGAGGTCAACACGATAACTTTAAGCTCGTATATTTGTTAGCTAACTGGCTAAATTAACCAACAAACTAACATTAGTCTTAGAGTTTGTAAACCAAAATAATTTTAACCAATGGTTTTCTCTAAATAATTTTAACATTATATTAATACTTTCATAATAATCATAGGTTTCAGTAAAACTCTCAAATATGTATTCAGCCCTTTTTACGTCCCACTGCTGGGCACAGCCCTCTCTTCAATACGATCAGGCCATAGTCCACCACGCTGGCCAAGTGTGGGTTGGCGGACTTCACATGTTTTAAGAAAACTTGTGAGATTCTCTCAGTCAGACATGCAGATTTTTTCTCGCGATATTTTCCTTCACCATAAGACAAGTGGTAATCATGTTGGAAACGATTCAGTTGAAAATATCAGAGGTGCAAGACCCGGGATTTGAACCCGCTCCACTCGGTTTCCAAAGCGAGCGCGTTACCACAGGGCTACCACTGCGGTATTAAAAAGAATGACCCAAAATTTCGCCCCTTTTATATATATCATGAATTGTATTCAAAAGTAATTTAAATGATATTTTAGTGTTGTTAAAATGTCAAGTTGAGCTTAGTTCTTTGAGACATGTTTGACGATAAGGCTTTTTTGTTGTTTTGTTTGCGAAACTATTTAAAGCAACATTTTTAATCAACACTTTGATTATGTTACGTTCGTTAATATTTTTTTGTTATGTCCAAAATTTGTCACTCAAAAAATGGGATGAAAAATAGGTTTATTTAAGCCACTTTTTAAATATTGTGTTTGTTTTATTTATAACTAATGTTTGATGATTTTCCAACTCTACGCACTAACACTCATCTTGTCAAATTAAATGGCAATTATCTCAACACCATCTTTATATCACTACTCCCCCGGCACGTGCCCGATTTGAGCCGATATTAGTTTTTTATTTGACTATACGCCCCTTCAAAGTTGACAACATGTAGCGATGTAAAACTACAATAAGCCCAGCTATCAGTTAACTCTACCAAATATGAAATAACCCTCTATGTCTGTACAATAAGGGCCAAGAGTAACCTTCTTTTAGTAGACAGATAGTATATTATGTTTGTCCGGACGCTGTTTGTCGTTTACTCATCGGATATTACTGCTGCGTTTGAGTGGCGTACTATTTGACAATGTTCTTTGAGCTAGCTGTCCATTCCCATGGAAATTGTATTACGATGAGATTTTGTTGTTCTTTACACAGTTTTGAATCTAGAGTGGATGTAAAGTGTTGATTATGCAATTTAAAGTTAGTTTCCTTTGTGAAATGATAATGTGGAGGGCTTTATAGGTATTGTTGTCCGTTTGTTTGTATGGGAGTACTAAACCAATTCTGGTAATACTTTCATTAATAGAAAGTTGTAGGTATTTCTTTTGAAATTCATTTCAAATAGAGTTGCTGATAAGGATAACTCATCTACACTAGGTAATGTTATGAAGATAAAAGGTTTGTATTTTTCTATTTTTGTATATTTGTAATGAATAAACTCAAGAATTACTGGACCGATTTAGATGTAAGAAGATAGTTTGAGACCCTGGGAAGGATATAGGATATTTTTTGTTCCGGGGTATCTCTTAAAGGGGTGAAAATGGGGATGAAAGTTTGTATGGGGAATCAACCTAGGGACGAACCCGAGCGAAGCGTAGGTGAGTCGCTAGTAGATTATATAATTTACATTTATAGTTAGAAATTATTTTCACATACAAATACTTTCCCTTACATGGGATATTGCGTATTAAGAAGCAACATCTTACTTTAAAAATTGGATACAAAAAAAATGTCGAAAAATATCTTAAGTAAAATAAAAGTTTTAATGACAACCCTATATAATATTTAGAATTTTTGACAGTTGAAACTTCAATGATTCTTATTCAAAAAAAAAAAAACAAAATGTTACCTAATACTTTACATTACCTAACTATAGACTATTTAGGTCTATTTTATAGTGTAAAAGTTGTCATCTTATAACTATTAAAAACTTTTTATCCGTGTTAGGTCAATATAAATAACAAAAAGCTTCAAGTTCCTAAGTTTAACCAACGAAAAAAATAGGAGGTTCTCAATTGACACATATATTTTTAAAACACACGTCTATCATATTCTCATTGAGCAAATTAAAAAATAATAATCGATAGTCACTTATTCCCTCGAGAGTACACTTTTTCTTCTTAAAAAAATGTCCAAGACTTCATCAAAAAGGTATTTCATTAAGTCTTTATCGGGGTTGAAAGAAAAGATCGCACATTCTCGGATGCCATCGACTTTTCTAATGAAGAATGTCCATTTTAAAGGCCTTTCTTGAATTTCTATTGTTTTTTGTATTGCCATTCAATGCTCTTTTTGCCACTTGAAAAATATTAAGACTTCCTATTTATTTTAGTTAAGTGAAGTTATCTATATATGTTATATATATGTATGTTACAGCTAATATGATTAATTGAGATTTTGTATATAATTTCTACTAAATTAAGACCAAGTGATTAATGGAGCAAATAATTGAACTATTTTATATTATACTAGAAAACTCGACTACGAGTTGCTGTGGCACATAATTTTTTTTTCTTTAGCTTGGGGGAATAAGGGTATTTAAAGGTAGCCCTTTCTCAGGTTTTCTCTCCGGAATCTTTCTCCGGATATGAAAATCGTTAATTAAAGGAAGTAATCGGGATAAAAATTATCCTATATTTTAAGTTTGCAACAAATCACTCATTTAAAAAAAATAGGTCATTAATGTCAAAACACGTTATAATACAACTCACAACAACTCATCATATCTATGTATATTTAATATATGTATAATATATATATATATATATATATATATATATATATATATATATATATATATATTTATTTATTTATTTATTTATTTATGTACCATAAAATATATGTTATACAAAATAAAGTAACAGAATGTCGACAAAGGATAACTTATCTCTTTAAGAGATTTCTTCCAGAAACCCTTCAATAGTGAGAAAATAAGTTAATTTAGAGCGGTGTAGGTACAGTATAGCATTAAATGTTTATAAACTTAATATTAAAATATAACAACTAAATATTATAATTATACAAAAGTAAATATATTTATATACACATACATACATACATACAAACACATACACTTACATATACCTACATATTTATATGCTAAATTTTATGTCTGATTTGATAAATAGTGCTCTTTAATTCTAAATTTAAATGTAGTAAGTGAGGGATCATCTTTAAAAATATAATCAGGGAGTGAGTTCCACAATATATAGTATATAATATATAGTCTATCTATTCCATACTAAACGTTAAAACGTATTTAGGGACGAACCCGAACGAAGCGAGGGTGAGCCGCTAAATTCATATAAAACATTTTATAATGTTATGATATAATTTAAAATAGTAATAAATAATATTCGTCAAACAAATCCTGGATAAAAGCTAGTATTAATTGGATTCTAGATGCAAGAGTGATTGAGAATAAATAATGCGCGTAGGCATCGAGCGTAGTGTCCATTCAACGATATTAAACATTCATACCATCGTTCGCTGCAGGTTTCAGCGCTACTATTCGCGAGACTAGCATAAAGTTTTTTGTTCCAAAATGTCAAAATCAGGTAAATTTTCGATATTGTTCTGATTTATTGTATAATTATTACTTAAGTTAAGTATATATTTTAGGCAGCAATTTTTTTTTCTCTTTTTTATACATTTTCTCTTTATAGAAAGGTAGGTGACAATCGATTATAATTATCTATACATGTCGTTCATAATTTATTGAAATAATGAATATGTAGTAAGGCAGCAAAAAAAAGGCGTTTTCGAGATATTTTACTTTATTTGGGCATATATCTGTTTAATGTAGCATATTTTCAGAGATTTTTTTTTTATTACTAAGTTTAATTTGAATCAATTGACAGAATGATGCAGTTGGGTAGAAATTGCGAAATTTACCACGAGCGTGCAAAGCCACGGGCAGTGCATAGTTCAAAATGATAAATGGATTATTTTAATATATATAATGAAGTAAAATTTTATTTAATACATTTATGCACGTTATTAAAAATCATAAATTATTTCAATTACAAAAAAAAAATGTCATCGATATAATTCTTAAGGTCTCAGTAAATTTCCCCATCAAAAAAATATTCAAACCAAATATATTTAATATAAAAATACAATAATTTCACGCTTTATACATACAGACATTAAACAAAACCTATTACTATAGATACCAAGTCTATATACATATACGTATCAATAGATAGAGAAACAGCTCTCCCACTAAGTGATTTGTCCGCTTGCGTGCATTATTGATGCGCCGATACATCCCCCGCTTCTATCCCAATTTACCAAACAACCCATATACATATAGCTGTAGTAGGGATAATAGACTGCAATTGAGGAAAACGATGCAAAGGATCGCGATTTGCAAATTTATTTAGTCGTGTTTTAATCAAATTCTTTTTTTATTCTTATTATGGTTGGTAGGTACTGCAGTATGTTTGTCTGTTAGGTACAGTATGTTAAGTTATTACAGGTTCGATGCCACGAAGTGGTGTTTAGTCATTTTCTAATGCTAATTAGGCCTCTTAGGCTAATTAAGGGAAAATATGATAATAAAAAGCATGTCATATGCAGCTCTACGATTATTTTAATTTTAATTTCTAATTTTTGGCAAAATATGTACACCAATCTTGTTGGTGGATTTTTATAATATTTATACTATATGGTTCCAATATTATATGGTTCCAACCATTATAAAAGTATAACTTATTAAAAAAAAAGAAATTCTTGAAATCGAGTCATAATCGACGAAGATATTTATTTATTTATTTATTTATTTATTTATTTATTTATTTATTTATTTACCGCGTAATCATATAACACTATGAAACATACAACCATACAACCGAATCAAGTTACCACCGCTATTTTGAAATTATTAAAAAAATAGTCAAAAGTAACCGCAAAGTAGTTAGGTATATGAGTACGTCATTCAATTCTGCTTTACATACCTAAGAATCATTGTTTTAGTATAAAAAGAATCAGTCTGCAAGGAAGCTACATTGGTTCAGAATATATATATTCAAGTCCAAAATTCCAAATATTTTATTCAGCATTAAGTTATTACAATTTTTTATTGAACGTCATGAGTCTTCTACGAGTTCGGAAAGAAAAAGACTCAGTCCTGCAAAGAACTAGCTAAGAAAATCGAAAAGTCTTGATACAAACGATATTATATATTATAGATATACGTATTATGCACATGTAATGTTAAATATTTCGATAGTGAGAAATAGGTTTAAAATTAAACGCACCATGTATGAAATCAGTGATAGACGTCAGACCGATGCGAAACAGTGCGTATGAAACTTATAGCTTCCTGGTGGAGCTTTTGTTTATTACGTATTGATTTTCTCTTCATTTTACATTATATAAAAAATACTGTACTTTTTTCTTTATGAAGTGTAATGAAATTATTAGTAAAATAAACAAAAAAAGCATCTAACAGTATAATTGTATTATATTTAAAAAAAAAATTAAATTGGTTGAATGAATTTTAGTAGGGGAAGTAAGAGTAACACAACATAACTTCATAAAATGTTATGTGATAGATAACTATTATTATAATATTATAAACTAGCGATTCACCCTCGCTTCGCTCGGGTTCTTCCCTAGGTACGTTTTAACAGTTAGTATGAAATACAAATCTTCCCGGCTTTTCTGTAATATAATATGCATGTATTATACATATAAACCTTCCTCTTGAATCGCTCTATCTATTAAAAAAACCGCATCAAAATCCGTTGCGTAGTTTTAAAGATCTAAGCATACATAGGGACAGACAGAGGGAAGCGACTTTGTTTTATACTGTGTAGTGATAATAAAGAAATTAGCTGATGTAGAGCTTTGTACACAAAAAATAAGTCAAGATCTATTCAAAATACGTCAGGTGTTGATTGGAGGCAACATAAAGTTTTCGCGTGCTTTTTTGTGCTTTAACATCCCAGTATACTTTCTTAAATATTCTTAAACGTTTTCGCTTCACTTAGGATTTAATTCGTGCATTTTTTGTTACTTTAGACGGTCGTCATGTCGAAACTCGAAAGGATTACCATAACACACAAAGATGTAAACTTAAACTACACTGAAGTTAAACTTGTGTAGGTTGTTTTATAAATAATTATATTTAGAAAATATCTCACAATAAGAGTCCAGATTAGAAGAAGAGTAATAAGGCGAGATTGATTTATGAATTGTGAACTTAACATACAAAAAGCGATAAAAGGATACTATTGTTAATATGTGAAAATTGTAACAGTTTTTGTTTTTGTTCTGTTTCATATGTGTATATTTAAAAAAAAATTGGAGGATGTTTAGAAATCGTATCTACTAATAAAATCTTTGAGTCGTATAAAAAATTTTGTCCTTCTCTACTTACTTACTTCATTACTTTAGAATTTTAATAATTAACATACTTTTATTCCTTTTACTTATAACTAAATATTTTATATCTGATTAAGCCAATGTAATGGCTTTAAATATTTTTTTCGATTTCTGACTGATTTCTTCTTATTGACGCGGACCATACATAAAAGCTGGTCAAAATCATGTTTTTTTAAACTATACTTATCTACAACTATATTTTATTGCCATTGATCAAATAAAAAAATCAACGTAATATTTAGTTATGTGCGGGGAAAACTTATAACGATTTATGAATGGATAAAACATACGCGAGCAAAGTCGAAGGCATAATCTAGCAAAAATGCCCTTCTGACCGATTATAGTCATGGCGGTAAATCTCACTAAAATCAGTTAACTGCGCAGGAGATAATATTATAGTGCATAAATATTCACGATAAGAAAAGTGCAGGTCTTATTCTTTTCACTCTCAAAGTTCGATGGGACGTTAATTCGACACGACCGGTAAGAGTTAAGGTGAAGGACCGACGGCTTTACGTACTCTCCTAAGCAGGGGGTGAAATACCGCCAACTTCCCAACTTTGTTATTACTGAGAATTTCTTGACAGAAAACCTAAACTTATATCTATCTTAACTTATATCCGAAAAAGAATTAAACTTTGCTCGATCCGGGACTTGAACTCAAGACCTTTGGATTTGCAACCGTCCATGATAGCCAGTAGACCACTGAGGAAGTTAATAATCTAGTATTTAGTATATGTACATATAAGGCCTGATCTGAATTAGTTATAGCTCAGCTATTTCCTAGCCGCAAGTCTCAACAAACAACTCTACCACTACGCATCGCGTGCACAGTTGAAGCGAGACTCAATTTGATGACAAGGGGGAGTGACGCGCTGATGGCCTAATCGTGTTCGATGTGTACCTGACCAGCGGTATATAGAGTATGCTCTACTTATATCAAATATGGTATTAAATCTGTAATTTGTAAATTAATAAGATAAAATGTTGATTTTTATTACAATTTAGAAAAAATATGTATGATTTAGTGTTATAAGTAGGTAATATTATCAACATTGTACCCATTAATTTGGAAAAAATATATTTACTATTATATTAATTAAAGTATTGAATACCAGATTTAATAATAATTTAGATATAATTAGTTCTCCTGACCGCTTTCAGCCACGGAGGCCAGTCTCATTGAGACTAGCCATCTGCGCAGGAGATATTATAGTGCAGCGCGTGTGAGAGAGAGCGCAGACTCTGCACTCTCTTTTCCTATCACTCTCATACTCCGGTGGGACGATTACTGGACACGACCAGTGAGAGTTAAGGAGTTAATGATTTAGATACATATGTATGATATAATGTAATCAATTAAGACTCACATTATAATAATATATAATATTTTGAAAGGTACGTAAACTTATTTCTTAACATGCATATTTAGTAAATATGAGAGTAAAAAATTGGTTTTAAGCCAAGATTTTCGATTATTTTATATTGAGAAGAAATATAAATATTCCTTTGAAAGAGAGAAAAAATATAAAAATAATTTAAATTACTATAATCATAATTAATATTCAACTTATTTAATACTAATATACGTTCATAAAAACTAAATAAACAAATAGCATGAGAACTATTTTAATAGCACTTAAGAAATAAAATGGTATAAAGTAGAGCATACTTTCCGCAGTTGCCATAGACCGCAATGTTCTCACTAAAGTTGCTATCACCTCGTAGCTAACCGAGGCCGCAAGTTTGCAACACTTTTCAAGTCGAGCGAGTTTTGAAACTTCAGGTCACTTCTACCTTACAGTTGAACTGAAGAGGGATTAACATGTTCTTATCACTTGGCTTTTAAACTGCGGTTTTATTTTTACTTATTGCTAGACGAGCATTTACTGGCTCTTGTGTGAGTTTGTTACACTTCAAGCGAGTGCTGGCTGTATTTTTGTTTATATTACTTTGTATGTAAGTTTGTAAGTGGATGAAGTTAATGCAAGTAATAGAACGTGATATAAAAATCACTGCTTTAATATGTGTTTTTGTTTATCTATCTTTGTTATTTATCTAAATTATATAATCAAATACAATCATAATATAATGAATATTAATGTAAATATTATTTACTAACGTTAAATAAGTAAGTGTTTTTCATTCCTCATTATATTTTAATACTTCCCAACATTCCTGGAGAGCGAAACGCAAAAAACGTTTCAGCAAAATTAAATTTCATACCATATTATTTTGTTCACAAAAATCATTATCCGTTTACGCTTTCGCTGGCAATTATTTTAATCCGATAGCTAGCGCGGCCCGATGCGGAATGAAATAATTTAATAGCCCCCCGGCTCTCCCCGCGCGGATTCAAGATGGCGCCGGGGCGGGGCAGAGGGTGGGGCGTGCCGCCTCATTTGAATTTCGAAACCGAGCTTTTCGAACGTGTGCTTGAATTTCCAAACGGGTTTTCGGCCAATTAATTCCAGAATAATTCGGTTTCTACCGCTTCCATTTAGCTTTATTGTTGTTTAATTGGTTATAATGTGGGGGTCGTTTTTTGTTGTACTGTTGCATGTTGAATTATGAATGGATGTAGTTTTATTTTAGCTATACATTGCATATAAACGTATGTATAAAACGGATACAATAAAAGAAATTATAATAGGTTCATGTTAAATATATTTGCTAGGCAAACCCATTGTTTTTCGTAAAATTAATACTTTATTCCAGACGCTTAAAACTTTTGAACCTTACTCAACAACCGTTTAATCGTAACTAAATCAAACCTCTTAATTAGCAGGGAAACGCAAACCCCAAAGTCTAAAAAGTTCCATCCAAAACTAATCACGGCCGCGAAAGATTCAAACAAGTCGCTATTCCGAACAAAAAGCCTCATAATACGTTCGCTGCAAACAGTGTATTGTTAGAACTTTCACAATATTATGTAGAGTGGTGTAATGCCGCACAAAGGCCCTCCCCGCTCGGTAAATAACGCTTTGTTCTACGAAGCCAAATTTTGACAATCACTAGCTCTCTCGGCTATATCTATGTTTGGTGGGCTTTAGACAAAGACTAATGTCATGTACAGAGATGTGCTTCAATTTTTTTTTCTCACAGTTAAATATAACATAGATATTTAACTAAGTGCATTTTTTATTGATTAATTTATATTTTATATTTGTTTGGTTTGGCAGATCATAATTCTTTAAAACAATTTTTTAAATATTTAGCCTATTTGAATTTTGAATATTAAAATGCTTTTAATAGGTATATATGTACCTATACTTTTGTTTATTTTAATAAGTAGATAAATTCATTTTTATAACAATTTGATATATTTTTATACGTTTTAAGTAATATTTTTAAGTCTCGATAGTGCTATTTTAAATAAAATGTAGATATTTAGGTATACTATTTATACGTGTACAATTAAGGAAAAATAAAATTCAGCTCATACAATGTCAATAATTTTAATATACAAAAATGAATTAATCTTTAACCATTTACTTCACCCGAAGTAAAAATTAGTAATTTTATTTATGTATATTTAACAGATAACAAAAAAAAATCGGAAAACCCGAACCTTATAAAAATCAAACCATTAATCTATGACAGTTTTCTTTGTATGAGTAGGGAGGCGCACCCGGAGGGAGGAAAGTAGGGACTTACCCCGCCAGTCCAATGTTGACAATTGATGGATATCTCTTGTCTTCTAAAGGCAGGATTAATGTGCAGGCGACAATGGTGACGATTCCTTGAGGATTAGGCACTTGAAAGCGCGAAGATTCACTCCAATAAAATGTTTTATGGACGTTAACTGTGAGTGACTGTTATTGAGAAATTCGGTGCGAAATAAAACGTTGTAAGAGGTCATCGTGGTGAAATTCGAAAAGAGAGATAAAGAAATAAGTTTATGTTTTTGATATTATTTATATACATTATATAGATATATTTAAAAATTATTATATGGCACTAAAATTCAGTCATTAAAAAAAAGTGCTTTAATGCTTGCATAAATTCGACTTGTAGGTATATAATTGGCCGCGGTTGGTAGTCCGGATAATCGTGAATCCGTATAACTGAGGGTCGGATAATCGAGTTTCTACTGTATATTAAACAAAAATGAATGTACTTAATAAGAATTATATGAATATAGTTTTTTAGTTACATTTAAATATTTTCGGAGCACTGACAAGCGTTTTCTTATAATGACACCCTTTTTGTAGCCCACAAATATTGTAAAATATCTAAAAAGTAGTAATTAGATGTTTTAATATTTATAATAATAAAATTATACATATTAAACCAAAATCAAACTTAAACTAATCCCAAAACCATCCTAATAAGCGACGAACAGAATCCCAAACATAATTTTGTCGAACACGACAACGTTATGGTTGACATCGTTTATTGCCGCCTATACACACAAGTATGTCCAGCGACATTATTGACTCGTCCAATAAGCGACGGACGCGCGCCTTTTGTCAGCGCCTTGGAAAAGTATGGAGAGGCATTTCTTATTTCTTATAAGACTGGGTTTAGTGAATTTTGTTCTTTTTGATTTGTTTTATTGGGAGTTAATGTTGCTACTTTTTGAGTGCGTTTATTTAATGTGGATATTTATTTTACTTATTTTTGTGCGTTTAAAAGTATTGGCTGAGCGTGCTTATGAATCATTTATTTAAATAAATTTTTTGGCACGTTATATAAATAATCTTCTTTATCTAACTTGTTGTGTCAATTTTAATTTAGTTAATTTACTATTAGTATTATGCAAATTTTAGTTTTTAAAACTCATCCTTATAAGGTTAATAAAGTTTAGAGCAGACCTTAAGAGTCAATATATTTCATTCCAAACCAATAGATTAATTTGACAGACGGTGCGCGCTAGAAGATATTGTTTTAAGCCTGAAATAGTATTATAAAGAGCGGTTTTTACAATACCATTTTTGCCACAATTCTCGTGTTTATACTGAATTGCATTGTAAAAAAAAAATTAAAAACCTTCTGACGACAAGATGACACTCTACTAAATGCTTATGAATAGAAATTTTAATAACTGTATTGAAACAAGTTTTATTGTTATGTCAGGAAATCATAATAATATGCCATTGATATACAGGTATATTTCAAATTTCTATTCGTCAATAAGTGTCAAATGCCATCTTGATTGAAAAGATTTTTTGTAAGGTTAGCATAGTCTGTTGCTGTCTATACTCACAACTACGTCCAACGACATTATTGACTCGTTCAATAAGCGACGGACGCTCGCCTTTTGTCAGTGCTAAAGAAAAGTATGGAAACGCATCCATTTCTTTTTGGAAAAGTTATTTCAGAAACATTTTTTTGCTATTATGAATATATTCATGCATTGTTTACATGTAAATGGGTGTCGTATTAGTAAACACTCAAATATGGAAAGTTAATACTTATTGGAAAATTATAATTTGGGAGTATGATGACATATTTTGCAGAAAGTTTAATGTACATAATACGTAAAATGATAGATATGTGTTAGTGTTGTCAACTTAGAATTTTTTTTATACTTAGATATTGAAATTTATAGAATACTCGCGGCTCACCCTCACTTTGCTTGGGTTCGCCTCTTGAAAAACAAAAATAAACCTATCCCACGGGAATCGTACATTTTTCCAGGATAAAAAGTACTCTATGTGTTATTCCAGACTATAATCTATTTTTGTACCAAATTTTATTCAGATCCGTTCAGTTGTTTTGGCGTGAAAGAGTAACAAACATCCATACTCACAAACTTTCACATTTATAACATTTATAATATATGTATCCGTATACATATGTTCTATTTTTTTGTAATCCTATATTTACGGCAATAAATTATCCAGTTTTTGTACTCCTATTTTTCTGTAGCATAAATATAAAGCAAAATATTTTTTTATGTGTACTTGCAGTCGAAATTTAATAACAGATTTCGCCAATCAATTGGTATAGGATATTCTCGTAACAAATAAAATTGTAGAGATTCCACATAATAATATATTAAATTGATAAAATTAGACTAAAATTGGCCTGGTCTTTTAAAGATTAAATAATATATGTATATTGAATTTAAAATTGCCTTACTTTAAACATAAAAGTAATGCATTTACCTTGTATTTTAAGTATATAATATTAGTGAAAATTGTTAAAATATTTTTTTATATACCTACAAATACAAAGTCTCTCTCCATAGTAATGTTAGTGTCCGTGTTATACCGGCGCATTCCGTCGCGTGATTAAATGAGCCGCCGGCCATCGCGATATTGCCGACATCTTGCGAACACGCGCAAATGTGAACCCTTGTAATATTGGAAGGCGAATGTTATTAACGTTCTAACATTATAAAATGAAATAAATAAATTATTGTTTTAGGTATTTTCTTATTAACTAATACTTGAATTTTAAAGTTGCTTTGATACCTACTACTTCCAGTAAAAATCGGAGTAAAGATCTTGGATTCCAGATTAGGTATAATGTTTATCCCCCCCAACGTTGGGTTGTATTGTTGTATGTACCTGTATATTAACAGATGGTATGCGTAAATGCATTTCCCAACATTAAAAAAAAGGTATAATGTTTATAGTGCATAGGCTATTTTATCCAAAAACCCACCACGTGAGCAAAGTTGCAGTCAAATACTAGTTATTTTAGAAACTTGTTTATTATTATTATTATTTTCACTTATTTTTTTATATTTATTATAATACATACATTTCATTATTTAAAAACGCTTATTCCGCTTCAAATTGTAATTATTTCATCAATTTTCAGAACTCGATTTCTCGATTTTCACCCAGTTGTTATTATCGTATCGCTTTTTAAGGTTTTATATTATATATATATATATATATATATATATATATATATATATATTATAAGATTGTAACTGATCGTTGTCTGTACATGGAAGATATTTGAGAAAAACTATTATTGGGAGTCTTTATAAACGCCATAGAACCCAAAACAATGATTTTTAGAAATTTTGCCTGTTTGTCTGTGCGTTTGTGCGCGTTAATGTTAGAAACGGCTTAACCGATTTTAGTGCTGTTTTCACTTATATATTGTGGTAAGCTTCACTTAACATTTAGTATTTATTGCATTTCAACCGGTTCACAAATAAAAAAGTTATGTCAATTTAAAGAATCACTTAGAGATGAACCCGAGCGAGACGATAGTAAGTCGCTAGTAATTAATATGAGTAATTTGAATTACATTACAATAATATAATATCATCAAACCAATTTAATGATGGAGTTAAGAGATGGATAATGGGACTTCCTAATAGCCACTAGTAAAACCTTTAAATTTGGGTTTATTTGATTCGTTTCGATGATTCCGATACGTAACAGTGTTGGTGAAGAGCATATTTTATGACTTTGCGAAACTGTAATTATTAACAATTTTTGTCTACTATATAATGTACAATTCATTTAATCTGCAACATTTTGTTTATTTTTATAGTATTGATTAGTTACTCGTATTATATTTAATCATATATTGATACCAGCGACTCACCCTGGCTTCGCTTCGGGTTCGTCCCTAGGCAAAAACAAATCTATTCCATGGGAACCGTATATTTTTCCGGGATGATATATAACCTATAGCCTTCCTCAGTTAACGGGCTATCCAATGCAAAAAGATTTTTTCAAATCAGATTAGTAGTTCTTGAGATTAGTACGTTCTACCAAACAAACTATTCAGCTTTATAATATTAAGTATAGATTTACTTTTCATTAAGAAAGGAAACAGTGTATATACTATGTAATAACACAAAAAAAAAATTATTAAGTCTTAGCCAACAAGACACCACATTATATAATATTTACAAGTCATATAGAGAAATATATTGTTATTTATTAGTTAACTAGCGACTCACTTCGCTCCGCTCGGGTTTGTCCTTTAGTACGTTTTAACGGTTAGTATAGATTTCTCAGAAATGAGATATTTTCATGCAGTAAAAAGTATCCCAGATGTTGACCCGGATAACCAGCAATCATCATACAAAATTTCATGAAAATCTGTCCAGTGGTCTGTGTGTGTGTATGTGTGTCTCGTGATCCGTACCAAGACAGACAGACAGACAGACAAAAACTCTAAAAATCTATGGATTGGGCTTCTGTATTGATAATAATGACAGTTTCAAGAAGATTCTCCAGAAATTATTTTATGTACATATTCGAGTAAGTTAGAATTTTATTATATGTACTTATAGAAGATTGTATTTACAATTTATAGGTGACATTTTTTTATTTATTTATCACAAGACATTTCAAATTCATCCCAACGACACTTTCTTTGTCAAATTCATTAGTACAGTGTAACTTATACTCGTAGATAGCAAAATACACCAGCTATTGCCTCGATTAGACTGGTCTAGATTTAGCACTTTTTGTCTTCACGTCATTTATAGATTGATAACCTGAGAATAGTTTGGATACATTTTTTCACATTATTAAACGTTTTAAGAAAATATGTACCTATTACTAATAGTTTCTACACCATAATATTTAGGTAAACAATTTTGAATTTAAGTGTGATAATAACTTAAGATTTATTTTTATTTTATACAACTTTGTTGCGATTCCATACCAGACGAATAAAAATAACGCAACAGCGCTACAATTTATGTAGAATTTGTAATGAATTCAAATATTATTTAAAATGTATATAAAATAGTAGGCACAAATGCATAAAATGTATGAAAAATAGTATATTATGTTATAATGTTAAAAGTAAATAAAATTTCATATGAAGACATCAAAACATCTCATACCACGTTACATAAACAATCGTTAATTATATCTGTTATATTATAGTAAAATTACATGTATTTATTATGAAGGCAAACATTTAAGACAAAGCAGTAGAAGCGGCTGAGGGAACATTTTTCAAAGTAACAAAGCGAATATTGGAGAGGTTCCACAAAAGCCACCCGGCGGGCGAAGCTTGGGTAGAGATGTGCCGTAACGTCTTGTTATTTAAAGGGTTTTTGTATACTTAATATTTAAAATAATATTGTGCTATCTAGCTAATATGATGATAGGTTTGGCTCAGTTTGTAGTGACCCTATTTGTTGTGCCAGCGGTCGCGGGTTCGAGTCCCGCTGGGGGTATTAATTTGTGTGATGAACACGAATATATTTATAATATGTATGTATTTGAAGTTATATATGTGTAGTGTATCATCTATCTAGTATCCATAACACAAGCCTCGTAGTTTACCATGGAACTAGATGGTACTGTGTGTTAATGTCCCAACATATTTATTTATTTTATTTATTAATTTTATACATAAACTAGCGAACTTACTCTTGTGTTGCTCGGGTACTAGTTGTTTATAGCCTGAAAGACTACTTTCCACATAGTCCGATAAATAATAGAACCTAAAGTGTTGTTTTTTTTTATTTTGTGAGTTCCGTCCTTCTTTGATGTAAGAAAAAAAGTCTTTCTAAGTAAAAGGAAGAGATGATGGTTAAATGAAAATAGGCTTAGGTTGGAGGGACATATAGAGCTAAATGTAGACTTTTTATCTTCATAACATCAATCACTAAGAGAATTGTATATTTTTGTCATTCTGTTGCAAAAATGTATTTAACAAGATTTTTATTACTAACTAGAGACTCACCCTCGCTTCGCTTCGGGTTCGTCTCTAGACAAAAATAACTCTATCCCACGGGAACCGTACATTTTTTCGGGATGATATATAGCCTAAAGCCTTCCTCGATAAATAGACTATCCAACACAAAAAGAATTTTTCAATTCCATCCAGTAGTTCCTGAGATTAGCGCGTTCAACCAGACAAACAAACAAACAAACAATCAAACAAACTCTTCAGCTTTATAATATTAGTATAGATTTATCAAATATTATTTTATTTATTTTGACGTGTGTGATCATGACAATAGAAAGTCGTTAATACATTGCACAGTTTTTAATTTGTCGTATTAGTAAGTCTTCTTTAGTTTCTCTTCTCTACGTAGCTTTCAGTGCTGTAATAGAGAATCTAGGGATTCTCCCTCGCTCCGCTCCGATTCGTCCCTAGTTACGTTTTAACTTTTGGTATAGATTTCTCAGACATGAGATATTTTCCCGCAGTAAAAATACGTTGACAAAACCAGCCATCGTCATATCAAATTTCATCAAAATCTATCCCATTGTTTTCTCAGACATACAGATCGACAGAGAGACAAAAATTCTAAAAACTATAGATTCGGCCTTTGTATCGATAACAATGACTATTCCAATAAAATTCTCCAAAAAATATTTAATGTACAGATTCGACTCAGAATTTTATTATGTATTGAAATAGACAGTACAAAATTAAGGATAAGGACTAATTCACGTCAACGAAAGCTTAAGTCGCGAAAAGTACATCAAAGTATCCACAGACATTAAAATATTACAGAAGACTGTTACTTTTAAGGAAATGATAAAAAACAGTCGTTAGTCCCAAAAACACCTACTAGGGTAACGCAATAACCACAAAATTCATCGATATACCTACTACAGTAGAATCCCGATTATCCAAATCAATTAAAACCAGGGGTATTCCGTATCATCGAAAATCCGGATAATCGATTTCAAAGCCAAATCAAACAATAATTAAATTTAATAACCGTACACTATACATTTGCGCCAATTTACTGCCAGACTCATTATTTTACAAACTCTCAATTATCTTCACTTTGTTGTCAAGAATTTATACATCATTTCTAAATCGGTAATTAGAGCCGTGAAGAATGAGTTCGGATATTCGGATAATCGAGATTCTACTTTACTTTATTTCGCGTGCATCGAAAACGTTTCACCAAAATATCGATACAAGACTGACCATCCCTAACGACTGACTCAGCTCCGCCCAAGTGCCTCATAGTTACATACGTAGGTGTAATTGTTTGTAAGTACATTTTTCTTTGAGGTTACTCTCTATTAAACTCAAAGTCAAATAGGACGCAATGGGCTCAAACCACAAAGGTGTAAGAGATGAAAGGGGATGTTAATTGTTCCTCAAATTATTATGAATTTGATACACGGCTAAGTCAAAGGGCTGTGAAATTACGCTCCCATTTAAAGTAGTCGCTGAACTTTGATCTTCGGTACGTGGGTAACTTGGGTTCAAATGATTTATTAAGTGTTTTATACTAATTTTTCTATTTTAATATACACCATATTAATTTATATCTGTTTTGTGTTGTAATCGTTTTTTGTTGTTGGAAGTGCAAGACAAGGTATACCGGTATTGGAATATCACATATTTTACATAATAACAACGATAAATTAACGAAAAAGTTAATTAAAGTCAAATGTAGTGTAATTAGTTAAATTAGTTATAGATTACTTAATTTTGTAGGATTAAAAAATGCCTAATACTTCTTCACATTTACGCCAATATTTGATATTTTAAATAAAACTATCTTTTCGGATTTTTTCGCGGATTTATTTCGATTTTTGGTTCCCGACGTTTCGAATGCTTTAGAGCTATCATGGTCACGGGAGAGACTAAAGTTTTAGACGTCTCAAAGGACCTAAACCTAACCTACCTAAAATCAAAATAAATCCGCGAAAAAATCCGAACAGATAGTTTTATTTAAAACTAGTGGCTCACCCTCGCTTCGCTCGGGTCCGTCGCTAGGTACGTTTTACATAGATATGTATTTAAAATAGTTAATTGCCAGCGTTAGCCATATAAATTTTAATATATATTTTTTAAATTTTTCTGATGTTTTAATACTCATTATTCTATTCTGGGCTAAGAGAAATCCAATAAACCAAATATCATAAAAATTGGTCCAGTCGTTCTTCTTAAGTTATAAATGGTGTAACTAACACGACTTTGTTTTATATATATAGATAGATAATATCTATTTAAAGATATTACCTAAATCTGAAACTTTGTCACTGAAACTTGCTGTTTTCTTCAGACACAAATAATGAACTAATTAATATTTATTATGTAACAGCAAAATTAACATAAGTTTAAAAAAAATATATGTAATTATCTGTGTACCTACTACCTACCTATTTAAAACTTGATATATTTACTGTCCAGTGTCCATATTTCATAGGTAATTTGATTGGCTAATAACAACTAGTTTTTCTATACTTGAGTCAGTTTATTTTCACAAAAATGTTTTGGACGCACCTGAACTTCGAGGTTCTTCTAGCTCAATGTCTAAAATCAAGATGTTTTTAAATTGTATGATCTGTAGGTATATCGATGTGTTACTTAGATAAGTTAAAATTCTACAATTAATGTCTCTGGATGCTAATAAAAAATGCAACTAAAGCAATTAATTTCTATGTGTCCCATATATATTTAGGTTTCTATTAGCAATATCGATTGTAGATAGTCGTCTTAACTAAGGACGTTAAGTAGTTTCACAGTCTCGTTTATCTGTCACTCGCTAAGTAAGTTTTTGCAAATACTTGACATTTCGGGCTAAAAAGTAGTGTATCACCTCTTGGTTAATTTCTAAGAAATTAATAAACTGATGAAATTCGCTAACCCGCACTTGGCCAGCGTGGTGGACTATGGCCTGATCCCCCTCGTGTTGAAGGGAGGCCCGTGTCCAGCAGTAGGACGTTAAAAAGGGCTGAATACAATTGTTAACTGGCACAACGGTGTGCTCGCGTCTCTCGACAGGCTATTATCACACTCCGGCTCAAAACATGTACCTACCTACGCGAAAATCGCGTTGTTTCAAAGTCAAACTGATAACTTTTACATTACCAATATTATGGTGCAATCCTATTGAATTGCTACTGTAACCTCCGGTTTTTTATTTTCCAATATCAGTGATATATCTCAAAAAGGTCTCATTTAAATTAAAATCGATTCTTTGTTCTGTGACTTATAAGCATGATATATATGATAAAATAAATAATCGTATTAATTATAATTTATACATAATTTGCTTTTTTCGCGGCTCTGCTCGCGTACTCTACTTATATATAACTAGCGGCTCACCTTCGCTTCGCTTAGGTTCGTCTCTAGTGAAAATCAAAAATAAATCTATCCCACGGGAACCGTATAATTTTTCCGGGATAAAAGTATCCTATGTGCTATTCCTGATTAAGATCTATCACTGTGATAAACTTCATCCAGATCCGTTCAGCCGTTTTAGCGTGATTGAGTAACAAACATCCATCCATCCAAATTTTCGCATTTATATACCTAGTAGTAAGATTGTTTCGATCCTAAAAGTAGTATGATGTTAGAATTAGACTATGAACTTCCTCAAGAATTGGGCTATGAAATGCAAAAAAGAATTTTCAAATCCGACCAGTATTTCAAGAAATTATCTGTAAAAACAAAAAAAAAACTAAATAAATCTATTAGTATGCTTTCAATTACTATGTTTTATGTAATTGTTATCGTAACCATTCAAGCGACAACAAAGCAAATGTTAGTTGCCTTTAAAAACTATATTGCTACGTTTAATACTTCAATTAGGATTAAACTTTAATTTCTGTTTACATTCTCTTTTGTACTCCTATCATTAACGATGGAGTTTCTCACAATAAAAATCCCATAAGCTTCACTAAGACGCTTACCCTTAGTGTAAATATTTACTAGCGACATGTGTTTGCTGTGATTTTGTTGGATTAAACGATTCGATATATCAACTGTTTTAGGATTTTGTTTAAGATTGTATAAAACTTTAATACAGTTTTATAAAGTTACTAGCGATTCACCCTCGTTCCGCTCGGGTTCGTCCCTACGTTTTAACATTAATATAGATTTCTCAGAGATGAGATATATTCCCACAGTAAAAAGTATCCTATATGTTGACCCGGATAACCAGCTATCATCATACCAAATTTCATCAAAATCGGTTCAGTGGTTTTCACGTTATGCTTTCTCAGACAGACAGACGGACACAGTTTATTCTGGAAAACTTTGACAATATTCTAGAACTAAGTGATGTAAAACTTCGGTTAGTTTTGTATTAAGATGAAAATGTGCTTAAGTATTAAACATAAGAATGTTGTTTTGACAAAGACATTATTTTATTGGCCAAAGAGTTATTTAGTGTTATTTAGTTAATATGTTATTTTGATTGAGATAGGTATTGTACGGAAAATAAATCTTAAGTAATTTTAAGAAGACACTGATCTAGTTATGAAACTTTATAAACGTATTTTCATAAAATAGCAAGTTATTATTTGTAAATTTTACCTGATTATTCAAAAAGAAGGATGTGTTTTGAGTGTATGTTCATATTTCTGTTTCATAAGCATGTTGAATAGCATAAAAAGCTTGTTGAATTATATAACGTTATCTGGAATGTTCTTGTTTTCGTCTTCATTGTAGGGTTAGGTATAGGTATGATATAGGTATATGTAAATGTGGTATCTGCTAAGAGAAGAATAAAAGTAAAGTCAATTTTAAGTTGGTTAAATTATAAGTACATATTATAATTTATTACATTATACTCTTAAACTTATAAAGCTCTACTTTAAAATCATTTAATAGTAATTATTCCTGTCTTAGAGGTGGAGAAATTTTTGAATTTTACTTATATTACACAAAAAATAATAAACCCCTCCTATTTGAATTCAGTCAAAATACCAATATTATTTAACGTTAACGGTTTTTTTTTTAATTTCTGTACAATATTGTTTGTTTTTATGTATTATATTGTAAGTAATAAGTTCTTATACATCTCAAAACACATGCAAGCAAGTAATAAAAATTATAGGCATATTTAATAAAACATATAAGAGGCACATCGATTCGAAAACAAACAATATTTATTGCTCATAAAGAATCCCTTACAAAACGCGTATTATCCTCAACTACGCCATCTGCCGAAACTCTACTTGTATGAACTATTGGGAAATACAAAATCAAGCGATTTTAGACTTTAACTAAGTAATTTTAAGGATGTTTTTTTTATACTTTATTCAGTAAATATCTGTAAGAAATGTATGTAAAGTCAAACTGGTGAGCTTCCTCGCGGGTGGCCCTAGCCAGATGTGATGTCACCTTTTGGAGCTCTAAAATGTTTTAGTTCTACTCTCAAGTTATTAAGAAAATGTAAGTTAATTAATTATTTATATGATAATATGTTATCTATATTATGATAATTAAAAATTGAACGATATATTTTGATATTCTGAAATGAATATTTAAAAAAAAAAAGATTAATTTTAGTTTATTACTTATATATCTTTAGAGGCTATTGCTATTCGTCAGATAATCGGATGAATAAAAAATATATTATTCTTCGTATGTGTAAAAAAATGATCTTAAAATGCAGGAATATATAGAATGCAAAGAAAAAAAAAATAACCTTAACCTATTGAGCTGAGCCGAGCTGTTTATTCTACTTATATATTTATTACTCTATTCGTCCTTCCGTGTAATTTATATATTTTATGTTATTCGTCCTATTAAAGAACGAATAGACACTCTTACTTTAAATATTACCTCCAGAATATTTAAAAAGGGTAATGAACATAAAGTCATACATAATATTTATAATCATTGTTAGAATATAATGAATACATATGATTAACAAATGCAAATGAAAATAACATCATAAAAATTTAACTAAACGCACCTAATATGTTAAAGACGACACGTTTGGCTCAGTTTGAAATAAACCTACTTGCTGCGCCAGCGGTTGCGGGTTCGAGTCCCGCTGGGGGCATTCATTTGTGTGATGAGCACGAATATCTGTACTCCAGTCATGGGTGTATATATTTATAATATGTATGTATTTAAAGTTATATATGTGTAGTGTATCAACTATCTGGTATCCATAATACAAGCCTCGTAGCTTACCATGGAACTAGATAATGTTTGGTGATATGTGTTAATGTCCCAACATATTTATTTATTTAAAGAAATTCTAAATCTAATATAAAAGATGATATCGATTATATCGGAGCGCCATTTTATCGTCTCTATACAAAGGAATTGATGTCGCTATAATCTGATTCATTAAACACTTGCATAGGACAAGTGCTGTAATAGGATTAGTTGTTTTGAAGCGATTATACTTTGAAGGGAGATTGACAATTTTGCTGCTAATTTTTTACATGAAATTTTATCATACATTTTATCATATACCTACGAGTACGAAGGACAATATTCTAAATTCGCTATTGATAATAGAAAACTAATAAATATATAAACATTTTATGTTTAATAAGTATTAATCAAAATTATATACTTATTATTGTAAATTAAATAATGCAAAAGTATGGAAAATATATGAAATTGAAATTTTCTTCCATTATTTTAAGCACTACAACGTTGAAAGTTAAAAAAACTTAAAAAAAAGACAACTTCCAGGCACTGAAAAGTAAAAAATAACTAAACAGGGGTTTTCATTTAGAATAGATACCTAATCAGATATTTTCGAAGACGGAGTGCTTTGATTTATATTGGCTGGCACCGACTTCGCAAATATCTGATTAGGTATCATAGTATATCATAGTATATTAGTATGGTCTCCATACTAATTAACTATATTTATAATTAAACTAATTATGTCTTCAATTTAGTTCGAATAATTTACTGTTAAAATTAATAACCTTTGAATTACTTCCGACGCTTCACAGTAACGCACCAAACAATCGAACATACATATACATATTTGGTTGGCCATCCAATTTATTGGGCGCAGATTTATTTGGTCCAATAAGTAAGTCCAAATAAGTTAGGTATAGAAAGAAGTTATACTTATTTTGTAATGGGTAGGTGCGTATCGTATAAATTCGCAATACCTTCTTTATTGTTTAATGCACTTACAGAAAAAAAAAACAACTAACTTAGTTTACAAAGGTGGACTTATTGTATTTTAAATTTAATTAAAATATTATTAAAAGATTTAAATTTAATTAATACTAGCGGCTCACCCTCGCTTCGCTCGTGGTCGCCTCTAGACAATCAAAAACAAATCTATAACACATAACAGTTTTTGTGTACTAAGCTGTATAAGTTACTATAGTTTTTTAACTGTTCAACGGGAACTCTTTAATTTTCCGGGATGAAAAGTATCTAAGATGTTGACCGGGGATATAAAGTACCACCATACAAAATTTTATTTAAATCGGTTCAACAGTTTTGGTGATTAGCCCGTACAAACAGACAGAAAAACAAAAAAATTAAAAGAAATTTGGATTTGTTCTATTTCTCTTCTTATGTCCCCCTGACTCGGTTTCTGGCATTTTTTTCTTTGTACAGACATTCGACCTCTACAGTTTTATTATATATATAATAATTAAATATTTGTATTGTATTTGTATTTTAAATAATTTAATATTTGTATTCTAAATTATTTTGGAAGTCTAGATAAAATTATCTAACATCGGTAGCTCTACCTTGACTTAGGACACTACCAGATGGTTATTATTAAACCATATTTATAGCTTTTATAGATAGATAATCTCGAATCATTTTATAACATCACGCCCTAACCATTTAAGTGTAAGCAGGGGTGAATGCATATTTTGATGTCACCACAACTCATAAATTATAGTATTAGGAGATATTAGAATTTGTCATTCAATATTGCTTTATTGCAATCGACATGTGGGTAAACAATTAATTTATACGGCTATGAATATGTTTAAATATTATAGATAATAACTCGAATTATTTTAAAGACCTATCGATTTTATAATAACGTTTACTATAGATTTCTCAGAGATGAGATATTTTCCCGCAGTAAAAAGTATTCTATATGTTGACCCGGATAACCAGCTATTATTATACCAAATTTCATCAAAATCTATCCAGTGGTTTTCTCGTGATGCGGTCACAGACAGACAGAGAGACAAAAAGTCTAAAAACTATAGATTCGGCCTCTGTTTCGATAGTAATATCAATTTCAATAAGATTTTCCAAAAAATATTTAATGTACAGATTCGACTCAGCTTGAATTCTATTATACTACAGATAAAAAATACATACGTATGTACGTACTAGGTATGTTTAAAGCCCACGTACATTTACATACATACGTTTTGTTGCAGGATAGAAAAAAAAATAGTGACTTCTCATTTCTACGTTTTATAAATTTACCTAGATTTTAGTTCAACTGGAACCCTTTAAAGACATTATTAAGTAAATTTAATTGAATTGAATTAGATTTTTGCCTTAACCAGTGGATCGGTCTATGTAGGTAAGTGGTATAAGCATCGTGGTCAAGCGACCACGGTGCAAGATTAACAATCATAGGTGTATCCGAGTTCAAATCTCGATCGGATACAAAGTTTTTCGCGGTCGAATGCGCAAGCGATCCCGATGCCCTGTCTTTCGCATTAGGGATCACCGTGGTGGTTTTAGTGGGTAGTCTGTCGCGCTTCTCGCGGCAGGAGTCCCACATACCCCGCGCGCCCCCCGCGCTCGGGCACCCGTAAAGGGGTTTCCCCATGAATAAAAAATAATGTATAAAAGTGATATTCACCCCGTTTAATAGCAAGAAGCTATCGATTGATAAATTATCATACGTATATTAATAGAAATCGTTAGCAACCTTAAACTGATTTTCTCATAAAAATATTAAGTTGATAACGAATTTTAGCTTTGACATCAAAGTAACCCAATAGCTCAGGTGAACTGAACAAACATTTATGGTCAAACAAAGATTTGCTCGGCAGGAACCGACCTCTTTCATAGTTTTCAGGTTAACCCGATATAAACTTCATTGCTAAGATTAAAACTTTTTAAAAATAGTAAAATAATAAATAAGTATTCTTATAGTTATTAGAATTTATTATTTGAATTAGAATTTATATTGAACTAGTGACTCACCCTCACTTCGCTCGGGTTCGTCCCTAGGTACGTTTTTACGGTTAAAGTATGGTATAGATAGAGTATATAATATATATGTTTCTATATATATACATAAGTATGATGAGTTGTTATGGATAGTATTACAATGTGTTTTCCCGTGGGAATGTGATAAATTTCCAATTTTTTGCGCAATTTTCTTATTTATTTTTCTACAAAGTATTAAAGAACTTTAAAAAAGAGATGAATGGAATCGGTAAAGTCGTTCCCAAGTTATGGCGTGACCAAGGGAAATAAGGATTCATTTTTATATATCTATTGTTTTTATTCATCAGTATAACTAAATATACTTATTATTTATTAAGTTTACCTATTAAATCGGTAAAGACGTGGTAAATTTTGCATGGGAAACTAATATTTGGGAGTAAAATTTTAAAAGAAATAGCCGGATATGGTTTTCGATTAGATGATCATTTCATAAATTTAGTGTGATTTATAATAGGGATATAAATTAATGGTCAATGACTTAACAATTTATTATGGCCAGCGTGGGAAAAATTACAATCGAGTAAATATAAAAATACTAATCGACAATCGTACTTAGGTTCATGTACCTATATGGAAATAGAAATACCAAATACACAATTCAAATACAAAATATATTTTTTAATTTAACTACCAGTTCGGAAAGAAGCCCCAGACCTGAGAAGAATTGGTGAAAAAACTCAGCGGGACTAATATTATTTCGTTATATTTTTTATTAAGTTAAATTATAATTTACAATAATTTCTATAAAGTTGAAGTAGCCTGGAGGCGATCACTTCATTCCCAAGGCGATCCCAATATATTACAAGTACCCATACTTAATTAATTATTTTTACGTGGAAACTCTTTTGAAATCGTACCTATTCCTAGGATGCCTTTGCACAATATTTGCCATTACATGTATTGATAAAAGTTTCTTTTATGATTTTGGTGAATGAAATCTCTCATAAAAATGTCTATTTGTTATAACTTCATTCGTTAAATGCTCGATCTTTATAGGTGTTTACCTGTATTAAATTCTATTGAATAAGCATAAATTAACTTTAACTAATAAATAGTATATACTTTATAGACATTATTAATTAAGACCCAAATGTGTACCGAGCGTGTAGGAATCTAGTATACCTACAGATACTTATTACTTACCTAATACTATAATATTAGGTATTTCATCTGTAATGCTATATAAATAATAATGAACAAATTTCTGCTTCTTTTTTCTTCTTTTAGCGACAGGACATTTAAAAACCAATAACATATTCAATAATATAAGGCAGTGGTAGCCCAGTGGTAACGCGCTCGCTTGGGTAACCGAGTGAAGCGGGTTCAAATCTCGGGTCTCGCACCTCTGATATTTTCATGTGCGAATCATTTTCAACATGGTTACCACTTGTTTTACGATGAAGGAAAACACCGTGAGGAAACCTGCATGTCTGAGATAACCTAACAAATTTCCGAAAGATATGTGAAGTCCGCCAACCCGCACTTGGCCAGCGTGGTGGACTATAGCCTGATCCCCCTCGTATTGGAGGTAGGCCTGTGCCCAGCAGTGGGACGTCAAAAAGGGCTGAATACATTATTCAATAATATAACAACTAACAATTTACATATCCAAAGAATCAAAATATGTTTTAAATAAAATTATTATAAAATTTCTAGGTACTTAAAATGGGTTCGACAAAACAATGGTACTCACAAAAATAATATACAGACTTCGAAACTTTAAATGGCATGAAATCAAATAAAAAACGGCGATATACAAATAATTGCGTTAACTCGCGGCACTTGTGTTAAACAATGGGTTTATTGGCGCCAAAATCAGGGTGCATACGCACTTGACCATCTGTGAATGTGGAATACGATTCGATTATTTTTAATTTTTATTCTTTTATACGTATGCAAAGGTTTTATGAGTTATGCCAAGTTTTATGCGGGTTTTTATAAGAGTCTGATTATGTATTTAACGTACATATTGATCAATTTTAAGTACATAGGTACCATTTATGAAGCTAGGTAGTATTTATTTCTATTTAAAATAAAGATTACGAAAATAATAAAGATTTCATATCGACTGATATAAATTACTTAAAATGATATTAAATTTAACTGTCTAAGTTGTATATACTTATTAAGTTTTAGTATTTAATTTAATATTTGGTTTATATTTCGAAATTACAACAATCTATGTAAACTTTATAGTCAATCCAAATTCCCAATAATTTATCTGGTAGTCGTAGCGGTCAAACATTAATACATTTTATAGCCGGCCGTTATTGCCGATTTGTAGTGCCCATTCGAGAGTTATCGAGGGTGGAAAGGATTATGCCATTACAATAAAGGGTGGTTAGGTTTAATCACCACTGCTGGGGCTTTGTTCTGAATAGTTAAGTTTGGCACAATCGATTATTGCAACCGAGTTTTCCGTCCCTTTGCCACGTAAGTAGGTATTGAAAAGGAATCTAGAAGTCACGTTTCTATATAATATATTATATATTACAGTATTATCGATCTTAACAGTAAAATATAAGTGATTAGGTGTAGGTATAATTTAAAGATATTATTTACTGCAATATATAAGGATAAAATAAATTCTACAGAATGTTTAGTTTTTTCTAACAATTCTTTGGTTTCTGTCCTTACTTTATTGCGTATAAGACATATTAAATTTTTACTTGGCTGTATTTTCTTAAAAAAGTTTTCTTTTCTATAATGTCTGTGTCGCCATCTTGTATTGCAGTTTGTAATTATAACGACGATACTATCATAATATGCATATTGCACACATAGTGTAACTACACTTGACTGAGTACATACACAAGCTTATGCTTATTATGGTAAATATAACAACGTATCCGTGTTTTTTTGTCATTTTTAGAATTAATAAATTTCAATACATATTTTTTGGTAATGTTTTTGTTATTGTAAGTATTTACAAACTAAAATATATTGGCGGTGAGCAGTCAGCAGTATCATTACCAGCAACTTGCTTTGGCTGATAAACTCATGTGTATTTAATACTTACAAAAGTAGGTATAGATTAAGGAATTCACAGGTAATACAGTTTTAAATGTCAGTGTTCAATGTCCCTGGTTAGTAAGTAGTTCTATAAAAGTTTCAAAAGTAGTCTTTAGTGAAACTGATCACCTATTCTAATATCATAATATTATCGGAAACAGTGATCATGTTATGTCGAAACAGGGCATGATGTATATTTTATATAATTTATTTTCTTTCTATAATTTGTGTTTAATTGAATACAAAATAATAAAGCTTCTTTACTACTACTTGCTATAATGCATTCACAACCAATACGAACATATAAAAGCTGTTCGACGAAATATTTTACGCAATCAAAGATGATGAAAATTTATTTAAATCCTCTAAAGCATCTGTATGTGAATCGCTGGCATTCAAAAGCCGTCGAAAAAGAAAGCGAGATTTAGGGTAAGAGGTTAGAGCCTATCATCTTATATTAAGCATTTTGTAATAGATCTTACCTATTCGACTCATTGTTAAACTCAACAAGAAAAACACATTAAGCATACCAAAAAAATCTTTCTGGCTTTTGATCTAATTTATAATATTTTTAAAGAAATTTCTTAAAAGGAGGGCGCTACAAATATAATCTATTTACATTCACAAGATTGTAATTTCGTCAATTTTGGTCGTCTTATTACTTTAGCCCACAATTTCTTCAGTTTTTATCGCTTAGAAACAAATGATATTCATTATTAATTAAATTTTAAATAAAATGAAAAAAATCTATCCACGCTATAGGAGCTTGACAATCTGTTGAGGATCATAGTGATCGTGACATCTAGCGGGAGAAAAAGGCAAAATTCTTCCCCATTGTTAGACGATTGAAATTGACAGTAGATAGTTTGTCAACCATGGTTGTTATCAGTTGTCAACTGACGACGGTGACGAGTGACGTTTGAAAATTAATAATCAAATATGACATCTAATGATCTAAGCACGTAATCTTAATCAAATTAATTTTCAATTTTCATGCTTACATCGTTTTCTTATCATAAAAAAATGACTAAATAATTATTTTCAATTTTAATAAGTGATCATCAACATGTGGCAGTTAATGCATATGCAGTCTTGTCAGCTTCTGCGACAACGGTTTGTTTTCTTTAACAATAATGTGATTACAAACATTTATTTTGAAGCTATTATCCAAAGAATTGAATTGAAGATTATTTGTGATCATCAGGCTAATATTATAAAAATTTTTCTTTCAGGTTGGTTTCCCTTAAAAGTAATGGTCACTTGGCAAATATTATAAAAAACAAACCATCAGAGGCAGTCAAAAGGTATTTTACAAATGCTAAAACTGCGGCAGAAAAGGATGTGAAATCTAGTATTGTACTTTTAATTAGTCCCTGGAAACTGTGCACAGGTGTTAGTTTAGGGTTAACTGCACGACTATTATATAATAATGGCTTTGTATATTGTAAAGCCCTTCCATCTAGAATTATACAGCGTAGGCCAAATATCCATGAAGACAGTGCTAAGTTTGACTGGAAAAGATTTTGGGAATACCTTCTCCCTCATAAATGGCTATTAGCAGCAGCTGTGGCAGTGAGTTCTTTCATCTATTTAATATATATAATGGAAGATATAATAACACTTGATGTTGGTTCATTATATAATAATAACTATTGGTACAAGTATATTAAAACTGCATATTTCCATTTATTATAAGTGTGTAAGAAATTAATATTAAATTTGTTTGTACTTTATTTTCATCAGACTTTATAAGGAAACTTTAATTCCAATAAATCAAATATACAAATACTTACAGTCTGCACTAGCTGTTGCCTTCCTTAATGTCTACATTCCTGCAATGTTGGGAGTCATAGTAAACATATTAGCAAGTATGAGGACAAATCCTACAGTTGATTTCATGGAAGAGATAAAAATGCCTGCTTTGAAAATGATCTCATTGTATATTGGGCAAGTAAGTTGTTTTTCTGATAATTAAATTAAATGTTATTACAGATAAATAAAATTGAAGTGTCTGTTTGTAATGTCAAAATAACAGCTTTTTACTAATACATATGAAAGTATATACATACAATACTTATAATATACAAAATAAAAAAAAATGTCTGTCTGTTTGTTTCGGCTAATCTCTGAAACTGCTGGACTAATTTTGGCCGGACTCTCACTGGTGGATAGCTGATGCTATAAGCAGTAGCTTAGGTTACTTTTATTTTAGAAAAAATTCTGTTTAAAAAAATAAAAACTAGGGATACACCCGAGTGAAGCAAGGTAAAGTCGCTAGTATTCAATATACTATAATATATTACATGGTTATATTTATTATGACTCTTATTAAAAATATGTTTTTTATTCTATGTATTTTTCAATCCATGAGCAATAAAGAAAATGTGTGACATCATAAAAATTAAAGAATAAGTTTTTGATTTATTTACTACCAATGTAATGATGTAGTTAGTTGTTTCTTATGTTGATTTTTCATGTAATTTTTTTTCCAGGCAATATTCACATTCTTTTATATTCATTTATTAGCCCAAGTAGGTGAAAGAGTAGCGGCACAGATGAAACAAGACTTGTTTGTGTCTATACTTCAACAAGACATGGCATTCTTTGACCAGGAGAGAACTGGAGAACTTGTCAATAGGTAAATGAAACTCATACATATATATTTATTTACATAGTAAACAATGACAAACTTAAGTTTTAACAATTTATCAGTGTGTCAGTTTATTGTTTTTCATGTATAGTAATAGTTGTGGATCATAACACTGCCGTCATAAGAAAGAAGGCCGTAACTAACAATTTGGTTAAAATTGACTTATTTGCAGATTCGGAAACAGCAAAAAAAATGCTACTTGATAGTCTTACTCATAAAGCTCTAAGTCTTATGAATCCAGATATACCATAAGCATTTTAATTGTAACTACGTCAAAACTAGTAGTAATTTTGACGTAGTAGCAAGATAAAACTTCAAATATCTCGAAATCAACTTTGACGAAGTTACGGCCTTCTTTCTTATGACGGCAGAACAGGCCATGCTATCTTAAATAAAATTAAAAATACATCATAGTAGCCCCTTAATTTCATGGACTTTGACATACCTACTAAGAGATTACCCATTATATTTTAAAAGTACGATGTTAGATCTATTGGTTTACACATACAATAACTATGCAATATAAATGAGTATTTTACAAGATGACATTACATTTTTGTATTTGATATAGATTTTATGGAGTAGAAAATTATTACAATAATAAAGATACTTCATATATATAAATTCATACTTGTGTGTATATATATATTTAACTCATTACTTATAATTATTTCTAAATTTCAGGATAACAGTAGACGTGCAAGATTTTAAAAGTTCCTTTAAACAAACAATTTCTGGTGGCTTAAGAGCAATTACTCAAGTAAGTTCCATTGAGGAATTTTATTAGAATTTTACCTTTAGAAATGTAAAAAAAAATTAAAATGTGTTAATCTGCCTGTTTCATGTGGCTTAGTTAATAAGCTATATTTTCAATTTGCTTTTTATTTCTGAATCTGATGATTATGGTTAAAAAAAAAAAAACGAGTGACTTGCCCTTGCTTAACTCTGTAAAGTTTCTGTGCTTGAATGGTTTAGGAATGCATGAAAGACAAACATCCAAAGAGAAAATCTTCTTTTTTTTGCAACATTTGCAACCATATACAGAATAACCCACCAGAGTTTCATCATAATCAGATTAATGGTTTAGAAACGCATCGAGGACAGACATACGAACATTCATTTTTATATATAAGTAAAAGTATTTAAAATCAATTAATTAATTCAATTAATTTACTTTTTAAACTACTTTTTCACGCAGGGCAGGTTTTACACAATTGCTTGAAAGAGATCAATAGGTGATAGGAGCATCCTTTGCACATTCTGGTTAGCTTTGAAGATCTTACTTGTTGTGTACATGGTGTAGCTTTCTTCTTGCTTTAAATTATTGGGTTATTTATGTATTTAATTATCTTATCTAAGTATTTTAGTTGTTAGATATACTGTTAGTTATACTTTATTATTGAAAACAAATTCGCAAGCAAGTTTATGACTTCAATGTTTTATTTAACATATTCTATTGTAATATTGTTAATTTTTAAATAATTTAGATTGATTTATATGTAGATATATGATATTTGCCTATAAAATAAAAATTAAAAGCTTTAACGCAATATTAGTACATGTGATATCAAATATAACTTTTTAACATATAATCTAACCCAAATACAAAATCGCCTTAAGGTGCACTCATTTATGTTTCACAAAAGATTTTTTTGTGAAATTTAAATATAACTACTACTACTATTATTGTGGTCTTTTTTTAATGAACAGGTTCATTAAAAAAAATTATCGATCAAAAAAGTACTAAATACACAATCCCAGGCAAAAATTCTCTTAAAACTGTCACCAATTGTGTTTAGGTAATTATTCTAGTTGAAATAAATATACAACAATGTAAATTGAACCTTAAATGAAATGCTTAAAATCGATTTTACAAAAACAAGTTATATTAAAAGCGCGCTCAATTGTTTAAATGAGCGCTCATTTGACGAAGACATTTTTTGTCGCTGATTGTGTCTAGTAATTTTTTGATCGATAATGACATTGCATAATATACACAAAAAGCACCTTCAGTCTTTTTTAAAGTTGGTAAAAAATGTAATAGATGTAATTCAAATTTCAGGTGGTAGGATCCGCAGTGAGCCTACTAGTGATATCCCCTCATCTAACGGGCCTGACTATGCTGTGTGTGCCGTCAGTTGTTATTGGTGGCACATTTATTGGCTCTCTACTAAGAAAATTGTCTCGAGATGCGCAAGCGCAGGTAATTTTTTATTATAACGGTTAGTATGGAATGATAGACTATATATACTATATACAATATACATATATACATAGGTATGATGAGTTATTGTGGGTTATATTATAATGTATTTTCCCGTGGGAATGAGATAATCTCCCGCGGTAAAGTAGCCTATGTTACTTCCCGGCCCTTCAACTATCTCCACACAGACAAAAAACAGGCCAATCCGTCACTCTGTTTCGACGGGAAAGAAGGACTAACAAACAAGTACTCTTTCACATTTGTAATATTAGTTTGGGAGTATGGATGTATTTGAAAACTACATATCTATGTATTAGACGACACGTTTGGCTCAGTTTGTAGTGACCCTACTTGCTGTGCCAGCGGTCATGGGTTCGAGTCCCACTGGGGGGCATTCATTTGTGTGATGAGCATAAATGTTTGTAATCCAGTCATGGGTGTTCATATTTAAAATTATATATGTGTAGTGTATTAAGTATCTGGTATCCATAACACAAACCTTGTAGCTTACTATGGAACTAAATGGTGCTGTGTGTTAAAGTCGCAACATATTTATTTATGTTATTATTATTTGTTTCTAGATAGAAAAAGCGACGTTAGTAGCAGAAGAAGCTATATCTAACATGAGAACGGTACGAGCGTTTGCTAGCGAAGAGAATGAAGCAAAATTATTCGCAGAAGAGTGCAATATTGCTGCCGAACTTAATATGGAGTTGGGTCTTGGTGTTGGCTTGTTTCAGGCTGGGACTAATTTGTTTTTAAATGGGTGAGTCTGTTTGTTCATAAATTATATATTTATATGTATTATGTATTATATTGCTCCATTGGCATAGAATATATTAAAAAAATGCTAGTGTTTTTTATTAGAAGTACATAATATTATATTTTTTACATTTGTTTAATGAGTGTATAGGTTAATTATATAAATATTGTAAAATGTCACACAATGTATATATTTTTTAATAATAACAATAATTTAGCTTTAACGGCCCTTTGCTGGGCAAGGGCCTTCCTTCAGTACGAGGAGGGTCCATCAATTATCCACTTACACATGCTTGTTTCCTTAAGATGTTTGAATTTTTAGTTAACAAAAACGAACCTGTAATATCGCAAAATAGAATTAAAATAATTTATTTCTAAGGCTATTAGATAGATAGATATTAAGATAATATATTAGGCTATTCCCATATATTAAATACAATTATATTTATAAACTGCTTTATCCATAAAAATTTAACTCAATTTCCCATAAATTCCTCAGTATGGTACTAGCGACGATGTTCCTAGGGGGGCACTTCATGTCAACGGGGCAGATGTCGGCCGGTGACGTCATGGCGTTCCTGGTCAATGCCCAAACTGTGCAGAGATCTGTGGCGCAGATATCTCTATTATTTGGCTCCGTGGTGAAGGGGCTCAGTGCTGGTGGGAGAGTGTTTGAGGTGAATATGACCTTTATGTACATATCAATAGAGTTTATTTTCGTTGTGACACTTGAATTGGGAAGTTATTGGTCAATGCCCAAACTGTGCAGAGATCTGTAGCACAGATATCTCTATTATTTAGCTCCGTGGTGAAGGGGTAGAGTGTTTGAGGTGAATATGATCTTTAATTATATGATGATAGAGTTTATTTTCGTTGTGACACTTGAATTGTGAAGTTCCTGGTCCATGCCTGAACTGTTGAACTTGTTCAACTTTAGGTGAATATGGACTTTATTTGTATGTCGGTAGAGTTTATTTTTAGTTGAGAGACAAAGTGTATATAAGGTATCCTTAAGGAAAATAATGTAAACAAATAAAATTGGTCGGCGTGAGACACTTTGAACTGCCTTGGTGTTGTAGTAACTAGTATGTATGGCTGCAAATCCTAGGTTCGAATCCCGAGGTGGGCCACTTGTAGTTATTTGATTTTCTTTTAAGAAACTTTCAGCTCGAAATTGAGAAGTTGGCGGTGTTTCGCCTCTCCAAGAGTATTAAATTATTGTCACACTGGTGGATGAGAGTGAAAGTGATAGAGAGTAAGCTTTAATAGAGTTAAGCAGAGGAGTGTCCAATAAAAAAACATACTTATTAAAAATAGATTAATTATTATTTTACTCTAAATATATGCTGTATGAACGTTGTGTATGTGTTCTATAATATTATCTCGACTCCTACAGTGAGAGTGTGTCTCTGTTGATAGTTTTTTAATTATTTTTTGTATAGAATTGTGTGTTGTTAAATAAATAAAGATAAAACTCGTTTGAATTTAAGTTCTAATAAAAACTATATATTATGGAAACACAAGAAGTAATTAAACTTATACATTTTTAAAATGTCTTGCAGTACATAAATAAGAAGCCCCAGATGGATACTTCAGGTACAAAAACTATCAAGTATCACGAGTTCCACGGCGACATCGAATTCAAAGATGTCACATTCGCTTATCCCACGAGACCAGAAGCTGTGAGTCATTCAGATTTATCATTTTATAAATTTACTAGCAACTCACCCTCGCTCCGCTCGGGTTCGTCCTTAGTTACATTTTAACGTTTAGCTCAGAGATTAGATATTTTCCCGCAGTAAAGAGTATCCTATATGTTACCCGGATAACCAACTATCATGATATCAAATTTCATCAAAATCTGTCCAATGGTTTTCCCGTGATACGGTAACAGATAGACAGACAGACAAAAATTCTAAAAACTATAGATTTGGCTTCTGTATCGATAATAAAGTCTATTTCAATAAGATTTTCCAAAAAATATTTAATGTACAGATTCGGCTTAGTTATAATTTTATTATATGTATAGTTTTCTATAGATAGTTCTTTACTAATGAAAAGTATTATTTTTAACACGATTTCTATAGCTATACTATAAGATTAAATAAAACAATTTATTATTGAAGCTACTGTAAAGTTATTAAAAAGAAAAAACAAACATCGAAATCCCAAAAAGGTCCATTTTTTTAAACCAAAGTATAATTTTATTGATTATTGCAAATGTATTGCACATTAATAGATGGCTTATTTACATTATATGAGTTATTAAGCACGGTCAATAATGATTGAAGACACTGAAAGGTTTATTAAAATTTAATTTGAATTTCGCTATATATTTTCATATTTTATTTATTAGTATTAATCTATTGGAAAATAAGGCCTCGCACCTTTGATATTTTCATGTGCGAATAATTCCAACGTGATTACCACTTGTCTTACGGTGAAGGAAAACATTGTGAGAAAACTTGCATGTCTGAGAGAACCTAGCAAGTTCAAAGTGCAAGCAACCAGTACGTGGCCAGCGTGGTGGACTATGGCCTGATCCCCCTCGTGCTGAAGGGAGGCCCGTGTCCAGCAGTGGGACGTTAAAAAGGGCTGAATACAATGTAAATGTGAAGCTCTGTCTGTTTGTTTGTTACTTTTTCACGCTTAATAATATAAGTGAAGAAACTTGACAAAGAAAGCTTTAAAGCTTTCTTTAATAATTAATTATTTTTAATATTTTCAGATAGTTCTAAAGAATTTCAATTTGAAGATACCTGCGGGGAAGACCGTAGCCATAGTGGGTACATCTGGTAATGGCAAATCTACCATCGCTGTTCTATTAGAAAGGTATCTAATTTAGTTAACCGATTTCAAATAAAGAAGTGGTTCTTAATAGAATATATTTTTTTAGGGTTCCGTAGCCTAATGATGAAGCCACAATAATTATATAATAAATCCATTGTATAATACTTTATTAGATTTACGTGAATCTTATCTTTTCGGATATTTTCGCGGATTTATTTAGATTTTTGGATACCGACGTTTCGAATGACTCTCTCGTGACCATGATTGCTGTGAAGCGTTCGAAACGTCTGGAACCAAAAATCAAAAAAGTTCCGTCACAGTAATTTGGCAAGTGAAAGTGAGATAAATAACATACCTATGAAAAATCTTTAAAAAAAGGACGTTTCTTAACGATTTTTTTAACGTCGTCGTGATTCTTAAACGTAACTATAAATATAATGTACTAAATAAGTCTTTGTCCTAGGGGAAAGATTTTTCGAAGTCATTTGGATTTGAATGAAATTTGGGATAGGGATATCTTATACCCTTTTTTTTAATGTTGGGAAATTCACTTACGCCCACTAAAACTCAACGAAACCTTCCCGTCTTAATGGGGCGTCGCAGGATCGGCAACTATGACGACGGCAGGTCTGTCAAAGCAGACCACAACAGCCATGAGTTGCTCCACAGTCCACTCTGCTATCAGAGGAGTACCAGGAACAACCCGCATGCATGGTAATGCGGGTTGCTCCTGGTTGCGCCACCCACCGAGGCGGGCCACTTCCCTGTGCATTTCTTGGCTTCGCGCCCGGCTGAACTGCCGGACGTGAACAATAATGAGTACCACGACAAGGTGAACGCACGTTGGGGAAGAATATCTTAACACGAATTTGTATCATACTTAAATGTATGATCGTGATTGTACGAATTAAGTGCGCACATTGAATATCTCCGTCAAATAGGTAGTTCCATGCATTTTTAATTTTCAACGCACGAAAGTGTTTTAAAATCCCAATAAGTTCGGATTGCTTTCTGACGTTGGAACTATATGCACGTATACGTACGACTAACTCGCACCCAGTTTGCGCGCCCCCATAGTACTTGAAAGATCGAGGTTATTCGTGCGTGTTCGTACATTTTCGCACGAGTAAAATTCGGTCGAAAACGGATCCAAAGTGCGCGCGGCCTTGTACTCTAAATTAACCCATACACAGAAGCGAGCGGAGTCACAGGCGAAAACTAGTTATTTATATAAACATTACAAATAAACATTCGTCGTGGACGGTTTTGAAGTTATACTTCTTTTGGTGCGTTATGAAAAAAAATATGAAAGAGGATTTTTTATATTCTAGATATTTATTTATAACTAGCTACTTGCCCACGCTCCGCTCGGGTTCGTCCCTATTTTTAACGTTTAGTATAGATTTCTCAGTTGAGTTGAGATTTTTTTTAATTTTATTAAAATATGTCCAGTGCTTTTCTCGTGATGCGGTCACAGACAGACAGACAAACAAAAATTCAAAAAACTATAGCTTCGGCCTCTGTATCGATAATAATGACTATTTCAATAAGGTTTTCCAAAAAAATATTTAATATATAGATTCGACTCAGAATTTTATTATATGTATAGATTAAACTATTAATTACAGATTCTACGACGTAAATGCAGGCTCAGTTACCATAGATAATATAGATATCCGCGATCTCGACTGTCGTTGGCTTCGAGGCAGAGCGATAGGGATTATAAGTCAAGAACCGGTGCTATTTGCAACTACTGTGAAGGAGAATATAAGATATGGAAGACCAGATGCTTCGGATGCTGAGGTGAGACCTTTTAGATTAGATTTTTGTATGATTTAGTTGAGATTTTTTTTTATAAAAAATATGTTTTCCGATAAAAAAAAAAAATATCTTTTCGGTTTTTTCGCAGATTTGTTTTGATTATTGGTTCTCGAAGTTTCGAATGCTTAAATTTACACATTTTACATAAGATGTTTAATATCCCCCGCTCCCTACGTCAGCCCTCCCCCCTACCCCTTTCCTCTTTCCCCTCTTCTCAGCCTGCTTACGTAATACTTGAACGGTCTCTAAGCCGCTAGTATTAAATAGTAAGATTGTTCTAACTTACAGTGAGAGTTATATCATTATTTCCCCCATACCAGGTATACCAAGCAGCAAAAACAGCGAATGCCGACGACTTCATCCGCAACTTTCCAGACGGATACAACACGATGGTGGGGGAGAGGGGCATGTCCCTCAGCGGAGGACAGAAGCAGAGGATAGCCATCGCGAGGGCCGTCCTCAAAAATCCTCCTGTCATGATATTGGATGAAGCCACCAGGTATATTATATTTATTTCTATTTGTAACACGTCTCATTGCTTATTTGTCCAAACGATTTTCCGAAAGAATTTTTAGTACAGAATTATTGACGTCTATATGTCAATTTTATTGATATAAAATATAGATTTTACTTTAACAAAGCCGAAAAATGTATTTTATCTATATATGTGTGAATATAAAACTTAGAATAAAATCTTTTTAAATTGAGGAAAATAACTCTCCACTGTAAAATACAACAAGTACGACGCCAGAATGACACTGGAGGTAGATTGGCTTCAGGTCAGGTCATGTCAAAACCGGACGTTTTCGGGATATCACCACTTGTCTTTTTTAAATGTCCACTTTTTAGTCTTTAGAACTCTAATGAGGCATCCCCCCGCCCTCTCCTCCTCCCCTCTCCTCCTACCACGACACGGTGATATTATGTCCTCACAAAATATTATTTATTACAAAAAGTTACTGTTAGTTAAATAAATCTTCAGCATATAAATCGTTTGTCATCTCATTTGACTTCAGTGCCTTAGATTCAGCAAGCGAGAAAGTGGTCCAGACAGCCTTGGAAACAGCATCCAAAGGTCGCACAGTGCTGGTGATCGCGCACAGACTGTCTACAGTCATGAATGCTGATCTTATTGTCGTGTTGAATAAAGGGAAGATTGTTGAGGTAAATATTTATTGATTTGGTATGATAGGAAATGCCTGGTGGTCCAGTAGATAGTATCTACGGCTGCAGTTCTGGAGGTCCTGGGTTCGAGTTTCGGGTCGGACCAAATTTATTTAGCGAGTTTTTCTGTTAAGAAATTCTCAGTAACAACACGTTGGAATGTTGGCGGTGTTTCATTCACCACCGTGCCTCGGAGATCACATAAAGCCGTCGGTCCTGCGCATTATCTCATCGGTCGTGTCGAATTGGTCGTCTAATCTCAATGAGATCGGCACTGAGATGTCACTAATCTAACTACGTGTAAAAGTTTTTATGTATTTGTTGAATTGCTGGATGGATTTAGATGAAGTTTAGTACACAGATAGAATATGATTTGGAGTAACATAGGTTTTTGTTAGTAACAAAATTCGAAATAGATGGCGCTGCTTGTATATGATATTATAAATATGAGAGCATTCAGCTAACAAAGTATCCAAGGACGCACCTAAGCGAAGTGAAATTAGTGTTATATATGTAATAATGTGCTACAAACATCAATAATGGATAGAAAAAACGCCATCTGTTGACATTGAATTGAACTATTTTTTTAGATCTTGATAACACCCTATGACGTAACCCTAAAGTTTTGTACAAATAAATAACACTTTCGAGTATAACTCTAACATGAAAATTACTATATTCGTCCTATTTACTCCTAATAAAGAAGAAAGAGACAGACAATCTGTCAAGATGATGTAAAATTTTGTTTATTTTCGCAGATGGGCACGCACGAGCAGTTGAAGAAACAAAAAGGACACTATTGGAACTTAATAAAACAACAGGATCAAGATACAGAGTCTAAATCATTATGAAAAGATTAATAATAGTAAAAAGCCTTTGAGCAAACATATTTAAAAAAAACGTGTGTGTGTACTTATGTACGCACGTAAGAAGTTATACTTCTTTGGCGTAACAGAACAAAAAATAGTTAAAAATTTCATCCCGTATGTCACAACGCTCTGTTTGGAAAAGGTATGTAGTTAACTTCATCATGTCGCTTTTAGCCAATTTCATCATGTCGCTTTTTGGCTGTCGGTGTGCGCGCGCATCGTAAAAATTTTACTGTCATATTTTTTTCGAAACGTACCAAAAGAAGTATAACTTCAAAAATATAATTTTGAATTAGACAAATAAAAAAGTGCTTTAACTTTCAGATACTGCCAATTATATATATATATATATATATATATATATATATATATATATATATATATATATATATATATATAATAAGGAACGAAACAATAAAGTGTTTGATTAATGTAATTGTGAATTAGTTCAATAGAAATTCAAGATTTTAGGCTAAATTACCGTCTTTAAAAATGGCTGAATTATTTCTTTAAATTGTAATGGTGATAACATTGGGTCATAGACACAGTGTAGGAGAATAAAAAAGAATAGCTTATTACCGCAATTAATATAGAAATATTAATTATGGTTATATGTCGTAACCACTGAAATATAAAAACTCAATATACACAGTTAGCATCTCAAAAGTGTCCTCAAACAGAAGCGCACAATTCGAAATTATGCGCTTTTTTCAAATATCTTTTGTTCATTGCTTTTCGGATGACAAAATTAAAACGCACGTTGTTTCGTTTAAAAAAGTACTTTATGTGATGTGCGTAAGTTCGGATTTGTGTTTAGACAATTAGAACTTTAGATTTTTGATATTTATTCTTTGTGTTGACTTAACGTCATATTTCGACGCAGCTTTTTGGAGAGATATTTATTTATTAATGTATATCTATGTTTTTATATATCAATGGTCGTAACATATAGATAAACACATAAAAAATACAGCCTCATTTATTGAAGTCGGCTTACGTTCCTACTCACGTAAAAAAATGTATAATTTATTACTGAAAATAACATTATTTAATTAGAAAAGATTGTATGTTTCTATCAATATTTAAAGTAAGAAAATGGGTTGAAAATGGTAGTTGAGTGATGGTTATTGAATTAGATTTTTTAGATATAAATATAGGTTAATTAGTAAAGAGGTATATTAAATGTAGATTCATTGGTATTTTTGTATATCAAAATGGTGAATTCGACCGTTATATTAAATTAAAAATGGCGGATAAAAAGTTTTATCTATCCCGAGATATTATAGATATCCTGAATATTCTATCCTGAATATTATGGATAGCAGAAACTATTTATATTTATTTTATATGCGACATGATTATTATGGATTTATATTTGGTTATGTAACTCGTCACAATAAACAAAGCCACGGGTATTTGCTAGTCTTATGTATAAAAGGGAACGTTAAATAAATTCTGGTTAAACTTTATTTTGCATACAGTTCAATGCTTGAAATCCCTAAAAAAATTGATTATCTTAGTAATAATTAAGAGTGGAATTCTAAAAATTCAAACTATAAAGGTTCAAAAGAGATAAATATGGTGATGACATGTTATTTAAATGTAAAATAAAACTGCGACGAAATTAGAAAAGACAGCACGTTTGGCTCAGTTTGTAGTGACCCTACTTTCTGTGCCAGTTCTGCCACTGCCACTTCTGGCCGCACATACGTTTTGTCTCTGTTGCACCTTTTCGTTATATTTAGCTGACGGCTGGCAAAGAAACTCAGTCCACTCTCTATGTATATACTCAAATCTAAGAAAGTATTAGTCTGAATGGTTTTACTTAAGTAATTTTAATTATTATAATTTTGTTTTCTCTCTTTGTGGACGAAGTCGCGGGTATAAGCTAGTGGTGTGGTATAAAATCAAATATGGCTGTTTTTAATTTACAGTGTATTTATTGTTGACGATTTAAATTATATCAGATGTTATCATGTAAGTAAATAAATTTGTTTTTTTAAAAAGAATTATGTTTTATTTGACATCTAATCAAATTGTATGTAACCCTTTTTAACGTCCCACTGCTGGGTACGAGCCCCCCTTCAATACGAGGGGGATCACGCTGGTCGAGTGCGGTCGGACTGAGCATGTTTTTGGAAAACTTGCTAAGTTCTCTCAGACATGCAGTTTCCTCACGATATTTTCCTTCACACATTCGTTCGGTTCGTACATGAAAATATTACTCGGGATTTGAACCCACGTCACTAAAGTAATTTTGGCGTTCTTTTATGATTTTTCTGATGAAAAAATATGTATCTATTTCATAATTTGTTTCCACTTTTACCGCCATCATAATTATTCCTCAAGCTCAACAATATCTACACGCACGGATCACATAATACTATTCTAGTATAGATGCCTCATCCCATACAAAGAAATTGGACAACGCCAACTCGGGCTATTTTTATTTTTGAATAGGTAATTTAGATGTTGATTCGCAAATACTGTTTTATTTTATAAATATGAGTAAACTAAAGTATGGGAAATATTGTAAAATTCATTGTGCATTCGAATAAAAAACTGTAATTTCAATTTTTAATCGTGATAATTCATAAAAAGCAAAAGCGCCATCTATAAATATTCACTACAAATCCATTATCTGTTTGCTGATATATCAACAATTACTAAAATAACGCAAATTTGATTTACAGACGCATTACTTATCGCCGGCCGCTTATCGGCGCCTTTTGGGATCTAAATGTGTTGCTAAGCCCAAAACTCAAGAACAACTGAACTAATTCGGTTATTTTTTAGTTTAAATATTCGTTAAAATCCGAGGAAGGTCTTATGAAGAGAAAAATTGGAAAAATGCTTGGAAAAACACAGAAACGCCATTTTTAAAATCGAGCCTGCTGGCTGCTACACACTTGATTTGACAGAACGAGGTTGCCGGGTCAGCTAGTTATTTTAATAAAAACACCTTTCCGAAGAAGTATTTATTGCATACAGGATCACCAAAATTGTTTGTACAGTAGTAATTTTAAATAACACTGACAAATTATTTACAATACCTATTAGTAAACTATGCTACGTTTATTTTATATTTACAGAATAACAACTTTAGAATTAATCCTTAAATTCAAGTATACGTAGGTTTTATTTCTATTTCTCTATGATATTTTACCATTATTTTATTTTTATATGGCAACACCATAGTACTAATATGATTATCGTTAACTTAGCCGTGTTACGATTAAAATTGAAACAATATAATGATTACTCTATCTCGTAATGGATTTGATGTGAAGTTTAAATATACGGGATAAATTAATTAAATAATTATGTATAATAAAATTGTTATTTTATTTTGTCTGTCCGTCTTTCTGATTTTTCTTTGTAGGGACAAGTCGTATGAATATGGCTTTTGCCTATTATTTTTAAACATGCCAAGTTAACTGTACAGCGGCCTTAGTATGACATCGATGATATTTCGAAACAATAACGGATTTCATCGTAATTAGTAGGGAAGAAAAACGTTATTTCTAAATGTTATTTCTTCCATGAAGATAATGGGTATAAAACTCGTTCTCGCTTCGAAATACCATTAAAATACGTCCTCAGTAAAATTACATAAAGGTCAGAATTAGCCTAAGTTTTAATTCCTTGGAATTCATAAATTTAACAAGTACCGATGCTAAATAATTTACGATCTGAGAACAAAATTGAAATTTAATAATTTATAATTAATAGAACAAACCATGCTTGATTAGTTCATATTTAATTGACCACAATTCGGGTTTTGTATTGAACATAGACTAAATATTAGTAGATTAAAAAAAACAACTTTAATTATAATTATGAGAGTCCATTTTAGTTATTTCGATTTCATAAATTAAAATGTGTTTCATTCCTTAATAAACTTAATTCATTCATATTTGTAGATAATGTATACGATGTATTTATAACTGAAATAAAAAATACTGCAGCTACTGACAGATTAAACCTGAAATGATTTTTTTTTAAATAACATAAGAGGTTCTAGTTGACAAATATAAATCCATTCAATTATGTACCTACTATGTTAAATTCGAATATTAATTAGGTGCATTAACTACATAGATATTTTATTATTTATTATACAAATTTATTTTAATAATTTAATTTAGATATAACTTTATTCCATATTCCATATCAATAATTTCCAAAAGTTTTAAAAATTGAAATAGTGATTACAAAATTAATTAAAAAATTAAACATGTCTATTTTGGTCTTTTAAAATGTATAGAATATTTTGAATTTTTAGCTAATTATTACATATACGATAACTTAACGTATATATTATTATATATACGATAACTTACAATACACTTAGTATAAAGATGAAATTAAAAAAAAAAATCAAAAACTAATGACCCTCCGTTGGGCTTCGCCGCAGTCGGGTAAAAACAACAGTATAGATAGACCGTGGCAAGAAAGAAGTATAATATATTGTAATCAATGCCATTTGGCATCTATATATTTTTATAATCTATGCGGCGAATTTATAAATATATTAATCTATAGACCGCTGACGTCATCGCAGGCCGAAGTGGATCATCGTGCACGTGAAGAGTAGGATGGTGATGCTAGAGGTGATGCCGTGGATCGCGCTGTTCCGACGAAGGATTGCGGCCATTTTGTTGCCTGAAATTATAAAATTTACTTATTATTATTCGCATTTTCTCTTGTGGAAGAGAGAAAAATGACATAGAAATATGTATAGTCATCGCGACGGTTATCGATCCCGCTACTTTGAGTGTAGATGGCAGTCCACATTACAAATTTAAGTTAAAGTTAAGTTTTAAGTTTAAGCTTAAGTTTTAAATGCTAGGGGGATCAAGCTATAGTGCACCACGCTAGCCAAGTGCAGACTGGCGGAATTCATATGTCTTTCGAAAACTTGCTAGGTTCTCTCAGATATATGTATAGTTTCCTCACGATGTTTTGCTTCGACGTAAATGAACTGATTAATTACGTTAATTTTTTTTAGTTATTTTTAATGAAGTTATAACTTACAAAAAAGTTATATCTGACCATTAAAAAATATGTTAGCCATAAACACTTACTGCCTTCAGACACAAAGACGTGTATCGACGCGGGTTCCGTGTTACTTGCACTGCAAGTGTAGTTTCCTGAATCCTTCAATGTCGCACCTCGTACAGTTAGCCTCGACTGTGTTCTAGCCCCCGGCTCTGTCTCCACCGTTATACCTCCTCGAGTCGCGTCATAGTTTATCATCCTCTCGTTGTGATACCAAAATACGTATTGGGGTGGAGTAGGGCTCTGAAATGAATAAATATGGTTTTAGAGCTTAAAAAGCTTTTAGTGCTTATGAATTAGGTAACATAATATTAAATGAGCAATTCCTGTATAATTAAAAATTTATTTCGTATATCTCGGAATGGCTCTTGCGATTTGGATAAAATTATATATTTAGATAAGGTTTTACTTTACAAGTTTATATATATATATATATATATATATATATATATATATATATATATATATATATCTAATATATAAAATTCTCGTGTCACAGTTTTCGTTGCCATACTCCTCCGAAACGGCTTGACCGATTTTGATGAAATTTTTTGTGCTTATCCGGTATCTATGAGAATCGGCCAACATCTATTTTTCATCCCCCTTAATGTTAGGGGTAGTCCACCCCTAAATTTTTATTTTTATTTTTTAATCAAAATTTTTAATTTCTATTTTTTTATGATACAACATACAAAAATACATACAATCCTCAATTTTCACCCCTCTACGATCAACCCTTATTTTTTAATAGCCATTTTAGTAATTTAATCATTTTTCCTCTCCGGTCGAAAACTGATCAATCGTGATTTAATGCAAGTTAGGGACGAACCCGAGCGAAGCGAGGGTGAGTCGCTAGTATATATATATATATATATATATATATATATATATATATATATATATATATATATAGGTGTCTTTTTAAAAAAAATCTTTTCCGAAAAAATACAATTTCACAAAACGCCGAGCGAAGTTCGGTCGCCCAGTTTCTGTGTTTAATATGTTGACAGATAGATCACATCATGTAGTAGGTACAGCAGTTTTGAACTAAAATAAGACTATTAAGTACTTAAAATTAGATAGGATATTAGGTAGTGGTAGGCACCTAGATAATATAATCTATAAAATGAATAAAACGTTTAAAATCTGTTGTGAAGCATATAATGTAGTTTGTGTTATTACAATACTAAAGTGTATATAATCTGTAACATTACACTGGTATATGTTTCCTCATGTAACTGTAGCTCAAGAATCTTGATTGAACGGGTTTCAGTACGCTTTGGCTTTACAATCCAACTCAAGCTAATATCGAATAGTTATAAGTTCATTGAGGGCGTGCGATTTGGATTGTGGTTTCGATGCTTTGTGTTTTCCTACCATTAACCGGTAAATACTAGTTATAAATAGAATATTAAAATTATTTACAACTAGTTCGGCTTCGCTCGCAAGATAAATTGGGGGGAGGAGGAGGGGGGTGGGGGAGTGGAGGGGGGGTTGGGGAATGTCTAATCCCAATAAGCAATCTATACCCTTGTTCAGCGAATTAAAGCGTAACAATGTAACAGAGAGAGTTACTTTCACGACACGTTTGGCTCAGTTTTAAATTGCTGTGCCAGCGGTCGCGGGTTCGAGTCCCGCTGGGGGCATTCATTTGTGTGATAAGCACGAATGTTTGTACTCCAGTCATGGGTGTTTATATTTATAATATGTATGTATTTAAAGTTTTACTAATTTAGAGGTAGTTTCTCTGCTCATATCGTTAAATTTGCAAGTTTTGTTATGTATATATATATATATATATATATATATATATATATATATATATGCTGTTAGCGTATTAGGCAGTAATATTGCTACCTTAATTAAAAAGCTAGCAGTTTTCTGTCTATTTATAAGAGCATTAAATTTTAGCTTTTGGCAGTAAATGAACACTAAATGAGCACTAATTTATGCACTTATTTTTAAGGGATTCTGCTCATTTTGCCATGCTAGCTTTACATGCGTGGACTAAAAGCTTATAAGGCTTATAATAATCACGACGACTTTTTAACCCGCTGTCGACGCGCGTTCTACGCAAATGTTTTTTTAATATTTTTTTTTATTTTTGCTTGAACTTAAAAGTTTGTTTGGGTTTTGGCGTGTAATTTTAATAGTAGATACATTTAATCATATAAATTTAAATATTTGTTTGAGAAACAGTGACACAGACAAAACAGACGGTCAATATTATAAACAAAATTAAGCTTTTATCCCCAGATGTCACCTCCAATATTGAATAAATCTTTTATGGGTCAAACCCATGGATGTACGCATCTATAATAAAATTCCGCAATCTGTCTTTAATTTTCTTTTTTATCGTTTTAAATTAATAAAATGTAATAAGCATAAAGCATGTTTAAGCTAATATAAGCTGTTCAAGTTTCTTGTAGATGAAAATGTGTGGAATTTAGATCAATTGATTATTATAGCGGATAGCTATAATGTTGTATTAAAAATACTGTAACTCTACATTTTAAAGAGCAATTTGGATATTCTTATCAGCTCTGCTCCACAGATTTGCTTTCTAAAATTGTGAGAACCTTCATCCGGACTGAATGCACTGGCTCTCTTTAAATTAAGTAACGAAACTAAAGCGCATACATATTTTCTACTTAAATAGCTGTATATAGCTGTAGATGCAATACATTTCACATGTTTCAAAAGAATTATTCGAAATAAAATATGAAATATTTTGTTCATTCTATTAATACTATTTCTCTAAAATCTAAGTTAATAAAAGAAATTAAAATAAATTGCTAAATGCAAGCTATTTTGAATCGATACATATTGAATTTGTCTGATAAATTAATTGGTATCAATAACAAATCTAACAGTTCAGTTCCTAATTAAGTATTTGATGTAATACCAATTATGGTTTTTAATTTGAGAGAAAGAACGCTGTAACTGTAACAAGTATAAAAATATAGTCTAGGGGTGAGGGGCTTCATTGTAGATTCTCTCCAGATTAATAATGCAATTCTAAGATTGCCGTTCTGAGATTGCTAGGTTACCGCAATTTCTTGACGGACAATATTCTTAGCCTAACTCGGGACTCGAATTCGGAACATCGTTATCTAATGAGTTTTACATGCTTATCAGTAGACAAACAAAATATTGTTATTATTATGTATTTGAAATCCATTATTATATAGACACAACCGTCGTAGCGCACCTTGGTATGTAATTCTAGTCGATCGGATTGGTACTGCCTACGAGTTGTAGATATTCATATACACGTAGGTCGCTACGTATACCGGAGATAGCGAGTTAGGCCACCAGTGGTTGAAAGCTGTTATAGACTATTACAAGTGTTTGTTTCAATCAGCTTAGACAAAATTCAGGAAACTCCACATAAAAGAGGATATTCTTAACGTGTTGAGAGGCGTATACACATCCGTGTATATTTTAACAATTAATTTCCCAAAAATTCGCACGGAGTTTAAACCCCTCTTGGATAATTTCTAAGAAATTATGGATAATATCTAGGAAATCAATTGTTACTGATACGCCGGCGTGTACGCGTTCCGCAAGGGGTTAATATGTGTCTTCACGAAAGAGGAAAAGGAAACTATTAAAAAACTTGCTCTACGTTGTAGCTTTTAAAATCATCAAAATGAAACAAATCAATGCTTTCACGCTTAAAATTCATCACATGTACATACGTGACGGAAAACATCATTAGGAAGTCAAGATATGTCAGGAAAATAAGACGGTGAAATTAACCTTAATAATGGATATTTTCGTTTAGAAACGTGATATTCTTAAAAATTCAAGCATGATCTGCTATTTCTTATATAATTTTAGTTATTTATACATAATAAATACATAAAGAGGGTGGCATAGTTTATACGAAAACAGTATCTTCTAGAAGCTAGAAAATTACAATATATTTGTTTATACTAAATTATTATCTATACAGATAAATAAAACCGAAGTGTCTGTTTGTATGTCAAAATGATAGCTTTTTACTAAGTGCATATCAAAATATATACGGTACGTATAAGAAAACACAATTTTTTATATTTTTCTTTCTTTATCTGTTTGTTCCGGCTAATCTACAAAGCAGCTGCACTGATTTTGATGAGACTTACGGGCAGATAGCTGTTCTTATAAGGAGTAACTTAGGCTAATTTAATGTCTAAAGGATTCCGCTCAAAAGTGTACTTTACACATATGTACAATATTTCGTATTAATAATAGTAGTTATTCATAACACATGTACAGACCTTTTCAACGATGCAAATAAGATGTATAACACTGCCCATATCCACATGGTGTTCGCCAGAGCCTAGAATGAAGGCTTCGGGGACGACAATCTGTAGTCTTACGTAATGGGAGACGATGCCAGTGCGAGTTGAAACCTGGAAAATACAGTACAAGTTGAGTGTAAAAACAAAATTTTAGGTAAGTACATTAGTATGAAAATTAGTATATTATTTTGTTTTCCATTGCTTATTTTGTTTACGTTCTATATATGTGTAAATACGAAATGTGTAAAGTGATATGAATTTGATAAAGAATTTTGTACGATGATAAAAATAAGAAGTATAATAGAACACCTGTAAATATTGCATCTATACAGATAAATAAAATTGAAGTGTCTGTTTGTAATGTCAAAATAATAGTCCGTCTATCTGTACGTCCGTCCGTCCGTCTGTTTCTCTGTTCGTGTGTTCCGGCTAATCTCCGAAACGGCTGGTCTGATTTTGATGGGACTTTCACTGACAGATTATGTTATAAGGAGTAACATAGGATACTTTAATTCTAAAAAAAGAATTAGGGTTCCGCTCAAAAACATTAAAACTTACACACGAACAAGCGGACTCACCCGAGCGAAGCAAGGGTAAGTCGCTAGTGGTAAATAAATTTATCAAAACCACATTTTTAACTTATTTTATTATTAAAATTGTACTACATTAATCAAGTGCTATATTAATTAAAGAAATCTAAAATGATTTAAATATCATGTAGTATTCGTAAGAAACATCTGGTACAATCATTTTTTACCTAATGGTTCTAAATTTTACTCTGAACACATTATAGTAAATTATAAAGTAATTTAAAGTTATGTTCGTGAACCGTAAAAATTACTGTCGACATACTCGGCTCTTCTTGGACAATGTGCCAATTTATCATGCTTAAGCATGCGAAAAAACCTTTTGCCTCTTCACGGGCATTGATCACGGACGTTTTAGGATTTCAGGGGAAATATTTTGAAACAAAAGTCAATAAAGGAAACAACGAGACGGTTGATATCTTGCTAATTTACAATAAAATATAATGTTTTTTTTTTTTTTAAATAAAACAAGAAAAAATACAACCGAATTGAGAATCTCCTCCTTTTTGAAGAAGTCGGTTGAAAATTCAGTACATTCAATTCCTATGTTTTTAAATTTTAGACAGACGATTTAGATATATCCTGGTCAGTAAAATAGCTTTATCAAACCCGCTAAGCCATTTATGAGTTCATATGCATGTCTAAACATACCGTTGTTTTTTAAAACTTTTTATTTAGCTTTTGCTCTATCAATGCCACGCCTGTTTATATAAATTTTTATGAGCACAGTATACAACCCCTAGTATGTATATGTATATCTCTGTGTATATACATATAAAAAATAATATATTTTTCAGTCCTTTTTATTTTCCACTAAGTGTGACCTTGCCGCAATGCGGAAGGATCTTTCCATAGTCCACCATGCTGGCGGACAGGTTCGTTGGACTTCATTTGTATTTTGAATACTAGTTACGTTCTCTCACATTCTCATTAAGGTGATTTTAGTTTATTTGAGGTGATCACACATTCATATAAGTAGTAAGGACGTTAAAATTCGCACATTGATACCTCGTGCGATCCCCGGGATTTGAACTCGCTTTATTTGATTTTTCAAGCAACGAATGTGCTACCACTGTAACACCTATATACTATATATATATATATATATATATATATATATATATATATATATATTTACAACGATTTAAGAACATTATAATACATTTTGTAACATGTTATTTCGCGAAAGCTATTCTTATATATTATTAATCATTCTCAAGGCGGGCCCTTAGGGCCGTTCTTTGTATCTAGCATCCTTAGTCATTCATTCACCATACGCTTAAAGGGTAGGCTACAAAAGGTGTGTTAACAGTCTCAAATACGCATCCCCTTTTATTTTCTACATGTTTGTGAGCAAAAACTCCCGTATAGCTCTTCAATATGTGAAATCGTTTTCTTTATGTAAATACGACTATTTCATCTGCATACGGCTACGGTTTAAACATTCAAGCGTTGTTCTCAGTTTTTTCCCTTTGTTTTTATTCTAGAAAATGGGATTTCTAATGGGTTGAATTGAACGTGAAGCGTGAAAGTGACTATTCCAGTTTGTATGGTAATTTGTTATTTGTATATAACTAGCGGATCTACGCGCAATATTTCAAACTGGCGGTGCGTGGAAACTGACGTATGTTCTCTTAGTGTATTTCGTAACAAAATATGTGGTATTGAATCATTCTAATATATAAAGTTTAGTACCTGAGCGACCGAGCTTCACTCAGACTTCTGTTTTGTTGTATCGTATTTTTAGATAAAAAAAAATTAAAAACTTGAATAAATACAAAAAAAGGAAAGGTTTGAGTGTGCTTTGTATAAGATCGAGATTTGAACTCGGACACACCTATGATTGTTAATCTTGCACCTTGGTCGCTTGACCATAATAGCTATGCCTGGGTATAAGAAATTATCGAGCATATTCTGCGTAGAATAATGCAAAAGAAAACCGCATGAAAACTCGAAAACACGAGACTGAGACATGAGACTAACCTAGATCGATTTTTGGCCCCCGAAAGCCCCCACATACCAAATTTCAGCGAAATCGTTAGAGCTGTTTCTGAGATCGCTGGTATAAATAAATAAATAAATAAATAAATAAAGATATAAATATACAAGAATTGCTCGTTTAAATATATTAGATACAAAAATTCGTTTTATGCCACCGCACAATATAGTTGTGTTACGTATTTTATTTATATGATTATAAATAAAATGATGTTTGTTGGTAAGCGCATCACTTGAGAATGGCTGTACCGATTTAGCTAAACTGCTTTCTTTAAATGGTTCTTTTAATACTTCAAATAAGGTTTTTATGGAGAAAAAATTAAAAGAGTTTTCTGGATTATTAAGAACTAGCATTTTCCTGCGGCTTTACAAGCGTATTTCAATTATGTATAACTATATTTTTCTAACTTATGGCCTACGTGTTACTCCGTTGTATAAAGCTATATTACTGTAATGTTTCTTTAAAATCAGTTCAGTAGTTTTCGCGTGAAAGAGTAACAAACATCCATCCGTTCTCACACAATTTCGCATTTATAATATTAGGATATCGGGAAATCCTGAATATTTGTATGAACTTAATTAACTTTATTGAAATTTGTATGGTCACAAATTCATCGAAATTTGTATAAGATAGGTAATGTCTGTCAGTTCAGATAGCATTTAATAAAAATCTTAAATTCATATATTTCACTAAGAAACAATGAAAGTTTGTTTTTCATTATTGGTGTATTTAGTTGTTAGAAATAGGTCTTTGATGTTTAATTTCTATCTTATTGCTTGATTAAATAATGTTCAATATATTTCTATGATTTAGTTATAGATTTTTATATTTACTAGTGTTCGCCCAGTGGTATAAATGCCAATTCCGTTTCCATACAAAATAAGACGGCTTTAAGTTAATGAATCTGATTTATAATATATCAAAACAAATATATTAACATAATTCAATATTTAGGGATGTGCAAATAAAACTATAAAAAGCATCTTATAGTGGGTATACTAACCACTATAAATATATTCAAATCGATAATGCAGTGACAAACGGACAGTCACTATGGTAAATTGTTTCACTGTAAACCCTTTTTCAAAAGAACACGATTCTAAAACCTAATTGAAGTTATAACTAATACGGAATACGAAGACTCCATATTATTAAAGCCGTATAACCCAACTGTCTCCACCCGTCTCCATTACATTCTATCACAAGTTATGAATTCCCATAAAGTAGATTTACTCTGCAGACTATATTGTGATCACGTTCCGTTCTGATTGTTTGTTCGTTGTGTATTCCCGGATCTTTGTTCACATTAAGGATAATTGGGGTATTATTTTTATGTTTATTTAGGCCATATGTTATATTACGTAGGTGGATTATGTATGGGAATGGTTGAGTTCCTTTGATAGGCAAACAAGTTAAAGTTGTTTATGGTTAATTTTCGCTATATTATTTTTGTCATAGCAATATCATCGTCTATCTTAATTGTATTCAGCAAATAATGCAATTTGGCTCCATATTTGACTGAAAGGACATTGTTTTGATACAGAATAAAAAATTGGGAGTGAAAATATTTCTTTTATCTTCCCTCGGATGGAAGAAACGATTTGTATTTGTAATACTTATGTTATAGTTGTCATTATGTATGAACCGTAATAGACTTTTTGTTAGTCGGTATCCTATCGGGTTTAATTATTATGAACATGTATGCAGGTACCGGTTGATTAAAACGTTAGGTTATCCAACTTAACTAGAATACTATCAAAAAATAACAAAGTATGTGAAGGATGTAAGTAAAATTGAAAGAAAACGGGGAAGCGGCGCAATATATGATTATTTTGAAGAAAAGATACTTATGTTCTTGTTAAAAGTTTTACATTTTAAAATCATAAAAGGTGGAAAAGCCATATTTGATTGTTCATTTCTGAACTCAAACAAAAATATCATATATTTAATTGAAGTTACATGTATTATGGCCATGTCTTTGATGTGTTAATATTGGCATACCCATTGTCAGAACATCGTCATCCTCCCTCTAGGACGATTGGTTGTGTCAATTTACATTAATTAATTAGTGTCACGTCATGTGGTAAATTTAACGTTATAGATACCAAATCTATATATTTAGCGAAGCAAGGTTGAGTTTGAAAAAGATTTTTTTGTTTTGGAAAACTTTAAACTTTATCGCGGTAGACTCAGTATAGGGTAATGAAAAAGTTGTTTTATAGCTTTTATACATTACTCTAATATATATTTCGTTGATAGCGCTCTAGAGCGTATATTAAGTTTATCATTTTGGATTATTTCGCGGGTTTATTTTGATTTTTGGGTTCCGACGTTTTGAATTTACAGCAATCATGGTCACGGGAGAGACAGTCTCTGTCGAAATCAAAATTAATTCGCGAAAAAATCCGAAAAGACCTAAAATGAGTTTAAATTTTTAGGAGTAAATTCAATTCACAAAAGTGTTAACAACATACGATGTCATTAGATAGGAGATTTTTTGGTAATTTTAAGCTATATTTAAATATGTATGAAGGTGCAGACTTAAGCTAGTGCATAATTAATAAATAAATATATTGGGACATTATATCACAATACCATCTAGTTCCATGTTAAGCTACGAGGCTTGTGTTATGGCTACCAGATACTCGTAGTTGATACACTACACATATATAACTTGAAATACATACATATTATAAATATAAACACCCATGACTGGAGTACAAACATTCGTGCTTATCACACAAATGAATGTCCTCAGCGGGACTCGAATCCGCGACCGCTGGCGCAGCAAGTGCAAGGGTCACTACAAACTGAGCCAAACGTGTCGACAAATTTTAATTTTAAATTAAATTTTATTAAAAAAATTAAACTTAAAATTAGTTTATTCAGTATCGTTGTGACATACATAGTTGCAACAAAACTTAACCAAAAACCAGAAGATACCACTTTTCATTTCACTGAAATGATTTTTTAACTATTATCTCTGAACTAAAATAAAGTAAATTATAATAAAAGTACAGTAAAATACATACAATTCCAGGCTTCACTCGATAAAAATCGATTCATTTTATAGGGGATGCACATTAATATCGCTAAGGCTTCTTTATTGATTTTGTCTAGCATATGGGATTAGATATCATGAGGTTATGTGTTCAAGTCCCAAGTCGCATAAAAAAGCTTCCTTTTCTATCAAAAAATACTCAGAAGCAGAGAAGTTTTATCTGTCTAATATATTTAAACGAGCAATTCTTGTATATTTATTTATACCGGCGATCTCGGAAACGGCTCTAACGATTTCGCTGAAATTTGGTAGGTATATGATTATAATCGATCTAGATTAATCTTATGTATGGGAAAACGCGTATTTTCGAGTTTTCATGCGGTTTTCTTTCGCATTATTCCACGCAAAATATGTAAATAATTTCGTACATACGGGTATAAGCAACGCGGTCAAGCGGCCAAGACGAAAGATTGACTATCACAGGTAGATATAAAGTTTTTATTTTTTTTTTGTATTTATTTAAGTTTTTAGTTTGTTTTTGTTTTTAAGCCAAATTAAAAAAAACAAACTAAACAAAATAAACATTGTATTAGTAATAAATAGTATAAAAATCCACATAATAGGTGGTGAAAAATACAAAGATGTGATCTGGTCAAAAATCGTCTCCTAATGTTATGTTATGATGATAGCTGCTTATCCGGGTCAATATATAGGATACTTTTAACCGCGAGAAAATATCCCATGTTTTAGAAATCTTTACTAAACGTTAAAACGTAACTTGGGACTAACCCGAGCGGAGAAAGGTTGAGTCGCTAGTTTTTAATAAAGATCTGTAAATTCATGCATGTTTTCCTCAAATTTTCAATGAGTATGGTCGAATTCACTAAGCGAACATTAGGTTTATTAAACTAAACAATGTAAGAGTATATAGCATTCTGTATATCGTGATTTTGTATATTTTGATTTATAGCCCGCTGTATGGCCTAAATAAAAGGATATGATATTAAAATATTACTATGCAGTTTTCAACCGATAGTTGAATTTTTTAGCTATTCAAATATTTTTATAGGCGAGGATTGCACATTCAATTTTCTATGGTAATCCGTTAGTTAAAATAATAAAAAACGAGGCACGTGCGAGTTTTATGTGCTTTTGATTTTATTCCGTGATCTTTTTGTATGAGGGAGAAAAGAATCTGCAAACGTTAGTACCTTGTTACATATTTTTGCATTCTTGTTTTAGATACTTGCAGCATATGATATCTGTACAGATTAATAAAATCGAAGTGTCTCTTTGTAATGTCAAAATAACAGCTTTTTGCTAAATGCATATGAAAGTATATACGGTAAATACAGTATTACTGTATTATAGTACAGTAGTATATAAGAAAAAAAAATCAATTTTTAAAATATTTGTTTGTTGTCTGTCTGTCTGTCTGTCTGTCTTTCTGTCTGCTTGTTCCAGCTAATCTTCGAAACAGCTGGACCAAGTTTATCGGGACTGTCACTGGCAGATAGCTGATGTTATAAGAAGTTTACCCTACTCTACTTTTATTTTAGAAAAAGCATGAAGGTTCCGCGCAAAAAATTGAAACCCATGAAATTGTGAAAAAAAAATCATTTCTTTATTTTTAAAATCATTTTTTAAATAATCTTTTATTTTAACGCTCTAAAAAGAAGAAAGTAAACCTATATAAGCTTGTTTTAAAAAAAAAATACCATTATTGATATTGAGATATGGCAAAATTATATACCGGCATAAAAAGTAGATACTATTTTATGCTAATTTGTTTGAAAAAAAATTAACTAAAGACGTGAGCGAAGCAAGGGCTGGTCACTAGTGTAGTGAATAAATGGTTTTGAAAACGTCCCAATTATTTTTATATTATACTTCATACTGTTAATAGTTATTGCTTTATTATACGTACAATGTAAATGCATGTAAAATTTCGAACGTATAATATTATTTAAATTAACGAAGTATTTTTAGCGTCAAAGGTATTTATCGTGAAGTGTTGTACAAAATTTTAGCGCAAACTAAAATTTCATCATAAAACTTTTATTGCGTTTAAAACGTTCATAAAATATGTAAAAGTTATATAAATATTTGAATGTTTGTTACACAATAATACAAACACTTTTGGACGGATTTGGCATATATAAATATGTTGGGACATTAACACACAGCACCATCTAGTTCCATGGTAAGCTACGAGGTCTGTGTTATGGATACCAGATAGTTGATACACTACACATATATAATTTTAAATACATACATATTATAAATATAAACACCCATGATTGGAGTACAAACATTCGTGCTCATCACATAAATGAACCAGCGGGACTCGAACCCGCGACCGCTGGCACAGCAAGTAGGGTAACAAACTGAGCCAAACGTGTCGTCAAATATACATATAGACAATGTCTTGAATAATATAGAGCACTTTTAGTTTATTTTAAAATTTTTCATTTATCCATAAACTAGCGACTTACACTTGCTTCGCTCGGGTGCGTCCCTAGGTGCGTTTTAAATAGATAAAAATAGTAAGTGAGTGTACCTTAGGAAATATATTATAACCGCCATTTCGGATTTTTTGTAGGCCTTTTTAAAAAATATTTCATGAACAGATTTCGCTTTATTACAATTTTTATTATATATATTCTGTTATGTAACGTTGATAAAAAGAAAGAGAACGCTTTCACATAGCTACGAGAAAAATTTTGTCTACAATAATGTCGCTATTTGTCTGTTTTTCTTCTTAGTGCTCATTTCGGAGCTAGCACTAAGCTGGAATGATACTAATATCGTAAATGTGAAAATTTATGTATCGTGACTTCAGAATGAAATTGTTATGAAATTCGAAATGAAGATACTGTATAAAAACATAGACAATTTTTTATCGAAATACTCTAAAAACAAATAAAACTGTGGGCAATAACGTAGTATTATCAGTGGGAAAAATTAAAGTTTTTTAAGAAAAGTCCTTGGTAGGTCAAAGCTTACTTATGCTTTCACAGATGAAGCAATCTCTTAATACACCTGCAACGCCATCACGATAGTAACCACAATCGACCAACTGAAAATACACCGCAAATGGAATTGGCCGACATCCTTCAAAGGACTCTTGAGGTCATACAATAATTATCGTAAGCTAGTTAGTATTCCACTTTTAGATATAGTTAGGAAAATTTCACTCTAGCTTTGGTTTCTTCAATGAATATATGTATTGAAATTTCTGCCGGAACCAGAACATTCTTGGCTTTCAACATACCCCAGATTGAATTACACATAACCCATATAAGTTCTGTAGTATACAGAGAACTTTTTTAATATGTTTTTACCCCGACGCAAAAACGAGTGGGTATTTATAAGTTTGACGTGTCTGTGTGTTGCATCATAGCTCCCGAACGAATGAACCGATTTTGATTTTGTTTTTTTTATTTGAAAGTCGGGAATGTTCTTACCTATGTTTGATGAAAGTCGGTCCAAGATGGCCGCCGCCACAAAATGGCGGATCACATATTTCTTCACAACTCCCTCAATATGAGTATCAAATGACCTTTCATTTGACTTGACTAGTAGAATACTATACACTATGATAAATTTCAAATTCAAGATGGCCGCCACAACAAAATGGCGAATTACATTTTTTATGTCGGGGGTTTTTTAATTTTTTAATTTAATATGATAAAAATTATTACACTATTATCATATTCTTTTTTAAGTGTATGAATAATATTTACAATTTACTTCATGTTGACTACACTTTTTTGGATCGTGGAAAAATACTATTTCTCACTTCCATGGGTTGGCTGGAAGAGATCTCTTCTAGAGATAAATCCGCCTTTGCCCACATTGGTTTCTGTTTTATTTTTATAATAACAAAGTTAATGTGCAATAAAGGAAATATGTATATAGATGGGAAAGTGTATGTGTGTACATATGTTTGTTACTACTTGATTTGAATGAAAAGTACCTTGAGTTGGTAATAAAATTTTAAAAGATCGAAAAAATACTAGATACACAATCAGCGACAAAAAATGTCCTCACCGAATGAGCGCTTGTTTGACCATTTGAGCGCGCTTTTTTCTTGTTAAAACAATTTTAAGCGTTGCATTTAAGGTTTAATTTACATTGTTGTGAGTCTATTTAAACTAGAATAATTACCTAAACACAATTGGTGACAGTTTTAAGAGAACTTTTGCATGGGATTGTGTATCTAGTACTTTTTTTAAACGACGCCTGTATGCAATATTATGCAAACAAAAGGTAACTCGGAAGGCACCCGAGCGAAATGAAGGTAAGTTACTAGTATTTTTTGAAGTAAAACATCTTTACGCTCGCTTGACTTGGGGGGTAAGTTGGTGAATGCATTACGAAAAAATGTACAATGACAAATGATATATAATATTATATTCTTTCCTTAAATTATATTCTATAAATATATGATTGTAATATACCTTATAAGCGTTATTTTTACTATCTCACCTATCCTAATTATTTAAAACATAAATTGGATTTCATAAAGAGTACCGATAACCTACAGAAGTTTTACTTCTTGCGCGTGTACACATTCATACACGCACTCTTTAATTTTTTATAAAAGAAAAAATGAACTTATAAATTAACTACAAAAATATAAAAATCTGTCATAATTCTGTGAAAATCAATAAAGTTAGTAACGTCATTTAAAAATCACAAAAAGAAAGAACAAAGTAGACGACAGTACCTATTATATCGTCGCATGGCTAAGTAAAGTTTCCAAAGGAATACGAAATGGAGCTTACCCAACAAAGCCGCTCTACTAGTGGGTTGGCATGTGTGACATGTTGAGATGACTTCTAAGACATGTTATTTTCCTTGTGATTGAATTTTAGGCATCAAAAGAAAAGATTGTATAGAAGATTATAAATTATATCTGTATATGTATTTTAATATAATGGCCACGTAATGAACTCATACATGGTTAATTTCTAAGAAATTAATTGCTAACTGGACCACAAGTGGTTCGGCGGTCGTTGACAGGCTAACTCGAGACCGAAGCTTAGCTTAGAAGCAAATTAAAAAATGTGTTACTGTTTGTTTCACATAATTTCCAAAACTAATGTTCTTTAAATGGTATTTGTAATGACAAGTAGAGCATTGTGGTGTAATATACATAACATTCTGTTTTTTACCATAGAAACGTAGGCGGTGTACTATCTTAAGTACGGGGGTTATTAGTTTAATATATAAAAAAGGAATATTTAAATATTTTTTGTGTCCAGAAGATGGCTGTCTGAAAAGTGACACTGGCTATAACTCTACGTCAATTATTGTTTTAATTTCTGTAAATTAATATGTAGATCAAGTAGACATTCTCTTATTTTGGTTTAAGAAGCAACATAGAGGATGACATAAGCTAAACGAAAACAATTCCTAAAATTACAAGTAACTCACAACATAACTCAATATTGCGTCCAATTTTTTCATTCAACTCTCAGCTCGTTTTTCATTCCAGTATTAATTAAAATTTTCACATTGGACGTTCCGGATTACGTTTGAGCTTGAATAAATTCAATTGATAAATAAAACAAAGCACCATAATTTTTTGATCATCCTTTTCATCATCTCGCCCTTTATGATCAAACGCTGCCTTCATTATTTATAACATTGTGTGTAATTCTCGGATAGGACGTTTTATTTGTTTCTGCTACTCTTATTTTTATTATGATTGGTTATTATGTAAATTAGAGCAAAAATGTTAGGTTACGGTATCATTTTATACGAGTATTGTATCCATTGCGTCTTTTTTATTATTATTAGAAACGTAATGAGTTTGTTTAGCTTATCCCTTTTTTATTATTTCCTGTTTTTTAATTATCCCTTTATTATTATTTATTATCCCTTTATTACTAATAAAATTAATTATAAACAAGTTAATTTGCATCTAATATTACATTGAATCGCATCTAATTATCATGGAATTAGATGGTGCTGTGTGTTAAGTCCCAACATAATTATTTATTTATCACTAGAGACTCATCCTCGCTTCGCTTCAGGTTCGTCTCTAGACCAAAACAACTATCCCACGGGAACCGTACATTTTTCCGGAATGATATATAGCCTAAAGCCTTCCTCGATAAATGGACTATCCAACACAAAAAGAATTTTTCAATTACATCCAGTAGTTCCTGAGATTATCGCGTTCAACCAAACAAACAAACAAACTCTTCAGTTTTATAATATTAGTATGGATTTACAATAGATTTTTGATAGAAATCTTTAGCTCTTGATGTCAGAGAATGTTTGTACATGGATATTGGCGTTTTATGAGGTTTTTTATTCTACATTATTTTACCAATAAAAGAATTACGTTCGTTCTAATAAATAAACCATCTTAATGAAATTGAAATAATATATTTTTAAATAATTGAAACTAATAGGTAGTCACAAACTAAGTCCTAACAAAATTCTATTAGTGAAATGTGGTTGATTTGTATAAATAACTAGCGGCTCACCCTCGCTTCGATCATGTTCATCTAAAAAATAAAAATAAACCTTACCCTGCCGGGAACAGTACATTTTTCCGGGATAAAAAGTAGCCTATGTGCTATTCCAGCCTATAATCTATCTCTGTGTCAAATTTCATCTAGATCCGTTCAGCCGTTCTCGCGTGATTGAGTAACAAACATCCATCCAAACTCTCGGATTTATATAGTAGTAAGATTAACCAAAATAAAACTGAATTTATATGACGTGTAGATAAGTAATTATATATTAAACGAATACGTTTTCTTTTTAATTTCTCTAACATTTTCATAGTAATCAGTGGAGCGAGATTAGTTTTAAAAAAGTTTATATAAGAAACTCAATTCATACGTAGGTCTAAGAGCACTTCAACGTTATTTACCCCTGCGCAGCGACAGCCATCTTGAGAAAAGGCTTTTGCCCTCATAGCAGCAACCATATAAAATACGTAATATGAGGGACACTCACGTACTTACTCGCAACTATGTAATTAATATTAATTACTTAGTATTTATTCATTTCTTCATAATACATATCTATTTCTACAGTTTATATATGCTTTTATTTTATTAGCAACTCCATTGGGTGTCTAATAGTCTATACATATAATAAAATTGTAATTAAGCCGAATCTGTACATTAAATATTTTTTGAAAAATCTTATTAAAATAGACATTATTAACGATACAGAAGCCGAAACTATAGTTTTTAGAATTTTTGTCTCTCTGTCTGTCTGTTATCGCATCACGAGAAAACCACTGGACAGATTTTGATGAAATTTGGTATTATGATAGCTGGTTATCCGGGTCAACATATAGGATACTTTTTACTGCTAGAAAATATCTCATCTCTAAGAAATCTATACTAGACGCTAAAACGTAACTAGAGACGAACCCGAGCGGAGCGAGGGTGACTCGCTAGTAGCCTATATGTTACTTAAAGTCAAAGTATATCCGTGTACTAAATTTCATCCAAATTTGTTCAGCCGTTACAGCGTGTATGAGTAACAAACATACATTCACTTTCGTGTTAATTATAGTAGAGTTCGATGTTTCAAAATATTCTGTGAATAACATAATCAACTTGTTTCAGGTAATATAATGTTCTGCTTTTAATTAATTAATATAATTAATAGTACATTTTGGATAACACATTTAATTGTACTGTACATAATGCATAAGCGAGTATGCAGTGCAATTAAATCTATACGTATAATGAAATTGTAACTAAGCCGAAACTGTACAATAAATATTTTTTGGAAAATCTTATTGAAATAGACATTATTATCGATAGAGAAGCAGAATCTATAATTTTTAGAATTTTTATCCGTCTGTCTGTTATCATATCATGGAAATACCACTCAAGGAATTTTCACGAAATTTGGTATGATGGTGGCTAGTTATCCGGGTCAACATAAAGGATACTTTTTACTGCGGGAAAATATTTAATCTCTAAGAAATTTATACTAAACATTAAAACGCAAGTAGAGACGAACCCGAGCGGAACGTGGGTGAGTTGCTAGTGTCTCATAAAAATGAGAGATGTTGTAATTAATAGTTGCAGTTTTGGCTTTCCTGTCACAAAAATATTAAACCGTTCATATGTTTAATTAGCTTGGAATTGTTATTGAGTTTTGGCATTCGTTTAATTTTTTATATATGTATGTTTTTCCTTTGTTTTGACGTCGACATATATTTTGGCAGTTTTCGTGTATCGCTGTACGTATCTTTATCGTGAATATTTACTCTGAGTTGATAATCTATACATATAATAAAACAGTAATTTAGCAAAATCGATGTGCATTGTGCGTGTTTCACGCAAAAAGTACTTTAACAATTTTAACTAAATTTTATGTAGTGATAACTTATTACTCAGGTCAATATTTAGAATACCTTCCTTCTACTACAGGAAAATCTTTCATTCCCACGGGAAAACACAATAACTGGTTCTATCAAGTCGTTCATAGAAATTACATGTCTAACGCTGTCTAAATTTTAAGAGATAGATCAAAACAATGTATAGAGAATTTTAGATCTTAATAAGGTCTACGGAAAAATCTGCAATAACATAAGTCTTTCACCTAAGATACACTCTCAATAACTATTCATTCATTGAAAACGTATCTAGGGACACGCCCGAGCGAAGCGAGGGTAAGTCACTAGTATTTTTTTTTTGACAACACGTTTGGCTCAGTTTGTAATGACCCTACTTGCTGCGCCAGCGGTCACGGCTTCGAGTTCCGCTGTGAGCATTCATTTGTGTGATGAGCACGAATGTTTGTACTCCAGTCATGGGTACTTATATTTAAAATATATATGAATTTAAAGTTATATATGTGTAGCGTATAAGCTATCTGGTATCCATAATATACGCCTTGTAGCTTACCATGGAACTAGATGGTGCTGTGTGTTAATGTCCCAACATATCTATTTATTTATTATTATTATTATTATATTATTTTATATAGTATTAAATCGTACTTTTATCAGGTAAGATGGTCACCCTACCCAAATAGGACATGTTCACACGATCTGCCGCTAAATAGACCATTCATAAGTTGTTTTTATATCTACTAAAGACCTTCTTTCAGATTTATGTAAAGATAGCGAGTTTTTTCAATGGCTTAAACTACGAAAGCTAAAGATCAGATAGGTACTCGATTCGATTGTACCTTTTTTATATGTTAAAGCGTTTATTTTCGACATTAGAAACCTTTTTTTTACTATGAAAAACTTATAACTCAACAGTCCTGAAGTGTTTTTAAGAAATAATTAAATACTTTAAATAATATCACCTCTTAAAGTGGAATTTGAAACTTTATTCATAATAATAAAGTTGCTTTATTTAAATTGAATATAATATTATCTTGAAATTCCAAGTCAGTATAATGCGAATGTGTTTGATTCTAATGTTATAATTTCGTTTACAGAATCCTTAGACAACGATGACAAAATTTATTCTCTTCTAGTACTCACTATTTAGTTTTTTTACTTTCTTTAAAATTTTCCTCCCGATATCAGTATTCTTATCCAATCGCTTTCTTTTTCCCATGTTGATTTTACAAAATTTGTAAAATTGTTGTGACTCGGACAACCCAAAAACGCGTTATGACAGTTAAATCAAAATGGCGTGGTGGGATGCGCTAAAGAGGTTATTTAAAAAAGGAATAGTTTAAACTTTTTTTTTAAGAGTAAAAGCTTTTAAAAAATAGCTTTAAAAGTGTGATTAGGACAGCATCAATCTGGCGTGATGCTGCATGTGAACATAATCATCTTCGGGAGAGATACGAAGTATTATTATATCATCTCTCTAAACTAAATAAAATGAGAGAAAAACCTGAGTATATTTTCTTATTGCCCGTAACTTTGTACGAATAGTTGTTATCAAATAGGTTTACTTAGATAATAACAGTAATGAATGTAAACAGATATTTAGACGAAGAAATATTTTTATATCAGTATTTTACTGCTTATTAAAGTTGTTTTTATCGGACTACATGAGCATTACTTGAAATAAGATAACTTTATTACGTAGAGTAGTAAAAGTTACGAAATAAGTTATTCTCGTAAACATAAAATGTAATTGGAATATTTATTTATATTACTTACTAGCGATTTAAAGCAGTGGTAGCCCAGTGGTAATGCGCTCGCTTGTGAAACCGAGTGAAGCGAGTTCGAATCCCGGGTCTCGCACCTCTGATATTTTCATGTGCGAATCATTTCCAACATGATTACCACTTGTCTTAACGGTGAAGGAAAACATCGCGAGGAAACCTGCATGTCTGAGAGAACCTAGCAGGCTCTCAGAAGACATGTGAAGTCCGCCAACCCGCACTTGGCCAGCGTGATGGACTATGGCCTGATCCCCCTCGTATTGAAAGGAAGTCCGTGCCCAGCAGAGGGACGTTAAAAAAGGCTGAATACTAGCGATTTGATACGTTTTAAATATTTAAATGATAAAACTCATCAAATCAAAACACCATCATAGCTCAGCTATTTTGTAGAAAATATTTACAAATTATATACAAAAACCTTTCTCGCTTATCGCTCTTTCTATTAGTGAAAACTGTATCAAAATCCATTATGTGATTTAGAAAATGTCAGCGGAAAAACAAACTAAGGCAGACATGTGTTTTCGAAGCGTACTATGTATAGATATATACGTAGATAGACTTGTCATAGAAGTACGGACTAATTAAGTAGATATTTCTGCCTATTTATTGCGGGCTCTTTTATATAATGACAGTGAAGTAAAAGGATTTCTCGACAGTAAATAAATCATGAAACAAGTATCATGGTGATATGGAAAAGTAGGCAAATCAGAGAATAATTAATCCAGCTAATGCGTATTCACTTTACTAGTGTTAAACGAAGTTAATTTCACGATGTATTTATAAATAATAAATAAATAAATAAATGTTGGGAAATTAACACACACAGCCCCATCTAGTTCCATGGTAAGCTACGAGACTTGTGTTATGGATACCAGATAGTTGATACACTATACATATATAACTTTAAATACATACATATTATAAATATAAACAGCCATGACTGGAGACTCGAACCCGTGACCGCTGGTACAACAGCAAGTAGGGTCACTACAAACTGAGCCAAACAAGTTATTACTTTATATTACTTTCACTAAGAAAAGGTACGGAGTGATATTTATAGTATAGTTTTCCGAAATCAAAACATACATTATCAAATTGGAAGTTTTATTACGATTCTTATTTAGTTATATGTATAAGTTAGGCTTCAGTAAAAGAGCCCCCCTTCACCTTTCCGATACGGAACCCTAAAATAAATACACATTAAAAAAGTAAATGTTCAGATATATGTAACAAGTTATGTTCTAAAAACAAACATTCAAGTTTCAAACAGTACTTTGTATTTTCTAAATGAAACCCTTCTCTCAAGTTTTGACGTTTAACTAGACATAAGGGCTTTAAAAATTTAAGATTCAGGCTAAAACCTCTTATGTTATTATTTGTTTACGCCTCTCGATCTCCCCTTACGTAACGTCGGTAAAGTATACTAATGGAATCGCTAAGGCCTATTTCAAACGAAGGGATGAATTTTAGTGATTGAATTTATGGTATATTTTTTATATATACAGGGTGGAACAAATCGATGGGACATGGAAGAAAAGTACCTTAAGTATTGAAGTTATCAAGATTTACTCAAAGGAAACATTTCTTTATTTTTAAAAATAATAATAACTGCATTTAATTTTTTTTAAAAAAAGCTTACCTGAACCGGGAATCGAACAAAATAAAAATGTAAAAAAGGACACCGTCACTATTTTATCGAATTAATCGATAGGGTCTATGGTAAGGATAAAAAAATCTCTGAAACAAACATTGCGTCTTAGAATTAAAGAAAACGATGAAATCTTACAAATTATACATATCGACTCTCACATCGTGAAACAAAAGCATAGGACATGGAAGAAAAGTGTCTTAAATACTGAAAATATCACGTTTCATTCCAAAGAAACATTATTTTATTTATAAGAATATGATAAACTGCATTTAATTTTTTTTTAAAAGAGATGACCTGAACCGGTAATCGAACCAACAGAAAATGCAAAAATGTACACCGTCACTATTTTATCGAATTAATAGATAGAGAGGATGAAATGTTTCGAACGAAAATTGTAGAAAATTGAAGATAAGTGTCTTCCACTTTCTATGCGTTTGTTCCACGATGTTAATTAGAGTCGATATGTATGTATAAATTATAAGATTTCATCGTTTTCATTAACTGTAACATACAATTTTCGTTCGAAACATTTCATCCTCTCTATCTATTAATTCGATAAAACAGTGACGGTGTACCTTTTTGTATTTTCCGTTGGTTCGATTACCGGCTCAGGTTACCTCTTTTAAAAAAAATGTAAATGCAGTTAGTCATATTCTTAAAAATAAAGTAAAGTTTCTTTGGAGAGAAACTTGATATTTTCAATGTTTAAGACACTTTTCTTCCATATCCTATGCTTTTGTTCGACGATGTTAGAGTCGATATGTATAATTTGTAAGATTTCATCGTTTTCTTTAATTCTAAGACGCAATGTTTGTTTCAGAGATTTTATCCTTACCATAGACCCTATCGATTAATTCGATAAAATAGTGACGCTGTCCTTTTTTACATTTTTATTTTGTTCGATTCCCGGTTCAGGTAAGCTTTTTTAAAAAAAAATTAAATGCAGTTATTATTATTTTTAAAAATAAAGAAATGTTTCCTTTGAGTAAATCTTGATAACTTCAATATTTAAGGTACTTTTCTTCCATGTCCCATCGATTTGTTCCACCCTGTATAATAAAACTGTAGAGGTTGGATGTCTGTACATAGAAAAAAAAATGCTAAAAACTGACTCAGGGGGATGTAAGAAGAGAAATAGAACAAGTCTAGACTTTTTAAAATTCTTTGTTTCTCTGTCTGTTTGCCTGTTTGTCTGTTTGCCTGTTTGTCTGTTTGTCTGTTTGTTCGGGCTAATCTCCGATTTAAATGAAATTTTGTATGTTGGTACCTTATATCCCTGGTCAACATTTTAGATACTTTTCATCCCGGAAAATTAAAGAGTTCTCGTGGGATAGTTAAAAAACTATAGTAACTTATACAGCTTAGTACACAAAAATTATTAATTGGATTTTAATGAAACTTTACAATAATATAGTTCATACATCAGAATAACAGATAGGCTACTTTTTATCCCGGAAAAATGTACGGTTTCCGTGGAATAGATTTGTTTTTGTTTGTCTAGAGGCCAACCCGAGTAAAGCGAGGGTGAGTCGCTAGTAATAAGTATGTCACAAACTAAAGAATAAATTCGAGACATACACATTCTTACAACTTACTTGTCACCAACAAACATACTTGTTCTCAACAAAACCGGAACTTTCTATAGTGACAGTTTATGGAGAAACACCCAACATCGCGCTTTCTTGATTATATTTATATATGTACTATCTGAGCGACTGAGCTTCGCTCGGCGTTTTTTTTGAAAAATCGTGATTTTTTTGAAAAAGTTATAAAAATTGCATTTTTTCAGAAAGTACACCTATATAGTTAGATAAACATAATAAGTAAAACCTTATCCAAACACAAAGTTTGATCCAAATCGTTAGAGTCGTTTCCGAGATACATGAAATAAATTTATATGTACAAGGAGCAATTCTTGTAATTTAATATTGTAAGATAATATGCCATATTTATTTACTAACTTATCTTTCTACTATCAAACGAATGGAGTCACATGCAAATGTTAGTACGAACTTATTTGTAACATTCACATGTAAAAGATCATGTTTAGTATGCGTGGGGTTGAAACACAAGGTAAGCTTTTTATGCGGCACCTCGTCCCCTATGGCCCTTTAAAGGTAAAATATTTCTCGATCTGTAGCGGTCAAATCACATTGCAATTTATATTTTATTTATGTTTAGCCAACTTTAAGCAATAGAGATTACAGTGGCATCAGCCTTTTATATGATATTCGTGTCACCATGCGGTACTGAAAGTATGTATTCAGCCCTTTTTAACATCCCATAGCTGAGCACGGGTTTGTCTTCAATACGAAGTGGATCAGGTTTGACGACACGTTTGGCTCAGCTTGTAGTGACTCTACTTGTTGTGCCAGCGGTCGCGGGTTCGAGTCCCGTTGGGGGCATTCATTTGTGTGACTAACACGAATGTCTGTACTCCAGTCATGGGTGTTTATATTTATAATATGTATGTATTTAAAGTTATATATGTGTAGTGTATAAATTATCTGGTATCCATAGCACAGGCCTCGTAGCTTACTATGGAACTAGATGATGCTATGTGCTAATGTTCCAACATATTTATTTATTTTATTTTATAGTCCATAATGCTGGCCAAGTGCGGGTTGGCGGACTGGTACTGAAAGTAGTTACTGGAATTAGCTGGTCGATGATACCATGATTATGGTCGAAGCCCCTAGTATATGAGTTAAGAGTCTATATATGTACATACTTTTTTTCAGAATTTGAACATTTTTTAATTAAAAGAAGTTTTTATAAAGTAGACTGTAAGTCCTTAAACAACCTTAAACGAATGGTTTTCTTTCATATGTTACTTCACCTTTAATAGAGATAAGAGATTTATCATAAAATTTACATAAATATAACAATATCGAATGTTACGATTATTTAGATTAACTTTGTAAGTGGTTCTGTGGTAGTATATTTAGTACGGGAAAGTTAGAAAGGATAATCAGAAAATTCGCATTGGCACCACAAAATATACATTAAACTTTTAAAAGCCCCAAAAATATTATATAAATTAGTTTGAAACTCTTCCATTTTATTCTAAAGTGCACCCCAGACTATATTAAGCTTTAGTATGCGAGGGACCTAAGCATACGTTAACTTTTTTATGCGAACTTGTGTCCCCTACAGACCCTTGAAAGGTAAAATGTCATGAATGTAACCGTTGTCGCATTCGCTTTGAATTGTAAATTTCGTAAGGTATAGGTTTGTGCATTTCAACCCTAAAAAGGTCAGAGTATTGCATTACTCACACGATTCTATAGCGCCATATATTTAATTCATTCGTAAGCAAACATTTCACTTGTCTCAGTAAGCAATTTATGTATATAAACTAGGGACTCGCCCTCGCTCCGCTCGGGTTCGTCCCTAGTGGCGTTTTAACGTTTAGTATAGATTTCTCAGAGATGAGATATTTTCCCGCAGTAAAAAGTATCCTATATGTTGATCTGGAAAACCAGCTGTCATCATACCAAATTTTATTATAATCTGCCCAGTGGTTCTCTCGTGATGAGTTCCCAGAGAGACAGACATACAAAATTCAGACAGACAGACAGACGAAAATTCTGAAACCTATAGATTCGGCCTCTGTATTGATAATAATGTCTATTTCAATAAGATTTTCAAAAAAAATATTCAATGTACAGATTTGACTCAGAATTTTATTACATGTATAGATATATTGAACTACGTATCCTGACTGGGGAAATGTCCAGAATAACCCACTGGACCTATAAAGATAAAACGTTAACTTAAAAATATTTTATTTTAAAGTACAGGCACAGATAACAAATGAGAAAGGTGTTTTGAAATTAAAATCATACGATATTGGAAAAAGTAGGCAAAGTTACAGCTATACCAGCATTTGCCCATCGTTACGTCCGCGTTATTTAGTTATAGTATATTATAATCCTTCCCTAAGCATCGTACGGGGATGTTAGATAGTCTCCTCAATAAATAGGCTATTAAAAACAAAACGAAATCTTACGTTAAAACAAACATAAAACAAACTCTTCAGCTTACTTTTTTATAATCTGAATTGCACAAAATATAAAAAAATATGTACAAATGGCGGACTTAATACTATAACTAGCGTTATATATTAGTATAGATTAAAAATTCGATTACTAATTATTTGTAAACATCAAAGGGCTTAGGGTACTTCCTAAGTTTTAGTTGCTTCACGAGTTTTACAAAAAAGGCTTCTAAGTGTACTGTAAAGAAATTTTAAGATTACGTTATCAGACGTTTACGACACTTAGCACAAGTTTTTAGGGTTGGGAGAAATGAGATGATTCATTTATGACACGGAAGATTACATTTGGTATGTATATAAAGTTCGGTGATCCATAAATGACGAAGGTGTAGCGTAAAATTAATTTAATTATAAGCGACTAGCGACTCACCCTCGTTCCGCTCGGGTTCGTCCTTACTTACGTTATAACTTTTAGTATAGATTTCTCAGAGATGAGATATTTTACCGCAGTAAAAAGTATCCTGTATATTGACCCAAATAACCAGCTATCATAACACCAAATTTCATCAAAATCCCTCCAGTGGTTTTTCCGTGATGCGGTAACAGACAGACAGACAGAAAGACAAACAAACAAAAAATCTAAAAACTATAGATTCGGCCTCTGTGTCGATAATAATGTCTATTTCAATAAGATTTTAAAAAAAATGTTTAATGTAGAGATTGGACTTGGTTGCAACTTTATTATATGTATAGAAGAGAATTATAATTTTTGGCCCTAATTTTGGGGATGAATCTAGAAAGAAAGAGTTTTATCAAGTTCATCAAATCATCGATTTTTGAGGAAATACATTCTATATATTGCTATTCTAAATATTATATTTTACTTCCATTTTAATAGTAATTCACAAGAGTCTTAATACTTTCTTAGATTTATCCGAATATGTGACATTTTAAAATAAAAGTATCTTCTCGGATTTCGTCGCAGTTTCATTTTAATTTTTTGTTCCCGACATTTCGAATGTTTTACAGCAAATAGCAACAAAATTCTTCACTTTTTTCCTTTGTGCTACTATATGTAAAATATAAAAGAACCAAAAGTGCTTCTTCGATAAAAGTAAAACGTTGTACAATCTGTAATCGATAGTACTTTTCTTGGTATAAAGGGGACTAAATAGTTAATCGCATTAAGCCATCCAAATGTATGGGGCCGGAGTTTCGCCTTTGTTCCTATGCAGAATAGCTTAAAGAAGGTTATATTTGAACATATATTAAATGTTGAAAGTTACGTAATGTAATTACATTATTTTATTTCTGAATGTTAAATAAATATATATATTTTGGAGAGTGTTATTTTTTTATATATAGTACCTGGGCGACCGAGCTTCGATCGGAGTTCTTTTTTGTTATATTGTATTTTTTAGATAAAAAAAAAACAAAAAACTTGAATAAATAAAAAAAAAACAATAATAAAACTGTGTATCCGACCGGGATTCGAATCCGGACACCTGTGATTGTCAGTCTTGCACCTTGGCTGCTTGATCACGATGCTTATGCCCGAGAGTAAAAAAATATCGACCATATTTTGCGTGCAATAATGCGAAAGTAAACCGCATGAAAATTCGAAAACACGCGTTTTCTCAGACATAAGACTAATCTAGATCTATTTTTTGTCCCCGAAAATCTCCACATGGCACATACCAAATTTCAGCGAAGTCGTTAGAGCCGTTTCCGAAATCGCCGGTATAAATAAATAAATATACAAGAATTGCTCGTTTAAATATATTAGATTGTATATATTGTTATGCTGTTAAACGTATTTCAAAGGATCAAATACTTTTACAAATCAAAAACTTTCATCAAAATACACGTAGTTGTAGGCGATATTATATAAGTTGCATCTATTTGATATAAAATCATTGTACAAGTAAATCTTTTCTAAAGGTTATTAGTAATGCAGTCTATAATACGACTATGTCTATTTGGTGTTCGTTGTCAGGAGTCACTAGTTCGATTCTGACCGGATGAAATTTTTGTATTCAAGATGCTATATAGACTAAACTATTATAAAAACATCTCGAGCAAAAATGCGCGAGGTCTGGTTTCTATATTTTTCCAAATATCTCATTAAATAAAATCATAGGAACTCATTAAAATTCGAGCAATGTCTAGAAGAAAGACTTAGAAATGAAGAATTGTAAACGTAAACTCATTTTTCGAAATATTTGACAAGAAATAAATAAGGTGCAGTTCATCTAATCTATACATATTCGTATAATAAAATTCTAACTCAGTCGAATTTGTACATGAAATATTTTTTGGAAAATCTTATTGAAATAGACATTATTATAATAGCATCACGGAAAAACCACTGGAGGGATTTTGATGGAATTTGGTATGATTATAGCTGGTTATTTGGGTCAACATATAGGATAAAATTTACGGCGGGAAATTATCTCTTCTTTGAGAAATCTATACTAAACGTTAAAGGTTAAAGCCTTAAAACGAAAATTACTTTATAGGTTTTCTTAAAAACAAAGAGAAAACAAACCTACATACCTACTATAATATTTTACTCCGTAGTAGGTACTAATTAACTTTAGATTACGCAACGCTATTTAGCTAATTGAAGGCAGATAGGCCGGTCAGCTCTCTGCTTCCATTTTCTTTTTAAGTAATTAATTGCTATAGCGAAAGTATGAGAGTGTATACTCTGTATGCTCATCAGTAGGATGTCCTTCGATGGACTTCCGGGAAACAGGTAGATAGATACGTATCAAATTTAAAAATGAATGTGAACGTTAATATACTGTGCAATAACGAATTTATTTATTGGGTAGAGATATACCCTAACTTGGGAAAAAAGGAGTAGTAAGTACAGTAGAATCCCGATTATCCGAATTAATTAAAACCCCCCTGGTTTGTTATTCCGTATAATCGAAAATCTGGATAATCGATTTCAAAGTCAAATCAAACAATAATTAAAAATAACCATACACTATACATTTGCGTCAATTTACTACTAGATTCACCATTTTATACACACTCAATTATCTTCACTTTGTCATCAAGAATTAATACATCATTTCTAAATCGGTAATTAGAGCCGTGAAGAATGAGTCCGGATAATCGGTCATTCGGATAATCGATGTTCGGATACACACACGCACACGCACATACACACGCACATACCCTTTCATATTTAGATTATTTAAAATTACACGTTACGACGTTTACGTTCATAAATAATCTCTCATAGAATGTCTGCATCCTTCCTACTTTAAATAGGCTATTATTTTAGCCTAGTAAGTAGCAAACGATTTCGAAAAAAATTGTCTTCTCTTAGATCTATTAAAGGATTTCTTCTAAAATATCCATCTGTATAATAAATGCATATTATAATATATATTTATAGAAAGTATAGAATAGTTATAAATAAATATATAATCAATGAAAATGTACATATGTATGTTGGTTTATTTTTCTAACCAATCTCACCAGCTCTTGTTATTTTTTGCATAGATCTAGTTCAGGCCATTTTTATTCTGCTATACAAGGAATTGTTGTTATTAAAAACCCGGCAAACCTATTGGAAATGCGTTCACATGAAAATTCAAATGAAATGCAAACGCGAGTCTCACACCTCTAAAATTTTTGCGATTTAATCAACAAGATTATTGCTTAAATATAGTGAATGAAAGCATTGTAAGAAATCTGTACATCTAAAAGAAAGTTAGTTTCCAAAGGAAGTATAAAGTCGTGAACACCAACCCACACGTAGCCAGCGTGGTGATCTTTAACCTATTTTCCTCTAGTATTGAGTAGCGGCCAATGTCCACCAGTGGGATATATAAAAGCTGAATTATTGTCTTATAAACTTATAGAAACAAGAGTAGTATAATGAAATATTCATTACTAGCGACTCACCCTCGCTTCGCTTCGGGTTCGTCCCTAGACAAAAACAAATCTATCCCACGGGAACCATACATTTTTCCGGGATGATATATAGCCTACAGCCTTCCTCAGTTAACGGGCTATCTAATGCAAAAAGAATTTATCAAATCGGATTAGTAGTTCTTGAGATTAGCGCGTTCAACCAAACAAACAAACGAACAAACAAACTCTTCAGCTTTATAATATTAGTAAAGATTTATAATTCTTACCAAACTTTTACCAAAGCGTAAAAGATTCCAATCGATTTGCTTAAACGCCAGCAAATTAAGGGCTTTACTTTAGAACTAAGCAATTGAAACTCATTTTTAACTTCCGCACTTACGTACAAAGAAGGTAATCGTCTCGCAAAATGAATATAACATGAAGGGAGTATCTTACGTATCGTCCCTGGGCGCTGAAGTCATGCATGCGGAATAATTTTGTAGCAAAAACATGAATATTTTAATCCTAGTACCAGCGCAGCACTGGAGCGCATCTGGTTACATGTTTTAAAGTGGGTTTGTTTAAAATTTTCTGTTTATTACAGCATTTTTGCGCGAAATTAAAAATCCTGTTTGAATTTTTGTTATACTGTCTATTATGACGGGTTAAAGATTCGATTCCTGCTTAAAGTATAGGTAAATAATTATAAAAACAGACATTTTCTTAGAATGTGGTGTATTGAATCTTCTATATAAATAAATCTATGTTTGTATGTTTGTACTCTATGCATTTCCAAGTCATCCGATTGTGATGTAACTTTGGCGAGTTGTTTGCAAAGGTTGATATGTTCGCAAAGGTTTCTGGCCCAAAGACAAAGAATTCCTCTATGTGTCTCACACTCATTCAACCCTGGGGACGTCCAAGAGCAAAACCAGGGTAAGCTGCTAGTTTATAATAAAATACATGAATATCTACTTATACATTTTTATTTATTAGCACAAAATTGAAGAGAATATTTTAAAAAATATGAAAAGTATTCAAATCTTTAATAATAAAGTAAGGAGATAAAAAATTAAATTAAAAAACTTGGAAGTCAAATGTAATTATCATAAAAATATACTATATTTGCTCTCAGTTGCCAGAGGTAAAGTTAACGGGGTAAGTTCCATCGTACCATATTAAATAGGGGAAGCTGCATATTGGACATAACGTAAAGACGAAAGGACTAGTTTTACACTGTGACTTTATTTCAATTTGAAAGTAAACAAAAAACATTTATTATACACTATAATCTCTAGCGACTTTGCCTCGCTTCTCTTGAATTCCTAATACATGAGGCATTTGACGACGGTTTTGGCACAGTTTATAGTGACCTTACTTGCCGTGCCAGCGGTCGCGGGTTCGAGTCCCGCTGAGGGCATTTATTTATATGATGAGCACGAATGTTTGTACTCCAGTCATTGGTTTATATTTATAATATGTGTGTATTTAAAGTTATATATTTGTAGTGTATCAAGTATCTGGTATCCATAACACAAGCCTTGTAGCTTACCATGGAACTAGATGGAGTTGTGTTAATGTCCGAACATATTTATTTATTTAGGGATTCAAGCGAAGCGAGATATATATTTGCTTTTTTAATATTACACACAGACAATGATACTAATTGGCGGATTTTATTATTACCCGGAGCCTAAATCTATCACTATTTATAGTACCAGATGTTAATTGAGATTATTTCAGAACTTTTGTACATATTAAACATATATTTTATGTAAAGCGGAGACTGTGAAAATGATGACAGCTCAGTTTGTAGCCATTTTCGCAATTCAAAAGGCTTTGTTAAAGCTCAATATTACAACTTTGTATTTATTCCACCGTTTTTTGATGTTTATATATTGAATGCTAGCGACGTACTTTCACTTCCCTTGGGTGTCTTTTAGGCATTTTAGGTGCTTAAAAGTAGCCAAGGTTACTTGAAGTCAGTCGGTCTGTGTAGTAAATTTCATCAAAATCCATCCAGTCGTTTTGGAGTAACAAACATGCAAATACACAGACAAGACAGTAAAGACTTTTATATTTATAATAATAAGTAGTGTGATTCATCACATTTATTAGGAAAAAATCTAACTAAAAAGATGAGAACAAGATGACGATGGAGCATATTATTCAGTCTATAAATTATTTTTTGTACTCTGTGGTATTATCGTATAGTAAGTATGTATTACATGATCTGTGATATTATACAGTGGGAGACATACCTACATACATGTTTTATACTAGTTGCGAGTCTTGCCACGTGTCATCTAGATTCGTATAGAAATTAAGAGTAATTGATATATAAACCTGTTTTTTTTGCATTTATATATGTTATTTTCTGACTTTTTGTTTTTTATTTGTTTTTATAAAATACAGTGCGAGTTTTCTATATTTAAACGACATATGTTGACGAATGGTTGCAGAATTTTTGTTTAGATAAACATTTGATTTGTGGAACAAACAGAAGTTTTAATTGCTATTGGTTTAGTTTATACTCCGCCCCAAATGTTACCAATAATGGAAGAGATTTTTCAAAAAAACATGAAATTTTCAACCGTATTTTTTCCTACTACTATTGTAAAAAATGCGAAAATGTGCGATCGCGCGTGCATGCATGGGCGGGCGTGTGTGTGCGCGAGTGAATGTGTGTAGAACCGCGTGCACGTGCGCCTGTGAGTATACGTGTGCGAAATATTATCATAACAGAGAGATTATCGATTTTGTCGCTAGAGACTAAAGTCGTCATTTTTCTATGTATGACGCTTTAACGCCACGCCAAGCGGGCGTTTAAAGTAACCGTATCGGTATGATATTTTTATAAAAAAAAATAATACTAAATTTTAGTTCTTTGGAGCTGGATATTTTATTTTCAATTATATAATGATATTGGCTATTGTATAAAAAAAAGCGCACATTTCCTATTACCATATAGGCTAGTCTTTATCAATGTAACACGCGAGCAGAGCCGCGGGTAAAAACTAAACATACTTAGATACACATATGTAGATAGGTAGATACATTTAGGTTAATGTATTTTACATTAATACAAATGTATCTCCTGATTAATTCATCTACGTTCAAGCCAAAATGCTAACTGAAATTTTGATAATCTATCCCTATAATGACTCATTTTCATATAATACAAGTTTTTTTTACATAAGTGGAAGCATTGTAGCGGTCAGGTTAAGAATTTTAAAATTTATTCATTACTAGGTTCGTCCCTAGATATAAACAAATATATCCTACGGGAACCGTACATTTATCCGGGATTATATATAGATTATAGCCTTCCTTAGTTAACGGGCTCTCTAATGCAAAAAGAATTTTTCAAATCGGATTAGTAGTTCCTGAGATTAGCGCGTTCAATCTAACAAACAAACAAACAAACTCATCAGCTTTATAATATTAGTATAGATTTGGCACAGTGGCAAAGTTTATATGAAAAAAAAAATATTTATAATTTACTTATATATAACTTTATATGAAAAAATATTTCATTTATTATATATCTTAGTTAGATTTGATTATCAGTATTTCAACCATTGTCAAATGGTGCACGTGTTGACAAATCGACCCTGTCTTAGATAAGGTTTAGGAATAAGGAGTTAAGTGTGCTACTAACGTTAGGTTATTGTGTGCCTTTACTAACAAAATATGATCCTTGATGGTTGAAATAAATTATATATTATTACTAGCGACTCATCTTCGTTCCGCTCGGGTTCGTTCCTAGTTACGTTTTAAGGTTTAGCTCAGAGATGAGACATTTTCCCTCAGTAAAAAGTACCCTATATGTTGACCCGGATAACCAGCTATCATCATACTAAATTTCATCAAAATCTGTCTAGTGGTTTTCTCGCTATGCAGTCACAGACAGACAGACAGATAGACAAAAATTCTAAGAACTATACATTCGGCTTCTATATCGATAATAATGACAATGCAATAAGATTTTGCAAAAAAAAATTTATGTACAGATTCGACTCAGTTAAAATTTTATTATATGTATAGACTATTATTAGTTCCGAGCAATACAGAATCAATTTGCCCGGTAAACAAACTCAGACAAGAACTATTTTAATATACGCATTTATACTTCCAGCTGATTTACATGTTTTAGAATACCATGACTCATTGAAATGAGCACTTCAGTAACTTTAAATGACTTAAAGTCTACATTTATATTAATTGACGAAGATAATCGTTTAAGTAAATGTACAGTAATAACAATTAATAATGATAACGTTTGTTGTAGATAGTTCGTTTCACTGAGCACTTTCATTTATAATGCTAGGGCCCATATTGAAATCATCTGTTTTATATTATACTAGCGACTTACCCTCGCTTCGCTTCGGGTTTGTCCCTAGACAATAACAAATCTATCCCACGGGAACCGTACATTTTTCCGGGATGATGTATAGCCTATAGCCTTCCTCAGTTAATGGGCTATCTAATGCAAAAGAATTTTTCAAATCGTATTAGTAGTTCCTGAGATTAGCGCGTTCAACCAAAACAAACAAACAAACAAACTCTTCAGCTTTATAATATTTATTATATATTACATAATAGTCTTGCCCTATATAACAAATCTTATGTGTTTTTTAAAGAACTAAACTTTGCAAAAATAATTGACTTATATATTTCATTCTATTATTATTAGTAAGATATGTTGTCTAAAAAATTATTGATAGTTTAAAAAGATGTATAGGGTTCCAAACCCACTTTGGAAAAATGCAGAGCCTTTGTAACAGATTTAACAACGTTTAGAAAATTGGTACATTTTATGATTTGTCGGTGGCCGTTACAAACTTATTGTAGCAATTTTCATCTATACATATAATAAAATTGTAACTAAGCCGAATCTGTACATTAAATATTTTTTGGAAAATCTTATTGAAATAGACATTATTATCGATACAGAGATCGAATCTATACCAAGTTTTTAGAATTTTTGTCTGTCTGTTTGTCTGTTACTGCATCACGGAAATACCACTGAAGGGATATTGATGAAATTTGGTATGATGATAGCTGGTTATCCGGGTCAACATATAGGATAGTTTTTACTGCGGGAAAATATCTCATATCTGAGAAATCTATACTAAACGTTAAAACGTAAGTAGGGGCGAACCCGAGCTGAGCGAGGGTGAGTCGCTAGTATAGTATAATACGAGTACTATAAAAAATAATATTAATAAAGAAGTAAACATTGCTAGAATTTACAGTAGTGGGTAATATTGGAAGCTTGCTTGATTTGCAATCAGCGTGAAGCGAATTTAAGCCCTTTAGTTTCGTATTTCAGATTATTATATGCGAATAATTTTCAACATAATTACTATTTGCTTATATGGTGAAGGTAAATATCGGGAGGAATTGCATGTCTGAGAAAACGTAATTAGTTTTCGAAAGAACTGTGAAGTCTATCAACCTAACTTTGGCTAGAACGACGGCGTATGATCTTCCTAGCATGAAATATGGCTTGGGCCCAACAATGGCAGTTAAATGTATTTTTAATTATTTTTAAAGGTTTTATGGATATCAAGAAACAATGTCTAACAATTTAAGTTTCATTCCTTAAACACTTTGTTTCATATTTTAACTTTAAAATTGCAAACTCTGATTTGTATGAAGCCAGGCGCTTATTCGCATTTTCTACTATTACAGTCTACTTTCTTTAACTATACACTTCACAAGCGTTTCAAGCTTTTCAAGGTTTTAACATAAGTGTCGTTATATACATATACTTTATATTAAGTCTGAATAATTTAAATAGAGCTTACTTATTTCGTATATCAATTTTGTATTTAATTTGTTTTATAACGAAGTATAGAAATGGAATCTTAGCAATGTAATGTACATATATGATGAAAAAATCATATAAATTGGCATAACCATTTGAGGTTTTTGTTTGAAAAGTTTGTTGAACCTGTTTACGTATAATCCACCCTTTAGCCAAGGTGATTTTCTGCAGTTGATGACGCTTATTGATAGGGATGGGATTATTGAAGTAAAACTTTTTTAGGTGTGAAAAATTTTTTCCAATGTATTGAACATTGGAATATTTTCTGAAATAATTTTTATATATAGATATATTAATTCTATTTATGTAGTATATTTTCCTCAAATTTTCAATAATGATTATGATCGAATTTCGGTCACTGTGCGATCACTACTCAAAATAACTCCACGACATAATCCAAAAATACAGTTTTATTTAAAATTTCCAATATTCACGTAAATATGAGAAAGTAATATATTTAAATATGGAAAATATAGACAAAAGCGATTGTTAAGCTCCCAATAGTCAAAGCTCCGTGTAACAGCGACAAATCCTAGCAATCTTTCATCACACATTCTTTCTTAGAGGCAATAGCAATTTAACTTATAAGGAATTTTTACTTCGCTTCAACTTTTCTATAGCGTAAGCGTCTTTCAAGTATTCTTCGTTGCTAGTTAGTTCTAAGTACGTTTCTTCGGAACGAGATAAAACAAACTAAGGAACGTTTAACACTCGTTCTTTAAGCTTTGCAGGACTTTGTTTTAAATTTATTTTTATATAGCTTCACTACGGATCTTTTTAGACGTTAGGATGATTATAGTGATAACCCTCCGTCTTCGTTTTGTATCTTTGGTGGATTTAGCATTTTAATTATTTTTTTTGTATACGTGTTTTATTTTTATACTAGCGATTCACCCTCGTTTCGCTCGGGTTCGTCCCTAGGTTACTTCCCAAAACAAACTTTTTATTATTTATTTTTTCGTGGGACCCTATTTTTTTCTGAAATAAAAGTAACCTAAGTTACTCCTTATTACATCAGGTATCTGCCAGTGAAAAAGGTCCCGTCAAAATCGGTCTAGCTGTTTCAGAAATTAGCCGGAACAAACAGACAGGCAGACAAACAGACAGGCAGACAAAAATTGTAAAAAATGTTGTTTTGGTATATGTACCGTGTATACATTTAGTAAAAAGCGGTTATTTTAATATTACAAACAGACACTACAATTTTATTAATTGTATAGATTTTGTCATCAAACATTTCGTCAAGTACAGTTTAACGCCTTTTTAACTCTAAAAGTAGTTAGTTATTCCACTCTTAGCGGTTTTTTTTTATTTAGATGAGACCATTCTTTCCGTTTATGAAGTCTATGAACTAAACAAAACAGCATGAAAATTTATCCACAATTAATGATACCGCTTAACGTAATCGTATTTAACCTGAAATATATTTTATATTTTTTTTATAATTTCATACTCGATATAAACATTTCATTCCATGAAAAACTTGTTAAATTCATTATTTAGTTTGAAAATAAACTAAAATTACAAACAATATTTACATATTACAGAAGAATACATTGACTACGAACGTTCCTTTCAGGTAACATAATAATTACGCCGCCCACATTTAATCTAATTACCTCAACACTTTCTCTAAACGCTCCCTACGCTGTAATAAAGAAAATATGCAAATCGTAATGATAAACAGCATAATTGGTATATACGTTGCGGAAATTGCCATCTTGAATATTTTAATGTTTAAGTTGATTACCGATTTGGGTTATGTGTAGAAATATCTCTTGCTGGGAATCTAATTTTATATTATACCGACCCACAAAACTACAACACTTGATGTTATTTTGTGTAATTTCATGACCCTTGCTTATATAAGAATTTAAATTGTTCATTATTGATGATTGTGAAGGGAAATTTGCTTTAGCTCCCTAAGCTTTTAAGGTTCAGAAGTCAAAGGGCAAGAATATTATACCCTCGTGGTCATGTCTGACCGTACGTCACAGTCAATAAAAAAAGGGGTGACATTCCCTATATAAATGGTACAGGATCTTCCATAAGCAAAATAATTGGGCATTTATGTATGTTATATATATGTAACATTCAATTATATTCTGTTATGGAGAAAAAATGTCGGCTAAAACGTACATATCTAATATATTAAAATGAGCAATTCTTGTTTATTTATTTATTTATTTATACCGTCGTTTTTGGAAACGGCTCTAACGATTTTGCTGAAATTTGGTATTTGTGGGTTTTCAGGGGCGAAAAATCGATCTAGATTAGTCTTATGTCTGGGAAAACGCGTGTTTTCGTTTTCATGCTATTTTTTTTCGCATTATTCCACGCGAAATATGATCATTAATTTCTTACGCTCGGGCATAAGCATCGTAGTCAAGCGGCCTAGGCGCAAGATTGACAATCACAAGTCGATACCTCGGGGCTCAAAGGGCGTAAGCACCAAAACTCGATTTTACAGGAGAGCAAAAACACAAAAAAAAAAATAATATTATTTTCGACATATCTTTTTTTGATTTTTGGCCTAAATAAACCATTCTAAGACCAAAAGTTTAATTTTTTTGGGTGTAGAACACTATAAAATTATATTTCGAATAGATTTAAAAGTAACAAAAATAGCAAAAGCTAAAAATATCTGTTTTATTTTCTACAAAAAATAGGGTCGCAAACACCGTTTTTTGGCGAATTGGAAGACTTTAAATACACAGATCGATAGAGGAGAAAAAACTTAGTAGGACTGCATTAAAAAGTCAATTTCGCCAAAATGGCGGTTACGCCCTTTGAGCCCCGAGGTATCGAAGTGTCGAATCCCTGTCGGATACAAATGTTTTACTTTTGTTTTTTTTTGTATTTATTCAATTATTTTTTTTATCTAAAAAATACTATACAACAAAAATGAACTCCGAACGAAGCTCGATCGTCCAAGTACTTTTAATAATTAATTACTCAATAATCTCTTCAATATTAAAGAAAACATTTCATTTTATTCAAGTAGTAGTTTATTCCAATTATAAGCTTAAGGCCTATTTAATAAAGTTTTTAATTATAATTTATACTGTATATACAAAAAGTTTAATATTTAAATATAATAAAAAAGAAATAAGATTCAACAATCTCTCATACTCATGCCATCCAAAATTGCCAATTGCACCTAAGCTGACAACACCACCCATACATCCTTTTTATATTTTTGTACTATAATATTATATTTTTTGCTGTCAACTTAGCATTCTATTATCTGTACAGTTATATCAGAATGTTCCCGCCATTTCCCGAGCGCACTTTTCACATTTGCAATTTAAATGACATGGATGTAAAAACCTTCTTTGCTTGGGCTATTTTCAGAGAATTGCTTCACTATTAAGTTGGCAAAAAGATTCATCTAATTATAACGTTAAGATTTATTTTTCAGCTCGCTCCTTTTGAAATAATATAATTTCAAAATGTAATTATTAAGAATTTGTTTCTAAGTAAATAGCTTTCAGTTTGTATGATGAAAAGAATATTATTTTTGATGTTAAACGTAGATAATTTCTTTATATATTTAAAATTAGCTTTTTTCTTTGTTTCGTTACATAATGCTTTCGAGTCTCATTTAAAAGTAATAAACGTTTTATCTGAGAAAATACATTATTTAAGGACTTAGATATTTTTGAGACAGCTACAACAGTTTGGAAAGGGATTGCTCATCGGTAGGTCCTGGGTTTGAGTCCGGGTCGGGCTAAGTTTAATTATTCTTCTGTTTAGTAAGCCTCAGTACCAGCCTGGATTTGGGAAGTTGGCGGTGTTTTGGCTCCGTGCCTCCGAGAGCACGTAAAGCCGTTGGTCCTGCGCCTTAACTCTCACCGGTCGTGTCTCGTGTCGTCCCACCGGAGTATGAGAGTGACAGGTATAGAGAGTGCACTTGTGTCTGCGCGTACACTTGTGCACTATAATATCTCCTGTGCAGATTGCTAGTCTCAATAAGATTGGCTGCCGAGTCCGAAATCGGTCGGAAGGACATTATTATTATTATTATTAAAAAACTAATTTTTGATGGCATGTTAAATATTATATTACTATTTAGTATTTATTTCTATTTAATCAACAAGTCAACTTTTTATACAGGAACAATATTTTTCTATTGTAATATTTTTACATAAGATTGATCTGTGAACGTTTCGTGAAAATATATTACAGTATTCTTAAGTTATATTTAGTCAAAACTCTAACTTAAAGTTAAAAAAATAATAAAAACTGTTGATTTTGTTATAAAAAAAATCTCTACCATATCCTTGTTTTAAATAACAATAGTATCGCAAAGTCCCCACGAAAACCTATCAAAGAAAAAAGCTCATTTGAGCCCGTGAAATCCGAAGATGTAGAAACATAATAATGATATTATAAAACATGACATTTGTTTCACAAAAAAAGTTTTGACCCGAAAATACTCTATCGGAAAAACAAAACTAAATTACGACTAAAGTAAGTAAATTTGATTACCTGGCATTCATATGTACCATTGTCCCTCTTCTGAACGAACTTGATTTGGAGGGTCCAATCCTCTGACCCTTCGCCATGAAGTACCTGTAATATTATTATATTAGATATTTTCTTTAACACAGATTCTTTAATTCATTTATAAAGAAATAAATTGGAAAAGGAAAATGTCATGGAAATATCTCGAGCTTTTACGTCACGAAACTCGATTGATCAATCTCAATCAAAGTGTCTGTTCTTATCAATTCATTTGGCTGAAAATAGAATCGTATGACAATTATCATAACTTGTATCTATTTTTTATGAAATTAGGGTAATTGTGGAATGAATTACTTATTTATTTACATAATTAGTTAAAAATTTCTGTCATTATTTGTTTTCGTTATCTATTCAATGCTTAATTTCATGTTGTATGTATGTATTCATCTAATTTTATATCATCTATGTTAATAGTATAAAGAGAAAAAAAAAAGTTTTTTTGTATGTTTGTTTGTAATGGATCAACTAAAAATCTGCGGAGATTTGATTTGGATGTGGTATGAAGATAGTTTGAGACTCTGAAAATAGGATAGTTTTTATCTCGGAAATCATTCCTTAAGAGGGTAAAAAGGGGGATGAAAGTTTGTATGGGGAATCAATAATTTCTCAAGTAAGGGATATAAAACTCATCTTACCTATGTTTATAAATACGAATATATAGTCTATCTATTCCATATTAACCGTTAAAAGCAAGGATGAGTCGCTTGTAGGTAATGAAATTTTCATACCATAATCGAAGTATAGACACAATATTGGATTTGTTTATTTTTTTAATTTATGGCAAAGTTTTCCTCCAAATGATAAACCGAACTAGTGTCTGTCTGTGGCTACGCATGTGAACTTTATTAATGTATTCTTAATATAATTGCTTACTGGTCATAGTATGATGAAAGATAACCTCAATAAATAGGCTATGAAATGCAAAAGACATTTTCAAATTGTATTGGTAGTTCCAGAAATTAACACGTTCAAACAAGCTCTATAGATTTATATTAAACTAGCGACTCACCCTCGCTCCGCTCGGGTTCGTCCCTATTTACGTTTTATCGTTTGGTATAGATTCTTCAGAGATGAGATATTTTCCCGCAGTAAAAGTATCCTATATGTTGATACGAAAAACCAGCTATCATCATATCAAATTTAATCAAAATCCCTCCAGTGGATTTTCCGTGATGCGGTAACAGCCAGACACAGACAGACACAGACAGACAAACAGACAATAATTTTAAAAGCTATAGATTCAGCCTCTGTATCGATAATAATGTCTATTTCAATAAGATTTTCTAAAAACTATTCAATGTACAGATTCGACTCTGTTGGAATTTTATTATATGTATAGATATGGTATTTGCTTCCGACGCGCGTTACGAATGCCGTATAGATAATTAGTATAGTTAGAAAGAATGTAGGACAGTTTTCGAAGTTTTCGCAGGAAAATACTTAGGTATACCTACTTTTTGCAAATTTTATAAATTTCTTTATTACTCCATACACAGTTTTCAAGCAGTAACTATATAGTTTCTAAACGTTGAAATTAAATGTTAACGATGGTTTAAAAGAAATTTATGATATAAAGCTAATATAAAACAAACAAACGGACGAAGTCACGTAAAATGGCTAGTATATAAGGCATTATATCACTGGTCCTGTATAATTAATTGTATCGATCGCCCCTTTATTCTGGAAACGTGGACGACGTGATGTTCTTTTAACTACTTCGGAAACGTAACATTTATCAAGCAATGGAAACGAAGACACATTATACATATTAATAGAAACAGGTCTTATTTAACAGAATGATCTATAGTTTATTAACCAACGGAAAAAAAGGAGGTTCTCAATTTGACACGTATGTTTTTTTAATTTTTATGTTTGACCACGCGTAACTTTTGCAGTTACATAGTTCGATTTCGATGGTTGTTTTTTTATTGGATATCGTTTTCTCGAAGTAGGTCCCATTTAAATTTGGAAATAAAAACACCCCTAAATGTTTACCTACAGATTTTTTTAACATATACTGTCTTCTTATTTTGCTTCTACTATCTCTACACTAAAAATTGAAAATTAAATCTGTTTAAAAAAAAAAACGACTTTAATAAAACACTAAAAAGTAAAAAATATAACTGATTGGTAGTTTTCATTTACTATAGATACCTAATCAGATATTTTGGAAGTTGGTGTTAGGCAAATTAAGCACATCATTTTTTTTGGAGTTGGTTTTATTTATGTTTTTAACTAGCAATCGTAGCCTTGGTTTCGCTCGGGTGCCCTAATGTCTTTTGTATTTGTAGTGTATATATAGGAAGTGTCTTTTGACAATTATTAACAATAGCAAGTAAGACAGTGGTAGCCCAATGGTAACCCGCTCGCTTGGGAAACCTAGTGAAGCGGGTTCAAATCCCGGATCTCGCAACTATGATATTTTCAAGTGTGAACCATTTTCCTACATGATTACCACTTGCCTTACAGTGAAAGAAAACATCGTAAAGAACCCTGCATGTCTGAGAGAACCTTGCAAGTTTGCGAAAGATATATGAAGTCCGTTAACCTGCGCTTGGCTAGCATGGTGGACTATAGCCTGATCCCCGTCATATTAAAGGGAGGCCCACCCCCAGCAGTGGGATGTTAAAAAAAGGGCTGATTACAACAGAAGCCTATGTGTTACTCCAGGTTCTAGTCTATCTGTCTATTGATCCAAATCTGTTTGTCCAGACTTTTCAACGTGAAGAAGTTACTTCATATGCACAAATATAAAAAAATTTCAAATTTTTGTACTTATTTAATAATTAATAAAAAGCCGATTAGTAAAATATATAATACTAGCGACTCACCCTCGCTTCGCTCGAGGTTTCTTCCCAATACAAACTTTCACCCCTCTTAAGGAATGATATCTGGGATAAAAACTACCCTATATACTTCCCAGGGTCTCAAAATATCTTTTTACTCAATTTCATATAAATCGGCTTAGTAGTTTTGGAGCCTATTCGATACAAACAAAAAACAAAATTTTCCTCTTTATAATATTAGATATATTATATAATGCCGTCATTACTACATGAATATCCAATTTCAGTACTAAACAGATATATAATCCATCGTTAGTTTATTACATAGTTATCTAAATTGTACTGCAGGATCACATTTTCACAAGAGCCGTAGAGCGTTAATGCTGTGGTTTTCAATTCATGTCCATTAAGTGTTCAGAGATAGTCTAGTTTCCTAATTTTCTAAATGATTATTATTTGCTTTAATTATATTTACTACCGCATTGCAGGAATAAAATTGTGAAAGTTTATTTTTCGTTATCACTGTTTTGGGACATCAATGTAGCATCTTTACTTCAAATAAGCACATCTGAAACACGCTTTAGCATAATATGATCTTTTCTATGATAAGGATAGTTCATGATAAAATAAATGGGAAATTACCGAAAAGATATTTCTATCTTTAGAACGTTAACGAAATTTGTATGTGTTATAGTAAAAAAATAGTTTATAAAATAAGGTTTATTATAAAATTACAGACAGACACTTTAATATTATTAATATATGCATATTAAATAGGTAAAACATTGCTAGTATATTTAATTCTATTGAAATAATTATAATTTTTTACTCACTGAAATACTATTTTTATTAAATTAATAAATATGTTGGGACTTTAACACACAGCACTATCTAGTTCCATGGTAAGCTACGAGGCATGTGTTATGGATACCAGATAGCTGATACACTACACATATATAACTTTAAATACATGATACATATTATAAATACAAACATCTATGACTGGAGAGCAAACATTCGTGCTCATCATACAAACGAGTGCCCCCAGCGGGACTCGAACCCGCGACCATTGGCACAGCAAATAGGGTCAACAAACTGAGCTAAACGTGTCATCACACACACAATTACCACGACAGGGCGAGAAATCCAGTATACAGTAATGAGTAAAAGAAAAGCGATCCCAATTTAACAATGCTGTTATCTCCTGAGATATCTGAGCTGCTGATGTATCGTCCATGGCTCTTACGATCCTATATATATCACGTCCAATCAATCTAATGGGCAAATTACATGTGACTGTCGTCTGTTCGTAACTAGTTTTGATTCTGTCTATAACTACTGATTTATGCTAATATTGCTTGGGCCATTTGTTAGATCAATTATGATGTAACGTAAGGGTTGGATGGAAGGGTTAGATATTATCGAGTTATATATGAAAAAATTGTACCTATTTACTGAATAACTGTAATTGTAATCCATATATATAATAAAATTGTAACTAAGCCGAATCTGTACATTAAATATTTTTTTAGAAAAATTTATAGAAATAGACATTATTATAGATACAGAGGCCGTATCTATAATTTTTAGAATTTTTGTCTGTCTGTCTGTCTGTGATCGCATCACGGAAAAATCACTGGAGGGATTTTGATGAGATATGAAGATAGCTAGCTGTTTATCTGGGTCAACTAATAGGACACCTGCGGGAAAATATCTGAGAAATTTATAATAAACATTAAATAGTAAGTAGGGACGAACCCGAGGGGAGCGAGGGTGCGTCGCTGGTAGTATATAATATATAAAATATTAAAATATTGATAATTTTGATAAATTCAAAAACACTGTCAAATAGGATGACACTGCAAAAAGTTACATCTTTGTTTTTACTATATAAAGTAATAAATTAAAAATAGTAATAGTAACTACTAACAGCAAGAGATTTTTCTAGAAAGAAAGAAAATAGAAATTATACTGTACCTGAAATCGTTCGTCATTAGTGTAAGTAAATTTCCCGGAGCTCAGGATGTGCCAATCCCTTTTCCTTACCCAGGACACTTGCTGTAAAATGAACAATAAAATAAATAACTTCATTCCAATAAATACATGATTCATTTTGCAATAAAAACAATTCAAATAAATTTTAGTGGGAGAAGATTTAATATGTTTAAATTTCCGTGCTTTCGAGAAATGGGGATGTAACACCGCCAACTTCCCAATTGCTTCCCGATTTGCTACTAAGAATTTCTTGATCTATACTTTTTAAAATAAAACTATCTTTTCGGATTATTTCGCGGGAGATTCTCTCCCGTGACCATGATTGCTGTAAAGCATTCGAAACGTCGGGAACCAAAAATCAAAATAAATCCGCGAAATAATCCGAAAAGATAGTTTTATTTAAAATGTCAAATATTCGCGTAAATCTAAGAAAGTATTATGATCTATACTTGGTATGATTCGGGAGTTGAACCCAAGAACACCACATTCTCAGCCGTATACGTGTGCAAAGGTAAATAAAACTTTTGTGGCTAAATACTTAAGTAATGTGTTAGCCATATAAAAATATTTATCCTAAGCGGGATTCAACACCGCGATTTTCGGTGAAAATTGCGAGAGTTAAAGCTATACTTATTTGTATTATACTTAAAAAAATTAAAAACTAAGCAAAACTTGCATGAATTTTCTTTGAATTTTCACTAGATCAGCAGCATCCGCGTTTTAGAGGCCAATTTTGTAAGATAAAATGGCATCGTTAAGCTGAGTGCACACAGCGGATGTCTTTGTTATTCTAGACCCTCGTTAAGACAACTCAATTTTGTTTTGATAAGAAAATATTATGGTGTAACACATTTACTAAGTTGTTAACAAGGATTAATAAATAAATATTCTTACACCAGATTTTCATATTTGCCGTAGAAAGCTTATATTTAAATAAGCAGCTAGCCCAATAGCGTTACCTAGGATTATATCTATATTCAAAAATTACGAACGGATATGAAACAGTTTTTGAAAATTCTTTTGTAGTTTTCACATATGGTCAAAAAGCTTTACTTTTTAGTCTCAAAGATTCACATAGTTAATAGGCACCTGCTGGAAATTTTCACAGAAATCATCTCTTATAAGTTGAACTAAATAATTATTATGTATTTAAAAAACTTTAGTATACTGGACCCCGTAAAAAGAATCAAATGAGCTCAAAATCTCTAAGGCCTAGTAAATTAAAAGCATTTGAAATGCAACTAAGGGTAATTTAAGGGTTGTTCTTCCTTTTTGTATATATTATCAGAACAGCTCTACAGTACCTTTATCTTATAATATTAGTTAGTACATGACCTAAGATTTAAATAGATATGGCAGTTATATATACATATAGTACCTTAATATAGACTTTTAAAAGATTACAAAGTTACAAGTAAATCCAGAAAAGTGTACTAGTGAATAATAAAAAAGATAATATACTCGTAAGTATAAAGAAAAGAATGTTAAGGAAAATGTACCTAATAAAATTATAGCTTCATGTTAATGTGTTTTTATAATTTCTATTATGTACAGACATAAAAACCAGGTCGAATACAAAATATGTCTATTTTTCGTCGGTTAAAATTTGATTTGTTATAAGAGTGTTTTGGAAGAAGGATCGACTGTAATGATCTCGAGTCTTTCAACACCGACTGTTGAAAGATTTGGGATCTTTTTTAGAAAACTAAAGTTAGCGGATGAACATAAATTTCGTAGTTTTTTCGGCTGCAATCCCTCGTGTGTTTTCAAGTCACTTGTTGTTTTTCTTGGTTGTTTCGTTCTTCGACGAAATATTTTTGCTCAAATGAAAGTTATGTTCCAAATAAAAATATTATTATATGAAATACTCGTATGTATGCTAATTTAATTTTTTTACTTCTTTTATTTGAATAATTTGATGATGATGATAGATATAACACTTAACCTTACATTTTTGTATTTCAAGACATACTCATAGAATGTGTGTAATTAACTTTAAATTTAAGAAGTGAGGTATTTTATCATTAGACTAAACCTTAAGCAGTAAGAACTTTCTCCATTAGCGGTGGAATTTCGACAATTTATAGCCATTATATAGGGCAGAATGTGCTTAAAATTTGATCATATTTTGATTAATTAAAACGTTTTGTATGAGTAATATTACCATTGTAATTTTTGTGTGTCTTATGGATACAAAATAAAGGGAATAAAAACGTGATTTTTAAAAAGACACTGGTAGCCCAGTGGTCGCTTAGAAAACTAATCGAAGCGGATCAAATTCCGGGTCTCGCATTTCTGACATTATCATGTTCGAATTATTTTCAACATGATTTCCTTATGTTGTGGTGAAGGGAAACATCGTGAGGAAACTGGCTGGTCTGGGAGAAGCTTAATAGCTTCTTTCTTTCTTTCGTTTTCGAAAGATATGTGAATTTTTAAAAACACACACGCCATCCTAGTAGACTATGGCCTGATCCCCCTCGCATTAAGCCTTGCCCAGTGCCAAGGCCTGAATATATGTTATTTATAAACTAAGATAATTTTAAGACTAAGATTATAATCGATATTGACGTATTGTTTGACGATTAAGGTATTCCATCGAGACGTAAACAATGTGTTTTTTAATTATAAATAGAATTAATAATATAAAAACTTACCAACCTAAAAAAGAAATAGTAAAAATATTCCGAATATCATAACAGTGTAAACACATACCCCTCGTTCACTCAAGTGTCCCACGAGGCAGTGGAGATAGGCGGTGCCGCCTAGTTGTGCGGTGACGTTGCTTACTGAATTGTTCGCAGTGACGTCTGCCGGCGCCTGCACTGTGCCTCGCCAGCCTCGAGCTCGCGAAGTTCCGTGATGGCCTGCAAAGATAAAGAATAGAGACTTGATTTACACAAGAAAAGTATATTTAGGATATGAATTTCAATCTAAAATGTATTTTTACTAGCGACTTTACACTTTATACGCTTAATTCAGTTTGTAATGACCCTACTTGCTGTGCCAGCAGTCGCGGGTTCGAATCCCGCTGGGGGCAATTATTTGTGTGATGAACACGAATGTTTGTACTCCAGTCATGGGTGTTTATATTTATAATATATAAAGTTAATATTTAAAGTTATATATCAACTATCTGGTATCCACAACACAAGCCTTGTAGTTTACTATGGAACTAGATGGTGTTGTATCAATGTCCCAACGTACTTATTTATTTATTTACTTTGCTTGTCGTCCCGATGTGCCGAGCACTGTCTGTGAGCTCTAAATTCGTCCAGCAATTTTAACGTTAAGGAGTAATAAAAATACAAACACACACACTGTACTGTTAACACGCACGTAATAGATACCTTAAGAGAGTAGCTTAATCATCTATATGAACGTATAATAAAATTCTGAGTCGAATCTGTACATTAAATATTCTTTGGAAAATCTTATTGAAATAAACATTATTATGGATACAGAGGCCGAATTTATAGTTTTTAGAATTTTTGTCTGCCTGTCTGTTTGTCTGTTTGTTTGTCTGTCTGTACCACATCACGGAAAAACTACTGGAGGGATTTTAATGAAATTTGGTATGATGATAGCTGGTGATTCGGGTCAACATATAGGATATTATTTACTGCGGGAAAATATCAAATCTCTGAGAAATCTATACTAAAAGCTAAAACGTAAGTAGGGACGAACCCGAGCTGTGCGAGGGTTAGTCGCTATTATAATATAATAACATGATAGCTATTTTGTACGTTCATAAAATTTGTACTCTTATATTATTTCTTTTCATTTGAATTAGAATTTATTTTCAATTTTAATTCAAGTGTATTTTTTTATTATTTGTACAGTAGTTTTGAAATAATTAACTTTTATTAGCTGATAATATTTTGAATTAAGCCAAAAGTGAAATATGTATTTATCTGCTTGTATTTTTCTTTGTGAGTTTGATATAGGGAAAAATGTGGCTTTTCACTCTGCTGATGAGTTAGTTTATTCATTTTGAATTGCTCGAGTAATTTCATTGGGGCAGATTTCGTTTTGCTTGATATTCAGGCACGTATCGTTTTGATCCTCTCATTTAAACTAGTGAAGATGAAAAACAAGCTTAAATATTTTTAGTACAAACACAATACCATTTTATAAACGTATCATAATTCAAAACTTTTCTCCTTTGAATTTTCGTGATACAAGACTAAATGTCAATAAAGAAATTCAGATATATTTTTGCATTGTGCTTTCCGGGAATCCAAATGGATTTCTTTCCACAACCATTCACGTACTAAGCTTTTAAAATTTGTTCAGAATAAATTTCGATTTTGTACTGTAAATTGAAAAATTTTAAGCGGCAGCAAAATTCTCATGCTATGCTTTCCATGTGTTGATTTATCCGGCTTAACACTTCATAAGCTGTAGATTTTGTGCAATATTTCCTTTATTCTGTTGGTTACGTTTGCGAAAAATTTTAAAGGCAATTTTGTTTCAATTTTAGTTCATGTTTGTATACAAGGATTGGTAAACTAAGGTAATTAAATATATAAAATATAAATATGTTGGGACATTAACACACAGCACCATCTAGTTCCATGGTAAGTTACGAGGCTTGTGTTATGGATAACAGATAGTTGATACACTACACATATATAACTATAAATACCTACATATTATAAATATAAATACTCATGACTAGAGTACAAACATTCGTGCTTATCATACAAATGAATGCTTTCAGAGCGGGACTTGAACCCGCGACCGCTGGCACAACAAGTAGGGTTACCACAAACGTCGTAAAACTAGTATTCGCCCAAAGGTCGAAATTCAAACATAATCATTATTAAATATTTAAAGAACATATTTATGGATAGTATTTACATATCTATATAAAAAAACTGTTTTCTAATTTTTTTATTGATAACACTAAATCTCGTCAAAAGCTCCTAAACGTAAAAAAAAAGAAAATCGATTGACAAACAGTGGAGAAAAAGGTACTGAACTATTTTGTCTTTGCTTATTTACATACATATGTATATCCATATAGATTACATTTGTTTTGTTTAACTTCAAACAAAGGTAAATCCAATATGCACAGATCCAAGTTAAACGACAGAAACAATTCTGAACAAAATATGTATTTAATTTCATATTAAAAATAAAGTTTGATTGTTATTTTTTTTATTTTATTATCTGTAGTTGGCTAATTATTAAGCGTATGTATAATATATATTAATGATCTTTTTCCATACATGTTATAATATTGTGGTAATAAAAGAATTGAATTGATTAGTTCATACTTAATCGAATAAATCTTTTAAAATAAAAAAACGTATATGTGTTATGTACGCGTGTATTGTGTAAGAAGTTATAGTCCTTTGGCGTAACAGTACAAAAAATAGCTAAAGATTTCATCCCGTATGTCACAACTCTCTGTTTGTAAAAGGAGTGCAGCTAACTTCATCATGTCTCTATCAGCTATCTTCATCATGTCGCTTTTTGACTGTTGGTGTGCGCGCGCATCGTAAAAATTTTACTCTCATAATATTTTTCAAACGTGCCAAAAGAAGTATAAATTCAAAAATCTGAGGTCCTTGAATACAAAAATGCACTTAAAGTTTATATTTATTTAACTTTGGTGTAATATTACGTCAGAATATACCTTTTTAAGATCATTTTTCTTAGGAATTAAAATATATTCGTTATAATTTCTTGCTATTTTTGAAAAAATATTTTTTGAATAATAACGTCATACAGCAACGTCTTAATTAATTTTAAAACTCAGGTAAATTCCTTTGATTTAAGTAAAGCAACAGACTTATACAGTATCTTTGATTAAAGTAACATAGGTACGGGTTTTAGGAAATGGCGGTGATTACAATTGGTATTAAAAAAAAAATTATAACCTCATAGAATCAAAAGTGCACTGGAACCTCCACTGTACTTATCTATACAGATAAATAAAATTGGAGTGTTTGTTTGTAATATTAAAATAACCGCTTTTTACTAAATGCATATGGATGTATACACGGTACATATACCAAAACAACATTTTTTACAATTTTTGTCTGTCTGTTTGTTTGTTTCGGCTAAACTCTGAAATGAATGAATAACATCCAAATTAAAATAGGGAAGTTGTATACATACATTATATTTTTTCTATATTTCTTCTATTTAAACTATAAACTATATATAGTATGCCTAGAGACGAACCCGAGCGAAGCGAGGGTGAGTTGCTAGTCGTCTATAATATTTGTAGCAGTAATAGAATCGTTTCTAAAACTTTTATGTAAAGCTAGCGGCTCACCATCGCTTCGCTCACGTTCGTTCCTAGGTACTTTTTAAATAGATATAAATAGTTATTAACCAGCGTTAGCCATATAAATTTTTTTTTGTGAATTTTTCGAATGTTTGAGATAGTTATTCTGCTATTCGGGGCGGAGACAAATCTAACAAACTAAAGGTCATAGAGATCGGTCAAGCCGTTCTTGAGTTATAAATGGTGTAACTAACCCGGCTTGTTTTATATATATATATATATATATATATATATATATATATATATACGCATATATATATATATATATATATATATATATATATATATATATATATATATATACGCATATATATATAAGATTTGGTATGCCTTACGTATATCTCCTGTTGATGATGTGAAGAGGGGCAACATAAAGAAGACAGCAGCAGCGAACGGTATGCCCATCCCGCCAGCCACTCGCCATTTCATCTGAAAGAATATTAATAATTGTTATTATATTTAAAAATATAAGGTATACAATATATTACTGTCATGTACGCGTTTCTTTCTGCATACATAACTATTTATTAGCGTTAAAATCTATCTAAATGTATATTTATGTTTGTTTGTAATTTGTGCAATCGTTGTATTTGTTTTATTAAAATATCGTTAAATCGATCGAGGTCATCGGGCTACAGAATCATTTCTATTAAACTCCGACCAAACTCGAGATAAATCATCTAGTGTGCATTTTGTACGCAATATGCCTGATAATGTGTACAAGATGCACACTTTAACCACAGATCACATAGCACTACACTATTGACCAGTATGGTAGAACATGGGCTACTTTATATTTTTGCCTGGAGGACCCTGCAATATATACATACGTATATAAAATATATACGTACATATAATGAAAATTTTTACTATTATAAATAAGAAATCATGTCCATTCAAGCATTATAGACATCATCAACAGAAAAGCTCTTATGACATAACCATTCATTGAATTTTATTGATATAAAGAACAACAAGGAAAGGAAGATAATGAAGATAATAAATAAATATGATATATTTTTCTTATAACTGGTTTATTTAATTGGAGTGTCAAAATGTTTTTTTTTCTGATCCAAAAATTTTCGAAAACTTCATTATTATTTTTACCCATCAGACGAATGAACGAAATGAATCAAGTTTTATTCGTGCCTCGAAAAAATATTTTTCCATTTGATTCCGAATAAACGATTCTATTGTGTGCTGTGTTTACTTTAATACGTTTTTGTGAGAGGCGGAACTGAAATTTGTTTATATAAGAAAACTCGCAATGGCTCTCAAGAATCTCCAGAGATTTCAATGTTTAATATTCGTTTCGATTTCGATATCTGTTAAAAAGTTAAATTTTATTTCTTTTCTACACTATACGCAAATCATATTGTTTAGACAGTGAATTTATACAGAAAATTCATACTCAACTACCAGGACCTGTATACGATTATGTACTACTAGCGATTCACCCTCGCTTCGCTCGGTTTCGTCCTTAGGTACGTATTAACGTTTAATATGGAATAGATAGACTATACATATATGTATAGGTATGATAATTTTATAACCCTTATTACTTGAAAAATGATTGATTGATACGAACTTTTATCCCCGTGTTCATCCTCTTAAGGGATGATATTCGGGATTAAAAATATACTATGTCCTTTCCAGGGTATCAAACTATCTTCATACTAAATTTCATCTAAATCGGTTCAGCGGATTGTAAGTTTATCCATTACAAACAAATATACGAACATACAAAAAAACAAATCTTTTATCTTTATAATAGTAGGTATACGAACATATATATTAGTAGTAGATAAAAGGATAAGGATATTATTAGTATATTTTCATTATTTTTGAGCTTCCTTTCTAAACAAATTTAATTTACTTACGTTTGGATTTTGTGATTTTAAACCCCTAATTCTGCGACAGAGTGTAATCATCGCATGTTTTGCTATCAATGGTATCATAAGTCACCTTAACTTAAAAGAACACTCAGAATATATTTTTAAAACTAAGAGCACTCGTAAAATATTTATGAATCATCAATTTACCATAAAAATAAGTAATAATAGTTACTTTTAACCATCGACTCGGAATGGAGTCGGCTGAGAAGATCCGGTGAGAAAGTCAACAGGATCTATATATTCTGCATAACAAATAGAATGGTCTAAACTCCTTCGATGAAATAACAAGCTTTATTCAATAACTTTACTTTTAATTTTGTTCCTTTAACGAGACAGTTATGATCATTAGTTTTATTTTATTTTATTTTTATTGATTACAGGGAAACAAACAGTATTATAGTACATACAATGTACATTAAAAAATAAACACATTTACCAGTTAAGTTTCCACAAATAAGAAACACATAATTAGAAGAAAGAGTAGAAAGCATTAGGCTAAATTAAACAAGAAGTTGACACATACGTATACACATATAAGTATACTATAAACATAATTAAGTACATGAGAATATTATGAAAATTATTGGACTATGTTATTAATAAATTTCTTGAAATTTAAAACAGAACAGTTCATTATATCTATATGGTTAAAGTGAGTGTTATAATCACGACATGACCTAAGTAAGAACAGATTAGAAGCAAAATTTGTTTTGGTAAAAGGTACATGGAATAGATCTTTTTTACGTGTGTGGAAGCTTGGATATCTAAAATAAATATTACTCAAAAGATCCGAAGAGTCGAAAATTTTGTTAAGTAATTTAAATAAAAATAATTGATCTATTAATGATTGATGTTGATCTGGTCTTTAATTATGTTATATTATACCTACTTATATTATATACGTAGACAAAGCCGAATGGGTCAACTAGTAACAAAATTGCGATGCATTCAAAGAGTTGCCCCGGGTATTCAGCGAAACTATTTAAAATAAGTTTTTAGGTTAAGGGCAGTCTGAATAATATCGGTCAAATGCCTCTCACGAGTTTTACACGAACGAACCTTTTCAGACCAATTTTCTTTTTATTTATTCACCCAGTAAATCTCGGCCAGAAGATTCTATCGTAATAAATTGAAAGTGTTTGCTCCTAAAGAACTGCCATTTTTTAACCGTCGCTTCATACATTAGGTTATATTTATCTCCTTTCGTGAAATATAATTAATTAATATGAAATAATGAATGTGAGTAAGATTAATTGTTACAGTAAAAGGTGCGAAATAAATATTATTATTATGATGGCACCACCAGGTGGTTAAATGTGAATGTTCAAGAGATTATTTTTGTGATATTACCACCCCTGTCCCTCCCTAACGTGCGTTCACCTTGTCGTGGGGGGGGGGGGGGGGGGGGTAGGGGGGGAGGGATGGCTCATTAGCGTCTGGCAGTTCTGCTGGACGCGAAACCAAGAAACGCACTGGGAGGTGGCCTACTTTGGTGAGTAGGGTACCATGCGGGTTGCTCCTGTTACTTCTCTGACGACATGACAGACTGTTGGAGCAACCCCATGGATGTTGTGGTCTGCTTCAGAGGACTTCCTATCGGGGCGTCATGGTTGAGTGCGTAAGCGATCCTGCGACGCTCCATTAAGACGGGGGCGATTTTAGTGGGTAGTAGGTACTTATTCATTAAGCTGCTATATCGTGAAAAAGTAATTCAGAAACTAGCATTTATATTATTAGTGTCATTAGTATGGTAACTTCTAAGCCCTCGGCTGCGTTGCAATAAACAAATAGACAAGGAACTTCTTGATTGAGAAATTTTCTTTTATCTTTATCCTGTGGGAAATCCTTTATGGAAATAAGCTATTAGGAATAGAAACATAAGGAATGTCATTCTGGCATAGTGCCGAATATAATTTTCGATAGATGATTGTATATATTGATATAGACCATGAAATTTTCATAATAAAACTCAAGTAATAATAAATATTTTATTGCACACACAAAAAGAAGACAAAAATATTACAATGACAGGAAAGTGCACAAGAGGCGCCCTTATCTTACCTTATGCAACCTTTAGGTGTAGGAAACAGCAAAGTGTGAATGCAGCAGTGTGTGAAGTGTATATATATATATATATATATATATATATATATACATACATACATATGACATATACGTATAAACAAAAAAAATATTAAAAAAAATAGTTAAGTATATCTAAATAATATAAATAAGTTTATATAAAATAATATCAATAGATATGTATATAAATACAACCAAACGTAATATGCCAGAAATATTTTAATACTAATATAGAAGCTATTTTGGTATTAACAAACAAAATGAGAAAGACAAATTAAATTTTACGTTAAATAAAGAGAAACTGTAATAAAGTATCAGTAATAGAAACAAGTGTTTGTTAAAATATCGTTCAGATATCAAAATTTAACTGAATATTTCATATTACTAAATATTTAATCAGAATCTCAAGTTGTTAAATCTTTGATCTTTGAAGTTCGGAACTGTTGATCTCTTAAAATTATCTTGTTAAATTAAATGTATATTTTGAATATAAATTACCACAAACTTGTTTCTACAGGTTTAGTGACTATCGATCTAATAGATATCGATTCCATTTGCTTTAGTCTATTTTATATGCCTATCAAAGAGTAAAATTTTAAAAATTGTATTGAAATAATAATGCCATTCAATAATACTTTTGGAACCAAAAATCAAAATAAATCCGCGAAATAATCCGAAAAGATAGTTTTATTTAAAATGCCATTCAAATTTTTACTGTTTTTTTTGAAATAAATAATTGAATAAATATGTTGGGACATTAACACACAGCACCATCTAGTTCCATGGGTAGATACGAGGCCTGTGTTATGGATACCAGATAGTTGATACACTACACATATATAACTTTAAATACATACAATATACATATTATAAATATAAATACCCATGATTGGAGTACAAACATTCGTGCTCATCACACAAATGAATGCCCTCAGCGGGACTCGAACTCGTGACCGCTAACACAGCAAGTAGGGTCCCTACAAACTGAGCCAAACGTGTCGTCATAATAATGCCATTCAAATTTTTACATTTCTATTCTTCAACGTTAGTAGTGGAATGTCTCTTATTTAAGCGTCGTTAAAGCTGCTACATATAAAGCTTTTTAACCTCACAGAAGCGCTTGACGTTTGTAATTTCAGATTTCTCTATTCGAAAATCGCTTTCCAATTTCCATTTTTACTACCCACAGCATACTTTGAAAAAAACTACCAATAGTATGCCTATTTAATAACGTCTCAGATATTTTTTAAAAGAATCTTCTCGGTATTTCAGTTTCTTTTATTACGTCCTTTGCCTAACGAAAATTCTCAAAGGTATTGCGAATGATAAAAGTTCTAGCGTTGCTTCGGACACCCTACGAACGTGCCTGGCCACAATAGACGGATTTGCGTACGTGTTTTATTCTTTATTGGACCATATTATAATATAAGTGGTACGAAATTTTCATACATTTTAGATGAAAACCATGTATTTAAACATAATATTTTCCCAGAAATTCCAGGTCCACTGGCCATATTAAGTTTGAAAAATTTTCCTGTGATTACACATTATTTAATGGATACAACGATGCATATAGACTAAATAAATAAAGTAAAAAAAATCTTTACCACAGTGTATTTTGTAAGCTCTCATTGTTTTGGGGTGTTAAGAGTGTAGTTCTGTTTGTCAAAATCGCACGCATGAACCTTGCTTATGAAAAAGATGTTAGAACAGAAATGTCAAAGTGTGACCATAAGTACCATATAATATGTATATGTATTTTCATACGCATTTAGTAAAAAGCTGTTATTTTGACATTACAAACAGACACTTCAATTTTATTTATCTGTATTTTGCCTACAAAAAGGGCGGCAGTGAGTCGAACGATTAATTGGGATTTAAATTAAGGTCGAAAAGAAATACGAAAAAGGATAAAGGTGTAGTAAAGTGGAATATGTGTTATAATAATAGTTAAACCATTTTAACCTGAATATTTTCAAGGTTGGGTTGATTTTTATATATTTTATTGATATGGGTCTCTCCATTATGACCGGGTAAAAAGTTAGGCGCAACCCAAGTTCTGAAAAATATAAACCGTTTATGTAATACTAGCAGAAGCCGCGTCTTTGCTCGCGCTAAAACAACAAAAAAAACTCTAGAAAGGTAAGTTTCGTACAAACTTTCATCCTCTATTTTATTCCCATATTTAATTGTATTGAAGAGCATTAATACCAAGTTTCAAGTAATTCTGATTTTAAATAATTTTTGGGTCGTAATATAACGTGTTTTCTCGTGGGAATGAGATAATCTCTCGAGGTAAAAAGTAGACTATGTCACTCCCCGGCCCTCCAACTATCTCCACACAAAAAATCATGCCAATCTGTCACTCTGTTTCGACGTGAAAGAAGGACAAACAAACATACACACTTTCACATTTATAATATTAGTATGGAAATGACATTACTATGATCGCTTTTGACTTTAGATTCTAAAAATAAAATAATTTTATTGTATTTTTTATATAAATATAACGATTATTATATACGAGTATGTATAGAGCAATGCTAAGTGTATTTCAAAATAAAATAAACTTAACATTTAAAATATTTTTATACTGTAAACAATAAATGTCAGGCGCGAATTACACGGACAGTTAAAACTGCTTCCGGTATGCTTAATTGCATTCTCCTTCAGCGATAAAATACAATACTTTTAAATAAAATTCTATCTATGTTTATATTTTAGCCTGACCTATTTAAAAACAACACCCACTTACACTTATTCCTATTTACTGTAGGATTTCTGATTTTATATATATATATATATATATATATATATATATATATATATATATATATATATATATTATATCCTCCTCGGATTTCGTTATTTTTTATTGCTTTTAAAATGATTTGAAATTTAGAGTAGAGACTACGTATCGAGCGGGGTCGAGACGCCATCATGACATTCATTTCAGATACGTGGCTTAGTAATGTTAGTTGATTATGGTGGATCATAGAGAGTTATGCTTATGAGACCCCGCTGGCTCTAAATCATTAGAATTATCGTTTCAAGTTTATAACATTGTGATTTACCTAATTAAATTATGTATTGAGCATTGAATACTTTATTATTTGAGCCCTGATAACGCCCACAAGACTAGTAATCACTAAAGATGATGTCCGTAGTTTATAGATAACACCTCATATATATCCCTCGTAATGATTATGATTTAGCTCTCTTTAACGTCCATTGCGGGCTTAAGCCAGGTCATTTGTACATTTGTTGAAAGCAGGTTAGTAGATTTAACACGTCTTTGGAAAACTAGATAGATTCTTTCAGATACGCAGGTTTTCTAAGATGTTTCACTTCAACTTATTGATAAGTAATAATCATATTGTAAAACTTAGACGTATACGAGTGATTTGATATGTATATTTAAAAACAATATGAAACATAATACTATCTTAGATTTACGCCAATATTTGAGATTTTAAATAAAACTATCTTTTCGGATTTTTTCGCGGATTTATTTAGATTTTTGCTGTAAAGCAATCGAAACGTCGGGAACCAAAAATCAAAATAAATCCGCGAAAAAATCCGAAAAGATAGTTTTATTTAATAAGAAACATTTTACACGATCAATACACTGTGTTTATCATCAGTTGATATTAGTATGATATAATGATGTTGGTAGAATCAACAGTCAAAACGACTCAAGTAAAAATATTGCTAAACACTTGTTGCCGTCAAAGATCAAACATTAGGCTATTCTGGATTTCTTTCTAAAATTAACCAATTTCCAATTGAAAAGTACAGGGAAAGAAAAGGAAATGTTACAATTTTTGTTTTTTTTTGTTTTTTTGTTTTTTTTTTTTCGTACTAGTAACGTATCTATCGTCTATGGTACTTGCATTTCCAATCGTTGGTATTTACAAATACTCAACGGACGTCGCTAAAAATACCTTTTTATTTCTGGGACTGGGAATGTCCATGACATACCGGTAAAAAAGGAGAATTGTTCAAAAATGCTCATAGAAAAAAAGTTACTACCTATGTACCTACTTTGATCTCAATAAAATATTATACGTCTAAACTTTAAATTGCTTCTTTCATTCCTTTCTTTACCTGTACCCTTCAAATGTTAGACTCTCTAGAAATAGAAATAGAAGATTTTATATCTATACAGATAAATAAAATTGGGGTGTCTGTTTGTAATTTTAAAATAACCGCTTTTTACTAAATACATATGTATGTAAACATGGTACATATATCAAAACATCATTTTTTACAATTTTTGTCTGTCTGTCTGTCTGTTTGTTCCGGATAATCTCTGAAACGGCTGGACCGATTTTGACGGGACTTTCACTGGCAGATAGCTGATGTAATAAGGAGTAACTTAGCAACTTTTAGAAAAAAATAGGGTCCCACGAAAAAAAATTAAAATCAGAATTATTAATAAAATTTGCTTTGGGAAATACCCTAAGGACGAACCCGAGCGAAGCGAGGGTGAGCCGCTAGTTTTAATTAATATTAGTAAGAAAAATATCTATATATGTATATTGTATATATACATATATAGATATAACTATAACTTTTATATTTTTGCGTTCCATAATAATTGTATAATCATGACAATACGAGAATTAAACGGGTGAATTCGTAAGTGGCTAAATACCTCAAACCTGTTGTTTTCACTGGGTTGCACCAGCCGTGGTCAGGGGCAGACTTGTATATCTAATCTTTAACAGTCAAAGCGATCGAAAGACAGATTATTAATTGTTAGTCGGCTTGACAATAACATCACTTCTTCATTACAATGTCATACACAGAGGAGGCTGGAGGCCGGTACTCAGGACTTTATGAATTAATTTTCGTCTATATGATACCGTAGTTTTGCTTATGCTTCACATTAATGTAGATTTCCAAAAGTACTCTTGTTAATTATTATTTTTATCCTTATTTTCATTGCTTTTAATTTGCCAACGGTAATCTTAACTTCTAATAAAATGTATACAGATAAATAAAATTGAAGCGTCTGTTTGTAATGTCAAAATAACAGCTTTTCACTAAATGCATATGAAATTATATACGGTACCTACTTATAAGAAAAATACAATTTTAAAATTTTTTGTCTGTGTGTCTGTTTGTTCCGGCTAATCTTCGAAACGGTTGGACTGATTTTAACGCGACTTTCACTTACAGATAGCTGATGTTATAAGGAGTTACTTAGGCTACTTTTATTTTAGAAAAAAAAATTAGGATTCCGTTCAAAAAATTGAAACGTGTCTAGTATTATGATAAAATTGGCTAAACATAACAGAAATACTTTTAAAATATTGGTGGAGACGTTAAAATTAGTACATATTTTAATTAATAGAAAATTTTAAATTTGTTGAATCGCAAATGAACTTGCTTAACAGTTTCGAAGTCACGTACTTAGGTTTAGAATGTAACATGTACAAAAAACGTTAACTCACGTGTATAAAGGCTTATTTACTCATACGTGTGGTATCGTGCAATATGTAAATGGATCTGTTAGAAGCGTGCAACAAGTACATATGTTAGCTTACCTCTACTTAAGTATTACGCCTAAAATTCATTGTCTATTTTTTGGCCCAAAAACAGAAATACAGTCCTACCGTGGTACTTTCTTAGATTTACGCGAATATTTGACATTTTAAATAAAACTATCTTTTCGGATTATTTCGCGGATTTATTTTGATTTTTGGTTCCCGACGTTTGGAATGCTTTACAGCAATCATATTTTTTTGGGAATTTTGAATGGAAATTGTCACAGGGATAGCTTACATCCTACACCAAGCTCACATCCTTCTCTTTTTAGCTGTCCTAGATTCCTCCATCCTATTTATGATATCCTTCCCCTCAGTCCCCCGTCCCATTGTTGTTAATCGTTTATTAATGTTTGTGGTTAGACCTTTATGTAAATTTGTATGTAAATATAATGGAATTAGGCTACAGACTAACATTTTGGTAAAATAATTAGAACTTACTAACCATTTATTTTTAATTAAGGTTTTTATGTATAGTAATTGTCCTGTCTTTTGTTGTAGATCTAAAGATCATAGAGGATTTACTCCCTTTTATACACTTTATAATTAGTATAGTTTAATAATCTCATTTTACCGACTAATCCTTCGCATCTTCTACATTCTATGTGACATTGGCGAAGTAATCTGTGCTCAACTGGCACGCTTTGAAGCCAAGAGATTTGAATTGAATTGAGCATAAAGGTTTATTTGATTTTACATACTTTTTGTAGATGTACTAGCGACACACCCTCGCTTCGCTCGGGTTCATCCCTAGCTTGGATATAGTAAAATGGAAATAGTATGTTATCCTTAAGAGATAGACATATGCCATCGTGGACTTTTTTGTAGACCTTTTTAAGTTGTACAATACTGTAGTACATTATTTTGATCTATCTCGTTGGGTTCAGCCACCGTTTGTAATGTAAGCGCAAAAAATGTGTTTATTTACGACATCACATTAGAAACCTCTAAAATTATTTTTGTTATCTACTATATTATGCATGTATTATACGTATAAACCTTCCTCTTGAATCACTCTATCTATTAAAAAAACCGCATTTAAATCCGTTGCGTAGTTTTAAAGATCTAAACATATATAGGGACAAGAAGACAGCGGGAAGCGACTTTGTTTTATACTATGTAGTGATTACGTGAGTGAAGCCGCGGGACAAAACAAGCTAATAATAAAAAAGGTGATACAAGAAAGAAATGTATCTTCACATCTGGCTACAGCTAAATAGGAATAATAAATAACAAGTATAACGAAAATATTACAAAACATAAAGTGACATTTTGAATAATTTTTGCATTATAAAAAGCTTATTTCGTTTAATAGCAACGTTAAAGTGAAGAAACATTGAAATAAATTACAAGTCTCTGGTCCCCAAAGTATGAATTTATTAGACCCAATAATAATATAAAATAACTTATTTACATTTTTAGTACAAAAATGTAAATACGTTATTTACATTTGAAGTCCGCCGACCGGCGTGTGGTCTGCATGGTGGACTATCCTAACTCGTATTAAGGGGAGGCCCATGCCCAGCAGTGGGATGTTCAAGGATGTTGTTTAAATGGACTGAAATAATATACGAGTACAATATCTATACATATAATAAAATTGTAACCAAGCCGAATCTGTACATTAAATATTTTTTAGAAAATCTGATTGAAATAGACATTGTTATCGATACAGAAGCCAAATCTATAGTTTTTAGAATATTTGTCTGTCTGTCTGTCTGTTATCGCATCACGGGAAAACCACTGGACAGATTTTGATGAAATTTGGTATGATGATAGCTGGTTATCCGGGTCAACATATAGGATACTTTTACTGCGGGAAAATATCTCATCTCTGAGCTAATCGTTATAACGTAACTAGCGACGAACCCGAGCGGAGCGAGGGTGAGTTGCTAGTTGTATAATAATTGTATACAAAATAATTAGTTTCAGTAAAAAATTGAAGATTTCTAATGACCCAAAGACAGATTAATACTTATGTGGTAGGTTATGGTAGCGTTATTCTAGTATTTATTTTTCTTTATATTTGTATATGAAATGTTTAATTTTGTATCAATAATATTTTACTTCAAATGTTTGACGTCATTAATCTCTCATATTAGATTATCCAGTATATATGAGGTGTACTTCCTTGCTTGTTTTATTCAATACTTTTTGTTTTTAAAGATTAATTGTTATAGTGGCCAGAGGTCGAAATTCGACCATCATGTTTTTTTTTATTGATAACACTAAAGCTCAAGACAAACAGAGAAGAAAAAGGTACTGAATTGTTTTGTCTTCGCCTATTTACATATATTGTATTGTATGTATTCAGCCCTTTTTACCGTCCCACTGCTGGGCACGGGCCTCCCATCAATACGAGGGGGATCAGGCCATAGTCCACCACGCTGGCCAAGTGCAGGTTGGCGGACTTCACACGTCTTTCGAAAACTTGCTAGGTTCTCTCAGACATGCAGGTTTCCTCACGATGTTTTCCTTCACCGTAAGTGTTCACAAGTGGTAATCACGTTGAAAATGATTGTGATGATTCGATGTGAGACCCGGGATTTGAACCCGCTTCACTCGGTTTCCCAAACAAGCACGTTACCACTGGGCTACCACTGTCTTAAACTACTACTACTACGAAAATAAGTGAAACAAAATATCAAATTATATTAACTTATAACAGCCATTCATAATAAAAAACCTTACTGATGAACGATTTATTTTCATGTCCTCATTCTCTTTATGTACGCTCGTTAACAGGACTGCGAGTGGTTAATCTTGCCATCTTAACAATTTATCTCAAATACCTTTTTTTCATAACATTTGGTGGCTGCAATTTTTTATGTTTTTTTAAGAGTCATTAGGTGTTGAAATATTTATTTTGTTTTGTTTTTGTGCTGTCTCTTTGCACAATTTTAGTCCACTGGAAATGTAAAGAGTTACTGAATAATTTGACGATACATTTGGCTCAGTTTGTAGTGACCCTACTTGCTGTGCTAGCGGTCGCGAGTTCGAGTCCCGCTGCGGGCATTCATTTGTGTGATGGGCACGAATGTTTAATTGTGTATATATTTGAAGTTATACATATTATATGTATGTGTATTACTATCTGGTACTCATAACACAAGCCTCGCAGCTTATTATGAAACTAGATGGTGCTGTGTGTTAATGTCTTATTTATATTTATTTATTTATAGTTTAAACATACACAGAACATACAGACACAAAATCCGGTATAAATACCGAGATAAATAATTATTTTATCATATAAACATTTAAACATTGCCCCGAGTGAAAACCTAATTAGAGATCTTTTGATGGCGAATACTATACTATAATATAAAAAATCATCGTCACTTTACGTTGCGTTCTTTTTCATCGTATATTTACGCTGCGTTCACTACAAAGAACAATCTGGGAGAACAGTGTCATTGACCTGATCAATTTCAAGAGCCTTGGTGACTTGTTTTCTATTAAATCCTAATCTTTTTAGCTAAAAATCGTTAATTTTTTAATATGTATAGGTTGTTTACATTAAGCATATTTTCATTTTACTGTCGTCAGTTAAAGTAAAAATTATTTTTAATCAAGGCTGTCGAAGCAAAACAAAACATGAGTTATTTAATTTACACACAATTTAATACTTTCTTAGATTTACGCGTATATTTGACATTTAAATAAAACTATCTTTTCGGATTTTTTCGCGGATTTATTTTGATTTTTGATTTTTGGTTCCCGACGTTTCGAATGCTTCACAGCAATCATGGTCACGGGAGAGACTAAGGTTTTTTTTTTTTTTTTATACCACGACGGTGGCAATCAAGCATACGGCCCGCCTGATGGTAGGCGGTTACCGTAGCCGATGGACGCTTGCACCACCAAGAGCATCACATGCGCGTTGCCGACCCTGTAAAAACCTATTTACTCCCCTTTTGAAGGACCCCATACTGTAGACTAAGGTGTTAGATGTCTCAAAGGTATCATATAGTTGTTACAGACAGCCTACCCACAAATAACAAAATGAATTCAAAAAACTTGAAAATCGGCACTAAGGTACTTACCTTACAATATTTGTTAATTTTAATTTTAAAACATTTTATAATTTTATATACTTTTATACTTGAATATGGAATACACACAATTTCTTCGGTACACCATCACATCGTGACGAATCTAAAATACTAACTATCAAACTGTCTTAGTACAAACAGACGGTCTGAAGTTCAACAAAGCAATTATCTTGTCTAGGGCCTTCGGGCCGAATTGTTTCAGGCCTTTTTGTTATGCGAACTAATGTTAGTTTTTGCTAAGGTTAAACTCGATGTTTTAATAAACGATTAAATTGTCTAAATGTTTTACTAAACGCTTGAGCTTGTATTGTTATAGATAATTGTATGTGGTTATATTCATATAGCTAACTAGATGATTTTGACCCTAATCTCAATAACGGCTTAACCGATTTGAGTGCGGTTTTTACTAATGTATTGTGGTAAGCTACACTTAACGATTAGTATTTGTTTTATTCCAATTTTTATAAGTAAAAAAAAAGTTATTTCAATTTAAAAAAATCACCTAGGGATGAATCCAAGCGAAGCGAGAGTGAGTCGCTAGTTTATAATATTTGTATAATAAAGCTTGTCTATAATAATATCGATATAATAATAATAATACATTGGCTAATTTAATACAAACATCAAATTAATTAGTATTGTTAATGAATAAATAAACCTTAGTAAAATAAGAATTCGTTTTATCACACTCGTATATTTATTTACAACTAGTGACTTAACCTCGCTTCGCTCGGGTGTGTCTCTAGCAACGTTTTAATTCTTTTGAGCGGAACCCTAATTCTTTTCTAAAATAAAAATAGCTTAAGTTACAACTTCTATCTGCCAATGAAAGCCCCGTCAAAGTCACTCCAGCCGTTTCGGAGATCAGAACAAACAGACAGATAGATAGAAAAAATAAAAATTGTTTTTCTTGTAACATTATAGACACTTTAGTTTTATTTATCTGTATAGATAAGTATAACCAATAGATTGTGTTTCTTAAAGGCCTATTGCTTTGGTCATGGGTTTGATTAATACGAAAAGAGATTATTTATAAAATCTGTGATGGAAATCAGAATATCTGTTCTGGAACTATGGCTATAAGAAGCCACACATACATATTATGTAAATACACATAAATCTATCAAACTTATAAGAACGTTCATGTTTCTATTGGAAGTTCAAAAGTAGGACATTGTAGTAATATAGATAAGGATAAAATAATAGGATAAAATATGTTTAAACTATGATTGTTGTAGATATGATTCTTGTTAGGGTTTAGGAGTCTTCTCCTGATATTGGTATAAACCCCTTTTATACAAATATTTGTTCCGGGCTCGGTACTTACATAAGTGTATCGGTTAAAATACAGAATGTATACTAAAAGTTTCAACTATTTTGAACTGCATATATATGTATAATGTATATATTAACCATGTTATAATATACAGTCTAGGTATTTTTTTTAAACACGGCATTTTTTTTGAATAAACAGCTTATGAGAAAACACAAAAATTAAAAAAAAAAGCTGTGTGTGTGTAGGTACTTATGTACGCACGCAAGAAGTTATAATTCTTTGGTGTAACAGAATAAAAATAGCTAAAGATTTCATCCCGTATGTCACAATTCTCTGTTCGTAAAAGAAATGCAGTTAACTTTATCATGTCTCTATCAGCTAACTTCATCATGTCGCTTTTTGGCTGTCGGTGTGCGCGCGCATTGTAAAAATTTTACTCTCATACTTTTTTCCAAACGCCAAAAGAAGTATAACTTCAAAAATACACGTTAACTTAAATTAACATTAGATTTCTATATTATCACGTTATATTCAGTCTATTTTCTATTGAATCTTGTTAATTTTAATTCGAAAAGTTGTAAAAAGGTTTTCTAAATTAAATTTCAACTAAAACTCTTCAAGTGCAATTCAGTTTTTGCAAACTCTTTAACATTCTTGAAGCGTAACCATTACTATTATGGGATTTTCTTTTATATGCTAATTGATTGCTCGTTCATTTTAGGATTTATTTTGAAAAAAACGTTGAACTATTGGGAGATCTTTATTTGTAAGCTTATTTGAATTGAAATAGTTATATTTTATTAAAATAGCGCTGATGTTTGAATAGATGTTATGTAACGAGTAAAGTGAAGTGAGGAGTGGGTGTTGGGGAGGATGCGCCAGTGTAGCGGTGTGAAGTGCAAGGCGAGTAGAGGAGAATGAATGGGGATACCGGGGGATATACATATAAATGTCTTTTTCAGAATGGAATTTATTATTTAGATACCAGCACATATCACATCATATTCCGTCCAGTGGTTTTCTCGTGATGCGTTTCCAGACAGAGAGACAAAAAAAAACATTCTAAAAACTATAGTTTCGGCTTCTGTATCGATAAAAATGACCATTTCAATAAGGTTTTCCAAAAATAATTTAATGTACAGATTCAGCTCAGTTAGAATTTTATTATATGTATAGACTAGCAAAAGTATCGCTTCGCTCGAGTGTGTCTCTAAAGATGAATGGATTAGGAACGTAGAGGACGAACATAGAAAGAAAAAAACCTTTCTTAGGCCAGAAACATTTTTGGGCGTACGCAAAATAACTCAGCAAAATTTCATCACAATCGGATGAATGACTTAGGAACGCATCGAGGACAAACATAAAAAATAAACATTTATTTTTATTTATCTATAAAAATAAAAAAATAATTGAAGTGTCTGTTTGTAATGTCAAAATAACAACCTTTGTGTGAATGCATATGAAAGTATACACGGTACTTATAAGAAAAAAAAACAATTCTTAGAATTGTTGTTTATCTGTTTGTTTTTTCCGGCTAATCTCCAAACGGGCTGAGCCGATTTTGACGGGACTTTCATTGGTAAATAGCTGATGTTATAACGAGTAACTAAAGCTACTTTAAAGTAGAAAAAGAATCAAGAAGAAAGGTTCCACACAAAAAAAAACATGAAATAGTAAACAAAATTCGCGTACCAAGGGACGCATCCGAGAGAAGCGAGGATAAGTCGCTTCTTGCTAATATATATTATTACGTGAAATCTTTGGATAAGAGTTGATTTTATCTAGAGCTAGTTTAGTTACGTCCAAAAAAATCATGATGCCCTTTTGTATAAAATGAAAACAAAACATCATGTAAGCCATAAAAAAGTTTGAATAAATAATTTAATGTTTTTTAATTATTTCACAGTAATAATGTTAACTAGGTCTTTACAAAAACATTTGTTAAAGCTCTTATCAGACGTCTGCATCGCCCATTGCGCTTATCAGCTTGAACACTACTCGCAGTAAGACGTTATTACGCTAAGTTTCCTTAATCACCACGCACTTTAGTATAAGAAATGCTAACATTTAAAGTTTACTTTTATACAAGTTTCTTCTGTTTTAATTAATGTTTAGTATAGATTTCTCAGAGATAAGATATTTTTCTACAGTACAAAGTATCTTATATGTTGCCCTGGATAACCAGCTATCATCATACAAAATTTCATCAAAATCTACCCAGTAGTTTTCTCGTGATGCATTTTCATAAAGACATATAGACAGGCAGACAGACAGAAAAACAGACAGATAAAAAATTAAAATACTTTAGATTCTGTATCGATAATAACGACCACTTCAATAAGATTTTCCAAAAAATATTTAATGCACAGATTCAAATTAGTTAGAATTTAATTACATGTACATAGAATATTAAAGGCAGTGGTAGCCCAGTGGTAACGCGCTCGCTTGAGAAAGTGAAGTGGGTTCAAATCCCAGGTCTCGCACCGCCGATATTTTCATGTGCGCATTTCTAACATGAATATCAGTTGCCTTACGGTGAAGGTAAACATCGTGAGGAAACTGCATATCTGAGAGAATCTAGCAAGTTTTCGAAAGACATGTTAAGTCCGCCAACCCGCACTTGGCCAGCGTGGTGGACTATGCTTGATCCCCCTCGTATTGAAGGGAGGCCCGTGCCCAGCAGTGGGACGTTAAAAAGGGCTGAATAGATAGACATAGATTATATATTATATATTAGAATTATGATTTGTATGATTATTATAATATCATCTTGACCAGTTTCGGTCATGGCGGACAATCTCATTGAGACTTATCATTTACATAAGAGATAAAATGATGCACAGAGTCTGTGCACAAACACAAATGAACTCTCTATTACTTTAACTGTCAAAGTTCGATGGTGCGACAATACGGCATTTGCTATTGAAGCTATCGTAAAAGGTAACGCCGCCAACTTTTTAACTCCGGCTGTTACAGAGAATTTTGTGACTAAAAAACCTAATTATTGTTTTGAAACAACCCGATACTTGAACACAGGGCTTTAAGATCTGTATCCGTGAAAGTAATTATATAAGTTTTATCACTTTTTTTTTATATTAATCTCACCAAAATTATCTGTGTGGAAAATATGTGCAAATATATGTACAAATATGGAGTTCACACTGTTCATTTGATTCTTGAAGCCTTGTGACACTACTTGCTGTGCCAGCGGTCGCGGGTTCGAGTCCCGCTGGGGGCATTCATTTGTATGATGAGCACGAATGTTTGCACTACATTCATGGGCATTTATATTTATAATATAATATATCTATTTAAAGTTATACATGTGTAGTGTATCAACTATCTGGTATCCATAACACATGCCTCGTAGCTTACCATGGAGCTAGATGGTGCTGTGTGTTAATGTTCCAACATATTTATTTATTAAATCATAGAAGAGAAGTCAGGTACAATGGAAGTTTTAACGTGTTCTCTGAGGTACATGAGTGACACACTTTGAACTTCCCAACTCCGAGCAACTAAGAATTTCTAGAAAAACTCAATTACTATTTTTAACCCAACAGGCTTTGAGCAAAGCACGATGTATGTACATAATATGTATTACAAGTTAGCCTCTAGACATAAAGCAAAGTCGTGTGTCATATAACAAAGGTCCTGTAACAGCGTTATTTCCTTCATCCTTTTCGTCACGTCTCTTTAGATTCTGCACTTTTAGAATATGGTAATGAAATTTTGTAAGTAGATAACGATCGAGCTTTAGAAATTTCATTGAATATGCGGTGGAGTTTCATTAAGGACTTTTCTATTAAAAGCTCTTTTCTCTCAATATTAAGCTTATAAATGTCTATTTTAAGAGCAAAATTAAGAGCAAGTGTAACTTGTAAGTATTAAAAATATAGCTATTCTGCTCATTTCTCATTTCTCATTTATTACGGTGCTCATTTCTTAGAGAGTTTTATTCATATAAAATAAGTGTTTTAACTAATTAACTAAACCAGTAAAGTAGAACACTACAATTTTAATAGTAGTTCCTTCAGCTTTTTAAAGAAATATACTGAAATATTCTATCTTTAATATTAATATATAAAATTGCCGTGTCACGATGTTGGTCGCGATGAACTCCGAAACTACTTATTCGTTCTTAACATATTTTTTTAATGTGTGATTTGTTCCAACTTAAAAGATAGGATAGTTTTTATCCCGATTATTTCCTTTTTTTATTGCAAAATTAACGATTTTTATACCCGGAGAGGGGTTCCGGAGAGAGTTTTTTAATTCAACATTTTATTTATTTCACATTCGAACACAATTTGTCATAAATAATTAACTTACGAAGTTATAAGTGTGTCACGGTAACCCGTAGCTGGGTCTAGCAGTATAATATATAGTATAGTAATAAAAAAAACCCTTCTCAAAGTTATATGATGTTAATAATAAATTACAAAAAGATTATTTTTTATATTACGTAGACTGTACTATTTTCGTGAAAAACTAAGTGTAAAAACGAGCTTTTGAATTGCGTGTGAAAGCTTAAATTAAAACTTGGCCGCTTAATGATAATTGTGTTCACTGAATTGTAAGAAAGCAATTGCTTACAGCTTTTTTATTGTTTCCTGGTCTAATTATTTTCGGTTGGAAGTAAATTAGGAAATTTAATTTACTGTATAAAGTTATATTCGGGCAAAAATATAAAAGTGACATAAAATAGCTATAATATATTACAAATGGTACCTATTTATACTAATATTATAAAACTGAAGAGTTTGTTTGGTTGAACGCGCTAATCTCAGGAACTACAAATCCGATTTGAAAAAATATTTTTGCATTAGATAGTCCGTTAATCGAGGAAGGCTATAGGCTTTATATCATCCCGGAAAAATGTACGGTTCCCGTGGGATAGATTTGTTTTTGTCTAGGGACGAACCCGAAGCGAAGCGAAGATGAGTCGCTAGTATTATATGGTCTAGTACGGTCGAGCCAACAATTATCTTTTTTTCAGACCATTTCATTTCAGTATCACTTAAAAATGAAAACTTTCAGAGTACTTAATTGGAAATCTCTTTAATCATTCCAGACGTTAAATGAGAGATTACTATGGACCACCCATAACTTAAAAGTATCAATAAAATCTGTTCACAGTTATCAAAGTATCACATATTATATAGTAATTCAAAAATATGATATTTTAAATAAAATTATCTTTTCGGATTATTTCGCGGATTTATTTAGATTTTTGGGTTCCGACGTCTCGATGCTTTACAGCAATCATGGTCACGCGGTCAAAATGGTCAAATTAAATCCGCGAAATAATCCGAAAAGATAGTTTTATTTAAAACTAGCGACTCACCCTCGCTTCGCTCAGGTTCGTCCCTAGATAGGTTTTGATCTTTTTGACCGGAACCCAATTCTTTTTCTAAAATAAAAGTAGCCTGAGTTACTCCTTATAATATCGGCTATCTGCCAGTGAAAGTGCCGTTGAAATTAGTCCAGCCGTTTCGGAGATTAGCCGGAACAAACATACAGACAGACAAAAAATTTAAAAATTGTGTTTTTTTTTATAAGTACCGTATATAATTCCTTATGCATTTAGTATAAAGCTGTTATTTTGACATTACAAACACCTCCATTTTATTTATCTGTATAGATGTATAGATTATATTAGTGCTAATGAGATAGATGTAACGCGACATACATACATACATACATACATACATTCATAAAAAAATTATTTCACTGGTAAGTTTCTCTATTAGTTAAAATAATTATTTCTTCTTAACTTTTACAGTATAAGCTGTGGTAGTTGGCCTTGTGATTTGTTGATGGTCATGGCAAATGCAAGACGTATCGGAAATTGAAGTCTTTTAAATTCAAACGGCATATCGGTTGGGATCATCGGTATCCTCGGAATGAGAACTTCCTCACCTTTGAATTTTCCTATCATTATCGTAGCGTAAATTACATTGTTCATCAATTTTCTAACCACCAAACGCGTACCGTTGCACAGTTTTGGTTGGTTTATGTTTCGAAGCATGATTACTACGGAGCCAACCTTTAGGCGTAAATTGTGCGGTGGTAAGCCAGGCACGTCCAAAGAGTTTAAAAATTCAATTGGATAGTTGGTGGCTTCATCTTCATTTGTGACGCAGTCAATAGATTTGAATGAATGCATTGTTCCAATGATCTTATTTTGAATTATGTAGTTTAGGTCATCTACATCTTTATTCTTAGCCGCTAAAATTGCTCGCTCACTCATCCATTCATAATTTTTGTAGTTAGAAATAATTTCTGGAAATACATTGTTGATAAGTTCGTCTTTTGATGAGACAAAATTACAGAAATTATTTGGAAATGATATTAATCCGCTCGATTCATCGACAGGTACTTGACCATTACCGATAGTCAGCAATTGCTCCGAGAAATCTTCAGCAGATGTATCATTAAGCAATGTAACTCTCATGTTTGTTGTCAGTTGCAGTTTCTTCACATGGCGCCATAGATTTGACGATTTGAGGCAAGCGTTTATTTGGTCGGCAGCCGTAGATCTTGGAAGTACTGGCAGTATTTGGCGGAAATCGCCAGAAAGTAAAATCATTGCTCCTCCAAAACATCTCGAGTCATTGCGTAAATCTTTTAATGTTCGGTTAAGTGCTTCTAATGCACGTTTATGTGCCATTGTGCATTCGTCCCAGATGATGATTTTCGATACCGCTAAAACTTTGGCCATTGCTGAGTGTTTTGCAATATTACACGTTGGTTCTTCAATAGTTTGAAGATTTAACGGTAATTTGAATGCTGAATGAGCCGTACGGCATCCTTCTAACAATGTGGCTGCTATTTCAGAAGAAGCAACTGCAACCGCTATGTTAGATCTCTCCCGAATAGTTGCTAAAACTAATGACATGAGGAATGTCTTGCCAGTTCCACCAGGGGCATCTAGGAAATATAAACCACCATTTTCATCATCGATTGCCTTCATTAAAGTATCATAAACTTCCTTTTGTTGGTAATTCAACAGGGGTACATTCGTTTGAAGCAATTTCTTGTTCTTCTTCAGTCCTTTCATTTGCAGTATTTCGTATTCTTCTTGCATCACGGCTTTGTCGGGAAAGATTCGATCGTCTTGGTCGCGGCATTATTAATTAAACTTCACTTCACCTAAAAACTTAAATTTTCAACCATACCGAGTTTTATAGTTCACTTCACTGTTTATACGAATGGGCAATTGGGCAATAATGTTAATTATTTATTTAATAGAAATAGTTTCATTATTGATTTCTTACAAATATCAAATTGTCATCCATACGTCATTACATAGCTGTCATTATACGTCAATTTTGTTATTCCAAGTCTGATTCTTTTTTGTTATACCACGTTTTATAGTGACTGACGTTACATGTCAAGTCACACGGGAATGATGTCGAACGGGATAAAAAGTATCCTATGTCCTTCTTCTGGCTCTAAACTACCTCCCTGCCAATTTTCAGCTAAATCGGTTCAGCCGTTCTTGAGTTATAAGTGAAGTAACTAACACGACTTTCTTTTATATATATAGATGTCAAATATTCGCGTAAATCTAAGAAAGTATGAATAATATAAAATACAAAAATATGAATTAATTGTTATATCTTACAGTGAAGGTAAACGTCGTGAAGAAACTTGCATATCTGAGAGAACCTAGCAAATTTTCGAAAGGCATGCTCAGTCCGCTATCCGCACTTGACCAGATTTGTGGACTATAGCTTGATCCCCTCTCGTGTTGAAGAGAGGTCCGTGACCAGCAATGGGATGTTAAAAAGGGCTGAATACAATATATTAAACTATGCTTCAACTAACCTCGAGAAGCACCCCTAAAATAAAATACAAAAAATCATTCAATACTAAAATCAACCCATGACTTCTAGCGAATTACCCATTTCCATTCAGGCACAAGCCATCAAGCGTCAGTGAAATATGCCTTTTTCGAATATATTTGCTATTTCCCAATTTTCCAACTAGGAATATAGCCATGTTCAAAAGAATGTCGTTCCTAACACTCCATATTCACTGTTCACGGTAGAACGATCAAAGTAGTTAATCGCTTGAACAACGTAGGTTATGGCTGCACCATGGAAACTGACCCGTTTATTACAACTAAAAATCTTCAAGCATGCCCAAATGAAAACTGTAAATTGTAAGTATTGAAACCTTTATTTTAATACTTGAACGTTGAGTCTGTACTATTTTATATCTTCATCTATACATATAATAAAATTCTGAGTCGAATCTGTACATTAAATATTTTCTAGAAAATCTTATTGAAATAGTCCAATCTATAGTTTTAAGAATTTTTGTCTGTCTGTTTGTCTGTCTAAATGGAAACGCATCATGAGAAAACTATTGGACAGATTTTGATGAAATTTGGTATGATGATAGTTAGCTGGTTATCTAGGTCAACATATAGAATACTTTTTATTGCGGGAAAATATCTCATAGAAATCTATATTAAACGTTAAAACGTAACTAAGCCGTTCGACAAACCTGAACCGAGCGAGGGTGAGTCGATAAAACTTCGCTGTACGTATGTTCCTAATTCTAAATGACTTGTTTTGTGTATTCATACGGTCATCTGGATGATTTTTACCTGCTTGGACCCGGTAGATGAACTTGGTATATAGCACTATTGGAAATTCAGATGATTTTTTTTATTTTACGATCAATTCTTTTATATGAAGCAGTTTCGAAGGAATTAGATTAAAACAAGAAAAAAAAGAGAACTTTTGTCGTTCAAAGAGCAAAAATTTTTGCTGCTGAGGCAAAACAACAGTTTGTACGATCCTTTTATTTAGTTTTTCTGTGTATTACACACATACATAAATGCCAAAATTTTATTTATAATAAAGAAAATATATTGAAATTAAAAATATACAAAACAGATGTACACTTAATTAATACTGTCCAAGTCATGTTCGCGTGGAATTGTAGCAAGAATGCTAGCCGCATTCCACTGCTGAATGGCAATACCGATTCTTTGGGTGAAAAATGAGTCAGCTCTCTTGTCACCAGTAGAGGAGATTAAACGAGGTGTTATAGTCTTTTATGAAGTGTTCAGCATTTCGACTCTAATGGCTAAGCGTTTCTACAGCAAAAGGTATTAAGATATTGAGCATAATTTTGACTAAGTGAGACGTATTTAAGCAACTCGAGTAGTTCATTCTACATCATACATAAACGATTAAGTGAAAGCGTATTAATACTCGAGTTAAGAGAACATCTAAGTCTGAATAGGATTACGTACCTACACATATTTTATTTAACAACGCCAAATTCCCTGAAGTACAATTCAATGATTATTCAAGAATTATAATGATTTAATTAAATTATATATTAGATGGGAATATTATATTGAAATGTTATCTTAGGGGACGAAATATTTCTTAAAAAATATAGGGGACTGCTCTCGAGAAAAATCAATTTGTTAAAATTGGTTTACAATTGGTGAAGACATTGTATATCATAAACAATGAAAAAAAAATGCATAAATAAACAAAAAAGCTATTAAGTAAAATGTGAACTTAAAAGAGATTTCGGAGCAGTAATATGCAGTCAGAGACATACATACATGTTTTATTCCTACTGCGAGTCTTGCTACATAATACCCTCTTTGGTGTCTGCCGTAGTCGGTTAAGAATGGACATATTACATACGAATTGAGTACGTCCTCTTTTTCTAAATTAGTCGAAAACAGTACTACTTCAAGTGTATTAGAAAGGAATTATCTCACAAACCATCCGTTTTCATTGTGTACGGGAGAACGATCAAAGTAGTCAATCGCTCGAACAGTAGTAGTACCGTCTCTGTATTGTGGCAAATAACCCGGTTACACGTATGAGATATGTCATTCCCTTAAAACATGATTTAGACTTATAATATTTGAATTTATTGTATTATTTTATAAATGTTCATCTCCTCAGTCCCTCGTTCTATTAATGTGAATTGTTTATTAATATTTGTGCTTAGTCCCCTGTGAAAACTTCTATGTAGATATATTGATTACCTATAATAGAATTAGATTATAGATCAACATTATTTGTAGTATAACATGTAGAATTACTAACCAGTTATATTCAATTAAGGTTTTTATGTATATAAGTCCACCAACCCGCACTTGGCCAGCGTGGTGGACTGTGGCCTGATCTCCATCGTATTGAAGGGAGGTCCGTGCCCAGCAGTGGGACGTTAAAAAGGGCTGAATACAATGTATGTATATATTTGTTGTAGGTTCAAGATTTACAAAGGATCTACTGCCTTTTTTTACATATTATAATTTAATTTAGAATAATAAATCTTATTTTACAGATCAATCTCCTTCTTGTCTACGTCATTCTACGTGACATTGGCGAAGTAATCTGTGCTCAATTAGCACGCTTTGACGCCGTTGACAAGAGAATTGTATTGAATTGAATATTTGATGAATTGTGTTTTGTGAGTATTTATTTACTTGTGAGATACTCTCATTTCGTGTCTCACTAAGTGCAATTTTGAACTTGTTACTACAGGTCACAGAGTGTATACTAAAGGGTATAGCCGGATATACATATGAAATTTGCCCCCGTGGAATTTTCTCTTCATACTTTGGGGATCGTTTAGGTACCAAATAAAAATAATTCTGTCAAAATTTCAGCTTTTTATCTCAAGCCGTTATCGAGATATTAAAAAAAAACTACTTTTTCGATTTTATTTTTTTATTCATAGTAAAATTAAAATTTGATAATCGCCGATTTTTTCGCTAATACTTACGAGTAAAAGGCATGAAAAAAAATTTTTTTATGATTCCCAGACCAAAAGACAATTTTTTAGAAAAGAAATAAAACTAAAATTATTTTTTTGGCCGTATTTTTGAAAAGTGTCCACCTCCAAATTTTGTCAGAAAATGTCTTTTGTACTCCTTTATACTCAGGATTTTTTTCAATTTTTTTGATGTGGTGGAACAATGTGAAAAAAATTAAAAACATTTTTTTTTTCTTACATTCCAATGAAGTAATATTTTATTATTGATAGAAAAGGACCAGGTGGCGAATGTTAGAGAAAAAGCAGTATGCAAGTATATTCATGGAAAAAATAGTGGAAAAAAAAATATAGAAATGGATGGAATGCAAGATAAGTAAGTGGATGAATGTTGGAATGAAATGGCAATTTATATAAGTGAGATAGCGCGGGAAGTGTTTGGAGAAACGAAAGGGAACGATACTATTGATACACTAGGTGGTGAAGTGAGGAGGTACAGAGAGCTCTGAAAGAAAAAAAGATGCATTTAAAACATGGAAAAATGAGTAAGGGAGTGAAAGAATTAAGGAAGTTAGAAAGTGTGTATACAAAGAGCGGGAAAAGAAGGCAAAAAAGCGGTAGCAATAGCCATAGCTTAGGCTCAAAACAGTACGTACAGCCATCTTCAAGAACCAAAAGGACAAAAAGAAATATACCGCATTGCAAAGAGCAGGAAAGAGTGGGCAAAAGACATTAAGCATGTGAGATGTATGTAAGATGAAGAGGAAAGGGTGTTGATAAAAGATGAAGATATAAAAGATAGATTGAACACTTATTTCGAAAAACTTATGAATGAGGACAATGACTGGAGTGGGGTGTATAACGATGTGCTTGTGAATATTGGATTTGTGAATAAGATTAGTATGAACGAAGTTAGAATGGCAGTACGAAGTATGAAAAATGGTAAAGCAGTTGGGCCCGATGGTATACCAGTTGAAGTTTGGAAGTTATTGAAAGAGGACGGATATCAGTGGCTGACTTTATTCTTCAATAAGTTGTTGCATGAAGAAGTAATCGATGAGGAATAGTGTCTCTGTTCTCTCGTGCTCATCACATAATCACAAAAGAAAGGAGATGTACAAGAATGCTACAATTATCGGGGAATAAAGCTCTGTGCTAAGTTTATGCCAGGACGCAGGGCAATAGATGTCGTATTCGCGATGCGCCAACTATATGAGAAATAAAGACGCGCACATAAAAACTTGCATATGGTGTTTGTTGATCTAGAAAAGGAGTATGATAAGATTCCCCGAGAGGTTTTGTGGTGGGGCTCTTCTGTCAAAACAGAAGAAGGAGTGCCTGCTAAGTAGGTTTGTACCAAGGATTGGCTTTAAGTCCATACCTCTGCCTGTTGGCATTGGATGCTCTGAAAACGGATATACAGGGGGAGTCACCTTGGTGCGTGATGTTTGCAGACGATATTGTGTTGATCGGTGAAGATGGGTGCGAGGTCCAGAGCAGACTGGAAAAATGGCAACAAAGACTGGAGAATGTTGGTTCGAAAATCAGCAGAACGAAAATTGTATACATAAGCCCAGTCCAGTCCAGTCCTCAAACTATTTCGCTAGATAGAGGAGCGTAAACAGTCTCCTCCGACTTCACGGTTGGTAAACGGTATTTACGAGTATTTGTAATGGAACATATATTCGCCATCAAAAAAGTACAAATAATGAATACCAGAGAAAATCATATTCTTATCAAAAAAAAGTACCTCTGTGCAAACCATTTACAATAAGCACTACAAATGGTTTTGTTCTAGTTATGCTTGGGGCTTACCTTACACAGCTAACATGAACGATGCTGAAATTATAAAAATCGTCTCGAGCAAGCCTAATGGTCTCATTAAGTTACTTAAAAAAGATGATATTATCATAGTAGATCGAGGCTTTCGTGATCTAACAGAATATTAGGAACAACTAGGATTCAAAGTGTTAATGCCGGCTCTTAAAGGGAAACGAAATCAGTTTATTATAGTCGAGTCAAATCAATTCCGTTTTGTTACCAAAGTGCGCTGGGTATTTGAAGCAGGTCATGGTAATATCAAGCAAGAGTCCAAATTTTTGATCATAATCTAGACAATAAACTACTTCCTAAAACTAGTTTTTTTTGTCGAGTTTCCTGTTTTCTACACAATGAATTTGGTACGAAACTTGATTCAGATGTTAAGCACAATGCTAATGGAAGGCGTACTACTGGATGCTGCTCTCACATTACAGCGGTTATATATTATCTTGCCCAGGTTTGACATTTGGCTAAGATAATAAGACCTGCCGAAATATTGAGTCATCTGTTTATAGATGAAAAGTTAATGTTATAGTAAATAAAGATAGTGACGAAGATTAACTGACATGTTCTTCCGGTCAAAAATATTTATTTATGTATTATTCTATCAATGTTAAAATATTAGTTTTGATAGAAAAATACATATATATAATTTTTTTTCTTACATTGGAATATGAGAAAAAAAATGTTTTTAATTTTTTTCACATTGTTCCACCACATCAAAAAAATTGAAAAAAATCCTGAGTATAAAGGAGCACAAAAGACATTTTCTGACAAAATTTGGAGGTGGACACTTTTCAAAAATACGGTCAAAAAAATAATTTTAATTTTATTTCTTTTCTAAAAAATTGTCTTTTGGTCTGGGAATCATAAAAAAAATTTTTTTTCATGCCTTTTACTCGTAAGTATTAGCGAAAAAATCGGCGATTATCAAATTTTAATTTTACTATGAATAAAAAAATAAAATCGAAAAAGTAGTTTTTTTTTTTTAATATCTCGATAACGGCTTGAGATAAAAAGATGAAATTTTGACAGAATTATTTTTATTTGGTACCTAAATGATCCCCAAAGTATGAGGAGAAAATTCCACGGGGGCAAATTTCATATGTATATCCGGCTATACCCTTTCTAATTGTTTATCCATATTTCTTACTGGCAATTTAAAATGGTAGTTTTTATTTTGTTTTATATGGCAATAATGCTTGTGAATTTTATGTAGGTAGAAGTGAAAAAGTCAAAATCGTTTATGTCACAGAAATATGATTTAAATCGCTCATACCCTCATGATGATTGTCTGTGATTTAAGAATATATCTGTTTTCCTAAGATTTCTAAGTAATCAAATGTATATTTCACTTTCTTTCACTTATTTCAAAACAATTTTGCACAGTTCACTGTTCTTCAGAAGTTTTCAACTATTTTATTCTTATTTAGTTTATCAGAGCTTCGAAAGTGCGACTTGTTCCAATGACAGTTGACAGCAACTTTACATGCATAACTTCATTTAATATGCATAGTGTATACGTGTATTAGTGCTGTTAAGCACTAGGCCACGACCGCACTAGGCCACAACGCACTAGGCCACGAGCGCCCTAGGCCACAATGCACTAGGCCACGAGCGCCCTAGGTCACGAGCGCCCTAGGCCACAACGCACTAGGCCACGAGCGCCCTAGGCCACAACGCACTAGGCCACGAGCGCCCTAGGCCACGAGCGCCCTAGGCCACGAGCGCCCTATGCCACGAGCGCCCTAGGCCACGAGCGCCCTATGCCACGAGCGCCCTAGGCCACGAGCGCCCTATGCCACAAGCGCCCTAGGCCACGAGCGCCCTATGCCACAAGCGCCCTAGGCCACGAGCGCCCTATGCCACGAGCGCCCTATGCCACGAGCGCCCTAGGCCACGAGCGCCCTAGGCCACGAGCGCCCTAGGCCACGAGCGCCCTAGGCCACAACGCACTAGGCCACGAGCGCCCTAGGCCACGAGCGCCCTAGGCCACGAGCGCCCTAGGCCACGAGCGCCCTAGGCCACGAGCGCCCTATGCCACAAGCGCCCTAGGCCACGAGCGCCCTATGCCACAAGCGCCCTAGGCCACGAGCGCCCTATGCCACAAGCGCCCTAGGCCACGAGCGCCCTATGCCACAAGCGCCCTATGCCACGAGCGCCCTATGCCACAAGCGCCCTAGGCCACGAGCGCCCTATGCCACAAGCGCCCTAGGCCACGAGCGCCCTATGCCACAAGCGCCCTAGGCCACCACGCACTAGGCCACGAGTGCCCTAGGCCACCACGCACTAGGCCACAAGCGCCCTAGGCCACGAGCGCCCTATGCCACAAGCGCCCTAGGCCACGAGCGCCCTAGGCCACAACTCACTAGGCCACGAGCGCCCTAGGCCACGAGCGCCCTATGCCACGAGCGCCCTATGCCACGAGCGCCCTAGGCCACGAGCACCCTAGGCCACGAGCGCCCTATGCCACAAGCGCCCTAGGCCACGAGCGCCTTATGCCACAAGCGCCCTAGGCCACGAGCGCCCTAGGCCACCACGCACTAGGCCACGAGTGCCCTAGGCCACGAACGCACTAGGCCCCGATAGCACTAGGCCACGACTGCACTAGACCATGTGCGCACTAGGCCACAACGCACTAGGCCACGAGCGCACTAGGCCACGAGCGCACTAGGCCACGAGCGCACTAGGCCACGAACGCCCTAGGCCACAACGCACAAGGACAAAGTAATGCATAACTTCATTTAATATGCATTGTGTATACGTGTATTAGTGCTGTTAAGCACTTAGGAACTAAGAGTACATTATCATGTACATTACTTTCTCTTTTACAATGTAAGGAAGTTGAAAAAAATGTTATTGTTCAACTATAAATAATATTCAAAGGTTTTGGATATTTTTGTTTGAATAAATTTGTTGTTGCTTCTATAGCTAAAACAAAAGAAACTTTCTAAATATTTATTATAGTAACATTTAGTAGATTATTGTGGGGTATTTTATCTATTTTCGGTTCCCAACGAACGAACGAATCATGGTGACGGGAGAGACCGTCTCTCAAAAACCAAAATAAATCCGTGAAAAAATCCCAAATGATAGTTTTATTTAAAACTAGCGACTCACCCTCGCTTAGGGTTCGTCCCTAGACAAAAACAAACCTATCCCACGGGAACCGTATATTTTTCTGGGATAAAAAGTAAACTTTATGCTATTCCAGACTATAATCTATCTCTTTGCCAAAGGGTATAGCCGGATATACATATGAAATTTGCCCCCGTGGAATTTTCTCCTCATACTTTGGGGATCATTTAGGTACCAAATAAAAATAATTCTGTCAAAATTTCATCTTTTTATCTCAAGCCGTTATCGAGATATTAAAAAAAAAAAACTATTTTTTCGATTTTATTTTTTTATTCATAGTAAAATTAAAATTTGATAATCGCCGATTTTTTCGCTAATACTTACGAGTAAAAGGCATGAAAAAAAATTTTTTTTATGATTCCCAGACCAAAAGACAATTTTTTAGAAAAGAAATAAAATTAAAATTATTTTTTTGACCGTATTTTTGAAAAGTGTCCACCTCCAAATTTTGTCAGAAAATGTCTTTTGTGCTCCTTTATACTCAGGATTTTTTTCAATTTTTTTGATGTGGTGGAACAATGTGAAAAAAATTAAAAACATTTTTTTTCTCATATTCCAATGTAAGAAAAAAAATTATATATATGTATTTTTCTATCAAAACTAATATTTTAACATTGATAGAATAATACATAAATAAATATTTTTGACCGGAAGAACATGTCAGTTAATCTTCGTCACTATCTTTATTTACTATAACATTAACTTTTCATCTATAAACAGATGACTCAATATTTCGGCAGGTCTTATTATCTTAGCCAAATGTCAAACCTGGGCAAGATAATATATAACCGCTGTAATGTGAGAGCAGCATCCAGTAGTACGCCTTCCATTAGCATTGTGCTTAACATCTGAATCAAGTTTCGTACCAAATTCATTGTGTAGAAAACAGGAAACTCGACAAAAAAAAACTAGTTTTAGGAAGTAGTTTATTGTCTAGATTATGATCAAAAATTTGGACTCTTGCTTGATATTACCATGACCTGCTTCAAATACCCAGCGCACTTTGGTAACAAAACGGAATTGATTTGACTCGACTATAATAAACTGATTTCGTTTCCCTTTAAGAGCCGGCATTAACACTTTGAATCCTAGTTGTTCCTAATATTCTGTTAGATCACGAAAGCCTCGATCTACTATGATAATATCATCTTTTTTAAGTAACTTAATGAGACCATTAGGCTTGCTCGAGACGATTTTTATAATTTCAGCATCGTTCATGTTAGCTGTGTAAGGTAAGCCCCAAGCATAACTAGAACAAAACCATTTGTAGTGCTTATTGTAAATGGTTTGCACAGAGGTACTTTTTTTTGATAAGAATATGATTTTCTCTGGTATTCATTATTTGTACTTTTTTGATGGCGAATATATGTTCCATTACAAATACTCGTAAATACCGTTTACCAACCGTGAAGTCGGAGGAGACTGTTTACGCTCCTCTATCTAGCGAAATAGTTTGAGGACTGGACTGGACTGGGCTTATGTATACAATTTTCGTTCTGCTGATTTTCGAACCAACATTCTCCAGTCTTTGTTGCCATTTTTCCAGTCTGCTCTGGACCTCGCACCCATCTTCACCGATCAACACAATATCGTCTGCAAACATCACGCACCAAGGTGACTCCCCCTGTATATCCGTTTTCAGAGCATCCAATGCCAACAGGCAGAGGTATGGACTTAAAGCCAATCCTTGGTACAAACCTACTTAGCAGGCACTCCTTCTTCTGTTTTGACAGAAGAGCCCCACCACAAAACCTCTCGGGGAATCTTATCATACTCCTTTTCTAGATCAACAAACACCATATGCAAGTTTTTATGTGCGCGTCTTTATTTCTCATATAGTTGGCGCATCGCGAATACGACATCTATTGCCCTGCGTCCTGGCATAAACTTAGCACAGAGCTTTATTCCCCGATAATTGTAGCATTCTTGTACATCTCCTTTCTTTTGTGATTATGTGATGAGCACGAGAGAACAGAGACACTATTCCTCATCGATTACTTCTTCATGCAACAACTTATTGAAGAATAAAGTCAGCCACTGATATCCGTCCTCTTTCAATAACTTCCAAACTTCAACTGGTATACCATCGGGCCCAACTGCTTTACCATTTTTCATACTTCGTACTGCCATTCTAACTTCGTTCATACTAATCTTATTCACAAATCCAATATTCACAAGCACATCGTTATACACCCCACTCCAGTCATTGTCCTCATTCATAAGTTTTTCGAAATAAGTGTTCAATCTATCTTTTATATCTTCATCTTTTATCAACACCCTTTCCTCTTCATCTTACATACATCTCACATGCTTAATGTCTTTTGCCCACTCTTTCCTGCTCTTTGCAATGCGGTATATTTCTTTTTGTCCTTTTGGTTCTTGAAGATGGCTGTACGTACTGTTTTGAGCCTAAGCTATGGCTATTGCTACCGCTTTTTTGCCTTCTTTTCCCGCTCTTTGTATACACACTTTCTAACTTCCTTAATTCTTTCACTCCCTTACTCATTTTTCCATGTTTTAAATGCATCTTTTTTTCTTTCAGAGCTCTCTGTACCTCCTCACTTCACCACCTAGTGTATCAATAGTATCGTTCCCTTTCGTTTCTCCAAACACTTCCCGCGCTATCTCACTTATATAAATTGCCATTTCATTCCAACATTCATCCACTTACTTATCTTGCATTCCATCCATTTCTATATTTTTTTTTCCACTATTTTTTCCATGAATATACTTGCATACTGCTTTTTCTCTAACATTCGCCACCTGGTCCTTTTCTATCAATAATAAAATATTACTTCATTGGAATGTAAGAAAAAAAAAATGTTTTTAATTTTTTTCACATTGTTCCACCACATCAAAAAAATTGAAAAAAATCCTGAGTATAAAGGAGTACAAAAGACATTTTCTGACAAAATTTGGAGGTGGACACTTTTCAAAAATACGGCCAAAAAAATAATTTTAGTTTTATTTCTTTTCTAAAAAATTGTCTTTTGGTCTGGGAATCATAAAAAAATTTTTTTTCATGCCTTTTACTCGTAAGTATTAGCGAAAAAATCGGCGATTATCAAATTTTAATTTTACTATGAATAAAAAAATAAAATCGAAAAAGTAGTTTTTTTTAATATCTCGATAACGGCTTGAGATAAAAAGCTGAAATTTTGACAGAATTATTTTTATTTGGTACCTAAACGATCCCCAAAGTATGAAGAGAAAATTCCACGGGGGCAAATTTCATATGTATATCCGGCTATACCCTTTCATCCTAGTCCGTGCAGAAGTTTCACACGTAGAAACTTTCGCATTTATAATAATAGTAGTGAGATGAATAATATATGTCCCTATTTTATAAATTCTGTTTTTGAGAATTTACAGTTTAAGTTAATACCTCTCTAGGAAATCGAATCCACGAAATTCGACTTAGGCATGTGCTGACTAGTTTAGTGTTATTTTAACAGATGGTTCTCATGGGTATCGGAATAACAAGAACATAAAATCTTTAGCCAATAAAATGTCTTTCTGCAAATCCATATAACGACGTTTGCTTTATGAAGAAAGGATAATTTAACAAATTGAAAAACATAGGTAATATTTTCGCATTTTACTATATTATGTTATGTAAATATTATATTTATGTTCTTTTAACCCTTTCAAGATCGTAGTATTGTAAGTTAAAAAAGTTGCTTTGAATTATAGAATTCGGTTTGATTGGATATTTGGATGCCAAAAATATTTTTATTTCAAAAAGAATTTAAAAATTATAATGCACATTGTAATACACAATCGCTCTACGATTTTGTTATTAGTGTAGAATGTACATAGTAATAATATCTAGATGGTTTTCTGATATTTAAACCGATGCTATATTTAATGATGACGAAAAGGAATTTAAAAATAATATACGGGAATATTATGATGCTAACGATTTTGATCATTTCAATATATGAATACTAATATTATAAAGAGGAAAGATTTGATTGTTTGTTTGTTTGTTTGCATCGAATAGGCTCTGTAACTACTGAACTGATTAAGATGAAATTTGGTAAGTTTGAGACCCTGGGAAGGATATAGGATAGTTTTTATACCGGAAATCATCTCTTAAGGGGGTGAAATTGCGGTTGAAAGTTTGTATGGGGAAGCAAGCTAGGGACGTAGTCGTAGAGACGTAGTGAGTCGCCAGTTTTTTATATATGTACATATCTATTCGTTAGCACTTGTAAAATGTCATCTCATCTAAGCGCCATAAATAAGAAGATTTTCAGATCATCATCATTATTTTGAAAGCTTACCGATATCAAAACGTAGAGATTTATTAGTAACTAATGTCAGCAAAGTGACAGAATTTTATGACCGATATCAGCAAAAAGCCACAGATCGAAAGCTGCAAAAAGAAACGACTTTATACAGCTGGCTTTTTACTCTGCCAAGTGACCTCCTTTACTTATTTTTGGCAACAACACTCGAAATAAATACGCCTAATTATCAAACTTACGGCTTTACTCTGTTATTTTTATAACACTAGTGTTGGCTTGCGGATTCACATGCGTTTCTATTGATATGAAACATTACGTCTTGTTAGTCGTCACAGTCTTGACAGACTTGTCATGGTCATCATATAGGTCTTGTAACCCGCTTGACTATTCGCCTCCACCCCTCTCTATTATACTTGCGTTTCTCGTCCATTCATGCAGTGGGACGTCTACTGCCGCTCTGACTTGGTCTGTCCACCTCATTGCTGATCTACCACGCATTCTAGTACCCTCTACCCTTCCTTGCACCACTAAGCGTTCACTGGCCACGTTATTGCATCTAGACACGTGACCAAAGTAGGTCAAAATTCGAGCCTGAACTATAGAGGAAAGACGCTGCTTGATGCCGAGTTCTTTGTGGATAGAGATTTTAGTCCTGAATGCGGTCCAGGGTATTCTCAGTATTCGTCTCTAGCACCAGTCTCGAGCGTATGGAAGTACACTGTGTTATATAAATAAAAATAAATATTTATTTGTATGTTTGTACTCTACACGATCCTAAAACATTCATCCGATTGTGATAAAACTTTGGTGGGTTTTATGTTCCGTGAATGTTTCTGGTCTAAAAAGTGTTTTTCTTTGTTTATTTGTCTTTTATGCCTTTTTAAACGATTTATACCTAAAGGCTCAAGCACATATAAACCGCTAGTTTATAAAAAAATTAAAGAAAAAAAAATATAAAAAAAATAATAATATTATATATTATATAAATATTATGAGAGTTGAACATATGGAATAGTACTTCTATTTTAGTTCTTCACTAGAAGGGAAAAAGTATAAGTTTATAATATCTCGTGTCACGGTGTTTGTGGTCGCACTCCTCCGAAACGGCTCGACCAATTTTAATGATTTTTTTTTGTATATTTGGTAGGCATAAGAATAGGTTGTAAAGTATTTTTCACCCTCCTATCCCCACCCCTATTTTTTATTCGCGATTTTAGTATTTTTGTATGAACAATATTATATAAATACATAGCGACGAACCCGAGCAACACGAGGATGAGTCGCTGTATAATATAAAGCCAAAGAGTTTTTTTTTGTAGATTGAACACGGGCGTAATATAGGATTGTGTACAAATATGTTTAGATTCTGTCCTTTTTTCACTCAGCAGGGGCAATGGGTCAACATCATTTTTACAGAAATATTGTGTCCAAAAGTGACATATTGCGTACCTTCTTATCAGATAATACCAACTGCTTTATGTTCAATAGTGATAGAATTCGAAATTGAAATGTGAACAAAACCAAATAAAATATTGATGTGTTTGTTCATAAGTACTCGTATTTAGTGTATAATAAATAATATTTATATACATATATACGTGTATTATAAATATGTACGAATTAATTTTTGTGAGTATTGTATGCAAGTAAAATCTTAATATGTACATATATACTAGTAATGTATGTACAAATCTTATACATACATATATTTTGTGAAATAAAGTAAGTATTATAAAAATCAAAGGTTTAATCAATATTGGTATTCCCGAGAAATATGTATATTAATGACGTGAGTTCCATATCTAATATATTTAAACGAGCAATTCTTGTATATTTATTTATCTATAACGGCGATCTCGGAAACGGATCTAACGATTTCGCTGATATTTGGGACGTAGGAGTTTTGGGGGCGAAAAATCGATCTAGATTAGTCTTATGTCTGGAAAAATGTATGTTTTCACGCAAAATATCGTCGATAAATTCCTACGCTCGGGCATAAGCATCGTGGTCAATCGGCCAAGGTGAAAAATTGAAAATCACAGGTGTCCGGATTCGAATCTCGGTCGGATACAAAGTCTTACTTTTGTTTTTTTTTGTTTTTATTCAAGTTTTTAGTTTTTTTTTATCTAAAAAATACGATATAACAAAAAAGAACGCCGAGCGAAGCTCGGTCGCCCAGGTACTAAATTAATAATAAGCATATTTTTCACTCTACCTGACACTACTTAATGGGTAAGTACTGTCTTTAGCTTAACCTAGATATTTTACGTTTTATGTAGAGCACCTTACTTTCTTTGTTTTGCAAATTTGAATTTTATCTTACAAGCTTAACGTTTAAGCTGTTTTAAGTTTTATACTCTACGTGCCTTGTTAACGAAATTAGCATCTTCTTTAAAGCACACTCTGCAATGTTCCTAAATCACTGTAAAGTGTCCATGTTTTATTTATATTAAAAGGTAGGTATTCTTACACGTTTTTCCGTTTCCGGACGTCAGATTGTAAACATCATAGTTGTGCAGCTCCTAATAATATCTTGTTTAAAAACATCTACGCTCACTTAGTGATAAGACAATAACACAAAATATAAACTAAAGTGCTGTGAACATTTTGGAAGTGTTGATTTCACGTAATTCTAGATATTGAACTATATTTCTCAAGCAAAGTGCTGATTGATTTACTGAACAGACGTTACAAATAGTGTCAATAACGTCGGGACGTCAATTGACATATATCACAGTATTGCCATATCAAGAAAAATAAAAACTACTGCTTAATACGTTCCATTATACTCAGCCCTTACTTGATTAGAAAATGGATGATCAATTTCAACTTTTATTTGACAAAATGAAAAATGAAATGCAAAAACAAACAACGGAATTACAAACTTCTATAACTAACAAAATAATGGAGAGATTGGATGAAAAACTACAACCTATCATAGCAGAAAATAAAATCTTAAAAACAAAATTAGAAAACCTCGAAAAAGAAGTGGAAGGTTTGAAAAGAGCAAAGAAACAAAATAATCTAATAATTTTTGGCATAAAGGAAGACGAAAAATCTAACCTAGAACTACTAAAAAAAGTGAAGAAAATTATTAAAACCGACTTAGGAATAAATTTCGAAGAATACGAGATAAATAATATTTATAGAATTGGAAAGGGAAAGCCAAGCGATAAGCCAAGACCTACCTTGGTTTCCTTCGTTAATGAATGGAAAAAGAATGAAGTTATGAAATTGAAGAAAAATTTTAAAGATGTACACATTTCAGAAGATTATACTAAAGATGTTTTAGAGAAAAGGAAAATGCTGCAACCGCAACTGATAGAAGAAAGAAAGAAAGGAAATATCGCATATCTAAAATTTGACAAAATAATAATAAAAGGGAAGAGTAACACAAATAATGACAAACGGAAAAGAGAATCATCAGTATCTCCTCAAACGAATACGAAACCAAAAAAACAACAAACCTTAATGACGTCGAACATCAACAGATTAAATGCTTATGACTTAATGAGGATTAGAAGCAATTCTCTCCCCTCCAACACAACAGATAATAAACAATAGCATTTAAATGTCGGTAAACGGAAAACACAACAATCCTTCAATAAAAATAACAAAACAACAAAAATAAATGATACTCCCCCAAGCCGACTGGTCCTCGTGGGGGAAGATGACCACGACCCTCTAAAGGTTAAAAATAGCGCCAACAGTCACAGTAAAAAGAAAAAAAATGATATCCATATAGCAACTATAAACTGTCGATCTCTTAGAACCCCCGAAAAACTTCAAGAATTGGAAATAGCAATAGAAGAAATAAAATGGGACATTATAGGGATCAGTGAAATGAGAAGATTTGGAGAACATATAGAAGATCACGGAAAGTATATACTACATTATAAAGGGGAGACGCCGGGACTGTATGGAGTCGGATTCATGGTTAAAAGAAATTTTGTAAACAATATAAAAGAACTAAGAGGAATTTCAGAACGTATCGCAATTCTTAATTTAAAACTAAATGGAGAAGAGGAAGAAGAATGGTCCATTATCCAGGCATATTCACCAACAGAATCAGACAAAAAAGAAGACATAATAAAAACTGAAAAATTCTACAAAGACCTACAAAGCACCATTGAAACCGCACATAAAAACGTCATAGTGATGGGAGACTTTAATGGGCAAATCGGAACACAAAATAACGGAGAAGAACATATCATAGGAATCCACGGGTTTGGCACTAGAAGCAAAAATGGCACACGGTTGGTAAATTTTGCACTAGAAAATAGATTAAGTATTCTAAACAGTTTTTATAAAAAGAAAATAGCAAATAAATGGACATGGATCTCACCCAACGGACTACATAAGAACGAAATAGACTTTATTATGTCCAATAATAGAAAAGTTTTCAAAGATGTGACAGTCATACATAATTTAAATTTTAACACAGACCATAGAATGATTCGGGCTACAATGGCAGGAACACGCCCCAAGAAAACAAGACGATTTCATAATAAATATGCAGTTGTTCAATATACTGGCGAAACAGAATTATTACTTAACAATCTCCAAACATCACTAGACAGCAAAGAATGTCTACCAATACAAGAAAAATACAACAAATTACTATACCAACTAAAAACTGTAACTAGAAAAACAAACACAAACAGCAAGAAAGGAATCTCACTTAAAAGTAAAGAACTACTACAGAAACGTAAGGAACTACTACAAGAAAAGAAAACTAGAGACAATCTTCAAAAAATAACAGAAATAAGCAAAATGATCAGCGAACAACTACGGAGAGAAAGAAAAACAAAACGGTCTATTACGATGAAGAATTATATAGAAAAAACAGGAGGAATAAAAAAGGCACTGAAAGAACTAAATTGCAAAAAGGATTGGATACCAAGTATGAAAAGAAAAGATGGTGAAAGTACAAGGAAGAGATCCGAGATACTAAAAGCTGCTACAGAATTTTACCGAAATCTATACCAAAGCCAAAAAGTGGGACAAGCTGTAAAAGAATATGATGCATCAACCAATGAAGAGGAAATACCTGAAATATTAAAAGAGGAAACTATAAAAGCAATTAGTACACAAAAGAACGACAAAGCTCCCGGATCAGATCTCATTACCAATGAACTACTGAAAACAACATTACCAGTGATTGCTCCGAAGCTTACAGATATATTCAACGAAATTATCAAAACGGAAAAGATTCCTGAGGATTGGACTAAATCGACCATCATACTACTGCACAAAAAAAGGTGACAAAGGAGATATAGCAAATTACAGGCCCATTAGCTTAATGTCAAATGTTTATAAGGTTTTTTCTAAAATTATACTATCGAGAATTGCTAACACTCTTGAAGAAAATCAGCCCAAAGAACAAGCTGGATTTCGACGAAATTTTTCAACCATAGATCATATCCACGCCCTTAGACAAATATTACAAAAATATAAAGAATATAACAAGACTTACTATCTAGGGTTTGTTGATTTTAATAAAGCATTTGACACACTAGAACACGGGTTTATCTGGGATGCACTAAAAACACAGGGAGTACAAACAAAATACATACGAATACTCCAAAATGTATACACCAAGAGTACAGCGCAAGTAAAGTTAGAAGTTATAGGCGAAGAATTTCCTATCAAGAGAGGTGTACGCCAAGGAGACCCTATCTCGCCTAAATTATTCTCAGCCGTCTTAGAAATGATATTTAGGAACCTAGATTGGATGAATAAAGGACTAAATATAAACGGCGAAAACCTGAGCCACTTACGTTTTGCAGACGACGTAATCGTATTCTCTGAAAGCTCAAAAACACTAGAAATAATGCTACAACAACTAGCCGATGAAAGTGATAAGGCAGGACTAAGAATAAATCTAATTAAAACAAAAATTATGTCAAACTCTTCACAAACAGACATAATAAAAGTGAATAATGAAGAAATAGAGTACGTACAGGAATACATTTACTTGGGACAGTTAATATCTACCGAAGACTGCATGAAAAAGGAGATAGAAAGAAGAATAGCTAATACTTGGAAACGATATTGGTCACTTAGCGAAGTAATGAAGAACAAAGAAATGCCGATGAAAGAAAAAAGGAAGGTATTTAATATGTGTATTCTACCATGTTTACTATACGGGTGTCAAACTTGGGCATTGACAGAACAACTGGAAAACAAAATAAAAGTTTGTCAAAACGGAATAGAGAGAAGCACAATAGGAGTTAAAAGAAAAGACCGAGAAAAGTTAAAACACATAAAAAGTAAAACAAAATTCAAGAATGCATACATAACATACAAACAACTAAAATGGAGATGGACAGGACATATGACAAGAGAGAAGAAAGAAAAATGGACAAGACTAATAACAGAATGGTACCCACTAGACAGCAAAAGAAACAGGGGCAGACAGACTAAGAGATGGGAGGATGACCTCAGGAAAATAGCGGGTCCAACATGGTCTCGAACAGCAAAGAATAGGACAGAATGGAGATCTTTAGAGGAGGCCTTTGTCGGAAGACAAGTTGAAGAATAATTACCGTTTGCCGAATTAAAAATGCTATAACAGTTTATCATAATAGTTAAGTTTAGTTAGTACATAGTATAACAGCTTATAGTATTATAGTAGATAATGTAATAATAATTTACTAGTTAATTACAATGTTAAATAAGTTCTAGGCACATAAAAACTTTTGTAATTTAAACTAATCAACAATAAAGGCTTTTTATTTTATTTTATTTTATTTTATTTTATTTTATTTTTATTCTTACACAGATTTGTTTTCTTGCGGCTATATTAGCCTTTATCGTTTTCATTGAAATGTTCTGCCTGTAAGTGGATATTGTTTTCAGCCCTTTTTGGACGTCCCACTACTAGACACGGGCCCTTCAATATGAGGGGAATCAGGCCATAGTCCACCACGCTGATCAAGTACGAGTTGGCGGACTTCACATGACTTTAGAAAATTTGCGAAGTTCTCTCAGACATGCAGGTTTCCTCACGATGTTTTCCTTCACCATGAGACTAGTGGTAATGAAGTTGGAAATGGTTCTCATATAGAAATATCACAGGTGCAAGTTTCCTAAGCAAGTGCGTTACCACTGGGCTACTACTGCTATTGTCAGTCAATGGATGCACCGTTAAATTTAGTGTAATATAATTCTTTTCCAGAAATTTTCCGGCATATCAGAGTATGAATGACAAAAAAATTACTTTGGCTTAATTATCGTGCTTTTATTACATTAATATACAGGTAGGTGTTTTGAAAAAAAAAATAAGATACTTTACTTGGACTACTATTATAAATGTGAAAGTTTGTATGTACGTGTACATAATATTATGTACTTTCATTTTCACTTAAACTGAAAGAGTTGGACCGATTAGGATACTGGAAACCTTTTTTTTTAACGTTGGGAAATGCATTTACGCACGGGTGTGGGACTTACCGTCAAAGCAAGTACTACCCACTAAAACCTAACGGAAGCACCGTCATCTTAATGGGGCGTCGCAGGATCGCTTACGCATTCAACCACGAAAAATCTGCAATGGCATTAAAACACCGCGACGCCAGGTCTGCCGAAGCAGACCACAACTACCATGGGGTTGCTGCATTCTGCTGTCAGAGAAGTACCAGGAGCAACCTGCATAGCACTCCGCCCATCGAGGTGGGCCGCCGCCCAGTGCGTTTCTTGGCTTCGCGCCTGGCTGAATTACCGGGCACTACTGAGCTTTCTCAACACGACACGGTGAACGCACGTTGGGAGGGAGGATACTGGCGACCTAGAGTAACTCACAGCTCCATTTTAGCCTTAGGACGACCTCGAAAGCAAAGCAACGGCAAATCGCTAGTGGTCGATCGATCTAAATTGTAATTAACCAACACAAAAAATGGAAACATTGCTAATTTCAATTTTATTGATTCTCCTACATTAATTAAAAAATCCTAAATCTTAAAGATTAATCATTTCTAAGTTAATATTATATCGTATGTATAATTTTACTTTAAAAAGAAAGTCAAAATCCTGTAAATTCTGCCAACATTAATGATTAAAGGAAATGTGATACTATGTTGTCAAAGGCTGTTTGTTTTGCTTTGTCTGTTTGTACTTGTCTATTAGGACACTAATTTACACTGTTCCGTGTTTAAATACTTCAGAGATGTTTGAAGTGACCGAAATAGCGTGCCTATTTACACTTTGAACGTATTATTTAGGATCTTCTTAATTGTTTATTGCTTTAAATTATAAGTTATTTTCGTTTTAGGGATAAAGGATAATGTTATTAGAAGGGAGCGATATTTTAAATTCTTTTTAAATTTTCAAGCAAAATTCATGATAATTGAAAATTATTTTTATCTGTTAGTTGTTAGTTTTGATCGTCTTGAAAGGAAATTTGAAGTCAGTAAAAGCAAAGTCATCAAATATAAGACTTAATAATTAAAATAGATACGTACTTTTCTTATGCGTTGACACTCCTAAAAAAATAGTTGGCCCCTAATTTGTTTCGTGCCTACTATTGATTTCGTTTTTAATGGTTAACTAGCGACTGACTCTCGCTTTGCTTGGGTTCGTCCCTAGGTTGCTTCCCAAAACAAAATTAATTAATTAATTTGGTTTTAATTTTTTCCTATTTTTTTCTAAAATAAAAGTAGCCTAAGTTGCTCCTTATTACATCAGCCATCTGCCAGTGTAAGTTCCTCAAAATCGGTCCAGCCATTTCAGAGATTAGCCGGGACAAACAGACAGACAGAGAGACAGACATAAATTGTAAAAAATGTTGTTTTGGTATATGTAACGTTTATACATCTATATGCTTTAGTAAAAAGCGGTTATTTTAATATTACAAACAGACACTAAATTTTATTTATCTGTATAGATTTCGTGTTAACATAAAAATATTATTTCATAATTTTGAATTATAACTTTTTTATAATCATCATCATCAGATATTTTTCTGCATATCTAGATGGTTAGTTGGTACAAAAGTATCGATTTTAAAACTATGATGACTATCATTAAGCACACTCCTTTCCAATAGCGATGAAGCGTTCATTAAGAGCATTCTAGTGGTTATACGTACACCTATCATAGAGTTATATAACTTTTATTAATATACTGGTGACTTACCTTTGCTTCGCTCGGTGCATCCCTAGGTACGTTTTGAATTGATATGAACTATTTTTGCGAGTGTACCTTAGGAGAAAGACTTATGCTATTACAGATTTTTCTGTAGGTCTTATTAAGGCCTACAATTTTCTAGTACATTGTTTTGATGTATGTCTTAAGATTTAGCCAGCGTTAGACATGTTAATTTTTAAGGTCGACTCGATAGAATCAGTTATTGTGTTTTCCCGTAGGAATGAAAGATTTTCCTGTAGTAAAAGGTATCTTAAACGTTGACCCGAGTAATAAGTTATCACTACACAAAATTTAGTTAAAATCGGTTTTGTACTTTTTGCGTGAAACGCGCACATCGATTTCGTTAAGTTACTATTTTATTATATGTAAAGACTAGCGACTCACCCTCGCTCCGCTCGGGTTCGTCCTTAGGTACCTACAATTTAGTTTTTGTTGAGCGGAACTCTAATTCTTTTACTATAATAAAAGTAGTCTAAGTTACGCCTTATAACATTAACTACCTGCCAGTCAAAATCGGCCCAGCCGTTTCGGAGATTAGCCGGAACAAACAGACAGACAGACAGACAAAAATTAAAAAAATATGTTTTTCTTATAAATAAAGGTAGGGTAAGTTCGGGAGAGATGCCCATAAGGGAGAAACGCCTAATAAATTTAAAAATTAAATTAATTAATGATGCGTGATTCGGAACGCGTCCATAATACGTCAGTCGACAGTCAATGTCAGTGTGGAAGTTTTTACACAAAGACATATTACTTATAATTAATATTTTGGTGTTAATTTGTAAAATAAGATAAGTGTAGTTAACTTAAACGTTAGAATATAATCTTTGAGATAGTTTGCAGGAACTTTTTCCCTAAATTCTTTAGTTAAATAGCATTAAATTGTTTCATAATGTAACATTGTGATCTTGTTTTGTTAACAATCCATCATTTTGTATTGTAAATGCTTTAGGGTGTATTCAGAGTCGATAGGCATCTCTCCCTAATGATCGGGATAGATGCCCAATAATATTTCGGGGTTAGATGCCCAGTATATTAATTGGTTCCCCCCCAACGCGTGTTCACCTTGATGTGGTGGGGGAGCTCATTAGCGTTCAGCAGTTCATCCGAACGCTAATTAAGGCAGTAGTAGCCCAGTGGGTAATGCGCTCACTTGGGAAAGCGAGTGAAGTGAGATCCCGGGTCTCGCACTTGTGATATTTTCATGTGCGAATCATTTCAAACATGATTACCACTTGCCTTACGGTGAAGGAAAACATCGCGAGGAAACCTGCATATCTGAGAGAACCTAGCAAATTTTTGAAAGACATTATGAAGTCCGCCAACCCGCACTAGGCTAGCATGGTGGATTATGGCCTAATCCATATGGTTGCTCTTGGTACTTCTCTGACGGCAGAGTGGACCGTGGGAGCAACCTCACGGTTGTTGTAGTCTGCTTCGGCAGACCTGCCGTCGGGGTGCCCCATTAAGATGGGGGAGGTTTTGTTGTGTTTTAGTGGGTAGTACTGGCTTTTCTAGCCGGTTAGTCCCACATAACCACCTGTACATCTACAGGTAGTATGTATAAATGCATAAAAAAAAGGATTTTTGCGTCACTAAGCAAAGTACGTCTGATTATGCACTAATTACTGGTCCTGGTGATAACCTATCCCTGAAATCTATAGGCAACTAACCCACATGTCTGAGTGAGATAACTATTTTCTATTATTTAAAAAAAAAAAATTTTTAATCTAGAATATATTACACAATAGTTCCAAATTTAATCTGAATGGCATAAGTAAATATTAAATTAAAATAAACTATGCTTATTTTATGTAGTATCTTACACATATAATTAATTTTGATCGTTTTTTAAAACTATACGCAACTTTCCCGGACTTACCATATATAATTCCATATGCATTTAGTAAAAAGCTGTTACTTTGATATTACAAACAGACACTTCAATTTAATTTATCTGTATAGATGAGTGACTCTATATTTTCATGAATTTGTTATAGAAAAGTATACCAATAAAACTCGTATAACAAAAGCCAACGTCCGTCTTATTTGCACTTCGCTAGTTTTTCCATTTAGTTGTAGTCAAACAACAGTTGAATGGCATCGAAACTTCAACACGGCCGAGGAAGCGAGTACTGTTAAAACTTTTATGGTGATATATGGTTGAATGGAATTTTAGAACTTAAAACTATCGACCGTACTTCGTTTGAAACATATTATGTGTACATACATTTGTATCTTTAATAGGAAAAATTGCTTCAATATACTTGTAGTTATGTAGAGCATGTTTAAATATAAAATTAAATTTGTTTTCCAAATAAAAACATATTTTTAATGACTAGGGGCTGTATACGAGAGAGATATAGTATAGATAGTATAGTGTTAACAAATATGTTTTCTGATTTAGCGTGATTTTTGTATAATCTAATAAAAACTACATTAAATTGAAGGAATATATCTATACTAATACGAGTATTATAAATGTGAAAGTTTGTGTGTATAGGTGTTTGTTACTCTTTCATGCCCGAACGGCTGAACAGATCTTGATGAAATTTGGCACAGAGATATATTATAGTCTGGAATAATGCATAGGCTACTTTTTATCTTGAAAAAATGCACGGTTCCCGTGGGATAGGTTTATTTTTGTTTTCCTAGAGGCGAAACCGAGCGAAGCGAGGGTGAGCCGCTAGTGATATATATAATTTTTTGTTATAAAATATTTATGTAATCAGCTTACTGGCTATAAATGCGTATCAATAATAATAGTGGAAATGCAACGTAAGAACAACAAAATACCGCTTTTAAAAGAACTTCTTGAAGAATACATGTCAAATTGAAATTCGATTATTTTTATTTTACATTAAATTATTCCTGAGTCCTGTATAAGTCCTGAGAACAATTATAAGCACTGGAATTATATATTTATTTTAATTTTTTTATGTTCTAGTTCTCTTTTTATGTACACCATTTGAAATACTACCTAGCTCTAGTAAATCTAAATTTTTATAGTTTGATAGTTTAAATTACGTTAGAAAATATAGTTTTGTTGTAGAGCTCGCGTGTAAAACCATATATTCGTGGAACAGCGGTATATCGTCGACTGACACAATATGTTTAGAATAAAAAGTGCGCGTATAAAGTTCTGCTACGCTCAGTTTTTGAAAGTGTAATTCAGTGAGGCTGGAAATTTTTAAATTGGATCAACAGAAGTCGATTATTGGCAAATAAAATTCTCCGAATTTTTGAAAGACCTATTTACATTTATTTTGGTTAGTTCTTGAAGGTATTTGGTTGTTTATCCTGCGAGTATATTAATGCCATGTCTATAAACGTTAGTTATTATAAAAATGGTTGCGGAACAAAATGGTGTATGGAAAATTCTATAAATACTCGTCATGTAGTCTTTTTTATTTAGGTCATTGAACTGTATTAGGTATCTGTATATGAGTAGTATCTACGCGTATTGCTACCCAATATAGTATGAAAAATATATCAATCAATCCCTAACTCATATCCGTCCACTGGAACACGAAGGCCTCTTTTGGTTTTTTTGTTGAACCTTGGTCTTCCAGATTCAACGCCGATTTTCAGTGACTTGAGATTACACCTTAATAATGATCAGCTTCAGCTTGGTTATACAATTAAATAATAATATGAATTTTATATTTGTAAAACAAATCAATATTATTTTTTGTTTCAATACATCGCGTTGTTTTTATGCGCTCTACACTAGCAACTCACCCTCGGTACGTATTAACGGTTAATATGGGATAGATAGACTATATATTATATATATACATAGGTATGATAAATTGTTATCGGTTGTATTATAACGTGTTTTCTTATGGTAATGAGATTATCTCCCGCGGTAAAAAAATCTTGGCCGCGGAAGAATGATTGCTATATTTAGCATTCGAAACGTTGGAAACCAAAAATCCAAATAAATCCTCAAAAAAATCGAAAACATAGTTTTTTTTATTTAAAATGTCAAATATCTGCGTAAGTCTAAGAAAGTATTAAATATATTTTTTATGTCAAATTTTGTTACTAAAATAATATCACCTTATATTATATTTTAGACAAAACAAATAGACAAATATTGATAATTAAAACAGAGTGTCTATTCATCCTTTAATAGGCTGTATAAAAAAACAGAAACATGTATAGTAAATATACCAAAATAATATTATATCATTATACCTAAATATACCAAAAAAAGGAGATCATCTTCAACAAAAAAACAATAAGGTTTGACAATGATACCCTACAGCCTTTATTATTAATTAAAAAATTAAAAAGCTTAAAAATGATTCACCCCCTTTTAAGTTCCACCCTCGACAAACAACCCCCTATCTTTGCAAAAAACATGAACCCCTTAACTCATTATTTCTACTATGAAATATTTCTACTCGATTTCATAATCGTATTATATTCCATTACAGTTATTATATACCTTTTATATTTTTTTATTGTACTCATAGATTATTATTATGAAGGGATAGCAAGAACTGAACAATTTCAACCGTAGGGAACAACGCCGCTGTACTGCAGTTGGCTACATAATTGATCCCTTAAATATGCAGGTAGCAGAATGAGTTGTGAATTCTCCATCACCAAGTTTGTAGATGATCTTGGAATGCAATTTCAAAGTTGCTTTTATTACTCCTATTAAAGTTATGTTTTGTTATGAATATTACGGTGTACTAGCGACTCACCCTCGCTTCACTCGGGTTCGTCTCTAGGTTGCTTCCCAAAACAAAATTAATTATTTAATTTGGTTTTCATTTTTTTCGTGGGACTCTATTTTTTTTTTCGAAAATAAAAGTAGCTTAAGTTACTCCTTATTACATCAGTTATCTGTCAGTGAAAGTCCTGTCAAAATCGGTCTAGCCATTTCAGAGATTAGCCGGAACAAACAAACAGACAGACAGACAGAAAAAAAAATTGTAAAAAATGTCGTTTTGGTATATGCACCGTGTATACATCCATGTGCATTTAGTAAAAAGCGGTTATTTTAATATTACAAACAGACACTCCAATTTTATTTATCTGTGCCTAACAGTAGCGTATCTGATATTTCAGGCCATAGTCCATCTTTGTACGAAATTTCGTCTAAATCCGTTTAGCAGTATCAGTGTGAACAAACTAACACAAATCAACCTGCTAGACTGGACGCTCTGGGGTGGAAAGAATAACACATTAAAAGAACAAGCTAACGTACAACATAATTTGTATATAATATGATTCTTTTTTTTTGTGAATCATAACTTTTTATTGTCGATTTTTTTTCTGTATTTCTGATTATAAACGGACAAAACTGCCTTAGTGCGGAAAAGGCCATGCAAGAAGAAGAAGACTAACACTATAAATGCTTACTTTCGCGATTATAGTAGTAGTTGAATTATTTGCCTCGTTAGTCTAAAGAGATCCGGATTCGAGGTCTGGGTCGGGCCAAAATAATTACTTAAACTAATTCCCAAGAAGTTCTTGCCAGGAATTTAGAATGAAAGCCAAGAATTATGAAGATTGTGTTCGTAATATTCACATGCCTTAAAAGCACGTAAGTGAGAGTGAAAGTTATAGAAAGAGCACTTGTGTCAACGCAAGCACACCTACACTGTCATACCTCCTTTTCTTCTGACTGTTCTCAATGAGATTGGGTATCGTGTCTGAAGTTCTTTCTGGAGGATACTCATTTAAATTAATTTGTATAAGACATTTTCACTGTTACCAGAAGCTTTAATAACCATAAAACTGCTAGGAGGTCAAATTAAATAGAGATAGGTGTTAATATTATAAAACTGAATAGTTCATTTTTTATTGGAGTGAAACTTCTTTAGAATCGTTGTGATTTGAAACTCGATGAAATGAAAATGCAAAACTAAAAAGAGACAAACACATAAATAAGCTGGATTAAGCCGGCGAGAGAATGAAATAGAATACATTGCCATGTTGCCATGGTAACCGTTCTTATAGTCTGACAAATATATAATATTAAGTTTTACTTCTACCATGTATGAATTGAATACACACGCACTTTTTTATACAATTTAGATTTGAAATTTCTTTTTTGTGAAGAAAAAATAATCACTTTATAATGCTTAGGAGCGAAGCGAATACATAAATGAACTACGCGAAAGCACTCGGGAGACAAAACTAGTATAGTATGAATAGGGGCGTTTTAAAAGTAATATATCTAATTAACTCCATATAGTGTCTGTACGAGAGATTGAAGAAAGAATCCCCAATACCTTTTAAGCGAAATTAGAGCGACAATCGATAGATCAGCGCTTTGCCCTCATTCCTCTTCCTTCGTACCCATTAAGCTAACCAAGTTACGATAACGTAACATTTTATGGAGTATCTTTTTCTACTTTCAGTACCTTACATACTAAGTATCGAACGCTTTTAGGAGGTTTCAGATAAGATTACTATTAGAAAATAATGTACATTTTTGAATAGGTCCTCATGACCGAAACGACTCCTCAAGCTATGAAGTATAACTGCCTTCTTTGGTTTTAAGCTAGTTATTAAAATGCGATTAATTTACATATTCTGACTTTAAGCTCTACTTGTCAAGCATGAAATTCCATCACACTACTTTAAATAAATTAATATTATAAAAACATTTTTAAAAACAAGCCTTTATATCATAGTACCTGGACGATCGGGCGTCCCTAGGAGTTCTTTTTTGTTATATCGTATTTTTTAGATAAAAAAACGAAAAAACTAAAAACTTGAATAAATACAAAAAAAAGTTAAAACTTTGTATCGAACCCGGACACCTGTCACAGTCAATCTTGCGCCTTGGCTGCTTGACAACGATGGTTATGCCCGAGCGTGCGAATTTATAACATATAACATTAACATATTTTGCGTGGAATAATACGAAAGAAAACCGCATGAAATAGGACTAATCTAGATCGATTTTTCGCCCCCAAAATCTCCCATATATCAAATTTCTGCGAAATTGTAAGAGCCGTTTCTGAGATCGCCCGTATAAATAAATAAATAAAACATATATACATATATATATATATATATATATAATACAAGAATTGCTCGTTTAAATATATTAGGTAAATTGCGTAATGTAATAAATGAATTTGATTTAACTTAAAGTTTATTTTTTAGGTATTCTCCTCAGAAAAACTCTTTAAGATATCCATATCATGGGGGGTGCATAAAAAAACATAGTCCGCCATCGTTGGGAATCCGCCATGTTGGATTTAGAATGACGTCACTTATCTAACTATGCGTTGTCATCTAAACTAAGCGTGTATGCAAAATTACAGCTCAATCGGTCGAAGATAACTGCTTGAAAATTCAGTTGCAAGATTTGACTCGAACAAACATTCATACAAACATTGCAAGTTAAATAAAAACTTGTAAAATAGGAATTTATATGTGTATGTGTGGATGTATGTTTGTTACTTCATAATAACGAAGCGGCTGGATGGATTTAGATGCTTAGTACAATCATGTTCTAGAGTTATATATAGGCTATTGTTAGAAATAAAATTTGTCAAAAGGTGGGGCTGTGTTAGAAATACTAAATGCTAAAAAAAAATGTTTTTCAACTAAATCAATTCCTTTGAACTTAAATTTTAACGCAGGCTTTTATCAAAGGTTCTTTGGAAGAGATGACAACTTTTTCTATAAAGTAACTTCATTTATTCAAATATTTGCCATTCATATATTTCATGTCACGAAATTCAATATAAGTTCATTCATAATTCTAAGAAATTCCAAATTATAAAAGCCTATATCAGAATAGAATATACTGAAACTTGATGTGAACTTCCGTTGACTAAATAAGATGATAAATAAATGTACAAAATAGAAATAAATACTATAAGAGACGTATAGGAGACGGCCTTGATTCTTAAAATCGTTTGCAGACAACCTTAGGACACAATAACGACCTCCTGACCGATTTCAGCTACGGCGGCTAATCTCATGAGACTAGTCTAGTGCGTACTATAGTGCAGACGATATATAGTGTATAGTGTAGACGATAGTCGTATTATAGTGCACAAGTGTGTTCCCAAAAACAACCTGCTCTATGTATTATTTTTATTCTGACAGTCCAATAGGATGATACGTTGACATACCCATCAGCTTTAAGTGTTCTCAAAGACATGGGAGTGTAATACCATCACCTTTACAACTGTAGAGAACCCCGAATTTCTTAATAGAAAAACCCAATATCTGTAACTTGTTTCGACCTAGGTCTCGAATTCAGGTAGAGGACATCCTAAGAAATATGTAAAATTAGCGACTTACCCTTGCTTCGCTTCGGGTTCGTACCTAGACAAAAACAAATCTATTCCACGGGAACTGTACATATTTCCGAGATGATATATAGCCTTATAGCCTTCCTCAATTAACAGGTTATCTAATGCTAAAAGAATTTTTCAAATCGAATTAGTAGTTCCTGAGATTAGCGCGTTCAACCAAACAAACAAACAAACAAACAAACAAACTCTTCAGCTTTATAATATTAGTATAGATAGTAGGCTGAGTACTTGCACTTTATATTATGTACATACATAGATGTATGGATTCAGCCCTTTTAACGTCTCACTGCTGGGCACAGGCCTCCCTTCAATACGAGGGGGATCAGGCCATAGTCCACCACGCTGGCCAAGTGCGGGTTGGCGGACTTCACATGTCTTTTGAAAACTTGCTAGGTTCTCTCAGACATGTAGGTTTCCTCACGATGTTTTCCTTCACCGTTAAGACAAGTGGTAATCATGTTGGAAATGATTCGCACGTGAAAATATCAGAGGTGCGAGACCCGGGAGTTGAACTCGCTTCACTCGGTTTTCCAAGCGAGCGCGTTACCTCTGGGCTACCACTGCCTACACATAGATGTATAAATACATAAAATATACATACATACATTAATAAAATATAAGGTTTTATCTTTGTAATTTGTTTCACTATCCGATTTTATTAATTCACCTCATGTTTTCGGTGTTTATAAAGCGACATTAAGGCCAGGATCTTCTTATCGATAAGATTAATGTTAAACAAAGTGATAGGGATTTCTCCTAAGAATTCCTTTTGACCTTTGCTCAAGAATCTAATATCCTTTGTATCACGAGGATTTTGTGAAAAAATGGATGCGGCTTTTTATATTTTTGCTTTAAATTTGTTTTTCTCATATAAATATTTCATTACTATTACCATATTTTTGTATGTCAAACAAGATCTATAAGATTATCATATTTTTTAATCTTTTGTTTTACTAAGAAGCTTTGTAGTTACCCAGTAAATAGTTTAAATGAAAGAAAAAATCCATATCATAATTAATAATATTATAAATATAAAAGTGTGTTTGTTTAGTTTTAGTCGAATCGTCATGATTATGTGGAAATAGTTAGAGGTCTATATATATAGGTACATCTATTCCATACTAACTAAACTAGGAAAGTGAATGTTTAATTCATTTTAATTAGTATAAAGCCATTGAAAATGAATGGCAGGATCTAGTACCACGATTCAATAACCACCAAATAATATATCTAATATCGAAACTCAAACCTGCATTTAGGTTGCTTAACGTTTTAATATGACAAATGATTTTACAGAAGCATCATAGTAGTTACTTCTTTCTTTTTTATCAGAATCTAGCAAATTTTGAGCTAATTTTTGGTACATATCTTAACTACGATTATTTCAGCACTTTATACACATAACATACGTACATCATATATGATATTAATTTATGTAAAATGTCAGGTTTTTTGTACTTAAAACAAAAACTATAAAAGCTGAAATATTGTTTAAAAAAGTTTGTGAAAACTTTTGATTTCATGTTTATTAACAATATTGTCTTTAAAACTATTTCCCAACAAACAAATAAATGAATAAACATATGCGCGAATCGAACCGGTTATCTACGATTAATATGCCGCCCTTAAAAAGTTAGGGCGGTTTATTAAAAGAAAACACTCAAGTATTATATCGATAACAGCTCTATATGACGGACGCAACTGATCAAACTCCGCCTTTGTTCCATAGATTGCCTATCAACTTTTTATTACTCAATTTTGCAATGAATATTTTTAAAGTCGTGTATACTTTACGTATGCAAATTTATTTAATCTATGCCTAAATGGGAAGTGTGGAGTTTTTTTTAAGTACTAAACTTCCAATAGTAATATTGTATACTAGCATCGTATACACTTTGACGACACGTTTGGCTTAGTTTGTAGTGACCCTACTTGTTGTGCCAGTGGTTGCGGGTTCGAGTCCTGCTGACATTCATTTGTGTGATGAGCACGAATGTTTGTACTCCAGTCATGGGTGTTTATATTTATATTTATAGTATGTATGTATTTAAAGTTATATATGTGTAGTGTATCAACTATCTGGTATCCATAACACAAGCCTCGTAGCTTACCATGGAACTAGATGGTGCTGTGTGTTAATGTCTCAACATATTTACTAGCGACTCACCTTCGCTTCGGGTTCATCCCTAGACAAAAACAAATCTATCCCACGGGATCCGTACATTTTCCGGGATGATATATAGCCTTCCTTAGTTAACGGGCTATCTAATGGAAAAATAATTTTTCGAATTGGATTAGTAGTTCCTGAGATTAGCGCGTTCAACAAAAAAAAAACAAACACTTCAGCTTTATAATATTAGTATAGATTTATTTGTATGAATTTTTTATTTGAATTTATGGACTTCGGAAAGAAGAAGTATTATAATTTAAATCAGCGAACATTTTTTTTTTTGTTTGTTAATCATCATCTTCGCCATTTCTTAATACAGCATTAGTAGCCTTGCTTATTAGAACTTTTCTTAATTTAAAGAGGCTGAAATTTTGACAGCCTAATTCTTTGAAGTTATGGGTAAATATTAAGACAGGACTTCTTTTTAATTTTAACGCCTAAAAAGATGAGGCTGAAAAAGTTTTTGATTATTTATTTTGTACTAAAAGAATGTACACCGATTTTAAAGTCACGTATAAGTTATTATTCTGCTCTCTGGAGTACAAATTGAATTTCAAGTTTTTAGATTGATCGTTTTATCAAAAAAAGAAATAAAATAAAAAGATTTATAATTTCGTGGATATTGTGTAACATGCGAACAAAAATACATCTGAATCGATTAGAACCTTTTTGAAGTCGGTAAAAAAGTCGGTTTCTACATATAAATGACTGGTTATGACAAATATGTTTGCTTAAATTAAGGTATGGATTTAACTTTAGCGTTTATTTAATTTTGAAACGGGATCAGTTTTGTTTCATATAAAATAACCGTACTGGAATAATGAAAAATAGGCGGTGTAAAACAAAAATTGATGTGGAAATTTCTGCTTTTTTATTTTTAATTCAATTTTTTTAATGTTTATAGTATATTTAAATTAAAAGAAAAGGTTTACATAGATAAAATATATACGGAATTGGATTTTCATTTATCAAAAATATATCAGAAAACAGTAATATTACGGAAAATTATGTAAAATATTTTTGTGGTTACTTTTAACATACGCATTCCTTCTATAATTAATCGATGGTCATGAATCTTTGATGAATTGATGAGCATCGAGTAGGTTTCTTACAAAGAAACGTTAACGTACTATAAGTGGCACACGAATGTAAACGCGATTTACTTTTGAATGAAGCTTGGGTAAGTTGCTAGTATTGTACGTATTTTATATTTAGTTATTTACTAAGACTAATTTTACACCTATGTATATTATTAAAATACCAGCGACTCACCCTCGCTTCGCTTCGGGTTCGTCCCTAGACAAAACAAATCTATCCCACTGGAGCCGTAAATTTTTCCGGGATGATATATAGCCTTATAGCCTTTCTCAGTTAACAGGCTATCTAATGCAAAAAGAATTTTTCAAATCGGATTAGTAGTTCCTGAGATTAGCGCGTTCAACCAAACAAACAAACAAACTCTTCAGCTTTATAATATTAGTATGGATTATGATGTTTTCATGATACTTTTTTGATTCTCTAAAACGTGCAAACGTATATTTAAAAATGGTTTAAATTTAAATTATCATTTTTTTTTATATATGTTACCGGCTAAACTCGATTTCAGACTAAATTGATGGTGGGTAATACGCCAAACCAGTTTATCTAAAGTGTGTCAGGATATAGTAGTTGAGCCCAGGATAATCTAGTTTGGCCAATATACTTTAGGCTTAACTAGTTTGGCCAAACAAGTTTTCGAAAGATATGTGAAGTCCGCCAACCCGTATTTGGCCTATGGCCAGCGTGGTGGACTACGGCCAGATCCACCTTGTAGAGAAGGGAGGCCCGTGCCCAGCAGTGGGACGTTAAAAAGGACTGAATACAAAAAAAAAAAAAACATGTGTGTGTACTTACGTATGCACGTAAGAAGTTATACTTCTTTGGCGTAACAGAATAAAAATAGCTAAAGATTTCCTGCTGTATGTCAAAACTCTCTGTTTGTAAAAGAAATGATACATTTATAAAATAATTAAATGAGGCATATTAGGCATATTACGATCACATATTTATAGAATATCATTTAAGGAAAGAATAATATAATATTATATATCATTTGTCAGATAATAACAACGGTTACCATGGCAACAAACAGTTATCAGCTAATTTCATCACGTCGCTTTCAGTTAACTTTATCATGTCGCTTTTTGGCTGTCAATGTGCACGCGCATCGTAAAAAATTTACTCTCATTATTTTTCCAAACATCCCAAAAGAAGTACCTATAACTTCAAAAATACATATATAAGGATGTAAATCTATCGACTTGAGAAATATTACACTTTTTCTAAGGCGTTTAAAATAATCATAACTGAAAAACATAAAATGTCAATAATAACAAATTTTCCGTTTAATACGATAATAAGATAACAGGGACGTAATTACCAATAAATAATAATTTGAATTCTAAGCGCCTTATCAGAGTCTCGAGTGTCGTTTTTGCAACTCGGCATTAATTTTGTACTTATAAGAAAGAAATATGGTAATTTGTTTTATTTTTTCTAACTCAATGATCTCAACGAAAAGAAAATTTGCACATTTATATGTATATTTTATTAGGTTGCTTTGATACAAGGGCTATAAAGCAATCAATTACGTAGAAAATCATTTGAGCACTAAATAGCTTACTTATGTTCAGTAAAAGTGCTACTTTTGAAATAAAAATATACATATGCCCACTTTGAAGTATAGGCGATATTATCTACTTCCTAACTCTTAGACTATTTTTAAGGATTTCTTGACAGAAAAACCCATAGCTATAACTAGCTTGAACCGGGATTCGAACTTAGGACTCAAGGATCGGCAGCTAATCATGATGATGATCCATTAGAATTAGATCAACGAGGCAGTGTGAGCGCTTCAGTCATAACAATCAGACAGACGACATCGTAACTTTGGATATAAAAATGTCCAATTTTGACAATGGGGGCCAATCTCAATGAAACTAGCCATAGAAGAAGGAGGTATTATAGTCCACAAGTATGCGCGCCGACACAAGTGTATCAATTTGATTTCATGATGAAACAATACAACACAATACAACAGTATTTAATAATAAATAATATATAAATATTAAATACGTTGGGACATTACCACACAGCACCATCTAGTTCCATGGTAAGCTACGAGGCCTGTGTTATGAATACCAGACAGTTGATACACTACACATATATTAACTTTAAATACATACATGTTATAAATATAAACACCCATGACTGGAGTACAAACATTCGTGTTAACACAAATGAATGCCCCCAGCGGGAGTCGAACCCGCGACCGTTAGTACAGCAAGTAGGGTCACTACAAACTGAGCCAAACGTGTCGTCATTATCTCGATAATTAGTATAATTAAACAAAGAAATATTATTACGATGCGGGAATGACCAATAAATTTTCACATATCTGAATTAGGAGCAGGGTATTTCTCTAATGAAGCGTTCTAAGTACCTAGAAATTACCTAAGCGCTCGTACAATTATCCAACGACCGCAAATTACAAGTCGATTGTAACCAAGTCGTTGATTACAGTGCAAATAGTTTTGATGTTATGGCTCTGATAAGCTAACAGGCATTTCGTAATGACCTAAAGTTCTACGTATATTTATTTGTGTATTAGTGCCTAAATTGTAAGCTTGAGACCTAGACCTAAATACTTTTATGAAAAAAACCCGACTGCCTACTATGTTCCTCGTTCTTTTTATTACAGCTTTTTAGTTTTGGTCAGTTAGACATTTTTAGTTTTATTTAACAATTTCTTACTCTAAATTACTTTAAAACATATGTATAAGTTGCATATATTACGCCACAAACTCACAAACTTTACTTCTATATAATATTAGTATAGACTAGTGATTCACCCTAGTTTCGTCCCTAGAAACGTTTAATAGTTAGTATAGAATAGACTATATAGTAATATGGATTTATATATGTGTTGGATTACATAATATTTATTTAAATTTTTATATTTGAGTGTCTGTAAATTATTTACTTCATTATAACTGCAGGATTTTAGCTTGCTTTATATAACATTATTTCTCATTAAGTAACTAGGGTGGAAGAGTTCTCTTCTAGAGATAAGTCCATCTTTCCAAGCCTTTATTGTGTTTGTTTTACTGTAATTTATTTATATAAGTGCAATAAAGAATAATGTTCTCTTCACTGATTTTGATCACGACAGCTAATCTCATTGAGACTAGCCATCTGTGTATGAGATATATTATGCATAAGTGTACGCGCAAACACAAGTGCACTCTGTATTCCTGTCTATCTCATATTCCGGTGGGACGATACTTCGACACAGCCAGTGAGAGCGAAGGGAGCAGGACTGACGACTTTATGTGTTTCCCGAGGCCCGGGAGTGAAAAACCGCTAACTTCGCAATTCCGAAGTATTACTGCGAATTTTTTGAGATAAATATTTACTCAATAACTAAACTTGGACCGATCCGAAACTCGAATCCAGAACCTCCGGATCTGCCGCCATATATAGGTTACTCCTATTTTATATGCATATATACATAATATTATGGGCAGTGTTAGCCCAGTGGTAACGCGCTCGCATGGGAAACCGAGTGAAGTGGGTTCAAATCCCGGATCTCGCACCTCTGATATTTTCAAGTGGAAATCATTTTCAACATGATTACCACTTACCTTACAGTGAAGGAAAATATCGTGAGGAAACCTGCTACTCTGAGAGAATGTAGCAAGTTTCCGAAAAGACATGTGCAGTCCACCTCGCACTTGTCCAGCGTGGTAGACTATAGCTTGATCCCTTTGTATTGAAAGGAGGCCAGTAGTGGGACGTTAAAAAGGGCTGAACACATAAATATTACATACATATTACATACATCTATACATATAATAAAATTGTAACTAGACCGAATCTGTACATTTAATATTTTTTTGAAAATCTTATTAAAATAGACATTATTATCGATACAGAGGCCGAATTTATAGTTTTTAGAATTTTTGTCTGTCTGTCTGTTACCGCATCACGGAAAATCCACTGAAAGGATTTTCATGAAATTTGATATTATAACACCTATAGCTAGTTGTCTTGTTCAACATATAGGGTACTTTTTACTGCGGGAAAATATGTCATCTCTGAGCAATCTATACTAAACTTCAAAACGCAAGTAGGGACGAACCCGTGCGAAGCGAGGGTGAATCGCTAGTATTGTATATGTATATGAGGATCAATTCAATATTTGTTGATATTACCGTCTGATATATTCATGAACAGTTAAACACAAACATGTCATCTTCAAGCTATTATTCTAGGGCTATTATCTTGTCCCCAACGCTGTGGTTTCATCTTAGCCCAATTGAGATAATCATCTAAATACTGTTCTATTTGTATTCAACAGTACTTATTGTATAAGTCCTTTACATAGTATAATCTTCGAAATGCTTCTATTATAATATTCATACATACATATATTATTTAGATAATAATGATAATAATATATTAAAATATAGTGTTTTAGTTAGTGATAATATTCTTTATAATTAAAGTGGGTTTATGGTGTTACTAGCGACTCACCCTCACTTTGCTCGGGTTCGTCTCTAGGTTCCCCATATAAACTTTCACCCCCTTAAGGGATGATTTCTGGGATAAAAACTATCCTATGTTCTTCCCAGGTCCCAGGGTTTCCCAGGGTCTCAAACATTCTTACCAAATTTCATCTAAATCGGTTCAGTATTTTCGGAGCCTATTCGATACAAACAAACAAACAAAAAAACAAATTTTTCCTCATTACAATATTAGATTCAATTCTTCTAAGAAATTAAGCTAATGAGTAATCGAGGAAACTTATGTTACACCATCAATCAACTTTTTATTAATTTATTATCTACGATTGAACATGGCTTGGTGGGAGTGAAAAATAAAAAATAATTTCCATTGTCTTAGACAGACAATGAATTTTTTTTTTATTTTTCACACAATAGAAATACAAGGTTTGTTTTAATTAACAATAAGATATGGAGTGGAGTAGTCACTTTTTTATTTACTCTATTTCTTTCTTTTCTCTTTAACGTAAAATACTTAAAATTTTAAACACTACTCGTTAGAAATAATAAGGCTCCTAACTAATGCTTTATTAGATTTACATGCGAATATTTGACATTTTAAATAAAACAAAAATAATAATGGCAATTAACAAATACAAAAAAAAAAAAAAAAACAATGATTAATATTCCATATTCAATTATAAAACTTAATAAAATTATAAAAATGCTTAAAATTAGAATTAACATATATTGTAAGGTACTTTGGTGCTATTTTTTGAATTCATTTTGTTACTTTGTGGGTAGGCTGTCTGTAACAACTACATAATGCCTTTGATACGTATAAAACTTTAATCTCTCCCGTGATTATGATTGCTGTAAAGCATTCGAAACGTCGGGAACTAAAAATCAAAATAAAATCCGCGAAAAAATCCGAAAAGATAGTTTTATTTAAATGGTTCCTAACTCTTAAAACTTTAATACTTTTTTAGATTTACGCGAATATTTGACATTTTAAAAATCCATTTAAAATCATTTTTGTAAATTGTGGGTAGGCACTGTCTGTAACAAGTACATAACGCCTTTGAGATGTCTAAAACCTTAGTCTCTCCCGTGACCATGATTGCTGTAAAGCAATCGTAACGTCGGAAACCAAAAATCAAAATAAATCCGCGAAATAATCCGAAAAGTTTTATTTAAAATCTTAAAATTTTGATTGTTTACTGTAAGAGAAGATTTGTGAAATAATTAGAAATACACAAGTGCTATACAAATATATAAAAACTGTAGTTTTAGTTATCTTTTCATTCATTGATAAGTACCTAATGTCGTAGCGAATGAAAAATTAAACGCATGGCCAGTAATAGGTGCTATTGATTTGTGAATGAATGACCTACTTCAGTAATTGCCATATTTATCAGAACTAATAGTATAATAAAACCCCACATTCGTTTTGACTCAAAATGTTCTTATTACTATGACAAAAGAGGTAATTACAGCTTTTGATTCTGTATTGACTATTTTCACTATTTTTTGTTAGCTACTCTTGTTTAGTCTGTAGTGCCAATGATATAAATATGTTGGGACATTAACATGCAGCGCCTTTTAATTCCATGGTAAGCTACTAGGCTTGTGTCATGGATATCAGATATTTGATACACTACACATATAACTATATAACTTTAAAAACATACATAGGTAATATAAATATAAACACCCATGACTGGAATACAAACATTTATGCTCATCACATAAATGAACGTTCCCCAGCGGGACTCGAACCCGCGACCGCTGGCACAGCAAGTAGAGTCACTACAAACCGAGCCAAACGTGTCGTCTATAAACATATATACATACCTTCCCTTCGCTGGAGTCATCTGTAGATGCCTAAGAGTGGCCTATGTTTTATTCCAGCGTAGTTTGAATAAGTCATAAAGATACATATAATTTCTAACGTATCGCATAATTTACAGCAAACATTCGAGATTGAATAAGTTAGATAATACTTTTTTCAATTTTCTTGTTAATGGTTTAAAAGCGTGCCAGTTAAGCATAGATTACTTCGACAATGTCACGTAGAATGGAGAAGAATTAATATAAAACTTTCTTTTTACTCAAAAATTTGATATTTTAAATGAAACCTTTTATCGAATTTTGTCGCGGTTTTATTTTACACTAACGACTCACCCTCGCTCTGCTCGGGTTTGTCCCTAATTACGTTTTAACGTTTAGCATAGATTTCTCGGAGATGAGACATTTTCCTGCAGTAAGAAGTATCCTATATGTTAACCCGGATAACCAGCTATCATCATACCAAACTTCATCAAAATTCCTCCAGTGGTTTTTCGGTGATGCGGTAACAGACAGACAGACCGACAGAGAAAAATTCTAAAAACTATAGATTCGGCCTCTGTATCGATGATAATTCAATTTCAATAAGATTTTCCAAAAATATTTAATGTGCAGATTCGGCTTAGTTAGAATTTTATTATATGTATACTCGTAGATATGGTATTAGCTTCCGACGTTACGAATGCTTCATCAACAAACAGCAAACATCGTCAAGGGAGAGACTATCTCTCAGACAGTCTCTAAAAAATAGTCCCATTTAAAAGGTTTTAGATGTCAGAATTGTCCTAGTTGTTATAAAAACGAAGTGAAAAAAATCCTAAAAATAGTTTTATTACAATAAAGGTGGTCGTTAACGCAAAGTGATTATGTTGAATGGTTTAATATTTTCTTCGACTTTTTAAATCAAAATGTCAAGTCAGACAATAACAGCTGACACAGTTAAATATTTAATGATATAATTTTAAGTTGTAATTTTATTTGAGAACAATTTTATTTCCAAACATATCATTAATATGTTGAAGAGCCAGAAAGAAAAAAAACTTAACCTTAATGTAAAATTTAATTTGGTTGAAAAAATATAGATATATCGTAACATATTTTCTAAATATATTTCGTATTATCTTGAGTACGTGTGTGTGCGTGTGCATGCGTGGGTGCGTGTGCATGCATATGTGCGTCTGCGTGTGTGTGTGTGCGTCTCTGTGTGTATAATACATGTATTGTCAAAAATATATTGTTGGCCCTCTACGTCCAGCAACAAACAATTTTTTCTAAGCGTTGATATTAACTACTTAACTACAAAACTGATGATACTTTTCAAAATCCACGTAAAATCCACGTCAATACTATTTAACGTTAAACTGACGTTAATTTAACATTTTAAATAATTTTAAATTGAATCGTATGAATGTTATCTGCGTAAATGGCTCTGAAAAGATATACTTGAACAGGAAAATTTACCGTGTGAGAAATTCTTTTTCCAAGTTTCTATCTCAACGATGCCTCGGCTTTGACTCTAGGAGACAGTCGGCATCGTCTTTCAATGAGAATAAATTGGTTTGTTCCGAGTTACATATTATGTGGTCTTATAGTAAATTAATTTAATTTACTCGTTCGCTCAATACTTTCTTAGATTTACACGAATATTTGACGTTTAAAATAAAACTATCTTTTAGGATTTTTTCGCGTATTTATTTTGATTTTTGGTTCCCGAGGTTTCGCGTGCTTTACAGAAAATGTCATGTATCCCGTGACCATGATTTTAAACGCCGGGATAATGTTATGCGTCCCTAGATACAAACGGTATTTAGGGATGCACCCGAAAGAAGCAGGAGTAAGTCGCTAGTCGTATCTAATCTAATTGGTTTAGAAATTACTTCGTAAAGAAATAAGTAAATTAATTTCAAGCAACCTTCCAAATGTTAATACAGATCAAATAATATATATATTTTATTACCAACATCGATACTAGAAAGACCACTTACTACGGCTAGAGGAGCTGTTATGAATATGAATTTTATAAGAAAAATCAGCAGGAAAATTTTAATATCTTGACATAGAGACCCTTATCTTTATACACACGATGTGTTAATAAAATAAGGCTCTTAGCTTTCAAGTCAAGACAACTTAATAGTGCAAAGTAGGTGTTAGAGGGCGTTGTTTTTGTCTCAGGTCTTCAGTTTAGGTGACCTAGAAACTGAAAAGTAGTACAACAAAGTGTCACATCTGAATAGAGCTGTGGAAATGTTAGATATTCTGTTATAGTTTATGACTTGGAAATGAACTGGTTAATATCTACCTCCAATTAATCCTAATAAGAGTTTTATTCTCTTTTTGTTTGTGGGTTTAATTTTCACAATCAAATATAATAAATCTTATTGCAATTATTTTTACTAAGGCTATCAAATTATCTTCGCTTCGCTTGGGCGCTTTTTATAGTTATAAATAGCAGAACCCGCGGTTACGCTCGCGTTTAATCTACAAAAAAACTCTATGGTTTTATGTTATGCAGCGACTCCCCCTCGCTTCGATCGGGTTCGTCGCTATGTATTTGTATAATATTGTTCATACAAAAATACTATAATCGCGATTAAAAATGGGGGGTGGGGGTAGGAGGGTGAAAAATACTTTAAAATCTATTCTTATACGTACCAAATATAAAAAAAAACAATATTAAAATCGGTCGAGCCGTTTGGAGTGCGACCACAAACATCGTGACACGAGATTTTTATATATTATACTAGCGACTCACCCTCGCTCGGGTTCATTCCTAGGTTTCCTCCCCATACAAACTTTCATCCCCATTCTCACCCCCTTAAAGGATGTTTTCTGGGAAAACTAAAAACTATTTCACTCACTCGCTTTTCATAACATGAGATTTAAAAAAATCTTCTTTTATTAAAAAAAAAAACTTTTAATTTTCTTTTATATAAAACTTGTCCTGACAAAAACAAACATAAAAAAAAAAATCCAATTTGGTGCAGTCGACCGGAAGTTATGCGCGTACATACATTTCGGTGATCCATTTTTATTTATATAGATTATATTACTAGCGACTCACCCACGCTTCGCTCGGGTACGTCCAAAGGTAACGGTAACAAAACCCCTATGAGTTACTTCTGGTTATGGTCTACATATATTAAATTTGATCCAAATTCGCCCAGCAGTATCAACATGAAGAAGAAATAACGTAGACACTATCCGATTACAACACTGTGAAGAAATAACATATCCGAGTACAACACTCTGTGATTGTATCTTTGTGATTTGCATAGTAAATAGTAAACTAGGATGTAGTCATAGCTGTAGACAATTGTTAGGAACGTACCGATGACACGTGACACCATAACGACACGCTTGGCTCAGTTTGTAGTGACCCTACTTGCTATGTCAGCGGTCGCAGGTTCGAGTCCCACTAGGGACATTCATTTGTGTGATGAGCACACATATTTGTACTCCAGTCATGAGTGTTTATATTTATAATCTGTTTGTATTTAAAGTTATATATGTGTAGTGTGTCAATTATCTGGTATCCATAACAAAAGCCTCGTAGCTTACCATGGAATTAAATGGTGCTGTGTGTTATTATCCAAACATATTTATTTACTGTCATATATCAACCGAAATGAGGATAAATCACTAATAAATTTATAATAGCTGTATAATTATTAATGTGAAAGTGTTTGATGTAATCACGCGGCGATCGAGCATTTTTACATAAAAATAATTTATAAAGCCAACAACGATATATGATTTTTATTTTATTACATAAGTTGGATTTCATAGGACAATACTTTATTGCGAAATTACACTGAAGGACTTAAGTACTAGATGTGATTAGGACTTAAATGAACCGAAAGCTAAATTTTATTAATATCAATGAATATTTGAAGTTCGATAACATCATAATTTTTTAATTACCTCAAAATGTAATTGTTTTAACATTAGGATCGACGAAACTTTTACCTGAAACTTATATGAGACAACCCTTGAGGTAATAACCTATTCCTAAAATCTACGTTTAGTTGTGAAATAATTAATTTTAAAGGGGAATAATTTCTGGGTTGGTTTCTTTTTTAAAAATTCAGTCTCTGCATCGATAATAATGATACTTTTTTATATATAACTAGCGACTCACCCTCGCTCCGCGCGGGTTCGTCCCTATTTACGTTTTAACGTTTAGTATAGATTTCTCAGAGATGAGATATTTTTCCGCAGTAAAAAGTATCATATATATTGACCCGGATAGTCAGCTATCATCATACCAAATTTCATCAAAATCCCTCCAGTGGATTTTCCGTGATGCGGTAACAGACAGACAGACAGACAGACAAAAATTCTAAAAACTATACATTTGGCATCTGTATCGACAATAATGTCTACTTCAATAAGATTTTCCAAAAAATATTCAATGTAGGTATAGATTCAGCCTAGTTAGAATTATATTCGGCCTCTGTTTCAATAAGATTTTCCAAAAAAATATTTAATTAACAGAGTTTTATTATATGTATAGATATAGATAAAAATTTAAACATATTAATACGTAAGATATTAATAGCATAATTGATGTTTTAAAAATAAAGTGTTGCATTTGAGTACAAAATAGATATGAAAACAACAACAATTTTTGCAATAAAAGTAGAACAATAGTGACATCAGCGTAGATATGAGATCGTCATTAGAAAGACAATATCGCTATGTTCATTTCATCACAAAGTGCGAGTCTCATAACCGAGTTTAACCCCAATACGTATTGATGAAAGTACTAAAGGAGACATATCTGTGGATTTAAAATTTAATGAAGCAACCATTTTATGTCGTCAGTTTGTTTAATAGGTATATACTAATATTATAAAGCTGAAGAGTTTGTTTGTTTGTTTGTTTGGTTGAACACGCTAATCTCAGGACCTACTAATCCAATTTGAAAAATTCTTTTTGCATTAGATAGACTGTTAACTGAGGAAGGCTATAGGCTATATATAATCCCAGAAAAATTTACGGTTCCCGTGGGATAGATTTGTTTTTGTCTAGGGACGAACCCGAAGCGAAGCGAGGGTGAGTCGCTAGTGTTTTAGTAAAGATATAATGAAAATAGGCGTATCCATACATGTTTATTGCTTTTTATGAAGTAATTGAATAACAATTTATTACAATTGTTTTGTTGTAATTTTGTTATTATAATCTATATTATTAAAAACGAAATATCACTCACTGAATGATTAGTCACGAAACCTTGTAATGACTTATGTAATTGTTTATGAAATTTTGTCAGAGTTAAATGTGGAGGTTAAATTTTAAGTAAAGTACTATGTTTTATATAATACTAGCAACTCATTCCCGCTCCGCTTCGATTCGTCCCTAGTTACGTATTAACGTTTAGAGATGTATGTGAGATTATCCTATATGTTGACCCGGATAACCAGCTATCATCATACTAAATTTCATCAAAATCTGTCCAGTGGTTTTCTTGTGATGTGGTAACAGACAGACAGACAGGCAAAAAGACAGACAGACAAAAATTCTAAAAACTATAGATTCGGCCTCTGTATCGATAATAATGTACGGATTCGACTTAATTACAATTTTATTATATGAAGTAGCGGATACAGTGGATAAAAATTATCCTGCCACAGATTTAAAGCTAGTAATTTTCATAGACTGTGTAGAGTAGAGGGATATTCTACAGACCGATTGCGCAGGAAATAGCATAGTGCAGCGCGTGTACGCGCAGACACAAGTGCACTCTCTATTCCTGTCATTCTCATACTTCAATGGAACAATAATTATTCGACATGTTCAGTAGGGGATAAGATACAGGATCGACGGCTTTACTTGCTCATCGAAGCACGGGGGTAAAACAACTCCAACTTCCCAAGTCCGGGCTGTTACTGAGATTTTCTTAACAGAAAGACTACACTTGACCTGACTAGGGACTAGAACCGAGGACTTTCGGATCTGCATTTGTACATGCTACCTACTAGACCACTAAGATATGAGTAGTTCGACTGTAGTTTTGAGATTAGCGCGTTCAAACAAACAGGAAAACAAACTGCCTCTTTATAATATTAGTATAGATTAGTATATGGCACTTAGCAAGTGCACCCGATAGGATATTGTTTTACAGTACAATCGCTGAGAGCGAAGCAAGTGTAGGCTACGAGTATATAACGTTTCTAAATGCAGTATAACTTTACAGGTTGTACATCGATGGAAATTAATTATTTAGGTTATACCTAATTGGCTTGATTAAGGTCGACAACGTGTCGACTATGCGCGAGATGGGCTTTGAAGTTCTGTACAATAATTTTAATTGGAAGTGCGTACTTGAAAAAAACAAATATACATGAATATGAATTATATTAACTAGTGTTGTTTTTGGAGGATTCCAAAAAATATAAGTATTTTAATTAGTGATGTGAAAATATTCTAAGGAAACTAATATGGTATTTTAAGTGTATAGAATTTATGGACTTAATGATAGTCTTAAATATAGTATGAGATACCATATATCTCATATGATATTTTCATGTACGAAACATTTCCGACATGATTACCATTTGTCTAATGGTGGAGAAAAACATCGTGAGGAAACCTGCATGCTGAGAGAACCTAGCAAGTTTTCGAAAGACATGTGAAGTCCGCCAACCCTCACATGGCGAGCGTGGTGGACCATGGCAATGATCAGCAGTGGGATGTTAAAAAGGCTGAATACACACACACCATATATCTAACTTTTATATCTAAGCTGGTATAGTTGCTCGTATGCTTAAAAAAGACTTTTTTTTGACAAGTAAAGTTTAAGCTTTTAAAATTGGTATTTAAATGTCAAATACTAGCGAGCTTAGCTTGATTCCCCATACAAATTTTCATCCCCATTTTCACCCCATTAAGGGATGATTTCGGGAATAAAAAGTATTCTATGTCCTTCCCAGGGCCTCAAACTATCTTTTTACCAAATTTCATCTAAATCGGTTCAGTAGATCCAGAGATTACTCCCTATAACGTCACAAACTCACAACTTCACAAACTTACAAACTTTACCTCTTTATAATATTAGTACAGATAATACTATACTTTTATGGCAAATCTTGTTTTCTACATTATTTTCAACTAAAATCAACAAGTTAAATATTAACAATAGAATTAACTATTACATACTGAAAGCATAAGGCAGAAGGACATTAATAAGTCACGATATAACCTTTAGTAAACGTGGGTCGCATGACACCATACTAACAATAGATAGATTCCTATCAATATTCTATAAAAGCTTGGTATTTTTAATCGAGTACCAAAAGGAGATTCTATTTTCGTCTGTATGTAGTGTCTGAAAATATATTTTATGTTTAGTTTAATTAATACATATATTCTAGGTCGCGTAATCTATACATATAATAAAATTCTGAATCGAATCTGTACACAACACTATATAAACAATATTGTAAGCTACACAGTATTTGTTTTTAATCTAGCTATAGAAGCTTTTTCAAAATAATTATTCGTTTGTAAAAACGTTAACTTTTTTTATCTAATATATAAAATTCTCGTGTCACAGTTTTCGTTGCCATACTCCTCCGAAACGGCTTGACCGATTTTGATGAAATTTTTTGTGCTTATCCGGTATCTATGAGAATCGGCCAACATCTATTTTTCATCCCCCTAAATGTTAGGGGTAGTCCACCCCTAAATTTTTATTTTTTATTTTTTAGACAAAATTTTTGATTTCTATTTTTTTATGATACAACATACAAAAATACATACAATCCTCAATTTTCACCCTTCTACAATCAACCCTTATTTTTTAATAGCCATTTTAGTAATTTAATCATTTTTCCTCTCCGGTCGAAAACTGATCAATCGTGATTTAATGCAAGCTAGGGACGAACCCGAGCGAAGCGAGGGTGAGTCGCTAGTTAGTATATAGATGTGTTCTAATTTGCTATTCATATACCTATGTGTGTATATTTGGAATAATAGAAGCTAAAATATAGATTGTAGTGTTTTTTGGTTTAACTGATGACATATTATGAGTGTATTTGAGTAGATACATTATGTGTTAATGTATTATTCATCTATACGTATAATAAAACTGTAGAGGTTGAATGTCTGTACATAGAAAAAAAAATGCTAAAAACCGAGTCAGGGAGATGTAAGAAGAAAAATAAAACAAATCCAGATTGTCTTCAATATTTTTGTTTCTCTGTCTGTTTGTCTGTTTGTACGGGCTAATCTCCGAAACTGTTAGACGGATTAAAATGAAATTTTGCATGGTAGTACTTTGAATCCCAGCTCAACGGAAAACGAAATAATTCCCGTGGGATAGTTAAAAAACTATAGTAACTTATACAGCTTGATTTTAATGAAACTTAACAATAATATAGATTATACATCGTAATAACAAATAAGCTACTTTTTATCCCTGAAAAATGTACGGTTCCCGTGGGATAGATTTGTTTTTATATGTCTAGAGGCAAACCCGAGCGAAGCGAGGGTGAGCCGCTAGTTGATGAAATAAAAAATTACTGAATCATATAAACTTAACATTTCGTACAGAAGCAAAAATCAATGTCTTAATCCCCTTAAATTTATCACGTATGCTTTAATTTATTCTGAAGTTATAAATTACACGTATAACTATTTTTTTTTAAATACATAAAATATAGTAATACTGGGTTCATTTTACTATAGTAGTAAGTTAAAAAACGTTTATACAACAATTATGTTTCAAAAAATATATTATAAATCAACTATTGCAAATAAAAGTAAATCAGTCCAAGCCTTTATTTATATTCCATTGAAATTATATTTATAATTTGAGAAACGCGAAGTAATTCAAGCAATTACATCAAGGAATCCAAACAAAATTATTATAATTAGAACGATTTCCTTAATAGGTAATTTTGAAAACCGCTATAATTAGTAGAATCGTTCATAGCTCTAATGATGTCTGGAATAGGCGAAACCTATGAAATACCAACTTTTACATACTTTCTGATTAAAGAGCTGGAGTGTTTAACGTAGTATGTTACGTCAGTAATCATATAATGAACTAGCATAAACCGCGGCTTCGCCCGAGTTCAAAGTACAAAAACACAAACTTTTCTTTCCCTTTCCTTACAATAATGTATGGAAGTCTGGCAGATTTGTTGACATTTATGATTAATGCTCCGCTCTCTTGGGTAGTACCATGATAATTTATAGCCTATAGCCTTCCTCAATAAACGGGCTATCAAATGGAAAAAGAATTTTTCAAATGGGATTAGTAGTTCCTGAGATTAGTTCAAACAAACAAACAAACAAACTCTGCCTCTTAATTATATTAATACAGATTTACAAATTCCGTCAGAAATAGAGTATTAGTATCATATTAATTAAAAAAAAGAAAGCGTCATATTTATAAAATCAATCGGACTATTATTATAAACGTGAAAGGTTGTATGTGTGTGTATCTTTTGTGTTTTCCGACTGAAAGGACTGGACTAATTTTGATAACATTTATTACATAAGGTATCCTTTAAGCTGGAGTAAAATAATTCAATAACAAAATATTTTTTTCAGCATGAAATTATAACAATTTTTTACTGAACGTCATGAGTCTACTACCAGTTCGGAAAGAAGAAGCCTCAGACTTGAGAAGAACTGGCGAAAGAAACTCAGCGGGACTAATATTATTTCGTTATCTTTTTATTTTATATAGGCTACTGTTAGACCCTTAGAGTTGCACCCGAACGAAGCGAGGGTAAGCCGCTAGTATAGATAACTAAATAAATAAATATGTTGGAACATTAACACACAGCACCATCTAGTTCCATGGTAAGCTACGAGGCTTGTGTTACGGATATCATATAGTTGATACATTACACATATATAACTTTAAATACGTACATATTATAAATATAAACACCCATGATTGGAGTAAAACATTCGTACTCATCCCACAAATGAATAATTACTTGTAAAATTTTATTATACTCAGTAGTTATAGCTTTTTAACCAAAAGGTAAGTACAAGAGTCGATATAACGTTACGTAAAAGTTCGTGCCATTAAATGTTTAGTGAAAGTTCGTTGGAATATGCTGATAATTTTTACTTTAAACTTTCTTTTTCCAAGAAATGGTAAGTCAAATTCCACTTTTCATAGTTTGTTGAAATTTTAACCATTCAAAGTTTACCTTAAGATCGAAGCCGTAACTTTTTTATCGTTTTACCGACACGGAAAGTTAGATTCTACAGGGAAATATAAAAGTAATGCCTAGATATTTGCATGTTTTCCTTATTAATTTAGTAAAAAAGCTTTAAGTCTACCGAATAATTGCTAGTTATATACATATGTTGCAGTTAAAACTATTTTTAGTCAAAACTACTTTTGACTAAATAGGTTGGTCAATAACAGTTTTGACTGTCATACGGGTAAAACTCTTAAAAAACTTAAGGAGCTAAGTAGGTAGGTAGGTTGAAGGTTACTCAGGAGATCCCATTCTTTCTGGGTTAGTTAGGTTAGGTTAGATTATGTTAGAAATGTAACCACAACGCTGCAGTAGCCGGCGAGTGCCTTAAACGACTAGAACTTTTAGAACAAAAAATGCCTGCAGTCAAAACTACTTTTGAGCAACCTCTTTAGTTAAAAGTACTATATATATATATGTGTGTGTGTGTATATATATACTTATATATACACACACACACACACACACATATATATATATATATATATATATATATATATAACCATCCACATTTTCTGTGTTTCCAGAAACTCTTGAGCTGGGGTGGTGGATAATGGTCTTGTCTATCTGTGTACTAAATATCATCCAAATTCGCTTAGTTCCAGCTTAAAGGAGTTACAAGTACACACATACATACGTACAAACAAATAGCGGCATGATTTATTAAAGTCAAAAGTAAGTTATGATAATTTGCAAAAACGCAACTTACAAAATATATTTGGATGGACGTTCAATAAACAAAACACTTGTTTCTTTAAAGTTTGAATTAAAATTTACAAATATTGTAAAGTACTTTAGTGCCATTTTAGTATTTTTAAAACCATTGTACAATTTTGTGTAGACACTATCATTAAATATAATACTATGTAATACACACATAATACCTTTGATACATCTAAAATATTAGTCTCTCCTGTGACCATGATTGTTGTAAAGCATTCGACATGTCGGGAACCAAAAATCAAAATAAATCCGCGAATTAATCTGAAAAAATAATTTGATTTAAAATATTTCTATAAATATGACACTCAGTTTATCACAAAAGGCGGTAATGTGTATAATTATGTTATATTTTGAAATCGGTTCAGGAAATTATTGTTTATATTTAAAATTACTTCAATAGTTGCATTGTTATAATTAATTTTTAACGTCCCACTGCTGGTCACTTGCCTCTCTTCAATACGAGAGGGATCAGACCATAGTCCACCACGCTGACCAAGTGCGGGTTGGCGGACTTCACATGTCTTTCGAAAACTTGCTAGGTTCTCCTAGACCTGCAGGTTTCCTCACGATATTTTCCTTCACCGTAAAGCAAGTGGTAATCATGTTAGAAATGATTCGCACATGAAAATATCAGAGGTGCGAGACTCGGGATTTGAACCCGCTTCACTCGGTTTCCCAAGCGAGCGCGTTACCACTGGGCGACCACTGCCTAATTATATAATAAAGAATAATCACTCAAAGAAACTAAACAAACTTTCCAAAACAAAGTACTTAGTGTCGATTTAATTAAATTGTATGATAGAAACGTTCTATTTTAAGGTACACGACGAACTGTTTAATTTACAGAAGCGCATATTCCTGTCGAATTCATAGTTTTACATATTTTTATTTATTCACATTCGTTAACCCGGGGGACTCTTGAACAAAGTATGTACGAGTAATGTGCTTCCATTAGTAAGATTTGATTTTAACCCACAGGGATGATATTTGATCTCTGTAAAAGTTACTTCACGCTTCTCTACTTATTTTAAAAATGTATTTTAATTTCATTTTGGGGTGTGTACGTTGCGAATTGTGCTAAATGTCATATCAATCTTGGGGTTTATCTAAGTTGTCATTTTTTCATATCGGCAATGTAAACGGAGGGTTAAATATTAAATCATTTTCAACGTCATGTTTTTAACTTGAACGACGAGCTTTGATACGAGCTTTTGTTTTTATTTAATTACTTATTTAACTTATTTTCAATATATAAAGTGAGCACTTGAGTTTTTTCTCATAGACATGACAGTAGGTCAATTCAACACAGACCTTTTGTTACTTTAAATGCTTTCTAAGGCAGAAACTGTCAAATAACACTAAAATTTCTATACTACCTATTCAAACACTACTTAGCAAACAAACGCAAAAGTTTTTTTGCTTCACCAAGGACTAGAATCTGGGACCCAACTAACTATAGTCATAAACCATTCTGAAGAATAACTAATGAGTAAAATTATACATATCATTTAAATCAGTTGATTTATACATTCTGACACTGAAACAATTTAATGAGAGGAAATATCGAAATTCGAAACATTTCAAGATTTTCGTTTGTATCACGTTTGGAAGCAATGATACGCATTTGCGAACCACTCATTATAATTTCAGATTCAGTATCCTTTGAGGGCCGGCTTACTTCTTATTAATATTCTACGAAATATATTAAAACAGTTCCTTTTTTATATAATTTTCTTTAGAAATAACTTGATAAAACCGGTTAGAATCACAATTTTTAGTTAACTTTGAGCATGCATTTAAACCGAAACATTTATGTTATATCTAATATATTTAAACGAGCAATTTTTGTATATTTATTTATTTATTTTTGCCGGCGATCTCGGAAACGGCTCTAACGATTTCGTGGAAATTTGGGACGTGGGGGTTTTCGGTGGCAAAAAATCGACCTAGATTAGTCGTGTCTGAGAAAACACAGGTGTCCGGGTTCGAATCCCGGTCGGATACGAAGTTTTACTTTTGTTTTTTTTTTTTGAATTTATTCAAGTTTTTAGTTCTTATTTATCTAAAAAATACGATATAACAAAAAAAAAAGTCCGAGCAAAGCTCGATCGCCCAGGTACTAGTAAAAAAACTAAATGCTACTGTTTTACCATACCTAAGTAATATTCCAATAGTATGAATGTGATAACGTATACCCAATAAATAAAATTTTATTGAACAGTAAAAATCGAATTTTATTTTCCACATTCCAAATATACTAAAATATATTAGAATAATAAAACAGACATGTTAAAATTGGAAGTCACTTTAAAATACGCAGAATCCCATCATCCCATCAATATTACAACTGCATAAGTTTGGATGGATGGATCTTCGTTCTCAATCACGCCAGAACGGCTGAACGGATCTGGATGAAATTTTACACAGAGATAGATTATAGTCTGGAATAGCACATAGGTTACTTTTATCCCGAAAAAATGTACTGTTCCTGGGGGATGGATTTGTTTTTGTTTTTCACTAGAACCCGAGCGAAGCGAGGGTAAGTTGCTATTAAAGTACATTTTTAAGCGATTTTAAAAACGGAGGAAGTTCTTATTTACATAAATGTTTTATATGTATATATGTTACGTGTTATCTTGTTAACTGCTTATCTATACATATAATAAAATCCTATGTGATGAGCACGAATGCTCTTACTCCAGTCATGGGTGTTTATATTTATGATATGTATGTATTTAAAATTATATATGTGTTGTCAACTATCAGGTATCCACAACACAATCCTCGTAGCTTAGCATGGGACTAGATGGTGCTGTGTGTTAAAGTCCCCACATATCTTCTTACTCATAATATCTCATACTACTACTATTGGGTACATTATTTATTATTTTACTCGGAAAGAAACTCTAAAGCTACGTAAAAAGTTACAAAAGCTCCTAAATTTTTATTACTTCAGATATTGACAAAGCACTCCATAAAAAGTGTCGTAACGCCATTATAACGCGTATTTTAAATTTTCACGCGTAACTTGACGTTATTTCCCATATGATTGCCGGCCAAAGATTACTGCGAGGGAAGATAGGACCCTTAATATTTTATGAAGGAATATTGAACGGGACTGTGTATGGTATAAATGATTTCTGTTTTGTAAACCAAATATTTATACATATGTTGTATAGATATATAACGTTTAGTATAGATTTCTCAGAGATGAGATATTTTCCTGCAGTAAAAAGTGATCTATATGTTGACCCGGATAACCAGCTATCATCATACCAAATTTCATCAAAATCTGTTTAGTGGTTTTCTCGTCATGCGTTCCCAGACAGACAGACAAACAAAATTCTAAAAACTATAGATTTCGCCTCTGTATTGATTTCCAAAAAATATCAAATGTACAGATTCGAATTAGTTAGAATTTTATTATATGTATAGATAGATTATTTTTGTGGAATATTTTTTTATTTGCATTATATTGGTTGTATTAGCTACTCGACCTTACTACGCTCAAGCTTGAAGACTTGATAACAAAACAACTTGTTATCTTTCTCCGTAAACATTCTCTATGATAATGTATTGTTAGGTGTGGTATATTTACCTCTTATATCTCTCAAATTCACACGTTTATATCATGAGATATAATTTATTAATAACTTACGGATTTTTGGAAAAAAAAAATCGTTTCAAATTGACGAGCATTATAAAAATATCCTTAATCCTGAGTAGTGAAAATTATATCAAAATCGATTTAGTCAATCTTCTGTCACCATTACTCATTTTACTGGAATAAAACTCTTCCATACTCAAAACAAAATATACACAAACACGTAGTCCAGTACATATGTAGGTAGATTATTTTATCAACAGTTTGGGCCCCAATGCAAAAAAAAAACGGAAGTGCTCCCACTTTGCCGCAACAATATGCGGAAATTTCGGACACTTTTTTCTTGCGGGTTTTTTTAAACTTCTGTGAGGGCCTTCCCCGAAAAAATGTTTTTAAATATAATAATCGTTTGTGGCCCGCTGGGGCCTCCTTAAATCAGGGGCCTCTTGGGATCGCATTGGTCACATTAGCATGGCTACGCCACTGGGTATACCATATTTCTTTTTATGTTTTAGTATAAATACCTACTAGTAACTGTCAGACAAGAATTTATCTTAACTGAGAATCAAACCCAAAGACTCTGAAATCTTATTACTTATATATTACTATTCAGAGGTCGTTTTTTATGATTTCCCGAGCCGTAAACATAGAGTTTATAACTTGTGACGTTTATTCACATCAACAGTTTTATGTCTCGAGCGATGCCCATTGATTGAACTTAATAAATGTATATAGGAGATCAAAATACGGATTGATAGAACGGACTTATAAAGTTATTGCTGTGTTACTCTGTGAACGTTATGAAAGTTTCCTTTTTCGTATATTATTTTTTGTATATTTTGACGTACATATAATATGAGGGAACCATATAGCCGATGAAACATTTTTTTACGATATCTGTCCGTCTGTTATAATCTGTTACAACCTTTCCATACCGTAAAAAAAGGATCCCTTATAGGGTCACTTCGTCGTCCGTCTGTTTGTCTGCCTGTCTGTCTGTCTGTCTGTCAAGTCCTATCCCCTATTCTTAGGAACGCTTGGAGGTATTAAGTTAAAATTTATATCAAATACTCGTCTGCAACCCCTTCGAGCTGTGAAAAAAATCAAACTTCTTAATCAATGCAATCAAAAGATACGGCACTCACAAGGGTGGGTGCAACAAGACACTATAGAGTACTTCCCATTGACATAGAATCATGAAATTTGGCAAAAAGTAAAGGGGAAAAATCCGAAAAATGTAAATTTTCAATTTTTTTCTTTGCAATTACAAACTTATTTTAATATTTCATGCTACGGAACCCTCGGTGTGCGAGCCAGACTCGCACTTGTCCGATTTTTTTTAATATCCCCGAATGTACTTCAGGGATAGAGTTGGTTTATAGCACTAATAAAAAATAATGAACAATGAATTCAACAAACAAATCAATGATGACGCTTGGAATGCCAAGATTTTCATCTGTGATTCTCTTCTTAACCGACTCCTAAAAATGAGGCGGATCTATGTTCGTCTGTATGTAAATATTTTTATGTATGTTCATTGTTATGGATTTCTCGGAGAATACGCTCAATTTTGTTAGTTTACATTGTATAATATTAAGATAGACCCCGAGATGAGAAAAAATATTGAAATTTCAACTATGTAACAAAATCTAATTAGTATTTTTTAGCCACTTTTAATTGTCATTATTATGTCATTGATTTAAAACTTTACAAGTGTTTGTATTTCCCATGATAGTACAATAATTTAGTGTCATTGAGTTGATCTGATGGTGAAAGCAGAAGCAGTATAGTGGAAGTTTTCAACGTCTGCAAGTAAATACTTGGGATTATTCTCCTTGGGTTTAACATATTACTATAAAAAAAATTATTTATAAAATTTTTGTACGAAAAATATCAAAAGATGTCATATTATATAAAATTAAAAAAGAATCTTTATGATTTTAGTTTGAAACATAATAAACATTATTAGAAAATTCTCTCGACTTTTATTCTTACTAATATTTACTAAACAAATAAAACCCCTACAACTTAGTTCCATAAAACAGAGTTCTGGTAAAAATATAATCCTTCCATTGTCATCCATTTTATATTCAAAACTGAAATATAAACTTTATTGTTCACTTATCTGGTTTCATATGAGTATCTTTTATTTCATTGTGGTAAAGCTTTAAGTACACTAAAGGTATTTTGGCTCAGTTTGTAGTGACCCTACTTGCTGTGTCAGCGGTTGCGGGTTCGAGTCCCGCTAGGGACATTTATTTGTGTGATGAGCATGAATGTTTATACTCCAGTCATGGCGTTTATATTTATAATATGTATGTATTTAAAGTTATATAATGTGTAGTGTATCAACTCTCTGGTATCCATAACACAGGCCTCGTATGGATTGCCTCGTATCGTGCCCTGGATCGTATGGATTGATTGGATTGTATCGCCATGGAACTAGATGGTGCTGTGTGTTAATGTCCCAACATATTTAACATATTTATTTATTATAATAAATAATCTTAAAATGAACCCTTATAACTTAACCTTATAAATAACTCCTTAAAACTTAAAATGAAGTATTTTAAAGAGAGTTGCCTAAAAAAGTTTTATCTTTGTTAAGATGATAACGAGATTCTATTACAATGACATGATATGTGACGTCTTTTATAATACTGTTGATATCAATCGATTTAATTATAATGAGATATAAGGGATATGTAGGATAGACGCCTCATAAACAAAACACGCCTATTTATCTCTATTATAATGTCACGCGTCTTATTCCGAATTTTTGAAACTACCCCAAAACATAGGCTCTTCTTTCGTTCACAGATTTTATATAAAACAAATATTTCAAACTATGTTATATAAATATTTTAATTAACAATAAAAATATTTTTTCTGCTCATATTTTTTTGATTAACGTTAAGTTGAGAACAACATACAATTATACTTTTTATTCATCATTATAGGTTTACAAATTACGGTAAATATCCCGTTATACTTCTCCATCTAAACGGCTTGAACGATTTTGATGATTTTTGAAGTAAAACTTCTATACGCACGCTTGACTTGGGGAGTAAGCTGGTGAATGCGTTACGAAAGTGTAACGTTACGGGCGAGGCGAACGTTTGTTGCCATGGTAACCGTTGGTATTGTCTGACAAATGATATATAATATCATATTCTTTCCTTAAATGATATTCTATAAATATATGATTGTAATATGCCTAATACGCCTTATTTTTAGTATCTCACTTATCCTAATTATTTAAAACATAAATTGGATTTTATAAAGAGTACCGATAACCTACAGAAGTTTTACTTCTTGCGGGTGTACGTGTACGTGTACGTGTACATTCATACACGCACTCTTTAATTATTTTTTTGTGTATTTATGTTTGTTTGTATAATTAAGCTCGGTAGATGGTGATGTCTGTTAAGTTCCAGATGTTTTTTAAAGATGACATATAAATTTTAAATTGAAGATGACAACCTGTGACAGGTGAGCTTACTTTTAATTCCATACATTTTGCTTAATTATACCAGAGAGATATAATTTGATAATCTTAATATATCCCAAGAGAAAAATACACAAAAAAATACATAACTTCAAAGCGTTTTCACCAAATATACTGTATTTTTTCTTATTTTTTTACGATATCATAAATTTCTTGGCCTGCGGAAGTTTACTTTCCGATCGCGAAGGTTATTTGGTACAGGAAAATGATTTTTCGCTAACAAAGAAAAGGAATTAAATAGACTCAGAAAGGCAAACTTTGATTGGTTCTTAATATTAGCACATAATATGTACACCCTGTATATATTTTATCTATATTAAACGCTTCTATTTTGAGCTTGCTTCGCTCGTGTGCGTCCATTGTTATCTTTTGTATTAACAATATTATATACAAAAACGCCAACTTTTAGCATTTTTTTTCCAACAGTACCATATGTGTTATTCTAGGAGTCTAGATCATAGTTAATCTAATCCTAATCATCTAAATAGACACTAAACATCTAATTCCATCTAGACGTTTTAATACGAAGGAGTAACAAACATAAATACTTTCACATTTATAACAGTAGCACGATAACAGTATGGGAATACAAAAATAATATATAATTGATTTATTAGTAGGTACTGTGTAGGCATATTTTCTTATGAGATTAAATAAAGACTCCTCTTTTTTTAATGTTTGGAAAAGCATTTACACATAGAACCAGTATGTCTACAGATAGGATCGCTTATGCACTCAACTGTGACGCCCTGACGGCACCGAAGTAGACCACAACAACCATGGGTTGCTCCACAGTCCACTCTGCTATCAGAGAAGTACCAGGTGCAAGCCGCATGGTACACCACCCACCGAAGTGGGCCACCTTCCACCGCCCACCGAAGTGGGCAACCTCCCTGTGCGTTTCTTAGCTTTAGGCCCGGCTGATCTGCTGGACGCTAATGAGCCCCCCACCACGAAAAGGTGAACGTACGTTAGAGGGGAAATAATGACTCCTCTTAACCTAACCTAAATCTAACTTATAGTCTCCATGGCTTAGATAAGATTAAGTAAATAGCACAGGGAAGCATAGCAATGTAATAATAGTATGTCGTGATTGTAGTGTGTTATGTTCCAACCTTTTTATCTGAGCAGGTAGGGCCAATGCCTATTTATATAAAGTCCTGCAACGCCCCAGAATCTCATAATTGGATGGGTGGGTGTCTATTAAGTAGTATAACAACGATAAGCTAACCTTTTTGTTGAACGATCTTCTTCCTGAGGTTTTTCCTGAGCACTTTAATACGGGGCTCTTCAAGAGTTGTATCTTCAGATCGCTTAAAGATCGGCAACGCATTCGCAACTCCTCTTATGTTACAGATATCTATGACCGACGATAGACACACAGGTTGATCGTTTGTTCGTTTACCCTTTTTATTATTAACATTATAAATTAATATGAAAAAAAAAAAAACAGTTTTAAAAACAAGCTTTTATATCATATAATTTGTGTAATGTAATAAAGGGGTTTGATTTAATTTAAATTTATTTTTTAATTTTTAGGTATTTGTTTGTATTCTTCTTCATATCATGGGGTACATAAAAAAACATAATCCATCATCTTTTGAAATCCGCCATGTTGGATTTAGAATGACATCATACGTCGTCGTAGCTAACCATGTATCGTCATTTAAAGTAAACATGTATGCAAAATTCTGAGGATAACTGCTTTAAAATTTAGTTCCCAGATTTAATCCGAACAAATAATATGCGTACAAATATTGAAGAAATTTAATTAATGTTTGAACCATTTCAAAAGCTATTGAATCGAAACCTAAATCTTAACTTTATATATTTAAAATGAAAAACGTTTTCTTCTTCTATACATATAATAAAATTCTAACTGAGGCGAATCTGTACATTAAATACTTTTTGGAAAATCTTATTGAAATAGTCATTATTAACGTTACAGAGGCCGAATCTAGTTTTTAGAATTTCTGTTTGTCTGTCTGGGAACGCATCAAGAGAAAACCACTGGACAGATTTTAATGAAATTTGGTATAGTTGGCTATCTAGGTCAACACATAGGATACTTTTTAATGCAGGAAAATATCTCATCTCTGAGAAAATACTAAACGTTAAAAAGCAACTCGGGACGAACTCGAGCGGAGCGAGGGCTAGTCGCTAGTATGCTATAAAATTTGAAGATAAAATCAGCCTGCCTCATATAAATCTCTAACCTTTCTAGCATAATGCATGCATACGTCGCCATCTATTAAAATAATCTTTAATCTCTGATATTAATCGTAGGCCCAACGTTACCGTCATCGGTTTTAAAGGCAATGAGACATAACCGACTCCCTAAAGTTATTAATGTGGGGATAGCGATTATCATTGCGGTGTAAACTTTATCGACGACGTTAAAATGTTTTATGAAATATAATTCAATTTTTATTGTCTCAGATATTATACGTTTAGAATTGTTTATGAATTGAATGAATACATTTAGAATGTTATGTATGATCAACACAGATGTATGGAGTAACATATAAGCTGTTAGGCAACCAGGGACGGATCCGAGCAAAGCGAGGGTAAGTCGCTAGTATTGAATCAAAAATATTCTAAATAAACAAATTAAGTATAAATTTTGTAAAAAAATAATTGTATCTAATAAAGAATGTGATATATATATTTAAATAAGTAACATATACCTAATATATCAATATCAAAACATATCAAAATCAATACGTTGTCACACAAAGTTTCTTTGAAGTCCCAACTAATATCATACTATGTGTAATATAAAGTACATAAATGTACTTTCAGTTCCAGATGACGACACGTTTGACTCAATTTGTAGTGACCCTACTTGCTGTGCCAACGGTCGCGGGTTCGAGTCCCGCTGGGAGCATTCATTTGTGTGATGAGCGTGAATGTTATATTATATTTATAATATGAATGTATTTAAAGTTATATATGTGTAGTGTATCAATTATCTGGTGTCCATAACACAAGCCTCGTAGCTTACCATGGAACCAGATGGTACTATGTGTTAATGTCCCAACATATTTATTTATTTAGTGTATCGTAAGATAAATTTAATGAATTTTATGCCTTGACTTAATGAATTTATCAAAATACATTTTCATATATACAAATATTTTTTTATATATACGTGGGAGGGTGTGCCCTCAACGAGAAAGAATAAAAAAGGGGTTTCAATCCTTAGTAAGAATGACTCTTAGATATGTTTTGATTTGATTCAAGCTGCGTAGCCCATATTAGGTCTACCTTATGACTGTCTAAGCCTAGGTTAGGTCTAAGAAAAATAAGTCGTATTCTATCTTTTTTTTTTCTAACCTAACCTACACCTCATCAGTGCTTCCCAGCGTTGATTGTCGTCAAGCGCAAGCCTATCTAATAATAAAAAAAAGAAAAAAAAAAACTGCCAACGCAATAATTATAAATCCATCAGACACAAAATCTGAGAAACGAGGTTGCCACACCACCACAAGTAATATGTATAATCAACACAAACACGTACGGGTATCGAATTCGCGACCACCGGTAAAGCAAATTGTTAGTTAAACGTACCATAATTTGCCTCAACACGACAACCGTCACTATATAAATTTATTCACTCTGAAAATTAATCCAGATCTAGATCTTTTTAAAAGATAGCCATGGTTTTAGCATAAAGTGTTTGATAAAGAGATTTACAGCTTAACCTACTCTGCTTGTTAAGTAATAGTAGTTGTTTTATGTCTTTTATATATACTGGAAAATGCTTTAAAATGAAATGTACTTAGTATTTCAAAAATATATTTTTGCTTACAATAATTTGTTACTCATATTATTTTTAGGGTTCCGTACACAAAGGGTAAAACGAAACCCTATTACTAACACTTTGCTGTCCGTCCGTCTGTCTGTCTGTGTGTTCGTCTTTCACCAGGCTGTATCTATGAATCGTGATAATTAGACAGTTAAAATTTTCACAGATGATGTATTTCTGTTGCCGCTATAACAACAAATACTAAAAAACAGAATAAAATAAATATTTTAGGGGGCTCCCATACAACAAACATGATTTTTTGCTCGTTTTTGCTCGATATTGATAACGGTAATTAAGATAGACGCTTGAAATATTCACAGAACATTTAAATATATATTTAATTTAAAAATAAATGATTAAATTAAAATAAGACAAATATTTAAGGGGGGCTCCCACACAACAGATATGATTTTTTTGCCGTTTATATAGATAATTAATTAATAATAATAATAATAATAGAATAGTAATTAATAATAATAATAGAAGGGAACCCTTCGTGCGCGAGTCCGACTCGAACTTGGCCGGTTTTATTATTATTTTTATGAAAACGCTTGACTTATACCTAGATAATCAAAATTTGGAAGTCGTTTTGAACTTACTTTAAAGGTCGTATACTGTGAGAGTTAAATAAAATTACTTCAAAATTACGATCATAATATAATTTTGCTAAAAACGAGCTGACTTGATATTGGAACTATTCAAATTTTTCAATTTTGGCTCATTCAAACGTTTTGTCGAGTCGCAGATATTGTTTTTACTCATAAAAATAATTAGTTTTTTAAAACTATAAACATTCTATTCATGTCTTACAGATGCTAATATTTAAAACTCACAGAAGTGCTATGGGAAAAAGATATAAGTAACTAATAATACTGTAAATGCTTTCACGATTGACAACACGTTTGGCTCAGTTTGTAGTGATCCTACTTGCTGTGCCAGCGGTCGCTGGTTTGAGTCCCGCTGGAGGCATTCATTTGTGTGATGAGCACGAATGCTTATACTCCAGTCATGGGTGTTTATATTTATAATATGTATGTATTTAAAGTTATATACATATATGTGTAGTGTATCAAATATCTGGTATCCATAACACAAGCCTCGTAGCTTACCATGGAACTGGATGGTGCTGTGTTAGCGTCCCAACATATTTATTTATTATTAATTTTAACAATGTACGTATTTTATAGACAAACAATATAAAATTATAACTACAAATAGAACAATCCCATACACAAACCATAAAAACGTACACGTATCAATGAATACGTTACAAAAACACATTAAACAAAAGTCTACCAGAGGCCAATTTTTATGGTGAATGGAAGAAAAACTAAGCCAGCAAATGGGACGCGACGCCCACGGATATTTGCAGCGTTACTTGCCATTGTTCCACCGTTGAATGGCCGCTTTTTCTATGGAAAAACTGTACCCAACTACAAAGAGTTGTACGTAACTGTTAACTATACATGAAGTATATCGATTGTTTTCATTTCAGACGATTTTTGATTATTTTTTCCTTTCTTTGTATCTAAGTTTTTTTTATATATTTTTTGTTATTTTTAAGTAATATCTGTTCTTTTGCTTGCATGTCCATGCTTAAGACAGTCTAATAGACAAACGTACATATGTATATTGTATATCCAACACAAGCTGCCTGTTAGAGCTTCTATGATTATATTTTTTTTCTTTAATCAACAAAAAAAAAAATTATCTGCTTTTTTAATATGATGCCTATACATTTTGTCTCTCAAATTCACCTATTACGTGGTTGGCCTTGGCTTTATCGAAATATACTGTTGAAATTTCAACCATTTGGTTCAAATTCTTGACATTCTAGTTGCTATTGTGCTTATAAATAGACTCTTACTTTACATCTAATAAGGCAAATGTAAAATGCTCAGTAACTATCGATATCAATTTTTGCTTAGATATAGTATATAAATATGACATTTAGATTGTTTTTTGTTACTTTATCCATACCCAGTATATAAATATACCTAACTCAGTGCGCTAATGACCCTACTTGCTGTGCTACGGGCGTGGGTTCGAGTCCCGCTGGGGGCATTCATTTGTGTGACGAGCACGAAAGTTTGTACTCCAGTCATGGGTGCTTATATTTATAATACGTATATATTTAAAGTTATGTATATGTGTAGTGTATCAACTATCTGGTATCCATAACACAAGCCTCGTAGCTTACCATAAAACTAGATGGAGCTGTGTTTATGTCCCAACATATTTATTATTATTATTATTATACCGTAGAGTCTTTTACAAAAAACTAATTAGGGATGCTAACTTTACAAAAATCAATATTTTTATATTTAAATTCACGGGTTCATAGTGATGAGAAGACAGTAATTCTATAAATATTTTGCTTAACCTAATTAAAACAGAATGTCAGTAATTAAGAGCATAGCCTTATTATCTCTGCTTTAATTTTGTTGTTTAATTTTAGATAAGCTAATTCAGTTAAGTCAAAATTACTAGTAAATTTTACTAATAATTATTATAAACTTCACCTCTACAAAAATAAAAACAAATTTATTCCACGAGAACCGTTCATTTTTCCGGGATAAAAAGTAGCCTATGTGTTATTTTGATGTATGAGCTATATTATTGTAAAGTTTCATTAAAATCCATTTAGTAGTTTTTGCGTGAAAGAATAACAAATATCCATACATCTGTACATCCAGACATCCTCACAAACTTTCACATTTATAGTATCAGTAGGATTCGATAATGTGCTTGTGGATTTTTATTGTTTTACCCAACAACGGGTTAATCTACGTGTCTATATAGCGATGGTTGACAGCCCTCAAATTGAGTAAACCAACTTTTATCTCGTTGATCTATTGGCATATATTCACAGCTACTGATCCTGATGGTTCAAATCTCAGTTTGAACTATAATATAGCTTTTTCTGTCAAAATTTACCGTAGTAGAAAATATGCTGGTAATACACTCCCGTGCCTCGAAGTGAACCTATCAGTCTTGCTATCTTTTCAGTCTAGTCGAATTGTGTACATTGTATATTAGAGCAAAGGGAATATGAGTGTACACTTGTGTTTATGCATACAAATATGTATTATAATATTATGTATTTTCTACGTATTGAAATTAGGCTTGACGCAATTGAAACTGTTTAACGGGATATTTGCAAAAACGCTGGCTTTCTAGCCCATATAACAATTATAAGCATTTCTCCCATATTTGAATATGACCTACATATATAATATATAAACATATATTTATAATATCTATGTATTTAAAGTTATATACGTGTAGTGTATCAACTATCTGGTATCCATAACACAAGCCTCGTAGCTTACAATGGAACTAGATGGTGTTGTGTATGAATGTTCCAATATACTTATATTTATTTATATTTATCTGTGACCACATACCTAGCAAATACAGATATAGATCAAAATGAAGTAAAACGCTCTAGCTATTAATAATATTTTACTAAAACCAATACTAAGCTGACCACTGTTCGTTTTCTTTTTACTATCATGATTGATCGAACGTCTTTCGTCTTAAGAAAGCTTAATCCCATTGAAGGCATTTTTAATAAATAATTCCATCATAAAAATATTGCGCTACTTTTGTTTTATGATTAATGATACGCTTTAATCCTGAAAAGTCGTTTCTTCAGCAACTGTTACTATGAGTTACAAAATCAATTATTACTATATTGTTAATTACATTTTAACTACCTCGGTGGTGTAGTGGCTAGTATGTACGGTTGCACATCCGGAGGTCCTGGGTTCGAGTCCCGGGTCGGGTCAAATTTAGTTATTGAGTCTTTCTGTTTAGTAAGCCTCAGTAGCAGCCCGGAGTCGGGGAGGTGGCGGTGTTTCACCCCGTGTCTCGGAGAGCATGTAAAGCCGTCAGTCCTGCGCCTTAACTCTCACTGGTGTGTCGAGTAGTGGTGGGACCACTACTGGGACCGGAGTATGAGAGTGACAGGAATAGAGAGTGCACTTGTGTCTGCGCTGTGATATTATAGTGCACAAGTGTGCACTTGTGCAATATAATATAATAATAAAAGAAGAACAAAGAAACAAACAAACAAACAAACATGCTTTTATATTTATAATATTAGTATGGATATGGAAGTATGGATATTTTTGCTGATGATATAATTATTCATTTAGTGTATTCAAATTTAGTATATTATAAAGCTTACAATTTACGACCTATGTGGTGTTTAATACATAGATTTTTATTCGAGATATGAATATATTACTTTAATGATTGCCTCGTATCGTGAGAGATGAAGAGAGTGTGTTTGTTATCTTTTAACGGTGTAAAGGCTTAACGTAGTTAATTGAGGAAAATTTTCAGTCATTCACTCAAAATTTTCAGCAGAGGAGTGGATTATAACCTACATTACTTTTTATCTACGTACTAAATACACGAGCAGAGCGACAGGGGAAAAAATTATATATATAAATAGGTAAACATAACAGTTTCCGTTTTCTTGTCTGTTTATTAGTTATTGACGAGCTTTAGTGTTATTAATTAAAAAAAATATTGAAAAAAGTTAGTATTTTTATATTTATAGGTAAAGATAAATGTGTTCAATTCTTATTCTCCTCTGTTTGTCAAAAGCTTTTTGAAGTGAAAACTTCTATAGGCAGGTTTGGATGGGGAGTAAATTCATGTAAGTCGTAATCGGCATGGTCACGTGACGTGTTAACGCTAACACTCAGAGTACCAATAGACAGATTTTAAACAGTTTTAATTTACAAATTTTTATTTAAGACCAAAAAATTCATTTGAATATCCAAAAATAACAACTGTTTGTTTATAGTTTTAAGTTTTCACTTCTTTCAGCAGTCCTCATGACTGCTTTTTTTAGTTTAGTTTTAGTTTTAGTCGCTATTGAGTGGTTTTAGTACTATTAATGTACAAAATATTATATAAGATGGATATTTAGATATGTACAGTATTCCAACATTAACTTACCTAAAAATACTTAGTATCTTCTAAAACTTATGGAAGCTTTTTTTAAAAGCTATATTACAATATGAAAGTCATCTCTAGTAATAAATAACAAAGATATCATTCTACTCCGGATGATTAACATTGTCTCAGAAAGTGGGCTGTACACTTGACGGGTCTATTTCCTATTGTACAGTTTACGACTGACCCTATTTTTATTTTACTCTCTTGGCCTATATCAAGCAAGTTATGAATCGTGTAAATGAAACAAATGGATTTTCCGATTATTTCGTAAGGGTGACTTGATAACATACGAATATATAGCTAATCTATACATATAATAAAATTGTAACTAAGTCGAATCTGTACATTAAATATTTTTTGGAAAATCTTATTGAAATTAACATTATTATCGATACAGAGACGGAATCTATAGTTTTTAGAATTTTTGTTTGCCTGTATGTCTGTTACCGCATCAAAGAATAACCACTGAAGGGATTTTGATGAAATTTGTTATGGTCATAGCTGGTTATCCGGGTCAACATATAGGATACTTTTTATCGCGGGAAAATATCTCATCTCAGAGAAATGTATACTAAACGTGAAAACGTAAGCAGGAACAAACCCGAGCGGAGCAAGAGTGAGTCGATAGTAAAAATATTAATTTAAATAAATCTCCAATTAAATGTAATTTTTCTTAAAATGTACATTTTAAACTTTACAAGAGAACCCTATAACATTCTGACTACATTACCTATACAGATAAATACAATTGAAGTGTCTGTTTGTAATGTCAAAATAACAGGTTTTTACTAAATGCATATGAAATTATATAACATGTAATCAGACTGGTCATTCTATATATAACGTGTCTTCTTTACTCCACGCGACATTGGCGAAGTAAACGGTGCCCAAACGTCACTGCTAGAAGCCATTGAACATAAGAATTGTATTGAAAATTATATACGGTACTTATGAGAAAAATACAATATTAAGTTTTTTATTAGTCTGTCTGTCTGTTTGTTCCGGTCAATCTCCGAAATGGCTGGTTTTGATGGGGCTTTTACTGGCAGATAGCTGATGTTATAAGGAGTAACTTAGGCTACTTTTAATTAAGTTAAGCTTAAAAAAATTAAAACGTACCTATGGAAGTCCCTGACCGAAGCGAAGGTAATCCGCTGGCTTGTAATAATTGGATACTATTGAAGTAATCTGATAATACGCATGTCCTATAGGGTTAATAATTAGTCTACATCACATTTTATAAAATTTCAATACACACAATTCAATAACAACTCAGACCATTTCTCTTTTGCTAGGTAAAAGGAAAAAGATAGTATTAAAAAAAAATATTGTTTCTTTAGAAAAAGCATTAAAGTAAGCATAGATTCTAAATAAAGGTAGGTTAGGTTATTGCTAATAACATAATTCAGTACGAAAAATTACTTTCTCAATAATAGAGGAAGGCTCATAACTTTCACATGGAAACTTTACAGACACTTGTTTTGTCATAAAGTAGACTCAACTGAAATTACAGAGACGTCTTATTGAAATGACGTGAGTTAACACACACTTCCAAAAGAGATTGGTCAGATTTGACCCAGACTTGATATTGTGGCGGCCAGTGATAAAAAATATGTAGCTTTACTTAATCTAATATTTATGCCAGTTTTCAAAGATACAAGTAAGAAAAAAGGGCGTTAGAAACATATATTTTAAATTTTAAAGGCCTGTTCAGATATGTATCTCACTCACTTTTATGTAGACTTAAACATTTTTCTACCCTCAGTAACAGCACAGAAGCGGTCCATATGAGACAACCATACTAAACACTAATATAGCGTTAATAGTTTTCGAGTAAAATGGCTGTGATACGAACGAACCGACAGACGGACAATGGACATGGCGAAATTATAGGAATAATTTAGCTACGGAACCCTATCTACCTAATTTTCAATCCTTTTTAAGGTAGCATAAGTTATTCTAAGCAAAAAATATCTAAACCCTGCTAGTATTATACAAAGGTATCGTATTCACACAACAAATCCGCCTTATCGCTTGCGCAGCAATGTAATACGATGCGATGCTAATCACCTTACTGTATACTGCACGTATAATCTATTCTTCATTCTATTATACCTGTTAAAGTAATTTATATTGTGTAAATAAAACAATGAACTCGCTACAAGGTAGTATTTATCTGTTTTAACACGTACATAATATATTTTTAGTACTAAAATAATTTCCATCTGCAGTTTCAAATAGTTTATAGTTCTCACAGTGAATGACTTGGGGTAAACTAGTTTGTGTTTGTGGTTATGTTTGTATGAAAGTATTTATGTATGTATGTATTATAATGACATTTTTCGGAAAAGATATAATAGGTATATGTGTTTTTTTTCAGAAAAGAGAAAGCAAATAAAACCTTATCTAAATACGAAATTTGATCTAAATCGTTACAGCCGTTTCCGAGATATACGAAGTAAATTTATATATGTACAATAATTTCTCATTCATTATAATAAGATATTTAGGATATCATTTTACATAATTACTTCTTCGCCCTAAAATTGTCTGGAGGAGATGCTTTATAGCGATATATACGGTCGCCTCCTGTGCAACATTTATTTATGTATAGTTCTTCTTTTGTATGTATACTAGCGACTTAACCTCGCTTCGCTCGGATGCAACTCTAGGTACGTTTTAATTTTTTTGAGCGAAATCCTAATTCTTTTTCTTAAAAATTTAGCCTAAGTTACTCCTTATAATACCAGCTATCTGCCAGTGAAAGTCCCGTTAAAATTTGTCCTGCCATTTCGAAGATTAGCCGGAACAAACAGACAGACAGACAAAAATTTTAAAAAATGTGTATTTCTTATAAGTATCGTATACAATTCAATAGGCATTTAATAAAAAGCTGTTATTTTGACATTACAAACAGACACTTCAATTTTATTTATCTATATCTGTATATTCATTTTATAGCATTTACTTCCTTTATAACTAATACCAATCTATGCTCATATTACAAATGTGAAAGTTTAGAAGTTTGGATGGATGTTTGTTACTCAATCACGCCAGAACGGCTGAACGGATCTCGATAAAATTTGGCATAGATGTAGACTATAGTCTGGAATAGCACATAGGCTATTTTTTATTTTGGAAAAATGTACGGTTCCCGTGGGAGAGAGTTATTGTTTTTCTAGAGGCGAACCCAAGCGAAGCGAGGGTGAGCCGCTAGTAGTACATACATCTATTATATGGAAGTAATTTAATTCAATAAAATTTTTGATAGATTTCAAAGAGGGAAGACGTACGCAATTCGATTGTATATTTTTTGTGTATGTTACCTAATATTTTCTTCAATTATTGCGTTTATTTTACATGCTTTTTTTCAAAGAATCATCAGTACTTCGAGGGATATGCTTTCAAGAAAAAAAAATCACCCCCAAAGGTAGGGTGTGTATTTGATTGATACTGCTTACGACAGAGATTGCAGGTATGAATATCCTTTGGTAAGAATATATATGATAATAATATTATGGCAGTGTTGCTTTGAGTACAAAAAGAACAGAGTGGGGTCCTCATATTCTTCTGTTTATATCTCATAAAGATGCACATAAAAACATGATTTTTAGCGATTATTTTGATATAAATAACCGCCATCATAGGCCAGGACGTTTACTAAAACAAACTATTGTAATATGCCTTAGTAATTAATCTACTTTATGACCTGACAATATTTTATTAATTGAAAATTTGTTTGGTTAATATTAATAGGAAAAAGAAATTATTAATGTTATAAACTATATAAAGAACAATTATATCTAACTTTTTAATACTATATCACAAAAACTGGTACCTGATAATCTATCTATATCTGTACATATAATAAAATTCTGAGTCGTATCTGTACATGAAATATTTTGTGGAAAATTTTATTGAAATAGTCATTATTATGGATAAAGAGGCCGAACCTATAGTTTTTAGAATTTTTGTCTATCTGTCTGGGAACGCATCACGAGAAAACGACTTTACTGATTTTGATGAAATTTGGTATGTTGATAACTGATTGTCCGGGTCAACATATAGGATATTTTTTATCATCTCTGAGAAATCTATATTAGCCGTTAAAACTTATAGCTACTCGCTAGTCAATTTAATAAATCGGCAATACGATATGATTCGTGTGACACCTGTCATACGTTCTCTTAAAGCTACGACGATTGGTTATGACCAACCATAAGAATTTGAACATTTACTGACGTACGGTTAGATTTTCATCGTTTTCAATAAGACGAATGATTTAGGAACTCATATGCTATAAACATACATATAATTCTACATAAAAATACCCATATAACACACGATTAATAGTATAAAATTTAAATATAGTATATTAGCGACTCACCGTCGCTTCGATCGGGTTCGTCCCTAGGTAATTCTTTAAATTGACATAACTTTTTTATTTATGTACTGATTGAAATAAAAAAAATACCAAATGTTAAGTGAAGCTTAACACAGTACATTTGTGGAAACCGCATTCAAATCGCTATTCCTGAGATTAGCGCGCATAAACGTACAAACAAACAGACAAAAATTCTAAAAACATTGTTTTAGGTTCTATTGCGTTATAATAGTTTTTCTCAAATATCTTCCATGCACAGACAGCGATCAATTACACTTTTATTATATGTAATTTATTAAATGTACAATTATATTATGTATAGACAATACACAATATATGTATAATATGTATGTATGTATAACTATTAAAGGCAAGAAGCAAACTTCAGATTATTTTTTCTCATAATAACTTCCAAGTACCCTAAGTTAGGTAATTCAAATTTTATGTTTTCAACCTATTAGCGAAAACTTCGTCGAAAAAAAATATATTAATTCAATAAAGAGGCTAAGTTTGAAGAAAAATATGGCTTACGAGTGCGTTATTCAGCAAACAACTTAAAATTGTCAGTTTAAGCGTTTAATGATCCAATTTGCAACATTTAGCTGTGGAATATCCGTACAGGCTGTGGCCAGTAATAAAGCGTTATGTGATGAGCGGGAAAGCGGATTACACATAATCAATGTTTAATGTCGATGACGATGGAATGAAACAGGTTGGTTTCATTTTGGTATAACGCCCAATTTCCGTTGGCCGGCGAGTAAATAATGTACATTACGATGGGGATATGTCTCTTAATTTGCACTAGTTTCTGCGCGTAACTTCCCTTGTATATATATAGTGCTTAAATATTGCTTATTTTAGATAACTAATATTATAGAGCTGAAGAGTTTGTTTGTTTGTTTGGTTGAACGCGCTAATCTCAGGAACTACTAATCCGATTTGAAAAACTCTTTTCGTATTAGATAGCCCGTTAACTGAGGAAGGTTATAGGCTATATATCATGCTGGAAAAATGTACGGTTCCCGTGGGATAGATTTGTTTTTGTCTAGGGACGAACCCGAAGCGAAGCGAAGGTGAGTCGCTAGTTTTAGATAAGCAAACATAATACATTATATATAAAGTGCTAATATAGATAAGTTATCTATATTAGAGCTTTACACATAATGTAGTGAGGGTATAATGTCGTAACATATTTACATATTTAGTAGATTTTAATTAATGAGTATCGATAAAATATTAATTGGTCTAAGAGTAGGTACATCATTTATTGGGTTTTAAACGCGCTTTCTACACTACATTTTAACTTATTTCTAATAGCTGAATTGATTTAAAATTTTGTAAATATGAGAAATGTAGATGGTATTATTAGATATCATTGAGCTGATGTGATAATGGAGTCAGGAGGTAGAAACGGAATCCTTCAATGGTTATTAAATATAATAAATTAAAAATAGCCGTTAAAAGTGAGCTCGTTTGGTCAACGAAAAGAATCTTCAAAAACCTGTTTTTTTTTGAAAACTTAATTGTTTATGACCACTGCTTTTTATTGGTACACATCAGACGAAGTGTTTCAACAATACTTTTTTAAAAATTATTATTATAGATGATATTTTAATCTGTCAATAAATCTATCTCAATAAGTTACCAACATTTGTTAAAGATTGGGCGCAATGTTAGATAATGATTATGGAAATTGAAAGGAGAATTCATCAAAAAGTTTCTGCTTGTAACAGAATTTCTGTGCAACTTTTATCCCTTATCTTGTAGGAAATGTACTTTTCCAGAACAAATATAGCTTATGACGTCTTTCTTTGGAATTAAAGATATCTCTGTGCCAATTTTTGTTGATAACACTTCAGCAGTTTGGCTACAAAAAGTTATAACCAGACCACGACACAATTTGTTCTCATAATAATAGTACAATGTTTTGTTTTTAGTATTTTATTGTGTGTAGTATGAATAATGTAGTTAAGTGCCACTTACAATGGTTTTGTGGATTTAGGTGAAAAATATTTAATTTCTAGTTAAAATCTATTAATTTGTTCTAATATTTTAAAATTGAAAGTCGTAAGTAGGTACATGATATTCAATTCTTGATTTGTGTCTAGTGAGAGTACATAAAAATTAAAAATACGTATTTACAATTATAATAACTTTTACCACTTTCGTCTTTGACAATGTCTAAATAAGCGTTCAAGAATTGTCAAAACTCATTCTGATTTTACAACGAATCGTTCCGTTTTAACATGTAGTCAGATCGAGGTTTTTTTTCTCTCTATTTTACTGGTATTCTAAATACAACGTATCTTTTTCAATTTACGCGACATTGCGATATTAAACAACACTAAACAGATAAAATGAATTGAATTGTCAAAATTCATCTCTATAATGTCCAAATTATTTAAAGAATTTCGATTTCACAACGCTTGAAATTTAAAGGTGAATAATAAATTAACGGTGACAAAATTAATAAGGTATCTGTAGCCATGGGTCCAATAGGCCCAAGTGCTAGCCATTACTCACCGAAAGAATAATGAATTCCGGCGAATCATTCGAGTGAATAAGAGGAGTTTTCTATGCAAGATTTTAAAATAATCATTGTTCATTGGACCCTCGAATATTGTGAAGATCATATAAGCGTTTTGGTATCTATGTACGTACAAAGAGAGAGACAGACCATGCTTAAACTTTATATTAATATTCACAGTACACAGGCTTTATGTAGTGGTAGCCCAGTGGTAACGCGCTCGCTTGCTAAACCGAGTGAAGCGGGTTCAAAACCCGGGTCTCGCACCTCTGATATTTTCATGTGCGAATCATTTCCAACATGATTACCACTTGTCTTACGATGAAGGAAAACATCTTGATGAAACCTGCATGTCTGAAAAAACCTAGCAAGTTTTTTAAAAGACATGTTTAATCCGCCAACCTGCACTTGGCCAGCATGGTGGATTATGGCCTGATCCCCCTCGCATTGAAGGGAGGCCCGTGCACAGCAGTGGGACGTTAAAAAGTGCTGAATATATACACTCAGGCTATATAAGGGTTAAATCACTACAAGTAATTGTTTCTGTAACATCTTGTAATATCATGATTTTCATTTCTTATTATAAAAATAGTTACATTATAGTAAAACTGCAATCTTGCTTAAATTGCATTTTCCATGGCCTCGTTTTAAGGATTATCTCAAGTGCTGCCGGTGGCTACGTAGCGAATTCATTTGTTTTTTCTTCTTACTTCAAACTAGAAATACCGGCCAGTTTGTAGCTTACCGAGGCACGCTTTTTGAATTTTTACGTAAAAATGAATTTAATACAGGCTTAAATGTTGGAATTTTTAAGTGAGCCTTATTATGGTCGTATTAGCATTTCAAACGGAGTGTTCTCCGTTGGAAGGTTACTTTATATGTAAATAATGCACAATAATAATAACAGTATTTTTGTTGTTTAGTGAATATTATTTATAGTATGGAGAGAAAAATAGAGAAGTAAGAAGAGTAAAATAAGGAATTCAATTAGCTCATACAAAAATGACAATATTTGTTTTTATATGAATTTACTTACTCCTTGAAGCTTAATGGTACATCTATTTAAATAATATTTGACAAAAAACCGTACAAAAATAATGGCCTGACCCTGTATTTGAACCCTGAATCCTGAATATTTTAAGAAGTATAATTATTTAGCTCGTCATACAGACAATTCATTAGCAGCAGGCAGCTATTAATTACAAATATTTAATTATAAAATATATCTAACTTAACTTTCTAATATATCAAAATTTCGTGTCACAGTGTTTGCGGTCGCACTCCTCCTAAAGGGATGGATCGATTTTAATGATGTTTTTTTAAATTTGGTAGGTATGAGAAAAGGTCGTAAAATATTTTTCACCCTCCTACTCCTACCCCCCTCCCCTCCCCCCATTTTTCAATCTTGATTTTACTATTTTTGTATGAACAATATTACATAAATACAAAGCGAAGAATCCGATCGAAACGAGGGTGAGTCGCTGTATAATATAAAGCCAAAGAAAGATTTTTTTGTAAATTAAATGCGGGCATAGCCGCGGATTCTGCTAGTATAACTATAGAAAATATTTAACTATAGGTATAGGCCTGAAAGCTTGCTTTAAAAGTTGTAGTCAACTAAGTTAGACGTGAAAATGTGCGATTTACTTTCAGTTATTACTTTTTATAGAAAATCGCCCAGAACTCAAAGAATTGAAAAACTTTGTCACACTTCATTTTTGTTCACAAAATTATCATAATTTTGTCAGTGATAATATTATACCCATGTCTTAAAGGGAATATGTGACCTTATTATATATTTTTATATAGGCCTTTGTCACTTTTTTCGTTCTTGTCACTTTTTCCAAACTTAACTCTTGAGGCGCGAAGGTGAAACTGGTATACCTATATGAATAGAAGATACTTAAGCAAATAAAAATATTTCATAGCGACTCACTCTCGCTTCGCTCGGGTTCGTCCCTGGAGAAGAACAAAAACAAATCTATCCTACGGGAACAGTACATTTTTCCAAGATAAAACAAATTTTAGCATTTATAATATTAATACTGGATGTAATACGATGCTCAAAAGTATCGTTTTGCAGAAACATTTTAGATATAGATTGTCTTAATATGAGAATTATAACAATCAATTACAACAAAATTATTAAAATTACTTTTTAATGAAAAATGCAACGCCGAAATCATTTAAAAATAAAAATTCTATGTGGGATGCATTTTTCAAAATATGTATGCCACCTTTAATTTCACCTATCAATTAAAAAATGTTTTATGAAAATCGATTGGCAATTGGCGATACCGAATAAAATCATAAAAAAAAAATAGATGATTTTTATAACTTTTTGAATTAGGTCCAAAAAGAACTAGTTACATGTTAGATCGTATTAAAATAAATTATTGTTTGTTGTATCATTGTTATATTTAGTAGGTGAAAGTAAAGCTAATAGCAAGAAAAAATAACTAGTAGAAAAAGTAGCAATAAATTGCTTTCTTGTCTCAAATACCACAGTGACTCAAGACAAAAGTCTTCAACCAGAGTGTGTCGCCAGTGATGACATACGGCATAAAGGAAAATATATTTTCTCACAGATGAGATATTTTCCCGCAGTAAAAAGTATCCTATATCCCGGATAAGCATCTATCATCATACCAAATTTCATCTAAATCTGTCCAGTGATTTTGTCGTGATGCGTTCCCAGACACACAGACAGACAGAAAGACAGACAAAAATTCTAAAAATTATAACGGTCCCTGTATCGATAATAATGTCTATTTCAATAAGATTTTCCGAAAATTATTTAATGTACAGATTCGGATTAGTTAGAATTTTATTATATTTATGGATAAACTTTAGAAATTACGTATTTATATTTAAAAAAAACTGTATACAAAATTTATTATTAACAAAAATAAACCTCGTCAAATAGCTACTAAACAAAAAAAAAAAAAAAATTCGGTTGACAAACAGAGGAGAAAATTGTCTTGAACTGTTTTGTCTGTGCCTATTTATATAAAGAGTTTATCTCATCTCACTTTCCTCTAGCTCTATAATAGAGTAAATTAATAATGTCCTCCTGACCGTTTCCGGCCACGGCGGCCAATCTCATTGAGACTAGCCAACTGCGCAGGAGATATTATAGTGCAGCGCGTGTACGCGCAGACACAAGTGCACTCCCTATTCCCGTCACTCTCATACTCCGGTGGGACGACTACTCGACACGACCGGTGAGAATTAAGGCGCAGGACCGACAGCTTTACGTGCTCTCCGAGGCACGGGGGTGAAACACCGCCAACTTCCCAACTCCGGGCTGTTACTGAGGCTTACTATACAGAAAGACTCAATAACTAAACTTGGCCCGAACCGGGACTCGAACCCAGGACCTCAGGATGTGCAGCCGTACATGCTAGCCACTACACCACCGAGCAGAGTAAATTAATACAACAACAAGTAATAAAAGGATGAAATACGTTTTCCGCTCATGGTCCCTTCAATATCGAATATATCATTTATTACGTATTAAATGTAATATATATATGATATAGTATATGATTAAAAGCTTTCTATTTTGTCGAAGATATAATTGATATACGAATAGATATAATCTAAGATCCGGAGTGACGTAGTCCTACATTCATCTGCCTAAGGATTAATTTGTATTGAACTAAACTAATTAAATCCCATCCCATAAATATCCCATAAATATTATAAATGCAAAAGTTTGGATGGATGTTTGTTATAGGTGTGGATATATGTCGATAAAATTTGGCACAGAGATAGATTATAGTCTGGAATAGCACATAGGTTTCTTTTTATCCCGGAAAAATGTACGATTCCTATGGGATACATATGTTTTTGTTTATCATAGAATATTTCATATAAATGTATTATAATATATTATATATCCTAGATTAATTGCTGAATTTAATCGATTTTTCGTAAGTAAACAGCTAATATATTTATAAAAAAACTATCTTTTCGGATTAATCCGCGGATTTATTTTGATTTTTAGTTCCCGACGTTTCAAGTTTTTTGAATTCATTTTGTTATTTTGTGGGTAGGCTGTCTGTAACAACTATATAATACCTCTGAGGCATCTAACACGTTAGTCTCTCCCGTGACCATGATTGCTGTAAAGCGTTCGAAACGTCGGGAACCAAAAATCAAAATAAATCCGCGAAAAAATCCGAAAAGAAAGTTTTATTTAAAATGTCAAGTATTCGCGTAAATCTAAGAAAGTATTAAGCTAATATATTTATTTGGTATATTATATAGATGGTAAAGTTTTAAATGAAAATCTTAAAAATATATTTACAGCTACTTGATTTTTTTTCACTCGGCCATACTACGATATAAGATTTGTTTATACATTACGTTTTATGTAGATTACTTTTCATATTATAAGCAGATGAGTGAAATATGAGCTCACTTCGAATCTAAGACTATCAGATGTATTAAATACATTTAAATGAATAATCTAGATGCTATATAATATACATAATATGTGAATCGTTCAAAATCTCGGAAACATAGTGTTCTTAGTTCTCAAACTAAGAACAATTGAGCAGTGTAGCGTATCTTGTATACTTGAGTATCTTCAACACTTAAATGTATGTATACATATATGTATTTCGTAGCTTAAACACTCACTGAAGATGTTATGACTCGCCAATGGAAATGTATAGTTTTAAGTAAATAGTTTTAATATTTGTTCACTGAAAATGAATAATATGACAGTGTAATAATATTTTCAAAAGTAAAATAATATTTTAAATAATAATTTGATATGATACAATAATATTTCTTAAAAAAGTGTGTTTTTTGTTACTGGGCTACCGCTGTCTTTATAAAGACACTAGCGACTCACCCTCGCTTCGCTCGAATTCGTCCTTAGGTTGTTTCCCTATACAAATTTTCATCCCTATTTTCATCCCCCTAGGGGGTGATATAGGGAATAAAAACTATCTTATGTCCCTCCCAGGGTCCCAAACTATGTTCTTACCAAATTTCATCTAAATCAGTTTAGTAGTTTCGGAGCTTATTCGGTACAAACAAAGAAACAAACAAACAAATCTTTCCTCTTTATAATATTTGTATATATATGTGACTTAATTTATAAGAATTTTCATATATTAAATTCTAAAATATATAATATTACTAGGCTATGAAATTCACCAAGTAATCCTTTCTAGTATTATAAATCCTAAAATGGGTTGGTTTATGTACCCTTCACTCACAACATAACTACGGCTTAAACGGCGACTGGCTTAGATAATTCATTCTGGCAAATAAAGTCTTTCCTGTGAGAAATAAATTGAATGAAACTTATTTTGTCCAAATATAGATACTACAGATCTGATTTACCTATGACATATGACCTTTTTACCCGACTGCGCGACGCAAAGGAGGGTAATGTGTTATCAATATATGTATGTATGTTTGTTCTATGTGGCGTTCTAGAGTCAAAACGCGTAGACCGCTTTTGATGATTCATACATCGTTAGATTCGTCTTGATAACGCGAGTGTCATAGGCTATATAAAGATAGTTAAAAATGATAATGGCGGATTTCAGGCGCCACTTTTATTTATCTATATTTAAATAAAAAAGCTTAATAAAAATACAAGTAATTTTTTTATAAATTGTGGTAGAGAAAGTTACAAATTACGCAAATGGCTGCATAAACTCTTATCAAATTATATGAAGTGCGAATGCGTGTAATTTCACATTAAATCTTTTAAAGCTCGTTTTCAGCTTCACTTTAGGCTGGGCTACAAGGAAACTTTTAAAATAGTTGGGTACAGCGATATTTGTATCTATAAATCCATCTATTTATTTTGGACGCTTAAAGTAAAATTACATACCTAAAAAAACATTTTTATCTATCTTATTTATATTAAATAAAGATGTATGTTCATATATTTGTTATCTATGGTATCCTAAGCGATTGATCCGATTTTGATAAAACTCCGGTGGATTATTCTGCGTGGGTTATACGCCGAAGATTCCTGGCGGAAAAAAAGGAATTTTTCTTTGGTCGTTTGTCTTTTATGAGTTTCCTAAATCATTCAAGCTAGAGAGGCACCCGAACAAAGCAAGGGTAAGTCGCTAGTATTTCATAATATTTAAAAGCTGATAAGTGCTTTCTGACTAAATCTATACTTATATTATAAAGCTGAAGAGTTTGTTTGTTTGTTTGGTTGAACGCGCTAATCTCAGGAACTACTAATCCGATTTGAAAAATTCTTTTTGCATTAGATAGCCTGATAACTGAGGAAGGCTATAGACTATATATCATCCCGGAAGAATGTACGGTTCCCGTAGGATAGATTTGTTTTTGTCTAGGGACGAACTCGAAGCGAAGCGAGGGTCAGTCGCTAGTACTCGTATATTATGTACAATGTACATATTAGCCTAAACAAACCTTCACCTTTGTGTATTGTTTGTTTCAGTGGAAAAGTACATATGTGGATAGATTATATTCTAATACGTAAGTTACTTTTCATCCCGGAATAATGTACGATTCCCGTGGGGTAGATTTGTTTTTTGTCTAGTGATGAACCCAAAGCGAAGTGAGGGTGAGTCGCTAGTCTAAAATATTACTCGCATAAAAACTTATAAGGGCACAAAAAGCCTTTCTTGTACGAAGTTGATTAAAAATCAATTTTCATAGATATTTCAGTAAAAACGAACTTCCTCAAGTAAGTAGGTGACATTATAAGGATATTGTCGTATCTCATGTAGGTACATTAGCCAGATGAATTTGGAGCCCTTACCGTCTTATTAATGAAAGTTAAAAATAACTGGATCATTAATCTCGTTAAATGTGAAAGAAATAGGTAAAACTGGTTTGTTAGCCCTTTTATGACCGACTTTAAAAAAAGGGTGTGTGTATGTTACGATACCTTTGCCAATAATGAAATAGTTTGGTTTAATTCCTTTTTAACAAATAAATGTCAGTATTTTCAAGACAACATTTGATCCTTAGATATTTTAATTTTAAAATTATTTTGATGGTGTGTTTTTAGCTAAATATATTAATACTATTACCTGTACAATTAATAAAGTTCCATTAAAACCGTCTTCATTTTCAAATGGTAGCGAGAAAATATCGAGAAACGTACACACAAAAATCATAAAATCGAATAGAGCACTTCTCATTGAAATCACATAAAAACGGCTATATTTCGATTTAATTAATCGAGCAAAGCAAAGCTGTTGACAGTATCTAATTTATAATATGATATATCGATAACAATTGAATATCGATAACATAATCGTCCGAATCAAATATATTAGTGGCTAAGGATATATGGGAATCATTAGTTATGGTGTTAGCCGCATTACCTTGCACGATCTTGATGGAGACACATGTCAACAATCGTGTCGGCATTTAATGTTATTATTCAAGCTATTACTTGCAGATTGTTTGTCGATAACCTAACTAATTTTTGTTATAAATATTTAGTATTGCGACTAATTGAATAACTTATGCAGTTTCAAAATAAGATATATAAAACTAGCGACGTTTTAATTTTTTTGAGCCGAACCCTAATTCTTTTTCTAAAATAAAAGTTGCCTAAGTTATAAATCCTATGTTATATATATATATATATATATATATATATATATATATATATATATACTTATAATATCAGCTATCTGCCAGTGAAAGTCCCGTTAAGATTGGTCTAGCCGTTTCGGAGATTAGACGGAACAAACAGACAGACAGCAAAAATTTTAAAAATTGTATTTTTCTTATAAGTACCGTATACATATAATAATTCCATATGCATTTAGTATAAAGCTGTTATTTTGACATTACAAACAGACATTTTTATTTATCTGTATAGATAAAAGAAGACTCCTTAAGAATATTATAAATTCAAAAGTTTTGTCTGTCTTTCACATAACAGGAAACCAGTGATTAGATGAGATTTTTTGTATAGGGACGGGCTGGAGATAAAAAAGCTAGATATTTGGTATTCCGATAGATTATAAAATTTTGTATTTGTTGATTTAAATTGTGTGTGTAAAATATATTTAGCTTAAGTAATGCCAGTGGGTCATACATGTACGTGGGTCATGCATACCTATTGATTACATACTTCATATACCGGGATAAATCTAATGTTTGATACTCTTTGATCCTTTAATCATCTCTGTGCCTCATTTTAAATACCGTTAAAGACAAATAAATACCGTTAAACACAAATACTGTAGCATATTTATCTCGGACTAATATTTGTAAATTTATACGGAAATCCGTTCAATATTTTTCAGAAGAGGCGATTAAACATGTAGACAGTGAAAAGTTAAAAAAAGCGTGTGTGTACTTATGTACGCACGTAAGAAGTTATACTTCTTTGGCGTAAAAGAACAAAAATAGCTAAAGATTTCATCCCGTATGTCACAACTCTCTGTTTGTAAAAGGAATGCAGCTAATTTCATCATGTCGCTTTCAGCTAACTTCATCATGCTGCTTTTTAGCTGTCGGTGTGTGCGAGCATCGTAAAAATTTTACTCTCAAATTTTTTCAAACGCCAAAAGACGTTTAACTTCAATAAATATACTGCGGAATAAAACATTCACAGGTGCATTTCCTATAACTCTCATTTTAATAGCCTATGAGACGGCTCCGACACGACTGGTAAGTCCGTATTGATATCGATCAGGCGTGAGACCGACAGCTTTATATACATGCTCTACGAAGAATAAGGGTGAACCGTGAAAGATCATTAACTTAACAACTCCGGGTTGCTATTAATAAAATCTTCACAGAATCCTGTTCTTACTCGAACCCAGAACCTCAGGATCTAAGTCACTAGTAAGTCACTAGTATTAAATTAAATATAGTTTCCACAACAAAAAAAATTATACCTACAAAAAAAATCCACAACTGACAATCAAGAGTTAACCGTTTTTCCTAATTCAATTTTCATTTTCAATTTCATCGATAAACCTCGATCAGATAAAACTGACATCCTATAACTTTGTGATCTTTAACGGTAGGTCATCAATTTATTTCTAGGGATTTACACAGGATAAGGATTTTATTGTAGCCAAGTGATTCTAGGCTTCACGTACGTTATTGAGAGAGATAAAAAGATCGAGTGTAAGGGTCACGTATCTCTATATCGTTGAAGTAATCATTCGATCAGTGTTGCTGATAATTCTAAATTCTTTAAAGGGCTTGGAAATTTGATCGGCTTTTTATTTTTTAAATTTTATTATATGAATTTATATACATAGATAGATAGATACTTTATTGTATACCACAAAGAAATATACAAGAAGATATCAACAATAGAGGAGGCGGCGTTATAGTTATAAGCGATCTCTTCCAGGCAAGTTTAGGGCGTAGGAGTAATTATATGAAATGGTAGGCGGTGTACTTGCTACACATAAATGCATATTCTAAATACATAAATAAATACATACATACACACATACATTTATATTTAATTTATATGTTCGTTTGCTGTTAGGTAATATATTAGGTATATCTTATTTTTTCGTACTTTCCATTATTTTTTATAATTAATGCTAAGCAAATGAATCTATATTTAATAAAAACGGCGGCCTTTCTATAAAAACTAATTTCATTACGTAATAGAATAAAAAGTAATATTGTATACAATATTGCTATACCGTGTCATCATAATTTTAATGTTATTTTTCCACTGTAAAATGGTCTAAAGGTTAGGAGGCTTGGTTCTGTGATATTTACGTACACTAAGAGTAAATTCGACGTGCCGCCATTCTATTGAAGTTTTTTGGTGGGTTTCCAGGTAAAAGCAGATTAATATTAATTAAATATTTAAGTATAATTTAACGAAACAGGAAATATGTATTATATAATAAAATATTTTTAGAATAAAATCAGACAGTTTAATCTTTTCAAATTATAATTATCATAAGATTCCAATTATGCATGAAATCAATTAAAAATATCTTTAGTACCTAATCAATTTATTTTTTTAATTAGTGACGTCCCTAATAGCTTTTCACAACAGATTATACCAATTAATTTATGGGAATAAAAAGTAGAACTTATTTTATATTCGAATCATAAATTAATCATATTTTCATATGAAAATCACGTCAATTCAATTCAATTCTTTTGTTTAGTGGCTTCCAGGAGTGCCAATTGGGCACAATTTACTTCACCAATGTCGCGTAGAATGGAGAAAACACGTTATATTAAGAATGACCGGTAAAAGAGAGAAAAAAATTACGTCTATATGTTTATTATTTTATTTCTTTTGCTACATGAGAGAAAAATAAACAAATGTCAAATAAGAGGAAGTTAAAAAAAAAATAAAACTATTATAAGAATCACCACATTGATTATTTCTAAAATAAAAGATAAAGCAAAACGTCGCACTAGAGGAAAACTGTCAAATGTTAATTAAAAGTCACTGCGGTAAAAATACACTCGAGAACTTATTTGTTTTAAAATAGTTCTTTGAAATTAGCAATTTTGTTATGTTTTTTACTGAAAATAAATTGTATTTTACAAAGTGTGGGATAGATATCTTTTTATTTGGAGCTTGTTTAAAAATGTTTACTCTTTTTTACTTTACTGCTGTCGTTATCTATACTCGTACTAATATTATAAAGAGGTAAAGTTTGAGTTTGTGATGTTGTGATATTGCAGGGGGTAATCTCTGGATCTATTGAACCGATTTAGATGGAATTTAGTAAAAAGATAGTTTTAGATCCTGGGAAGGACATAGAATACTTTTTATCCCGGAAATCATCTCTTAAGGGGGTGAAAATGAGGATGAAAGTTTGTACGGGGAATCAACCTAGGGACGAACCCGAGCGAAGCGAGGGCGAGTCGCTAGCATTATATAAATTAGCATTAGAAGACATTATGCTTGTTTAGAATGTTTGGAAAAATAATGTTTGAAAATATAATATACTAGCAACCTAGTTACGTTTTAACGTTTAGTATAGATTTCTCAGTATCCTATATATTTACCCGGATAACCAGCTATTATCATATCAAATTTCATCAAAACCTATCCAGTAGTTTTCTCGTGATACGCTTTCAGACAGACAGACAGACAGACAAAAATTCTAAATACTATAGATTCGGCCTCTGTATCGATTATAATGACTCTTTCAATAAGATTTTCCAAAAAAATAATTAATGTACAGAATCGACCCAGAATTTAATTATAGGTATGTCTAGATAATTATAGATCAGCTCTATTCTTTACTTTGGCCGTAACAAAACCCTACACAAAAATCACATAACACTTTTAGACCGTTAGAGAACCTACAATTGCGAAAAAAAATATTACATACATGCATATAAATGACCTAAATCACAAATTAAACTTGCAAAGTTAACAACTTTTCTTATTAACAGTCCTCAAACTAACCAATAGTCTGATAGTTTGAACCCAAAAAGAAAATCCGATCAAATAATAAGAAGAATTTATTCACTAAAGTATTCCAATCCTTCTGGAGACAAGTTTGTTACTAAACAAAGTTATAATAAATGCAGTAGAACGATGCTTGAACTGCATCACAGAGCAAAATATAATATATGGCATAAGTCTAAGTAATAAGTACAGTTTGCTGAAAACTTTTGATATTTGAATTATGTTTGAATTTTATTTCTATTGTTATACAATAAAATATACGTATATGTGTATAATATTATGATTTAATACACAAAGTTATAGTTAAAAATAATAAAGCCTAGTTATGGGAATAGGTACTATCGTGACGTTTTATATGCTATCTGCCAATATGCGGTCATCTCCCATTTCCCGATAAACAATAGCATTCACAAGGAGGGTTGATATCAGGCAGGCCGCCGATCGTAAAACTTTTGCCAAATCCTATCAGCAGTACGGATGTACTACGCTGACCCCAAGTGAAATGGGCATTAAGATGATGATGATCATTGCCCAATCAATTGGCGTCCCCGCAGTATATATTCCGTCGAACGTGCGACCTGCATAGGGTCGTTAGATTTTTTAGGCGTCAAACGCCTTGTAACTTCACTTTATAATACTTTATATCCCATTATTATAAACTTATTACCGGATAAGTTAATAAGCAGTGCATTTTTGTAAAAAATACAAATACTTATATCTTATAAGGACTACTTCATAGCTGCCTAATAAAAGCTTCTTGATTAGAAATTTTAACAGAAATTTAAAGTGCTCAAGATACCACTTCTAATTCGCCATGTTCTTAGACGCGAGTTGTATAAACCGACGTGGGACCGATTTTCATTATCGCAAAAACCGGTTTGGGCACGTTCCGCGCATTTGCCTGAAAATATTCCTAGCGAACTGTATTATCGTCAACAGCCAAAACTCATTTTAGTGTGGATAGATACAAATAGAACAATACTATTTATACATGTTATTTTGCCAAAGATGCAAACGATTATCAACTTTAAAGCTCTAGATGTTCCTTTTTGCATAAAACTTAATGTCTATTACTTAAATATATAGCGGTATCACACCCTTGCAGGGTGTTAGGAGAACAAATGTCTAACATTACGACTTTGTTATATACAATACTAGCGACTCACCCTCGCTTCGCTCAGGTTCGTCCCTAGATAGGTTTTGATCTTTTTGACCGGAACCCAATTCTTTTTCTAAAATAAAAGTAGCCTGAGTTACTCCTTATAATATCGGCTATCTGCCAGTGAAAGTGCCGTTGAAATTAGTCCAGCCGTTTCGGAGATTAGCCGGAACAAACATACAGACAGACAAAAAATTTAAAAATGGTGTTTTTTTTTATAAGTACCGTATATAATTCCTTATGCATTTAGTATAAAGCTGTTATTTTGACATTACAAACACCTCCATTTTATTTATCTGTATAGATGTATAGATTATATTAGTGCTAATGAGATAGATGTAACGCGACATACATACATACATACATACATACATACATTCATAAAAAAATTATTTCACTGGTAAGTTTCTCTATTAGTTAAAATAATTATTTCTTCTTAACTTTTACAGTATAAGCTGTGGTAGTTGGCCTTGTGATTTGTTGATGGTCATGGCAAATGCAAGACGTATCGGAAATTGAAGTCTTTTAAATTCAAACGGCATATCGGTTGGGATCATCGGTATCCTCGGAATGAGAACTTCCTCACCTTTGAATTTTCCTATCATTATCGTAGCGTAAATTACATTGTTCATCAATTTTCTAACCACCAAACGCGTACCGTTGCACAGTTTTGGTTGGTTTATGTTTCGAAGCATGATTACTACGGAGCCAACCTTTAGGTGTAAATTGTGCGGTGGTAAGCCAGGCATGTCCAAAGAGTTTAAAAATTCAATTGGATAGTTGGTGGCTTCATCTTCATTTGTGACGCAGTCAATAGATTTGAATGAATGCATTGTTCCAATGATCTTATTTTGAATTATGTAGTTTAGGTCATCTACATCTTTATTCTTAGCCGCTAAAATTGCTCGCTCACTCATCCATTCATAATTTTTGTAGTTAGAAATAATTTCTGGAAATACATTGTTGATAAGTTCGTCTTTTGATGAGACAAAATTACAGAAATTATTTGGAAATGATATTAATCCGCTCGATTCATCGACAGGTACTTGACCATTACCGATAGTCAGCAATTGCTCCGAGAAATCTTCAGCAGATGTATCATTAAGCAATGTAACTCTCATGTTTGTTGTCAGTTGCAGTTTCTTCACATGGCGCCATAGATTTGACGATTTGAGGCAAGCGTTTATTTGGTCGGCAGCCGTAGATCTTGGAAGTACTGGCAGTATTTGGCGGAAATCGCCAGAAAGTAAAATCATTGCTCCTCCAAAACATCTCGAGTCATTGCGTAAATCTTTTAATGTTCGGTTAAGAGCTTCTAATGCACGTTTATGTGCCATTGTGCATTCGTCCCAGATGATGATTTTCGATACCGCTAAAACTTTGGCCATTGCTGAGTGTTTTGCAATATTACACGTTGGTTCTTCAATAGTTTGAAGATTTAACGGTAATTTGAATGCTGAATGAGCCGTACGGCATCCTTCTAACAATGTGGCTGCTATTTCAGAAGAAGCAACTGCAACCGCTATGTTAGATCTCTCCCGAATAGTTGCTAAAACTAATGACATGAGGAATGTCTTGCCAGTTCCACCAGGGGCATCTAGGAAATATAAACCACCATTTTCATCATCGATTGCCTTCATTAAAGTATCATAAACTTCCTTTTGTTGGTAATTCAACAGGGGTACATTCGTTTGAAGCAATTTCTTGTTCTTCTTCAGTCCTTTCATTTGCAGTATTTCGTATTCTTCTTGCATCACGGCTTTGTCGGGAAAGATTCGATCGTCTTGGTCGCGGCATTATTAATTAAACTTCACTTCACCTAAAAACTTAAATTTTCAACCATACCGAGTTTTATAGTTCACTTCACTGTTTATACGAATGGGCAATTGGGCAATAATGTTAATTATTTATTTAATAGAAATAGTTTCATTATTGATTTCTTACAAATATCAAATTGTCATCCATACGTCATTACATAGCTGTCATTATACGTCAATTTTGTTATTCCAAGTCTGATTCTTTTTTGTTATACCACGTTTTATAGTGACTGACGTTACATGTCAAGTCACACGGGAATGATGTCGAACGGGATAAAAAGTATCCTATGTCCTTCTCCTGGCTCTAAACTACCTCCCTGCCAATTTTCAGCTAAATCGGTTCAGCCGTTCTTGAGTTATAAGTGAAGTAACTAACACGACTTTCTTTTATATATATAGATATCATAGTAAATTATTTAATTACTGGATAAGCTATATTATGAATGTACGAATTAAAAGTAAATAATATCTCTTCAGAAAGGGACACGGAAGAGATATATATATATATATATATATATATATATATATATATATATATATATATATATATATTATTTTTAGTTATAAATTTTGGGACGCAGAGCTAGTTTCAAAATGAATAGAGAAACCATTGTAGCATGAAATTTTTATACAAGATGAACTCAAGTTGTCGAGATAACAATTTCAATCAGTAAGATTAAATTGAAAAAAATATCTAATTTATTATATTGATCTCTAATATTCTTTTGTTCTCGAGCACAGTGTAGTATTACAAAGTACGATCTGTTTATCTGATTATTTTTTGACAGTCTTTTAACAGACAAGGGTTTTTTGAAAGTACAATACGTCTTTCATTACTGTCGATGAGTGATAATACCAAGTTTTAATAAGAGAAGGAAGGCATACAAGTTTTAAAACAACGCTTTAAAGCAATATTGTAAAAAGCAAAAAAAAAAAATTACAAGTTACTATTACTATTTAATAGAACTATTTAATAGAACTGCCAATGCGCTTTCATCAATAATAATTTGTTTACACTGTAATGTTAGCGTATAATACTAGATTTTTTTTACGTTTTAAATAAACTACCTTTTCCTTTTTTTTTGCGGAATTATTTTCTGTGAACATGATTCGAAACATTCGAAACTTAGGGAACCAAAAATAAAAATAAATCATCGCGAAAATTCCGAAAAGCTAGTTTTATTTAAAACTAGCGACCCTCTCTCGCTTCGCTTGGGTTCGTACCTACGTCCGTTTTAACAGTTAGTATGGAATACGAAGACCATACAATATATAGCCTAAAACCTTCCTCAATAAACAGGCTATTTAATGCCTGAGATTAGCGCGTTCAAACAAACAAACTCTGCTTCTTTATATTATTCTTTATATGAAATATATGTATTCGCGTAATTCTAAGAAAGTATTTACGTTTTTATGTAATAAATCTTAAATGTTAAGTTTTATCAAGCATTTATCCATATACTCATAGGCTATCACAGTCTTTAGGAGGCTGGGAAAGAGATCACCATCATAAGTGACATACTATTTGAATACGTACTCGTATAATAGCAACACTAATTTATTGTACTATATGTGACAAAAGCCTGTCCCAAATCGCAGGTAAGGTACGAAACATCGAATCGTAAAGCGTTAAATTAGAAAGAGGAGACCATAAAACGGGGAATCTGTTCCCGATCATAAAATACCCATTGCCTAAATAACTTCTCAGCATATAAATAGGCTTGGCATTAGTTTTTACGCGTCTGCTGCGATCCTTAATAAAGCCGCCAGCTTAGTAATGATCCTAATTGAATTACAAAAGTCGAATATTCTAAGTGATCTGTTTTGGATTAAGCTTGTAAGTTGTAGCGATGTGTGTTAGAGTTTCTTTTGTTATTGATCTGCAAAAGGATTTCAGTTAAGGGTTGTAAAAGTTACATAATAAAAAGTTTTTGAAGCTTTTTTACTTTTTGTTGGTTGGGAGCGACTCAAAAAATATATAATAAGGTGCCCATCATCTATACATATAATAAAACTGTAGAGGTTGAATGTCAGTACATAGAAAAAAATATGCTAAAAATCGATTCAGAGGGTTGTAAGAAGTGAAATAGAACAAATCCAGATTTTTCAATTTTTTTGTTTCTCTGTCTGTTTGTCTGTTTGTACGGACTAATCTCCGAAACTGTTGGACTGATTTAAATGAAATTTTGCATGGTGGTATCTTATATCTCGGTCAATATTTAAGAAACTTTTCATTCCGAAAAATTAAAGAGTTCCCTTGAGATAGTTAAAAAAACTATACTAACTTAAAAACAAAAACTACTAATTGGATTAATATAAATATAGTCCATTCATCAGAATAACAAATAGGCTACATTTTATCCCGAAAAAATGTACAGTTCCCGTGAGATAGATTTGTTTTTGTTCGTCTAAAGGCGAACCCGAGCGAAGCGAGAGTGAGCCGCTAGTAATTAATAAAATGAGAAGCCCTGATAAATCATTTCTACTTTTCAGTTGACATTTTTATAGTCTTTAAATCCTTTATTTATGGTTTTTTAGTATTATTCGTTAACTCTTTATCAAAGAAAATTATATAATAATCACCTGCAAAAGTTATAATAATAAATTTAGCTTCACTTATATATAACTAACAAAACGAATCTATGACGTCTGTTTCGACCATAGACGAAGAGAATGGACTGAGCAATACTCTCATGAAATTGACCACTCTCTAGAAAGAGAGAAAGCGAAGGTGCGGCCAATAACTGTCTTTTATTCCAATTTCAATTTAAAAATGGAACGTAAAAAAATATTTTAGTATAATTTATTAACAATTATATTATTATTATGGAATGTAAGATGGTTATAAATATCTATCTGGATTAATCGTAATTCAATTAATATAGAAGACTTCTGGCCGCACATTCGTTTTGTCTCTGTCGCGCCTTTCCGCCATTTTTAGCTGACGGCTGGCAAAGGAACACTCAGTCCACTTGTATGTCTATGATTTTGACTTACTTCTTTATATTATAGTTTTACAATTTTGTAAATCAGATGACAATATAATAATTTGTTATCATCGAACTGCATCTAATGATGGATTCATGAGGATTTTGATGAGGGCTTCCAAATGATTATTTATTAAAATAACATATACCTATGTAGAATATTAAAAAAATATTTTTACACACAAAAATATGAGGGAAGGTTAAAAATTTCATAATGTAGGTATAAAAGTGTGGAAGCCTTGCATCTAGGTTAGGTTAAAAGGTAGCCCTTAGCTATGCAGGTCGGAGAGAAAGACGTTCTTTTAAACAAAAAAATATAATCGTTTTTTAATTTTAGTGGACATCAAATACTATAGGAAATTAATCATTTGTCACTTTTAATAAAATAAATAATTAAAATTACTTTAAATGCAAATTTTACATCTTCAGGATTGTAACTTCATTCTAGGAATTCGTATTCGTATTTTATTTCTTGGTCTGTTTGTTTTTAAAAATAATGTTCGCTCAATGGTCGAAATTATTCCATGATCATCATATAGGTATATAAAAATAAACGAACTGTTTTCTTATTGATAACACTTAAGCTCGTCAATAGCTACTAAACAAAAAAAAAAAAATCGATTGACCAACAGAGGAGAAAAAGGTACTGAACTTTTTTGACTTTGCCTATTTATATATAGTTTATATTTAAAGTTTAGTATAGATTTCTCAAAGATGAAATATTTTACCGGATAACCAGCTATTATCATACCAAATTTCATCAAAATCTGTCCAATGGCTTTCTCGGGATGCGTTCCCAGACAGACAGACAAAAATCCAAAAGCTATAGATTCGGCCTCTGTATCGATAATAATGAATATTTCAATAAGATTTTCCAAAAAAAAATATTTAACGTACAGATTCGAATAAGTTCGAATTTTATTAAATGTATATACCCTGTTTTTTAATCTCAGAGACCAAATTGACATTTCGTGGGTTGTCAGTTTTTTGCAATTCTTAAATAGTGATGTACCACTATCGAAAATTAATGTTAATAAAATCAAGTATCGTTTATTTTATAATAAGTTATCATTAAATAATGTGTAGCTACTTATTTAAAACGTAAGAATACAACATTGATAATGTAAATTTAAATTCAATAATGTTAATTTTAATGATACTTAATGATTTAAAATTAATAAATATAATATTTAAATGAATAAATATAATATTTTAATAAATAAATATGATATTTAATGATTTAAAATTAATAATATTAATTTTAATTACACGCTTTTGAATATAAAACTTTGAAACGAATTGTCTAATAAAGATAAAAAGTTACGATTCAACAAACCGGAATCGTAAGTACAACACTGCACCAAAAAAGCTGGCCACATTATTTGTAAATTTGACATTTGCATGTGTCAATTTAGTCTCTGAGATTAAAAAACAGAGTATAGATAAGACTCAATAAAATTTCATAATTGGCGAAAATATCAGATAGCATAATATATCATAAAATACTTTTATCTAAAACATTCGTTATCATTATACATATATAAAAACATTTCTACTACAATCTATATTGAATCAGCTTATTTCAAGAAATGTCTGAAACAATAATTTTGATTCAGAATTAAGGTACATCACACGATGTCTACAAGAAATCTATACCAACAAGTCACTTATCGTAATTTATTAGACCGAGGCGCTATTTTTCGACTCAGTTTACGTGTCTGGGTGACATGCGAAACGCTTTTGTCACGTTAGAAGCTTTACTAAAAGCTTATACGTTCATAAATTTTAGGAAGGTGGAGATTATACGTACTACGTAGGTAGCATTATTTTATATATATGTATAAACTAGCGTTACGTTTTAACGTTTAGTATAGATTTCTCAGAGATAAGATATTTTCCCGCAGTAAAAAATATCCTACACGTTGACCTGGATAACCAGCTATCATCATATCAAATTTCATTAAAATCTGTTCAGTGGTTTTCTCGATGCGGTCACAGACAGACAGACAGACAGACCGACAAAAATTGTAAAAACTATAGATTCGGCCTCTGTATCGATAATAATGACTATTTCAATAAGATTTTCCAAAAAATATTTAATGTACAAATTCGATTCAGAATTTTATTATACGAGTATGTATAAAAGATAGTACAAGTTCTACTAGTGTGTAGCAGAAGTTTTGTGGTTAAATTTTCAACTCTCATGTGTTCATAGCAAAACTTTCAACTCTAAATAATAACTGATTCATTATACTCCAAATTATTAGAAACATTATGATTTAAGTAACTAGTTTAGCTGATACCGCTGAAAGTCATGGGTTCGATTTCATCACAAATATCTATACTTCTATAGGAAAGATATTTTGTTTGTTTGTTTGTTTGTTGGTCGCTTGGTTTGTTTGTTTGTACCAAATAAGCTCCGAAACTACTAGACCGCTTTAGATGAAATTTGGAAAACCTGAAACCAGGAAAGGACATAGGATAGTTTTTATCCCGAAAAACAGAACTTAAGGGGGTGAAAATGGGACGAAAGTTTGTATGGGGAATCAACCTAAGGACGAACCTGAGCGAAGCGAGGGTGAGTCGCTAGTTAAAGTACAAAATGAATTCGTAACGACCATTTCATAGAAGTTTATCTCAGTCTGAGCTTTATAATTATTAATAACTCAAGAAAACAAGGTTTTTTGCTGAAATTTTCTTAGTAGAAAGACTCAATAAATAAACTTACCCCGACCCGGGACTCAAACCCAGGACCCCAGTCTATATATGCAGCTACAGTACATGCTAGCCACTAGACCCCAGAGGCAGTTGGTTGTATTGTTTCATCTTATATACATACATATATAATATTATGTATAATGAAAACGATTTTTTATTTGTCACGTATCGGTATGAGACTGACCAATCGACGCAGGATCGTCTGTAGATCGCTTGATTTCAAGCTATTTATTCCTTGAATTTCATACACTCTTAAGCATTTTTTTATTTAGGTACTTTCATAAGTAAATTTTCCCGCCAATAAAAACAAAAGATGTTACAGTTTTTAGGGTTCCTTAGTTAACAAGGAACCCTTATAGTTTCGCCATAACATCCTTAATAATAATAATTCCTAAATTAACAATAATATTTACACTCGAATAACGCATTGGAGTGAGCGTGGCGGCGAGTCTGCGGGTGGGGGGATGGTAACTATGGAACCCTACATTGCACGTGACCCGACACGCGCTTGGTAATTTTATTTATTTATATAGTTATTTAACTTAAATATTTAATTCATACATTAAAATCTCCAGAATAAACATTTACGTACACCCAGCAAAGCGGACGGGTGACATACATATATTATACATATCACTACATAGTATAAAACAAAGTCGCTTCCCGCTGTCTGTCTGTCTCTATGTATGCTTAGATCTTTACAAGTACGCAACGGATTTTGATGCGGTTTTTTTAATAAATAAAGTGATTCAAGAGGAAGGTTTATATGTATAATACATACATATTGTAGTATAGAAAAGCCGAGAAATTCAAAAATCCAAAAAATTGTATTTCATATTAACCGTTAAAACGTGCCGGACGAAAAGGGACGAACCCGAGCAAAGCGAGGCCGAGTTGCTAGTTAAATAATACTTTTTACTTACGTTTCTACTCGATTGCTAGGTACTTACGACTATGTTCGTTAAAGACTATGTGTTAATATAGGATAAAAGCTAATTTTATTTAACGGATGTAGCCGTTACAACGTAATACGTAGTTTCGCATTTATAATATTGGTGAGATTATGGTTTATGGACCGGAAATTGATATAGGTTTCTTTGTATCCTGATAAATAGCGTTATTTCCGTGAAATATAATATAGTATATTGCAAAAACTTTGCCACGAATATGTATATGTAATAATTAAGCGTTATAGGAACAATAAGCCTATATATTATGATTTACTAATATTATAAATCTGAAATATCTGTCTGTTACCTTTTCAGGCTTGAACCGATGAACAGATTTCGATGTTTGGCAAGGACATAGATTGCATCCTGAGGATGGTGATATGCTACTTTTGACCCCGCGTTAGTTAGCACGCGAGCGAAGCCGCGGGAAAAATCTAATTATATCTATTATATTAGTGCTATTTTGGGAAGTACCTAAGTAAAAGAAAAATATTTAGAAATGAATTTTTGGTGCGTTTTTACTCCGTTCTGTTACAAATACAGTATACACTAATTGTTTGGAAGGACTTTAAATAAGAAAGAGGTGTATCTCTCGTGATCATATTTGTTGTAAAGCATTCGAAGCGTGGGGAATCAAAAATAATCATAAATTCGCGAAAAAATCCGAAAATATATTTTTTTTTAAGAAAAAGTGGTAGTCAATTTAGGTGTATGTTTTTCTTGGGTATGCTTGTTAGGCTATATCTACGTTAATTATATTTTGAATGAATATGTTAAGTCTTACGAACGATTCGACACTTAAGAGTGAAAAAAGTACGGGTGCTTTCGAGAGATTTTCAAGTCGAGGATTTTTTTTAATTAAAAAATAAAAAGTAATCATATATATATATATATATATATATATATATATATATATATATATATATATATATATATGGCAATAGTGTTGCTTAATATTTTAAATCTTTAAGTTTACTTTTAATAATAGCAACACTAATTAAATTTATTTAATAAAGTTTTAAAATTGTAGTAATTTTGATAATGGCAATAAATAATATTTAATTTAAATAAGTTACATTAAGCTTAAGTAAACTTAGCAATTATAATATTGTCAGAATAGTCAGGACTAGTCTTTATAATGAGTAAGTTTTCAGAGCTTTCTAGATAACTCGGTCACGTAGAGGACCACTAACTGAACAAGGGCCTCACGTAGCACATTGTCAGCTGTTAGCTTAGGACACGTTTTAGGGTTCGCAAATTCGACATTACCTTTGATTTGTGGTTAATATCTGGAATAGATACAGTTCAAATAAAAATTAACAAGTTGTGTAGCAATTAACATAGTTGTTATTTAGAAAACACGTTTGACTCAGTTTGTAGTGACCCTACTTATTGTGCCAGCGCGGGTTCGAATTCCGCTGGGGGCATTCATTTGTGTGATGAACACGAATGTTTGTTTTCCAGTCATGGGTATTTATATTTATAACATGTATGTATTTAAAAAGTTATATATTATGTGTAGTGTATCAACAATCTGGTATCCATAACGCGTCAAGTCTCGTAGCTTACCATGAAACTAAATGGTGCTGTGTGTTAATGTCTCAAAATAAAAAATAAAAAAAGATGTTGCTAATACTATAAATGTGAAAGGGTTGAAGTTTGTATTTTTTTTTAAAACAGAAACAAGGGTTGATGTGATTTTGTGAATACAGGTCGATTTTAGATTATAAGCCAGTGACCGTTAGGTACTTTTGTCATAAATTGTGGTTATGTTTTATGAGTAAATAGTATATAACGATATGTTACAGGTTGTGTATAAACGTAGAGCGTTACGTTAAAGTTTTTTGAAGCCAACATCTTGTTATATTTAAATAGCTACTTAATAGGAGTATACATTTTACATTCTAGTTTTTTATCAGAAATCTGTATGAAGACTTAGTATATTATACATTGCATGACTAAATATTTATAACCAAATTCTAATTAAAACAAGTTTAATTAATTTATTTTGTTATTATTTATGAAAAGCAGAACCTTATACTATACTATATTATTGTAGTGTTACATATATGCATAATGAATCTCTGATGATTAAGATACATACCTAATATATTAGCAAATATATAACGTTTCGTATTATATATATATATATATATATATATACATCTATATCTACTATATCATCTTTGCCTCTTTCTTTGCCCATATATATTATATATAAATAGGAAAAGACAAAACAATTCAGTTTTTTTTCTTCTTTGTTTGTCAAACGATTTTCTTTCTTTTTTTTTGCTTAGTGATTTTTGACAAGCTTTAGTGATATCAATAAAAGAAAAATTGAAACAATTCTTTTATATAGATATGTAAATTCTGTTCATATATTATGTGTCTTTTAACATTTTCAATAATGATTATGATCAGATTTAGACCATTACGGTCTTGCTTTTCGATCTTCCTGTCAAGTCTCAGTAACAGCTCGAAGTTGTAAAGTTAATATTTATTATCATTATTAGCGACTTGCATAAAAGTAATATAATTCTTTATAAAATTCTGAGTCGAATTTGAACATTAAATATTTTTTGAAAAATCTTATTGAAATAGTCATAATTATCGACACAGAGATGAATCTATAGTTTTTAAAAATTTTATCTATCTGTCTGTCTATCTGGGAACGCATCAGGGGAAAACCACTGGTCAGATTTTGATGAAATTTGGTATGATAACAGCTGGTTATCTGGGTCAACATATAGAATACCTTTAATGCGAGAAAATATTTGATCTCTCAGAAATCTATACTAAACATCAAAACATCACTAGGGACAAACCCGAGCGGAGCTAGGGTGAGTCACTAGTAGTATTATAAATAAGTCGAAAAATTCGAGGCGAAGCGAATGATCACTAATAGTACAATACATTGCTTTTTCTATTTAAAATTGATTTCTATATTTAAGTGTCCATGTTACTAGTAAAATATGTACATGTGATTTGAATAACAAATGACCTTGCCTATAGTAGCACATAAACACTATATAGTACACGCAATTAACAATACGCTTAAAATTACAATATCATATAAAGCTATTGTGCTTAATTAATTACATGTACTCACATATAACATATGGGTTCACTAACCTAGTAACCCTTTAGTGGTTAGCAATGGAGTTCGCTTTTGATTGGGTTTTGTATAAATAAATAAATCAAATGATACAAATAAAGAAAAATTGACTGCATATAAACTAATATGAGAACAAGTTGATAAATGAATATATATTATTATAATATTAATTGTCTTACGGTGAAGGAAAATATCGCGAGGAAACCTGTATGTTTGAGAGAACCTAGCAAGTTTTCGAAAGACATGTGAAGTCCGCCAAAACGCACTTGGCCAGCGTGGTGGACTATGGCCTGATCCCCCTCGTATTGAAGGGATATCTGTGCTTAGCAGTGGGACGTTAAAAAGAACTGAATACATTGAATACAATATTATACAGTCGGAGGGCTACATTTTTTCTAATTCCTGCAAGGATTGCTATTCTTACGAGTATGTCTCTAACTGCATAATACTATTTTCCTTTGTCAACTTGTTTTCATCTTTTTAGTTGGTTTTTTACGCAGTCGGATTTTTATTTATATAATTTAATTTTCATTTACAGCACCGTAAAAATATAATAATTACAATATATAAAAAATACAAAATATGAATATCATATTCAATATCAATCATATATCAATCCAAAAACCAAAAACTATTTTTGTTCTAAAGGGTTAAGTTTTGAAAGAAAATATTATCTATACAGATAAATAAAATTGAAGTGTCTGTTTGTAATGTCAAAATAACAGCTTTATACTAAATGTATATGGAATTATACACGGTCCTACTTATGAGAAAAACACAATTTTTAAAATTTTTGACTGTTTGTTCCGGCTAATCTTCGAAACAGCTGGACCGATCTTGACGGAACTTTCACTGGCAGATAGCTGATGTTATAAGGAGTAACTAAGGCTACTTTTATTTTAGAAAAAGAATCTGGGTTCCGCGAAAAAAAAAATTGAGAACAAAATCCGCGTACGGCGTACGCACCCGAGCAAAGCGAGGGTAAATCGCTATATAATTTAAATGAATATCTTACGAGTAGCAAACTACTATTATATATTATAAACATAGCTAGCCGTGAAAACGTACCTAGGGACGAACGCGAGCGAAGCGAGCGTGAGTCGCTAGTCTATATATACATAAAATGCTTTGTCCTGACTGACTGATCGATCAACGCACAGCCTAAACCGCTGGTCGTAGAAACGTGAAATTTAGAGGACATATTCCTTATACAATGTAGGCATCCGCTAAGAACGGATTTTTCGAAATTCACCCCCTAAGGGGGTAAAATAGGGGATTAAAGATTGTATGAAACTTTGTCATTCTTAAAGTGAAATGCACGGAAAGTGGTATTTAGCTTTAATATAAAAAATAAGAAATATGTGTATTAGAATTTTTCGAAATTCATCCCTTAAAAGGGGAAAAGGGGGTGAAAAAGTTTATATGGGCAAACAATTATTTATGATCAGAATTACTTGAAACTTGATATTAATGCTCTTCAATACAATTAAATAAATATGTATTTTAACATTTTTTTAAATTCATCCTATAAGGCTGTCAAATAGGGGATGAAAGTTTGTATGAAACTCTGTAATTGATGCACGTAAAATGGTAATTACCTTTAAAATGAAAACTAAAACAATACAGATATCATTTTTTTTTTAAATTTATCCCTTAAAAGGGTAAAAGGAGGTTGTGTTGTTTATATGAGGAAAAATTTGTTTATGATCAGAATTACTTGAAACTTGATATTAATGCTCTTCAATACAATTAAATAAACATGTATTGTAGATTTTTTTTAATTCAGCCCCTAAGTGGGTAAAACTGGGCGGTGAAGTTTGAGTTGTTGAACATGGCTCAAGTTCTCTGTAAGTGCACACTAACTGTGTGAGATATAAAGCAGAGAACGGAAATTATTCCGAATCCAAAGAAAAATTATGTATAACTTTTGGGCTGGCCACAGCAGTGACAACTATAACAGACCTAGAGCGCGAGAGAGAGAACCTATATTTATAGTTGGTGTTTTTAGTGTAGACTAACTTAAGTGAATCTAGAGTTTTACTCTAGACATAATATTAAAAATTCGATATGACAACATATAAATTCAATGGAAATTAAAACTGAACAAATTTTTCAGTCCACGCGAGCGTAGCCGCGGGCAAAAAGCTACAACAAAATAAGAATGACACTTTATATACGTAACTTAAAAAAGAAGGAGAAGGAGGGAGACTGTAAGCTTCAGGTGTACATAGCATTGGGTCTTTAAAAATAACGTGGATGTTAGCCTGTTAGTATGTTAGTTAAAAAAAACCATATTAACCATGTTACATGATTCTAAGTCGTAAACATTGTATACGATTGTATCATTGTACTCTCTTCCTCTAACTTTGGAAAGATGGAGTAGAAAAATGTACAAAAAATACAGGTAGTGCAGCTTGCTAAATACATAAAGCGTAAATTTAATTACAGAATATACGCTTAACATCTTTTAAGATCCTGGATATTTTGAGTTACGATCGCTAAAATTAAATTTGTTTCCATATATGTATACTTTAACAAATAATAAAACTTACACAAACTTATTTTTGCAAGTAATAAAGTATGTATTGCGAAAAAGTTTATTTTTTCGTAGGTTCGATCGCGGGCGAAGCCGCGGGTTCTGCTAGTATTACATAAATTGGGTGAATATCATTATAGCAGAATATACGATTAATATCAATTTTCAAGTAAGCTTCACGAGGAAGACATTATTTTTCATAAAAACTTTGCCACCCTTTTCCATCCTCTTAGAGATTAAATAAAATTCTAACAGTATAGCATAATGTCATCTATGTTTTATTATACTTTCGAAACAACGCAAAGCTAGCAATATTTAATTTTACCATCTATTGTCAGAGGTTTTAACTGCTATTTTGTGTTTAATCAAGAACTTTTCTCCCTATATTATTAATAATTGAATGCGAACGTAAAATTTCATATCTGTGTCAGCCGTTGAGTTTGCTGAACATATCGTAACATGCACACAAAAAAAAACTGAATTGATTGACAAAACGTAAAAAAAAATATATATTTTAGTCCCGCTGAGTTTTTTTCGGGACTAAGGTTTTATTTTTCCGAACTGATAGCAAATTCAAGACGTTCAGTAAAAAAATGTAATAATTTAAGTAACTCTTAAATTATTAATTTTTTTTGAAGTTGGTAAGAAAAAATCAGCAATTGAAATCGCTGTAGAAAAATATTCATAAAACGAGGGTATAATTATGTGATTGTTTTTTGTAACTTGTATTTAGACGTAATTGAGATAATGCCGATAACGCAGCACAAAGTAGATTGTATATAATTTACCATATGCTACAACGTCACTTTGAAGTTTTATATTTATAAGCGGGTATCAGATGGTGCAATAATGAAGGATGTTTTCGTCAAAGATAATGGCTTTGATATCCAATTAGAAAAATATTTTGTAAAAATCTAATGATATAAATTTTGCGCTGTATTATTTACCATATTTGTTTTTTTTTTAATTAAAAGGAGAATCTCCTCTCATCTCCTTTTAGGTATATGTTTTTTTTGTATGTGACACGATTTTTATCATTTATTTTTCATAAATAGGAAATACATTAATATTACACGTATGTATATATAATTAAAAAAAAAAAAACAGATTTCACTCTTTTTAATTCTTTTTCTAAGTTTTAGAGTATTCAATCGTAAGTTTTTCAAAATCAAATCAAGACTCCACCCATAATATGAACTGATACATTCACAATTAAAAAGATTAAAAATGTAGCTAACATTTATGTTTGAATTTCATCATGTACCCTATACTTCAAAAATTTCTTATACATATTATATTCTATACACTACGGACGTTTGTCTAGAGGAAAAAAATCTATCCCATGGGAACCGTACATTTTTCCGGGATAAAAAGTAACTTATTTGTTATTCTGATGTATTAACTATATTATTGTAAAGTTTCATTAAAATCCAATCAGCAGTTTTTGTGTACGAAGCTGTATAAGTTACTATAGTTTTTTAACTATACCACGGGAACTCTTTAATTTTCCGGGATAAAAAGATTAAAATATCTAAGATGTTGACCGGGGATATAACCATCATACAAAATTTTTATTTAAATCGGTCCAACAGTTTCGGAGATTAGCCCGTACAAACAGACAAACAGACAGAGAAACCAAAAAATTTGAAAAAAAAAAACTGGATTTGTTCTATTTCTCTTCTTACATCCCCTTGACTCGGTTTTCAGCAATTTTTGTCTATGTACAGACATTCGACCTCTACAGTTTTATTATATGTATAGATTATGGTAAATAACTTCTATTATCACTACTTATACAAAACAATTTATAAACAAACTATTACAAAAAACTACGTAACATCTGCAACAGAATGTGTAGGGACGCTAAACGTCGCTTTATTCACTCCTCAATTCAGAATCTTTGCCAAGCGCAAGTCTGGAGATTCTTATGGTTACTAGGGGTAGGCAAAACCACGGAAACCTGTCAAGGTCCTGTGGATATCCAGGCTATGAATTATCATTTTACTAGTCCACCTATAACTTTAGATTCTCAAACCAAAACCGCAACTCTTTCGCTTTTATCTAATTATACCCCACCAGACCTCCCTCAATTCTCTTTTAATACAGTCTCGGATAATGATGTTAAGAAGTATGTCCGCTCAATATCCACTAAGGCCATAGGCAGTGATAACCTTAGCCTTGACATGATTCTTCCTGTGCTGGAAGACATTGCACCTGTGATCACTCACATCATTAACTTTTCACTTTCGTGTAATGTTTTTCCGGCATTATGGAAGCAAGCTCTTGTCTTACCATTACCTAAAACCTCAAATCCTACTAGTTTATCACAATATCGTCCAATATCCATTCTTCCCACACTATCCAAAGTCCTTGAATCCATTGTTCATAATCAACTCTATGCATATCTGACCTCCCACAAACTCCTTTGCCCTTTTCAATCTGGTTTTCGTCCATCCCATAGCACTGTTGGAGCACTTCTAAATGTAACGGAAGATGTTCGGTGTGCTATGGACAATACCAAGCTAACTGCGATCGTTCTGCTGGATTTCAGCAATGCCTTTAATTCTGTAGATTTTGACATACTTCTTGGCACACTTCGCGCGGTCAACATTTCTCCTCCCGTTATAGACTGGTTTCGCTCTTACCTCTTCGGGCGCCAGCAGTGCGTGAAATGCAATGATAATTCATCAGATTGGCTTGAACTTACAGCTGGCGTCCCTCAAGGCGGCGTACTATCACCATTACTATTTTCTATCTTTATTAATAATATATCACGTGTAATTTTTTCTCCCTTCCATCTGTATGCAGACGACTTACAGCTATATCGACACTTTAAGCTGACTGAGTTACATGAGTCTATTCAGGCGCTAAATAGCGATCTTGCTGCTATTCAGCTATGGGCGGAGTCCTTCGGCCTTCTTGTTAATCCAGTCAAATCGCAGGCCATTATCATTGGAAGCCGCCGGCTGAGAAGCAGAGTTGAGTGGAATTTAATACCCAAAATTATTTACTCAGGGGTTTCAATTCCTTACTGTGAAAAGGTAAGGAACCTCGGTCTGATCATGGACTGCAATATGTCCTGGACAGCTCATGTTAACGAAGTCAGCAAACGAATTCATTACACTTTCCACGCTCTCAAACGTCTCCAAAGTTTTCTCCCTTTCAAAACCAAAATTATGCTTGCGCAATCCCTTCTTTTACCTATCCTCGACTATGCTGATGTTTGTTACTTGGATGTGACTGAGGAGCTTCTTAATAAACTGGAGCGCCTCCAAAATTTAGCCATACGCTTCATCTACAACTTGCGAAAGCATGATCACATCTCTGCGTTTCGCGCTCAATTTAAGTGGCTCCCAATTCGCCTTCGCCGTGATATGCACATCCTGTCCACCCTCTTTAATATCCTCCACGATCCTAATGCCCCTCCTTATCTTTGTTCCCGAATTACCTTACTTCCCACTTCCACACGCACTAAACGTTCTTGCGTCACATCAATGCTCGACGTGCCAAAGTGTAATACCGGCTTTGGACTTAATTCGTTTTCGGTACGTGCTCCTCTACTATGGAACAAACTCCCTAAACTTATTCAAGAAAGTCCCTCCATTGCATCTTTTAAATATCGTCTAAAAGAACATTTTCTATCTGAAGTTACTTAGTAGTCATCAACATTATATATTAATAAGTATTTATATGTATTGTATGTATGTATATTGTATGGTGTAAAATATATTATGTATTATAAGTATTATTCTTATCTATGTATTTTATATACTTGTATGTTTGTATTATTTATTATACTAAGATTACATATAATACGCTATTTTTATATATCGTCGGCGTAGGTGGAGAACTAAATAACTCAAAATTTCTAGTTTGGAGAAAATCGCGATTCACTGATTTTTTTGCCAATTTTTTGGCGTAATTAATAAATGAGAGAAAATTTTACTGTCGGCAATTTTATATACTTTAGGTATCTTTGCTTTTTATTTTATGCTTAAACAAACTAAACTCTATCTTAAAGTATAAAAAAATAAAAAATAAAAAACCAAGTCATCTAATTTTGCCACAACTAATTATTGCAATTAACTATTTATTTAGGCTAGTTGTTTAGTTTTCCTACGCGTTAGACGCATACAGTAGAATAAATTAAGATCAAATAAGTGCAGTTATTGAATTTGTCAACTTCAAGATATCATTTATCAATTGTAGAATTTAAAATGTATGAATTAAACAACTCAAGTTATTTAGTTTTCCGTGAACTCTGTTTATTTTATTATAACATTTTGAGTTGAAGAAAAATTAAACAACTTATTTTATTTAAGTCATCAGACATCCAACTGGTCATAAAGCATAGTTTTCGATTTATTTGTTGAGTTGATTATTTTTCCTTCTACTGTTTAGTGCTACTTTTAACATATTTATTTTACCATTTGGAATACAAAAATGGCTATATTTCTGAAACGGGATAAGATACGAATATGCTTGTTAGAGTAAAATATGGGGCATTTTTTGGATGTTACGAAAATGATTAAATGTCAATTTGGCCAAAACCGCAGTTGTTTAGTTTTCCATCTACGCCGACGATATACTGTGTTTTTTTTTTTAATTTATTTCCATATCACCTTGCACTTTTCTGCACCGCTAAATGACAATCTTTCTCACCTCCTAGGTTGACTGGAAGAGATCTCTTTTAGAGATAAGTCCACCTTTGCCATTAATATTTTCTAAATACTTTAAATTTTTATTTTTTAATGTGCAATAAAGAATATATTATATTGTTCTAGTATAATATTAAAATTGTTTGAATTTTTTTAGTATTATATTGTTTGGAACCCACTTAGATATATGCTACGAATAAAAAAGCGTTCAATAGCCTCTAGCTTCATTTCGAACGTGACAGAGCGCCGGTTACCTAATCTATATAGGGCTCTTTGATCTTTTCTGCTACGCGGCTCCTTCCATTTCATTGGATATACTAGAGACGGCTTTTGAAGAATATAAAATGTGAAGTGATCGTCTCGCAAAGCACTATTGTGTCGGACTTATATATAGTACGCAGAAGTAGCGTATTCGGATTTCATAAAATCTATTATAATAAAATTCCGAGTCGAATCTGTACATTAAATAATATTTGTAAAATCTTATTGAAATAGTCATTATTATCGATATAGAGGCGGAATCTATAGTTTTTAGAATTTATGTTTTTCCGTCTGTCTGGGAACGCATCACGAGAAAACGACTGGACAGATTTTGGTGAAATTTGGTATGATGAGAGCGGATTATTCGGGTCAACATATAAGATATTTTTTACTGAGAGAGAATATCTCATCTCTGAGAAATCGCATCTAATAAAACGTATCCAGGGACGAACCAGGGCGGAGCGAGGGTAAATCGCTAGTAAAATATAAAAATGGACATGTAGCGTTTCTTACAAGAAATACGAAAACATCGAAATCTCGGTTACTCTCTGTTTTAATATAATTATATTAGGTATAATTATAGCTGCAAAGTGTTGGAAACGTGTTCATACTTACTTTTAACTAAAAGGTTCACCAACTTCAAAATAACTTTTAAAGTAAGCTTTCACCCTTAAGGATACAATTTTCTCTTAAAATATACCGGCGCCACCATTTCTACAATCGATTTAATCTAAAAATAGTTGATATTTATTATCAATATTTAAACATTTTTCGTACAAAATGTTTCGAAAACTATATACAAAAAAATATGTAAGTCCGTGACTGATAAATATCATCAAACTAAATCTGATCTCTGAAATGTAAGATTTAAAAGGAATGTTTCTATAAAAGAACCTACTTACTAGGGCCTCATTTATCACACATTTTCTGTAGTTCCTCCCCTACGAGTGAGGACGGTGAAGTTTGTATTAAAACATATTTTTTTCTTTTAGTAAATATATTCCCAAGTCCGGCGTTAATCACTAATTTTAATATAACTTATTACTTCCTTAGGCACCAACAGATTAACAGATTTAAGGCAAAATATTAATACCTTAAATCCTATAATAAACACAAATTCTACCTATTATCGACATACTAGAGCAATAAATATTTCTCGCAAGCAAACCCGCAGCCAAAAACTATTCGTTTATTAGTTTTACATTTATATTTGATGGGCAAGACATATTTAAGTATTTATCCATATCATTATAATATATTCATGAGGATGATAGGCTTCCAATTGAAAATACTCGGTTAGACAGTTCACGATTCTATTCTACATGGCTATTGTAGTGGCAACCATCAATCAAACGTAATGCGAAACGCCCACAAAGCGTTACGTGGAATAATAATCGTCTAACTCATGACTCTGTTATCCAACTGTACTAAACCTTTCTATTTTTGTATGTAAAATTCTGTCACCTATTAGGCCTTAACGACCCATTGGCTTGTTTCTGATTAGCATTGCTAGAGGTAATATTTAAGGTCGCAGGTTCAATAGAAACATGGAAAGGGTAGGTACGTTTTAGTTATTCATTTATTTATTATACTACTAGCGGCTCACCCTCGAATCGCTCGGGTTCGTTCCTAGGTCCATCATTTTTTTGAGCGAAATCCTTATTCTTTTTCTAAAATAAAAGTAGCCTAAGTTACTCCTTATAATAGCAGCTATCTGCCAGTGAAAGTCCCGTTAAAATTAATCCAGCCGTTTCGGCGATTAGCCGGAACAAACAGACAGACAGACAGATAGACAGACAGACAAAAATCTTAAAAATTGTGTTTTTCTTATAAGTACCGTATATAATTCCATATGCATTTAGTATATAGCTGTTATTTTGACATTACAAACAGACACTTCAATTTTATTTATCTGTATAGATTATAAGATATCCACATATCTAGTTTTTCAGATTAATATTTTTAATACATTTTAATATATTCTGAAAATTTTCCTTAAAATACTGATGCTTAAAGCAGTATCGATTCGTCATTCAGTTCGGCTAATGGATAGATTAAAATATATCTATCCATCAATCTATCCAAGATTAAAATATATAAAACAAATAATTATCACGTATTGGATACTTTCGTGCCGATAAGTATGTCAACTAATATAGGACAGTCTTTTTTAAATTACAGACAGACATTTATATTTTATTTATAAATAACTAGCCTTGTTTTGCTCGGGTGCCTTTTTTATTTATGACAATTATATACAGGTAGCGCCACCTTTTGGCTAATTTTCTTATTAACAGTAGCCTATTCGACCAGACGTTTTAGCGTAAAGGAGGAGGAGAACAAACATACGCGCATAGTTTATCTATGGTTGTGGTATGGTATGACTGCGTCATATTATTTATATTAATATGACGTATATTCGTTTTTGCGAGGCTGTGGTAGTCTAATGGTAATGTACTTGCTTGGGAAACCGAGTGAATCGGGTTCAAATCCCGGGTCTCGTACCTCCGATTTTTTTCATGTGCGAATCATTTTCAACATGGATATCTCTTGTCTTATGATGAAGGAAAACGTGAGAAACCCTGTTTGTTTAAGAGAACCTATGTGTGTGTGACATGTGAAGGACTATGGCCTGATTGCCCTCATATTGAAGGGCGGTCCGTGCTCAGCAGTGGGACGTTAAAAAAGGCTGAAAACACACATACATATATTCGTTTTTAACAATGGAAACGCGAGTAATTATTACGGCAAAAAACCTATTCAAGAGATATTCAGTTATTATACTCAGCTTAAAATAAAGTCTAAAAAATAACCGAATTCGTATAACAGTTATTAAAAATGAAATATAACAATCCAAAACTTTTAATGATCCATTATTTCAGCCTTAATATTTTCTGGTAGCTTTTTTAGATTTTTTAGCCAATTATATAATTTTAATGTACAGATGAAATTCTCAGAATTTAATAATTTTTGCTTTTGATAAGGGCTTACTTTTATATTATGTATAATTTTTATACTATTTAATATAGGAAAAAGTAATATTGTACACGTTTCACTCAACGTATTATATGTTAGAAAAAGCTTTGTGTAACGGCGGGATGGACTAGAGAAATAATTTTCACCTGAATATTACTTAAATAATCGTATGTAGGTACATATGTATGTACTCAGCTCTTTTAAACGTCCCACTGCTGGGCACTGGTCTCTATTCAATACGAGGGGGATCAGGCCATAGTCCACCACGCTTGGCCAAGTGCAGCTTGGCGGACTTCACATGTCTTTCGAATACTTGCTATGTTCTTTCAGATATACAGGTTTCCTCAGGAGGTTTTCCTTTACCGTTAGACAAGTGGTAATTATATTGAAAATGATTCGCATATGAAAATATCAGAGGTGCGAGACCCGGGATTTGAATCCGTATCACTCGGTTTTCCAAGCAAGCGCGTTCTCACTGGGCTACCACTATCTAATTTTATATATTTAACAATAAATTGAAGTTTTGGTTCTCATTGACGGTAATATAACTTGTAAGCTCTTTGAGGATCACCTCTTATAGAATTTGTTTATATATTTATCACAGATATCACGATATAAAAAAAGCCAAATGATATTCGAATTAGATTCATAGACTTAAATTTTATCTAACACCCGGAATCCATAAAAGTTGCATAACACAAATTAACGCCTAGCATTCGCCATTTTGATTTTTAATGATATCTATATACCATTAAAATCAAAACGTTACTTACTAACAGCAATATGATACTCACGATATTAAGACGAATCTAATGACGTATGAATAATTAAAATCGATTAAGTCCTCTAATAAAATTAAAATCGATTAAGCCGTTTATTAATTACAAGGGTATGTATGATCTGATGTTATGGTCGGACATACATACATACAAATCAAACACATAACCTTCCTTTAGACTTCGTCGCAGTCGGGTAAAAAAAGAAAAAAAAAGAGAAAAAATACATTCATACTTCCTCACAAATTTTCACTTTTATAATATTAGTAGAATGTCACTTCACGTAATACGGTTTATATATAAAGGTAAATAACATAATAATTGTTAACCTAACGCAAACATGAATATCTTAACTGCCTTAATTTTGGAGCAGCTGATGTTTTTGCTCGGAGACATCCATTAGCACTATGAAAATTTCATCCCTCAATCTTATTAATATTAGCAATTCAAATTTTGTCGACATTTTTTTGTTTCTTTTGAATTTAAAATTATTTCATTCGCTTGGTTCTGATTATGAAATACGAAAAGAAAAATGGACGATATCGTTTTTTTATGAACAATCACTTATAATTTATTGAATAATGTTTATTTAAAATGTTACGTGATAAATTACGTAATAACCCATTTTGAGTAATTTTGTTATTAATTGAATAGTAATGTTAGTATATAAAGTTCTATTATTTTTAATTTAACCTCACGTTTGGCTGAGTTTGTAGTCTACTTGCTGTGCCAGCGGTCGTGGGTTCGAGTCCTGCGGGCTCATTTGTGTGACGTTTGTACTCTAGTCGTTACAGGTGTTTATATTTATAATAGTATTTAATGTTATATATTATGTGTAGTGTATAAATTAACTTGTATCCATAACACAAGCCTCGTAGCTTACCAAGGAACTATCTGGTACTGTGTGTTAATGTCCCAACATATTTATTATTATTATTAATTTAGTATTTATTATTGGAACCTTAAAAACCGAATTTTTAGTTCGCCCGACATCTGCACACTAGAGAGTGCCAAACATATCACATCGCCTTGGCCGTTCTTCAAATGAAGTATGAATATTGCCATCCCGTTTCTGAGAAACTGCCCCCCTGTCGCACTTTGTATATAAATCCACTATGTTCTTAATTATATTGCGTAGATTCAGCCAATTTTCCCCCTAAGAGTCATCCACAACAGACTTGGACCGCAATACTAATAAACAAAGCTGGTACAAGCACCTCATTTATTTATCGTTCCCGGCTCACCGTTGAAATTTAGTCTGACTAAAGATTTTGGGAATGCTAGTAACTGTCGTGATCAAGTTCATTCCTTCATTGATTATATAGATTATTTTCATCACTACATAGTATAAAACAAAGTCGCTTCCCACTGTCTGTTCCTATATATGCTTAGATCTTTAAAACTACACAACAGATTTTCATGCAGTTTTTGAAATAGATAGAATGATTCAAGAGAAAGGTTTAAATGTATAATACGTGCATAATATAGTAGAAAAATACTGATAATTTTAGAGTTTTCTAATGTGATGTCGTAAATAAACACATTTTTTTGCGCTTACATTGCAAACGTTGGCTTAACCCTGCGAGATTGATCAAAATAATGTACTACAGTATTGTACACCTCAAAAAGGTCTATAAAAAGTCTGCGATGGCATATGTCTATCTCTTAAGGATAACATACTATATCCATTTTACTATGTCCCTAGTTATTTTATAATCATAAATTAAGAAAATACATTTTATTCTGTTCCATGCTTTTGGATGGAAAGAAAACCTTTAACAGCATAATTTTACTTAGCCCTACATTGCTGCTACATTTGTTGGGATCATAATCATTTATTTTGTAATTGAGCAAAGTAGAATCACATTGAAAAAAAAAAAAGATTTTTATTTAATTTGCACTTTATAATAATGTAATACGAAACTACAGGTTATTGGTAAATCTATTGTAAATATTTACCCGAAATGAATTTGAACGTGCAATATCCGACGTAGAGATGAAGTACTCTATCACACTTACCTCTATAATTCACAAAAATGAAGCAATATTTACCTTTCTATAACGTTCGATGCATCCATGTATATATATGTAAAATTTTAAAAAAGCTTCAAGAAACAAATAGCTTTGAAGCATTTTAAAGTTTTTAAAAATTGTCCAAACTGTTGTAAAAGATATGTTGAAGTCCGATCGAAACCGATTTCCAGTGGACACTTCTTGTTCATTGTTCGAGCTATTATCGCACGGATACTACGATAAAAGCTTCCGCTAATAGAACAGGAGTGGCATGGAGACGATTTGTTTTATTTTTAACCGACCTTTAATAAGTGTGGGGTATAATTTTAATTTACTTCGTGTTTTTTTAATGTAATTTTTCACTTACATGTATGTTTTGTTAATAATGTTAAAAATATAAAAGATTTTTAAGCTGTATATTTGATACTCTTTCACGTAAAACTACTAAACAGACTTTGATGAAACTTATAACTTTATAGCAACGAATTGGCTATAATTGCAATAAACTACAATTAATAGACATGGGGAGTAGAGATGCTTGCTAAGTAGAAGCGGGTCGGTACTTTTTATTTCAATAAATTATAAAGCTGAAGAGTTTGTTTGTACGCGCTAATCTCTGGAACTAGCTGTCTGATTTGAAAACTTCTTTTTGCGTTTTATAGCTTAATTTTTTAAGACAATTGTAGGCTACAAATAAAATACGCAGTTGGAACTGAAAGCAAAACCTAGCTGATGTACATGTTTCCTCTAAAAAAAAATTCAAATTATATATATAAATAATATATTCACTATACAAATTTGCTACTGTTTGAGCGTGTTACTGTAATGATATATTATAAGTAATAACACAGTGCCTTAATAACTTGACTGTAACATAATACTCTAATAAATATGTATGAGAATGTTCATAACAATATTATCAATCATTAAGAACAAACAAGTATATTTATTTTGTTTACTGATAAAATTATTACATTTTAACGTTAGAAAAAGTATTTTAATTTTTAAATATTAGCCTTAGAACAGTCTTTGTTCTTCTATGTTAAAGTATCAATAACTTTATTATAATGAATTATGGATACTCTATGTCTTTTTCTTGACCACAATAATGAATCAATATTGGTTTTACTACCAAGCATGCTTAAATATTGAGCAGATTGGTTCCGTCATAAAATAGGTACAATTTTTTTTTTTACATAATTAGTCTGACTATTACTTTGTGAATATTTGTATGTATGTATGTTGTTGACGATACGTCGACGACACGTTTGGTTCAGTTTGTTGTGACCCTAGTTGCTGTGCCAGAGGTTGCGGGTTTGTGTCACGCTGGGGGCATTCATTTGTGTGATGAGCACGAATATTTGTACTCCAGTCATGGGTGTTTATATTTATAATATTTATGTATTTAAAGTGATATATGTGTAGTGTATCAAATACCTAGTATCTGTAACACACACCTCGTGGCTTACCATGGAACTAGATGGTACTGTGTGTTAATGTCCCGACCTATTTATTTATATATGTTTGTTATTTCTTCACACTGAAACGGATAAAGGGGTTTGAATGAAATTTAGTACATAGAATATAATATAATCTGAAGAAAAACATAGTTTATTGTCCGGCACTCATTACGTACCAGAGCGAAGCGATAATATCGCTTAGCTTAGTAGCTTATTATATTATGAATAGAGTGCTTGTTTGCTAGCTTGTACTCTTGTGCAAGGACAGCGAAGCGTATCGTTAGAGAGAGATCTTGGCTATTTACCCCTGCATGGAGTAGTTCTCACGTGACATCTACGAGTATATTACACTAATAACTTATTCTTGCTTTGGCAGGCAGCGCCACCTTTTGGCAAATTTTGTCACTAGTTGTCATCTATGTATTACTTTAACTCATATTCCCTCTATGTACCTACTAAATTACATTTAAATCCATCCAAGTTACATATATGTAAACTATATGATCTCCTCCTGACCGATTTCGGCCACGGCGACCAATCTCATTGAAACTAGCCAACTGCGCAGGAGATATCATAGTGCAGCGCGTGTACGCGCAGACCACAGATATAGATGTAAATAGATAACGCAAGTATCACGATTTGTATTGAAACCAAGCGTGCCGACTTTTTAACACCTACTGTGACGTCACAGTCGAAATTTAGTGACGGAAAATCCAAACTGATTTAAAGACATCGATGCCGCCGATTCCCCTCCGCCCCGCTACGATTCAGCTGGAGCCGCCGCCGTGATCGTTTCGCTCATACACAATACACATATATTTAACTTTTTTCCTTCAATGAAACTAATATTTTCAAAATGTATAGAACAAATAGTACTGTGTTTAGTCGGGAACCAGTCTTTCCGTCCCGTGGCCGCAATCCATTTTTCTTTTATGATTGGATCATGTGGGAAACTAAAAAAACAATTTTTAAACACAATAGAAATTTATAAACACATTAAATATATAAACATACTCGTATATGTTGAAAGGATAAACAAAAACACATTGAATACATGAACCCTAAAAATATTACCCTCCTTTTTTTAAAGCTGTCGTTTAAAATTAGGTGATGCATGAGCTTGTTTTATCTACTAAATTGTTTTTTTTTTTTTTTTTTTATAATATGTCCGTCCGATATCGATTATTGATATATGTTGTAGAACGAACGACACTAGTCGCTAGATTTGACAGAAGAATGACAAATTGCCTGTATCACGAAGTCGAAGCGATACGCGACAGTATCGCGTGTTCCGATATTCATCGTCTCCTAACACACAACGTCAGATCAAACGTCCAAAGCAAACGCGGCAATGTAATGTGAATACCGTTTACTTAACGTTAATTTATAGTTATATATATTCTGGGACTCGCACACAGCTTGGAATACTTAAAAAACAGTTTTAATATGAATTTACGCATAATATAATTTTAAAATAACTTACCTGTGATAGGAAATATGTTCCTGCCTTTGGGTGCTCGAAATTTTTGGGCTATTGCAGTTAATTATCACGCAACGAGGCATTTTTTTAGTTTTTGCGGCCGTCTGGCTGTAACAATGGACGCGCACGGACTGAAGTTGGCGGCGACCAACCTGGACGATTGGTCGGGGTTCGGACACGCGAAGTACATGCATTTGCGTTATCTATATACATCTATATCTGTGGCGCAGACACAAGTGCACTCTCTATTCCTGTCACTTTCATACTCCGGTAGGACGACTACTCGACACGACCGGTGAGAGTTAAGGCGTAGGACCGACGGCTTTACGTGCTCTCCGAGGCACGGGGGTGAAACACCGCCAACTTCCCAACTCCGGGCTGCTACTGATGCTTACTAGACAGAAAGACTCAATACCTAAACTTGGCCCGAACTCGGGACTCGAACCCAGGACCTCCGGGTGTGCAGCCTTACATGCTAGCCACTACACCACCGAGACAGGTAAACTGAATAATGTATATATAAAGTATTTATAAAACTAAAAATAATTGTTCACTCAAATATGGCGACGCGTGATTTCGTGTATTATGGGAATAAATCCGCATCAAACATTCATAGAGGCAGTTACCAGACAACATTTATTATTTAATATGTTGTACGTAAAGTTTACATTTATACAAATATAATATAATACATAAAAAAAATTAAACAAAAACAGGATTATAATATATTATACTAGCGACTAACCCTCGCTTCGCTCGGGTTCGTCCCTAAGTACGGTTTAACGGTTAGTATGAAATACAAATCTTTGAATTTTTCGGCTTTTATGTACTATTATATGCATGCTATATACATATAAACCTTCCCCTTGAATCATTCTATCTATTAAAGAAAATCGCATCAAAATCCGTTGCGTAGTTTTAAAGATCTAAGCATACATAGGGACAGACAGACAGCGGGAAGCTACTTTGTTTTATACTATGTAGTGATGGTTGTAATCGTGAATTTGTGAAGTAAAATTCAAAGAACTAAAGGTGATCTCGGAATTTTCCATTTCGTAATTGAAATAGAGGGTATAGTAGCGATTAAAACAAAATTATTATAATTAGATTAAAACAAAGTGTGATTATTGATGGATGGTACTCGTACTGGACGCTAATAGCATTGTTTATTTATTGTGTCAAATACAACTTGACAAAACTCATATTGTTAATCTATACTAATATTATAAAGCTGAAGAGTTTGTTTGTTTGTTTGGTTGAACGCGCTAATCTCAGGAATTACTGATCCGATTTGAAAAATTATTTTGCATTAGATAGCCCGTTAACTGAGGAAGGCTATAGGCTATATAGCATCCCGGAAAAATGTACGGGTCCCGTGGAATAGATTTGTTTTTGTCTAGGGACGAATCCGAAGCGAAGCGACGGTGAGTCGCTACTATTAGATATTTATAAGGACTTCTACTTTAGCTGAGGTGACACACGGAATTCGAGCTACTTTACAATTTTCGCTATTAAATCAGTATGGAAATTAACATCGAATAAAAATAATTTCAATGTGCGTGTTACTTCATTTTCTTGTACAAACTGCGTGTTCTAACAATAATATTGTAATTTTGAAATAACGAAACGTATGCTAATTTGAAACATTAGCACTTGTAAAATTAATGTACTGTAATATTGGCCTATTGGATAGTCCTAGATTCGAGCCTCGAGTAAGTAAAATCCAAAAAAATCATTAGAAACGCTCGTAGAAATAAATTTATTTACACCCAAATAAAATCTGCGGAACTCTAAAGCGATAGGAATAATAGTTATTTATGAATCATTCAAACAAAGTTCTGTCAAACAAAGCTGGTTGTTCATTTATGATAATTGATAAATACGCGCAAGTATAATTCGTTGTTAAGTATGTTTATAAAAACAGTATTTTAAAATGGAGGACAAAATATTTTTATGTAAGTATTATGTTTTCTTTTAAATTAAGTAAAAACGCAATAAATAATGTACTTTTTGCATATGAAATAAGTATGAAACGTAGTTATTTCATAATTGGATTTGAAAATAATAATATATAACAATAATTATTAAGATTCTAGATTTTGCTTTGTGTTCCAAAAAAATTAGCCCCTTAGTTTTTTTTGTAATGTGGTGTGGGAAACTATGATTTGTTAATACTGCTCTTTTATGTACAAATATTTCTATTTCTTGCGTTGTGTGCATTAAGTGCCAATCTATTTACTCTCTATATGTGTATTTGTTACTCCTTTACTCTGTAACGGCCGGACAGATTTGAATAATTTTGTACACAGATAGTATGACCTAGAGAATTGCGTAGGCATAGAATATGCTAAAAAGGCACAGAGATGCACCCAAGCCAAGCGAAGGTAACTCAGGGTAGGGAATGATAAACGGGGGAAATGATTCAATACAATAACATCTCATGCATTTTAAATAGAACAAACCTCCAGTTAAATAGCTTATTTTAAAATATTGTTGTTACTTTAAGCTAAAGTTACTCAATAAACTGTTATATTTATTTCAGTTTTGGCGGTCCTTACATTAACGTTTGTGAACGTTAATTCAACTAATCAGTGTAATATTATTTATCAAACAAATGAAAAATCGCCATGTGAATATTTAGTGGTTTGTGAAATTTATGGCGGCAGCGCGTACAACCCCACTTGTAACTTTGAGCCCAACGTCACGTTTGTTATGAAAGATTCAATTGCTGAAAACCTTAGTGCTGCCTTCTTCGGATCAACAAATTTCGATTCACGTGTTCGGAGAATCAGAGCATATAACAATAGCTGGTCAACGATAGCAGAAGGGAGTTTTAGATATTATTCTAAAACTAAAGTCATGGATCTGTCACAAAACAATATAAAAAGTCTAAAAAGTATGGCATTAAAAAATTTATTGCTTCTTGAGAAGTTAAATTTGTCCAACAATCATATCCAAGATCTTAACTCAGGTTCGTTTTTGACATCTGATACCAAAGAATCAGAAGTTAGAGACTTGGATCTATCACATAATAATATTGACGTTTTCCCACCTGACCTGTTCAATCTTATGAGTAATTTGGAAATATTATATCTGCAATACAATCAGATCACGTCACTTCCACAAGATCTATTTAAGAATTTAAAAAACTTAACAAGTCTCTATTTGCAATATAACAATTTTACCAATCTCAATGGTAGTTTGATTCATTTGAATTCTTTAAAATATTTAGATTTGTCGTACAATAAATTGACAGAAATATCAGGTTTTGAGCTAAATCGTGTTACTTCTTTAATATATGTTAACATTTCTAATAATTTAATAGAAAGTTTGGAATCAAATTGCTTTAATCAAGCTTTTAATTTAGAAGTTGTAGATCTAAAAAATAATAAAATAAATTCAATAATAGAAAACGTTATGTTTATAAATAATGTTAAATTACGTTACCTGGATTTTCAACAAAATTGTATAACTAAAATACAAGCTGACGCATTTAAACATAATGTCCTTGAATATTTTAGTTTGGAAAAAAATAACATAACCGGGGAAATCACTAAAACGACATTTACTGGATTGCAAAATATAAAAAATCTAACTATAAGTGATCAATCCATAACAATAATAAGGGATGGTACCTTTTCTGATATGATTGCTTTAAGATTTTTGAATCTAAGTAATAATTTTCTATCTACTATTGAAAATGCTAGTTTTGGTATTTTAAAAAACTTAAATATTTTGGATTTATCCCATAACAAAATTAATAATTTGAATTTTCTAAAAGATTCTTTAACAAATTTAACAGAGCTTTATTTGAACGATAATTTACTATCTATACTTTATACTAATGTATTTAATAATCAAACACAGTTAAAAAAGCTAGACATATCTACGAATAAAATCAAAGTAATCGAGCAAAATTCTTTACCATTACAAAATCTACAATTTATTAATGTAACTAAAAATTGTTTAACAGGAGTAATAAAATCTAATACATTAAGTCCTGCACAATATTTAAGATACTTAGATTTAAGCAATTTAAACATAAGCAAAATAGAAGAGATGGCTTTTGTGAAATTACCAGTTTTAGCACGATTGAATCTCTCAAACAATGTCATAAATGAAATTGCACCAAATAATTTTATGGACACGAATAATATGTATTCTTTAGATATTTCACATAATAAGTTAAAACATTTTGAAGTTAACAGTTCGTTACAAAATCTAAAAGCTCTTTATGTGAATAATAATGATATGGATAATCTTCCAAAACTTAACATGTCCAGTGTTATATATTTAGATTTATCTTTCAATAAGATTGAAAATATAACTGGTGAATTATTTGAACACATGCGCAGTCTTAAAGCATTACATATATCTCATAATAAGCTAAAATCGTTCAATAATAAATTTACAAACGTGCTATCAGATTTAACAGATTTAAGTTTATCTGACAACGAAATTTCTAATATTAATTTGAGTTTTTTTAGAGAGTTAATAAATTTAGATATTAGTAGAAATAAAATAAATGCGATTGATAGTTCATTTTTACAAGATCTGGATTTTTTGCAATACCTCGACATCAGTAGTAATAATATAACAAAACTATTACCAGGAACATTTCAAAATATAAAAATTTTGAAATTTCTCAACATGTCTTCAAATAGTCTGTCTAATTTAAGATATGGAAGTCTTAAGGGCTTACATAGAACAGAAGTCCTTGATATTTCGAAAAATAACATTCGTGAACTAGATGTTGATATATTTCATGAATGTTCAGAATTAAAAAAGATAATATTAGATTTTAATAAAATAAAAGTACTCGATATTGAAAGATTATTAAGTGTGGCACCTAAACTAAGTTCTATAAGTCTAGGTGGAAATCCTGTGTCATGTAAAGAAATAGTTCACAATATTGGTAAAATAAATCTTACCTTAGCTTTTCATGCAGTAGAACTAACTTCCATAGATAAAATTTACCACGAAGACAATGTGTATGGAATAAAGTGTGGTGATAATAACAATTCTACAAAGGAAGACAGTGAGGGTGAACCAGCAATGAATAAAACAACAGCAGAACATTCAACTTTATCTATAGTTATTATTTTTTTCCTAGTAATAATATTGATTATTCTTATACTTAGCATAGCGTATTTTTATTTCAGACACAATTTCTCTAGTCAATTATTTACTGAGTCAAGATTACAAATGCGTCGTTCTTTAGAACTTAATGGTTCAGATTTTCAAAGTGACCTAATTAGTTGTAATTAATTTTATAAGTAAAATAAAGATTTTCAATTAAAATTTGTTTTTGTTTCGTATACTATAATTTTTTTTTAAATATTCCGATAGATTCTGGAGGCATTAGAACGTTTTATAGCTACGCTTTATATTATAAGGGTCAAGTTTTCGATTTTGATTTGGAATTTTCTCTTTTTTATTATTATGTGAATATTATCTATACATCTAATGAACTTCTTAGCAATGTAAAACTGTGTAAATACAAGATAGATATTTTTGTTCTATAAACACTTCTGTTGTTATATTAGTTACATATATTTTAACAACGATGATGATATTTACGACATATACTCAAGAATAGGCAGTGGTAGCCCAGTGGTAATGCGCTCGCTTGGGAAACCGAGTGAAGCGGGTTCAAATCCCTAGTCTCGCATCTTTGATATTTTCATGTGCGAATCTTTTCTAACATGATTACCACTTAACTTTTCTAACATGATTGCCTTACGGTGAAGGAAAACATCGCGAGGAAACCTGCATGTCTGAGAAAACCTAGCAAGTTTTCGAAAGACATGTGAAGTCCGCCAATCCGCACTTGGCCAGCGTGGTGGACTATGGCCTGATTCCTCTCCCCTGAGGCCCGTGCCCAGCAGTGGGACATTAAAGAAGAGCTGAATAAATACTCAAGAATACTTCCATATTCTTTTTATGGTTTTAAAGATTTCAAAAGAAGATTTAACTATAAGTAGGTTAAGCTAGTTCTGTTTAATTCTCATCAATTTTGAATTTATGATAATTATACTATTTTAACTTCAAAATAAACGTGGATAAACAAAAACATTCATATATAATGTAGATAAGAGATCGTTATTTGACGTCAATTGAATGAAGCTTTAATTAACATACTCGTGCGATGTTAAAGTTATTTATAAATCACATTGTAGTGATACATAAAGTGTTGATGTTATAATTTCATACGGAACTTTCAAACAAAAGGAAAATAGTCCTTTATAGGTTAATGATTCGACCTAATTAATTTATTTTTGCTTTGGGAGCAGTTAGCTGGCATTATTTGCACTTTTTAAAATGAAAAACATGTTTATGGTTAATATAGATACACGCCCGAGTATAGACATAAACAGTGAGTACCATATAATTAAAATCATGTAATATAACTTTTACTCTAAAATAATTTATTCAGTAATATATATACAAATAAATATATGTTTTATAAAAATAAATATATATTTTGTAATATTAGATACATGCAGTGTCAACGTTAAAGATTTAATTATTAACCTTAGCCGTGCCCAGTCTGTGTTACTCCAAGTCATATTTAATCTGTGCCCAAAAAAAAATTTTTTTCGAGTCTCTTATGAAAATATGGTAGTTTATAATGGTTTAAGATACACCAGATTTTCACCATTAAACTTCTGAACATGTTACATCACAATATTATTCATCTTCAGAAGTCGCTCGAATCGATTTTCAGCGATTTTCAACGATTTTCAATGATTTTGGATGTTTTTTTTTTTTAATTTGGTGACTCCTTAATTTTTTTTATGAACTGCGCTTTGTAGGGTGCTGTTAAAGCATGATAAACTAACATATTTTCGTGAGAGACTTGAAAAAAAAAACTTGTTTTTTTTTTTGGGCCACCCTCCGTACCTACTAAGTTTCATCATAGTCGGTCCAGCCCTTTCGATTTGAATGAGTGACAAACATACGAGTACACACATTACAGATAGATTAGAATGATAAAAATGGAAGCATTTCTCTCCTAGTTTTGCCAGTGAATTTTAATATGTGTCAACATTACTGGGCAAATATTTGTGAGGTTACGTGTGTACTTCATAAAATATGTCACGCACAAAGAAAATGTTTTATGTTTGGGTCTGACTTGTTTTAGCTCCTCATAAGTTTCTTTATATTTATTCATATGAAGGATGGAAAGCAATATGTTATTTTGATATATTTTCTAGATTTTTGGTATTGACCTTTGTCGATTTGCACGCATGAAATAGTGGAATAGGCAAGTATATTATTGAGTCTATCAAAATTGTGTCTGTATTAGATTTATTGTAGTTATGGCTTCGTGTTTGAATAAGTAATGTGGCGAATTATCGTTCATTACAAATATTTGTATAGTCGTAATTTACTTTAGCACTTTTGAAAGGGTGGATTTGTTTTCATGTACATTATATTCAGCCCTTTTTAACGTCCTACTGCTGGAAACGGGCCTTCATTGAAGGGGATCAGGTCATAGTCCACCACTGGCCAAGTGCTGGTAGAAGGTTGATTTAATATTGGCAAACTATTACAGTGTTACCTGTATTTTTTAGATATATTTTTGATTCAAAAAATACTGAAACATGTTTTAATAAACATATAGAATAGTAAAACTGCTGATTTCAATGTGTATTTATCTACTCAGAAAAAATTGGTTAAATGGTTATAAATATATGTTTAAATTTTATTACTGTTCTTCAGTTATTCTTGTTAGTAATAGGAATAGAGTAAAAAAATTACAGAATGCCTTACCAACTCCTAGTCTTACAGAACAGGCCACAAATTAAATCCAAAGCCGAAAGACACTGCCAGTAAAATATAAAGTAATATAATTATAATATTACGGCTCAAAATATAATTTTAAATTAATTCGTATCTGTTGAGTTATAAGTGATCAATTATATCCAGCAATAAAATAAAGCTACAGCAATAAACTTCATTTTCAAACCAATCAAGCGCACCGACCATAAAGCATCATTGGTGAGCACTAAAGATGCTTCATGCACATCGTTGGAAGGTTGAAGTTTGTATACTTTGAATATATAATAACTATTTTTCATGAGTAACAATATATTTCATGTCTTAATTTTCACAAAATTTAAAAATATAAAATATGTTTTGATATTTTAAAATAAAAGTATTTTTTTTTCGCGGATTTATTTTGATTTTTGGTTCCCGACGTTTCGAATGCTTTACAGCAATCATGGTTAGAGACTAAGATTTTAGACATCTTAAGGGTATATATATATACGTTTTTATGGATATTTGTTACGAAAAATCTGAAAAAAATAATTTTATTATAAAATGATAGATATTCGCGTAAATCTAAGAAAACGTTATTGTGTTTTTTTATTACAGTGTATAATACAGCAGTGTAATATTACACTTGTGTTAATTGCACTGTCATTCAATCAGTTTGGTATATCAAACATATTTATTAGCATATTATATTAACTTAATGAAGTATTCACAGTATTTATTATGTATTTACTAGTTTGGCTGTATACTAATGTAATACCTAGATCATAAAAAGAAGAATACTGTACAAGCCAGTCTATTCTTGAATTTATCTCTATTTTTTCTTACTTACCTAGATAAAATACAATCAGTCACATATTATTATAATATTTTCATTTACAATATATTCGGACCGCAAAATAATTCTGAACAACTCTACAGTAGTAGTACTAGTTACTGAACACGTTCAGTTACTTAATATATGTATAAAATTTAAAAATAGTTCATTTAGGTATATGTTCTAATAAACATGTTTAATATTTTCCGAAGAAACCTAAAAACCCTTCAAGGAAAACCATTAAGGTTGCATAATGCAAAATATCATCAATCATCCGTAAAACACGACACCGCTGTTATTCCCTTAGCGAAGCATGCCTAAATTTTAATGCCTGAGCTTTACATATAAACTCAGAAGAAATGTCAAGGAGGACCCGAATAATATATTGTGATATTTTTATTTTATACTGTTGCCTTACCCTCGTTTCGCTTGTTTAAGTAAATGAAAACTAAAAATCATTTATTTTTTACTTTTTAGTGTTTTTTTTTGAAGTCGGTTTTTATTTATTTTATTAAGTTTTTGTTTTTTATTTTTAGTGTAGTAGCAAAATAAGAAGAAAATGTTTTAAAAAATCAGTAGTTGAAAATCAATCACCCCTATTTTCTACACTTAGGGGTGGATTTTTTTTTTCAAATTTAAATGGAAACATTTCAGAATAAACTTCTTTCGAACAAAAATCCTATTTTGTAAATCTGTCTGTATATGACGGAGTTATCCCCGAACATACATGAAAAAATATAATGGGCACGTTAATAATGTTCCCACACTCGCTTACCTTCATCTCCATTATAAAATATCACTAATTTTCATACTTTGATTTCAAACCCTTTTAAGTTTAATTTTTTGCAACAAAAAGTAGCCTATCTCTTTCTCAAAAGTACTATCAATCTCTATACTAAAATTCATCTAAATTAGTTCAGCGGCTTCAATGTGAAACCGTAACAGACAGACAGAGCTACGTTTACATTTATAATATTAGTAAGTAAGTATGTATATTTTTCATTACTTTGCCCCTTATTATAATTTGTTCTACAAAATAGATGAGATTGAACACAGAGTGAATACTGAATACAGATCAGTCAGCCATATGCAAGGAATATAAAGCTGGTTAAACTTAATTTTGACTAATAGCAATTAAGACAGGCTTGTTAAAACTAGCAAAATGTGATGACTATAGAGTGGATATATTATGTTTTTTCTGTATATCGGCTTCCGACGTTATTGACAAAACAGTTCAGTACTTTTTTGTCACAGTTCAGTACTTTTTTGTCTTTGCTTGCCAACTTATTTTCTTATTTTTTTTGTTTAGTACCTATTGACGACGAGAGATAGTGTGATCTATTTGGAAAATTTGGAAACCTTTTTTTTTAGAGATAGATAAATTCTATTCATCTATGTTTTTCTCAAATTTTCAATAATGATTATATTCAAATTTTGACTACTGACCGAGTATTAGCTATGTACAATTGCTTCGATCCTAAGGTTTGAATTGAAAGGTTAGATACCTACTTCTATCTATAGATATTTTATGAACAGCCAATTACATAATTTCCGAGTTCATAATATATCAAATCGGTTTTACCGTGACGTGAAGAGTTTAATGCGTACAAACAAATTAAGTTTAATATATTAGTACAGCCTTTAAATAACCAAAATAAATAGAGAAACTAACCCTCGATCTTCTCGGGTTCGTAGTGAAAATTTAAGTTTGTATATATTTTAATGCCGAATCATAAAAAAAAATAATAAAAAAATCTGTCCAAAAAGTAAAAAAAAAAAAACATTTTTTGGGGTGGACCACCCTTATTACTTAGGGGTATGTAAAATAGTTTACGTCCTATTCTCAGACCTACTGAATATACACACAAAATTTCATAATCGGTCAAGCCGTTTCGGAGGAGTTTTGTTACAAACACTGTGACACGAGAATATTATATGTAAAGAAAACCACTTCATAAGCGAGTGCTTTTCATAAGTTTATATATAATACATAAATACTTTTTAATTAATTCCAAATTTACTTTTAACTTTTTTATTTTTTATTTATATTTGACATGTTAATAAAATAATAGAAATACGTACTTACAAATGTTATTTAATATAATATGTTAAAATATAAAGAGATTAAAATAGAGGCTTTAAATGTAGTTTCTATTATTGTTACAGAAACGCAATTAAGCTTTTATTTTTAAACAAGAGAGGAATATTATTATAAAACTACATTTTCTGCAAATATTTCAAGAAACATGGAAAAGTTGAGGTTTGAGTTTGCAGTGAAACCAACAGCAGATGGAAAATCAAACCTCATATGTATAACCTCGATAACTACACCTGATGGACAAATTTTTGGAATACCAGCCGAGTACCAACCTGCACATCTTCACCAAGAAATTATAAAAACTACCCACTATGTTAAGGTCAAAAAATCATTAAATAAAAGATATCAAACTAGGAAAATATGGATAACTTTGACAGATGATATATCAAAAATTTATTTGGATGAAGAACAAAACTTACAGTTTAATGATTTTTACCTAGAAGAAAATTTAGAAAAAGCAAATATTGGTGAATCTATAGCTAGTAGCTCAAATCAGACGTTGGAAAAACTGTTAGAGAAATTGCTTGAAGAAAAACAAATAAAATCTGAGACTCAAAATTTAGGGGTAATTGCAAAAGATTTCACGATTGAGAAATTCACTGGCAGAAACACAAATGCTTACCAGTGGATTCAGATTTTTAACAAAGAATGTGAACGTTTCCATATCGATGAAGACAAAAAGAAAATTGAAATATTAAAATTTTTTATGGAATATTCTAGTGTCGATTGGTACAGCAATATGCTTATAAAACTTACAGTGGAATCAGAATGGAATAGGTGGGAGAAAAATTTTTGTGACACGTTCGCAAATAAAGGATGGTCACCCATAAGATATGCTCTTGCCTTTAAATACCAAACAGGTTCGTTACTTGAATATGCTTTAAAAAAAGAAAAATTGTTACTAGAAGTAAGAAGATCAATTGATACTGGGACACTTATAGACCTTATAGCATTCGGTTTACCCAATTATGTATCTGATAAAATTGACAGAGGAACTTTACAAGAAACGAAAGATCTGTACAACGAAATAGGAAAATTGGAATATCTGGTTGAGAAGAAGAAGACCTATAAAAAAAGCGCTTTTTATTCTGACAACAACTTCCATAAAATTGAAGAAAAGAAGCCATGCCAAATTTGTATCAACGAGGAAAAGGGGAAACGTTACCATCCTGAGGAAAGTTGTTGGTTTAAAAGGAAAAATCAAAAGGCAATTGTAAAAACAGTAAATAACTCAGAGTTGGAAGTGGAACTTAATGAGAAGAATCCAAAAAACTAGATGTACCACCATTAATAGAAGTTAAGTTACTATTAAATGATACTTTAAAAGTTTCTGGAATTTATGATTCAGGTTCAAATGTGTCATTAATTAATGCAAAATTATTAAAGATACAGCCAACAGAAAATATAAGGGATATTCAAATAGTAAACTTGAGGACTATTAATGGTGAGAAGAGAACAAAAGGTATGGTAACATTAAAAATTAAAATCTACAATATTGAAAGAATTATGGATATTTTTGTAGTAGATAATGAAAATTTTAATTATGATTTTCTAATTGGTTTGGATTGTATCAAAAATTTTAAATTAGTGCAAAATGAAGAACTAAAGATCATACAATATTACAATCCAAAAGAAAAAAAAGTTACCTTAAATGAAGAGGATATAAAAAACAAAAACTTAACAAATGTCGAAATTCCTGATGTACTAGGTGACAAAAATGAAGAAGTATTAAAAGAAGAAACAAAACACGTAAACAAATGTGAAATAAATTTCAATGAACACATACATTCAGATAGATTCGAAATGTTAGTAAACCATCTAGATTTATGCCAGCAATCAGAAATTGATAAGTTGATAGAAAAATACAAATCTGTATTCGCTAAAGATAAATATGACATCGGTACAGTACGAGATTATGAAGCTCATATTGATCTAATGGTGGATAAATACTGTTACAAACGTCCATACCGATGCACAACTGAAGATAGGAAAGAAATAGAAAGTCAAATTTCAAAATTATTAAGTAAGAATTTGATTGAAGAATCTTATAGCCCTTTTGCTGCTCCAGTAACTCTGGCATATAAAAAAGAAGATGAAAAAAAAACAAGATTGTGTATAGATTTTAGAGAATTGAACAAAATTGTCATGCCTCAATCACAGCCTTTTCCGTTAATTGAGGATTTAATGGTAAAAACTGTAAACTGTAAATATTTTTCCACTTTTGATATAAATTCAGCATTTTGGTCAATTCCTTTGAAAATTGAAGACAGATACAAAACTGCATTTGTAACACAAGAAGGCCATTTTCAATGGACGTGTCTCCCATTTGGATTAAAGACTGCTCCAGCCATTTTCCAAAGAATATTGAGCAACATCCTAAGAAAACACAAACTCTGTAGTTTTGCAGTAAATTTTATAGACGACATCTTAATTTTTTCCAAAACTTTTAAAGAACATATAGAACATCTATCAAAACTACTGGAGGCAATACAATCAGAAGGCTTTAGACTAAAATTTTCGAAATGTGCTTTTGCTAATAATTATGCCAAATATTTAGGTCACATAATAGAAAACAATTCAGTCAGACCTCTGAAAGATTATTTAACCGCTGTAAAAAATTTTCCAGTTCCAGAAACAAGAAAAAATATACGTCAGTTCTTAGGAAAAATAAATTTTCATCATAAATTTGTACCACATAGTGCAATTATCCTGGACCCTTTACACAATTTATTGAGGAAAGACGTGAAATTCATATGGTCTGCAGAATGTCAGGAATCATTTGATAAAATAAAAGAATTGCTATGTTCAAAACCAATTCTGAATATCTTTGACCCTGAACTACCAATAATTATTTACACAGATGCAAGTATCAAAGGTGTGGGAGCAGTGTTGAAACAAGAAGATAAAAATGGGGAAGGTAAACCAGTTGCATATTTTTCAAAAAAATTAACTGAAGCTCAAAAAAGGAAGAAGGCAATATATCTAGAATGTCTGGCAATAAAAGAAGCTGTTAAATATTGGCAGCACTGGCTTATGGGAAAACAGTTTACGGTATACTCAGATCATAAACCACTAGAGAACATGAATATCAAGGCTAGAACTGATGAGGAACTAGGGGATTTGATGTATTATTTATCCCAATATAACTTTACTATAAAATATAACCCAGGAAAATCAAACCAAGAAGCTGACTGTTTAAGCCGAAATCCAGTTCTAGAACCTTATGACAATACTGACGATTTTTTAAAAGTAGTAAATTTAATAAGCCTAGAAGACATTAAAAATGACCAATATACAAATCTAAACGTACAAAATGGAAAACATATATTGGAGAATGAAATTTATTACAAAAAATGTAAAAGAAGGAAAAAAATCATTTTATCAGAAGAACTAAGTAAAATTTTAATAAAAGATGTCCACAAAACTTACTGCCACATTGGGAGAACCCAGATGATAAATAAAATAACACCATTCTACACAGCAAAGAATATCATCGCAAACATTAAACATATGTGTGATAAATGTGAAATTTGTATAAAAAACAAATCAAGAAGGAAGTCAAAATATGGATTAATGTCACATTTAGGTCCAGCAACACGCCCATTTGAAATAATATCTATTGATACCATTGGTGGCTTTGGAGGATCACGGTCAACGAAAAAATACTTACATCTTCTGGTTGATCATTTCACAAGGTATGCTTATATTCTCACATCAAGAAATCAAAGCGCCAGTGAGTTTATTAAATTAATAAAAAATGTGACAGAAAATTATAATATTGATATGCTTTTAACGGACCAATATCCTGGCATAAATTCCAAAGAATTTAAAGAATTTGTAAAAAAAGAAAACATAAGAATGGTTTTCACAACTGTCGATACACCATTTTCAAACGGACTTAATGAAAGGCTAAATCAAACCTTAGTCAACAAAATAAGATGCGAAATAAATGAAAGTGATAAAAAAATAGCATGGACTACTATTGCACAGAAATGTGTAGGAAAATATAATGAAACAGAACACACAGTCACGGGGTTTGCCCCAAAATACCTTTTGGAAGGTGAAAATGTAAGTATTCTACCATTAGAATTGAAGTCAAAATGTACAAAAGAAGATCTGAAAAGAGATCGAAAACTAGCTCTTGAAAACACAATAAAATCTCACAATTATAATAAAAAGATGTTCGATCTGCATAGGGAAGAATATAAATTGGAAGTAGGAGACATAGTCTATGTGGAAAACGGAAATCGACTAAATAGAAAGAAAATAGATGAACTGAGGATTGGACCATATAAAGTTCTGAAGAAGATTTCCAATTCAATCTATGAAGTTGACACCGGACACAAAAAAACGGAATCAAACTTCTACCACATTACAAAATTGTCTCCAGTGTTCGTTAGTAAGTGAACAATTACGTACTGGTAATTGTTTCTTTCTAAGGGGGGAGATGTAAAGAAAACCACTTCATAAGCGAGTGCTTTTCATAAGTTTATATATAATACATAAATACTTTTTAATTAATTCCAAATTTACTTTTAACTTTTTTATTTTTTATTTATATTTGACATGTTAATAAAATAATAGAAATACGTACTTACAAATGTTATTTAATATAATATGTTAAAATATAAAGAGATTAAAATAGAGGCTTTAAATGTAGTTTCTATTATTGTTACAGAAACGCAATTAAGCTTTTATTTTTAAACAAGAGAGGAATATTATTATATATATATATATAAGATTATTCAATCACTGGTCAATTTAGGTAAAACTCTATATCAATCTCCTCTTTTTCATTACATTAATTTATGTAATTCTGTAGGTACTAAAGGGTAAAAAGCACGTTCCATTTCATTATCAATACATCGTTTGTTCAGGCGGGAGATAAACGAGTGAATGTTTAATTTGCGTAAAACGAAATGCTGCCGATCTGCGACAAACAAACGTCAGTAAACAAATACATTTCTGTTCAAATTATTTTATTGAACGTTCCATTTGACGGTATGTTTAATATTTGACGGGACGTTAAATATTAATACTGAATAATACATACGTAGTCTATTTTAGTATTCAAAAGGTTACAGGTTTTTGGACTGGTAACGAGTTGTTGATTTAGGCACGTAGAATAATTGTATGAAAATGTTAGTCGCGGGGAATGAATGAAGAATACAGATGAAATGGATAGAAGATGAGCTTATGATGACCAAGTTAGTTATGGACGTCTCTGAAATTCATTCGTCTAAGGAAGAAATAAGGCAGTGGTAGCCCAGTGGTAACGCGCTCGCTTTGGAAACCGAGTGAAGCGCGTTCAAATCCCGAGTCTCGCATCTCTGATATTTTCATGTGCGAATCATTTCTAGCACGATTACCACTTGCCTTACGGTGAAGGAAAACATTGTGAGGAAACCTGCATGTCTGAGAGAACCTAGCAAATTTTCGAAAGACGTGTGAAGTCCGCCAAACCGCACTTGGTCAGCGTGGTGGACTATAGCCTGTGTCCCCTCGTATTGAAGGGAAGCCCGTACCCAGCAGTGGGATGTTAAAAAGGGCTGAATACAAGGAAGAAATAAGGAGTTATGCTGATTAGCTTACTATTCTCCTTTAAGTATTCAGAGACAAAAATAACATAAAAGATGTTTTGTGTTATATTTTTTGCATTTATAATATTTTAACATATCCAACAGAAAACCAAATAATGTTATTTCAGTTTTAATGGTATTTCAGCCTTTCGCACATTAAGATTATTTTTATTGTCTATGTAAATTTTCGTACCAATTGGTTTAATTTTACGCTGGGACATTAAACAAACCGGCACCAAATCGGCTTACCACCTGTTATGGATGTAAAATCTATATAAAATATAGCTGTCTTACTTTAGGTGCCCTTACAATCTAAGGTATAGCTATACCCTCTCCCGCTGCATAGTTTTTAGCTGCATTTGACGACACGTTTGGCTCAGTATGTAGTGACCCTACTTGCTGTGCCAGCGGTCGCGGGTTCTAGTCCCGCTGGGGGCATTCACTTGTGTGATGAGCACGAATGTTTGTACTCCAGTCATGGGTATTTACATTTATAATATGTGTGTGTTTTAAAGTTATATATGTGTAGTGTATCAACTATCTGGTATCCATAACACAAGCCTCGTAGTTTACCATGGAACTAGATGGTTTGTGTAAATGTCCCAATATATTTATTATTTATTTGTAGTTTTGTCTGTATAATAAAAGTGCACAGGTAAGCCGGAGTGAAAAACTATAGATAATGATTGTATAACTATCGCTATGCTCCAATTTACCTGCGCAGTTAAGCTGTGCAGACAAAACTGTGCAGGTAAACAATTTTGTGTATACTAACTGTAAAATTATAGATAGACACTTTGTATGAATTGATTTCTTGGCTTCATTCAGTTCTGTCTTTTTATTATCTTCATTTAAGTAATTTTATTCATTGAATCTGTCAAATATTTTTTATCTCAAAACGCTTGGCTAAACAAAATTTCCATAAAAGTGAAAAGATAATAAAACCTTTTGTTAGAGACTGGTGTCACCACTGGATCACCTGTATTACAGACCAGGTAGGCTCTATTTATGTTTTGAATTTAAATTTTAATATAGATTGGTACTTACCAATGAGAACGATCTGGTGTGATGTATTAGCAAAAACTTAGCATAAAATTCATTATAATAGCTTGCTTTCATATATAACACTAGCGACACACCCTCGCTTCGCTTCGGGTTCATGTCTAGACAAAAACAAATCTATCCCACGGAAACCGTACATTTTTCCGGGATAATATATAGCCCATAGCCTTCCTCAGTTAACGGTCTATCTAATGCAAAAAAAAAATTCAAATCGAATTAGTAGTTCCTGAGATTAGCGTGTTCAACCAAACAAACAAACAAACAAACTCTTCAGCTTTATAATATTAGTATAGATAACATATTTATAACCTAAAAATATATTACTAAGTCTAAAAGGTAATAATCCTCCTGACATACAATTATTTCTAGAAATATCAAGTCATGCTGGTAATAATTTTGAGGCAGGCTATAAATTGCCTCTACGTTGCGTGTCTATTCGTAAATACGAGCTGTAGTCAAAAAAAGACAAGTGAGTATTGATCAAACTGTGAAACCGTGTTTGCTACTAATGTTAGTTTTACGTAAAGGGATAATATAAATTTGAATTTTGCTTTTCGGAAATGTCTACTTTGTTATGGCTGATATAAAAGTAGTTTTTGTAGTAAAATTGCGAATGTTAGTATTTTCCTAGGCATGTTTTTTAAATGTGAATTGTCATGGTATAAATTATAGACGGGATGTCTTTTTTACTAGTTTTCGTTGTTATTTTCATTATATATTGAAAATTTGAGGAAAACATGTATATAGATTTTGCCTATGTATAGGTATAAAAAACTTGTTTTAATTTTTTTTAATGATATAAGCAGCAAAAAAGCAACACATAAGCTCGTCAATAGCTAATAAACAAAAAAAAAACGAAAATAGCTTGACAAATAGTAGAAAAAAACGTACTGAACTGTTTTGTTTATGTCTATTTTTATATACATACGAGTATGTATACTTATTTCTATTGTAACTTTACACTCTTTGGTATAATAATTTAACAAAAATTATGAGGTATATAAAAAATAATAGTGCCCTAAGTATACGAAATGTTTACTAAAGGAAAATTAAATAAATCGAAATGTGTAGAAATCCTTCAGGTTTTAAAACTGTTGCATTTATGAAATTGATACTGGAGTTTAGATGCTCGGCAAATTGGCTGGCGGAATTTCAAATATTTCTTATACGAAGTCTATCTAGAGGAATCCGGATGTTGACCGTCAAAAATCTGCACTTTAAACCCCAATACACTAAATGTAGAGTGAATTTAAATTTTTCAATTAGGGTCCAGTAGTAAGATGTTTTTCTATAGAAAAGAGGAAATAAAAAAAATGTTTCAAGGAAAATTGGAAGCTCACGCATCATTAATCTAAACATAATATGTAAAACATATATAAATATACATAAAATACTATATAATACTGACGGATTGATCACGTATAAAAACAAATAAACACACAAATAAAAAAAACAATCCTTTAAAATACAGGGTTTGAATGGAGTAAGATTTGAACCCTGAATTCATAACCTGCAATCTTACACACTAAGTACTGCATCAAGAAGACATAGTGGATATAAAATTAAAGACGTTTATTGCTTTAAGCTTACTGTATATTAAATTAAATAATTAAATTAAATTAAAAAAAAACCTAGGACATTTTTACGTTACATTTTATAAAGCCTCGACAATTCGTATATTGTCAATGTCAATCGCTGTCATCGAGTTCAGTGCATTTTGAATTTGAAGTGATAAATACAAACTGACAGATCTACCAATTCAATCTACCTGTAGTCAGAATCACAGATTATAATTTTTTTAACTTACCATTTAGTTTCGTTATTATTGGTACGGTTTAACGGTTAGTGTGGAATAGATAGACTATATATTGTATACATAGGTATGATGAGTTGTTGTGGGTTGTATTATAACGTGTTTTCCCGTAGGAATCACTCGCGGTAAAAAGTAGTCTATCACTGTCCAGCCCTCCACCTATTTCTACAAAAAAAAACACGCCACGAAAGAAGGAAAAACAAACAAACATACAAACAAATTTTCACATTTATAATATTAGTATGGATTAAATTATAATCAATATTGAATATTTAGTATACCAAATCATATTCTGGGAAGATGAGTTTCCATAACATAGCAAGACTACGAATAGTTTCAGTGGACTTAAAAGGGCTATATATGCATTCCCTTATGACAACATCTACATAAATTTAGCTAGCAAAATTTACTGAAACAATAATAAAATAATAATAAAAGCATCTTTATAACCCACGATTCGTCGGTTCGATTTCTCAACGAGTATGTTTCAAAATAAAAAAAAAAGCTCAAATGAAAGTATAAGCCTCTCATGTAAAATATTACTATGTAAGGTCATTTGCACCTCGTCCTGAGATTTTGTGCCACTTAAATAAGATATCAGAGTTAAGCTTGGCGTTATCAAGTGTTCTCACTATCAAAATGTCCATTATCATTTGAAACAGCGACGCTCAACGCTTTACTGAATATCGATTAGCGCTCAGGACAACTTTGAAAGCTACTAGTAATGGGGAATAGACTTTTAAAACTGAATACATTAAAGTTCTGAACATGAAAGTATTAAAATCAGCGTAGTTTTAAAATTTTTGCACTCAAGATTTTTTAGATAGAGTGAACCGACCGAGAGTTTGTGACCGATTTTTTTCCGATCATGGTTGGTGAAAATAAAAATTTAGTAGAAACACACTACTACAAATATTTTTAACGTATAAATTAGCTTACGTTTTAATGTTTAGTATAAGTTTCTCAGAGATGAGATATTTTCCCGCAGTAAAAAGTATCCTATATGTTGACCCGAATAACTAGCTATCATCATACCAAATTTAATCAAAATCTGACCAGTGGTTTTCTCGTGATGCGTTCTCAGATAGACAGACTGACAAAAATTCTAAAAAACGATAGATTCGGCCTCTGCATCGATAATAATGACTATTTCAATAAAATTTTCGATCGAATTAAGATTCGTCTCGGTTACAATTTTATTATAGGTATGTACAGATGACATTTTAGATTTTATTTTTCATTGCAAATTGAAAAGAGGACGATGGCTTTTTTATCTAATCATAAATACTTTCATTGAACCATACATTAAATAAAACATTTTTTTATAAAAGAATCAAACCGTTTTTATTGTAGACATATAATATTATCTTAAATGCCTTTATCTTTTTGGAAGTTGTTTTCATTTAATTTCTAAAATAAACATCTAAAACATTTCGGGTCTAAGTGTCGAATATAATTTAATTTTAATTTTTCATAGAAAAAGTTAATTTAAACTTTCTTATATTCATAAATCACACTATTATTATAAATGTACGAGTAAAACTCAAATATTTGACATTTTAAAAAGGACGTCTCTTGTTTTTGAAAATTATTATTGTAAAATTTTTTGGGTAGACGCTGTTTGTGACAACTATATAATGACGTTTAAAATGTCTACAACCTTAGTCTCTCCCGTGACCATGATTGTTGTAAAGTATTCAAAACGTCCGGAACTAAAAATTAAAATAAATCCACAAAAATCCGTAGAGATAGTTTGATTTAAAATTGTATGTATGTTTTTACTCCTTGACACTAAAACAGCTGTACTTATTTGAATGAAATTAAATACACAAATAGATTGTGACCTAGAATAGCACATAATATGTATAGACTATTCTTTATTGCACTTAAAATTAAATACAGTGATTAAAATACAATTTTTGTTTACAAAGGTGGACTTATCTCTAGAAGAGATCTCTTCCAGCCAACCTATGCTAGTGAGAAATAGTGTTAGAAGGCTAAAATCATGCAGTAGTAGTCATATAAATAATATATAGATACTCAAAAATAAATAGCCAATTAAATATTATATATAATACCATATAATATATATAACATACTATATCATACATAATTATGTATATACATACATACTATTACTGTAATGTATGTTACTGTCAGTAATGAAATTGGCCAAAATATGGTATTGCCTGTACATAATATTGTAAAACGGAAGGCATCTAGGGACCTGAGCAAAGCGAGGGCTTTATATTTGTTGAATAAACCTCGAGTAAATCAACTGTTAAGAGTCATGTCTTACTTCTCACTTTGTGTATATAACTCCATTACAAAACAATATACTTAACAGAATTACTTTGTGTAAAATGGCTTTCTTTGAAACATCAACAGAAACATTTCGTTATAATTCAATCTATGAACAAGATATTGGTGAAACTTCCTAGAAACTTGATACCATTGTTGAAAATTAACCGTCTCAAAACATATCGATAATAAAGGCAATAAAGATAGCAAGGCAAATGATGAAAATTTTATTTGGCTAAGGACCAAAATCTAAGGAAGGAAATAATCAATAAATATTTCAAATGCAATTTATATGATAATAGTATTCTAACTTATATCGAAAAGATTGATGCAATAAAATTGTTACTTCGGGTTTGGGGTCTAAGGTAAAACACATTTAACAATCTAAAAGTTATCTACACAGATAAATAAAATTAAAGTGTCTGTTTGTAATGTCAAAATAACAGCTTTTTACTAAATGCATGTGAAATTATATACGGTACTTATAAGAAAGATACAATTTTTTTTGTCTGTCTATCTGTTTGTTCTGGCTAATCTCCGAAGTGGTTATACTGATTTTGACGGGATTTTCACTGGCAGATAGTTGATGTTATTAAGGATTTATTTAAGGAGTAACTTAGGGTATCTTTATTTAAAAAAAAGAATTAGAGTTCCGTTCAAAAAAATAAAACGTACTTAGGGACGCACCCGACCGAAGCGAGGGTAAGTCGTTAGTACAGTATATATTGTAAAGTAATCTCAGTTAAGAAGTGGAATAATACTCTAGACTGACTAAAAATGAGAATTCCTGTCTTTTTATGATATGATTTTTCTTTTTTTATAATTTCTTTAACACAAATATTTCTATCCAGGCATTGAATATTTAGTTTAAAATTAAGGTAGATATAATTCTACTGTAACATGAAAGTTAGAATTTACAAACGAATAATATGAGATAATATGCATGAAGAACTGGTGCCAAAAGATATAATCGACGTATTTAATTTGAAATACATTATCTTTACAGCCATTACATAGTATAGTATTTAAAAACTAGAAAATATAAAAAAGTCTAAAGGTACGATGCCTGTATTTTACAAGATGAGTTACAGTTCACTGGCATAAATAGATTAATGGTTCCATTCAATTAAACACCTATCGAACTTTTAATGTAATCATTCATGCTGAGAAATATATTAAACTCATATGATGTTACGAGTGTTTGATGAAGTAAAAAATAAAAAGCATTTATATAAAACATTTCAAGTGGAAATATAAATACTGTCATTACCATACATTTTTAAAAGAGATGTAAAATATTGATAATTTTATGATAATTGACAGATATTGTGAATTTACCCAAAAAAAAATCCTTTTTTAAAATAAAAGACGATGGTAAAGGAATACAATGTGTTAAAAACCGCATGTCTAAAGAGCCTAGCAAGTTTTTGAAAGATATGTGAAGTCCGCCAACCTGCATTTGGCCATCGTTATGGACTATGCCCTGATCCCCCTCTTATTGAAGGAAGGCCTATGCCCAGCAGTGGGACGTTAAAGAGAACTAAATGAAAATAAAAGAGATTGATATTTGCTTAGGGGTGGTTAGATAGTTTTAACCCCTATAGGGGGTGCCGTAGAAACATGAGATTTTTCGACGACTTTTTCACTATCATTTTTTTCCGCACAATCCATTTTCAAATGATTTTACAGTGTATAAGTGTTATATTACTATATTGAATTCTAGGAATCGGAAAGCATTTCAATCTATTTCACATTTTAATCCACAACTCCACAGTTCTTTGCACGGTCCCGTTACGTCTCACCGCAAACCACTGAACCGTAGCTAATGAAACCAACCCCTTACCTTCGGCAACTTTGCCCACCCAACTTAGATTTTGTTTCCACGTAAAATTCCAATAATGGCCCCAAGTCCGGAATAATTCCCGAGATTTCAACGTTCACCATTTTAGATAACAAACTTTAACAAAATTAATTTGCAAGGTTTCAATTATCAGGGTGGGGAATCTTAGTTGTTTTTGGTAATTGAATTTTGATGCGGTGTCAGATGCAGACGTATTCGCTTACAAGATCTGACATTTTCGTAATTCAGATATCATATTTAATACCTTGCTTCGTTGGAAACGCGTCCTGACTGTTTAACAACGTTGTGATTCATCGGCTTCTAGATGTCCAATTTGGATTAAGTAGGATTTTCTGCGTAAAATATCAAGTTATGGTATAAGAGAAAATATTTTAAAGGTTTTCCAACTTTAATGTGCTCATGCTCTATGTTACTAGTATCTAAGTTCGGGTTATGTGAATATTAAAGTGGCCTAAAGGTAAATACATAATTATTGTAATTCATCCCATAAAAAATAAAGTATTATACATTTTCATCAATTTTAGTAAAACAAGTCTAAGAAATAAATTCTCTATTTTTTTTACTTTAATGATAGTTACGCTAGCGTCCACAGTTTGCCTTCAAAATACTACAGAAACTTGTTCCGACTTCCTTTGGCAGCGTGCCCGCGCTATGTATAGCTACAATCGTGTTAGAAATTTTATTTATATACTTTATGTACTTGCGGTTAACTTTATACAGTCCTAGTAACTTACTAAAACCTTTAAATTTATTTTAATTTGACTAAAATACAGGTGAAATTTGTGTTATTTTATTATCAATTTTTGCTCACCCTTCTGCGTTCTTAGTTTATTTATTTATTTTGCTCCAAAAGGTCGTGTAATGTAAAATATAACTATAACCTTCTTCAATAAGTAGGTAATATTATGCAATACTAGCGACTCACCCTCTCTTCGCTCGGGTTCGTCCATAGCTTGCTTCCCAATACAAATTTTCGTCCCCATTTTCTCACCCTTAAGGGATGATTTCCGAGGTAAAAGTATCCTATGTCCTTCCCAGGGTCTCAATATATCTAAACTCACAAACTCACAATCTCACAAACTTTACCTTTTTATAATATTAGTATGGATAATATTTTCTTAGATTTACGTGAATATTTGACATTTTAAATAAAGATATCTTTTTGTGGGTAGTTAGGTACTGTCTCTAACAGCTACAAATTTATATACTGCTAACTATACTGAGCTTTGAGACGTCTAAAACCTTAGATCCTTCTATGACTATGATTGTTGTAAAACACTCGAAACGTTGGAAACCAAAAATCAAAATAAATCCGCGAAAAAATCCGAAAAGATATTTTATTTATAATGCAATAATTTCAAATCTGACTGGTAGCTAGATGTTGATAACGTCGACATTGCATGTTCATACAAAAAAAAGATATTCTTCAGAGTATACGTTTATTTCATTTGAAACACGTTAAAAAAGTAGCCTATTTAACCAATGTATATGTAATGTAGTTTTCTTTTCGTGAAGAACTTTCTTGAATAAGCTCGGTAGTTTCAGAGATTATTCCAACATACAAACAAATAATCAAATTTTACCTGTTTATAATTTACAAGTTTTTGCCTACGGCTTCGCTCGCGTGATAAGGGGGTGGGGTTTAAGCTTATGACCGATCACCGGATACAATCTATATCCTTGCCAAATTTTATCGAAATCTGTTTAGTAGTTTAAGCATGAAAAGACAGAGATACTTTCAGATTTATAATTTTAGTATAGATTGGTATTGATATTATAATGCCAGTCCCAGCATTGAATGACCAACAACGTGGAACAAACCCTATCTTTTGTTAGCTTTCCTAATCCAGTAGTACCGCAATCGGACACGACCTTAGAGAGCTTCTACGTTTACTTTCTTTTACTACATTTGAAATACTAACTCCCTAACTTCTAAAGAAAAATATAATAAAAACTCTTTGGACACAATATAGGCACTGGAAACATAATTCGTATCAAACCAGTCTTCTATGTATATTCTTGTATCCACTACAAAAGAATATTTTGAATTTCCATCCCTAAAGACTTAAAAACCGAGTAGAAACGAGTAGAAATTAGTATGAATGTCCTCGCTTCGCTTCGGGTTCGTCCCTAGACGAAAACAAATCTATCCCACGGGGACCGTACATTTTTCCGCGATGATATATTATAGTCTAAAGCTTTCCTCGATAAATGGCTTATCCAGCACAAAAAGATTTTTTTAATTCCAACCAGTAGTTCCTGAGATTAGCGCGTTCAACCAAATAAACTAACAAACTCTTCAGCTATAAAATAATAGTATAGGTTACAGTGACCAAAATTAGAAATAATTTTTCTAATTAAAAATAACGACTATTCTAATTTAAAATTTCATAAAATAGAGAATGATTTAATTTCAGATATTATTTTAAACGTATGAAATATGGAAATTAAATAGAGTGTAAGGATCGGTTAAAAAAGGATTTTTGTAATAAAATGCGAAAGGCATCTAAAGAAGCAGTCGAGCGAAGTAAGAAAAGTCGCTAGTAGTTAGGTATATAGATTTAAAGTCGTGATAAGCTTATTATGCAAGGATACAGAGCTTTAAGCGATTACTTAGAAACCGGTGGCCATGGTAGCTTAATAACACGGATATTATATTCATATTATTTTAGTATATTTGTGACTACGGATTACTTTTAGTGTAGAGATGTAAACCAAGTTAGATCTATTCAAATAATCTATTTTAGTTACCTTTATATTTTCTACTTGTATGCTTTTTTGCAGTGGTAACACGGTAAAGCTGGTAAATACGCTTGGGAAACCGAGTGAGGCAAGTTCAAATCCAGGTCTCGCCTCTCTAATAATATTATCACGTGTGAATCATTTCGAACATCATTACCACTTGTCTTACGGTGAAGAAAAACATCCTAAGGAAACTTGCATGTCTGAAAGAACCTAGCAAGTTTTCGAAAGACTGATTCCCTTTGTATTGAAGGGTGGCCCGTGCCCAGCAGTGAGACGTAAAAAAGGGGCGTGCAGTATATACTCTTTTGCACATACGTGTGCGTGTTTATTTATTTTGACCAACTTATAAAGTAGGAGGTATTCAATTTGGGAGTATTTGTCTATTTTCCGAATATGTATATGTAATGCGATATCTTTACAAATTGCGAATGGAATATATCTCACAGGTACTACCATGTAAATTTCCATGTAGTATTTTACCCCTTAGTGTACAATAATTACTGTTATTGTGATTGTGTTGTTCGTGTTTTTACACCTATTAGTTGACAGTAAAAATGTCTCTATTTCAATGAAAGCACAACACGGAATATGAAGAAAATAACGCCAAACTCAGCCTGTAAAAAAGAAGTAATAAAATCATTTCCATTATTTTATGATGTATGATTAAACAAACACGTGAACAAAAATATTATACATTGATTTTTATTACATCGCAAATATAACCTAGATAATAATATTTAATAACTAGCGACTCACCCTCGTTTTGCTCGGGTTCGTCCCTAGCTTGATTCGCCATATCAATTTTAATCCCCATTTTCACCCCCTTAAAGGATTATTTCCGGAATAAAAAGTATCCTATGTCCTTTCAAGGGTCCAAACTATCTTTTTACCAAATTTCATCTAAATCGGTTCAGTAGATCCAGAGACCTCCAGAGGGAGAGAGAGAGAGAGAGAGAGAGAGAGAGGAGAGATCCTACAATGTCACAAACTCAGAAACTCACAAACTTCACCTCTTTATAATATTAGTATAGATACATAATACACTACTGTGACCTATATACATATTTACAGATTTTTTTCATCGACTAGTTTTTACTCGCTTCACTGTCATGGTACTCGTAGGTGCAATAAAACCAGCAAATATTTTTAACCCATGCATACATTTTATGAATTGTACCGTTTTTGAATTTCAATTAAAACTTTTTAAAGCCGTTAGAAAAGAAGTTGCGGTTCAGAATAAGTAATAATATTAGTGCGACTCACGCTTGACGGTATACGTTATGCTCTATATTACCTTTTAAATTAATTATTTTTTTACTTTAAACCATAGAACTATGTCGAAAACCTTAACTGGTTCACAACAACATACTAAAGTTTCATCGCAATCGGATGAATAATTAATTTATCGTTGCATCTGAATGCTGATTATTTTAGTGGATGAAAACGAGTCAACACTCTTTTCACCAATAGAGGCGATAAGAGTTATTATATCTTTGAAGAAGTTCGTAACACTGGGCCAGATCATTCCACAGATCGGATTTCAACGAGGCATTTCCTATTTTATTTATAGTATATTTTAAGATATTGTATTGTATGATCATTATTTACTAGCGTAGGTTGCTTCCCCATACAAACTTTCATCCCCATTTTCACCCCATTAAGGGTTTATTTCCGGAATAAAAACTATCTTATATCCTTCTTAGAGCCTTAAACTATCTTCTTACCAAATTTAATCTAAATTGGTTCAGTAGTTTTGGAGCTTATTCGGTACAAACAAACAAACAAAAAAATCTTTCCTCTTTATAATATTAGTGTACATATATATGTATTGAATTATTGTATTGTAAGATTATTAATTACTAGTCAATAAAAGTTAGGACAAACTTCTAATAATCCATTGGTTGGTTAGTTAAGGCCTAAGGGTGCAAAACTTATGTTTACTAATTGAAGGTCAAATAAATAAATATATTGGGACATTAACACACAGCACCATCTAGTTTCATGGTAAGCTACTGCTTGTGTTATGGATACCAGATAGTTGATATACTACACATATATAACTTTAAATACATACATATTATAAATATAAACACCCAAGGCTGGAATACAAACATTCGTTCTCATCACACAAACGAATGCCCCTAGCGGGACTCGAAGCCGCGTCCGCTGGCGCAGCAAGTAGGGTCATTATAAACTGAGTCATATGTGTCGTCAAATACCACAAAACCACGCTAAGATTCAACCACAAAGGTTAAGTTTAATATAAAAAAGTGTTTTTGCAGTCGGTGAAATGTGGAAGGCAACTCGAGTGAGAAAACCTAGCAAAAAACTTGACTTTTGCTCTTTTAAAAATAATATTTTATTTAAAAAATTAAAATTGCATATTGTGTTTGTGATATACTAACAAAGTTCTGTTACACTCGGAAGCAGTTAGTTTTTGCAGGTCTCAAGCTTATGCCAATACCAATACTGAGACAAAAACTTATAAATTAAGTTTGTTTGAGCGGAAATCGAACTATTTAGTATTTCACTCGATTTTTAGGAACATGATATACGAGTATATATATATTTTTGAAGTATTTGTATGCATGCGATTGTTTAATATTTTTTATTATGCTAACATAAATATGAAATAAAAACTAGTAAATAGCCAATTCTAAAAATTTACAACAAACAGACTTTTGTGCTAACATTTTAACACAAACGAATAAAAGTAAGTATATTTTTTATATCAGACTCAGCTTTTTTCACCATCGCTTTTTTCATATTTATCGAATCGCATTATTAATTAAGTCAAGAACAAGTAAAATTAATAAAGTTATTAAAATTCAAAAAGATTCGAATTACTTTCAATAGTTAATTTAACAAATTAAATTTTCTTCGTCGAGCCTGTAATTATTATAAGAATCATTTTTATCATATTGCTTTATTTTACTAACTTTTTTCGTTATCAATCACAAGCTTGCCTTTATATTATATTTTTTAAACTTTCCACCATGTTTTTAGGGTTCCGTACCCAAAGGGTAAAATGGGAACCTATTACTAAGACTTCGCTGTCCGTCCGTCTGCCTATCCGTCTGTCACCAGTCTGTATCTTATGAACCGTGATAGACAGTTGAAATTTTCACAGATGATGTATTTCTGTTGCCGCTATAACAATAAATATTAAAAAAAATAGAAGAAAATGAATATTTAAGGGGGCTCCCATACAACAAACATGATTTTTTGCCGTTTTTATAGATAATGTATAAGTAGTGGTTAATTCTTATAGATCAGCCGAAGGTTTGTCATCTTCACGAACAATAAGAGTTTTGTGTTAGTTGGTCTAGAAGCTTACATGTAGGTAGCAAATTGTGAAGTCCTGGGTTCGTGTGTCGGGTCTGGATAAAATAAACACTGGATATCTGTGTCCCCAAATGGCAGCCCCAAGGGGGAAAATTGGTGGTGCGTATATCCCATGATAGTGTGCACGTGCAGTTGTTAATCCTACTCCTGCTTCTCCTAAACAATGCGTCTACTGGGATATAGAGTATGAAACGGCGATTATAGCTGTCTTTGCGCACACATTTGTGCACTATATTTCCAGTACAGTTGACTACTCACATTGTAATTCACCGTTCGTTATGCAATTCGCCGTTCGTTATGTACTACAAAGGTCACCTTGGCCAACAAGAATTCGGCTGGCATAATTATAAGCTACTGCGGTACTGTGGCCTATATTCGCTTGCAAAAGTTACTAGGGACATCAATGTATTATTAGTTGATGAAAGCTAGGAAAAAGATCCGATCAAGCTGCTTTATTTATTTTTTCTTAAATTAGATAGATTAGAATATTGCGCATACGCAACACTTGTCCGCATCAACTGAAATAGTCGCTTTTACTTTAATAAGTACTAAAATGTAGGTATATTTTTAATATCAAAAACATAACGGGTGACAAATTACTGAATATAAAATAAATAGTTTTTAAAGTTGCATTTTTGAAGCATAAAAATAAAAGCATTTGCCGCTGAAACTGTTATAGACGATTAAACACAGCGGAATAAAATTGCGTACTTCAAATAAAAATGGCCATTACGATGCGGAAAACTTACTATCAATATGGTAAAAATCAAGTGAATGAACAATGAAATAACGATTTGTATAAATCTGTACTTTAATTGGAAGTAATTTATATATATTCCGTTGAAATAAAATCATCGCTTATAAATAAAGTTCAAAAGTGTAAAGAGCTTTATTGGTCCGTATATTTTGTGTGTACTGTATTTTTAATGCGTTGTCAGCTCGCTAAAGTTTCCAAAAACAGTTTTACATAATTAATCTGATGTTAATTGTTATCTTTTTAACATAAATAGTTAATAACTCAATGCTTCATTTTAATTACGAGCAAAAGCAAATTTTTTAAAGTAAGAATATAATATTATAAAGCAATTTGTGTAACAAGCGGCTAATCTAGATGACCTGGGTTTGATTCCCAGGTCGGGCAAAGTTTAGTTATTTAGTCTTTCTGTTTAGAAAGTCTCAGTATTTCACACTCGAAGCATTTAGGTCTAATTTGGGCATTAGTCATCAATTGAAATTGATAGTTTAAAATAATACTAGTTTTCGCCAAGTGGTAAAATTCGACCATCATCATTTTTGAAGTCAAATTTCTTTAGGCGTCAATACGTTGGAAAAATGAGTGTCACGGAAAGGAGAGTCAAATTTAATTTTAATAATTATTTGAAAAAAATATTATGTTTGTATTTTTATAATAATTATTATTTATAAAAATATAAATTTATTATCAATAATTTTATAATAATTATTACTAACTAACGACTCACTTCGTCCCTTGGTACGTTTTAACGGTTAATGATTCCCATACAAGAAAACAGTTCAGAACTTTTTGATTTTCCAGCTGTTTTTTTTTCTTTTCGTTATTTTTTTTTATATTTAAAACACCCCTGACGCACCTTCAACAAAACAAAAAACGAATTATTCAAATCGGTCTAGCCGTTTTTGAGTTTTAGCGAGACTAACGAACAGCAATTCATTTTTATGTATAATATAGATAAAAATTAATATTTAATACTGTGTACTAAAATTAAATAAAAGTTGTTATGACTAACGTATTAAGTGTTAATGAAAGAAAAAAAAGTGAAAGGGACAGAGTGTGTGCGGCCATGTTAAATGAGAAAGTTTATTTTTAAAGAAGGATGCAATCTGCAAAGACGTAATAAAGTATTGAAAAATTATTAAACGTGTTAACGTGATTGTGGTGTGGTGGTTTTTGTGGTGGTGCGATTGGATGACATATGTCCAGAGGGACGTGAAATACCTCGACCTCACCGTTGAGGACGTGAACACACAATCTACGTGGCGTCGCATGTTAAGGAAAGCTGACCTCGCGTAACGGGATAAGGCAAGGACAAAGAAGAAGAAGTGGTGTGGTGATTTTATTGCTGGTACCCTCAATCCCACATTAGGTACTAATAATTTTATATAAAATATTATATTTATATTTTGATTTGTTTTAATTTAAGTGCGATATCTGCCATAGGGTCAAAGAAGTTTTACTTCAACCGCGCGTAAACTCGTCAATTTCTGTAAAACAAAAAAGAAAATCGGTTAACAAACAGAGGAGAAAAAGGTACTGAACTATTTTTTATTCCTATTTACGTATAGATTACTAATATATTTTTAAATAGAAAGACACATCTGACGACAGGTTTGGCTCAGTATGTAGTGACCTTTTGCTGTGCCAGCGGTCGCAGGTTCGAGTCCCGCTGGGGGCATTCATTTGTGTGATGATAACGAATGTTTGTACTCCAGTCATGGGGGTTTATATTTATAATATGTATCTATGTATGTATTTAAAGTTATATATGTGTAGTGTATCAACTATCTGGTATCCATAACACAGGCCTCGTTGCTTACCATAGAACTAGATGGTGGTGTGTGTTAATGTCCCAACATATTTATTTATTTATTTAGAACCAAGCACTAGTACTTAATATTGAGTTTATGTCGATTTCCATCTAGTCCTAGGTATTTTAACTTTAACGTTCTAATCTTTACCACTCGCCTTAAGGTATCCGTCAAACTTCCGATGTTTAATTAAAGTTGGTAACGCTTTTTAAATTCCCGGAGATAAGCCAAGATTTTCATTCCAGAGGGAATGTTAGATGAAAAGTTTGAAATAAATCTGTCTTAATCATGAATATTATATGCATATCGCCTTTGTAAATCAAACTTCATTTTCTTGGTGTCTGTTAGATTTGAAATATCATTGTATCTTACATACTCTTCTGAGTTCTCGCTTTGCCTGAGTCAATCTCAAGTCTAGATGGCTAACAGTGGACTATGAAACTGTATGTCTGAGAGAACTTAGGAGGTTTTCGAAAGACTTGTAAAATCGGCCAACCCACTCTTGGCCATGGCCATGGCTTGTGGTGGACTATGGCCTGATCTCCCTCGCATTAAAGGGAGGTGCCCAGCAGTAGGACGTTAAAAAGGAATGAATACAAAGTTATCATTTTCTTTAATGCTATTCTGTATGAACTTTCATGTAATACAGCTGATTCCTCGTAATTTATACAACTGTATAAATTATTGTGGATTAAGCTATCGAGTTACAAAAAAGTTATTACTAAATAGCACTATTGATCAGGTATTACAAATATTCGATTGACTTAAAGACATAAAAAGACTTGAGATCGAAATATTCTTGAGTAAATTAATTATTATTTATAACAAAATATTTATTTGGTTACCTTTTTAAAATGAGAGCGTTCCTATACTGTTAAAATATTTACAATATCATTTTGGCAGGTTGCTATGCACACGACTGCAATTAATATTTCTAAACATAATACCATAAGCAAACGGGATAAGTTCCTTGGCTGTTACAACTTGTCACGAAGTTAGTAACCCGTTAAATCCAATGGACATCCAGCACACGGAGACTACCATATTTTTGTACATTACCTAAAAACCTCCTTGGCTCACTCACCACAGCATGATTGTCCTAATCTAGGCCTTACAGTGTGAATACTGTTACGTGTTGAGAACTCTCTCGTACCTCAAATACGTTTTCTATTCACTAAGAAAAAATCGTTCTTCGATTGAATGAATAGTCAAGATCTTAATAAGTGCAAATATAACATGTTTTAGTCACCTTTTTTTTAAATGCATCTTAATGGGGCTGGTTTACCGAAGCAGATCACCAACCAAGAGGTTGTTCCCGCGATCCTCTCTTATGAGCTCCAAGTTGTGCGACCTCCCGAATGCGTTTCTTGGCTTCATGTGTGACTGGATTGCTGGACGCTACTGAGCCTCTTACCACCATCCCATGTATCTAATATATTTAAACGAGCAATTCTTGTATATTTATTTATTTATTTATACTAGCGATCTCGGAAACGGCTCTAACGATTTAGCTGAAATTTGGTATGTGGGGGTTTTCGGGGGCGAAAAATCGATCTAGATTAGTCTTTTGTCTGGGAAAACGCGTGTTTTCGAGTTTTCATGCAATTTTCTTTTGCATTATTCCACGCAGAATATGGCCGATAATTTCTTATTCTCAGTCATAAGCATCATGGTCAAGTGACTAAGTTGAAAGTTTAGCAATCACAGGTGTCTGAGTACGAATCTCGATCGGATACAACGTTTTACTTTTGTTTTTTTTTTGTATTTATTCAAGATATTTTTTAAGCCAAATTAAAAAGAAAGTTGTACTCTTGACCAAAAATTCGGTCGCCCAGGTACTTAAAATTAATTTAATGACTTTCTATAATAATTTATGTTATTAAGCAATCAACTCAACATACTAACTAAAAAAATAAGTTACAAATTTACATTATGTGTTTTGGAGTAATTTTTAAATATGTAACTCAAACCTGTAAGCATTAAAATGTTACTGTCACACTACATTACCAAGCTTATCATTAATTAAACTAAGTTCACGTTTAAGCTCAGACACGTTGATAACTAGACTGGGTTGTTTTAGTGGTTATAACGACAACATTTATTGCTTCGGACACTGAAATATATCCAACCGGACCGCAATACTCAAGGGATAACTCGCTCTAAACTCAGACTTGGCGAAAATCGTACCGTAACATTAGATCGTTTTCTCCTGGGAACAGTAAAAAATATATAGAAAATTTTATATTTTCCCAATCAGTTCCCAGAAGTTAATTTTAAAACAATTTACAGTGGAAATAAAACTTTGTACTCTTTAGAAATATTTCTTAGACTTTTCATAGAAAAATAAAACCTTATATACATATATACTGAGAATATGATTTTCTAGCTAAACTTTAATATAGATGAATAGTGCTTACTTATACGTTTTCTTTTTAGGGTTCCGTAGCCGAAGGGTGTCAATGGAACCCTATTACTAAGCTTCTGTTTTCCGTCCGTCCGTCCGTCTGTCAGAGGGCTGTCTCACATGAACCATAATAGGCAGAGATTGTATTCAGTGTGTATTTCTATTGCCGCTATAACAACAAATAATAAAAAATTAAGGTGGCGAATTTAAAAAAAGCCGCCAAGCTAATTACAAAAAATCGATTATGGTACGGAACCCTTCGTTTGCGAGTCTGACTCGCATTTGACTGATTTTTATTTACATTATTTATACATTTTGACTGTTTATTGCTTATATATAAGCTTATGTAATGAATTATTACTCTAATTACTTCTCTGGAAGATCTTCTTAAATAATTCAATGAAATCTAGATAGTATTAAGGTGGATAAGTTTTATTATGGTAAAAGTAGAATCCCATCCAATTATTATTATTAATATTATAAATGCGAAAGTTTGCATAGAGGTTTTTTACTCAATCACGCCAGAACAGATGAACGGATTTGGATGAAATTTAGCACAGAGATAGATTGTAGTCTGGGATAGCGAATAGGTTACTTTTTATCCTGAAAAAATGTACGGTTCCCGTAGGATAGATTTGTTTTTGTTCTCCAATAGGAAAGAACCTGAGCGAAGCAAGGGTGAGTAGCTAGTAAGTTATATACTGTACAATAAATATCATATTTAGTCCTATCCAGTCATTCCCTAGTGGTATACGATTAAACAGACCGACATAAAATATTTAGCAGTTGATGAAGCTTTCATAATATCTACCTAAGCAATTCTCAGTTAAACGCGATAAAGGCCCAATTTAGTTAAAATGTTGTTAATTGTTGGAAAATGATCGTAAAATTACTCTCTTAGTAAACACGTAATTGGCTCTATAAATAACATAATTAGAGTATTGTATATGTGTAAGGCTACATCTAATGACAAAAATGGATTTTGAATACATCTATTATAGACTAGCGACTCACCCTAGCTTCGCTCGGGTTCCTCCCTAGGTTGCTTTCCAAGATAAAATTTGTTAATTAATTTGGTTTTAATTTTTTTTCGTGGGACCCAATTTTTTTTTCTTAAATTAAAGTTGCCTAAGTTACTCCTTATTACATCAGCTATGTGCCAGTGAAAGTCCTATCAAAGTCGGTCCAGCCTTTTCAGAGATTAGCCGGAACAAACAGACAGACAGACAGACACAAAAATTGTAAAAAATGTTGTTTTGGTATATGTACCGTATATACATCCATATGCATTTAGTAAAAAGCGGTTAATTTAATATTACAAACAGATACTCTAATTTTATTTATCTGTATAGATAATACGCAATTGCATCATTTGATAGAATTTTAAAATGTTAAAAAAGTTAACCAAAGTTGTATAGCCAAGGTAAAGAATTGTGTTTATTTCTGAATACAAGTTATTTTACCTACATATTTTCAGTATAATTGATATTTTCGTAGATTTACCCGAATTTTTGACATTTTTAATAATACTATCTTCAAATCATTCATCATAATTAATGTCAAGCATTCGTAACGTCGGAAACCAAAAATCTAAATAAATCCGCGAAAAAATCCGAAAAGCTAGTTTTATTTAAAATATAATTAAGTGATTAATAAGGTTACATTATACCATACAATATTGAAGCTCGACATAAATAATAAGAATAAATCGATTAAATCGAATACAATTACATATGAAATATAAAGAAGGTTAGCATGTGATAGACAAATCCTTATTGTAAGGATAAAGCATTTGAAGATGCAGGTCAATAGACTTCGTGTAACTGTTACTATGTGCCTCCATTATAAAAGCTTCGGAGAACGTAAGGAGAATATTGTATTTATTATTAAATAATTTTCTATCTATGTATATAATAATATATAATTATTTTTGAGCTATATGTGAGGAACAGACATATAGTCCTATTGATTAATTTATCAAAAACATTCAATAAAATCTAACACAATGCTTATATGGTTTTAAAAGTTCAATACAGCACGTTATATAGACAACTAGTATTTCCCGCGGCTCCGCCCGCGTTCAGATGATCAAAAACCAAATTCTTAGGTTTTACACATTAGTATACTCTTACATTATACATTACTTTCATTGCACACTGCATGATTGGTAAATAATGGCAGAGATTGACAATGCCACAAAGGTTCCTCCGTTAAATTGAACTTTTTGTTTTAGCAATAACATTTATGTATGTCTATACTTCTGTTTTGTTGGTTTTTTTAGTTTTTCACGACAAACTCTCAAACTACGGAATTAATTTTAATCATTTTTTACTAATAGACAGCTATAGATTAATTTAATATATAGCTGATTATTTAAATTACATAATGATAACTTTTCTTAATTAGCGCTAGTTAGTAATATTTTCCAAAACGATTTTCAAAAGAAAGTGTAATAAGTAAATAATTCTAAGCGAATATATTTTTTTATTTCATATGGCTCTGCTAATATGATTAAAGTGGTAAGCATTTTATTGTGTCCTTTAAGCCTTTACCTTCCAAGAAAAGGTGTCAAGAAAAAGTGAAAAAGTTGAGGTATAACAGTTCCTAAAATACTTTTTCATAGTTTTTGAGATATGAAATATTTTTAGTTATCCGCTTTGGCAGTTTAACAGCCATAAACTTGTTTTCCATAAAATGTTATAAAATAATATAAATTGAACTTATTTTTACAGTGCAAAAAATGAGTAGGTATTGTGGAAACGTAAATATTATTCGTATTTATTTAGTATTAACCATACAAAATACGTAGGTAAGAAAAACAACATAGCATTTTGCTATACGAAACCTAAAATGCGCGAGTTGGATTTACATTTGCCCAATTTTTACATTAAAAGATTAAAAAACATTAACATTATTTACTAAACAATAAAAATTTACAAATATTCTCATTTGAAAATCGTTTCGGCCAACAAAATATTACTAATATGTTACTAATTTATAAAGCCAAAAAGTTTGTTTTATTAAAAATTTAAGCACGGGCAGGACCGCGGGTAATTTAGTAGTAATTATAGTAAAGTTATTGAAAGGTTATATCTGTACTTTTTTTTTTTGGATAAAACTACGTATTTTAAAAACACATGGCGACATCTATTATCAAATAGCTAAATAACACATAAATAAATTTTCATTAAAATAACCATTTTAATGAATAAAATAGCGCTGTTAATATTTCTTTTAAGATAAGTTTTTTTAATAGTTTTAACAAATATATAAGTAAGTTACCTTGCTAAAATATTAATAGCATCATCGTGCTTTTACTTTAACCAGTTTTTGTATTTTTTCTCAGAAATGAGATATTATTTTCCTGCGGTAAAAAGAATCCTATGTGTTGGCCCGGATAACCTGCTATTACCATACCAAATTTCATAAAAATCCCTCTAGTGGTTTTTCTGTGATGCGGTCACATACAGACAGACAGAAAAAATTCTAAAAACTATAGATTCGGGCTTTATATCGCTAATAATGAATATTTCAATAAGATTTTCCGAAAAAATATTGAATTTAGGGGTTGGGCTTAGTTACAATTTTATTGTATGTATAGTTACTAATTTATGAAGCGAAAAAGTTTGCTTTACTGATAATTTAAACACGGGCGGAGCCGCGGGTGATTTAGTAGTAATTCTAATAAAATCGAAAAAAGGTCATATCTGTACATTAATTTTTTTGGAATTAAAACTATGTATTTTAAAAACACATGGCGACATCTATTGTCGAATATCTAAATAACACATAAATAAATATTAATTAAAATAACTATTTTAATGGATAAAATAGCGCTTTTGATAATTTGATTTTCAAGATAAGCTTTTTTTATAGTTTTTACCATATTTTGTAAGTTACCTTGCTAAACTGTTTACAAAAAGTATCGTCGTGATTTTGTTCCTACCAGTTTTTGTATTTTTTTTCAGAAATGAGATATTTTCTCGCGGTAAAAAGTATCCTATATGTTGACCCGGATAACCAGGTATCATCATACCAAATTTCATCAAAATCCCTCCAGTGGTTTTTCTGTGATGCGGTAACAGACAGACAGACAGACAGACAGACAGACAGACAGACAGACAGACAGACAAAAATTCTAAAAACTATAGATTCGGCCTCTGCATCGATAATAATGTCTATTTCAATAAGATTTTCCAAAAAATATTTAATGTACAGATTCGGCTTAGTTAGAATTTTATAATATGTATAGACTACCTACCTCGTTGTTGTAAAGCCTATGAAAAAAAGAGTGCAAATTATGCGATCTTTCGATTTGTATATTAAATATAAATAAAGTTATAAAGTTTATTTTAAGTTCTAACAACCAAAATTTTAGTAAGAGTAACTATTGTGACTAAGAAGGTCGGTCAGTAAAATATTATTAACACTTTGCTAATATGTTTTAATACGAGGGGGATCAGGCCATAGTCCACAACGCTGGTCAAGTGCGGGTTGGCGGACTTCACATGTCTTTTTGAAAACTTGCAAGGTTCTCTCAGACATGCAGATCTCTCACGATGTTTTCCTTTACCGTTAATACAAGTGGCAATCATATTGGAAATGATTCGCACATGAAAATATCAGAGCTGCGAGACCCGGGATTTGAATCCGCTTCACTCGATTTCCTAAACAAGCGCGTTACCACTGCCTCTCCATACTAAAATCTAACAAATAGAAAAACAATGAAAAGTGAAAAAAGTGATATTGAATCATTATACCTCCTTCTTATAGTCCTTTTCTAACTAGAATTTAGAGAATAAAATCAACTAACATTATGTAACATTTAAATTTATATACAAATCAACGTTGAAATAAACGATTAAACACGTATAAAATATCTGCTAAATAAAATGAATGAATGAATGAAATAAACTTTATTCAATTAGACTTATTACAAGTGCTTTTGAATCGTCAATTTAATGTAAGCGTCAGTGTAGTCTGTCCGTGAGGAAGCTACCACCGGCTCGGAAAGCAGTTCTGCTGAGAAGAGCCGGCGAGAAACTCAACAGTTGCTCTTTCAAATATCGAAATCACATTTATTTTATTAACATAAATTTACTAGTTGACGTATTTCCCTCGTGTACTAGCAAAGATAACCTAGATTCATTATCACGTTGTTCGCTTATTCTTCACAAGGTATATTGAATAGAAGATTCAATATCTAGAAATAACTGTTTAAATAACTTTTTGCTAAAAACACATTGTTGAGTAAACACCAGTTCAGAAGTAACTTTATTTATTTTTTATTAATTTTGTAAAAGTGAAATCACTTTTACAAAATTAATAAAAAATAAATAAAAATACAACTATAAAAAATCACTAAACGAATCGCAAACCGAAAACAACAGTATTATGCATTTAGATAACTTCTATGTGAACATAAGACGGCATATTTGGCTCAGTTTGTATTGACCCTACTTGCTGTGCCAGCGGTCGCGGGTTTGAGTCCTACTGGGGGCATTCATTTGTGTGATGAGCACGAATATTTGTACTCCAGTCATGGGTGTTTATATTTATGATATGTATGTATTTAAAGTTATATATGTGTAGTATATCATCTATCTGGTATCCATAACACAGACCTCGTAGCTTACCATGGAACTAGATGGTGCTGTGTGTTAATGTCCCAACATATTTATTTATTTATTTTAAAAGAAGCGCTTGTAATTTTTCTCAAAATATCTCGAAATCTTTTTAAAAACAGAACCACTCACATAGCATACATTACTACGATGGTCTCTAAGAGTAGAAGTTAAAGCAATTTACGATACTTTTCCTCAGTAGCTGATACTTTTTCCGATATTTCTTAAACTTATTTGGTACGGTGTAAAGAACGCTATTAAGGATTCCATCAGCATCGGTACCAGGAAAGTCCTTGGCAGGCGTTGGCAGAATTGAATTTAGATGACTCAATAGACTTGGCTAAGTAGACGAATGTACACTTTAAAAGTTTGTGGTGAAATTTTTCAACTTTTCAACAAAACTAATGCAGTTTAAAATTACGATACTATTTAAAGTTTAAACTTACTATACAATATTTTATGGTAATTTGTTGTTGGATTCGTGAGTGTTTTTTTTTAATTTATAAATATGATTTCATCATGTCATGTTATGTCATGTCATGTCAATCTCATGCAAATTCAGTACCCATTAATAAAAATCCTATAAAAAAGTTAATTCACTCTTAATGTTTTTATTCAAATCTTTGTGAAGGGATACATCGGATTTGGAAACAGGCAGGGCACAATTAGTCGTCTGGCAATTTTAAAAATATCTGATTAGGTATCTACATAAGTAAATGAAAACCCCCGTTTAGTTATTTTTCACTATTTACTGCTCCGCTAGGAGTATAAACTATTCTGTGATTTAGTGTCTAGAAACAGTTTTTTTTTATTTAAAGTTGGCATTTTGTTTAAAAAAAGTTTTTATTTTAAGTTTAGTGTAGACTATAGTAACTTTGTAAAATATTCGCTTCAGTCATTTAAGTAAATTTGACGCCTCTTTTTATATGAAGAAGAACAAACAAAAAAACTCGTTTTTATTACTAACCTAAAAATCAGGCTCTAAAATCCAATTCTGTTGTGTCAATTGTGTTCAGCTTGTCAAATCAAACCAAACGAGTCCAAATTAAGAGTATTTACTAGTTGCCGTTGAAAAGATCCACTATCTATCTCTAGCTTAACCATCAGGTTAGATCAGGGTCAACTCGATTATACCAAAACACTGTACTAACATTGGAAATACAAACACTTGCAAAGTTTCAAGTTGATATGACAATTATAAGTAGGTAAAAAAGACTAATTAGACGTGTTTACATAACTTAAAACTCAACGTCAAATTTTTTTTTGTGGGACCAGCCCAGGACTTACCTTAACATAATACAGTGAAGTAGCAAAATTGGTCAAGCTGTCTTCGAAATATCGATAAAAATCATAAAAAATACATACAGATGAACATAGAACCTCCTACTTTTTGGAACTCATTTAAAAAAAAAAAAAAAAAACAGAAAACTATTTGTTATTCAATCGATATGGGATACGTCAAATTGACGGAGAATACAGCTCGATAATGTTCTTATCCACATATAAAGAAAAGTATGTGTTCTCATACAAAAACCAATTGAATGTAAAGAAATAGTTCCGAAATAGTAATCATGTCGAATCAAAGAGAGTTTTATTGGTGCAAGTTAAAAATATCTTTTGACATAACAAGAAAAACTCGGACAAACCTAACACAATTTATCCTTGGACGGAATTCTTATAAGTTTGCAGAAGTTTGAAGACCAATGTCCTTTGATCTCTGTCACAAGGCTTTCTACTTGTATAAATTTTTCCTTGTATTTTTTGTTATGTATCATTTTCTGTTATATTAAGTTTTTTAGGGTCCGAGTCGTTTTTAGAGAGGTTTTTGTTTATTTTTTTGTATATTAGTAGGATAAGATTAAGAGGTCTTTTTGACTTAGAAAATCAAATTATTTGGGCTATGAAATCATTGTACAGTCTACTGTTAGTTAGAGAAATATCAGAAAAACAATTCATCTGACCGACTTTTTTTAGGTCCAAGTAAGTGCGTAAGAGAAATATGTAATGTAAATATATAAAAATATTCATAGGTACATTGCTTTTTCGGTTCTATTCGTTTTTCGATTATTTTTTACAGCTATTGTACTCAGATAAATAAATAACAAAAGTTCTACTTCGCGAGTAGAACCAAACCTGGTATGTAATGTAATATCACAAACTTTTATTTGTGATGATATTACACAGTATCTCACCAAAACTTTAATTTTAAATAGGTAGGTAGACTTAGAAGATGAACAAACGAGTAAGAAAACAAAATTATATATATAATATAATATTCTTTCAAGATAATTTTGCACATTCAAAAATAAGATAATACGATAGTACAAGACATATTTTTATAAAAAAATAAAAATGCTCATCACATAAGGAACAAACTTACAAATATGATTAGAAAACGAACACTTAAAAAGTCAAGAATACTCGTAATAGTCCCAGATTATTACAACAACAAAAAAAATGATCAGTGTTTAATTGCCTCTAAAAGTAATACTTTTTTTTGGTTTACTTAGTCATTTTTGCACCGAGGACTTTAAAAAATTGATCCGATTGATTGACTGGTGCATTATTAGAGTAAATATTAAAAAAAAAAAAAACGTAAAAAAATTTCTGGAGTTTACGCCATTTTATATCAACTTTGTTTAGCCATACAACATGTAATGTGAAATTCGTTCGAATCGATTACATACATCTTATGTTTTATTAAGACGGTTTTCATATGAACCAAAAAGGAAAGATACAGTTTAAATTTCTTTTTATATTTATATTAAATAAATTTAATTCTTCTTGTTCAGAACCAATTAAGACGATATTATTAGCTATAAAAAATTAAAACCTTTTGAAGTCTATAGTGTGCTACTACAGAAATAATTGGTCGTCTTTGAAGAGTTTCTGTGTTTACCTGAAACAAATAAAAAATAATCGTTTTAGTCTTAAATTATGAGTATATTTTATAAATATAAAAAATTGCTGATTTGTCCTATTTTTATGCTATAGCGGAGCAACGGATTTACGCATTTTTTTTAAATAAAGAGACAATTTATAGGTCGACTAGCAGAACCTGCGGCTTCGCTCGCGGTAAAACTACGAAAAATACGAAATTTCATGCAAATATGTCCAAGGAATAAAAAGTTTCATACAAACTTTAATCCTCTATTTCACCCTCTTGGGGGTTGAATTTAAAAAAAAATCCTTCCTTAGTGGATGCCTTCGTCGTATGAGGAATACGTGTGCGAAATTTTAATTTTCTAGCCTTAAGGGTTTTGGCCTGTGCGTTGATACATCATTCAATCACTTTTGCCTTTTATATACATGTATGCACATCTAATTTTATTACTAACACACATCCATACATAAAGTTTCGCTTATAATAGTATTTGGGTATAATTAATATAATTTTACATAGAGTAGATAAGGCCAGAGGCAATAGGATGACGGTAGATGAAACTTGAGGAGACTTTTAGACCAGCCAAAAGCGGGTAAAATATTTAAGTTAATACAGTTGTCCAAATGACCACTCAACATCCCACGTACAAGTGGACTTGCCACGGTTTTCATGAAGGATCATCTAGCAAATATGAAGAGAGATATCTCTTATTTTTTACTTAGACCTTATCTCTTACTCTTCGATTATATTATGTAGTTTATAATATCATATTACAGTAACTTAGTAAGCTTAATAATTCCTTAGATTTACGCGAATATTTAATACTTTAAATAGAACTTTCATTTTTTAGGATGTTTTCGGTGTTTTTTTTTTTTATATTTTTGGTTTTTGTTTCTTCAAAGAAAAACCACAATAAATTGATAGGTTAATCAAAAATCAAAATAAAACCACGAAAAAATCCGAAAAAATAGAGTTATTTAAAATAATCAGTATGCTTATCTCTTCATATTACCTATAATTTTTAAAATTGGCTGAGCTTTTCGTGCTTGTCATTGCGAAAAAAATAAATAAATGTATACCTAGCGTTTGTAAACATTATCAACTACAGCGAAGGCTTAATTCAATTTCCTCGTAACACAAATGTTTCTACACTTATTTCGCTACAAAATCGATAAGTTTCTATACGACTTTGTCGAAAAAACAAATGTCTTTTCTATTTTATGAAATTCTACAAGATACATAGAGAATTGCTTATATAACATCGATTGTTGCCTTAGTAAAAGACCCTTGAACACATAATTTGACAGGCGTGAATAAAAATATTGTGAACAACAGTCTCTACACGACCCCACTAACCTATTTCACGTGAAAACACACGTGAGTACGTCGCCATAGAAGGTCTATTTTAACAAAGAAAGCAACGAAAACTCAACTACGTTAGTATATTTTGTTTGCATTTGTATAGAATATTGTTGAGGAGTTGATGGGATTATTAACAATAAAAATAATTTTGACGAAGTTTTTATTCACTATTGATACCTCGATTAAATTATACTCGTATTACTCGCACAATCATAACACTATCATATGTATATGTAATTGATGTTTTAAAAAGTTAGGTTTAGTTTAGTTTAGGTTTAGGTTAAAACCTAATACATAAGATTTAAAATTTATGCGAATATTTGACATTTTAAATTTTTTTTTTGTTATTTTTGCGGTTTTATATTACTTATTGATTCCTCAAATCATTTAGTGTTTGGAAGCCGGTTATAATTTTTTTAAATTTTTTGTTTGTATGTTTCGTGAAATTTTCGTCAATTGTGAATCGATTTTCATAATTCATTTCTAAATAAAAAAAAAGTTGTACTCTAAGGTTTTTCACATATAAATTGCAAACAATATTTTATTTTAAGTTATTTAGAAGGTTTTTTATTAAAAATTAATATAGACTGCACTATATATTAATTTAACGTTTAATTTTATCATTACATTAAAAAACAATTGAAACCGTTATACATTCTAATCAGCATCAGCGATAAAATTAGCAAATGAATTAAAACAAAAAACAAAAAGCGTTTCAAAATGACATTTCAAGTAAAATTGACCACTATTAAATAAATATTTTCAAAATTATTTCTATATTAAACTTTTAACTTTAACTTATTACATAAAAAAGCAAAGTACGCTAAAATTATTCATATGAATATAATAAATGACATTTCGTAAAGACCTTAACAGATCGAAAAGTTAATCTGTAGAGACTGGGAACTCGTGTAGCATATTTTTCATGTAAATCGCCCGGGCCTTTTGAGTCAACTGTCAAACCTGTCGCTCAATTTGATTGATTATATACTTATCTAAGGAATTTTGTGGCTATAGTATTTATTATATACTTCAAAATACCTCGAGATGAATGTAGAGGCATAATTTAACCAATTTGAAAGAATGAGGTTGTGAAATTCGATGTATGTGTTACAGTCAAAACTACTTTTGACTAAAGAGGTTGGTCAAAAGTAATTTTGACTGCAGGCTTTGGTCAAAATTAAGGAGGTGAGTAGGTTGAAGGTTACTCGAAAGAAGCCTTTCTTTCTTTCTAGGTTAGGTTAGGTTAGGTTAGGTTAGAACAGGGACCACAGCCCCATAATTTTAAGAGTTTTAACCGATATGCCAGTCAAAACTGCTATTGACCAAGGCCTGCAGTCAAAACTACTTTTAACTGTTTTTGTCAGTCAAAAAAAGTTTTGACCACGAAAGAGTTCGGACTGTAGCATATGTATGGACATAGTTATGAGATTATTTTTTTCTTACTTCACTCTTCGCCTTCAACTGATATATTACGTATTTAGTGATGAAATTCAAAGCCCGAATTTGTTAGACAAGTTTAACAGTTGGCTTGTGCGATTTAAATGGAAATACAAGAGCAAGAGTGGAATAGGCATCTTCCATGCAAGCGCGCTCCAACCCAGATCTCATCAGTGCTTCCCAGCGTTGATCGTCGTCAAGCGCAAACCTATCTAACATAAAAAAATATACATCATTTTTTTCTTTACCGACCAATCTGCTTCGTGTCTACTCCACTCTACGTGACGTTGGCGAAGTAATCTGTGCTCAACTGGCACGCTTTGAAGCTATTAACAATAAAATTGAATTGAATTGAATTATATTTTAAAGTATAAAAATTGTTGTTTAAAGTATAAAATTGTTATGAAATCAATTTTCCGGGAAAAGTGATATGTAAATATAGTGTAACAAACATTCGAATGAATTTTCGGCGAAATAGCCTTTTTCAGTCGGACTGATAGAAATGTCTCTATTATGCCAGTTGTCACTTTGTTAATTTAGCACTTTTAACCAATAAATAGCCTTCATAAACTATTTTTTATTATTATTATATTAATATTCAGTTTATATCACGAATATGTAGAAATTCATCACATAATAAAATCTGCAGTACTATTCTGTAAGAGCTTTTACGTAAACGACATCTGAATACGTACATATACTTCATATAAAATTCTTAAGATATTCGCGGATTCAGATGTCGAACCCCATAATTTTTTACAGAATAATCAATTCTACTACTAAAAATAGGCATAAGGTTTTTTTCAACTATAATTATATAATAATTCAATCTTATTTCACGAAGAAACCGCAAAATTGATATAGCTTATACTCTTGAAATATTTTAAGCTTTGTCTCTTTCTATACATGTATTTCTAATTCTTGTGTACTATAAAAATCAATATTAAAGCCTGCTCAATTTAATGTTTGTCGTTTCAAAGCCTAAGATTTATTCAAATCCTAAAAACAAATATGTTTATCTACAATAGTTTCAAACCCTGTTATTATTTAAATATTATTATAATACACGCTTGATACAGGCTTAAGTCCTCATTTTTGTTATTTTACTTTCTCGCCCTTGAAAGGTCATACTTTCATATAGACGACCTTATTTGTACATAAGTGATTTTTATATTGCGACCCTTTTACGTGGAAATCTTTTACCAAAACCTATATCGGTTCACCGTCACGGATTATTAAGCAATGTCAATATGAATAAAACTGGAAAGACTCGTTTTTAAGGGTATTATACGAAGATAAATATTTATAGATATTTAAATTTCAACTTTTTGTTCTCAATGATCTAGGTATTATTGCTCGTATTTTTTTGTCAGTGGAATCGGTAAATTTATTTAGAAACAGGTTTTTGATGTATCCTAAAAGACTAGCACTTGTTTTTTTTGTGAGACACAAAAGTTTAGAAGGAAGCTGTATAATAATTTAGTATGTTTTTGGATGTTTTGTTATACGGCGATTCCACTCTTGTGCACCTAATCAAGCGGACGTGTCCATGCTCACTGCCCGTCGATACGAGTGTAAAATTTCCTGCTGGTGCTGCCGCCACCGGCTCCTCCTACTGTTGTTGTCCGAAGATCAGGATTTAAAAACCTTAAAAAGTAAGTGAAGTGCATCTAAACACACTCTACGCTTCTCGCCGGAAGTGAGAACTTAGTTCCGCCACTCACAAGCTTCGTAACGCAGGACTGCCAGACAGACTCTAGCGGTGCGCGCCTACACTTACACGACGCATAATATCCTAACGGACCCTGAAGACGATATAACGATAGCGAACGCCGCACACCCAGTGCAGAAAATCAACATTAAATATAGTGAGTAGACTTGCACCGACAATGACCGCCCGCGCGTGATATTATCACATATATAATCATATGTGTACAAACGATATTTATACATACACACATATATACATACGTACATTCCACTAATTTTATTTATTATTATTAGGTTTGTATAACTATGGTAATACCCCGGTCTAGCAGCGCAAGCGTCGCCTAATTCTCTCCGAGCCACAAAGTAGGCTTTAAGCTCAGTAGAAGCGCTCATTAGCCCCTTATACTATAACTTATAGGTTATCTTATATCATACTACGACTTTTAGAATCCAAAAAGTTCTGCGTAAATAGACTACGCGAGCGGAGCAGCGGGAAAAGCTAGTAAGTATATATAGAAAACCTAAGGGGTTTTAGGGGGGGGGGGGGGGGGGGGACAAGTACGCTTTCTATAATGGATATAGCTAATAGAAAACTAAAATATGGAAATTACACCTCTGTTTTCATGACATAACGTTCAAATTTGTCATTATCTTACAATTTTTCAATTCGTGTTATAGATTTTTAGAAATTCACCAAGTGTAAGCTCTTTAAAAAGTCACTATTTTTATTATATGAATCGATTGAAGTCGCATAAAGCGCCGCGTTGTAAGCATTCCTCTAAGCTATTAAATCTGATTCTGCGTACGACATAAGCAATTTGCTTTAGTTTATTCCTTCAGTGGACATGGCAATTTAGGTCGACGCTTAACCGTGACCCTTTTGTTTGCGAAGGCCAGCTATAAAAAGTCGTGTAAATAAATGAAATCATGCCTGGTTTCTACGTTAGTTGTATCTTAATGTATAAATATATTGTATGGAGGTTTTTAAATATTTTATTATAATTAGTACCTGGGTGACCGTGTAGCACTTGGATTTTTTTCGGAAAAGATATAAGAATAGCGTATTTTTCCAATATATGTATTTATATGCTTAGGTATAGGTAAACTTAAAAAGCAAAACCTTATAAAAAAAATGATCCAAATCGGTAGAGCCGTTTCTGAGATAAACGGAATAAATTTATACATATACAAGAATTGCTCCTTCCAGATATATATATATATATATATATATATATATATATATATATATATACGTTTGCATAAATGTTATTAAAGAAAGTACCTATTCTACCTTTAGCGTTAGAATAAGTCTAATGTTTTCATTAAAAAAATATATGAAAACTGATTCTAGCTTATCGAAAATATCGCGTTATTTACACACAAAAATATACAACGGAATTGAGTACATCCTCCTCAAAAATAAACCTAATGAAACACTACTTTAAAATAGATAATGATTTTACAACCCACTAAATTAGTTTATTATTTCTATATTTCGCTAAACGTTAGTTACGAAGTTGATCTTAGACTTTGGGTCTTCCCAACGAAACGGATAGTTTCAAAATTAAGCAAAAAAAAAAGTTCTTCAATAATACTAAAGTATTAATTTAATTCATCTTCTTGCTTCAATACTATTTGACGACACGTTTGGCTCAGTTTGTAGTGACCCTACTTGCTGTGCCAGCGGTCACGGGTTCGAGTTCCGCTGGGGGCATTCATATTTATATTATGTATGTATTTAAAGTTATATATGTGTAGTGTATCAACTATCTGGTATCCATGACACAAGCCTCGTAGCTTACCATGAAACTAGATGGTGCTGTGTGTTACTGTCTCAACATATTTATTTACCAATTAATAAATAGACATTAAAACAGAAATAGCCTAAATTATCAGTTCTTTTCTATTCAAAAAAATTGTATAAGGAATAACCTATTTAGGAGATTCGATTATCAGCTCCATAATTGATTAGTTGCGCACAACTCCGATCGGCGCCTTTGATGTTCGTGAAAGGTGAGCAAAAGATTTCTTATCTGACGTACCTTCAAATTGGGTTCTAGAATATAATAATTCTTAACGTCCTTAATATCTTGTGGGCGCAGGTAAGAAAAATAATATGATATCATTTTGAATTTAGGTCAAAGTATGTTAGTTGAGTCTAGGTTAGGTCTAGATGTCCTCGATTTAAGTCCCAAGAGAGTCAAAAATATTTTTTAGGGTTTCTGTTAGGAAACTTCAATGTCAGCTGACAATGTTATATACCCAGGCTTTGGAAAACACGTTAGGCTATATATAGGTCGTGTCAAATTGTGGTTCCAATGGACTTTGTAAATAAAAGGCAAAGGACACACGTTGTATCTGCGTAAAAAATGCGCTACCTTTCGTTTCATCAGCCAGGATTCGAATCCGCTTCATTCGATTTCCCAAGCGAGCACGTCACCACTAGGCCACCACTGCCTAAAAGGAATATAGAACTAATAATCATTACTTATGTAATATAAACGAAGAACGTATAATACATAATGTTAAATTGTTAGTTTAAAATCTGTAATTTATTTTAATCTTCGTTATAAATAAGATTAAAGTGCGGAAGGCATTTTCTAGGAAGTAACGAGTAAAGAGCTTCGTGAATCCGAATAAATACCGTGTACCGGAATCCCGTTGGTCCCGCTTTTCTATCTCAGAATAATGTAAAACTTGAAATAATACAATACTGAGATAGTGGAAACAAAGAAGTAGTGATTTAAAGAGTTAATTGCTTGAAAAGATTTAGTATTTTCACATTGTTAAATTTTTCAAGTAAGGCGATTATTGTGTTTTCTCTAAATGAATATGTATATTTAGTTTTATTTTTTGGTTTGGCCTTAGTTTAAGATTACTTATTAACTTATTAGTTTAATTTAAATTGAAATTAATAGTGATCTTTTTGTGTGAAATACTAGATAGATGTTTAATGGTCTACCTGTAGAGCAATAGTTGCTTTTTATGATGGTTATGGTGCATATCCATGGGTCTAGTGGCTAGAATATAGGATACTAGCGACACACCCTTACTCCGCTCGGGTTCGTCCCTAGTTACGTTTTAACGTTTAATATATAATATGTTATGCCTAAGAGATAGACATATTATACCATCGTGGACTCTTCTGTAGACCTATATAAGATACACAATTCCACCATACATTATTTTGTTATATCTCAAAGGGTTTAGCAGCGTTTTCGTTGAAAGTTCCCAGACGGCTCATTTTTTCCGACACCTCCAACAAATATCGTTATATTTTAGCCAATGTATACAAAAACTTAACAAATTGTATACTAAAACCTTCCTCAAGAACCACTCTATTCATTGGTAAAAGCATTATGAAAATTAGTGTAGTAGTTTTTGAGTTTATCGCGAATAGACAGACAGACAGACGCGGCGGAGGACTTTAGTAATAGCCTGAACTTGTTCTTTATTATTATTATAATTAATCATTAATTGCCTCGGCGGTGTAGTGGCTAGCATGTACGGCTGCACACCCGCAGGTCCTGGGTTAGAGTCTCGGGTCGGGTCAAATTCTGTTATTGAGTCTTTCTGTATAGTAAGCCTCAGTAAGCCCGGAGTTGGGAAGTTGGCAGTGTTTCACCCCCGTTCCTCGGAGAGCACGTAAAGCCGTCGGTCCTGCGCCTTAACTCTTACCGGTCGTATTGAGTCCATTGAGTTCCACCGGAGTATGAAAGTGACAGGAATAGAGAGTGCACTTGTGTCCGCGCGTACACGCGCTGCACTATAATATCTCCTGCGCAGTTTGCTAGTCTCAATGAGATTGGCCGTCGTGGCCGAAATCGGTCAGGAGGACATTATTATTATTAATTAAACATTGCTATATAATTTGATTTCACTATGAAATCGCCATGAGAGTAGTTATTTCTTAGGGGAACAATTGCAATTTATATATGACTACATTCGAGATATTTCACATACCCTTAAAATAGAATATTTAATAAATATGTTGGGACATTAACACGTAGCACCATCTAGTTGCATGGTAAGCTACGAGGCTTGTGTTATGGATACCAGATAGTTGATACACTACAAATATGTAACTTTAAATACACACATTTTATAAATATAAACACCCATGACATGAAATATTTGAAATAACATACAACAAGTCAAGGAATTTCAATTATGAAATATCAAATAATGTTATTCATTCCGTCGTTTGGTGATATAATTATTTTGTTAACTAATAGTATTATTTTTCGATTTAATAACACCCTGTCCGCACTGCGATATTTCACTGCATATTTTTTTCTCGCAATTCTGTAACACATCGAATCTTATAGGAGTAGCTACACTGGCGGTTAAAAAATATTTACGCGGAAAAAAAAATCTGTGATTTGATGCAAATTGAACGCGATGCGGTTCAAATTTCTCAAGACCGCAAATGGGTGAATCCAATGTTCATGACGTTTTTTATAGGTCTGTCACACCTCTGCCGCCGTAATATCAAGTAAATTATTATTTTTTATGTTATTCATTTTAGACATTCGTCTCAGCCGGGAACTGCGTCGCACTAACAAAAATCGTACGAAATTTAATTCGCAGTGCGTAGTAAGTGTAATTCCGATCACGGAATATAATAGGTACGCGAGAGTAAAAATCGTACGATGAAATATCGCAGTGCGGACAGGCCCTTAGACTTAACATCGGTATGGTGCAGTAACGACTTAATGTCATTCGAAAATGAAAACACTGGGTTCTATAATTGCGTTATTTAAGTAATTGCTATATATATTTGTGTAGGTTAAGATATAATGATAACAGATTACATTAAAAGTTATCTTTATTAATAATTATTCTTTATATAAAAATAAAATCATAGCTTTTAGATAAAAAAAGCTCCACCAGATTTTATGAACCGGAAGGCTTATGTTAAACTACTTTTTATTCCGCTAACTATTCTCAATCACGTATCTATTTGTAGTTTTCCTTACAAGGGATAGAAATGTAACATTATTTGTTTGAAACTTATGTCACAATGCTATCCCTAGTAAGAAAAACCTCAGATAGGTTATCCAAGCGTTCTTAAGTATACATTATACAATTTTCAGTGTAGCATGGTGTCGGTGACGCTAATCTGTACCTTATGAATTGGGAAGTGACAATATTCAATCAGTTTATCGATAAAGATTTTCAGAGTAAAATCTTAAAGAAAAAATATTTTAAAATATCGTCAGTAGAAAACTTATATTTTAGTATCAATCTATTAAAAAAAAATATTAAATATAATTCTCTCACGAGATCCATTATTTGGCAAAAAACGGATAAACAAAATATATAGAACGTTGGTACGTTATTTTTTTTTTCGTTTTTAAATTATTATTTAAGAAAGTAAATTTAAATATAAGAAATACTTCCCATATAATTAATGAATATCGATTACTAGCGACTCACCCTCGCTTCGCTTCGGGTTCGTCCCTAGACAAATACAAATCTATCGGGAACCGTACATTTTTCCGGGATGATATATAGCCTATAGCCTTCCTCAGTTAACGGGCTATCTAATGCAAAAAGAATTTTTCAAATCGAATTAGTAGTTCCTGAGATTAGCGCATTCAACCAAACAAACAAACAAACAAACTCTTCAGCTTTATAATGTTAGTATAGATTCATCGCGGCTATAATTATCATCACTAAGACGTAACATTACATGCACAGCAAATAGCATCGATTTTTTTTTTAATAATTTGAGTGTATTTAAAAATCGATACATGTTGTAGGTTTAATTTCTTTGATTAAGAACAGTTAATAACTACTTAGTACTATGCGCTCGTAGTATTTAGGTTAAAGCAGAAACTTATATATTTGTAAATCATAAGAATATTCATTAGTGAAAAAGAACGGTTTATAATATCACCCGCACCAGGCTACAATGGAAACACTTATAGGATCTGTAGTAAATTAGTCTATTGGAAAATGTTACTTAGCGACAGTTACTGTTAATGGTAAACTATATCCCATCAAAAACATAAATGTGAAAATGGGAGTCAAGTTCAATATTAAGAATATGTGTGGTTGTCGACTTCACCGACAAAAGAATTGAGATCTAAATGAAAGCCTCCAGTGGGACTCGAACCCGCGATCGCTGGCACAACAAGTAGAGTCACTACAAACTGAGCCATACGTGTCGTCAAAATATATAATAGGGTCCCGTTGGTAATTTGGAACCTTGAAAATGGATATCAATGTAGAGCATCACATCATGTAACCGTAATTCCATACTGATATATATTCCTAACATCGTGGAAAGTGAATTTATCAGAGCTGCTTATAGATAATGGTAGGCAAGGAGACAATTTTGTACTTACTATGCCAAGCCGTCTTTTACTCTTACGTACCTATAATTTAGATAGGAGCCAATTTTTTCCTACAAATACACTGTAGTCATTGATACACAAAAACTCAAGAAACACAACTAGCGTCTCAAAAGTGTCCTAAAAAAAAGTGCACCATTTGAAATTGAATTGCGCGTTTTTCAAATCTCTTTTGCTTATTGCTTTGCGGATGACAAAATTAAAACGCACGTTGTTTGTTTAAAAAAGTACTTTATGTGGTGTGTGTAACATTGAATTTGTGTTTAGACAATTAGAACTTTTGATTTTTGGATTTTATTCTTTGGTGTGACTTATCGTCAACGACGCCACTTTTTTAAGAGATATTTGTTAGGAAATGTTTATCTATCTATACTAATATTATAAAGAAGAAAGATTTGATTTTGATTTGTTTGTTTGTTTGTTGAAATTACTGGACCGATTTAGATGAAATTTGGTAAGAAAATAGTTTGAGATCCTGAGAATAACATCGGATAGTTTTTATTCCGGAAACCAACCTTTAAGGGGGTGAAAATGGGGATGAAATTTTGTATGGGTAACCAACCTAGGAACGAACCCGAGTGAATCGATAGTTTTTTTATATATCAATGACTATAGTCCAAAAATTTTTTACGAATACGAATTTTTCTCGTGTATCACTGACTAACATTTACTCTGTCAACATCAGTATGCATAAATAATGAATATGCATGTTTTACATCCTTTTTGTGTACAATTCAAAAATATTCCTGTTGAAATATGGATATTCTTAACTAACTTTCGATACTTTTTACGTATTCTATTATTTTTCCAGTCATTTCTAGGGTGTATAATAATAATATGATGGGACATTAACACAGCACCATCTAGTTCCATGGTAAGCTACGAGGCTTGTGTTATGTATACAGATAGTTGATACACTAACATATGTATATAGTCCAATCGAAATCCGGTTTGGGAACAAAATATTGAACATTTGAAGTTTCATGATTTTAAAATATTAGCAGGTATATAAGGAATAGAAATTCGTAAAATGCCCCCGATGCCCAGCTACCCCCGAGAAACGGGGGGACGCAAAGCGTTGAAAAATAGTTTTTTTTTTCAATTTCCGGCTCACTGTGACGCTCTATCAAAAAATGTTTTCTACAAAACTTGTAGGTCTAATAAAAATCTACAACTTTTATAGATAATACTTTTTACAATAACCTCAAAGTTTTCGAGATATTTGCAAAAAACTCGGTTTTAAATTTTTTCTTGGTTTTTTATTTTAATTTCTAGATTAATATTTTGATTTTTATAAAACTAGGGGAATTTAATCTTCGAAATATATATAATAAATAAATAATAATTTAAATTGATATGTTTAGCCATTTCCGAGAAAATTATGTTTTATGATCTCGAGAGGCTGAAAATCACCCCCAACTTCAAGTGGGCGTTTACATTTAAAAAAAAATTTATTCAATTTTCAGATATGGCTTATTCTTTTCGTCTTGAATTCTACTTTTTGAAAAAATAAAAAATTTGTATGGTCTTCCTATAAAAACACTCCTAAAAATTGAAAGTATTGGAGAAATCGATAAGTTTTACTTTGTAAACTTCTTTTTTTTTTTAATTTTCATTGAAAAAGTGTACTTTATTGACCAAATTTTTATAAACTGATTACACCAATATATTTTTTGGGAAAGAACAAAAGAAATGGTATCCTTAAGTTTTTAATTTGACTCTTATTATTTATACAATGTCGCCATAAACATTCCAACATTGCAACTTGACGAGTCGTGAAAAACTAATAAAAATAGAAATTCACGTAAAGTATACCCAGCTCTTTTGTATTTTTTTTTCGTAGAATCTATTTATGTTATTATTTTTTCGAATTTATCGATATTTTATTAATTTTTGATCGATTTTGGAGTTAAATTTATTGATTTTTTTTTGAAAAAAAAAATTGATTTTAAAGTAATTACAGAAATAAATGAAATTCATTCATAGTACAATCTTGGTTTTGTTAAAAAATCATAAAAAAATGTAAAAAAATGAAAAAAAAAATGTTTACTAAGCTATTTACGTCGATTTATTCCTGAAATATTCGACTTTCAATGAAAATGGATCCTTTTCTTTTACGAATTTCCATTCCTTATATACCTGCTAACATTTTAAAATCATAAAACTTCAGGTTTTCAATATTTTATTTTCTCTTAAAAATAGATTTCGATTGGTCTAATATAGAAGTCAATATTATCTTTAATTATTCATAATAATTACTTATACTTTTCATCTTCAGGATCATCTTTAAATATGTCATATACATACATACTTGAAATTCATTTTATATTATTTATTTATTAATAAATATTTACTTATTAGTAATTACATTCATCATGCTTAATCGTTCTCAATTGTACCTCTAAGACTATTATTCAAATGAAACCCTCTGGATAAAATCTATGTTACTCTGTGGCTTATGCAATATTTTAATGCAAAAAACACATCGATCTATTGCACCATTATTTTATAAAGAATCTAACATATCGACACAAACACTTTGTGTACAACATAGTGTTTGTGTCGTGTATAAAATAAGGATTCATTACGTATAGATAAAATAGATAGAAGCCATGCACTACAATACCTTGCAAATTAGACGTAGTAGTACGACCTTATTACGAATTTGAAATTCAAATTACTTTACAATATGCCAAGTTCAAGCTTCAGTTAGCTTTATTTAGGGAACTTATAATTATGCAAGAAGGAAATACTGGATTTCGGCTACTGTTGAATTCGTATTTGAGGAAGCAGGTGTTACTGGTTATTATACAAAAGTATACAAAAGACTGGCGACTCGTCCAAACTTTATTCAGAACCTTAAATTCATTTGATGTGAATTTCAGAAGGTTTTTCACAAAGCATCCCTTGATATTTAATAATCAGCAAGAGTCATTTGTTTTTTTTTTCTTAAAATTTGCATAATTTTGTTGATAGACACTATGGGTTTTGAGACGTCACGAACCTTTACGTAGACTACGCATGATCATGTTTGTTCTAAAGCAGTCGAAAACCGTGTCACAATCTTATTTCTTATTAATAGTTTTCTGTATTTATATTAAGACACTAGTACCTGGCGACACGTACCAAATTTCAGCGAAATCGTTAGAGCCGTTTCCGAGATCGCTGGTATAAATAAATAAAGATATCTGGTGTAAATAAATAGCTCGTTTAAATATATTAGATATTATTTTCCGGTCCATAGATAACTTTTTTAAATTAAGATCAATTAATAGATTCTTTTACATTTTTAAAGCTTTGTTGGAATTGTTAGCCAAGGCAGAGCTTACTTGATTCAGATTCAAAGTGATATTCCTAATAATGATTGAATTTAAATTTTCCAAGCGAATATCTTTGTAATCGTTCTGTTCTATTTCTGTTCTGGAGGTTAGTTTTTATATACAAAGAAATAAACAAATTTTACTGAATTGCATTTGCATAATATTATGCAATAGAGTATTTGACTAAAGTAAACATACGTACAAGATAATAATTACAAAAGAATGTTAACTATAATATTATACTCATATCGGTATTTGCCATATTATCTTAACGCAAATATTTGTGCTGCTTTATTTTTAAGTGACAGGTTTTTGATTCAATTGTTTTGAATATGTTTTTTAGGTCTCTAAAACTTTTTCTGAAGACATCTCGTTGACATTATGTAATCTCTATCTTATTATATAAAAGGCAAAAGTGATTGACTGATGTATCAACGCACAGGCCAAACCCTTAAGGCCAGAAAATTGAAATTTCGCACACGTATTCCTCTTATGACGAAGGCATCTAGCAAGGAAGGATTTTTCAAAACTCAACTCCCAAGGGGGTGAAATAGGGCATAAAAGTTTGTATGAATCTTTTTATTCCTTGGACATATTTGCATTAAGTTTCATATTTTCCGTAGTTTGATCGCGAGCGAAGCCGCGGGTTCTACTAGTATTGAATAGTTTCAGAGATTATCCCTCAGAAAAATAAACGAATTTTTAATTACGTATTTCGTAATAATATATATAATATATATATGTATGTATATATTCAGCCTTTTTTAACGTCCCACTGCAGGGCATGGACCTTCCTTCAACGTGAGAGGGATCAGGCCATAATTGACCACGATGCCCAAGCGCGGGTTGGTGCACTTCACGTGTCTTGCGTAAACTTGCTAGGTTCTCGCAGACATGCAGGCTAGCTCACGATGTTTTCCTTCATCGTAAGGCTAGGTAATCATGTTAGAAATAAGAAATGGATTTGAACGCGTTTCACTTGGATTTTCAAGTGAGCGCTTTACCAGTGGGCTACCACTGCTTTCACTTTGTAATAATTTTTTATTTCGTAATATTGCAAAATGTTATATTACTATATATTATTTTATGTGACTTTACAATATTTTACTATAGTAAACACAGATAAGATAATTTCTCATGGTCATACCCATGTTTGACATTTTAATCTCAACAAAAACTTTTGTCACTGCGTAACACTTTTAGATCCCAATGTTTTTTTATAGAAACAAAAATATTCGCAGTTACAATATTTCACACACCAACATTATGTGGACGAATAATATATTTTTTATTCATCTGAATATCAGACAAATAGCCCACCGAAAATTTAAAGCAAATATTTGAGTTCTCTCTTTTTTTTGCTTTGACGACATAATATGTTAAATTGAAATTAACTATTGTAATAGTTTAGGCGTTACAAATATTATCTTACATAAAACAATGAAACAAATTGTATCTCAAGACGGAGACTAGACTCAATGGCGTTAACATGAATGGGCCGGTTCGACTCGTAAAGTTAAATAATATCAACGTAAATTGGAAGTATCCGTATTATTACGTTTTATTTAGTATCAAAATCAATAATTTTTAAGAGAATGCAAGAGAAGTTTGGCTTAGTAATCCTACTTGCTGTGCCAGCGGTCGCAGATTCGAGTTCCGCTGGAGGCATTCATTTGCATGATGAGCACGAATGTGTGTATTTCAGTTAAGGGTTTTTATATTTGTAATATGTATGTATTTAAAGTTAAACATATATGTGTAGTGTATCAACTATGGAGAGGGAAAGAAACTAGATGGTGCTGTGTGTTATATTTATTTATTTATATTTTGTTACAAAAAATGAAATACCGAATGGATGATCTTTTATGAGAAAATGTAAATGTGAGGTCGAGGTCAAAGATTGAATGCGAGCTATAAAGATATCAGCATAATGAGCTTAGATAGTAAAAAATCAGATTATGCAAAACTTTTAGTTAAAAAATTAATGCGACATAAGAGTAAGAGTCATTTAGTAGAGAGCTTATTTAGCTTTTAGAACTAGAAGATTAGATAAGATCATTTTCTTCTTTAAAAAAATAGATATTAACAAGAATTCATTTAGATTAGATGATTTTGAATTTAGATAAAACTTTTAATAAGAGCTTTAGAAATAACCTATGGCAAATCCTCAAAAAATAAGACTAAGAAATATTACATTATATTACAAAATACATTTCAAAACTATTCAGCTGGTGTACTTTTACGAGTGTTGCAAAAACCCAAGTGTTTTTAAATAGTTGTTTAAAAAAAATCAAAATGGCGGATTTTTGGCGCCAATTTATGTGTCTTGAATATATTTTTTTCGTCCGAATTAATTGAGTGGGGTATAAAAACACAGGGTTTTAAAAGGCAATTACAAAAATATATATAACTTATATATTTAAAATTAATTTAGGTTAAGAAATTGTAAAATAAAACTAAAAATGTTTAACTGACCATAACTAAAAAGTCATAAAAATAAAAAAAACCTCGGTCAGGTTTAAAAAAAAAGGTTTTTTTTTTAAATTTTTGTAAATTGTTTTTTTTTATATATATATAGATCTGTAGGTGTAGATATCTGTTTGTACGATCTGAGAGTCTCCACAAAAATCATAGCATAAAGTTGATGATCTAATCATAAGTTATTTACTATCCACAAACGATAAATTCCGCATTTCATCATCAGAATAAAATTTGCAAAGCGATTGCGATAGACATATCGCTATTCGTAATACAGTAAATGACGCTTTGTCTGAAGTAACAAAGCGACAGGCGGTAATTAATTCCGTGTGTTTGGCAGTAGATGATGCAGTATAATTTCTTATTTCGTCATATAATAGCGAAATGTACATTTAGCAGACAAGATGATAGTAAAACAAAACATAGGCAGTGGCAGCAAAGTGGTAACGCGCTCGCTTGGGAAACCAAGTGAAGCGGGTTCAAATCCCGGGTCTCGCACCTCCGATATTTTCATGTGCGAATCATTTCTAATATGATTGCCACTTGCCTTACGGTAAAGGAAGACATCGTGAGGAAACCTGCATGTCTGAGAAAACCTAGCAAGTTTTCGAAAGACATGTGAAGTCCGCCAATCCGCACTTGGCCAGCGTGGTGGACTATGGCCTGATTACCCTCGTATTGAAAGGAGGCCCGTGCCCACCAGTGGGACGTTAAAAAAGGGCTGAATACATGATAGTATGATAAATACAGAAGAAATGAGATTTTTCATAAACTTGCGCGTAATGTTTACTTAAAAACAGATTAAAATCGACATTAATAAATGCAATAAATCTCCAGATTAGGTACGAAGAAAAAATCAAATTATTATAAAATTCAAGATCAAAAATTTAGAAAAAAGGACAGGACTGGTCAGAGAATTGCCTAATAAGCCCATAAAATCGATGTATCTCAATATTTTAAAATCATCAATAAGTGAAAAATGTCCTCACCAATCTCTCTCTATCCTCTTTACAGAGGAGTTCGTGTAAAGTACTTTTTTACACTAGTGTATGCTTGCGGTTTTACTCGTTTAGTAAGTGAGGCGGGATCAAAAGTAACCTATGTCCGCACATAGGATGAATTTATCTACTTGCCAAATCGAAATCTATTCAGCGGCTTAAGCGTAAGTAACAGACAGAGGTATTTTATATTTATATTATTATATTTGTATGGATATAACTTACTTTCTAGTATCTTCTTTTCTAGTACCTGGCATTATAGAATTTTTAAAATCGGTTAAAAGTTATACTTTACATATAAACAAACAAAAAATACAATAGTGTTACATGTAAGATGGCATCATACCTACTATTCCACCTGTATACATATGTACATATATTTGGCATTCCCAAATTTAAAATAATTACACAATGATATTATTTTTAATGTCTTAAATATACGTCTTACATTACGATCACCAGATCGTCATTATTCAAATAAAATTTGGCTTCACGTATATTTATTTATATCTTAACTATTATTAAAATTATCTTAAATAATTTAGGCTGTAATTATGTTTAAGGAATTTTTTTACAAATTTACTCATCCAATATGCATCATCCAAAAACTAAGCAAAAATTAAAAGAAATGAAAGAATAATATTTGTAATGAATATTGGATATAGTGTAAAACGGCTATTTATTAAAAACTAATGACGAACCCTCGCTCCGCTCGGGTTCGTTCCTTGGTACGTGTTAACGGTTACTATAGATTTCTCAGGGATAAGATATTTTCCCGGAGTAAAAAGTATCCTAAATGTTGACCCGGGTAACCAGCTATAATCATACCAAACATCAAAATCTGTCTAGGTTTTCTCGTAATGCGGTTCCAGACAGACAAAAATTCTAATAACTACAGATTCGTCCTCTGTATCGATAATAATGACTATTTCAATAAGATTCTCCAAAAAATATTTAATGTACATATTCGACTCAATTAAAATTTTATTATATATATATAGATTAAGAAAACAATCGCTTATCAAAAACCGACATTGACAAATCGGTTATTTCCTGGTATTGCACAAAATACCTTATTTCTGTGAGTGGTGAAAGGTTTTTTATAACTTCACCCTAAGTTTATGGATGGACAAATCTTTGAAATTGGGTAAATAATGTATGTATGTACTTTCTTTAATCAATTTAATCTTTCTCGGAATGGATAAAAGCTTTATGTCAACTTCTATTTATACTTACTTAATTTATACTTCACGCTTGCAAACATGTGTCTTGGTTGCTATTATTATACTTGTTTAAATATAAAAACACTATAAGAGTTTCCTACAAACTTTCTCTAGACAAATGATACTCTAGAACAATATTGAATTTATGATGTTCCATATTAAAATAGTTTTTGTTTACCTTTAAGATACGAGGTAAATAGAAAAATAGGGTATTTGCTCATATTGTGTATACTCCTTTTATGTATTTCACTTATATTTCCGAAAATTTTGATAGAAATTAATACTCCTTCTTAATTAAGAAGTATAGTAATAAAGGCTAATTAATTATTAGAACAAAAAACATAAAACAACTTAAATATTACAAAAAGTACCTAAGGGCGCATTTAACTTATTACAGACAAAAATGTATCAAAAATCAAACTAGCGACCTTTGACTTAGTCGATAGATATAACCTCTTCGAAGAATATGCACATTTAATAAAACTACGTTTTAAAATATTGTACTGTACAGACGAGAACACATTGTATATATTTTATAACCCAATTTCCCTTTTTTTCGCTGGAACGAGTTTTAAGTTGCGATATCAATCTCAGTCCTTAGGGTTTAATGAAACGTATATATCTTTAGAAGGGATATTTTAGATGATATTAAGACGGATAACTATTCACACCAACGATGTACATATTATTATCTACTTATTTTATCTTTATATCCTTTTTATTTTGACGACACGTTTGGCTTAGTCTGTAGTGACCATACTTGCTGTGCCTGCGGTCGCGGGTTCGAGTCCCGCTTCAATAGCCAAATGGTTGAAAAAGAACCTTTAAAATTTTACCATATCCGTCTGTCTGTATGTCGAAAACAGGTCGAATTTGTACGATTTTTTAAGATTATTTTTATTCTAAGAATATAAATATCGTAAATATGGTAATTTATACAAATCTTAACTTATCTCAAGTAAAACACAAATAAAAACTTGCTAAATCTGAGTTAAGCTTTTTTTGGGGCTCACAATAAACAATTTAATAGTTTAATACAAAAATAATATGTTTATAGAACACTCCGTTGGTGAATACGCAACCGACTTTTCACTAACCAAATAAAAACACGTCGTCATAGAGCTTTTTGTTTAAACTACGAAAACTTGTTGTACATTACAATTGAGAGATTTTTCCTTTATTTTAAAAACAACGTTCTATTTCTATGATTTATATACATACTAGCGGCTCACCCTTGCTTCGCTCGGGTTCGTCGCTAGGTACGTTTTAGATAGATATTTAAAATAGTTATTTGCCAGCGTTAGCTATATATATATATATATATATATATATATATATATTTCAATTTTTCTGATGTTTTAATACTTATTATCTTATTCCGGACTGAGAGAAATCCAAAAAATCTAATATCATAAAAATTGGTCCAGCCGTTCTTGAGTTATAAATGGTGCAACTATCACGTCTTTGTTTTATATATATAGATTATATATTACGTACATATGTAGATAACATAAATTTTTTCGGCTTTTTTTAAGTAAAATGTATTTTACACCAATTGAATTGACATTTAAAAGTCAACAATGATACTTTTAAAGATATTGTACGGTAATTGCACTTCAAATAAATATAGGTATACTAATATTATAGGGCTGTAGGGAGTTTTTTGTTTCTTCCCCCATGCTAATCTCTTGAACTATCACTCAGATTTAAAAAGATAATTATGTTATATTTATATAGATGATGCTCGGTGGTGTAGTGGCTAGCATGTACGGCTGCACATCCTGAGGTCCTGGGTTCGAGTCCCGGGTCGGGCCAAGTTTAGTTATCGAGTCTTTCTGTATAGTAAGCCTCAGTAACAGCCCGGAGTTGGGAAGTTGGCGGTGTTTCACCCCCGTGCCTCGGAGAGCACGTAAAGCCGTCGGTCCTGCGCCTTAACTCTCACCGGTCGTGTCGAGTAGTCGTCCCACCGGAGTATGAGAGTGACAGGAATAGAGAGTGCACATGTGTCTGCGCGTACACTTGTGCACTATAATATCTCCTGCGCAGTTGGCTAGTCTCAATGAGATTGGCCGCCGTGGCCGGAAACGGTCAGGAGGACATTATTATTATTATTATATAGATGATTAGAGACTCACCCTCGCTCAGCTCGGTTACATACATATTAATGCTTAGTATAGATTTCTCAGAGATGAGATGTTTTCCCGCTATAAAAAGTATCCTATTTATGTTGACCCGGATAACCTGCTATCATCATAACAAATTTCATAAAAATCTGTCCAGTTGTTTTATCATGATGTGTTCCCAGACAGACAGAAAGACAGAGGAAAGGCCTGTGTATCGATAATTAATGATTATTTCAATAAGATTTTCCAATATATAATAATAAAATTCTCTTTCTACGACATCTCTAGGAACAGAAAAAATATATCACTCGAAATAAATAGGCAGAGACAAAGCAGCTCACTACTTTTTTTCTCCTTTGTTTGTCTACCGTTTTTTTTAATTTATTTTTTGTTTAGCTATTGACGAACCTTAGTGTTATCAATAAAAAAAATTTGGAAAGAGTAACAAACATCTATACATCCATACACACAAACTTTCACATTTATAATATTAGTATAGATATATTTATGGGATTTTGGGATTAATACGTACTAACCTTAATATAGGTATTATTTATCTGTGGTTATGGTACCTATGGTTTCTATTGTCTTAAACTATTTTCCTGGTCATTTTACTAAACTTTCCATTCTCGAGAACAATGAGGATTTGTAGAACATGTTTCTGGCCTAACCCACTGCAATTTATGACGCAGACCGTTCTTAACGGAGCAGCCATTAATCCAGGTCACAGGAACATTTGTCTTTACGTTAATTCGCAAGATAAATTTTTACTTAAAATATTTGCATATTTTCAAGAAAGATTTTAATAAAGATATTAAATTTTATTTAAAGTACCTGTATATTTATATTATAATATATCTACTAGCGTTTTCCCGCGGCTCGTCATGCGTAGTTCAATTATGTATAACTATAACTTGACGACACGTTTGGCTGAGGTTGTAGTGGCCCTACTTGCTATGCCAGCGGTCGCGGGTTCGAGTCTTGTTAGAGGCATTCATTTGTGTGATGAGCACGAATGTTTGTACTCCAGTCATGAGTGTATATATTTATAATATGTATATAAAAGTTATATATGTGTAGTGTATCGACTATCTGGTATCCATAACACAAGCCTCGTAGCTTACCATGGAACTAGATGGTGCTGTGTGTTAATGTTCCAACATATTTATTTATATTTTTCTTTTTAAGAAAAATAAAATACACCGAAGCCAAATGGTTAATTTGAGGTAACTTAAAAATCAAATGCATATTTCTTGATCAACAACTACTAAAAATTTAGGATTTCTCGTGAGTACTCAGAAGATTCATTTTCCAAAGTTGATTTCATTGTTTCCAAAAAATCTAGGGGGCCTGAACCGTCAGGTATAAATAGTTTACTCCATCAAGACATCAGAGGTAGAAAAGAACGTGTGTGTGGACTTATGTACGCACGTAAGAAGCTAAGATTACTTCTTTAACCTAACAGAACAAAAATAGCTATCAAAAATAGATTTCATCCCGTATGTCACAAGTTTCTATTCGTAAAAGGATAAATTAATAAAATAAATGAGGCATAGGTATTAGGTATATTATAAACAGATATTTATAGAATATCATTTAAGAAAAGAATATAATATTATGTACCATTTATCAAACAATAACAACGGTTATCATGGCAATAAACAGTCATCAGCTAGTTCCATAATGTCGCTTTCAGTTAACTTCGTCATGTCGCTTTTTGGCTGTCGGTGTGCGCGCACATCGTAAAAATTTACTCTCATATTTTTTTCCAAGCTTCCCAAAAGAAGTTTAACTTCAAAAAGGTATCAAGGTCGTTGGGTCATCACCATGGTGGTAGAATATAATTTTGTATGTTTGGACTGTTAGATAGCATAGAGATGAACTGAAAATTCCTAAATGAAGATCAACCAAACATAGCTTCTTACATAATATTATTTTTTTGCTTTCTGTATAAATTTTTGCTTTAATTTAAAAATTAAACGCTATATAAACCTTTGAAAAATAATTAGAATTATTTATTTTTTGTTTTGCACATGATTTGCACATTGTATTCAAGTTCAAATACAATACCATCTGTATCTGGTAAATTTGACGTAGTCATATAAAAACTATTATAATCTATACTAATATTATAAAGTTGAAGAGTTTGTTTGTTTGTTTGATTGAACGCGCTAATCTCAGGAACTACTAATCCGATTTGAAAAAATCTTCTTGCATTAGATAGCCCGTTAATTGAGGAAGGCTAAAGGCTATATATTATCCCGGAAAAATGTACGGTTCCTGTGGGATATATTTGTGTTTGTCTAGGGACGAACAAAGCGAAGCGAGGGTGAGTCGCTAGTTTAGTATATAACAAATATTAACATTGTCAGAAAAAAAGCTTACAAAAAAATTATTTAGCAGTAATTAAGTGGAATATGAACTTGTTAAAATAATTAATATCCACTGTTTGAATTTAGCTTTAATTAACGATTTCATTTATAACTTAGTTAGAGAACTGCTGTAATTTAGGTATTATCTGGCAGAAATTACGAGGGCCGTATATTCAATATCGAGCGAGCAAAATGTTTCCATTGAATATCTATACATATAATAAAATTGTAATCAAGCCGAATCTGTACATTGAAAATTTTTGGAAAATCTCATTGAAATAGACTTTATTATCGATACAGAAGCCAAATCTATAGTTTTTAGAATTTTTGTCAGTCTGTCTGTCTGTCTGTTACCGCATCACGGGAAAACCACTGGACAGATCTTGATGAAATTTGGTATGATGATAGGTGGTTATCCGGGTCAACATATAGAATACTTTTTACTGCGGGGAAATATCTCATCTCTGAGATAACCGTTAAAACGTAACTAGGGACGAATCCGAGCGGAGCGAGGGTGAGTTGCTAGTTCATATATATATTCACTTTATTGTACACAGTAATGATATAACTACAGGAAAACAAAGTATCTAAAAACACGAAAGTTAAAAGTACGCACAAAAAACGTTCTTATCGCTAATTAGGGATTCCTTCCAGACAACGTTTGGATGTAAAAATATTGGAGTATATACATCAACATAACATTTCCTTTAATTGAGGTTAAGAAGACAAGCTATACTGGTTCTACCACAATCGATACGCTTCACAAGTACCTATAATAAAATTAGCAAAATGTAAAAAATTGCCGAGTTTTTTACAATACCTTTATCTATCACAAGAAAAGTTGCGAAATACATTTTTAATAAGTTTTTTTTTTGCATATGTCTTCATATTTTCGTCGTTTTAGACTTAGTTTTAGTAGTTATGCTAAGGAAATTATTATTTAAAGTTTGAGCGTGTTCAATGACCTTTTGATTGTTTTATTGTACAGATAATATTAATTTGAATAAAAACATAGTTAAGTCATACTTCAATGAGCTAAATACAATTGCTAAACATATATAATATACATAAATTATAATATAATTAGTACATACTATGTGGTAGGTACACAGACGTCTATGCTTTAACTTGGTTGAATTTTTAATCCATGTTATCCATACTAATATAATAAACTATTATTATCTAGAAAAACAAAAACAAATCTATTCCTCGGGAACCGTATATTTTTCCGGGATGAAAAGTAGCCTACGTATTATTTCAGACTATAATCTATCTTTGTGCCAAATTTCATCTAGATCCGTTCAGCCGTTCTGGTGTGAAAGAGTAATAAACATCCATTTTTATCCCGGAAAAATGTACGGTTCCCGTGAGATTGTGAGTCGCTAGTTAATTGAAAAATGAATAGAGGATAGAAGATCTGTATCATTAGACTGCTATTATATTAAATTTTATAATGGTTGGAAACACATTTTTTTGAAAAACATAAAGACTTAAATAGTTTTAAAAATATATCTTAGTTATTTTAAACATACAAACTACAAACACTTCTTAATTAGTTTAAAATAACTTCTACTTGGCTTTTTTTACACAAAACAGAAAAAACACTATACACCCGAATCGAGAACTTGCTTCTTTTTAGCTGTCCCAAACTGCATACTATAACATCCTTTCTATGACATTCCTCCTTCTAAAGTCGCCCGTCTCAATAATTTATTTTCCAGTTTATTCATGTTTATGTTAATTTCATTTAAATGTAGATTTCTTTGTACATAATATGTTAAATGTAATAAAATTAAATTATAATCATACGAGTATAATTAAATTATTAGTACTAACAATTATTATTATTATATATCTTCTTTCTTACTGTTTTTGTATACATATATTGTGTTGTGTTTTGTAAGACCTGATTTTACTAATCGCTCTAATAACTAAGATTAGTCAGATAGTGTTTTCTTCTCTCTTTTTTACCGATGATTATAAATATAACGTATCTTCCACATTCTACGTAAAATTGGTGAAGTAAATTGTATCAACTATACAAAATTGAATTGAATTGAACTTAAGTTTTTGAATTCAATTAAATAATTAATTACAATCAGAAACAAAACTTTAATGAAATGTATACAAGTTGTGTTTATGACTTTAACAAATTAATAGCTACGATATCGAAGTAGTCTGTAACACGATGCCTACTAAAGTTAATTGCTTTTCCATCACTTTGTACAATTACTATACTGTGCTCTGTAATAATATATTTGAGTGGCACTTAGAGTGTATATATACACATACAATTTTAATGTCGCTTAACTTAAAATTATTAGAGAATAAATAGAATATATTCTAAGATGACTGAGATTTAGCGTAATTTAGTTTCATCGTCCATTATCACCTGTTGATGATATCAAAGTCTTATGTAATTTTGGTAAAATTTAGTACTACATAGAATGATATAGGTGCCTTTAAACGGTTCAACAATTCCCGTCCTATCCCACGGTATAACACAATATTCGTAAATTAGATTAACTTTAAACTCAATCGGGCGAAATTTTTGAGAATTTTAGTTGGAAAAATTCAAAAAAATCAAACTTCTTCATTCAATACTTGAATTTTACAATTTCACTTGTTTAATTCAGTCCTGAGAATTTACAAAGGGACTGCAGTACCTTATATAGGGTCACCTAATCAAGCCATTAAGTGTTTATTTATCTATACTTAATCTTATAAAGAAGTAGATTTTTTTTGTTTGAACGCACTAATCTCAGGAAACCATTTAAAAATTCTTTTTGCATTAGATAGCCCGTTTATTGAGGAAGGCTATAAGCTACATATCATATAGTATATAGTCTATCTATTCCATACTAACCGTTAAAACCTATCTAGGGAGGAAACCTAGTGAAGCGAGAGTGAGTCGCTAATCTATAAATATAAGAAAATGACAGTATTACAATAAAATCTTTAGTAGATCTAAACTTTGGCCACGGTTAAAAAAAACTGCACATTCTATTTAAAAATCAGATTACACACCAAAATTGAATGATTATTAAGTATACGTGTTCGAATAGAGCTTAATTTGCCGCCCCAATACAGCAATGTGTTCGTTATCCAGCGGGGTGACTAATTCCACCACGCGCTTAGAAATTGTTTTAATCTAACCAGAGCGTACTAAAACCGCTTAATCAGAATATAAAATATCGTAAGCACGGTTCTTTCTTAGTATATTATCTAGATAACTAATTAAGATTAGAGTAAATGCTATAAATAAAACAAAGTAAGTCCCTTTTGAATTTATATTATTCATCTCATCTCATTAGTTATCTCAGTGCTTATTTGTGTAAGTGACCAATTTACCGAAAAAGTTTTTATTATAGACTTATTGACTTTTAAATGTCAATTCTATTAATATATAAAGCCGAAATATTTTATCTATATCCATACATATAATAAAATTGTAACTAATCCAAATCTGTACATTAAATACTTTTTGGAAAATCTCATTGAAGTAGTCATTGTTATCGATACAGAGGTCGAATCTACAGTTTTTAGAATTTTTGTCTAGCTGTCTGTCTGTGACCGCATCACGGAAAAACCACAGGAGCGATTTTGATGAAATTTGGTACGATGATAGCTGGTTATCCGGGTCAACATATAAGATACTTTTTACTGTGGAAAAATATCTCATTTCTAAGAAATCTATACTAACGTTAAAACGTAAATAGGGACGAATCCGAGTGGAGCGAGGGTAATTCGCTAGTATGTATCTAAATCTTAGAAATAAAGCTTTGTTTAAAAAAAAAAAAAAGAAAATGACTCTACTGTAAAGTATAACAAGTATTCTGTATGTTATTCTGGGTTATAGTCTATCTGTGTACATCTAAATTTCTTCAGCTGTTTCAGCGTTGAAATGTAACAAACATACATTTTTTCGTATTTCTACATATAGGCGTATGACTAGTAGTGTTGCAGTAGTAGTAATGTTCGTTAAGGTTTCTTTGAAACTGTTTGCAAGAATCTAACTTCTAAGTAACCCCTATCCTACTGGAACTTTGTTCCTGGCTTAATGAAATACAAACCGACAAACCAACAAATACTCGCGCTTATAGTACTGAGTATGAAATACTTTTTGAGTTTCCTAAGCGCAAAATTAAATGGAAAAAAAAAACATATTTTAATAGAATTAAATGGAAAATATACATATTTTAATAGTCAAGTAAGTGCCATTTAAAAAAAGTCGAAGTCGGTTTATTTTTATTTTTAAAATTTTTGTCTTACTATTTTTAGAGCCAGATACCTAATAAAAAAAAAACTGAAATGAAAAATCTATTCTCCTCTATTTTTTACACTTAGGAGTGTTTTTTTTTTTAATTTAAATGGGATTAACTTTGAGGTTAAACCCTATCTAATAAAAAAAGGAATCATCGAAATCGTACTACACTGCAAAAATTTAAATGTGGTTAAACATAAAAAAAAATATACGTATCGAATTCGGAACCTCTTTTTTTTCATCGGTTAAAAAACCAAACAAATGCGATATTTATTTTTTCACTAAAACCACAGAGTAGCATTAGCATAAAAAGTAGTATTTCGTATAATGTTTTATATAAAAAACAATTAGTCTTTAGTCTATAACGTCAATTAGCGTTGGTTGTGGTTTGAGGTAACTGGAATGTTCCGCCATCTCTATACACCACTTCGCGATTTCCTCTTGTTATCTATTTGTTTAGGTCGATTTTAGAAACTCCTCAGGGGATGATTATGATTACTAAATTTCAAGGTTTGAATTCACAATTTATAATTGGTTTCACTCTGGCTCTTATCTATACTTCTATATATAATAATATTATAAAGCTGAAGAGTTTGTTTGTTTGTTTGTTTGTATGGTTGAACGCACTAATCTCAGGAACTACTAAGCCGATTTCAAAAATTGTTTTTACATTAGATAACCCGTTAACTGAGAAAGGCTATAGGCTATATATCATTCCGTAAAAATGTACGGTTCCCGTGGGATAGATTTGTATTTGTCTAGGGACGAACCCAAAGCGAAGCGTGGGTTAGTCGCTAGTCTTTCAAATATAGCTATTAAATAAAGGTAAAATGTAGGTACAAGCACTACTATAAACTGGATGGCATATGTCGTACTATAAAAAGAATCGCGTAAAATGGATCAATCGTTAACAAATTGTACGTACACAGGTAGAGACAAACAGAAAGACATTATGTTTTATACTATACTAGCCTTACCCGGGACTCCACTTGCGTAATCTATTTATGTATAACCGTTACGATCCTAAGTATTAGCTATATGTTAAATAGTATAATCTTTTTCAACAATTAAGCCATCAAATAAAAAAACTGTTTTGAAATCTGACTAGTAGTTCAAGAGATAAACGTGTTCAAACAAACAAACAAATTCTTCATTATATTAGTATAGATAAGGCCCGCAGAACAGTCAGCAAGAGCAGAGACAGTAGCTAGTCATAAATGTAAATCAAATATTACATGTTGAAACCGACTTTTCTAATAATTCATATGAATTATTACAAAATGCAAATTGATAACCGCTATCACTGTTCCCTGCCCGAATAAAATTAACATAAACCTATGACTTTAATACCATATCTTATGAGCCATTGCCTTTTATGGTGCTTTAGAAGATTAATTGGTAAATTTTCGGTTAAAATATGCTATGGATTATTTTGTGGGGAACCATTGTTTTTTATATGACTGGAATTGGTTGCGAAGAGGTCGTAAGTTCGATAACCAAAGGTTAAAAATAAAATGAGTTCTAATAGTTGGTCTAATCACATAATAAAGATCTGGCCATAATTGACCACCATTCTAAATTGCGTAGACATTCTCTCTCTTTTTTTGGAACCTGATATATATATAATTTATTTTGTGTATCTGCTTTACCGATTTGGACCAAATTTTGCATTTAGATATGGTTTTACTTTTTAAATTAACCTATATAGGTCTCTTTTCGGAAAAACACTATTACTTTTTACTAATACAGCATTATTTACTGAAAGATTCTTATTACATTATAATGTAGACTTTCTTATGTAGTACGCAAGTGGGGCTGTAACCTGAAAAATCATTATTTTATATATTAACTAGCGTCTCACCCTCGCTTCGCTTCGGGTTCGTCCCTAGACAAAAACTAATCTATCCCAAGGGAACTGTACTTTTTTTGGGATGATATATAGCTTATAGCCTTCCTTAGTTAACGGGCTATCTAATGCAAAAATAATTTTTCAAATCGGATTAGTAGTTCCTGAGATTTGCGCGTTCAAACAAACAAACAAACAAACAAACTCTTCAGCTTTATAATATTAATTAATAATTAATATTATTAATATTAATGCAGAATATAACATAGACTTTCTTAATTAGGACGCAAGTGGTGTCGGAATTTGAAAAATCATAATTTTATATATTAAAATATCGAATTAAAAATGTGCTTGCCATAGAAATCCTTGGCCAATTGAGTGGCAATTTGTAAAACTTTTTAGGATACAGCACCTTGCATTATCGCTTTCATCGATATAAACATATTATAACATATTTGATCACAAATGCAATTAACATTCTTGCCATTATTACACACGAATGTGAATTTTAAAATAACTACTTAAGTTACGTTTCTTGTATGTCTTGAATATTTAGAGGCAAGTTAATTGTAATACTACTTGTAAAATTAATTAGGTAATCGTAATTAGTTTTTGCAAAGTCAAGTGTATAATCTTGCACCGTCCGTCTGTCTTACTACCTTTTATGATTAGTAGGTGGAAATTTATGTAGGCTATTTATTATTTACTAGCGACTCACCCTCGCTTCGCTTGGGTTCGTCTCTAGGTTTATTATATATAGTTCATAGTTTAAATAGAAGAAATATAGAAAAAATATAATGTATGTGTACAACTTCCCTATTTGAATTGAATATTATTCAATTTTTCATTGGTTTTAATATTTTTTCGTGGGACCCTATATTTTTTTCTGAAATAAAAGTAGCCTAAGTTACTTCTTATTACATCAGCTATCTGCCAGTGAAAGTCCCGTCAAAATCGGTCCAGCCATTTCAGAGATTAGCCGGAACAAACAGACAGACAGATAGACAGACAGACAAAAATTATAAAATAAAATAATGCTGTATATGTACCGATACTGATAAAAAATGTGCTGTATACAATATGTACCGTGTATACATCCATATGCATTTAGTAAAAAGCGTTTTTTTTTTATAATTACAAACAGACACTCCAATTTTATTTATCTGTATAGATTTTTTACAAGATGTGAACTCGTTGATAACTTCTTGCCATAAGCAGCAGCAGTAAGCATTAACCTTGAACATCAATCTCCATATTTCTAACTTCAAGTATGAAGAACTTCTTAACTAACTTTCATCCCCTATTTTTAACCTCTGGAGGGGTTAGATTTCTAGTATCCTTCCTGTGCTCTCACTTTCTTTATGTAATTAAAGCAATTATTATAACTTTTATGTTTCTAAACTCATCAGTTTTAAGGCGTGCAATGATTATAATTAAGTCAATAACTGAATATATTATTTCGGTTACTTTGAGAAATAATAAAAAAGGTAAATCAAGTAGAACATCATACAAGAGACGTTATTTAATATAATTTTCTATTTGTATTAATAAAATAATAATATTGTACGTAAAACAAGCAAGAAACTTGTTCTAATTAAGATAACCAAATGTAAACTTAATTTAGGAAAGTGATACTAAACCTACATACATATATTGCATCGTAATTAACTGAATTTTTATCTCTTCCACGTGCACTTAGACAATTTCTATTGTATTTAGCTTAGTTGCTGGAATCGAATCTACTAACTCATAAAACCAGCTGTGTAATGGGACTAAAACTAAATCGGACTTCTATTATATTATGCGAATATAATCCCCCTCCCCCCACCCGCCCTCCTCCGAAACGTGCATTCACCTTGTTGTGGTGGGGGCTCAGTAGTGACCGTCAACACAACCGGGCGCGAAACCAATAAACCCACTGGGACGCGGCCCACCTCAGTGGGCGGCGTGCTATGTGGGTTGCTCCTGCTACTTCTCTGATAGCAGAAAGGCCCTTGAAGTAACCTTATGGTTGTTGTGATCTGCTTCGGCAGACCTGCCGTCGGGGCGTCGTGGTTGAATGCGTATGCGATCCTGTGACGCCCCATTAAGACGGAGGAGGTTCCGTTGGGTTTTAGTGGGTAGTAATGGCTTTGCCGGTGAATCCCACACTTCGTGCCTAAATGCATTTCGCAACGTTAAACAAAAAAGATCATCCATCTAGCTATTTCAGCATGAGGAAGTAATAAATATTTATACACACACACACACACACACACACACACACACACAAATGCGCGCACATACGCACATACGCACATAAGCACACACGCTCACACGCTCAAACATACGCACACATGCACAAATTGTGGCTTATAACTGTTGTCTATAAATTTTTCGTGTTATTAAACGAGTTGCGCGGTGAAACACTGTTTTGACTGTCTAGTTTATCTAATGTTAATAATAGAATTTACCTACCAATGTCATCTCATCAAATAATATTGTGACGTTTTAAGATATATCTATAGTTAAAACTTAAAAGATAATTAATAAGGACAAGAGTAACGTTAGATATTAGTACTGACTTCAGGTGCTACCAGTTCAGAATAAAAAAAAGTGTTTTTAATGCAATTATTATAATTGATTTAAAAAAAAAAACGTTTATAAAGTGTAATTTGATAATCTCCTTTTTGAGGTTGTTTACAAATGAGTGTGGTGTATTTTAAGTCCTTGGAGGAGACAGGTGTGTACTGTGTATTTTTTTTTTATTTACATATAGCTACTAATTTTTGTTTTTATTTTTTATTTTGCGGGTGTGTAAATGTTATCTATTATCTGAACTACTATCAGATCTAATGACTACATATTTACGAGTAAATCTATACAGATAAATAAAATTGGAGTGTCTGTTTGTAATATTAAAATAACCGCTTTTTACTAAATGCATATGGATGTATACACGGTATATATACCAAAACAACATTTTTTACATTTTTTTTGTCTTTATATCTGTCTGTCTGTCTGTTTGTTCCGGCTAATCTCTCTAATGACTGCACCGATTTTGACGGTACTTTCACTGGCAGATAGCTGATGTAATGAGCAGTAACGTATGCTTCTTTTATTTTAGAAAAAACATAGCGTCCCACGAAAAAAAAATTAAAACCAAATTAATTTTGTTTTGGGAAGCAACCTAGGAATGAAGTCGCTAGTGTGAAATAAATGAACTGAATTTGTTTTTGATTATTATTATTATTTATATTAAGACGACACGTTTGGCGTAGTTTGTAGTGATCGTACTTGCTGTGCCAACGGTCGCGGGTTCGAGTCCCGCTGGGGGCATTAATTTGTGTAGTGAATACGAATGTTTGTACTCCAGTCATGGGTGTTTATATTTATAATATGTATGTATTTAAAGTTATATGTGTGTAGTGTATCAACTATCTGGTATCCATAACACAAGCCTCGTAGCTTACCTTGGAACTAGATGGTGCTGTGTGTTAATGTTCCAACATATTTATTTATTTATATTTATTAAGTTTTATATTTTTGAATAAATTGAATCATTTTAGGAATAACATATGTAAGTGCCATAATTTTTTACGTAAAATCTACCTAACAGAATGTATAAATACTAAAAGACGTGTATTTCAAGTATATTTTGCACTGACTTCAAAACTAATTATACAGTTTTTTTTACGTGTATATTTTTCGTTATTTATATGCGACTAAACTTTTTGTACATCATATTCATTGTAACATAATTCATAATCAGTGAAGCTGTTGCGTTACGCGATATTTTTACACACATACATACATACACAAAGCAAAAACAAAAAACTGAAGGAGACGAGATTTTTGAATTCAGTAAAAAAACAAAAACACAAAAAAAACTCTATTCAAATTAAGTACTTCGGCTTTTTAAGAAATTGGTCTAATGCTATTCACTATCACTATGTTACTTTACTCATAATATTATTCAGCTGATAATCATGTTAAGTTTTAACTCACAATGACAAAATTATCGTTTGTGTTTACGTCTTCATTCATGCAGAACTCTTGTAATATTTAAAGTAGACTTTATCGTTCTTGTTTAACTTTCACTTTCACTTTTTACATTCTGGAACAAAAGGTCGTCATACTGTTTTATAATGTCAAGTTTTATTGATTTTAATTACGGTTATGCGTAATTTACATATACTAATTCCACTTTATTTTTAAAACTGATAAGGTATCCTTAGCAAAGATTACAATTTCACATAATTTATTAAAATAAAAAGTTAAATCAGTGACGTAAACTAAGAACAAAAAGGGTTCAAAAACAAATCCTTGTGGGCCGCCCATTCTTAAACATTTAGAAAATTTGACTGTATTTATACTAATCTTGGATCTGATTAAAATAATGATAAATAAGTAATGAGATCAACAGCAGAATTACATATATGACCCAGTGATTAGGTTTGAGAAAAATTATTTGATAGTCTATCAAACGTTATGGATACTTTCTCAGGCATCACAAATGTACACATAAGAACTATATCAATTGTTAATTTACCGTAGTGAGATTGTTTACCATATTTTTTTCTACTTGTAGATAGTTCGCTCGTTCGTTCGTTCGTTTGAAAAAAAAATATATATAAAAATTATTTTTTATCTAAATATATTTCATAAACTATTTCATACATATCTCCATTTAACATAATGTACTTTGTGATGTTTTTTTAAAATAATATTTTATGTAGAAATTTGAATTTCTGTACATAAGTATTACACATCCTTCCGCAATCTTCGACGATTCCACATATTATATTTCATCAAAATCGCCTTAATTATTTAGCTATGTATATAAATTTGGGTTTTAATACATGTATTTTATGAATAAATTTTCAAGCATTAAGATAAACGTTTAACAATGAAACCGTTGACTGCTTCTAGAGTCAAAGTGATACATTTTATTGATTCAACAGTCTGACCTACTTCGAAGACTTGTTTATGTCATACTTTACTTAGATTAGTATTTAGAGTATCTGAATTCAGTTAAGGACTAGTTGAAAGCTACACTTCAGAGTTGCAATTAAAAGCAAGATAGTGTCTATTGAGAAGGGCACCACTTTGATTCACGCTCGAAACAAACTCTTGTTTAAGTATTTGATCAATCATTAGGTGTACCACGTTATGTGACATGCGTTTCTTAATTTGCAGTATAAAGTAATTGCGTTATACTTCTTTTTGAAATTGGTTAAACTTAAGATGAATGAATATTTAACATTTGAAGTCTATAAAGAAATTAACTTTTTGTTTGACCATTTTGCAATTATTATGAAAACGCTGAATATTGCTAGAATTTTACACTCACAAACACACACATATACACACTCGCGCACACAAACACAAACAACATCTTGTTGTTATTCAGTTTTTATAAAATAGTTTAAATATTGTACGGAGGCGAGCGTTGGTACCTGCAAAGCAGTTTATACTTTTGCAGTATCATCGTAGCCATTGTTTTACTATATATATATATATATATATATATATATATATATATATATATATATATATATATATATATAAGCATTGCTATTAAATAAATAAATTATAAGATACAGTTAAAAATATATTGGCTACTTTATGTATCACATAAATCAAACTCCTGTTGAATTGAAGATAAAACTGTATTAATATTATAAATGCGAAAATTTGTTAGTTTGTGAGGATGTCTGGATGTATGTATGTTACTCTTTCACGCAAAAACTACTGAATGGATTTTAATGAAACTTTTGAATAAAAGAGCTAATACATCAGAATAATAAATAGGTTTCTTTAGGAGGCGAACACGATCGAAGTTAGGGTGAGCCGCTGGTATAAAATATTTTTAATAGTATCCTAGGTTGTCTAACCGAATAAGCCATTTGCGTATAAAATGTATATAGACAGTTCCAAGTATAAATAAATTACGCCAAATAATTGATGAAATCCATGGAGAAAATCCATACCATTACGCAGTATATTTGTGTTATATTAAATAAATATATACGCCAAATAATTGATCAAATCCATGGAGAAAAATAATTCGTTATCTTTTCTCCTGAGTTTGACGATCGATTTTTTTTTTGTTTAGTAGCTATTGACGATTGATTTATCTCGTGTCACGGTGTTTGTGGTCACACTCCTCCGAAACGGTTCGACTGATTTTAATGTTTTTTTTTTATATTTGGTATGTATGAGAATAGGTCGTAAAGTATTTTTCACACACCTACCTCCCACCCCCCCTTCCCCTCCCCTCATTTTTTACTCGCTATTTTAGTATTTTTGAATGAACGATATTATATAAATACGTAAGACGTACGGGTGAGTCGCTGTATAACATAAAGTCAAAGAGTTTTTTTTTTGTATATTGAACGCGGACGTAGACGCGGGTTCTGCTAGTAAATGTACGACTAGTTCTCGATGGTAGTTAATGCTTTACTCAAGCATTATAATCATATCAGCGTTGTCACTTAGTTATTACTATTTTACGATGCAACGATGAGAGCAAGATATAAAGTTCTGAAGCTCTCGTATAGAGACACCCTTAATCACTCTTTATTATTATTTGTTATTATTACAACCCTAAAAACTATTTCTGATAAAAATCATACTCTAAATTATGTTTCTAAAGATGCTGCCCTTTAAGAGTCTTACAGACGGACGGACAAATATACTGGGTACGGGTTTTCATTTAATATGAGGGGAATTAGGTCATAATCAACTACGCTGGCCAGGTGCGGGTTAGCCGAATACACATATCTACAGACAACAAAGGTTAGTCTTAGACATGTAGGTTTCATATGCAGGTGGTAAAAAGTGGTAATCATATTGAAAATTATTTGCACATGAGAATATCAGAGGTGCAAGACCTGGTATGAACCCGCTTAATTGGTTTTCCAACCGAGCGTGTTACCGCAGGTCCATCAGTGTCCTGGAATATCTACATAAGTATAGTAACAGATTCCCGATCTGAGAGCAAGGTAAAAACAAAAATAAAGTAAGAATACTACAATTTGCAACAACAATATAATTTACTTTAAAAATCAACTTCAAAAGAAACATAGAATTAAGTAAATACATAGTTGTAAAGTTTTATACTTTGGACTTGAATAAATTAAACGTATATTCGAAGAAGTGCTATTCTATAAAGAGAATGGTACATGATTGCTCTATTCTCCCAAGAGTTTCGCAACTTTTTATTTGTGAGTGAGCTTTTATCATAACTTATAGTAAAATTAGTTTGTTTATTATATGTCTGGAAATAATGGACTTTTTCAAAGTGAAACTTCTTTGCACATAATATGTGAGTAGAATTCCAAGGTCGCGTGATGAGAAATCGTCACAAAAAACCGTCATACCGGTTGCCATAGTAACCGTTGTTATTGCCTGAATATTGATATACATATATCATATTTTTTCTGTTGCTATCTTCAAATATTACTATTTTCACTAATTTGTTTTCAAATATGTAAAATATTTATAACAAGCGGCTTACCCTCGCTTCGCTCGGATTCGTCCCTTAGAATACATATATGCAATAGAAGTAAGATTCCAACTAGATAGAAAGAGATAAATTATTATTCTCTCCTCCATGTGTGATAATATTCATTTCAATCACATTTTTGCTCTCACTAATAGATACCTACACTAGGAGTAATATTTTGTAGATTAGAAAAATAAATTATTTTGTAGACGAAAGAATAAAAGTTACAAAGACGTTATATACATATATATATATATATATATATATATATATATATATATATATATATATATATATATATATATATATATATATAACGGTGTAGTGGCTAGCATGTACGGCTGCACATCCTGAGGTCCTGGGTTCGAGTCCCGGGTCGGGCTAAGTTTAGTTATTGAGTCTTTCTGTATAGTAAGCCTCAGTAACAGCCCGGAGTTAGGAAGTTGGCGGTGTTTCACCCCCGTGCCTCGGAGAGCACGTAAAGCCGTCGGTCCTGCGCCTTAACTCTCACCGGTCGTGTCGAGTAGTCGTCCCACCGGAGTATGAGAGTGATGGGAATAGTGAGTGCACTTGTGTCTGCGCGTACATTTGTGCACTATAATATCTCCTGCGCAGTTGGCTAGTCTCAATGAGATTGGCCGCCGTGGCCGGAAACGGTCAGGAGGACATTATTATATATATATATATATATATATATATATATATATATATATATATATATATATATGTAGGATACCCTTTACTTCAGGCAAATTTTTCATTCACACAAGAAACCATTATAACTGGTTCTATCGAGTCGTCCTTAGAAATTTAAATGTCTAACGCTGGCTAAACCTTAAGAGATACATCAAAACAATGTACTAAAAAATTGTAGGTCTTAAAAAGATCTATAGAAAAGTCCTTAATAGTATATGTCTATCTCTTAAGGTACACTCGCTGTAACTATTTTTACTACCTTTTAATTCAGGCAAATTTTTCACTCCCACGAGAAAACACAATAACTGGTAGGTATATTATATAATAACAAGTTAAAAATATTCATAATTTAAATAGAAACACGTATTTTCTCACCATATTCAAGTTCTAACTGTAATATCTCGTACATCCCTTTCTTTTATTTTAAGTAAATATTATTATATTATATATATATACTATTAATACCATTTTTTATAACATACTAGCGACTTACCCTTCGCTCGGTTTCTTCCCTAGGTACATTTTAACTGTTAGTAGGGAATAGATAGTCTATATACTATAATATATACATGAGTATGATGAATTTTATATCCCTTCTATCCTTATTACTCGAGAAATAATTGGTTCCCCAATCCCCATACAAACTTTTATCCCCCTTTTCACGCCCTTAAGATGATTTCCGAGATAAATACTATCCTATATCTTTTTCAGGGTCTCAAACTATCTTCATACCATATACCAGATTTCATCTAAATCGATTCAACGGATTCTTAGTTTATACATTAAAAACAAACTTACAAACTTTACCAATTTATAATATTAGTGTATATTATAAGAAAAAGAGTACAGAAACAGACAGAAATAGCGACTTTGTGTATTATTCAATGAATCTAGCTATATAGAGATGTCGTTTAAAGGTTTGATATACATATCTTCATCAAAGTGTTCAAGAGACTGGATAAATCGAGTAGTCCTTTTTACATTCTATTGTTTGCTCAAATCTATTATGTCCAGGATTGATTTCCATTTTTTAATTACATCGTCTGAGTAACAGATATTGAGATATGAGTTTTAGACAATAGGTTATTGACATTTTGCTAGGTAACGATCATTGCTGTTTGTTAAGGGACTTGATATATATATATATATATATATATATATATATATATATATATATATATATATATATATATATAGTAAATTTATATCTAAGCCGAATCTGTACATTAAATATTTTTTGTAAAATCTTATCGAAATAGACATTATCGTCGATACAGAGGGTGAATCTGTAGTTTTTTGAGTTCTTGTCTGTCTGTCTGATGATGTCTGATGTGACCGCATCACGAGATTTTGCTGAAATTCGATATGATGGTAGCTGGTAATCCGGGTGAATATATAGGATACTTTTTACAGCGGGAAAATATCTCATCTCTGAGAAACCTATATTAAATCTTAAAACAGAACTAGGGATGAATCCGAGCGGAGCAAGGGTGAGTCGCTAGTGTTACATATACTAGCTTCTCACCCTCGCTCCGCTAAAAGCGAAATACCATTCATTGAAAATATCGACTCTACAAATTTGAAATTTGGCAAGTAGGATTCTCATTAGGTGTATGTGCTAAGAAAGGATTCTGGGAAATTCGTTTCAAAGAGGTACAAATAGATTACAAGGTTGTATGAAAATTTGTTATTTTTAAATTAAACGTGACCAATATTAAAAAAAATCTTCTTGATTAAAAATGATGACGATTCTAATTCGTAGTTTCAATCATATATTCATTTATAGTTTAAAGTATTAAATAGTATTAAACAAAATTAAATAATAATAAATATGTTGGGACATTAACACACAGCACCATCTAGTTCCATGATAAGCTAAGAGGCTTGTTATGGATACCAGGTAGTTGGTACACTACAGTCTACACATATGTAACTATAAATACATACATAAATATAACCCATGACTGGAGCACAAACATTCGTGCTCATCACACAAATTAATGCCCCCAGCGGGACTCGAACTTGCGACTGCTGGCTCAGCAAATAGAATCACTACAAACTAAGTCAAACGTGTCGTCAAATGATAACATTCAAACAAATGAAAACAATTTTGAATGAAATAGAGATGGTCTAAAATTAAAGTTTTGATAGAGCTCCTGAAAGTTTCCAACATAATCTTTAAAAACTTTCTGTATTACAATCTACTCGTAGAGCAACGGGACAATGTGTGCTTCTAAATGTGAATGCCTAGATGTTGGTCAGTTACTCATCCAAATGCTTGCCTCTAGGGACGTCATTTAACTTCAGTAATCGTTTTAGACCCAAGTTTTAAGTGCTTCATTCTAAGGTGAAACAGGTGTAATACTTTTCTAAAGTTAATAAATGTCTGCCACAGATATTATTTATATCATTTTTTTTTTGGATTAACTATATATTTTTACTAGCAACTTACCCTCGCTTCGCTTCGGGTTCGTCCCTAGACAAAAACAAATCAATCCCACGGGAACTGCACTTTTTCCGGGATGATATATAGCTTATAGCCTTCCTCAGTTAATAGGCTATCTAATGCAAAAAGAATTTTTCAAATCGGATTAGTAGTTTCTGAGATTAGCGCGTTCAACCAAACAAACAAACAAACTATTTAGCTTTATAATATTAGTATAGATGATATAGGTACATATTTTTATGAAGTGCTTTCGCGTTTTATTTTGTGAAACGGGATCTCCCACGTGATCTGTACGTTGTCATGAATAAGAAAGATCGAGAAACAAAAAATAAAATAAAACGCGAAAAATGAGTGAAAGTTGTTTTATTGTTGCGTCAAATATTTGTTTATTACTTTATATAAATTATAAAGTAATCCTAAGCAAGTACTTAAACAAGAATTTATTTAAGCCATAACTTGATCTTATTAAATCTTTAGTAATCTGTATATATCTTTAGATATAATAAAATTATAACTGACTTGAATCTGTACATTAAATATTTTTTGGAAAATCTTATTGAAATAGTCATTATTATCGACACAGAGGCCGATATATCATTTTTAGAATTTATGTCTGTCTGTTTGACTGTTTGTCTGTCTGTCTGGGAACGCATCACGAGAAAACCACTGGATAGATTTTGATAAAATTTGTTATTACGATAGCTGATTATCCGGGTCGACATATAGGATATTTTTTACTGCGGAAAATATCTCATCTCTGAAAAATCTATATTAAACGTTAAAACGTAAGTAAGAACGAACCCGAGCAGCGCGAGGTTGAGTCGCTAGTACCTACTATAAATGCGAAAATATGTTTATTGGTTTATCCTTTTTCCTACTTCCAATAGCGAAGTAAGGGATCGTTATCTTTGGCACTAAGTTATCTATTTCAGTCTACTCAATAATATTATAATATCTCTATAATATATAGCCTGCAAGAGTGAAAAAAATAGTTTTATATATCGAGAAATCGAGTAGTTTCCATTACATACTTATTATATTGCTAAAAATCACTAAGAATGGGTATGAAATTACTTATGCACGGCTTTGCTTATCTTTTAGATTCGATGAGCCATTAACAGCGTTATTAATAATCAAAAGAGGACATCTTCCTGATCGACTCCGGCCACGGCGGCAAATCTCACTGAGACTAGCCAACTGCAGTAGATATTATAGTGCACAGTATGCGTGCAGACACAAATGCTCTCTATTCATGTCACTCTCATACTCCGGTGATTAAAAAAATTGTCTATTGAAAAAAGTTATGTATCTGTAGTATCTATACATACAAATTAAATGCAGTGTGAAATGGTAAAACACTTACGTATTGTTATTACTTACGTATTTGTAATATTATTAAGGACTAGCGAATTACTCTCGCTTCACTCTGGTGCATCCCTAGGTGCATTGTAATTTTTTTGAGTGGAACCCTAATTCTTTTTCTAAAACAAAAGTAGCCTAATTTACTCCTTATAACATCAGCTACTGGCCAGTGAAAGTCCCGTCAAAATTACTCTAACCGTTTCGGAGATTAGCCAGAAAAAATAGACAGACAGACAAAAATTTTAAAAATTGTGATTTTCTTATAAGAACCGTGTGTAATTTCATATACATTTGATAAAACGCTGTTATTTTGACATTACAAACAGACACTACAATTTTATATATCTGCATAGATTTCAGATAAGGCGTATGCATATATAAAGATGAATACACCTACAGTTTAGTCTAAAAGTACGTATCGGCCAGACAAAAAAATTCAACGTACTGACAATTGTTTATCTGATTGTCTTGGTTATTATTAATTATATATAATTATTCATATGCTAATATTAACTTAGATATAAACTGCTACTGCATTTAATATCTTATCTACCGTAAACAAGGTGAAATATGTAAAAGATGATAATATGGAAGAAAGCTAATTTAAGTACAGAACTAAATTTAACCCAAGCTGTAAACGATCTTGTAACACTTATCTAGCGACACCTCGCTTTGAATCGAATGCGTTCATGGATGCCATTTTTTTTAAGATATGCGTTTAGGCATACCACCTGTATACATTTAGGATATGTGGGATTCACTACCTATAAAAGCCAGTACTATCAACTAAAACCTAACAGTACTTCCCCCGTCGTAATGGGGCGTCGCAGGTTCGATTACGCACTCAACTCTGCTATCAGAGAAGTAGCAGGAGCAACCCGCATGGCACACCGCTCAACGAGGTGGACAGCTTGATTGTCGGATGCTACTGAGCCCCCCACTACGACAAACTTGGGGGGAAGAGGTGAGGGGGGGGGGGGTCGTCCATAACTTATGTTGTTGTCCATGATTGTTGGGTTTTAGTGGGTAGTACTGACTTTTCTAGCTGGTGAGTCCCACATAAGTACCTATTTGTAAACAGTCCAGCTCTTTACCGTGAAGCTTACTAAAACTTTTAATACTATAAATGCGAAAATATATTTATTGATCAATACTTTTCGTGGAACCAGCGAAGTAAGTAATCGTTATTTTTAGCATCAAGTTATCTATTTCACTCATACCAGAATAACAAATACAAACACACAGACAAACTGTTGCATTTATAAATATAGAAATACGATGAAACTTGTACGTACGAGTATATTATTGTAGATAATATACTTATTATATTTTTACAGCAAAACCACTGATCCGATCTTAATGAAATCGTAACAGAGATAGATTGTGTACTGAAAACTTATATAGTATAGCCTATTTGTATGCGGAAAAAGAAAAGGATTTTCACGGGTCGTGAGTAGAAATATGACGGAAGTTATGTTATTATATAAAACCTACATGGTCCTTGATAGAAATGAACAGATTTATTTTTAGGATTCGTTAAACCTTTAGAATACTTTATTTACCTACTGTAGATAGAAGATAGTAAAATCTTCTTGTGGGATACTTTTTATAGTTTACTACATGAAATTAAAATGACGATAAAAATAAGTAATAAGTGGGCTTAAAATAATTATCACAAATATCAATAACTAATATATTACACTTTCTTTGATTTACGCGAATATTTGACATTTTAAATAAAACTATTTTTTCGGATTATTTAGCGAATTAAAATTTAAAATTAATTAAATAATATAGCAAATGTTTAATTATTACAATACTTATTAAAAATTTTAAAATGTTTAAGATTAAAATCAACAAATATTGTAAGGTACTTTGGTGCCATTTTTGAATTTTTGAAATCATTTTGTAATATTGTGGGTAAGCAGTGTTTGTAACTAGTATAATATAATGTCTTTGAGACGTCTAAAACCTTAGTCTCGCCCGTGACCATGATTGCTGTAAAGCATTCGAAACGTCGGGAATTAAAAATTAAAATAAAGTGGGTGGACCATGGAAGGCCACTCTAACAAATAAACAATTATAATTCTTTTATTTATTGGATAAATGAAACAAACAAATTATTAAGTAACACTTTGTTCTTTAATGTAACTTTTGAAATATTTTATTTTATTGTAGAGTTAATTCTTATTTATTAAATTTAAGTTTTATCGAACCCTTCCAAAATGGCCTTGCAATAAACAGGGCTCCTTACAAGGCCGATATAATAAATCAGTCTTATTACTTAAAACTAACGGTGAAACAATCAAAATATCTGGTTATCCTAAATCTTCATAAAAAGGTCTTTCATTAAAATGAAACATTAAATACATATCATAATATATGCACTTAAAAAATAGTCAACAAACATTACTTGAACACTATCATAAAACTAAGAATGTATTCGTCAAAATGTTTTAAAAATAATTTTAATAACTATTATATCGATATCAAATAACTTGCCAATAATCTTTATAATGAAATAAAAAAAAAATTGAAACCGAGTACAATGGCCTTCTTATGGGTCTGTTCCTTGTAAGGCAAAATGGAGTTTTAAAATAAAATTATTTAAAGCATGATTATAAGCAATAATATTATGAACTTATACTTTGTTTTTCCTTTCCCGATACGTATTTACAACTAAAAACCAAGTATTAATATTTTCGTGATTCCTAAATGTTCCTAACAAGGTCCTTGTGCCCTAGCAAGGCCAACTTGTCAATTTTTTGATGATCTTTTTCCGGCCTTACAAGAAACCATTGGCTTTCCTAGGAACACTGCCGATATTTTAACTAAAATTGAAATAAAATCATATAGCTTTTCTTTAATACAATAGCAAATCCTTATATATGAATTCAGATAAAAAAATATAGAAAATAATAGTTTATTTACTTGAAATCTAGCGTTTTGCTGCGAGCGCATATTAGAATTTTAACGTCGTCGAAAGAAGTCAACAAAGCGAGGGACCGCATTGACAAACCAGCAGCGCTAGCGACTCGCCGCGCCGCCACGTCTGTGTTCTTAAGTTCGATGAGTGCTAGTCTGGGTAGAAGGAATTTGTCATCGGATGGCAATAACTACGACTTTTTAATAATTGGCCTTACAAGGAGCATGGCCTTTCATGGTCCATCCACCTTAAATCCGCGAAATAATCCGAAAAGATAATTTATTTAATATTATATAATCTTATAATATTATATGAGCAATTCTTGCATGTATATAAATTTTCATGTAAGTCGGAAACGGCTCTAACGATTTGGACCAAATTTTGTATTTAGATAAGATTTTGCTTTTTAAGTTTATTTATATGGTGTGTTTTCAGAAAAAAACGCAGTCTTTTTTACTAATCTTTAGAGCCTTTTCCCATCTGACCAATGATCGACCATTGTAAATTTAGTAGACTACGAAATTTTGGACCAATGGTAATTGAATTCAAATTACATTGTTCCATAATGAGAATTCATGTAAAATAGCAGACTTGAGGCCTTGTTCTCATGCTGACGATATCATATAGCACCATCTCGTAAATTTTGGTGGTCCTTGCATTATCGCCAATGAATCATCCATTCCATTTATGAACGAAGTAATACCTACTGAGCGACCGTTTACGCAGAGCTCGGTCGCCTAGGTATTAGATTATATAAAACTAAACCTGTACTTCAATATATTAACATATACACGAAACTAAATAAGTGCTCCTTATCATATTAATAAATCATTCCACGTTGAAAAATGAGGTTGAATTAGAAACACGATTCTTTGAAAGTAAAATTTAGCAGTTTTTCTTCACCGATGATGATTATAACATGTCAAGGTCTTAAATATGTTTTAAAAATTACAGGCTTGGACTGTAAGTAGAACAAAAGTAAAAATTTACCACGGTTTAGAAAAATAAAGCGTATTTTATAATTGCCTAGCGACTCACTCTCGCTCCGCTCAGGTTCGTCTCTACTTACGTTTAAAGTTTAGTAAAGATTTCTCAGAGATGAGATATTTTTCCCCGGTAAAAAGATTCCTATATTATGTTGATCCGGCTATCATCATGCCAAATTCCAACAAAATGATGCAATAACAGGCAGACAGACAGACAGACAAAAATTCTAAAAACTATAGATTCGGCCTCTGTACCGATAATAAAGTCTATCTCAATAAGATTTTCCAAAAAATATTTAATGTACAGATTCGGCTTAGCTACAATTTTATTATACGTGTAGATTTCAGTACTTCAACTTTTTCCGCCAACTTTCTAGCATTAAACGCTTTTTTAGTTATATAGGTATAAAAATAATAATAATCTCTATATAAATAAAGCCCTCTTGATTTATTGCTGTCACGATGTCCAATCTTACTGAGAATAGTTATCTGAATATGAAAATATTATAGTGCGCAAATTTTTACGCAAACACAAGGGCACCATTGTAACATACAATATTCGTTCGAGACATTTCATCCTTACCATAGACTCTATCCATTAATTCGATAAAATAGTGACGGTGTACCTTTTCGCATTTTCAGTTGGTTCGATTACCCGTTCAGGTCATCTCTTTTAAAAAAAATAATTGCAGTTCATCTTATTTTTAAAAATAAGATACAGTTTCCATTGAGTGAAACTTGATATTTTCAGTGTTTAAGACACTTTTCTTCCATATCCTGTGCGTTTGTTTCACTATGTTAGAGTCGATACCAGTATGAACATAATTTATAACTATAATTTATAAAGTAGTGGTAGCGCGCTCACTTGGAAAACCGAGTGATCGGGTTCAAATACCGTGTTTCACGCCTCTGATATTTTCATGTGCGAATCATTTTTGGCGTGATTACCAATTGTCCTACAGTGAAAGAAAACATCGTCTGCATGTCTAAGAGAACTTAGTAAGTTTTCAATATATATGTGAAGTCTGCCAACACGCACTTGACCCGCGTGGCAAGCTATAGCCTATTAGGAGTAACAAAAATACATACATATAATTTTTTGCATTTATAATATTAAAGCGATTATTGTTCTAGGTAAACTATATTAGCAAATAATCACAGTCAACGATGGAGGTCGTCAACCTTGCGCTTAAAGAGTGTGGCTTCGGTCTCTTCCATATACAACTCCTCTGCACATCCTTCATAGCACTAAACGCTGCTATAATCATCACAAACAGCACATCGTACATATTACCAGTAGCTGAATGTGATCTCGCCATGAATCTTGTGCAGAAAGGACTGTTGAATGGCGCACCTTATTTTGGTAAGTCTATTCTATTGTGTAAAATAATATAAACTGTGACATCCAAAAGAGATTAATTCTGAGACATTTTTATAAAAAAAACTAGTGACTTACCCTTGCTTCGTTCGGGTGCATCCCTAAGAAATGCTTAGCAATGAATAAAAGTGAAATGTCCAATGAAAAAATATTTTTTGAACCAGAAACCTTTACAGGCGTATACTCACCGGATTTTAACCACAGTTGGATCAATGGTTTAAGAACGCTTAGAAGACAAACATACTAACATTCATTTTTTTATGAAGATAGATAAAAATACATTGTAGTTAATAAAAAAATACAACTTGTGTACGATTAAAAAAGCGATCAGTTACACTTTTATTATATGTATATAGATTATATATACATAGACAAATTGTATATGTTTTTTTCAAGTTTTCAATATGATCATGGTCGATTTCGAACATAAGGCAAACTAATTATAGATAAATGGCTGTCATAGTGTGGAGTCATAAAAGTTTGACTGATACTGTTTACTATGGAGAAGATCGCAGATTCAATGCCCCACTTGGGTGAATATTTGTATCAACAACATACGTTCATCTAAATCTGGCTGGTTTGAAGAATATTCTTTATCTAACATTTAGAGAAATAGTATAAAGCTAATTAAAAATGCGGGCACTATAGCTTCATTCAGATGAAAAAATAAAATCAAATTGTTATTTCAATATATTATGTTTATTTGTTACAGGAATGATTCTATTATCTATTGTGGGTGGTTTTTTATCAGACACGTTTGGACGCAAGTTTTTCTTAGTATTTGGTTTTGGAGGTGTATTTATTTTTACAGTATTAGGTGGATGCAGTCAAACGTATCCCGTATTAGTTACGGCAAAATTTTTCGAAGGTGTATTGTGAGTATTATACATAATATGCTTATATCTACATTCTACATATTAAGAATCACGTAACATAAAACTATACGTTTTTTCTATAATTTTGTTAAAATAATAAAATATTACCATTTCATGACTCCATCATATAAAATGCAAAGATGTAGTAAGAAAAAATTAAAAATTTATGAACCCACCGGGGAAAAGACCTACTATAACACAATATCTTTCTGTATAAACTCGATAAAAGAAAATCATGACTGATTTATCAATGCATAGCTAAAACCGCTAAACGGATTGGGGTGTTTGGTTCATAGATAGTTATTATGACGTAGACATTCGCTAAGCAACAGATTTTTGAAAATTTTACCCCTAAAGGGGTGAACCGAATGATACAGTTGATGGAATTATTAAACTTCAAAAAAAGGAGGAAGTGCTCCGTACAAGTGTGGAGTTCTGTGTGTTATTAAATGTGAAATGATTGCCGTGTTTATTTCAATTAATTGGTTTCAAGAAAGTTCGTATATAACTTTCTAGAAACAATTAATAATTCCTTATTGTTTAATTCTAGAATAGACAGAATGCTCTATGAACCATACAGACCTTTGGTCACCATATTTCACTTTTGTCATATTATATTTATCAACTAGCGACTCACCCTTGCTTCGCTTCGGGTTCGTCCCTAGACAAAAACAAATCATCCCACGGGAACTGTACATTTTCCGGGATGATATATAGCCTATAGCCTTCCTCAGTTAACAGGCTATTTAATGCGAAAAGAATTTTTCAAATCGGATTAGTAGTTCTTGAGATTAGCGCGTTCAATCAAACAAACAAACTCTTCAGCTTTATAATATTACCCAAGTATAGATATCACACGTGTGCGTACTATTGTTAACTTATAGAACAAGTTTCAATTAAATTCGTCACATTTATAATATTAATAGGAAATAAGATTTTACTCGTATTTCATTGAATGATTTCATTCTGTAAAAATTTAATGGTTTGATATAATTTTGAAGCAATCTATCATTTTGACTTTTGAGTATAAAAAAAAAACTATAAGAAGCAGTCATGAGGACTGCCGACATAAGTGAAAACTTAAAACTATAAACAAACAGTTGTTATTTTTGGATATTCAAATTAATTAGTTGATCTTAAATTAAAATCTGTAAATTAAAACTGTTTACGTTTATCTGGTTTTGACATCTATCGGCACTCTGAGTGTTAGCGTTAACACGTCACGTGACCATGCCGATTACGACTTACATGAATTTACTCTCTATCCAAACCTGCCTATAGAAGTTTTCACTTTAAAAACTCCATTTCTAAGACCTTCAAGTCGATATACCTTTTTAGTTAAGAAAAAAGTATTTATAATAATAATACTAAAAATTAAAACTAAGTCCAACCATTCAAAACAATCCTGCCGATCAATTGTACTTTTATGGATCCATAAAGCTATATTTATATTAATCTATCCATGATTAAATCTTATTTTTACAAATAATGACATCTTAAACTTTACGTATAATTAAGGTAAAGATATTTTTCTAAAACCAAAGCAGCCACAGCCCAATCGTCTATTCTTGTTATGCTAGCAATCTGTCCAAACTTTTGGCTAAAAACATTTTCATAGTGGCAGATTCAGACGCTTACAACATCTATTTTAAGATATAACAGAAAATGGATATATTCTTATCATCTTAATAGCTTTCGACGACACGTTAGGCTCAGTTTGTAGTGACCCTACTTACTGTATCAGCGGTCGCGGGTTCGAGCCCCACTGTAGGGGCATGCATTTATGTTATGAGCAAGAATGTTTGTGCTCCAGTAATCGGTGTTTTATATTTATAATATGTATGCATTTAAAGTTATATATGTGTAGTGTATCAACTATCTGACATCCATAACACAGACCTCGTAGCTTACCATGGAACTAGATGGTGCTGTGTGTTAATGTCTCAACAACATATTTATTTAAATCTGGCTTAGCAGTAAGGTTATTTTACTCAGGATATTTATATATGACTTATTTTAGATGTATTGTCTACTTGACAGTGTAGTGTGTAGCTGATTACCAACACCAGTGCAATGAAGGTCGTAAAAGTCCCTGTGATAGTAACTTCTATTTTACAATAATTTGTTCTTAAATTTTATAATAGTAACATTTTAAATAAAACTATCTTTTCGGATTATTTCGCGGAATAAAAATATAAGTCCGCGAAATAATCCGCAAAGTTAGTTTTATTTAAAATGTCAAATATTCGCGAAAGTCTAAGAAAGTATTAATAGTATAATTACATTGATGCATCAGCTATTCACAAAATCTTAAAATCAATTTGCTAAAACAAATGATATTTATATTTATAGATTATAATAAATTATCAAACTTATCAAAGTTTGCGACAAGTAGAAGCTTTCAACAACTTCAATTAAAACATTAAATTATTATAAACGAGCGACTCACCCTCGCTTCGCTCGGGTTCGTCTCTAGGTACGTTTTAACGGTTAGTAATTTCCATACAAAATAAACAGTTTAGAACTGTTTGATTTTCCAGCTGTTTTATTTTTTTGTTTTCGCTAATTTTTTTTTTATAATTAAACCACCCCTGACATACCCCCAACCAAACAAAAAAAGAATTATTCAAATCGGTCCAGCCGTTTTTGAGTTTTAGCGAGACTAACAAACAGCAATTGAATTTTTATATATATAGATAACAGTTTTCATCATCAGAATTTGTTTAAGATACTAAAGCATTTATTTGTTAATTATTGTAAGACAGCTAAGTTATATAGTAATAATATATCATTTTTATTTATGCCGATGTTTTCAATTCAAGCCCACGTGATTCGTATTCTGAGTTTTCATCGTTACAAAATGTCGGGAACCAAATGTTAAAATAAATCTATACATATTATAATAAAATTCTATCTGAGTCGAATCTGTACATTAAATATTTTTTAGTAAATGTTATTGAAATAGTCAATATTATTGATACAGAGGCCGAATCTATAGTTTTTAGATTTTTGTCTATCTGTTTGTCTGGGAACGCATCACAATAAAACCACTAGATAGATTTTGATGGAATTTGGTATGATGATAGCTAGTTATCTGCGTCATCATATAGGATACTTTTTACTGCGGTAAAATATATCATCTCTGAGAAATCTATACTAAACGTTAAAATGTAATTAGGGACGAACCGCAGGACGAATGTTATAAAAAATAGACAAGATAGTTGTAATTAAAATATCAAATATTCGCATATATCTAAGAAAGTATTATACATATATTACACTGAATTTCAGATTCTCAACGGCGTTCACGCCAGTTATAACTTTAACTTCCGAGTTCTGTCACAATGGAATAAGAGACCGAATAATGCTCTTCCAATCGTCTTTTGCCTCAGTTGCTCAAATAGTGGTAGCTCTAATGTCTTGGGCGATACTACCGCAACAATGGAAACATTCTCTTTTTAACGGCTATATCGGTAAGTTAATTGTATTATATTGTAAGTTTATATAATGCTAGCTTTTGCCCGCGGCTTCGCCTGTGTGCTAAGCGAGGCGAGGATCAAAGGAAGCCTATGTTCTTTTTCAGGATGCAATGCAATCTATATTTTTGGCAAATTTTATCGAAATCTGTTAAGCGGTTTAAGCTTGAAAAGGACACAGACAGAGTTACTTTCCTCGTCGCCACTATTATGTATGCTGACGGGGACAAGTGAAATGCTTGGTAGTTGGATACGCACTGTTTTATTGCTTGACAAGCTTCGTGATGTGGGCGCAGCCACTAAGTCCATTTTTTTTTAATTTACTCACACACATAAATATATAAAAATATTTAGTATGGACGCACTGCCTGCAAAAAAGCATATATAGATAACATAACCGTTACGGTTAAGTTATCTATATATTATTATTCATTATATTTAACTAGAAACAAAGTTTATTTTCTAAGCATTTAGGATAGTTTCGTTATTTAAAAAAAATCTTGTTACTGAATCTTATCTTACATTATTCCTAATACGTCTTCAATATTTATAGTCCTCGCCAAAAAGGCATTCCAAAAGGCGGCTCCATTGAGTCAGGTTAGCTTGGAGCTAAACTTTCAGGTAAGTAGTCGTTAGTCCACAACCCTATCGACCATTAGTCCTATAGACTATATCAACAGAGTTCATTGATCTCCAAAATTTTGGACATGGACTCATTAAAACTATAATAAAGTAAAAAATATTTATTTTTTGTATTTGTTTGTTTCTTCATAATATGATGTGAGCCAATTTTAATAATTATTTGTTAAATGAATAAGATGAAGAAGAAGAAGATTAGTTCCATATAACTAAAATAAAGTTAATTAATTTTGACGACACGTTTGGCTGAGTTTGTAGTGACCCTACTTGCTGTGCCAGCGGTCGCGAAATTGAGTCCCGCTGGAGGCATTCATTTGTGTGATAAGCACGAATGTTTGTACTCCAGTCATAGGTATTTATATTTATAATATGTATGTATTTAAAGTTATATATATGTAGTGTATCAACTATCTGGTATCCATAACACAAGCCTTGCAGCTTACCATGGAACTAGATGGTCCTGTGTGTTAATGTCCCAACATATAAATTAAAAAAAAAACATCCCTAATGGCAGAATAATGACTTTTAACGGGAATAAATGAAGAAGTTAATCTATTTTTTATTTAAATAATAGTTATTATTTTATATTTTTAGTTTTCAACACTTGGAACTACTATCTCTTCATAATGTCTTTGTGGTCGTTCATGGCGAGTTTTATGTACATATTCCTGCCAGAGAGCCCAAAATATTGCATCACACAGAAAAGATACGATGACGCTCGAGAGATACTCATATCAGTGTATAGGAAAAATACGAGAAAACCAGCAGACACTTTTACAGTAAGTAATGTATTTATTTTATAAAAGTTATAACCAAATCGCCAAATATAAATAGTAACAATATACATACATATAAGATTTTTTTTGTTAAAATTAGTAAAACTATATGTTCTATAATATTTTGAAATTGTATGGGTTCAAAATTGTACCAAGAATGTAAAAAAAATATCCACATTTATTTAAAGAGTACCTAATAACCGAATCAATTTTTTTATAGTTTGTTATAGTTAGATTCAAAACCGTAAATGTAAGTAAAATATATTCTAAATTCCTGTTATAATATTTATTTGATCGATATAATATCTTTTTGGATATTTTTTCGTTTTTTTAGGTTTTACTGCTCTCGAAATGGTCATGGGAGAGACTGAAATTTTTGACGTCTTAAAAATCATAGTTATCCATAGTTATCCATCCATGGTCCATTATAGACGATGTCTAGTCACAAAAAATATCAATAGAGATAACATAATCTCACAAATTTAACAATTTATTAAATAGTTCTGTTAGGATTACTCTAGTTTCACAATTTGAAAATATTTAATTCAAATTGTTATTGTTTAAGTAATTTTAAAATAACTTTCCTACAAAATAAATATTAAATTATCTATCTCCATTTATTTTTATATGGTAACCAAGCCAAATGGTCGAGTTAATTCATTTCAGTCACATAACAATTATGTAATCAAAGGTGCTATTGGAAGGAAGCCAATGCACTAGTGTTAGAAATCGTAAGGAAAACGGGGAGCCAAATATTTTACTTTGCTTAAATGGCCACTTTGTAATATACTGTGCAGTCACAATCTACTATGTAATATATATGGTTCCAATCTGTAATGAAATATGTTAGTACTTTACCAAAAATCGTTGTATTTTAAAGTATTTAAAACATAAAAACACTATTCAAGATGTTCAGAGGAAAATTAGAGGATATATAAAAAGGAATCGCTAAAGTATAATTTACTAGCTTATTGTCGCGGATATACTCACGTTGTTTAATTATATATAGTTGCTATGTTTTTTTTATCGTGATGTGATTTTGTTTCTCAACGAATAGGTTATTATATGCAAAAATAATGTTTCAAATTGTACGTACAATTATTTTGAGAGATTAGGGCGTTTAAATAAACAGATACACAATTTATCCAGCTTTATATATAATAAAGTATGTAGCTTCTCTGTGTAGACTGACAGATGTTGATGATATTATATAGTTTATACCATTTGCTGAGTATATAAAGTCCGTGGTCTTACACCTGATCTCTCTCCGGTTATGTAGCAGTTCTATCTAACTAAAGCGAGGAAATTCTTGTACACTATACACTATATCTAATACCTTTTGCCTCGTTCGTAACTCGTAAGACTAGCCACTCTGAATATCAAGTTTATTATCAGTTATTATCAGTTTATCAAGTAGTATACTGTGTATTGTGAGTATATTTGAGGCAGTGGTAGCCCAGTGGCAATGCGTTCGCTTGGTAAACCGAGTAAAGCGGGTTCAAATCCAGGGTCTCGCACATCTGATATTTTCATGTGCGAATCATTAGTATGGATAGAATGTAAAAAAATCACTATTTAAAATATTTTACAGCCAACGAATTTATTGAACAAATTTTTATTATTTATACGAACGGATTTTTTAAATTTTTAAAGGCTTCACAATTTTCTTTAGGCGTTACAAAATAAAATGTATCTGTGCGCCATTCTAGGAGTTAAGACATTGTTTTCTCTGTCAAAAGCTTTATTAAATATTCATTTTTGTATGTTCCATCGCTGTTACCTTGAGGCAGTTCTACGTAATAGTCCTGAGATTTTATAAAGAATATTTCCTCGGAAATTCATATTATACAGCTGGTAAAATATGAATGTGTTAAGAAATTCTCGTTTTGTTAGCTACAGGAATAAGCTCCAGACAGTTTCTGTTATAGTATTCAAAATGAAGCTGTGATCTAATTTATTATCACATTATATTTATAAATAATATTCACTCACCCTCCCTTCGCTCGGGTTCGTTGGGTTGGATACGTTTTAATGGTTAGTATAGAATAGAAAACGGTGAAGGAAATCATCGTGAGGAAACCTGAAACAGAACGTAGCAAGTTTTCGAAAGACATGTGAAGTCCGCCAACCCGCACTTGGTTAGCGTGGTGGACTATAGCCTGATCCTCCTTACATTGAAGGGAGGCCCGTGCCCTTTTTTTAACATGCTACTGCTATGTTAAAAAAGGGCTGAATACATAGAATAGATTATAATATATATGTATGTATGTACATACATAGGTATAGAAAACTAGGTAAGCATTTTAAAAATTGAAAAAATATATATCCCCTACTACTTGAAAAATTTTGATTCTCCATACAAACTTCCAAACCTCTTTTCAACCCCTTTAGGGATGATTTCCGAGTTAAAAACTATCCTATGTCCTTCCCTCGGTCTCAAACTATCTCCATACTAAATTTTATCTAAATCGGTTCAGCGGATTAAGCGTGAAAAGGTAACAGACAGAGTTACTTTTAATTTATAATATTAGTATGGATTATATGAAACAGAAGTTATAATATATTGTGGTTATTTAGTAGAATCTATTAAAATTGGATACTACGAGTTGGATTTTAAAAGTGAAAATATTCATAATGATCACAAATATATATGTTGGGTATAAATAAATATGTTGGGACATTAACACACAGCACTATCTAGTTCCATGGTAAGCTACGAGGCCTGTGTTATGGATACCAGATAGTTGATACTCTACACATATATAACTTTTATTAATACATATTATAATTGTAAACACCCATGACTGGAGTACAAATAATAAACATTCATGCTCATCACACAATTGAATGCCCCCAGCGAGACTCGAACACGCGACCGCTGGCACAGCGAGTAGGGTCGCTACTAAGTAGGGTCACAATGAAAAAATAATATAGTACATGAGGCTGTAAGTAGAAAAATTGAGTACCTTATAACTTCGCACCTTAGTTCGTTTATGTAATCTTGGGAGGGTTAGTGTAATCTCTACATAACATTATCTTCAGAGTTGATCTAAGAAAAAGAGATGGTACTTAAGGAAATCTTTACAGATAAATAAAATTGAAGTGTCTGTTTATAATGTCAAAATAACAGCTTTTTACTAAATGCATAAGTACCGTACACTTATAAGAAAAACACAATATTTATTTTTTTGTCTGTTTTTTCCGGCTTATCTACGAAACGTCTGGACTGGTTTTGACGGGACTTTCACTAGCAAATAGCTGATAATTATAAGGTATAGCTTTAGTTACTTTTATTTTAGAAAAAGTATTAGGGTTTCGCTCAAAAAAATTAAAATGTACTTAGGGACGCACTCGAGTGAAGCGATGGTCGTCAGTAAATGTATAAATATTTGAGAAGTCATTCTATTCAAAGGCAGTTTAAAGTAGGGAGGAAATACTCCATTCCACTATACGTCGAAATTACTATCATAGCGGAAGTGCAACGTTTCGTACTACGATATGAAATTCTAAATGGATAAATATTAAATTTACCCAAATACTATGTAATTTACAAAGAAGTTATGTTATTTACGGAACACACTTTATTTATTTTTTTGTATAAAGGCTGTAATTTATACATATAATAAAATTGTAACTAAGGCAAATCTGTACGTTAAATATTTTTTGGAAAACCTTATTGAAATAGTCATTATTATCGATACTGAGGTCGAATCTATAGTTTTTAAAATTTTTGTCTGTCTGTCTGTCTGTGACTGCATCACGGGAAAACCACTGGAGGGATTTTAATGTAATTTGGTATGGTGTTAGCTAGTTATCCGGATCATCATATAGAATACTTTTTACTGCGGAAAAATATCTCATTTCTGAGGAATCTATATATCTATACTAACCGTAAAAACGTATCTAATCCGAGCCGAGCGAAGGTGAGTCGCTAGTTACTAATAATATTTATATTTATTAGAGGAAAAATATACATGAACAAAATTAACCCATCTATTATATTTTCATTTTTTATCAACAATTTCAAAAAAAGTATCTCATGCAATTTTAATGTTTTAGGGGAGTCGAATGCTTTATTCATATATGCATTATAGGGAACGAATCCCCCTGTTTTTTGTGAAAATCTCTTCAGCTATTTAATGGTGACATATAGAAAGAAATGACTTTATTTTAACTTTTAAACATTTTTTATAGTATAATATCCCAAGATAATATTTTATAACCGAATTTCTCAAGTCTAGCTGATTTTATAACGTTAAGCTACTAATTTATATCCCTACATACTGATGGTCCTTTAAAAATGGAAAATGTATAAGGCTACTTTGAATACGTACACGAAAATCTTAACAATTTTTTGTTGCCTATAACTTACTCATAGCAGAAATCGAATCAGCATCAAACACTGTAATAGTGAATCACTCAAACAAGCAGACCAGATGACTTTTAATTGGATAAAATAAAAGTGTTGTTAGTTATATGTATGTATTCAGTCTTATTAACGTCCCACTGCTGGGCACGGGCTTCCATTTAATACGAGGGAGATCAGGTCATAGTCTACAATGCTGGCCAAGTACGGGTTGGCGGACTTTACATCTATTTCGAAAACTTGCTAGGTTCTCTGAGACATGCAGGTTTCCTCATAGTGTTTTCCTTAAATGTAAGACAAGTGGTATTCATACTGAAAATGATTCACACATAAAAATATCAAAGGTGCGGGACTCGGGATTTGAGCCCGCTTCTGTCGGTTTCCCAAGCGAGCGCGTTACCACTGAGCTATCACTGCTCATTGCCTGCCTATTGTTAGTTACGACGTTGCAAAATAATACAGTTAATATAACTATCCAATCAACAACTAATTAAACTTAGTTATGTATAGCTTAAACTGTAATTCGTGCATATAAACCCGTCTTTGTGCTAGTCAGCTGAGCTCTATGGAGCTTAGTCACGCTCATGAAACCGCGCAATAGATTGTGTTCCTAGTCGATTGACTCTACATTCTAAACTGTAAAGTACTAAAAATTGTAACATATACTTACTGGTATATTTTTATTGAATTACTATATGTATGCATATGTGTAATTTTATTAAAAGTTTTATAATAACTAATAATAATAATATATTATTATTATATAATATATATTAATATTGTATTGTATTTAGCCCTTTTTAACGTCCCACTGCTGGGCACGGGCCTCCCTTCAATACGAGGGAAATCAGGCCATAGTCCTCCACGCTGGCCAAGTGCGGATTGACGAACTTCACATGTCTTTCGAAAACTTGTTAGGTTTTCTCAGACATGCAGGTTTACTCACGATGTTTTCCTTCACCGTAAGGCAAGTGGTAATCATGTTAGAAACGATTCGCACATGAAAATATCAGAGGTGCGAGACCCGGGATTTGAACTCGCTTCACTCGGTTTCCCCAGTGAGCGCGTTACCACTGGGCTACCACTGACTATAATAGTAATATTAATATATTACTAATATATTAACTATTATATGTAAGTGTATATTACATTATATACAGCGCTATATATATAACTAGTGAATTCACGTCTATGTAAGTACGTTTCCAATAGATAAAAATAGTTATTGTGGAGATACAAACAAGTACAGAATACGTAGTAATCATTCATTTCATTCATACAATTAGTGGTTAAGAAAATATTTCAGATTTCGCTTTGTTACTATTTTATTATATGTATAGATGTACTCTCATTTCCATTTTAAGGCTTAAATGCTCTAATCTTTGCCCATTTTTTTAATATACCAATGTATTTTAAATATGCAATAAAGGATGTAGAGTATGTATTCTACATTTCCTAATATAATACTTTCAAGGAAAGAAAATTAATTTATATTTAAACTAGCAGAACCTGCGACTTCGCTCGCGATAAAACTACGAAAAATACGAAATTTCATGCAAATATGTCCAGGGAATAAAAAGTTCCATACGAACTTTTATCCCCTATTTCACCCCCTTGGGGTTGAATTTTGAAAAATCCTTCCTTAGTGGATGATTTCGTCATAAGAGGAATATCTGTGTGAAATTTCAATATTCTAGCCATAAGGGTTTGGCCTGTGCGTTGATACATCAGTCAATCACTTTTGCCTTTTATATATATATAGATTAATGATCGGGAAACGTATATCTATAAAACAGTTACGACAGACGCCTGACACCCCTTAAAAGCATCAACGATAATTTTGTTTACTTTTAATTTAATTTTGTTAGCGACCCTTCGAATCGAGTAATTTTTGTTTGCGTGAAAGAAAGTAATCAAGGGGTCTGTCACACCGTCGTGTTACTATGAATCAACATTATATTAGGTTTTAATCACACCTTATCTATTATTAACATACTTCTGTTAACTAAGTCGATTATTTTAAACCATTTACTTTATAATTATGGAAATTACCGAACTTATCAAAGTATACTTATTCGAGTGACACTACAATTTACTTTTTTAATTACTGTCATTTATTTTATTAGTAAGTTGTGTGTAATTCTGTTGGTTTTATTCTGGATTAGTTAGATATTATGAGTTAATTTGTTAAAATTATTTGATTTGATCGTATTAAAAAAAATGTTTATACGTGAAAAAATAGCGAATTTGTAATTTTTTTTTGCTATTTTTTAACGATTTAAAACTCACTTTATCCTTTTCATTGCTGAGTATAAAGATACAAAAAGCAATGAAAAAAATCTTCAGAAACGTTATTTTAATATAACGCGAAAAACCTGAGAAATATAACTCTTTAGAGACGGCCTTAAGGAAAATAACGCACAATGTAAAAATAATCATTACATGGATGTCACTTAATTTTTCCAGCTATTTATTCCACATTGCGAAATGTCATGTGAATAAATCTTTTTCCTTCGCAACGAAAACCATTCATAATTCTAGAAATGTCGCCGATCGGTAACGAACTCGCTATATATATATATATATATATATATGTACATAAGTTGTTAATCTTTTTATAAGCTCTTATTTTACTTACTTGGTTTGTCTATCCGTTCAAAATATGGAAAAATAAATATTCTTTATTGTACCACAAATTTATATGACACTTTTTGTAGAATTTTCGTTTGTTTGTCTGTCTGTCTGGGAACGCATCACGAGAAAACTACTGAACAGATTTTGATGAAACTTGGTGTGATGATAGCTGGTTATTCGGGTCAATATATAGGATACTCTTTACTGCGCGAAAATATCTCATGTCTGAAAAATCTATACTTAACGTTAAAACGTAGGGTGAGTCGCTTGTATAAAATATTTTATATGTTATAACCACTACTACCAAAATTATGACCAAAGAAAGTACTGCAATAAGAATATTTATTATAAAGTAATATATTCTATAATATCAGACAGAATTTTCATTATTTACGGCACACTATTTAACCGCATGCAAAACAATAACGCAAACAAGGTGGGAACATAAATCTGAGCTTTTCTTTCCAGCAGAAATATCAAGAACATTTTGGCCATATAAATTGTGTGAATATGGCTGCCATTGGAACGCGATATTTATGGGTTTGACGTCATATTAGATACCATCTTCCAATATATGAAATTTAGTGTCTCATTGTTTATCTATCCTAATTCAGTGCTGCTCGAAAGTATTAAATTCTTTTTATAATTGCAAGTATTTCTTATAGAAATATACTTTCTTAGAATTCATATTTTTGTTAATAAAATTTATAAATATAATCTGTTGTTCCCGACAATGATTATTTTATGTATTTGCTCTATTGTTAGGTTTCATCAAAAAGATACCACTAGTTTATTATATTTTTAGAGGCTCACCCTCGTTTTGCTCGGGTTGACCTCTAGAAAAACAAAAACAAATGTATCCTACGGGAACCGTACATTTTTCGGGATAAAAAGTAGCCTATGTGCTATTCCAGATATCTACCTCTGTGCCAAATTTCATCTAGATCCGTTGATCCGTTCTGGCGTGATTAAGTAACAAATATCCAAACATCTAAACTTTCACATTTATTATAATAGTAAGATCAGGATGATAGGATCAGGAAGATGATAAAAAAATCGTTATATAACTATTATCCACATCCTCTAAAAGTAAAACTTCTATTCAAATTAGTTCTCCCGTTTCAAAGATTAGTAGTTATAAATAGACAAAAAAAATTAATATTGTTTGGGCTTTGGTATAGTGCGTATGATGCTTAATGCGGGGATTAGACGTACAGCCTTATTTGTAAGACTTATTTATAAGCCAGCAGTTTTTATGATTTCGTAAAATTCTCTAAACTTAGACTTGCAAAATTCGGATTGAATACCGAATAGAATTTTATAAGCCAGATCAAAAAGTTATCTATTACACAAAAGAAATATTCAAAATACATTATTAATGAAAAGCTTTGACTCACTTATAACTCTATTATTTACATAGACTATGTATGTAGGTACTATATATCTAATCTAGCAATTCTTGTTTATTTATTTATTTATACCTGCGATATCGGAAACGGCTCTAACGATTTCGCTGATTGGTATGTGGGGGTTTTCGGAGGCGAAAAATTGATCTAGATTAGTCTGGGAAAAAGCGTATTTTCGAGTTTTAATGCGTTTTTTTTTCTCATTATTCCACGCAAAATATGTTAATAATTTCGCACACTCGGGCATAAGCATCGTGGTTAAGCGGCCAAGGTCAAGATTAACAATCACAGATCCGGTTTCGATACAAAGATTTTATTTTTGTTTTTTTTTTGTATTTTTTCAAGTTTTTAGTTTTTTTCTGATCTAAAAAATACGATACAACAAAAAAAAAACTCCGAGTAAAGCTCGGTCGCCCAGGTACTAGAGTATTAAGTATTGTTCTTAGTAAGCTTTCGCCAAGTTCATGTGAAATATGAAGCTTTCCTCACAAATATAATATTTCACAGCGTACCTACTTGAAAAGATGGAACTTCATAATTAAGCACGAACAAGGTACATCCACACATTAAATTTGAAACAAAGTATTTATTCAAATGAATATTCCTGCTTTTCATTACAAATTACTACCAACTTTCCCCATCATTCTTCAAAATATTATTTTACATACATATATTTTTTATATTCATAATTATATAGTGAGGTATTTGTATAATATTTAATTTTTTTTTAATAATATTATATTATTTTTTACTTTATTCTTATATATTGGTGACTAACATGTATGACTGCACATCCGGGAGTCATGGGTTCGAGTCCCGGGTCGAGCTAAGTTTAGTTATCGTATCTTTCTATTAAGAAAGTCCTAGTGACAGCCTGGAGTTGGGAAATTGGCGGTGTATCCCAGCGTACCTCGGTGTACACGTTATGCCGTCGGTTCTGTGGCTGATCTCTCACCGGTCGTGTCGAGTAGTCATCCCACTGGAGTATGAGAGTGACAGGAATAGAGAGTGCACTTGTGTCTGCGCGTACACTTGTGCACTATAATATCTCCTGCGCAGTTGACTAGTCTCTGTGAGATTGGGTGCCTTAGACGAAATCGGTCGGGAGGACATCATTATTATCATTTATGAATAAAACTATAATTAAATATTATAGTACTCGTATGAAGTGGCTCAAGATCAAATGAAATAAAGATTAATGCCTTTAAGTACTGGAGGCTTATGGACCCTACAAAAGAAAATGAGTGAAAATAAAGATAAAATAATTCAGCTCATTAGTGTTAAAAGCATTTCGAGTTTACTTTTTATGTTCGAAACGACTAAGATTTTGCCTACATTACTATTATTACCAAGAAGTCTCTGTAAACTTATAATTATTTATTACTAGTAACTCACCCTAGCGTCGCTTCGGTTTTGTCCCTAGAAAAAATAAATTTATCCCAAAAGAACTGTACATTTTCCGGAATGATATATAGCCTATAACCTTTATCAATAAACGGGCTATCTAATGCAAAAAGATTTTTTCAAATCGGATTAGTAGTTCCTGAGATTAGCGCGTTCAAACTAACAAACTCTGCCTCTTTATACAATTGGTATAGATGAAGAATTTCCGAAGAAGTAGGACATGCATAATATTAATATTAGGAATACAAACTACTAATAGTAAATACAAACTACACAAAATCGGTTATTCATTTTCATGGACATTGGACGATGTATACATACAATGGACGTTTTAACAACAGGATCCCAGAAAATGTTGAAAAAACTTCCATTGTCAAATTCATAAAAATTGGAAAAGAACTTTTGTGTGTTAAAGGTTATTTATACATACTCGTATAATAAAATTCTAACTGAGTGGAATCTATACAATAAATATTTTTTGGAAAATCTTATTGAAATAGTCATTATTATCGATACCTGGAGGCGATCACTTCATTCCCAAGGCGTGCTGTGCCATGTATAAAATCGTAATTTGTATTATATAGTAACAGCCTTTAGCACACAAACATTTTTCAACTATTTTTTTAATTTGACGCAAGAAACTGTGAAAATATTCTGGAATACTGTTGTATAAGCGTATACATTGTCTATAAAAAGAATTACTGAGTCTGTTTATATGAGTCACAGACATTACAAGTTTGTGTTTGCTCCTAGTATTAATGTTATGCATGTCATAATTCTTGGGAAATTCGTGTATATTTTTACGAACATACGTACATTTTTACGAACGCTGCAGAGCTAAGTCTACTCGCTAGCCCCTCAATACGGGGGACCCACTGCAATTTCGAATCTTTGATAATACCTAGGAATTTAGTGGACTATACCGGTATTAACACTTCCCCATTTAATATTACACCACTATCAACAAGTTTAACATTAGGTATTGAGAATTTTATTAATTTTGTCTTTTTATTATTTAACAATAAATTATTTGAATCAAACCAATCATTCAAACCTTTGAGAGAGCATCGTTAACATCGTCGTACTTAAGTAAATTGCGCTTCACTTTTAAAATAAGTGAAGTGTCATCAGCGAACTATGTATATTATCTCATACTAGCCACTCACCCTCGCTCCGATCGGGTTCGTCCCTACTTATGTTTTAACGTTTAGTATAGATTTCTCAGAGATGATATATTTTCCCGCAGTAAAAAGTATCCTATATGTTGACTTGGATAATCAGCTATCATCATAACAAATTTCATTAAAATCGCTCCAGTGGTTTTTCCGTGATGCGGTAACACATAGACAGACAGACAAAAATTATAAAAACTATAGATTCGGCCTCTGTATCAATAATTTCTATTTCAATAAGATTTTCCAAAAAATATTTAATGTACAGATTCGGCTAAGTTACAATTTTATTATATGTATAGATTTGTCCTGTAAAATGTCTGATCTGAGGCTACTTTCCGAACAGATAGTAGACTCATGACGTTCAGTAAATAATTGTAATAAATTTAAATTTAATTCTAAATTAAATATTTTAAAATTTTGTATTAGATAGATTTAAGTGCTCAAAAACATTTTTTAGTACTCTTATATATGAATATATGCATATTTTTAAACTTTATAACATGTCTTTGTTACAGTATGTGAATTTGTGGAAGGACAAATCTAAAATAGATAAGATCGATGAAACCCCTGAATTTAAGTCCGGAAGCTTTAGCAACATGCTGACTGTCGGTCTTCACAACGTAAAACCAATGTTCCACAAACCCCTTGGGTTGTACGCTTTACTGTTCTGCACGACGAATTTCTTTATTATGATTATGTAAGTATTCATAAATATATTATTATTCTTATAGAATATATAATAAAATCTTTATTTAAATAAAGGAAATACATAGAAATTACAAATAGGTACACTTAATTATATATACGACACAACATACAATTGTTGTGTGTTAAGTTGTGTTAACTTAATTAGGTACATGTAAATTAATATTAACAATATAGAAAAAGAAAGAAAAAGAAGAATAAATTTCATAATGAGTTTAAAACTTATTATTGCAATCTAGTACAATTTCTTTTAGTTATATAAAAAATACTGTTAATTACTAGTTCTAATTATTGTTTCCAACGACTGAACTTTTCTTTGAAAGTCTGTCAGAATTGGTAAACAGACAGACAGTTAACTTAAGGCTTAAATAACCTCATAATTTTGAGAGAAACCCTCAAAGTCATAAGATCTCTCTGTCTGAACTTCAACAGAAGATTAAAAAAATAATCATTGTTGTACCGCTTACCTCTAATTTATTCTAAGCTTTTCTTATTTAAGTTGAGCTAGCAGTAAGCATTTGCCTAAATGAAATATAAATAAATTCCTTCGCGAAACGTAATTGAAATCTTAATCGAAATTATCTATTCATTCATCTTCACGCTGTATTCCTTACGAATAAAATAGAATAGAAGTAAATAATCTGATTCCATCTTAATAACGATCTGCGTCGCCGATTTGACTGGCATTGCCTTATGAGGTGAAGGTTATGGCTTAGAACCGTGAAATAAAGTTGTTTATTATTCTCTTTCCTTTGATATTCGGGTTATTTTGATCATAACCTGACATTAATTAGATAATATAACTAAGTAGAAATTGAAGAAAAATAATAAAAATTAAGTATTGGATGGCACTGTGAAGAGACGTTTGGCTCAGTTTGTAGTGACCCTACTTGCTGTGCCAGCGGTCGCGGGTTCGAATTCCGCTGCGGGCATTCATTTGTGTGATGAGCATGATTGTTCGTACTTCAGTCATGAGTGTTTATATTTATAATATGTATGTATTTAAAGTTATGTATATATTATGTGTAGAGTATCAACTATCTGGTATCCATAACGCCTCGGAGCTTATCACGGAACTAGATGGTGCGTTGTTAATGTTTCAACATATATAAATTATTTATCTGCTCGTTACGAGAAAGAAAGACGTGAAGATAGATCACTCGTTATCCACCTACCCTTTATATTGAGATCTTTAGGCTATATTTAGTCTGACTATCGAGGGTAACAAGGTTAACCACTTTGGTGACTAAAAAAGCTTTAGTTTTATACCGAAATAACATACTATTTATATGATATATGCGACATTGAGTGATATATAATTTATGGAATTTGATCATGTCCATTGCTTAACGCCCCGATCTGTATATTAAATAACTATATGAGTGCATATGATTGAGTTAAAATCGCACTTCACTTTGAAGACAAGTTATTTTATTCGTACAATTCGGGCATAAAACTCTATCAAATATTATTTCCAAGAAAAACGTGAACTCGTGACCTTCTCTTAAGTTTGCTGTTCAAATAAAACATACAATCGCACTACAGCCTTCCGCATAATAGTAATTTCTCTTCAAATTGTACATTTTCATCCATTTCTAACTAAAACACACCTCGCAATATTAAGTTTAGCTCATTAGAACCAACCCAGCTGTGTAACAGTATATCCTCGTTTTCAGGTACAACGTAATTAGGCTGTGGTTCCCTCAACTGTCGACGATCGTGGAGCATTATAGTGGTGGAGATAATAATCACAGCTTATGTGGGATGTTGGACGCATATACGTATGACTTGAAAATGAGGGGGCTAAATGGGACGGAAAACAAAACTTGTGTGCCGGTAAATTTTGCTTACATCATGAATCATCTATTTTGAAGGGTTTTTCATAAATGCTCATAATATCAGATTAATGTTCTACATGTGAATTTGTATGTATGTATTTGTATGTTTACGTTACTCCTTCGTGCTGATAAAGTTGGAAAGATTTGGATCAAAACATACTAGATATAGACATAGGCCACTGTTAGCACCCGAGCAAAGTGACGGTATGTGACGACTATGACGAGATTAACAATATATATTTTTTTAATAATTAATTATTCATTACCACGTGCTAATTGTTATAGTGTAGAGATAAAAAAATATTTTACACCTGCGGTTTTATTCGAATGGTACGTCTGCCAGAATATTTATCTATTACTAGCAGAACCCGCGGCTACGCTCGCGCTAAAACTACAAAAAAAAATCTGAAAAGGTAGGTTTCATAAAAAACTTTCATCCCCTATTTTACTCTCTTAGGTGTTGAATTTTGGAAAACGCTGAAATCGGAACTCACTATATTTGCCGTACTTAATTTATACTAAATTTCATGCAAATATGTCCAAGGAATAAAAAGTACTTTCATACAAACTATTATCCCCTATTTCACCCCCTTGGGGGTTAAATTTTGAAAAATTTTTCCTTAGTGAATGCCTTCGTCATATGAGGAAAACGTATGCGAAATTTCAATTTTCTAGCCTTAAGAGTCTGGCCTGTGCGTTGATACATCAGTCGATCACTTTTGCCTTTTATATAATAAGATAAAATGAATGAATTCCGTTCAAGTTCGATGAGTCTTTGTAGCGTTTAAAGGGACGAGTAAACAGAATCCCGTCAAAGACATATATTCATATATTATGTAAAAATCGAAGCCAAGTTCAACATTAAGAATATCAACTTCTTCGACAAAAGAATTGATATCTAAATGGGTGCCAAATTCTGTAGATAATCCCGAGAGTTTATTTATAAGAACATACAACATTTTAAAATAAATTTAAAACATAATTTCTGTTTTTTTTTTCTGCTACAACAATGTTTGCTTTTATAAATATAACTTCTTAAATTTACAGGATAAATTAAAGATAAAATAAAGTTCAACATTTGACAGTAGCCGTGTGGTATAATATAGTGTAATGTATGTATATATGTACACACGGCTGCTGCATCGCCAGTTCCTTTAGCTTGAACTTGGCTTGACATGCTGCCGCGTGTCTAGAACACTTATATAAAAATATTCACATTTATAATTTCAGTGTGACCTTTTTGCTAATACCTGGTTAGATGAATGATGAGTGTATATTTTTACCTTAATGTAACTCACAATATTTTTCAGAACGTCAGCGGTACTGAGACGTACATCAACAGTGTCGTGTTAGGCTCCACATGCATTATCCCATATATCATTGGAGGAGTTTTGGTGAAAAAAGTAGGAAAGAAAAATATTTATATAGCTTGTGGGACAATTTGTACACTTGCAACACTTGGTTTAAAATGGGCGACGTCTAAAATTGCTATGGTGGCACTCTTCTCATCAATCGTAGCATTAGCCCAAGTTATGATGAGTCTTAACCAGTTTTTCACGGTTGATTTCTTTCCAACAACCACAAGGTAAGTTTTAAAATTATCTTTTCGGATTTTTTCGCGGATTTATTATGATTTTTGGTTCCCGACGTTTCAAATGCTTTACAGCAATCATGGTCACGGGAAAGGCTTAGGTTTTAAACGTATCACCAGTCATTAATCATTATATAGTTGTTACAGATAGTGCCTACCCACAAAAATTACACAATGATTTCTAAAATATGAGAATGGCACCTAAGTACCTTACAATATTTGTTAATTTTAATTTTAAACATTTTTAATAAACGAGGTAGGTATTGAAATTAACATGTTGTCCATACTATTTACATATGCATAATTTTCCAATTTGGTCGTGTTTTCAAACAGTCATAAAATAACGGATAGGTGTATTTTTTGCATATAGATAATTTAAGTGCCGAAAAGTGCTCACTATTTATCGATATGTCAATAAGTTTTCATCGAATATAAATGTATTGGAAAAGTACCTAAAATTAAAAAAGCATGATTTTAGGACAAATTTAAAGGGATATATTTGGTTAGCCTTCAAAAAGAAGTAAGTACTCATTTTAGGGTGTGTATGCTAAACAATATTTTACCCAAATTGTGAATTGATTCCTATATTTTATTCACGTTACGTATACAGGTATTTTTAGTTCAATTTTCTAAAACGTATAGAAAACTATAATATAATGGAAATTAGAAAAAAAAAAAACAATATTAAAATTACTAAGGATATTAAATTCTCGACAACGCAATGTCAAGTGAGTTAAAATACGAATATATTTCTGTTAAACACAGAGCGTAGCAATAAAAATAAATTAGATAGGTCGACGCAATATAGATTTTTGAATATAACATTTAATATTTCATTGATATTTATTAGATACGCTTATAACTATGAAATCAAATCTTAGATATCGATTTTAACGTACTTTTGATTGTTGAATCTACTTGAAACCATTCAAGTATTGAAACTCTAGATGACAATACAATAATTTGATACCATCGAGAGGATCGAGTGGAGTCGGATAATGGGACTCTTTAAAGCTACTAATAAAGCCTTTGAGTTTGGGCTCATTTGATTCCGGAATTTGGAGGATTGCGTATGTGACATGAACGTACTTTATGTACAGTTAAGTTAATTAAAGTATAGTACATAAAACAATCTTTCTCTCACAAAGATGTATACATACGTATGTCATACAGAATGTATCTAAAATAATATTTATATACATTTTAATAATAATTAGATAAAATGTTGGGACATTAACACACAACACCATCTAGTTCCATGGTATGCTACGAGGCTTGTGTTATGGATACCAGATAGTTGATACACTAGACATATATAACTTTAAATACATACATGTTATAAATGTAAACACTCATGACTGGAGTACAAACATTCATGCGCATCACACAAATTAACGCCCCCAGCGGGACTCGAACCCGCGACCGCTTGCACAGCCAGAAGGGTCACTACAAACTGAGCCAAACGTGTCGTCATATCTGTACCTGTGTATCTGTGTCATATTATTTATTTCTGTACATAATATATTATGTATTCTACATAAAATTCAATTCATATGAGAATTATTGATTCCGGGATTTCCCGCTCGGGAATTCATACATTAATTCTACTGAATACATCAAACCATCGTCAGTGAAAATATATAAATTAACCGTTACGTGGAAAATTGGAGCAGAGGCCGAAATTGCTAGAAAAGATGAAGTTATCATTAATTACACTGCTTGCTTTATCTTGTTTTTATTCACAATACCCTGGTATAATAATGGTGAAAGTTGAAAATACTGAGTGTGTAATGAACAAAGCGTGAAGATAAGCTTCACGGAAAGGGTCAAACGGGTTAGGCATACTAAAACGTCACCAACGTTTAATGAAGATTTGTTACCTTTTATTTATTTTTCTTTATGTAATACTAGCGATTCGCTCTCGCTTCGCTAGGGGTCGTCCTTAGGTTGATACCCCATATAAAATTTCATCCTCATTTTTACTCCCTTAAGGGATTATTTCCAGAATTCCCTTACCAAATTTCATCTAAATCGGTCCAGTAGTTTTTGAGTTTATTCATTACAAACATACAAAAATACAAATCTTTCCTCTTTATAATAGTAGTGTAGATGTAATACATTTTTACTCTTCATTTCAAGTTTCTACACTGAAAATTCATTTACTATAAGACAACCTAACAATAATATTATTGGTCATTGAAACTATCATACGTATTTTAATGATATTAAAATAAATTATGAATGTGCATGTATTACATATTATTTCATCATTTTGTTATATATTATTAGAAAAATGGCGGTTTTTAAAATAGGTAAGAAAGGAAAATTTTACTAATATTATAAATGTGAAAGCTTCGATGTTTGGATGTTTGTTATTTAATCACGCCAGAACGACTGAACGGATCTGGATGAAATTTGGTACAGAGATAAAGTCTGCAATAGCACATAGGTTTTTTATCCTGGATTATTATTTTTGTTTTTCTAGAGCCGAATTTTAGATCCAACTAGCGACTCACCCTCGCTTCGCTCCGGTTCGTCCCTAGCTTGGATATAGTAACATGGATATAGTTTCTTTTTTAAGTATTAAAACCTTCCGTGGACCTTAATCCCTCCCGGACAAATTCGAAGAAATCCGTGCGAATTTCCGAGAATTCAATTGTTATCTAGCACACCGGTGTGCTCGCGGTCCGCGAGGAGTTAAGGAACATACAAAAAAATAAATTAGCCAAATTGGTCCAGCCATTTTTGAGTTATGCGCTTAACAACATTCATTTTTATTTATAGATCCAATAAGGAACATGGTTTTTAAAGTCTAAAATCGTTGTTATAAGGATAGAAAAAAATATTACCCAGAAGCTATTTTTACATCGTTATTGATTCAAATGCTATTCATACTTCATAATTAATGTTATTTTCAATATTTGACTATCCCTTTTACTTACTTTTGGATTACAAGCAATGATAAAAACGTATATGTCAAATGTCATGGCACCCACATAGCATTGAATATTACAATAGTAGTTAGGGCTTTCATAGAAATAATCAAATACTCATTAAAACAATACAAGCTAGCAGTTAGATATATCAAAATAATTATTAAATATTGTATTTTTTAATTGGTTCCTTTGAACGTTTTTAATTATATATAAAAAAAAATACAATAAAATATGACCAGACATGCACCAGTCAAAATATTTCAAAAGATAGACTTAAAAAAAATTAATTAAATACTTTTTACAATTTTTAACTTAGTCTAATCTTATGCTAAAAACTGGGGTGATGTGAACGATGTCGATGATATGAAAAATTCTTTTTGCGTTACATAGTCTGTTTATTGAGGAAGACTATAGGCTATAATTATATCATCATGCTACTACTCAAGGGAGTACAGCAGTAATCATAAATGTCAACAAATAGGGTACACTTCCATACATTATTGTAAAACTATATACGAGTATACTGTATACATATCATACAAATACATAGAGACGAACCCGAGCGAAGCGAAGGTGAGTCGCTTTAAAACATAAAGCCAAATATTTTTTTTTGTAGCTTGAACGCGGGCGAAGCCGCGGGTTCTGCTAGTATATATATAAATAGGCAAATAAAGCTTTTTGTCAGCTTTTTTTTATTAGTAGCTATTGATGAGTTTTAGTGTTATCAATTAAATACATATAAAAAAAGTTTTCTAAATATAAATATATATATATATATATATATATATATATATATATATATATATATATATATCCTCAAATCAATAATGTTTAAGGTTGAATTTCGACTGAGCAAATACTAGTACATATAAATGATTAACTAAATACACATATATAGGGTCTATCCTTGTGTTAGAACAGCTATCTATATTTTATATTTTCATTAAGTGCTGTAATTAAACTATTATAGCCATAATAGATTCTGCTTGTCAGGAATTCTATTCATATTCAAGTTTATAGTATAGTAGCTTAACCCCATTGCAATCTGCCAGAGGCAGATATGTACTGTACTCTGCTACTCCATTAATGTTCTTGACGCAAACAAATTATGAAGCAAATATCTTGGTTTACCTCAACATGTGGTTATTTAGAGATTATATTATACTAGCGACTCATCCTTGCTTCCCTCGGGTTTGTACCTACTTACGTTTTAACGTTTAGTATAGATTTCTCACAGATGAGATATTTTTTTGCAGTAAAAAGTATCTTATATGATGACACAGATAACCAGCTATCATTATACCAAATTTCATTAAAATCCCTCCAGTGGATTTTCCGTGATGCGGTAACAGACAGACAGACAGATAGACAAAAATTCTAAAAATTATAGATTCGGCCTCTGTATGAATAATAATGTCTATTTCAATAAGATTTTCCAAAAAATATTTAATGTACAGATTCGGCTTAGTTACAATTTTATTATATGTATAAATAGTAAGTATGAAACAAATGAACAGACAAAAAGCTTATTAGTTGATGAAATTTTTGAACTTTATGAACTACCTTAATTTTAACTTAAGTTTATGAAAGTTCAACAAATGCCTTATTTTTTTACTTTCAGATAAACTTTTATGCTTATTTTTACTTTAAACGACATAATATACATACATATATGTATAGTCAGAATTCGAGCTTTTAATACCTATCGGCTTGGAGTTTCACTTAGTGAGAATCAAGAAAAAACCTACATTTTATTTAAATTATAAATATTCATTAGTAAATATTGTAATAGAAAAATATAAAAAAGTAATAAGTGTCATGAAATTCGACGCTATCGATAATAGGAAAAAAAATATATTGTGGAAATGACATCCAAAGATTGCGGCACGTAATGAGAATTTGCGATTTCTATAATATACTAGCGACTCACCCTCGATCCGCTCGGGTTCGTCCCTACTTATGTTTTAACGTTTACTACAGATTTCTCAGAGATTAGATATTTTCACGCAGTAAAAAGTATCCTATATGTTGACTCAGATAACCGGCTATCAATATACCAAATTTCACCAAAATCCCTCCAGCGGTTTTTCCGTGATGCGGTAACAGACAGACAAAAATTCTAAAAACTATAAATTCGGCCTTTGTGTCGATAATAATGTCTATTTCAATAAGATTTCCCAAAAAAATGTATGTACAGATTCGGCTCATTTACAGTTTTATTATATGTCTAGATTTCATTTTCTATAGACGATATCGATTATAGAGCGTCAACGTGTCCAAGGGGGTCGAACAGACAAACAGAACGTTATAATCACCGGTGACAAAAGATCTAGTTTATTAACGCCTAAAGTATCGTCATTTCGATTCAGTAGTGGAATGTATCTATAATTTCTGCTATATTTTCATAAGGACTTGCTTTATATATCTATAAAAGGCAAAGACAGAACAGTTCAATACCTTTTCCTCCTTTGTTTGTGAACCGATTTTTTTTTTTATTTAGTAGCTATTGATAAGCTTTAGCGTTTGTTATCAATTAAGAAACTTTGGAGACAGATTTTTTTTATATAGGTAGCTAAGTTCTAATAATTTTTAATAATGATTATGGTTCAATTTCATGACCATTACACACTTGGTGAACACTATTTATATAAAAAAAAACTGATTGGTTCCATTTTTTTTCATATGTAACTCTAAAGGTTATCAAAAACTCCTAAAGAAAAAAAAGAAATTCGGTTAAAAAGCACAGGGGAAAAGGGTACCGAGCTGCTTACCTATTTACATAAACATACATAATATGTATGTACATATTTAAATATCCCTTTAAGCAAAAGTTTTAAACAAACAAATATTACACATGAATTCCTTAATATACCTTAGTAAATATTTTCCTATATCTTTCTCCATCCGATAAACGATATTCACGCGAAAATATACGTCACTCTAATCCTACATTGCTGAGATAAAACGGGACAAACCAACAAAAATACTAAAGCATTTTCTTAATAAACAAGGGCTATGGAAAAATAAATTATATACAACCCACTAACATAATAGCACGTAATAAAAACCTTCTGCTAATATTGTACTATGAATATTCATTATACACAAGCAAATACCTAATTTCATACGTTCTAAGCAACCTATAAGATATTAATTTCTTCGTTATTTATGGCTGCAGGCGAACCGATTATTATCGTTTTGATTAATTGTATAATAAAATTAGTGTTAATAAACACGTTGAACATGTTATAGTGCAGCGATATATCAATATTGTTCTAACATTATACTTTGCTATGATATAAGGCGTAGGCAAATGAAGTAAACTGTATAGCTGGTTATATTTTAGATAAATTGCTCAATATCATGAATTGCTATAATCGTAATAATCAGTAGGTCTTCGGGAACTTTTTTAATTTGATTTTTTCTTTAGTCACTAAACGGTTTATATAGAGAGATTTTTAAAAGTTGGTCTTGTAGCTAGATGTACTGCTGCAGATGCTGGTTTGAGTCTGGAGTTAGGAAGTGTTTAACTTAGAGTTGACTTCGTCTAACCAATAGGGAATATGCGTGATTTTTTTATTTTTATACAATAGCTAACATCGTTATATAAATAAAAAAAATATTCAGCTCCAAAAAACTAAAATTTAGTACAAAGAAAAAATAAAAATATACGGATACCTCGCCATTACACGCGTTTGGCGTGACGTTAAAGTATCATACATAGAAAAATGACTACTTTAGTTTATAGCGACAAATCGATAATCTCTCTATTATAATAATATTTTGACGTCACATTTGGTCTGACCAATGGCGTGCGTTTCTACTACTTTTACTTTTAAAAGAAATTATATTAAAAAATATTCGTATAGACTTAATTCAAAAGCAATAAAGATTGTAAAAAAATATTTCACTTTTGCATTTTAAGCTCTCTATTATGAGAGTAAAAACAATAGAAGAAAAACGAACTTATGATGCAAACTTGAAATGTCTCCTACGCAGATCTAAAGGCTGCAGTGAGAGAAGAGAGAGCTACTTGTCAACCAATAAAATATCTCTATGCAAAAGATTAAACGATTTTAGCCTAGATATTGTTTTTGCTTAGATGTATCTTTTCAAACATTATACTATCAATTTCATTTTTTAGGTCTCTAGCTGTATCTCTAACGATGACAACAGGTCGCATTGGCACTTTAGTTGGTAACGTTTTGTTCCCTATATTATTGGATATGGGTTGCACTGTGCCTTTCTTCACTTTGGCATCGACTATGGCCGGTGAGTTATTTTAAAAGAAAACATTTTTGTAATATTTGTAATAAAAGTAAGTAAAATATTTTAACTAAAAATTCTTTTATGTAATTGATATTTTTATGAATGTTTTTTGTTTGTTTTTTCATTAAGTAAAGAAAAAAGAATAAATTAAATATTACTACTATCTATATAATAATATATTTAAACGAGCAGTTCTTGATTCTTGTATATTTATTTATTTATATCGGCGATCTCGGAAACAGTTCTCATGATTTCGCTGATATTTGGTATGGGGTTTCCGGGGGCAAAAAATTGATCTAGATTAGTCTTGTATCTGGGAAAACGCATGTTTTCGAGTTTTCATGCGGTTTTCTTACGCATTATTCCACGCAAAATATGGTCGATAATTTCTTACGCTCAGGCATCCGGGTTCGAATCCCGGTTGGATACAAGGTGGTTATTTCAGTTTTTTCTTTTTTGTATTTATTCAAGTTTTTCATTTTTTTATCTAAGAAGTACGATATAACAAAAAAGAACTCTGAGCGAAGCTAGGTCGCCCAGGTACTTTAGTTATAAAAGAAAAACTTAAAATTTTTGTACTCCTACTTAATAGTAAAGTAAGTTAACTTTTAATTTACTCTACTGTAGTAAAAAGATCATTCACTTGTAATCTAATCTTATTTAAATAAACGTCAAAAGATAGCTTTTTTTCTTAAAAGAGTAAAAAAAATATATAATTAATAAAGATAAAATAATAATTGTTAAAAATCAATATTTATTTTGTTTCAGGTGTTACCATATTAAGTTTTGTGATACCATCAAAGAAAACGTGACATCGTGTCACGTTTGTGAAAAAAATAATTTTTAATTTAAATGTCTTTTATTTATAATCATTTTTTTAATTATATTAAATAATATTAATTATTAAAAATAACATAGTCAAAAATGAAGAAATATAGTCTATTTTATTTATTATCCATATTTTAAGTAAGATGAATTTGGCTGAAAATATGACCTAGGCATCTCTTCATCCAGAGTTCAGACGCATCTAATAATTCTAGTTCCCACGGTCTAAATCTGTGATGCGACTGTTCTATAAAATTGTAAGGTGAATGTTTTCATCAAAAAAAAATTGGGTAACTAAATTAAGAATACTGCTAGATGACATAGAAGATAGTAATATGAAGCACAAAATTTTTCGAGTTCCTAAGCTTTCGCACAATACAGAAGACTAGGGTTCGAGATATATAATCGAGAAGGCAATTTGAAGTTTTGGATAGTGTTTTTAGAAACATCTACTACAGCGTAAATATAGCGAAATGAAAGATTTTCCTGTAATAAAAGGTATTCTAAATGTTTACTCGAGTGATAAGTTATTACTACACAAAATTTTGTTAAAATCGGTTAAGTACTTTTTACGTAAAATGCGCACACACAAACAAACATACAAAGAGACAATATTTTATAAATATTGTTTTGCAGTTTATATTCTATACACAATGTGTTACAGTCAATGTTTTAAAAAAAATACTTCATGTACAGATTTCGCTATTTTACGAGTACTATTTTATTATACGTACTAGCGGCTCACCCTAGTTCCACTCTGTTTCGTCCCTCCTTACGTTTTGACGTTTAATATAGATTTCTAAAAGATGAGATATTTTCCCGCAATAAAAAGTATCCTACATGTTGACCCGGATAACCAGCTATCATTATACCAAATTTCAGCAAAATCCCTCCAGTGGTATTTCCGTCATGTCTGTCTGTGACCGACAGATAGACAAAAATTCTAAAAACTATAGATTCGGCCTCTGTATCGATCATAATGACTATTTCAATAAGATTTTCCAAAACAAAAAAATAATGTACAGATTCGACTAAGTTAGAATTTTATTATATATATATATATATATATATATATATATATATATATATATATATATATATATATATATATATATTAGATAGATAAACCACAAAGAAGTAAAACTAGGCATGACATATTAGTAAAATAAAACAAAGCATTGAAGAAACAAGTTTAAGAGTAAGCCTTTTGCATGTACAAGTAATTTAATTAAGAGAAACTTAACTTATCCATTCAGAAAGGCACTTTGTAACAATAAACTTCAAAACTATATTCTTAAAGAAATTGGATCTTGGTGATCCTTGTATAGTACTAAATTTGTACAAAAAATCTCATAGCCCATCAATATATAGGAATAAGGTTCAAATTTGGTAATGTTCTATTCTAGTTTGCCTAGTGTATTTGAACTCGACCGTACTTAGTTATTTATCAAAGCCGTATCCAGTTAACTGTAACTCAGCCTTTGAGTCTTAAACCAACTTGACATCTAACTTATTTTTAGTTATCTTTATGCATCGAAGTGAAATTTTAAAACAAAATATCTTAGATGACAAAGAATACATATTGTTTGAGAAACTTACAAGACCAGATTCAATAGTTTTCTGTTTAGACACGATATAACTAATTTTATAATATGTCATAAACATAATATGTTGGGACTTTAACACATCACCATTTAGTTCCAGGTAAGCTACGAGGCTTGTGTTATGGATACGAGATAGTTGATACACTATACATATATAACTTTAAATACATACATATTATAAATATTAATACCCATTACCCATGACGAATACAAGCATTCGTGTTCATCACACAAATGGCCCTCAGCGGGACTCGAACCCGCTACCATTGGTACAGCAATTAGAGTCACTACAAACTGAGCCAAACGTGTCGTCGATATGTTATTAATAATAATTTAACTACAGTCCCACGGGTCACCTTCCAAGAATGCCACCTAACATAGTAGTCTTGACAAAACAGAATATACTGTGAATACAACCTCAATCAGTTATGGATCACGTAGATCACGATAAAGCTACCCTTTGTCTGAACTCCGTAAAAATTTTATATACCAAATGCACATATACATTCACTGTCATAAATATTTTTACACTTAATATAAATATTTGTTTCGAGTGCTCGAACCTGTGACCTGCGACATAAAAGCTGAATCTCTTACCAGATGTAGGTAGAAAATTGCATAAATAATATTATGTGAAAATATTGTAAAGCTTCTGGGTTATTCTTATACACAGAAGGTACAGCCATATTTAGACATATGCATTTATTACGCCATGAGACCTCTTACGGAGCAAATTGGCAACAAATCAAAAGGGTAAATATAAGTTAGGGCTGAATCTTAAACGTCAGAAAAAAAGATTCATAGGATAGAATCTGTGTATATAAAAAAAACCGTAACTGATTGACTGACTGATCTACGAACGCATAGCACAAACCTCTGAACGGATTGGATTGTTGGCAATTATTATGGCATAGGCATCTGCTCTGTTTTTTTTTTTTCGTAAATTGATCCCCTAAAGACACTTCTTTAGGGGTTCAATTTACAAAAAAAGGGGTTCAAAATTTGTTTGGAAAAATCATATAAGAGAGAAGTATCCAATAGAAAATTCACAGGATTACTCCAATCTAGAAATAAACAAACACGTGTTTCGTCCTTTTTAAAAAAAATCACTCCAGGGGGTTAAAAGAGATCAATAGTCTAAAATCAAACTTGGCGTAAGCGAAGCTGCTGCTAAAAGCTTGTACAGTATATAAATTTAAACTTTAACAATAAACATAATTACTTTAATTGTTACTCTTTTACTTTTACTTAGTTGACGGATTTTATAATAATTGAGAAATTCCCTTAGTAATATAAAGCTCAGAAGAACGAGAAAGTGAATTTAACCTAAAGAGATAAAAAGATAAGCCAAATATAATGACAATTTAATAATATCGATGTGTACTTAAAGAAAATAAAAAGATGTAAAATTTACATAGCAATGATGGTTTCTACTTTTTTTATTTTTTTAGATAATCATAATTTTATTGAAATACTTTTACAAAGTTATATAATATGTACAAAATAAATGACAAAGGACACAATAAAATTTGGAACCTACCTGAACTAGGTTAACAACCTGTGTTTCAGGTTATGGTTTTACCATGCATTTCTTACTGTAACAAAGTCTTACAACAGAGAAATTTTTGAAACTGACATATTATAAGCGTAGACTATGAAAAAAATGACAAGTACTAAAACTTATATAACTAGCTAGACTTACATCTATGTACATGTATAAAAAATCATAATTAATGTTATTTTAATATTATTAGCAAATTTTCTATTATATCAGTTGAAAATTGAAAATTATATCAAGTGTTCAAATTATAATTTGAAAACATTACGGTATTTGACTACGAAACTAGTCCAAAGAAGTCTTATTACAAATAGCGACTCACCCTCGCTTCGTTTCGGGTTCGTCTCTAGACAAAAACAACTCTATCCCACGGGAACCGTACATTTTTCCGGGATGATATATAGCCTAAAACCTTCCTCAATAAATGGACTATCCAACACAAAAAGAATTTCTCAATTCCATCCAGCAGTTCCTGAGATTAGCGCGTTCAACCAAACAAACAAACAAACTCTTCAGCTTTATAATATTAGTATAGATATATAATCCAAGCGAATAAAGTGATGTTATTTACTCTGTTGAGGGTTGAGAAAATAGATAATCGTGTATACAAATAAATATACAGAATTCTATTTCCTTCTTTTTACAACAAAAGTAAATAAGGCTCCTTGACAAAAAAAAGGTTTTGTGTGTTTATGCTTCATTTCTCAGAAATATTTTATTGGATTCCGTACCCAGAACTTTTTTCCGAAATGTGTAGTACTGTTGGCTCTATTTTTTTTTTAATTTTGGCAAATGCATTTACGCATACCACTTTTATGCGGACGGTCATGTATGACTCACTGGCTAGAAAAGCCAGTACTACCCACTAAAACCCCCAACAGAACCTCTCCCGTCTTAATAGGGCGTCGCAGGATTACTTATGCACTCAATTACGACACCCCGACTGCCGAAGCAGACTACACAACCAAGGGGTCGCTCCCACCGTCCACTCTGCTGTCAAAGAAGTACCAGGTGCAACCCTCATAGTACACCACCCATCGAAGCGGGCCACCTCCCTGTGTGCCTCTTGGCTTCGCACCCGGCTGGGTTGACGGAAGCTAATGAGCCCTCCGACCACGGCAATGCGAACACACAATGGGAGGTGGAGAAGGGAGGACGGAGGGGGAGGGGGGAGGGGGTCTGGTTCTTCTGGCTTTTATAGCGTCAACCCCAAAGAGTCGAAGCGGAACGCTATTACTAATCCCATGCTATCTATCCTCCTTTTATATGATCTTCTTTGACTTTGAACTGTAATAAGTATAGATAAATATTATATCTAATTTTATCTGCTACGTTTTATAAAAAACACTTGAGAGCAGCTTTTCTTTCTGAAATTGGTTTCTGAATTGGATACTGGTTAAAAAAATAGTTTCTTTTTCCTTAAGTTGACAAACATGGAACAAGGCTTAATCAAACGGTCATTAGGTTAGAAGAAAAAGCTTTTTATGTTAATTGGACCGGCATTTGGACGTCTAGTTAGTAGCTAGAAATCAACTGTTCTATTGAACACTCTCCAAATTATTCTTTCAGAGACCATCTTGTAATGATAGAGACAAAATCTTTTCGTCCTTCATTATGATATTATTATTACTTTCACATTTTGTCTATTCTCATCAAATTCATATAAAATTAAGACATTAGTAACTTCTTCCTTCTGCCCATCAATGTCCCTTAATTATAAAGCATTTACTTAAATTGCGTACAGAAATGCAATTTAGACTAAAGCTCCAAGTAAATAAACGCTTCAACGAATTCCAATAGATAAACAAGTCGATGCTTTTATACATTTTGCAATTTATCCACAAAGATGTTACATCGTGAACTGAGATAATTACGACGTTGAATAACGTAAGAAGTCTCTAAGGGGAAATTGTCAAAGAAACTTATTATGGCCTTTCATAGCGAGTCTTACGCAAATCTGTCAATTTACCGAACAAAAGCGCGTACTTAGAAAATAAACTACGCCTAAAATTAGAGTCCAATATAAAAGAACTTTGGCTCCATAGAATAGTTTGGTTTGCAGGGTTCTTCAGTTTTGGTAAAATTGTATAATATAATATGAGAAGACGTAAGCAGGAAACATGTAGGGACAGCTACTTATTAGATAGGATATAGGACGATGGTATGCAAGATAAACTCGACCAAATATCAAAATAAAGAACGGCCTTCGCTTATTTAATATTCTCTTTTTATCATAATATTGAACATTATAGTTGATCCCATAAATGTAATATGGATGGATGTTTGTTACTGAATCACGTCAGATCGGCTGAACGGATCTGGATGAAATTAGGCAAGAATATAGATTAAAGTTTGGAATGGCAAATATATTACGTTTTATCCCGTAAAAATTTACGTTTCCCGTGGGATAGATTTGTTTTTTATAGAGTAAGGAATCGACTATCTATTTCATACTAGCAGTTAAAACGTACTCAGGGATAAACCCGAGCGAAGCGAGGGTGAGTCGCTTGTATTTATAATATATAACTAGTAATTTAAAAATAGTAATAAAAAAACATTTTTTTTCCAATGTTTAGGCTTAAAAAGAAATCTTGTAGAAAAAAACACTTTCTATACTTCCCGATTATATCAATTTATACACGAAACTTTGTCATTTTTTTTAACTTAAAAAAAAAGAATATTTGGTCTAGTCCGGTTCAGTTCCGTCTAACCGCACTCAAGTGATACGCTAACCGACGAACTGAATTTCATTCTTATTTTTTATTTATTAAATATATTATTTAAATATAATATTATTAATATAATATTCTTAGACGGATTTATGTAAATTTTAATTTCAACTAAACTTTTAATATACATTGTAATCGAAGATATCAAAATTAGGAGGGCTAAAAAAGGATTAATCTATACAGATAAATAATTTTTTTGTGTCTGTTTGTAATATTAAAATCACCGCTTTTTACTAAATTCATGTGGATGTATACACGGTACATATACTCGTACCAAAACAACATTTTTTACAATTTTTTGTCTGTCTGTCTGTCTGTTTGTTCCTGCTAATCTCCGAAACGGCTGGACCGATTTTGACAAGACTTCCACTGGCAGATAGCTGATGTTATAAGGAGTAACTTAGACTACTTTAATTTTAGAAAAAGATCAGGGTTCCGCGAAAAAAAATTAAAACGTATCTAGGGACGAACCCGAGCGAAACGAGGGTGAGTCGCTAGTCTTAACTAAAATTGTTCTAAAGAATAAATTGCTATTAAATCTATTATATATATTGTAGTGAATCGTCTAACATTTATGTATTTTTCACACACTGCTTTTGTATTGAACATCAAGAAATAGTATTACAATGCGAAATTCGATCTCGTCCTTTCATGCCGGCGTAAATATTTGCATTCGGATTCTATTGTTATGACCTTTGTGACTTACCGAGTGGCTTTTAGCCTCTATTCACTACATATTGAATGAATATATTATATCTTTGCTACGAGTATTCCTTTTAAGTTTTTTTTTATATTAAAAATTATAAATAATTAAGATAAAATTAAATTTTTTAAGTAACCCCCAACACAAAGAAAACTCTAAAAATATGTAATTCGCCATTTTGTGGTGCCGGCCATCTTGGATTTGAAATGTATCATAGTGTATAGTATTCTACTAGTCAAGCCCTTTCATATGATACCCATATTGAGGGAGTTGTGAAAAAATATGTAATCCGCCATTTTGTGGCCGCGGCCATCTTGGAACAATTTTCATCAAACATAGCTAAGAACACTCGAGATTAATTCACCTTTCATACAAAAAAAAAATCAAAATCTACGCTGAAATCAAGAGCTACGATGCCACAGACAAACACACAAACACACACAGACACGTCAAACTTATAACACCCCATCGTTTTTGCGTCGGGGGTTAAAAAAGGTACCTTGTTTTCTTAGATTTACGCGAATATTTGACATTTAAATAAAACTATCTTTTCGGATTTTTTCGCGGATTTATTTTGATTTTTGGTTCCCGACGTTTCGATTGCTTTACAGCAATCATGGTCACGGGAGAGACTCAATTTCCAGTCCGTACTGGTTTACATAATACTTTCTTAGATTTACGCGAATATTTGACATTTAAATAAAACTATCTTTTCGGATTTTTTCGCGGATTTAGAATTTGATGAAACGGGAGAGTCTCTCCCGTGACCATGATTGCTGTAAAGCAATCGAAACGTCGGGAACCAAAAATCAAAATAAATCCGCGAAAAAATCCGAAAAGATAGTTTTATTTAAAGGTACCTTGTTTTTTAAACGTTGTTTAATAAATGTTGCTTAGTACAAAACAAGTTAAACTTAAAGGTCCACTAAGAACCTATCGCCGGTTATTTTTAGAAATAAAATGCTTTTTTTTTTTTGAACTGATTCTTTGCTTGATATTACCAAACCAGCATACGATTTGCCTAATAGTGCAGCGGTAACCATGACAGGTCACAATCATTAGACATGACTACGGCATACTCCATACGGCATGGCATGACATACGGAATAACTCACGACTCAAGTTAAACTCTACTATATGAGAGAGAGTAATTGCCCGGTAAATTCAGCCCAATCATACTAGCTCTAGCAAAATTGTGTTACGCTTTTATTCAGCATACCATTTTCTAAGTGTCTAAGTGTAAAACAGGCATGTGTCTCCTTTACACTCAAATGTGACGAGTATGTAGTGATTCCCTTTCCGGACTCTATGATGTGTTATGGGTTAGCTTCCGCACTCTCTGTCGAAGTCGGTAATATTCCAGCCCCATCTTGTTTAAGCACACAACATGCTTAATATCCGCTGGAGGACTTCTTGCCAATTTATTATACAGCTTCTAAAAAAATTAGAACTTCAAATTTAAAATGAAAAAAAAAAACGGAAATCGTCAAAAATATCAAAGTTTAATCGATTCTTAATTAATTTTGTTCTAAAGTTAAATAAAACCAATGGAGTATTTGAAATGCATCTTGCAAATAAACTGCATTAAGGAGATTCACCAGATTAATTTTCAAACAACAACTCACACAATTAATCAAAGTTAGTAAAATTTAGATTTCATTTACTAAGAAGTTTTGCTGCGAAAACTATCACTCATCGAGATCAATTTCAAAAGTTGCCAAAGATTTAGCAAATGTTTGTAGAGTTGTCTTTGAAGAAAAGTTATAATATCTCATTTCAGCGGGCTTCATAAACGAAGGTAATTACTTTGTTTAATCTACTACATAATTACAAAACAATTTTCAAGTAATCTTTAACAAATTATTTTCTTTATTGAATAATAGAGAGCAGTCGAAGCCTCTTTGAGATAGTCTCTATGAATAAAATTATAAGTACATACATACACAACTAGACATTTACCCTTGCTTTCCTCGGGTGCGTCCCTATGTTCGCGGATTTTGTTCAATATTGTATGTACTTGTATCAGCCCTTTTTAATGTCCCACTGCTGGGCACGGGCCTCCCTTCAATACGAGGGGGATCAGGCCATAGTCCACCACGCTGGCCAAGTGCGGGTTGGCGGACTTCACACGTCTTTCGAAAACTTGCTAGGTTTTCTCAGACATGCAGGTTTCCTCACGATGTTTTCCTTCACCGTAAGGCAAGTGGTAATCATGTTAGAAATGATTCGCACATGAAAATATCAGAGGTGCGAGACCCGGGATTTGAACCCGCTTCACTCGGTTTCCCAAGCGAGCGCGTTACCACTGGGCTACCACTGCCTCAATATTGTATGAGTTTTAATTTTGTAATGTTTTAAATGCAACGTACCTAGGGTGCATCTCTAGGTAGATACGTTTTAATTTTTTTGAACGTAACCCTAATTCTTTTTCTAAAATAAAAGTAGCCTAAGTTACTCCTTATAACAGCTATCCCCCCAGTTAAAGTTTTGGAGATTAGCCGGAAAAAACAAACAGACAGAATTAATTTTTTAAATTACTTAATTTTTTATACATAAGTACCATATATATTTTAATATGCATTTATTAAAAAGCTGTTTTTTGACATTATGTACAAACAGACACTTCAATTTTATAATTTATTATATATACATATAGCATGTTATACATAGAATATTTGTCATATCGAGACTATACGAGTATTATATAATATGCATACCGATAATAATATACATTTGTGAGATGTATTTGTTACTTATTCATACTGTAATGGCTTTGTAAGGTTTGAATGAAATTCGGAATCAAGATAGCTTTTTATTATCCCGGATTAACCCACATGCTAAATTATATCAACGTATCTTACAAGAAAAGACGTGGGCAGGCGCAGAATTGTAGAGAATATAAAAATGATACATGTAAAAATGTCCTATATTTAGAACAAGCGACTCACCCTCGCTTCGCTTCGGGTTCGTCTCTAGACAAAAACAACTCTATCCCACGGAAACTGTACATTTTTCCGGGATGATATATAGCCTAAAGCCTTCCTCGATAAATGGACTATGCAACACAAAAAGAAGTTTTCAATTCCATCCAGTAGTTCCTGAGATTAGTGCGTTCAACCAAACAAACAAACAAACAAACTCCTCGGCTTTATAATTATATTAGTATAGATTTAAATAAAGGAATTTTAATACAATCTAAACGACCATTAAACAGATGAAAATCTTAGCAAAATTTACATGAAATACAATATTTTTTCCCCTTGATTCATTTAGGGTATTAGATATTTATATTAGCTTTTAATTTTTTTAACTGTATGTCAAAGCTAACAAAGGTTTTAAACACAGTAAAAATATTTTTGTTAAGATATGATCATGAAACATTCTTTCTCTGACACGGTTTCTTTCCTCCACCTGAATTTTTCCTTGCAACCAGTGAACCATGTCTTATTGAATTGAACAAGATGTACGTGTATATTTCAATTCATATTACATAATATTGAAGTCTAAATTTGTTTCTATTGGTTCTATTGAATCCGGTGACAAAAACAATTGAAAAATCCTTCTAATATTATAAATTCTTAAGTTTGTGAGGAAGTATGGATGTCCGGATGTATAGATATATGGATGTTTGTTACTCTTTCACGCAAAAAGTACTGAATAGATTTTAATGAATTTTACAATAATATAGCTCGTACACCAGAATAACACATAGGCTACTTTTTATCCCAGAAAAATGTACGGTTCCCGTGGAATAGATTTGTTTTTGTTTTTCTAGAAGCGAATCCGAGCGAAGCGAGGGTGAGCTGCTAGTAACAAATATGAAAAAAAATACCTATATTTCTTTATTATTAATTAAAATATAATTAAAAAAGGCAGGGAAACGGTTTTAAATCTCGGGTCTCACACCGCTGATATTTTCATGTGTGAATCATTTCTTAGATGATTACCACTTGTTTTAAGATGAAGAAAAACATAGTGAGGAAACCTGCATGTCTAAGAGAACTTAGCAAATTTTCGAAAGACCTATGAAGTCCGTCAACCTTCACATGGCTAGCGTGGTGGACTACAGCCAGATCCCCCTAGTATTAAGAGGCCCGTGTCCAGTAGTGGGACGTTAAAAAGCTGAGTACATCTAGTAAAATGCTTAAAATAACTGTCTGGCAGTTTCAGAGACTAGCGCCTTCAAAAAAATAAACTCTTCTGCTTTATTATAGTGTGCATATTGTATAGCTAAATACTACCTTCAATAGAAATGAAAGCATGCACCGCTTGCCATAAAGACCACACATTCTACTCACGTTTCACACCAACTGGAGTAGTTGAATAACTCTCAATCACAAATTGATTTACATACTTGGTCTTTTGATGTTTCCGGCTTGAAAGTATCTTTAACTTTGATGGGCAGTACATGTTTCGTGTTTACGCTCTTACTTTCTTTTGAAATTTAAAAGAGGGCGTTATAATTACACTTATTTTACAAATATTTTCATCACGGGATAGATTCAAGTTTTTACTATTTCTGAAGTTATAGTGCTAGCATAAGTTGTAATTTAAAACAGTATAAAAACATTTTCTGTAAAACATTGAAAACGTGGAACAAGAAATCAAAATAAAACAGCGAAAAATCCGAGATTGATTTAAAGTGCCCTTTCTATACGTGAAACTTAAGAACTTGTATACAAGTCGTAGTAAGCAAGGCCAAGTATATCGCGCACTGTGCTATGAACGTCAACATTCCGGTATAATAATGCTTTATTTCTTGATTAGGTAAAAACTCAGCATACCTTACAAGTTAACTTTGTTTTAAAATGGAGAGAGTTCTAAAATGGAGCAATATATTTCCATCGGGAAAACAATTTGCAAAGTTGCCTATAGCGAAGTTTAGGTAAATGCCGCAATGTTAAATAATCAATAATGATATCAGCATATACATACATTTGATACTTCATATGAGGGGGGTAATATAATTTTAAGCGTGTGCTGTAGGTACTTTAATTAAAAAGTAATAATACAAAACTGTTGTCAATTAGACGCTATCGCTTTTTAGGATTCCGCAGCTTAACGGCAAAAATGAAAGCCTTGTAATTTCTTCATTTCAGTCAGTATCTAAGTATTTCACAGCCTATTTACTCGGAGACTATTAGTACTATTTCTAAACTCAGACACTAGGTATCTCGCGTATAACTACAAGATACACACACACGAACACGCACACCCACACGCACACAGTCACGCACGTGCACGTGCACGTACAACCACACGAAAACAAACACACACACACACGCACACGCACACGCACGCACGCAAGCACGCACACATATACAGGTAGGCGAGTGTGCGGTGAATGAATGTTTAAAATTTAAACAATTTAGTTTTACAGTAGCGTTAGTATTGTTCCCTATCGAAAATCAACGAATTGTATCGACACGGTCGTGATTACGATCAAAATATCTACAGAGGCTACCATATCTTTTGAGTCGACACATATATCTGGTTAAAATGTGTTATATGGGAAAATCATATGTGTAAGTATATAATATTATGTATTTCCTACATTTTTCCTTATGTAAATGTTTCATTTCCTTCATTTTATGCTATAGTTATATATTAAAAACTGTGCAATAGCTCTCAATTTTCATTATCATCATTATCTTTATATATGAATATTTGTTGTGCGTATGTTTTCATTGTCTTATTCTTCATATATTATATCATTCATATGTAATTCTTCTCATCCTAAACGGCTTAACTGATTTTCATATATAGATTTTTTTTACTTATATGGTCAACTGGATGGACTGGACTTAGTTATAATTGAGACATTTTTTTTAAATTATCCCACTAGACTATAGCAAAACAACCTCTATATACCAGGTCCGCTAGTATTTATACATATTTATTTGTAAAAACAACACAGATATGTCACAAAAGCAGTAACTTTAACTATTCATAAGCACTCAGAGTCTTCAAGACTACGAGTTAACGAGAGGAAATCGGTAAAGGCTACACATCAAAGGCGACAAGGTCTTTTTTATTTATCTCCAAGTTGTCCCATAGGACAGCTCAAGTTTGAGTATATTCACTACTAGCAACCTATCTTGACTTTTTTGTACCTATATATTTTAGTGCCCGTATTAATTTTACCATGTTTTTTCAACCATTCAGGAGTTATATGACTAAACTCACGTATAATGTGCATATTGTTATGCCAGATACAGTTGTTCGAATTCTAATAATATAATTAGTGTGAATTTGCTTAATTTATGAACTGCTTTGTTAGTCTAGTGGCTATGAGTTTTGGGTCGGGTCAAATAAAGTTATTGGATTTTTAAAATAAATAAAATAAATATGTTGGGACATTAACACACAGCACCATCTAGTTCCATGGTAAGCTACGAGGCTTGAGTTATGGAAACCAGATAGTTGATATACTACACATATATAACATTAAATACATACAATATACATATTATAAATAAACACCCATGACTGGAGTACAAACATTCGTGCTCACACACAAATGAATGCCCCCAGCGGGATTCGAACTCGCGACCGCTGGCACAGCAAATAGGGTCACTACAAACTGGGCCAAACGTGTTTTCTATCAAGAAATTCTTAATAGCAGCATGGAGTGTGGAAATTGGTGTTGTAACAACTCCTTCACATGGAGAATATGTAGGTCCTGCGTTTCATCTTTCACCGGTCGCGTCGAAATTTCACCCTACCGGATAATAAAGGAATAGAGGACGCATTGTGTTTGCGTACACACATAATATGCTCCAGAATATATTCTGCACACATCGCTAGTCTCAATGGGATTGGTCACCGTGACCTAAATAGGTCATGAAGATATTAGGATGTTGTTCCAATATAGTTTTTTTTTCTTTAATTTTTAAAGGTCTTTGAATCTCTCGAGATTATGCCAGACCTACCGTATCACAAAAACATATATTCATCTACATATCTATTGCTTCCTTTTCCAATACGAGTATAGTTAAATTAAGTTATTTTATTACCATTATCATTTTGCTAGCTGATTAAGTAGTATTAGTTGAAAGTACCTGAAACAGAATAATATAATAAGTTTACAAATCCCAAAGTTATCTGAAGTAAATATAATACTTGAACAATAATTAAAAATAAAAACCGGTCAAGTGCGAGTCGGACTCGCCCACCAAGGGTTCCGTACACCTGCCGTTCCTTGCATAAAGACCCTATTTTTTTTGAGATTTAATTACAAATGTATAGTTTTCAGATTTTTCCCTATATTTGTAGTATAAGACGGTATTACTTGCCAAATTTGATAGTTCTAGGTCAACGGAAAATATCCTATAAATTTTGATTCCCTTGAGAGTGTCGAAATTACGTTTTTTTTTGCGGCATAAACGGCCGTATCTTTTTTTACGTTAATTTAGAAGTTTGATTTTTTCACTGCTTCAAGAGACTGTAGATTTCAGTATATCGTTTTAATTTCAACTCGTTACCTTCACGCGTTCCCGAGTAAAGGGTCTTGACAGACAGATAGACGGACGGACAACAAAGTGATCCTATTAGGGTTCCGTTTTTTTTCCTTTTGAGGTACGGAACTCTAAAAACAACAACCGTTTTGAAATGATCAAGAAATATTTTCACTTTTGTACTGAACTCAAAATATATCAGTAACATTTTTATTTTCTATGCTTTTTAAGTACATCTACATACATGTAAGTGCGTAACTGCTTCGATTTTTATAAACAGTTTAAGGATGAGGCATTCTAACACTTGCTTTATTTAAAACTTTTTCATGCTAAAACAACATATTTCTATAATTTTATATGTATATTAAATATATAATACACTTGGCCAGCGTGGTGGACTAAGACCTGATCCTCCTCATATTGAAAGGGAGGACGTTAAAAAAGAGCTGAATAGAATACGCTCCAGGCGAGATGTTTTACCAGCACCGGATAATTAGAAAACATTAAAAACACACTTAGAATAGAAATGAATCGTGACACAACAATTCAATAAATTATGTATGTACTAATATTTCATGAAGATATTGGGTTTTAGTTTTTTCCTTCTAGCTCCCAAATACTTTTATTAACCATGATTTACTTTAGATGGATAATATGGCTTGAATGGGGAAGAAAAGGGAGAGTGAAAGAGGGGGGGGGGGGGGGTTGTTATTCTATATTTACATTATTATCACCATACATATTATGTTTAAACTGCCGTACGGACAAGATAGAGTCACATCCCTAGGATCACCTAAGAAAAGTATAAAACACTTTTTTAATCGATAACAACTTTGATTTTAACTATTTTGGTCGTGCTCTAATTTTAATATAAGTTAATAAAAATGCAAGTATATTTTAAAGTTTTATCCCCGAGCTTTTGGCATAACGACGTAGAGATAATGTAGTCTTTGTAGAGTCGTAAGGGACGGGGTTTATATGGAGTGACGTATAATAAACAAGATTGAAAACAAGTGACGTGGATGAGGAAAGTGGAACTTAAGAATTCAAAGCACATTCGACTGTTTAAGTGGCTACGTATATTTTTATTTTTAATGTATTTATATGTAGTTATTTTGTGTATTCACCATATCTTTTCTATACATGTAATAAATTTGTAACTAAGCCGAATGTGTACATTAAATATTTTTTAGAAAATCTTATTGAAACAGACATTATTATCGATACAGAGTCCGAATCCATAGTTTTTAGAATTTTTGTCTGTCTGTCTGTCTCTTACCGCATCACGGAAAAACCACTGGAGGGATTTTGATGAAATTTGGTGTGATGTGATGAAAATATCTCATCTCTGAGAAATCTTTTCAAACGCTAAAATATAAGTAGGGACGAACTCGAGCAGAGCGAGAGTGAGTCGCTAGTCAACTATAAAAAATTTTATCTTGAAAATGTGGGTGCACTTTTAAATTAACTGTTTATTAAAAAAATATCGGTAACCGATTGCTTCATTTGTTTAGCTTGTTTAGACGACAGCTGATTCAAAGTTGGTGGTAGATTCCTCACGGACTTCTATATTTTTGTAAATTTATTAATTTAAATTGGACAATTCAAAAATGCCTGTAAAAGTCTATTTGATTAAAAAATATTTTGATTTGATTGATTTGAAGGTCCTGAGTTTGAGTCCCATATCGGAGTAATTATATATATTTACTAGGTTCTTCTATGAAGAAACCCATCGGAGAGCAGCGGGCAGTCCTACGTCTGACCTCTTACCGGTCATATGGAATTGTCTTCCAATTCAGCAAATAGCACTACAAACTGAGCCAAACGTCTCGTTAATAAAAAATAATATAATATAATGCGTAGGAGACGTACACAGGCTGTAATGGCTAAAATTGGTCAGGAAGATATTATTACTCTTCGGTTAACAATCTCCGAAGATAGTCCATCTCCATAACATACAAATCATTAAAAGAAAATCTTTATCCTTTATTATCAAAGTCGATTAATAAAAATATTATGAACCAAGCTTATTCAATATAATTTTAATACTGCAACAATAACTAACATATAACACCCATTCTAGGCCAAAGTCAGCTATTGTTGTATGAACATTATCGTTGCGTAAACATTAAGCTCTCTCATTGTCGGTCCTAGTTTCTTTGTACTGTACACTACTTTAATATAAAAAGTCATCCATCAAAAAACTACAGTCATCACAAAATATAATGGTAATTTATGAATTAATTAAGTGTTTTTTTTATACTTCCTCTTCATTTTTACGGATTTTCCTTATGGAATAAATTGAATTGTTTCAAATTAAGCTTCTATTTCATTCGAATATTTTTTTCAACATTCAGGCTAATTAATCAAAAGCTTTGATCTCATTGTTTTTTTATTTTATATACCTATCATAAATACAAATTCGTCTATATAACGTTTGTATTACAAAGGGAACCGGATTCAATTATTTTGTATAACTAATTTTAACATATAAGCATTTAATGGTAAAATTGGTTTTGAAAGCGTAGTAAATAGGAACCTAGGTCATATATTATGGGTAGTGTATTCTTGTTTTAATTTATTTAATAGCAACTAAATATTAATGCACCCTCTCTTTGTTCGTATTCATCGCTAAATAAACACTGTCGATGATATCCCCTTCGACTATCTCCATACTCAAAACGATATAATCTTAATTGGCTTGAGTTTTATTATAATGAGTTTTCCCGAGGGAATGAGATATGAGATATTTTTCATTAGTAAAAAGTAGTGTATGACACTCTCCAGCCCTCTAACTGTCTCCATACAAAGAGTCATATTAATCAGTCGCTGAGTTTTAACATGATTGAAAAACACGCAAACAAACACAATTTCACAATTAAAATATGTATAAAACTAACGAATCACGCTCGCTCCGCCCGGGTTCGTTCCTCGTTACGTATTAATGTTAAGTATAGGTTTATCAGAGATGAGATATTTTCCCGCAGTAAAAAATATACTATATGTTGACCCGGATAACTAGCTATCATCATACCAAATTTCATCAAAATCTGTCCATTGTTTTTTTCGCGTCCCCAGACAAACACACAAACAAAAATTCTAAAAACTATAGATTCGGCCTTCGTATCGATAATAAAGACTATTTCATTATTATTTTCCAAAAAATATCTAATGTACAGATTCGACTTAATTGAAATTTTATTATATGTATAGATATTTGTCAACCTAGGACAATTTAAGACAAGAAGAGTTAAAGGTGAAATTGTTGAATGAGAATGAGTTAGAAATTGATATTTTTTTTAAAAATCTCGAATACCTCTTGCTAGAATATGCTTTATTTCACAAAATATATTAAGGGGCAGTAATTTGAATGCCAATCCACACTTGGCCAGCGTGGTGGACTATGGCCTGATCTCCTTCGTATTAATGAGAGGTCCGTGCCCAGCAGTGGGACGTTAAAAAGGGCTGAATACAATACTTTGAATGATGAGAACAAGAGATATATGAAGAAGAAAAAAGTGAAATGAAGTCATAGTGAAAATGGAACTAGAAGTGGAAAATAGTGCTCAATAACGGAATGAAGCTGTAACTGTGCATGTTATGTACAGGTGTATGGGAACTGCTTTAAGTGATTCTCGTGCAAAAGCAGTAAAACATCTATAATACAAGTGAACTGCAAATCTGAAATCTGTGCAAGTTTTTAAACGTCGTCTTAAAGACTACTATTTATCTCTGTAAGTCTATGTATATTTTTGTAAGTATATCGTGGAATATATACGTATATTGTTTAAACATATATTATATTATGCTATATATTTATGTATGTAACTCTTTATTGTTATTTATGTAAACTTGTGTGTAATTTATAGTTTGTACCGTTTAAGTAAGTATGTTATATTGTATTTTTTTTTGCACCAACCCTCATCCATGCTAACCTACGAGATTCTTTATTATATAGATTGCCTGGAAGAGATCACTTTAAGTGATAAGGCCGCCTTTACACTGAAATATATATTTGTAAAGTGATGTATTATTTTAAAATTGTACGTCTTTTTTTTGGTGTAATAAAGGATTAAATAAATAAATGAACTGCTTTAATTTCCTATCGTAGAACACTAACTGTTAGCGATATTATGCAAAGTCCAATGAAATAAACTTAAATGAAATTTGTTTTTAATGAAACAAAGTTGGTGAAACACCCGCTTCAATTTCGATTATCCTTACTTTTCTTTTGCGACTTGATAAATACGTATATCTCTAATGTTGATATTATGTCAAACGATCAGCGCCACCTTTTGGAAAATTTTAATTACTAACAGTAGTTTGTGTTAATCCAGATTGTAATCTATCTGTGAAATCATTCAAATCCATCGAAACATATACACTTAACATTTTATTCTATTGACGACACGTTTGGCTCAGTTTGTAGTGAGCCCACTTGCTATGCCAGCGGTCGCGGGTTCGTGTCCTGCTGGGGGCATTTGTGTAATGAGCACGAATGTTTGTACTCCAGTCATGGGTGTTTATATTTATAATATGTATGTATTTAAATTTATATACGTGTAGTGTATCAACTATCTGGTATCCATAACACAAGCCTCGTTCACGATGGAACTAGACGGTGCTGTGTATTAATATCCCAATATATTTACTATTATATATAATATGCATACCATAATGATAGTATGGCACAATATTGTTACATTTTTATTATCTACAAAATATAAACTACCGATTATTATAGTAATTTAGTATTATAATTTAACTAAGCCTTTAACAAAGTCAATATCTACAATCGCGATCGCTTAAGCTCTCCATTATATACGACTTCATATAAAGAGGAGATTATATTTACATACTTTACAAAGCAGGAAGCCCCGGATCATGTTACATTTTGACCTAGCTCCTCACCCCCGCTCCACTTGGGTTCGTCCCTAGTGAAAAACAAAAACAAATCTATCCCACGGGAATCGTACATCTTTCCAGGTTAATGAGTATTCTATGTGTTATTCTGATGTATGAGCTATATTATTTTAAAGTTTAATTAAAATCCATTTAGTAGTTTTTGCGTGAAAGAGTAACAAACATCTATACATCTATACATCCAGACATCCATACATCCTCACAAATTTTCGCATTAATAATTTTAATGGGAGGTAAGATATGAATGTCTTATATTAATTAAAAACTTTAAAATAAATAATAATCATTGAAAATAATAATTAACTTTTTAATATTCTAGTGCTAATACAGTCATGTTGAAATAGGTATGAGAACAAAGTTAAGTAAAAAATGCCTGCCTTTGTTCTTTTTAAATAAGGTCGTAGCCTAAAAGCTATTTTGGGGATGTATTATTTAATAGTAATTTTTATAAATCCATTTCATTAATATGCGTTGATATTTTATATAATATATAATAATATTTTTAGCTCGAGCGAAATCAATCTATATGTTACAGTCAGAACTCTTTCGTGATCAAAACTACTTTTGACTGACTAAAACAGTTAAAAGTATTTTTGTCTACAGGCCTTGGTCAATAGCAGTCTTTACTGGCATACCGGTCAAAACTCTTAAAATGATGGCACTCGTCGACCGCTACCGCGGCACGCTCGCTTCGCTCGCTCGGCTCGTGCGCTGTGATCACTCTTCTAACCTAACCTAACCTAGAAAGAAAGGGTTCTTCCGAGACCTACTTACCTTCTTAACTTTTTAAGAGTTTTGACCGATATGCCAGTCAAAACTACTATTGACCAAAGACTGCAGTTAAAATTACTTTTGACCAACCTCTTCAGTCAAACGTAGTTTTGACTAAAAAATAGTTTTGACTGTAACATACACATATAATAAAATTCTGAGACGAATCTGTACATTAAATATTTTTTGTATTATTGAAATAGTCATTATTATCGATACAGAGGCCGAATCTATAGTTCAGAATTTTTGTCTGTCTGTCTGTGTGTCTGTTTAGGAACGCATCACGAGAAAACTACTGGACAAATTTTGATGACGTATGATGATAGCTGTTTATCCGGCTTAACATAAAAGATACTTTTTACTGCGGAAAAATATCTTATCTCTGAAAAATCTATACCAAGCGTTAAAACGTAACTATGGACGAACCCGATTATTATCATAAAGATATTTTGTCATTTTAGACGTTTTAGTTAGCGGAGAAAACGGGTATAATATTTAATTTAAGCATTAAGTCATATTCTCGGGTTCTATAACACCTATATTTTTTAACTTTATATGTATATATGTACATTGTACAAAAATAAATAAATATCATAAAAAACTTTTTTTTTTCACTTAAATTGGTTACAGGATATAATTTGTTAGGGTATTTTTTTTTTAATTTTTGTTTTTATTTTTAATTTTTGTTTTTAAACATGACTTGTACAATAATCGTTACATGCAGTGGTTAGAAATAAATGAAATATAATAATTGAAATTAATATTTAGTAATTATTAATAGTAAATATTCAGTTAAAGAGGTAAGCCTATTAAATGTGACAGCGTTGAATAGTAACAAAGCCCTCATGTCCGATTCCGGTCACGGCGGCCGATCATACTGAGACCAGCAATTTATATATAAGATATTATATAGTGCAATAACGTGTGGGCAAACTCAAGTGTACTCTTTATCCCCTTTAATCTCAAATTTTCAATAGCATGGTAATTTCACACCATCAGTGAGATGGAAAAGGTGCAAAAATTGAAGGCTTTATATTAGTGTTCTTAAATACTGAGATGTTTTGTATTCAGCCCTTTTTAACGTCTCACTGCTGGGCACGGGCCTCCCTTCAATATAAGGGGATCAGGCCATAGTCCACCGCGCTGGGCAAGTGCGCATTGGCGGACTTCACATGTCTTTCGAAAACTTGCTAAATTTTCTCAGACATGCAGGTTTCTTCACCTACATATTTAATATTAACAGCTAGTTATGTATTCTTTTTAAGATTTTTAAAATTCAACCTCTATGAAAAAAGGTGAAAAAGGGTGAAAAAAATCTCTTTAACCTGTATCTCCACTACTACGAGATTTAAATGTACAGTGTTTGAAGCCATTTCGATCTATGGAAAAAATAAAGCGGAACCACTTCACTCTTTCCATCTATCTTGTTAGACAAAAGGCTTTCTGCTATAGTTAGAGATTTAAGATAGTTTAATATGATTGATTTTTATTACTAGTTGGTTTTTATTTATTATCTCTTAAAATACTTTTAATATATTTCTAAAATGAGTAACTAATTTATTTCGAATTTAGTTCTTTTGTTATTATTTTTTATATTTTAGTTATTTTGTGATCTAGTTATAATTTTTTACCTATCCCATAAAAAAATATTGTTAATGGGAAAGTTGGATGTTGGTTACTCAATCACGCCAGAACGGCTGAACGGATCTGGATGAAAATTAGCACGGATATAGATTATAGTATAGAATATCACATAGGTTTTTTTTTATTCCGGAAAAATGTACGGTTCCCGTGGGATAGTTTTGTTTTTGTTTTTTACTAGAGTACAATATTTATCACAACTTTTTGCATGAAAATACAGTGAAATAAACTTGTTATTTGAGTACATCAAATAATTCGTGTTATTATTAGTCTTCTAGTTCATAACTATTAAGTATTCACTATCTATCTACAAACGAATAGTCTTCACTTTTGAAAAATAAAAAAAAATCTTTTTGACAATTTTTGTATAGGTACAACCAAAAATAATTAAGCAAAAACTTAAAATATGGCCTAAGATACTCATCGTATTGTTAAGAACCTCGAGGTTCTTTTGTTTGACATTTCACTAACTTTAATATAACTCTTAGTTGACTGTAAATTAAAGCTTCAAGAAAGCTAAAGAAAACTATGAAGAAGTTTCACAACTTGACCAAGATAAAATAAATAGACACTGTTAAATGAATTTCGTAGCATTCGAGTTCTTGAAATTGTTAAAAAAATCTGTTGACGCTTTGCTTTGTAGTTAAGGTTTTACTTTTATATAAGCTTATATTAAAATTTATGAAATTAAATACGGATATTGACTGATTTTTCAATCATAAAATAACTTTACACGAACTCGTCTATAGGAAAATATATTTTATACTTGCTGCGAGCTGCTGCTATATCTCCTCTGACTGCATATTACAATTTAACACTATTTTGGTCACTTTTAACGCAGTCTATATTTTTAGGGTAAGTCCGGGAGAGACGCCTATAAGGGAGAGATGCCTACTAAATTTAAAAATTAAATTAATTAATTTATTTAGATTTTTATTTGACAATTTAAAATAATAAATTATTATTAAACGTGTAATTTGTATATATTTTATGAGTCTATTAAAAACCTTCATTTAAAAAAAATAGGACAAATTGACGCCTGCAATTTGCTATTACGAATTTTAATAATATTCATATTGCCTAATACTTGCATTACCAAGACGAATCTAACGACGTATGAATAATTAAAACACTCAAGCCGTTTTGTAATTACAAGACAACATTGGATCAGATATATATACATATGTACATACATACAGGTCAAACACGAAACCCTCCTTTGGGCTTCGCCGCAGTCGGGTAATTAAGTATGAAACACATCCAATTGTGATAAACTTAGAACAAAGCACTCCTTAATTAGAAATGTTCCAAACAAGACCATGTACATGAACATTGAAATATTCAACGTTCTCAATCAAAAGGTATGCATAACGATGACTTCAAATTGAATTCATTTCGAAACGGAACCGCCGCCATATTGCGGACGCCATTTTAATTGCTCCGTGTACCCGCGAAACATCATATCGAGGTATAGCAATTGTTAACTTTGCACATTCAATTCTGAACCGTATTCAAATACATTAAAGTTCAAATTTGGTAATGGAATAAGCTGTCCTTCACATATCACTCTCACGAGAATTACCGATTTGTTAGTTACAAACGAATATTTGCTTACGGCTTGTGGCCCCTTTTTGTTTTAAATTTTTTATCTCTCTGTACTGGTGGAAGTCCAAGTACGCAGTTCGATGCCTGGTTGGTCAAAAACACGACAAATCAAAAAAAAACTCTTCCGTGGTTTAAAACATAATTTGTTTTTTACTCTCACTTTACTTTTATAGAGAAAAAGTTTTGACTTTTTTAAAATTTTCATTACGAACATAGATAAGACAAATCTGCGTTTAAAACCATGTTTGATATTATATTATACAAAAGCTTTTCACGCCTTTTTATCATTTTTATATATCATATGTAATGAAAAATTGATATAATCTATACTAATATTATGAATGCGAATGTTTGTGAGAACGTAGAGACATATGGATGTTTGTTACTCTTTCACATAAAAAACACTGAATGGATTTTCACGAAACTTTACAGTAATATAGCTCATACATTAGAGTAACACATAGGCTACTTTTATCCCGAAAAAATGTACAGTTCCTGTGGGAAATCTATCCCGTTTTTGTTTTTCTGGAGCGAAGTGAGGGTGAGCCGCTAATAAATAGTAATTGTTTTAAGGACATAAAAGGACTATAGTTCAGATTTCTTTATGAAACTTATTATAAGTACATTGAACTATTATAATTAGTAGGTATTAGAAAAAAATATCTGGAATAGAAAAACTTTAGTACGTTTATTTTGTTATTATATACTTTCCTACGGCAAGGCTCGTGTCTAATATAATTTCGTAATATATAAATATAACCCAGTAAATGAAGCCCGTTATTACCAATACAATAAAATGAGAAAAAATATTTTTTTTAGATCTACATGAGTATTTGACATTTTAAATAAAGCTATCGTATTTTATTCGCGGATTTATAATGAGGAAAATGAGAAAAAAAAATCTGTTTTTATTATGTGACTTTGTGCGTGAGTCACACTCGATACATTGGCCCTGTTTTTCAAAATAGTCAATCTCACTAAGACCGACAGACATAAGTGCATTCTCTATTTCTTTGAATTTCAAACTCCGATGGGATGATAATATGACACGACCGTTGCGAGATCACGTTTCACGTTTTCTCCGACACGAGGCACGGAAGTGTAAACACCGCCAACTCGTGAACTAAGGGCTAGTAACTGAGAATTTCTTGAGAGAAATACGCAATAACTTAACTTGGCCCGACCGGGACTCGAACTTAGGATCTCCGGATCTGTAACCGCACATTCTAACACCTAGCTAGACTATCTAAAGACATATCTTAAGACCATTATATTCGTAACTAGCGACTCAATCTCGCTTTGCTTCGGGTTCGCCCCTAAACAAAAACAAAAACAAATCTATCCCACGGGAACCGTACATTTTTCCGGGATGTTATATAAACTATAGCCTTCCACAGTTAATGGGCTATCTAATGCAAAAATATTTTCAAATCGGATTAGTAGTTCTTGAGACTAGCGCATTCCATCAAACAAACAAACAAACTCTTCAACTTTATAATATTAGTATAGATAATGTACTTAATTATACTTTAAATCAATAATAAGCCTATAAAAAAATAAGAACACGAAATTTCATCGAGCTTTAAACAGTTCACTTTAATTACTCGTAAAGCAAACACTTGAATTAACAGCGGCATGCAAATAAAGGAACTATTTAAATTTGTTTTCATAATATGAAGCAACGAGGAAAGTATTGGACATTCAATACTTATATATTATGTTTTAATTAATGCCTGATTGTAACAGGATAATAATAATGTGTATACTTTATATAATTTATATGGTATTGGATGGGTATTTAAAGTAAGTACAAGATTCGATTTCCGTTTGGGTTATACATATATTGGTTTTAGTTTCTATTTCCAGTTTCAAGTTAGAAATAGAAATGCTTAGAACTTAGTATACACTGATCGGATTACTATTTAAGTAAAATATTTTATTAAGTTTGTAAGTACATTATGCATATGGCCGCCCGATTATTCTGATATCTAGTTTAAAATATTGGTAGGAAATTATATTAATATTCTGTGATTTTAAAACAACATTTAGTTACGTAAATACGCCTCCCTTAGTCAAAATTATGTTTTTATTCCATTTTCTGTAGAAACCCTTGGCCCATGGAGTCAAAGTGATAAGCAAGCTTAAAAGGTGTAAAACCTCTACTGGTGACAGGAGAGTCACTGTCTGTCTGTTTGTCTGTCTGTGACCAGGTACATGAACATTTGATTTTGATGAGATTTGGTGTGCTGATAGCTGGTTATCCGGGTCAAAATATAGGATACTTTTTACTACGGGAAAATATCTCATCTCTTAGAAATCTATACTAAACGTTAAAAGTAACGTACGTAGGGACGATCCCGCGCAGAGCGAGGGTGAGTCGCTAGTAGGATAATAAGATCTGATTTACAGTTTATTAATCTTAAGATTTATTTTGATAGACTTTTATAATAACCAGATTTTTTTATCAATACTAATATTATAAGGAGGAAAGATTTGTTTGTTTGTTTGTACCGAATAAGTTCAGAAACTACTAGACCGATTTAGATAACATTTGGTAAGAAGATAGTTGGATACCCTGGGAAGGACATAGGATAGTTTTTATCCTGGAAATCATTCCTTAAGGGGGTGGAAATGGAGATGAAAATTTGTAAGGGAAATCAACTCTAGGATGAATCCGAGCGACGCGAGGGTGAGTCGCTAGTGTAAAATAAATTTATTAATCACAATAGGTTTTGTAATGTTGTTAGTTTACGATTTCATTTCAGTTTATGATTTCAAAATTTATGAAGATTAGTAATTATTTAACATAGAAGGTTATAAAAGATTTGTCCTTGAGACTAATTAAGTATTATTTTATATAATTTTTGTAATTTAAATATAAATTATATTTCTAACAAGTGGTAAAATGATCATGCTATTGATGAATATCGAAGTAGAGTTGTTAAATAAGTTTTGTATAATGTCATTATCTTTTCTGTTTTTGAATGAAAAGGTTTTTTGGTCAGATATATGTCAGGACTGTGAGAGAATCTTAGGCGACGCGTCGATGCTTATATTATATACACTAGCGACTCACCCTCGCTCCACTCGGGTTTGCCCCTAGTTACTTAAAAAATTGGGGGGCTAAAACTAAAAAAAATACTTTACGACCTATTCTCATACCTATCAAATATACAAAATAAAATCATTAAAATCGATCGAGCCGTTTTGGAGGAGTGCGACAACAAACACCTTGACACGAGATTTTTATGAATTAGACATGGATTTTGCTCTTTCACGCTGAAACGGTTGGTCGGATTAAGATGAAATTTAATACTCAGACTATAACCAAGAGTAGCGTAATGCTCCTCTAAGATACCTAGGGACGCGCCTAGGCGAAGTGATGGTAAGTCAGTAGGTACTTAATATATCTTACAGTATTGAATGAGCAATTCTTGTACTCGTATATATAAATTTAATTTGAGTACCTCGGATTATTTTTGAGTATTTTGGATAACATTTTGTATTTAGATAAGTTTATCTATATACGTATATTTTCTGAAAAAATTTTGTTTATATCTTTTCTGAAAAACGCTGAGCGAAGTATATCTATAATATAATTTTTAGACCAAGTAAACATTAATTTACTATGATTAACATCTTATATTCCTAACCTAAGTCTCATGTAGACTGAAGCTTATTAAAATGTAAATTGTATACTAATCAAAACGAAAAACGCAGTAATTACTACAATGGCGATCGATTGTTTATTCTGTTAGAAAAAGACAATTTCTTAGTAAAAATATTTCCGTAACGAAGGATTTGAACACCCGACACTCATTTTATGAAAAAACCTCTCCACGCTCCGCATAGTAAAAACAAACACCTATTTCTCTAAGAGTAATTAGAGAAGTCGATCTCAGCAATGTTTTTCTTTTAAAAGTAATTATTTTACTGTTCTAATTTACTTAGAAACAATCATTAAACGTATGTTTTCATAGTACGACCTAGGATAGAGATGTTAATGTGAAAAGTAAATTATATTATCGCATAATTTCGCATAATATCCTTGGCCTCTTTTTATAAATTAAAAAAAATAAACGTTACGTGGAACCTTCTCTTGTTACGATATTTAAGTTCATATTTAATTTATTCATATCTAATACCTTTAAACGAGCAATTCTTGTTTATTTATTTATTTACGGCTCTAACGATTTCGCTGAAATTTGGTATGTGCGGGTTTTCGGGGGCGAAAAATCGATCTAGATTAGTCTTATGTCTGGAAAAACGTGTGTTTTCGAGTTTTCATGCGGTTTTCTTCTGCATTATTCCACGTAAAATATGGTAGCTAAATTCGCACGCTCGGGCATAAGCATCATGGTCAATCAGCCAAGGCGCAAGGTTGATAGTCACAGGTGTCCGGGTTCACATCCCGGTCGGACATAAAGTTTTTACTTTTGTTTTTATTTGTTTTTGTATTTATCCAAGTTTTTAGGTTTTTTTAAGCCAAATTAAAAAGAAAATTTTACTTTTAGCCAAAAACTCCCAGCGAAGCTCAGTCCTCCAGGTACTAATAGAATTATAAGCGATAATATCTAATATATGTACAAAAATAATCAATCGATTTTAAAATGTGGAAAATGATTATTTATTATTTTGATATAAACATTAGTAGTACCAATTTACATATGCATTATACAGGATCAAAAAGATAAGAACCCACGTAAAGAAAGTTAATGAATTATATTATACTTCTATATATCGTTTTATACCGTAACTCGAAAGTCTCATATAATCTCGCGTCCGCGACACAAGTTTTGAAAGGTTAAAGGTTACTAAAATCGGTTTCTTTATAAAGGTATGCCTTTGAAGTTACACAAAACAAAAGTTATTGAGAGTAAAATTTTAATTTAGCTTCAATAATATACCGTTCTTGAAATAGAGTGTAATGAGTATGAAGAATTTAGTGGCCGTACTTCAAAAAAAAAAAATAGTTTTTTACCATTTATTTATTAGCACGTTTTTACGTACTTAATTTTATATATTATTCTTATATTAAACTCATTGTAAAATGTTAAAGCCACTCTTTAGTGGCGAGTTCCAATTAATTTTAAAGAAAAAATTTCACCTAACGTGATTAAGACCTTTCTTAGTCATATTAGGTGTTTTTTTTTCTTTAAAATTAATCGGGACTAACTTAGAACCTGTTCATTAAAAAAATACCAATAAAATCGGTTTTCACTTAGCAAATTTTTTAATTAATGTACATAAAACAATGTCAGCATTTTTATGAAGAAATTACACCATTATTAAAAACAAACAAAAACAAATCTATTCCACGGAAACCGTAAATTTTTCCAGGATAAAAAGTAGCCTATTTGTTATTTTAATTTATGAACTATATTATTGTAAAGTTTCATTAAAATCCAATCTGTAGTTTTTGTGTAATAAGATGTATAAGTTACTATAGTTTTTCAACTATCCCACGGGAACTTTTTAATTTTCCGGGATGAAAAGTATCTAAAATGTTGACTGGGGATGTAAGATACCGCTATGCAAAATTTCATTTAATACGGTCTAACAGTTTCATAAATTAGCACGTACAAACAAACAGAGAAACAAAACAATTGAAAAAAATCTGGATTTGTTCTATTACTCTTCTTACATCCCTCTGACTCGGTTTTTAACATATTTTTTTCTATATACAGACATTGGACCTTTGCAGTCTTATTATATGTATAGATAAATTGATATATGTACTTTATTTCATGTGAATGAAAACTTTTTATCATCTGAAAAGTCTCATCTTATATTGTAAGTACGTAATAAAGTATGTCTGAAAATATATTAGTAGTCTAAGGTAAATTCCGTATAAATTTTCCAGATGTTCTGTAGAGTAATCGTTTCAAAGGTTAGCGAATCTAAATTTCAATTCTATAAGTCTGGGACGATAAAAGGCCTCGTGTTTCGTAAAATCTCATTTGTATTCATTGTCTTTTGAACTTAAATAAAAAATATACAATAAATATTCCAGTATTTGAATTCTAAATAACAATTAAAAAAATTTTACAACTCAATTCACTCTGAGTATCCATTGTTCTATTCTCGCACATACAACTTTCATGTTTATGTTGCTCAAATGAATTATAATTATGAAGTTATGGCCACTCTAAAATTTCATCCACGCCCTTATTTTTGATTCCGGTATTACGGGCATTTAGACAGAACCCGAAATCATTAAGACTATCTACTTTCACAGATAGTAACAAAAATAATTAGTACATCTATACATATTATAAAATTGTAACTAAGCCGAATCTGTACATTAAATATTTTTTGGAAAATCTTATTGAAATAGACTTTATTATCGATACAGGAGCCAAATCTATAGTTTTTAGAATTTTTGTCTGTCTGTCTGTCTGTCTGTCTGTTACCGCATCACGGGAAAACCACTGGACAGATTTTGATGAAGTTTGGTATGATGATAGCTGGTTATCCGGGTTAACATATAGGATACTTTTTACTGCGGCAAAATATCTCATCTCAGAGCTAAACGTAAGAACGTAACTAGGGACGAACCCGAGCGGAGCGAGGGTGAGATGCTAGTATCTATATATATACATATAATAAAATTGTAACTAAGCCGAATCTGTACATTAATTATTTTTTTGGAATATAATATTGAAATAGACATTATTATCGATAGAGAGACCAAATCTAATTTTTAGAATTTTTGTCTGTCTGTCTGTCTGTCTGTCTGTCTGTTACCGCATCACAGAAAAACCACCGGAGGGATTTTGATAAAATTTGGTATAATAATAGCTGGTTATCCGAGTCAACATATAGGATACTTTTTACAGCGGGAAAATATCTCATCTCTGAGAAATCTATACTAAACGTTAAAATGTAAATAGGGTCAAAGAAAATTGAGTCGCTAGTTATGATATATAAATGTTATTAGTATGATATATAAACATTTCATTAGTGTATATTCACATATCAGTTCTTTTTAACGTCCCACTGCTGGGCACGGGCCTCCCTTCAATACGAGAGGGATCAGGCCATAGTCCATCATTGGCCAAGTGCGGGTTGGCGGACTTCACATATCTTTCAAGAACTTGCTAGGTTCTCTCAGACATGCAGATTTCCTCACGATTATCATATATATAAAAACTAAAGTTTGTACACAGTTATAATTAACACATCACATGCATCCAAACTGTGGGTAAGTTCATAATTAATGAACTTTATATAATTTTCTGTATTTTAGTCCTTATAAAGCTCTTTAGGCAGAAACCGCACTTGTTTATGAGAGTCCTCCCATTTTCATAGCATAAATTTAGTTTAACGTTGATTTTATTTAAAATAAGCTGGTAATTTATTATGCTATAATTTTAATTATGTTTAATTTCACAATAGTACTTTTAAAGGTGAAATATTAAATAAATAAATAAATATGTTTGAACATTAACACACAGCACCATCTATTTCCATGGTAAGCTACGAGGCTCGTGTTATGGATACCAGATAGTTGATACACTACATATAATCAGGGGGACTCAAACCCGCTTTCGCTGGCAAGCAAGTAGGGTCACTACAAACTGAGCCAAACGTGTCGCCACTAATGCCAATAATGTATTTTTATTTAATTTTAAGAGTAATAAAAAAAGTTAATAAGAAAATATATCTTGATCAAAAGTCAAATTAAACATTTACACAATATTACTTTGTAAATTAGTCGAAATTAATAATATTAATTATTTTCGGTCTCAAGTGATTCGCGTAGTCTCTATAATGTTTTTTTAAATGTATTTTTAGTAACCAGATAACCAGAAGTCGGACGTGAATAATAAGAACGCAGGTTCGATTTAAATGAAATTTAAAACAAAGAATGATCTACTCTACTGACAAGCGACTTGAGTTTTGCATCGGTATCCTACGCATATCTCGTAAGTAGTCGCAATACAAAATTCCACACACGATGCCTAGCGTAAGTGCAGTAGCACTCAAAGGAATGGACGAATATACCTGCGGTCGCGTCTCAGTCATATATGTGTATATATATATATATAAGGTACGCGTAATATATATATATATATATATATATATATATATGTATATGTATATACATATATATTAGCGGCTCACCCTAGCTTTGCTCGGGTTCGTCGATAGGTACGTTTTACATAGATATTTACATTGTTATTTGCCTGCGTTAGCCATATAAATTTTATTTATTTTTTAATTTTCCTGGTGTTTTAATACTTATCATCCTATGCCGGACTAAGAGAAATTCAAAAAATCAAATATCACAAAAATTGGTCCAGCCGCTCTTGAGTTATAAATGGTGCAACTAACACGATTTTGTTTTATATATATATATATATATATATATATATATATATATATATATATATATATATATATATATATATTGTCGACACGTTTGGCTCAGTTAGTAGTGACCCTACTTACTGCACTAGCGGTCGCGGGTTCGAGTCCCGCTGGGGACATTCATTTGTGTGATAAGCACAAATGTTTGTACTCCAGTTATGGGTGTTTATATTTATAATATTATGTATGTATTTAAAGCTATTTATGTGTAGTGTATTAACTATCTGGTATCCATAACACAGGCCTCGTACCTTACCATGGAACTAGATGGTGCTGTGTGTCAATGTCCCAAACTTATTTATTTATTTGTATATCCGTGAGAGAAAGGCCAAAGTTAACTATATAAAATATCGATAGCTAGCCAATCTATTCCACAGCCTTACCGCATGAAAGCTAATCGTCAATTGTATCTCTTCTTTTGCACCAAGGGTATTTATATCGCGAGTACACCTCTAAGTGCCTTTTTCTAAAGTACCCGAACAATATTTATATTATACTGAATTATTTTGAGCTTTAACTGAGACTTACTAAAAAAGTAACTCTGTCTGTCTGTTTGTATGTTACGTTTTGACGCCTAAACCGCTAAACTAATTTTAATGAATTTTGGCTTAGAGATAGATGGGGTTTTGGAGAAGGACAAAAAATACTTCTTTTCGCAAAAAAAAATGAAAGGGGGTGATATAGGGGTTGAAATTTTGTACTAGGAATCAACTATCTAAAGTACACTCACGACGACAATTTTTGATTTTTATCTAATTAAAACGTACCTAGGGACGCTCCCGAGTGAAGCGAAGGTAAATCGCTAGTTCGAAATTCAAATTGAGAAAAACATAGAGAATAGAATTTACTTATCTCTACAAAAAAATCTGTTTTCATTTTTTTTATTGATAACACTAAAACTCTTCAATAGCTACTAAAAAAAACAATCGTTTGACAAACTGAGGAGAAAAAGGTACTGAACTTTTTTGTCTTTTTTTATATACCTAGATATTATTACTAAACATTTATTACAGAAATAATTTTATTATAATTAAGTATCTGCGCGACCGAGCTTCGCTTAAAGTTCTTTTTTATTATGTCATATATTTTGTATTGAAAAAAAAAAACTTAAATAAATACAAAAAAAAAAACAAATATAAAAACTTTGTTTCCGATCGGGATTCGAACTCGGACACATGTGATTGTCAATCTTGCAACTTTCCCGCTTGACCACGATGGCTATGCCCGATTTTTCGTGGAATAATGCGAAAGAAAACCGCATGAAAACGCGAGAACACGCGTATTCCCAGACATAAGACTAATCTAGATGGATGTTTGCCCCCGAAAACCTCCACATACCAAATTTCAGCAAAATCGTTAGAGCCTTTTCCGAGATCGCTGGTATAAATAAATAAATAAATAAATAAATAAATAAATACTCAAGAATTGCTCGTCTAAATATATTAGGTAAGTACAGATAATTAGTGCCCTATATTTTATTATCGCCATCATTTCACTTAAGCGCAGTCATGAAGCAAAGTTTTTTAATGAAAATATAGTTCGATCATGCGTCATAAATTAATGAGCATGACGTAAATCGTGAAATATTCTCATCAAATTTTTTGGCGAGATTTTTTTCCACAATAAACTTTAGGGCGGCTGTCGAATAAATCTTTTTGTTCTTAAACTTGTTACAATTGAAACAAAAGTAAATTATGGGGTCCGGCCATGGGCGGCGAATTATGAAAAATGAGAACTTTCCTGTAATATTTCATTATATTATATGCCTCAAGCTATGAGAATTTTATTTTACATTCTCTAACTGTCGACGATTTGCTTTTGCCAATCTTCATTTGATTTATTAGTAAGAGGCCGTAATTATTACTTTTACATAATATTTTGACATTTTATCTTGAAATAGATGGTTTTCGTCTAATTATGTAAAAGACTGGCCTTTATAACTGTTTGCTTCTAAGTAATATTCCAAGAAAAAAAATGATTTAGGTATATAAGTTGTACAGTTTTTGAGATATAGGATATTTTCGGTTCGGCTGTGCAATTAACTTCATCTCCCATGATAATATTATGATATATAAATTTATTTATACCGTTAACAAAGCGTATGTAGCGAATAATATCGATAAAATATATTTCATTTTACTTTTAATATAACAGATTCCATGTATATGTTATTTTTTTAATCCAGACTCGTTAATATTATGAAATATAATATTCATCGTCGTTAATATTAACGGCTCAACCTCGCTTCGATCGGGTTCACCTCTAAAAAATAAAACAAATCTATCCCACGGGAACCGTACATTTTTCCGGATTCCAGATCCGAACGGATGTACGGATTTGGTACAGCGATAGATTATATAGTCTGGAATAGCACATAGGTTACTTTTTATTCCGAAAAAAACTGAACGGTTCCCGTGGAATAGATTTGTTTCGAATTTTTCTAGAGGCAAACCCGCGCGAAGGGAGAGTGAGCCGCGAGTATTTTATATTACAATAGTACTTTTAAGGCGAAATAATGTAATTTTATTTAATTTTAAGATCAATAAAAAATGTATAAGAAAATATATTATCTTAATCTGATTAAAATAAGAGTGAACATAAACCACCGTAAGACAAATGTAAACGACAGCTAAAAGGATTGCTCCCATTAAAAAGCCTGTTTTTGAAGTATTGAATGAAGCCCTTCTCAAAGATCTTTTAATTTAAAACAGCTATTTATAAATCCATTATAATAATTTAATATCTACTACATCCGACCGCTAATGACGTAATTTAGTTAGTAGAACACTTTAAATATTTTATAACATTATAATTTTGCGAACACAAAATGCTTATTTTAGTTTTTATCCTATTACTTGAAATTGACAAAATTTCATAGAAAAGTGTTCTTTTATTTTAATTTAGGTATGTTTTGACGCTCAGTAAGAAACGTATAGACTATCTAATATACATGGGTATGATGAGTTTTATATACTTTACGCACTACCTAGGGACTGGACCAGCGTGGTGGACCATAGGCCATAGTATCAGGCCATAGCCTAATCCCTCTCATATTATAGGGCGGCTCATACCTAGCAGTAGCACGTTATAAAAAGGGCTGAATATATTTAACACATCTAATATATTTAAACGAGCAATTATTGTATATTTATTTATTTATTTATATTGGCAATCTCGGAAACAGCTCTAATGATTTCGCTGAAATTTGGTGTGTGGGGGTTTTCGCGGGTGAAAAATCTATCTAGATTAGTCTTATGTTTTTGAAAATGCATGTTTTCTAGTTTTCATGGGATTTTATTTTGCATTATTCCACGCAAAATATCGATATCGGTCGATAATTTGTTACGGCGGCAAGAGTATCGTGGTCAAGTGACCAAGGTGCAAGATTGACAATCACAATATGTGTTCTTCCACAGGCTTCGAATCCCTGTCGGATAAAAAAAAATTTTGTTTTTTTTGTAAGTTTTTAGTTTTTTTTTTATCTAAAAATACGATATAACAAAAAAGAACTCCAAGCGAATCTCAGTCGCCCAGGTACTATTGATAAAATGTGACATACTGTAATTTTCATGTAATTTGTTTCTTATTTTCGTTCAACTGCCTGTGCAACTGCAATTCCGTAGGTCCTAGGTTCGAGTCCCACTCATATAATTTATCGTACAAATGCTATATTTTATTTTCTTTACATAAAATTTAATATATAACTGTAGAAAATCAATTATAACAAAACAGAAAGTTTAACAACGTTTATTGCCCGGTAATACTTTTTACAGTAACATTGGAACATGACAATTTTAAATAGAAAAGAAAAATAAGCACACGACCGCCACAAGTTAATAAAGAGATTGAAACTGTTCATTTATAAAAATTACATTAAATATTTTATGTTTATTATTCCAACAATAACTTTAATAACCTCTTAATGCAAACAGTTTTTGCCTATTTCAGTCTCTTAATTGTTACCTTGTCTTTAATTATACCTTTTTTTATATTATAAAAATAAAACAAATCATTAAAATTCAATTCGTAGTTGGCGAATATTGCATAACTTTAACAAAAAATATATTTATAACTAAACGAATAGAGTACATTCCCCATTTATGAAATCGGTTAAATTTTTAAATATCATATAGTAAGAAGGCTCAAAAGAACTAAATCTTTTGAGTTAGTGTAGTGTTAAAACAAATAGTGTAATGTAGTGAAAGTAATAATAATATTACAGTGCTACCAATATAGAAAACAAGAACTAAGTGTCTTCCCCTTAACTAGAGACTATAGGAAAAGTGCCATTGGACACATTCTCATTTATACTATTTTATAAAACTGAGTTAAAGTTAAATTACTTATTAGCCTTTTTGGCTAGATCGTAATAATATTAAGTTATAATATTTTAGTACTGTTACCTAGAAAAAAAAATGTAATAAGACTATCATTGCGATTTCGCATAGATACATATAAACGTAAATCTCTATAGTAGCGTGACTCACGTGCATCATACACTATGATTTATCGTACGGTTGTAAGCACACCTGCCTCAGTTATTTCTTTTGAAGCTCAATAAATGCAAAAGTTTGATTAGTTCATGTAACAATGTATGGTATGTACTAAGCTTGAGGTTAAAAAAGTTAGAGTTTATCACCCAACACGCTTAATATAAAAACGAATAATAGTATAAAAAAATGAAAACTTTTTAAGTCGAGCTTGCAGGTTGTCCTCGCGATGGTTTTCTTCATCCGTTGCTAGACGAATCTATGCATTAAATATTTTTTGGAAAATCTTATTGAAATAGTTATTATTATCAATACAGAGGTCGAATCTATAGTTTTTAGATTTTTTGTCTGTCTGTCTAGGAATGTATCACGAGAAAACCACTGGACAGATTTTGATGATTTTTTTTGTAATGATAGCTGGTTATCTGAGTCAATATTTAGGATACTTTTTACTGCGGGAAAATATATCATCTCTGAGAAATCTATACAAAACGTTAAAACGTAACTAGGGACGAACCCAAACGGAGCGAGGGCAAGTCGCTAGCTTGCACATAAAAATGTTCGAGGTGTGAGACCTTGGGATTTAAAAACTTTTACTCTATTTCCAAATAGATAATCAAACCTAAATGATGGAGCACTAGCTACCACTACATTATTGCATAGAAGAAAACACTTCTTCATGAAGACATTCTAATATAATATAGATTTTGAAACTAAAATGACTTTTTTATATCGACCACCCGCAGAGTTAAAAAGGTTAATAATTTTTATTTTCGTGGCACATTAACACGATTACTTAACGATGATCAATAAGCACAATTTATTTTGTGCCTGACCGCTGCTACTTAAAGTGCCTGATATTCAGAAAGCAGAAAACTAAATAAGTAATTACGTAGTTTTTATTATCTACTTATAATCTATACATATAATAAAATTCTACGTCGAATCTGTACATTTAATATTTTTTGGAAAATCTTATTGAAATAGTCATTATTATCGATGCAGAGGCCGAATCTATAGTTTTTAGAACTTTTGTCTGTCTTTCTAGCAACGCATGACGAGAAAACCACTGGACAGATTTTGATAAAATTTGGTACGATGATAGCTGGTTATCCGGGTCAACATATAGGATGATTTTTACTGCGGGAAAATACTTCATCTGTGAGATATCTATACTAAACGTCAAACTAGGGACGAATCCGAGCAGAGCGAAGGTCAGTCACTAGTCTATATATATATAAAACAAAATCGGATTACTTACACCATTTATAAATCGAGAACGGCTAGACCGATTTTTATGATCGTTGATTTGTTGGATTTATTATCGCCACTAATAACTATTAAAACATTAGTATGAGAATAATATGCATGTATTATAAATATAAACCTTCCTCTTGAATCACTGTTGAAACGCTGAAAACTGCATTAAAATCCGTTGCGTAGTTTAAAAGATCTAAGCGTACAAACAGCGGGAGCGACATTATTTTATACTATGTATAGATAATATAAAAAAGCGTGATTTTATGAGATTTTTTACCAATAGGTAGGTTCAGTAGCTTAGTAGCTCAGTAAGAGATAAAATAAATTTTATAATTGTTAAACAAATCACAAAGTTTGTAACGACTTCTAGAGTTTTAAAGATAAAACCAAACAAACAAGAAATGTTACGGTACAAGTTTACGAAATAATAAGTAATTTTCTTTAATATCAAAATCGAGGTAATTTTTTGAATGCTACAATGGATTTGCATATATAAAGTTTATATTTTTGTTCCCTGTGTGTCTTTGGAAAATATTTTGTTTAACGAGGAATCGAACCTGTTATTATTAGGAATTTCTAATCAAATATGTTATCATTAAGTTAACTAATGCTGTCTATGATAATAATATGCCACTAGTCCACACAAAAATGGTTATAATTAATACAATAATGTGAAAACTTTGTTCTTCTATAACGTCGAAATGAAAAGCTTATGTGAATTTTGTTTGAATATAGTTCGTAAACTTGAGAGTGATATAAGCTACTTTTTATAAAGCGAATACATACCAAGCTAATGCAGTTGTAGGCAAAGTTAGTTTTATAAAATAACCACTAACAAGATATCCATGTGCCATTAAAATATGATGACATGAAGCTTACTCGCTCATCTATACAGATAAATAAAATTGAAGTGTCTGTTTGTAATGTCAAAATAACAGCTTTATACTAAATGCATATGGGAATTATATACGGTACTTATATGAAAAACACAATTTTTAAAATGTTTGTCTGTCTGTATGTTTATTCTGGCTAATCTCCGAAACGGCTGGACTAATTTTAACGGGACTTTCACTGATAGATAGCTGATACTATAAGGAGTAACTTAGGCTACTTCTATTTTAGAAAATGAATTTGGGTTTCGCTTAAAAAATTAAAACGTACCTAGGCACGGACTCGAGCGAAGCGAGGGTAAATCGCTAGTAAGTAAAATAAGTGTACTGAATTAATAACATAATATTAGATCACATAGTCACAACTCCCAATAGAACTCAGAGATAATTTATGAAAATCTCAAATAGGTAAATAAATAAATAAACTATACACTAAATCGATTACTGTCTGGCACTATAATGCTTGCTGGATATGTTACGGTTTAAAAATTATATATTACACACATAAACACATCCAGACACACACAGGTACACACAGATACACCCAAACACACACACGCACACGCGCACGCACACAAACACAATAGTCTTCGAGAAAGTTTGCACATTTTTCTATTTTTTATCTAAATAGTACTCGACGTCTTTGTTTGCAGTATAATTATTTACGAAGACAACCTCATTCGACGAAACTTTTAATCCTTCGGGCGCAAGTTTTGGCTTACTGAAGTCGCATGAGGCTAGATGTAGTTGTTGACAAAGAGATATCATAAGCAGTTCAATTCATGAATTTTCGCCACCGCAACTGTTAAATTGTATAAAATATTTCGAAAGACATTTCAATTCTGTTATTAACAAGTGTTTCCATCTTCATGATGTACCTTTTACCGTCACATACATATATTACATACTAGCGACTCACCCTCACTCCGCTCGGGTTCGTCCCTACTTACGTTTTCACGTTTAGTATAGATTTCTCAGAGATGAGATATTTTCCTGCGGTAAAACATATAGATGTTGTTCCGGATAACCAGCTATCATCATGCCAAATTTCATCAAAATCCCTCCAGTGATGTTTCCGTGATGCGGTGACAGACAGACAGACAGATAGACGTACAAAAATGCTAAAAACTATAGATTCGGCCTCTGTATCGATAATATTGCCTACTTCAATAAGATTTTCCAAAAATATTTAATGTACAGATTCGACTCAGTTATAATTTTATTATATGTATAGATTATATTTTATGACTTCATTTACTCTAAAAGAGATCTCTCTTTTAGGGCAAATGAAGTTGAATTATTTGTAGAAGGTCACCAACTTTTTTATGTCGTTATTTATTAGAAAGTTTATGGTTTTATAGATGAGAGTCTGAACTTAAAATAAAGTTATGCTTTATTATTACTTGGATAGATGAAAAAGTACAGGTTAGGTAGGAAATATAGGGAGATAACAGATTATATTAAACTAGTGACTTACCCTCGCTTCGCTCGGGTGCGTCCCTAGGTACGTTTTAATTTTTTTAAGCGAAACCCTAACTCTTTTTCTAAAATATAAGTAGCCTAAGTTACTCCTTATAATATCAGCTATCTGCCAGTGAATGTCCCGTCAAAATTGGTCCAGGCGTTTCGGAGATTAGCTAGAACAATCAGACAGACAGACAGACAAAATATTTTAAAAATTGTGTATTTCTTATAAGTACCGTATATAACTCCATATGCATTTAGTATAAAGCTGTTATTTTGACATTACAAACAGACACTTCAATTTTATTTATCTGTATAGATACTCGTAAAAATAGTCAATAATTAACGATTTCTATTCCTTAATGTAACGTATAGACCTCTTTCGTCATAGGTTTCATTATATTTCATTATAAGGCCATTTATACACACGCGGGAGATAAATCAAACCCCTCGTTACGGCTGAAGGGACCACCGTGTCACTAAGAATAATGTTTCATTTTAGTATAAAATAAGCTTTATTAATTAACCCTTTTCTTAATTAATAGCCAATGTCTTGTAGAGTTTATATTGTAAGTATAGAACCTCTTTGCATAATAAATTGGAAAATATTGTTAATATTGTACAATCTATGTTTCCTTTTTCTCACTTTGAATTTTCTTTTTTGTAGAAAATAGAGAAGATGCCGAAGATATTGATATTGATCTAGTTATTATCTGATAGTAGTCTTAACCAGATCGGTATTCTGTGGAATGTTATGATGACAGTAATTACTTTAAAACAATAATGGTAAAATAATAATTATTATTATTACTGAATATATTTATTATCTAATATATTTAAACGAGCAATTCTTGTATATTTATTTATACATTTATTTATTTATACCGGCAATCTCGGAAACAGCTCTAACGATTTCGCTGAAATATGATATGTGGATGTTTTCGGGGGCGAAAAATCGATTTAGATTAGTCTCACGTGTGAGAATACGCGTATTTTAGAGTTTTCATGCGGTTTTACTTTCGCATTATTCCATGCAAAATAAGGTCGATAATTTCTTATGCTCGGGTATAAGCATCGGTAGTCAAGCGGCCTAGGTGTATGATTGACCATCACAGGTTTCCGGGCTCGAATCTCTGTCGGATACAAAGTTTTTACTTGTGTTTTTTTTGTATTTATTCAAGTTTTTAGTTGTCTTTTTTAATCTAAAAAATACGATATAAAAAAAACTCCGAGCAAAGCTCGGTCGCTCAAGAACTGACGGATTATAATATGTCAAAAACTTAGCCATGAAATTGATGTCATCCAATTTAAAACATCTTAAAGCAAACAAATTGTTTCTAATATTGTATCAAAATAAGCGAGTTGATACTCAAAAACAGTTTCACTTATGCAGCAGGAGAGTAATATAAACATGATATTACAAATTTCATCACTACTCGCTTATTCCAAATATCAATATCCATTAGTTTCTTTGAAAAAAAAATTATGCTTTAACCCATTTGGCGCCTCTGTACCTGATTGGGTACAGCAAAAAAATTGAGGGTAGTTATCAAATTTTTATAGTTACTGTTGTTTTTTTCATTCGCTTTAATAGAGGACAGGTAGTATATTGAAATAGAAACAATTTAAGTGGATATATTCTTGATAGCTGTCAGTGAGAGGATTTTAACTTAGGCTTATAATCATTACTATTGATAAGTACATTATTTTATTATTTCCTAGTGTTTATATATTACCAGTTTTTATTTGGTGTATTTAGTTTAGTAAATTACGTCCTTATTTATGAAATAAATGACAATCCAGTATTTTTTAACTTACATTCACAAAGTAGACTTGCTAGAAACACAAGTGTACCCATTTGGGTACAGCGGCCGCATCCATATAATGTTTGCACTTTTTTTTTAGATTTTTCTATAATGAGTTCGAAACATTTGAAGGTTTCTAATAACTACAACGGCTTAGAGGAAGCGGTTAACACTGTTTTGGAAGACAGTGGTAATGAGGCTGATTACGAAGTCGCGATCATAGCACCAAAACCCAGTATCGTGACAGATGAAGAAGGTTTTACATCCCAAAATAAATTTGATGTGCAAGATAGACAGAGGAGTCTAGTGAAAGAACAATTCCAAAATCTTATCCTAGTACAAATATTTGAAAAAATACTAATGATGGGGTGATTAGTTTGATAATTACAAATACAATTTCATATGCTAGTCAAAACAATCGATTTACTTTTCTAATAGACTTTGTTGACTTAAAAAGGTTTATAAGTATAATCATATTATCTGGATATCATAAGTTACCCAGATCTTCATCAAAAAATCTATACTGATCTTCTGATGAAGATGTAGGTTTCAAAATGGTATCAAGATCCATGACAAGGCAAAGATTTCGGGATATAAAAAATAATCTTTATTTTTTGAACAATGACGAAGCTAGTAGTACCAGGAACAAAATGTTCAATGTTTGACCATTACCTGATATTCAGATGAATAAATTTCTGTTGTGGAGTGTGATGCGTGATAATATTTCAATTGATGAATCGATGGTAAAATATTTTGGCCATCATCTTACTAAGCAGTTTATCCGAGGAAAACTAGTGCAGTTTAGCTATAAAAACTGGGTAGCCGCAAGTTCTACAGAATACTGCAATATTTCTTATTTATTTATTTCTTATACTGATCCTTTAGGTTACAGCATGGATCAGCTGATGCTTCAACGTACTATTGCGAAACTACTTATACCAGGAAACATAAGGTTCGACCTTCATCTTCATTGGTCCCAGGTTTGCCTCAAGATGGCATAGGACATCCTCAAAGCTTGAAAAACCATTACGATATGTTATTTGTCATGCAAGAGTTCACTTGCAATGCAAAAAGTGTATAAAAACATTGTGTGTAGAAAAACAATGTTTCGAAAATTTACACCTACAATACGCCGCTGTACTCAATTGGGTACACCCCCCTATAAGGGGTAGTAATTATTTTTTTTTTACTTTTTTCATACTTTTATGTTTATTTGATTTATAAACAATAATAAAATAAACATTTTGTAGAAATATCGCTTTTGTTTTCATTTTGGCGGTTAATGGGTTAACATAACAGGATAAAAAAATCTCTTTGTCCGCTCTTATATCATGTATTCTTTGTCTTGGCAATGTCTTTATTCATGTATATATATATATATATATATATATATATATCAACATTATACTTGTAAGAAATAAAATTTATACTGTATAGTTTTTTTAGAAGACCTCACTTTCTCCTGTGACCAACCAAAGTAACCAAAAAAAGCAAAGATAACCCAAAAAGCTAATAAAACCAAAAAAAAAAAACGAAAAAAATTGTATATTTTAAAACCCTTATAAGGCAACTATTTGGTTATGTTAAAGGGAAACAAAACGTTCAAGAAATCTCTAAGAGCTTTAACCTTTAAAAAATTGAAGTCGTTAAGCTTAATATACATAAGCGAATCTCCAAATTTCTAAAGTTAAATAAGCTTTTAAGGCACCATAAAACATTTTATTTTATATGGCATTCCATATTTATCGCAAAGCTTAGCTTGTAAAACATAAAAGGGTTAGGTGAGGTCGTTGTATAATTAATTTGATGTTATGAAAATGTCTTCACCCCATCCTTTATATTCCTGCATTATTAAATGCAAGGGCTCTACTATGAAATTTTACATACATTATAAAAATATACTAGTGTTTTCTCCTGTCTACGCTGGTCTAATTTTTTTTTAATATGGTGGGACACATCACCATCTAGTTCCTACGAGATTTGTGTTATAGATACCAGATAGTTGATACACTACACATATATAACATTAAATACATATTTATTATATATATGAACACCCATGACCGGAGTACAAACATTCGTGCTCATCACACAAATGAATGCCCGCAGCGGGATTCGAACCAGCGACCGCTAGCACAGCAAGTAGGGTCACTACAAACTGAATCAAACGTGTCGTCCGAACTTTTTATCATATAGAGATTTTATTAGTTTATAAGAATTTGTAGAGTCGTTTAAGACAGTTTCAGTCAGTTTAATTTGGGAGTTTGATGTTCATAAATGGCAAATATTCAGTTTTAATATATAGCTTATAGTTGTATTTGATAATAATTACATATTTAAAATCCATTGATATATTGATCAATGTATGTAGAGCGTAAGTGCTCTTTTCTTTGTGAGTAAAATAACAAAAACTTATAAAGCAATTTATGATTGACTAAATTTAAGTTTGGATCATAGAGATTGTTTTACTGAGGCTATCTATTTTTCTATTACAGTGCATGTAGGCACAAACTAAGGTATTCTATCTGTTTTTGACCGACTTCAAAGGGAAGGGTATTTAATTTGACTATAGTTTTTTTTTCATATTTTACAGCGATACCTTTGACAATAATTGAGCATCGATTTTCAAAAATATTTTTATCTAATTTACTCTTATACTTAAATAGGACACAATATGATTAAGTAAATTAGGCAAATGAGCGATGACTCTACATCCTCTCCGTAGGAGGGAGGAAGCGTATTACTCTATCAGCCACTCCCGACTCGTACCGAAAACCTACATTTTGCAGTTAAAACATCCTTATATTTTTTCTTTTCTTCCATTTTATTCACTTACCAAAGTAAGTTACATTATAAATTATATAACAAAAGTTATTTCAAAGTGAAATTACCGTATAAAAATTAATACGTAAATCAAAGTTTCATAAACTTAATGAAACTGTAAGTTGTTTAAATGATGTATTTTATATGACAGGTTATACCTGTGAAGCTTAAGCAGTAAAACATAAAAGGGGTTAGGTTAGGTCGTGTTGGATAATTAATTTGACGTTATGAAAATGTCCACTTTGCCCCCACCTCCCCTGCGACTTATTATTGGTACATTATTAAAAGCTCTTATTCGAATTGTTTTTGTTGCATGCAGTTAATGCCTCATTAATTTTAATTATAGCACAATATCATTTAAATAGTTTTTATGTTATCAGAAGGCATTTTATAGATATTATTAAAGAATTTATGTAAAAACTAGGTACCCCAAGTACCTGGAGCAACCCTCATGCTCCTAGGAGCTACGTAATTGATCCTGTGGTGTCCCATTAGACGGGGAAGTTTTCGTTGAGTTTTAGTGGGTAGTACTAGCTTTTCTAGCCAGTGAGTACCACATAACCATATATAGGTGGCATGCATAAATACATTTTTCAATGATAAGGAAAAAAAAAGAAAAAAAAGGAATTGTAGTTGCGTTTCGCAATAATACTTGTTAGTTATTGGACAATGGACCATGAAGTGGACATATTATGCTATCGCGGAATATCTTGAAAGGAACTGAGTCTACCATACGTTATTTTCGTGTAAAAAGAAGAAGAAGAAGGATTTTTCCGATTTAATTCACAAATATTGTCCTATATAACACGAAGTCAGCGTGGCGAGAGATATTAATTTATGTGTAGTGAAGCGAAATCGTTAATAAGTTAAATGCGAAAGTGTGTTTATATTACATCTTTATTTCACTCTGTTGAGTAAATGAAGACATATTAATCTATACTTAATGTTATAAAGCTGAAGAGTTTGTTTGTTTGGTTGAACGCGCTTATCTCAGAAACTACTAATCCGATTTGAAAAATTCTTTTTGTATTAGATAGTCCGTTAACTGAGGAAGGCTATAGGCTATATATCATCCCGGAAAAATGTACGGTTCCCGTGGGATAGATTTGTTTTTGTCTAGGGACGAAACCGAAGCGAGGCGAGGGTGAGTCGCTAGTTAACTTATAAAACAAAGCAATAGATCGCGACTTTGCACAAAAATTGTGATGTAGAGAATAGTGTTTGGACATTAAAGAACTAGTGTATCGGTGATAGAGTTTCGCTTGACGTTTTGTAAAATTGTGTTTTTTTCTCTTTTTTTTTCTCTTTCAGAAATCACGTGCATGTTATATTATATTTTTCGAAAAGTAAATAAATATATACTTTTTCACATCGATTTTATACATAAATGTGATATTTTTCTTTCTTATTCTATTTTTATATTAAAAAAGTTATAATGCAAATCAATTAAATGAATTATTCAATTACGTCATAATATATTAATTTGAAATTAATTAACAATTAGAGAATGGCAGTAAAATCGTCGGTTCTCATTACGAAATTTTCACCTAAATTCTGGTTATGATTATGGGGCACGTGGAAAACTGTTCGGAATATTAAGGTACAATTATTATTTTAAGTTATGTAGGTAATTACAATTTATAATGTTAATAATTTATTATTTACTAGCGACTCACCCTCACTCCGCTCGGGTTCGTCCCTACTTATGTTTTGACGTATAGTATAGATTTCTCAGAGATGAGACTTTTTCCCGCGGTAAAAATATCCTATATGTTGACCCGGATAACCAGTTATAACCCTACCAAATTTCATCAAAATCCCTCCGGTGGGTTTTCTGTGATGCGGTAGCAGACAGGCAGGCAGACAGACAAACAGACAGACAGATAGACAGACAGACAGACAGACCGACAGATAGACAAAAGTTCTAAAAACTATAAATTCGGCCTCTGTTACGATAATAATGTCTATTTCAATAAGATTTTCCATAAAATATTTAATGTTATATGTATAGATATAGTAAAAATATTATATGTTTAGATATAGTAACTAGCAGAACCCGCAGCTTTGCTCGCGCTAATTATATTAGCTCTTAGTAATAATTTGATGGCTGTAATAAATAAATAAACATGTTGGGACATTAACAAACAAAACCATCTAGTTCACAAGGCTTGTGTTATGGATACCAGATAGTTGATACACTACATATATAATATAACTTTAAATACATACACATTATAAATATAAACACCCATGACCGGAGTAAAAACATTCGTGCTCATCACACAAAAGGTTGCCCCCAGCGGGACTTGAACCCGCGACCGCTGTCATAGAAGTAGGGTCCATTATTTTTTTATATCATACTTTATTTTACAAATACATACTGATTGATAGCGAAGTGTCCGCATAACAAATGCCTACCTTACATTCAATCGGATATTGGCAGCGATATTTTTCAGGCAAAATATACAAGCTTTTAAAATTGACCTGTCTGTTAAATATCGCATATTTCAACGTCAACAATCGACTGGGCTTTGTAGAATAAAACGATTACGGGTGAGTTTAATGAATTAGTATTTCGATTTATCTTATGGTTGTATAAGTGAGTCTAACCAGTGGGTTTAGATGTGATGATATTCTTGACGTTAAACGTTTTTAGAAAAATATGTTATATGTAACTAAATTTTATTTTAAGGTAATTTAATGTTAAGCCATATCTTTATATACGTACACTAGCAGAACCCGCGGCTTCGTTCGAGCTAAAACTACAAAAAAAACTTAAAAAGGTAGGTTTCATACAGAATTTCATCCCCTATTTTACCCCCATATGGGATGAATTTCGAAAAATGCATGAACACGTATTTATATAATTATATTGAAGAGCATTAATATTTAGTTTCAAGTAATTCTGATCATAAATATTTTATTTGGTTGTATTATAACGGTTTTCCTGTAGGAATGAGAGTAGCCTACGTCACTATCCAGCCTTCTATCTAACTCCATATAAAAGATTACACCAATCCGTCATCTTATTTCGACGTGAAAGAAAGATAAACAAACAAACACACTTTCACATTTATATTATAAATGTATATAGTGTGGATATTAAATTCAAGTGTGCGTGTGTTCGTAATTCTTCTTAAAAGTGGATTGATAGATTTTGATGATATTTTTATGTACTTATATATATCAAAAAAACGTCTACCTAGCGGATCTGCTATTTCTTGTATAAAATTGGATGAGAAAAGCATATTTCATTGTAAATATGAAAAAGTACACTATTTTTAGTTTTCTCAAAGGGCTTGATCAAGTTGACATTTTACCATGAAATAAAAAGTAACGGCCTTTGATATCTAGATGTAAATGTTATTAAAGCCATTAAAGAGAACATGAACATTTCTAACTAACTCAGATATCGCAAATGCAACTAAACTAAAATGTATTTAAGCTTACTAAGCAATAATTACTGTACCGTTACTATGAAATCGATTACTCGTGTCGTTCCATGTAATTATCCACATTCATCCCTTGCTTATATATAACTAGCACTAAATCTTCACAAGATCACTCGTTGGGCTAATCTGAAGATTGCCTGAAAATTTCATCAAAATCGCTCTGTCTGTTTTGGAGTCCATAGGAAACATACACCGATTTTTTATATATATAGATAATAGTAATAATAATTCAGTTTTCATTCCCCAGTGCTGGGCAAGGCTTTACCGCAATGCGAAGAGTGTAGGCTATAGTCCACCACGTTAGCGCAATAGATATTGGCGGACTTCATATAGTAATCCTATTGAAAATGGTTCGAAAGTGAAAATCTTAAAGATGCGAGTATATAACGCTTTTGAGACGTCTAAAACCTTAGTCTCTCCCGCGGCTATGATTGCTGTAAAGCATTCGAAACGTCGGGAACCAAAAATCAAAATAAATCCACGAAATAATCCTAAAAGACAGTTTTATTTAAAATGTCAAATATTCGCGTAAATCTATGAAAATATTAACATGAATTACTAATTATTAGTATCAAAACCCAAGCAAAACCGGGTCATGTCGCTAAAACGTACGAACGTTGACGCACTAATTACTATGGATCGTGTTCTTGCATTATTTATTCTAATATTACTGTTGATAGGTAGTATAGCACAAGTACTAAGGTATAAATATTCATCATAATTTACAATAGCATTTGTAAAATTTGCATTTTGGTGTGGCACAAAGTGGAGAATTTTTAAATAGTTATATCGATTTCTATGGCTATTAGCTAATTCAGTTCATACGGATTTATCTATTCTACACATAGATACGGATGCACGTTTGTTTCTATTAGATATGGATATATTTAAACTATATATAGATCTATTCAACTGATTGGATTGCAACTAAGCTATACTTTCAATTTAGACTATTGCCTGTACAAAAAGTATCCCATTGAAAAGTACAGTGATACTTTTTACAAACTCGTGAAGAATCCGCAAAGATACTTCATGGGATCTACTTGTAATATGATCGTGAATTCAATTGTCGAGATACATACATTTTTATAGAACAGTTCTTCTTATTATTCAGTCTTAGGTAATGCACGATTATAATAATAATAATAATAATAATAAAGCCCTTTTATTTCCGATCTACAAATTATTATTACATGCATTTTATATATATTAAATATTAAAGTTTTCAATTATACATATAATATAATGATATTGACTCTAACATGTAATGAAGTAAAACTGAATAAAAAAAGAATGTGTAAAATTATTTGCTTTAAGCGATATTGTTGCTGTTATCCTTATAATTAATCGGAACCCCTTCTCGGGTATAGGCCTCCTCCAGCTTTTTCCAAACCTCTCTGTCCATCGCTTTCTTTCTCCATTCGCTTCCTGCTATAGTTTGTATATCCTCTATCCACCTTTTTCTGGAGGTCTGTTAAGATAGCAGTGAAAGGTTAGCAGAATCAATCGAAACCTACATGGTATTTTGTAGCTAATTTGTTGCTAATTAGTTGCTAAAACCCCGATTTTGTTGCTTTGACCGACTTCAAAAAAAAAGAGTTACTGCTATCTTAACGTTAAGCTAGCAGTAAACTCGCGGGATCGGCACGGATTAAATGCAATTGTACATCAGAATTTGTTGCTAATTTGTTGCTGAAGAATAGTGTAAGAAAATTTGAAAAAACCCTAGAATTGGCTAGACCTGGAGACCTGTAGCCGTGTCCATGCTATCTCAACGCAGAGTTTTTGGTAACAAGATGATGGCATGGATTTTGTTGCTGTTCGCAAATAACATCAGGATACCCCAAAGAGCCAGCAACAAAATATAAACTAAAATTCTGCTACACCTGGAGACCTGTAGCCGTATCCATGCTATCTTAACATGCACTTTTTCAAACAAGACGATGGCATGGATTTTGTTGCTAGTCGAAAATAACATCAGGACACCCCAAAGAGCCAGCAACAAAATATAAACTATAAATCTGCTACACCTGGAGACCTGTAGCCGTATCCATGCTATCTTAACATGCACTTTTTTAAACAAGACGATGGCATGGATTTTGTTGCTAGTCGAAAATAACATCAGGACATCCCAAAGAGCCAGCAACAAAATATAAACTAAAAATTTGCTACACCTGGAGACCTGTAGCCGTATCCATGCTACCTTAACAAGCACTTTTTTTAACAAGACGATGACATAGATTTTGTTGCTAATCGTAAATAACATCAGGACATCCCAAAGAGCCAGCAACAAAATAAAAACTAAAAACCTGCTAGACCTGGAGACCTGTAGCCGACTATAAGTGTCCATGCTATCTTAACGTGTAGTTTTTAAAACAAGACGGTGGCATGGATTTTGTTGCTAGTCGCAAATAACATCAGGACACCCCAAAGAGTCAGAAACAAAACATAAACTAAAATTCTGCTACACCTGGAGACCTGTAGCCGTATCCATGCTACCTTAACAAGCACTATTTTTAACAAGACGATGACATGGATTTTGTTGCTAAACGCAAATAACATCAGGACACTCCAGAGAGCCAGCAACAAAATAAAAACTAAAAATCTGCTACACCTGGAGACCTGTAGCCGACTATCAGTGTCCATGCTATCTTAACGTGCAGTTTATAAAACAAGACGGTGGCATGGATTTTGTTGCTAGTCGAAAATAATATCAGGATGCCCTAAAGAGTCAGAAACAAAATAGAAACTAAAAATTTGCTACACCTGGAGACCTGTAGTCGTATCCATGCTATCTTAACGTGCAGTTTTTATAACAATACGGTGGCATGGATTTTGTTGCTAATCGCAAATAACATCAGGACACTCCAGAGAGCCAGCAAAAAAATAAAAACTAAATATCTGCTACACCTGGAAACCTCTAGCCGACTATAACAATACGGTGGCATGGATTTTGTTGCTAGTCGAAAATAACATCAGAACGCCCCAAAGAGTCAGAAACAAAATGCCTCTCTGGAGTGTCCTGACGTTATTTGCGATTAGCAACAAAATCCATGGCCCCGTATTGTTATAAAAACTGAACGTTAAGATAGCATGGATACAGCTACAGGTCTCCAGGTGTAGCAGATTTTTAGTTTATATTTTGTTGCTGACTCTTTGGGGTGTCCTGATGTTATTTTCGACTAGCAACAAAATCCATGCCACCGTATTGTTATAAAAACTGCACGTTAAGATAGCACGGACAGTGATAGTCGGCTACAGGTCTCCAGGTGTAGCAGAATTTTAGTTTTTATTTTGTTGCTGGCTCTGTGGAGTGTCCTGATATTATTTTCGACTAGCAACAAAATCCATGCCGCCGTATTGTTATAAAAACTACACGTTAAGATAGCATGGACCCTTATAGTCGGCTACAGGTCTCCAGGTGTAGCAGATTTTTAGTTTATATTTTGTTGCTGGCTCTTTTGGGTGTCCTGATGTTATTTTCGACTAGCAACAAAATCCATGCCATCATCTTGTTAAAAAAGTGCATGTTAAGATAGCATGGATACGGCTACAGGTCTCCAGGTGTAGCAAATTTTTAGTTTATATTTTGTTGCTGGCTCTTTGGGGTGTCCTGATGTTATTTTCGACTAGCAACAAAATCCATGCCATCGTCTTCTTTAAAAAAGTGCATTTTAAGATAGCATGGATACGGCTACAGGTCTCCAGGTGTAGCAGATTTTTAGTTTATATTTTGTTGCTGGCTCTTTGGGGTATCCTGATGTTATTTTCGACTAGCAACAAAATCCATGCCACCGTATTGTTATAAAAACTGCACGTTAAGATAGCACGGACACTGATAGTCGGCTACAGGTCTCCAGGTGTAGCAGAATTTTAGTTTATATTTTGTTGCTGGCTCTTTGGGGTGTCCTGATGTTATTTGCGAACAGCAACAAAATCCATGCCATCGTCTTGTTTAAAAAAGTGCATGTTAAGATAGCATGGATACGGCTACAGGTCTCCAGGTGTAGCAGATTTTTAGTTTATATTTTGTTGCTGGCTCTTTGGGGTGTCCTGATGTTATTTTCGACTAGCAACAAAATCCATGCCATCGTCTTGTTTGAAAAAGTGCATGTTAAGATAGCATGGATACGGCTACAGGTCTCCAGGTGTAGCAGAATTTTAGTTTATATTTTGTTGCTGGCTCTTTGGGGTATCCTGATGTTATTTGCGAACAGCAACAAAATCCATGCCATCATCTTGTTACCAAAAACTCTGTGTTGAGATAGCATGGACACGGCTACAGGTCTCCAGGTCTAGCCAATTCTAGGGTTTTTTCAAATTTTCTTACACTATTCTTCAGCAACAAATTAGCAACAAATTCTGATGTACAATTGCATTTAATCCGTGCCGATCCCGCGAGTTTACTGCTAGCTTAACGTTAAGATAGCAGTAACTCTTTTTTTTTGAAGTCGGTCAAAGCAACAAAATCGGGGTTTTAGCAACTAATTAGCAACAAATTAGCTACAAAATACCATGTAGGTTTCGATTGATTCTGCTAACCTTTCACTACTATCTTAACAGACCTTTTTTCTGGGACGCCCTCTTCTTCTTGTTCCTGCTGGTCCTTCCCACCTAGTTATTTCGAATGCCCATCTTTTGTCTGTGCATCTTACTATATGTCCTGCCCACCGCCACTTCTGTTTTAGTGCATAGTCTAATGCATCTATAACTTTTGTTTTTCGTCTTATTTGTTCACTTTTTACTTTTTGTGTTTTATTTTTTATTTTGAGTATACTCCTTTCCATTGCTTTCTGGCATGTTACTAGCTTAGTTTTAATTTTTGTGTTATACGTCCACGTTTGGCATCCGTATGTGAGAGTAGGAAGAACACAGGTATCTAAGACGATTTTCTTTAGGTGGAGGGGAAATTCTCCTTTTAGGATTTCCTTCAGGGACCAAAACTTTTTCCAACTCATGTTAATACGGCGCTCGACCTCTTGTTCATCATTTTTATCTTCGAATGATATTTGTTTACCTAAATATATATAGTTTTTCACATATTCAAGCGGCTTCTTATTTAGATTTATAGCTTTAGCGTGGCTTTTTGTCAGTACTTTCGTTTTGTTCTCATTCATTATTAGGCCTACTTTTTCGCTCTCTTTGTTTAAAGTGTTTATCATTTTTTCTAGCTCTTTCCTCGTTTCAGCAAATAGGACAATATCGTCTGCGAATCTGAGGTGAGTGAGTCGGTATCGGTTGACTCTAATCCCTTCCGACTGCCAGTTGATATTATCAAATATATGTTGTAATACTATTATGAATAGCTTGGGTGAAAGGGGGTCTCCTTGTCTTACCCCTCTACAGATCGGTATATCAGGACCTCGCGTCTCTAGTTTTACTTGGCTTACGCTACCTTCGTAGATATCTTTTAGAACCCTTATGTATTTTTCGTTTATATGACATTTATTTAGTGCCTCCCAAATGGCATCATGGGAAATCGTGTCGAACGCTTTGGCGTAGTCGATGAAAGCAATATATAGGGATAGCCTGTTGAACTCCTTATATTTCTCTATCACTTGTTGCATCACTTGTATGTGGTCCGTTGTTGAAAATCCGGAACGAAATCCCGCTTGTTCCACCGGCTGGAAGATATCGATCTTTGGGCTCAGTCGGCTTTTTAGGGTTGATGTGAACAGTTTATACACACTTGACAGAAGGCTAATAGGGCGGTAATTAGCAATATCTCGAGGGTCTCCTTTCTTATATAGAAGGATTATGTCAGATCTTTTCCACTGTTCCGGTACCTGACCTGTGTTGAGAATCTTGTTGAATAGGTACGTAAGTGGGCGAGCTAGAAGGGCAGCGCCGGCTTTTAGGGCTTCATTTTGTATGCCATCCGGACCTGGGCTTTTATCTGCTTTGAGTTTTTGGATGTGTTTGATAACTTCCGTTTCGTCCATTGGTAGTAAATCTTCGATGTCTTGAGAAGTTGCCGCTATTTTATCGGTTGTATTAGTGTGAGAGATAGAGTTCGGTGCTTTTTCATACAATTTTTTATAGAAATCTGTGGCGCATTTCATGATGTCTTTTCTGGTTTTAGTTACTTTTGTTTTTGTTTTTAAATTTTGAATCCAGTTTTTGTGTGTAGTGAGTTTTTTATAAGCTTTTTTTGTGCTTCTGTATTCTTTTAGGTTAGCCTGTATTATTTTGTTTCTATGGTTTTTGTAGTCTTTATCAATTGCCTTACTTGTGGCTTTGAATAATTTGCTTAATTCTTTCTTTGTTTCTTTAGTTTTGTGTTTAGTTTTTAAAAGTTCAGTTCGTCTTGTAAGAAGAGTTCGAGTTGGTTCACTAAGTATTTTGTCGATCGTTTTTAGTTCCTTATTTGATCTACGTGCAAGACTGGTGTTGATAATGTTAGCTAGTTTATTGTAAAATGATTGAATATCTTCTTCTTCGTACTGCGTTTCCAGTTGACGTATGTTGATCGCAAGGTTTTTTAAATATAGCGATATGTCTTCATCCGTTCTTAGTGGCATTGGTTGCGCTTTGAACGATGTTCTACTCTTTTTGCCTTGGTCTAGTATGTAAGTAGCTCTAACCAAGCGATGGTCAGATCTGAATCCAAGGCCATGTAATACTTCTACGTTTCGTATCTTCGTTGGGTGGTTCGATAGAATAAAATCTATTTCATTTTTTATGTTACCACAAGGGGAGAGCCAGGTCCATTTTCGATTTGCTCGAGATTTAAAAAAGGAGTTCATGATTGACAATTTATTTTCCAATGCATATTGGATTAGTCTCTCCCCTCTTTCATTTCTGTTTCCGTATCCAAATTTTCCTAAGACCAAGTTATCACTGTCTTCTGTTTTTGACTGGCCAATTTTTGCATTAAAGTCACCGACAACGAGGACATTTTCTCCTGCCTGATCTTGAGCTACCTGCAGACTTTCATAAAACGAGTTGATTTCTTCCTCAGTGGCCTTTTCAGTTGGTGCGTATACTTGTATCGTCCCACCGGAGTATGAGAGTGACAGGAATAGAGAGTGCACTTGTGTCTGCGCGTACATTTGTGCACTATAATATCTCCTGCGCAGTTGGCTAGTCTCAATGAGATTGGCCGCCGTGGCCGGAAACGGTCAGGAGGACATTATACTTGTATTATTGTAAGTATTTTGCTATCGTATTTCATTTTTAATAGAGCAACTCGGTCTGACAACGCGGAGAAACTTAGTATTTTTTTCTTGTGTTCTTTTTTTATTAAAAAGCCAACTCCGTAAAGGCCGAGTGTTTCACCCTTGTAGCAGAATATGTAATTTTCATGTTCTTCAATTGCGCAACCCATTCTTCTTACTTCTGCCAGGCCAAGTACATCAATTTTTATTTTTTGTATCAGATAAGTCAATTCTATAAATCTTTGTGTTGTTGCTAGAGATCTTACATTGAATGTTCCAATCTTGAGTATTCGTTGCTGCTGTTTAATTACTTTAATTGTTTTTTCAGTGCTTGCTGGAGGGTTGTGGTTTTTTTCCCCCACGGGGACCAGCCGGCTTGGGGGAGAGTGTTTCTTTTCTTTTGTTTCTTGTTTTTTATTAGGTTTTAGTTTCCGATCGCCGGTAGCTAGTTGCTATTGCTTCGTTGTTGTTTGGATCGTTGAAAGAGAGTGTGATCGTCCCCTCATCATATCGAATGCATTTATTCTGTTGATCTTAGTTGAACTTTGTGTTTGTTGTTTTCTTGGTTGTAATTCAGCCTGCGGTGAGGTGGATACCTCTCTCTTTCTTTTATCTATAGCCCTTGAGTTTTCCTTTACAATGAGTTTATCATATTTTATGTATGCGAAGTTTCCTTTTTTCCTTTCTTCTATTAGTTTAGGTTGCAGTGACTTTCTTATTTCTAGCGTTTCTTTTGAGTAGTCTTCCGTTATATAAAACGTTTTCAATTTCTTTTTGTTCTTCAGAATTTCGTTCTTTTTCCATCCACTGACTAATGAAAGGAGCGTAGGTCTCGGTTTCTCGCTTTTGTTTCTGGTGCCAATACGGTAGATTTTATTTATTTCATATTTTTCTATAGTTATGTCCAATTCATCCAAAAAGCATTTTTTAATATATTCAATTAAATCTAGTGTCGACTTCTCCTCTTCCGCTAATCCATGAATTATTATATTATTGCTTTTCTTATCTCTCTCTAGAAGCTCCACCTTCTTTGTCAAGTTTTCCACTTTAAGCTTCAACATTTGGTTTTCTTCTAGGACAGGATTTAATTTTTCTTCCATTTTTTCAAGTATTGTGTTAGTTAATTCAATGGTTTGATTCTTCATTTCTATTTTCATTTTGTCGAATAACATTTGGAATTGTTCTTCCATGTTTTTATTTTTACGTGTAATGGAACGTATTTATTTTTTATTTTTGTTGTTGACAACACTGAGATGGCACTGTCAGATGTGGTGTTTAAACCTGACAGCTAGTGTCACAGCTGACTGGTATGATAGCTTTCAAAGTTCGCCACTGTTATTTCAATTCTTCAATTTCTCGTGATAATTCAACAAGTAATGTGATGTTTATTGTTAATAACACTCAGCCACACTTAGTATTATGTTTTGATATAATGTAATTGTAAGAACTGTGGTTTTATACTATTTATATGCAATGATTTTACGGAGCGGTGACACTGTGATGTTTACGTTACAACTACCGGAACCGGAAAAAAAAAATGCACGATTAGAAAGACGAATTTGGTCATTCGATCGTCGAGCTAAGCGTAATAGTATAGATGCTGAATAATAGCTGATGAAACCAAAAAGTTAAACATTGTTCTTGTAACCATGCGTACTTTAAGTTCGTCAAAGTGTTATTTTTTTTTTCTCTCTCTTTATTAGGTTCACCAACAACTTTACATTTCGTACATATATAAGAAACCATATTAAAGATACAAATCTAAAATGCAAAGCCACTTACAGGTAAACACAACATGCGTAATTTAAATATAATAATTAGACGGTAAAAATACAGAATTAGATTATAATTAAAATTATTTACTATAATGCCTAAGTCAAAAAAAACATTAAATTATATACATTATATGCTACAATTAGTATTTCAATTAAAATAGTGCTTGAGTTATGGTTGTTTGTACTCATACGCCTCTTAAAGACGAATTGGTTTCTGCTGAGTTTGATTGTTCTCACTGTCTCTGGCGAGTCCTTAAATAACCGATTTCATTATTAATTTCTTTATTTTATGGATACACAGTAGTTACTTGTTTCTCGCGGCTACGACAATGTCTTTTAATTTACTACAATTGTTTTTCTTTCGTAAGTAGTGCGTTATAGGATAAGCCTATAACCATCCTTAGTAAATAGGATAAAAGGAAATAAAAATAAATTTAAATCGGACCAAAATATCCATCAATTGATTTATAATTTCTTTACACAAACATATTTCATTGAAATTAAAATACAGTGTTTGAACATTTTGTTATACTTTACTTTTCAGTATTCTATAAATATGATTATGAAGAAAATTCTCTATTTCTTTTGAAAATTTCTATACTTTATTTCAACATGTCACGTTCTTCGATTTGTTTTGTAAGACTGACGTCGAATCAAGATAGTAAATAAAGTTGTTACATTACGTTGCGTGGCCAAAATTCTTTAGTAAATGATCTTTAAAGATGCTCATAATCGTGTCTTTGTTTAGTCAAAAAAAAAAAAGATAAACACTTTTTTAAACGTATATTTTTATATTAAATACTTTTTCAAAAAAATATTTCTTTTTTGTTTTGTTTTTTTTTAGTCCAAAAGTTTGGTATGAGCTATCATAATCCAGACAGTATCCCTAAGCAATTTTATTGACTGCGCGAGCGACACGAGCGAAGCGTCTCTGTTTCAAGTCTTTGACCGAGTGAGCAGAGCGAAAAAAGCGTCTCTGCTTCAAGTCTGGCTAAATTTACTTTCCTCTGTTAGTTTGTTGGTAATCCTCCACAGGCCGTATTTTATGTAAACATTTTTTGTCTTCGGGGATTTTTGGAGGGTTCCTCCAAAAAGGGGCAAAAAGGGGCCTAGTACTGAAAATCTCTGCCTTATGAGATCCGATGGTTCTTTTTTGATTTGAAAGGTAGTAACATTAAGTTGATGTAATAAAAAATTGGTCAAGATCTGATGAGGATCCTCGGCGTAATGAGTGAATCTACCACCGGCTCGAAAGGCAGTTCTGCTGAGAAGAGCCGACGAGAAACTAAACAGTTGCTCTTTTAAATTAATGATTGCTTACAATATTGTAATACAATAATACAATAATATAATACATACATAGTAACTTATATAACTTATATAACGAGAATTTCCAATTGTAAAAAGTATTGCCAATTATTTCTTCATGCAGAGTAAAATTTGATACAAGAATTTTTCTTCTAAATTTGTACGAAATTTGTATCCAAAGCCCAATTATTTTGTGATTAACGCCATTTCCAATAAACATTCTCTTAGTCACTTCTGTGGAAGCAAGAACAAGTTAATAATTGAGTTTACAACTACAACTTGCTGTACAGCACTTTCTAAAACTAACGAGATTACTTTATCAGAATTATGTATTATGTAGTGGGAATATTTAATTGAAATTTATAGTTATTTTATGTTTTACTAAAATTAAATGTACGTGTATATACTAATACTTAATTGCATGTATTTTGTATAGTTATTTTTACAGTGTTTGTTACATTACTTATATCTGGCACCATTCGGCATTTCTAAATCGACTTTATTATATCTTCTTTTTAATCAACGGGTTATTCCTCAAATATAGTATATTTTTATAAGGTATGACTATAAAATTTCAGAAAATAATAATAATAATAATGTCCTCCTGACCGATTCCGGCCACAGCGGCCAATCTCATTGAGAATAGCCAACTGCGCAGGAGATATTAGAGACGAGTGCACTCTCTATTCCTGTTGCTTTTAAATTCCGGTAGGACGACTACTCGACACGACCGGTGAGAGTTAAGGCGCAGGACTGACAGCTTTAACGTGCTGTCCAAGGCACGGGGAAGAAACACCGCCAACTTCCCAACTCCGGGCTGTTACTAAGGCTTACTATACAGAAATGCTCAATAACTAAACTTGGCCCGACCCGGGACTCGAACCCAGGACCACCGGGTGTGCAGCCGAACATGCTAACCATTACACCACCGAGGCTGTTTCAGAAACTATTTACCCTTAAATGAGTAAGAAATGAGATCAACCGGAGATTCGAACCCAGAATCTTCAGATCTGCAGCTGTACATGTTAACCACTAACCTAAGTGTGTGAGATTAACGACTTAATGTAGTTAACAAACCAAAATAATATGGTTCTTGTGACCACAGTTGCGCACGAACTAAAGGTAAAGTCGAATACTGAAAAAAATCGTCGTAACGTGTTCAGATTAAAAATTAGGTCGGTTTGCCTTTTGATGCTTCCTCTATTTTTAGGTTAGGTTGTGATGCGCCCTAGTTAAAGATCTACTGGAAAATGAATGGAGGAATAGAACAAAAAGTTTTTTTAAATAATAAAATATGATTTACGTAATATGCCTTGTGGATAGAACAAAATTTAGTACAACTTAGTATTTTAAAAGTTTAGTTAACAATTTTGGCACAGTATTGTCTTGTGCAGACCAACGAGACTGTCGGCCAGATATTGTGACTAGTTCAATTTAGTTGGATACTGAAAATCGTTGTCAATAAAAATTTTGATAACTATTGGTATCGCTGGACATATGGATGTTATTATATATACTTATGTACGTACATACATATACTTATATGTATGTATTAAGTATATTATGCAAGTCTAAATTCTACGATGTTATTTTAGATGATAGACTTAATTGATATTAGGTAAACACTAAAGACTAATTTAAATTAACTTCAATTTATTTACTAACATCAAATTCAGTAATATCTAGAGAACTAACTGGTAAATTGTCTATAACATATACATTTGTTCGCAGCAGCAATTAACTCTACATAAAAGAGAGTCATGTCTCTACATGACTCTATTATGCGATTTTATACTATAAATCTAATATATAAATATCTCGTGTCATGGTGTTTGTGGTCGCACTCCTCCGAAATGGCTCGACCAATTTTAATGTTTTTTTTATATATTTGGTACGTATGAGAATAGGTCGTAAAGTATTTTTCACCCTCCTACCCTCACCCCCCATTTTTTAAGTAACTAGGGGCGAATTCGAGCGGAGCGAGGGCGAGTCGCTAGTATTCTATAAAATATATTATTCTCTCTTTATCTTTCACGCTAAAGCGCCCGGATAGATTTGAATGAAATTTAGCACTCAAATAACTATGATCTAGAGTCAGTTCTAAATTTTAAATCTAGCTTATATACTGATATAGGCTTTATTAATATAGGCTTTATTCGACTTCTACAATTTTATTATATGTATAGATTTTTGGTAAAAATGATAATTGTTTTTGTAGCTATATAAAGTGTAAAGATTTTTGGTAACTAAAAACTCATCATTTTAAAAATGAGTTTCCTACATAAAAACCAATTGCGTAGTCTGGAATTTGAATCTACTTCACTCTAGTTTCAAAGTAAGCATAGGCATTTGCAATAGACCACTACTTTCGCCTACTAGTTAGTGTGAAAGTCTAATTAAATAAGTCCTAGCTATCTGGAGCTTAGTAAGCACAAACAACGTAAGCTCAATATGTGGGCTTATTTTGAAATCACAGAGACATAGTGCTGTCTATCTGTGATTTTATATCAGAATTATATAAATAAGTATATATTGTAATATACACTAATATAAAAAGAAGAAGAGTAGATTTGTTTGTTTGAAGCCGCTAATCTATGGAAGTACCAGACTAATTAAAAAAGAAATTTGTATTGGATGACCTATGGAGGCTATTTATCATAATACAACGACGTGTAGGTGCGAAGTGCTTTTTACACTTAAGTAAAAGCAGGCGAAGCCGCGCGTGTCACTAGTTTTATTTCCATTTTATATAACTTACTAAGACATCATAAATTTTTAGACTATTTAACGATTCTGAGAATTGTATAAAAAAAGGCAAAGTGTTTCAGAGAGTGCTCAACTATAAATTATTTCCTTCTTCTATCAACTGCTAAAACCTCTCAATTCATTCACTTCAATTCGTATTGCTTTAGTTTTCAAACTTCGACCCTTGATATCGCTTTACCAAGTGTGCCTTTGGAATTTTACCAACTATTTTACACTCAGTATTTCTTAGTTCTTCTCTATAGTTTTTTTCTAATTTGTAAAAACATGTATTAAATTTCTTATTTATAACAAATTATTTAGCTCATTTTGCTAAAAGGACAAACGATGTATATTTAATGCTATATATTATTATTTATGTAGATTTGAAACTTTCAAGAATTGTTGTACACACGCCTGAAAGTATCTATCATAGTACAATCAATGGATGATTTGAGCACAGATGTTTAAAAAAAATAATTTCATTATGAAAGATAAGCGTAATACACTTACTTAAGTTAAATTGTTGTTCTAAAATCATTGAAGAATGGAAATCTAAAATAATATATATACCGATATATTATGATTCTATGACATAATAATGAATTCAATTTTATTCTTCAACGATTATGGAATGGCATCTTGTCTTGCAATAAGCCCCCAGGCCTAGCCCCAGTTTAAATATGAATCTATACAGATAAATAAAATTGAAGTGTCTGTTTGTAATGTCAAAATAATAGCTTTATACTAAATGCATATGGAATTATATACGGTACTTATAAGAAAAAAACAATTTTTTTAAATTTTTGTCCGTCTGTCTGTTCCGTCTAATCTTCGAAACGGTTGGATCAATTTTAACTGGACTTTCACTGGCAGATAGCTGATATTATAAAGAGTAACTTAGGCTACTTTTATTTTAGAAAAAGTATTAGGGTTTCGTTCATAAACTAAAACTACTACTACATAGGGATGAACCCGAGCGAAGCAAGGGTGAATCGCTAGTGTACGATAAGTTTGTTATATTACTGTATTAAGTATGATGACATTGACTGTAAAAGTCTTGAAAGTCCTAACTATTTTTGGTTTTATGAGTGACAAAAAACATTATTATTATTGCATAACGTAAAACTTTATTTTTACCCCTCATAATATTGCTATTCGAAACCTTTGGCCGTTGATATCGCCTTACCAAGTCACTATTGTCATTGGAATGCTTCCAAGCTCATTTATTTTTACTCTGAATTTCTTCGGTGTCTTATTGCAGCTTAATTTCTAGCTGTCGCACAATTATCTTAACATTTATTAGGGCTATTCAGAGATATTTTATTAATTAAAAGCAAATTTTAATCAGCATTTGTATTGAATTTTATTGTCTTGGTTATTTTAAAATGTTAAATGCTTTTTCTGACCACTTGCATAGCGGTTGTACTTGGTACGAAATACGAATTATGCAAGAAGTTCAGTGAAAATGAACTGTGTTTGAGTAGAGACATTTAGGTCTGGTATAAAAATAGTGTTATGTTGAAACGTACCACTTTTTTAATAGATTAGTTATTCTACTTGTCTATTCAAGAATTATGTCAATAAAATAACTCATGTATATATAATTGTTGGATAGTTATTGGATGCCTATTACTTGACGAGTTTAGATGTTTTCAATTAATATTATTTGCTACAGTGACTATAAACCTACACATGATGATGATGATGATGACTATACATGTCGAGAGACCTAATTTTAGGGTTGATCTATAATATGTATGTACATATGTATGTATGTATGTCCGATCCTACGTTCCCTCGTAATTACTAAACGGCGAGTATCATAGGGTATATAGATGTCAATAAAAATAAAAAATGCGGATCCTACACATCACTCTTCTCATAACTCTAGAGTATTGATCAGACTCATAAATAAAATCGTGGGGCGCAGCAGTACCTAAACCCTACCTAATTATTTTTTAGTTTTGACAACATTATCTACATCATTATTATCTTTCTTTTCAATAAAACCGTTTAACAAAAAAATATTTTTATTTATTTTATTTTCAAATTTTTAGTTTTTATTTTATTTTAAACTATCTAAACTCTTTGATCAGCCTTAAAAGTCCTATCTTTTGATACCCATATTGAGGGGGTTGTGAAAAAATATGTAGTGGGTCATTTTTTTGGTGGCCATATTGGATTTGGTTTTTTTCATAGTCAAGCTCTATCATTTAATATCTTTATTGAGAGGTTATGAAAAAATATGTAATCCGCCATTTTGTGGCGGCGGCCATCTTAAACTTATAATGATATTGAATATATTCAATTATATTGTCATCAGAACTAAAGGTGTGTACCAAATAACTCAATCTGTCAAGAGGAAAGGGGTAAAATTTCAATGATTAAATTTGACCCAAACAAACAGGGTAAGCTAAATAAAACAGTCTAAAAACATCACATTCAGCATTCTTTTAAACATTAAATAAACTAAGCAGACACTGAGATATTTCGTAGAATATTATTCGAGACAAAGCAAAGGTGTAAAATTTGAAATGCGCAGCGTAGAATTTGAAGTATGAGTTTGTACAGGGTTAGAATGCATCTACGCTTTGTAGCTGCCATCACGTCCCATCTTTGATGTTACGTATTTACTTATATGGCTATTTGAATAACTAACAAAAAGATAATATCTATACATATCATGACGACAGGTTTGGCTCAGTTTGCAGTGACCCTACTTGCTGTACCAGCGGTCGCGGGTTCGAGTACCGCTGAGGGCGTTCATTTGTGTGATGAGCACGAATGTTTGTACTCCAGTCATGGGTGCTTAAAGTTTTAAAGTCATATATGTGTAGTGTATCAACTATCTGCTATCCATAACACAGGCCTCGTAGCTTACCATGGAACTAGATGGTGTTGTGTGTTACTGTCCCAAAATATTTATATTTATTTACTTATTTATACACATGATAAAATTATAACTGAGTGGAACCTGTATAATAAATATTTTTTTTTTGGAAAATCTTATTGAAATAGTCATTATTATCGATACAGAGGCCGAATCCGAGTGGAAAGAGGGTACTCACCCTCGCTCCGCTCGCTATTGACATATAAATAATTAAAAGACGTAAAAGTATCTTTTTTCTAATACGGGGGCTTAGTCAAGATGATATTTTACAATTGTTGAACAATAATGATTTATACAATTATTATAATTTCTATTCTTTAACAATTTTACAATAACATTTAAGCCCAAGGTTTTTAAAAAAGATTACATTTAATATTTAATTTTTCTCGTAATAGAGATACGTTTCAAGTTTCCTAACCTTCATATAAAACAACAAATATGTAGTATATGTATGTATTCAGCCTTTTTAACGTCGCACTGCCGGGCACAGGCCTCCCTTCAATACGAGGGGAATTAGGCCATAGTCCACCACGCTGGCCAAGTGCCGATTGGCGGACTTCACAAAATGTCTTTCGAAAACTTGCTAGGTTTTCTCAGTCATGCAGGTTTCCTCACGATGTTTTCCTTCACCGTAAGGCAAGTGGCAATCATGTTAGAAAAGATTCGCACATGAAAATATCAGAGGTGCGAGACCCGAGATTTGAACCCGCTTCACTCAGTTTTCCAAGCGAGCACATTACCACTGGGCTACCACTGCCTAATGTAGTATATAATATTTACAAAATTCTGTATTTAATCTTGTTGATATGTGACCTTTAATTTACATACTCGCTTATACGTGATACAGTTTACGCTATACTTGCAAATTTAGCTTGTACGGGTAACTAGATGTTACTCATGCGGGCAAAGACTGTCAAACTATAATGTTTTGCTTAATTTAATCCAAAATAGATTTTGTAGACAAAGTTATAATTTAATGCATACAGTAGAACTTTAGTAGGATAGTTTAAGGCAGTTAGAAGATATGGTCGAGCGCAGAATGATGAGATACTAGTTTTCTAAGAGAATACAATCTTACATATCCTTAAGCAAATAGCTTTAGTCCATGGCTTTACTTCGAATTAAGATGAAATTTGCCTCTATTACTTAAACATCGTGTAGCTACTAATAAAAATTAAATTTGGTTCCTTATATATATATTACTAATTAATAAACAAACTTATTTAATTTTATTTTGTTTTATCGCCTCTACTAGTGACAAGAGAGCTGGCGCATTTTTCGCCCAAAGTATTGGCATTGCCTTTTAGCGGGGGAATGTGGCTAATATTCTTGCCACTATTCCACGCGGACATAACTTGTACTGTAATAATTAAGTGTACATTTGTTTTGTATATATAATTAAGTATATTTGTAATTTCCTTTATTGTAAATAAAGTTTCAATTTATTTTATTTTTATTAGCATTAAAGATGATCTGAGAATATACACTTTATCTTCACTCATCATTAACTAAACTTAGCCCGACATGGGTTTCGAACCCAGAGGTCCTGGGTTCGAAACCTAGCGGCCATACATGCTAGCCTATAGTCTATCGAGGCAGTTACATTAACACTACCAATGTAACAGAGACAGATCTGAAAAAAGAACTATACATTAAAATATTCGAGGAACTTATTTGAAAGAACATGAAAATTTATTTATAAAGTCAAATATAACATTAATATACATCTATACATATAATAAAAATCGAAATGAGTCAAATCTGTAAATTAAATGTTTTTTGGAAAATCTTACTGAAATAGTCAATATTATTGATACAGAAGACTATAATAGGAACCTATAGTTTTTAAAATGTTTGTCTGTCAGTCTGTCTATCTATCTATCTGTCTGTCTTTCTGGGAACACATCACGAAAGAACCACTGGACAGATTTTGATGAAATTAGGTATGATAATAGCTGGTTATCCGGGTCAACATATAGGATACTTTTACTGCGTGAAAATATCTCATCTCTGAGAAATCTATACTAAACGTTATAACGTAAGTATATCATAAAACCAATAACTTGATAATTTAAGCAGTTACAGTAAACTAAAGTACAGCATAAAATAACAAGGTTTCTATAAAATTAAAGGGTATATGGCGGGCAAAATCAATCGTCACGTTCGAAAGAGGTGTACCGACCCGGGTGTTATTGGAATCGCACTAGTACTACATGTATGATACGTTACTGCCGCTTAGAAAATAATTTATTACACTTTCTATGATTTCGAGGTATCATTTCCAAGAAAAATGTATTTTATATTAAAATACATTTGATTTGTAAAATACATTTAATTCTAATCAATGAAATAAATATCAAATAATATTTACTTATTTATCAAATAAAATATTATTATTTTTTCTCCATTACGTTTTCATAATAAGATCATGTTTTTTTCAATTATACCTAGCTAAAATACGTAGAGCCCAGCAAAGATCTACATTTGAGGTTGAATAAATAAAAAGCCGTTTGCTCATTGCGCGGACTCGCTTGGAAAACCTGAGACGCTGGTTTAAATCGTGATCTCAATTTCAATTGCTTATACGATGGAGGTGATTGTTTATACGTCGAGGAAACCTGAAAGTCTGAGAGAACATAACTAATTTTCGAAAGACGTAAAGTACATCAGCTCAAAATTACCCAGTGTGATGGGGCATGGTCCATCCCATCATGATGGGACTGAGCTCCCGTGCATTGATAGAAAGCCTATGTCCAGCACTGGGACGTTAAATGGGCATAATTTTTCTATGACATAGGCATAATTATTATTATTTATGTTATATAGAGATGACAGATTTGTTTTGCTTCTCGTCAGTTAAGTAAGCAATTAGTTAATACAAAATACCCTTCAACCACGTTTTCCTTTGAGTAAAATGTCGTTTCCATCAGAATCTCTCCCTTCGATGATTGATATCGTATATTAGTAGCATGATGTAATAAAATACACATTATCCCATAGGAACAAATTGACAGAAACAAATGAGGGAAATTACCTACTTTATATCTCAATGCATCAAGTGGTAATAATGGGAACCAATTTTTTGGAAAATTGTTTTGCTATATAGTTTAAAAGTTACTGAAAATCTTGAGAGTACAGTAATATAATATATCTGTATATGAAACAATATATAGCTTTTATGTTGTGGGACACACCACATCTATGAAACTAACACAGAAATACTATAACAATAAAATAACTAGAATATGTGACTACTAGCGACTCACCCTCGCTTTGCTCAGATTCGTCCCTAGCTTAATTCCCCATACAAACTTTCATCCCCATTTCCACCCCCTTAAGGGATGAGTACCAGCATAAGAAGTATCTTATGTCCTTCCTAGAGTCTCAAAATATCTTCTTACCAAATTTCATATAAATCGGTTCAGTAGATCCAGAGATTACCCCCTACAACGTCACAAACTCACAAAATCACAAACTCACAAATTTACCTCTTTAAACTTTAACTAAAATGTTGTCAAGTTTACAATAAAGTAAAATTATCGCCCAAAAACGTATTACCAAGATGGATTCTTGAATTCAAGAGATAATTCTAGCTTTATGTCAGATTTTATCAAAACCCGTTTAACAATTTACGCATGTAATAAACTAGCGACTCATCCTCACTTCGCTCGGGTTTTGACTATATATTATATACATACATAGGTTTAATGAGTTGTTGTGGATTGTATTATAACGTATTTTCCTTTTAGAATGAGATGATCACCGATAAAAAGTAGCCTATGTCGTTTTTCAGGCCTTCAACTCTCTGTACAAAAAAATTACGGCAATCCGTCACTCTGTTTCGACGCGAAAGAAAAACAAACAAACAAATACACTTTCACATTTATAATATTAAGTATAGCTATTCATTGTAACGTACCTAATTACAAACTTATACATTTATAAGTATAATGTTATAAATATAGTTTCTTCTATACTAAATATTACAAAAACCATACCTTACCTATTATCGCGTAATTAAATGAAAGATATAAATCTATATCCACACGTACGCAGGTAAGTGGGCCAAGAGAAAGGAATTAGGATTTTATTGGATCCTTCACTATACATAATATGCCTTTTTATTTGCTTTGAACCGTTGAGGGTGAAAGGTGGCGTATGTTCTTAGAAATAAAACCGGTGGAAAAATTCGGTATATTATTTTTGATTTTTACAAGCTTAGAGTTGCTGCTGTATGTACTAGTATAAAAGTATATATTATTATAATTCTCATATTATATTTACTAGCGACTCACCCTCGCTTCGCTCGGGGTCGTCCCTAGCTTGGATATAGTAAAATGGATATATGTTATCCTTAAGAGATAGGCATATGCCATCGCGGGCTTTTTTGTAGATCTTTTTTAAAGTATACAATACTGTAGTACATTATTTTGATCTATCTCGTACGGTTCAACCAGCGTTTGCAATGTAAGTGCAAAAAAATGTGTTTATTTACGACATCACATTAAAAACCTCTAAAATTATCAGTATTTCTCTACTATATTATGCATTATACATATAGTGGGTATCCTTAACAAGGTTAAGCGGTACTTCACGCCTGGACAGCTTCTCACTTTATACAAAGCTCAAGTCCGATCACGATCCGATCGAGTATTGCAGTCACCTTTGGGATGGCTCAGCAAAATACCAACTTGCCGCTCTTGACTCGGTGGAACGCAGAGCCAAAAAACTAATCGGCGACGAAAAGCTGGTGAAAACTAAGCATCACAGCTTAGCACACCGTCGCCAAGTTGCTTGTCTACCGCCATCGCCATTCTTCCATCGGAACACCAGACGTACTGCAGGATACCATCCTTTCTTGGTTGACATTCCGACCATTCGCACTAAGCGCTATTCATCATCTTTTATAATGCGCACAGCCAAGAAGTGGAATGCCCTGCCTGCGTCTGTTTTTCCGAGTACGTATAACCTGAGACTTTTTAAGGTGCGTGTTAACAGGCTTCTTTTGGGCAAACTCGTTACATCGTAGATTTTATCTTTGCCTTCGAGCTTAGATGAAGGTCAAGAGAATGCCCATTTCTAATAAAAAAAAAACCTTCCTCTTGAACCACTCTATCTATTAAAAAACCGCATCAAAATCCGTTGCGTAGTTTTAAAGATCTAAGCATATACTCGTATAGGGACAGACAGCGGGAAGCGACTTTGTTTTATACTATGTAGTGATTACCCTGTCATTTTTACAAGCTTTTATTATACTTGCGAATTTTGTATGTATATCTGATGAAACTTGATATTTTTTTGCAAGTAAGCACTTCTTGCTAACCCATATACATAAAAGAACCAATTATCTTTTTCCAAAAGGGATTAATTATATATAAATATGGAAGGTTTTAAGTTATTGGATAACTCAATTTTTGTAGTATGCATAATGCATATATGTATATGTACAAGTATGTTATTATAATCTAGTTTTATCAATATATTTATGAAACGCACAAAACCGGGGACAAAAACTTGTGAATAATAAACAATAACACTACTACTAAGGCTGCCCTCTATCATTGGTCCATGAAACGTATTCAGCCCTTTTATACGTCCCACTGCTGGGCACGGTCCTTCCTTTAATATGAGGGGGATCAGGCCATAGTCCACCACGCTGGCCAAGTGCGGGTTGGCGGACTTCACATGTCTTTTAAAAACTTGCTAGGTTCTCTCAGACATGCAGGTTTCTTCACGACGTTTTCCTTCACCGTAAAGCAAGTGGTAATCATGTTAGAAATGATTCGCACGTGAAAATATCAGAGGTGCGGGACCCGGGATTTGAACCCGCTTCACTCGGTTTTCCCAAGCGAGCGCGTTACCGCTGGGATGTTTTCCCAAGCAAGCGCGTTACCACTGCCTATGAAATATGCCTATGCCTACGCCTGGCGTGAAATATAAAACATATATTAAGTACCTTTCCGAGACTAGTACTTAGGTATATTACACAAATATTACAATACGAAAGTTTGTGAGTGAGTATGATTGATTCAAAATTTTTCACGTTCTACTGTAGGTATAAGATAAGAATATGTGATATACGTTGATATTTGAATGAAATTTGGAATGGTGATAGCTGGAATCTTTTTGACGTCACTAGGGAAGCCTGTCATGGGTTCCTTGCTGTCAACGGACAGGGGACTGTAAGACTCTTAATCCTATTACCAATGCAAAGGGATATTACAAAAGTAGCTTGTATCTTGAATGTACGTACGAGTAGGTTATATTTTATCATATCAGCGTTTCAAAGCTATATGATTCAAAGCTATATATATATATATATATATATATATATATATATATATATATATATATATATATATGATACGTCCAATGATACGTCATACAGTTATGTATGTAACCGTTGTATGAAAAGTATACCTATAGATCCAAGGGTCTTGGGTGAAATCCCGTATCAAGGTATATATAGTTATTGGTTTTTCTGTCATTTCTGTCAATAGGTTTTCAGTAATTTCACGAAATTTAAATTTGCGGTGTTTCATCTCCGTACGAGTTCATCCCCGTTCATCCCCGTTGGAAAAAACTTAAAATCATCGGTCTTAGGCATGAACTCTAACAAGTTATATTGAATAATTGTCATCACACCAGAACAGAGAGTGCTTTTGTCCTTGCGGATATACTTGTACACTATACGTTATTATCTTCACACTATTACATGTATGTACATATGTGCATACGTACCTAGGTGAAGCCAGGTCGAATCATTAGTTAATTATAAGGCAATTATCATTCAGGAAATCTACTGTTTTTTAATTAAGTTAGGGACAAATTAATAACGAGGATCAGATTAACTGGTATTTGATCTGATTATTTATTTTCTCTCCTTTCTTTAAGTAGCCTCAAAATAAGGAAAATTTAAAAGGAAAAAATTTTTCATTAAATTTTCCCCTGATTTCAAGAGTGCTGAGTCCGTCATGAAGTTACTAGTGCGTAATTTTAGACATAAACTGGTAAAAAATAGATAATGGCTTATAACAATTTTTTTGTAACATAATATAATAGTACCTGGGCGACCGACTTCGCTCAGAGTTCTTTTTTGTTATATCGTATTTTTTTAATGTAGATCGAATTTTCGCCCCCGAAAACCCCCACATGGCAAATTTCAGCAAAATCGTTTGGGCCGTTTCCGAGATCGCCTTTATAAATAAATAAATAAATATACAAGAATTGCTCGTTTAAACATATTAGATATGTGTTACCTATCCCGCATAAAATATCGATTGCTCCATAATATTTTCGCTTATAGTACACTAGTCTAGTAGTCTTACCATCGCTTCGCTCGAGTACGTTCCTAGATATCTTTTGCATTTAACTTATTACATCGTTTCACTTGATGTCTTCATTACAAAACTACTCTTTACTTTGTATAAATATAATATAGCATAATAACTCATCTTTATAATATCTCTAGTAGCAAAAACATAGAACTTTCATTTAAACTTGCAATAGACTTTATAAGGGCGGATGAGTTAACATAGAAAAAAATCATTGAAATCACCTTTTATTTTATCTCCTTGGGGGATGATTTTTCAAAAACGCTAAGACACTGTTTCTTACTAAAAGCATAGATATGTGTAAACAGATAGACGAAAAGACAAACATAGTTATTTTTATATTTATAATATTAGTATATATTTTAGGTAGTTTGGTTATATCAAATATTTGGTATTCATAATTATTTAAATAACGATTTAAAACTACTTAAAAACATTTTTATTCCATCCTGAGAATTAAACTTTTATATACTTTTATATGAAAACATCATTGAGGTATACTGAATTTATTTGAAAAATAAATTATGATAATTGACTCATAAATAGCAAAGATAATTCGTTACAAATACACTACGAAATCAAAAATATAGCATCAAAAGTACTATTTACTATTAAAAGCCAGTCATTACTCGAAATAAAGCTGAATCGAGATATTTTGTAATCTTCTCATGTGACGACACGTTTGGCTTAGTTTGCAGTGATTCTACTTGCTGTGTCAGCGGTCGCGGGTTCGAGTCCCTCTTTGGGCATTCATTTGTGTGATGAGCGCGAATGTTTGTACTGCAGTCATGGGTGTTTATATTTATAATATTTATATATTTAAAGTTATACATGTGTAGTGTATCAACTATCTGGTATCCATAACACAAGCCTCGTAGCTTACCATGTAACAAGATGATGCTGTGTGTTATGTCCCAGCATATATTTTTTTTCTAAACTTATATTTATATGTAGCGAAAACATTTATTTAATTTTCAAACATCAAAAATTAAAACAATAAATAAAAATTGGTTAATTTCAACAACTATTATCAAGCTTTATAAGTTAGTTCTTATTAATTTATCAAAGAATTTTTAAGTTTTAGATAACTATCGCTGTTCAGAGCAACCGCAACCGCGAGCTGTGAAGAGCGTTGAATAAAATTTAATAACCACTATAATGCTTCAGTGAAAATTTTGATGTAAAAATCTTTTTTATAAAGTTACATAGTTATAAAATTTTATATTGTAGAGTTAAGCATTTAGACTATTATTTATATTCAAATCTTCAAAATATCCTTTAATATAATTATAATGGAAGATATTTATTTTTTTAATTCAATTTTAATGGCTTCCAAGCGTGACAGTTGAGCACAGATTTCTTCGCTAATGTCACATAGGATGGAGAAGACACGAAGGAGGTTGGTCAGAATGTTTATACATATATTAGACTCAGACTAAATAATTATAGTATCTGTACCTGAGAAATATAATACTGTAACTCTGTTTTTCACGAGTTTGTGTTTTTTTCAGTTTACCTACTAATGTATGGGTCATTTTCTATAATGGCATAACTCTGTTTGTAGTAAAATTAACTATGTATATTATTAAATACTTAATAATTTTGCTAGTTATAGTTAAAAAACTATAGTAACTTATACAGCTTAGTACACAAAAACTACTCATTGGATTTTAATGAAACTTAATAATAATATAGTTCATACATCAGAATAACAAACAGGCAACTTTTTATCTTGGAAAAATGCACAGTTCCTCTGGGATAGATTTGTTTTTGTTTGTCTAGAGGCGAACTCGAGCGAAGCGAGGATGAACCGCTAGTTCTCAACTAAGAGTAAAAAAAACACCTTTAAAGTGACTTTGAAGTCAGTATACATTGTAATTACTGTCTTACTCTTTTATCTGTCTGTGTAGTTCCATATATAGACACATGGTTATGTTTCGTGATTGTAGATTTAAAACATATACACACGCCGACAAAAACCCCAGACAACAACTAGTAATAAATAATATTTTATGGCCAATGAAATAATATTTTATGGTATGGCAAAACTGCCAATATAATAATACTGGCCGTACGTAACCTGTCACCATATTTTTCAGTCGTTTCCAACATAATTACTTTTTTAAAATTACAAAGTTCCACTAAATTTAAATTAATTTTTAGAAATTTAATAATTATTTTCACCCTTAGAGGTTGAAGTCTTAGTAAAGATAATTCCTTGAGACATACTATAATATTTATTACTAGCGACTCACCCTCGCTTCGCTTCGGGTTCGTCCCTAGACAAGAACAAATCTATCCCACGGGAACCGTACATTTTTCCGGGATGATATATAGCCTATAGCCTTCCTCAGTTAACAGGCTATCTAATGCAAAAATAATTTTTCAAATCGGATTAGTATTTCCTGAGATTAGCGCGTTCGACCAAACAAACAAAAAACAAACAAACAAACAAACAAACAAACAAACTCTTCAGGTTTATAATATTAAATAGTATAGGTTAAAAAAAAACATTTACGATAGTTTGATAGTAGGCCAAAATATAACACTGTACATCTTCTCTTATTGCGAAGTCGGTTAGAATATTGAAAAAATTAAACGCCACCTTCATAAATCTACATAATAAAGGATAGGCTTATTGAGTAGTCCGTATTATATAACTTACAAAAATAGATATCTCATAAAATAGATTTATTAAACTAGTAGTTAATTTAAACCAATCATATTATAATTTTCGTAGCATAGTAAGTAGAAACTTGGTAATAAAAATTTACAAAGTATTCTAAACTGTACCTTATTTAACTATAATAGGGTGAATAAATTAGAGACTAAATAAAACTTCGAGCTATTTAAAAATAAATTGCTAACTTGAACACCGCAATACGCTTAGTAAATCACACAGTAATTATAAATAAGAAAATTTGTTACTGTGTGCGCGTGCGAGTGCGTGCGCGTGCGCGTACGCATGTGTGTGTATGTATGTTTGTTACTACTTTACCTAATATGTGTCTGCATCACATGAAAACGGCTAAACCGATTTGGATGGAGAAAAGGTAAGATTGAAAGTGCTATTTTCTATAGTTTTTGTATAAAATGTCACAAAAAACATTTATTGAAATATGGACAGAACAACTTCTGTAAAGTCAGCTTGTATTATAATGAAATTGTAAAATTTCCACATACCTATATCGTCGTATGTACATATAAAAAAAATAAAATAAAATGTTTGTAGCACAATAGAACAAATTCAATACGTTTTTCTCGTCAATTCTCAATCAATTTTTACCTGTATATTTGTTTAACTAGTCACTACCTACTAGTTGAGAACAACTGGACAGATTTGAATACGATTTTTTTTTTGTTGGATAGTACATTGTGCTCTTTTAGCGATAAGGCCGCCTCTTGTACTTTTTTCTATATTTTGTACATTTTCTTTTCTCTTTTTGGCTGAACAATAAAGAGTTATTCATTCATTCATTCATTGTAAATAAACATAACATTATATAGCTAATAGCTTTCAGGCTTAATATATTATAAACCTTATTATATTTACCTAAGCGGTTTAGGTAAGTATAATATTGGAAAAAATAAAATTGGCCAAAGCAAATACTAGTCTTATTAAATAATTAATATTTGCGGCTACCTTTTATACAACCATTCGCACTTTAATATGAAACCACTAACAGATAACCACAAAAACCGTAATATTTATATAAAATGTTAATAACCCTCATTGAATTTTAATATAATACTAACAATGTTATAAATATTTAAAATAATATTTATAAATTTGGACTGTGAGCACTCAATTAAAAGTTAATTGCTACTGTTTGGACAAAATTAACAGTTCTACGTATGTATACCTACATATTAATATTTCACACTCGCTCCGCTCGGATTCTTCCGAAGGTACGTTTTAACGATTTGTATATATTTCTCAGAGATGAGATATTTTCCCGCAGTAAAAAGTATCCTATATGTTGACCCGGATTACCAGCTATCATCATACTAAATGTTGTCAAAATCGGGCCAATGGTTTTCTTGTGATGTGTTCGCAGACAGATAGATAAAAATTCTAAAATCTATAGATTCGGCCTCTGTATTGATAATAATGTTTATTTCAATAAGATTTTTCAAAAAATCAAATCAAATCAACATGTGACATGAATTATTTTAATAGACATTATTTGCAAGAGCAGGCAAACTAGTAGTTCTAAATATAAAATATAACTAATACTTATTTTATCAACTTTTCGAGTAATTTTGACGACACGTTTGGCTCAGTTTGTAGTGACTCTTACTGTGCCAGCGGTCGCGGGTTTCAGTCCCGCTGGGGGCATTCACTTGTGTGATGAGCACGGATGTTTGTACTCCAGTCATGGATGTTTATATTTATAATATGTACATATGTATTTAAAATTATATATGTATAATGTATCAACTATCTGGTATCCATAACACAGGCCTCGTAGCTTACCATGCAACTAGATGATGTTGTGTGTTAATGTCCTAACATATTTAATTTTAATAAAATAGCGACGTTAATTATGGATTTGGATATGCATATACAAAAAAAAAAATTAAGTGTGCATCAATGTAATTTTCACGTTTTTATAACACATTTGCTATGGTGCACCATATAATTTTTTTAAAAATCTGTAAGGGTAGACTTTTAATTAATTTTATAATTCAAATATGTTATAATATTATTTATTATATTTCAACTATCAGTCAAATAAAAATGCATCGTATTCGATTCATCCATTATGGAACAAGTACCACAGACAGGGTTAAAACTCAAACATTTATCATTATGGGCAATAAAAACACTCTTGAAATGTATACAACGTACTTACTATATTTCATTTTTTCTTGACACAAGTCGATAGCTTTCCGTCAATATCTTTTCTTTGATGGAAGATAATAACCGAAAATGTGAAATTCTTGGTAGAGAATCTCCTATTTCAATCTCTTAGTTCAACATAAAACAATTCTTTCGATGCATTACAGCTGTATATCCCTAGGGATGTAATATCCCTTTTTTGAGATAACATATAGTATACACACTTTAATATTTATATTTAAACCGTAGTTACGTTTAATTTTGACTGGTAAAAATATATGTTTGAAATAATAACTTATTTTTAATAAAAATATATAAAAATAGGCACTGGTAGCGCGCTCGCTTGGAAAACCGAGTGAATCGGGTTCAAATCCCGGTTTCACACCTCTGATATTTTCATTTGCGAATCATTTCTAACATGATTACCACTTGTCTTACGGTAAAGGAAAACATCGTGAGGAAAGTATATTTTAGAAAACTTAGCAAGTTTTCGAAAGATATGTGAAGTCCGCCAACCCGGACTTGGCCAACGTGGTGGACTATGGCCTGATTCCCCTCGTATTGCAGGGATACACGTGCCCAGCAGTGGGAAATTAAAAAAGGGCTGAATACATAATAAAAATATTACATAAATTGTCGACGTTAGGGTACAGAATGTTCTTATTAAATATTCAGACATTTTAGATATTTTAGTATTAGAAATCGGCACAAGTCGATGTCGGAAATAAAGCAAATCTATATATGTACATCTTTTACCGGTTATTTCAAAGTACTATAATATTCCCTTACAGTCTTAGTGAGATAAACCACAGTGACCAAGCGTAGATAGAGTCAATGATTATGGGTTGAAAACCATGGTAGAAGCATATTAATCTCAAACTTAGCTAGAGTTAGCAGCATCATATGTGACAATACTAATTTTGTATTTAACCCTTTTAAAGTCCCACTGATGGGCATGAAATCTTCAATATAAAATGAATCAGGCCATAGTCCACCATGCTGAACAAATATGGGTTAGTGGACTTCACATGTATTTCGAAAACTTTGCTAGGTTCTCTAAAACATGTAGGTTTCCTCATGATGTTTTTCTTCACCGTTAGACGAGTAATAACTATGTTTGCACATGAGAATATCAGAAGTACGAGAGCCGAGATTTGAACCTTTGTTTGGTTTTTCAAGCAAGCGCGTTACCACTGAGCTACCACTGCCACTAATATTACAAATTTTATTTACGTCGAATTCGCAATTTCAAAAAGAACTCGGAAAGTAGAAACCATATGAACTCTTTTATTTTACTTTTACTGCTTATAACGGATAATTTCAACTCCGATGAAGTTGTGAAAATCGATTTCACTCCCCGAATTTATATAGCAGAAAGAAAGAGAGAGAAAATGGGGAAAATGCATCAATTGTTTCTTCTTATTTATGAAGTACACTTTTTTATTCTATACTAATACTATAAAGAGGCAGTGTTTGTTTGTTTGAAAGCGTGTTAATCTCAGGAACTATTATTACAATTTGAAAAATTATTTTTACATTAGATAGCCCGTTTATTTTAGAAAGGCTATGATAGGCTATATATCATCATGCTGCTACCCAAGGGAGCGGAGCCGTAATTATAAATGTCAACAAATCGGGCAGACTTCCATACATTATTGTAAAACTGATGTTTATATCGTAAGTTTAAGCGTGGGTGAAGTCACGGGTACTGCTAGTGTTCTATATAAAATAACAATATTTTCATAAGTAAGGTTTTTTTAATATTATTTTATGTTTTGATATAAAAAAGATAGTGAAACGATTTCATAAGTGTTTCGTTTTTTATTCATCTAACGCTAATATAATTCGAAAAGTCCAAAGTACGCTGACGGTACAGAAATAATATATTAGAGGTCTTCAACTCGAAATCCAAGGGCATTATGTCACGTAAAAACTTTATGAATAAGCAAATATGTAAGCATAAAAAAGATTCTTCCACTACGTATCTTCTTTGTATAATAAATTAGATCAGACGTGTACAGCAACTTAAGATGAGGGTGTTAGTTGGAGTTGGATATGAAGTAAAAATTCGATTATTAATATTAATCTTTGCCTGCGACTTCACTCGCGTAGTCTATTGATGTCCTCCTGACCGATTCCGGCCACGGCGGCCAATCTCATTGAGACTAGCCAACTGCGCAGGAGATATTATAGTGCACAAGTGTACGCGCAGACACAAGTGCACTCTCTGTTCCTGTCACTCTCATACTCCGGTGGGACGACTACTCGACACGACCGGTGAGAGTTAAGGCGCAGGACCGACGGCTTTACGTGCTCTCCGAGGCACGGGGGTGAAACACCGCCAACTTCCCAACTCCGGGCTGCTACTGAGGCTTACTAGACAGAAAGACTCAATAACTAAACTTGGCCCGACCCGGGACTCGAACCCAGGACCTCAGGATGTGCAGCCGTACTTGCTAGCCACTACACCACCGAGGCAGTTATTGAGTCTTTCTGTATAGTAAGCCTCAGTAACAGCCCGGAGTTGGGAAGTTGGCGGTGTTTCACCCCCGTGCCTCGGAGAGCACGTAAAGCCGTCGGTCCTGCGCCTTAACTCTCACTGGTCGTGTCGAGTAGTCGTCCCACCGGAGTATGAGAGTGACAGGAATAGAGAGTGCACTTGTGTCTGCGCGTACATTTGTGCACTATAATATCTCCTGCGCAGTTGGCTAGTCTCAATGAGATTGGCCGCCGTGGCCGGAATCGGTCAGGAGGACATTAGTCTATTAATGTATTAGTTTTTCTGCTTCTAAGATTTGTAGCGTTATGTTAGATAACCTACAACTTTCCGCAATCTATCTATCTACAAATATAATAAAATTCTGAGTCGAATCTGTACATTATAGTCCGGTTAAAAAAGACATTTCAAATAACAAAAACTCTGACAGAGTTGAATTTTGTTAGAAGTTGTTTTGTTCTTGTTACAAACCTTGGGTATACCAGTAGGCAGTAGAAATAAAGTGCCAAAAGTCCCCACCAATCCCATGTGTGCTAAAAAAAGTTATTCAAGGTCAAAGGTCAAACTTTTCGGTTTTTTGGATTTTTCTCGAAAACGGTAAATTTTGTCAAAAATATGCTCCAGACAAAAATTGTAGATCATACAATCATCTACAAACATTGATGTAATATTCTTTTTCCTAACAGTCACAATTTCTAAGATATCGCGATTCAGAGGCCAAATCTATATATAGTTTTTAGAATTTTTGTCTGTCTGTCTGTGACCGCATGACAGAAAAACCACTGGAGTGATTTTGATAAAATTTGATATGATGATATCTGGTTATCCGGGACAACATATTATAGCATACTTTTAACTGCAGGAAATAAATTAATACTAAACTTTAAAACGTAAGTACGGACGAAACCGAGCGGAGCGAGGGTGAGTCGCTAGTTGGCTATAAAATGCAAAAAAAAAATATTTAAGTGTGACTAGTAGTTCCAGACATTAGCGTGTTCGAATAAATAACAAACAAAAGGATTTTTGCAGCTTTGTTTACAAATACAGGTATAAAGTACAGATACCATATCAAAATGTGCATATTTACGCTTTGGTTTTAAGTTTTTTTAAAGGTATGATTCTATATTGCTTTATGAGTGCCATTTATTCAAACGACAAATACTTGTTGTACTTTAAACGAGAGAATTTTGTTTTCCTATTTTAAAAACATAGCTTTATTTCTAAGATTTATATACATATATAGATAAAATGCATTTCAGCTTTATTAAAGTAAAATGTGTATATAACACCAGTAGAATTGACATTTAAAAATCAATAATTATGTATTAAAAACTCTTTCGATAAATTAGTCGTTTGGAATAATAAGCACTAAGACGACGTATAGTATCGGTTAATACGTATCATCCAAAATGTAATCATCATTTTGGACAATATATAAATCGTGTGTGATAGTTGCAACTTAGGCAGAACAAAGTGAACGTCCACACAAAACTAATTTCCCATACAAAACGCTTGGACCAATTAAATGTAAGCATTCTGACTACGTTCATGACTGTATATGGACATGATTGGTCAAAATTAATCAACAAAATGAAATAAAAAGTAGGTAAGAAACAAATTAAGGGTCTATAGTTTTTTAAGGCTAGGACATTACACTTACACTTATTAGTCCTTATTTTGTAAACTACTGAATTGATTTTGATGAAACGTGCAGTGTTCCCTAAGTTAAACAAAAAAGATAGATAGAAGAGCTAAGTAATACAAAAGAGAAAAAAAAAGAAAAAAAAACAAAATTAAATCTTTGTATCCGACCAAGATTCGAACCCGGACACCTGTGATTGTCAATCTTGAGCGTTGGCCGTTTTACCACGATGCTTATGCCCGAGCGTGCGAAGTTAGCGACCATATTTTGTGTGCGAAAGAAAACTGCATGAAAACTCGAAAACACACGTTTTCCCAGACATAAGACTTATCTAGATCGATTTTTCGCCCCCGAAGAGCCCCACATACCAAATTTTAACGAAATAGAGCCGTTTCCGAGATCGTCGGTATAAATAAATAAATAAATATACAAGGATTGCTCGTTTAAATATATTAAATTAGATAGTTAGTTATTGGTCTAGTAGATTCCTTTTGCGGCTGCAAATTATATTGAAAAGTTGTAAAATTATCTATTAGCTACGAGTATCTCGTTTTGATATATGGATGACTTTTGACTTTTGATTCTTCTAAGCGTCCCTAAGTTACGAGGGACGAATATTCATGAGAACAACTTGTTAGGGATGAAAAGCAGTCAATACTACTCTTGCTCTATTTGTAGCGTGAAACTTAAAGAATTGATAAACGTATTATGTTATTGTAAATATCTCGCTTTTAATTAACTCAAAAAAGCAATGTATTTATGACTGATATGTAAGATTTTTTTGTGTATTTTATTATTCTAAGCAGATTTTCATGTTTTTTGATAAATAGATCTTATCTTAAGGATCTTTCAATATTTATTATAATTTCAAAGAAATTTATCTATAAGGGTGAAAGAAAAAAAAATCTGCCTTAGGAGAGGCTATGTCTAGCAGTGAACGAAAGTGAGATAATGATTTGAAGTTCGTGCTTAGTAAAACTGTTAATATTTTATTGCATAGATAGTCGACAGTTAAGTAAGATAATATAGCAAAATCGATAACTAAAAATACAAAGTATTATTTTGAGAACAACACAACATAAAAATGTATAAAAGTGAGCTAAATGGTAATTCAGACATAGCTTTTTTGCGACTGCCTATTCATCATTCTCTCATTAAACTTTTAAGCTGACCTTGAAAGTATGAGTATTATAAAAAAGTTTTCACCCTCGATATTTCTAACGCGACTTATTTTTATCAAAACACTAACATTTGACCGCGTCTTCACTCGCATGGTAGTTATATTGATGAATACAATAACCATAAATAAATAGACAAAGACAAAATAATACTTTTTCTTCTTTGTTTGTCAACCGGTTTTCTTTTTTTTTTGGTTATCAATACAAAAAATCGACCATTGGACCAGTATTAGTGTATATAAACTAGCCTACGTATCAATCTAGGATATGAGTTGAGCTGGTACATTGTTTAGAAATAACAAACACTCAGTATGTTCCATTTATATACACACACACATCTTATTTATATTATTAAACCATAGTAGCGAATAGCGATTCACCCTCGTTTCGCTCGGGTTCATCCCTAGGTACGAGTACGTTTAAACGGTTAGCATGGAATAGATAGAATATATATTATATATATAGGTATAGAGTAAACAGTTCTGAACATTTCGATTTTCAAGCTGTTTTTGTAGATTTTGCCTATTTTTTTATACTTAAACAAAAAAGAATTATTTAAATCGGTCCAGTAGTTTTTGAGTTTTAGCGAGACTAACGAACGGCAATTGATTTTTATATATATTTCATCGTAAATAAAAATAAGTATAATTTCTAAAGGTCTCCACTGTAAGGGCACGGCCTACCCATTAGGGGTGTAAGTAAAGCACTAAAAAATCTCAAATTATTCACGCTAATATAAAACTGCAAAACTAGTTCATTTAATGGCAGCCCCCGACGGATATTCTTGGGTTTTTTTATTAAGTTTATAGGTCGTTGAATATGTTATTGCCACATCTACAATCATCGAGAACGAAATAGGTAGGTACGTAGGGAAATGCTATGAAAACCGATACTAATTATATTTTAAATACATATATGACCCACTCCGCGAGAGATCAACTCTACTTATTAAAAAAAAATTACGTTATTTTTTCTTATCTCGCGTTACATTTATTTTTAAGTCGGGGATTTTTAAATTATTTTATCGTTTTTCAATTACATTTTAACCGTCGTGGGTTTTTTCAATTTTTTTTAAGAGTGTAAAATAAAATTATGTTTTTTTTACCGTTATAAGCCGAGAGGTCCCCGTAGAATAAAAGACATAACATAATACCTATAGTAAATAAATAATAATAAATATGTTGAGACATTAACACGCAGCAATATCTAGTTCCATGCTAAGCTACGAGGCCTGTGTTATGGATACCAGATAGTTGATACCATCCACCTGGTATCTAGTATCATGTATATGTGTATATATAACTTTAAATACATACATATTATAAACATAAGTACCCATAACTAGAGTACAAACATTCGTGCTCATCACACATTTGAGTGCCCACAGCTGGACTCAAACTCGCGATTGCTGGCACCGTAAGTAAGGTCACTACAAATTAAGCCAAACGTATCGTCAAAAGACTGGTACAAAAAATTAACTAGGAGTAGTATTAGGTAATATTTTGGATAACTAATAAAAATCCTGCTCGTTGGTAAGCGCATCACTTGAGAAAAGTGGGAATGATTTATTTATTTATATTTTTAAGATGTTCTTAGTTAAGGTTGTTAAGAAAAAATGGTAACTGTTCGGAAAATTGGAAAGGAAATAAAAGTCTTTTTCTATAGGACTTGGTGTAAGATCATAAACCTTATTTAAATTTGAAAAGTATAATGTCTTAAAATTATATTAAAAATATGTCTAATATTTAAACAAGCAATTCTTGTATATTTATTTATACCGACGATCTTGCAACGGCTCTAACGATTTCGCTGAAATTTGGTATGTGGGGGTTTTCGGAGGCACTAAATCGATTTAAATTAATCTTATGTCTGGGAAAACGCGTGTTTTCGAGTTTTCCTGCGGTTTTCTTTCGCATTATTAAACGCAATATATAGTCGATAACTTCTTACGTATCGTGGTTAAGCGACCAAGGTGCAAGATTAACAATCACAGGTGTCCGGGTTCGAATCCGGATCGGATACAAAGTTTTTTTTTGTTTTTTTTTTGTATTTATTCAAGTTTTTAGATTTTTTGTAATCTTAAAAATGCGATATACTTAATAAAAAAGAACTTCAAGCGAAGCTTGGTCACCCAGGTACTTAATATTAAAACAACATTTTTAAAAACACGCTTCTACATCATATAAATTGAGTAATAAATCAGTTTCATTTATTGTAAGTTTATTTGTATTTTTTTAAGTATTTATTCGTATTCTTCTGAGCAAACCCTTTCATTTGATATCCATATCATGGGGGTGCATAAAAAAAAAAACATAGACCGCCATCGATGGGAGTCCGCCATGTTTGATTTAGAATGACGTCGCTTATCTAAATATGCATTTTTACCCAAACTAAACGTGTATGCAAAATTTTAGCTTAATCGATTGCAGATAACTGCTTTAAAATTCAGTTGCAAGATTTGACCCGAACAAACATTAATACAAACATTGCAAGTTAAATAATAGCTGGTAAAAAACTTTGTTTACGCATTGCGTCGTAGATTTATTATGATTTTTATTTTTTCTCATGTTTCGAATGCTTTACAGCAATCATGGTCACGGGAGAGACTAAGGTTTTAGACATCTCAAAGGTAGTTACATACTTATGACAATAAGTACCTACCCACAATTATTAATTATTACAATTAAAAAAAAAAATCTTTTTTTTCAATAATATTATTACATATTATTGTCGCTATCATTTATACATAATATAATAAAATTCTAACTAAGTCGAATCTGTACATTAAATATTTTTTGGAAAATCTTATTGAAATAGTCATTATTATATTATATACAGAAACCGACCGAATCTACAGTTTTTAGAATTATCGTCTGCTTTGTCTGTCTAGAAAAGCATCACGAGAAAATTACCGGAGAGATTTTGATGAAATTTGGTATGATAATAGCTGATTGTCAGAGTCAACATAAAGTATACTTTTTACTGCGAGAAAATATCTTATCTCTGAGAAATCTAAAATAAACGGTAAAACATAATTAGGGACAAACCCGAGAGGAGCGAGGGTGTGTTGCTAGTTACATTCATAAACTTAAGGCCTGCTGTTTTTTTTTTCATAATAGAAACTAAGTTATTTAAAAATGATAATTTTATTATTTCTTTTAGAATAAGTTTTTTAAGAGGTATTTAAAACAAAAATTGGGAATACTTTGACTAGAACGATAAATATGTAGTAATACGATTTTTACTTTATCACGCTATGGATCTAAAACAATAAAATGGTAATAATAAAAGACTTCCGTTAACGTTATATGAACGTGATGTGAAATATTACGGTGGTTGTGTAAATTTACTTTAATGGGGAGCAATATTATAAGCAATGAAGTGTTTTCTGAACCATTAAATAAATAGCATATTAAGTAGCGTCTCAAATTTTCATATAAATGATCATGACGACACGCTTGGCTGTTTCTAGTGACCCTAAATGCCATGCCAGCGGTCGCGGGTTCAAGTCCCGCTGGGGGTATTCATTTGTGTGATGAGCACGAGTGTTTGTATTCCAGTCATGGGTGTTTATATTTATAATATGTATGTATCTAAAGTTATATATGTTTAATGTATGAACTATCTGGTAACTATCCATAACACAAGCCTCGTAGCTTACCATGGAACTAGATGATACTGCATGTAAATATCCCAACATATTTATTATTTATTATTATTAAATTACTACTTTTCTACTAAAAAGTAGATGTAATCTACTCATCAAAAAAAAACTTGAAAATTATCTGTAATTTTAAAATACATTATTTGTTCTATAGATGTTATCTTTATTTCAGACAAAACGATTAATTCAACAAAATAGATAAAATTTTTATGCGTTTTCAATCGTTTAGATAACCGGCTGAATATAACTTTATTAAAAAATGCAGTTATTCCAATTTTTTTTAAATAAAAGAATATTTCCTTTGGGTAAAACTTGATATCTTTAACGCTTAAGTTATTTTTTTACACGTATCCATTATCTGTAAATACGCTATAAAATAAACACTGGAAATGTGTGGAGTTTTTAAAATTGTTTAATTGATCGACTATAAAAGCTTTTGAAGTCGTTCAATTAAACAATTTTGAAAATGACACACATTTGCTCCTCAATGACAACGTATTCGTTTTACTCGTATGTGACTTGTTATCTTTTATTATATAAATACTAGCGACTCACCCTCTTTCACCATAGGGTTTCATCCCTAGGTACGTTTTAATGGTCATTATGGAAAACATAGACTATATATTATTATATATACATAGGTATGAAATAAACATTTCTGAACTTCTCGTTTTTCCAGATAGTTTTTTTTTTTTGGATTTTCTCTATTTTTTATACTTATGCTACCCCTAACATACCCCCAACAAAATAAACATTCAAATCGGTTCAGCCGTTTTTGAGTTTTAATGATACGAACATATAACAGGCTATTGGACAGAGAAAGATATGATTAAGAATATGATGTTAATATATTGAAATATTCCTTGATCTAAAAAAGAAGATTTTTTAAATTTAACCTTACAGTAAAAAATCTGTAATCAATAAAGGTTATCATTTTGACAAATAAACATTCTTTATTTATTAAAATAAATGATATCTGCTCTCCGATGTAATTTATCCATATAATAATCATGTAGTAAAAATAGTAACAAAGCAAAATCTGTACATGAAACATTTCTTAATAAACAATAACTGTCACGTATTGTGTACAGAATATAGACCCGAAAACTATATTTACTCTTCATGCGAAAACTACCAAATGGATTTTAACTAAATTTTGTGTAGTAATAATCTGTTTTTTTTCTTTTTCTACTGTAGTTACTAAGCACAACTGGTTCTGTCAAGAAGAGTTTAGAAATTTTAATAAAACTTAAAACAATATACAAAAAAATTCTAAGCCTTAAAAAGGCATTAAAAGAGTCCACAATAGCATATCTTCTAAGGTACCTACATTCGCAATAATTATTTTTATAAATCTAAAACATTCGTAGGGACTCACCCGATCGAAGCCAGCGTATGTCGCTAGTATATGTTAAAAGGGACATCGCAAATATTTATCCCGAAAACAACGTTGCCTAAGCAATATTATATCGCCCTTTTAAAATTGTTAACCCAAGGGTTGGCAAACAAAATTACTTTTTCCTGTCCAAGGTAGCTGTAATTTCAGTTTACTTTGACGTCTAAAGCAGCACCTTTCTAACTTAAATTGGGCCAAAGTGTATATAGAATTTATTATAAAGTACTACGTGACTCGTCTAGCCTGCAGACGATTTAGACAGAAAAATATAGATACATACGTAAGGAGTCGATTCACACTATAAGCAAAAATTATGTTTAAAACTATTTCCACATTAAAATTGTATATGATTTTTTTTAAATCGCGTATTTAAAACTAAATTTTTGAGTATTATATTTATTTATTATTATGTTATATTATAAATAGTTACAGTTTGTAAATTTGGATGTAGAGAGTGATCTCTTAAAGTTAATTGATTCTACATTTCAAAATAGTAAGCTCTATCATCGCCGAGTGCTATAGGCTATTCTCTTGATAATAATAAGTTTAATGTCATAAATCATAATATCTTTAATTCGGTAAAAGAGGTAAAAAACTGGTCATTGAGATGCTTTATCGTTGCGCTACTTATACGGTACGGAAAATATAAATGTATGTATATAAAGATGCACTCGAGTGAAAAGAGGGTAAATCCCTAGTGTTAAAAAATCGACCTTAAAATGTATCATTTATTATTGACTCTATCTGTTCGAAGACAAAATCTAATTCATAATTTACATTTTAGATCTGGTGAAAGAAATTCAATAGGAAATTCTTCGTCCTTTTCATCTATACATATAATGAAATTCTGAGTCGAATCTATATATTAAATATTTTCTGGAAAATCTTATTGAAATAGTCATTATTATCAATACAGAAGTCGAATCTATAGTTTTTTAGAATTTTTGTCTGTCTGTTTATCTGGGAATGCATCACAATAAAATCACTGGATACATTTAATGAAATTTGATATGATGATAGTTGGTTATCCGGGTCAATATATAGGATAATTTTTATTGCGGGAAAACATCTCATCATAAACGTTAAAATGTACCTAGGAAGCCAAGCAAAGCGAGGATGAGTCGCTTGTTAAGTATGATGTTGAAGTGTCAAGTTTCTATACTCTAACAGATATGTTAAAAGATATTGTAGCATGGAGGAAAAGCACAAAGTAATTATATGTATCGGGTATCAGTATCTAACGCCATTTTTAACCAGACACAAAATTGTCATATGTTGAAGTTTAATATAAGTATAATAATACTTTCTCAGATTTACACATTCATTTTTTATGGATTATTTCGCGTTTTATTTTGATTAAAATCAAGATAAAGCATATTTTATTCGTGCTTTATTTTCGCTTTAAAACACGAAAAAACCGTAAAAATAGTTGTGTTAAATGATAACATTATTCAGAGAGATAACTGAGAGAAAGGGAGAGCCGTAGGCAAATGCTAGTAAAAATATTAGTTATTTTAAACCAAAACTCCTTTATCCGAGCCATCCATTGAGATATTTAAAAACGGCAATTTGTAGCAAAATGAAAATTTTTAAAATTGAGTTTCATATAACATATAAAAAACTGACAATGTATTTTAAAATTATTCAATGCTATTTTATACACGAGGTAAATAAAATTTATTAACACCTATAATCATAGTTTATGTCCGAAGTAACAATAAAATTGATCGTCACTTCTTCGTTAAAGCAAAATTCGTGTAACATTTCAAGGTACGTCAGGCGAGCTTTCTTCTGCCTATTTTTATTTACTGTTTTATGAAGCGAGGACAATAATTTATTCACGACTGTCTTTATAACAATGTATTACGATTTATTTCCTTGAAGACATTCTTATTATTATGTTGTTTAAGAAATATGTTGGGACATTACCATACATCACCATCTACTTCCATGGTAAGCTACGAGGCTTGTGTTAGGGATAACAGATAGTTGATACAGTACACATATATAACTTTAAATACATATTATAAATATAAACACCCATAACTGGAGTACAAACATTCATGCTCGTCACACAAATAAATGCCCCAGCGGGACTTGAACCCCCGACCGCTGGCATAGCAAGTAGCAATACAAACTGAGCCAAACGTGCCATCTTTAACTCGATTTTCTGTATATGAAATTGAAAAATCTGTGGAAGGTATTGTTTTATTCATATGTAATTTCAAAATTTAGGAATGGCTAATAATATATATTCTTTATTGGACATAAAAAATAAAAAAATATAGTATATTATGTGAAAATTGTGTTGGTTTATCATTTTAAAGGAAATATTACGAAAAAAATTGATCGAACATCAAATTTCAATTACAAAGAGGACAAAAATTATCAAAACACAGCTTTCTATCATTGCAATTTGTAGGTCAACGGAATTTTCTTTTATAGTATTTATTTATACATGAAAAAAAATTAATTAAATGTAATTAATTAAATGTAGTATGACTTATATCCTATACTTTAAAAGTACAAAACGTAGAGCTACGTTTATTTTATTATACCAAAGTCTCATTTAAATATAGAGACGTATAAATTAGAACAGATGAAAAATTAAAACCATCAGTAATCATAAACGTTGTAATATAAACATTACCATTATTTGCCACCATCAAACAGGTAACTGGTGAATATCCTCAACACTGCCACTGCACATATTAGTACTTCACATATAAAAGTATTACACTTATTTCAAAATCACATCAAAATAAACACAGACACGATATTAGAGCAGCGTAGACTCCACGCGGCTACTGCTACGTAACTGCCGCTACGGCGCTACGAAGTCAGCCGAGTTTCGCCGAGTGTTCACGAACTTCACGGGGGGTCGTGCCGAATTTTGCACAGTGTTTCATATTTTATAACAGTTGGGACGCGAAACGCCAGTCTGGTTTGTTTAGATGGAACTAGCACTGGAGTATTGTATTTGGCAGATATTTTTTTAAGTTGCTACGAGAATCTATTGTCTTGACCCTAACTGTGGTTTTTAAGTTGACTTTCTATTAATAACGCCTATGAAATTGTTTTGGCATGGAAAATCGTGGCACTAGATGTTTTCGTTCCTAAATACTATAATTAAAGGCTTGGAAGTATTTAAGTAATTAGTAAATTTAATGGCGGAATAAATATTATTTGCGGGTGTCAGCTAGCATTTAAGCATTTTGAATTTTAATTTAATAATATAGTCAATTTATCAAATATTGAAATAATATTTAGTTTTCTGTACATTGAATTGGAGGGCGTAGGTAGGTTTTTTTATTACTTTTTATTACTAGATGCTCGCGGCTGTGCTCGCATTATAAGTAGGTTGGAAATCAAGGGTAGCTTATCCAATCCCAGGATGCAATCTATATCCTTACTAAATTTTATTGAAATACTAGCGATTCACCCTCGTTTCGCTCGGGTTCGTGCCGAGGTTGCTTCCCAAAACAAAATTAATTAATTAATTTGCTTTTAATTTTTTTTTTCGTGGGACCCTATTATTATTCTAAAATAAAAGTAGCCTAAATTAATTCTTATTACATCAGCTATCTGCTAGTGAAAGTCCCGTCAAAATTGGTCCAGCCATTTCAGAGATTAGCCGGGACAAACAGACAGACAGACAGACAAAAATTGTAAAAAATGCGTTTAGTAAAAAGCGGTTATTTCAATATTACAAACAGCTACTCAAATTTTATTTATCTGTATAGATATTAACTAGTTTAAGTGTAAAAAGTTAATACAGTTACTTAGTTTTTTTTTATATTATGCAAAACACACGAGACGAGAACGTACGTACTCTACGTTACTCACATCCATGAAATATTTCTATGCTAAAATTACGTACATCTGTTGCTACGTGAAATAAAGTTAAAATAAAAATCCCTTTGCTTTATAATATAGCTATAAACTTATTCTCGCTGCGCTCGAGTCCATCTGTAGATACCTTTTGTATTTTTTATATTATATGAAGAGTACACCATATTTTAGCAAATTTTACTACTATAAGTCGAATATAATATGTTTTTTTTTATTTCTTCATTCTGACTATAAAGTATCACTTTGACCATTTCTCGTACGTATATTATAATCGCCACATACTAAACTAGAGTAACCCAACTAAACTAAGAATATGTTATTCTTCAGGTCTATATACATACGTACTTGTGTACTAAATTTTATCAGAATCCGTCAGTTTTTATCAAAAATAATCATTTCAGCATAAAAAAATACCAAATACACACAAACACACACTTATTTCACTTTTATAATAGTAATATAACGTAAAAGCTTATGTAAAGCTTCCCAAAGCTTATATATAAGATATTACCAAAATATATTTTACTGACCAATCCTAATATTTCCCATGGGACCACATATATTGGTGTGGGAGGCAACGTGGTAAATGACGTAATCATTTCACGTCGTTTATTTTACATTTCAAATTGATAATAAATTTTGGGAATCTGATGATATAATCAATACTAGTAGTAGTAATTCCGTCCTTGACCTTCGCCAATAATTCAAGTGTTTCAAGATTTACACTGAATAAGGTGTATTATTTATATTCAGCCCTTTTTAACATCCCACTGCTGGACACGAGGAGGATCAGGCCATAGTCTACCATGCTGGCTAAATACGGATTGGCGGACTTCACATGTCTTTCGAAAACTTACTAGATTCTCTTAGAGATGCAGGTTTCCTCACGATGCTTTCCTACACCGTTAAAACAAGTGGTAATCAAGTTGGAAATGATTCGCACAAGAAAATATCAGAGGATCATTATTTTAATCATACTATTATTTACTTAATTGTATATCGATTTTCATGTAAGTTCAATTGTATATCAGTTCTGTCGTAGATTTTTTTTATGAGATTCAGTGACAAACGAGCAGACAGACCACCTGATGGAAAGCAGTACCTATCGTCCGTAGCACCTACGGTTCATGCACTTGGGTTTTAGGTAACACAAATGCAGAGCTGCAGGGGCGTTGTCACTGTGAGGACTAAGATGATATGTCTCTTGCCTGTAATTGCGCTGGCTACCTTATCTTCAAACCGGAACACAACAATGCAATCATTACTGCTAGATTGATTCATATAAACAAAAAAATATATATAAAAAATGAATACCTTTAATGCTAGCTGGAATAATTGCTTTTAAACGATTACGATATCAGTGTACATTTTTTATTGTGAAATTATTATTTACTATAGCTTTAACTACCACTTAAACGCTACCTTTATACTTTATAGTATGTAATTTGATATAAAATGTTTGGATTTCTATTTTCCACGTTATGTAAATAGTCTCACAGCCAGCTCTATTCTTAGTGAGTGACGGTTCTCCACACGTTAGACTGATTTTAGCTCTCAAGACTGCAAAGGTAATTGTAAAGGTGCTATGAGCATTAATAATGCTATATTATGTTATCTGAATTTAACGTGTAGCGTTCTATTTTGGAAAAAAATATTACAAATTCCAATTCAAATTCAAATTCAAAATATTCCATTCAGCATTAAATTATTACAATTTTTTACTGAACGTCATGAGTCTACTACCAGTTCGGAACGAAGCCTCAGACCTGAGAAGAACTGGCGAAAAAAACTCAGCGGGACTAATATTACAAACAGAAGTCTATGTGTTACTTCAGGTTAATGTCTTTCATTTAAATAAATTTGATCAAAATCCGCCGTTATAACATGAAGTAGTAACAAACATATAGACACACATATATACAAACTTTTAAATTTATAATATAGTGTGTATACTAGTGACTCAACCTTGCTCCACTCGGGTTCGTCCCTAGTTACGTTTTAACGTTTAGTATAGATTTCTTAGAGATGTGACATTTTCCCGCAGTAAAAAGTATCCTATATATTGACACGGATAACCCGCTATCATCATACTAAATTTCATCAAAATCTGTCCAGTAGTTTTCTCATAATACGGTCACAGACAGACGGACAAAAAATCTAAAAACTATATATTCGGCCACTATATCGATAATAATGTCTATTTCAATAAGATTTTCCAAAAAATATTAAATGTACAGATTCGGCTTAGTTACAATTTTACTATATGTATAGATAGATATAAATTCTGTCGCGTATAATATTTTTATCACTCAAATTATTTTATGTGTAAAAATTTCTATAAAACTTGTTCATCTCTTGTTTTCTTTTCATTAAAAACAATGTATTTTTATGCGAAAAATTTGCTTTTGATCATTGTAACTAAATATTAAAATTTCAAAATTAATATATCTCATTTAAAATGTAACGTAACAAGGCTTTAGATACTATGTCTACATTTACGGATTAATTTTTCCTATATCTATACATATAATAAAAGTGTAACTGGTCGTTGTCTATACATGGAAAATATGTGAGAAAAACTATTAATTGCGGTATTTATTAACGCAGTAGATCCCAAAAAATAAAATGATTTTAAGAATTTGTGCGCGCTAATCTCAGAAACGGCTTAACTGATTTAGGTGTGGTTTACACTTATGTATTGTGGTAAGCTTTACTTAACATTTAGTGTTGGGTTTTTTCAATAGTTTCATAAATAAAAAATATATCTGACGACACATTTGGCTCAGTGTGTAGTGACCCTACTTGCTGTGCCATCGGTCGCGGGTTCGAGTCCCGCTGGGGGCATTCATTTGTGTGATGAGCACGAATATTTGTACTCCAGTCATGGGTATTTATATTTATGATATGTATGTATTTAAAGTTATATAATAATAATGTCCTCCTGACCGATTCCGGCCACGGCGGCCAATCTCATTGAGACTAGCCAACTGCGCAGGAGATATTATAGTGCACAAATGTACGCGCAGACACAAGTGCACTCTCTATTCCTGTCACTCTCATACTCCGGTGGGACGACTACTCGACACGACCGGTGAGAGTTGAAGCGCAGGACCGACGGCTTTACGTGCTCTCCGAGGCACGGGGGTGAAACACCGCCAACTTCCCAACTCCGGGCTGTTACTGAGGCTTACTATACAGAAAGACTCAATAACTAAACTTGGCCCGACCCGGGACTCGAACCCAGGACCTCAGGATGTGCAGCCGTACATGCTAGCCACTACACCACCGAGGCAGTTATATATGTGTAGTGTGTCAACTGTCTGGTATCCATAACACAAGTCTCGTAGCTTACCATGGAACTAGATGGTGCTGTGTGTTAATGTCCCAACATATTTATTTATTTAATTATTTATTTACATTTCAATTTAAATAATCACCTATGAGCGAATCCGAGCGAAACGTGGATGAGCCGCTAGTAGAGAATAAATCCATTATAATAGGATTATGTTACGCCATTACTAACTAGATGATTATTAACTATTTAACTAAAGAACTTACAAATCATGTCAACATTCATCTTAATTAATTAATAATAATATCTAAATTCTTTAAATATTGAATGACATCAAGACGTAACATGACGTAACAGGTTATAATCGGTTCTAGTTACAGAAAATGTACCACAATTTATGCTAATATTATAAAGCTGATGAGTTTGTTTGTTTGTTTGTTTGGTTGAATGCGCTAATCTCAGGAACTACTAATCCGATTTGAAAAATTCTTTTTGCATTACATAGCCCGTTAACTGAAGAAGGCTATAGGCTATATATCATCCCGAAAAAAAATACGGTTAATGTGGGATAGACTTGTTTTTGTTTAGGGACGAACCCGAAGCGAAGCGAGGGTGAGTCGCTAGTATTATATAAAAAAGTCTCGATAAACGAAAGTTTTAAAGTAAATGTAATATTAATATATTCCCTTTGTGTATCAGACGTGGAAATAAAAAGAATATTTTAGCATAGAATGTTTGAAAACTTATTTCGTTATACAATTTGAATAATAAAATGAGAATAAAAGTGAAACGTTCACTAACAATTCTCAATCTATGCCAAAATATTAGACCTTGCAAAGTTATTTTTTCTCAAATCATCCTTACATATATATATTTTAAAACAAAATTTGTTTTAGACATGTGAAATTAACTTTACAAACAAAAATATTCTTATAATTATTCAGTGAACACTATTATAATTATGATTTGAATTGTATAAAGTATATATTTATTTCTAATATAAGGTAATAGTAGCTCAGTGGTATTACGCTCGCTTGTTAAACCGAGTGAAGCGGGTTCAAACCCCGGGTCTCACACCTCTGATATTTTCATATGCGAATCATTTCCAACATGATTATCACTTATTTGAGGGTAAAGGAAAACATCATGAGGAAAGCTGCATGTCTGAGAGAACCTAGTAAGTTTTCGAAAGACATGTGAAGTCCGCCAATCCACACTTGGCCAGCGTGGTGGACTATGGCGTGATTCTCCTCATATTGAAGGGAGGCCCGTGCCCAGCAGTGGGACGTTAAAAAGGGGCTGAATACAATATAAGGTAGTAGTAGCCCAGTGGTATCGCGCTCTCTTGGGAAATCGAGTTAAACGAGCTAAAATCCCGGGACTCGCACCTCTGATATTTTCATGTGCGAATCATTTCCAATATGATTACCATTTATGTAAAGATGAAGGAAAACACCGTGAGGAAAGCTGCATGTCTGAGAGAAACTAGTAAGTTTTCGAAAGACATGTGAAGTCCACCAACCCGCATTTGGCCAGCCTGGTGGGCTATGGTCTGATCCTCCTCGCATTAATGGAAGACCCGTGCCCAGTAGGATATTAAAAAGGGCTGAATACATATAAATATTTTTTCTACTAGATTCTTGTATCTTTATAAGACCTAAGACTTAATTTATCAAAGTTGAAATGAAACGGCTAGAGCACATTATTAGGAGTACATTATTAAGTCTTCTACATTCCTTTTATTCAAGCCTGTTGAGCGGTTACAGCGAAGAGAAGTTACAAACACACATCCATATATTTAGGATTTATATTTTTAATATGATAAGAAAAACTTAATTTTTTATATAAATTATTACCCGGGTTAATATTTAGGATACCTTTCACTACAGAAAAAATCTTTCATTTCCTCACAACTGATTCTGTCGAGTCGTCCTTAGACATGGCTTACGCTGGCTAAACCTTAAGAGATTCATCATCCAAAAAGGAACTACAAAATATTCGGCAATAGCATAAGTCATTCTCCTCGGTACATTCGCAATAACTATTTATACCTATTTAAAACGTATCTAGGCACGCACCCGAGTGAAGCGAGATTAACTCGCTAATCTATACATATAATAAAATTGTAACTAAGCCGAATGTGTACAGTAAATATTTTTTTGGAAAATCTTATTGAAATAGTCATTATTATCCATACATAGAACGAATCTATAGTTGTTAGAACTTTTGTCTGTCTGTCTGTGACCGCATCACGGGAAAACCACTAGAGGGATTTCGATGAAATTTGGTATGATGATAGCTGATTATCCGGGTCAACATATAGGATACTGTTCACTGTAGGAAAATCTCTTTGAAATTTATACTAACCCTCACCCTCGCTCCGCTCGGTTTCGTCCCTAGTTATGAATAAAATTTTAAAATACTGGCATGGTTTATATAGTAATTGTAAAGTAATAAAACTAATGGAACATAATATATTAAATGAGAAAAAAACAAGAATCAAAATATATTTATAATTATTCCACTAAAAGTACAACAAATCCATACTCAATATTATAAACGTGAAAGTGTCTTTGTGTGTTCGTTCGTACGTTCGTTTGTTTGTTTGTCCTTCTTTTATGTAGAAATACAGTGACGAATTGGCGTTGTTTTTTTTTTAAAACAACACCGTTTATTCATTGAATACTTTTTCTAACAGTTTTCATGAAAAAATATCTTCTTTTTGTCTGTGTTTTAAATTATGAGCATCACGTGGAATTAATACCTAAAAACCGTTACTTATTAAAATCGATTGAATACATATTAGCTTTATGTCCCCCTACTCTGCTGCCTTATGTAAAGCGAGATGACTCTCGCTACGGTAAAATGTTTACGAACTACGACCGAAAGCTGGCTTAGTTACGAATTTTAATCCACTTAAATAATTTTTGGTCTTCACGGATTACTATAAAGGGTTAATTAAAAACTTTTGTATTTGCATGTAATGAAATAAGCTTAATTTTTCATTCGATTCTGATTTATTTTACTATTATATTTAAAATGATTAAGTTAGTTTTTATCCCAGTTTATCAAATTGAAAATGAATTATACTTGAAAATCTCAGAGATTTGAGACCCACGATTAATTTCGCTTCTCTTGGTTTTCCAAATGAGCGCGTTACCAATGGGCAGACTAATAATTTATATCATTCTCTTAATAAGTACCGGATTTTAAAGCCTAATCGATTACAGTTAACAAGCGACTTACCATCCCTAGGTACATTTTCAATAGATAAAAATAGGTAGGCGGTAGACACATGTTTTCGTGGTCTTTTTTGTGGGCTTTTTTAAGACCTACAATTTTCTAGTACATTGTCCTGATGATTCTCATAAAGTTTAGCCAGCGTTAGCTATGTAATCGTATGACAGTTTTTTACGACATCATTACAAATCTATAAAATACCTAGCTTTTCCTTACTATAATATGCATGTATTATACATATAAACCTTCCGGAAAATATTTTTGAGTGACCTTTGAATTTAAGCATATAAATAGAAAGCTATTTCAAGCTACAATCATTGTGTTTTTCACGTCTTCCAACGTTCTCAGATCAAAACAAATTATAATAAATTAGAATGGAGTCACAGTTGTAAATAGGATGTGTGATAGGATTATTCTTTATTTTAATATGCCTTTATCTATATCTATACTAATATTATAAAGAGAAAAGATTTTTTGTTTGTTTTTTTCTACGAAATAAGCTCCGAAACTACTGAACTGATTTAGATGAACTTTGATAAAAATTTTAATAAAAAGATATTTTCAGACCGTCAAAAGTACATAGGATAGTTTTATACCAGAAATCATCCCTTAAAGGGGTAAGAATGGGGATAAAAGTTTGTATCGGGAAGCAACCGAGAGACGAACCCGAGCGAAGCGAAGATAAGTCGCTAGAATTAAAATAAAAGAAAACTCGCAAAAGAAACACATACAACAAACATTTACATTAACCAAAACCCAACCCGTGACCTCTTATATAGTAAACACGACTAGGTAGCACAAAGGCTACGCTCCATTGGACCATTTCGATAATGAAGTACGAAATCATTTATCACCATCCCTCATTTCACGAGCGAACAAAAAACGTATTCGAACAAAAATTAAATGGAAATTATATTTTGTATGGTCGTAAAACTGAATGAATCAAATGTTTCCGTCGTACGGTACGTCATTGTCAGGCCCGTTTACATTTTTACAGCGTAATAAAATTTCGAGTTCAATTAGTTCAAATGAATTGGCTTGTGTAAAGGCATTGCATTATGCTTACATTAAGTTAAGCTTTGATGTCAATAACATTAAATTATATCTGAATATATATATAAAAAAAAACATTATTATTAAGTTTATGGCTTATTTTGGTTTTTAAGTGATACTAATAAATTGTAGTAACTATTATTATTATATGCGATTATATGCTGGAACATTAGCACACGGCACCATCTAGTTCCATGGTAAGCTACGAGGCTTGTGTTATGGATACTAGATAGTTGATACACTGCACATATATAATTTTAAATACATATACAATATACATATATTAAAAATATAAACACCCATAACTGGAGTACAAAAATACGTGCTCATCACACAAATGAATGCTTCCAGCGAGACTCAAACCCGCGACCGCTGGCACAGCAAGTAGGGTCACTACAAACTGAGCCAAACGTGTCGTAATGGTCGAAAACTATAGTTTCAAATAGTTATCACGTAGTAAATAGATTCCTAAATCCAAGAATCCAATATGGAGTTAAGAACTAACGCACCCAATCACTCATTTTCCTACTTTTTCACTCACTTTTTTATTTGTAGTATTATTATAAACACTATTTTCATACACAGGCAACCATTTAGTCAGCGCAGGCTGATAAAGCGTCTATCTACCGCATTTTACTTTGACTTAATTTGCAAATTTTAAGATTTATAACTTTTTTTTTAATCATAAAAAAAAAATAGTCTATATCCGTCAAGGATATCTATTAGAGGAAGAATTTTTAGAATCGGTTCAGTAGTTCCAGAGATTACCCCATACGTACAAACAAAGTTTACCTCTTTATTATATTAGTATAGATAATACTATAAAAGCAATGCAATAAACCTTGGCCCGTACGAAAATTCAACTTGTTTTTGTTTTATTTAAGACTAATGACTCATCCTCGCTTCGCTCAGGTTCGTCCCTAGCTTTATTCCCCATACAAACTTTCATCCCCATTTTCACCCCTTTAAGGAATGATTGCCAGAATAAAAAGTATGCTATGTCCTTCCTAAGGTCTGTTGCTATGTTCTTTCTAAATCTCATCTAAATCGGTTTAGTAGATCCAGAGATTACCCCCTACAACCTCACAAACTCACAAAGTTTACCTCTTTATAATATTAGTATAGATACACATATACATCAATAACGTGTTAAAACGTCTTATAACCCATAATGAAGAATAAATAGTACGAAAAATTCATAAAGTACTGGTAATACTTTTAGAAAACTTAGAGGTTTAATTCCATTCAGGCGAAGTTATGGGTAGCGGGTAGTATTTCATAAAATACAAACTTTCACCTAGCTTGTATGCGCATGAACTACAAGAAAATTTAATAATTCTCTTTCTTGTAAAGAAAAAGGGTTGAAAAAACAAGAAATCTTATGTCGTAATAAAATTGGTTAAACGCGAGTGTGTGTCGCGAAATGAAAGTTCTACGAGTACATTATCACTATGGGAAAATGCATATAATGAAATTGTAACTGAGTCGAATCTGTACATTATTTTTAAGAAAATCTTATTGAAATAGTCATTATTATCGATACAGAGGCCGAATCTATAGTTTTTGGAATATTTCAATCTAATCAAGCTGCTTGTCTGTCTGTCTGTGTGGGAACGTACCACGAGAAAACCATTGGACAGATTTTAATGAAATTTGGTATGATGATAGCTGTTTGTCCGGGTCAACATATAGGATATTTTTTACTGTGGTAAAATATCTCATCTCTGAGAAATCTACACTAAACGTTAAACTAAAACAAAATAATAATTTTATCTTGAGCATCAAGTGAAACGTAATGTTTGCTCCATTTTTAATTTTTACGCGCTGAAATCACTAATAGTCGGGCCTTGTAAACTACGAACGGTACAATGTTTGTTTGAAACAACTTTCGAAAAATATTGCGGCTCAAACTCTATGACAGAAAAGGCATATGTTTGGATTATTTCTTATCAAAAGTATACTCTATCACCTGTATATAAGGTGTAAAGTCGGTTTGTAAGAGGAAGTAGAGTTGTTTTTGTGACGTGAGAAGTTTGTTTAGTCTCAACAATATTGAATGTAGGCCATCAAGGCGTACATAAAAATCTATAGTTATTTCCATATTGAAATATTTCTTATTGGCTCTATTGATTTCGGCTTTCATATCTTGTCTATTCTATATTATTAAGTTCATTTTATGTGGCTTAAATTTATTTAAAATGTTAAATGTTTGAAAAGGCTTTTATTTTCTTTCATAAGTTTACCTGTAATTTCAAAAGCAGAGTTATGTATGTGGCTTTAGTACATTATACACTAATAGCGATTCACCCTTGCTTCGCTCGGGTTCGTCCTAGGTTGATTCCCAATACAAACTTTCATCCCCATTTTCACCCCTTTAAGGGATGATTTCCGCGATAAAAACAAACCTATGTCCTTTCCAGGGTCTTCAACTATCTTCTTACCAAATTGCATCTTAATTGATCCAGTAGTTTCGAAGCTTATTCAGTACAAACAAACAAGCAAACAAACAAAAATCTTTACTCTTTATATATTAGTACAGATTAGCCAGCTTAGTCAAGACGACTAGATGTCCCTAGATACCTAGAAGTAGCCTATATGTTATTCTAGGTCACAGTCTATCTGCGTTCTAAATTTCATTCAAATCCATCCAGCCGTGTTTCGGTGTTAATTAACAAGTACGCATACTTACAACCTTTCGCATTTTTAATAGTAATCCGACAATAATTTATAGAAATGTTCATATTATTAACACATATGATTTTAATACTTTCTTAGATTTACGTGAATATTTGACATTTTAAATAAAACTATCTTTTCGGATTATTTGGCGGATTTATTTAGATTTTTGGTTCCCGACGTTTCGAATGCTTTACAGCAATCATGGGCACGGGAGAGACTGAGTTAGTCTCTAAAGGATATTTTTATTTAAAACATATGAATTTGATAGAAAATATAGAAATATTATTGCATATAATATATGGAAAATACATAAATATTATTATACACAAGCGATTTACCCTCGCTTCGTTTGGCTGCGTCCCTAGGTACGCAGATTTTGTTCACAATATCATGGCTTTTAATTTTTTGCGCGGAACCCTGTTTCTTTTTTTAAATAAAAGTAGCTAAGTTACTCTTTATAACATCAACTATCTGTCTCTAAAGTCCCGTCAAAATCGGTCTAGCCGTTTCAGAGATTTTTTTTATATACATTTAGTAAAAAACTGTTATTTTAACATTACAAACAGACACTTCAATTTTATTTATCTGTATAGATAAGAACTCTATCTTTACGACTTCGTAGTTAAGCTCTTTAAAATTAAAGTAATAAAATAGAAACAAGTCAATTTAAATATTTTTTCTTCATCTTTTACTTATTATTATGCTTTTTTAGAATATATAGTACAATTGTAGTTATTAATTTTTTTTTTTAAAGTGCTGAGACATTACTTTGAGATCGACCTTTCCATAGAACCACATTAAAGAAATTCATATAGAAAATTCAGTAGATCGCCCATTGATTTTAATAAAAATGATGTCAGATGCAAGGTTTAGAGCTATTTTCCATAACAATTAGCAACATTACTCACTATCAATAGTCTATTCATACCATATGTTAATGTAAACCCGTCTAATATCTTTTTATCACTGTGTCAAATTGCTACCGCATTAACTGCCTCGGTGGTGCATTGGCTAGTATGTACGACTGCACATCCGAAAGTCCTGGGTTCGAGTCCCGGGTCAGGCCAAGTTTAGTTATTGAGTCTTTCTGCTTAGTAAGCCTCAGTAACAGTCTGGAGTTGGGAAGTAGACGCTGTTTCACCCCTTGACTCGAGCACAAAAAATCGTCGGTCCTGCGCCTTAACTCTCACTGGTTGTGTCGAGTAGTCGTCCCACCGGAGTATGAGAGTAACAGGAATGGAGAGTGCACTTGTGTCTGCGCGCACACGCACTGCACGCACGAGATATATGGCATATAATATCTCCTGCGCAGATAGATGGCTAATCTCAATGAGATTGGCCGTCGTGGTCAAAAGATGTCGGGTGGACATTATTAAATCTGCTTTGCTTCTCCTTACTAGAGATTAATAAAGATATTTAAAATTGATACGGTCACTATAAAATATTATTATTTAACTAATTAGGTAACAATTTATGACAAAGTTGTTGGATAGATACTTCCATAGATAGTACACAGTACTGACTAAAATAACCGACTTAGCTTAACATTTAGATCTCAAAACTTTTTGCGGTACATGAACTGCGTTGCGAGACTTGCATTTTTTTATATGTTATGTTTTTGACAGGTAAATTATAGGAAACAACAGTATAAGGGAAAAAAACATCCCACATAGTTGGCAAGTTAACGTTTCGTTTCAAATCGCCCCAATTATGATATCCCTATGTATAAATCTAAAACAATTGCTTTTATTCTTAGATAATTTTTATTGATACTAAACTTTAAAAATTTTTTGTATTGTATTCAACCCTTTTTAACGTCCCACTGCTGGGCACGGGCCTCCCTTCAATACGAGGGGGATCAGGCCATAGTCCACCACGCTGGCCAAGTACGGGTTGGCGGACTTCACATGTCTTTCGAAAACTTGCTAGGTTCTCTCAAACATGCAGGTTTCCTCACGATGTTTTCCTTCACCGTAAGGCAAGTGGTAATCATGTTAAAAATGAATTTGTACTGAATTAGAAATGTACTTTAAATATACATTATTTAAAATTTTGTCCGTCTGACCTTTTTGATCAACGCCCTGACATGTGTTGAAATCCACATAAATAAATATTCTAAACGTGAAAATAAAGCTACTTTTCACGCTTACACCATTGAAGAGATTTCTATGAAATTTATAAAGGGTATAGATCGTATTACGACGCATAGAAACGATAGTTGGAAATACACTACCTTTTATTCCAATCCCGCTTATCACGTGAGTGGAGTCGCGAGCAAATATTAGTCCTATTAATGTTATAAATATGAAACTTTGTGAGGATGGATGAATGGATGTTTGTTACTCTTTCACGTCATAACATCTAAACAGATCTGGATGAAATTTAGCACAGAGATAAATTATAGTCTGAAATAGCACATAGGTAACTTTTTATCCCAAAAATGTACGGTTCCCGTGGGATAGATTTGTTTTTGTCTAGGGTCGAACTCGAAACGAAGCGAGGGTAAGTTGCTAGTGTTTTATAAATAACAAAAAAAAAAATTTAGTTCATTAATTTTTTAAGAAATTTCTGTATAAAATCTCATTTACAAGTTAAAATATGTTTAAAAATAGTTTCACAAAACTCTTTCATTGAAAGAAGTACTGAAAGTCATATTTCAACTCAGATAAAAACAAGAGCCCGTAACTAATGGCAACGCTCTTTTTTCGTTTAACAGTCATTAGTGTAACATTAATAACAGCCTATTAGTTAAAGTAAAAATATTTAGTATTATGTAGAAAGATATAAAAGTTAAAAATTATATATTATGTAAAAATTAAGTAACTGAAAAAAAAACATTATTATTTAAAACCGGCCAAGTGCGAGTCGGACTTGGGCGAAGGGTTTCGTACCATTATCTATAAAAACGGCAAAAAAATCATGTCTGTTGTATGGGAGCCCCACAAAATATTTTTTTAATCTGTTTTTTAGTATTTGTTGTTATAGGGGCAACAGAAATACATTATCTGTGAAAATTTCAACTATCACGGCTCATGAGATACAGCCTAGTGACAGACGGACAGACAGACAGAGTAATAGGGTCCCGATTTACCCTTTGGGTACGAAACCCTAAAAACTAGCGACTTACACTCACTTCGTTCAAGTGTGTCCCTAGATGCCTGACATAGTCATAGCCTGTCCGTGTACTAAATTTTATCAAAAACCGGTCCAGCCTTATTAGTGCGAGGGAGTAACAAACATTATATACGTAACTATTAATGGGTTTAATGATAGTAAATAGCATTATGAAAACATAAGCATAAACGTAAACAACTGTAAATAATATAAAATACACATTTTTATAGTGAGAAATATTGACGTGTGATACAAAATAATGACAATACAAATACCGAAATAGTAACACGGCGTTTCTTACACTTTTGTTTAGTTCCCCAATCTTTTCTTTTAACGATGGAAAGCAATAAATACTTGATAAAAATTCAGTTCACGAACTGTTTTTCCTGTAGTGTTTCAATTCATATGACGTGAGCTAAGCAAGTTTTCTTCTCCAACGCCTTGTATCAGCACTTATATATAACTGTCAACACCAATAAAAATTTAAAGAACCGTCTAATTGCTAAAACTGAGTGCTAGCTGAGAATATTTACAGCACAATTTGGCAACAAACAGAATATTACTAGGGAATGGCTTACGAGCTGTGAAGCTCGTGTGGTTATGCTGCAACGTGATTTAATGTGCGTCTGTAAGTGGGGTGCAGGAAACTGGTACAGAGGAATACAAATTACGCTCTAGACTTATTACGTCTTATATTTTATTCTATCAAGTTAAACTTTAAGTCAAATATTTGTGCGGATTTTTTTTTTCGTATAGCAAAGGTAACCAAGTGTACAGCCTCATAATCTATCTATACATATTCGTATTATAAAATTCTAAGTCGAATTTGTACATTAAATATTTTTATTGAAGTAGTTATTATTATCGATACAGAGCTAAATCTATATTTTTTAGAATTTTTGTCTTCTGTCTTTCTGTCTGTATGTTTGTCTGTATGTGACCGCATCACGAAAAAGCTACCGGATAGATTTTGATGAAATTTAATATGACGATAGCTGGTTATCCGGGTCAACATATAGGATACTTTTTACTGCGGGAAAATATCTCATCTCTGAGAAATCTATATTAAACGTTAAAACGTAAGTAGGGACAAATCCGAGCGGAGCGATAATGAGTCGCTTGTAAGTAGTAATAATAGCCTATGTAATTAACAATCAAACGCTAACAAGTCTGAAGTAAAACTCGCAGAAAACAGAATACTGTTTTATTTTTATTCTTAGAAGCAAGATCTCTGTCTTTTTGATCCTATACAGAGTGGGTGGAGGTGATCAACCATCATGGTTGCTACCAGATAAATTATAATAAATAAAATGACGTTTATCTACTTGATAACTCCATTCTGAGAATTAATATTATAGAAACTTTAGAAAAAAAATACATTTTATAGTATTTAGAGCTTCAAACAATAATTAATGTAAGTAATAAGTATCTTTTAAAAATAATAATTGCAGAGTGGATGTGATTTGTTCTGCTGCTTTTTTATCCCGGCTTTACAATTCGCTGTAGTTTCCGTAGGATATGGTAATATTGCAGGATATTAGGACTTATTAGGCATACTCGAGGTCTGAGCGACTTGGGCGTAATTTTTTTCACGATAATTACATCACAAATAGCTTAATTTTAGAATCGTTTGCGAGTCTTCGACTCGAGATCCTTGCCATGTTGGCTCTCAACTGCTCTATTCTACATTTCTGGCTATCGGCACGTCAGAAGGCTAGTAAAAATAGAACAAATACATTGATGTATTACTTTTGTTTACGTAATGTTTTTGTTTGACATTCTTACATCACAAACAAATCTATCCCACGGAAATCGTACATTTTTCCAGGATAATATATAGCCTGTAGCCTTCCTTATTTAACGGGCTATCTAATGCAAAAATATTTTTTTAAAACGGATTAGTAGTTCCTGAGATTAGTGCGTTCAACCAAACAAACTCGTCAGCTTTATAATATTACTAGCTACACACCCTCGCTTCGCTTCAGGTTCGTCCCTAGACAAAAACAAATCTATCCCACGAGAACCGTACATTTTTCCGGGATGATATATAGCCTATAGCCTTCGTCGGTTAACGGGCTATCTAATGCAAAAAGAATTTTTCAAGTCGGATTAGTAGTTCCTGAGATTAGCGCGTTCAACCAAACAAACAAACAAAAAAACAAACTCTTCAGCTTTATAATATTAAGTATAGATATATTAATATAGATTTTGGAGTTTATTTAGTCTAAGCAGCGCATGTGGAAATCACTAGTCTTCTATAAATTATTTTTCAATCTTTTAGTGAAAACTAGTGTGGCGACATCAAAAGCGATATTATAAGCTGTAGCTGGCCACTGGTATAGGCCCTGTCGAACTGTCCGCGTCAGCACAAAATGAAAAGTAAAAATTCGTCATACACCCATTTTAACTCGCGAATAGCAAACTAAGCCTACAACTAACAAACTATGTGTATGTTCAAATTCAATAATATAATGTGAAAGTAACTTTGTTTGTCTGCTTGTTCCCTTTTCACGACTAACGTACCTAGGGACGACCCCAGGTGAAGCGAGGGCGAGTCCCTGGTTTACTTATAGTAAAAAAAAAATAGCAGAATAGAATAATTATGTATATAAATACCATAAATTTATTATACTACTAATTTCACTTGGTTATGTGTTGCTCAATCTAGTAAACCAGTCGAGAGGCGCGGGCATACCGGTGTGCCAGTTAACAATTAGTTTTCTTGGAAATTATCTAGAAGAATTCTTAGAAATTATAGAGAAGATACAAAGGGGCAACGAGAGATATTTTCCAATATCAAATATCCATCCATATAGTTTTACCAATGTTCATAGTACTTAGTCGTTAAAAGTTTCAAGTTACACGGCGTGGTAAGGTATAGCAAATAGCAAAATGAGTATCATAAAAAACTACAAGGTACAATAAAATGAATAGCATAAGAAAATTTTATGTAAAAATACCTACCTATATATAAAAATATATTGCGAGTATATCAAAATTCCAAATCAATCGATGGAGAAGATTTAGAGATTTGGGATTTCACACGAACGAACAATTACATTTATATTCATCCCGTGGTCGAATATCGACCATAATTCATTAAGTTTATCAATTATTTATGATTATTTATGATATCTTAACTATGAAACTGTAATCTTTCTCAATATATATATATATATATATATATATATATATATATATATATATATATATATACTAGCTGACCCGGCAAACGTTGTTTTGCCATATAAATAATTTCCTATTACTAAAATGGCTATTAAAAAATAAGGGTTGATCGTAGAAGGGTGAAAATTGAGGATTGTATGTATTTTTGTATGTTGTATCATAATAAATAGAAATTAAAAATTTTGTCTAAAAAATAAAAATAAAAATTTAGGGGTGGACTACCCCTAACATTTAGGGGGATGAAAAATAGATGTTGGCCGATTCTCATAGATACCGGATAAGCACAAAAAATTTCATCAAAATCGGTCAAGCCGTTTCGGAGGAGTATGGCAACGAAAACTGTGACACGAGAATTTTATATATTAGATATATATATATATATATATATATATATATATATATATATATATATATATATATATATATATATATATATATATATAATATTCTATTAATTATTTTATTTTAATGTGTGTATGTATGTAGGAATTGCTTTGTATTATAAAATTATTTAGCAAGTACATCGCCTACTTTTCGTATACTAATTCCTCCACCCTAAGGTTGTTTGGAACAGATCGCTTTTAGCGATAAGGCCGCCTGCTGTGCATCTTTATTTTAATGTATATTTTTCTTTTTTTATCTAATTCTAGTGTCATTTGCAATAACAGAAACGGATAATTAATCTAATATATTTAAATGAGCAATTCTTGTATATTTATTTATAGCGGCGATCTCGGAAGTGGCTCTAATGATTTCATTGAAATTTGGTATGTGGAGTTTTTGGGGACCAAAAATCGATCTAGATTAGACTTATGTCTGGAAAAACGGTTGTTTTCGAATTTTCTTTCGCATTATTTCACGTAAATGATCGATAATTTCTTACACTCGGGCATAAGCATCGTGGTGAAGCGGCCAACACGCAGATAGACAATCTCATATGTCCGGGATCGAATCCCAGTCGGTATATGAAGTTTCACGTCTTTTGTTTTCTTTTTTTTTTTGTATTTATTCTTTATTTATTTTTTTATCTAAAAAATACGATATAACAAAAACGAACTCCGAGCTAAGCTCGGTCGTCCAGGTACTACATTAAAAAATCTGACCTTTCTACAGCCCTTCTCCATACGAAGTTTAACTACGCTAAGCCAATGCTCATATTTCTCGGTACGTGCAATACTTAAAAATGGGTACAAAGTTTCCTTTCACATATTAATATAAAGAAGACAAATGACTATTTCTATACAATTGAAAACAAAATTTAATTATCTATATGGTATATATTCATGCCTTTGCTTGGACTCTTTGGCACGCATTGAATCAAACGTTATATCCGTACACTGTTGAAAAAACTTCGCGGCCGCCATCAGCCTTTTCAGGTCATTGCGTTTGTACGAAATGGCCGGCTCTTTTATTACGAGCGAGTTTTACTTAACATAGTTTTATGAAAACATTGTGAGATATAATATTTTGATAATTATACGCTTATGATAATATACTTGAATGTTAAATGAATGTAATGTTTTAAAATTATATGAAAAATTGGTAGTTATTTCTGTATGTTCAATTTGTAGAAAAGAAAATAATACCTGGAAATAATAGATCGTTAATAAATAACAATCTAAAATATTTGGATGTATATGAATAATATATTATTAACTATCCTATGTTCTTCCCAGGGTCTCAAACTACCTCCATACCATATTTCATCTAAATCGGTTCAGCCGTTTAGTCGTGAAAAGATAACAAACAAAGAGAGCTACTTTCGCATTTATAATATTACTGTGAATAAATGTAAAAATTATATTGGATTTGAACATATACATAACATAACTGGCATAGTTTGCTAATATTCGCCAGCTAACATTATCTATAAATAAATAAAAAAATAAATATCTATACTAATATTATAAAGCTGAAGAGTTTGTGTGTTTGGTTGAACGCGCTAATCTCAGGAACTACTAATCCGATTTAAAAAATTGTTTTTGCATTAGATAGCCCGTTAACTGAAGAAGGCTATAGGCTATCATCCTGGAAAATGTACGACTCCCGTGGGATAGATTTGTTTTTGTCTAGAAACGAACCCGAAGTGAAGCGAAGGTGAGTCGCTAGTTTATTATAATATACATCTGTTGAACATATAATAATTAACGAACAATCACCCACTGTGGTTGTTGGTGACTTTAATATTCCGTCATTGAAATGTAACTTTGATGATCATAACACTGCTAAAGTGATTCCATTCAATAGTGGCGCGGCAGTGTCTATTATTAATGATTTTATGGCACTAACAAGTCTATCTCAATTTAATTGCGTAAATAATGTATACGGTAAAATATTATATCTCATTTTCAGTACGTCTAAGAATGTTAAAGTAAAACGGAAGTGATTTTTCCGCGTCTTTAGTGGATAATTTTCATCCACCTTTAGATATTGAACTTAGAATAGAACATAATGAATCACTATTAGTTACGAATAAAATAATAAAATACAACTTTAGAAACGCTGACTACGAATCAATAAAAAAAATTCTTGCAGACTCGAAATTGGAGTGTCTATTTAGTAAGTGCGATAACGTAAATGAAATGACCCATGTCGTTTACACAGAATTACATAATATAATAGAAAAATGTATATCAAAAAAGAAGTTAAATATAATACACATTATCCAGTCTAGTATTCAAAAAACTTGAAAAAAGGCTAGCAATGAAGAATAAATATAGAATACGTTTAAAAAATATCATAATCTGAATTTAAATTGTTGAGGGACAGGTGTGAGATTCTAATTAACTCGGACTATAAAAATTACTTAGATAGAGTATAATATTAAAATAAATCCAAATGTTTTTTATTCATATTTAAAAGACAATGCGTTCCAATAAATATGACTTTCCTGCATTTAATAAATAATAATAAATAAATGTTGGGACATTAACACACAGCACCATCTAGTTCCATGGTAAGCTACGAGGCCTGTGTTATGGATACCAGATAGTTGATATACTACACATATATAACTTTAAATACATACATATTATAAATATAAACACCCATGACTGGAGTACAAACATTCGTGCTCATCACACAAATGAATGCCCCCAGCGGGACTCGAACCCGCGACCTCTGGCACAGCAAGTAGGGTTACTACAAACTGAGCCAAACGTGTCGTCATTTATAACTCTAAACGGCATTTCATCTACTGGATCTGATATCTGCAATTAATTTGCAACGCATTTCTCAAATATATACACTTCATCAAAAACAACGCATCAATGGTTTAAAACTACAATATCATGTCACAATTCAGAATTAACAAGTATAAAGTTCCTGGAGAAGGATATAATTGTAAAATTAAAATATTTTGATGTAGACAAAGGGGCTGGTCCAGATGATATACCTCCCATATTTATACTATATATAATATATAATATTATAATAAACTTATTTTTGTTATTTTTAGTATAATCAACATTTAAATATGGCAAAAATCAATTACCTAAAAAAAATAGAGTATTCTAAAAATAATAAATCTTAAAGAATAATCTGCATAAAAATTTAATTACTTTAGTGAATTACTGAAACAAAAGCTGTTTAGATAGAAAATATCTCAGACCTGAAAAAGCGATGGAAGAAAAACATTTTTCCACAAAAGCAAAACTGCTGGTACTTTTTTACATAACATCGTTCCATTTAATGAGTGAAATAAATTCCTTTTATATAAATAGTTTACACTATTCTAACTCTGTATAATCTATTTTAATAAAACTTTGTCTTTATTACACATCTATATAGAACTCACGTATTATAAAGCTAGTAACCTAATTTCAAATTAATGAAGGTACAATAAACAAGGTCTCAATCAAATTGTACACGTTCTAAAACTCATATTGTATTCAATAAGACTCCTTTAATTTATAAAGAGTTAATTTATATATTGTATAATACTAGCGACTCACTCTCGCTTCCCTTTGGGTTTGTCCCTAAACAAAAATAAATCTATCCCACGGGAACCGTACATTTTTCCAGGATAAATAGTAACTATGTGCTATTCTAGATTTTAAATTCCAGATAGATTATCGAATCTATCTTTGTACGAAATTTTGTCCAGATCCGTTCAGCCGTTCTGGCGTGAAAGACAAACATCCATTCATCCTCACAAACTTTCACATTTATAATATTAGCATGGATAACAAATTATGAAATCGATTTTATTCAATATGGCTGAGATAATTGTATTATTATGAGAGTAATATCTCAATATTTTAAGTCAACCAATCAGACTACTGTTAAAATTCGAAAGTTTATATATCATGTATACGTACATATGTGTGTGTGTGTGTGTGTGTGTGTGTGTGTGTGTGTGTGTGTGTGTGTGTATGTGTGTGTGTGTGTGTGTGTGTTTGTGCGTGAAAATATCAGAGCTTTGCGCGAGACCAGGGATTTGAACCCAATTCACTTGGTGTCCCAAGCAAGCACGTTACCACTGTGCTACCATTGTCTTAATAATTCATTATTGGAATACTAATATGGTGTACGAATCCTTTATACTAGCGCAAAACGTGATTGACATATTAATGTTATTAAGTAACTAGTACCTATCTAAACAGTTTTATATAGATACTTTGAGATTCATGAGAAAGGTTTAGATGTATAATACATTAAGGTTTTGTGTAAATTGGCTTTAGCCAAAAGTGCTTTTAGCAAAAAAACTTATTTTAATAAGACGATGATTATTGAAGGAGTTTGAAAAATCATGCCGCTCCCAGCTTCCAGCTCCTCCCAGCTTCACTGGCGCACGCCGCGTAAACCAATAAAAATATATGAAAACAAAATTACATAATTATAATAGTATCTTTATAAATTATAGCTTATGTGTTACTCCAATGAATAAGTTATATTATTGTAACATTTCATTAAAATCCATTCAGTAGTTTTTGCATCAAAGATGAACAAACATACATCCATATATCCTAACAAAATTTAGTGGTTATAGTGGAATTGTTGTCTTAAATTTTAATTATTCTTATAACTATTAAGTCGAATATAATAAAGTACAGGCAAGTGAAGGAGCATTTTGTACGTACTTAACCTGGTTACGAAAACAAATTATTTGCAGTATAAGCACGAAGAAATTTTTCATTCGCTAAAATGACTAGGTCTGAAATAGTAATTTAACAGATGGTGATAATTTTATCAGTTCTTAGTATACACATCATCTTACTACATAGAATAATATGAACAAAGAGCTTACTTATAAATTCTATACAAAAACAGACCTATCCCACGGGAACCGTACATTTTTCCGGGATAAAAAGCCTATGTGCTATTGCAGACTATAATCTATCTGTGTGTCAAATTTGATCCAGATCCGTTCAGCCGTTCTGGCGTCAAAGAGTAACAAACATCCATACTCACCAACTTTCACATTTATAATATCAGTATAGACTAGCACAAATGTGTAAGTCTATCGGTCTACCTGCTTTTGGTTTTTCGATTTTACGGTAAGCCAATTCATCAATTTCATCAGAATTAGTATAATATTATTAAAAATAAGGGGCATTTCACGCGATAAAACGAAGCGGACAACGAAAAAAATGTGAGCAAAACCTAAAGTTATTCATACGAGAAATAATTAAATTATGAACATAAAAATCTCGACTGTATAAAATGCGAACTAAACAGATAGGAACAAGTTGACGAAGGAACGCGTTTTTTAATTGCTGCAAGTCTTGATACGTGCATACATATTTTTAGGGTTCCGTACCCAAAGGGTAAAACGGGACCCTATTACTAAGACTTCGCTGTCCGTCCGTCCGTCTGTCTGTCTGTATGTCTGTCTGTCCGTCTGCTACCAGGCTGTATCTCATGAACCGTAATAGTTAGACAGTTGAAATTTTCACAGATAACGTTTTTCTATTGCCGCTATAATAACAGATACTATAACAAAAAACAGAATAAAATAAATATTTAAGGGGGCTTCCATACAACAAACGTTTGAAATGTTCACAGAATATTTAGTTATATATTCACTTTAAAGATAAATAATTAAATTAAAATAAAACAAATACTTAAGGGGGGCTCCCATTCAACAGACATGATTTTTTTGCCGTTTTTATATTCACACTTGGCCGGTTTTTTATTTTTTATTTTTTATTTAAAGCTTCTTAGTTATGGCCAGTTAGACATTTGGGAATTTATTTAACAATTAAATATCTCAAATTACTTTTAAACATATACATAAGTTGTATATTTTTGTAATCATCTTTTGAAAATCTATATTTTGATATCGCACTCGATAGGTTAGGTAATTTTTTTTTAAAGAAATACAAATTGGGGTAATAAATCTGCAATCTTAATTTTTAATATTATTCATATACTCTTTGACACTATTGTTATAAATAAAAATCTCTCTAACGTATGAATATTCAAAATCAGTTAAGGCGTTTAGTAATTACAAAGGTACATAGGATCAGACATACGTATATATAGTAATTATACAGGTTAAACAAATAATAAAAAATCACTTAGAACGGGTAACTATTAACAACGTACGTGTAATTAAAAAGAAAAAAAAAGAAAAATAAATCTATCCCACAGGAACTGTACATTTTTTCGGGATAAAAAGTAGTATATACCTATGTATGTCATTTTGATGAATGGGCTATATTATTGTAAAGTTTCATTAAAATTCGTTCAGTAGTTTTTGCGTGAAAGAGTAACAAACATCCATACATCTATAGGTACATCCAGACATCCATACATCCTCACAAACTTTATATATTATACTAGCGACTCACCCTCGCTCCGCTCGGGTTCGTCCCTACTTACGTTTCAACGCTTAGTACAGATTTCTCAGAGATGAGATATATTCCCGCAGTAATAAGTAGGTATCCTATATGTTGACCCGGATAACCAGCTATCATCGTACTAAATTTCATCAAAATCCCTCTAGTGGTTTTTCTGTGATACGGTAACAGACAGACAGACAAAAGTTCTAAAAACTATAGATTCGGCGTCTATATCGATAATAATGTCTATTTAATTAAGATTTTCCTAAAAATATTTAATGTACAGATTCGGCTTAGTTACAATTTTATTAAATGTATAGATTATTAGTAGGATAGAGATGTACAAACTAAATACCAACATTTAACGATATATAGATATGTATGTCTGTATACACAGATTTTACTCCAAGTATTCAATGCTAGTTTTTTCAATTTATATGTAAAGCAACTGTTTGTTCGCTACTTGAGTACTTTGAAAACTCCATCGCAGTGAAATTTTCAAGTAGAAAACTAGAATAGTATCATTTCTATTTATTTGAAAAAGAAGGTGTATCGAGATTTTTCCTGATGTTAGTTTAATGTGCTAATAGTCCAATAGCTATGATGGCAAAAGAAATTAAAGTTCTTCCAGATTCTTTCAACGAATGCTACGTTGTTTTTCGTTTTCGTTTGTTTTTCAAATACATTTTTATATTGCACACCAGTAATCTACCCTCGCTTCGCTCATGTTTGCGTACTAGATTACAAAGTGTGGAACAGTTTTTACTTTCTATAAAGAAAGGCATTTAATACATTAATTATTAATAATATAGACAACAAAACGAGAGGCCCACACGTTTGGCTCAGTTTGTACAGACCAAAAAAGCCTCTTGCTTCCACAGTCCATTCTGTTATTAGAGAGGTATCAGGAGCAACTCACGGCGATCCGTTAAGATGATCTGCCTTCCAAGTGCGTCAAATTGTTTCACGTTACGCTGAATTGTCTTAGCGTAATGGCTAACACATCTTCATATTTTCCTAACATTTTACGATAGGATGTAATTAAGATTTAAAATTTTTAGTTCTTAAGGTTATTACATGGTGCAAAAAAAGGAAATTAATATTTATATCCAAGCGAAGCCACGGGCAAGACTTAGTATATTATAAATATAAGCTTCTAGACCTAGGTACAACCCTATAAGCTAGAGTCAAGCGATTAGTCTAACGAGGTAGTTTAAACCGTTAAATATTACATGCATTTAATGCTTACAATTTGTAAAAAAGTTTAAAAAACCACAAGCTGTAAACCCAGTTAAAAAATAACTTTAAAATATTTCTGAATCTAAACCAGTTATGAAATGTCAACTATGAACAAAACATTTTTTAACTTGTTAACGCGATTGTCAAAAGGTTGTTACGGAACGTTTTATTTTCTAACAGTGAAGTATTTTTAACTGATCGTTTTGACTGTTTGATTCCTAGTATTTTACATGCACCTGTTCATTTAGTGGGGAAAAGTGTAATAATTAAAAAAAAAACCAAATGTATTGATATTATTTTTATAAAACTACCCTCTTTTTTACGTCCACGTCCACTGCTGGGCACGAATCTCCTTCAAGAAATATTAGAGGCGTGGGATCCGAATTCAAACCTGCTTCTCTTGGTTTTCCAAGCGAGTGGGTTACTTCTGTTCTTTTGCAGATTATGATGAATTGGCATCTAACAAAATGCTATATATCGATTCTAAATAAAAGAAAGTATTGATTTAATTATAATTAAATAATATTGTTTTGTAGATTATGGCAAAATTGTAATCAAGTGATATTTTATATTTATATACTTATATAATATAGACTCCCAAACAAGCGAATTCTAGTTTTCTATTAGCTATAATGATAATAGAACGTTATCTTGTCTAAAGCCTATAAGTTTATTTCTATTGAGAAAGTACATTAATTACGTTTTAGCTCGTGTTACTTAAAGACTTCATATGTATCAAGTACAGGTGAAGATTTATTTATTTATTTAATCCTTTATTACACCAAAAAAAAAAGAAGTACAATTTGAAAATAATATATCACTTTACAAATATATATGTCAGTGTAAAGGCGGCCTTATCACTTAAAGTGATCTCTTCCAGGCAACCTATATAATAAAGAGACTCGATTGAGAAGATTGACCATTCATAGCACATAAGGAATACGAAGAAGCATTCAAGAGCTTGTAAATTATAGATCTATACCTATATCTGTACATATAATGAAATTCTAACTGAGCCGAATCTGTACATTAAATATTTTTTGGAAAATCTTATTAAAATAGTTATATTATCCAAACAGTGGTCGAATCTATAATTTTTAGAATTTTTGTCTGTCTGTCTGTCTGGAAACGCATCATAAGAAAACCACCGGACAGATTTTGATGAAATTTAGTATGATAATAGCTGGTTATTTATCCGGATCAACATATAGGATACTTTTTACTGCGAGAAAATATCTAATTTCTGAGAAACCTATACTAAACGGTAAAACGTAACTAGGGACGAACCCGAGTGGAGCGAGGTTGAGTCGCTAGTATAGACATATGTATATAATCTAGATATACACTGTAAATGAACATTCGCGGTTCCTCACATAAAAATAAAAGACCGTAGTTAATCCCACCCTCCTGAGTCTTTTCAATTTAGCAGTCATCAGAGCTATGTTAGTGACGACTGATTGGTTACGGTATAGGAGTTTACGCTTTGAAGGAAAATTACTTTCCTCAACAAGTGTATAACAGGTTTTCAAAGAAAATATTCTCAGGTATTCTGTTACTTGAGAATATATGTTAACACACCCTTTTGACTTAGAAATCACTAGTGATTAACCCTCGTTTCGTTTGGGTACGTCCCTAGGTGCATTTATAATATTAAAGCTCGCACTCACTTCGCATGACGACTTGAATACAAAACATCGACTTTTCTCTACTTTATTATGTACTAGCGGTTCACCTTTACTTTGCTCGGGTTCACTTCTAAGAAAACAAAAATAAACCGATCTCATGGGAACCATACATTTTTACGGGATAAAAAGTAGCCTATGTGTTATTCCAGACTATAATCTATCTCTGTGCCAAATTTCATCCAGATCCGTTCAGCCGTTCTGGCATGAAAAAGTAACAAAGATCCATACATACTCAAAAACTTTCACATTTATAATATTAATACGGATTACTCTTATTCCTTCCAAAAGAAATTCTTTAAATGAGTGAAAGCTGTATCCAAATCGTTCTAGTTTGTTAAAACAACTAAGTGCATAAACAGATAGATGTAAGTAGCGACTTTATTTTGTATTTAATTGACGAATCACACCAAGATTGTTTTGGTGCAATAAAACCTTGATAAAAAATATTAATATTATAGAAAGCGAAAGTTTATGAGATAAGATGGATGGATGTATGTTTGTTAATCTCTAACGCAAAAACTACTAAGCGGATTTCGATGAAAATTTCCAGTATTATAGCTTATATATCAAAGTAACATGCAAGTTATAATTTACAAAGATATATAGTAATATATAATTAAACAACGCAGGCGGAGCCGCAGGAAATCGCTAGTAATTAATACAGTCCAACAAACGTGAAAGACTCAACGTGTAATGTGCAAACAATGATGACAATGGAAAAATCAAGAGATAGATCGGAGCGCTTAACGCTATATCCTCTTTCATTACCCCCATAAGGGTTTCAGCTTAAGGTGAAATGACTATATTATGATAACTATACTATTAATGATAATTATTATAAAACTAGGGACTTAACCTCCTCCGGATGTGTCTGTAGGTATATAAATTTTAGCACTAACTGTAGATTAAGTTTTCTTCACCGTTATAGTCTATTTTTGTCCTTTTCATCCAAATTCATCCATCCACAAACATTTATATACAAACAAACATACAAACTTTCGAATCTATAATAATTTTGTGAATAATTGGTAACACGTTCACTTATAGTACGAATTGAAGCAGGTTCTAATCCGGGCGTTACATCTCTGAGATTTTTATGTTCGAATCGTTTCCGATATGATACCACTTAATACAGTGAAAGAAAAACACTATGAGGAAACCTGTATGTCTGAGAGATCTTAAATAGTTTTCAAAATAATGTAGTCGTCTTATATATTAAGTATAGAAATGTATACTATCATCTTTTAGGAATCATCTCATTGTTACATGATTTAGTCTATTTAATTTAGAATCAATTTTCTCATTTAATTTTACGCGTTCAAATTACGAGTAAGTACAGTTTTTTGCCAATTTTACGTAGAATGTAGAACATAAGAAGGATTCTAATGACTTACTAATTTCAATGTGCTTATTTTATTACTCGACCTCCGAAAATTGTTTTAGACATATGTATGTCTATAGCTCAGCTTGTCATATATTAAATTTATTAGTTACCTATTAAAAATACACAAGAGATATATGAAATCTCAATACCTTTTTGCATTTTTCGCTGGTTCGATTACCGGTTCAGGTCCTCTTTAAAAAAAATTAAATCCAGTTTATCATATTCTTAAAAATAAAATAATGTTTCTTTGGAGTGAAACTTGATATTTTCAGTGTTTAAAACACTTTTCTTCCTTGTCTTATGCTTTTGTTCCACGATGTTAGAGTCGATATGTACCTATAATTTGTAAGATTTCATCGTTTTCTTTAATTCTAAGACGCAATGTTTGTTCGAGAGATTTTATCCTTACCATAGACCCTATCAATTAATTCGATAAAATAGTGACGGTGTCCTTTTTTGCATTTTTATTTTGTTCGATTCCCGGTTCAGGTAAGCTTTTTAAAAATAAATAAATGTTTCCTTTGAGTAAATCTTGATAACTCCAATATTTAAGGTACTTTTCTTTCATGTCCCATCGATTTGTTCCACCCTGTATATATATATATATATATATATATATATATATATATATATATATATATATATATATATATATATATATATATATATATATATATATATATCGCTTTTGCTGTACAAATGCCATATAATACTATCTAATATATAATATCTCTTGTCACGGTGTTTGTAATCGCACTCATCCGAAACGGCTCGACAATATGACGATAACTTCTATAGCTGACATTCTCGTGAAATTAGTAGTAGCCCTCTGTATTGTCCAATGCAATTTTCAATTCAATTCATTCTCCAATATTTAATACTTCACTTTCCAAGACCATTTACTATAACAATTTTGATAGTTTAAGATTAGCGCTAAATAAGAAAATGTCTCACCGACACAAGCCACTACACAAAGTAATTGAAGAGGTTTAATTAAGTTATGAACAATGATGGACTTTTGGCAAGAAGCAGTTATCAAAGATAGATAAGCAGATGGGTCCAAAGTTTGTCCAGTGGCATACCACCCTAATTCAGTCGTGATTGGTTAAACACACTGCACAAAATGAGCATGAAGCCAAAAGTGACACCTGCCAACTACAGTTTGCGGTATGAATTAACTTTAAAACTACATTACGGACTAGTTAACGGTTATTGTGTAAATTTTAATGATTTTATGTTTGTTTGGGTTTTATACATATAAACTTTGAGCGTTAAACAAGCTATTTTCGCTAATTTTAATTAAAAGTTAGAGCTAATTTTGGATACAGGAAAATGTTAGAACATGACATATATTTTATCAATACAAGTAAATTAATGTACGTATAAATTATATTTTTAACAAGTTGAAAAGTTATTTTACATTTTATTTGACATAAATATACAGTATATGTGATTCAGTAATTAATTTTTTATTTTTCACTTCCTGTGTAATGTATTTTATCTCAAATAATTAAATTAGGCATATTAGGCATATTAAAATCATATGTGTATAGAATATCATATATGGAAAGAATATAATATTATATATTTGTCAGACAATAGCAACGGTTACCATGGCAACAATTAATCTGTGCAATATATTCTATCTCATTCTCTCGCCGACTTAACCCTATATGTTTATGTGTTTGTCTCTTTCTAGTGTCGCATTTTCGTTTCATCGAGTTTCAAATCACAACGATTCTAAAGAAGTTCCAATTCAAAAACTTAAAATGGTTGTATTATATGGGTAAAATAAATTCTATTCATATTTATGTCTTCCTCAAATTCTCAGTAATTATTATGGTCGAATATCGACCACTGGTCGAATACTAGTTACAATAAAGAAGTTTATTAATTAATTTATATTCCCAACGTGTCTGAGTGTCTGTGAACTGTCCTTCACAATAATGTTAGTATTATTTAGTTAAAAAAATAGATAATTAATTGTGATGGAATATTACTAACGAGCCCCTCGTTAGTAATATTCCATACATGTATTATCCTATATACGAGTATAAAACTAGTTTGGACCTGCAGTCTCCTCGCGCGTCATTTTAGCTTTACTGTTCTCTAATCCCATTAGAGTTTTAGAGATTGTCTTAACACACAAAAAATGTAACAATTAAACCAACAAAAAAACCTCCCTTACATTAGTGGATGGATCAAATTGAATAAATAAAAATTTTAAAAATTAAAACATAACGGAGTAACCTTATAGTGCAGTGAGATATTTGTAATTTAATACGTAAGCCTTGAAAAATGGAGTTAAATATTGTATTCAGCCCTTTTTAACGTCCCACTGCTGATCAGGTCATAGTCCACCACGCTGGCCCAGTGCGGGTTGTCGGATTTCACATGTCTATTGAAAACTTGCTAGGTTTTCTCAGACATGCAGGTTTCCTCACGATGTTTTCCTTCACCGTAAGGCAAGTAAGTGGTAATCATGTTAGAAATGATTCGCATATGAAAATATCAGAGGTGCGACACCCGGGATTTGAACCCGCTTCACTCGGTTTCCCAAGCGAGCGCGTTACCTCTTGGCTACCGCTGAATTAAATATAATTTTTTAAAATTAATATCTACAAAAATAGTGGAAGTCATTTGAAACAGTTCACATTAAAATGTTTTATGTGTTAATATTTACACAAAACATAAAGCATTTCTAAAAAAACACGAAAAATTCATATATCGCGACTTGTGAGTTAAAACGAGTCATTACAAATTTATATGCCCGGCTGAAATACGAGGGCCTATTACGAGGCTGTTCTCACTCGTAAATATTTCGGGTCCTGGTGGACCAAAATAAATGTGATTAGGTTATGAGAGTGCATATGGCTTAGGTATATGTATTTTTTTTTTCATCTTACCACACTCCTCTTCGAAGTAGGCAGAAAAAATAAAACTTTCTGTGATTTTAAGTATAGAAACACGATATAATGTCAGTGTCAGAAATCTTACTCTATAAAGGAATTCTTTGACGATACGTTTGGCTCAGTTTTTAGTGACCCTACTTGCTGTGCCAGTGGTCGTGGGTTCGAGTCCCACTGGGGGTATTCATTTGTGTGATGAGCACGAATGTTTGTACTCCAGTCATTGGTATTTACATTTATAATATGTATGTATTTAAAGTTATATATGTGTAGTGTATCAACTATCTCGTATCCATAACAAAAGCCTCGTAGCTTACCATGAAACTAGATGGTGATGTGTGTTAATGTCCTAACATATTTATTTATTTATTTGTTTGTCTAAAATGACTTTTCGCTAAACGATAACATGTGTATAAAGGATGAATAAAGTAGACTAATTTTTGTTTATTACTGTTTTTATGGGAAATTACATGCATAATATTTAAAAAAAAACACTTTGCGAATCAATCAGCTATACTCATTTTAAAATTAATATGAGAAAAACTTATAATGAACGACATGAATAACTATTTACAACTTAATTAATTTAAAATTTAATATCAAACAAACTCCATAATAAGGGATAATACAGAAGTCAATTTCCACATACATGTGGATCAAGGAAAATGCCACTTCTGAAAATTAATGAAAACTTTGTTTACCCTCTCTAATGGAACATGAGAATAATTTTGAAAAACACAAATTAACCTGAATATTAAATAGAATTTGTAACAAAGTCAGTAAAATAATTTATATATAAAATACTAGTAATTCACCCTCGTTTCGCTCGGCTTCGTCCATAGTGAAAAACAAAAACAAGTCTGTCCCACGGGAATCATATATTTTCCGGGATCAAAAACCTATGTGCTATTTCAGACTATAATTTATCTCTGTGCCAAATTTCATCCAGATCCGTTCTGCCAATCTAGCCTGATTGACTAACAAACTTCATTCATTCATCCAAACTTTCGCATTTATAATGTTATACTAATATTATAAAGCTGAAGAGTTTGTTTGTTTGGTTGAACGCGCTAATCTCAGGAACTACTAATCCGGTTTGAAAAATTTTTTTTGCATTAGATAGCCCTTTAACTGAGGAAGGCTATAGGCTATATATCATCCCGAAAAAATGTACAGCTCCCGTGGGATAGTTTTATTTTTGTCTAGGAACGAACCCGAAGTGAAGCGAGGGTGAGTGGCTAGTTTATAATATTAATGGGATAATAACTCTCCTGACTTCGCACGGGTAACTTTTTAACATTCCTCTTAAATATTTTACTAATAATGAATTCTTAAATAAACATATATACTATACTTGCTTAGCAAAAACGTCGTCTTGTTGTGTTTATTTCACTGTCGAGTATAAATAAATAAATAAAAAAGATATTTTTTTTTATCATTAAATAGTGAAAAATTTATGTGGCAAAATAATTCCGTCCGTAATCGCTATATATAAATAGGCAAAGACAAAACAGTTCAGTGCCTTTTTCTCCTCTGTTTGTCAAACGATTATGGCTCTAACTTTAGCTTTGTTGATTGGTTACTCATTACGGTCGAATTTAGACAACTAGGAACACTAGTAATAAGAATTTTATATTCTTAAGGTTTTAGGCATTGGTAGCCTAGTGGTAACACGCTCGCTTGGGAAATCGAGTGAAGCGGGTTCAAATCCCGGGTCTCGCACCTCTGATATTTTCATGTGCGAATCATTTCTAACGTGATTACCACTTGCCTTACGGTGAAGGAAAATATCGTGAGGAAACCTGCAAGTCTGAGATAACCTAGCAAGTTTTCAAGAGACATGTGAAGTTCGCCAATCCGCACTTGGCCAGCGTGGTGGACTATGGCCTGATTGCCCTCGTATTGAAGGGAGGTCCGTGCCCAGCAGTGGGATGTTAAAAAGGGCTGAATACATACACACGTTCTTAAGGTTGCATGACATTTTATCTGTACTAGCTGACCCGACATACCTCGTTATGTCAAATCGAATGAACGTATAGCAGGTCTTCTTTGAAAAATTGGGTTTTTACGTTTTTTCCGGGTATTTTTAACAATTCTTCTCTACATAAGAACCTTCCTCGGGCCTTAGCGAATATTTGAATAAATAAAATAGCCAAATTAATCCTGTTTTTTTGTCGAGTTTTGCGCTTAGCAACACATTTAGCGATCCATTTTTATTTTTATATATGGAAGATAGATATAGATATATAGATATAGATATTACTATTTATTTATCAACATAGTTATATAAAAAGTGATAGACGACACATGACTAGTATCATATAATAAAAAAAACCTATCACACTCCAATTTTTTCTTCAAAATATGAATAAATCTTTTATAAGCCTGAGTACGTACGCATATATAATAAAAAATCTCTTAAACTGTCTCAGATTTATGTTGTGAATAATATTTCAAAATCTAAAAAAAAACTTTAAGCTCAGCACATATTATTCAAGGATTCTTTGTAGATGAAAATAGCATAGCAATAGTATTTAAAAGAACAACTATTGAGTTTCTCGTAGGCTCTTCGCAAAAGTGTTAAAAGTGTTAGCCAATGGTACCTTTTTTATTGACAACATTGACCCTCTTTAAATTTGAATTAAGTTGACGGTTTAAAAGAATTTGTTTATTACAGTCGAATGAAGTTAGATTCGATTTGATTTAATATATATATATATATATATATATATATATATATATATATGAACAGTCTCGAACCCACGATTTCCGATCTTGACTCAAGAGAAATGCTACTCCTTCAATCTTGAGAAATGCTTAGAAATGTTCAGCTAAAATAAGCGCAAGCCAAATAAGTCCAAACATCAAATAAGATTACATTTCTTGATATCAGATAATAACGTACATTTCATTTGTTAGTTGTCACAGTCATTTTTAGAAGGGCCATCTATCACGAGCTGTCGCTTGGTGATTGAGCGAAATAATATACTAAAAGCAATATAACTTATATTAGATCTAGAACAGTATCTAAAGCTTTATTTAAGCTATTATTGCGTATATATATATATATATATATATATATACGCAATAATAGCTTAAATATATATATATAAGCGTATATATATATATATATAACGAAGGAGGATTTAGTTAGATAACGCGTCATATATATATAGTGAAAATGTCATGAAATCAAAATATTATTTTTAGAAATCTCGTCGAGTATAAATATAAATGTACAAATATATATTAGTATATTACGCTCCTATAAATGTTTAATCGGTTAAATTATACTTTGTGTATGAAACTCTAAAGTGCTTAAAATTTTGCTTATGTCACTCTCCAGCCTCCCAACTTTAACCGTACAAAAAGGCTCAATTAGCCGCTCCTCTTCAACGTGAAAAAGGGATACACAAACACACTTTCACATTTTTTATAATACTAGTTATCGCCGCGTGGTTGAAAATCCACCATAATTCATTAAGTTTGATCGATATTGAGGTTATTTTTTCAAAGTTATATAGATAATCTATGAAATCCAAAAGAACTTTCGAACGGGCCCATAGATTCAGAGATTTGTACGTATAGACAAACTTTTCATCTATATATTATGTAAGTACTCGTATAATATTGATGAAGGTTATCTAACATCATACTACATCTTTTAGCAGTGAAGTAATTATATATAAATAAAATACGCGAGCGGATCCGCGGGTAAAAGAAAGTCAACAAGTTTTGGCTTTCTGCAGTCCTTCTCTATATAAACTTTAACTATGCCAAAGCTCATCCTCCTCCGTACGTGTGATATGTTTAAAAAGGGGTTCAAAGTTTTCTCCTCACGTATTTAATAATAATATAGATTAGTAAAGTATGGAAACCATCCCAAAGTTAAATAATTGAATTATACACAATTACATGGAGATGATCGAAAATCGAACATCAAAAATCAATTAAGTTTTTTTTTCAATTTTTTATATAACGTGGTCAAGTGTGGAATAAAATAGACTCAAAAATAACTGTAATAAGTCGTTTGTTTATCAGATTTAATTATTTTTTTAATTTTACAGTTTAATTTTAACATTATTAATGCACTATTTTAACCGACTTCAAAAAGTAGGAGGTTCTCAATTCGATTGGTATTTTTTTTTATGTATGAACACCGATTACGCTGAGATTTATGATCCGATTTACGTGATTCTACTTTAGTTGGATGCGAAATAGTTGCCATATGGTCCCATAAAAATTAAACATAATTTGGCCCAGTAATTTTCATTTTGTTTGATTTGGCAAGCCCAATACGTTAGAATCGGATTTTAGAGCCAGAATTTTTAGTGTTACTAATAAAAGCAAATTATAGTTTGTCAGTCTTCATACTTTGCTGCTACTATTATGTATATTAGTAAAAAAATACATAATATACTATTATGTATATATTTACTACACTAAAAAAGAAAAATTAAAAACTTTTTAAGAAAAAAATAAAAACCGACTTCAAAAAAAGCACTAAAAAGTAAAAAAATAACTGATTGGTAGTTTTCATTTACTATACAAATCAAAGCACACAAACCTGTTTATATCTTTGTTACTCTTTAAAAACAGCTGAACCGATTTGGATTAAAATTAGTACACAGATAGACCATGACTTTGATTAAGTAACACAAGCTATTGTGAGCAGTAAAATTTGCCAAAACGTGCTGCTGCCTGTACATTATTTAAGTACAGAAGGCGCCTGGGGACGTACTTGAGTAAGAGTACGTCGCTATAACAAATTATTTATATAATTTATGAAAGAATAAAAATGTCACAGTATTATGTTATATATCTTTTCAAATAGACTTTACCCACAAACAAGACAATTCAAGGAAGAGCGACGTCAAAACTGATTATCGTTTAAGAAGTGTAAGCCTGAGCTTATTATAACTTTTCAAAACCGCAGTACGAGGAGGTAATATATTATGTTTAAAGTAGAAATTCAATTGCTGCATTCTAAATTATTTTTTGCTGTCGTTTTTACACGTAGATTTTTTTTTTATTTGGCCGACTTCGTAAAAAGAGGTCTTAACTAATATGTAATAACTTGGAAAAGTCAGGGTCTTAGCTTAGTATAGAAATCTTATATATTTAAACGAGCAATTCTTGTATATTTATTTATTTATACCGGCGATCTCGGAAACGGCTCTAACGATTTTGATAAAATTTGGTATGTGGATTTTCGGGGGCGAAAAATCGATCTACATTAGTCTTATGTCTGAGAAAACACGTATTTTCGAGTTTTATGCGGTTTTCTTTCGCATTGTTCCACGAAAAATATGGCCGATAATTTCTTATACTTCCGCAAGATAGACAATCACATATGTAGAGTTTTATCCAAAAAAAAACTCCGACCAAAGCTCGGTCACCCAGGTATTAAATAATATATGCAATTGACATATAATGATTTTATGGCGTAATGGTGTTTATCAATTCAATACAATTTTTAAAAGTTTAACCCTACAATAATTGCAGAATGACATCTTGCTTAGCTCTTAAACAGATGTAATGTAATTGAGAATTTATATAGAACTAGCAGAACCCGCGGCTTCGCCCGCGATCAAACTTTATTACTTGCAGAAATAAGGAAAACAAATTTCATTTTAGCGATCGTAACTCAAAATATCCAGTATCTTAAAAGATGTTACGCGTATATTTAGCAAGCTCCACTACCCGTATTTTTGCACATTTTTCTACTCTCCACCTCTCCAAAGTTAGAGGAAGAGAATACAATAATAAAATTGCATACAATGTTTACGATTTTACATCAACAGGCTAACATCTACGTTATTTTTAAAGACCCAATGCTATGTACACATGAAGGTTACAGTCTCCCTCCTTCTCCTTTTTTTTAAGTTACATATATAAATTGCCATTCTTATTTTGCTGTAGCTGCTGTGGCCAGCCGAAAAGTTGCACATAATTTTCCTTTGGATTCGGAATAATTTCTGTTCTCTACTTTGTATCCCACACAGTAAGTGTGCGCTTACGAAGGTCTTGAGTCATGTTACTCTATTTAAATATATTCAACAACTCCAACTTCACCGTCCAATTTTACCCACTTAGGGGATGAATTAAAAAAAACTACAATCCATGTTTATTTAATTGTATTGAAGAGCATTAATATGAATTTCGAAAAAAAAAATGATATTTGTATTGTTTTAGTTGTCATTTTAAAGGTAAATACTATTTTCCGTGCATTAATTACAGAGTTTCATGCAAACTTTTATCCCCTATTTGACAGCCTTATAGAATGAATTTCAAAAATTTTTCAAATACGTATTTATTTAATTGTCTTGAAGAGCATTAATACCAAGTTTCAAGTAATTCTGATCATAAACAATTGTTTGCCCATATAGACTTTATCACCCCCTTTTACCCTCTTAAGGAATGAATTCCGAAAAAAATCTAATACATATATTTCTAATTTTTCATCTAAAAGCTAAATACCACTTTCTGTGCATTTCGCGTTAAGAATAACAGAGTTTCATACAATCTTATATTACCTATTTTACCCCCTTGGGGGTTGAATTTCGAAAAATCCTTTCTTAGCGGATGCCTACATTGTATAAGGCATATGTCCTCTAAATTTCACGTTTCTAAGACCAGCGGTTTAGGCTGTGCGATGATCGATCAGTCAGTCAGGACAAAGCATTTTATGTATATATAGATAAATATTTAGAGTGTGGTTAACCTAAGCTTTAGATTCTAAAGAAATTAAAAAAGAAATGTTTTAATTGATAAATTGAGCATTAAAAAATCTTATAATATATTATCTAAACGTAATTCGGTTTAAAGAACTTTATTCCTCACTAGCGACTCACCCTCGCTCCGCTCAGCTCGCTTACGTTTTAACGTTTAGTATAGATTTCTCAGTGATGAGATATTTTCCCGCAGTAAAAAGTATCCTATATGTTGACCCGGATAACCAACTATCATCATACCTAATTTCATCAAAACCCCTCCAGTGGTTTTTCCGTGATGTGGTAACAGATAGACAGACAGACAAACAGACAGATAGACAAAAATTCTAAAAACTATAGATTCGGTCTATGTATCGATAATAATGTCTATTTCAATAAGACTTTCAAAAAAATATTAATTGTACAGATTCGACTTAGTTACAATTTTATTATATGTATAGATTACGAATAAGTGTTTTACTTGAGAAACATTTATGTGTAGATATAAGAAATTATGACAATTGATTAGTAGAACTAAGAACATTAGTTACAAAGAATATATTATAGCCTAGACTTAAAGCTATTGAAAGTTTTAGAATATTTTATTTCTTTCGGTGAACTATTATAGAGTTTTGCTCCCTGAAAAGTTATGATTTTTGTCCAGACTTGGTTCCAGTTATAAAAAGCACTAAGTGGCTAGCACGTCGAATAGCATAACAAATTGTTAGACCTTTTTTACAAAAGATATCTCTGCAGTATAAAATGTGTCATCTAATATAGAAAGACAGACAGACAAAAATTCTAAAAACTATAGATTCGGCCTCTGTATCGATAATAATGACTATTTCAATAAGATTTTCCGAAAAATATTTAATGTACAGATTCGACTCAGTTAGAATTTTAATGTACAGATTTAGTACCTAATATACGGTAGCATGTCTTACTTACCCTTCGAAACTCGTAACAAGCTCAGCTTCTAGTTTACGAAGATCTTTTGCGACATTACTTTAACGGATTGTTTTTAACTTTAAAGTTTAAAATTGGAAAAAGAAGCTTAATTTAATACAGTTAAAGTCTGAGAGAGTGTAACCATAAACTAATCGATTGGTCTTCTAATAAACCTACTTTACCTGTCTACACTAATAATATTAGAAAGAGAAAAATTTGTATTTTTGTATGTTAGTTACTAATAAACTCAAAAACTACTGGACCGATTTTGATGAAATTTGGTAAAAAGATAGTTTGAAATCCTGGGGAAGGACATTGGATATAGAGGAGGAAAAGAATAGGTATATTTTGATTCCGGAAATCGTCCGCGAGTTGCTAGTCTTAGACAAAATTACTACATATTATAAATTGAAGTCTCTTTTTGCAATGAGCTTGTTTTTTTCGGGCTTATTTCAAAAACTACAATGGTTTTCATCAATGGAAAAGAGATTTTGTACGTTATAGGCTATATTTTTTTAAGCATTTTGCGAAAATAAGTTATTGGTATTGAGATATTTCTCAAAATATAACACTTGCTTTACCAGGACTTTACAAATTGCCGGTTAAGTCGTTTAGTAATTACGATGGAACATAGCATCGGACATATTTATGTATGTATACAATATGTATGATTCAAAGTCAAACACACTGCTCTCCTTTTTGGTTTCAATACAATCGGGTAAACATCTAAATAATATATATATTCAGTGTTTTAAACGTCATGTTGTTCATACCATCCCTTTCTATTTTATTATATGAATAGATTCCAAAATACGTAAAACAGTGACCGCGTAATGTGTTTCGCGTCCAAGCCGACAAGTGTGAACAGCGCAATTTGGTTGAAGCCGAATGTAATTAAGTTGGATTTATGAACATATTAGAAGCAGTTATACTATGTGCTAGCCAGTATTGTATGTACTCATTGGCCACTTACTAATACACTATGTGGAAAGTATTTTCTATATTATATTATGTGAGATATCGTAGTGTCCATTAGGCTCTTACTAATACACTATATGGAAAGTTTTTTCTGTACTAGTACTAGTAGTAGGTAGGTACTTACCCTCGCTTCGCTCGCGCGTCCTAATGGGTTTTAATTTTTTGTGCGGAACCCTGATTCTTTTTTTCAAAAAAAAGTGGCCTAAGTTACTCCTTATAATATCAGCTATCTGCCAGTGAAAGTTTCGTCAAAATCGGTCAAGCCGTTTCGAAGATTAGCCGGAATAAACAAACAGACAGACAGATGTACAGAAAGACAGAGAGACAGAAAGACAGACAGACAAACAAAAAAATAAAATAAATGTTGTTTTCTTATAAGTAGGTACTATATATACTTTCATATTATGCATTTAGTAGAAAGCTATTATTTTGACATTACAAACAGACATTTTAATTTTATTTATCTGTATACATTATATATGTGATATATCCCTATATATTATAGATTAAGAGACCCCCGCCGTGTGAATTCACAATTTTTATTTGCTTCAGTTACAAGTTTACAAATAATTTTCCTATAGCAATATTGGACGCCATATTCCTTAATTACTTACGCTTAGCAGATGATATAAACTAAATGAATTGTTATTACCATGAAGAAAATAATTTGAAAATGAATTAAAATATAATATAGATTCAAAGTAATTGTAGCATTCAATACCATTCGACACGTTTACTTGCCTCATTTTGCAGTTACAATGGTTTTAACGAGGCTCGATCACAGGTGGTGTAAGAAATTTATTATATTCTCTCCCCTGATCTTTTATTGTTAGGACGCCGAATTACAATACTTTAGGGATATACATTTATCTTAATGTGACACTCGTATATTTTTATTTTTATTTTATATATATAATTTACATATGTATAACACATAGTAAGAGTTATCAAAACTGGACAATGACTTTAAATTTTAATAGAACTGTATTAAATATAATAATAAATATTATTTAAATAATGTATAGAAATGTGCCCAATTTGTTGACATTTATAATTACTGCTCCGCTCCCCTGCGTAGTAGCATGATAATATATTGCCTATAGCCTTCCTCAATAAACGGGCTATATAATGCAAAAAGTTTTTTTCAAATCAGATTAGTAGTTCCTGAGATTAGTACATTCAAACAAACAAACAAACAAAAAAACAAAGTCACAAACAAATATTAAGAAACCCAAAAGATTAACATAATTTTGACACATTACGAAACTTAAACCAAAATAGTTAGTAATATTTAAGTTTTTCAATCAAAAAAGTTTTAAAACAGCTAGTTATGGGCATAGATAAGAGTGAAAGTTTGTCATTTTCATAGGTTGTAAATCGCTTATTTTATTTCGTGAACGGAGATGAAATGCGTTGTTCAATAACAATAAAAAAGTCGGTGATAAACTTTGGGAAGTGAACTATTGTGGGTGGGTTTAAGAGGAGTTTTATGACCTGAAGACCTTATCTACTATTAAATGAAAGCTCACACTATTCACATAAATGTCAAGGTTTGTGAGTGATTATAACTTATATTCTTTACTAGTACAACCTGTGGCTTCTCCCGCGTTCAAATTACAAAAAAAAAAAGAATGCATGTATGTGTACACGCGCAAGAAGTAAAACTTCTGTAGGTTATCGGTACTATTTATGAAATTCAATTTATGTTTTAAATAATTAGGATAGGTGAGATACTAAAAATAACGCATATTAGGTATATTACAATCATATATTTACAAAATATAATTTAAGGAAAGAATATAATATTATATATCATTTGTCAGACAATAACAACGGTTACCATGGCAACGAACGTACGTACATTTTTTCGTAACGCATTCACCAGCTTACCCCCCAAGTCAAGCGTGCGTAAAGAAGTTTTACTATAAAAAAACGAACACTTTGGATTTATGTTATAACTAATAATTTGATGAATTTAATCATTTTCAAATGTGTAAGTATAATTTCGCGCATGAAGGATTCCATACCGCCGAGTATCATGTAACACGTAACATATTAACACACTAAAATATTTTCTTTACGCTTTCACAATACATACTTTATTATTGGCAAAAATAAGTTCGTGTCTCATTATTATTATTATTATTATTATTATTATTATTATTATTATTATTATTTGTATCTCTTTGGAATTCACGGGCTCGAAGGAGCCCGGTCCTTTGGAAGGCTTGCGTGGGGACACAGGTCCAACACGTAGAGGCCCTTTAAGAGATTCAAGCTTGTTTAATGTGACGCATCAGCCGGGATCCATCTCTGAGTAACCCATAGGGAATTGCCCATAGATGGCCTCCGGATAATGCGTAGGGACTATGGAAAATATGGAAAACTATATAGGGTTATGGAATGGAGTTTGGATGGACTAAAAATGGGCTATTGGATGAGACTACCGGACGTCCGCCTGCTCAACAGTCTCACATTGAATATTTGGCGGACGGTGACTCGCCGCCCTATTATTATTATTATTATAAGCCTGTAGTGTCCCACTGCAGGGCAAAGGCCTCTCTACTCTTTCTCCACTGCTCCCTATCTTTTGCCATAGTAAACCACTCTCTCTGGAAGGAGTCTAATTCATCCCGACATCTCCGTCTGGGCCTACCACGCTGTCGTCTGCTGTCTTGAGGGATCCAAAAAGATGTTTGTTTGGCCCAAAGGTCATCTGACATTCGGATGACGTGACCAGCCCAGTCCCATTTCAGCATGGCAGCATTTCGAGTAACATCCATAATTTGAGTTCTGGAACGGATTATGATGTTCTTGATACGGTCAGTTATATTTATTCCCAGTATACTCCGTTCCATTGCTCTTTGGCAAACCTCGAGTGTATATCTTTGTTGACCTGTTAGAGACCAGGTTTGGGAACCATATGTGAGAATGGGGAGAATACACACGTCCATGACTTTCCTCTTAAGGGATAAAGGAAGATTACCCTTCATTAGATCTTTCATGGCCCAATAGCTCTTCCAGGCGTTTTCAGCGTTCAAATAGAAATATTCATCGACGTATTTAATCTCCACACCCTCTACTACGATTCTATGGTGTGTTCTGTTCGTCATCAATTTGGTCTTGGACATATTCATATGTAGTCCGACCTCGAGGCTTGTCTCATATTATTTCTTAAAAGTATAGTGGAAAACAAATTTAATTTTAGCACTATCTTAAAAGATATTTAACGTACATAAATATATTCTGTAAATTAATCTATACTAATATTATAAAGAGGTAAAGTTTCTAAGTTTGTGAGGGGATAATCTCTGGACCTACTGAACTGATTTAGAAATTTGGTAAGAAGGTAGTTTGAGTCTCTGGGAAGGACATAAGATACTTTTTATCTCGGAAATCATCTCTTTAGGGAGTGAAAATGGGGATGAAAGTTTGTATTGGAAAGCAAGCTAGGGACGAACCCGAGCAAAGCGAGGGTGAGTCTGAGTTTTCTATAAAATTATTTAGCAAGTTCCACCACCGCTATTTTTGGAATATTTCTTTACTCCATCTTTCCAAAGCTAGGAAGACAGTACAACGACATAACTCGCATGCAATGTTTACGACATTAGAATCATGTAACTCGGCTAATATGGGTTTTATATAAACACTACAACCCCATTTTAGTACATATGTCATACGTATTTTTTATTTCCGTGCATTTAACATAAAAAAATATAGAGAGTGGATGAATTTCGAAAAATTCTAAAACACATTTTTATTTAGTTGCATTGAAGACTGTTAATGCCTTTGAAGTAATTCTGATCATAAACAATTTTTTCCTCCCATATAAACTTTATCACCCCATTTTAGCCCTTTAAGGGACCTTTAAAGCTGAATATTATTTTTAGTTCATTCCACATTAAAAATTACAGACTTTCAAACAAATTTCATCCCTTATTTTACTCCTTTAGAGTTGGAATTTTCAAAAACCTTACCTTAGTGGATGTTTACCTACATCATGAAATGTAATAACTGCTAAAATTTCAAGATTTTAACCCTTGTGGCTCTGAGTTGATGAATCAGCCAGGACAAATAATTTTATACATATAGATTATACTCTATAGGAGTTACGGACAAAATCTAGTATAATGATTAGTTAGTTAGTTAGTTCTTTGTTCTGTGGCTTATAGGCGTGCTATTTGGGCACAATTTACTTCGCCAATGTCGTCTAGTATAATGATATTTTTAACATATGAAATATATAATCAACATTCCCTGAAATGTAACATATTGTGAGCTAGAAGGCAAAGAGAATTGACAACGTAAAACAAAGCAGTTCTTTCTTCTTTAAAATAATATTTGTATATTTTATCCTTATAGAAACAGTATAAATGTTCTATTAATACTCGTATATACAATTTATACTTGTATGGAAACCTACATAATGCTTAGTTTAAGATATGGCTCTGACCTAATTTGTCAGTAAAATTTTCTTTCAATATTTTCTTCTTAGGTCTACAGAAACAGGTATTAAATAATACTATTATTTAAAACATATCTTATAATATTAAATGAGCAATTCTTGTAGGTTTAATCAATTTATATTGATTTTGTGTACCTCGCAAATGGCTGTAACGAGTTAGATCAACTTTTGTATTAGTATAAGGTTTTGCTTTTTAAGTTTATCTGTATAGGTGTTTTTTCTGAAAAAAAAAAACGTATTTTTTATACATTCCCCAAAAAAAAAAACGCCGAGCAAAGCTCAGTCACCCAGGTACTCATTATTAAATAATATACGCGTTAAAATGGCTTAAACGCCTAGTTACTACAAAAGAAAAAAGACTTATTAGTATATCCTTATATAAATTATGATATAATAACAAACATCTCGACAAAAACCTTCTTTCTACTTATGTTTAGAATGATTTATCACATTTTCTCAAAATAAAATATTCCAATCACAGACGTACCTCTACTGTACTATATTTTAAGTCGTTCATAAATCACAAATACCCCAAATAACTAGAGCTTTGAGAATTTGTTGATTACGCAATATCGAACTAAGGTAACTCCATGAATAGTCAATTTCCATTCCCTGCACACTTCATATAGTCTGAATTTATTAGATATGCTAGATTCTAGCCTTCGATTTGATACGCTTACATTTAAACACTAGCGATTCACCCTCGCTTCGCTCGGGTGCGTCCCTAGATACGTTTTAATTTTTTTGAGCGAAACCCTAATTTATTTTCTAAAATTAAAGTAGCCTAAGTTACTCCTTATAATATCAGCTATCTGCCACTGCAAGTCCCGTAAAAATTGGTACAGCCATTTCGGAGATTAGCCCGAACAAACAGACTGACAAAAATTTTAAAAATTGTGTTTTTCTTATAAGTATTATTTATCTGTATAGATTAGATTTTGGTCACGGCTCCGTTCGTATTTTATATCTATTTATTTTATCAAATAGTTTCATACAAAAATCACCATTCAACCTTCCCATTTACGAAAATTCAAAGAAAAAAATGTAACACTCGCGTATATTGGTATATCATTTTATTTTACAGCTTAAATATTTTATAAAAAACAAACTTTTCAAAAACTATCATCTAAATGTTCTAATCTCAGATTTAGCATTGTTTGAGATATCGTAATTAATCAGTAAGTATTTACACTATTTCCCTATAAAATGGCCAAACTGTACGTAAACTAGGTCTAGTTTAGTGATTCAAAATTCATTTTCTCCTTTATTCAATAAGACTTTAGATTAAATTTAGATTAAATATCAGTATTTATGTCTGTGACAAATATAATATATTCGAGTGAACCTACGATACAGAAAATGCTAACCAGACATCATTACCATAGAACCACATGGTAGTTTAAGTATAAACAAACAAAAACCGTTCAATAAGAAATGATGTTAGTTCAAAGAAAGGATCAAGTCTCAATACATGTTATGATCGAATCCTACTTTGCATTCTGAAACTAGAATCCGTCCGATAGCTGCATTGAATGTACTTCACTCTAAGAAATTGTCAAATCTCTTGACTTAAATATATCACGATAAATCTGAACAAATAAAATAAATTTTATTAATTAGAATTTTACTTAGTAAATTATAAATAGTGTTAGTCGACTTCTAGAAAAAGTATATTATGTTAGTTCGTAATTTTCTTGAAATTTTGAAAGCTCAGAATGATTGTTCTGTGATTGTTCTACTATAATTGTACATAGTAATTTACGTACTTATTACTAATTTTGACTAATTTATTACTAATATGTTTTATTATACTTATAAAGCACTAGCGACTCTCCCTCGCTTTGCTCAGGTTCGCTCCTGGGTACATTTTGACGCTTAGTATTGAATAGATAGACTATCTATAGGTACATATAATAAAACTGTAGAAGTCGAATGTCTGTACATAGAAAAAAAATCTAAAAAGCGAGTCAGGGGGATGTAAGAAGAGAAATAGAACAAACCCAGATTTTTTTTATTTTTTTTTGTCTGTTTCTACGGGCTAATATCCGAAACTGTTGGACCGATTTAAATGAAATTTGCATGGTGGTATCTTATATTCTCGGTCAACATTTTAAATACTTTTCATCCTGGAAACATGTACAGTTCCCGTGGGTTAGATTTGTGTTTGTTTGTCGATGAAAGGCGAACCCGAGCGAAGCGAGGGTGAGCCGCCAGTATATACATAATTACATAAATATGATAAGTTTTATATCCCTTACTTCAGTAATGATTGATTCACCATACAAACTTCCACCAAACTTTTCACCCCCGTAAGGACTGATTTCCGGGATAAAAATTATCCTATATCTTTTCAAGGCTCTCGAACTATCTCTATACCAAATTTCATCTAAATCGGTTCAGCCGATTATGCGTGAAAAGGTAACAGAGTTAATTTCACATTTATAATATTAATATGGATGAATAAATAAAAACCATAGAGCAATGTTAGCTTTTGTGCGAGGCAAAGAATAATGGCTTGTCATTTTATTTGCGGGAAGTAGGAACTTTTCTGTTACTGATGAAAGCGTCTGGTGTATATAAACGAAGTATTACTGGCTCTAAAATACGATCCCGCTAATAATGGTAATATTATTTAAGTAATCATTTTCAGGCAATATTATTATATTCAGGAAATCATTTTCAGGCAATATTATTATTATATATACAAAATTTTGTTTATTTATAACAGATAGGCATAGATACTAATATTTTATAAGATGCTGTGCTTATTAAAATTGTAGTTTAATTATAACCTGCCTATATTTTAAGACTTCCATCCATACTAATTTCGTAAATGTGAATGTTAATTCTTTAACCGGTGAACAAATTTTAATATAATTTGGCAATGACATAGATTCCATCCTTGGATCGGCTATAGGCTACCCTTGATATCCGTCCTGCTTATCACACGGGCGAAGCTAAAGACAAAAAGTAGCAGTTTTTAATAAGTATTTGAACTGGTTATACTAGTCTGACTTTAAAAGTAATTATTTTATCATTAATAATATTTTTCCACCTTTTCACACTTTCCACATTTCCACCTTTGAGGTACAACCCATTCATTGAAAGAATATTAAAGTTTATTGTTTTTTTTTAGCTTTCACATCGAACACACAAAAAAAATGGCAGAGTTTATTTCATAGACAATATACCATAGTGTATAACTACAGATAATAAACATTATTATCAATGAAATGTACTTTTAATATTAATCACACAAATACTTGTTATATTTTAATACAATAATAACAAATTTGACTAACTATTGTCGGAGTTATCGTGTAACATACACAAAAACATAAATCTGAATCGAGTACCTCTTATTAGAAGTCGGTTAAAAATAAAAATTTAATAGATTCTAGTAAAATCCACATCCGTAACAATAAAGGGCTGCCTGATTTGAAATTTCATCAGGTGTTGCTTTAGTTCCAGATCACGATTCATCTTTACGTCTCGCGTCGCTCTTATGTAAATTACACTTTCCTTGTTTCTCCCTATATATCTGACTCTTTTCTGAGTCATTTGCTCACAGTTACCTTTTGTGGTGAAGTTATGAGACGTAAATGGATATGAGAAGGGTCTGAATACTAAATATTTATATCTAATTTGACGATCAATGAAGAATTTCATTAAAATTTTGGTTTTGTTAGATTATTTGAAAATTTGAGTATTTATGGCACAGTTTCTGTACTAGTTGTTAGGGGTTCAAAGCTTATAGTGCATGTTTATGAATTGGCGACAGATCTCCGTACTGTTTAAGCCGTGCCCAGGTAGTCGTCAATAATTTTGTAAACATACCCTAAAGGAGTTAAATGATTTATGAAATAAAATTAATTCCAGTCGACGAATAATTTGAAACAAAAATGAACTTTATTATTGTATCCCTTTGATATTTTCATGTGCGCATTATTTTCAACATGATTGCCACTCGCTTTATGGTGGAGGAAAACATCATCGTATCTGCATGTCTGGGAGAACGTAATTAATTTTAGAAAAACATGTGAAGTTTGGCAACATGCACTTGCCGATGCAACGTCGTGGACTATGGCCTCGTTCCAATGATTCTTCGAATTAAAGCATGTGGAGAATAAGGGTTTCAGTAAGAGAATAATGGTTTCACTAAGATAGTAATGTGGGTTGAATACGTGAGAGATAAAAATTAGGGTAACCAATAACTTGAAAAATAAGTAATGCCGACAATAAAAAAATTAAAAATTAAAAACCGACTTAAAAAAAAACTTAAAAAATAACTGATAGGTAGTTTTCGTTTACTATAGATACCTAATCATATATTGTCGAAGTCAGTTTATTTATTTTCTTATAAAGTTTTTATTTTTCCCTTTTTAGTGTAGACAATAATAGTAGCAAAGTATGAAAATTGGCAAACTAAAATTCGGTTTTATTAGTAACACTAAAACTTCTAGCTCTAAAATACGATACTAACGTATTGGGCTTGTCAAATCAAACAAAATAAAAACTACTGGGCCAAACTAAATAATAAATTTTTATGGGACCAAATGGCAACTATTCTGCATCAAACTAAAGAAGAATCACGTAAATCGGATCATAAATCTCGAATCGAATTGAAAACCTCCTCCTTTCTGAAGTTGGTTAAGAAATTGTACTTTCGCATTTTCATTTATCTTTTAATTAATTTTGTCAATAGTATTTATTGTCTGTACGTACGTTCAAACGGAATTGTAAAAACCGTTGACATTTTTTTATCTTTTACAACATTTTTAATAATATTCTAAGTAATTACATCCTACAATCATACGTAATCACATCATACAATCGTTTTTTCTTTTAAATAAAACTATCTTTTCGGATTTTTTCGCGGATTTATTTTGATTTTTGGTTCCCGACGTTGGTAGTTTTATTTAAATGTCAAATATTCGAGTAAATCTAAGAAAGTATCGTTTTTTCTTTCGAAATAAATAAAATTATATAAGTAATTTGTATCTGTTACATAAGGGAAGATATCCCTTTGTTCGCATAGTCACTAGGCTTCACTAATATACAGGATTCCAATACGAAGCATCATTGACAGCTTTACGGCGTTTGGAACAATTTTCACAGTAAGTACTCGTATTTCGTATTTCAGGTATTGCAAACTATGTGACATTTTTCTGATACTGAATCTGTTATCAATTATAACTGAAATGTTAGTCGTTAAAAATAACGGTGATAGTAATAATATTATGTTGCAAATAATAGCTTTTTAATTGTTAATAATAGATATAACTGACTTAAAATGAGACATGGTAGACTGTATTCATAAGTAAATATAATATCTATAGATGAATCCAATAAAAATCATCAAAATCAATCGTTTAGTTTCTAAAATTGCGCATATACCTTTTTTTATATTTTAATAAATTCATAATTCTACGGTTTGCCTCAGTGGTTTAGTGGCTAAGTGTACGGTTGCGCACCCTCTCTTGCATTCGAATCCCGGATATGGGCCAAGTATAGATATTGACTCTTTCCGCAAAGAAAGTTCCAGTAACAGAAAGCTTGGAGTTGGAAAGTTCACAGTGTTTCACAGTCATCCCTCGGAGAGCACGTGAAGCCAGATACGAGTATATATGTATAATAATAATAATAATAATAATAATAGAGCTTTATTTAATTCCATACAATATAAGATCACATACACATAAACTTTTTTTTTTTTTTTTTTTTGTACATTTAACACTTTCTATTATTGTAAGTTAAGTACATGTATTTAATTCTAAGTTTTATTTATTATTTATTTAAGTTCCTTATTTTTTTTGTATGGACCCCGATCGGGTAAAAGCCTCCCCCAAGGAGTGCCACAATTCTCTGTCCTTAGCTGTGTCCAGCCAACTTCCGCCCGCCATCGCTACTATTTCGTCTGCCCACCTGGCCCTTGGTCGACCTCTTGTTCTGGTGCCTCTTGGTCCTGACCACTTCACTGACCTCAGGGTCCATCTATCATCCTTGTAACGCGCTAAGTGACCCGCCCACTTCCATTTTCCCTTCAGTGAAAAAGTTAAGGCATCGCATACTTTTGTCTTTTTTCGAATGTCAACGTTTTTAATCTTGTCTTTCAATTTTATACCTAGGCAACTTCTTTCCATTCTTCTCTGGGTAGTCTGAATTTTATTCCTGGTTTTGAGATCGAAGGTCCAAGTCTGGCACCCATAGGTGAGGCACGGTAATATTGCTGTATCCATGACTATGTATATATGTATATTGTATATATATTATTTTATTATAGGCAATGGTAGCCCAGTGGTAACGCGCTCGCTTGGGAAACCGAGTGAAGCGGGTTCAAATCCCAGGTTTCGCACCTCTGATGTTTTCATGCGCGATTCATTTCTAACATATTGCCACTTGCCTGTTTGAGAAAAACCTAGCAAGTTTCCGAAAGACATGTGAAGTTCGCCAATCCGCACACGGCCAGCACTATGGGCTGATTCCCCTCGTATTGAAGGGAGGCCCGTGTCCAGCAGTGGGACGTTAAAAAGGGCTGAATACAATACAATTTTATTAAGGTACCTACCGCGAGGATGTCAATAAAATCTCAAAATATCTGTGATAACTGGATTAAAATACAATATTTTGATTCCATCGAGCTAATATTATGATGGTGTACATATACATATAGGAGGATGGTAGAGTCTTCAACGAATTGAAGTTTGTTTCATTAGTTGCAACAGTTTCGTTTTATTTTTTTCAGTTCAATTTTGGTTATTTTATTAGTGTACCTGATTAGTTATTCGAAAGTAGAAGTAGATTTTTGAAGATTATTACTCAATCTGCATCAACAGAGTAAGAATGTGTGCCAGTTTAACAAAAGCTAGCTAAGTTTAAGTTAAATATCGATATAAACAAAAAGCACCTACTTGTCGTCTCTATACACGAATCGCCTACTAACCAGATATATGCGCTTTGCTCACTCGATTAGATACGTTTCACATATGCAGCTATGCTATAAAAAATTTAAAGCTTTAAATATCTCACGAGTATATATTCACAGTATTAGTAAAATTTACCCTTAAAAATCGCGTTTTCAATTATGTAACTTTTTTTTTTATATGTTACTAAGTATAAGACTGGATTGGATATTTTGTTATTGAATAAAGTTGAAGTGTTTGTACTAAATTCCAAACTAGCTCTGGGGTAGTCCAAGTCTCAAATGGTTCTTTGCACCATAAAAATATCCAAATAATAATCATTAAATAAAGTTATATATATGAAATTACACCCATGGATTATGTGAGGCAGATATTATATCGGGTTATAGGCTATTTTTTTCGTCATCCCCATTTTCTAAGTTCCTGCGCAATTTTCTTATTTTTTTTTTAATGTAAGAACCTTCTCCTGACAAAAACAACACACAACAAAAAAAGAATAAGTGAAATCAGTCCAGCCGTTCACGCGTGATGGCGTGAAATAGGGATTCATATACACACACACACATATATATATATATATATATATATATATATATATATATATATATATAACATATCAAACATATTTTGAGTACATATTATATGTTTTGAAATTATGTGGAATGCAAATATTCTAAGCAATTCGTTTAAAATAAAATATTATACCTTTTTTTTTCTATTACAATTTATAATGTTATAAGAAATATTACATAAATATTTAATTTTATAGTATTGGTATCAGTGGAGAAGAACCTTATCAGCTATCGCACACCTGATTGGTACACACAACGTGAACGGTGTTTTAAACGACGTGGATTCCTGACGCTACCTTGGAAATTTTAAAACTTTATCCCTGTAAATGCTTGCGAAAATATTTTTAAAATTTTCCTGCATTTCGAATATTCTATAGAATAGTCGTAAAATAACATTTTTTTAAGATTACATACTTTTACAATAAAATGTCACACGCTTGCATACACTCAGGCTCAGTTTTTTTTTTTTTTAATGAAAACGAAAACCCGTGATCTCATTTAAAGAGCAACATATTTTACAAATGAAATCTTTTTATGTAAGCTATATTACTGAAATTCAAAATTTGAATAGACGCTTATATAATAATTACTTTGAGGTATGACCTAAATTCATTTTCCAACTTAGGTCAGGTGCAGATAAAATATTAATCATAATATCCAAGGTACAAAATACTAAATCTTATTTTCCCCTATATTAAATTAGATAATAAACTCAGTCTTCCTAATTAGTGAGAAGTCTTATGAGTAGTTTGCTATGAATAAAAGTCTCGTTGAAATCAAGAACTGACATTTGAAATATATGCCATTAAGAACAAAAAATAATTATAACACACCTACGAGCTTGACGTTGCTCTGCTATATATTAAAATATTAAAAATTCAAGACTGAAAAATGGAACAAGTTCGAAAATAAAAAAATATGCTTACTTCCCTCAGCTTAGTTATGAGTTGGTTGACTTTCTATTTTCGACCGTAAATTTTAAATATTAAGACACATATCGTTGGGTCTAAAAACCCATTTATCTTGAAAAACATTACGTTCATGCTACACGTATAAAATACCCTATTTTTATCTCCAACAGAATACGCTTTCTAAGAGTTTGCTTAAACTGGATTCATATACAAGAACTAGCTCGATTCATAAAAGTATATATGTAAAAATATTTAGAAGCATAGCTCAAATATTTCAAAAAACCATATATTCATCTTATTAATTTTCAAATATGAAGGAAAATTTGTGAAAATTTTGCTCCTCCGGTAAAGAGTTAGATTTATATGTGACGCACCTTTTAGTATCTCGTTTTAAAGTGGATGAATTATACGTAGGTGTGCGCCGTAAAAGGATTTCCAGCATAGCTGAGATCTATGATGAAAACGTGGAGTGTTTTCCAGACTAGGTCTTAGAAAGCGGTTGGGTTTGGATAACATTGTTGCGAAGATTTATAATTTGGTCTTACTTTTAGTAAAATGTACAATGTAATAGGTTATTTTCATAACGCAAGTAAGGGTAATTTATTTTGGCTTTGTTCTCAAGAAACATTTAAAGAGTGATATAAACTTTAGGGTTACATGAAAGTAATAAGATTTCTTCGATTTATTATAGCATTAAATAAAATTAAACATTCAAAAAGCCCCCGACACAAAGTAATAGAAATAGTATGAACGTAAAAAGACTATAACATCTTTCTAAAAAAGGCAGCCATCTTTGACCGATTTTCATGAAATATAGCTAAGAACACTTCCGAATAATTCACCTTTCAAACGAAAAAAAAGGCAACAAAATCAAAATCGGTTCATCCGTTCGGCAGCTACGATGCTACAGTCAGACACACATACACACACACACACATACACACACACACACACACAGTCAGACACACATACACACACACACACACACAGTCAGACACACATATACACACACACACACACACACACACAAGCACACACACGCACACACGCACACACGCACACACGCACACACGCACGCACGCACGCACTCTCGCACGCACGCACGCACGCACGCACGCACGCACGCACGCACGCACGACTTCGGTTCGACTCCTGTATGGAGTAAATATTGCCAGATATATGATCGATGTAGCAATATGGTCTGCTTCCACTTCTGATATTCGAACAGCTTAAAATCTCATAAAAGAAAACTGCTATACCTATTTTGACTTCACCATGCCATGGCACCGTATTGCCTCAATATAATAATAGACGTAAAATGAAGACGTGTCGTCATAATCGAGAATGCGAGAACATGTAGAAATAACTAAATATTATTACATACTTTTGGTGAAAACAGTAACTTTGTTATAATAACTATGTATAAAAAGAAATAAAAATATACAATATAGATATAAATTATGTTCTCGTTAACAAAAACAATAGTGTCTACATAAAAAGAAAGTTTCGTTACAAAAACAACAAACAAGGGAGACGTTGACCGTTGGATACTTATAAAAGATTTATTAGTTGCAAAACCAAGCATCTTAATGACAGAAGTAACCTACAACATTGTGTTAAATAGAAACTCGTAGTCAAAAGTTGCTAGCTTTATTATAGTTTAGTGAATTCGATTCCATAAATAAATAAATAACAGACAAAATATATAAATACATGGTAGTACTGATAATACTCCCCCAATATATCTGAACCAGTTATCTAACATAAGAATATCTAAGCAAAAAAATTGAAAGCAAAAGGAATGTTAGTATTGAGTAACCTCTACATCTATACACATACATACATATTGTTAGGTAGAAATAATAATATTGTTCAAAAAGATCGTTATCTGTACATGGAAGATATTTAAGAAAAACTATTATGTTAACACAATTAACCCAAAACAATGTTTTTTAAAATTTTTGTCTATCTGTCTTGGCGTTTGTGTGTGCCAATGCCGGATACAACTTAACCGATTTGGGTTGGGTTTTCACTAATATATTATGGTAAGCTTAACTTAACATTTAATATTTATTTGATTTCAATCGGTTCATAAATAAAAAAGTTATGTCAATTCAAAGAATCACCTAGGGACGAAACTCGAGCGAACATCACAGAGTTGAAGTCCTCAGGGGGAAACAACATTTTTGTTCCCTACCTCTGGCTTGCCTTTACTGATCATGCTAAATTATAGAATTGCTCAATCTGCATAATGACGGGAAAACCCGCTCACAAGCACTCTCGCCATAATGAAACTAGTGCACACCTTTCGACACCATGAGTCGACCACACTGATGTAGTGCCACCTTCATCATAAACGTCCATAAACATCCATAAAGTGAGACTGTTGAGAATATGGGTGTCCAGTAATTTCGTCTAATAACCCATTTATTTAGAATATCCAGAATTCATTCCAGAACTCTATTTAATTTTTCATTTTTTCCATAATTACTACGCATTGTCCGTCGACCTTTTGAGAAAATTCCCCGTGGATTATTCAGAGGTAGATTCCGATTGATGCGTCACAATACAACAAACAAACATAAACGTACGCAAGCCTTCCAAAGGACATTTGAGCTCGTGCACCCTTAAATATATACAAATATTAATAATAACGCTGTACAAAAACATACCGCTTAGTATGTATAAACATTAAAATGGATGTGTCACTCAAATTGATAAAATTCTTTTTTTTTAATTTGGCTAACAAGTAACAATACTACATAACAAAATGTAAAAATGAAGATAATATCATATAATACAATTATAACTTGAAAAAAATAATAACAATTAAAAATAATAAGAAAATTTAGCAATACCTTTAAAAATACAATAAAATTTACATTTCAACGTTACTTTTATTATGTAAGAGATAAAAAACCATTTCTATCTGATTCAGAATAGCAATTGGAAGAAGCTTTATCACTGTACATAAAGATGTAAATATAAGGCAAGTTTTTGTAAAAGACATAAACTGCACTTAAAAAGCCTCTTTTCCTAACGACCCCCTCATTACGAGAAGACTCTGGAACACTAATGGGCTAACACTCTTACTTTACGATACTTTAGAAACAAAGTCATTAAAAAAACTTCATTTAAAGAAATATTTAAAATTATACAAAAATACATTAAGATTTAGCCATTATGATTTACTAGCGACTCACCCTTGCTTCGCTCGGGTTCTTCCCTATTTATGTATATAATTTATATTATATAGTTTTACAATAATGTATGGAAGTCTGTCCGATTTGTTGACATTTATTATTACTGCTCCCTTGAGGAGTTCATGATGATATATAAGCCTTTCTAGATAAACGGGCTATCTAATACAAAAAGAATTTTTCAAATCGGATTAGTAGTTCCTGAGATTAGCTCGTTCAAACAAAGAAACAAACAAATTATTGATTATTAAATAAGTATTGATTAAACTTAAAAGTAACTCTAAGCCATAGAGAAAAGAAATAAAATACTTAAAAGTCTCAATATATTAAAAGGGCCGGCCCAGACAATATTCCTCCTATTTTTATAAGCAAATATGCCTCTGCTCTTTCTAAGCCTCTATTTTTAATATATATAATGAATCATTACGCACTGGCGAGTTTCCGACGATGTGAAAGGAGACAAGGATTGTACCCATATACACAGGCAAGGATGAAACCTCAGTCGAAAACTACCGACCTACAGTTTGCGAAAATATTCGAAGATCTTATCTGTCTATACATAAATTATCATTTTAAAAACTTAATAACTAATTACCAACATGAAGTTTTTAAAGGTAGATCAACGGTGACAAATCTTGTAACTTTTACAGATGCTGTGATAGAATCTGTTGACAAACACTGTCAGGTAGATGGAATTTATACGGACCTTAGTAAAGCGTTCGATCGGGTGCCCTATTTTTTACTATTACAAAAGCTCTCTTGTTATGGAGTAACGGATTCAATGTTGAAATGGTTCACATCGTATCTACAAAATAGGTATTTCTACGTACTGATTAATGGATATCAGTCACAAAAATATCTCATCACGTCAGGTGTACCACAAGGCTCTCATTTAGGACCCATACTGTTTATTATATTTATTAACGACATTATATCATGTTTCGAATACTCGACGCCATATCTTTTTGCTGACGACCTCAAATTTATATGTACTATTAAATCAAGTAACCTAACACGATTATCTGAATGGTGTCAAAGCAAAGCTGCAAAAGCATTTTACGAGGCACCTTGCGTACTCCACAGGCGAAGTAAGAACGCTAGACACATTACTTTAATTTTTTTTAATTACTTAACTAAGGGTACTGGATAAATCATTTTTTTACCAATTTCAAAAAAATGAAAATACTAATTTCTTTAAGTATTTCTTTTGTGTGTATCTTTAATATTATATCTAAGCCAATTGTAAAAAAAATCTTTTTAATGTATGGTCTAGGAAGAGATCATATCTCAAAATATTTTAATAAATAGATTATACTTCCTATTTAAAATTCAAAAAAAAAACCATTGCTAAAGATGGAATAATTTTACATATTTCTAAATTGAAGTACTTATAAAATAGCCTAAAATCTATATTTTTATTCACCTCTCACGAATATAAAATCTGAGCCTGTTTGTAGTGTCAAATGAAGCGCTCACCGTTTTCAGAAAATAATTATATAACTCAATATCTCATTCAGGTGATTTAATTTAATTCTATGGGAACACTCAAATATCCTTCAATGAAGAGTCATCCCAATTTTGGTTATTATATTTCACGCTTTAATTATTTTCATTATCATAATCCAGTAATCAAATACGATTGGCATAAAATTATAATATTTAAAATGAAATATAACTTATTGAATAATTTATTTTATTTACTGTTAAAATCCCACCCTCACTTCACTTAAGCCCTAATTAAAATGTCACTGTTTAGAAACTTATTATATTATACTAGCGACTCACCCTCGCTCCGCTCGGGTTCGTCCATAGTTACGTTTTAACGCTTAGTGTAGATTTCTCAGAGATGACATATTTTCCCGCAGTAAAAAGTATCCTATAATATGTTCACCCGGATAAACAGTTATCATAATACCAAATTTTATCTAAATTTGTCTAGTGGTTTTTCCGTGATTCGATAACAGACAGACAGACAGAGAGACAAAACTTCTAAAATCAATAGATTCGGCCTCTGTATCGATAATAATGTCTATTTCAATAAGATTTTCCAAAAAATGTACAGATTCAGCTTAGTTACAATTTTATTATATGTATAGATTAAATCTATGTTTATATAAATAGGTAAAGACAAAACAGTTCAGAAACTTTTTCTTCTCTGTTTGTCAATCATTTTTTTTGTTTATTAGCTACTGACGAGCTTTCGTGTTATCAACAAAAAAAAAATTGTAAACAGGTTTTTTTTATATAGATAAGTAAATTCTATTCATATACATACATAATATGTTTCCTTCAAATTTCCAACAATGTATATAGTCGAATTTCGATCACTGGTCTGGTAAGAATAATTTCGCTTATTGGCTAAAAATAGCTTATATCATTATCTAACAAAATTTGTATGCATAAATCCAAATCCAATATTAAGATCTATGTTATACTTAGCTGATTTTTTGAAGCCTTTCACTTCTGAACTCCGTATAAAAAGAAATACAATAACATTGGTATGTATATCGAAAAAAAATTGAATTTTTTCTTTTATATCTTGAATAATTTCTAACATGATTATCACTTGTCTTACGGTGAAGGAAAGCATCATGAGAAAACCTGCATGTCTGAAAGAACTTAACAAGTTTTCGAAAGACGTGTGAAGGCTGTGAACCCGTATTCGGCCAGCGTGGTGGATTGTGGCCTGATCCCCCTCGTATTGAAGGGAGGCTCTTGTCCAGCAGTGGGGCATTAAAAAGGGCTGAATACAATATCTTGAATTATATAAACCTCATAATAATTGAAATAACTGAATAAAATACTCTTAAATCTAACTCCCAATTCGTATATAATGAGCTATTACCATTCATTAATTATATGACAAACGGTAGTCTATACATACATATAATAACATTTCTGAGTCGAATCTATATATTAAATATTTTTTTTGAAAATCTTATTGAAATAGACATTATTATCGATACAGAGGCCGAATTTATAGTTTTTAGAATTTTTGTCTGTCTGTCTATTTGTCTGTGACCGCATCACGGAAAAACCACTGGAGGGATTTTGATGTAAATTTTGTATGATGATAGCTGGTTATCCGGGTGAACACATAGGATACTTTTTACTGCGGGAAAATATGTCATCTGTGAGAAATCTATACTAAACGTTAAAACGTAACTAAGGAAGAATCCGAGCGGAGCGAGGGTGAGTCGCTAGTCCTTACTAAATAATGCTGCTTTAAGAATGCCGTGTACACAAAAGCTAATTAACGCACAATACAAGTCGATGGTAAACATTATTTGCTATTCTACATGTAAATTATAAGGGACTCGCCTTGTTTCCCTCTAAACTTGGGAGCTGTCTGGCTCAATAATATTTTATTCATGTGTTCTTATTATTTCTAAAATATAGTTCATTTTAATAACTTGTTTTCGCACGCGACTTTGCATCCGTGTTACAATGAATAAACTGTCAAAACACTTTCATCATATCAAAATCGGTTTAATCATTTTCATTTACTTTATTTCATAGAAAATTCTTTCCTTTTGAATGATTGGATTATTCTAGTGGAAGGGAATAAACAGTTTTTTTTCAATAGTTCATTTAGTTTTGATACGGAGCAAACAATTATATATCATGAACTCGATAGTTCTCAAAGTGATTTCCTGGCCCGCCTATGAAAGCCTGACAAAATCTTATTTCAAAAAGTGTTTGAATTTTTTTTTAGTTCATACACATGTATCCATATTGAATTATATAAGCTAAGATTATAGTTTAAATCATGGATATTGTAACGCGTTGTTACGCTCAAATAATTTTATCCAAGAGGGTAAAGTATTTTATCACAAAATTGTATAATGAGCATTATTCTAGTAGAAAGGAATTATTATTATCATACTATTGTTTTTTTGTTGGCCTGTTTCCCCTCGTATTGAAGGAAGGCCCGTGCCCAGCAGTGGGACGTTAAAATGGGCTGAATACAATACAATTATTATAAAGAGGTAAAGTTTGTAGATTTGTGAGTTTGTTTGTAGGAAGTAAATTCTGGAACTACTGAACCTATTTAGATGAAATTTGGTATGAAGATAGTTTAAGACCCTGGGAAGGATATAGGATATTTTTTATCCAGGAAGTCATCCCTTAAAGGGGTGAAAATGGGGATAAAAGTTTGTATGGGGAACCAACATTATTATATTTAAATAAAATAATGCGAATTACAGTAACAAAAACACAATTGTCACATATAACTTCTACCATTTAAACGGCTTAGCGACTTAATTCATACTATCATAAATTCAGTGTAAATGTAGAAATTTTGTCGAAAACAAACAAATGCTTGATCGTTAAGGGGTGCTAAAGCAGGATTTATTCGACCATCGGCTGACGCGAGCCTGACCGCATGATGTATAGAACGCGCTCTCTGGCGACTTGTAGGACAGTTGACCGCATTTTGTTTCTTTATTTAGCATACGCTGTTACGTATTTTTGTTAATGTTTTACTTTTTATTGAAATTTATATATTTTTTTCTTATATTCTATTTTTTTATTATTGCGAGACATAGTACAGTGCTAGTACAGTACTTAGCTCTAGCCCTAACTTAGCTCACTCGACTTTGTCTTTGTCATCGCAATCGTAACGATTTTCTGACATCATCTTAAATTTGTACTGCTGAGTTATCTTTTTTGGTGTCATTGAGAAAAACTATAACATGGTGGTCAAGGGGCAGGGGACTGTGAGAGTTTTACTCACTAAAACCCACAGTGAAACCGAGTTAGTTTATAAAATCGTTTGCACTACTATACCCCTACTGTTATTATATACCTATCGTAACCAAAAAAATTTTGGAACAAGGCAAGCAAATATTTTTGCACAGGTAATAATTTTTTTCCATACTTAAACTTATGTAATGTTTAAGAGATGTAAACGCACAAGCGAGATAAGAAGACAGACTTTATGATGCAACCTCCGTTTTAACCGATAATTTTTTATCCTCACCAATTACAAAAATTTGAGATTTTTGCATAGTTTTGCAGACTGGAAAGCTTTTTTGTAGATCAAATGAGATACTAATTTTTTTGCAAAAATTACTAGGGTTTATACCAAATACACACATCGAATTATAATGAGTAGTACTAAATAGAAATTAATTTGGGTAGTATTTACGTGATTTATCGGGTGAATCATGACATAAATAGCGCACACACAGCTCTAATGACCCGCCCCATTTACAAATATAGACAATAGATAGATAAAATATAACTTTTTAAATAAAACTATCTTTTCGGATTATTTCGCGGATTTATTTTGATTTTTGGTTCGGGAGAGACCACATCTCTCCCGTGACCATGATTGCTGTAAAGCATTCGAAACGTCGGGAACCAAAAATCAAAATAAATCCGCGAAATAATCCGAAAAGATAGTTTTATTTAAAATGTCAAATATTCGCGTAAATCTAAGAAAGTAAAATATAACTTTTTTTGATGTTGGGAAATGCATTTACGTACACCACCTGTAGACATACAGGTGGTTATGAGGGACTCGCCGGCTAGAAAAGCCAGTACTACCCACTAAAACCTAACGGAACTATAACAGGATCGTTTACGCACTCCACCATGACACCCCAACGGCTGACCTACCGAGGCAGACCATTAAGACTAGGGGGTTGCCTACGTGGGTTGTAACCAAGGGGTTGCTTCCATGGTTCATGAAAACATGAACCTCAATTAGCGCCATCCAAACTAGTCCTGGCGCTCATGCTGTCTACCACTTTTCTTAAATCATTTATCTATGGTACAGTAGAGCATCTTACACTACCCATGCCTAAACGCGGTCTTCATCCTAACACGTGTCAGTTCACTCAACTATTTCTGCGTTTTAAGACATGCCCTTTCCACCTCGACTTCGGTGCTAATTATGTGCGCCCGCCCTTTATTGATTTAAAGAAGAAATTTTTTGGGAGAAAAATGTAACACTGTTGAGGTGCAAAGATTTCGTGCGTTCTTAACTTATTTTTTCCATAACAATGTTACGAGTAAGGGTTCTGGGATCGGAAATTAAAGCAGTTTACTTACACTATAAATGCTTTATTCGTCTTACGTTCAGGAAAGTCAATTTTAGCAATTCACGCACATTCTCAATATACGCACAGTATAATATTAATATAATGACCGACAGAAAAATAATTTAGTATTCTATTTGTGGAATATGTTTAGAAATCCACAACACTGTAGAAGAGTTAAGTCACTAAGTATGAAGGACAACCTAACACCGCACTGTTTCTTAACTTGATCGGGAGAAACAATCATTTAACCAACACAAATAAAATATGTGTTTATTTATTTTCCTTAAGCTAAAATCGAACCTAAGTCCTTTCGAGTTGTAAACAATAATAGTTAGATACACTTTTTCACACTCAATCCTTTTTTCTTTCATGAAAATAAATATACTCAATTATTTTAGCTTTTTCAGTTTGGTACAGATTTGAATGGATTTTAACTCGTACATTTTTGAATTTTTCTATATATTGAACGAGGCAGTGGTAGCTCAGTGGCAACACGCTCGCTTAGGAAACCGAGTGAAGAGGGTTCCAGTCTCGGGTCCCACACCTCTGATATTTTCATGTGCGAATCATTTCCAACATGATTGCCACTTGTATTAACGGTGAAGGAAAACATCGTGAGGAAACCTGCCTGTCTGAGAAAACCTAGGAAGTTTTCAAAAAACATGTGATTTCCGACAATCCGCATTTGGCCAGTGTGGTGGACTATGGCCTGATCCCCCTGGTACTGAAGGGAGGCCCGTGTCCAGCAGTGGGATGTTAAAAAAGGGCTGAATACATATGTCGAATACAAATTTTTGACACTGATTGTAATCCTCACTTACTTGTGCTATATTCATAGTCGATTTAAATATGTAAAGGCAATTGTATTCGTTAAATAAACTTTGAGCAAAATTTCATTTTATAAAATTGTAACTATTTTTTCATAGTTTCATTTTGAGGTTAACTACTACTATTCATCCTACAAAACAAAGTGAATACATAAACTATAACATATTGTCTCTAGTTTAATTTATTCCCATAAGTTTCAAGAATATCTTTTATCCTTAAGCTAGAATAATGACTTTAAAGGTAATTTTTCAGTCTACACAATTTTTAACTACAAAAAAATAACATTATATTTGTTAAGGTAGTATTATTACCAACTAGCAGAACCCGCGGCTTCGCTCGCGATCAAATTACGAAAAATACGAAATTTCATGCAAACATGTCCAAGGAATAAAAAGTTTCATACAAACTTTTATCCCCCATTTCACCCTCTTAGGGGTTGAATTTTAGAAAACGTTGAAATACGTAACTCATTATTTTTGCCGTACTCAATTCATACGAAATTTCATGCAAATACGTGCAAGGAATAAAAAGTTTCATGCAAACTTTTATCCCCTATTTCACCCTCTTGGGGGTTGAATTTTAGAAAACGTTGAAATACGTAACTCATTATTTTTGCCGTACTCAATTCATACGAAATTTCATGCAAATACGTGCAAGGAATAAAAAGTTTCATGCAAACTTTTATCCCCTATTTCACCCCCTTGGGAGTTGAATTTTGAAAAATCCTTCCTTAGTGGATGCCTTTATATATATATAGAGATAGATAATAATGACATAGTAATAACATATGTTTGTGTGGTTGTTTTCAACGCTACACTATATCTTAGTTAGGTCGGAATAGACATTTAGAACGATGTATACTACGAGTGGGAATAGCACTTATGACTATCAACAAAGTAATCAACGTTACACTATATTGTAATTGAGCTGGAACAAATATTTGTATTGATATACATTGTACACTACGGGAATAGAACTCATAAGCACCATCAAAGTAATTGAAGTAGTAATCACAGGGCCAATGGTACTACAGCGGTTATATTGTTGTAACAGTTTGAAACAGATATCCAAATATATGATATTGAGTTCATTAATTTACTATCACAAATTTTCAGTTACAAATATTAATGATATACAATGAGTATCAAAATTATTATTCAATAATAAATTACCTCTAAGTTAATTATGAAATACCTGTTACTGCAACTGAGCGTTAATATCGAATGTAATATCTAACTGCATTAAATAATCGCATTTGAAGACTACAATGTAGCAAATACACTAGTGATTCATCCTTGTTTCACTCGGGCAACTTTTCTTTTATGTCTTTTCAATAATATCTTGAAGTGATAGTGTTAATATATGTTTTTCATCACAAAGCACTAATGAATGAGATTTTCTTAACAGAAAAACTCAATAACTGAAATTAGTCCGACTCGGAACTCGAATCTAGGACCTCTGGATATGTACTCGTACAATCTACGTACTAGACCATCAAGCTAGTTCTTTTCTCAATTACCCCATTTGGGAACTTAATCTTTGACCATCTTGACAAAAAGTGTCCAAACACGACAACTTTAGATTTTTTTTTTTATGGGACAAAGGGGGCAAACGGGCAAGAGGCTCACCTGATGGGAAGTGATCACCTCCGCCCATGGACATCTGCCGGCCTTTCAGGAAAGGGAGGGAGGGAGAAGAAGGGAGGAGTGAGGGAGGAGGGAGAGGGGAGGGAGGAAGGAGGGGAAGAGGGCCTCCCGGACTCTCACTTACCGGACGAAACGCGACAGCATAGCTGCCATTTGACGCCGGTCTCCTGTGAGAGAATAATATCTTTTTACCTATATTTTTCTTCTTTAATGAGCTTTGCTTACTTATATATGTTAAGATATTCCTTTTTTAATGTAACTATTGATTTTACCATTCGGTAAGGTTGTTTTTACAGGTGTTTTCTCTTTTTAACATTTCAAAGCCTCGATAAAGTCAAAATATAAATATGTAGGTATATATTTATACAGAGTATAATAATATGAATAAACGAATAAAACATGAACACAACGATCTAAAACCATGTCATGTTATTTAATTTATAGTAAATATTAATAACGCAAAATTAAGAGCTTTAGGTGAAGCTTATTTTAAATTAGCGACTCACCCTCGCTTCGCTCGGGTTCTTCGGGTTCGGTTCGTTCGGTTAAGGACCCGTCCTTAGTGAAAAACAAAAACAAATCTATCCCACGGGAACCGTATATTTTTCGGAGATAAAAAGTAACTTATTTCTAACTATAATCTATCTCTGGGCCAATGTTTATCCAGATCCATTCAAGCGTTCTAGGATGGTATAAGCATACTTTTTATCCTTATAATAAAGTAGTTTTATTAAAGTTAAAACAAGGTTTTCGATAAAGCGAAGACGTGCCCTATTTAGGGACCCTAATCTATTATATACATAAAATGCTTTGTCCTGACTGACTGATCGATCAACGCACAGCCTAAACCGCTGGTCGTAGAAACGTGAAATTTAGAGAACATATTCCTTATATAATGTAGGCATCCGCTAAGAAAGGATTTTTTGAAATTCATCCCCTAAGGGGGTAAAATAGGGGATAAAAGATTGTATGAAACTCTGTTATTCTTAACGCGAAATGCACGATAAGTGGTATTTAGCTTTAAGATGAAAAATAAGAAATATATGTATTAGATTTTTTTCGAAATTCATCCTTTAAAAGGGTAAAAAGGGGTGATGAACTTTATATAGGCAAACAATTATTTATGATCAGAATTACTTGAAACTTAGTATTATTGCTCTTCAATACAATTAAATAAATACGTATTTTAGCATTTTTTGAAATTCATTCCATAAGGCTGTCAAATAGGGGATGAAAGTTTGTATGAAACTCTGTAATTGATGCACGGAAAATGGTATTTAACTTTAAAATGAAAACTAAAATAATACAAATATCTTTTTTTTTTTGAAATTGATCCCTTAAAAGGATAAAAGGGGGTTGTGCTGTTTATATAAGGAAAAAAATCTTTATGATCAGAATTACTTGAAATTTGGTATTGCTCTTCAATATAGTTAAATAAATATGTATTGTAGTTTTTTTTTTAAATTCAGCCCCTAAGTGGGTAAAACTGGGCGGTGAAGTTTGAGTTGTTGAATATATTTAAATAGAGTAAGTAACATGGCTCAAGTGTGGGATATAAAGTATAGTAAATTTATTTACAGAATGTACGCTTAACATCTTATACATATTTTTGCAAGTAATAAAGTATGTATTGCGAAAAAGTTTATGTTTTTCACAGTTTGATCGCGGGCGAAGCCGCGGGTTCTGCTAGTAAAATATAAAATCGTTTTAAATTATTATTTATTATAAAACGACAGTACCTTAAATCTGCCAATGCACTAAACGGTCACTCCATTACCACGACCTACAGCCAACTATTTATATAATGTTATATTTGCCGACTCAACTGATATTTTCATGTTAAAACTGTTTGTATTTTATTTGTAATCTTAAAAAAATCTGGTTTTCGACAACTTTGCCACCTACTGAGTTTAACCATAGCTAAATCATACAAGTGACCTCATAGGCCCACAAAAAAGTTTATCAAAATCGGTCAAGCCATTTTGTAAAATAACAAACACATACACTGGAATTTTATATATAAAGACTTAGACTAAACAAACGTCCGTACGTCGGCAACAATATAGCTATACTCGTATAACATACAAATAGCAAGTAGCTTTTAGCACAAATATTCCAACAAAGGTGAGTTTTTTATTAAATGATAGCGAATCATCTTCGCTTCACTCGGTTTTGTCCCTAGGTTGATTCCCCATACATCCCGATTTTCGCCCCCTTAAGGGATGATTTCTGGAATAAAAATATTCTATGCCCTTACCAGGGTCTCAAACTATCGTCTTACCAAATTTTATCTAAACCAGTCCAGCAGTTTTTGAGTTTGTTCGTTACAAACATACAAAAATACAGATCTTTTACCTTTATAATAATAGTAAAAATCTAGACATAACACGTGCATTTTTATTCGACAATATACCCATTACGGGAACATGGCAAATCGATCGCGACATTAAATCTGATCATTAGTCATGAATGCTTTTACGGGATTATCCTCATCGATTTACCTACTCAGCGATTTGTAGGGAGACCAAAACACATGAAACATCGGATAGATTAGCGGCTTGACGTGCAACCGCATTTCACATTCAGTGAAATAGATTTGGTTACGTCTGAATCACCCTATGTCTTGTGTTGTGGATTAAATCACATCATTTTTACGTTATGAAATCTCATAATTCGTGTTATAGCTATTTCTTGCATATTACTCCTTTGACATATACAGGGTCATTTTTAATTTAATGAAGACCTGTTGGGAATATACTATTTACACCATAACAACAACATCTGTAAGAAAAAAAAATCTTAAATTTTACAAAAACAAAAATATTTTTATTGCACCTTCTAAACGGTAATAGTCCAGTATCAACAAAAGAAAGTGCGTGGCCGGTGGAGTGGGAGGGGTGGAGGGGTGCAGGAGGCAGCGCTTACTCATTTAAACTTGATCAGATGCTAGGACTATTACCGTTTAGAAGGTGTAATAAATATATTTTTATTTTTGTATGAAAATAAAAATTTAAGAAACATTTTTTTTGTTACAGATGGTGTTGTTATGATCTAAATAGTATATTCCCAAAAGGTCTTCAGTAAATTAAAAATGACTCTGTATAAAGCCAAAGACAAGAAAAATCTCCTGTTTGTCGACAGATTTTTTTTTTTGTTTAGTAGTTCTTGATAACTTTAGTGTTGTCAATAAAACAATGATTATGGTCAAATTTTAACCACTGGGGGAACTCTAATCATTACAAATCACTGTCACTCACTCACACTCACTAATATTATAAATACGACAGTTTGAGAGTGTTTTTATGCAGCTTTAATATATCAGTTTGGTAGTTTGTTCTGTTATAAAATAGATAGCAGGTATAGATTATGCAGAATTTTTCGGCGGTTTTTTTAATATAAATATGTATAATAATATAAATAATATAATAACTATCTTTGAAATTTTAAATGAAACTATATTTTTGGATTTTGTGGCGTTATTATTTTATATTTTTGTTCCCGACGTTTCAAATATTTTACAGCAAACATAATCACGACATAATACGCCAAAAGGATAGTTTCATTTAATATGTATATTCGCATAAATCTAAGAATGTATTACGTGAAATACCCTCCCTATCATTCTTTAAAAACAATCATAAAATAATTTTGAAAATGACAAATTGCGTTACATACGAGGGTGAATCAAAAAGTTCTTAGAATCAATAAAAAAAATGCCAAAGATGAAACAAAATAATTTTATTTTTCTACATAATTTCCCTCTAATACAATACATTTAGAATAACGTGCTTCTAACTTTCTTATTCCTTGCGAAACAAATCTTTTTTTCGACTCTTGAAAAACTCGTCTACGGCAGCCGTAATCACGTCTGCGTCGTGAAATTTAGTTCTACGAATATGCGCTTTTAATTTTTGGCATTAATAAATAGGGGCTAACTCCGGAGAAAATGGTGGGTCGTCAAGAAGATTGAAGCCAGGGCAGCGGATTGCACTGAGCACAACTTCTGATCGATCAACAGAAACGTTACTGTGAAGAAACAACACGCCTAACGACAGTTTTCGACGACTTTTTTCTTTAATTGCTTCATGCGCTTTAGGCATTAGATTTGTATAATAGGATCTAATAATCGTCTGTCCTATTGGAATGTAATCAATAAAAAGGTTAGCTTCACTACCCCAGAACACTGAGGCCATAACTTTGCCAGCGGTAGGAGCAACTCAAAATTCCTTTACGGATCCAGAGGATGGTCGCTTCCAAGACATGCTTTATCTCTTAGTGTCAGGATCAAAATGGTGGACTCACGTTTTACGTCTTATGGTGACAATACAATAGCAAAAATTACAAATAAACATCACACTGGAACATTTCGAGATTACGCTTAGAAATTGCCAAACGTCGCTTTTTGTTTTCGTAGGTTAACATTCGTGGTACCCATCTTGCCGACACTTTTCTGAATTCCAATGAAACTATTAAAATGGATTGAATGCTTCCAAATGATATCTTTAGGATCTCAGCTAAATGTTTACTGGTTATTCTTCTGTCTTCCAGCCACACAATACGCAACCGTAGAATTGGGTACGGCATCATCCCCTTATGTCTTTTGAATGTCAGAAAAAAAATCCTTCAAGCACATGTTCTTCAGGCATAGATACTTTATCACTGCATGTAACTCATTATTCTCCATAATTTTGCGTTTTTAGCAACTCGTTGTACAAAATAATTAGGTAATTGCGTACCAATGACTAATAAAAACAAATGATACTTGGCAGAAATATTGTTTAATTAACACTCTTTAAGACGAATATCGAACTATGCCCAAAAAGGTTTTATATATGTGTATTTCTAAAAACTTTTTGATTTACTCTAGTGCATATAAAAAAATATAAAAGTTTCAGTCGGAACTTTGAACGTTTTAAATTATTTCCTCATAAAGAACCTTATTTAATGTCTGCAGTAAACTAAAATAGACACAAGTCAATTTAAACACATGAGCTCTTTACTGTGCTTAGAACTTTGTATCGGAACTGTTGTAACTTCAGATTCGCATTAAGTTTGTGTTTTTGTACTACAGAGAATTTCCCTACAACGTTGATAAGCAGTAGAAGTAAACAACTATACGGTCTTGTCCCACAAACTATGTGTAAATAATGTGCTTTAGAAAACAATGCCTTTTAAGTTTTACCCTAGTGCAAATATAGTTACGTTAGAATACTATTGTCGTTAGCGTTGTTGTGAGCTCGTGACAATATCGAGACACTGTACTTCTTTCATATTACCTTACGCTCGTATAATTATTACGCTACGAAATTACCTACAATTTTTATGGGACTAGTTTTTGTCCGCGGCCCTACTCGAGTAAAATATATCGATAAAAACATGCCTTTCTTTTTATCTAGGATATCAAATATCCCTACTCTTAATTTGACTCTGATGTGTAGCCTGATAAAGTAACAAACACACTTACTTATCAAAAAGCTTTGATATTTATAATACTTTTATACTCAGGTATTATAATCTACATAAGAGTATTCAAAATTCAAATTCAAAATATTTTATCCAGCATTAAATTATTACATTTTTTTACTGAACGTCATGAGTCTACTACCAGTTCGGAAAGAAGCCTCAGACCTGAGAAGAACTGGCAAAAGAAACTCAGCGGGAATAATATTATTTCGTATATTTTTTATAAATTGTATGTATATCTCAAATATGTTTACTGTATGCTATATAAATTTATACAAATAAATAGCCACAAAATATCTTAATTATTATTTTAGTGCAAAGTCATAAATATTGTTAAAATTACTAGATAAGTATTACTACAAAAATGTATAATGTAGATATAAGTTCTTCTCCATTTCTTTACTATACTATGTTTAGATTAACTTTATTTATGAAATAACCAAGAAGTATCGAATGCGTTGACAATTGAAACAAACTATTCATCAACCTACAGTTTTAAACGTAACTCAATAAGAGGGGGATTTTACTCGAGTTTTATATTTGTACGGCGAGCAGTCACTGAGTCGTGATATTTGAAGCATCATAAAATATGCGACGCGTGTGCCAGGGGAAAATATTGTGTGAATATTAAAAAGTTTAACCTGTTATTTCGTCGTAGCAAGACTAAATTTTAAAATTTTGCTGTACATCCTACTAGTTGCATTAGTTTTCAAAGCAAATGTACTTTGACGAGGCGAAAAATTTCACGTATGAAATTTATATCTTCGTGAGTTTCATTAAAATAATATCAACTAAGAATAATAAGGTCAAATTTAGTCAGTTTTTAGGATGTTTCTAGTCAGACTCTAATAAAATGTAAATAAATTCAAATCAAAAAATACTTAAAAGTCTAGAAGACTTAATTTCTTTGGCTTAGATTTCTAACTTTTAAGCTGTATGTATTGTGTATAGCTTAGAAAAATCATGCGAACAGAACGGACTAAGTTGAAATTTATCGCACACGTTTATTTTTTGTTACAATGCACAATGACGCTATTCTAACATCAATATGGCACTCTGGACACCCCAAGAAGAAAATTATTTCCACCACCACTTGTTTAAGAGAAATATCATATTAATATTGCCGAATAAAATTTATTCGTATAAACAACACCACTATACACTAAACATAGTTAGTAGATGTTTAATTTTAAAAATATTTTTCCTTACTTTTAAGCTACTCTATATTCGGATACTTGCAGTGTTTCCTATCTACATCTGCACTACTATTATAAAGAGAAAAGATTTGTATTTTTGTATGTTTGTAACGAATAAACTCAAAAATTACTGGACCATTTAAACAATGTACTCGTATTGTTATCTATACTGATTTTATTATAAAGAGGTAAAGTTTATAAGTGTGTGAGTTTGTCTGTAGGAAGTAATCTCTGGAATTACTGGACCGATTTAGATGAAATTTGGTAAGAAGATAGCTTGAGACCTTGGAAAGGATAAAGGATGTTTTTTATTCCGGAAATCATCCCTGAAGGGGGTGAAAATGGGGATAAAAATTTGTCTGAAAAATAAAACGTTGCATACAATTTTGAAGAGTGTGAGAAGTACAATGAAGAGGTATAATAAACAAAGGTACATACATTTTATTTAATAAATCATTACCAAAACAACGTGTAACATTAGTATTGAAAATATATTTATTACCAAATAGCTTTTACTTAATACTCGACTCGCATGGTTTAACCTCTTATTAGGGACAGAGATTTTAGTGTATGTTTAGGATTAGGACTTCAGGGAATATCCTCCGCTTCGCTTTATCTCTTTATATTATCATAAGATAACATATATATATATATATATATATATATATATATATATATATATACACATATATGTAAATACTTATTTATCATTTTCAATAATTGATTTTAGTCACGGCAAAATCTCTCTCGGGACCATGATTGCTGTAAAACATTCGAAATGTCGGAAACCAAAAATTAAAATAAATCTGCAGAAAGAACCCGAAGAGATAGTTTTATTTTATTGTTAGTGTGCAATAGATATACTTTATATATTAAATATATACATAGGTATGATGAGTTGTTGTGGGTTGTATTATAACTTGTTTTCCAGTGAGAATGAGATAATCTACCGCGTGAAAAGTAGTCTATGTCACAGATCACTTGCCAGCCCTCCAATTATCTCCACACAAACAATTAAACCAATCCGTCACTCTATTTCGGCGTGAAACAAACACACCTTCACATTTATAATATTAAGTATGGATGTCAAATGTTTGCGTAAATCTAAGAAAGTATCATTTATTATTTAATTAATATAATTTAATTTTAATTTAAGTAAAACATTTTTACTATAAAGAAATCATGGCCACCCTTCACTCACGTTTGATCCGATTTGTAATGTTCTATCGTAAAGGTTTCCAGCGACAAGTCTTATTTGGTGTTCCACAACAAAAGGATCACCAAATATTTCGATGGTATGAAGTCATTTGTGATTAATATATGATAGAAAACTATTTATAATACTGTTAAATAATCCAATTTCTTTTTAATAATTAATTTATATTAATTTATCCAATAATGTATTTCAGTTTTTAATTTCTAATTATCCTTGCATTTATTAAATAATCAATGCATGTGATTAGCTCTAAAAAATCCGGACAAGTGCGAGTCGGACTCGCCTACCGAGGGTTCCGTACTTTGTAGGAAATCTGTTTAACTTTGATTTTCATTTTTTGCCAAATTTCGTGATTCTAGGTCAACGGGAACTACCATAATAATAGGTTTTCGACCCAAAACCTATAGGGTACTTCCGGTTGACCTAGAGTTGTCAATTTTGGTTAAAAACAAGGTCTTACAGAACAAGTAAAGGAAAAATTCTGAAAAATAAAAAAAGTTGAGGTAAATTTTGGTACTTACAAATTTTCGCAAAAATCTAAATTTCCCCAAATCTTTTTATCATGTTGTTCAGGACCTTGATTTTTATACACCTAATAGGGACTATAGTCCCTCGTCAACACCTCAGTATCTGGTATAAATTTGAACTTGCTAGGTCCACCAGTTCCTGAGAAAATCGCTAGTGACACACAGACAGACAGACGGACAGACGGACAAGAGAGTGATCTTATAAGGCTGCCTTTTTTTACCATTTGAGGTACGGAACCCTAAAGAAATAGAATTATACTGTGTATATTTTATTATGTAAATTATATTTGTAATACTGTTGTCATTTCTGTTGGTAATCTTAATAAATAAATAATAGCTTTTACGTAACCTTTTTTCAACGCGATTTTTTACGATTTTTCCCTTTTTCATTTATACAGAATCCTTTAATTGGGCTTTTATTCAACATGATATTAATGTAAATGACTGTTTATTTTATTTGTTTATTTCATGGGATATACATGGATAGATAGTAGATTAAGGATAAAGTATGTTGGTAAATTATTTAAATAGAAAAAATCAAAGAGTTTCCGCAGGATAAAGGCAAGATAAACAACAACTAAATTGATCTCTTATATAGGCTACTGATTATCCTGGGAAAAGGAATTGTACACGCCGAATATAGAACGGATTCTAAGTTCCTTTTTTATAAATATTTTAGCAAAGTATACTGATGTCCAATCTAATATATAAAATTCTCGTGTCACAGTTTTCGTTGCCATACTCCTCCGAAATGGCTTGACCGATTTTGATGAAATTTTTTGTGCTTATCCGGTATCTATGAGAATCGGCCAACATCTATTTTTCATCCCCCTAAATGTTAAGGGTAGTCCACCCCTAAATTTTTCTTTTTTATTTTTTAGACAAAATTTTTAATTTCTATTTTTTTATGATACAACATACAAAAATACATACAATCCTCAATTTTCACCCTTCTACGATCAACCATTATTTTTAATAGCCATTTTAGTAATTTAATCATTTTTCCTCTCCGGTCGAAAACTGATCAATCGTGATTTACTGCAAGCTAGGGACGAACCCGAGCGAAGCGAGGGTGAGTCGCTAGTATCACTATAAAATGTAACCTTTAAAACAAGGGAACTGACAAACTGAGCTATTTCTCCATAATGAAAAGACTGGACCTCCTTTCCCACATCAATCAATATTCCTTTTACATTAAAAATACCACACATAGACTTCATATTCCGAATAAAAATAATAATTTCGTTCTTAGCGGCAGAATTTGTGTTAAAAAATCTAATATATTTAAACGAGCAATTCTTGTGTATTTATTTATATATTTATTTATACCTGCTATCTCGGAAACGGTTCTAACGATTAGTTAGATAAATAGTTTTATGTCTGGGAAAACGCGTTTTTTCGAGTTTTCCTGGGGTTTTCTTTCGCATTATTCAACGATAACGGTCGATAATTTCTTACACTCAGGCATAAGCATCGTTGTTAAGAGACCAAGGTGCAAGCTTAATAATCACAGGTGTCCGAGTTCGGTTCCGATCGGACACAAAGTTTTTGCTTTTGTTGTTTTTTTTTTGTATTTATTTGTTTTTAGATTTTTTTATCTAAAAAATACGATATAACAAAAAAGAACTCCAAACGAAGCTCGGTCGCCCAGGTACTTAAGTTTATCCGACTAACCTTCACATACAATTTTTTGGTTCAGTTACAATTTTTTTTTTTTGGTTGTGATTATAATAATAAGATTTTTACTGAACATCAGTCACTAATTTTTTATACTGTATGGCTATTGGCTTAATAAATTGCCTAATAAACACTATATTACAGAGCAAACTTAATTGATTAATGCTTTGCACATCTCAAATAGCTGACCAAAATACCTGCGGTATACTGCATGCTGACAATATTTACTTAAAATTATCAAGGAAATTTAGCACTTATGGTATCATAATAAGGCATACTATTGTTTGTACATATAAAATACATGAATATGTGAATACCTGTACGTCATTATTACCTTGCAAAAGAGACATGCTCTCGTAATTGGTGTATGCACCTTTCGTGTTTAATTAGACGTGCTCATTGTTTGAAAGATAGACAAGTGTTCGTTGAAAGACGATATATTTTTATTTTTTTATGAATAATCGCTTCATTGGTTTGGTCGCTAGCATGTATAGTAATAAATAAATAAATATGTTGGGACATTAACACACAGCACCATCTAGTTCCATGGTAAGCTACGATTCTTGTGTTATGGATACCAGATAGTTGATACCCTACACATATATAACTTAAACATATACATATTATAAATATAAACACCCATGACTGGAGTACAAACATTCGTGCTCGTCACACAAATGAATGCCCCCAGCGGGACTCGAACCCGCGAGCGCTGGCACAGCAAGTAGTGTCACTATACACTGAGCCAAACCTGTCGTCAAAAAATGTATGGCTAGCATGTATGACTGTAGGTACTTCAGAATAAGTATCTCTCGCGTTCTCTCTAATAAATTTTACTACCGACTTACCCTTGCTCCGCTCGGGCTCGTCCCTACTTACGTTATAACGTTTAGTATAGATTTTTCAGACATGAGATATTTTCCCGCAGTAAAAGGTATCCTATATGTTACCCGGGATAACCAGCTACCAACATACCCATCAGAATTCCTCCAGTGGTTTTTCCGTGATGCGGTCATAGATAGATAGACAGACAAAAACTCTAAAAACTATAGATTCGGTCTCTGCATCGATAATAATGTCTATTTCAATAAGATTTTCCAAAAAATATTTAAAGTACAGATTCGGCTTAGATACAATTTTATTTTTAGACTAGCGACTCACGCTCGCTTCGCTCGGGTTGGTCCCTAGGTACGTTTTCACGGTTAGCTATGTTTATATATAAATAGCTTGCTACTCCTAAGATATTCATTAAAATTATATAGCGATTTACCCTCGCTTTGCTCGGGTGCATACGCCGTACGCGGATTTTGTTCACAATTTCATGGGTTTTAATTTATTTTCGGGGAACCCTGATTCTTTTTCTAAAATAAAAGTAGCCTAAGTTACTCCTTATAACATCAGCTATCTGCCAGTAAAAGTCCCGTCGAAATCGGTCCAGCCGTTTCGGAGATTAGCCGGAACAAACAGACAGACAGACAGACAGACAGACAGACAGACAGACAAAAATTGTAAAAAATGTTGTTTTGGTATATGTACCGTGTACACATCCATATGCATTTAGTAAAAAGCGGTTATTTTAATATTACAAACAGACATTCCAATTTTATTTATCTGTATAGATTACATAGGTACATTTCAAGGGCGTGTGTGTCTCTTTTCTCGGCCATCCGAAGTCCGGCAACTATAATTCGCATGAGTAAATTCCGCCCTACATTTACCTTCATATTGCTTTGATAAAACTAAAAATAACTGTTTGAAATATTCAGTAATAAACTGTTAGTAGTATAACTGTAAATGTATCTTGTATATAAAAAGCTGTTCGGGTCGGGTTGTTCATTTGGGTTTTTTCTTAAAAAATGTTTTTGTGTAAAAAATAGACACTACTCGTAATACAGTATTTCTAAAGTAAAACTTCTTTACACACGCTTGACTTGGGGGGTAAGCTGGTGAATGCGTTACGAAAAAATGTAGGTACGTTTGTTGCCGTGGTAACCGTTGTTATTGTCTGACAAATGATATATAATATTACTATATTCTTTTCTTGAATGATAATTTATAAATATATGATTGTAATATGCCTAATATGCGTTATTATTAGTAACGATAACCTACAGAAGTTACTTCTTGCGCGTGTACACATTCATACATGCACTCTTTAATTTTTTTTTTATAAGATTTTTTATATGACTTTTAAGGTCACAATTGAACAGGACAAGACAGTAGAGTGAACTAGTTATTAATGAAAATGAAGTTACATGGCAAATTGTTATTATCTATACATATATTAAAATTCCAACTGAGTCGTATCTGTACATTAAATATTCTTTTTTTTGGAAAATCTTATTGAAATAGTCATTATTATCGATACAGAGGCCGAATTTGCTGTTTTTAGATTTTTTGTCTGTTTGTCTGTCTGGAAACGCATCACGATATACGGATACTTTTTACCGCGGGAAAATATCTCATTCCTGAGATATCTATACTAAACGTTAAAACGTAAGTAGGGACGAACCCGAGCGGAGCAAGGGTAAGTCGCTAGTTGTTAAATAAAATAACTTTAGTCAACAAATAATGATGTGCTAATTAAATATATTCGATCAGAATGTAATTTTCTTAAATCACTGTCATGCAATTTGTCTGACACATTTGTGAAAACATCGAAATTGATCATTTCGTCGTCTACTTGGAGCTTAATAAATTGCATGATATCGATGAGATGTCGAGAGTCTTTGACATAAGATGTTGAATGCTTGAGTAGAAGTTATATACTACATATAAGCCATATTATGTATGGAACATTAAATATTTTATCTGTAAAAAGTGTAAAATATTCTATCTGTATTATAAATCTATACTAATATTACAAATCTGAAGAGTTTGTTTGTTTGTTTGTTTGGTTGAACGCGCTAATCTCAGGAACTACTAATCCGATTTGAAAAATTATTTTTGCATTAGATAGCCCGTTAACTGAGAAAGGCTACAGGCTATATATAATCCCGGAAAACTGACGGTTCCCGTGGGATAGATTTATTTTTGTCTAGGGACGAATCCGAAGCGAAGCGAGGGTGAGTCGCTAGTAAGATATAAAATTATGTTTGGTTAAAAAGCCAAAAACATGTTTAACGTTCTTATACTCAGTAATACAAAAAATATTTTTTAAGGCAAATATCATTCAACTAGAAATTATTACTTTAACCTTTGAGCAAACGCACTTTTCTTCAAAAAATGCCATTAAAATACTAGCCGTAGTTTTAGTAGCAATAAAAATATATAATATCCGTCACACCAAACTTAATCTACTAAAAGTAATAAATCCTAAGAGATACCCTTCAATATTACGATATGATTTCTAATTCAAAACTATAATATTTACTAGCGACTTACCCTCTCTCTCGGGCGCGTCCCTAGTTACGTTTTAATTTTTTTCAGTGAAACCCTAATTCTTTTTCTAAAATAAAAGTAGCCTTAGTTACTATTTATAATATCAGCTATCTGCCAGTGAAAGTCCCTTTAAAATTGGTCCATCTGTTTCGGAGATTAGCCGGAATAAACAGACGACAAAAATGTTTAAAACTGTGTTTTTCTTCTAAGTACTGTATATTACATTACAAACAGACACTTCAATTTTATTTATATATATAGATTAATCTCTTTGCCTTATTGAATGTTCAAATAAAACTATCTTTTCGGACTTTTTCGCGGATTTATTTTGATTTTTGGTTCCCGACGTTTCGATTGCTTTACAGCAATCATGGTCACGGGAGAGACTGAAATGGGAACCAAAATCAAAATAAATCCGCGAAACAATCCGAAAAGATAGTTTTATTTAAATGTCAAATATTCGCGTAAATCTAAGAAAGTATTATTGAATGTTATTAAGCTTTCGCTACTATTAACACATAGGCAGTTTTAACCCATTGGTAACGCTCTTACTTGGGAAAACTGAGTGAAGCGGGTTCAAATCCCGCGTTTAGCACCACTGATATTTTCATGTGCGAATCATTTCCAACATTATTACCACTTACGGTGAAGGAAAACAAAGTGAGATAGCCTCCATGCCTGAGAGAACTTAGTAAATTTTCGAAAAACAATGTGTAGTACGCCAACTCGCACTTGGCCAGCGTGGTGGACTATGGCCTGATCCCCCTCGTAGGGGTAGGAGGGTGAAAAATACTTTACGACCTATTCTCACACCTACCAAATATACAAAATATCACTAAAATCGGTCGGTCCGTTTCGACGGAGTGCGACCACAAACACCGTGACACCAGATATTTATATATTAGACTAGCGACTCACGCTCGCTTCGCTCGCGTTCGTCTCTAGGTACGCTTTCACGATGAGCTATGTTTATACATAAATAGTAGCTTGCTACTCCTAACATATTCATTTAAATTATATAGCGATTTACCCTCGCTTCGCTCGGGTGCGTACGCCGTACGCGAATTTTGTTCACAATTTTATGGGTTTTAATTTTTTTTCGCGGAACCCTGATTCTTTTTCTAAAATAAAAGTAGCCTAAGTTATTCCTTATAACATCAGCTATCTGCCAGTGAAAGTCCCGTCAAAATCGGTCCAGCCGTTTCGGAGATTAGCCGGAACAAACAGACAGACAGACGGACAGACAGACAGACGGATAGACAGACAGACAGACAAAAATTGTAAAAAATGTTGTTTTGATATATGTACCGTGTATACATACATATGCATTTAGTAAAAAGCGGTTATTTTAATATTACAAACAGACACTTCAATTTTATTTATCTGTATAGATTAGATTTATGTGTACAGATATAATTGGAAAGCAAATTTAAAATATTTTAGCTATTAATACGTAAATTGTAATTTTTTTGTAAATGAAATAAATGATGGAGCTAGGAAGCTATAATTAAGAGCTTTAATCATATATTCTAATCAACTCTTTGAGTTTAAGAAGATTGAATCGTTTTGTCGAGACGTATATTTAAGTTTTTCAATTTATCTTTTGATTGTTTTACAAAATGGAGACATGTGCCAAAAAAGTATAACAAAATATTATATTTTTAGATAGACAATATATTTGACTCAGTTTGTAGTGACCCTACTACCATACTTGCTGTGCCAGTGGTCGTAGGTTCGAGACCTGCTTGGGGCGAATGCCCCCAAATAAATATTTGTGTAATGAGCACGAATGTTTGTACTCCAGTCATGGGTGATTATATTTATAATATAAAGTTATATCAATATTTGTAGTGTACCAACTATCTGGTATCCATAACACAGACCTTATAGCTTACTTATGGAACTAGATGGTGTTGTGTGTTAATGTCCCTACATATTTATTTATTCTTAATACAAAATTAAGATATATGATACGTAAAATTAACTCTATAGATAATATTATTTTATAATCTTTTTAAGTCTCCTATAAGCTAAACATAGATAAAAGGTACCGCAATTATGACATCAAAGTACTTGAAAGCTTGTGACGGCATCTCATATCCACAACGAAGATCAAAGCTTTAACAGGTTATTAATAATATCAGTACTATGCACAAAGGTAAACTCTGTTTCCTATTAAAAATGATACTTCAACAACAACACAAGTACATATGTATGTAAATATATATATATATATATATATATATATATATATATATATATATATATATATATACTTAATATTATAGAGACAGAATTTGTTTGTTTGTTTGAACGCGCTTATTTTAGGAACTACTAATCCGATTTGAAAAATTATTTTTGGATTAGATAATCCATTTATTGAGGAAGGCTATAGGCTATAGATACTATTCAAGGGAGCGGAGCAGTAACCATAAATATCAACAAATCCGGCAGACTTCCATACATTATTATAAAACCGATGTATACATATATCGAAAGTTTGAACGCAGGCGAAGCCGCGGATACTGCTAGTTTTAATATGAAAACCGTGGTTTTTATGGCAATTTCCGGTATATACATTTGACCTCTTTCCTTAACTTACATAATATTTTTCCAATAAAGGGTGTAATCAGAAAGGTCATCTCCTACCTCGCGGAATCCTTTCTGTGCATAAAATATACAATATCGAGTTACATCGAAGGACCTGCCATTTTTATTTTTTATGAACTTACTTTGTTATTTATATTATCTATACTAATATTATAAAGCTGAAGAGTTTGTTTGTTTGTTTGTTTGATTAAACGCGCTAATCTCAGGAACTACTAATCCGATTTGAAAAATTCTTTTTGCTTTGGATAGCTCGTTAACTGAAAAAGGCTATAAGGTATATATCTTCCCGGAAAAGTGTACGGTTCCCGTGGGATAGATTTGTTTTTGTCTAGGGACGAATCCGAAGCGAAGCGAGCGTGAGTCGCTAGTACTTTGATAAAATACAGACGAGCGTAGCCCTTTGTAGTAGGAAGTATAATACTATTCTATAATACTAGTAATTTCATATATATAAATTTATTCGTTATATCACTTTAAACAATACCAAAATACACAGAGGTGAAGACTAAGGTCAGGAAATATCGAACCAGTTACCTTCAAAGTAAACTATCTACGTAGTTCTGTTAACTGCTTCGTTGGTCTAGACTCTAGTGCCTAAGATTTGAATACTGCGTGGGGCAAAATATATTTTATATTAATAGGAACAGTGTAATATATATTACATATATTATTAGGGTTTTCTATCAAAAAAATTACTAGCAATAGCTCATAGTTGGCGCGACAAATGTATCACTAAAGTTTCTCTACCCAACGCATGATTTCATATCAAAGACACCAAAGATTGAGATTTTGCTGGTGTTACACCCTCTTGCCTCGAAGAGTACGTAAAGCCGTCGCTAGGATATCTCACCGGTCGTGCCAAATTGTCTTCACATCAGACCCTTAGAGTGAAAGAATGTAAAAATTGCGCGTAAAAATTTTCATATATACTTGCGTATATAATATCTTCTGGACTGTGGACTATTCTCAGTGAGATTGACCACCACGACCAAAATCGATCAGTATACAGTCAATATCCACACTAATGTTGTAAATGCGAAAGTAACTCTATCTGTCTGTCTATCTGTCTCCTTTTCACGCTTAATTCGCTGAACCGATTTAGACGAAATTTGGTAGGGAGATAGTTTGAGACTCTGGGAAGGATATAGGATAGTTTTTACCCCGGAAATCATTCCTTAAAAGGGTGAAAAGGGGGGTGGAACTTTGTATGGAGAATCAATCATTTCTATATAATATAGACTATATAGTCCGAGCGAAGCAAGGGTGACTCGCTAGACTATCATAAGTAAGATTAAAACCCATGACATCTTACGATATATTTTCAGGTAACATAACTATGCCAAAGTTGGCCTAAAGTCTTCTTTTTAAACGATTTACTAAATAAGGAAGTTTACAAAAGCAGGCATTCTGTGGATCATTTAGAAACTTTAACGGTGTGATACGGTAAAACGAGTTCCATAAAACGATTATATTTTATGCTCCATTTTTAGGTAAAAGCCTTTGGCTTTATCAAACCCATTTATGATGAAATTGAATCACAAAAAAATAATTTACTTTATGTAAAATATTTTTTATACTTGGGTTCTAAGTGCTATACTTGTGAGTTAAAATATTCGAAATTATACTAATTCTTTTGGCACGTTTACAAAAAAATATGAGGGTGACATTTTTACGATGCGCGCACATCGACAGTCAAATAACGACATGATGGAGTTAGCTGAAAGCGACATGATGAAGTTAGCTGCATTTCTTTTATAAACAGAGAGTTGTGGCTTTTCGCAAACTTTGGTGTGACGGCTCATGTTTTATTAAAATAAATGATATCATTAAAAGTATTTCGGAAGTTCCGAGGTCGTTTGCCTGCTGACACAGCTCACACGTCGATGTCTACGCTACGTGTTAAATAATTTATATATATATATATATTAGTTTTTAAGGTATATATGTTATGGACCTCTGTTTACATATTTAAGATCTTTTTGTAAATATTGCCTGAAATAAATGAAATAAAAAAAAATTAAAATATGAATTGAACAGTTTAATAAAAAAAAACAAATAGAAAAAAGCACAAACATTAACTTTCTAAATTCTTCTCTTCTTTATTATCTACATTATAACAACACCATACCCAATGTTCCATCAGTATGGAGACATTTTGAAAGTAGCGTAAACCTATCGTTTCAATAGTTAGTTAATGGCACAATGTGCACCTATGTGTAAATATTTAAATTAACCCGCGCTTGGCCAGCGTGGTGGACTATGGCCTGATTCCCCTCGTATTGAAGGGAGGCCCGTGCCCAGCAGCGGGACGTTAAAAAAAGGGCTGAATACAAAATATGTAAATGTACAGCTTACTGAATTTCTTTTATATTTAGATTAGCAATACCGGCAGCTTCGCCCGCGTCCAAACTTCCTATCGCTACCAAACTTTACAGGATCACCGGTTAGATAAACTGAAGATCTTTTAAAAATTTCATCAAAATCGCTCCAGCCGTTTTGGTGTAACTAAAAAAGTAGACTAACAAATCACAAATTATCTTTAAAATATTGTCTTACGAGCTACCTTTCATACTTAGAGGGCACTTTGCCAAAAACTTAATACGTATACATAACTTAGATGAGTGGTGAAGTTTAGTAATACGCATATTTATTCAGGACAATATACATTTATTTCTTTTTAACAGTCTTTTATTAACTTCACTTGTAACTAAGTAACTAATAAATGTTAGCACTTGAACTTATGGGTTGGCGATTGGAAATAAAAACACTTTCCACTTTGCACAATTTTTACTTTCACGGTTCAACACTTGTATAATCACTTTTCTCATTCCTAATTTTACTAACGTTGATCGAGAACTAAACTAATTTATGAACAGTGTCACATTTTTATAATCTACCCGAGAACATCAATTGACTAAAATCGTTCAATAACAGAGTCAACAAAACATTTTTATTTAATTAAATTAGTTTAATATTTTCTTAAATATGTTTATAATTATTATCTATACAAAATAATATTTATTATACAATATATTAATGGAGTGTACATCCAATATTCATTTGTTGGTTACATTATTATAAGCCAACATTCGGCCATCCGACCAAATCTACGCGTCCTCGTGTAGGCTATATTATATATCTATACTAATTAATGTAGCTCATATAACTCACATAACTCACATATTTTAACAATATTTAACTTTAATTATATTCAATGATTCATTATAATGATACATTATAAAATAATATATTAATGTAAAATAATAAATATCAAATTATTGAAAATTACAAAATTGACATCATTAAAAATCAAGCGTAATGACAACAAATCATAAAGATCTCAAGGGCCGCTTCTGCCAATACAACTTTTATCATAACAATATAGAATACAATACATTTGTAAATATAAAAACCGTATTGATAACATTTGAACATAATTTTATCAATCCGATACATAAAAAAAATTACAATCGCAGCAACTACATATTAAAATCATTAGGGCCGCTTCTACCCATTCAACTTTTTATCGTAACAGGCCGCTTCTGCGCTGAATACGACACACCAACAGTGACAGGCCGCTTCTGCACTGAACACTGACATCCATCAGGGTCGCTTCTACCCTGTACAGATAATCTCTTTCACTAATTTTAGAACTACAGCAACAGGCCGCTTCTGCACTGAATACTGCTCAACTGCTTAGGGTCCATGCTGCCCAATTTGAATAATTAACAACAGATGGTACGCTTCACAGTCTTAAACAATTAACACAGAACTATCGATTAGTTAATCTTAACTACACATTTTTTTTTTTTTTTTACAATTATTAACTTAGCTCCTTTAGTATACTAATTTCCAACTGCAATATACAATCAAAAACAATTTATAATAGTAATGATATAATAGTAAACACAATTTAATTTAGGGTTCGCAATCAGAATCTTCAATATTATCGTCGTTACTAGATTCAATTTCATCAGGTCTGTTATAACTTAGCCATGGTTTTAATTTATCGACAGCAGCTACAGAAGTATATTTACGATTGCCCTTACGTGTGAGAGGTGTATCTACAATCTCATATCTATCGTTCCCTAATACTGAGGCTATACGATATGGGCCTTGAAATTTTGGAACTAACTTACGGCTTTGTCCTGACGATTGTATTTCTCTCGCAACGCTAACCAAATCTCCAATTTTAAAAATTTTAGGCTTTACAGAATTCTTATTGTACTGTTCTTTGCTCTTGTTTTGGTATGCGGAAATATACTCATTTATCTTATCACGAATGTCACTTACTTTATTAGAGTCTATTTCGTGATCGTCACCCAAGAAAGACTTCACCCTATTCTCAGTTAAACCGACCAATGTAGTACCAAAGAGAGCTTTCGCGGGAGTCGTTCCTATACCCTTATTATGAGTATTGTTAAGGCCCCACTGAACACCTGGAACATATACATCCCATTTCTTTTCATCTTGACCGTTACACATAGCAGTCAACGCATCCAGCAGCGTACGGTTATATCTTTCTACTTGCCCGTTTGCTCTGGGTGTTGAAACTGCGTTTAATATATGTTTTATACCTAGGCCGTGCAAGAAATCTTTGAACTTGTTACTTGTGAATGAGGACCCACGATCTGATATAATTCTTTTCGGCATACCAAAAATACTAAAATATTCCTTTAATTTATCAATGACTATGGAAACTTTAGTACTTCGTACTGCTTTGATAATTATAAATTTAGTATATGCGTCAATAATTACTAATAAATGAGTGTTCCCCTTTGAACTCTTTACGAATGGCCCTACATGATCTAAATGCAACGTGGCAAATGGAGAATCTACCTTTGGAATCGGATTTAGTGGGGGTTTTCTGTTGGAAGAGGCTTTTACGTAAGCACATTCTAAACATGACTCGACATATTTTTTGACAAAACGGCGCATTTTACTGAACCAATAAGTTTCTTTCACTTTTGCTAAAGTTTTATCAAACGCGAAATGCCCGATGTCGTCGTGACACTGTTTAAGGATTTGCCAGCGTACACCCTTTGGCACTACCCATTTGTTACCCTGATCAGTCACACGAAATAACCTATTATTACGTAATACATAATTTTTCGTGATATCGGCAATATTAATTGACGCTGGATCTTTTAAAATCGAAACTATCCGTTGTATTTCTGAATCAGCTTCCTGTACAGTACTTAACCAATCAGATTCCTCAACTACCATAACTGTTTCACTATTTTCCGTATTGATAAGTGGTGGATTTCTACTAAGAGCATCAATATAACTCATCGTTTTACCTGGCCGATATTCTATAGAAAAGTCAAACTCTTGCATAGTTATCCACCATCTAGCCACTCGTGGTATTAAATCTTTTTTTAAAAAGGTCGCCCGAAGGGAATTACAGTCTGTAACGACTTTAAAACTAACACCGATTAAGTAAACACGAAATCTTTGTAATGATGCGACCAGAGCTAAAGTTTCAAGTTCATATGCTGTCATGTGCTGTTCATAAATGGTCGTTTGCCGACTGTAATACGCAACGGGTCTAAGTAGGTTATCGCTACCGCGCTGCATAAGGATCCCAGCAATACCTAATTTACTGGCATCCGTATGCAACTCGGTATGGTCATTAGGATCGTATAACTTTAATACTGGCTTTTGCAGTAAAATTTCTTTAAGAGTGTTAAATGCTGTTTTTTGCTCAGAACCCCATTCCCACTTGGAATCTTTTTTTAGAAGACTTGTCAATGGTTTAGCTATATTCGAAAAATTTTTGATAAACCGCCTAAAGAAACTACATAACCCAATGAATTGTCTAACAGTGTGCAAATTACAAGGCTCTGGAAATTCTTTGACCGACTGAATTTTTCTTGATCCTGGTCTAATACCTTCCTTACTAAGCTCAAAACCTAAATAGTCTACGGATTTACTAAAGAAATAGCATTTGGATAATTTTAATGTTAATCCTGCATTCGACAATAACTGTAAAACCTTTTCTAACTTGCTTAATCCTTCTTCTATTGAATTTGAGGGTATAATTATATCGTCCATATAAGCCGATACTATATCCCTAGCACTAGATAGAACTAAATTGATCATCCGCATAAAATTTGCCGGTGCGTTAGCTAACCCGAAGGGCATTCTATTAAATTCGAACTGCCCATCTGGCGTGACAAACGAAGTTTTGTAACGATCTTCTTCGTTTATACCTATCTGGTAATAACCAGAAGCTAAATCAAGGACAGTGTAATATTGATATCCTGCTAATGAATCTAATTGATCATCGATCCGGGGTAAAGGAAAATTTTCTTTGTACGTCTTTCTGTTTAGGGCCCTATAATCGACACATAGGCGTACCTCACCAGTTTTCTTTTTAACAACGACTATGGGACTAGCATAAGGCGATGTCGAAGGTCGAACTATTTTGCAGTCAACTAATTCGTTAACTAATTCCCGGACTTTATTTCTTTCGCAAACAGGTAACCTATAGGGTCTGTACACTACTGGCTCATCATCTTTCAATTTAATGGACATATTTACTAAATCAGTTTTCCCAAGTTCCTGTAGACTAAAAGCAAAACACTGTCTGTATTTATTAAGCAAGAGTATTAATGAATTAATTGTTTTGGTGCTTAGTGTTCCATCGGACATTATTTCATTACCACGAATAATACGGAGAGGTGTAGGTTCGTCTACTCGGAGAACATCAGGGTTATTATTATCACTCACTGGCTCAGCTCGAGTACACCTAGCTATTAATGTACCTCGTTTAATAGTGAATATTCGCGAACTAATTCCTTTCACCAATGCTATACCTAGACCATTGACAATGGAAAACAGTCCTTGTACCAGATAGTGTTCTTCCCCATTTTTAAACCTATTGCTGCCCTCAATATAAACATCGCCCGTAAATGAAGGGTCTGTGCTAAATTCTACTAACGTCAGTCCGTCAATTATCGTATCGTTAGTGCAATAAAGGTTATACTTTATACATGTTGGTACTATTTCATTTGAGAATATTTTTAACATTACATTATTCTTTTCAACCATTATGTGAGGTTGTTCAGTAAATGATCTACCAATTAGCAACGGCTCTTTTAATACTTCATCCGGTACGATGACTAGTTCTACTAAAGCACTAGCATGATCAATTTTAACCGTAGCCAAAAATTTACCTATTGGTTTAACCATTGAGTTGCCGAATCCTATCAGAGGTGGTATTGAATTATCCGGAACCCATTCGACATCTAAACTTTCTACATCTGACATTCTAATGAGACTTACTGCGCTACCAAAATCAATGAAGCATGTTTTTAAAATACCGTTTACAACAGCCTCTTTATAATACTTATGACAGTTCGAGTTAATACCTGCTACAAGCATAACCGAATTAGATGAAAGTTTACTATTGGTATTTACTAAATTCTTGCTACCATTCTCACATTTATCCGAAGTATGTCCAAAACGTAAACATTTATTACATTTTATAATTGGGCTAGGGCATTGAGACTTATAATGACCCCTTTGTGAGCAATTAAAGCATATTATTACGCGATCCCGTCGGGTATCATCCCTACTTATACTTGAATCAGCATTTCGAACGCGTTTTCTATCATTAACATTATTAGTACCCCTAGTACTTATAAGAAACGGAAGCAATTGTTCCGGTGTTTCGAATCGAGCCGATTCTGCCCCTAACCTTACAGTGCGATCGTCAATTCCAAATACAATACAATCTACCGCTTTCTTTCCTTCAATGCCACAACGATTTAATAAAACTACTTTGTCATAGAAATAGTCCTCGAGGGATTCGTTAAACCTAGCACGTTTGGCTAACATTGTCGAGAGTAATCGCCCATAGTTATCATCGTTAGGAAAAGCTAGGCGCAGTTTATCTTGCCATTCCTTCCACGTAAACATTACAGTATTAAGACCTTCATACCACTTTTGGGCAGTACCCTTCAACTTTGGAAGTGCATAGTGAGTTGTCTGTTTGTCAGTCCAGTCATAAATAACTGCGCACTCATTTACTTTGTGCAACCACATATCAATGGTTTGTTCTTTACGGGAGGGATCAAAGTCTGGAAGCGTATTTTGTGTCGGTAGTCTATCATTACTATTATTTTTACCTATCGTATGTAATGCTTGTATTAACTGTGTAAGACTAACATTTCCATTATTTGTCAACGTTTCTGGCACTAACCTGTCTGGTGTTAAAACTTGTCGGGAAGACCTTTGCTGGTATTGCCGTTGCACCCGGCTGGTTTCGGTATGCCCACGCTGCACGGCCCTGCTGTGTCCAGATCGGCTGCGTGAACGGTGACCGGTAGGACTTGGCGGTCGGTGGCTGCTGCGGCTGCGCGTCCGGTGGTTGGCACGACTGTGCCTGCGACGATCAGCGCGACTCCGTGACTGCACACGCACGCGGCTACGCGACCGGCGGCTGGGCGAACGATGACTGCGGGTCTGGTTATGGTGATTTGCATGGCTTCGCACACTGCGACTGCTATCACCACGACGCCGACTTCTAGTGGACTTCAATCTACTCCGCGATCGCCGATCCACTGGCGCCTCGGGACTCCCATCGTTTCCCATTTCACTGTTAAAATATTTTCGACACATCATTTGTACAATAACAATTTAAAGTAACAGTTTAAACTGACAAAGGGTATATAAATTACGTGTTGTATCACATACTAACAACGTCATTTTTCAAAACAGAATAACGGAAAGAAAAAAAAAAAAAAGACAAAAATTTATGTAATATATTACATAAAACACAATTGATACTTTTACCGAGATAATACATATTGTATACAATATACATTTTTTTAATTCATGTAAGAATACTTTCTAATTTTATATTATGTACAATTATTTGTAGGCATGGCAGGTAAGAAAAGAAACAAAATTCTGTTACTCACCTTATCCCACTTCTGAAATGTTAGCACTTGAACTTATGGGTTGGCGATTGGAAATAAAAACACTTTCCACTTTGCACAATTTTTACTTTCACGGTTCAACACTTGTATAATCACTTTTCTCATTCCTAATTTTTCTAACGTTGATCGAGAACTAAACTAATTTATGAACAGTGTCACATTTTTATAATCTACCCGAGAACATCAATTGACTAAAATCGTTCAATAACAGAGTCAACAAAACATTTTTATTTAATTAAATTAGTTTAATATTTTCTTAAATATGTTTATAATTATTATCTATACAAAATAATATTTATTATATATTAATGGAGTGTACATCCAATATTCATTTGTTGGTTACATTATTATAAGCCAACATAATGTAATAAAATCTAAGAAGTCAATCCGTATGTATATGTAGTTCAGATGGCAGTACTACAATTTGGTATCTTGGAACTGCTTTGATGAGGCAGCCAGGAGGTGAATAGAGAAACTCTTCAGTGGCTGCTAGTAAAGCAATCGAGTTTGGACTCGTATTATTCGTCTTCATGACAAACAAACTCCCAAACATTCCAACTCATCAAAAGCGTGATTTTTTAGTTTTTAACACTATAATTATTTTAATTTGACTGATTCATATATTTTGTTAGGTTCATAATTTCCTAGCTATATTTATTGATTCGTCAGACAAATTTAGAGGTATGTGTAATGAAATAAACAAATATCCTCAAAATTGTATTTGGCTTCTATTACACATCTAAAGTTTCCTAAATTTTCATTTTTTAATTAACATTCGTTGATAGTTTAGAATATATTACAAAATTATTATTTTATATTCTTAAAATACATACATACATAAAATAAAATAATTAAGCTTCATTATACTATTTTTCGAGTAAAAACCTTTGTGTCTGTCAAAATGCTTAGCAACAAATTGCGACGCGACTCCCTGTCAAGGGACCTACGACAGTTACCAACGATTTTACGTAGGATCGCTTTTATCTGGATAATATATATTTTAAAACTTTATATTTTTATGTAAATTAAGCATTATTTTGTCGCCTTAGTGCTTATTTGTTCAAACGATCAATAGTTGCTGTATTTTACAGTAGAGTTTTTTTTCTCTACTTTCAAAACAAAACTTTACGTATTCTGTACATATGTAATATTCTGTACATTGTAGATTAAGTTTTATAAATAAATAAATAAATATACTGGAATATTAAAACATAGCACCTCCTAGTTCCATGGTAAGCTACGAGGCTTGTGATATGGATACAAGATAATTCATACACTAAACATATATAACTCTAAATACATACATTTTTTTATAGATATAAAGACTCAGGACTGAAGTACAAGCATTCGTGATTGAAACACAATCTGCCTTTGCTTTGGATAGGTACCCCAAAGAAGATGTTTCTTAATGAAAAAAATAATCTTCTTCTTCTAAGCTCCTATAAAAATTGATTACTTCTTTAGTTGGACATAAATAAAGCTAGATAAAATTAATTAGCATTTTAAAGCAATTATTACTTCACAAAGTCATAATTGCTTCATAAGTCCATCAAGAACAATTCATGAAAATAAAATAATATACTTCGCGTAGGGACTTGACCTTCCCAAAACTTTATATTCAAGAGCCGTTTAATATAAAGAAGTTATTGAACAAAATCAATATCATAAAGCTAGATTATTAAAAACAGTCTTATATCTATTTATTTGGAAATCACTTGTTATAACTGGTATAGAAAGGTTATATTAATTTTCTTACTAACACTGTATAATGTATATTACTTTTTCAGTTAGGTATAGTAATAATGCAAAAGTTTACTAATAACTTGCCAATGGTCAAGTGCGAGTTCAACTGTAGGACTGGTTCCGTATATGAATTACTCTTTGCTAGTTTTTAATGTTTGTTACAAAATCTCAACACTACATTATGTATAATCCAATAGTTTTGAATTAACTGTGACGGACAGACGGATTTTGATTTTTTTCTACAGAACCCTATAATAGGGCTTAGGCTTACATATATTCGAAAATATTCTACTCATGAATGTAATGCTAAATGTAATACAATCACAATATTAATCATATTTTTAACACTTATTCGTATTCATTCATTATACTTATAAAACTCATAAATAAACTCGATATTTACTTGTAGAGTTATCGTAATATGCTCTATATATTTTTGAGGTCGAAAATTTAATTAATTAAATAGTGATCGGAACTGTGCGTGAAATTTTAATTTCACCATCTTGGGAAGCATTTATTAATTAATTTTCATTTCACAAAATATTTCGTAATCATTGGACGTGTCATAACCATGGCGTGTTATTTATGTATGGAGACATAATTTTTATATTTAAATGTGAAAATTTAGATGTTTGGATGGATGTTTGTTACTCAATCACGCTAGAACTGAACATAATGAGTTTACTATCCGTTCGGAAAGAAGAAATCTCAGACCTAAGAAGAGCTGGCAAAAAAAACTATACTCTATCTTTTTTGTAAGTTAAATTATAATTGACAATCTGTATGAATATTATAAATGGGAAAGTTTGTGAGTATGGATGTTTGTTACTCTTTCACGCCAGAACGGGTGAACGGGTCTGGATGAAATTTGGCACAGAGATATATTATAGTCTGGAATAGCGCATAGGTTACCTTTTATCCCGGAAAAATGTACGTTTCTCGTGGGATAGATCTGTTTTTGCTTCTCTAGAGGCGAACCCGAACGAAGCAAGGGTGAGCCGCTAGTGCTTTATATAACTTTCCAGATTTAAGATAACTTTTCGTGCAGTTAGTAAAAATATCAATAATATTTTTTCTTATTAAATTACATTCGTTAAATTGACTTCGCATTAGTAAAATAAATGTAAAAGTATGTATGTTTGTTTATGTGTGTGTATGTTTTTTAATCGACACTCTGAAACGGCTTTACGGAATTACATGACGTTTGGTACTTAGATGGACTATGGCCAAAAGTAACATATAAAGTAATGTAAGTAATAATCAAAAGCCAATTTTGGATTGCCAAGATTGTTAGGTTTAAAGTAATAGCTAAATCAACATAATAATATATTCCTATGGTTTGAATTGACATCTTATAATTATACTAGCGACTCACCCTCGCTTCACTTCGGGTTCGTCCCTAGACAAAAATAAAATTATCCCACGGCAACCGTACCTATTCCAGGATTATGTATAGCCTTCCTCAGTTAACGGGCTATCTAATGCAAAAAGAATTTTTCAAATCGGATTAGTAGTTCCTGAGATTAGCGCGTTCAACCAAACAAACAAACAAACAAACTCTTCAGCTTTATAATATTAGTATAGATAGGCATTGCTACATAATATATGTAATTACATTGCGTAATTATGTACGTCTAAGAATAAAACGTAGATTTCCTTATAACAAGAACTTGAACTGTTCTTACAAGTAACAGAGTGTACTTGACAGTCAAGAACAAAGATATTTTGAAATACCAAATAGTACAATTAATGAGAGCTACGAGTACATCTATACTTATACATAAAATACAGATGTCTGTCTTTGATTTTAAAGTTACCATATTATTGTTTATTTGCATGATATAAAGGCCTAAAGGATGCATGATATTAAGGCAGTGGTAGCCCAGTAGTAACGCGCTCGCTTGGGAAACCGAGTGAAGTGGGTTCAAATCCCGAGTCTCGCACCTCTGATATTTTCATATGCGAATCATTTCTAATATGATTACCACTTGCCTTACGGTGAAGGAAAACATTGTGAGGAAACCTGCATGTCTTAGAAAATTCTACCAAGTTTTCGAAAGACATGTGAAGTCCGCCAATCCGCACTTAGCCAGTGTGGTGGACTTTGGCCTGATTCCCATCGTATTGAAAAGAGGCCCGTGCCCAGCAGTGGGACGTTAAAAAGGGCTGAATACAAAGGCCTAAATCAGAATACTGTAATAAGTGCTTAAGTGTGCGTGTGTGCGTGTGTGTATGTATGTAAGTATGTGTGTGTATATGCGTGAGTGCGTACGTTCGTGCGAGCGTACGTGCGTGTGTGTATATATGTGTATTTAGATTTATTCTTCGGGGTAATAAGTAGCAAAAGGAAGAAAAGATAACTAATAACTACTTACGTACAAAAGTTAATAAGACAGGCTATTAAAATCGACTTGGTGGACTTTACTTTATTAAAAAGAACGTGTGTGAAGAGAAACTGCTTTCAAAGTTTGTTCTTAAAGCAATATATTTTTTACTTTGCTATAAATTAGTATACAATTTAATTTATTTCCCCAGTCAATAAGCTTCTAGTCGAGTGCGCTGTAAATTACTTATTCCACACAGGCGAAGCAAGAACAACGTTGAAAGAATATTTTCCATTGCAATCAGCAGTTTCTTTAAAAATTATGTTGGAATTTGCTAGAAAATGATTTAAATCTTAACTATTGAAAGATAATATAATAAAGAAAATTAACAATATTATACAAAAAAAATAAAATAAAGAGTGCGTGTATGAATGTGTACACGCGCAAGAAGTAGGCATCTGTAGGTTATCGGTACTCTTTATGAAATTCAATTTATGTTTTAAATAATTAGGATAGGTGAGATACTAAAAATAACGCATATTAGGCATATTACAATCATATATTTATAGAATATCATTTAAGAAGAGAATATAATATAATATATCATTTGTCAGACAATAAGAACGGTTACCATGGCAACAAACGTACCTACATGTTTTCGTAACGCATTCACCAGCTTGCCCCCCAGGTCAAGCTAGTTTGTTAATAAGTAGGAAACATCAGTTAAGACATATAACAGATGCATTTTACATTTTACAAAAGAGCCAAAAAAAAGCAGTCATGAGGTTTGCCGACAGAAGTGAAAACTTAAAACTATAAATAAACAGTTGTTATTTTCGGATATTCAAATTAATTGTTTGATCTTAAATTAAATCTTAAAATAATTTATCTGGTTTTGACATCTATCGGCACTCTGTTAGCGTAAACACGTCAAGTGACCATGTCGATGACGACTTACATGAATTTACTGCCCATCCAAACCTGCCAAAAGTTTTCACTTCAATAAAAGTTTTTCTCAGATATAGCTAGAAAGCAAAGCTAGCTCTATGCAAAGTATGTATAATCCTATGGAGATTTTTAACTAACCGGGACGTCATCTGCTGGCGTGTTCGTCTCATTTATTCAGTGAATTGCACACGGAGGCCTCTTTTATACGTCAATAAAAAATCCAACTCCACGAGGATTTTATGGGCGTAGGAAAAAAAATTATTCAATATTTTTTCTAGAAGAGTAATAAAACTGTATATTCAAAACAGGTGATAACTTTAAATGTAGTCTAAATATTCATGTGGGGATAAAATATATTGGAAGTTCTGCATTTCTGGTGAAAATAATAAAGTCATTCGTATCTCTGCCTATTCTCTATTTTTCTACACAAAAAAAAGATTTAAAAGTTAGTTTATATGTAAAGACTAGCGGGTCACCCCTACTTACGTTTTAACGTTTAGATTTCTCAGAGATGAGATATTTTCACGCAGTAAAAAGTATCCTATATGTTGACTCGGATAATCAGCTATCATTATACCAAATTTTATTAAAATCCCTCTAGTGGTTGTTCCGTGATACGATCATAGACAGACAGACAGACAATAATTTAAAAAATAGAGGTTCGGCCTCTGTATCGATAATAAAGTCTATTTCAATAAGATTTTCTAGAAAATATTTAATGTACACATTCGGCTATTAGTTACAATTTTATTATATTATGTATAGATGATCGCTTTACTGATAACACTTGACTGCCTTGAAGGTTAAATATCTAGCATGTACGGATGCACATCCTTGCATCAGTAGAAGGGTTCTAGTTTCGGGTACAGTATAATATATTCTGCGTAGAAATCTCCTAACAATTTTTTTATTAACTTTAATTAATTTTAGAAACAAATAAATCAGTAATAAAAAAATGAGTTACAAATAGAAACGTACATTGTACACTTATTATTATTCCAAAGAGAATAGTTTGTAAGTTTATAAGTAGGGCGTAATCTCTGTAACTACTGATTCGATTATAAACTTCACTAGGAAACGCCGAGTGCCTTAAGCTATTTTTATACCGTTAAAAATGTGCTTATTGTCCGAAATCATAATAATTTTAATTGAAGGGGGAAATAAGGGTCGTTAATACTTTATCGCTCATCGTTAGGCATCTAGGAATGAAACTGAGCGAAGCGAGTAAGTCGTTGTTATTGTATTATTATTAAAAAAAAGAAAGGAAAATATAAAATGTATGTAGAATGTAGATAGAAACAATTTATTACAATTAGCTTTACACATGTTATAAATGTAAATCTGTTGGGACATTAACACACAGAACCATCTAGTTCCATGGTAAGCTACGAGGCTTGTGGATACCAGATAGTTGATACACTATACATATATAAATTTAAATAAATACATATTATAAGTATAAACACTCACCACACAAACAACACTCATCACACAAATTAATGCCACCAACGGGACTTGAACCCGCGACCGCTGGCACAGCAAGCAGAGTCACTACAAACTGAGCCAAATGTGTCGTCTGTAAAAACTTTTTTTTTAAATTGCTAAATCAGTTTCAAAATTGGCATAAACATGGTTTCTATTTAGGGAATGGACATGACTACTTTTTTACCGGAAATAGAAAGAAATCCCTTGAGAAAGGCAACAAACTTGAACAAAAATTATGTTACTGACCGGAAAATACTCGACTCTTGCAGTAAAATTTTAGCCATATGGCTTTTTATTAATAATAACTAGTACCGTTTGTAGCGAAATTTTAGCCAATTAAGTCTTTAAAGTAATATAATTGACGACACGTTTGACTCAGTTTGTAGTGTGTGCTGTGCCAGCGATCGCGGGTTCGAGTCCCGTTGGGGACATTCATTTGTGTGACGAGCACGAATGTTTGTATTGTGTTTATATTTATAATATGTATTTATTTAAATATATACATGTGTAGTGTTGCAACTATTTGGTACCCATAACACAAGCCTCATAGCTGAACTAGGTGGTGCTGTGTGTTAATATTCCAACATATAAAAAAATATTAAACATTATTTTGAAAACATTATTTCTATCTGAGGACATTATTTTTATGTTTTAATTGAATGTACCTGTCTAGAATTGAGTGAGATTTGAAAATACTACGAATATCACGCTCTAACCCCTTCAGAGCAGAGATATTATACATAAATAAACAAAACGCAAGCGAAACCAAAAACATAAGCTAGTTTTCATAACTTAATATATTTAAATTAAGCTTCCACTGTTATGACAACTGTAATATTACGTTGGTTGTAAAATGCTTCTACGTAAATCGTCGACGCCATTCTCCTTAATCTGGTGACCTTACTCAAAAATACGAGCGAGTGATAAAAACACCGTGTAACATATTCATATACATTTGTCTACGTGTGATGCAAAGAGGTTACGGAATAATCATTCATTCTTCTGTTCTTTCCACCCTACATCTAGTAATAAACATAATTTGTTATTTCCGTACATAAAAACAAAAACAACAGATTAACAAATAACGTTTGTAAGCTCCATAAAAAGCTTGTAAATTTTTTTTTATCAAACATCAGATATTTTTTATTAATGTACTTAATTACTTATACAAAACAAATGTATACTTAACTATTACTGGTCAAGACATGTCCACGTGAAATTGAGGCAAGAATGCTAGCCGCATTTTCCTTAATAATTTTCCGAGATGAAAAGTATCTAAAATGTTGATCGGGGATATATCCCCGGTACCTTATAAGGTACCACCATGCAAAATGCCCGTAAAAACAAACAGAGTCAAAAAAAAAAATGAAAATATCTGGATTTGTTCTATTTCTCTTCTTACCCCCCTGACTCGGTTTATAGCATTTTTTTTCTACGTAAACACATTCGATCTCTACAGTTTTACTATATGTATAGATGTCAATTTTGTTATACTACATGGTAGTTCAATAAGAATTAGTAATATCTACTTTCAATAAAGAACATAACAGTGCTGCACTAACCCCGCTGGTTATCTCTAGTTACACAGATACGAATTTCAAAGGCTTTTGAGGTAATACTCCCTACATCCGAAACGAACTTAACCTTCGGGGCGATGTTGCAGTCAAAGTTTGAACTTACAATAACCGGTGGATCTTGAATCTAAGATAAAGTGGCTGTAAGTTTGATGCGGCTTTTGATTTTAGTTTGAATACTAATATTTTATTAGTAATAGCATAATTTTAGGTAGTGCTAGCTCAGTGGTAACGCACTCGCTCAGAAAAACAAGTGTAATGGGTTCATTTTGGGTCTCCCACCTCTGATATTTTCATATCTTAATGATTTTTGAACCGACTTCCATAAAGAAGGTGATTTTGTTAGTTTTTTTTATGAATGTTCCTATTTCTCAGAAATGGCTTGACCGATTTCGCTACTTTAAACTGTATTCTATTAAGGTATGTTCCGAGATGGTCCCATAGATTTTTTTTTAACATAGTTTTTCTTTTTCGAGATACCATGAATCGCGAATTACATATTATGTTAACAGTTTTAATAAAACTTTGTTATATACCAACTTCTAATTGTCATATCGACTTGAAACTTTGCAGTTATTATTTTGGATGATAGTACTGTAATATGGTACTTTTAAGTTGATATGATGGTGCGACCAGAAAGTAGTTTTGGAACTTTTCAACGGCTAATAGTAAATACTTTGAGTTTGAGCTTATATTTTTTTTTGATTTGATAAGTTTAATACCTTAGAATTGGATTTTAGAGCGTGCTTTTAGTGTTACTAATAAAGGCGAATTTTTTAGTCTTCATACAAATATTGGTATCAAACTAACTTATAGGTACTATCGAAGAATTTTTTTTATTAAAATAGGTACTTTTTCTCACAAATTGACTACTAAATCTGAATTAAAAATGGAAAAATGAAAACTTTAAAAATAAATAAAAACCAGCTTCTAAAAAAAAAAGTAAAAAATAACTAAAAGAAGGTTTTCATTTACTGTTGAAACCTAATAAAAATCAAAAAAAAGAAAATCGGATGATAAACGTAAGAAGGAAAAGAAAAGGTTAGTGAACTATTTTATATTTGCCTATTTATATATAGATAATAACAATATTTTTTTCCAGTCATATATTACTTTGTCAAATACTTAATCTTTCTAACTACGACATCAGCGTATTGGAAACTGGAGCCGATAACATCCTTCATGTAACTCGACTCGTTATTGACGGTATAGCTCAGCTTAAGAATAGTTGCTTTATATATTATGTAAAAAAATAAGATAAGCGAATGTTATATTAAAATATAAAAAAATAACCACTATTTTAACATTTGACCTTCTTAGTATTTATCTATACTAATATTATAAAGAGGTAAAGTGAGTTTGTGAGGTTGTAGGGGGTATTCTCTGGATGTACTGAACCGATTTAGACGAAATTTGGTAAGAAGATAGGGACCCTGGGAAGGACATAAGATATTTCTTATAAATGAAATCATCCCTTAAGTGGGTGAAAATGGGGATGAAAGTTTGGACTGGGAAGCAATAAACAAAAAATGAACACAGGTCACTTAAAGTACTTATATCAACTATATATAGTCCCACAAATTCTTTCTATGAAAGAAATTGACTTCGGCGGAAGCGAGAATAAGAGAGAAGAAACATAATAGAATTAAAAATTAATTATATGCTAGCGACTTACCTTTGCTTCGCTTCGGGTTCGTCCCTAGAGAAAAACAAATCTATCCGTATATTTTTCCGAGATGATATGTAGTCTATAGCCTTCCCCAATAAGCGGGCTAACTAATGCTTTATGCAAAAAGAATTTCTCAAATCGGATTAGTAGTTCCTGAGGTTAGCACGTTCAAACAAACAAATATACAAACAAACAAACTCTGCCTCATTATAATATTTGTATAGATTTCTTGCAATCTCTAAAAACTTATACTCACAGCGCAATTCAAAGTATTTTATTCGTAATTAAATAGTAACTTTAATTATTTTTTACTGAACAATACTGCCGTGATAATTAAGAACGCAGTACTTGCAAAATGGCGGTTTCGAGAAAAACGCGGAAAACATATTTTTAGACATCTGAGCAAGATGTTCATATTTTATGACCAAAAAAATATATCAAAAAATTTTAAAATAAATCAAGCTTTTGAATCATAATTTTATTTTATTTAATTTATCAATCTATCTAAATATAATGCGTATTACTGCGTTTAGTTTTAGCATCAGGTCTTGTGAGAATCATAGGATACTAAAACTAAATGCAGCAGTTGCGTATATTACTGCATTATAGTTTAGCACATGTCGATTACTGCGTTGTTGGTTAGTATTCATTTACATTTTTTATGCTCGGGGCTAAGTGCAAGTGGTCTTAAATTATTATCTCTCATTATTATCTCTCAAACAATTACACAGTCCTTCTTAAATGTTTGCTGTGAGGTTGACGAAAACCTACTTCATGTTCTGTACGTATTATATGCATTATCAGGGTGAAATAAAAATGAAACATTTTTGTGTAAATATACTTTTATTTAGACAATATCTGTCTTTATGAATATCTAAAGAAATACAAATAAAAATCACAATATTCAGTCAGACTGATAATAATTAACATTAATTAAATATAACTGATTTGCTAAAACAAAACACGGCACTGGATCGTACGGCCAAGATCTTGCAAGCCTTTACTACTCTCAAATGCAGTAATATGGAGTACTACGTTTTGATTTAGTAACTAGTCTATTGATTTTAAAAGAAAATGCTGTAGTAGTGGCAATTACTGCACTTAGCTCTAGGGTATTCTTGTTAGTACTGCATTCTTTTTTAGCACATGTTTAATGCTGCACTCCTCCTTAGTATTGAAACTATTTTCATGCAAGTACTGCGAAAACCGTTAGATAGAAAACATACTTCTAGTGAAAATTTTTATGAAAATATATTTTTTCCATGTAGGAGAACCCTTTGGAATGCCATTTCCAGTAAAAAGTGAAAATCCCAAAAATGTTGATTACTGCATTCTTTTTTATCAGGGCAGAATATGAGTCTACTACCCGTTCGGAAAGAAGAAGTCTCAGACCTAAGAAGAGCTGGTGGAAGAAACTCGACGGGAGTAAAATTATTTCTTTTTTGTAAGTAAAATTATAATTGACAAACTGTATAAATATTATAAATATGAAAGTTTATGAGTATGATTATTTGTTACACTTTCACGCCAGAAAGGTTGAACGAATCTGGATGAAATTTAGCACAGAGATAGATTATATTCTGGAATAACCCATAGGTTACTTTTTATCCCGGAAAAATATACGATTCCTTAAGGATAGATTTGTTTTTGTTTTTCAAGAGGCGAATCCGAGCGAATTGAGAGTGAGCCGCTAATAACTACATAAAGATGTAGCCTAGAGGCGACCACTGCATTCCCAAGGCGTGCCATCTCCTATAAAATCATTAATTGTATATTAATATTTAGCACACAAATTTTCTTTAACATTTTTTTTATTTGGCGATAGAAGCTTTTAAAACGTATTCTGGGATCATGTTGTAATAACATAAGAATTGCAGCCTACTATATCTTATTTAAGAATCTTTTATTTAACACTTACACGTCTCTAATAGAAAACACTGAAATCCGATTTTCCAGTACAACAGCTGTTTTCGACGGCCGAACGATAAAAATTCTAAATAATTTTATTTTCGATTTTATTCCATCCCAAGTACCACTACAACAAATTTTAAATAGCATTCAAAAACAACAAACTGAGGGTTTCTACTTTATTTAAAGTTAAGTTCTACAAAGGTAATTTTGATACGGACAAACCAAACATTTATCCCGATATTTCATATGACATTTATAAAAATAACTTATCTTACTTAAAGAAACAATAATAACTTACTAAATCTCTTGACAAATTAACTTAAGCTAACTTATAAACACGATTATTAAGGATCTAAAACAAAGTAGTTGCCACAAAGATTTATTTACCATAAAAGGAAGTTTGATAAACACAAGTTGTAAATATATTAAAGATTTCTTGATAATCTTCTAGTCTGGCTAACGAGTTGCTCCATTAACGCAGCAAGTAGTCCAAGTGATAAGCTAATTGTTCATTTAGGTCAGAGTTAAAAACGAATGTTGTTGTATAATTTTTTATTCATTGTTTTAACATCGACTTCAAAAATGTGGTTTTTTTTGTGTGTATGATATTTTTTTAAGTATTTAAAGATGATTCAATGTAATAATCTATACTAATACGAGTATTATAAAGCTGAAGAGTTTGTTTGGTTGAACGCGCTAATCTCAGGAACTACTGGATGGAATTGAAAAATTCTTTTTGTGTTGGATAGTCCATTTATCGAGGAAGGCTTTAAGCTATATATCATCCCGGAAAAATGTACGGTTCCCGTGGGATAGACTTGTTTTTGTCTAGAGACGAACCCGAAGCGAAGCGAGGGTGAGTCGCTAGTTTTCTATAAAAAAAATCAACTTATTAATCGATTATTAGTTAATGATTACATGTTAGTATTTTTTCGTTATATCTAACACATTTTGATTTGAGAATAAGATTCCTATGGATGGATGTTTGTTACTTTTTCTCTTAAAAACTACTGAACTGATTTTGATGAAACTTTGCAGTAATATAGCTTATATAACACAGTAATACATAGGCTATAAGCATTTGTTAGTTAATATACCATAGTCGCAAGTTAGATTCCCGTTAATGGCAAATAATCAAATTAATTATCCATACTTTTATACTAATATTATAAAGGAGATAGTTTTTCGTCCATACATTTTCGCCCCGAGCCCTATAGAACCGTGAGTTAGTTTTCTGGGTTCTACAATAATCATATATGAGATCGAAATTATAATCTAGTCACGGACACTTCCATGGACTAAGAAAAAATGAAAAACATATCGGCTTTTGAGGTTATAATTTATTGAATGTTTGACAGTTGGATTTCCTTACAGTAGGTATTATTAGAAGCTTTTTACTAAGTATCGACGGATTTTGAATAATTTACTTGAATACGACGTACTTTTGAGCATTCGTTTGGTTTAACCTAACGCTACCAATTGATAGGTAGGTAATTACTAAATACACATTACAAGTACAAGGGATGCAAAACTATTTTATTTGTATTAGCATTGCAAGTGAGAATTTATGATTCCAAATAACACAGCCTATTTGGCAAGTTGCATTACTAATTAGCTTATTAAGGAATATTTAACTAAGCAATAATGGAAATAATTAATGTCTACAATCTACATAAATAAAATAAGTCTTAGTATTGATTTATATCATTTATTTTGGGTTATTCTCTATTTTCACATAAAATATCATCTAAAAATTGAGCAGAGGGGTCGATGATAGAAACTTGGTGCCTTGCCCAACTTAAAAACCATATTATTGTTATAACATGGGCGCAACATCCGATTGTTCTGTTAGTAGATCCGTCGATATCCGTAAAACAAAACTGGGGTCACAACTCACAGGGTAAATCAATCTAAGAGAGAGAAGAATGACCGATAAACCGTCCGTATTTACAAGAGAACACACAACACAACGAATAACAATTAAAGAGCACTAAGTTGAGTGAAGATTGAAGAAAACAACACAATAAACAAACTAGGCAGGCACTAGGTATGCCGTATGACGGTCTGAAATCGATTAATCGAAGAATAGATTTTTTGGACCAAAAATAAAACAATTTTTATATTTTTACTCTTAAAATAAATCGCTGAATTAAGACAATATTAAATATTTATATAGGCTTTTTTTTAATAAAATCATCCATAATATGAATTAATTATATTTATATTGTAACTGTATTGTACTTTATGCGAATGAATGAACATCGATTGTTGGCGAAACATCGATTGTTTGCGCGTGAGTGTTTGAGAGCATCAACGCGTTACGCGAGTTTATCACAACACTACAGCTAGCTAGCTGGCCAGCGATTGGCGGTCTATGATTGAATCAATGTAAATACTTGTTTAAATGTTATTAATTTTAGGAAGTGTCCGTCACATTATATTTAGTAATTTACAAATAAAAAAATATGCTAATAATTATGATATAAGCGTCGTGCTTATAGGTTCATAGGCGAGATTTGGGTATCTCCTTTGAATGTAACTCTGTTTGTTACGTTTTCACGCTGAATATATTTTGATAAAATTTGACAAGAAGATAGATTGAATCCTGGGGATGGATATAAGCTACTTTTGATCCTCAGCCCAGTTACAACTCAAGCGAAGCATCTTTGTTTAGATAGATCAAAAGGTTTTTAAACTTAAATATCATACCATCCACTTGAATGCCATATCATATCAATATTATAAAATAGCTAACTGACTGGCGTGTGTGTTTTTGAAATACTTCTAAATGGCTTGATCGATTTTGATGATTTTTTTGTGTACATAGGAGACACTATCTACGAGTATGGTTCTTTGCTAAAGCTGAACCCGATAGATGGCGCTGTTGTCGAATTCCAGACCTTTTCTAAAAGATCACATATAAAAATAAAGTTTTTACAGGACATCGTCATATCAACTAGTTTATCTATAAGTATATAAATTAAATTGGAAATGGAGTAAAAAATTTTTTTTAATAAAAAAAGTTTTTCGAATACATTAAATCCGTTGTTGGGGCATCCTTTTAAGAAAATATATACCTTTTGTGCCAAGATGTCCCGCGCTTCCGAAGAAAATTTCTTAAAAATTTTTCAACTCAATAGTAGATAGATCCTTGCACTTTGTTACTTTTTAATACTTTTGAGCCATAATAATATTTTACTAGCGAATCACCCTCGCTTCGCTTCGGGTTCGTCCCTAGACAAATACACATCTATCCCACGGGAACCGTACATTTTTCCGGGATAATATATACGCTAAAGCCTTCGTCGATAAATGGACTATGTAACACAAATAGAATTTTTCAATTCCAACCAGTAGTTCCTGAGATTAGCCCGTTCAACCAATGAAACAAACTCTTCAGCTTTATAATATTAAGTATAGATTTAGTAATTGTAAGATTGACCTAATTTTCACTTACACCACAACACGTACGCTATCGGCCGAAGACGACCCCCTAATGAGTTTTATAAGCCAATGAAAACAGATTAGCTTGTGTTACGTAATTAGGTGAATAAATAAATAAATAAAAATATGTATTTTTTTAAAATCTTGCGAAGAAATAATATTTAGACATTAGCTACTTTCTGCCTATTGGGACTATTTAGAACAAATAGCTAGAACACAGTAAAATCAGATTTTAAGTAGGCTAGTAGTACAAAGTACAAAGACAAGTAGCACAAGTACGTACTTGTACTCATGAAACATTTGTAATCATATTTTTTTGCCTTTCGGAAGGCGAAGCGAGGACACTAACTAGGCCTCCTACAAGGTGAACTGAAGACTTGGTCAAAGTAACTCGAACCCACTAGATTCAGATGGTACAAGACCGGCAGTCGTGAAAATCTTTGGGGAAGACATCCATCCAGTAGTGGACGTGTCGTAAGATGACAATTTTATTTGAATCCATTATAACATCTTCAACATTCCAACAAAATATTCTTTTTTGTAATTTTTATTGAAATTATAATTTTTTTTTTTTTTATTTGTCAGAGTATCTTTAAGTAAACATAATTCGTGTGGAAAATGAACCTTCTAGCCTGAAGTATTTAAAAAAGCAAAATAATATCTCATGTTCTGTAGAAAGTTATAGTTAGTGAGTGAAAATTCTTATGGTCGAATTTTCACTCACTAACTTTAACTTTTGTATTTATAACACTAAACTACTAAATGAAAAAAAGAAAATCGGTTGACAAACAGAGGAGAAAAAGGTACTGAACTGCTCTGTCTTTTACGAAGCGAGGATAAGTTGCTAGTTTTAAATAAAACTATATTTTTTGGAAATTCTTACGGATTTATTTTAATTTTCATTTTCTAAAGATCCGAATGCTTTACAGCAACTTTTGTCTGTGACTTACTATTTCGACTCAAGTATTAATTACCAAGTTACATCAAGTCGTGCTAAACTTTTCTCATAATGTTAAAATTTTGAGCAGATGTCTCTGTCTTTTTCGTATTATTATATGAATTTTATTAGTTTTAGTGTCACAGTTGTAGAAATAATAAAAAACTAAACTGTCCCTTTAAGTTTAACATAAAAATAGATGTTTGTAAAACAATGAAACACTTTTCCAGTTTTAATCGTTATATTGTGAGTAATTAATAAAATTTATACACACAACAGAAAATCATACGTCCCGCCCAAACGTCAAAATATATTCATCGTCATCCTTTTTCTGCCTGCTTAGCACCTGTGTAGGCCAACACCACAGAGGTTGTACGAAGTCACTCGATGTCTTCGACTAAACTAGCGGCGCGTAACATCTTTATTAATAAAACTACTGCGGTTATTTACATTGACATAACTTTTTATTTATTAACCGATTGAAATAAAACAAATCGGTTAAGCCGTTTCTGAGATTAGCGCACACAAACGCACAGACAAACAGACAAAAATTCTAAAAATCTTTGTTTTGGATTCTATTGCGTTAATAAAGACCTACAATGATAGTTTTTCTCAAATATCTTTCATGTACAGACAGCGATTAGTTACACTTTTATATTTAGATATATTTTATAACAAAAAGTATAATAAATTAATAAAACAATGTATTATGGAATTATTCATGTAAGTAATAGTTCTTCTTATTGGGGTAATGGTAGTCCAAAGGTCACGCTTGAGAAACCAACTAAAGCATGTTCAAACACCGGGTCTCGTACCTCTGATATCCTATATGTGCAAATCATTTTCAACATCACTACCACTTATCTTATGGCGAAAAAAAAACATTATTTTTTATACTAGTATTTAATACACTTGGCAGATATTACATAAAAAAAATCAATAGACAAAACCTTTGAAAATTCACTGAATATTTTTAAACAAGTAACCTTAATAATATTATGTTACCGGAAGTAATATTCATTGAAAAAGTTTATATTTAAGTCTACTTTGAAAATCGGTTGAAGGGATCGAATCGAATATCTATTTTATAAGTGTAACAGAAGCTTCCAAAACTTTCTTAAGAAAGCTTATTGCATACTTAAAACTAAAGTTTAATTTTCTGAACCTACTAAAGAGTTATCGAAACCTGAGCGTGTTTTATAACTAAATTTTAACTAATATTAGTTAATGTGAGCATGTATCATTTATAGTAAATATAAAAATGATTGTCTGTCTGTGTATATCACGACGTATTTCTAAGCCATCCTGGTTGTACTCCTATTTTAAGTGATTTTTTTGGCAGCATTACTAAAAATAATACAAGCAAATGAATCTATCATCGGCCACTCTCACTCAGCCAACTATATAGATATTATAGTGTACAAGTACAACTATGTAGATATTATAGTGTACGAGATATTATAGTGTACAAGTGTATGCGCAGACTCCAATGCACTTTCTATTCCTATCACTTTCAAATTTCGATGAGATGATAATTCGACACGACTAGTGAGAGATCAGGCGCAGGACCAACGCGCTTATGTACTTATCGAAGCACGAGGGTGAAACACCGCCACTTTCCCAACTCTGTATTACTGAAAATAAAATTGACCCGACCCGGGATTCAAACTCAGGACCGTTAGATGTACAGTCGTATATGCTAACCACTGCCACTATACCATAGAGACAGTATGTAAATTAGTGCATATTTATTAAGCTACCAAATTAAAATTTAATTCAAAGTGGATCCTTTAAAATTTTTAATTACACTTTTAAAACATTCATAATTAAAATATAAATATTTTCATCTCAAGCCTCACCTTATATTGTTAAGCTCTAAATAATAATTTGAACAATTTTGTAGCACCAATTCAGATAATACCATAGAGCTCGTTTACATTTTATCGTACCGTTACGAAGAAAGGAAATAAACGAACTTGTCATGTTTTCAGATATTTCAAAGTGTTTTTGTTTGTAAACTGATTTAAAAATATAAGGAAAAAAGAAACAACCTAAATATATGTGTACTTACAGAAATACTCAATTTCCTGAACTACAAAGTATCCTTTTTTTGCATTGGCACATAAAAGTACAAACATACTAATCATTAAATATGAATATATCGTTTTTATAATTTGCTAGCGACTCACCCTTGCTTTTCTTGCATCCATAAGTGCCTTTTATATTTATAATATTATATAAGCAGCGCCACCTTTTGGCAAATTTTATTACTAACAGCAGCCTATGTGTTACCAAGAGGTATTAATCTGTGTAATGAATGTAATTCCCTCCGTTTCATTGTATAGGAGTAACAAACATTCACACACATACAAATTTTCTTATTAATATTAATAGTATGATACACTAAAGATTATATTTACACTAGCAGAACCCGCGGCTAGCCCGCGTTCAATCTACAAAAAAAAACTCTTTGGCTTTATGTTATACAACGACCCACCAACGCTTCGCTCGGGTTCATCGCTCTGTATTTATATAATATAGTTCATATAAAAATACTGAGATTTTAAAATAGGGGTGGGGGTAGGAAGGTGAAAAATACTTTACGACCTATTCTCATACCTACTAAATATACAAAAAAACCATTAAAATCGATCGAGCCGTTTCGGAGGAGTGCGACCACGAACACCGTGACACGAGATATTTATATGTTAGATAATAGTATAAATAATTTTCTATAATACAATGTAAACGACCTCCAAAGGGTAACTCTTAAGCATTTCACAAAAACAATCCGCTTATATTTTCCAGGACGCATCCCAATCGGCAATAACTCAAAGGCTGAAAACGGCAATCGCTTTAAGTTCTGAGAAAATATCCAAGCGTTTATTTACGTTATATTTAGCACCGGGTGGGTATTCGAAGCGCAATAACGCCGTTAAGTAATTTTTAAAAAAATACGTTGATATATTCAATACATTTTACTTCTTTCTTGTTTAATAGTTTTGTTTAAGCATAGTGGTTTTACTTCGATTTCCGCTTCCTTTCTATATGTAGTGACGATAAACTTACAATATAGTTAGAAAATAGTGTAAAACACTTCGAACGAGCTGACTTAGAAGGTGATATTCTACAATAGCTATCGCTTTAGGAAAACTAAAACATATATAGAAAAGTATACCTGAGTGTTTTATGTCGAGATCAGGTGATGTTGTTCCCATTTTCCAGTATTCTATCAGCGATAACGCTTGTAGAAAATCTCATTTACGCTAAACTATTAAAACAATTACTACAACTAAAACTAAAATATATAAATTGTAGAATATGTGTAAATAATAAAACAAAATTAGTATGTATATTAGTTTTACTACATATCACGTTAAAATGTACTTTTATATTTTTTTCCATTTTTTCTCTATAAGGGTCTAAATGATGACCATTTTTTTTTATGTTGGGAAATGCATTTACACATTCCACCTGCATACATACACGCACTCAACCACGACGCTCCGACGGCAGTACTGCCAAAACAGACCACAACAGCCATGGGGTTGCTCCAACGGTCCACTCTGCTATCAGAGAAGTAGCAGGCACACCCTCCACCGAGGTGGGCCGCCTCCCGTTGCGTTTCTTGGCTTCGCGCCCGGCTGGATTGCCGGACGCTAATGAGCCCTCCCCCACGACAAGGTGAACGCACGTTGGGGAGGGGGGAGGGGGTGGGGCGGGGTTGGTGTGCCTAAAGTATGACCATAATACAACCATTATCTACAACCATTTCTGCTAATCGTAAATTTTATATTGAAATCATATATCTACGATATTTTCGTATATTTTTTAGATTTCTAATTGTAAGCTTATAGAATCGCTGCGATTGAAATTACTAACCTTTCTTAAGGAGAAATTATCGCTATCAAAAATCCTAATAGATATCTAATCTAAAACAGGTTTTTCACTCAATACGTTGGTCCTTTTAAAAATTATAAATCTATATAAAATAACAGTTAACTGAAATGACATTATCGAAATCGGTATTTATAAAAATGAACTATTATAGTTAAGTGAATTTATAATAAAATAATTATGTATTTGTTAGTTAAATTAAATCCATGAATGAAGGATGAAGTATAATGCTGGACGCTGAACCATTTAATTAGATTTCCAAGCATACAGTTATACTTTTTTAGGCATTACATATGTAGTTTAAAACCTTAGTCTCTCCCGTGACCATGATTGCTGTAAAGCATTCGAAACGTCGGGAACCAAAAATCCAGACAAATTCGCGAAAACATCCGAAAAGATAGTTTTATTTAAAATGAAATAATTTGTAACACTATTTTATCTTTTAAAATAAAAATCTCCAAAACATCGTTGTAGCTATACATTAAATGCTTAAAAGCTAAATTAGTGTTACGGCAGAGCTTACAATAATTGCAAGCTTAAAGTAAAAATGTTTACTATCTTTCGTATTTAATCTGGTTAATTTTTAGCTTTTTCATTACAAAGTTTAAGAAAAAAACAGCAAACCGTGGTGAATTTCCACTTATGAATACTGCTCTCATTTTAACTTATTTTTTACTAAGTAGATCTAGGTCAAACTTCACGATAACATCTTACATAAAATATCAATGTGGATAGAATCATAAATTATACACGTATTCAATATTTTTATCCGTCTTTATAGCGAGTTTTGTTCGAACTAAACCATCGCAACTAACGCAAACTGTAAAGACGCCTTGTTAGAGGAAAAACACTTTTATATTTTTAAAGCAAACCAAGCGACCACAGTTCGTGACCCCTGACTCCTATTCAACAACTCTCCACGAGTTTAAAGTTAATACTGAATGTAAAGTGCGAAAGGCCATCTTATAATAGCCAGCCCGACAAATACAATAAGGTCAAAGATGGAAAGCGGAATTTAATTAATGTAACATACTTTCAGAAATAACTACAACATCTCTTATACATAAAGGCCCTAGAACTTAGTAATGGCTCTTTTAACGTTATTAAAGTTCATAAAATATCAGAATGTAATTTAAAATAAGGATGATCCACTTTATTTATATAATAAAATCCACTTTTCTATAGCTTTATATACGTTTAGTATATATTTCTCAGAGATGAGATATTTTCCCGCTGTAAAAAGTTTTCCATACGTTGACCCGAATAACCAGCTATCATCATACTAAATTTCATCAAAATCTGTCCAGTGGTTTTCTCGTGATACGTTCCCAGATAGATAGACAGACAGACCAACATTCTAAAAACTATAGATTCGTCCTCTGTTTCGATGATAATGACTATTTCAATAAGTTTTTCCAAAAAATATTAAATGTACAGAGTCAACTCAGTTAGAATTTTTTTTAATAACTAGCGACTCACCCTCGTTCCGCTCGGATTCATCCCTAGTTATGTTTTAACGTTTAGTATAGATTTCTCAGAGATGAGATATTTTCTCACAGTAAAAAGTATCATATATGTTGACCCGGTTAATCAGCTATCATCATACCAAATTTTATAAAAAAATGGTCCGTGGTTTTCTCGTGATGCGGTCACAGACAGACAGACAGACAAAAATTCTAAAAACTATAGAGTCGGCCTCTGTATCGATAATAATGACAACTTCAATAAGATTTTCCAAAAAATATTTAATGTGCAGTTTCGACTCATTAAGAATTTTATTATTTAAGTAATATTTAAAAAAAGGTAAAAACTTAAGAAATTCCCAACTCAATAACCTATTCATTGAAGCTATTTCTAAATACAATATCTCTGCAGTACTAAGTAACTTATTACATAAGTTTCGAATCGATTAAATCTATGGAAGCTGTTCATATGCTTTCACAGTCTAGTAAAGAGCTAATACCCTGCAAGCAGTTGAACGGATATTCTTGATTGAAAGCTAAAAACACTCTCATCACACATCTTTTAAACAAAAACAAATTAAATTAAAATCGGTCCATTCGTTTTCGCGCTACAATATCACAGACAGATACACACGTTAATCTCCTCTCTTTTAGCGTCGGGGGTTAAAAAAATATTTATTCCACGAAGTACTATTATAAGTTCGAAATTCAACATTATACAATTATTAACCAAAGTTGATAAAGCAAGTAAACAATGAAAATATTGATATCTATACATATAAATAAATAGCTTGATAAAATAATAGCTTTTTACTAAATGCATATGAAATTATATACGGTACTTATAAGAAAAACACAATTTTAACATTTTTGTCTGTTTGTTCCGCCTAATCTCCGAAACGGCTGGACTGATTTTAACGGGACTTTCACTGACAGATAGCTGATGTTATAAGAAGTAACTTAGGCTACTTTTATTTTAGAAAAAGAATTAGGATTCGGCTTAAAAAAATTAAAACGCGTCTAGGGACGCACCTGAGCGAAGCGAGGGTAAATCGCTAGTATTTCATATAGACAAGAGCGTAGGTGTAAAAGTGTTTCCACATAGTAATTTAGCCCTTACATTTCCCAAAGATTTATTTTTTTCCAATACTAAATCACGATTTTTATAAGAAACCAGTGCTATAAAAAGTCTACCTTTACTTCCAAGAGAGATTTCATGAAGCCAAATAACGCGACGCCTGTCGTCTTTATAACTTTACTAGCTTTATGCTATGAGCGCAAAGAAAAAATATTTTTATATACACAGTAAGTCGTTTATTTATGTTTGTTTAAAATATTAAATGAGGAGACACTTTGATATTAAGTTTATTTAACTTTTTATAGAATTTTCTTTAAGAAATCTTAAATTTAAGCGAAAAATATAAAATGTGGACCACGTTTTAGATTAACTGATATGTAGAAAAAAAACCGGCCAAGTGCAAGTCGGACTCGCGCACGAAGGGTTCCGTACCATTAAAATCCATTAAAATCGATCGAGCCGTTTCGGAGGAGTGCGACCACGAACACCGTGACACGAGATATTTATATGTTAGATAATAGTATAAATAATTTTCTATAATACAATGTAAACGACCTCCAAAGGGTAACTCTTAAGCATTTCACAAAAACAATCCGCTTATATTTTCCAGGACGCATCCCAATCGGCAATAACTCAAAGGCTGAAAACGGCAATCGCTTTAAGTTCTGAGAAAATATCCAAGCGTTTATTTACGTTATATTTAGCACCGGGTGGGTATTCGAAGCGCAATAACGCCGTTAAGTAATTTAAAAAAATACGTTGATATATTCAATACATTTTACTTCTTTCTTGTTTAATAGTTTTGTTTAAGCATAGTGGTTTTACTTCGATTTCCGCTTCCTTTCTATATGTAGTGACGATAAACTTACAATATAGTTAGAAAATAGTGTAAAACACTTCGAACGAGCTGACTTAGAAGGTGATATTCTACAAAAGCTATCGCTTTAGGAAAACCAAAACATATATAGAAAAGTATACCTGAGTGTTTTATGTCGAGATAAGGTGATGTTCTTCCCTTTTTCCAGAATTCTATCAGCGATATCGCAAGTAGAAAATCTCAATTACACTAAATTATTAAAACAATTACTACAACTAAAACTAAAATATATAAATTGTAGAATACGTGTAAATAATAAAACAAAATTAGTATATCTATTAGTTTTACTACATATCACGTTAAAATGTACTTTTATATTTTTTTCCATTTTTTCTCTATAAGGGTCTAAATCAGCGGTCGGCAACCCGCGGCCCGCGAGCTGCCTCCATGCCGCCCGTGACTGTTTTATAAAGAAAACTTTTTATGCTTCTTAATTATTTTGAATTTGTAATTACCGAAAAAATAAATGTTTCTCGTCTCACAGATAAGCATTTAAGAGTCATTTTAGGAATTGTCACATTGAATGTTCTAGTTGACATATTTTGTGGTATATGTTTTTTTTTTTTTGTTTTTTTTGCTCTCACAAGTGCGGCCCGCCTTTACTAGATATTGCCATCTTGTGGTCCCTGTCTGCTGAAAGGTTGCCAACCGCTGGTCTAAATGATGACCATTTTTTTTTTATGTTGGGAAATGCAATTGCACATACCACCTGTATACATACACGCATTCAACCACGATGCTCCGACGACAGGCCTGCCGAAACAGACCACTACAGCCATGGTGTTGCTCCAATGGTCCGCTCTGCTATCAGAGAAGTAGCAGGCACACCCCCCACCGAGGTGGGCCGCCTTCCGTTGCATTTCTTGGCTTCGCGCCCGGCTGGATTGCCGGACGCTAATGAGCCCTCCACCACGAGAAGGTGAACGAAGGTGAGAGGGGGGGAGGGGGGTTACCTAAAGTATGACCATAATACAACCATTTTCTACAACCATTTCTGCTAATCGTAAAATTTTTATTGAAATCATATATCTACGATATTTTCGTATATTTTTTAGATTTCTAATTGTAAGCTTATAGAATCGCTGCGATTGAAATTACTAACTTTTCTTAAGGAGAAATTATCGCTATCAAAAATCCTAATAGATATCTAATCTAAAACAGGTCTTTCACTCAATACGTTGGTCCTTTTAAAAATTATAAATCTATATAAAATAACAGTTAACTGAAATGACATTATCGAAATCGGTATTTATAAAAATGAACTATTATAGTTAAGTGAATTTATAATAAAATAATTATGTATTTGTTAGTTAAATTAAATCCATGAATGAAGGATGAAGTATAATGCTGGACGCTGAACCATTTAATTAGATTTCCAAGCATACAGTTATACTTTTTTAGGCATTACATATGTAGTTTAAAACCTTAGTCTCTCCCGTGACCATGATTGCTGTAAAGCATTCGAAACGTCGGGAACCAAAAATCCAGACAAATCCGCGAAAACATCCGAAAAGATAGTTTTATTTAAAATGAAATAATTTGTAACACTATTTTATCTTTTAAAATAAAAATCTCCAAAACATCGTTGTAGCTATACATTAAATGCTTAAAAGCTAAATTAGTGTTACGGCAGAGCTTACAATAATTGCAAGCTTAAAGTAAAAATGTTTACTATCTTTCGTATTTAATCTGGTTAATTTTTAGCTTTTTCATTACAAAGTTTAAGAAAAAAACAGCAAACCGTGGTGAATTTCCACTTATGAATACTGCTCTCATTTTAACTTATTTTTTACTAAGTAGATCTAGGTCAAACTTCACGATAACATCTTACATAAAATATCAAAGTGGATAGAATCATAAATTATACACGTATTCAATATTTTTATCCGTCTTTATAGCGAGTTTTGTTCGAACTAAACCATCGCAACTAACGCAAACTGTAAAGACGCCTTGTTAGAGGAAAAACACTTTTATATTTTTAAAGCAAACCAAGCGACCACAGTTTGTGACCCCTGACTCCTATTCAACAACTCTCCACGAGTTTAAAGTTAATACTGAATGTAAAGTGCGAAAGGCCATCTTATAATAGCCAGCCTGACAAATACAATAAGGTCAAAGATGGAAAGCGGAATTTAATTAATGTAACATACTTTCAGAAATAACTACAACATCTCTTATACATAAAGGCCCTAGAACTTAGTAATGGCTCTTTTAACGTTATTAAAGTTCATAAAATATCAGAATGTAATTTAAAATAAGGATGATCCACTTTATTTATATAATAAAATCCACTTTTCTATAGCTTTATATACGTTTAGTATATATTTCTCAGAGATGAGATATTTTCCCGCTGTAAAAAGTTTTCCATACGTTGACCCGAATAACCAGCTATCATCATACTAAATTTCATCAAAATCTGTTCAGTGGTTTTCTCGTGATACGTTCCCAGACAGATAGACAGACAGACCAAAATTCTATAAACTATAGATTCGTCCTCTGTTTCTAAATATTAAATGTACAAAGTCCACTCAGTAAGAATTTTTTTTAATACTTAGCGACTCACCCTCGTTCCGCTCGGATTCGTCCCTAGTTACGTTTTAACGTTTAGTATAGATTTCTCAGAGATGAGATATTTTCCCGCAGTAAAAAGTATCATGTATGTTGACCCAGTTAATCAGCTATCATCATACCAAATTTCACAAAAAAATTGTCAGTGGTTTTCTCGTGATGCGGTCACAGACAGACAGATAAAAATTCTAAAAACTATAGAGTCGGCCTCTGTATCGATAATAATGACTATTTCAATAAGATTTTCCAAAAAATATTTAATGTGCAGTTTCGACTCATTTAGAATTTTATTATTTAAGTAATATTTTAAAAAAGGTAAAAAAGGAAACCCTCTACCCAATAACCTATTCATTGAAGCTATTTCTAAACACAATATCTCTGCAGTACTAAGTAACTTATTACATAAGTTTCGAATCGATTAAATCTATGGAAGCTGTTCATATGCTTTCACAGTCTAGTAAAGAGCTAATACCCTGCAAGCAGTTGAACGGATATTCTTGATTGAAAGCTAAAAACACTCTCGTCACACATCTTTTAAACAAAAACAAACTAAATTAAAATCGGTCCATTCGTTTTCGCGCTACAATATCACAGACAGATACACACGTTAATCTCCTCTCTTTTAGCGTCGGGGGTTAAAAAAATATTTATTCCACGAAGTACTATTATAAGTTCGAAATTCAACATTATACAATTATTAACCTAAGTTGATAAAGGGCAAGTAAACAATGAAAATATTGATATCTATACATATAAATAAATAGCTTGATAAAATAATAGCTTTTTACTAAATGCATATGAAATTATATACGGTACTTATAAGAAAAACACAATTTTAACATTTTTGTCTGTTTGTTCCGCCTAATCTCCGAAACGGCTGGACTGATTTTAACGGGACTTTCACTGACAGATAGCTGATGTTATAAGGAGTAACTTAGGCTACTTTTATTTTAGAAAAAGAATTAGGATTCGGCTTAAAAAAATTAAAACGCGTCTAGGGACGCACCTGAGCGAAGCGAGGGTAAATCGCTAGTATTTCATATAGACAAGAGCGTAGGTGTAAAAGTGTTTCCACATAGTAATTTAGCCCTTACATTTCCCAAAGATTTATTTTTTTCCAATACTAAATCACGATTTTTATAAGAAACCAGTGCTATAAAAAGTCTACCTTTACTTCCAAGAGAGATTTCATGAAGCCAAATAACGCGACGCCTGTCGTCTTTATAACTTTACTAGCTTAATGCTATGAGCGCAAAGAAAAAATATTTTTATATACACAGTAAGTCGTTTATTTATGTTTGTTTAAAATATTAAATGAGGAGACACTTTGATATTAAGTTTATTTAACTTTTTATAGAATTTTCTTTAAGAAATCTTAAATTTAAGCGAAAAATATAAAATGTGGACCACGTTTTAGATTAACTGATATGTAGAAAAAAAACCGGCCAAGTGCAAGTCGGACTCGCGCACGAAGGGTTCCGTACCATTAAAATCCATTAAAATCGATCGAGCCGTTTCGGAGGAGTGCGACCACGAACACCGTGACACGAGATATTTATATGTTAGATAATAGTATAAATAATTTTCTATAATACAATGTAAACGACCTCCAAAGGGTAACTCTTAAGCATTTCACAAAAACAATCCGCTTATATTTTCCAGGACGCATCCCAATCGGCAATAACTCAAAGGCTGAAAACGGCAATCGCTTTAAGTTCTGAGAAAATATCCAAGCGTTTATTTACGTTATATTTAGCACCGGGTGGGTATTCGAAGCGCAATAACGCCGTTAAGTAATTTAAAAAAATACGTTGATATATTCAATACATTTTACTTCTTTCTTGTTTAATAGTTTTGTTTAAGCATAGTGGTTTTACTTCGATTTCCGCTTCCTTTCTATATGTAGTGACGATAAACTTACAATATAGTTAGAAAATAGTGTAAAACACTTCGAACGAGCTGACTTAGAAGGTGATATTCTACAAAAGCTATCGCTTTAGGAAAACCAAAACATATATAGAAAAGTATACCTGAGTGTTTTATGTCGAGATAAGGTGATGTTCTTCCCTTTTTCCAGAATTCTATCAGCGATATCGCAAGTAGAAAATCTCAATTACACTAAATTATTAAAACAATTACTACAACTAAAACTAAAATATATAAATTGTAGAATACGTGTAAATAATAAAACAAAATTAGTATATCTATTAGTTTTACTACATATCACGTTAAAATGTACTTTTATAATTTTTTCCATTTTTTCTCTATAAGGGTCTAAATCAGCGGTCGGCAACCCGCGGCCCGCGAGCTGCCTCCATGCCGCCCGTGACTGTTTTATAAAGAAAACTTTTTATGCTTCTTAATTATTTTGAATTTGTAATTACCGAAAAAATAAATGTTTCTCGTCTCACAGATAAGCATTTAAGAGTCATTTTAGGAATTGTCACATTGAATGTTCTAGTTGACATATTTTGTGGTATATGTTTTTTTTTTTTTGTTTTTTTTGCTCTCACAAGTGCGGCCCGCCTTTACTAGATATTGCCATCTTGTGGTCCCTGTCTGCTGAAAGGTTGCCAACCGCTGGTCTAAATGATGACCATTTTTTTTTTATGTTGGGAAATGCAATTGCACATACCACCTGTATACATACACGCATTCAACCACGATGCTCCGACGACAGGCCTGCCGAAACAGACCACTACAGCCATGGTGTTGCTCCAATGGTCCGCTCTGCTATCAGAGAAGTAGCAGGCACACCCCCCACCGAGGTGGGCCGCCTTCCGTTGCATTTCTTGGCTTCGCGCCCGGCTGGATTGCCGGACGCTAATGAGCCCTCCACCACGAGAAGGTGAACGAAGGTGAGAGGGGGGGAGGGGGGTTACCTAAAGTATGACCATAATACAACCATTTTCTACAACCATTTCTGCTAATCGTAAAATTTTTATTGAAATCATATATCTACGATATTTTCGTATATTTTTTAGATTTCTAATTGTAAGCTTATAGAATCGCTGCGATTGAAATTACTAACTTTTCTTAAGGAGAAATTATCGCTATCAAAAATCCTAATAGATATCTAATCTAAAACAGGTCTTTCACTCAATACGTTGGTCCTTTTAAAAATTATAAATCTATATAAAATAACAGTTAACTGAAATGACATTATCGAAATCGGTATTTATAAAAATGAACTATTATAGTTAAGTGAATTTATAATAAAATAATTATGTATTTGTTAGTTAAATTAAATCCATGAATGAAGGATGAAGTATAATGCTGGACGCTGAACCATTTAATTAGATTTCCAAGCATACAGTTATACTTTTTTAGGCATTACATATGTAGTTTAAAACCTTAGTCTCTCCCGTGACCATGATTGCTGTAAAGCATTCGAAACGTCGGGAACCAAAAATCCAGACAAATCCGCGAAAACATCCGAAAAGATAGTTTTATTTAAAATGAAATAATTTGTAACACTATTTTATCTTTTAACCCGTCAATTCCCATTCGTGTAAAAAAGTAAAAACAGACTATCTCTCCTGCTTAATAGTATAGATACGTTTAGTTTACACCAAAAAAAAATAAAAAAAAACTACCACCCCCATATATTTTTTTATAGGGGTGTCACCTACAGGTGACACTGGGCAATATACGTAGTGTTTATACAGTTTCCCCTGAATTTCTGTAGAAGTAAAACATTAGGTTTTTTACAGGGATTTTTGTTAATTTAGCTTTGTAAAGTATTCGCAAACTTTTTCAAAATGATTGTGTGATGATAATGAAGTACTGTACACAAAGATGAAAATATTGCTGAATCTCGAAAAATCTGTTTCGCCACATACTGGAAGCTACTAGCTCATTGTGGGTATCATTCTTTACTTCGCAGATCATTATCATACACTTGGGTGTCAAATATCCTGTAAATAGCAATATTACAATGTACACTCTAATTTCATCAGTTATTACACGTAGAGTGTGATTTCTCTGTAAAGCGTACAAATTGCTCATATCAGCTATAAACTTTATATTTTTGTCACTATAGAGCAATTGGAAACACTCAACGGCTGTCATGTCTACCTGTAAGTTTATAAAGACTTCTTCATCACAGTCTTCTTTATCGCAGGCAATAAACGAAGTATTAGAGTACAATTTTGTTATGGTATTTTCATTTTTTTTCTTCTTCAACTTCATAATTTTCTTCCTCCTCTTGATAGACATTTTCCCTAGAGACAGAAGGTTTATTTTGTACCTCTATTTTGAGACCGAAGCATGCGACTAGACAGATACAGAATGTTAGCCTCATTTTCATCTTCACTATCTACATCGGTTACCACACCGTCATCCGGAGGAAACAAAATAATGTTGCCTAAATCCTCCCTAGCGTGCAATTTCACGGCAATCTCATCCAAGATCCATATGTAAGGCATAAACAAATTCTAAAATACCATCGCCACAGAGAGCAATAAGGCCGACGGCAAAAAAGCCGTGCAAACACCAAGTACATTGAATTGTAATAAGTAGTGTAATAAGTAGTTACAACACCCAGTGTCACCTACAGGTGACAAGTCATCTTTTGGTTATTGTAGTAATCATGGTGTACATTATTTTTATCTAAAGATACATTTAAATTACACTTTAGATATTCATTTATGAAATACAATAGAAAAAAAAGACAATACTTACGGTCTGGGCATATTTTTTTCAAGTTATATTGCAAGAAATCACACAAAGTAAGAAAACTCCAATTACGCGCAAAACAACTGAATAACTTTGATAGATAACGTATTCTCAGTGTTTCCAAAAATTTTAATTGTATTATAATACTTATTGGCTTTGTACTAATAAAGAAATGACATGAAAAAATAAATGCGATGTAGTCTAAAAAAATTTGTAAACATTTGTCACCTACAGGTGACACTGGGAATTGACGGGTTAAAATAAAAATCTCCAAAACATCGTTGTAGCTATACATTAAATGCTTAAAAGCTAAATTAGTGTTACGGCAGAGCTTACAATAATTGCAAGCTTAAAGTAAAAATGTTTACTATCTTTCGTATTTAATCTGGTTAATTTTTAGCTTTTTCATTACAAAGTTTAAGAAAAAAACAGCAAACCGTGGTGAATTTCCACTTATGAATACTGCTCTCATTTTAACTTATTTTTTACTAAGTAGATCTAGGTCAAACTTCACGATAACATCTTACATAAAATATCAAAGTGGATAGAATCATAAATTATACACGTATTCAATATTTTTATCCGTCTTTATAGCGAGTTTTGTTCGAACTAAACCATCGCAACTAACGCAAACTGTAAAGACGCCTTGTTAGAGGAAAAACACTTTTATATTTTTAAAGCAAACCAAGCGACCACAGTTCGTGACCCCTGACTCCTATTCAACAACTCTCCACGAGTTTAAAGTTAATACTGAATGTAAAGTGCGAAAGGCCATCTTATAATAGCCAGCCCGACAAATACAATAAGGTCAAAGATGGAAAGCGGAATTTAATTAATGTAACATACTTTCAGAAATAACTACAACATCTCTTATACATAAAGGCCCTAGAACTTAGTAATGGCTCTTTTAACGTTATTAAAGTTCATAAAATATCAGAATGTAATTTAAAATAAGGATGATCCACTTTATTTATATAATAAAATCCACTTTTCTATAGCTTTATATACGTTTAGTATATATTTCTCAGAGATGAGATATTTTCCCGCTGTAAAAAGTTTTCCATACGTTGACCCGAATAACCAGCTATCATCATACTAAATTTCATTAAAATCTGTCCAGTGGTTTTCTCGTGATACGTTCCCAGACAGATAGACAGACAGACCAAAATTCTATAAACTATAGATTCGTCCTCTGTTTCTAAATATTAAATGTACAAAGTCCACTCAGTAAGAATTTTTTTTAATACTTAGCGACTCACCCTCGTTCCGCTCGGATTCGTCCCTAGTTACGTTTTAACGTTTAGTATAGATTTCTCAGAGATGAGATATTTTCCCGCAGTAAAAAGTATCATGTATGTTGACCCAGTTAATCAGCTATCATCATACCAAATTTCACAAAAAAATTGTCAGTGGTTTTCTCGTGATGCGGTCACAGACAGACAGATAAAAATTCTAAAAACTATAGAGTCGGCCTCTGTATCGATAATAATGACTATTTCAATAAGATTTTCCAAAAAATATTTAATGTGCAGTTTCGACTCATTTAGAATTTTATTATTTAAGTAATATTTTAAAAAAGGTAAAAAAGGAAACCCTCTACCCAATAACCTATTCATTGAAGCTATTTCTAAACACAATATCTCTGCAGTACTAAGTAACTTATTACATAAGTTTCGAATCGATTAAATCTATGGAAGCTGTTCATATGCTTTCACAGTCTAGTAAAGAGCTAATACCCTGCAAGCAGTTGAACGGATATTCTTGATTGAAAGCTAAAAACACTCTCGTCACACATCTTTTAAACAAAAACAAACTAAATTAAAATCGGTCCATTCGTTTTCGCGCTACAATATCACAGACAGATACACACGTTAATCTCCTCTCTTTTAGCGTCGGGGGTTAAAAAAATATTTATTCCACGAAGTACTATTATAAGTTCGAAATTCAACATTATACAATTATTAACCTAAGTTGATAAAGGGCAAGTAAAAAATGAAAATATTGATATCTATACAGATAAATAAATAGCTTGATAAAATAATAGCTTTTTACTAAATGCATATGAAATTATATACGGTACTTATAAGAAAAACACAATTTTAACATTTTTGTCTGTTTGTTCCGCCTAATCTCCGAAACGGCTGGACTGATTTTAACGGGACTTTCACTGACAGATAGCTGATGTTATAAGGAGTAACTTAGGCTACTTTTATTTTAGAAAAAGAATTAGGATTCGGCTTAAAAAAATTAAAACGCGTCTAGGGACGCACCTGAGCGAAGCGAGGGTAAATCGCTAGTATTTCATATAGACAAGAGCGTAGGTGTAAAAGTATTTCCACATAGTAATTTAGCCCTTACATTTCCCAAAGATTTATTTTTTTCCAATACTAAATCACGATTTTTATAAGAAACCAGTGCTATAAAAAGTCTACCTTTACTTCCAAGAGAGATTTCATGAAGCCAAATAACGCGACGCCTGTCGTCTTTATAACTTTACTAGCTTAATGCTATGAGCGCAAAGAAAAAATATTTTTATATACACAGTAAGTCGTTTATTTATGTTTGTTTAAAATATTAAATGAGGAGACACTTTGATATTAAGTTTATTTAACTTTTTATAGAATTTTCTTTAAGAAATCTTAAATTTAAGCGAAAAATATAAAATGTGGACCACGTTTTAGATTAACTGATATGTAGAAAAAAAAACCGGCCAAGTGCAAGTCGGACTCGCGCACGAAGGGTTCCGTACCATTATCTATAAAAACGCCAAAAAAGGCATGTCTGTTGTATGGGATCCCTTAAATATTTATTTTAATTTAATTATTTATTTTTAAAGTGAGTGTGAGTATATAACTAAATATTCTGTGAATATTTCAAGCGTCTACACTCACGTCTAAAATCACGTCTGTTCTGTTTTTTAGTATTTGCTGTTATAGCGGCAACAGAAATACATCATCTGTGAAAATTTCAACTGTCTACCTATCACGATCATGAGATAGAACCTCGTGACAGACGGTCAAACAGACAGATGGACAGACAGCGGGTAAAACGGGACCCTATTACAAGTCTTAGTAATAAGGTCCTGTTTTACCCTTTGGGTACGGAACCCTAAAAAACCGTAGAATTACGTTATGCTATTCTCAAAAAAATACTTTTTGACTAAACAGGTAAAATAAAGGTACCTATTATACAAAATAATGTAATTTAGAAATAATATCTCATTAAAAAAAAGAAAAACAAAAAAAAATAACGCCGAACAGACACTAATATACATATATGTAAAGGAACCCACTTGAAGTTTTGATTACCAATTGGCGATCCTGTACTAGGGCTTCCAACAAGTCTTTGTCTTCATAGAACTACGTATATAAAACTGTATTATAATTAATATTATAAATCAAATGTTGTAGCGTCTTTTGATATTTAATGGCGCTGTTGATTTTCTTATAACTTTCTACCACAAATTATTTTCAACCCCCGATGCAAAAAGGACGGGGTGTTATAAGTTTGACGTGTCTGTGTGTGTCTATCTGTGGCATCGTAACTCCCGAACGGATGAACCGATTTTGATTTTTTTTTTGTTTGAAAGGTGAATAAGTCGGGAGTGTTCTTAGCTATGTATGCTTAATGAAAATTGGTCCAAGATGGCCGCCGCCACAAATTGGCGAGTTATATGTCGGTTTTTTTTTTATATTTTTAATTTAATTCCTCCTACCGACCTTATCTCTCTCTCTCTCTGTAAAATGTTCTCTGTATGATCCGCGTTACGCGGAATAAAATATATATAAAACTAACGCTAATAAATTATAATATAAAGTGTACCTTGTACGTGGACTTAGCCGTGGAAGCGTTGCCGGGCCCGGAATCCTTAATCCTGCGTAGGCACTGATCACTAGGGGTGTTTGTGTGTATGTGATGTATAAATATATAAGCCCATAATTAATCCGACCGAAAATACTTATTTTACTTTGTAACCGAAACAATTCAAAAGAGAGGAGCACTCGTTACACCGACCGAACAATCCCGAATCCAATTGACAACTGTCATTTCAAACATGACTTAAGACAATAATACCATATATAAAAAATACTAAACAATCTCGAATAAATCATTACGTGTCTGCAATTAATGTTTCCTTTTACACCTTAAATCTGTTAATTCAAATACAAACTATGTCCAAGAGTGGATGTCTTTTGTCTGAGATGACGATGATGATGACGAAGGTGTGGAGGTACCTATGATAATTTATATCACAAAATTATACCCATAATATTACTTATTTCCTCATATTTAACAACGTATAGTTCACAAAAAATAAAACAAGAAACTTCAAATTATTTTACTTCCCATTATACATTAAATGTTAAAATCCGCATATTTATATAGAAAAGGCATGAAAATAAACAATTTTCATCCATTCGTATTATAAAATGTTAGCAGATAAAGGAAATCTTATATCCAGAAGTGCACTCGTGGTATGGCTACATCTATTAAAAGCCTTTATGTATGAAACACGTACGATGCGACTCTTGTTACCTGAGTACTCTACGTTGAATTACAGAATTTAGCTTTTGTGTGGATGCAAGTTTTAGCTTTTAAGTTTATAGGTATAATCATGAAAAGTACTTTGCACTTATATATTTAATGTAGTGTTGCACTCGTTCTATAAATTGTTCTGCATCTATTATGAGCTTTGTCATAATGATATGATTGTTTTTCTAACGTGCTTCTGTAATACTTAATGTATGAGGATCCAGACAACTCATGTTGCCGTTAAGTATATTTATCTTGCGTACACAATCCATATTCCATACTAATATTTTAAATGTGAAAGTGTGTTTGTTTGTTTGAAACGGATTGTCGTGATTTTTTTTGTGGAGATAGTTGGAGAGCTGGTGACATAGGTTACTTTTTACCGCGACAGATTATCTCATTCTCTCTATTCCTAAATTAATTTATTTTGTGCTTTTCTGATTAATAACTAAATAAATTGTTTATTTAAAAAAATATGTTTTTTTTCTCAAAGTTTCATGTTACAACATATCACTTTCTAGTGACTTGATTTTGTTTCGGAAAAGAGTTATAACAAATATGGAGTTTCATATTTTTATTAAGGGAATGCGCGCGCACCAACTGCCAAAAAGCGATATGATGAAGTTAGCTGCATTCCTTTTACAAACAGAAAGTTGTGATCTTTAGCTATTTTTGTTCTGTTACGCCAAAGAAGTATAACTTCTTATGTGCGTACATAAGTACACACACACGTTTCTTTTCAACTGTCAAGTGAACGTGTTTTTAGTGAATTTCTTAGCTAATAAGGCATTTATTTACATCAGTTGTGCTGTTTGACTAAGTACTTCATTTACAAAATGTAGTTTTCAAATTAAAAATCATATTATCCATTCAGTTGCAACGTGACTGTGTAGAAGATGAAATGTATTTTCTAAATAATTATTATGATATACTTAGAAGGCAGATATCTGCAATGTGTATAAAATGTTTTGTTTACCATGTCTTTTATCCGATTCCAACTTAGTTTGCAAAGCATAAGTTTCCTAAGTTTGTGGTCACACTCCTCCGAAACGCTATACCGATTTTAATGATTCTTTTGCACATTTGATAAATATGAGAATAGGTCGTAAAGTAGTTTTCACCCTCCTCCCACAACCCCCATTATTTAATCGCTATTTTAGTAATTTTGTATGAACAATATAAATACATAGCGATGAACCCGAGCTAAAGAGACATGAAGCTAAAGATTTTTTTTACACATTGAACACGAGCATAGCCGCGGGTTCTGCTTGTAAAATAAGCTCAACCAAAAACCATATTCAGATCTAACTACCTTAATTTAAACGTGCTTTACTATTGGCTATATAAACGGGCTAGCCAATAAGGATTATATACCTAGTATATTTAAGCAATAAACCGAAATCAGAATCTAGTTCAAGTAACACACCTCTCACAAGTTACCAATGCTTAGAATGCACGCCTGCATACAATAAAACAAATAGTACCTGGCCAGTCGGATATTGTAACGCTTTACTCCCGATAACGTTGAACATAATGGACTATAAAATTTCATAGTCGCATCCAAGCGGTTTTCAATTAAAACTTAAGCTTTGCTATCTTCGATCAGTAGTGTGACCATTCGGATTGAGAATTTAATCCAAACTGTGGTATAATGAATATGTAGAGTTAGCGCTTATATATTATATTAAATATTTGTATTTAAAAGATATTTTTAAATAAGATATTCTTAAAAAAGTTGTATTTTTAGGTTTTGTAGTGAAACTATTCATAATTTTTACGACTAGATATGGATTATGAATAACGTTCTCGCTCTCTCTCTCTCTCTCTCTCTCTCTCTCTCTCTCTCTCTCTCTCTCTCTCTCTCTCTCGCTCCTCTAGTGTCTTATAGATTATATATATGTATTCAGTTTTCTTTCTTTCTCAGGCCCGTGCCTCGCAAAGGGACCTTCCCCTTGCTGGGCACGGGTCTCCCTTCAATACGGTAGGATTAGGCTGGTCTAACACGCGATGGTGGTCTACCACGCTGGTCAAGTATGGGTTGACGGACTTCACATGTCTTCCAAAAAATTACTAGGCTCTCTCACGATGTTTTGTTTAATTACCTTCTTTTCCTGGATTAATAATTATCATATCAGTTTATAAAGTGGAAAAATTATTGTAAAATGGCTTTAAGTGCTCTCCATGGTGAGGGGGTGTAACACAGCCAGCCAGGCCCGACCCGGGATTCGAACCCAGCATCCAGACCGTAGCCGTACAAACTAGCCACTAGACCACCGAGGTGATAAGCATAAAGGGCACACCTGTTACATAAGTTATATCATTTAATGGTATTATAATGTAAATGTAGACTAGAAATTGTTTCAGAATGGTTATCCTATAACTACAGATTTCATGCCACGGTTAGCACAAACCTAATTTATTCCATGTAATTTGCCCTCATATCTTAAGTATACTTCTCAAACGATTTGTTGCTGGTTCCAGGTAATTTATTGTTTTTTAACTAATTCTCGACTGCTGTTTCACTCACTCGATAAAAATAACCTCTTATTTTTAGGGTTCCGTACCCAAAGGGTAAAACGGGACCCTATTACTAAGACTTCGCTGCCCGGCCGTCTGTCTGTCTCTCTGTCCATCTGTCATCAGGCTATATCTCATGAACCGTAATAGTTAGTTGAAATTTTCACATATGATGTATTTCTGTTGCCGCTATAATAACAAATACTAAAAAACAGAATAAAATAAATATTTAAGGGGGCTCCCATACAACAAACGTGATTTTTTGCACGTTTTTACTTGATATTGATAACGGCAACAGGTAGACGCTTGAAATATTCACAGAATATTTAGTTATATATTGACATTAAAAATAAATAATTAAATTAAAATAAAACAAATATTTAAGGGGGACATGATTTTTTTGCCGTTTTATAGATAATGGTACGGGACCCTTCGTGCGTGAGTCTGACTCGCACTTGGCCAGTTTTTTACTTTTGATTTTTACTGGTACCTCATACATGCCACGGCTATCCTTTAAACATCATTATGAATATGTTTTAAATACATTAAAATATGTTGATTGCGTGATTTTTTTTATTTAATAGACGATAAATATTGAATAGTTTTTTACATAACAATTTCACATGAGAATATTTTTCTGTTTCATACTTTTTAGAGCGTAATTTTTCAGCAATCTTATTTACTTTACTTACTTACTTTTTTTATTTAATTGGAAAGATACACCATCGACATAATAAAATAACACTATACTTTTTTTATAAATTTTATCAACTTTTTTTATTGGTGTTAAAACGAAAAATACAATATTACTCACAATAAACAAAATTAAAAATATACTTAATTACATATAAAACCAGCGGCTCATCCTCGCTTCGCTCGTGTTCACCTCTAGACAAACGAAAACAAATCTATCCCACGTACATTTTTCCGAGATAAAAAGTAGCCTATTTGTTATTCTGATGTATGAACTATATTATTGTAAAGTTTCATCAAAATCTAATCAGTAGTTTTTGTGTACTAAGCTGTATAAGTTACAATAGTTTTTTAACTGTCCCACGAGAACTCTTTAATTTTCCGAAATAAAAAGTATCTAAAATGTAGACCGAGGATATAAGGTACTATCATGTAAAATTTCATTTAAATCGGTCCAACAAATTCGGAGATTAGTCCGTACAAACAGACAGACAGAGAAACAAAAAAATGAAAAAATCTGGATTTGTTCTATTTCTCTTCTTACATCCGCCTGACTCGGTTTAAGCATTTTTTTTTCTATGTTCAGACATTCGACCTCTACAGTTTTATTATATGTATAGGCATATATAGATATACAAAACAAATGTACAATTAGTTATTACTGTATAAGTCATACACTATAAATATTATTCAATAATACATCCAAAATAAATAAATAAATAAATCATCTTCCTACCCTGCCCTAATTTTATTTGAGGTCGACGAAATATGTTTTATTCTTCCATTCTTCTCTATCATTCGTCATTTCCTTGCTTACTTCCTTTCTAACCATATCTTCTTCAACATAGTCCATCCATCTTTTGTTTGGTCGTCCTCTTCTCTTGTCCCCGTCAACTTCCATACATAGAACTCTTTTCACCACACTTTGCTCATCCCTCAGCATCGCCATACATATTCAACAATACATATATGTATGTATATGCAATTCAAAATGTAGTAACATAGCGTATATAGCGTATATAGCGCAAAAAATACTATTACATTGAGTACCAATAATGTGTACATTTAAGCATTTTCGTATCATATTCATCAGTTCAGTAGTTCAACAGATTATCCACTACAAACAAACAAACTTTACCTCTTTAAATAGTCTTACAAAGGCTTTCACGCGTAGGAACGCAAAGTGGCTTACTTAATTAAAAAGGGCTAAAAGCACCTTATCTATATGGCAGATAGTACCTTCGTCACGTTTTCATTCATGCAGAAAGTTGTCCTTAAGAAATAATAATAATAAGATATAAACAAGTTTAGCTGAAAATTTTAAATACAAAAGCTTTTTTTGCCTAGCTAAATTAATAATGATGACACTGTCTCTAAAACTTAATATAAGCTTCTCTTACTCTAAAAAAAAAAAAACACTATTTTTAAAATCACTTTAAGAGTAATCATTCCACTTGAAGGGATGCTGTGAGAGACCCTTAAGGTAGAAACCACTCATTAGAAAGGAATCATGAAAACCAGTTAATAATTAGCAAAGATATCGTGTAAAACAAAAACACGCAAAGGAACTAGCTACTTAATCCTTATTTGAAGCCGGTCCTCTATATAATAATATTATAAAGAGGCAGAGTTTGTTTGTTTGAACGCGCTAATCTCAGGAACTACTTATTCGTTTTGTAAAGTTATTTTTGTACTAGCAAGCCCGTTTATAGAAAAAAGCTTATAGGCTATACTTCATCCCGCAAAAATTTATGGTTCCCGTGGGATTAATGTGTTTTTATCTAGGGACGAATCCGAAGCGAAGCCAAGGCAAAGATAAAACACTTCAGTACCTTTCTCTCCTCCGTTTGTCAACTAATTTTCTTTTATTTTTTAAGAAGATTTAGTTTTATTATTAAAAAAAGTTTATAATTTTTTCTTACATGTGTAAGGTTGCACTTTTATATTTGAGCGTTTTAATGGAAAATAATATATTTGGTTAATTTGTAATGATTTATGTATGTCTATGGCATGTGGTTATGTGATATTGGCCGATAAGAATGTATTTAAAAAATAAAAAGAACGCGGGGATTCTTTTGTTTTCCCCGCGATTGAGAGAGGGGCAGCTCTCGTACCAGCCTGTAGTGACTAGTCATGGAATGTTTGTAATTAAATTATGTAACTCATTATTTTAAAAGAGCAACTGTGGAGTTTCTTGCCGGCTCTTCTCTGCAGAACTGCTTTCCGAGCCGGTGGTAGCTTTATACGGACAAATGTACTGACGATTATAAAAGTACTGAATATAAGAATGCATGGAACATGTTCGTGTTTTATTGATGACCTCCAACATATCAGAAGTGGGATGACGACGCCGATGATGCCGCTCAATCATCATGGTATGAGTAAAATGGATTTGGAAGCTTCAGTAAACTAATTAAGCTAAGTGTATTTTGAATATATTATCATTGTATTTTTGAAAGTATATTTTATGGGAGTAAATTAGTTAAAACGGGGTTGTACCTATTTAGAAATTCGGAAGGAATATTTTGTATTCATAATATACATGAAGTTATCTAGAAACAAAATAAATTTTTATTACACATTTGAGAATGGGGATGACAAAGTTGAACGTAAGTGTAAATTATTATACTATTTTTAAATTATATAAGTATTGGCCTATATAATTTGAAAATAATAAAAGATTTGATTTGCGCTTGTTTTGATTTTATTTAGTCTCCATCGAAGTAGTTTTGTAAAAAAGAAAAACACATGTTGTAAGAAAATGAAACTGCTAATTTTATAAAAACTCAAATCCTAATTAATTTTGTGATTATTGTCTGGATGTTTGTACCTAATTCCAACGGTGATAGGATGAATAATTTTGTAAAAAGATTAGCTGTCATACATGTATACTAATGTATTTTTTTAAGTTTAGATCCGTTAAGAAAACTTCACGTTCAAGAATCTCAAGGTGTCGCTTTGGATTAGTGTATGACGCATTGACGATCACAGGACCATGTTCAAGATCAAGGGTGTCGTGGACAGTTTTGGTGGATATGTGAGATGATGTAATTTATTAGCTATTTTTTTATAGAATTAGACAATTTGTATATATGTCAAGTTACTGCCTCGGTGGTGTAGTGGCTAGCATGTACGGCTGCATATCGGGTTCGAGTCCCGGGTCGGGCCAAGTTTAATTATTGAGATTTTCTGTTTAAGTGAGCCTCAGTAACGGACCGAAGTTGGGAAGTTGGCGGTGTTTCAACGTCGTGCCTCGGAGAGCACGTAAAGCCGTCGGTCCTGCGCCTTGGCTCTCACCGGTTGTGTCGAGTAGCCGTCCCACCGCAGTATGAGAGTGACGGGAGTGGAGGGTGCGTTTGTGTCTGCACGTACATACGCTGCGCTATAATATCTCCTGCGCAGATGGCTGGTCTCGATGACATTGGACGCCGTGGTCGAAATCGGTCGGGAGGATTTATAATGGTCAATTTGTGAAACAAAACTTGCATAGTGGGACCTGGTTGTGTCAGATAAGTTACTCTTACATGAAAGGAAAAAGAAAGGTAATTTTAAAATCATTTCGTGGTTCATGTTGTAAGACTAAAAGAGGTATTTAGTATTGTTAGGTTTCTAAGAAATGACATAAAAAGAGATGATCTAGATTAGACACTTTAAAATTACATATATGTAGTTTTAACATTGAAAATTTATTTATCATATTCATATTTAAATAAATGATATAAATATTGAAACCATCAATAATGGTAGTAAAAGAAATCAAATCAACTTATATTTGGGAGATCTACAGCTGAAATTGTAGTCACTTTTGAAAATTAATAAGAGATTCCTTTGATATGTGATACCAAAAGGTATATAATATTATCTATAGAGGAAGATAAGTTTGAAGGTATTGTATATCATATGCTGCATTGATATTAAATATATGCTTATCAACTATCTACTTTGTAATACATATTTAAGTTTTGAACTTTTGAAAGACCTAGTGGTTGTTTAGTTGTCTTATACTTTGGTTACTTATAGTACTTATTAATTAGGAGTTAAAGACAAAATACCTGAGTGACAAAATATAAGTGTTGAGTAAGTACATTACGTACAATTTTTGAACTTTTACACTTAATTATATAAACCAGACAAAGAAACGAGCTATAATTTAAAAAAAAACAAGGGATTATTTATATTTGCTAGGCATGTAAAGTGAATAAGCATATATACTCTAATTGGATTTTAATTAAAGAAATTTAAGCAAGTATTCTTTAAAGTTTCAAAATTTAAAAGACAATAAGAGCCTTGTCCTGAAGTTGTGTAATAAATGTAAATACCTGTAATAATAAAAATAATTTAAAATTATAGGTGAGTAACAAACTAAATTGAGAGTTCTGAAATGAATATCATGTTGAGATATTATATTATGTTTCGAGCTGTACATATAATTTGCTGTACATATAATTTGCTGTACATATAAAGCTTGAATGCTAAATTAAGATAGAAGTAATAATATTGATGATAACGATATACTTAATTGTATATTAGGGTCACTTTACTATGAGCCTTGGTTCATCGCAGTTTTCTAAAAGTATGATATGTAAGTTGATAAGTTTTTAGGTACATAAATGATGATGATGATGTGAAGGATTTATTATATAATTATATACTCGGACACTTGCATCACAGAACTAGGTAATTCTTATATGATTATTGTAGAATTATAAAATCGATTTGAAATGTTATAGTCCGTATACAATATGAAATATCGCTGGTCATACAATGTAGTAGACATGAATTGTGCGGTAATCAACATACACAGCTTTAATATAGTATAATAAAAAGGAAAAAGCAGAAACATTATATAGAGGCTATTTAAATTAGACAAAACAGACAGATGTATAACAAAATGATAGATCTTGTCATATGTCTTCACTTTACCATAGATTGTTACTATGTTTTATAATAGTACGAAGTAGGTTTATAAAAACCATAAAAATATCATATGGGTATATAGGATATTTTAAAATTACGTTTCAGATTAATTTGAATTAGTACTAAACTGCTAATTTTAGTATTTCGATATACTGTTAATATGTCGAATTTAAAATTATAAAAGTATTTTAAAGATTTGCAGTAATGTTAAGTGCTTTATAGTTTATAAATATATTTAATTCTATTAAAATTATAAATGGATGCAAAATATATACAATAACATGTTAACCCACAAAAATAAGAATATTATTATTTTTTTTTTCACAAACACATTCTTATTTTGATCTAAGAACGATTTGCAATAACATTTTAAATCAAATAAACCGTGTTTTTATAAAAACTCATACGTTTTTAAAATATTAAACCACAATGTTCTTTTAATAATTTTACGAAGATAATTCAAGTTCCTTGATTTACAATTGCAAACACATAGCGCCATCAAAAAAGATAACTAAATGTATACATATCCGAAATAATCATTTATAACAATAAAATCGTTAATTTCTATCAAATTCAATATGTTGAGGTATAAAAAACTTTATACTCAATTTTCTCAAAATGGCAGTTGTGTGGCTTGGCACAGCATTGCAAATGTGCGTCCAAATATTATATATATTGTTGGTTGATCTATTGATTAATACTTACCGATACTGTCTTAGAGTGTACATAAGCTTATGTATACTCTAAGGATAATGTCATTTTTGATAATTCATTATTATTGAGATTTGCAATAATTTGAAGTGATATTTATATCGTTCATTGAATCCGTTAATCAAATGAACACTAAATAATATGTAGTGCATTTGATTGAAATATAATTTTATCTTTAGAAACGTTAGTTCTAGGAATGGATTTTTAATTTAATAATTTTGTATGACGCGGACTTAATCGTATAAAGATTTTAAGTAAAAAAAAAAAGTAAAAAAAAATAACAATAATGATAAAATAATAGTTATAAAATCTAATTACTGAATCACGTTATTTTAAATAGAAAAGATAATTTGGTTCAATTTTATTATTTTGTTTTTTAAATTAAAATTAATTTAAAAACACAGTACCTGATGATTTAAATAAATATTATAATTTATTTTGAACAATGAACCTTATCATTTATTTCAAAGGATATTAAAATCTTCACTTGGGGAATAAGGGTTATTTCACGAGATAATTATTTATTTTCTTTTCACGTGTTTCTATGTATTAACTTTAATATTTATTATTTTATGTTTACTCTCTATGTGAGAGCTCCTCGACGAGAACGCTCGCATTCCGGGCGCAGTCAAGTCGGTATTCGCCAGAGAAGTAGAAGCTGGAGTAACAGCTACTGCTTGCTGTATAAGGAACAGGCGCTGATGCGAGAACAGAAGCGTGTTTGTCAAATGGAGATGGATCTACAAGAGGAACGTGGCCATGAACAACGTTGAGGCTCGCCGGCCCTTGGGAGGAGCTACGAGCGACGCAGTCGCAGCAGACATCGATGTCATAATGGGCTGCCGGGTTGTCACTATAGGAAGGAGAAGGCCTCCACGAGTCCAGAGTATCTTAACAAAGGTCATGTAGTCCTACCTTTTCTTCTAGAGATTTAATTAAAAAAAAAACAATCTATTAAAGGTGTCTTACCATCGCAGCCTGTATACCAAAACATAATGCTCCATAGTAGAAATACATTACATCATGGAAATATTATTCCCGAATGCAGATGTTTACGGCTGTGATGAGAAGGCAGTTAGTACATTTTGCCATGCAAAAGGTTATCGGTTTAGCTAATGTAAGATCTAGTATGAAAGCTTAAGTACAATAATTAGTATGTGATGTGTAATTACGACGAGAAGCAGGATTCTTTATCTATGCATATAATAAAATTCTGGGTCGAATCTGTACATTAAATATATATTTTTTTTTTTTTTTTGGAAAATCTTATTGTAATATTCATGTCATTATTATCGATACAGAGATCGAATCTATAGTTTTAGAATTTTTGTCTGATTATTTGTGTATCTGGGAACGCATCATGAGAAAACCACTGGACATATTCTGATGAAATTTGGTATGATAATAGCTGTTTATCTGAGTCAACATATACGATGCTTTTACTGCGGGAAAATATCTCTGTACAGTCTATGCTAAACGTTAAAACGTAACTAATATATTACTATCGCTACTACCGACTATATCTACTATCGCTAATTTGTTATTATTAAATACACCATTCACCACACTGTGCTCTGGATGAAGACAATATTATGTCGGAATAATAATGTGATAGCTCATTGAGAGTATTTAAATATTGATGTAGTAACGCTAGCTTAATTGTTTGTATTTATTATTGTAGGATGTTTACATGACTATTGTTTGTGTTGTTTCAGGTAAAAGTACCTGCAATGCCATGTTGGGGCCGAGGGCCCAAAATGATAGTTGATCTGTTAAGCCGTAACATCCTACAAGACGGATTGGTTTACAGGTTTTATTGATGGTTGATCCATAGATGATATTGGTTGTCTATGGGTTTTATTTTTAAGAGATGGTTGATCCATAGATGATATTGGTTGTCTATGGGTTTTATTTTTAAGAGATGGTTGATCCATAGATGATATTGGTTGTCTATGGGTTTTATTTTTAAGAGATGGTTGATCCATAGATGATATTGGTTGTCTATGGGTTTTATTTTTAAGAGATGGTTGATCCATAGATGATATTGGTTGTCTATGGGTTTTATTTTTAAGAGATGGTTGATTCATAGATGAATTGGTAATCTGTGAATTTTATGTTAATGGATATTTGGATAAATTGATAAAATTATAATTTAATAAATTGATAGTCTGATGAATATAGATAATTAAATATTGAGATGCATAAGATGTTTTTGAGAAAGAAAATATATAAAATAAAAATATGTACTTGTAAATTTATATCTGAATTATTTTCGAATACATTGATATATATAGCTAGCTAAATAAATGGTTTAAATTAAATGTATTCATCAGATAATAATATGATATGTAAAATTTTGCCGAGTGTAAGGTTGCATCAGGGTCGTGTATGAGGGCTACGACTCTGGTAAAGTTAAGTTTTTAGTTTCCCTTAAGTGTAAGGTTTTCCAACGGGAGGCGTGTATGAGGGCATACACGTTTTCAGGATGGACGAGTGTAAGGTTGCACTTTTATATTTGAGCGTTTTAATGGAAAATAATATATTTGGTTAATTTGTAATGATTTATGTATGTCTATGGCATGTGGTTATGTGATATTGGCCGATAAGAATGTATTTAAAAAATAAAAAGAACGCGGGGATTCTTTTGTTTTCCCCGCGATTGAGAGAGGGGCAGCTCTCGTACCAGCCTGTAGTGACTAGTCATGGAATGTTTGTAATTAAATTATGTAACTCATTATTTTAAAAGAGCAACTGTGGAGTTTCTTGCCGGCTCTTCTCTGCAGAACTGCTTTCCGAGCCGGTGGTAGCTTTATACGGACAAATGTACTGACGATTATAAAAGTACTGAATATAAGAATGCATGGAACATGTTCGTGTTTTATTGATGACCTCCAACACATGTCTTCCCCAAATTTAAAAAATAGATATAGGTCGAATTTAGACTAAACGAACACTAGAAAAAATAAATAGAAATCCCGATGATGGGCTTACTTAATAATTATGTTTAAATGAATATAGGCTATTTATTGCTATGATTATCCATAACCAATATTCTAATCACGTATTGTTACAAAGACAATAGAACAATTATACTTAATTTGAAATATACACAATGTCGGTTGATATCTCAGTACATTTAATCCTAGTTAGATATTCAAGGTATAGAATATCATTCAATAGGTCGATTCAGAATCAAAATATACTGTAGTAAAGATCTTTTACTTCATTCCTTACATTAAATTTCATAAATGCGAAAGTTTGAGTGTGTGTTTTTTACTCCTTCATACTGTAACGTTTAAGCAAACTTAAATGACTAGGCTACTGTTAGTAATAAATTTTGCCAAAAGATGGCGCTGAGTCAATATCTATACATAGAATAAAAGGAAGTCCATGTTTGTCTGTTTCTCCGCTTACTTCTTCTAAACCACGCAACGGATTTTGATAAGTTTTTGTAGAAAGACCAATATACGAGGAAGGTTTGTGTATATAATTTGTAAATATTTTTAAAAAGTGACTGAGCCTAGACGGTGTTTTGTCAAAAAAACTGTTTTCGTAAGCCGCGCTGGTACGCTGACTAAACCTATAGAGATACGTCAAAACAATGTACTAAAAAATTGTAGGTCTTAAAGAGGCCTTCAGAAACGTCTTCGATAGCATGTGTCTATCTCCTAAGGTACGCTCACAATAACTTTTTTATCTATACAAAACGTGTCTAGATACGCACCTGAGCAAAGCGAGGGTAAGTCGCTTGTAATATTAGTACTTAGCCCTTTTTTTTAACGTCCCACTCCTAGGCACGGGCCTCCCTTCAATAGGGGAATCAGGCCATAGTCCACCACGCTTGCCAAGTGCGGGTTGGCGGACTTCACACGTCTTTCGAAAACTTGCTAGGTTCTCTCAGATATACAGGTTTCCGCACGATGTTTCCCTTCACCGTAAGGCAAGTGGTCATCATGGTAGAAATGATTCGCACGTGAAAATATCGGAGGTGCGAGACCCGGGATTTGAACACGCTTCACTCGGTTTCTCAAGCGAGCGCGTTACCACTGGGCTACCACTGCCATATTATAATATGTAATATTATAAGTACAAAAAGCAGCTACGGATAAATCCGAGCGAAATCAGAGTAAATCGCTAGTTAATTATAAATATAAGAGATTTCAGTGTTTTCAGTCCATAAAGAAGCTACTATGCGCTCGTAATGCGGTTTGCTGGGACAAGCCAGCGAGAAACTCAACAGTGCCCTCGGAACTGATTTCATTTATCTTCCTTATATAAGCGCCGACTAAGCGCTAAAGTGTATTCTTATATGCTAAAGGCTACAGGTTTGATACTCGTTCAACGTCAGATCATTAAATTAAAAAAAAAAAATAAAAACATCCTTCTACCTGATTGGTTTATCAATATACTTATTGGCGTAGTTAAATTTTACTTTAAAATGAAAAATTTATATTCATATGTAGAAGCTTTTAAGTGAGATTTTATTTCAAATATCCCCATCTCTATAAATAAACGTACTTAAGTAATTAGAGTAAATGTAAAATATTTTTAAAACATTCCGGTTATTAAGCTTCAGCTGAGGGAATAACGAATATTAAAAACAAACACGATGTTTAAATCAAAGGGTCAAGTCAAATGTAACGGCTTTCATAGTATAAATAAGCTCTTTGAGATGAGGAAAGTAGGGCATGCAAGAGCAAATAGCGTCCATTCTTATGTAAATTTTTAATATGTTGCCTTATATCAATACCTGGAACATTGGTGTTGTTCTCCTTCCAAGATCATACTGCAATGCGAATAATAAATCTTTTAAATACACCCATTTATTTTGAATGCATATCGCATATTATAGGTATGTACTACAAAAAAAAACTCTTTTGCTTTGATGAAGTCGTGATACTTTTGAAAGTTTTAACTCAAAATAATTTGACAAATATTATTGCTCTTTTGTAGGTCGATGTAGTTCATTTACTTGGTATTTGAAAAAGAAGTTTGAATTTCTAATACTTTATGGCCTCATCAATCAGCCTATCGCCGTCCACTGCTGAACAAAGGCCTCCCCCAATGAGCGCCAACCATCCCGGTCCTGGGCATCCCGCATCCATCCACACCTTTCTTAGGTCATCTCTCCATTGTGTTGCAAGCCTAACGTACCCAAATGCCATTTTTAGATCCGTTGGTTATGCCGCTTTATTTTTTTTTTTCGAAACATGAACCTAAAAATCTTCAAAACTCGATAGGTTAGAATCTTAATTAAAATTTTAATTTTTAACTTGAAAGGTTAAAGATTTTTTTTACACATCTAAGCTCCTGAACCTAAAAACATACTGTTTTACTTTATAAGAATACTAGCAGCTCACTCTTGCTTCCGTACATTTTTCCTGGATAAAAAGTAGCCTATGTGCTATTTCAGATCTATCTCTGTGCCAAATGTCATCTAGATCCGTTCAACCGTTCTGGCGTGACTGAGTAACAGACATCCAAACATCCATCTAAACTTTCACATGTATAATATTAGTTAGATAAAATTGTAGCAAACATACACGACAAACTGACAAATATTATACGACGAATCAGACTATATCGAATGAATAGACACTTCGTAAATAAATACACTCCAAAAACAAAAATATATAAGAAAGGACCTCCCCATTTGCACAAACTATAATTTGGGCAAAAATAATATTTAATTTTAAGCCAATTAAGGTAAAAATCAAATAAAACTATATATCAAGAATACTAATTTCAAAGGTCTTGAAAAAAATTTCTAAATGACTTTTCTTTTTCAGAGCCAAATGATTAGAAAAGAAAGATAGCACGTGAAGATGAAAAAACAACTAACGTGATATGTCTGGCTTACTGATGTAGAGAGATCCGGGATTTAAGAAGTAAGCTACGAACGAATATATATTTTTTTAACTCATATCTTACCCTCGGGTGCGTCCCTAGATACTTTTCAATTATTTTTTTTAGCGAAACACTAATAAAATATTTTTCTAAAATCAAAGTAGCCTAAGTTACTCTTTATAACATCAGTTATCAGCCGGAGAAAGTCCTATCAAAATCAGCCCAGCTGTTTCGAAGATTAGCCGGAACAAACAGACAGACAAACGTTTTAAAAATTGTGTTTTTCTTATAAGTATCGTATATAATTTCATATGCATTTAGTAAAAAAACTGTTATTTTCACATTACAAACTGACATTTCAATTTTATTTATCTGTGTAGATATTCAATAATTATTATCATTTGTGACAATTCAATATTGTCACAAATGATAACAATTGCAAATTAAAAAAAAAAAAGAAAAAAACTAACTTGTACAAAATACATAAAAACGCTTTTAATGTTCAACAATGTTACCAGTCCCGAGAGATTTGTTTCATCGAAGGTATATCGTATGAGAATATAATATAATATCTATTTTAAGCTATACTAATATTATAAAGAGGCAGAATTTGTTTGTTTGTTTGTTTGTTTCTTCGTTCGTTCGTTCGTTCCTTCGATCTCGTTCGTTCGATTGTTCGTTCGCTCTTTCGTTCGAACGTTCGTTCAATCATTCGTTCGATCGTTTGTTTGTTCGTTCGTTTGATTGTCTCTATGTCTGTTTGCCTGCCTGTCTGTCTGTTTGTCTGTCTGTCTGTCTGTCTGTCTGTCTGCCTGTCTGTCTTTCCGTCCGTCCGTCCGTCAATATATCATCATGCTACTAGTACTACCCAAGGGAATGGAGCAGTAATCATAAATGTCAACAAATCGGGCAGACTTCCATACATTATTGTAAAACTGATGTAGTATGTACATCATTCATTAATACGTTGAAAATAATTTTATTTCTAGACAGAAACCTACGTGAGCTGTTTATCAGAAAAAAATACTAGAAAGTAAAAACTAACTTGTTGGAAAAGACCTAAAAACGTTTTTAATGTTCTACAACGCTCGAGTCACTAAGGAATTGTTTCATGGAACCGGACGCTCTGCTTCAATTTTTCTTCCATTTAATTTTGTAGCACATCTCCTGCTACTGTGGGAATATATCGATCATATGCAGCTTGAATAACAAATGTGAAACTTGGACATAACTTGATATTATAATACCGCAATTGTCTTTTATACTTTTGATTCTAGGAGTATTCTTAAAAAATACATAATACACATACTGCGGGTTTACTTACATACTATCTATGATTTATAGATTATACAATCACTATATTAATACACTAGCGACTCATCCTCGCTTCGCTCGGGTTCGTCCCTAGATACGTTTTAATTTTTTTGAGCGAAACCCTAATTCTTTTTTAAAAATAAAAGTAGCCTAAGTAACTCCTTATAATATCAGCTATCTGCCAGTGAAAGTCCCGTTAAAATTGATTCAGCCGTTTCGAAGATTAGCCGGAATAAACAGACAGACAGACAGACGGACTGACAAACAAAAATTTAAAAAATTGTGTTTTTCTTATAAATAGCGTATATAATTCCATATACATTTAGTATAAAGCTGTTGTTTTGACATTACAAACAGACACTTCAATTTTATTTATCTGTATTATAGATTAATACACATACATATTTTACTAGTGACTTACTCTGGCTTCGCTCGAGTGTGTCCCTAGGAGTAGATGTATTTTTTCCCGATATTTCGAATGCTTCAGAGCGATCATGGTCTCGGGAGAGTCTAAGCTTTTAGACGTCTCGAAATTCATTATATAGTTGTTACAAACAATGTCTACTCACAAAATTACACAATGATTTTAAGAAATACTTAAATACAAAGTTTACTTACAAAGTGATTATTTTCTGTATTATCAATACTGTGGCATCAGGAGCTTCTCAGTAACCTCTCAAGTATATGGGCTTCTTTAGGCAAAAATCACTCGTTGCTTACTACCGCTGGGATCTCATAGTAAAGCAATTTTACAGGTCGTGTCCTAAAATGCAGCATTATGCTCATTATATGTCTATACGTCTAGGTACTTTTTTTTCTAAAAATTGCTTTCGCTTGGGTGCGTTAATAGATACCTCTCAGTAAGTAGCCTATGAGGTACTCCACAGGTCATAGTCTATTTGTATGCTAAATTTGAGCCAAATTCATCCAGCCATCTCAGGACGAAGAAGCAACATAACGTACAAACGCATGCACGCACACACACAAAAGGGTATGTAACTACTTAGCATCCTTCTGTAACAAACCGGAAATACATATGTGTCTATTTTTAAGACGATTTTTATGAAAACGAAGGATTGCAGTTGCTAACTTTTATTTGAACTGTAGGAATGACTTACTGATCAATTTTTGATCAAGATCACCAATCTCATGGAGTTTAGCTGTACAAGAGTGTATAAGCAAATCCACTTCCTCCTTTTATACCCTAGTCCTATGGGACGGTAATTCAATAAAATCGCAGAAAAAATGGAAGCAAAACGAATAGTATTGATTTGATCCTGATCCTGTGGTGATATGGGAATATGCTTGAGACATAACCTGTTATGTAAAAATAATTCATTATTGAATTATATAATATATATGACGCGTTATCCATATTCTACGAACATTATCTTTAGTGGTTACTAATCTTGTGGGCTTTTTCAGGGCTCAAATAATAAAGACTTCTTAATGCTCCATTATAATTTAATCAGGGAAATCTCAATGTTATAAACTTGAAACGGTAACACTGATCAGACTTTCAACTACAACATCAAACATAACTCTATGATCCACCATGATCAACCAACGTTACTAAGCCACGTATTTCCAATGAATATTTCACAATGAATGTCATGATGGCGTCTCGACCCCGCTCGAGACGTAGCCTCTGCTCTAAATTCAAAATAACCTTAAAAGCAATAAAAAGAAACTAAATAACATAGCGACTTTAAACAATAAGGTTTCACATTCTAGCAGAAAAAGGTAACTAAATCCTCCTTCGTCAATATAATAAATATGTAACCAAATTCAGTAACTCCCTTTTGAAGTCGGTTAAAAATCTTATTTCATTATCTTTAAAAAAGAATTACATGTATGTACAATCTCAGAACAAACTAAACATTTTATCCTTGAAAAACTTCTAAATTAAAATTTTCTATGTAGTAGTCTAAGCTAAAGCTCTTAAGCTTAAGGGCTGGCTTAAACCTTGAGAACAATATTATTTCGAACTAACTCATCTTGTACTAAATTGAACATTTTTAGTAAAAAAGAGCTTTTGCATAAGATAATATACTTAGTTCTCATGCACGAGCTTCTGGGTACATTTTTGTTTATAAGCTAAAGTACACAGTTAACGTAAATTCTGGTGGATAATAGATAAGGTAAAGCAAGCAATGACAAAAGTGGCTAAGCGTGAGCCTTTCTCGTGCTGAGATTTTCAATTATTTATTTATTTTTGGAACACCAACAAGTAAATTACATTAAATAAATCATAATTTTTAACACATTGCTGCTGCTATGCTAAAATAAATTTATTATAGTATCAAAATGTCAAATACTAATACAATAAAATGAACAATTTCAATCTAAACTTATCAATTAAAATTCACAATTATAAACTTATAATTGGACTCTATGTATGACGTATGTATAATATATATATGATATAGAGCCCTTTTCAACTTCCCACTGCTGAGCAATCCTCTTCGGTCAATACGAGAGGAATCAGGCCATAGTTCAACACTCTGGCTAAATGCAGGTTTGCGGATTTTAATTTTTTTTTCGGATTATTTCGCGGATTTAATTTGATTTTTGGTTCCCGATGTTTCGAATGCTTTACAGCAATCACGGTCACGGGAAAGACTAAGGTTTAAGACATCTCAAAGGCGTTATATACTTATTACAGACGGTGCCTACCCACAATTTACAAATGCCTTTTTCAAATATACACGTTTTCTCTGGATGTTTTTGCTTCTCCATAAGACAAGTGGTAATCATGTTGAAAATAATTCGCACATGAGAATATCTAAAGTGCGGGATTGGGATTTGAACCTGCTTCACTCAGTTTCCCAAGCGAGCGCGTTAATAAAGTCAATATATTATATAAAATTACATTTATTATATTTAACATATGGTCTTATTTAGTTATTGTGTGCTAAATGAGAACATACTAGGGATTTTTTAATAAATAATAGTAATTTTTAATAAATCTTGTATTCCACTTTGTAGGTATAGACTTCACTGCTCCATACGTAGTGGTAACTTTAGATCAGAATTAATAATAATTCAGTTAGTCATTTAGTTCATTGAAATCTATTTAATAATAAAAATAGGTAAAAACTATTTTTTAACTTATCTCTCACAAATATCATGACAATGATTTTAAGACTGTTTTTGAATAAATAAAAATAGTACTTTACTTTTTAAAATAATTAAGCTTTGATTAAAATTGTGGTAAAAATGCATTTAAGTAATAATATTGAGGTTCAATCTTATTATTTTATAATAATAAAAACAAAACGCTACAAGCGATAACGCTTTAATACATTTTATAATTGGATATTTGCGGTGAGTTCTTATTTGTGAAAAAGTCATATAGAGTTACAAGTTAAAATAATAAGTTATATTTAAGCAGCAAATTAACCCGTTTCTTTCTGCGTCCATAGAAATGAATGGTTTAGGTACTCACAAAATGAAAAATATATAGAGGAAAATTATTTTCTGTTTGGCTCGTAACTTAGTGGCGTACGTATAAGAACTCACTAAGGTTTTATTACACTCGGATTTCGTATATAAGTACATAAATGACAGATATCTATCTAATATATTTAAACGAGCATTTCTTGTATATTTATATCTTTATATCTTTATTTATTTATACCAACGATCTCAGAAACGGCTCTAACGATTTCGCTGAAATTTGGTATATGGGGTCTTTCGGGGGCGAAAAATTGATCTAGATTAGTCTCATGTCTGGGAAAACGCGTGTTTTCGAGTTTTCATGCGGTTTTCTTTTGCATTATTCTACGCAGAATATGGTCGATAATAGAGCGGTTAAGGCGCAAAATAAACAACACATATGCCCGGGATCGAGTCTCGGTCGGAATACAAAGTTTTTACTTTTGTATTTTTTTTGTATTTATTCATGGTTTAAGTTTTTTTTATCTAAAAAGTACGATATAACAAAAAATGACTCTGAGCGAAGCTCGGTCGTCAGGTACTAAAACAGAAACATTCATTTTCATTCCTATAGATTAATTATCTGCGTGCCCCAAAAATGTAATGATTGCTGTGTATACCTATTCTTTATAAAATGGGGTTGAATAGCAGATGAAGGTTTGTATGGAAGTTTGAATTTTACACACAGATAGCCTCCTCTTTTTTTATACGTATATGCTATTCTACCAACATAATATGTGTACAGATGGTTATGTGGGACTCAGGAAACTCATTCACTAAAACTCAACACAGATTCCTCCTCTTAATAGAGCGTCGTAGAGTCACCGTGGCTGAGCACCATGGTGCACCAGCGGCTGGTCTGCCGGCCAACAGATAACAACAACCAAGAAGGGGAGATAGCCTGAGACCTGGAGTAACATAGAGGCTACAGCTGTTAGTTATCTACAGTACTATCCAAACTAATCCAGGGTAAGTCGCTAGTTTATTATAATCTGTGCTAGTATAAAATATATACTTACTAAATATGAATTACCAAGCTCTCTAACTCGTAATTTTTCGAGTAAGTGGTTTAAATCTATAACTGACTCGCTAAAGAACCTTACGCTTATAAGAATAAACTCGTCCAGGCAATACGAATTGCTATGCAAAATTCTATATATATGCCAACATATTATAAACCTTAATAAAATAAAAATAAGACTCATTTTGAATTAAAACTGCACTCTTGGAAAGGAAGATATAACTTCGTATTCAGGAAAATTTTCTAAAATCTGTCTAGTTTTAAAGAAATAATTTTTCATTGCTAACAATGTTATGTGGTATTTTAGCAATCTTGCTATTGTGTTTCATTTTTAAAGTTAAGCTCCTCACCGATTTAGTGAGCTTTTCTAAGTATTTATTATTATTATTATTTTTATGGTATTATACTAGTATTATAAAGCTAAAGAGTTTGTTTGTTTGTTTGGTTGAACGCGCTAATCTCAGGAATTACTAATCCGATTTGAAAAATTCTTTTTGCATTAGATAGCCCGTTAACTAGGAAGGGTATAGGCTATATATTATGCCAGAAAAAATGTACGGTTTCCGTGGAATACATTTGTTTTTGTCTAGGGAGAAACCCGAAGCGAAGCGAGAGTGAATCGCTAGTTTTTAATAATTCTTTTCACTGGTTGTGTTATTAAATTCACTATTTAGATTTAATATCACTTTTCTGAATAATATTAAATAATTTCAATCTTTACTAATCCTACCAATATTATAAACGCGAATATTTGGGAGGATGTATGTATGAATGTATATATGTATGTTACGCTTTTACACAAAAACTACTGTAGCGATTTTCATATAACTGTACATTAATATATCTTAAACAACAAAGTAATACTAATTATATGCTATAATTTATAAAGAAGTGGGTAAATTATGGATTTAGCCGTGGGAAAACTCTAGTATAATATATGTATATATATATATATATATATATATATATATATATATATATATATATATATATATATATATATACTTAAGTTTTTGTGATACAGATAATTTTTCGGCTAGAATGTGACATGTTATATTACTTTTTAACAAAACCTAAAGTTGTGGCTTCCGTTGTACCTCAATGTAAGCATTAGGGCATAGCCCACCATGCTACTCAAATGCAACTTGGTGGACTACATCCGTTCATTATCACTTTCGAAAACTAAGTACGTTACGTTCGGTTCTTGTATTCTATGTTAGCATAAAGTAAAAAGTTAAGTCCTAATGGAAGGATGGGATGCAGTGAACACCTGAGAAAAGTAAAGGTCGCTAATATTACATAATTTTGTATTAAAAATTATTATTACCGAAGCATCTTTCTTCTTCTATATACTATTAAATAAAAATGAATGTTTGAATGTTTGTCTCCTACGCATTCCTAAACCATTTATCCGATTGTGATGAAACTCTGCTGGGTTATTTTTTATACATCTGTAAAGGTTCCTGGTGTAAAAATAAAGTATTATCTTTTAAATGCGTTCGTTTTAGCCATTCAAGCCTAGGAACGCACCCGAGCGAAGCCAGGGTAAGTCGGTAGATTATTCTAAAAATCTTTCATACATTACTTTTCATTAATATTCCATACAAACTCAACTGAGCGTGACTGCAATACAAGATAGAAAAACTGTAGTTATAGCGTTTTGAAAAGTTCAAACAAAAGATCAGAGCAAGTGTGGCGTGAAGCTCTGATACAGTATCGGAGTACGAGCGTTTGTGTGACAGGACCACATAATATTATATGGGTGCTAACAAGTGAAACATGTAATTTTATTTGTATTTACCGAAAATTGAGCATCAAAAGCGATTATTACTAAATACTGTGATATAAGGTTTCTTAAACGTGTCTAAATATCACTTATATGACAATTTGATTAATAATTTTTCAGTTTTTTAAAGTTTTAATTAAGTTAAAATTAAATTTTAAGTTTTAATTAATTATAAGGTAACATTGGTGTTTCAAGTTAGTGCGTATGAAAATATATGTATGTTCTAAAGTTCCTTCTATACAGATAAATAAAATTTGAGTGTCTGTTTGTAATATTAAAATAACCGTTTTTTATTAAATGCATATGAATATATACACAGTACATATACCAAAAAAAATTTTTTTACAATTTTTGGCTGTTTCTCTGTTTGTCTGTCTCTTTGTTCTGGATAGTCTCTGAAATGGCTGAACCGATTTTGACGGAATTTCACTAGCAGATAGCTGATGTAATAAGGAGTAACTTAGGCTACTTTTATTTGAGAAAAAAAAAGTTCCCGAGAAGAAAAAATTAAAACCAAATTAATTAATTAATTTTGTTTCGAGAAGTAACCTAAGGACGAACGCGAGAGAAGCGAGGGTGAGTCGCTAGTAACAAATAAATATCTTGTACCATAAATAAATTCTTCCATTTTCACTAACATTGAAACCATACCTGAGGTAGTAAAGTCAAAATATATCATGTAACAACAACGGAATAATATTTATAATATCGAGTAGCAAAATTAATATTATAATGGCGCCATCTTATCTAAACTAGACTGAGATGAGATCCAATAATACGTGTATTGACAATGTTTATTATTAACAAAAAGGTATACTAGTCAGTGTAACAGTAATTATTTCATAATACTTTCTTAGATTTACTCGAATATTTGACATTTAAAATAAAACTATCTTTTCGGATTATTTCGCGGATTTATTTTGATTTTTGGTTCCCGACGTTTCGATTGCTTTGCAGCAATCATGGTCGCGGGAGAGACTAAGGTGTTAGATGTCTCAAAGGTATTATATAGTTGTTACAGACAACTAAATACCTAACTAACCAAAAATCAAAATAAATCCGTGAAAAAATCCGAAAAGATAGTTTTATTGAAAATCAATTATTTCACTTTAATGGGTGGATTTGTTTTTTGTTTTTATTTTTTTATGTAACGATATTACTATGATAATCATTACAAATAAAAAAAAATCACATAACATCATTTAAAATTAATAAAAATCAACTTCTTGCTGTGTTGATGGCATCAGAATCTGTTACGCTGCACTACCATTAAATTATATAATAAATTATATAAAAAATCCTTTCCACCTTTCCTTTTCTTAATTAATGCTCTTGAAAATGTACAAATGTTAACTGAATATCCCCAAAGAGGTCTCTCTTGGGAAAATAAAATAAGCAGAACGATCTGTGTGTTCTAATTAAACAGTAATTTTATATCTATACATATAATAAAATTCTGAGCCAAATCTGTATATTAAATATTTTTTTGGAAAATCTTATTGAAATAGTCATTATTGTCGAAATAGATCGTAATCGTAGTCGTAATCGTAAATGAGCGGAATCTTTAGTATTTAGAATTTTTGTCTGTCTGAGAACGCATCACGAAAAAACCACTGGACAGATTTTGATGAAATTTAGTAGGTATGATGATAGCTAGTTATCCGGGTCAACATATAGGATACTTTTTATTACGGGAAAATGTCTAATCTTTGAGAAATTTATATTAAACGTTAAAACATACCTAGGGACAAAACCGAGTGGAGCAATAGTGAATCGCTAGTAAAATATACATTTGAAAGAAGCGGTAGCACAGTGATACACGCTTGGAACACCAACTACCAACTAAAGCGTGTTAAAACCCCGGTTCTTGCATCTCTGATATATTATCATGTGAGAATCTTTTCAAAGTGATTACTACTTGAAAACTTAGAGAATGATAACATAATGGAACCTGCTTGCCCAAGAGAACTATTTTTCGAACGAAACATACATATGTGACTTCCGCCGATCTGAACTTGGCTTGGTAAACTATAGCCTGATCCCCCTCGCATTGATAGAAAGCCAATGCTCATTAGTAAGCTTATATGTATAAGTGAATAAGAGATATTATTGTCATATATCTATTATATTCAAACGAGCAATTCTTATATATTTATATATTTATTTACACCGACGATCTCGGAAACAGCTCTAACGATTTCGCTGAAATTCGGTATGTGAGGGTTTGCGGGGGCTAAAAATCGATCTAGATTAGACTTATGTCTGAGAAAATGCGTGTTTTCGAGTTTTCATGCGGTTTTCTTTCGCATTGTTCCCCACAGAATATGGTCGATAACTCTCTGGCATGAGTATCGTAGTCAAGTGACCAAGGTGCAAGATTAACAGTGACAGGTGTTCGAATTCAAATCTCGATCGGCCACAAAGTTTTTACTTTTATTTTATTTTTATATTTATAAAAGTTTTTAGTTGTTTTTTATCTAAAAAATACGATATAACAAAAAAGAACTCCGAGCGAAGCTCGATCGCCCAGGTACTATGCATTTAAATGTTAGCTTGCAATATTATTATTTTTTGTATCGATATAAAAAATAATAATATTGGAAGCTACATACTGACGATAAATGCTATACATACGAGTACATACAATTCCCTGAGTAACTTCGGTCGAACAAATTTATTTGGGTACGCCTCGTAAGAGATTAAAATCTGATTGCTTTGTAGCGACTTCATGAATAATTTAACGGTTGTAATAAGTTATAAACGAATACATATATCATTTTATATCTATTTTAATATTAGATTGATATTTGATCAGTATAAACAATTTTCATGTTTCTTATATAAAAAGCTTGAGCTAAGGTATTATTTTCTTAAGTAATAGCATAGACAGAGTGAATGGTCCTAATATTTGATTGCCTTAATAGACAATAGATGGCATTGTCCCGAAAACTGCGAAGAAATTTTATTTTGTACTAGCGACTCACCCTCGCTTCGCTCGGGTTCGTCCCTAGGCTGTTTCCTCATATAAGAATTCACCCCCATTTTAACCTCTTTAAGGGATGATTTCCGGGATAAAAACTATCTTATATCCTTCCCAGGGTCTCTATCTATCTCCTTACCAAATTTCTTCTAAAGCGGTTCAGTAGTTTTGGAGCCTATTAGGTACAAACAAACAAACAAAAAAATTTTTCCTCTTTATAATATTAATATAGATAAAATAATAAGTCATTAAAATGTATCAAATATAGCAAAATGCGAACTAATTAATATTTCAGCAAGTTTAGCCGTTTGTAACAGTAATAAATAACTCATAATACACAAATAGCGCCTTCTATGAATAGGTACAGAATTATTAACTAATAGCAAATTTTTCAAGCCATATAAATGTGAAAGAATATATATATTACAAATGTGAAAGAAATTATGTCTGTTTCTTTCCATCCTGGGATCGGACATAGGATATCTTTGATCCCTGTCCCGCTTATCACGCGAGCGAAGCCACGAGCAAAAACTTACATTATAATATAATAGTAGGAACCAGCACATACCTTACCCATTTTTATATTAGTCTAAATAAATTACATACAAAGTGTAAAAACTTGCTTACAGTAAAAAAAAAATAATTTTATTGCAATTGGATACATGATGATCATAATAATAGCTCTAAATGACATTAATTATATTATTAAACTGTATTAATATTAAATATAGCAACACTAAATAGATACATAAATATATACTTTTTCAAATCTTAAAATTGTTAATAAATTATAAAAATAGCAACCCAAATTAAATATATGTATAATAGCAACACTAATGACATATTTTTTCTGTAAAGTTAGTTCGGTACGATTCCTTTACTCGTTAATTTACTTAGATTAGATTAATTAATAAATTTTGTTTGGTAGATTCTAATGTTATATGTGTTTGTTTGGACCTATAATAACTATATTAATATATCGTTTGATACGCCAAAGACTAGCCTCTCTCGTTACCACAGTTTAGTACACCACAACTTATGCACCTAATTTAGTAAAATTTGGCATGCATATACCTTATACCGGAAAAATGTACGGTTCCCGTGGGATAGATTTGTTATTGTTTTCCCAGAGGCGAACCCGAGCGAAGCGAGGGTGAGCCGCTAGTTTAAAATGAAAATGTATGTTATAAATGATATAATATGCAAATAATAAATCGTCACATACAAACCAAACAAAGACATTTGAAACATAGCTATAATTGGTCTTGAATACACATAAAAAATAATTATATTTTATGCTTTTTACAGTTTTCACCTCATAATATCTGTTAAGGAATAATAACTATGACCATATATTTTTCCTTACAATTAACTTTTTAATTATGCTCTTTTATGCTTTGCCACAATATTTTATTTAGCTTTTTACTAACTTTCCTATCGTATTATTAATTAACACCTCCTCACTCGTATAATATTAATATGGAGTTATGATTACTGTAAAAGAAATTCTACTGAAATGAAGACTTGAGTTAATTAACATATAATGTATATTCTTTATCATTTTTTTTTAAATTGTTTTATTTCCAGCGTCGTTGTCTCGTTTTCCATTGAACTTAACAATATAATTTCATTTGTGTATACATTACAATAGATAACAAAATAAAAACTTATTAAGAAATAAAATAAAAACCGACTTCAAAAAAAGCACTAAAAAGTGTAAAATATAACTGATTGGTAGTTTTCATTTACTATAGATACCTAATCAGATATTTTTGAAGTCGATGCCAGCCGATACAAATCAATCACACCGACTGCTTTTTTCTTTTCTTAAAAATTTTTTATTTTTCTCTTTTTAGTGTAGACATAAAAATAGTAGTAGCAAAGTATGAAGACTAACAAACTAAAATTCGCTTTTATTATTAACACTAAAAATTTTGGCTCTAAAATCCGATTCTAACGTATTGGGCTTGTCAAACTAAACAAAATGAAAACTGCTGGGCCAAACTACTATGTTAAATTTTTATGGAACCAAATGGCAGCAACTATTCCGCATCAAACTAAAGAAGAATCACGTAAATCGGATCATAAATAAATACCAATCGAATTGAGAACCTCCTCCTTTTTGAATTCGGTTAAAAATAATAAAAACATTAAAAATTATAATAAAAACGACGATCTATATACATATGTACTCGTATGTATAGCAATGCACTAAGTATTTGCGAATCTGTGAATCCATTTGTAATATAGTGTAGAAGGTAGTACTGGTTTTTCTAGCCCGTAAGTATCTATATAGCCAATAATATGTAGGTCGCATTTTCCAAGGTCAAGGACATGACGTAAACTTTCAAATTCCATTCTAATTCGTTGAGCTTTTAAAGCTTCAAGACGTAACAAACACAACTTATTAACATTAATAACATGAATGGGCTTCGTAATTTGTTATCTTAATTCAACTTCCTCCTTCCGTCTGTTTTGTCCGGAATGTACCACTTTGTTCCTTTTGGGATTGAATGTTGAAAATTCTCATGCTGGAGAGCATTAATAATTCCAGAAAGTTCGTTTTTCATAATAACTACCACCTTTTAACCCATTTTGGAGTTGAATTTTATACAATCCTAGTAGCAGAGTTAGGTAAAGTTAGCGTAAGAATTTATCTAGAAGTATTTTGTATTTGGTAACGAAATAAACCCAAGTCACCGCTCGCCGCAACCACGGCTTTAGTGTTTTCAGTATCCACATTTCACCTTTCAAACGTTCTAAGGTGAAACAACTCTAGTATTTTACTTACGTTTTTATGTATAAATTAACTATGACTTAACACGTTTATTTTAATTTAATTTTCGAATATAATAACACGTTCTTTTACTACATACGTATATTAGTTTAACGTCTTTATAATCAAAAAGATATTGTCTGAGTCTTGCTGTAGGATTAAAGAGAAAGTTCGTCCGCAAGGGTGTTGTAGTGTGTGCGCAAGCGATCCTGCAACGGCCCATTGCACTTCAACGACGGGTTCCGTTGTGGGTTTTAGTAAGAGTTTCACAGTACCCTGCCAGTTGACAGCCGGCAGGATCCCCATGATGGGTTTCCCCAGTGTATCAAAAAGAAAAGGATTAAAGAAAAAGTAGAGTCTTTATGGAGCTGTATGGGTACTTCGTATATGACTAGGTACGGTAGTAGTTGTAGGTCTAACTCCATCTACGAAAGATGATTTTATATGGCATCCGGTAATTTGCTTTTCCACTCATGACTGAACAGACCGATACGAGAGTTACATCTGCGATTGCATTTTTGCAGACGTAACGATTTTGCTGCAAAGAAGAGAGAAGATGGTTGGCACCCTGGTCTCTTGTTTATGGGTTAAGATATTTGGTCATACACCTTTACGACGCCCCCATATAACTTCCCCCATAAGTGCGTAAAGTTAAAAACTAATAGAACTAGATCCGTGCATTTTCTGATTTTACTTTCTAATTGAATATCTAGGCTACGTCTAAGCTACGTCTTTTGAAGGTGATTTTTTTATTCCACTATGAATAATCTATCGTAATATTATAAAAAAGTAGTTTGTGAGTTTGGGTGTGTGTGACGTTGTAGGGGGTAATTTCTGAATCTACTGAATCGATTTAGATGAAATTTGATAAAAAGATAGTTTGAGACCCTGGGAAGGACATAGGATACTTTTTATCTCTAAAATCATCCCTTAAGGGGGTGAAAATGGGGATGAAAATTTTGTATGGGGAATCAAGCTAGGGATGGACCCAAGCGAAACGAGAGTGAGTCGCTAGTAAATTATAACGCTAATACAAACATTTTTCTGTTCCAAAAATCGATATTATACTTCCATTAAAGAAAACGATTCCAGTAAGATCGTTAAACTGTAAATGTTTACTCTTTTTAACTTTTAACGCTTATTGCTGTAAATATAGTTTTAAACGTTATTCTAATTACTAGTTAACCCAGTGGTTAATTTGAGAAAGACATGTATGAATAGAATTTAACTATCCGTTTAAGAATACTATTTTTCTATATTGATAACACTAAAGCTCGTCAATAGCTATTAAATAAAAAAAAAGATAATCGGTTAACAAACAAAGGAGGAAATGTACTGAATTAATACTTTCTTAGATTTACGCGAATATTTGACATTTCAAATAAAACTATCTTTTCGAATTATTTCGCGGATTTATTTTGATTTTTGGTTCCCGACGTTTCGAATGCTTTACAGCAATCATGGTCATGGGAGAGGCTAAGATTTTAAACGTCTCAAATGCGTTTTAAAGTTGTAACAGACAGTGCCTACCCACAATTTTACAAAATGATTTCAAGAATTCAGATTTAATTGGAAACGTCGGGAACCAAACACAAAAATAAACCCGCGAAATAATCTGAAAAGATAGTTTTATTTAAAATGAACTGAACTATTTTATTTTTACCTTTTTTAAAAATAAGACAAAATACATGAAACTGAGTTTTGTTTTCTTTTTTTATTGTAATAGATTTTACTAAGTATTTCACTTCACTGTAAGACCTTAAGTAAACTACACGTTAAGTTTGCTGTGGAAAGTTCTCTGGCTAACAATAACTTGTATTATAATGCTGTGAAGCATTACTCTGCTTAGAAACTAGTTCTTAGTTTAGTTTTTAGCTTTATTATTCAAAAACGTCTTGTTTATATTCTTAGGTAAGAGATTTATTGAAGATCTCCATTATTTTATCTTCTAAGTCGCCGCCTTAGTGCTATTTTTTTCAAAACACCAATACTTGTTGTACTTTACAGTAGAAAGATTTTTCCTCTATCTTAAAAACAAAGCTTTATTACTGAGATTTATATACATACTTACGTTTTAACGTATAGTATAGATTTCTCAAATATGAGATATTTTCCTACACTAAAAAATATCCTATATGTTGACCCGAATAACCAGCTATCATCGTACCAAATTTCATCAAAATCTGTTGCGTTTTTCTCGTGATACGTTCCCAGACTGACAGACAAAAATTCTAAAATCTATAGATTTCGGCTACTGTATCGATGATAATTTCAATAATATTTTCCAAAAAATATTTAGTATACAGTTTCGACTAAGTTACAATTTTAATATACGTATAGATTAATAATCGATTTCACTTACCAATTTTTTTTCAATTTGAATTGACTACCTTCATTTTATTATGCAGATACACTACCACTGTACCAAATGGTGAAAAACATTATAGAGTTATTAATATTTCAACCATTACTTTCTATTTGTCGCAGTTCTCTCTCGAAGCGAATTTAAAATAATAAACGAATACAATGCTTAAATATATAATAACTGTTGTTGTTAATCGGAATTGGCGGTTAAACTGTATCCGCATCAATGCGCTGACCGCGAATGTACTTAAAATATTTATATTTGCTATCACTGTTATGAAAATTTAGTATAATATTGCACATAAAATTAAATGGGAAAGAATGTTTCTCGGTGTAATAATTTTGTAGCAAAATAATGTAAGTGTTTTTGGTGTATATTACTTTTGAAATGTTTGCATATTCGTTGAAATATTACATAGTGAAATTATTAATCTATACGTATAATAAAATTCTGATTCGATCTGTGCATTAAATATTTTCTTGGAATATGTTATTAAAATAACCATAATTATCAATACAGAGGCCGAATCTATAGTTTTTGGAATTTTTGTTTGTCTGTCTGTCTATCTGTCTGGGAAAGCATCACGAGAAAACCACTGGGCAGATTTTGACGAAATTTGGTATGATGATAGCTGGTTATCCGGGCAAACATATGTATAGGACAATCTGCGGGAAAATATCTCATCTCTGAGAAATCTATACTAACCGTTAAAATGTATCTAGGAACGAACCCGAGCGGAGCAAGCGTGAGTCGCTAGTAATAATATATAATTATCAAAATCTATACTTCATTTTACAATAATTAAAAAAATCGCTTTGTATGAAATTTGGCTTGGGCTAACAATCTTATAGTAAGTATTAAATAAGCAATTCTTGTACATACATAATATATAAATTAATTTCGTGTATCTCGGAAACGACTTTAGCGATTTGGATCAAATTTATTATTTAGATAAGGTTTTGTTATGAAGGTTATCTATATTAGTGTGTTTTCTGAAAAAAAAACACAGTTTTTATATCCTTTCAGAAATACTCCAAGCGAAGGTCACCCGGGTACTAATTAGTAATAACGGATACTTGGGGGATAGGCGCTGTATGCCGTAATACAGGTCTCCCTAGTACAGCAACAAAGGCTGTATCTTTTGTGTTGACAGCAGCTTAAAATAAGCTATACCTATGGCTTAACATGGCTTAATATCAAAGACTTTTCTATATTATATTATACTAGCGACTCACCCTCGCTTCGCTCGGGTTCGTCTTTAGATACGTATTAACGGTTAGTATGATATACAAATCTTTGAATCTCTCGGCTTTATATATGGTAAGTCCGGGAGAGTTGCCTATAGTTTTAAAAAACTATCAATATTAATTATATGTGTAAGATACTACTTAAAATAAGCATAGTTTATTTTAATTCAATATTTACTTATGCCATTCAGATTAAATTTGGAACTATTGTGCAATATTTCCTAGATTAAAAAATGTTTTTTAAAAATAATAGAAAATAGGCATCTCACCCAGACATGTGGGTTAGTTGCCTATAGATGTCAGGGATAGGTATAGGACGAGTAATTAGTGTATAATCAGACGTACTTTGCTTAGTGTCGCAAAAATCATTTTTTTATGCATTTATACATACTACCTGTAGATGTACAGGTGGTTATGTGGGACTCACCGGCTAGAAAAGCCAGTACTACCCAGTAAAACCCATCAAAACCTCCTCCGTCTTAATGGGGCACCCCAATTGCAGGTCTGCCGAAGCAGACTACAACAACAGTGAGGTTGCTCCCACAATCCACTCTGCCGTCAGAGAAGTACCAAGAGCAACCATATGGATTAGGCCATAATCCACCACTTCATATTGTCTTTGGAAAACTTGCTAGGTTCTCTCAGATATGCAGGTTTCCTCGCGATGTTTTCCTTCACCGTAAGGCAAGTGGTAATCATGTTTGAAAGGATTCGCACATGAAAATATCACAAGTGCGAGACCCGCGATCTCACTTCACTCGCTTTCCCAAGCGAGCGCGTTACTCACTGGGCTACCACTGCCTTAATTAGCATCCGGATGAACTGCCGAACGCTAATGAGCTCCCCCACCACGACAAGGTGAACGCACGTTGGGGGGGAACCAACTAATATACTGGGCATCTAACCCCAAAATATCATTGGGCATCTCTCCCGATCATTAGGGAGAGATGCCTATCGACTCTGAACACACCTTAAAGCATTTACAATAGAAAATGGTAGATTGTTAACAAAACAAGATCACAATGTTACATTATGAAACCATTTAATACTATTTAACTAAAGAATTTAGTGAAAAAAATTACTGCTAACTATCTCAAACATTATATTCTAACGTAAAAGTTAACTACGCTTATCTTATTTTACAAATTAACACCAAAATATTAATTATAAGTAATATATTTTTGTGTAAAAACTTCCACACTGACATCGACTGTCGACTGACGAACTATGGACTCGTTCCGAATCACGCAACAATATTTAATTTAATTTTTAAATTTATTAGGCGTCTCTCCCCTATGGGCATCTCTCCCGGACTTACCCTATCGGCTATATTATAATATATATGTATTATACATATAAACCTTCCTCTTGAATCACTCTATCTATTAAAGAACCGCATTAAAACCCGTTGCGTAGTTTTAAAGATCTAAGCATACATAGGGACAGACAGACAGCGGAAAGCGACTTCGTTTTATACTATGTAGTGATATTTGTTTTATACGTAATATTATTTTGATAAATAAATCATAAGTATCTCTTTGGAATCCACGGGCTCGAACGAATCCGATCCTTTGGACGGCTTGCATGGGGACACAGGTGTAACACGTAGTTCAAGTTTGTTTAGAGTGACGCTTCAGCCGAGATCCCTTTCTGAGTAACCCACCTATTATTATTATATTATTATTTTTTACAAACGAACGAAACGTTAGATACTGTATATTATTTTCAATTTAAAGGTATAAATTATCATTAACACCAAGCGTTTCGTTTTTAGCACACACAAATATTGTCTTTGTATAATTTTCCATGTATTCACTATCTAGGAATCCGTGGCTGAATCTGTAGAGACGCTCGTGCCTATGAGAATAAACCCGTCCAAGCGAGGCTTCTTGCAATACAAATTTTAATGTGACCTAACAAACAAAATTGTACTTTAATTTCAATACTATAAGGTACACATTACATAGGCTTTATTTAGTTAATAAGGGATAAAATAACTGTCTTCCGGAAAAATAGACGAAAATACGATTCGAAAGCCTTTCCTGTCGTTTATTACAAAAAGAAACGCTATTAACACGATTACAGTGTTTAAGTGTATTTTTTCTTTGTAAAAGAGAATTTAAAGGATATTTATGTATCCGGATATTGAAGTTGAGTGAGATGTCTCTTATTAATCTGAAGAAGAGATTTTAATCTTTTATATTTATTATATAACTAGCAACTCACCCTCGCTCTACTTGGGTTTGTCCCTAGGTACGGTTAAACGGTTAGCATAGATTTCTTAGAGATGAGATATTCTCTCGAGGTGAAAAGTATTCTATATCTTGAATATCATCATACCAAATTTCATCACAATATGTTTAGTGTTTTTTGTCGTAATGCGTGCCCGACAGACACATAGACAGACAAATATTCTAAAAACTGTAGATTCGGACTGTGTATCGATAATAATGACTATTTCAATAAGATTTTCCAAAAAATATTTAATGTGCAGATTCGACTCACTTAGAATTTTATTATAATATGTATTATTATTATAATATGTATAGATAGGTATCTCTATTTTTAGACATATATTATAATCAAAAGATTTCGACACCTTGTAACCTCTTTTGTTTCGGATTGATGATGCAAAACTTTGACAGAAAAAAAATATTAAAAAATCCTAATATAATATACATAGTACCTGGCGATCGAGTTTCGCTCGGTGTTCTTTTTCGTTCTATCGTATTTTTTAGATAAAAAGAACTAAAAACGTGAATAAATACAAAAAAAAAAAAAGTAAAACTTTGTATCCGATGGAGATTCGATCTCAGACACACCTATTGATTTGTTAATCTTGTACCTTGGTCGCTTGACCACAATGCTTATGTCTGAGTGTAAGAAATTATCAAGCATATTCTGCGTAAAATAATGCAAAAAAAAAAACTGCATGAAAACTCGAAAACACGCGTTTTCCCCGATTTTTCGCTCCCGAAAGCTCCCACATACCAAATTTCAGCGAAATCGTTAGAGCCGTTTCCGAGATCACTGGTTTAAATAAATAAATAAAGATATAAATATACAAGAATTGCTGGTTTAAATATATTAGATTTACCCGAGGGAGAGTTGCTAGCAATATTATAAATGTGAAAATAACTCTTTCTGTCTGTTACCTTTTCACGCTTAAACAGATAAACAGATTTCAATGAAAGTGAAAACCATAGCATTGCATTGCGTTACTATATATTATCAAATATTATTCATCCTCGTTCCGCTTACTATGCGGGTGAAGTCGCGAGCAAAACTTATAATTTTATGAAACGTTTCTGTATAAATCCTCCATAGAAATGTGTGTCGACAATCGAGTGCTAACTTTCTAAAAGACACAATACCTCGTTTTATCGTTTCCAAATGTGACAAGAGGACTGGTTCTTTTGTTGCTTAAAAAACGGCATCAAAATTCCGTGGGGGAATAAAAATATAAAAACCGGCCAAGAGCGAGTCGGACTAGTACACGAAGGGTTCCGTACCAGGATCGTTTTTTTTTTTTAATTTGCATGGCGGTCATTTTGAGATTCGCCATCTTGGTTTTTTATCATTAACGTCCATAGATATACAGACTGTGAAAATTACAACTCTCTCCCTATTACGGTTCATGAGATACAGCCCGCTGACAGATAGACGGACAGCGGAGGCTTAGTAATAGGGTTCCATTGGCATCCATTCAGGTACAGAACCCTAAAAAGCTAACGTTATTGCTACTATTTCATCACATGACTTTGTGTATTAAGTATTAAAAGTACGTTTATTTTGTACTAACGACATACCCTCGTTTCGGGGACGTCCCTAGGTGCCTTTGGTTATTAAATTACAATATCATACTGCTTAATTAGAATCACTAATTGTTATTTTCTTTATGATCAAGTAAAATAGAACGTGATATTTTTAAAATATGAAATAATATTCTATAAAGAAATATGAGGTACATATACTATTTTTTCTTTGTATTGCGACTCACCCTCGCTCCGCTCAGTTTCGTCCCTAGTTACGTTTTAAGGTTTAGTATAGATTTCTCAGAGATGAGATATTTTTCCGCAATAAAAAGGTTCCTATATGTTGACAGGGATAACCAGGTATCAGCATATCAAATTTTATCAAAATCTGTTCAATGGTTTTCTCGTGATGTGTTCCCAGACAGACAGACAAAATTTCTAAAATTACAGATTCGGCCTATTATTCGATAATAATGACTATTTCAATAAAAAATTTCAAAAAATATTGAATGTACAGTTCGACTCAGAATTTTATTAAATGTATAGATAATGGCAACTACGATTTTCAGTTTTAAAAATAATTTTATAGTTAAAAAATATTATTTTACAATGTATGTATAATTTAATATATTTGACATCAGGAATTTTCATATAAAGGCAAAAAAGAAATAAATTAAAACAACAGTCGACTTTACCCTTTCGTGAGTGATTAGTCCCAATCGGCCTTTGGGCATAGAGAAAGTGAGGGAAAATGGTGTACTCAATGTCGACTGGGTGCTAGCATACATTTTTATTTCCACCCTTATAGATTTCCGTTTACTTTCTTGAAATATGAATAAAACCTCCATCTTTTTTAAGCAAATTCATATATTCCAATATTTTTTTGATGTATCTACACATTTAATAAAATTCGAATTGAGTCGAATCTGTGCATGAAATATTTTTTAGAAAATCTTATTGAAATAGTCATTAATATCGCTACAGCGACTGTCTGTCTGTCTGTCTGGGAACGTATCATGAGAAAACCACTGAACAGATTTTGATGAAAAGTATGATGATACCTGATTATTCGGGTCAACATATAGGATAATATTTATTGCGAGAATATATCTCATCTCTGAGAAATCTAAACTAACCGTTAAACGTACCTAGGAACGAACCCGAGCGGATCGAGGGTGAGTTACTAGTTTAAAATAACATTATTTTTTGTGTTCACATGAGCAGAGGATATACACAAAAAAGTATGTACAAACAACGCTTTGGTGAAGACAAAATAATAATTTGGTAGAAAATGAGACTTTCGCGACATATTCTAATAATCTGATAAGAATGTAACATCTTGTGCGTGCTCATTTGCATGCAAATTACACGTACAGCAAAAACATCACAGCCTCATATCACCAAATTTCCTGTTTCCTTTAAAGGATATAATTAAAGGAAAAAAGGGGGACAAGTGCGAGTCTGACTCGCACACAAGGGTTCCGTAATATAAAATATTAATCTTATGATTTACATTTATACACATTTTCAAAGCAAAATAAAATATTTACTCATCTACAACATCCATTTTGTCGACTGCAAAAATAAAACTATTTTTTAAAATATTTCATATCTCAAAAAACAACTCCACGTATCTTCTTCTATAATACAAATTTCATTAAAAGTATTTTAAATGCTCTATTGTTTAAATTCTTTGTTGAATCCCCTACCAAATTCCAGCAGTAGGTACAGCTGAATTAGTCTCTGAATAAAATAACTATGGCATACGAGTATGTACAGACGGACATGACGAAATTATAAAGGTTCCGTTTCGGCATTTTGACTAGAGTATATAGTACAGTATCAGTATATGTAATTTTTTTCATTGATCCTTGTATATTTGCCTCGCCCATTCAATACTGTGACGTAAATAATTTTCCTGTTACAATACCTTAGTAGGTACACATACTTAATGAGAAAAAATCCAATTTAATCTTATCTTTAAAGTTTTTAAATAGACTTTTAAGACTTTTTCGTAGTTTACATTTAACTAGCGACTCATCCTCGCTTCGCTCGGGTTCGTCCCTAGGAAAGTTTTAAGGGTTAGTATAGATTTCTCAAATGTTGACACGGAAAACCAGCGGTTATCATACTAAATTTCATCAAAATCTGTCCAGTGATTATCTCGTGATGCGTTCCTAGACAGGCAGACAAAAATTCTAAAAACTATAAATTCGGCCTCTGTATCGATAATATTGACAATTTCAATAAGATTTTCCAAAAAATATTTATCTTACAGATTTGACTCAGTTAAAATTTTAGTATCTGAGCGACCGAGCTTCGTTCGAAGTTCTTTTTTGATATATCGTCTATTTAGATAAAAAAGAAAACTAAAAACTTGAATAAATACAAAAAAAAAACAATAGTACGAACTTTGTAACCCGACTGGAATTCGATCCCGGACACATGCGATTGGTCATATTGCGCCTTGGCGGCTTGACCACGAAGCTTATGCTCGAGTGTAAGAATTTATCGACCATATTTTACGTGGAATAATGCGAAAGAAAACCGCAGAAAAACTTGAAAATACGAATTTTCCCCGACATTAGACTAATCTAGATCGATTTTTCGCCCCCAAAACCCCCACATACAAAATTTCAGCGAAACCGTTAGAGCCGTTTTCGAGATTGCCGGTATAAATACATAAATATACAAGAATTGCTCGTTTAAATATATTAGACTAGCAGAACCCGCGGCTTCGCCCGCGATTAAACAACGAAAAAATAAACTTTTTCGCAATACATACTTTATTACTTGCAAAAATAAGTTTTATTATTTCTTTAAGATATATTGAAAACAAATTTAATTATAGCGATCGTAACTCAAAATGTCCAGTATCTTTAAAGATGTTAATCTTATATTCTCTAAATACACTTTAGGTATTTAACAAGCTCCACTACCTGTATTTTTTGCATATTTTTCTACTCCATCTTTCCAAAGTTAGATAAAGAGGATACAATGATACAATCGCATACAATGTTTACGACTTTAGAATATGTAACTCGTTTAAAATGGGTTTTTTAACTAACATACTAACAGGCTAACATCTACGTTATTTTTAATAACCCAATGCTATGTACACCTGAAGCTTACAGTTTCTCTCCTTCTCCTTTTTTTTTAAGTTACATATATAAAGTGCCATTCTTATTTTGCTGTAGCTTTTTCCCGCGGCTACATTCGCGTGAACTGAAAACACCATCACCATCTATTTATTATTCTTCTATTGTAAAGAGGTAAAGTTTGTAAATTTGTGAGTTTCTTTGTAGGAAGTAATATCTGAAACTACTGAACCGATTTAGATGAAATTTGCTATGAAGATAGTTTGAGATTTTGGGAAGGACTTAGGATAGTTTTTATTCCGGAAATCATCCTTTGAAGAGGTGAAAAAGGGGATGAAATTTTATATGGAGAATCAATTAATTATTTCTCAAGTTAGGGATATAAAACTCATCATACTATCTATTCCATACTAACAGTTAACCGTACCCAGGAACGAACCCGAGTGAAGCGAGGGTGAGTCGGTAGTCTTATTCTAAATAACTAGCTTTTTTTTATAAATTCACATGTTTCCAATGAATTTATGAAAACATTCTTACATATTCTTGCTTTTGTTAAGAATAATGTGCTCAATTTTTACCAATTTTAACATCATCTCATATTTGCTATTTGCTATTTTCCTGAAAATACCTTCACAACAAACGTTATGTAGCTCAATTTCCCAAACTTACAGCTTATTATTTCGCGCCATCTCACTGAGTAGAAGAGTGATGTTTCATTAGGATTATTGCTTTTTGCCTTTCAATACTTATATTTTTGTTACGCGATGAGCTACGTTTCGCGACTTGGATTTTTGTAATGGAATTGAATTTCTTCATTTTTTTTTTTGAATATTTCTTGGAAAATTATTGTAAAATACGATGTCCCAATGTCTTTACTCTTCTTTTGTGCTTTAAGCTTTAGAATCACTGATCTGTTAATAAGTTTCCTGGCGAGGAAAAATTACTATTACTGACATAACACAAAATATCATCCAAAATCCATCCAAAATATAACCTATATATACACGTATGTATGTATATAGATATGTTAGATAAAGCATTTTTCATATTCTAAACATAGTCAAGTATTTATAGCTTGACGTTACTTTGCAGATTTAATATCCGTAATATCCACCGTAGTAAGCAATCCTACTTCTTATGATGGCCGTATGTACCTACACGGCTTTAGTGTTAAAAACCAGTTTTACTTGTACAATTAAATTTACATTAGTTAGCCATACACTATCATAAATCTATATATAAATAGTTAAAAATTAGTTCAGTACCTTTTTCTTCTCTGTTTGTCAAACGATTTTCTTCTTTTTCGTTTAGTAGCTATTGACGAGCTTTGTCGAGTAAAACGAGTTTAAGTTCAAGTACAAGAGTTTTACACATTTAGTGTTATCAATAAAAAAAAACCGGAAACAGCTTTTTTGTATATAGATAAGTAAAGTCGAGACATTTCAGTATAATATTTAAAAAAATATATGATTATGATCGAATTTTGACCATTGGGGCGAACATTATTTTACATGAACTCTTAAATGAAATGGAATATGCCACTAATGTCCTCAGCTGTGCATTAGTAGTATAGTCCTAATAAACTTATAAGAGATATATTTATTTAAATCTATAAATTCGTATCTACGAATACTACTAGCCACTCACCATCGCTCCGCTCGGGTTCGTCTCCACTCACGTTTTAACTTTTAGTATATTTGTCAGAGATGAGTTATTTTCCCGCAGTAAAAAGTATCCTATAATATGTTGAATCGGATATCCAGCTAATATCATATCAAATTTCATCAAAACTTCGCTAATGGTATTTCCGTAATGCGGTCACAAACAGACAGACACTGTCTATACAGATAAAAATTCTAATAGCTTTAGATTCGGCCTGTGTATCGATAATAAAGACTATTATTTTTAAAATACTTTCTTAGATTTACGCGAATATTTGACATTTTAAATAAAACTATCTTTTCGGATTATTTCGCAGTTTTATTTTGATTCTAGGTTTTGTTGTTTTGAGAATCGAAAATCAAAATAAATCCGCGAAAGAATCCGAAAAGATAGTTTTATTTAAAAACCTTATTTACCTATCCTTTATCCTTATCCTTTTGATTTTAAAATCCATTCTACCGACCAAAGTACAATCAAATAATTCCCCAAATTCCCTCTGAAACGTTATAGTGGTATAGTGAAAAAATTAGGCAACTAGGTTAATTTTAGATTCAATATTCCCCCGGGGAGTATGTAAAATTTTGCTGCGACGGAGTATGCATTTCTAAAAGTGCATATACAGTGAATAAGCCGAATATTTTTTAAAATGTTAGAATAAAACTTATACTGAATATTCAAATTTTTGTATAAAATGTTTAAATTCAATATTGTTTAAAAATTTTGGAAATTTAAACTTGTAATAAAAATGTTTTATTTGTTTTACAATATAGAAGTGTCACTAATTAAATACTTAGTTTATATAATAATGTCCTAATTGATTTCGGTCGCTAATCTCAAAGAGACGGATATTATAGTGCACAAGAATGAGCGCAAACACAAGTACACTTTCTATTCCTGTAACTCTCATACTCCGATGGAACCACGAGATCAGGCGTAGGACCGACAGCTTTAGATGCTCTGCCTCGGCACGATGTTTAAACATCGCCAACTTCCCAACTCTGGTATGTTACTAAGAATATTTTCTTAACAGAAAACCTCATTATGTACTGAAGGCCTCCGGAACAGCTGTACTTGTTAGCAACTACACTATCCAGATAGTTACTATCTATAGTTTATACAGATAAATAAAATTGAACTTAATGTTAAAATAACAGCTCTTTACTAAATGCATATGAAATTAATTATTTATGGTACTTATAAGAAACACAGATATTTTTAATTTTTGTCTGTCTGTCTATCTGTTCTGGCTAATCTCCGAAACGACTGGTCTAATTTTGACGGTATTTTCACTGACAGATAACTAATTTTATAAGAAGTAATTTAGGCTACTTTTATTTTAGAAAAAGAATTAAGGTTCCGCTAAAATATTAAAACGTACAATGTAATTTATATGACGATTTAGAAATTTACTTAATTACAAATGTAAAGCATTTAAATCGTCCGAAAGCAAAAATCAAAATAAATCCGCCAAAAAAATTCGAAAAAATAATTTTATTTAAAATATCAAATATTCGCGTAAATCTAATAAAGTATTGAATATAATTAAAAATAATTTGAACTAGACTATTTCATTAATATAATATATTATATTATATATATGCATGTAGGTAGTAAAATCTTAAAATCATAGCTTCATGTTATTAAAATAACATCCATTATACGTCAATAGAAACTACAGTTTCAACATTTGGTACGTTTTTTTTATTTTATTTTTTTATTGTTAGATAGGCTTGCGCTTGACAACTATCAATGCTGGGAAGCACTGATGAGGTTTAGGTTGAAGCGCGCTGGCCTAGAAAATTCCTATTCACTCTGCCTTGAAGGTACTTACATATGTTATAGGTGACAGGAAACAAGGATACTAGAAGGATGTTCCACACCTTAGCAGTTCGTTTCAAAAACGTAGAACTAAAGCGTTTCGTGCGAGTTGGTTGGATTTCTACCACGTAAGGATGCCAGATGCCATTTTCCTTGCTTATAGTATGTTATATGAATGAGCATTTTTGCAAACTATTATTAATTTTATCCTCTTCGAAACAAATATTTGAAGGTCGTGTGTTAATTTTCAGCCTTGCGTTAATCTTGAATAGTTTACTCAATACTAGTGTTCGACTAGTGGTTTTAATTCTACTAAAATAGAGATAATAGAATAGAATTTACTTATCTATATAAAAAAAACATTGTTTCCAAATTTTTCTAAAGCTCATAACTACTAAACAAAAAAAAAGAAATCGGTTGACAAACTATGGTTTTGCCTTTGCCTATTTATATTTATATATTTTTTTATTATAAATTTATTTTTTGTAATATCTATATAGATATTAGTATTACAAAAATTAAAGTAATCTAATCTGTACACATAATAAAATTCTAGCTGAGTCGAACATTAATTTTTTTTGAAAAATCTTATTGAAATAGACATTATTATTGACGCAGAGGCCGAATGCATAGTTTTGAGAATTTTTGTCTATCTGTCTGGGAACGCGTCACGACAAAACCACTGGACCGATTTTGATGAAATTTGGTATGATGATAGCTGGTTATCCGGGTCAACATATAGGATACTTTTTACTACGGAAAAATATCTCATCTATGAGAAATCTATATTAAACGTTACAACATAACGTAGTATAATAATAAATAAAATGAATGTAGTTAGTACAATATAATAACATTGTGATATATATAGCTCTTATTACTATAGAGTTAAAGCACTTTTAGCTTATCATAGTTTTAGTAATTTCCTTTTCTATCAAAATGCTAACTTCGCAATTCCTATATTGAATTCTAATATATATATATATATATATATATATATATATATATATATATATATATATATATATATATATATTTTTAATAATTTGAACACGTTGGCTTTTTAAGTAGTAATAAAATAAAGTTTAAAAGTGATTAAAAAATGTCGTAAGATGAGTTCCTTGCTAATAGTCCGTTTTCTTTTTTACCTACTAGCTTTAGCACTCAGCTTCGCCTGCATACTTTAATTATGTGTTATAACTTCGATCCTAAGGGCGTGGCAGAATGTTAAAGCTGTAAATAACCTACCTAAATAAATCTATACTAAAAGCTTGGTTTTTGTTAAGTTTATTTATAGACAAAGATTATATACATACATATGTACATATATCTAACATTACGACCTTTAGAAGGCAGCTATCATACAAAAGTAAACTACGCGAGCAGAGTCATGGATAAAAGCTAAAAGCCTATATTTAATAGTTTTTGGTTTCATATAAGAAAAAAAAAGTTTGATTGGAAAATAAGAAATGTTTTTGTGGATTTTGTAGAATATGTTTAAGTCTGGATTTTGATTCTAACATTAATTACTAATAAATATGTTGGGACATTACCACACAGCACCACCTAGTTCCATGGTAAGCTACGAGGCCTGTGTTATGGATACCAGATACTTGATACACTACATATATATAACTTTAAATACATACATATTATAAATATAAACACTCATGACTGGAGTACAATCATTCGTGCCACACAAATGAATGCCCCCAGCGCGACTCAAACCCACGACCGCTGGCACAGCAAGTAGGGTCACTACAAACTGAGCCAAACGTGTCGTCATGTCGTCAAATTTTGATATATTGACAATATACACTCGCCTTACGCTATTTTTTTTTGAATACTCAGCCTAAACTGCTCTATTTTTAACGATTACATCATAAACTGAAGTACACAGTGTAGAAAATATTATATTGCATTTTGTGGATATTACACACTGTAACACTTTAATATCGCGTACTTTACTAGCGGAATAGGCTTAAAGTATATTAAGTTACGTTATAACCTAAATGATACTGAAAATTAGCCTCTTTTGGGACATATTACTTTTGATTATTATAACAAAACATAATTAATTGTTCATCGTTACGAACTTGTTTAATAGTTTTGAACTAACTTTAGTTTACCAATTTATAACATTATCTATAATATGTACTTTACTCTTATTTATATATTGCATAAAATAGTATTGTATAGTTGTGATTAGAGATGGTTTAGAGGCTCGCTAATCTGGAAGTCATTGGTTCGAGTTCCTGGTCGATCCAAGTTTAATTTTAGGTTTTTATTATTATATTATTGAGTGTTTTTGGCAAGAAATTCGTAACAGTCCAGAGTTGGGAATTTGGCAGTGTTATACCCCCATGCCTCGGCATGTAAAACCATCAGTCCTGCGCCTGATTTCTCCTTGTACTGTCATCCTACCGATGTGTGAGAGTAACAGGAATGGAGAGGTCAGGTGAGTCTGAGTGCATACGCGCTGCACTAAAATATCTTTTGCGCTGATGTCTAGTCTCAGTGAGCTTGACCACCATCGTCGCAAATCGGTTAGGAGGATATTACTATTCTTGTATACTGCGATATGGCGTGTACCTGATTAGAAGTTTCCACCAGCTTAGAGGTTATGGGTTCGATTATCATTTGCGATATAAATCCTTTGTACTAATAAGGTCAGAATATGAAATTTGAACTTCAAATTAACGCATTCATGAAAAGCAAAAACGCTGTGGTGTTAGAGCTCAGGCAAGGGATATCTTATTTTTAACCGACTTCCAAAAAGGAGGAGGTTCTCAATTCGTCGGAATCTTTTTTTTTTTTATGTATGTTCACGGATTTCTCGAACACGGCTGAACCGATTTGGAAAATTTTTTTTTTTGTTTCAAAGAGTATTCTTCCCCGGTGGTCCCATATAAATTTTATCGAAATCGGTCAAGCGGTTTTTAAATAAATGGCTTAATCGAATATTATATTTTTATTAAAAATCTTTCTTCTTACAAATTACTTGCTTATTACGTCTACACTAAAAATGGAAAAATAAAAACTTTTTAAAAAAAAATAAAAACCGACTTCCTGGCACTGAAAAGTAAAAAATAACTAAACAGAGGTTTTCATTTAAAATAGATACCTAATCAGATATTTTCGAAGTCGGTGCCAGCCAATACAAATCAAAGCACACCGACTTCGAAAATATCTGATTAGGTATCTATTTTAAATGAAAACCTCTGTTTAGTTATTTTTTACTTTTCAGTGCCAGGAAGTCGGTTTTTATTTTTTTTTTAAAAAGTTTTTATTTTATTTATTTACATCTAATTAGGTGCCATTTACACTAACTATATTGTACATTGTAAATTATTACAAACATAAAAGGAAACAGGAAAATAAACATTACAAACAAAAGTAAATACTACTTGGTTTCTGAGAATATTAATAACAGGGTTATTAAATATTCTCAGCATACCTTAGTAACTCAAGTTGTAACCGAAGTTGACCACTTGTCATTGAATGGATCCCTTTGGGCATTATTGCCCAAAAGTGCTTAGAATGATGCCAATGAATGCGTATAAGTGTCATGGTTCGAGCAACAGTACTACAATATGGGACAACGAAAAACTTATTTTTTCGGGGGCTAAGGTTATTAGTTATTGGAGCACGAATACGACACAGTTGAGCATAAAGATCTGGAGAATCAATGTCTCCTCGAAAAATTTGCACATAGTTTTTAGCTGGTCGCAAGTCCGTCTGACTTCCAAGGAGTTGAAACCCAAGCAACCTAAAACAAATTTGATTGAGTATAGAAAAGAGTAATATCCATAGCAACATTTGAATAGGTGTCTCAGGAAGGCCTTTTGTACCTTTTCTAATATAAGTCCATATTTTTTCTCGTATGGGTACCACCCACAAGCGCTTGTTTCCAGTTTGCTTCGGACTAGAGCATAACCGTATTACTACAGGACTACTGAACTTCCGAGAGTTGCGCAATACGAACCCTAATCTTCGAAATGAATCGGCTGCTACTGAGTTTTGAAGAAGGTTAATTTGGTATCAACGCTCAGATCTCTCACGTCTTGCACTCTGGGGACAGGAATGCCATCTATTTTGTACTCATGTATCAAAGGATACCGAACTCTACCAAAGATCATCACTGAACATTTATCATGGTTGAGCTCCATTCTGTTTCACTCCAGTTACAGATCTGTTAGATCGCATTGTAACTTGAGGCTATCTTCGAAAGAAGTAATTTCGAGTATAAGTTTAAGATCATCAGCATTAGGTATTGCGCATATTTTATAAATTTCGGAAGATCGTTTATCATAATTAAGAAGAATAAGGGTCCCAAGATAGAGCCCTGACTTCCGACCGGATCTTGTATGATATGGTTTTAATTCATACATACCATACCGAACGAGTTGCTGACGATCACGGAGATAGTCAGAGATTGAGTGAAAAAGCTGGGGAGACAAACCGATAGCATTGAGCTTGCTGAGAAGAATATCATTATTCATCCTATGAAAAGCTTTGCAGTAATCTAAATAAAGGGCGTCTGCTTGATGACCTCAGATCCAGACAGGACGATATGTAATCAGCAGCTGTTAATAAGTTGGATTAGACAGACTTTTTAGTCTGGAAACCATGATGTTCGTCACATAGTAAATTACTGATATATCTACTAATTTCTTTATGCACGATTCTTTTGAGTACCTTGGCTGGCATTGAAAGAATAACTATGGGCCGAAATTCTTCGATAGGAACCATTCCCTCCGTGTCAGAGACTATCGTTTCAACATACTCATGGACCAGTACTACATCTAGAATACTCCCATGAGCATTAACAATGTTATTATGCTCGGTTAAGCCGCAAAGTGTCACGAAATATGAATAATAACAAACTATGCTAGAGGATGCACATTGGATATAACGTAAACATATTCAGTATAATAGAGTTTGCAATTCTAAAATTTGAATTAAATTTAGTGTATAATAAACTAATATGATTTATTATATTCGCTATATATTTAACTTACTTAGATAAAAATCCATTGCATACTTTTAAAAGTGAATCGATTTCGATGAAATTTTGACTATTTTACAGTGCTTATGTAATATTAACTATTCAAAAATATTGCCAAGGCATATTTAAAACGTCAATTCGTATTATTAAAATAACAATTTTTAACTGTCGAAACAATTTGGTAAAATATTCAGGCCGTACAAACTAATTAGGCGGTTCTTCGTAACCCGCGGTGTATACAGTTTCATCTTGTTTACTTATTTGCTTAAAATTGTTGTGAAGTTCACTTTGTGCATCCGGCTAGCTGCCAACGCTTTGTACTAAAATTTCACATTTACATAAATGTTATTGTTCCTAATATCCAAAGCTGGACGGTCTGATAGCTTATATTTCATATATTTTGTTGGTTGAAATTTATTGTATAACTTCTCAGGGGGTTCACCTTAGTAGGATGTATATATTTTAACTTTGCATTATAAATACTGTTCACTATTAAAAAAGTATTTTACAAACAGTGTATAGTTATATATATAAAAAGTGATATAGAAATCACTAATGCTTATACTAGACTTTGCGACTTTTTTTCTATGCATATAATTAATAGACAATGACAAAAAAAATAGTGTTTTTTCCCCCTCTGTTACTAGTTATAATTTTTTAATTTTATTTTTTTTATCTAGTAGCTATTAACGAGCTTCCGTGTTATCAATGCAATAATTTTGGAAAGTGATATTTTTTTAAATACTGTTTATGTTTTTCACAAATTTTCTATTAATATCGGATTTCGACCAATGGGCGAAGTCAAGTAAGTATTATAAAAATAATGTAGCAAATATGTCTATAGTTTTTGCACAAACCTTTTTTATAATGAATAAATGAATAGTTACAACGAATGCGATAAGGTACTTCTCATTCCAATATGGGCATTGGCAAAAAATCATTTTCCCACATACATGAGACAGCTTGAAACTCCCGTATAACTTTCTCGGCGAAAGTTCTAAATGACTGAAGCAATATTTCTAATACCGAGAGGTAGAAATGTGGCTTGTCACATCCACTTGTCGTTGGTTTGATTTAATATCTATACTAAGTATACTATACGTACATACATACAAATAAATAAAATTGTAATGTAATGTCAAAATAACAGCTTTTTACTGAAAATACGGTACCTTTGTATTTTTTTTTTAATTTTGTTTCTTTATGTCTGTCTGTTTCGCCCAGCTAATTTCCGAAATATCTGGACTGATTTTGACGGGAGTTACTGACAGATACCCGATGTTATTAGGGATAACTTGGGCTACTTTTATTTTAGAAAAAAGTAAGAATTAGGGTTCTGCGCAAAAGAATTAAATCCCATGATTTTTTTAAGCCGTATCTAGGGATGCACTCGTGTGAAGTGAGGGTAAGACGTTAGTATAATATGATAAAGCTGAAAAGTTTGCTATTTTTTTTATTTGAACTCGTTAAACACTGTTACTATAAGTTGGATTTGAAAAATCTTTCTTTTATTTGGTAGCCCAATTCTTGAGGGAGCTTAAAGACTATCTAACGAGCGGAGTCGCGAGAATATGTAGTATTTTACCAACTTCCCAACTTCTGGCTGTTACTGAGAATTTCTTACCACAAAACTCTATTAATTACCTTGACCCGAATCAAGACTCGAACCCAGCACCTCCGAATCTGCATCGCAGCAGTAATTATTATACATACATATTTAATATATTGATTTTATATTCACAGATATTATACAATGACTTTTTCATAATAACGAAATTTAAACAATAGAACTATTATTAATATTCGCACTGCATACATTTCTTTCCCAGATAAGTTCATTACAAGAGAAGAGAGACAATTGGCTAGTAATATTGTAGTTTTTAAATACAAAGGGTTTGATTACTAAGAAATAGACAGTGGTAGCCCAGTGGTAATGCGCTCGCTTGGGAAAACGAGTGAAGCGGGTTCAAACCCCGGGTCTTGCATCTCTGATATTTTCATGTGCGAATCATTTCTAACATGATTACCACTTGCCTTACGATGAAGGAAAACATCGTGAGGAAACCTGCACGTCTGAGAGAACCTAGCAAGTTTTCGAAAGACACGTGAAGTCCGCCAATTCGCACTTGGCAAGCGTGGTGGACTATAGCCTAATCCCCCTCGTACTGAAAGGAAGCCCGTGCCCAGCAATGGAACGTTAAAAAGGGCTGAATACAACAAAAAATATTTTTTTAGAAATCTATAAAGTTTTCATTAGAACTTTTTTTATTTACTTTTTACTTGCTTTACTTTGTATTAGCTTTTGCTCATAGAGCTTCAAATAACACGATCATACAATTATCCTGATATTATAAAGACACGGAAAAGATGAAATATGAAAAAAATGCGAATACACATTCATTAAGTGTTATCTAAGCCAGCGCTCTCATAACAAAATGGCACTCTTATATTAAAACATTATAAAATTTATGAAATTCTCCCGTCTCGACAATATGATACGTCAAGTATTGCAAAAAATGTCACTATCCACAATCTCATCTCAATATGTAAAACAAAATACTAAGAGCGACATATATAACATATTGTACGCTTAAATTTAACAGTACAATTTCAGAGTTTGCCGGCTTCAGAAATCTTATAAATAATGAAATATATTTAAGCATTTTGAGTTTTATGTATTGGATATAAGGGTTAATGGAAAGAAGATTTAAATTCGCACTGTTTTCAAACGATGTCAAGGACTTATTTGATATGGAAGTGATTTAAAAATTTTAAAAGAGCAACTTTTGAGTCTTTCAAAGGTTCTACTCAGCAAAATTGCCTTCCGAACTAATGGTAGATTATTCGCGGACTTACATACTGACATTTAATTTAAAAATGTAAAAATTGAAGATTCAAATTGCTTGTAAATATAAGCTCGTAGCATCTATTTGAATCTATACGGATACCTACTAATATTATAAAGCTGAAGAGTTTGTTTGTTTGTTTGGTTGAACGCGTTAATCTCAGGAACTACTAATGCGATTTGAAAATTTCTTTTTGCATCGGATAGCTCGTTCACTGAAGAAGGCTATAGGCTATATATCATCCCGGAAATATGTACGGTTCCCGTGATTTGTTTTTGTCTAGGGACGAACCCGAAGCGAAGCGAGGATGAGTCGCTAGTAAAGTATATTTTGATTTGATTTGAAATGACAACTCCTTTGTTATTTTCATTTTTCATTGATTCTAAGCGGAATTTTGATTTAGATGAAATTTGGTAAGAAGATAATTAGAGATGCTGGAAAGGACATAGGATGCTTATTATCCCCGAAATCATCCCTTGAGGGGGTGAAAATGGGGATGAAAGTTTGTATGGGGATTCAACCTAGTATTTAGTAAACATTATCATCAATTTTATTATAATAACTTTATTAGTTCACTCAATGTATTTAGGCAACACTTTTGAATTACTTTGAAAATCTCAGGTAAAATATAGCACTAACTTAACGTAGCTTAATATTAGTGTCAGAGTTTATTATATTCTAATAAGCACTCTTAAGCATTTAAATAAAACTATCTTTTCGGATTTTTTCGCGGATTTATTTTGATTTTTGGTTCCCGACGTTTCGATTGCTTTACAGCAATCATGGTCACGGGAGAGACTAAGGTGTTAGATGTCTCAAAGGTATCATATAGTTGTTACAGACAGCCTACCCACAAATAACAAAATGAATTCAAAAAACTTGAAAATTGGCACCAAAGTACCTTACAATATTTGTTAATTTTAATTTTAAAACATTTTTATAATTTTAATTACTTTTATATTTATATAATTTTATATTATTTATATAATTTTAGCTTTATTAGTAATAATTATTACAATTTTTTTTTTTTTTTTATTTTTTTTTTTTTAATTTATATGTATATATATAATATATAATTTAAAAAAAAAAATGTAAAAAAAAAAAAATGTAATAATTATAATAATAAAGCTAAAATTATATAAATAATATAAAATTATATAAATATAAAAGTAATTAAAATTATAAAAATGTTTTAAAATTAAAATTAACAAATATTGTAAGGTACTTTGGTGCCAATTTTCAAGTTTTTTGAATTCATTTTGTTATTTGTGGGTAGGCTGTCTGTAACAACTATATGATACCTTTGAGACATCTAACACCTTAGTCTCTCCCGTGACCATGATTGCTGTAAAGCAATCGAAACGTCGGGAATATTAATTAAACGTTAATACGAGTAAATATAAAAGTTGTAATAATAATATTATATACTGGCGATTCAACCTCGCTTCGCTCAGGTTCGTCGCTAGGCGTATTTCTAAAATAAAAGTAGCCTAAGTTACTCCTTATAACATCAGCTATCTGCCATTGAAAGTCCATCAGAATCGTTTCAGCCGTTTTGGGTGTTAGCTGGTACAAACAGACAGACATAGAGGCAAAAATTGTTAAAAATTGTTTTTCTTAAAAGTACCGTATATTATAATTTCATGTGTATTAAGTAAAAATTATAAAAATATTGTTATTACAAACAGACGCTTGAATTTTATTTATTTGTATATACATTTGTATTGCAATATCGAAGCTATAGAAGTACAGAAAATAGCATTAAAACCTATATACCCTACGGTTCCACGAAGCATTTTCGTTGACTGCCAACCTTCTTTATGGAGTTCAGAGTTTCGAACTTCTACTTGGGAACTAATAATATTTAGGTTTAATGGAGAAACCAAAATTAAAACGCCTACGTCGGATAAACTGCTTCATAAATATTATGTATAATGGTGAAATGTCATGAATCGGATTGTAATATTGTTTTCAGCCAGTTTTAAAGTCCCACTGCTGGGCACGGGCCTCCCTTCAAGTTTTTCATGGAATCACTTCGAAATTCACATATCTTTCTAAAACTTGCTAAGTTCTCTGAGGCATGTAGATTCCCTCACAATGTTTTCCTTCACCGTAAGACAAATGATAAGTTGGAATTAATTCGAATATAATAATTTAAAAGGTACGAGATCTGAGATTTGAACCTGCTGTACTCGGATTATCGAGCAAACGCATCACCACTGGACTACCACTGCTTAGTTACTAAAGGCCACTAAAGCTAGATTAACTATGCAGTAGAAGTCTGTATAATATGTACAAAGAGAACGTGTCAAAGTTTGGGTATCTAAAATCCAGTTACTCACTTATAAAATATGACATGTTTAGTAACGTACCTATCTGGTTTTTTTGTCATACATAATTTTTTTTCAATGATGGCTTCACAAAATGGCCTGATATATTCAATAAAAGCCCTGCGTAAGAGGATTCAGTCAATCTGCAGCGTATGGTAAACAAAACATCGCGTCCATGCCTTGATACATCATTGAAATATTCAACTAAGGCTACCTTCATATATGCGATATCTATAATCTATAAAGATAAATAAAATTGAAGTGTCTGTTTGTAATGTCAAAATAACCCCTTTTTACTAAATGCATGTGAAAGTTTATATGGTACTTATAAGAAAAAGACAATTTTTTATATTTTTGTCTGTCTGTCTGTCTGTCTGTCTGTTTGTTGCGGCAAATATTCGAAACGGCTGGACCAATTTTGACGGGACCTTCAGTGGCAGATAGCTGATGTTATAAGGAGTAACTTAGGCTACTTTTATTTTAGAAAAAGAATTAGGGTTCCGCGAAAAAAAATCATAAAATTGTGAACAAAATCCGCGTACGACGTACGCATCCGAGCGAAGTGAGGATAAACCGCTATAAAATTTAAATGAATATCTTAGGAGTAGCAAGCTACTATTTATGTATGAACATAACTAACCGTGAAAACGTACCTAAGGACGAACGCGAGCGAAGCCAGCGTGAGTCGCTAGTTTTCTATAAAATCGAATGTATGTATATAAAAATAATGATTTTTAGTTTTTTGTCTGTTTTACTTTTTGGCGGTTTGTCTGTTTGTCTGTGCGTTTGTGCTCACTAACCTTAGAAACGGCTTCACCGATTTGGGTGCAGTTTTCACTAATGTATTGTGGTAAGCTTTACTTAACATTTAGTATTTGTTTTATTTCAATCGGTTCCTAAATAAAAAAGTTATGTCAATTTAAAGAATCACCTAGGGGCGAATCCGAGCGAAGCGAGGTTGAGCCGCTAGTTATATAATAATTATGCACGCAATACAAATATCCTCTTTCTGTCCTTTTTAACTTAATTTATTGAATGAGTTAGACTACTTTTAATCTCGATATATTAAAACATACGCCGTGGGATTTTAATTTAGTATTTGAAATATAATATCTATACATACATATAATACAATAAAATTCTAAGTGAGTCGAATCTGTACATTAAAAGTTTTTTGAAAAATCTTATATATAAACAGTCATTATTATCGATACAGAGGCCGAATCTTTAGTCTTTAGAATTTTTGTCTGTTTGTCTGGGAACGTATCACATGAAAACCACTGGACATATTTTGATGAAATTTGGTGTGATGATAGCTAGTTATTCGGGTCAACATATAGGATACTTTTTACTGCAGGAAAATATAATATCATCTTTGAGAAATCTATACTAAGCTTTGGTGAATCGGTAGTAACATTATATAAATCAAACACTAATAATAAATCGTGGCACGATTAATAAAGACATTTCGTTAGCTTAAAGTAAGCCTTATTTCCACAGTTTAGAGAGTAACTCAGTCCCCTTTGCGTTCCAACGTCACGTTTTTTAAATCATCGCTGCCGGAGCCCGCATACAAATTGTCCTTCAACGTACAGTCAGTAACGAGGAGGATTAATATATATAAAAATACGCTAGAAAATTTGCTTTATTTTAGGTCTGGTATAATTTATCGCTTGGTTTGCCATGTTCTTGCTATGTGGTATGATTTTTATTTGAAATATGTAAATTCCTTTTGTGTTATTTATGGTCTAAAGTACTTACTAATATTTAAACATGAAAATTTGTTCAAGGTTACAATATTTTAACTGCTTTGTTGGTTTTTAATTTATAATCAGTGTAACTTCATTATTTATAATATTACTAGCGACTCACCCTTGTTCTGCTCGGGTTCGTCCCTAATTACGTTTTAACGTTAATAGATTTCTCAAAGATAAGATATTTTCTCGCAGTAAAAAGTATCATTATACCGAATTTCATCAAAATATGTCAAGTGGGTTTCTCGTTTTGCGTTCCAAGACAGACAAACAAAAATTTTATGTTTGATGAAAATCGGTCAAAGATGGCCGCGGCCACAAAATGGCGGATTATATACTTTTTGCAACTCCCTCAATATGGGTATCAAGTGAAAGGGCTTGACTAGTAGAATACTATACATTATGATAAATTTCAAATCCAAGATGGCCGCTACCACAAAATGGCGATTTACATATTTTTAGAGTTTTCTTTGTGTAGGGGGTTACTTAAAATTTTTAATTTTATTTATCTATATAAAACTTATCTAGGACGGACCCGAGCGAAGTGAGGGTAAGTCAAGTAATTTCATAAATTCAAACTATAATATATAAAGATATCTTTCAATTATACTTATCTATTGTACGTATGTGTTGCCTCGGAATAAGACACTAAGCCCTCAATCAGCATTCCAAGAATGACGTCAAGTCTAGCCAAGATGTAGAGTCAAATTTAATATTTTCGACGCTGATCTATTGTCTTCTAGATACGGCTTCAAAACTAAAACGACAATAAAATAATAATTAAATTATTTTCAAAGATTCTATTTTACTAGTTTCTGTCTACAGTTCATCTCTTATAATAGGTAAATCGATAAAAAGTTGTTATTTTAAGAAGCATATGACGACTGGCGTTGTACAGATTTTATGATTAAATCCATTTCTCAATGTTATGTGGAACGGTAAGTTAACTCTAAAATCCTAGTTTTGCTCAAATCTGTTAGAACGTGAAAAATAATATACTTACTGACAAACTTTGTGATGAGTTAAAATATTATTTTTTTATATAAGCTTAGTATAACAGGAAGAAGTTGAGATTTGGTGTTTTATATATTTATATAATAAAATAAATTGTAACTAGATCAAAGTTAAGAAATACCTTTGTCCAGATGTACATTGTATACTACTGAGTCTTTAAATGCTTAAGAGTGATACTTTCTTAGATTTACGCGAATGTTTGACATTTAAATAAAACTATCTTTTCGGATTTTTTCGCGGATTTATTTTGATTTTTGGTTCCCGACGTTTCGATTGCTTTACAGCAATCATGGTCACGGGAGAGACTAAGGTGTTAGATGTCTCAAAGGTATCATATAGTTGTTACAGACAGCCTACCCACAAATAACAAAATGAATTCAAAAAACTTGAAAATTGGCACCAAAGTACCTTACAATATTTGTTAATTTTAATTTTAAAACATTTTTATAATTTTAATTACTTTTATATTTATATAATTTTATATTATTTATATAATTTTAGCTTTATTATTATAATTATTACATTTTTTTTTTTTTTTACATTTTTTTTTTTTTAAATTATATATTATATATATACATATAAATTAAAAAAAAAAAAATAAAAAAAAAAAAAAATTGTAATAATTATTACTAATAAAGCTAAAATTATATAAATAATATAAAATTATATAAATATAAAAGTAATTAAAATTATAAAAATGTTTTAAAATTAAAATTAACAAATATTGTAAGGTACTTTGGTGCCAATTTTCAAGTTTTTTGAATTCATTTTGTTATTTGTGGGTAGGCTGTCTGTAACAACTATATGATACCTTTGAGACATCTAACACCTTAGTCTCTCCCGTGACCATGATTGCTGTAAAGCAATCGAAACGTCGGGAACCAAAAATCAAAATAAATCCGCGAAAAAATCCGAAAAGATAGTTTTATTTAAATGTCAAACATTCGCGTAAATCTAAGAAAGTATCACTCTTAAGCATTTAAAGACTCAGTAGTATACAATGTACATCTGGACAAAGGTATTTCTTAACTTTGATCTAGTTACAATTTATTTTATTATATAAATATATAAAACACCAAATCTCAACTTCTTCCTGTTATACTAAGCTTATATAAAAAAATAATATTTTAACTCATCACAAAGTTTGTCAGTAAGTATATTATTTTTCACGTTCTAACAGATTTGAGCAAAACTAGGATTTTAGAGTTAACTTACCGTTCCACATAACATTGAGAAATGGATTTAATCATAAAATCTGTACAACGCCAGTCGTCATATGCTTCTTAAAATAACAACTTTTTATCGATTTACCTATTATAAGAGATGAACTGTAGACAGAAACTAGTAAAATAGAATCTTTGAAAATAATTTAATTATTATTTTATTGTCGTTTTAGTTTTGAAGCCGTATCTAGAAGACAATAGATCAGCGTCGAAAATATTAAATTTGACTCTACATCTTGGCTAGACTTGACGTCATTCTTGGAATGCTGATTGAGGGCTTAGTGTCTTATTCCGAGGCAACACATACGTACAATAGATAAGTATAATTGAAAGATATCTTTATATATTATAGTTTGAATTTATGAAATTACTTGACTTACCCTCACTTCGCTCGGGTCCGTCCTAGATAAGTTTTATATAGATAAATAAAATTAAAAATTTTAAGTAACCCCCTACACAAAGAAAACTCTAAAAATATGTAAATCGCCATTTTGTGGTAGCGGCCATCTTGGATTTGAAATTTATCATAATGTATAGTATTCTACTAGTCAAGCCCTTTCACTTGATACCCATATTGAGGGAGTTGCAAAAAGTATATAATCCGCCATTTTGTGGCCGCGGCCATCTTTGACCGATTTTCATCAAACATAGCTAAGAACACTCCCTATTAATTCACCTTTCAAACAAAAAAAATATCAAAATCGGTTCATCCGTTCGGGAGCTACGAAACCACAGACAGGCACAAACACACACACAGACACGTCAAACTTATAACATCCCGTCGTTTTTGCGTCGGAAATTAATAAAACTAGTTATTATGAGCGTACCTTAATAGATAAACTCATACTATTGTGAGTTTTTCTGTATTCGATGAAAATTATCCATACTCGTATATGTATGTGTATATATGGCCCCTTAGTGTAGCCAGAATGAATATAACCTAGAATAACACATTGGCTGTTAAGCATCTAAGAACACACCCGAGCCAGTCTTAGAGATAGCAAAGACCCACCCTAAGTCGCTAGTGATTTACAGATATATTTCCATGAGACTTTCACTGGCTTATGAATAATAATAATTATTATTATGTTGGGACATTAAAATCACTATCTAGTTCCATGGTAAGCTACGAGGCTTATGTTATGGATACCAGATAGTTGATATACTACGCATATATAAATTTAAATACGTACATATAATAAATATGAACAACCATGACTGGAGTACAAACATACGTGCTCATCACATAAATAAATGCCCCTAGCGGGACTGGAACCCACGACCGCTGGCACAACAAGTAGGGTCACTACAAACTGAGCCAAACGTGTCGTCAATGAATAAAAATCGAATTTTGTTTGCATAGTGTCTCTTTGCTCTCAAATCTTGATGGTAGCCATTACTGTATTGTAAACCACATTGTATAAATATTCACAAAAAAACAAATCGATCGGACTAAAAATAAAGTAAAAATAGACGTCCAAATTCGAATTATTTACATAGTTACAAATGAAGCTAACAAAAGCAAAATAAAACATCCTATTTTAATCAGACATATAGTTTTTTCTATAATTGAATAATTAATCCATACAAATAATACTATTTTAACTGAGTCGAATCTGTACATTAAATATTTTTCGGAAAAATCTTATAGAAATAGTCATTATTATCGATACAGAGGCCGAATCTATAGTTTTTAAAATTTTTGTTTGTCTGTCTTGGAACGCAAAACGAGAAACCCACTTGACATATTTTGATGAAATTTGGTATAATGATACTTTTTACTGCGAGAAAATATCTTATCTTTGAGAAATCTATTAACGTTAAAACGTAATTAGGGACGAACCCGAGCAGAACAAGGGTGAGTCGCTAGTAATATTATAAATAATGAAGTTACACTGATTATAAATTAAAAACCAACAAAGCAGTTAAAATATTGTAACCTTGAACAAATTTTCATGTTTAAATATTAGTAAGTACTTTAGACCATAAATAACATAAAAGGAATTTACATATTTCAAATAAAAATCATACCACATAGCAAGAACATGGCAAACCAAGCGATAAATTACACCAGACCTAAAATAAAGCAAATTTTCTAGCGTATTATATATATATTAATCCTCCTCGTTACTGACTGTACGTTGAAGGACAATTTGTATGCGGGCTCCGGCAGCGATGATTTAAAAAACGTGACGTTGGAACGCAAAGGGGACTGAGTTACTCTCTAAACTGTGGAAATAAGGCTTACTTTAAGCTAACGAAATGTCTTTATTAATCGTGCCACGATTTATTATTAGTGTTTGATTTATATAATGTTACTACCGATTCACCAAAGCTTAGTATAGATTTCTCAAAGATGATATTATATTTTCCTGCAGTAAAAAGTATCCTATATGTTGACCCGAATAACTAGCTATCATCACACCAAATTTCATCAAAATATGTCCAGTGGTTTTCATGTGATACGTTCCCAGACAAACATACAAAAATTCTAAAGACTAAAGATTCGGCCTCTGTATCGATAATAATGACTGTTTATATATAAGATTTTTCAAAAAACTTTTAATGTACAGATTCGACTCACTTAGAATTTTATTGTATTATATGTATGTATAGATATTATATTTCAAATACTAAATTAAAATCCCACGGCGTATATTTTAATATATCGAGATTAAAAGTAGTCTAACTCATTCAATAAATTAAGTTAAAAAGGACAGAAAGAGGATATTTCTATTGCGTGCATAATTATTATATAACTAGCGGCTCAACCTCGCTTCGCTCGGATTCGCCCCTAGGTGATTCTTTAAATTGACATAACTTTTTTATTTAGGAACCGATTGAAATAAAACAAATACTAAATGTTAAGTAAAGCTTACCACAATACATTAGTGAAAACTGCACCCAAATCGGTGAAGCCGTTTCTAAGGTTAGTGAGCACAAACGCACAGACAAACAGACAAACCGCCAAAAAGTAAAACAGACAAAAAAACTAAAAATCATTATTTTTATATACATACATTCGATTTTATAGAAAACTAGCGACTCACGCTGGCTTCGCTCGCGTTCGTCCTTAGGTACGTTTCACGGTTAGTTATGTTCATACATAAATAGTAGCTTGCTACTCCTAAGATATTCATTTAAATTTTATAGCGGTTTATCCTCACTTCGCTCGGATGCGTACGTCGTACGCGGATTTTGTTCACAATTTTATGATTTTTTTTCGCGGAACCCTAATTCTTTTTCTAAAATAAAAGTAGCCTAAGTTACTCCTTATAACATCAGCTATCTGCCACTGAAGGTCCTGTCAAAATTGGTCCAGCCGTTTCGAATATTTGCCGCAACAAACAGACAGACAGACAGACAGACAGACAAAAATTTAAAAAATTGTCTTTTTCTCATAAGTACCATATAAACTTTCACATGCATTTAGTAAAAAGGGGTTATTTTGACATTACAAACAGACACTTCAATTTTATTTATCTTTATAGATTATAGATATCGCATATATGAAGGTAGCCTTAGTTGAATATTTCAATGATGTATCAAGGCATGGACGCGATGTTTTGTTTACCATACGCTGCAGATTGACTGAATCCTCTTACGCAGGGCTTTTATTGAATATATCAGGCCATTTTGTGAAGCCATCATTGAAAAAAAATTATGTATGACAAAAAAACCAGATACGTTACTAAAGATGTCATATTTTATAAGTGAGTAACTGGATTTTAGATACCCAAACTTTGACACGTTCTCTTTGTACATATTATACAGACTTCTACTGCATGGTTAATCTAGCTTTAGTGGCCTTTAGTAACTAAGCAGTGGTAGTCCAGTGGTGATGCGTTTGCTCGATAATCCGAGTACAGCAGGTTCAAATCTCAGATCTCGTACCTTTTAAATTATTATATTCGAATTAATTCCAACTTATCATTTGTCTTACGGTGAAGGAAAACATTGTGAGGGAATCTACATGCCTCAGAGAACTTAGCAAGTTTTAGAAAGATATGTGAATTTCGAAGTGATTCCATGAAAAACTTGAAGGGAGGCCCGTGCCCAGCAGTGGGACTTTAAAACTGGCTGAAAACAATATTACAATCCGATTCATGACATTTCACCATTATACATAATATTTATGAAGCAGTTTATCCGACGTAGGCGTTTTAATTTTGGTTTCTCCATTAAACCTAAATATTATTAGTTCCCAAGTAGAAGTTCGAAACTCTGAACTCCATAAAGAAGGTTGGCAGTCAACGAAAATGCTTCGTGGAACCGTAGGGTATATAGGTTTTAATGCTATTTTCTGTACTTCTATAGCTTCGATATTGCAATACAAATGTATATACAAATAAATAAAATTCAAGCGTCTGTTTGTAATAACAATATTTTTATAATTTTTACTTAATACACATGAAATTATAATATACGGTACTTTTAAGAAAAACAATTTTTAACAATTTTTGCCTCTATGTCTGTCTGTTTGTACCAGCTAACACCCAAAACGGCTGAAACGATTCTGATGGACTTTCAATGGCAGATAGCTGATGTTATAAGGAGTAACTTAGGCTACTTTTATTTTAGAAATACGCCTAGCGACGAACCTGAGCGAAGCGAGGTTGAATCGCCAGTATATAATATTATTATTACAACTTTTATATTTACTCGTATTAACGTTTAATTAATATTAGCGTGTAATTTATATATAAATATAAAATTTATATATTCTGCAGTATATTTTGACCAATTGACAATCTATGGTACTATTTATTTTAAAGGACCAAAAAACTTATAACTACTTATAACTTAGGTGTAAAGACCGGAATTTATTTGTTATCTATTTAACACTAGATTTTGTTTTCACTCACTAGTGAAAGAGGTTTAAATAAAAGAAAAATATCGCCGTTCCTGAGATGCAATTTTGACTGACAGACTGATTTTTTTGCACGTAATTAAAAGAACAACATAATCTATACTAATATTATAAAGCTGAAGAGTTTGTTTGTTTATTTGTTTGGTTGAACGCGCTAATCTCAGAAACTACTAATCCGATTTGAAAAATTCTTTTTGCATTAGATAGCCTGTTAACTGAGGCAGGGTATAGGCTATATATCATCCCGGAAATATGTACGGTTCCCGTGGGATAGACTTATGTTTGTCTAGGGACGAACCCGAAGCGAAGCGAAGGTGAGTCTCTAGTATAATGTATATTTATTATATGCGCGCATTTTTAATTTCGAAATAGCCTTTAAAGAAATTATTTCTGTTATATGACATATACATAATATAATATAAGACCATTTTAACCTATTTATTAAAAAAAAAAACTTAAAATCGTATAAACCGAAGATATCACGTAATGTTCGAAAAAATAACATGCCAGAATCGAGTACTTTTCCTTTCCTTGTACATTATTCTAGAATCTACGAGATCCGAGTAATTCTGCAAAATAACTTACAAGTTGCCAAATAAAATAAAAAATTAAAAGTGCGTGTATGAATGTGTAAACGCGCAAGAAGTAAAACTACTGTAGGTTGTCGGTATTCTTTATGAAATTCAATTTATATTTTAAATAATTAGGATAGGTGAGATACTAAAAATAACGCATATTAGGCATATTACAATGATATATTTAAAGAATATCATTTAAGGAAAGAATATAATATTATATATCATTTGTCGGACAATAACAACGGCTACCATGGCAACAAACGTACGTACATTTTTTCGTAACGCATTCACCAGCACCCCCCAAGTCAAGCGTGTATAAAGAAGTTTTACTTTAACAACATAGTATTGGTAACGCGCTTACTTGGGAAACAGTAAAACGGGTTTCAACCCCGAGTCTCTAAGATTTCATGCGCAAATCATTTTCAACATTACCACTAGCAAATACGGCAAAGAAAAACATTGTAGTGAAACCGGCTTATCTAATAGAGTTTAGTTAGTTTTCCAAAGACGTAGGAACGCCAACCTGAAATTAAAACTTATGGTAGAGGAACCCTGAACTGCCCAGCAATGAAACTTCAAAAGGTGCATATAATTACTTATTATTTTTATTTATTACATATACCTGGATTATTATATTAAAAGCGAAATAAGTTAACTTTTTTATTCGCATAACTGCCAAGAGTATGTCGCATTGTATTCTACAAACATGTTTTCGTAATCAATAAAGTCAGCCCTAAGTTTGATTTTTCTTGCTTATTAAATGTATAATATATTTCCGTTTGACTAGAACGTAATTTACGTCATACGCTAACATGGGGATATAGCTCAGTGGTAGAGCAATCGACTGCAGATCGATAGGTCCCCGGTTCAAATCCGGGTGTCCCCTCAACGAAATACTACTGCCCCTATTTTGTTAGTTTTTTAGAACATTGTGTTATAAATCTTTCCTATATTTTATAATAAAGCTAAATTATTAATAATTATTTTTAATTTTTTCCCATATGTGATTATATATTGTGATTGACTTTCAAATCGAACACAATAGACTTGTATATAACATAGAAACTTGTATATAAGTTTTTGGTTAATTTATGGAGTATATATATATATATATATATATATATATATATATATATATATATATATTATGTACTAGCAGCTCACCCTCGCTTCGTTTGGGGACGTCCCTAGGTGATTCTTTAAATTGACATAACTTTTTTTTAATTATGAACAGATTGATATAAAACAAATACTTAATAATAAGTGAAACTTGCCACAATACATTAGTGAAAATCGCACCTAAATCGGTTAAGCTGTTTCTGGGATTAGCACGCTCGAATGCACAGACAAACAAACAAAAATTCTAAAAATCATTGTTTTGGGATTTATTGCGTTAAAAAAGATCCCTAATAAAAGTTTTTCTCAAATATCTTCCATATACAGACAGCTATCAGTTATGCTTTTATTATATGTATAGTCAACTAGCAGTGTGCCTGGTCATATAAAGTCATGTCTGATTTGATTTTTACAAAACGAAAAGTTTCTAAAATACGAAGATGTAACTATAAAATGTAATCAGAAGTCGCAATTTACCAACTTCCAAATACTTTCAAAATGACGTTTTATATAAACTTAACGCTTATTTTAAAAACCTATCGTTAGTGCTCGCCATTGTTACCTAATTATAAAAATAAAAAAACCGACTGCACAAAAGTTTACTAACGTAACGTAACTAAGGTAAACTTAAAGTTAACGAAGGAACATAGTATTATGCAGTCGGAGATATACACGTCTCATCCTTACCGCGAGATGTACATAACTGTATATCTTCTATACATATAATAAAATTTTAACTAAACCGAATCTGTACATTAAATATTATTTATAAAATCTTATTGAAATAGACATTATTATCGATACAGAGGCCGAATCTATAGTTTTTATAATTTTTGCTGTCTGTCTGTCTGTTACCGCATCGCGGAAAAACCGCTGGAGAGATTTGATGAAATTTGGTATGATGATAGCTGGTTATCCGGGGCAACATATAGGATACTTTTTACTGCGGGAAAATATCTTATTTCTGAGAAATCTATACTAAACGTTAAAACGTAAGTAAGGACGAACCCGAGCGGAGAGAGGGTGAAACGCTAGTATATGAATAAAAATAACACGAAGATGAACGAACGTTTTAAAAACAGGAAATTTATACGAAATGAACGTTTTGAATTTAACAGGAAATTTATCAACGTTTTAGCATATTTAAACGATAATTGAATGCAAAATTTGCTTTACCGCTATTGATTAAGTATTTATTTAAAAATAGTTTATAAATTCGTTTCCTTATTTACATACTTTTATTATTGTAATTTTGTGAATTTTCCACCTCATTACGTAGAAACTGGTAATTGGTTTTTAACTCATATTCAGGACATATTCTTTTAACAATAATACTCGTGAAATTTTATTTAGCCCTTTTTAACATCCCACTTCTGAGCACGGGCCTCCCTTCAATACAAAGGCGATCAGGCTATAGTCCACCACGCTGGCCAAGTGCGGGACGGCGGACTGCACGTCTTTAGAAAACTTGCTAGGTTCTTTAAGACATGCAGGTTTCCTCACGATGTTTTCTTTCAAGTAGTATAGTAGAATTCCATTTTCATGTTATTTGTGGCATTTTAGTACTAAAACTATTAAGAGATGGCGCTGCCCAATATTTTAAAAAAAGGAAAATTCTACTGAATGAAACTGCATAGTTTTCTGTACGTTATGTATTATATTTACGATACTGTTACATCGATTTTGCAACAAAAAAAAAAATATGCAAAGGGCAAAAACTTCTTTTATTTTGTTAGAAACATGATATTTTCTTCATATAGTCCATTTTTTCTTACGTGTCCTAATTGGTAAACAAACACTACCTTGAACGAAAATCACTTGTTTTCGGACAATCATACATTTTAGATTTGGTTTTATCGTTTATAACTATTTCAGAAACACACACGCTACGAATTACACTAATAAAAGCTGTTTATTATTGATTTAAACACATTATTTTTGCTAAAATTGAAATATTGACAGAACCAACTTCCACAGATAAAATATGAACACAACATTTTGACGTTTCGATACGCTACTTTGTCTTTGAATTATAGAGATGTACATTTAGAATGAATTATCGAGAGTGAAAACTGAACTTATTAAAAATAACAATATCTTTAAATTACAAAGTACGATATTTTGTTCAAATTGTTATTAGGCTTAAAAATAGTAATGTCTTCTGTAGAATATAGAAGATTTTTAATTGCTTTTAATGAATTTAGACTTATTATTTATTTGTTATTGTAATTATTATTATTTCGTATCTTATTGCACAGTTTATTAACCCTTAAGCACTGTTATATGTGTTTATACCATTACTACTGTTATAGGTCTCCCAGACTCCCAAACATAAAACGGGTGATTTTTTTTAAAAAGCTATCAATTTCGTAATCAATTATTTATTAAACATATTAACTGTCACATACCAACATTTTAACATAAATTATATAACATTCAAACACCGATTAATAGTTTTTTAGCAACTTATTATATGAACATCATTTTAAGGCACTCATTTTGTTATAAAAAATTAAAACATTAAAAAAAACTAAAAATTCTTTCTTAAATTAACAAAATTATACTCTTCTACAATTAATCTTTGTAATTAAGGCTCAATTGTTTAATTTTTGAGATCACAAAAAAAATTGTAATTGCTTAAAGTTTGGTTAATTTTTAGGAATGCAATTTACACATTCTGGCTTAGAGCAAGACAAAAAATTGGGATTTTTGCAAAATGTGCATACATATTTTGTTTTTTATAATCACAAATACTGCAGTATTTCTTTTTGGTTAGCTTTTCAGTTTCTGCATTGACGTTTTGGATATATCTAGGCTTGTTCAATAGTAGTCATCTTGGTATTTTCAGTGATGTAAGGATTAGTCAATATGCTTTCTAAATGCTTTAAGAGTAATCCTTTTGCAACATGTTTTATAAGTTCTGATCTTTTGTATGTTTCTCCTGAAAAAACGTATCCATTGATAGAGGCTATTTCAGAATACGATAGAAAATAGTAAAGAGCTAACGTCGTCATCTTCGTTTGCAAGTCATCTTGGAACATATCTCATCAACAGCATTAACACCTCCTTTACTTGCATTGTAAAATGAATTTATTACTGCTAAAATAAACTTATTTCTGGTAAATTCGGGATCAAAACGCGAACTTGTGACTTCCATAACGAAGTTTAAGTCAGCATCCGAATTATCACTAAAATCGCAGTCCTTCTCGTTTAAAAGTCATTCTTCTAACATTGAAAGCGTAGCAGGATCTGACACGTTTAATGCATGAGGTCGCAGTGAACGTGAAGTGCTTGGTTGTTGAGAATCTACCATAAAAACAAAATTTATGTTGCTCAAGAAACTCCCGTATCCACTGTTATAGGTCTGTGAGACCTCCAAAAAATTTTGAATCTTTGCTACTGACCTCAAAAGCGAATGAAGCGACTTCTTTTCTTCACAGCTTGTGGCTCACTAACTAACTTGAAGGTACTAAAACATACGACACGATTCGGCAAAATAAAGCTAAACAGCAAGTGTTTCATTTCAGTGTGGGCGTCTATCAGACCTATAACAGTGCTTAAGGGTTAAAACGGAGTGAGGGACTTCCGACCGCTTTTTGCTTTTTTAGGTTAAAGTTTTAAAAATGAGTTTATATTAAGGCCAAAAAAAATCTTAAAAAAACTTTCACGTCATTGATTTTAAAATAGACAAGTGACATTTTGACAACTTTTATTAAAATTTAATAAAGACAATTACAATAAAAAAGTTATTGATGAAATGGCCGCTCATAAAAATATAATTGTTCTGCGCCTTCCGCCGTATCATTGTGAATTAAATCCAATAGAATTAATATGGGCACAATTAAAATCACATGTAGGAAAAAATAATAAATGTTTTAAAATGGCTGAAGTCAAGGAGCTAGTCAGAGAAGGATTAAGAAAAATTGGTACGGCGTCTTGGATAAATTGTATTGAACATGTGAAAAAAGAAGAAGACAAAATGTTGCAGCTTGACGACTTAATAGATGCTGCAACAGATACACCGACCCCTAATTTTATAATACATATATCAGAAGAGTCGAGTAATTTATCATCGGAATCAGACTAATAAAATTATTAAAATAACTTGTCGTATTATTTCTACCCAATACTTTACGTTCACTGCATAAAAATTAAAAACCATTAAGTTCAGTCATTCATTCGTCATGCACATCTCTATGAATTATCTCTGGTCACCTGTACGCCATATTTGTTTACTATTTAAGACACGTAAGAAAAAATAGACTATACATATTTATTTAGTTTTCTATTATCGATAGCCGCGATTGTCGATTTCTGAGCCAATATTTTGAGCTACTTAGTATTAATGTACTTCCACTTTATATGATACTTGTCGACCTAATGATTACTCATCTACTAATACAAAATTTTTAACAACAACCTGTATGTAAAAGTTTGTAAAGCGGATTTCAAGTATGATACTCATACTTTCTTATTAGATTTACGCTAATATTTTGAAATTTTAAATAAAACACTCTTTTCGATTTTTTTCGCGGATTTGATTTTTGGTTCCCGACATTTCGAAGGCTTCGATGCAGAAGAAATGCTTTGCTTTATAGTTTATACTACTTAATGCATATAATATGTATACAAAAATTTCTATTAAATGTAAAAATTTGTAGTCTTGACCTTTGATACAAGACGTCATATACGTTGGTGAGGATAGTTTTTTACACCATATTTCAGATACAACGTACGAATATAAAATAAATTCATTTTTTTTTACTTAATATTAAATACTAGAAAAATACATTATTTTTCCACTTTAAATCATTTTTAAATCATTGAAAGATAAAATCTAGTAAAAAAAAACCTTTAGCTTTCAACATGTATGTATAAAAATAAGTTAAACCCAAAAAGAACTTGTCATAACAAAGCTTAAAACCGAAAATAAATAGCAGAAATCCATTTTACTTTAAAGTGAAAATAAGAAAAGTAAGTACATTACTTTCATGGCCGCTAAAGATATGTAACCCATTCGCAAAAGTAATATATTTGACGAAGGAAGCGTTAGTATCTGCAATTGGCAATACTTCGACCAGATAAATGGGGTTGTTCGAACAAAATATTCTCTCTCGCAAGCTTAGAATGACCATTGTGGAGAATGTGTTACATATGGAGTATGTAATCTATGTAATAAACTGCTATTTTATTTAAAATACTTCTTTGTAACTTAAAGTTAAAGTTATAAAGTACAGAGCCCTATTTTTGAACGGCCCACGTTACTACACGGGCTCTGCTTCAAGGCAAGTTGGTGTATTTGAGTTATATTAAACCTTGGGTAAGTAATATTCGGTTAAATAAATAGAATTAAACGTTGTAATTATCAAATCTTAGTTACAAATAATTAAGTACATTGTAATAGGATTACGTATTAGTAATCAGATATTTTCAAAGTCGGTACCAGATGTTTCGATATATGTATATATCGCACACATAAATAAAGAGTAGAACAACTCAAAATATATCTTTTTTTCAGAAATAGAAAAAAGTCTTAGTCTTTTTCCATTCGATATATTAAAAATAATCATCCATTTTTAATCCAAATTTTTTTGTGTTTCATTGTTATGATTCGATATTTTTATTTATTAGCAGTACCTGCATATGGGTGTCATGAATAAAGCTTATACGTCCATCTATACATATAATAAAATTGTAACTAAGCCGAATTCGTACATTAAATATTTTTTGAAAAATCTTATTGAGATAGACATTATTATCGACACAGTGGCCGAATCTAGAGTTTTAGAATTTTTGTCTGATTGTCTGTCTGTGACCGCACCACGGAAAAACCACTGGAGGTATTTTGATAAAATATGGTATAATAATAGCTTGTTATTCGGATATACAGCATAAAGGATACTTTTTACTGCGTGAAAATATTCTCATCATTGAGAAATCTATACTAAACATTGAGTCGCTAGTTCATTTATAATTCTATTATTTGTTTCATTCTTGTTTTCTTCTAATTTATTGGATTTCTGACAATGTTTTTTTTTTTAATTTTTCATAATACTATCTTATCATATCATAATACTTTCATATATTTTGTTTGATTCAAAAAAATAACGATAAAAATACGTAAATTGTTTTTCATTTACTTTTGAGAATTCCCGATTCAGCACGGTTACAAGCGGATATATTGTTACAGGTATACCATGGCGTATGTGACAGTGCCGAAATATAGGGAATACTCAAACGTAAGTGAAAAACATAGTAAATATTATATATACATCATAATACCAAACAATATTATGGTCCGCACACAAAATTACATTTACAGCTTAACCTCAAGTTCTTTTTGAAGTTATACTCCTTTTGGCACGTTTGGACAAAAATATAAGAGTAAAGTTTTTACAGTGTGCGCGCACACCGACAGCCAAAAAGCGACATGATGAAGTTATCTGAAAGCGACATGATGAAGTTAGTTTAGCTTAGACAGTTTAGTTAGATAGCTTAGTATTCCTTTTACAAACAGAGAGTTGTGACATACGGGATGAAATCTTTAGCTGTTTTTGTTCTGTTACACCAAAGAGCTATAACTTCTTACGTGCGTACATAAATGCACACACACGTTTTTTATTTCTGTTCTATTGCGGGATAAATAGTATCTTTTTTAAAATTAATTTGGCAATTTATTAGTAAAAATAAAAATTCATAAGACATCTTTACGTATTACAAGTAGACAATGCAGTATTGAAACAGAATATTGTACTAAAGCTACGTCTAAGCTTAAACCACTCTAACCAATTAATTAATGAGGTAATATCTGGTAATTATGAACGCTTATCGTAATAATTATGAGTTAATGTACTGATGTAAAATAATATACTAGTGACCCCCCCTTAGTTTGCTTGTGCCTTAACAACTTTGATAATAATAATAATGATATTTCAGCCTTTTAGGGTTTCGTACCCAAAGGGTAAAACGGGACCCTATTACTAAGACTTCGCTGTCCGTCCGTCTATTTTTCTGTCCGTCTGTCACCAGGCTGTATCTCATGAACCGTGATTGTTAGACAGTTGAAATTTTCACAGATGATGTATTTCTATTGCCGCTATAATAACAAATACTAAAAAACAGAATAAAATAAATATTTAAGGGGGGCTCCCATACAACAGACATGATTTTATAGATAATGGTACGGAACCCTTCGTGCGCGAGTCCGATTTGCACTCGGCCGGTTTTTTAATGTCCCACTGCTGAGCACGGGACTCCCTCAATGCAAGGGAAATCATTCCGTAATCCAACACGCTGGCCAAGCGCAGGTTGGTGAACTTAATTACAGATTCTAAATCACTAAGCTTAGTTAGTAGCTTCATATTTGTAGAAAAAAAATAGAAATTCTATCACAATTAATTAAAAAAACAATACAATATCTTGTATGAACAATTTTGTATGGTAATATTATGTTATGACTTACGACATTTCGGTACTTACTTTTCAACATTTCAGCTACTGTTCGTATTTTATAGCTGATATTTTGCAAATATCTTCAATAAACCACTATAAAATAGCAAAAAAAAAAGGATTCATCTGTCTGTTTGTAATATTCTTCATGTGTCTGTTTATATTAAAATAACCGCTTTTAACTAAATGCATATGGATGTATACACGGTACATATACCAAAACAATATTTTTTTACAGTTTTTGTCTGTCTGTCTGTTTGTTCCGGCTAATCTCTGAAATGGCTCGACCTATTTTGACGGGACTTTCACTGGCAGATAGCTGATGTAATAAGGAGTAACTTAGGCTACTTTTATTTTAGGAACAAAAATAGGGTCCCATGAAAAAAAAACCAAATTAATTAATTAATTTTGTTTTGAGAAGCAATCTAAGGACGAACCCGAGTGAAGCGAGGGTGAGTCGCTAATCTATACTATAATAAAGCAGTAACTTAGCGAAATCTGTACATTAAATATTTTTTTAAAAACAATGAATGTAACGTATTATGTATACAATATAGACCCCAAAACAATAGTTATTAAATTTTTTGTCTGTTTGTCTGTTTGTCTGTTTGTCTGTACGCGTTTCACGCAAAAAGTAATGAACCGATTTCAACGAAATTTTGTGAACTGATAACTTATTACTCGGGTCAACATTTAGGATAACTTTTACTTTTGGAAAATCTTTGTTTCCCGCGGGAAATCGCAATAACTGGTTTTATCGAGTCCTCCTTAGGAACCCTCCGCTGGCTAAACCTAAAGACATACATCAAAACAATGTACTAAAAAATTGTAGATCTTGAAAAGGCCAACAGAAATATCTACAACAGTATATGTCTATCTCTCAAGGTACACTCGCAATACCTATTCTTATCTATACCTATAGCAAAACTAACATAGTTAAATCGATGTGCGCGTTTCACGCAAAAAGTACTGAACCGATTTCAATTAAATTTTGTATAGTGATAGCTTATCACTCGAGTCAACATTTAGGATACCTTTTACTACAGGCACATTTTTCGTTCCCGCGGAAAAACGCAATGACTGGTTCTATCGAGTCGTCCTTAGAAGTTTATATGGCTAACGCTGGCTGAACCTTAAGAGATAAATCAAAACAATGTACTAGAAAATTGTAGGTCGTAAAAAGTTCTACAGAAAAGTTCTCAACGGTATATGTCTATCTCCTAAAGTACACTCGCTATAACTATTTTTATTAAATGATATTACTGTTTTCTTATACGAGTACGTTATCTATACTATAATAAAGCAGTAACTTAGCGAAATTTGTACATGAAATATTTTTTAAAAACAATGACTGTAACGTATTATGTATACGATATAGACCCCAAAACAATAGTTATTAATTTTTTTGTCTGTTTGTCTGTTTGTCTGTTTGTCTTTTTGTCTGTTTGTCTGTTTGTCTGTTTGTCTGTTTGTCTGTACGCGTTTCACGCAAAAAGTAATGAACCGATTTCAACGAAATTTTGTGAACTGATAACTTATTACTCGGGTCAACATTTAGGATAACTTTTACTTTTGGAAAATCTTTGTTTCCCGCGGGAAATCGCAATAACTGGTTTTATCGAGTCCTCCTTAGGAACCCTCCGCTGGCTAAACCTAAAGACATACATCAAAACAATGTACTAAAAATTGTAGATCTTGAAAAGGCCAACAGAAATATCTACAACAGTATATGTCTATCTCTCAAGGTACACTCGCAATACCTATTCTTATCTATACCTATAGCAAAACTAACATAGTTAAATCGATGTGCGCGTTTCACGCAAAAAGTACTGAACCGATTTCAATTAAATTTTGTATAGTGATAGCTTATCACTCGAGTCAACATTTAGGATACCTTTTACTACAGGCACATTTTTCGTTCCCGCGGGAAAACGCAATGACTGGTTCTATCGAGTCGTCCTTAGAAGTTTATATGGCTAACGCTGGCTGAACCTTAAGAGATAAATCAAAACAATGTACTAGAAAATTGTAGGTCGTAAAAAGTTCTACAGAAAAGTTCTCAACGGTATATGTCTATCTCCTAAAGTACACTCGCTATAACTATTTTTATTAAATGATATTACTGTTTTCTTATACGAGTACGTTATCTATACTATAATAAAGCAGTAACTTAGCGAAATCTGTACATGAAATATTTTTTAAAAACAATGACTGTAACGTATTATGTATACGATATAGACCCCAAAACAATAGTTATTAATTTTTTTGTCTGTTTGTCTGTTTGTCTGTTTGTCTGTTTGTCTGTTTGTCTGTTTGTCTGTTTGTCTTTTTGTCTGTTTGTCTGTTTGTCTGTTTGTCTGTTTGTCTGTACGCGTTTCACGCAAAAAGTAATGAACCGATTTCAACGAAATTTTGTGAACTGATAACTTATTACTCGGGTCAACATTTAGGATAACTTTTACTTTTGGAAAATCTTTGTTTCCCGCGGGAAATCGCAATAACTGGTTTTATCGAGTCCTCCTTAGGAACCCTCCGCTGGCTAAACCTAAAGACATACATCAAAACAATGTACTAAAAAATTGTAGATCTTGAAAAGGCCAACAGAAATATCTACAACAGTATATGTCTATCTCTCAAGGTACACTCGCAATACCTATTCTTATCTATACCTATAGCAAAACTAACATAGTTAAATCGATGTGCGCGTTTCACGCAAAAAGTACTGAACCGATTTCAATTAAATTTTGTATAGTGATAGCTTATCACTCGAGTCAACATTTAGGATACCTTTTACTACAGGCACATTTTTCGTTCCCGCGGGAAAACGCAATGACTGGTTCTATCGAGTCGTCCTTAGAAGTTTATATGGCTAACGCTGGCTGAACCTTAAGAGATAAATCAAAACAATGTACTAGAAAATTGTAGGTCTTAAAAAGTTCTACAGAAAAGTTCTCAACGGTATATGTCTATCTCCTAAAGTACACTCGCTATAACTATTTTTATTAAATGATATTACTGTTTTCTTATACGAGTACGTTATCTATCTATACTATAATAAAGCAGTAACTTAGCGAAATCTGTACATGAAATATTTTTTAAAAACAATGACTGTAACGTATTATGTATACGATATAGACCCCAAAACAATAGTTATTAATTTTTTTGTCTGTTTGTCTGTTTGTCTGTTTGTCTGTACGCGTTTCACGCAAAAAGTAATGAACCGATTTCAACGAAATTTTGTGAACTGATAACTTATTACTCGGGTCAACATTTAGGATAACTTTTACTTTTGGAAAATCTTTGTTTCCCGCGGGAAATCGCAATAACTGGTTTTATCGAGTCCTCCTTAGGAACCCTCCGCTGGCTAAACCTAAAGACATACATCAAAACAATGTACTAAAAAATTGTAGATCTTGAAAAGGCCAACAGAAATATCTACAACAGTATATGTCTATCTCTCAAGGTACACTCGCAATACCTATTCTTATCTATACCTATAGCAAAACTAACATAGTTAAATCGATGTGCGCGTTTCACGCAAAAAGTACTGAACCGATTTCAATTAAGTTTTGTATAGTGATAGCTTATCACTCGAGTCAACATTTAGGATACCTTTTACTACAGGCACATTTTTCGTTCCCGCGGGAAAACGCAATGACTGGTTCTATCGAGTCGTCCTTAGAAGTTTATATGGCTAACGCTGGCTGAACCTTAAGAGATAAATCAAAACAATGTACTAGAAAATTGTAGGTCTTAAAAAGTTCTACAGAAAAGTTCTCAACGGTATATGTCTATCTCCTAAAGTACACTCGCTATAACTATTTTTATTAAATGATATTACTGTTTTCTTATACGAGTACGTTATCTATACTATAATAAAGCAGTAACTTAGCGAAATCTGTACATGAAATATTTTTTAAAAACAATGACTGTAACGTATTATGTATACGATATAGACCCCAAAACAATAGTTATTAATTTTTTTGTCTGTTTGTCTGTTTGTCTGTTTGTCTGTTTGTCTTTTTGTCTGTTTGTCTGTTTGTCTGTTTGTCTGTACGCGTTTCACGCAAAAAGTAATGAACCGATTTCAACGAAATTTTGTGAACTGATAACTTATTACTCGGGTCAACATTTAGGATAACTTTTACTTTTGGAAAATCTTTGTTTCCCGCGGGAAATCGCAATAACTGGTTTTATCGAGTCCTCCTTAGGAACCCTCCGCTGGCTAAACCTAAAGACATACATCAAAACAATGTACTAAAAATTGTAGATCTTGAAAAGGCCAACAGAAATATCTACAACAGTATATGTCTATCTCTCAAGGTACACTCGCAATACCTATTCTTATCTATACCTATAGCAAAACTAACATAGTTAAATCGATGTGCGCGTTTCACGCAAAAAGTACTGAACCGATTTCAATTAAATTTTGTATAGTGATAGCTTATCACTCGAGTCAACATTTAGGATACCTTTTACTACAGGCACATTTTTCGTTCCCGCGGGAAAACGCAATGACTGGTTCTATCGAGTCGTCCTTAGAAGTTTATATGGCTAACGCTGGCTGAACCTTAAGAGATAAATCAAAACAATGTACTAGAAAATTGTAGGTCGTAAAAAGTTCTACAGAAAAGTTCTCAACGGTATATGTCTATCTCCTAAAGTACACTCGCTATAACTATTTTTATTAAATGATATTACTGTTTTCTTATACGAGTACGTTATCTATACTATAATAAAGCAGTAACTTAGCGAAATCTGTACATGAAATATTTTTTAAAAACAATGACTGTAACGTATTATGTATACGATATAGACCCCAAAACAATAGTTATTAATTTTTTTGTCTGTTTGTCTGTTTGTCTGTTTGTCTGTTTGTCTGTTTGTCTGTTTGTCTGTTTGTCTTTTTGTCTGTTTGTCTGTTTGTCTGTTTGTCTGTTTGTCTGTACGCGTTTCACGCAAAAAGTAATGAACCGATTTCAACGAAATTTTGTGAACTGATAACTTATTACTCGGGTCAACATTTAGGATAACTTTTACTTTTGGAAAATCTTTGTTTCCCGCGGGAAATCGCAATAACTGGTTTTATCGAGTCCTCCTTAGGAACCCTCCGCTGGCTAAACCTAAAGACATACATCAAAACAATGTACTAAAAAATTGTAGATCTTGAAAAGGCCAACAGAAATATCTACAACAGTATATGTCTATCTCTCAAGGTACACTCGCAATACCTATTCTTATCTATACCTATAGCAAAACTAACATAGTTAAATCGATGTGCGCGTTTCACGCAAAAAGTACTGAACCGATTTCAATTAAATTTTGTATAGTGATAGCTTATCACTCGAGTCAACATTTAGGATACCTTTTACTACAGGCACATTTTTCGTTCCCGCGGGAAAACGCAATGACTGGTTCTATCGAGTCGTCCTTAGAAGTTTATATGGCTAACGCTGGCTGAACCTTAAGAGATAAATCAAAACAATGTACTAGAAAATTGTAGGTCTTAAAAAGTTCTACAGAAAAGTTCTCAACGGTATATGTCTATCTCCTAAAGTACACTCGCTATAACTATTTTTATTAAATGATATTACTGTTTTCTTATACGAGTACGTTATCTATCTATACTATAATAAAGCAGTAACTTAGCGAAATCTGTACATGAAATATTTTTTAAAAACAATGACTGTAACGTATTATGTATACGATATAGACCCCAAAACAATAGTTATTAATTTTTTTGTCTGTTTGTCTGTTTGTCTGTTTGTCTGTACGCGTTTCACGCAAAAAGTAATGAACCGATTTCAACGAAATTTTGTGAACTGATAACTTATTACTCGGGTCAACATTTAGGATAACTTTTACTTTTGGAAAATCTTTGTTTCCCGCGGGAAATCGCAATAACTGGTTTTATCGAGTCCTCCTTAGGAACCCTCCGCTGGCTAAACCTAAAGACATACATCAAAACAATGTACTAAAAAATTGTAGATCTTGAAAAGGCCAACAGAAATATCTACAACAGTATATGTCTATCTCTCAAGGTACACTCGCAATACCTATTCTTATCTATACCTATAGCAAAACTAACATAGTTAAATCGATGTGCGCGTTTCACGCAAAAAGTACTGAACCGATTTCAATTAAGTTTTGTATAGTGATAGCTTATCACTCGAGTCAACATTTAGGATACCTTTTACTACAGGCACATTTTTCGTTCCCGCGGGAAAACGCAATGACTGGTTCTATCGAGTCGTCCTTAGAAGTTTATATGGCTAACGCTGGCTGAACCTTAAGAGATAAATCAAAACAATGTACTAGAAAATTGTAGGTCGTAAAAAGTTCTACAGAAAAGTTCTCAACGGTATATGTCTATCTCCTAAAGTACACTCGCTATAACTATTTTATTAAATGATATTACTGTTTTCTTATACGAGTACGTTATCTATACTATAATAAAGCAGTAACTTAGCGAAATCTGTACATGAAATATTTTTTAAAAACAATGACTGTAACGTATTATGTATACGATATAGACCCCAAAACAATAGTTATTAATTTTTTTGTCTGTTTGTCTGTTTGTCTGTTTGTCTGTTTGTCTTTTTGTCTGTTTGTCTGTTTGTCTGTTTGTCTGTTTGTCTGTACGCGTTTCACGCAAAAAGTAATGAACCGATTTCAACGAAATTTTGTGAACTGATAACTTATTACTCGGGTCAACATTTAGGATAACTTTTACTTTTGGAAAATCTTTGTTTCCCGCGGGAAATCGCAATAACTGGTTTTATCGAGTCCTCCTTAGGAACCCTCCGCTGGCTAAACCTAAAGACATACATCAAAACAATGTACTAAAAAATTGTAGATCTTGAAAAGGCCAACAGAAATATCTACAACAGTATATGTCTATCTCTCAAGGTACACTCGCAATACCTATTCTTATCTATACCTATAGCAAAACTAACATAGTTAAATCGATGTGCGCGTTTCACGCAAAAAGTACTGAACCGATTTCAATTAAATTTTGTATAGTGATAGCTTATCACTCGAGTCAACATTTAGGATACCTTTTACTACAGGCACATTTTTCGTTCCCGCGGGAAAACGCAATGACTGGTTCTATCGAGTCGTCCTTAGAAGTTTATATGGCTAACGCTGGCTGAACCTTAAGAGATAAATCAAAACAATGTACTAGAAAATTGTAGGTCTTAAAAAGTTCTACAGAAAAGTTCTCAACGGTATATGTCTATCTCCTAAAGTACACTCGCTATAACTATTTTTATTAAATGATATTACTGTTTTCTTATACGAGTACGTTATCTATCTATACTATAATAAAGCAGTAACTTAGCGAAATCTGTACATGAAATATTTTTTAAAAACAATGACTGTAACGTATTATGTATACGATATAGACCCCAAAACAATAGTTATTAATTTTTTTGTCTGTTTGTCTGTTTGTCTGTTTGTCTGTACGCGTTTCACGCAAAAAGTAATGAACCGATTTCAACGAAATTTTGTGAACTGATAACTTATTACTCGGGTCAACATTTAGGATAACTTTTACTTTTGGAAAATCTTTGTTTCCCGCGGGAAATCGCAATAACTGGTTTTATCGAGTCCTCCTTAGGAACCCTCCGCTGGCTAAACCTAAAGACATACATCAAAACAATGTACTAAAAAATTGTAGATCTTGAAAAGGCCAACAGAAATATCTACAACAGTATATGTCTATCTCTCAAGGTACACTCGCAATACCTATTCTTATCTATACCTATAGCAAAACTAACATAGTTAAATCGATGTGCGCGTTTCACGCAAAAAGTACTGAACCGATTTCAATTAAATTTTGTATAGTGATAGCTTATCACTCGAGTCAACATTTAGGATACCTTTTACTACAGGCACATTTTTCGTTCCCGCGGGAAAACGCAATGACTGGTTCTATCGAGTCGTCCTTAGAAGTTTATATGGCTAACGCTGGCTGAACCTTAAGAGATAAATCAAAACAATGTACTAGAAAATTGTAGGTCTTAAAAAGTTCTACAGAAAAGTTCTCAACGGTATATGTCTATCTCCTAAAGTACACTCGCTATAACTATTTTTATTAAATGATATTACTGTTTTCTTATACGAGTACGTTATCTATCTATACTATAATAAAGCAGTAACTTAGCGAAATCTGTACATGAAATATTTTTTAAAAACAATGACTGTAACGTATTATGTATACGATATAGACCCCAAAACAATAGTTATTAATTTTTTTGTCTGTTTGTCTGTTTGTCTGTTTGTCTGTACGCGTTTCACGCAAAAAGTAATGAACCGATTTCAACGAAATTTTGTGAACTGATAACTTATTACTCGGGTCAACATTTAGGATAACTTTTACTTTTGGAAAATCTTTGTTTCCCGCGGGAAATCGCAATAACTGGTTTTATCGAGTCCTCCTTAGGAACCCTCCGCTGGCTAAACCTAAAGACATACATCAAAACAATGTACTAAAAAATTGTAGATCTTGAAAAGGCCAACAGAAATATCTACAACAGTATATGTCTATCTCTCAAGGTACACTCGCAATACCTATTCTTATCTATACCTATAGCAAAACTAACATAGTTAAATCGATGTGCGCGTTTCACGCAAAAAGTACTGAACCGATTTCAATTAAGTTTTGTATAGTGATAGCTTATCACTCGAGTCAACATTTAGGATACCTTTTACTACAGGCACATTTTTCGTTCCCGCGGGAAAACGCAATGACTGGTTCTATCGAGTCGTCCTTAGAAGTTTATATGGCTAACGCTGGCTGAACCTTAAGAGATAAATCAAAACAATGTACTAGAAAATTGTAGGTCGTAAAAAGTTCTACAGAAAAGTTCTCAACGGTATATGTCTATCTCCTAAAGTACACTCGCTATAACTATTTTTATTAAATGATATTACTGTTTTCTTATACGAGTACGTTATCTATACTATAATAAAGCAGTAACTTAGCGAAATCTGTACATGAAATATTTTTTAAAAACAATGACTGTAACGTATTATGTATACGATATAGACCCCAAAACAATAGTTATTAATTTTTTTGTCTGTTTGTCTGTTTGTCTGTTTGTCTGTTTGTCTTTTTGTCTGTTTGTCTGTTTGTCTGTTTGTCTGTACGCGTTTCACGCAAAAAGTAATGAACCGATTTCAACGAAATTTTGTGAACTGATAACTTATTACTCGGGTCAACATTTAGGATAACTTTTACTTTTGGAAAATCTTTGTTTCCCGCGGGAAATCGCAATAACTGGTTTTATCGAGTCCTCCTTAGGAACCCTCCGCTGGCTAAACCTAAAGACATACATCAAAACAATGTACTAAAAATTGTAGATCTTGAAAAGGCCAACAGAAATATCTACAACAGTATATGTCTATCTCTCAAGGTACACTCGCAATACCTATTCTTATCTATACCTATAGCAAAACTAACATAGTTAAATCGATGTGCGCGTTTCACGCAAAAAGTACTGAACCGATTTCAATTAAATTTTGTATAGTGATAGCTTATCACTCGAGTCAACATTTAGGATACCTTTTACTACAGGCACATTTTTCGTTCCCGCGGGAAAACGCAATGACTGGTTCTATCGAGTCGTCCTTAGAAGTTTATATGGCTAACGCTGGCTGAACCTTAAGAGATAAATCAAAACAATGTACTAGAAAATTGTAGGTCGTAAAAAGTTCTACAGAAAAGTTCTCAACGGTATATGTCTATCTCCTAAAGTACACTCGCTATAACTATTTTTATTAAATGATATTACTGTTTTCTTATACGAGTACGTTATCTATACTATAATAAAGCAGTAACTTAGCGAAATCTGTACATGAAATATTTTTTAAAAACAATGACTGTAACGTATTATGTATACGATATAGACCCCAAAACAATAGTTATTAATTTTTTTGTCTGTTTGTCTGTTTGTCTGTTTGTCTGTTTGTCTGTTTGTCTGTTTGTCTGTTTGTCTTTTTGTCTGTTTGTCTGTTTGTCTGTTTGTCTGTTTGTCTGTACGCGTTTCACGCAAAAAGTAATGAACCGATTTCAACGAAATTTTGTGAACTGATAACTTATTACTCGGGTCAACATTTAGGATAACTTTTACTTTTGGAAAATCTTTGTTTCCCGCGGGAAATCGCAATAACTGGTTTTATCGAGTCCTCCTTAGGAACCCTCCGCTGGCTAAACCTAAAGACATACATCAAAACAATGTACTAAAAAATTGTAGATCTTGAAAAGGCCAACAGAAATATCTACAACAGTATATGTCTATCTCTCAAGGTACACTCGCAATACCTATTCTTATCTATACCTATAGCAAAACTAACATAGTTAAATCGATGTGCGCGTTTCACGCAAAAAGTACTGAACCGATTTCAATTAAATTTTGTATAGTGATAGCTTATCACTCGAGTCAACATTTAGGATACCTTTTACTACAGGCACATTTTTCGTTCCCGCGGGAAAACGCAATGACTGGTTCTATCGAGTCGTCCTTAGAAGTTTATATGGCTAACGCTGGCTGAACCTTAAGAGATAAATCAAAACAATGTACTAGAAAATTGTAGGTCTTAAAAAGTTCTACAGAAAAGTTCTCAACGGTATATGTCTATCTCCTAAAGTACACTCGCTATAACTATTTTTATTAAATGATATTACTGTTTTCTTATACGAGTACGTTATCTATCTATACTATAATAAAGCAGTAACTTAGCGAAATCTGTACATGAAATATTTTTTAAAAACAATGACTGTAACGTATTATGTATACGATATAGACCCCAAAACAATAGTTATTAATTTTTTTGTCTGTTTGTCTGTTTGTCTGTACGCGTTTCACGCAAAAAGTAATGAACCGATTTCAACGAAATTTTGTGAACTGATAACTTATTACTCGGGTCAACATTTAGGATAACTTTTACTTTTGGAAAATCTTTGTTTCCCGCGGGAAATCGCAATAACTGGTTTTATCGAGTCCTCCTTAGGAACCCTCCGCTGGCTAAACCTAAAGACATACATCAAAACAATGTACTAAAAAATTGTAGATCTTGAAAAGGCCAACAGAAATATCTACAACAGTATATGTCTATCTCTCAAGGTACACTCGCAATACCTATTCTTATCTATACCTATAGCAAAACTAACATAGTTAAATCGATGTGCGCGTTTCACGCAAAAAGTACTGAACCGATTTCAATTAAGTTTTGTATAGTGATAGCTTATCACTCGAGTCAACATTTAGGATACCTTTTACTACAGGCACATTTTTCGTTCCCGCGGGAAAACGCAATGACTGGTTCTATCGAGTCGTCCTTAGAAGTTTATATGGCTAACGCTGGCTGAACCTTAAGAGATAAATCAAAACAATGTACTAGAAAATTGTAGGTCGTAAAAAGTTCTACAGAAAAGTTCTCAACGGTATATGTCTATCTCCTAAAGTACACTCGCTATAACTATTTTTATTAAATGATATTACTGTTTTCTTATACGAGTACGTTATCTATACTATAATAAAGCAGTAACTTAGCGAAATCTGTACATGAAATATTTTTTAAAAACAATGACTGTAACGTATTATGTATACGATATAGACCCCAAAACAATAGTTATTAATTTTTTTGTCTGTTTGTCTGTTTGTCTGTTTGTCTGTTTGTCTTTTTGTCTGTTTGTCTGTTTGTCTGTTTGTCTGTTTGTCTGTACGCGTTTCACGCAAAAAGTAATGAACCGATTTCAACGAAATTTTGTGAACTGATAACTTATTACTCGGGTCAACATTTAGGATAACTTTTACTTTTGGAAAATCTTTGTTTCCCGCGGGAAATCGCAATAACTGGTTTTATCGAGTCCTCCTTAGGAACCCTCCGCTGGCTAAACCTAAAGACATACATCAAAACAATGTACTAAAAAATTGTAGATCTTGAAAAGGCCAACAGAAATATCTACAACAGTATATGTCTATCTCTCAAGGTACACTCGCAATACCTATTCTTATCTATACCTATAGCAAAACTAACATAGTTAAATCGATGTGCGCGTTTCACGCAAAAAGTACTGAACCGATTTCAATTAAATTTTGTATAGTGATAGCTTATCACTCGAGTCAACATTTAGGATACCTTTTACTACAGGCACATTTTTCGTTCCCGCGGGAAAACGCAATGACTGGTTCTATCGAGTCGTCCTTAGAAGTTTATATGGCTAACGCTGGCTGAACCTTAAGAGATAAATCAAAACAATGTACTAGAAAATTGTAGGTCTTAAAAAGTTCTACAGAAAAGTTCTCAACGGTATATGTCTATCTCCTAAAGTACACTCGCTATAACTATTTTTATTAAATGATATTACTGTTTTCTTATACGAGTACGTTATCTATCTATACTATAATAAAGCAGTAACTTAGCGAAATCTGTACATGAAATATTTTTTAAAAACAATGACTGTAACGTATTATGTATACGATATAGACCCCAAAACAATAGTTATTAATTTTTTTGTCTGTTTGTCTGTTTGTCTGTTTGTCTGTACGCGTTTCACGCAAAAAGTAATGAACCGATTTCAACGAAATTTTGTGAACTGATAACTTATTACTCGGGTCAACATTTAGGATAACTTTTACTTTTGGAAAATCTTTGTTTCCCGCGGGAAATCGCAATAACTGGTTTTATCGAGTCCTCCTTAGGAACCCTCCGCTGGCTAAACCTAAAGACATACATCAAAACAATGTACTAAAAAATTGTAGATCTTGAAAAGGCCAACAGAAATATCTACAACAGTATATGTCTATCTCTCAAGGTACACTCGCAATACCTATTCTTATCTATACCTATAGCAAAACTAACATAGTTAAATCGATGTGCGCGTTTCACGCAAAAAGTACTGAACCGATTTCAATTAAATTTTGTATAGTGATAGCTTATCACTCGAGTCAACATTTAGGATACCTTTTACTACAGGCACATTTTTCGTTCCCGCGGGAAAACGCAATGACTGGTTCTATCGAGTCGTCCTTAGAAGTTTATATGGCTAACGCTGGCTGAACCTTAAGAGATAAATCAAAACAATGTACTAGAAAATTGTAGGTCTTAAAAAGTTCTACAGAAAAGTTCTCAACGGTATATGTCTATCTCCTAAAGTACACTCGCTATAACTATTTTTATTAAATGATATTACTGTTTTCTTATACGAGTACGTTATCTATCTATACTATAATAAAGCAGTAACTTAGCGAAATCTGTACATGAAATATTTTTTAAAAACAATGACTGTAACGTATTATGTATACGATATAGACCCCAAAACAATAGTTATTAATTTTTTTGTCTGTTTGTCTGTTTGTCTGTTTGTCTGTACGCGTTTCACGCAAAAAGTAATGAACCGATTTCAACGAAATTTTGTGAACTGATAACTTATTACTCGGGTCAACATTTAGGATAACTTTTACTTTTGGAAAATCTTTGTTTCCCGCGGGAAATCGCAATAACTGGTTTTATCGAGTCCTCCTTAGGAACCCTCCGCTGGCTAAACCTAAAGACATACATCAAAACAATGTACTAAAAAATTGTAGATCTTGAAAAGGCCAACAGAAATATCTACAACAGTATATGTCTATCTCTCAAGGTACACTCGCAATACCTATTCTTATTTATACCTATAGCAAAACTAACATAGTTAAATCGATGTGCGCGTTTCACGCAAAAAGTACTGAACCGATTTCAATTAAATTTTGTATAGTGATAGCTTATCACTCGAGTCAACATTTAGGATACCTTTTACTACAGGCACATTTTTCGTTCCCGCGGGAAAACGCAATGACTGGTTCTATCGAGTCGTCCTTAGAAGTTTATATGGCTAACGCTGGCTGAACCTTAAGAGATAAATCAAAACAATGTACTAGAAAATTGTAGGTCTTAAAAAGTTATACAGGGAAGTTTGCAATATTATATGTCTATCACCTAAGGTACACTCGCAATTACTATTTTTATTCACTACTCGCGAATCACAGGCTGACTTATCAACGTTTAGCTCAGTTCAGCAGTGAAACGTAACGTAACGAACCCGAGCGAAGCGAGGGTGAGTCGCTAGTATAAAATAAATGTAATACAATATAAACGTGTAAGGTATATAAATAGGACTTTTATAGGGCTCATAAATTAAAGTTATGCGCTTCTGATATTATGGACAGTTTTCTTAAACACTCAATTTATCTTATTTAACGACACGTTTGGATTAGTTTGTAGTGACCCTACATGCTGTGTCAGCGTTCGCGGGTTCGAGTCCCGCTGGGGGCATTCATATTCATATATGTGTAGTGTATCAACTATATTGTATCCATAACATAAACCTCGTAACTTACCATGAAACTAGATGGTGTCATGTGTTAATATCCCAACATATTTATTATTATTATATTTATCTTCCAAAAATTTAAAATCCATAAAAAAATGTAATACCATTCACGATGAAGTAAGTACATTCTCTATGAACACTAAGCAAAGTAAGGGCTTATTACTCAACTTTCATAATTTATAGGGATATGAAAAACCTAAATCTAAATTTTATTCATTTTGAATACATGCCAATTCTAGAAAATGTCTCAGAATTGGGCGTTTTGTTACTACAGTGCCAAGTTTACGATTGACCGCGAAAGTTCGCATGCAATATTATCATATTGTGCAAAAGTAACATACTTTGTTCGAAGTATTTTATATTTCTTAGACCATTTAACTCATGTATTGAAATATTGCTGGAACAAATATAGGAAATTTCATTTCAAATATTGGCATTTACTATCTAGATTTACGATACTATAGATATTATTATATACTATATAATACGATAGATTTTACAATACTTATTTAAATAATAATAATAAAATAAATATGTTGGGACATGAAACACACCGCACCATCTAGTTCCATGTTAAGCCACGAGGCCTGTGTTATGGATACCAGATAGTTGATACATTACACATATATAACTTTAAATACATACATATTATAAATATAAACACCCATGACTGGAGTACAAACATTCGTGCTCATCACAAATGAATGCCCCAGCGGGACTCGAACCCGCGACCGCTGGCACAGCATGTAATGTCACTACAAACTGAGCCAAACGTGTCGTCAAGTCAAGTAAATAAATACAATACATATACAATGCTTAGAAAATTTAAGGAAAATATACATACATATATGAATAGAATTTACCTGTTTCCATTTTTTTTAATTGATAACATTAAAGTTCATCAATAGCTACTAAATAAAGAAAAGAAAATCAGTTGACAAACACAGGACTAAAAGGTACTGAACTGTTTTGTGTTTGCCTTTTTAAATATAGATGTTTAAGTATACACTAACAATTGCTTAAATTTTGTTTTATAATTAATAAGTGAGGGAGATGGAAGAATAATTTTTATTAATGATAAATTGAGGTAAACCTTAGAATAAGTAAACAAGAAATCATCAAAGTGTTTTGGAAGCGGTTCAGTGGAAAGTAATAAAAGCTTTATATTCTGAGAAAAAAAGCTTCTAGACCATCTGGATCTCCTAAGTCTAATTACTTTATACTTTTTAGCAAAAGTAGAACTAAAAATAATATATCAGACATTCACTCTCGCTTTCACACTCACTCTCGCTTCGCTCGGGTTCCCCATACAAACTTTCATCCCCATTTTGACCCCCTTAAAGGATAATTTCCGGGATAAAAACTATCCTATGTCCTTCCCAGGGTCTTAAACTATCTTCTTACCAAATCATCTATATCCGTTCAGTAGTTTCGGAGCTTATTCGGTACAAACGAATAAACAAACAAAAAAATCTTTCCCCTTTATAATATTAATATAGATTTAATGGCTATTCGTATTGTTGTTTTATAACAACTTATCCTTATAATATTAGTATAGATTTAAATGCTATTTGTATTGTCTTATATCAACTTGTCTACGTTAAATAAAACAGTACAAATAAAGTATTTTCCATCTAACTTTCATACTATTATTTACTCAATAATCATATAACTGATTTAGTGTTATTAACCTGTCACTGCCGGGCTCTAGAGACCAAGAACAATGAACATCGATTACCGATCAACTATGAAGAGCTTAATTACAAAGTCGTTGAAAAGTTTTGTTTCAAAACTAATATCGTTTATTAAAATTTGAATGTGATGTAACTTTGGGAGTTCTAAAGTTTTATTCTAAAGCTTTTAATACTTTGTTATAGAAATATATATTTAGCCTTTTTTAACGTCCCACAAGTGGGTAGTGGGTGGTGGTAGTGGGTGGTGGTAGTGGGTGGGCCTCCTTGTAATACGAGTCCACCACGCTGGCCAAGTGTGGGTTGGTGAGGAGTATATTTTAAAGCTTTTAATACTTTGTTAAAGAAATATGTATTCAACCCTTTTTAATGTCCCACTGCTGGGAGTGGGCCTTCTTTTAATACGAGTCTACCACACTGGCCAAGTATGGGTGAACTTCACATGTCTTTCGAGAACTTCCTAGGTACTATCAGACGTGCAGGTTTTCCTTCACCGTAAGACAAGTGATAATTATATTGGTATAGAAATATGTTTTGTTATAATTATTAAATTCGCTAATCACCTCGTTGATCTAAGTATTATCTAGTTTGGCTGCAGACTTCAAAATCCTAGGTTTGAGTCATACAAAAATAGTGATTGGATTTTTCTGCTAAGAAATTACCTCATTATCATCTAATAAATTTTATGTATAACTTTTTTACAGTAAAATAAGATATGAATTTTAGTTATTGAAGGAAAAATATCTTAATAGCAAAAATACATAACCAAAATTAATTCAACCGTTATCTTATTAAAATAAAAACAAAAGAAAACGAATAGTACAGAAACTAATATTTATAGCGGACGACCTATTTATTGAGACTATTTTCTATACATATAATAAAATTGTAACTAAACCGAATTTGTACAATAAATATTTTTTGGAAAATCTTATTAAAATAGACATATTATTATCTATACAGAGACCGAATCTATAGTTTATATAATTTTTGTCTGTCTGTCTGTCTGTCTGTCTGTCTGTCTGTCTGTCTGTTACCGCATCACGGAAAAACCACTAGAGGGATTTTGATGAAGTTTGGTATGATGATAGTTGGTTATCCGGGTCAACATATAGGATATTTCTTACTGCGGGAAAATATCTCATCTCTGAGAAATCTATACTAAACGTTAAAACGTAAGAAGGAACGAACCCGAGCGGAGCGAAGTTGAGTCGCTAGTTTAGAAATAAAAGTTCTTTTTGATCTAAATGTCATCTCTATTTATGTATATAAGGGTAGTTTGCACTAGTTGATATACCAAAAAGTTTGTCTAAAAAGACCTGTTAAAAAGCTTACGAAGCAAAAGCTGTAGGTGGCATCAAAAACGTTTCGGCGTATCACTGAGATAACTTTTTGTAGGAGTGTATTCCTAAGCCAGAAGATAATACAAGTGCTTATTAACTAATTATTATATTTTTGTTGTTATACGTTTTGATAAATAAATAAATAGTATCTGGGCAACCGAGCTTCGCTCGGAGTTTTTGGTTGAAAGTATTATGTACATTTTTTTTCAATTTGGCTTAAAGACAATAAAAAACTAAAACTTGAATAAATACAAAAAAATTAATAAATAAATAAATAAAAGTAAAATCTTTGTATCGGCCCGGGATTTTGCACACCTGTGATACTCAATCTCGCGCCTTGACTGCTTGACTACGATGCTTATACATAACTGTACGAAATTATTAACATATTTTGTGCAAAATAATGCTAAAGAAAATTGCATGAAAACTCGAAAATACGCGTTTTCCCAGACATAAGACTGATCTAGATCGAATTTTCGCCCCCGAGAGGCCCCCACATACCAAATTCCAGCGAAATCGTTAGAGCCGTTTCCGAGATCGCTGGTATAAATAAATAAAGATATAAAGGCCATAGGACGATAAGTATAGTGAATCGGCCCCAGAATGATATCTGGTTCATCATTATAGGGTATGTAGGTACCAATAAGATACATTGATTCTGCAAGTTTCAGATCTCTATGTATTACCGGTTTTTCAAAAATCGAAAAAATCTGAAAATCAGAAAAAAATGTTTTTCTCAGAAAGTTGTGAATCGATTAATTTGAATTTTTTATATGTTTTGGGGGCTGATGGTAGCTCCTAAGAAAAAAATTAAGGGCTATATCGGTCCATAAGATCCTTAAAAAAAATAAGTTTTTTTTTTAATTTTAATTTTTAACCATGATACAATTTAGGCACAATTATGAAACTATTTTTTTTGAAATCCCCATTCAATTGCCTATAAAGTAATAAGTCTTTTAAATCTTAAAAAATGGTACGCCATATTGAAAAAAATAAAAAACCGATTTTTTATACAAAACCCAATTTACTCTAATGTAGCCTTTTAAACAACAGAAACGGAGTTTAATCGATTACTATACGAGTGTAAATAAGATCATTATAAACATTAGTTATCGCTATGATTAAGTATATAATTTATTATAAATGATAAAAGTCTTTTTAAAGACTCATGACTAATCTTCGTCACTACCTTCATCAATAACGGTGGTAATATTGTCCTTATTCAATAAAGTGTTGAATAATGCAGCTAGTCTGGGGATTTTAGCTAAATATCGTCCGTGTGCGAGGCAAAAAAATATAGTAGCAACGTGTGAACAGCAACCGATTATCCTAAGTTCATTTGGACATTCACAGCAATATCTTGATATTCCACTCCATCCAATAGAGTTTGGTTTATATTCAATAAAACATCTGTAAACCTTTCTACCGATATGACGAGATTGTACTTGAGCCTTTAATATATTGGTTTTATCTCTGACAAATTGAATAGTTATACTATCTGAATCATCTATCATCTCTGCTAAGTATAATATTGTTTGTTTATAGTAATAAGTACCCGTAAATAAAAGTTTCAAGTCATTTTCGGTAATTTCTGGAAAATCCATTAAATCACAAGATAAGATTGTTTCAAATGGATTTTTTTTCACTGCTAATTATTTTTGTCTACTTCATCAGCTAGTGTATTGTCCGGATTATTTCGAGATTTCATCATTTCAACAATTTCATCTGAATACTCTACATCAGAAGTAAGACATTCGTCGTACTGATTGTGAAGAAATCATGCATTTCTATAATAACTACTGATTTTGGGAAGCATTTTGTTGTCTTATATTCGTATAACTATTATTCGTATAACTATTCAATTTGTCAGAGATAAAACCAATATATTAAAGGCTCAAGTACAATCTCGTCATATCGGTAGAAAGGTTTACAGATGTTTATTTATTTATTTATTTATTTAGAGTAATTATTTAGAGTAGAGTATTTATTTAGAGTAAATTGGGTTTTGTATAAAAAATCGGTTTTTTATTTTTTTCAATATGGCGTACCATTTTTTAAGATTTAAAAGACTTATTACTTTATAGGCAATTGAATGGGGATTTCAAAAAAAATAGTTTCATAATTGTGCCTAAATTGTATCATGGTTAAAAATTAAAATTAAAAAAAAACTTATTTTTTTTAAGGATCTTATGGACCGATATAGCCCTTAATTTTTTTCTTAGGAGCTACCATCAGCCCCCAAAACATATAAAAAATTCAAATTAATCGATTCACAACTTTCTGAGAAAAACATTTTTTTCTGATTTTCAAATTTTTTCGATTTTTGAAAAACCGGTAATACATAGAGATCTGAAACTTGCAGAATCAATGTATCTTATTGGTACCTACATACCCTATAATGATGAACCAGATATCATTCTGGGGCCGATTCACTATACTTATCGTCCTATGGCCAAATTTACAAGAATTGCTCGTTTAAATATATTTGATATTAGGTAAGTAATCTAGTTCCATGGTAAGCTACGAGGCTTGTGTTATGGATACCAGATAGTTGATACACTACACATATATAACTTTAAATATATACATATTATAAATATAATGACCCATGACTGGAGTACAAACATTCGTGCTCATCACACAAATCAATGCCCGCAGCGGGACTCGAACCTGCTACCGCTGGCATAGCAAGTATAGTCACTACAAACTGAGCCAAACGTGTCGTCACATATTTCTTATTTTGATTTGACTTTTTTTTTTGGTTATTTTATTTCTTCATACACTTTATTGTACACCATATTAATGATATAAACACAAGAAAACGTCTATAAACACAAAAGTTAATTGTGCACTTTTGTGCACATTTAAATTTTGTGTGCTATTTTTTTTTTGTGTCCTTATAATAAAAATTAGTGACGAAGCTGAGCAAAGCGAGGCTAAATCGCTAGTTTAACCACAAAATAAAGGGAACGTAAATATTTTATTCTCTTCATTGAATCAAAACAAAACTTGTTTATTCTAATTCATTACTATCATAGCGAAGCTGGTCGTTGATTTCATTTAAATTGATTGATGTTTAAATAATAACACAATAAATTGAAATAGATTGTATGGAGCTGTTATTTTCCAGTCAATGATATATATTTACAATAGATAATTTAGTCAATTTCGATGCCACAAATAGAATTTTTGAAAGTTAAAATATAATTATACTAGCGACTCACCCTTGCTCCGCTCGGATTCGTCCCTAATTACGTTTTAAGGTTTAGTATAGATTTCTAAGAGATGAGATATTTTTTCGCAATAAAAAGTATCCTATATGTTGATCCGGATAACCAGCTATCAACATACCAAATTTCATCAAAATCCCTCCAGAGGATTTCCGTGATGCGGCAACAGACAGACAGACAAAAATTCTAAAAACTATAGACTCGGCCTCTCTATCGATAATAATGTCTATTTCAATTAGATTTTCCAAAAAATATTTAATGTACAGATTCGGCTTAGTTACAATTTTATTATATGTAGAGATAAGAGCGAATATTATGGAATAGTATGAATTATGGAATAGAGTTACATCGAAATTTGGCTATCTGCATCATTATGAGTGTAGTAGCTTTTATCAGAGATATTATGATACTTTAATGATGTGTGTTTTAATAGTAATTAATTAATCGTTGACTTTTTTTTTTAAATGAACAAAAGTCTATTGTCATAGAGTAACATATAAATCAAATGAATCAAATCAGAATATACGTTATTCAAATAGACTTTTACAAGCACTTTTGAATTGTCAATTTTACATTTTAAATTTAAATTAAATTAAATGTCAGAGTAGTCAGCCCGTGAGGAATCTTCCACCGGCTCGGAAGGCAGTTCTGCTGAGAAGAGCCGGCAAAAAACTCAACAGTTGCTCTTTAAAACAATATTGTAATAAATAGGCTACTTATATAGGTTACTTATAGTAAAACATAAAGTTGGTGATTTATTTAAAAGTGAAAATATACATATAATATTATAAATTCAAAAGTTTTGATGGATGTTTGATACTCAATCACGCCAAAACGGCTGAACGGATCTGGATGACATTTGGCACAGAGATAGATAGTTTTGAATAGGACGTAATAGTATGTAAGTTATATGAATAACTAAAAGTAAAAACACCTAGAGGCACACCTAAGAGAAGATATATATATATATATACTTAAATAGGCAAAGACAAAACAGTTCAGTACCTTTTCTCTTTTTTCTGTTTGTCTACTGATTTTCGTCGAATTTTAACCTCTGGGCGAACATATTAACTCATCAAACTATTTCACACTAAATTCACCCTCGCTTCACTCGGGTTCGTCCTTAGGTTGCTTCCCCATACATACTTGTATCCTCATTTTCACCCCCTTAAGGAATGATTTCCGGAATAAAAACTGTTCTATGTCCTTTCCAGAGTCTCAAATTACCTTCTTACCACAAATTTCATCTAAATCGATTCAGTAGTTTCGGAGCCTATTCGGTACAAATAAACAAACAGACAAAAACAAATCTTTCCTCTTTATAATATTACTATAAATTAAATAAAGAGCTTTAAGCTATTATGTTATTATATACGATTTTGGAACAAATCAACTAGTTTAGATGGATATTTGTTCAAAAACTTATTCCGTTTCTGACAAAGACATAGGAAGATTTTTATTCTTGAACACACTTATATTGTACAATGTACATAATATTTACGAAGCGAAGAGTATAAATAAATTATACCTTAACATTTATGTCTAACATTTTTACTCGTAATTCTGCTTTTCCCAAAGCTTTTCATAAAGCTCTTTAATATTTAAATAAGCTTTTGAGAAAGTGCCTGTTAATGATATAAGTATAGACTTTAGCTCTACTTATCAAAACGATTGAAATAAAACTTAGCTGTAACTGTAGTGCTATTTTTTTTTTAATTATTGTCTATCGGTTTAAATGAGACACCTTCGTCTGTGACGTAGTTCAGGAAGGAAGTGTCCATTAGTGTTCGAGTAAAATGGCTGTAACTTACGGACAGACGGACGGAAATTATAAAGGTTTTATTTTAGGCGTTTAGCTAGAGTACCCTAAAAACAGAAGAGAAAAGAAAACTCTAAAAGGAATTGATGGAATAAAATTTAAAAATATTTTCAAAGAAAACACTTTGATTTCAGTAATTATGAAATAGTATTAAATAATTTAGTGCTGCCATCGATGGCGTAAATATTATATTTTCATTTTATAATTTCTTAGGGTAAAATATTTAGTTTAAAATACTTAATTTTGGAAGTACGGCATCCTTGATGCAAGATACAAACGATCGCAATTACCTACTTTTTATGTTTAAAAATTAGAAATTCATAAACAAAGAGACAAAAAAAAGGTTTTAAAAGAAGAATTTCCTAAAAAAATTTATTAAAATATAGTCTGTGAACACATCGCGAGAAAACCACTGGAAAGATTTTGATGAAATTTAGTATGATGATAGCTGGTTATCTGGGTCAACATATATGATACTTTTTACTGTGAGAAAATGTCTCATCTCTAAGAAATCTATATTAAACGTTAAATATATATGTGTACAAGATAAATAAACACAAGTCATCTAAAAGGGCAGTTTAATTTTAAATTTCTCGTCTTGAAGCTGCGACCGGGAGCCGTTCGCAGATAATAAATAGTATAATAAAGAAGATTAACGGCGCATAAGGAGGCACGTTTCGTGGACAGTGATGTAAATGCACATGGACCGCGACTTTTGTTACACCGATGCGTGTCCTTATAATATATTTTTATTAATATATATTTATATTTGACGACACGTTTGGCTCAGTTTGCAGTGACCCTACTTGCTGTGCCAGCGGTCGCAGATTCGAGTCCCGCTGGAGGCATTCATTTGTGTGATGAGCACGAATGTTTGTACTCCAGTTATGGGTGTTTATAATTATAATATGTATGTATTTAACGTTATATATGTGTAGTGTATCAACTATCTGATATCCATAACACAGGCCTCGTAGCTTAACATGGAACTAGATGGTGTTGTGTGTTAATGTCCCAACATATTTATATTTATATTTTTTTTATTTCATGTAAAGTAAATAAACGTTACAGACTATGGTAGCCCAGTAACGCGCTCGCTTGGGAAACCAAGTGTAGTGGATTCAAATCTCGGGTCTCATACCTCTGATATTTTCATATGCGAATCATTTTCAACATGAATACCGCTTGTTTACATCGTGAGGAAACCTGCATGTCTAAGAAAACCTAACAAGTTTCCAAAGACGTGTGAAGTTCGCCAATCCGCACTTAGCAAGCATGGTGGATTATAGCCTAATTCTCCTCATATTGTGTGGGGGGCGGGGGAGAGGGGGGGGGGGTAGTTAAAGGAAAAAGGGCTCAATACAGTTGCGGTGGCCAATCTAACTGAGATTACTGTTTCTGCCACTCTCAAATTCTGATAGAACGATATTGAACACAACCAGTGAGAGATCAGGTTCAGACCGATGGCTTTACGCGCTCTCTAATATAAGGGGAGGAACACCGCTAACTTCCCAACTCTGAGTTGTTACTGAGAATGTCTAGACAAAAACCACAAATTTTAACTCGACCTGACTTTGCTCTCGAACTTAGTACCCCCAGATCTGTAATCGTACGTACTACCTACTAGATTAACGAAAACGGTCTGCAATCTTAAAAAATCCTGCAATAGCAAGTATTTCCTTCTGTTTATCCTTTTTTTCGGAGCAATAAATTCACATGTTGTTTTGTATAGAAACAGTTATGTGACGATTTATGACATAAGCTGCCCATATTCCGTTACAATTAGAAGAATACTAATCTAATACTAAAAGATATTCAAGAATATTTCAATTTGTTTTGTTTACTTATTTAGAACGTAATATATATGTGTACAGTTTAATTTGTCCATATATATTCAGTATGTAAGCCTGACTGTCCAAACCTCTCTTAAACTTCCTATTTTATCTTAGTGGTCTCCCGATACATGTAAAGGTCTACACTACTGACAGCCAGAAAAAGATATACTCTAAAAATATAAGGCCGGTTTAGACGGTTCACTCAGTGTACCGAGTGTAGTGTCTTAGTTTTTTTTTTTTATATGTTGGGATATTAACACACATCACCATCTACATCTAGTTCCATGGTAAGCTACGAGGCTTGTGTTATGGATACCAGATAGTTGATACACTACACATATATAACTTTAATATATACATCCATTTGTACTCCATACAAGCATTCGTGCTCATGGCACAAATTAATGCTTTCAGCGGGATACGAACCCACGACCGTTGGCACAGTAAGTACAATCACTAAAAACTAGAGCCAAACGTGTAGTCTAAATCAGCCAATCACCCATATTTTTGGATAGAGGTAAAAAAAAGATATGGATGCATCTGAGCGTAGAAAAGTCGTGACACTAACCTTCTAAAAAACTTTTTTCTACTTAATCATCCATTATAACTAGTACAATACGGTGTAGAAGTAAATTCCTAAGCATCACAGCGCATGCCTGCACTGTGTAGTTCAAATATTTATACCAGCTGGTATGAGGTCGGTCCCAGCTATAAAATTTACATTTTTACAAACGTGCGGTCTCCTTCGTCGTATTTGTCGCGGTTTTCGCTATTGTTACTGTAATTACAGATTGTATCATATATGTTTTTATTATTTCTGTTATAGAATTAATTTTTTTAGGGCATTTTTTCAAAGTAAATAAATAAATATGTTGGGACATTAACACACACCACCATCTAGTTCCATGGTAAGATACAAGGTTTGTGTTATGGATACCAAATAGTTGATACACTACACATATATAACTTTAAGTACATACATATTATAAATATGTAGTTTCATCGAAATCTGCTCAGCGATATAAGCGTGAAAAAATTATAAGCAGACAGAGTTACTGTGAAAGTAATTTACATAAACTATGAGTAGGTATGTATTCAAAATTAATAAACAATAAGTCGTAGGTAGTTCGCTAGTAAAAGTTTAAGTTAAAAGGGTTGGCTTAAAAGTTTCAACATTTAAATGATAACAATCACTCGCAATAAATTAGCGAAGTGTTACAAAATAACCCTTTTCAATCCTTTGTTTCTCCCGTTTTGAACAGAAAATATTATAATACATATTTTCATGGAAAGTATTATGCGTTGGACGAAAGCAGCTATAATGATTTATTGAAGAATTGTATTGCAGAAACAAATTGAGTACAAAATGACGGATTTATTTTACATTTTTATTTTTTAACATACGAACTGATGTGGTTTTCATTCATTAGTAGGGTTAAAATTCTACTTGTACTATCTGACTTTATTATTTTCTACTAGCAGCTCACCCTGGCTTCGCTCGGGTTCGCCTCTAGATAAACAAAAACAAATCTATCCCACGGGAACCGTACTTTTTTCTGGGATTAAAAATAGCCTATTTGTTATTTTGATGTATGAACTATATTATAGTAAAGTTTCATTAATATCCAATCAGTAGTTTTTGTGTACTAAACTGTATAAGTTACTATAGTGTTTTAACTGTCCCACAGGAACTCTTTAATTTTTCTTGATGAAAAGTATCTAAAATGTTGACTGGGGATATAAGAATTAAAATCGATCCAACAGTTTCGGAGATTAGCCCGTACAAACAGACAAACAGACAGAGAAACAAAAAGTTTGAAAAAAATCTAGATTTGTTCTATGTACAGACATTCGACCTCTACAATTTTATTATATGTATAGATTGTTCTGAGCGATGCGCAGGTAACTCGCTAGTATCGTAATATAATTTTAGAACTACAATTTCGATTTATATCAAGTATCTAACTTTAAATAAGACACGTTTACAAATAAAACTGGAAATGTTGATAACTAACAGCGGTACGGTTAGCGAAACCAACTTCAAAGCTCATTCTCCACCGGATACACTTAGATTTGTATTTTGTAGTATGCTTTATCATTTATTTATTTTCTTCACGACTGTCTCGCTGGTATAGTGGCTAACATATACAGTTGCAGATTCCGAAGTTCTAAGTTCGAATCCAGTTCCAGCCTCGTATAATATTATAGTATCATGTGTATGTATATATGTATGTATCATTTTTATTTTTCCTAACTCTGTTATTTGTTTACACCCTTCCACTTCACACTTTGCTATTTCCTAGACCTAAAGGTTGCCTGGAAGAAATCGCTGTTTTAGCGATAAGGCCGCATCTTGTGCATTTTCCTACTACTGTATTGTTCTTTTTTTATTTCTTCCTCTTTTGTGTGTGCAATAATTTTTTTTTAATTATTATTATTATTATATTAATGGGGTTTTTCTGTCTAGAAATTCTTAGTAACAGCCCGAAGTTGAGAAATAGGCAGTGCACACCTTCGAGAACGCATGTGAAGCCATGGATCAAGGGTGACATCTCTAACCGGTCGTGTCGAATCGTCGTTTCACCAGATTCTGAGAATGAAATGACAGAAAATGCATTTGCGTGTTTCGCTGTGGATTGTATTATCCCAAAGCAGTTAGTCTCAATGAGATTGGATTGACTGTGGTGGACGTAATAAAAGCAAACGATTACTTTGCCGGTTAGTTGAGTTTCCATTCTTTCAGGTAATATTTTTAATATTGAAGTGATTTTTGTATATAGGTACTCGTAGATGATATATGGAAGTGAGTAACGTTTTAAATACGAATAGAGATAGAGACCTGCAAAGAACAACATTGTAATTTTCAAATAATTTCTTACAATACACCAGACTACTAAAATTATTATATACAAAAATTTGTATGTTTTTATGTTTGTTATTCTTTTACGCTGAAACGGCTGAACAGATATTGATAATACTTAGTGCATAGATAGAATATGACCTGTGATACCTGGCGTAATACCTACATAGGGTAATGTTAGCCATGTAGGGGCGCACTGAAGTGAAGCAAGGGAAAGTCACTAGTATATTCACATATTCAAACTGTAAATTCGAAATTGCTCAAAATACAAAATTACAATTAAATGTTTGAGCAAATGTAGAAAAAATTTGTTGAATGGTCCGTAACTACATAACATATCATACAAATCCATACTAATATTATAAAGCTGAAGAGTCTGTTTGTTTGTTTGTTTTGTTGAATGCATTGATCTCAGGAACTACTAATCCGATTTGAAAAATTCTTTTTGCATTAGATAGCCCGTTACTGAGGAAGGCTATAGGCTATATATTATCCCGGAAAAATGTACGGTTCCCGTGGGATAGATTTGTATTTGCCTAGGGACGAACCCAAAGCGAAGCGAGGGTGAGTCGCTAGTACTTAATATTTGGTAAACTACATGTATTTATATGGATTTTTATAAGGATACACGAAGGTGTTTACGAAGGAAAAAGGGTTCTCACGGTATAACATATTAAACCTTGTATGACAGTTGTGTAAGCATAGATGTTGGAGATTTAACAATAAGCTTGACCCTACTTAACTCATATTGGAAATAAGATACATCGGGTCAGAACGTTGTTTCGACATATGTGTACGAATCTATACTAATATTATAAACAAGCAGAGTTTGTTTGTTTGAACGCACTAATCTCAGGAACTACTAATCCGATTTGAAATAGATAACCTGTTTATTGAGGAAGGCTATAAGCCATATTGAGGAAGGATATATATCATCCCGGAAAAATGTTCTGTTTCCGTGGGATAGATTTGTTTTTCTCTAGGGATAAACCCGAAGTGAAGCAAAGGTTAAGTCGCTAGTAAATGATACAGGAAGGAAAGAAAATAATAAAATTTTACCTACATTAGTGCAATAAAAAAAGATTTGAGATTTGAGATTGCCGGTAGTCTCGCTAAAACTCAAAAACGGCTGGACCAATTAGATTTTTTTTTTTTGTATTAAAGGTGTGTCAGGGGTGGTTTAAGTATAAAAAAAAAATAGAGGTAACCCTAAAAGAACAGCTGAAAATCGAAAAGTTCAGAACTGTTTATTTTGTACCTACATATGAATATATAATAATAATTTATAATCTATCTATTCCATACTAACCGTTTAAACGTACCTAGGGACGAGCCTGAGTAAAGCGAGGGTGAGTCGTTAGACATAAATAAATGTGCATATCACATAATATGTATATTATTTTAACCAATTCATTACTGTGATTAACATCATATCTCTATAATGACTAAGTAACCCCTTAGAAACAAGATTTGAGAGCCATGAATAAGATGAAAAGGGGTTGGAAGTTTATATAAAAAGCACGCAGTAGAGGGGTGGTTCTTTTTTAAACAAAACTATTTATTTTAACGTATTTTGTGCGGTTTATTTTTTATTTATTTTTGGTTTTCGACATTTTGAATGCTTTACAGCAAACATTATCATAGGTGAAACTAAAGATTTTGACGTGTCGTATCAAAAACCGACCGAAAGCCAAGCAAAAAGTCGCCAGCAAATACAATTCAAATTCAAAGTATTTTATTCAGCATTAAATTATTACAATTTTCTACTGAACGTCATGAGTCTACTACCAGTTCGGAAAGAAGCTTCAGACCTGAGAAGAACTGGCGAATAAACTCAGCGGGACTAATATTATTTCGTTATATTTTTTATAAAGTTAAATTATAATTTACAATATTTCTATAAAGTTGAAGTAGCCTGGAGGCGATCACTTCATTTCACAGGCGTGCCATCTTCTATGAAATCATTTGTTTTATAATAGCCTTTAGCACACAAACGTTATTCAATTTTTTTTTATTTGTCGATAGAAGCTTTTTGAACTTTTTAAACAATTAAAACTATGATACTCTATACCACATTGTAAGTCACTTATGCAACTGGTCCAATAATTTTATCCAAAAGCTCCCTAAAGCTATATGAGTAGAGGAAGTACATCCTAATACTTCCCGAATACCCAGTTTTATTTCAAATTCAAATAAGAAGCATTTTGCTACTTTGTTATTTGTACTTTGCTGCGTTTATTGAAACTAATTTACTGCTTTAATTAAATTAGTTCTGCAATTTACTTACTATAAAGTGTTATACAGTAATGAGTTTTATTGTTTTATATAAAAATCTTTAATAGTTAGGAAATATTATAATCTATATATAAATAGGTAAAAACAAAACAATCCAGTACCTTTTTCGTCTCTGTTTGTCAAGCGATTTTTTTGTGTTTGTATATGGGTCGTTCTTATTTTCTAGCGACAATGATCTGTCTCTCACCTCATTTTGTGTCATATTAGAGTATAGATTATTATGTATTCATTGTTCGAATTTACATCCTCATCGCTTTATACCTTTTAATACTAAATAGTCTTTAACTTTCTGTGGCCAATAGTTTTTTTGCATGTGTTTATTTTTCATTAAATACCGTGACAGAGTAGTAATTCATAATGATGTCCTACCGAAAACAAACCACTTTGTCACAGTGTTTTCTCGAAAATGGCCACAAAACAAACAACATTACGGGCATGAAAATAAAGATTAAATGATCCAAATGAAAATTAAATGCAATTGCAAAAAAATATCTAACACTGAAATCAAAATATTGTTACTCGAAAAACTCGAAAAACTGAGAAATACCAATTCATTGTCGTAAGAAGAACGACCCATATATAGATTGATATATATATATATATATATATATATATATATATACATATATATATATATATATATATATATAATTCTATTCATATATGTTTTCCTGGACAAACACTAATGAATCTAAAAAATGAGTAGAATAAGGAAGTGAGAGTGAGAGAGTTACATATATGAATGAGTATGTGTAATATATTATACTTTAGAATAATAATTCTAGTCTAGATAAATAAAATTGAAGTGTCTGTTTGTAATGTCAAAACATACAACATTACTAAATGTATGAAAATTATGAAAAATGTATGAAAGTATATACGGTAGGTACCTATAATAATAATATGTTTTTTGTCTGTCTGTCTATTTGTTCCAGCTAATCTCAGAAATGGCGGGACCGATTTTGACGGGACTTTCACTGGCCGATAACTGATGTTATAAAGAGTAACTTAGGCTACTTTTATATAAGAAAATGAATTAGAGATTCGCGCAAAAAAAATTAAAACCCATGAAATTGTGAACAAAATCCGCGCACCTAGGGATGCACCCGAGTAAAGCCAGGGTAAATCGCTAGTATTATATATTTCAAGCGCAAAGCCATGTTAAAATTGTTAAAATAAATATTATTTTATGTATATTCTTTTGGCTGCTTTGCGTTTAAACGTCACGACTGCGGCAGCAAAGCTCGTGGTCCCTGAAGCACGTGCGAGGAATTTTGTTTCGTTTATCTTCTTTAGGACCTTTGAAGCTATTGGTTAAAAATATATGAAGAAAATTATTTTTTATACAATCTTTTCTATTTAATTTCAAAATTTTATGTACATGACTAAATATATTAGTCATGTAGAACAATATTAGGCTTTCAGAAATCATTTTTATCGCATTCCTCTATGGAACAAATGCAGTTTTTCCCAGGACTATTTCAATCTATACATATAATAAAATTGTAATTAAGCCGAATCTTTTTTGGAAAATCTTATTGTTATAGATATTATTATCGATACAGAGGCTGAATCTATAGTTTTTAGAATTTTTGTCTGTCTGTCTGTTACCGCATCACGGAAAAACCACTGGAGGGTTTTTGATAAAATTTAATATGATGATAGCTGGTTATCCGGGTCAACATATAGGATACTTTTGACTACGGAAAAATATCTCATCTCTGAGAAATCTATATTAAACGCTAAAACGTAAGTAGGGACTAACCCGAACGGAGCAAGGGTGAGTCGCTAGTAATAAAAATAAATATTAAAAAGTCTTCTAAACTTACAAGCATTGATGTTAGGTACCAATGACACCCTACCTTCATTTTAGATAGATAAATAATAATATAAGCGAAGACAAAAGGATTCAGTACCTTTTTCTGCTGTTTCTCAACTATTTTCTTTTTTTTTATTTAGTAGATATTGAGGAGCTTTAGTGTTATCAATGAATAAAATTTTAGAAACAGTTATTTTTTTATATACACAGGTACATTCTATTTACATCAAATTTTCAATAATGATTCTAGTGGAATTTCGATTACTGGGCGAACACTAGTACTTATAAATAATTAATATACTTTATAGATATTGCAAACTAGCGACTTACCCTCGCTTCGCTCGCATTCGTCCCTAGGTATGTTTTCATTTTTTTAAGCGAAACCCTAATTCTTTTTCTAAAATAAAAGTAGCTTAAGTTACTCCTTATAATATCAGCTATCTGCCAGTGAAAGTCCCGTTAAAATTGATCCAGCCGTTTCGGAGATTAGCCGGAACAAACAGACAGACAAACAAAAATTAAAAAAAATGTGTTTTTCTCATAAGTACCGTATATAATTCCATATGCATTTAGTATAAAGCTATTATTTTGACGTTACAAACAGACACTTCAATTTTATTTATCTGTATAGATACACATGAAACAAAATCCCTAAATACTTATTGTATTAAGACCATACAATAATTTTATATTTATATAGACGTAAAAAATTAGTATGGAGAAAATTAAACATTCAAATGCATTCGCAGCACTAATGCTCCTCTTGGGGAAGATTCCATTGTATACATAATTAGAGTCGACTATCCCAATTTGAATCAGATGTATATACATAATCTAAAGTAGAAACTACATATATTTACTATATGTGTCTAAAAAGCTTAAGGAAATATGTTGTATGACATTTTGGCACCTGTTTAAACATAAAGATAACTTACCTTTTAATCGGACTTCAGACTAGTATTAGGTATATATGCGAAGGTTGTATGTTAGTATATTAGGAACGGATGGATTTTAAACGTTGAAAAATGTATTTATGCATACTACCTGCATACATACGCTGTATGTAGGGCTCCAGCTAGAAAATTCTGTACTATCCACTCAAACCCAACGGAACCTCTCACGTCTTATGCATTCAATCACTACGCTCGGCTAGCTGGCTCTCGCAAGAAAGGCAGACCACAAGAACCAAGGGGTTGGTTCCACGGTTCACTCTGCTATCTGAGAAGTATCAGAAGCAACCCGCGTGGTACTCTTAATTAATATTAATATTACGTAAGTAGCTAAAATCTTTTTGAAATTAAAAAACAATGTGTTGACAACACGTTTGGTTCAGTTTATAGTGACCCTACTTGCTGTGCCAGCGGTCGCGAGTTCGAGTCCCGCTGCGGGTATTCATTTGTGTGACGACCACGAACGTTTGTACTTCAGTCATGGGTGTTTATATTTATAATATGTATGTATTTAAAGTTATGTATGTGTAGTGTATCAACTTTCTGGTATCCATAACATAAGCTTCGTAGCTTGCCATGGAACTAGATGATGCAGTATGTCCTAACATATTTAATCTATACGCTGCACAGACTAACTAACTGATCTGGCATAGTAATCGAACCTATTTAATTTAAAATTGACGACTTACAAGTTAATCTACGGTTGCTATGTGAACTAAACAAAATAAATTGATTTACCAAAGTATCATAACAAATATTTATCTATCGTTTTCATAGCACTTAATTAACTTACCTCGTTACAGTTTAAAACCACTTTTAGTATCTTAAAGGGTGTTTCAGTCAGACACGTTTACTTTTAGTCATAAAAGTTGAGTTGTTGATAACAAGCTATAAAGCTAGAGATCAGTTCTTCTATCAGAGTAACAAAGTTTCTGCAAATATACGGTGTTCTGAGTCCTACTAACATTATAAATGTGAAAGTTTGTTAGTATGTATGGAAGCCTGGATGTATAGATGTATGGACGTTTGTTACTCTTTTACGCAAAAACTGCTCAATGGATTTTTATAAAACTTTACAATAATATAGCTCACACATCAGAATAATACATAGGCTACTTTTTATCCCGGAAAAATGTACAGTTCCCGTGGGATAGATTTGTTTTAATAAATTATGAGTAATAACCGTGATCTATTTTAGAGCTTACATATACATAAAGGTTATAAGTCGACTTAAATTTAAAAAAAAAGGTATTTAAATAGTGAATGTTCATGATTAATCAATTATAGTGACCTATCAAAAATACTTGATATAATAACTTAAATCATAGCTACATTTCATACGCCTTTTTATCAAATCAAAAAAAATAGAATTATCACCTTACATTAAGTAATTTTAGAATTAAAACGTTAGGTACGTTTTGGGACGTATCTGAGCAAAGCAAGGGTAAGTCGCTAATATATAAGTAAATATAGAAATAAAATTACAGTATTGGATATATTTTTTCCATTATGATAAATGAGAATTATATCAATCTGTAAGATGGCGCTTTTTAATCTTTTTTTAAAAGCGACTATGGACAGACTCGCCTAGGTAACTTTTTATAGTAATTTAGATGAAAAAAGACTCAAATTTGATTGATTTGCTATAGAAATCACATTTTACCCAAGATGATACTCGGACCCATCATTATGTGTAACCTACCAAGGTTCACAGTGGTTAGAGTAAAACTTTTAAAAACCTTCAAAGTCATTCAATTTTATGAAGGACGTGCTTGAGTGCTTCACTCAGATTATAAAATCGAATTAAATTTCCATTAAATTATGAAACTAACTGAGCTGAATAGATAATATCCACTTAGCGACTGAGCTCGGTCGTGTTAAAGCTGTTAAAAAAATTAGGTTTTCACACTAATAGGGAATTTTAGGTGTAATTAAGCAGCTTTAGATTTTTTCATGTTCCTTCCTGCCTACTTCGTCGACTATTGAGAGTTCGATTCCCGCTATATACGAGTATAGATGAACAAATATTTATAAAAATAATATTTTCATAATTATATGATAATTACACTACGGTACTCAAAAGCAGCAGGCAGAGTCTGCCCGTGACCGCGGCTGTTGCCACCCAGTCGAAACGTCGGGAATAAGGCACATAGCTACTAACAAATTCACGCGTTTAAGTCCCGTAGTGTAATTATTATATAAATCTTTATAATAGCCATACCACAGATCATATAATACTATACTAGTTAATGTTCGTCTTGAGTAAGTTAAATAATAATTAATTACATATTTATATGACGTACTAGTGACTCATCCTCGCTCGGGTTCGTACCTAGGTTGCCACCATACAAAATTTCAACCCCATTTTCACTCCCTTAAGGGCTGATTTCCGGGAAAAAAAACTATCCTATGTCCTTTATAGGGTCTCAAACTATCTTATTACCAAGTTTCGGAGCCTATTCAGTACAAACAAACAAACAAAAAATCAAATCTTTCCTCTTTATACTATTAGTGTAGATAATGGAATATTTTTCGTATTAGTAACAAAAAAAAAGTAGTTTAATAATATAGATTCACAGACTCGACTACATTTATATGTTTGTTATTTTCAAAATGAATAAAAAAAACACTATAAAGCATTGTGAAGCCGCAAAGAGTTTCAGCGGAGGTAACCGCGGTCGTGTTTTGTAGAAAACCGCTATTGTCAGAGAGACTTGAGGGTTAAAACCGTTTGAAAAGCCAAATTTTCAATTCAATTACAATTTTAGTTTCGTATTTTGACAAAGACCTGACCTACATTTATTCAAAGGTTATTTATGTTATGTAAGTATCTTTTACGGCCTCGTCTGAAAATTTCTTTACTTTCAAAATGGTATTTTGTATTAAAAATACATATTTTTAGCTTCGCTTAATTTTGTGTGACAATAGCTGGGACAATATCTTACCCTACGATGCTGCGAACTTTTAAAACTCTTTATATATAGCTTCTTTCTATATTTATACGTATTCAAATGTAATAAAAATTTTAAAACTATAAAATGCAAATAAATGAGGTAGTAAATAAATAAAATATAAATATGTTGGGACATTAGCACACAGCACCATCTAGTTCCATGGTAAGTTCCGAGGCTTGTGTCATGCATACCAGATCGTTGATACACTACACATATATAACTTTAGATACATTCATATTATAAATGTTAACACACATTACTGTAGTATAAACATTCGTGCTTATTTCACAAATGAATGCCTCCAGCGGGATTCGAATCCGCGACCGCTGGCGCAACAAGTAGGGTCACTACAAACTGAGCCAAACGTGTCATAACACTACGTCAAAACATCAATTCAATTCTTTTGTTTAATGGCTCCTATAACCGTTTGGATACTATTTACTTCGCTAATGTCGCGTAGAATGAAAAAGACACCTCATAGAATGCCCGGTATGAAAGAGAACAAAAACACTAGATCTGATAGCATGTTCAAACAATTTCGTTTTACGTAAAAACACAATATTATTATTTAAACAAAAATATAACACGAAACGCTGAGTAAAAAGTCAGGTCGTGCATCAAATATAAAACAACATCTAGGTGTAGTTTAATGACGAAACAAAAACAAAACTTCTTTTCGGATAGGACACGAATTTTTATATAAAAGCTCTAGGAATAATAGCGACTGTTGCATTGTTTTCCTTAAAGCACTGTTATTTATTCTCGCAATTTGATCACATGCGCCGTTGTAACATTTACTATTGTGTGGTTTTTGTGCGAAATTTCCGAATCTTTTATCAATAGAATAATCGCACAACTATTTGCGTGTGTGGGTGCGTGTGTGTGTGTGTGCGTGGGCGTGTGCATAGGTGCGTGAGTGTGTGCGTGTGCATGGGCGTGGGCATGTGCATGTGCGTGCATATCATTTCCGACTACCTAACCATACAAGCGAAGCCATGGACAAAACCTAGTAATCAAATAAAGCACAACAACATTCCAAGGATTCAATAATACCAAATCCAAATTAAATTACCATTAATTATATTTAATAGACCCTCTACATGCTACATGTTTACAGCCTTGAAGATGAGGTGATGCGTGAACCCTATATTCGAGTTGGCCAATCTTGACATGTTTAGTGAGTCGGACACCTTGGCGTTTCAACAGAATTTCGTAAACTTTGGATAATTCAAGCGTAATTTATGGGTAAAACTATGCTCAAAGGGTGTAATAGTTAGTAATATTCACAGTCCTACATAACTATAGACAACTAATTGCTGAATGCGACCACAGTTTGTTTGAGAAAGTGTTTTGCCTGTGTATTATGAATACTTTCTTCATAATGGATAAGTAATGTTAAAAAAGACATTGTGATATAATCTTTTAAAATCCCTTAGAGACTTTTTAAAGATTTAAAGTAAAGTTCCAATGCTCGTATAAAAATCACATGCATAGGTTACTTAAACGACTTTTAAAACATTAAATTATTTATGAGTTCAATGATAGTATAATATTTTAATGGTTCTTTTTAGATTAAAAAACACGAATAACCTTAAATTTATGGGGTCTTAAAACTGTTAGCATACTCTTTACACGGACATTATAATTCTAATTAATGCACATGACAATTTTTATATCCACACTTAATATTAATATTATAAATTTGAAAGTGTGTTCGTATGTTTATTTGTTTGTCCTTCTTTCACGTCGAAACAAAGTGATGGATTAGCGTGATTTTTTGTGTGAAGATTGTTGGAGGGCTGGAGATTGACATAGGGGTTTTTTTACCGCGAGAGATTATTTCATTCCCACGGACAAACACAACCCACAACAACTCATCATACTTATGTATATACTCGTATATACGAGTATATAATAGTCTGTGTATTTCATACTAACCGTAAATTTTTATGTTTTACTTTTTACTATTAATTAATATAATCGAATATTTTAAATGTCATCTCATGTCAAAATTGCAAAATGGAAAGATTTCCAAACTTAACATTAACTTTGAAAATCCGAGCTTCCACTTTGCAATTCACATTGAACCCATTTAGGAGATGGATTTTCAAAAATTATTCCTTCGTGCTGATTGAAAATAAGAAATTCTTAAGCTGTCATTTTTCTAGACCAACAAGTTCATGCTATACCTACGTTGTCAGTTAATGAGTGAATGAATTTAAGATTTGAATATGTTTATATTTCTTTACTTAGTCTACCATTTTGGTCTTCTGAGAATTATTAAATTATAAAAACAAAATACTTAGGAGTATACTTGTTTGTATTCAGCCCTTTTTAACTTCCCACTGCTGGGCACGGGCCTCCCTTCAAAACGAGGGAAATCAGGCCATAGTCCACCACGCTGGCCAAGTGCGGGTTGGCGGACTTCACATGTATTTTCAAAACTTGCTAGGTTTTCTTAGACATGCAGGTTTCCTCACGGTGTTTTCCTTCACCGTAAGACAAGTGGTAATCATGTTGAGATGATTCGCACATGAAAATATCAGAAATGCGAGACCCGGGATTTGAACCCGCTTCACTCGGTTTCAAAAGTAAGCGCGTTACCACTGGGCTACCACTGTCAGTTAATGAGTGAATGAATTTGAGATTTGTATATGTTTATATTTCTTTACTTAGCCTACCATTTTGGTCTTCTGAGAATTATTAAAATACAAAAACAAAATAGAATTATACTTAACGCTCCTTAATATGTAAGAAATGATGAACTCTGGTATTCCTGGATAGCGAAGACTATGATGATACAGCAGTTTGCTAAAATCCAAAAGGACAAACTTCATTCACAAGAGCCTTGACCTTGACCTTACAGCTTCTCGAAAGTACAAATTAAGTAAGTAGTAGTAACTATAAAGGACAAAACCCCTTTGTATCTCAGTTAACATGTGTGAATATCACAAAGTTCTTGGATGCGACAAACTTACTAAATTTCAGTTCTTATTGTCTAGTTAGGAATATTTTTATAAACATTTTGTTACTCGTTCATACAATCCATACTAATATTATAAATGCGAAAGTAACTTTGTCTGTCTGTCTGTTACATTTTAACGAATAAACTGTTAAACCAATTTTGATGAAGTTTGATATAGAAAGTGATGGGATCTTACAAAATGTTAAAAAATTGAAAAGGGTGAAATAGGGGTTGAAGTTTTGTATTGGGAACAAAAATTTTCTCAAATTAAGGACAAAAATTCATGATATCCTGTAATATTGGTTTCTGGCCAATCGAGGCAAAATAGGGGACTTTTTCATTAAAGTATTTACCTACTTTTCTATACCTACGTATATACAGTCTATCTATTCTATACTAATCGTTAAAGTGTACCCAGGGAATAACCCGAGTGAAGCAAGGGTGAGTCGCAAGTACATCTTATATACATATGTGCTTATAACTCGAGGACCGCTGAATGATTTATATTTTATGCATAAGTTTGATATATGATCAGTTGGTTCTGGTTAGTCTAATAACTGATATGTGTCCCCCCCAACATGCGTTCACCTTGTCGTGGTGGGGGGGCTCAGTAGTATCCGGCAATTCAGCCGGGCGTGAAGCCAAGAGACGCACTGGGAGGTGGCCCACCTAGGTGGGTGGTATGCTATGGGGGTTGCCCCTGGTACTTCTCTGATAGCAGAGTGGACCGTGGAACAAGCCCATGGTTGTTGTGGTCTGCTTCGGCAGACCTGCCGTCGGGGCGTCGTGGTTGAATGCGTAAGCGATCCTGCGACGCCCCATTAAGACGGGGGAGGTGCCGTTGGGTTTTAGTAGGTAGTACTGGCTTTGCCGGTGAGTCCCAGACTTCGTGCCTAAATGCAAAAAAAAGGAAAAGAAAAGTGAGTTTATGTGTAGTAGTGACTAATGACATGTTCTCTATACATAAAAGTTCTGTCGTAAGTCCTATTAAAGCATAAATATTGAATTAATACTTTACAAGTTTACAAGCAGGATTTTATTAATATCATAAGTTATCTGCACTGCTCCCTCGTGAAACATTTGGAATAAATGTTCATTTTATTCTAAAACTTAACAAACGAACGCGCTTTAATTAAAATTATACAGGGAAAGAATGTGAAAGAAAAATTTAATTCAGGGAGAAAATTAATGAATTTTCTTAATATTTTTTTTGTATTTTATTTTCTGCTAATTCCATCCATTGAATAATAAGTACTAATAAGGGCTTAAAATTTGTATATATACATATATATACATACATAATATAACTGTCGTTTCGATAATATCGACACACTATCTGGATATATAAAAATATCTATAATAATTAATATTAAAAGCTAGCTTTTTTGAAGTCACTGTATTTTTAAGTAAATAATTCTCATAACACGCAGATAAGACCGCGGGCGAATACTAATACAAAATATAATTACCTCGAACAGAAACCAAACCTGTAACTTAGTAGGCCTATTCGGAAACAAAACTATTTTAGCAATATATTTACCCTAATAGACACCTGTACAGTCTATATAAATTGAAATTCCCCAGCGTGGCTGCCTCTCATTACTGCTAGCTAGTAAACAATATCTAGTCCCAACGACATGACACTGTGGCCCGCCCCTACTAATGGTTTGAATATTTTTGAAGTTATACTTCTTTTGGCACGTTTGGAAAAAAATATGAGAGTAAAATTATTACGATGCGCGCACACACCGACAGCTAAAAGGCGACATGATGAAGTTAGCTGAAAGCGACATGATGAAGTTAGCTAAAAGCGACATGATAAAGTTAGCTGTATTCCTTTTACAAACAGAGAGTCACAACGGGATGAAATCTTTAGCTATTTTTGTTCTGTTACGCCAAAGAAGTATAACTTCTTGCGTGCGTACATAAGTACACACACACGTTTTTTTATTATAATTACAACTAATACAATACAATTAAATTTTATAAAAAGTTTGAAGACTTTCAAGCTATATTTACACAAGAGCTTTGCTAAAGAATATTTATGTAAAAATTAAAAATAATCGGTCTGCTATTATGATAGTATCTATGTGTGTATGTCCTTTAACACTACGGCTGGAAGCATTTTGATAAAGGTACGCAGATAGGCTATAACGTGGAAGCACATATTGATAGATATGTAAATATGTTATCTCTTCGTCTATATATAAATAGGCAAAGACATAACAGTTCAGTACCTTTTAACCTCTTTTTTATTTAGTATTATTTCCAAGTATTATTTATTTAATTATATTATTCCCAAGGAGGTTTGACGTCAGGCAGGCGGCCGATCGTAAAACTTTCGCCAAACCTATCAGCAGTACAGAAGATGTACTGCGCCAACCCCAAGTGATTGGAAAATGGGCAGGAAGATAATGATGAGGATTGACGACTAATAGTTAAGTTATAAGTTTCGAAAAGATTTACTTAAAGAAAACTACACCATCCTAAATTAATTCAGCCAATATCTACATTATACAAATTACTTAAGAAATTTAATCTATACACTATTTTTTTTTTTTTTTGGAAAATCTTATTAAAATAGACATTATTTTCGATACAGAGGCCGAATCTATAGTTTTTAGATTTTTTTCTGCCTGTCTGTCTGTGTTGTACAACGGAAAAATCACAGGAGAGATTTCGATATTTGGTATGATGATAGCTGTTTATCCAGGTCAACATATAGGATACATTTTACTGCGGGAAAATATCTCATCTCTAAGAAATCTATACTAAACTTAAAATCGTAACTAGGGACAAACCCGAGCGAAGAAAGTATAAGAGTTTAGTATAAAGAATTCCAATAGTAGTGGTGATCACGCGTCACTAACAATGAAGAGGGTAGCTCGACACATGTCTGTTCCATCGCAGCGGAACCTTAATTAAAGGACGTTTCATTTCGACTGCGCGGTGAGGCTCTTGCGTGCAATTTCTTTTTAATTAATTAATAATTCCTTGTACTTCCTCTGGTAATTTCCTAGGAAGCCTCGTAATCTCTTTTTAATGTCGGTCTTTGAACAACGCTAAAAAACAACGCCGCAGATTTAATTTACTTTATTTAAATATTTCGTTACACGCGTAAATATTTGTTTTTTTTTTTGTTATTTTTCTGAGCGATATGTATTATATTATAATATTTATTTTAAATAAAACTATCTTTTCGGATTTTTTCGAGGATTTATTTTGATTATTGGTTCCCGACCTTTCGAATACTTTACAGCAATCATGGTCACGGGAGAGACTAAGGTGTTAGATGTCTCAAAGGTATTATATAATTATTACAGACAACGTACCCACAAAATAACAAAATGAATTCAAAAAACTTGAAAATTGGCACCAAAGTACAAATTTTAATTTTAAGCATTTTTATAAACGTTGGGAACCAAAACTCAAAATAAATCCGCGAATAAAACCGAAAATATAGTCTTTTTATATGTTTAGAGACTAGCTTCCGCCCAGTGGTTCGTTCATATGATAAAACATTAAAATAATTCGAATTTAGAAATAATGTAGCTATAAATCCAGTATATTATAGTGTAGATAAAATGTACAAAAAAGAACACAATAATAAATATGATATTAAAATATAAAATACACACTGTCGACCAACTTTAATGTATACGATCCGTCAAAACAAATGAACATACATACATACAAAACTTCATGATATAACACTTGCAGAGTATTCAGAGAGAACAGAATAGCAAGCGCTACTTCCCCCTTTGGCTTCACCAACGTTATCAATCTCTTTAAAACTGAAATTAATTAAAATCTAATATTTACTAACTTCCTTCATCATCAAATCGGGTCGATCGTATATATTAACAAATCTATACAGATACATAAAATTGGAGTGTCTGTTTGTAATATTAAAATAACCGCTCTTTAGTAAATGCATATGGATATTTACGCGGTACATATACCAAAACAACATTTTTTTACAATTTTTGTATGTCTGTCTGTCTGTCTGTCGGTTTGTTCCGGCTAATCTCTGAAATGGCTGGACTGATTTTGACGGGACTTTCACTGGCAGATAGCTGATGTAATAAGGAGTAATTTAGGCTACTTTAGGGAAGCAATCTAGGGACGAACCCGAGCGAAGCAAAGGTGAGTCGCTAGTTTTTAAATAAATACTTTGTCGGTTTTCAAAGTTAAAATTATACACAAGTAAATATAAAAAAAGCCTTTTAAATACTGTTTGAATATCATGAATAACATTTTATATACTGTACATCACAGTAACATACTAAAATATACAGATTCTCTAAATAAAAGTATAAAACGGCTGTATATATCTGTCACGTGAAGCCCGGAATTTATCTCAAGAAGAAAGTGGCTTAATTTCGGTTGAGTGAAGAATCAGTCTACCGGGAGTTCTTAAAGCGTTCTCTGCAACTCTTGATGGGCTTTGGATTAAATTGCCTTGCTATATCAATATTACATTTAGGATGGCTTATTTAGATTTTTTTTAGCTTTTATGACATACGTATATGTAGGTATGTATTATGAAACTTTAAACAGATAAAATCTATACTAATATACTAATATTATAAAGCTGAAGAATTTGTTTGTTTGTTTGTTTGGTTAAACGCGCTAATCTCAGCAACAACTAATCCGATTTGAAAAATTCTTTTTGCATTAGATAGCCCGTTAACTATAGGCTATATATCATCCCGGAAAAATGTACGGTTCCCGTGAAATAGATTTGTTTTTGTCTAGGGGTGAACCCGAAGCGAAGCAAGGATGAGTCGCTAGTCAATAATATACGGGATACAATTGATATATTATGATGAAATAGCCTATGAAGTAAAGTCCGACCGATTTTACTTCTGCTAACATTCACTTCCAGGCATTACTTCGTAACTGTATTAAGATAGAATAAAAAAATGCCATCGTATTTTATATGGTAAGAATAAGGATAAATATGAATCCAGCGATGTTTGTTTATTTTATCGTGTTTGGAGCTCTTTAGCGTCCGGCAATCCAGTAGGGCATAAAGGCAAGAGATACACTAGTTGACCGTGTACTATGCGGGTTGCTCCTGGTACGACACTGATAGCAGAGTGGACTGTGGAGCAACCCTATGGTTGCTGTGCTCTGTTTCGGCAGACCTGCCGTCGGAGCGTCGTGGTTGAGTGCGTAAGCGATCATTAAGACGTTGAGTTACAGTGGGTAGTATTGGCTTTTCTAGCCGAAGAGTCCCACATAACCAACTGTTTACATGTAGGTGGTATGCGTAAAAGCATTTCCCAACATTATAAAATAATAAATAATAAAAATAGCCTTTATTTCCTCTGACCTTTCTGTATACATACAATTTAAAGATTAATTAAACTACATGTTTAACTAATTTATTCTTAATATTTATCTTATAATTTTGTTTATTTAACTTCAGATTTTATTTATCAGCTACCGAGTCAGGTTGCCTTGCGATATAGGCCTCCTCAAATTCCTTCCATATGTGCCTATCCAGCGCTGTCCTTCTCCAGCCCTTTGGCAGATCGTCCTCCCATCTTTTAATCTGCCTCCCTCTACGTCTTTTCCCTAACATTAACAAAAAGTAAAAACAAAGTAAATACTTATGTCAAATAAAAATTAAATTATAATACGCAACTTTTCATTTTAAAACCGGTAATAAAACTTTCGAGTGTCAAAAGTTTCAAGACGTTTTCATTCTTAACTCACAGCAAGTTCGACATACGCTACATATTCAGCTTTTACTTCATAAAGTTAGGACCGCCTCGCCTCAATTTTAGTTTTACGGGTGGAATATTTTTGATATCCACATTTATGGTTTTTTATTTTTAAGCTTTGCTTTCGATATTTAAATTGGAATTGCTGTTACATGTTTGGTTAGTAAATTGTTCGTTTATTTTGTAACATTAATATCTTGTTATAGCACAATAATTATTAATTCGTAATATTTTTCCTAATTTTATGGCAATTGCCGCTCAGATAATATAGATTTAGATATAGATTTCTAAGAGATGATATTTTCCCGTAGTAAAAAGCACTCTAAATATTAACCCGGGTAACCAGCTATTGTCATACCAAATTTCATCAAAATCTGTCCAGTGGTTTTCTCGTGATGAGAACCCACACACATGCAATACAAGACAGATATACAAAAATTCCAAAAACCATAGATTCGGCCTCTGTATCGATCATAATGACTATTTCAATAAGATTTACCAAAAATCTATAGTAAACCTTAAAACGTAAGTTGGGACGAACACGAGCGGAGCGAGGGTGAGTCGCTAGTTTTATCATATGTATAGATGAAGTTTCCAAATAGATAAATAATGTAGTCCTAATCACCTATCTCACTAAAGCCAGCCATTTGCGCGGCAGATTTTATAACAAAATATATAAATATGCGCGCCTAAATAAAGTTCACTCTCACAGACAGTGAATATATGTAAAATTATATGAAGCGAAAATTCGATACGACTGATGAGAGAATAGGCGTATGATGTCGATGCTACGATTCTCTGAAAGCTTGAAGTGCTTAGTGAGGCGCCAGGACTTGAAAATCCAACTTAAAATCAAACTCCGGGCTGTTACAGAGAATTTCTTGAACAAATAATCTCAATACTTGGCATTCTTGGGAATTGGTACAGTGCATATAACCAAATAAGCTGTTTAAATGTATGGATGATTAATTAAGTTAAACGCGTACACGCCAGCGTATCAGTTAACAATTGATTTCTTAGAAATTATCCATAATTTCTTAGAAATTATCCAGGAAGGGCTAATCGAAGATGGTTATTCCACAAGCATAAAAAACTAGTCTTTTTTTTGATATAGTATCTGAGCAATAATACGTGGTCAGGACATGCCATTAACATAATATGTATATTTTCTTAGTTATCTATATAATAGCTCGATCAATAATAAAGTTAAATTAACTGGCCCCATGGATACGTTAGTTAATTCATAATGCATGTAAACTAAAAGCAAAATAATAGCAATTATTGATTCCGACTCTAAAAACGGTAGATTCAAAATGAGTCAAGGGCGATTTAAAGTAGTGGAATTGTAGACTGTGATTGAAGGCCGCAAGCAAAAAGGTAACACGCAATATTTCTAATTAGAACTCGGAACAAAATATTGTAAATAATATATTTTATATTCGACACACTTTTACAACAATTATTTTCACATTACGAAGGCTAGCTACAGTTTATCGGTTCCATTATTAAATATTAATAAGTAAATTCATGGTAACACGTACATGTCTTTACGCTACAACATAAGATCTTACGCTACAAAAGGCAGTGGTAGCCCAGTGGTAACGCGCTCACTTTTAAAACAGAGTGAAGCAGGTTCAAATCTCGCACCTCTGATATTTTTATTTGTGAATAATTTCTAACATGATTACCACTTGTCTACGGTGAAGAAAAACATCGTGAGGAAACCTGCATGTCTGTGAGAACTTAACAAGTTTTCGAAAGACATGGGAAGTTCGCCAACCCCCACTTGGCCAGCGTGGTGGACTATGGCCTGATCCCCCTCGTATTGAAGGGAGGCCCGTGCCCAGCAGTGCAAAAGCAAAAGGACTCAATAGTATCTTACGCTAAAAAATATGATTATCTAATCTGAAATCTAATCTAAAATATGTAATTTTAAATTTACAAAACAACTTGGATAAATAACAAAAGAAGATAAAACTTTGAAAAATACTTTTTTCATCTAACTACCCCATGAGAGGGTAGTCCAAAAAGATATTTAAACTCAAATCAAGGAAAAAAATAAAATTAATCGAAACACTAAAAGTTTCGTGAATAGTAATTGAGATTTCGTAAATGTTGAAGCCTAAATGTTCTAAAGAAAGTTAATTTAACTGTATTCGAAGTAACGTCTCAATGACATTTGGAGAGTTTCTTAAATTAGTTTCGTTATGCATTTTTTTTTATTTTTTAAAAGCAAAAACAGTTAATAAGCATACGCCATTCAATTTATTTTAAATAACATTTTATTATTTTAATTTATTCGGTTAATTTTCATAACTTAATTACTTGAAACTAAAAACGTATACTGACTTAAAAGAAGTTTAAATGTGTTTAGTTTATAAATGGTAATTTTCTTGAAAGTAATACGGCTAATAAAGTAGAACCTACTTTAAAAAAGAAACATTAAAATGTGTTTTACAATTAGTGAGGATATCGCGTAATATAACAACAAAAAACAAAGACATACGTCTGAACAACATCCCCTCTTTTTTTTAAATTGGCTAAAAAGATAGGAAACGGTTAGATGTATCTAAGTTGTCGTTAGGAAAGACACCGACTGTTCTTGCAGGTTTAGATAAAATGTGATTCTACAATCGCTGAAAAATAGAAATAGAGAAATTAATTTGGAAATGACAAATTATGAATGTATGTATTACGATTTTGTCATTTCAATACAATAAACCATATAATAAGATTCTGAGTTGAATCTGTAGGTACATTATATATTTTTTCCCAGACCAAGCCACTGGACAGATTTTAATGAAATTTGGTATAATGATAGCTGGTTATCCGAGTCAACATTTAGGATACTTTTTACTGCGGTAAAATATCTCATCTCTGAGAAATCTATACTAACCGTCAAAACGTAGGGACGAACCCGAGCAGAGCGAGGATGAATAGCTAGTTTAAGTATATAAAGTAGTGTATGATTGTAGAATTTCACCTAGTCTGAGCTCATCTCAAGATTTCATTGTCAGGATCAAAATGATTTGATGTTCTGTGCAAAACCATCGTTAGGACTTAGTAACCTGAGTACACTACACTGTTGATCACAGGTTCGTGCCCGAACAGGTCAAATGGCCGTTCATATAAATATTTATCGCAGCCTGAATATTTCACGGATCCTCGACACAAGATAGTCTATTGGGGACCATAATTGTATTTCGTTATTTATTATATAATAGATAGATCCTTATAATGTTACAAGATTGGTTTCTTCTGATATTACTTGTAAGCCACCCATATGGAAACCCATTAACTCGCCTCACCGCATATAATATACACTACAACAATTTTTCTAGTTAATTAATTTTTCCATAATAGTTACTTTGTTTGATCCAGATAGCTGTAATATATTATTTATGTTAAAGTTTTATTAAAAAAAAATTAAAAACAAAACTTTTTTTTTAGTCCCATCCTTTTTCCTTTGTGTCAGTAAATAAATAAAAATGAATGTTCGTGTGTTTGTCCTCTGTGTATTCCTAAACCATTGATTCGATTGTGATAAAACTCTGGTGGGTTATATTTTATACGCCTGCGATATTTTATACGCAAAAATAAAGAATTTTGCTTTGGACTTTGGATCTTTTATGTGTCCCTAAACCATTTAAGCTAAGAGACGCACCCGCGTGAAGCAACTGTAAGTCGCTCGTATTACTATAATCTATACTAATATTATAAAGAAGTAAAGTTTGTGAGTTTGTGAGGTTGTAATCTCTGAATCTACTGAACCGATTTTGATGAAATTTGGTAAGAAGATAGTTTGAGACTCTCATATGGAATGACATAGGATACTTTTTATCCCGGAAATCATCCCTTAAAGACGTGAAAATGGGGATGAAAGTTTGTTTGGGGATTCAACCTAGGGACGAACCCGAGCGAAGCGAGCGTGAGTCGCTAATATAATATAGCCAAATGAATATATATGAAGCTTTCCCATACACAGCTAAGGTATGGATGGCACTTATAATATATCCAAGTGAAGTTCACTAAAGCATCGTCTCAGATATTAGTTAATATTTAATAAGGGAGATACGAGATCCCTTTAATCGAATGGAATCTCGATCTCCACAATTCTAAATTGTGGGTTGTACGTTAATTATCTATAGGAATCGATACCCCTTGTCATGCACATGTGGATTGCTTAATAGTTAATAAGACAACTTAATTGTGAATTTGACATAAGAACATAGTAATATATTTGTATTTTATGATAAACTAGCGATTCACCCTCGCTCCGCTTGGGTTTTTCCATTCTCACGTTTTAAAGTTTAGTATAAATTTCTCAGAGATAAGATATTTTCCGCAGTAAAAAGTATCCTATATGTTGACCCGGATAACCAGCTATCATCATAGCAAATCTCATAAAAATCCCTCCAGTGGTTTTTTCTGTGATGCGGTAACACACAGACAGACATACAGACAGACAGACAGGCAGACAAAAATTCTAAAAACTATAGATTCGGCCTCTGTATCGATAATAATGTCTAAGATTTTCTAAAAAATATTTAATGTACAGATTCGGCTAAGTTACAATTTTATTATATGTATAGACTAACTGAACTAATCGACGCCACGTAGTCTTTTTCTCTAAGTTTATATGTACCTACAATAATCTTATAGAAAAATACAATGTTATTTTTCCCAAATTTGCCCATTTTCTAGGTGTTATTGCAAATTTTCCCATAAAAAATTATTATTAAAAAATATAAAATATCATTAAATAAAAAATATCCAAGTCTGTCCATTCATTCTCAATTGATACTCTTACCAACGAATAGCATTTCGTATTTATTTATTGAAATTAGATTAAGATATAAAGAAAGAATTTTACTAATTAATATATATACGTGCATATACGTCGTGATCAAGCGGCAAAGGTGCAACATTAAAAATCACAGGGTTCGAATCCCGGTCGGATACAAAGTTTTTACTTTTGTTTCTTTTTTTATATTTATTCAAGTTTTTATTCTTTTATCTAAATAATAAGAGATAACAAAAAAGAACTCCGAGCGAAGCTCAGCCGCCCAGGTACTGTAACTTAAAAAAGGAGTGGAAGCGTGGAGACTGTAAGTTACGGGTGTACATATTACATAACATAGTATCTTTAAAAACAACATAAATGTTAGCCTGTTAGTATAGTAGTTAAAAAGCCCTTATTAGCCAAGTTATATAATCCTAAGGTCAAAAGTAAGACATTGTATGCAAGTTATATCATTGTAACATCTTCCTCTAATTTTTAAAAAATGTAGTAGAAAATCTGTCGGAATAGAGATAATGGACCTTGCAAAATACTTCAAACGAAAATTGCCTCAAAGAATATACGAGTACGTTAAAAAGCTTTCGAGATATCGAATATTTTCAGTTACGATCGCAAAATAAAATTCCATAATATCTTTGAGAAATAATATGAAGCACGAACTTATTTTTGCAATCAATAAAGTATGTATTGGGAAAATATAAATATGACGTTATTTACGTAATTGTCTTAACGGTGAAGGATAACATCGTGAGGAAACCTGCATGTCTTAGAGAACCTAGCAAAATTTTTAAAAAGACATGTGAAGTCCGCCAACCCGCACTTGGCCAGCGTGGTGGACTATGGTCTGATCCCCTTCGTATTGAAGGGAGGCCCATGCCCAGCAGTGGGACGTTAAAAAGGGCTAAATACAAATATGACGCGTTATCCATATTCTACGAACATCATCTTTAGTGGTTACTAATCTTGTGGGCGTTATCAGGGCTCAAATAATAAAGTATTCAATGCTCAATACACAATTTAATCAGAGAAATCACAATGTTATAAACTTGAAACGGTAATTCTAATAATTTAGCGCTAGCAGGTTCTGGGACGTCGATCATCGACTTCCAACTACAATATCAAACATAACTCCCTATGATCCACCATGATCAACCAACATTACTAAGCCACGTATCTCCAATGAATGTCATGATAGCGCCTCGACCCTGCTCGATGCGTAGTCTCTGCTCTAAATTTAAAATCACTTTAAAATCAATAAAAACTAAACTCTGAGTATTTAATGAGATGAGTTGAGATGAGATGAGAATAATATTAGTCCCGCTGAGTTTCTTTCACCAGTTCTTCTAAAGCTTCTTCTTTCCGAACTGGTAATAAATTCATGACGTTAAGTAGAAAAATTGTAATAATTTAGTGCTGAATAAAATGATTTAAATTTTGAATTTGAATGACATACAAACTCTGTAACTGTATTTGATGCGACCCAGACTCGAATCCTAGACCCTTGGATCTGCAACCGCACGTAGATATCCGATGCAACTCTAACCCGCTAGGGCTCTGTCCATTGCACACATTTTTACATACATTTATGTTAAAGAATACTGTAAATTGCTATTTAAATTGTTTATTATGGGTTTTATAAGAACTTACATTTACAATCGCAGTTTAATTTTATGTGCGGTACATATGATAAAGTTGTATTTTACTCTTTTCCAACAGTTCTTGAAATCCCGATGGGGTTGGAGTCTGAACTAAGTGAGAAAGATCGCTCTACACAATAGCTATGCTACGTTTAGCTTGCACTAGCAAATGGAAGGAGCAGTGGCTTGAATATGTATTAAATCTGAATGGTCTGAATGAAAAGAAGACCATTTAAATTTTGGATTGTATTTACATATTGGTCAAATATCATAATATACTATTATAACTCCATATTGATATAAAAAAAGTCTTATTTATATAATATTATTTGTATATTATTTGCTATAATCAGGGCTCGGAAACCTGTTCAATTTTTAAACAGGTTTTTCCATTGAGCCCAAATCGAAAAGCTTTTAGGTTCAAAGTCTCGGTTACGTTCTTTAACCGTTTAAATACAGGAGAACGGTTTTGACGAGTTTAGGTTCCAGTACCAAAACTAATTGGTTAAAATGAGTTTTTGTGCATTTACATTAAGTGCGTTTTTGCTAATGGTGAATGACTTAGTAAAAGGATGCACGTACGTTTATTACTAATGAATTAACCAGCTCATTTCGGTATCAAAACCGAAATCATGCTTTAAGATCTACCTTTCTCTAACCATTAAACATTATTATTTATTTATTTATTTATTTATGTACCAAAAAAATACAGATAAAATAGATAACAGTAACCATGTGTACAAAGGATGACTTATCTCTTTAAGAGATCTCTACCAGAAACCCTCGAGCGTGAGAAAAAAATAATAATAATAAGGTGCGGTGTAGGTACAAACTACAAACATCAATTATGTCTATATTACATAAACATACACATATACAAACATACATACATATATACTTACATACATACATACATACATACATTATTTCAACATTATTTCGGTTTACTAAACCGTTCGTTTTCATTAACCTGTTAAAGAACGAACAATGAATTAACCATTACATTGCCGAAATAAGAAGGTTTTTTTCAACCGGTTCCGATTATAATTACGCATGACTCCAAACTAAGTGAGAGTCGAAATATTCCAGCTCTTTTTTACCCGAAAGGAATAACATAACATATTCTTAATTACAATAATAACATAACAATTCAATTATATTTTTAAAGAAAACGCATTATGTAAAATACATGCAACTAGTAAATATTTTTATCAATAAGAAAGACGCTTTCAAATTATTTTATTAGGCTATAGTCAAAAGATACTCCATCTTATGTACGTAAGTGGCAAAAACAAAGAAATATGAAGACATTGTAAACATTCAATACATTCTCTGACCCTATATTAAAATCTATAGGTACGTATAATAAAATTACAACTTAGCCGAATTTGTACATTAAATATTTTTTAGAAAATCTTATTGAAATAGTCATTAGTTATTATCTATAGTTTATAGAATTTTTGTCTGTCTGTCTGTTACCGCATCACAGAAAAACCACTGGAGGGATTTTGATGAGGTTTGGTATAGTGATACCTGGTTATTCGGGTCAACATATAGGATACTTTTTATTGCGGAAAATATTTCATGTCTGATAAATTTATACTAAACGTTATAACGTAAGTAGGGACGAACCCGAGCGAAGCAAGGGTGAGTCGCTAGTTAATATATAAATATTAGCTAGCGTTCACCCAGAGTCGAAATTCGAACATAATCATTACTGAAAAGTTTGAAAAAAACATATGTGAATAGAATTTACTACACATAATATATGTAACTCTTTCCAAAAAACTTAATCGATGTCACTAAAGCTCTTTAACAGCTACTTACCAACTTGATTCACCTTGTCGTTTCTTCGTTTTTCTTCTCTTATGCTAGCTCTGAAATACGACTGAACTCTCGACATACTTATTATTGCTAACTATAGAACTGAAAATACACACTCTCATACGAAGTAAGGGTTAGTCACTACATAGTATAAAACAAAGTCGCTTCCCGCTGTCTGTCTCTATGTATGCTTAGATCTTTAAAACCACGCAACGGATTTTGATGCAGTTTTTAATAGATAGAGTGATTAAAGAGAAAGGTTTTTATATATAATACATGCGTATTATAGTACAGAAAAGCAGAGAAATTCAAAGATTTGTATTTCATACTAACCGTTAAAACGTACCTGGCCTAACCTACCTACATAATAAATCATGTCGATTTACCAACTATTCATACACAGTAAATACACTCTCATTATTTATATTACCATAGAAAAACAACTCCAATGAGGCTACATTAAACACAGCACAACATTGTAAAAGGTTTCACTGATACAATATTAATCTCGCCAGACCCGGCTATTATACGAGGAATTAATTTATATTTCACACGTTATCTCCGTGCTTCATTAGAGACTTGGTCGTCAAATTTTAAAATAAATAGCAAATTCTAACCTTTTAACCTTTTAAGAACTGCTTTTAGGATTGAAGTGATTTTAAAGTTAAAAACTTTTGTTTGAGGTTCGTTCCATATATTTGGCTCTGATTTTAACAAGCTGGATTATTACTTAAAATAATTTATATTAGATAGTTAGTATTTCTATAAAGAATTTTCTGAATAGAAATTTACAATATGACATCCACTAAATAAAATATTTTCAATATACATTGTATATACTACGTATAACGTTCCGTACGTTATTACGTAGAACGTATAAAGACACGTTTACAAATAGCATCCATAACGTGTTTTTATTACGTAGAACGTTTGTGTATTAATAATAATACAATAACTAAACTATATAGAACGTTAATATTTTAAGAATGAGTCCATATACATAGCTTTATCGGTTTTCTCGACGAGCATGCATGAAAAATCACGTTGAAACCCCATTCTTTGATCTCTATCTATAGAGATGAAGAATATAGCGTGGAAATATATGAACATCTTATTGGATTTAATGGTGGAATCTTTTGATATAGCATTTCTATATAACATCGTCATTAGCTTCGTTATAAAATCACTAGCAACCTGCCCTGGTTTTGTTCAGCTACAAATTTGCACAATTACACACAAACGTACATACGAGTATGTTTAGTTGTATTGTATTCAGCCCTTTTTAACGGCCCACTGCTGGGCACAGAGATTCAATACGAGGGGGATCAGGCCGTAGTCCACCACGCTAGTCAATTGCGGGTTGGCGGACTTGCTAGGTAACTTGCTAGGTTCTCACCATGTTTTCCTTCACCGTTCAGCAAGTGGTAATCATGTTAGAAATGATTTCCCTGTGAAAATATCAGAGGTGCAATATCCGGGATTCGAACCCGCTTCACTCGGTTTCCTAAGCAAGCGCGTTACCACTGGGCTACTTACTTTAATTATTTACTAAAGATATGTACATTCACACTATAATCTGAAATTAAGTGTTACAACTCACACGTCCTAACCTACATTGATTGTACTTCGGATGGTAGGTATCTTGGAAACTTACACAGACGCACAATTAATCTGCCAAAAAAAATAGAATCAATTTTTTAATGTAAAATCATATTTTGCTTCAATTATTTATTATATTTGTTGATATTTTATTTTTATTCTAAGAACATCCATATATATAAAACAAAGTGGTGTTAGTGACACCATTTATAACTCAAGAACGGCGGGACCAGTTTTTATGATATTTGATTTTCTGGATTTCTCTTAGTCCGGAATAGGATAATAAGTATTGAAACATAAGAAAAATTCAAAAAAAGAAAAAAAGAGAGAATTTATATGGCTAACGCTGGCAAATAACTAGTTTATATATCTACTAGCATTTCCCGCGGCTCCGCCCGCGTTCAGATGATCAAAAACCAAATTCTTAGGTTTTACACATTAGTATACTCTTACATTATACATTACTTTCATTGCACACCACATGATTGATAAATAATGGCAATGATTAACAATGCCACAAAGGTTCCCCGTTAAATTGCACTTTTTGTTTTAGCAATAACATTTATGTATGTCTATACTTCTGTTTTGTTTGTTTTTTTAGTTTTGGGCGATAAACTCTCCAACTACGGAATTATTTTTTATCATTTTTTACTAATAGACAGCTATTGATTAATTTAATATTAAGCTGATTATTTAAATAACATAATGATAACTTTTCTTAATTAGCGCTAGTTAGTAATATTTTCCAAAACGATTTTCAAAAGAAAGTGTGATAAGTAAATAATTCTAAGTAAATACTTTTTATTATTTCATATGGTTCGGCTAATATGATTAAAGTGGTAAGCATTTTGTTGTGTCCTTTAAGCCTTTAAGAAAGGAAGAAAAGGTGTCAAGAAAAATTGAAAAAGCTGAGCAGTTCCTAAAATACTTTTTCATTTTTCGTTTTTTCGTTTTCGAGATATGAAATATTTTTAGTTACCCGCTTTGGCAGCTTAACAGCCATAAACTTGTTTTCCATAAAATGTTATAAAATAATATAAATCGAACTTATTTTCACGGTTGATAAAATGAGTCGATATTGTGGAAACGTAAATATTATTCGTATTTATTTTAGTGTTAACCTAACAAAACACGTAAGTAAGAAAAACAAAATAGTATTTTGCTATACGAAACCTACAATGCGCGAGTTGGATTTGCATTTGCCCAATTTTTACATTAAAAGATTAAAAAACATTAACATTACTTACTAAACAATAAACATTAACAAATATTCTCATTTGAAAATTGTTTCGGCCAATAAAATATTACTAATATGTTACTAATTTATAAAGCCAAAAAAATTGTTTTATTAAAAATTTAAACACGGGCGGGGCCGCGGGTAATTTAGTAGTAATTATAATTAATAAAGTCATAGAAAGGTTATATCTGTACATTTTTTTTTAAATTAAGACTACGTATTTTAAAAACACATGGCGACATCTATTGTCAAATATCTAAATAACACATAAATAAATTTTCATTAAAATAACTATTTTAATGAATAAAATAGCGCTATTAATATTTCTTTTAAGATAAGTTTTATTTATAATTTTAACATATTATATAAATAAGTTACCTTGCTAAAATGTTAATAGTATCACCGTACTTTTACTTTAACCAATTTTTGTATTTTTTCTTAGAAATGAGATATTTTCCTACGGTAAAAAGAATCCTATGTGTTGACCCGGATAACCTGCTATTACCATACCAAATTTCATCAAAATCCCTCCAGTGGTTTTTCTGTGATGCGGTTACATACAGACAGACAGAAAAAATTTAAAAACTTTAGATAGTTACTAATTTATAAAGCTAAAAAGTTTGCTTTACTGATAATTTAAACACGGACGGGGCCGCAGGTAATTTAGTAGTAATTCTAATAAACGTAAAAAGGTCATATCTATACATTCATTTTTTTGGGATTAAAACTATATATTTTAAAAACACATGGCGACATCTATTGTCGAATATCTAAATAACACATAAATAAATATTAATTAAAATAACTATTTTAATGGATAAAATAGGGCTATTGATAATTTGATTTTCAAGATAAGCTATTTTTATAGTTTTTACCGTATTTTGTAAGTTACCTTGCTAAACTGTTTAAAAATAATGTCATCGTGGTTTTGTTCCTACCAGTTTTTGTACTTTTTTTCAGAAATGAGATAATTTCTCGCGATAAAAAGTATCCTATATGTTGACCCGGATAACCAGCTATCATCATACCAAATTTCATTAAAATCCCTCCAGTGGTTTTTCTGTGATGCGGTAACAGACAGACAGACAGACAGACAAAAATTCTAGAAACATGCATCCATAATAATGTCTATTTCAATAAGATTTTCCAAAAATTATTTAATGTACAGATTCGGCTTAGTTACAATTTTATAATATGTATAGATGTAAAACGTACCTAGCGAGGAACCCGAGCGAAGCGAGGGTGAGCCGCTAGTTTTAAATAAAATAGCAGACATGACCTTCGATTTCAGCAAAATTAACGTCAAAATTTGGGGATAGTTTAATTCGCTAAATACACACATTAATTATTCTGTTACATTGTTAGCATCCATATTAGTACGGGCTCAAAATAAAGGGTACAATTTATCTGGTCGGGTAGTCCGCAAATATATTAAAAATTCACCCTCAGCTTTGGGGTTGTAGTCACTAGTCAAACCTTATTAAAACTTAAAAAGTCTGCACCTGGCTAGTATTGACTTTGCCGGTTTCGGAGACTTTACCTGTGGCATTGAATAATTTAATATTATACTTTAATTCTTAGCTTTTTTATCTGTATTAATTTGTATGAACAATGAATAGCTGGACCGTCTGTTTATTAGAACTGTATAAAAAATGCTACTGCTATTATTTTTGCGAAAGTTCTTCGCTTTCCTTTGACGACACGTTTGGCTCAGTTTGTATTACCCTACTTGCTGTGCCAGCGGTCGCGGTTTGGAGTCCCGCTGGGGGCATTCATTTGTATGATGAGCACGAACGTTTGTAATCCAGTCATGGATATTATTATTTATAATATGTATGTATTTAAAGTTATATATTTGTAGTGTATCAACTATCTGATATCCATAACACAAGCCTTGTAGCTTACCATGGAACTAGATGATGATGTGTGTTAATGTCCCAACATAATATAAAAGAAAGACTATATGTTTTTATATAGAATAGGTTTCGCTTGCCACTATCATTTTAATGAAAACTTTTGTAATACTGATAATATTTTCAAGTTATCCACCTTCGCGGATATAGCCACGGTCTATTATGTACGTCAATGTAATATTGTAAGCTGACAACTGTTACGAGTATAAAGCTATGTCGAACTAATGTTAGTTAGGTAGTGAGTGAGAACAAGAGAAGTGTAGGGAGGAAATCAAGATTTTCTTGAATCAGATCTCAGGATAAGGACTAGGTCCAATGCAGAATTTCCCTACAATGTTTTCTTTTACCATAAGACGAATGGTAATCATGTTGAAAATAATTAGCACATAAAAATATCCGAGATTGGAGATTTGTGATTTGAACCTGCTTCACTTGGTTTCCCAAGTAAATAAATAAATAAATAAATATGTTGGGACATTAACACACAGCACCATCTAGTTCCATGGTAAGCTTCGAGACTTGTGTTATGGATACCAGATAGTTGATGCACTACATATATATAACTTTTAAATACATACATATTATAAATATAAACACCCATGACTAGAGTACAAACATTCGTATTCACCACACAAATGAATGCCCCTTTTTTTTTTTTTTTTTTTACGTCAGGAAACCCTGTTGCCGGGTACCCGCCGCCTGGGGAAGAACGACGGGTTATGTGGGGCTCCTGCCGTGCAAAGATGGTAAACGCACGGCAGCCTACCCACTAAAACCTGACGGTGTCCACCTCGGTCGCCTTGAGGTCGGGACCACGGGAACCAAAAGAATCGTCCGCGAACCCCGACGGCGATTGCCCTTCGGCACGTCTCGGTGTCGGAGGGTGGAAGTTACACCCTCGACGTCCACCATCTAAAGTGGCGCGCGGCGGACACCGCGCGCGCCTACTCGGCCCAGGTGATTAGGCGGCAGACTTCCCCAAGTCTACCGCCCTCTGGCCGGTGTTAGGGGGGGAGGCGGCGATCGTGCGCCACTCTCCGGCGCCCGGTCCTTCTGCGGCGGATGGCGAGCTCGGCGTTAGCCTCCCTCGCTCTCTCCGCCGCCTCCTTCTGCGACATCACGTCCTCGCAGAAGGACAGGACGGCATCCCAGGACCTTTTGCTACCGACCATGGCGGAAATCACGGCCGGCAGCGTCAGATCCGCCCCCACAACACTGCGGAGCGCCTCGCGCTCCGTCGCCCAAGCTGGGCACACCTCCAGCGTATGCTGGGCCGACTCGTCCGGGCAGTCGTCGCAGTGGTGGCAGCGAGGAGAGGGCTCCCTCCCGGCGACCCGACACAGATACCCCCCGAAGCAACCGTGCCCCGAGAGGATCTGCGTGGTGCGGAAGGTTAAGACGCCGTGATGCCTGCCCAACCACTGCGCGAGAACGGGGCGAACTGCCTCGACGGTCCGTCAGCCAGCGCAAGGGTGCTCCAACCTGGACCTCCACTATTCTATCGCGGCCTCCCGCTCATCTCTCCCGCGTGGTGCTGGGCTAAGGTCCCTGGACGCAGGGCCTCGACGCCGACAATAGATCGACGCCAAGGAAAGAGCATCCAGGTCCACAAATGAATGCCCCTAGCGGGACTCGCACCCGCGACCGCTGGCACAACAAGTAGGATCACTATAAACTGAGCCAAACGTGTCGTCAAGTAAGCAAATTACTACTCGGTTACCACTAACTATAATTCGCAAACTATATAGTATATATGTATATCGACGTCTATATACCTAATGTTTAATTTACTGTTCAAACACCGACCTCTGACCCCTGAATATTATCTGCAATCGTCTGTACGTTGTCAACTATTTAGAGATAATGAAAGTGAGGACAATTTTTCCTTTTTACTAAATACAACTTATTTCATTTTAAATACCATCGATGCATTCTATTACATGATCTGTTCTTTTAACGAAGGACCTCCGCAATGGATACAAATTCTTTCATAAACTTACATTGAATTGTAAAATCGTGGTAAGAGGTCGTTATATTTTCGAATAGTAAATGAGAATAGTCTGGGTATTGTGCTAGTCGTAATGGTTAATAAAACTTAACAGTCCGGAGTGCAAACGAGATAAGGAAGGTCCAGTTGGAAAGTTTTACATTATGAGATTATTAGTTAAAGTTCTATATTTGTATTAGAAATTTTACTTTCTTAGTTATTAATGTTATTTTTTAAAAGCTTTTATCTAACTTTCAATGTTTGTTAGTTAGTATGTTTGTACGGGTCAGATCTTACAATCTGAATTCTCATCAGCCAACGGTACTATTTATATTATACTGGCAGCGACTCACCTTATATACATACATATATATATATATATATATATATATATATATATATATATATATATATATATATAAGTTTTTTTTTAATTAGAAATATTGACTTACTCTCGCTTTCGCTCGGGTGCGTCCCTAGATACGGTAAGTAGGCCAGTAAAAGTCCCGTTAAAGTTGGTCCAGCCGTTTCGGAGATTAGCCGGAACAAACAGACAGACAGACAAACAAAAATTTTAAAAATTGTGTTTTTCTTATAAATACCGTATATAATTCCATATGCATTTAGTATAAAGCTGTTATTTTGACATTACAAACAGACACTCCAATTTTATTTATCCGTATAGATTAAAAGAAAAGTTTATTCTAAAAATGTTCGTTTACTATTATTAGTTTTCAAGATACAATGTTATATTGTAATACTTTTTTGCTGCTGTAAGATTAATCTCTATAGAGAAATAAACTTGGAAGTGTCTATTTGTTATGTCAAAATATCAGTTTTTTACTAATAATATACATAATATGCATTTAGTAAAAAGCTTGGTATGAAATTATATACGGTACTTATAAGAAAAACGCATTTTTTTTATTTTTTCGTCTGTTTGTCTGTTTGTTGTAGCTAATCTCCAAAACGGCTGGATAGATTTTGACGGGACTTTCATTGGCCGATAGCTGATGTTATAAGAAGTAACAATGGATACTTTAGTGTACTGCTCAAAAAAAATTAAAACATACAAAGGGACCCGAGCGAAGCAAGGTTAATTCGCTAGTAAATAATAATATCTTACTCAGTCAATAGATACACAACCTAAATACGATTCGAATTTTTTTCACAAATTAGTTTTTTTCACTAATTTAGTTAGCTAATTAAACTGAGTATTGTGATCCACGTTCTTTGTTTTTGTTATCATTTTTAATTAATTATTTCTTGTGTTGTCTTGCCCTGTTAACGTAATGAAATTATAATTTACAATTGATAATACTTCCTTTTATATATGTTTTTTTATAATAATTTTAGCTCGTAAGAATTTATACTATAATAGCGACTTACCCTAGGCCCACTCAGGTTCCTTACTCAATCCGTAGATAGGTTTTTAGAGTTAGATAGATTTCTCAGAGAGGAAATATTTTACCGCAGTAAAAAGTATCCTATATGTTAACCCGGATAACCAGCTGTCATCATACCAAACATCGAAATCCGTCCAGTGGTTTTCTCGTGATGCCTTCCCAGACAGACAGACAGACAGACAAAAAATCCATGTACGTACAATATACATACATACCTATGTATTTATATGTTTTTATTTCAAGCACCATTGCATAGGCGTAATAATTTTTAAAAAGTATGAGCAAAAAAGTGGTATTCGTTACTTTTAATTGTATTTTATACAAATTAGTAGAATAGGCGTTACCCGAGGTATAAATAAATAAATATGTAGCACCATCTACTTTCACGGTAAGCTACGAGGCTTGTGTTATGGATACCAGATAGTTGATACACTACACATATATAACTTTAAATACATACATATTATAAATACCCGCAAATATTATAAAGAACTCGCGACCGCTGGCACAGCAAGTGCACTACAAACTAAGCCAAACGTGTCATCAAATTGCAATTAGTATTAAAAATTCTAAGTCAATTGCTTTCTTGGTCTAGTGGCTAGCGTGTACGGCAAATCTCATATATATCCAGTTCGGATTCGATTCCCGGGTCACACTTATTATTGTTAATAGGATTTTTGCTTAGCAAATCTCCATTGCAGCCAGCAAGACAGCAGACTTAAATACTTAACCGCAACCCCATGGGTTTCAACTCCATGCCAAGGCAGCGCTTGATCTTCCACACCCGCGCTGGTATCGAATTGCCGTCCCACCGGACTTTGAGAGTGAAAGGAATACAGAGTGCACTTATGTTGGAGACGATATACCTACTGTAATATATCTTGTATAAATGGATCGATGGGACTATCCATAACCGAAATTTGGTCAAAAATATTTAATTTATAAAATAAACTACTACTATTAATTATTTAACGTTAAACCAAATCTATACTTCGATACCAATATTATAAAGAGAAAAGATTTTTTGTTTGTTTGTTTGTATTGAATAAGCTACGAAACTTCTGGACCAATTTAGATTAAATTTGGTAAAAAGATAGTTTGAGACCCTGGAAAGGACATAGGATAGTTTTTATCCTGGAAATCATCCCTTAAGGCGGTGAAAATTGGGATGAAAGTTTGTATGGGGAATCCTAGGTTCATAAAAAATAATTACAATCCACTAAAAGTTTACATTAAGTTCATTTCATTTTAAGATTTATGTTATTGCATTGATTTGTATACAAATGGTGCTGAATACAAATGATAGACTATGCGGCTCAATAGAGGCGCAGTAGAACGCAGCCAAGTTTAGAAACACTGAATGGATGCAGAACGTCAGTGGGTGATTTAAACCTTTGGCACTGTTAACCTAGTTTATGTAAGGAAATTGATCCAATAGTCATTGTCTCTACTGAATTTGAAATATAGTCTGTAAATACAAAACTGTTATTGACGTAACTAAAAATGAAAGTTTTAATAATTTACCATTATCTTAACACAATATCGTCGCCAAAAGGAAGCTGATTTTTGTGTTTCTTTTTTTTAAATTGTTTTTTAGATAAATATCAATTTAAAATCAGAAACGCGTATTGATTTTCAAGACGATGTAATTTTTAAGTTAAAAATTAATTTTGTTATTATTATTAGTAAAATAATTGATGCCAAATTTTAGCAGTATCAAAGTTTTACGCGGGTAGCTGTACGGCGATAAATTATTATTGTTGTTGTTTAAACCAGATGGGAAAAACAAAATTATAAATCGGAATTGGAATCGAACCCTTATAATTTTAATTGACACTCGAAACACATCCTACCGAACCACGACGATCATTTATTATATGTATTCAGCCCTTTTTTACGTCGCACTGCTGGGCACGGGCCTTCCTGCAATACGAGGGGGATCAGACCATAGACCACCACGTTGGCCAAGTGCTCGCTGGCGGACTTCACATGTCTTTCAAAAACTTGCTAGATTTTCTCAGACATGCAGGTTTCCTCACAATATTTTCCTTCACCGTAAGGCAAGTGGTTCATTATGTTAGAAATGATTCGCACATAAAAATATCAGAGATGCGAGACCCGGGATTTGAACCCGCTTCACTCAGTTTCCCAAGCGAGCGCGTTACCACTGGGCTATCACTGCCTTCTTTTATATAAAAATACATAAAATATCTTAAAACAATTTAATACCTTGCGATACAAAGAAATTCAATCTCAAACAACTACATTATAATTGAGATCTTTTTCTAGATCCATCCACCTAATAAGGCCAAAAATATTGCTAGAACAATTTATCATCTTCAGTTACGACGCTCAAATTTCAGCGCTTTATGTTATTCGACGGTAATATTCACCTTTTCTCTAAAAGCCACTATACTGAGGTATGTAAGGATCATTTTCCTCTGACACCTGATTTCCTGACGGTCCTCAGTTTCCGGAGATTTTTTTCTTTTTTAAATGATGATGTAAAGTTATGAATTTATGCCACTCCCTAGGCGTCGTAGCAATTTTCCCGTTCAAGTGTTTGCGCCAAAAAGCCTTTCAGAGTTTTAAAGTTCCGTAGGGGAAGGTTAAAAACTGTGTTAGTATCTTAGTTCGGTATTTGGAGTGTTCTTTTTATTTGTACGTACAGTTTACGTTTGGTTACAAAAATTAATATATTATGTTGTGAATCCTCAAGTTTCGTCTTTACAAGATTTTCTCCGAAACTTCTTATAACATAACAACTAAAATAAGTAAATATGTATTTTTTTTAATGTTGGGAAATGCATTTACGCATACCACCTGTACACATATAGGTGGTTATTTGGGACTCACCGGCTAGAAAAGCCAGTACAACCCACTAAAACCCAGCAAAACCTCCTCCGTCTTAATGGAGCGTCGCAGGATCACTTACGCATTCAACCACGACGCCCCAACGGCAGGTCTGCCGAAGCAGACCACAACGACCATAGGGTTGCTCCACACTCTACTCTGCTATCAGAGAAGTACCAGGAGCAACCCACAACTTCTTGACTTGAAGCCCGGCTGGATAGCCGAGTATTACTGAGCCCCCCACCACGACAAAGTGAACGCACGTTGGGGGGGAAGTAAATATGTAACATGATATATATTAATGAATTCTCATATTAAAATTCTTTCAAATTTTATTTTAACATAATATGATAAAACCAAAATGTAATTTATATTAAAACTGCAACATTTTTATTGAAAGCAATTTACGCGAAATATCGCTTGCAGTCTCGCTGGCAAATATAAAACCTGTATTAAACGCTTATATGGCATTCGTTACTTTGATCACCATATTATTATATAATACGTAAAATAAACAGAATTAAAAACGGCTCTACGTTTTCCATTCACTTAATCGAGGCATGTTTTGAACTATTTCAAATTCGATCCTATAACCCATCGAGCTATTAATAAAATGTCAACATACTGCCATTGTACCTAAAAGTGTTATTTATTTACCTACTATGTATTTAAAATAATATAATTATATTAGTGTTGCCCAGATTTCGAAATCTATCATAATCATTTTTTTTTGACAACAAAAAAAGAAAATTGGTTAACAAACTGAGGAGAAAATGGTTTTATTTTTATTATATATGTACTAGCGGCTCACCCTCGCTTTGCTCAGGTTCGTAGATAGGTACGTTTTACATAGACATTTAAAATAGTTATTTGCCAGCGTTAGCCATATATTTTTTAATATATTAATATATATTTTTTATTTTTTTCTGATGTTTTAATACTTATTATCCTATTCCGGACTAAGAGAAATCCAAAAAATCGAATATCATAAAAATTGGTCCAGCCGTTCTTGAGTTATAAATGATGTAACTAACACGACTTTGTTTTAGTTTACTCGGTATACCAAATTTTCCTCCAATCAGACAATGACAGCGTAAGGAATAGAGAGTGCGCACACATATATGTATATATATTCTGCGCAGAAACTTAATTTCATTAAGAAATGCCGCCGAGACCGAAAATCGGTCAGGTAGATATTATTTATTTGTTTTCCTTTGATTCTCTCTATGCTTTCTTTAATCCATTGAGAAATTACTTGCTACTACCATAAATGTCTTGTTCTATAACTAAAATGTATATGATACCTTCAATAAAACCTAAAAAGATTTTTTCAAATCTGTCAAACAGTTCCTGAGGTTGGTGATTACAAACAAACAAAAAAACAAACAGTCACTTCAGCTTCATATTATTAGTAAAAAGTGGAAAGTTTAAAAAATCCTTTTTTTTACATCAACATACAGCACCATCTAGTTCCATGGTAAGCTACGAGGCTTGTGTTATGGATACCAGATAGATGATACACTACACATAATATACAACTTTAAATACATACATATTATAAATATAAACACACTCATCACACGAATAAATGCGAGCGAGACTCGAACCCGCGACCGCTGGCACAGCAGGTAGGGTCGCTACAAACTGAGCTAAACGTGTCTTTAGTTAAAAAGACAAATACTAAACCTCCCATTAAGTGTAGGTAAAATGACTTCGACTTTACAGTAGAGACTGACTTCCTGAGGATATCCCGGCAAGGGTCGTATTACAGGCGATATAGATACCTTATATATTATACTTTATACGAACTGTATCCCTACTAATATTATAAATTTTAAAGTCTGTCTGTGAAGCTCGGTTACCCAAGTACTTTTATTGGCTCACTCTAAAGAACGAAGACGCTTTCTATTTATATGTGATTTTTTTATGCATGTATACGTATATTGGGTTCCGCGATATATTGGCTTAGTTAGTATTCATTCTCGTGATTCTTTGCCAACCATATAAAATTTAGACCAAAAATATAAAATTGGGGTAAACCAGTAGTGGTTTTGAAACTTTTTACTTTAAGGTCATATTATTTTGAGGTACGTTAGGTACGTTTTAATGTTTTTGAGCGAAACCCTACTTCTTTTTCTAAAATAAAAATAGCCTAAGTTACTCCTTATAATATCAGCTATTTGCCAGTGAAAGGCCCGTTAAAATTAGTCCAGCGGATTCGGAGATTGGCCGGAACTAACAGACAGACAGACAAAAATTTTAAAAATTGTGTTTTACTTATAAGTACCGTATATAATTTCATATGCATTTAGTATAAAGCTGTTATTTTGACATTACAAACAGACACTTCAATTTTATTTGGATATCATATGAGCGTAAAAAACCAATTCAGTATACAAGTATATGAAAAAATACTACTGAACCAAAGGTGTCGTATCGAGCTCGCACCCTTTCTAGAGCGGTGTTGGATTTGAAAATATCGTTAATGTCATCATATTTTCCCAACCTTTTGTCGGATAGATGTTTGTGTTAATATAAAGCTTATTTTGCCTTTTCATCGTGTTTTTATAATGGTATTTAGTTATAAATCATGTTATAAAATTATATGGATAAATTATCTGTATATAAATAAACTTACTGATATTTCATTCATATTGTTACTATTTAATCGACTTACAAAAAAGAATGAGGATCACATTTGAAATGTATGTTTGTATGTTTGTTACACCAATGTACGCCAGTTTGATAAATTCTATCCCTAATAACAGATTATTCGACTTAAATCGTTATAAGTTTTTATTTAAAAAGTTATTATAATATTAAAACAACACATAGTTAATATGAAAATCATTATTTATTTATCTTTGGACGTATTCAATTATTCGATATGAATTCTTAATTCACTAAAAAAAATAAAAAAAAAATCGCGAAATAGATAAAGATATACAATTTTAATCAATAATCTTTTGTTTTATTAATAATATCAGGTGAATGCCTTGCAATAAAATTCCTTGAAAAAAATCTAACAAAACCGTTAAAGAAGAGGCAAAATCGCAAGTAAATCTTATATCTTATTAAAACTAAAAGGTATGATATATAAGATAGGACCTTTGCCTACGCAGTAGAGTTCACAGTTCAATTTAAAATGCAAGTGAGGGAGGGCGTCAACTTTTTTCAATGGCAGCGGATGAAAGGCCGTCTGCCAACCGCGTTCAATAGAGCATTCCGCGTTGAAACTGTTCCTAGCAGAAAAAATCACAAGTACGCTATAGGATAGGGTAAAATAAACTATTACTGTATATAGGAAAGGGTTAAATGAAGGGTTCAGGCAAAAAACAGGGAATGGCGCAATTTATGTTTTTTTTTTTGTTTTGTACAAGTAACAAATCTATGTCTATGGTAATTGGTTTCCCAACCACTGGTTTTATAAATACTCAACGGATATCGCTAAGAATACGTTTTTATTTTTGCGCAAAACGAAAAGAACTGGGAATTATATTGGTGTCCGAGTCGTGGCTTAAGCCATGTCTCCCATCTACCTCTTACTCACTACCAGGGTTTCATTTAATTAGAAATGATCGTTTTGGACGAACTGGAGGAGGAGTAGCAATTTACCTGCGTTCCCATATTCCTTTTTCAATTGTTAGTTTGTCTCAAGATCACGGGAACGTAGGTCCAGAACATCTTTTTATCGAGGTTATATTGTCTCACACCAAAATACTCCTGGGTGTTTACTACAATCCTAGTCTTACGATCGATTATTTCTCATCATTTGAAACCCTGTTAGAAAAATTTAAGCCCTTATATGATCATACTTTGGTGATGGGTGATTTTAACACCTGTCTCCTAAAGAATGATCAACGTGCGTCGCGTCTTAATTCCCTTGTTAACGCAGCTAATTTAAATATTCTCCCCCTAAGTCCTACTCATAAATTCCCAAATTGTTTACCTTCTCTTCTCGATTTAATTTTTGTTTCTTCCACAGACCTTGTTGCTAAACATGGACAGTGTTCTGCTCCCGCTTTTTCATATCACGACCTTATTTACTTGTCTTATAAATTAAAACCTCCGAAAGCAAAATCAAGAATTCTTCTCCAACGTAATTTTGGTGGTATCGACCTCGAACGATTGCTGGCGGATGCTGCGGATATAGACTGGTCAGTGGTTGCACAGGCTAGTACCCTTGATGAGCAAGTGTCTATATTTAGCTCTCTTTTAATTCAATTATATGACATTCATGCTCCTGTTCGACCTGTTCGTGTTAAGCATCTTCCAGCACCATGGCTTACACCGGAAATAAAAAAATTGCAAGCTAAAAAGAATTTAGCAAAAACAAAATATGTTAGTAATCCCAATGACGTAAGCAAAGGTAAATATGTGAAGGCTCGAAATCGTTGCAACATGGTGTGTAGAGATAGTCAACGACGCCATATTTATAAATCAGTTATTGAGGAAGATGACTCGTACAAAGTCTGGAAATTTCTAAAGTCTCTTGGAGTGGGTAAATCAAAACAGAATATCAATCCTCAAAACATAGATTTAAATCTGCTTAATCAGCATTTCTCCATTTCTAGTACTATTGATAGTACAAGTAAATCTAAAACTCTTAATCATCTTTCTAGATTACCTACTCCTGACTCTCCTTCTTTCGTTTTTAGTCAATTTTCCGAAAGTGATGTTAAGAAGAATATTATGGCCATTAAGTCTGATGCTATTGGGGCAGACTGTATTAGTCGTAAGATGATTCTTCCTATTATTAATCTCATTTTGCCTATAATTACCTCTATCCTAAATTCTTCCATAAATTGTCATAAGTTCCCTTCGTCCTGGAAAGATGGTCAAATTATTCCTCTTCCAAAAAAACTTAGTCCATCTTCCTTTTCTGATTACCGTCCTATTTCCATTCTTCCTTTCCTATCAAAGGTACTCGAACGTCTTGTTCATCAACAGTTAAGTACTTTCCTTTACAGAAACAATCTCTTAAATCCTTTACAATCCGGTTTCCGTCCCAGTCATAGTACGACTACTGCCCTAATCAAAATTACAGATGACATCAGAGTAAGTATGGATGAACAAAAGGTTACTGTGATGATTTTACTTGATTTTAGTAATGCTTTCAACACGGTGGACTTTGACATTTTACTCGCCATTCTAAGTTCTCTTAACATATCTCCTGAGGTTGTTGACTGGTTTCGTTGTTACTTGTGTGATCGCCGGCAGCGTATACGAATTGAAGACTCGTATTCAGATTGGTCTGCAATTAATGCCGGTGTTCCACAAGGTGGCGTGTTGTCCCCTCTTCTCTTTTCAATTTTTATAAATTCTGTTAGTCATCAAATTTCTTCTCTCTACCACCTGTATGCAGACGATCTACAAATTTATGCCTCGACAACTATTATCAATTTACATCATACTATTGATATGATTAACAAAGATCTCTCAATTATATCATCATGGGGTAAATCATATGGACTTAATCTCAACGCGGCTAAATCTCAGGCAATCATTGTTGGTAGTCAGAGACTACTGTGTAAAGTTAATAATATGCAAATTCCACCGATAATACTTAATGATACCCAAATACCTTTTACTGAGAAAGTTAAAAATCTTGGAGTTATTATCGATCAACATTTATCATGGGGACCGCACGTAAGCGGACTGAGCCGGAAGATGTTTGGAGCAGTAGCTTCTCTTAGGAGATTGCGTAATTTCCTTCCCATACCAACTAAAATTGCGCTGGCAAATTCTCTCCTGCTACCAATTCTTGATTATGCTGATACCTGTTATCTTGATATCAAAGAGGAGCACTTGAATAAACTTGAGCGTCTTCAAAACTTATGTATACGGTTCATTTTCGGCCTTAGAAAATATGACCATGTTTCTCATTTTCGCAAAAAGCTCAAGTGGCTTCCAATCCGATTTCGCAGGGATACTCATATCCTCCATCTTCTCTACTGCGTGCTGTTTAATCCTTCGGCTCCCTTCTATCTGAAAGAGCGTTTTGAATTTCTGAGTGACTCTCACGCTCGTTCTCTTCGCTCTGATCAGAATTTTATCCTTAAAATTCCTAAACACTCTTCATGTTTTTTCTCTAATTCTTTTACTGTAAAAGCAGCTCGACTTTGGAATTCTCTTCCTGTAAAGGTGAGAAGTGCGAGAAGTCTCGAAAGATTTAAAATTTTAGTAAAAGAATATTTCCTATCCCTTTAGTTCTTTCTGTACTTCACATCATCTTTAATATATAGTTTATATTTTTAGCTCTCGATTAATAAATGTGTATATGTATGTTTATTTGTATGTATGTATGTATGTATGTATGTACGTATGTATGTATGTATGCATGTATGTATGTATGCATGTATGTATTTATGTATGTATGTATTTATGTATATATGTATGTATGTATTTATGTATGTATGTAAGTATGCATGTATTTATACAATAATTAAAGTTTGTCCTCATTTTATTAGTTAATTTGCACACCGCCTACCGTCTTTGCCACAGTCTTCTCCTCCACCTCAAGGTTGCCTGGAAGAGATCGCTCTTAGCGATAAGGCCGCCTGCTGTACATTCATTTTTTGTATATTATTTTCATTATGTTTGTTTCTTTTATAAGGTGTACAATAAAGAGTATTATCTAATGTCCATGACATACCGGTAAAGAAGGAGGAGTCCAAAAATATATATAATTAAAACTTACTGCATACTTTGATCAATAAAAATATTTTAACTTCTAAACTTTAAATTACTTTTTTCATTAGGACATTCCCTGTTCTTTGGTTTTCTTTACCCATCAAATTATTTAAGCGCATTACTTAAGAATGTTGGACTAATAGAGTTAATTTTTATTTTAAATATTCATAATATAGGAAAAGCTGCTCCAAAAAAGTGTTTTTGGAGTATTTTATTGGAAAATTCGTGGTATGCGAAGCATCTAGGATGTGCGAGTAACATCCAACTCAACAGCGAAAGGTGCGAATATAGATAGGTAAATTCTATTCATATATATATATATACAGTAAAATATAAAAGTAGTACTCTACTTTATCTCAAAAAACCTATCATGTACATAATGATTGTACATATGTTCCGAAGTGTAATACAGAGTACTACGGAAGTGGTTTATAACTAATACAACCGTATTTACTGACGTGAATCGGAAATTAAGTTTCAACATCAAGGCACTCTACCTGCGGAATAAATGATACGTAAATGTGTTGTAAGAAAGTTTCGTTATCCAAACTGTAGTAGAATTGGATGTTTGATCAATATTGTTATTATATGAAAAGATTAAAGATATTACTTTTATTATGTTTTAGATGAAATCACAAAGGAAAATGTATGATAAATTATAAATAAATATATTAAGATCAATATGTTCTTTTGCCATAACAAGAATTGTACTAAAATAACTACTATTGCCCGCGGCCCCGTCCACATAGTTTTTAATTTATAGGTAACTTTTTGCTTCTCTCAAGGTCATGGTGTGATATCAGGTAGCCTATAGGCTATAACCACCCTCAATAAATAGACCATAAAATACAAAAAGAGTTTTTCAAATTAAATTAACATCCGAAAAAACAGAAACAAACTCTTCAGCTATATAAATTAGTATAGATATATTATATCCTTCACAAATTCATCTCGTCAAGTTTATAAAATTAAAACAAATAATGAACTTTAGTTTCACGTTAAAAGTTAAAAATTTAAAATGTTTGTACATTTTCTTTTTCATCTCAATAATTTCACAAGACGTAATAAGCAAAAGCGACGTAATAAGTTGGAGTTCTAAGTATTTCATCATGAATGCATCGAAAATTGCCGGATTAAGTGAATAGTTTTCCCTCGAGGCGGGAGCGGTCGAAGCGATAGTTACTCTCAGAAATTACAGTTTGTAACATTTGTATGTCTAATACATTTGACCTCCAAGAAAACTTTAAAACCTTTGAAAAGTAAATATATTATAAAGTATGCAGAAATATTTTAAAGAACAACTACAAATGTAGCATCTACTGCGACCATTAAGTCAAGATTTACTAACATACTTTGCAAGAATTTCTCCCCCGTACGTGCATCTGGCGAGGAGTTATTAAGCATTTCCACTGTGAAATACATCTCGGTTTGGGCACTTAGCCATCAGTTATAATGAATGGAGAACATTTAAAATAAAAATTGTTATGCTACTTATTAAAAGTATTATCATATTCCATAATATAGTGATTCTATTATCATGCATAATGTGACTAGACACCGTGAAAGAGCTGTGAGGTACATGTCTAACTGCAAGGCATTGCCTACTGTGTCAGAAATTTAGGTTTGATTACTGCATAGGCAAATTCAAACACGTATAATATGTGAAAGAAAATGTGCCGTTTGGTTTCTCCATTTACACTCTCTCTGTAGTTGGAAAGAGAATAAGCAATTTTTGTATACACTACCTATATATACTAGCTTTACACAAAATAAAAGTTTGTTTACATATGAGTGAATATATATATAAATATAAATATATATACATATATAAATATATATATACATATATATATATATATGTTTATTTTTTTTCCTTACTTCTTCACGTCCGGCTTAAGTTAGCGGATATTAATAGAAATAGTTTATGTATATTCTAAGTTGACATAATATAGACAATTCTACTAACTAAAATTTGATTCAAGTTGCGAAAGAATCTAAGTTTACATGTTTTTGTGTATGTTTGTTATGACAAAAGGCTGGCCGGTTTTGGATTAAAGTTGGTACGCAGATAGATCATAGACTTGATATGAATATTGACATGGAGAAACGCATTAGCGAATGTAAGGCACCTAGGGACGAATCTAAGCGAAGTAAGGGTAAATCGCTAGTATTAATATATAACAAAAATCACTAAGTATATTTAACTAGTAATTAATAATTTCAATGTTAAGAATAACAGTACAGAAATAAGGCAGTTTACCCTATCTAGACGTATGTAACAGAAAAGGGTAATGGCGCACAGAGTGGTCGCTAATTGGAGCTATTCAATGGAACTGTTTGAGGATTAAATCACCCGTGATGTGACAGAGTAAATGAAACCTAACTAGCATTTACCTATTCTAGAAAATGGTGGTATAGTGCAAGAAGAATACAACAGCAATGGAGATCACTTGTATCGTTTCATAAGATGTGGTATTTTTAAAAGTAGTATAATATGTAATATGTATTTCTACAATTCTCATTCGTATTCAATTCAATCAACCATATTAAATATATAAATATGGTGGTACATTAGCACACAGTACCGTCTATTTCCATGGTAAGCTACGAGGTTTGTGTTATGGATACCAGATAGTTGATACACTACACATACATATATAACTTTAGTCTTTAAATACATACATATAATAAATATAAACAACCATGACTGGAGTACAGACATTCGTGCTAATCACACAAATGTATGCCCCCAGCGGGACTCGAACCCGCGACCGCTGGCACAACAAGTAGGGTCACTACACACTGAGCCAAACGTGTCGTCAAAATTATATTTACCTCTTTATTATATAAAATTCCGTGTGAATTCGTAATTCTTCTCCTCCTGAATTTGATAAGTTATATTTTAACCCAATAGATGGCGCTGTTCTCGAGTTTTTTTTTAATTTTCCAACCAAAGAGGTTAGACAACGCCTATCTACCGTGTATATGTATGTTTGCAAATAGTATATATCTTTTGCAATCGCCATCAGACACTTTAATTATATTTATACTGATTATCTCATTTATGATGTTTATCTAAGCTTTTTAATCCCTTTATTATTTTAACTTAGTTTTAACACATTATCTTAACTACATATTTCTAATTAACTCCACAGTTTATAATAAAAGTTCATACTGTATTGTTCTTCTAGGATCTCAGCGGGTGTTTATAGCATCTTAATTACACAGTTAAAATATCGAACAAGTAGCAAAATGCTAATTACCTCTTAGCCGGCAGGTGGCGTCTTTACATTTCAGAATTAACAAGCCAAGTGCTGCAGAGTTCGGTTTAATGTTACTTTTGAAACAATGTGATGTCCGAATTTTGAAATATCATACATATAAAATAACTTTATTTGAACGCAATCGAAAATCGTAAAAGATTTATTATTATATTAGAAAGTTACTTATTATATATATGTACATATTATTATTATAGCAATAACATTTATCGCAGTCCCAAAAAAAACTTAGTTGATTTATTTATAATCCAATTAGAACTTATAGTGAAAAGAGAATGACACTACTACTATATACGCACACATATATGTGCTTGTGTGTGTCTGTGTGTGCGTGTCCGTATGTGTGTGTATGTGTGCGTGCGTGCGTGTGCGTGCGTGCGTGTGCGTGCGCGTGCGTGTGCGTGTGCGTGTGCATGTGCGTGTACGTGTGTGTGTGTGTATGTGTGTGCGCGTGCGCATGTATATGTGCGCGCGCGCGTATGTGTGCATGCGTATGTGCGTACATACTTGCGTATGTGTTCACGTGCGTGTGTGCAAAATTAAAACTTGAGTAGAGTTTATATGGGACGCATCCGAGCGAAGCGAGAGTAAGTCACTAATACAGAAATATTTACTATGTTACAATTTTATTGTACAAATAATTGGCTCACATTGCTTTCTCTTACAAATAATATCTTGCAATAAAATTGAATTGCATCTTGAAGTAGAGCGTATAAATGATAGCGGCTACATAAAACTCTTAGAGCTTGCACCGCGTGATTGCACTTATAAATTGTAGTTCATTAAGAATGTCGATTTTTAATAATAATATTTAAAAACACTATCTTTTCGGATTATTTCGCGGATTTATAGTGATTTTTGGTTCCCGACGTTTCGAATACTTTACGACAATCATGGTCACGGGAAAGACTAAGGTTTTAGATGTTTCCAAGGCTTTATATACTTGTTACAGACAGTGCCTACCCAAAATTTTACAAAATGATTTCAAAAATTCAAAAAATGGCATCAAGTACCTTACAATATTTGTAGATTTTAATTCTAAGCATTTTAATTTTTTAATAATTATTACAATTAATATAATAATATTTTTTTTTGGTTATAAAACTTAAGTTAACATATCTTTTTTATATTATAGACTAAGCGATGTTCCTGTTTTTCTATATTAATATTTTAATACGTTATTTTAATTTTAATTAAAGTGACGACTCAAAATTGCTTGTTTAAATCTATTAACTAAATAGCGACTCACCCTCGCTTCGCTAGGGTTCGTCCCTAGGTTGATTCCCCATACAAACTTTCATCCCCATTTTTACCCCTTTAAGGAATGATTTCCGGGATAAAAAGTATGTCCTTCCCAGGGTCTCAAATTATCTTCTTACCTAATTTCATCTAAATTGGTACAGTAGATCCACAGATTACCCCCTACAACCTCACAAACTCACAACTTACCTCTTTATTGTATTTGTATACATTGAATAAAGTTTAATTTGATTTCATATAATATACTAGCGATTCACCCTCGCTTCGCTTCGGGTTCGTCCCTAGACAAAAACAAATCTGTCCCAAAGGAACCGTATATTTTCCGGGATGATATGTAGCCCAAAGCCTTCCCTGATAAATGGACTATCTAACACAAAAAGAATTTTTCAATTCCAACCAGTACTTCCTGAAATTAGCGCGTTCAACCAAACAAACAAACTCTTCAGCTTTATAATATTAGTATAGATAAGGTCTGTATAACATTACACCAATTCTATACATAAAAATAATTCTGGCATGGTATATAAATGTATTTCTAAATTCCATAATGATAATATTTTCTTCCACGAATGCCTCAATTTGTAAAATACATTGATACACTTATAAAATATCTCTTCATATTATTTATAAGCTTTAAAATTATACTAAAATAATTTTCTTATCAGTTTAAGGAAATCTGTAATTTCTTACGATATTGGATGGTTTTTTATTATTCTTCTCAGTATTAGTCTTGTTGTTCAATTCCTGGCACGGCTGCTAATCTCACTAAGACTAGCCAACTGCGCAGGAGATACTATAGTGAGAAATTACGATACGTGCTCTCGAAGCGAGGAGGAGAAACACGGTCAACTGCCTAACTCCGGGCTGTTACTGAGATTTTCTTAACACAAATACTCAATAAATAAACATAGCCCAACCCGGAACTCGAACCCAGGACCTTCGGATCTGCAGAACATTCTAGCCACTATGCCACCGAGGCATTCAATTATTTATATTTTAGTAGATGAATATGGAATATAAAAAAAAAATTAAAGTTTATTTTTAAAATGTTTCTCTATCTATCAGTCTGCAGAAAAGAAGTTATGGTAAACTCATTTGCCAATTCAATTTCAAAAAAAAATAAGTGAACTTTCTATTCATGTGATCCCATAAACAATAGACCGACGACATGATCAAAGTAACAAAATTCCACTAAATGTGATTAGCATAGGATTAGTGATCGTGAAAAATTTAAGAAGCCTATGTTCAGCAATGGATGTCTGTAAAGTGTGAGTGGTTGAGATGACGATGATGATAATTCTATAAACAGACGTACTTAATAATTTTGGTGTGGCTATTGTTTAAATAAATAAATATGTTGGGACATTAACTCAGCACCAGCTAGTTCCATGGTAAGTTACGAGGCGGGTGTTATGGATACCAGATAGTTGATACACTACACATACATAACTTTAAGCACATACATATTATAAATATAAACACCCATGACTGGAGTACAAACATTCGTGCTCTTCACACAAATGAATGCCCCCAGCGGGAGTCGAACCCGCGACGAAGTAGAGTCACTACAAACTGAGCCATATGTGTCATCTAATTTTTTGGTTTGGTTATACTTCCCCTTTTAAATTCTTACTTATTTCTTCAAAAAACAAATTTCTTCAAAAAAGAAGTTATTTCTACGAATCAATGACATGATAACTTTGTAAACAAAAGAATAGTGAAATTAAAAAAAAACGCATAAGTGCGAGTCTGATTCGTGCGTTAAGGGTTCTTACAGCTTCAAACATTAAGTGTATAATATGAAGGCACTCGCAGGTTCCGTTTCATTAAATGTTATAAAAAACTTAATGAAGTTACTGTATAACATCATTGAAAAAACTTAAGACAGTTAGCTGACAAGTTAGATTGTAAACAACTTCTTTAGTCATTTGTTAAATTAATAGTAAAATAAGTAAGGCAGTGGCAGCCCAGTGGTAACACGCTCGTTTGAATAACCGAGTGAAGCGCGTTCAAATTCCGGGTCTCGCACCTCTGATACTTTCATGTCCGAATCATTTCCAATAAGATTACCACTTGTCTTACGGTGAAGGGAAACATCGTGAGGAAACCTGGATGTCTGAGAGAACTTAAAAAGTTTTCGAAAGACCTGTGGAGTCCGCCAACCCGCACTTGGCCAGCGTGGTGGGCTATGGCCTGATCCCCCTCGTATTGAAGGGAGGCCCGTGCCCAGCAGTGGGACGTTAAAAAGGGCTGAGTAATATAGTAGTAGTATAATAAAATAATAATAATAACCCACCTACGAATCAATATCATCTTCACCAATCTTCCATCATCTTCTTCCATTGAAATTATTTTGGATACTCTTTTATCCCATTTTTTCTTACATTTTTCTACCCCTTACTGTAAATGTTAGAAGGGAAAGAAACAATGTTTAAGACCTATAGAATAAACCCTGTAACATAAGAAGAGACCGAATACGTAAGAGTTTTCCATTTACCTGCAGAACCTTTTAAAATTAATTATAATTTAATAAATTAGAAACAACTATGCGTAAATTAACCGTTTCAATTACAAATATATAGCTTAAAATCCTTGCCTTAAGAAAATATAATTTGAAAAAGAAAATTCAACGAACGCCGACTTTCATTTACATTTTCGGATATATTTTTCCTTCTTTTGTAAAAACTGTAGCGAATTAAATTAGTCTACCATCAGTTGGTACAAATGTTTTTAAACGGTTTAAAGTTTTTAGTGCCGCAACTATTCATTCGAAGTTGGAAGATACAATGTAAGGTTTATTTTAACAAAAACTAAAACATTGTTATTTTAATTTTTAACCTAACTTATAACTTGTGACTCACCCTTTTTAGCATTTTACAATGTATGTATGTATATGTATGTATTCAGCCGTTTTTAACGTCCCACTGCTATTGGGATATATTGAATATTTTACAATATACTAATATATTTATTAATGACTTAGTAGGATAGCAAACAAAATAGTCTATGACACTCTTTATCCCATAAACTATCTTTATTCAGGGGCTAAGACAAGATGTTATTCTAAAATCATTCGAGAATAGAAAACCAAAATTATATAGAAATTTAACCATAGAATCATAATATATCATCCCCATGTATATTTTTAGATTTATATTTCTATTGTCTTATAATATTAAACGAGCAATTCTTGTATATGTATATTCTAATTCGTATATCTAAAAACGGCTATAAGGAATCGAACCTGCGACTGGTTGCGTAAAGCCAAAATTGCTAATTCCATTTAGCATCTATAGATAAGCGAGTGTATTTTATATTATTATACGTATACATCTTGACCACAACGTCCACAAGTAATACCCGATGATATGGGCCCGAGGCTTAAAATATCATCGCCGTCAAACGGTTCTGCGAAATGGAGATTAAGTATATTTCGTTAATTATAACGTTAGAATGTATATTAAAAATGTGCAACATATTACAAAATTATTATAAAATTATGTATCTAGTAAGTAAAAATAGGGGCAGCGTAACTTGTGTAAATAACTGCTACGCAAGAAACTAAACGTTTTGAAGATGTTTAAAAATTGACATCGCTTAACTTGAAAAACATCATACTCACATACCTAATTATTTCATTTTATCAATTCTAAAACGTGACAAACTAAAAAAAAAACTATATTATTTTTCCAATGTCGCAAAGAATAGTCGAGGCACAATGGAAATTAACCGACAGAAAATAAGATAATGATATGAACATTACTGACATAGATTATAAAAAATTAAGTCTAATAAAAACCCTTGTTCTTTCAGTAGATACTAGTAAGATTGTAACAACCATACAAAGAAAAATGTTAGCTTAAGCTGTTAGCAGAAGAACCCTTTAAGATTATATGTAATCACATCACGTATAACTGACTCCATCCAGATAATCAAGTGATCATAGATAACTTAATTTCAACAATATCTATAAAATAGGTACAATAAACTTGAATAACTAGTATTTAACTAGATGCTGCCTGAGGTTTCACTTGAGAATTGATTATTATTACGTCCACAGCAATCATAATAAATCCTTAAAAAACTGAAATGAATCAATGAGCCCAATATCTAAGGTTTTTTTGTAGGTCAGCAGATCAAAAGATAGAAAGGCGAGTAGCAATAATAAAGGTATTTTATACATACATATATTGGTTACTCACAGAATCCTACAATCTTTTGACTTTCACGGCCTAGCTCTCAATATTGTCCAAAACGAGTTATAAGAAAAATCGGTGGGTTTCCTCTTGATTTCATCGTCATATCAGCTCTGTACTAAATTATTTTAATGTCGCCCGGATTTCACATACTTATAAAGTTCTAAAACAATATGACTTACAAAAAGCCTAATATCCAAGATTAGATAATAATTCTTTCTTAGATTTACGCGAACATCTGACATTTTCTGACAGATTAGTCTCTCCTGTGACCATGTTTGCTGTAAAGTATGTATTACGACGACAAAATCCGAAAAGTTTCATTTAAAATCCAAGCTTGGATTACATGAAGGGCACAAACAAAGAACAGGGAATGTCACATTTTTTTTTGTTTTGTACTGGTAACGAATCTATGTCTATGGTACTTTCATTCCCAACCTAGTTTTTACGAATACTGAACGGATATTGCTAAAAATACGTTTTTATCTATGCCTAAAGTCTAAATGACTGACTGGTAGGTAAAGAAGGAGGATTGTCCAAAAATCTACATAGAAAAAAGTTACTGCATAATTTGATCTCAATAAAAATATTATACTTCAAAACTTGAAATTACTTTTTTCGTACAATCTATTCAATAGGACATTCCCTGTTTTTTCTGTACCCTTCCACATAATTCGTTAACTAATTAAAATTGAAAATAATGTAAAAATGTTAAAAAATGTTAAAATTCCGAATACAATTTTCATTCCAAACCAGTGGTTTCTAAATATCCGGTTAGTTTGTCACTATTGTATCCCGTTGGTCGCAAACTAGTAAGTAAATAGGCATACTCGATTTACGAGGGCTGGGCGAGCGCCAAATATCTGCTCCACTTGTATCGTTACGGTCTTCAGCCGAAAATACATACCTTATTTCAAACAAAAGAATGGTTTAAATAACATAATGTTATAAACTGTTTTTGAATATTATTCATTACTATTACTTTAAATATTACTTAAAATATTTCATCTTTCACGCACCCTCGCTCCGAAATGAAATATTTTCCCGCAGTAAAAAGCATCCTATATGTTGACCCGGATAACCAACTATCATCATAAAAAATTTCATCAAAATCTGTCCAGTGGTTTTCTCTCTGTACTCATAATAACTATTTCAATAAGATTTTCCAAAAAATATTAAATGACAGATGAACAGATTCAACTCAGAATTTTATTATATGTATAGATTTGCTAATAGATTCGAGTTTTACACAAAACACATTAAACACAAAATGTTCATTATTTTAATGATTTTTTCCTGGTGTATTCTATTTTTTTAGAGTGCTACCTTGTATTTTTTTATCAGGCAACTTTATAACTGCTAGGTTTGTATATGCTTGATACTCATTCGCGTTAAAACGACTTGACAGGTTTGGGCGAAGTTTACTACATTGATAGATTATGACTTAGGCACCTAGGGACGTCAGAAGCGAAGCGAGAGTAAGTCGCTAGTAGTATTATATTACGTGAGTATAGTTGTCCAATTTTCTCCCGATACAAGAACAACACAACTAATTATCGGGATGTTTTGCATGGATATATTTTGGTAATCTACTTAAGATTACAAGGTGGAAATAGATTGATGTATTTTTTAACCTATTAATTATGATATTATATTAAACTAGCAGTACCCGCGGCTTCGCCCGCGTCCAAACTTCCGATCGCTAACGAAATTCACAGAATCACCCGCTGAGCTAATCTGAATATTGTCTGAAAATTTCATCAAAATCGCTCCAGCCGTTTTGGAGTCCATAGAAAACATACATACACACATCGGTATTTTTTTTAATCAACAATTTAAATGTATTTATTGTACGGAAAATGGAGTCTTTCATGAATATTTAGTGACAAACCGAGTGTAGCGCCACCTACCGGGTCCATTTGTATTTTCAAACCATCAAGGAACCCATTGAAATATACACACAAAATCTCAACTAAATCGGTCCAGCCGTTTAGGAGGAATTAGGTGACTAACACACGTATAGAAGAATTATATGTATTAAGATGGTTTTATGTATTCGGGTATATACGTAAGCCATGGTAGTTAACCATATTATTATGGTGCAAAAATACGATGAGACGCACACCTTAAGTGAAACTAAAGCTTCGTGTAAGAACAATTCCAGTAAGTTGTTACCTTTATTGACCTCGCAAACAACATAACTGATAGATACTTGTAGATCAAGTGTTTTCTACTACCTTTGAACTGCCACTCAAGCCATTTAACCCATATCAAGTTAAGCAATTAAATGAAATACGAGTATTTGAAATGCTTTACTGATCATAATTGATTACTAATATTAGTATCTAATCTATACAGATAAATAAATTGGAGTGTCTGTTTGTAATATTAAAATAACCGCTTTTTAATAAATCCTTATGGATGTATGTACATATACCAAACATATTATACCAAACAAACAATATATACGGCACATATACCAAAACAACATTTTTTAAAATTTTTGTCTGTCTGTCTGTTTGTTCCGGCTAATCTCTGAAATGGCTGAACCGATTTTGACGGAACTTTCACTAGCACATAGCTGATGTAATCAGGAGTAACTTAGGCTACTTTTATTTTAGAAAAAAAAAATAGGTCCCATGAAAAAAAAACGAATTAATTAATTAATTTTGTTTTGGGAAACAAACTAGGGACGAACCCGAGCGAAGCGAGGGTGAGTCGCTAGTATTATAATAATATTAATATTATATTGAAAAAATATCGACTCGTAGGTATAATTTTCTGGCTTTATTTTAGGTTTTCGGAGAGAAACAAATTTTCAGTTTTTTTGCTTTCTTACTTATTTTTCACATTAAGGCTAATTAATAAGTTGATTCTCATATTTTTTATGGACATTGTTTACCATTGTTTTTAATTTTGCAATAGGGCCCTAGAAATATACAAATACCTTCTATTCCTCGATTTCAAATAATGATAAATAAAGATTGTATACTAAGTTAGTTTAAGCAAGAGCTAAATATGTTAAGAGCTTTGAAAAAAGAATTCAGATAAGTATTTTTTGTATGACAGTAGAATATGCTTAACTACATTTTACTTTCTTATCATTAAATTTTTAAACATAAAATAATATTAGTTAGACCACGGATTTTTCTATCTGTGAGCAAGACAAAAGTATTTAAAATAAAACTACGCAGTGTAAAAATATAAAACTTAATAGAAATTTAATTCTAGATTCTAAATTTAAGCAAAATATTATTATTATTAATAGAGTATATAAAGGGATCCTTGCTTCATCTCGTTATGACGTCCATCAGTAGTTTAAGTTTCGGTATAATTGCCTTTGTTGCAGACTGAAGTGTGTTTTTGCTTTCTTTTCTCATTAAAACAGTCCATTGAATCCTATATTTATATACTAGCGACTCACTCTGGCTTCGCTCGAGTTCGTCCCTAGGTACGATGCCTTGCTCTGTGAAACAAAAACAAATCTATCCCACGGGAATCGTACATTTTTTCGAAGTAAAAAGTAACCTATGTATTATTCCAAACTATAAATATGTTGAGACATTAACACACAGCACCATTTAGTTCCATGGTAAGCTACGAGGCTTGTGTTATGGATACCAGATAGTTGATACACTACACATATATAAATACATACATAATATTATAAATATAAACACACATGACTGGAGTACAAACATTCGTGCTCATCACACAAATGAACGCCCCCAGCGGGACTCGAACCCCCGACCGCTGGCACAGCAAGTACAAACTAAGTAGTAACACTGCAAACTAAGCCGAACGTGTCGTCAATTTCAGCAAAGAACTCTTTTATTTCCTAAATATATAATCTATTTCAGTGCCAAATTTCATCAGTTCAGCCGTTCTGGCGTGATTGAGTAACAAACATCCATCCAACCAAACTTTCGCATTTATAATAGTTATAAGATAATATTTTTATTATTTCAAGTATACAAGTATACAAATGGTTGAAAGTCTACATTATTTTTTTCTACGAAAAATAAAATTTGTTGTCTATCTTCATTTATTATTTTAAGGACAATGTATATGTAATTTGGATGTGTTTTTTCATTATATTATATTGTATAAGTATCTGTCTCTTTATATAAATATCTGTCACCTTTTTTTACGCTGAGAAATGCATTTACGCATATCACCTGCAATACATACAGGTGATTATGTGAGACTCACCGGTTAAAAAAGCCAGCACTAACCACTAAAACCCACCAGAACCACTCCCGTCGTAATTGGGCGTCGCAGGATCGCTTCCGCACTATTTTTATTATATTATAAAAATCTAAAGTACCAACATGACATATTATATTTTGAAGAAGATTTTCTCCAAAATATCATATTTCATAGTAATTCAAACATTCTAAGTGTCAATTAAAGTTGCACATACTTTTCGGTCATACTTGTACAACAAGTCAAACTCCAAGTCTGAACATTTCTAAATCAAGGGACTGGTTGAAGGAGGCTTGACGCAGTCGAGGGTCTCACGAGGCCAGACCAAACTTTGGAGTGGAAACTAGAGCACTTTATTAATACAGCCAAAGGGATTATATTGGTTTCAAAGGGTTTTTAGATTAAAACGATATCAAAGTACTTGCGGTATATGCACTTGACGTTAATATATTTCTTTAAAAGTTTTTTAAAATTAATTTCTAAAATTAATGAAATCTTAAATTTAAAATTATATACATATATTATTTACTTTCAAACAACATATAAGAGTATGATAATGGCAAAATAATAATATATAATACAAACATGATAGAAATATTATTAAAAATATGGTACCAAAACATACCCTCACTTCGCTCGAATGCGTCCCTCAGTACCAAACAGCAGCCTTTTTTTAACGTTGGGAAATGCCTTTAGGCACAACGCGTGGGACTCACCAGCAAAGCCAGTACTATCCACTAAAACCCAACGGAACCTCCCCCGTTTTAATGGGGCGTCGTAGGATCGCTTACGCATTCAACCATGACTCCCTGACGGCAGGTCTGCTGAAGTAGACCACAACAACCATGGGGTTGCTTCACAGTCTACTGTGCTTGTGCTATCAGAAAAGTACAAGAAGCAACCCGCACAACACACCGCCCACCGAGGTGGGCCGCCTCCCAATGCGTTTCATGGCTTCGCGCTCGGCTGGATTGCCGGACATTACTGAGACCCTCCACCACAACAAGGTGAACGCACGTTCAGCAGACAGCAGGTAATAGTCTATCTGTATACTAAATTTCATCCAAACCTGATTAGCTGTTTCAGTGTGAAGGACTAACGAATATTTCGCATTTATAATATTGGTCAGGAAGCGCGCCGACGCTGCAACGAAGCGACACATGGATATTACAAAAAGCGATCAAAACACGAGCGTAGACAAGATAAGATTTTACTATCTTTAACGCCAATAGAAAACTAAAAATATTATATTATAATATTATACTATTTACGGAAATGACAAATAATGACTGTTTAAAGTTAATTAAATGGACATCATTGGGAATCAAAAACCGAAACAAATCCACGAAAAATTCAAAAAAATAATATGCTTTAAACAATATCATATTATTATAGTTTAAACTTAGAAGTAAGTATATTAATTTAAACGTTTTATGTCATTAAAATATGTAGTTTAATCTATCAGTCTATCTTAGTCCAAGCGAAATGCAGTTTGGGAACAAAATATTGAAAACCTGAAGTTTTATAACTTTAAAATGTTAGCAGGTATATATGGAATAGAAATTCATAAAATGCCCCCGATGCCCAACCACCACTGATTGAATTGATTGAACTGATTAAAAACAAAACAAAGTACATTAAATTGTAATTTTAAAAAGATTTAAATTTTTAAAATTACCCTTTAATATACTGTGCATCCATCAAATGCTTAGATATTGATGATAAAAAAGAAAAGGATGCCTTTTTATTGAAAGTCAAATATCTCAGAAAAAAACGACGCAAAGAGTTTAGTAAAAACTTTTTTTTTCCATTTTATACATTTTTTTTATGATTTTTTAACAAAACTATGACAAAATTTTGTAAATATCAACTAAATTTTTTTAAATTATACTTTTAACTAATGAATAAACAAGATTAGACTACGAATGAATTTCATTTCTTTCTGTAATTACCTTAAAATCTATTTTTTTAGAAAAAATCTATAAATTTTACTCCAAAATCGATCAAAAATTAATAAAACATCGATATATTCAAAAAAAATAATAACATAAATAGATTCTACTGGAAAAAATACAAAAGAAGAAGGTGTAGTTTACATGAATTCCAATTTTTATTACTTCTTCACGACTCGTCAAATTGCAAAGTTGGAATGTTTACGGCGATATTGTGTAAATAATAAGTGTCAAATTAAAAATTTAAGAATACCATTTCTTTCTTTTTTTCCCGAAAAATACACTGGTATAATCAGTTTATAAAAATGTGGTTAATAAAGTACACTTTTCCAATGACAGTTTAAAAAAATGTAGTTTACAAAGTAAAAATTATCGATTTCTCTAATGTTTTCAATTTTTAAGAGTGGGCTTACAGGGCGACCATACAATGTTTTTGTTTTTTCAAAAAGTAGAGTTCAAGACGAAAAGAATGAGCCCTATCTGAAAATTGTATAAAAAAATTTTTAAATGTAAACGTCCACTTGAAGTTGCGGGTGATTTTCAGCCTCTCGAGACCATAAAACATATTAAATAAAACTATCTTTTCGGATTATTTCGCGGATTTATTTTGATTTTTGGTTCCCGACGTTTCGAATGCTTTACAGCAATCATGGTCACGGGAGAGACTAAGGTATTAGACATCTCAAAAGCGTTATATACTTGTTACAGACAGTGCCTACCCACAAATTTACAAAAATGATTTTGAAAATTCAAAAATGGCACCAGAGTACCTTACAATATTTGTTGATTTTAATTCTAAACATATTAAAAATATTAAAAAAAAAGTTTAATAAGTATTATAATTAAATATTATTTGTTTAATTTTAGCTGTTATTATTATAAATATTACAATATTTTAATAACTTTAAGAATTAATAATGTAATATTATTTAGTGTTGCTATTACTATAATATGTCTAACCACAAAGAAAATCAAAATATTAATTATTTATTAAATACTAATTATTTATTAAAGTATTATTATTGTTTTATATGTAATTTAGAAAATAAAATTTTTTAATTTAGATTTCTAATTTAATTTTAAGATAGAATATTAAGCAACACTATCTTCACAGATAAAATATATATTAATCTGAATCATTGTTATAGCGATCCACACATCTAAGAAAGTATTACCATAAAACATACTTTTCTCGGAAATGGCTGAAGATTTCAATTTCAATTTTTTCTTATTTATTCTATATATATTGTAGATTACATTACCTTAGTTTCATGAGAATTAAAAGATTATTCTAGAAATTAAAAATAAAAAACCAAAAAAAAATTAAAAACTGAGTTTTTTGCAAATATCTCGAAAACTTTGAGGTTGTTGTAAAAAGTGTTATGAATAAAAGTTGTAGATTTTAACTAGATCTACAGCTTTTGTAGAAAACATTTTTCGACGGAACGTCACAGTAAGCCGGAAATTGAAAAAAACTATTTTTCAACGCTTTGCGTCCCCCCATTTCTCGGGGGTGGTTGGGCATCGGGGGCATTTTATGAATTTCTATTCCTTATATACCTGCTAACAATTAAAAATCATAAAACTTCAGGTTTCCAATATTTTATTTTTTCTTAAAAATAACTGCATTTCGCTTGGACTATCTGCTCTATACAGATAAATAAAATTGAAGTGTCTATTTGTAATGTCAAAATAACAGCTTTTTATAGCATATACGTTACTTATAAGAAAAACTCAATTTTTAAAATTTTTGTCTGTCTGTCTGTTTGTTCCGGCTAATTAATTTCGATGAGACCTTCACTGGCAGATAGCTCAATGTTGTAAGGGGTAACTTAAACTAATTTTATCTTAGAAAAAGAATTAGGGTTCCGTTCAAAAAAATTAATACGTACCTAGGGATGCACCCGAGCGAAACGAGGGTAAATCGCTAGTTTTTAATACGAACTCAGAAGAAAAACTGTATTTTGCTTCAAATTTGTAAGATCAGTTCCTGGGTGGTTGTTGGAAAATATAAACATTTGCAAAGGGAACAGCTACTTTTGTTTACTCTTCATTCTGTTTGTTAACCCGCATCCGAAATTAACAAAGGTTTGATTTTTTTTAATGATTTACCTCAGAAGAAAATTACGCCATAACAAAAACGTTTTTCATAATTTGCCTTCTCGATTAATTAAAAAAACAACACTTCTTACACTGAAGTTGATTTCAACAAAAGCTCACGAATTAGAATCATAAAACTTTTGAAGAGAAATTTGAAAGCTTCTGCTATTTTTCAAGCGTTTGTTAATTACACTTACAATTCCCTTTTACATTTTGGATTTAAGTACACAAAGGATTCTGTTGAAGCTATCAATAATTTATTCGACAGCGGTTATTAAGAGATGAATAGTTGATTTCTACGTTTCAACTGGTTTAAGGATTACGATGGAAAAATCACAGTAACAAGTAAACTTAATTGAACTTGCTCTTCAACGTTTTATTGTCAAAAATGTTTCCTTGTGAAGTACAATCTATACTAACATTTTAAATATGTGTAAGTTTATGAGGATGGATGGATGGATGTTTGTTACTCTTTCATGCCACGGCTGAACGGATCTGGATGAAATTTGGCACAAAAATAAATTATAGTCTGGAAAAACACATAGACTACTTTTCATCATGGAAAAATTTACGGTTTCTCGTGGGATAGGTTTTTTGTTTTCCTAGAGGCGAACCCGAGCGAATTAGGGTGAGCCGCTAGTTTGAGTAATAATTTATTTATTTTCGCGATTTATACTAGTAACCTTTGCTCAGGAGTGTCCCTAGCAAAACCTAATCTGAGTACTAAATTTCAGATCTATAGTTGTTCTATATATAGGTATAGTGAAGTGCTACTCAAGGCATATGCTAGTTTTAGTTATAAAATAATTGCCAAAAAAATGTTGTACTAAGTCACAAAAGTCATATAAGCTTCAACTGGGAGGGAGACAAATATCAGTCACTAGTTACATATAGTATTCCTAAGTTATTTCTTACTAAGAAAAGCTACACATTGTACAAATTTATTCATGTTTTCAATCATTTTCATTCAAATGAGAATAGATTTAGATGCATGACGTCATATTTGGTACATATTTGTCAAAATTATACGCAAACATAATCACCGGGGCATAGTGTTTGCTCAACACAGCCGGAAAATTTCGTTTAATTACGCGAAACGCCGAACGTTCCGCTAATGAGTGAAATTTTCCTACTTAACCCCGAATAAGGCATATACCATAAACTCTGAACCTCTGAGAGCTCGTATTAACGTGTTATTATATTTTCTACCATTAATTTTGGTTGTTGTTCACAACAATATTAATGAATCTTTCCTAACATAAAATAGATACTTATAGTGTCTGTCTGTCATATCATTTTATCCATAGCTACTTACGAGAAATAAATATTTTTTCATACAAAATATGTAATCTTCTATTACAGCAATTTATTAAGAATGTAGTGGGTTTGGTGCCCACGTCAAGTAAGTATTCATTTACCTAATTGTGCGTGGTCGCTTTTTTTCTGTTGCATTGATAATTGCTTTGTTTGTCATCTTTGAGTACATTCAAAAGTATGTTAATTTTTTTTTCGAATTTCCCAATTTTTCGGGAAAATTTTCAATTTTTCCCTAAAAACTTTTTATTAAAACCAAATCGGTCCAGCTAATCTTTGAAAAAAATATTTTTTTCTTGAAAATTATTTGTCACTCATATCTCGTAAAAATCGTATAGCGTACACGCAAAAAAAACACTCAAACTGAATACCCTGTATACAAAGTCGATCAATAACGATTGTAAATGGCCATACCTATATAGCTAGATGAGCATTACATTGAATACGTTATTGAATAATGAATGCATTTGAATAATATGAATAGAAAATCCACTAAAATATTCCCAAAGCGTATTCAGCAATATGGGAAAGTGGCGAGCAAACTTCGTAAACTTTTCGGAACCAGCCACGTATGGACTAGGAGCATCGAATTTACTTATACTTTATGCAAAATTTTCATTTCTAACCCTTTACCCTTCATCTTTGTTAGAACTTGCCGAGAAACTTGTAATCTTATATGTGTACAAGGTTCTTTGTTCTTATACGAAAATATATTTTAAAGTTATGTGGGTTATTTTGAAAACTGTATATGACTAATGACAATAACACTATGTTAGATTTAGGCGAATATTTGACATTTTTATTTTGGAGTATTAATTAGGGCACCAAATTGTAACACTGCCAAATTATAACTCTCTTAGACCTTTTGTAGTGAAAGCCTCCTTTTATGTCTTCAGTGACTGAACTATAAATGAAACAGCAAACAAGAGAGAAGAGTGAGTATCTGTAAAGCATTTGAAGCCAGGAGCAAAAACTCCATAAAACCACGACAATATTCAAAAATATTTTCATTTTCATCCCAAGTCATTAGGATTTATAATATAAATGCGAAAATTTTAATGTATGTCTGTTTGAGTGTATGGCTTGACAGATTTGGATAAAATTTTGCACATAGATAGGGCAGATGATTTGGAATAACAAAAAAGCTTCTACTTTGAACCTAGAAAAAAAAACGTACCCGAGCAAAACCACGGTAAGTCGCTAGTAAATAATAATAAGTAAATAGCACAAAACAGTTTTGCTTAAAATATTAATTTAGCATAAAAATACCGCTTCAAAATATTATATATATATATATTATAATATTGAATAGTAAAAAATGAAATCGACGACATGTTTGGCTCAGTTTGTAGGTCACTACTTGTGCCAGCGGTCACGGGTTCGAGTCCCACTGGTGACATTCATTTGTGTGACGAGCATGAATGTTTGTACTCCAGTCATGATGGATGTTTATATTTATAATATGTATGTATTTAAATTAATAATATATGTATAGTATATCAACTATCTGGTATCCATAACACAAGCCTCGTAGCTTACCGTGGAACTAGATGGTGCCTTGTGTTAACGTCCCAATATATTAAAAAAAAAGAAATAGTAAATAAATCGAAAGAAAATTAAATTTAAACTATTCGCAAGCAAAATCTGTAACTCATAGATAAGCAAAACTACTCACTTCATACATCTCCAATCAATATAAACAAGTCCTATTGTAACAAACATGATTGAAAGCAGATGACTGACATAAGCCTACTTAGCCTTTTATTGCCCTGACATGACTGATTTTAGATTTTTACCGTATTTCTAACTATTGTTCTCTATCTCGTTACATGCTCGTAACGGAATGTATAATCTACATATATGCATTGTATGACTTGCTTTAAGAGCTATCTCCGCCCTTTTGTGAAAAATCAAATTTATATACAATTCTCATCCTTCTTACGCGACTATTGTAGTTGACTTGGGTACTTGGATATATGAGAATGATATGAATTGAAAATTCACTATATATAATATAGATATAGTATAAATATAACTTTAGTACGTGACTATAGTGAATTTGAAACCAGTTATATGTAGAGGTTTCTTATACACCGATTACTTAACATATCAGAATATGTATTTAGCAAAATTTTTCAAACGTGAATGGTTCTACTCGTCTTTATTTTAAATGAATACTGTATGATATTAGTTTAAATGCTCTAAATAACTCTAAATAACTTGCAATGTTGTACTAACTTAACTAATGATGAATAAGAAAAAAACATTTTTAAATGTCGTCTATAAATTATTAATAACCAATATGTAGGTAATTGATAAGAAAACATTACACGGTAAAGAAAAATTAAGTGCTACACACAAATATGTACCGCCAACTTGCCATCTCCGAGTTACTGAAAAAATCTAACGACAATTTTGGTCTAATTCGGAATGACAATACGTACATTATATAGCTGTAGGACAACGAGGCAGTTCACAGTTGTTATAAAATAATAAACCCTTGACCTTTTATTTCTTTTTAAATCATGATAATATATTTCTGCAATATGAATTTAGTTCAAAAGTATTTTGCAATATACCTTCAGAATTTTATAAACAAAAATACGGCGCTATTTGGGTAACGACGAATCTATACTCAATATTATAAAGAGACAGAGTTTGTTTGTTTGTTTGAAAGCACGAATCTCATCTAATCCCATTTTGAAAAATTCTTTTTGCATTAGATAGCCTATTTCAGGAAGGCTATAGGCTATATATCATATAATATACTGTTACGCGCCGCTAGTTTAGTCGAAGACATCTAGCGCCTTCTTACAACCTCTATGGTGTTCGTCTACGTAGGTGCCAGGTGCCAGCAGGAAAAGTATGACGACGAATATATTTTGACGTATGATTTTCTCTTGTGTGTATACATTTCATTAATTACTGACAATACCTAATATATTTAAACGAGCAATTCTTGTATATTTATATCTTTATTTATTTATTTATTTATACCAGCGTTCTCGGAAACGGCTCTAATGGGGGGTAATTGGTATGGGGGGGCTTTCGGGGGCGAAAAAAAGATTAGTCTCATGTCTATGAAAATGCGTGTTTTTTAAGTTTTCATGCGGTTTTCTTTTGCATTATTCTACGCAGAATATGCTCGATAATTTCTTACACTCAGGCATAAGCATCGTGATCATGCGACCAAGGTGCAAGGTTAACAATCATAGGTGTGTCTGGGTTCGAATCTCGATCGGATACAAAGTTTACTTTTTTTCGTATTTATTAAAGTTTTTAGTTTTTTTTTATCTAAAAAATACGATATAACAAAAAAAAACTCCGAGCGAAGCTCGGTCGCCCAGGTACTAACGATTAATACAGGAAAAGTGTTTCACTGTTTTACAATATAGTCTATCTATTCCATACCGTTAAAACGTTACGAGCGAAGCGAGGGTGAGTCGCTAGTTATACAATATGCCCGCGACATGAATAAAAACAGATTTGCGTAACATAAGGGTAAAAATAATTTAAAGATATGTGATCCTGTATCTCAGATGTAGAAGCGAAGCTGAAGTGACAGGATAGGTAATAGGCTTAGCGGATGAAAGCCCTCTGTTGACTATCGACAATACGTACACGTAGATTTCGTATTTTATTTCCCCTCTGTATTTTATGTGAAAGTTATAAGTCGATTATTCTCTTTAAGAAGGTATTACGTATGTTCTTAAGTTCTTTTTATGTGCTAGATTTCAAAATAAAACTAAGTAGAAGTAAATTTTGTGAGGTATATATTTTTTGTTATCTTTACTTTATTATATTATCTATACAGATAAATAAAATTGGAGTGTCTGTTTGTAATAATAAAATAACCGCTTTTTACTAAATGCATATGGATTTATACACGGTACATACATATACTGTCTGTCGGTTTGTTCCGGCTAATCTCTGAAATGGCTGAACCGATTTTGACGGGACTTTCACTGGCAGATAGCTGATGTAATAAGAAGTAACTTAGGCTACTTTTATTTTAGAAAAAAAATAGAGTCCCACGAAAAAAATTAAAACCAAATTAATTAATTAATTTTGTTTTGGGAAGCAACCTAGGGGCGAAAGCGAAGCGAGGGTGAGTCGCTAGTATTTAATTTAAAAAAATTACCATTGATAAAATATAATAACCTCTATATTTTAGGGAACAAAAAATCTATTTACAAAATTAAAAAAAAAAAAACAATTGCGTAAAAGCGAACTAAACAGATGAGAACAAATTGACAAAGGAACATAGTATTATGCAGTCGGAGACATGTATGTACATAATATTATACATATGTTTTATACTAGCTACGAGTCTTGCTACTTGTATACAATACGTCTCTGTCGACATATAACATTTTAACAGCCACAATCTATATATTCTATACATATAATAAAATTCTAACTGAGTCGAATCTGTACATTAAATATTTTTGGGAAATCTTATTGAAATAGATATTATTATCGATACAGAGGCTGAAGCCATAGTTTTTAGAATTTTTGTCTGTCTGTTACCGCATCACGAGAAAACTACTGGACAGATTTTGATGAAATTTGGTATAATGATAGCTGGTTATCCGGGTCAACATATAGGACACTTCTTACGCTGGAAAATTTCTCATCTATGCGAAATATACTAACCGTTAAAACGTACCTTGGGACGAATCCGAGCTTAGCGAGGGTGAGTCGCTAGTCTTGTATATATAAATAGATCAATTACTAATAATAGATATAATATAAAATATAAATAACCATTACGCTATTCCTATCACAATAAAATCATTGTTTTCTTGAATAGTCCCAATTAGAGGCTGATTGGAAACTTGTTATTTGGAATAATATAAAACTTTGAGACAATAGAACTAAATAAGGAACAATGGTGTAGGTTTTAAAATGTACGGTCATGTTTTATTAGTTAAACTGGCACGTTTTGAACCCATTGATAAGAAAATTGAATTGAATTGAATTAATTAAATTGTTTAGTTGAGTTTAATATAGTTAAAGCATTAGTAAACTGTTATTAAAGGCATAGTTTTACTTATGCCAGTAGTCTATTCTAATATTATAAAGAGGAAACAAATTTTTTTGTTTGTTTGTTTGTACCGAATAAGCTCTGAAACTAATGAATTGATTTAGATTACATTTGGTAAGAATATAGTTTGAGACCCTGGGAAGGACATAGAATAGTTTTTATCCCGGGTATCATCCCTTAAGGGGGTAGAAATGGGAATGAAAATTTGTATCGAGAAGCAAACTAGGGACGAATTCGAGCGAAGCGAGCTAATCTTTGAAATGGAAGGACTGATTTTGACAGGACTTTGACACTGGCAGATAGCTGATGTTATAAGGAGTAACTTAAAGTAACTTTTATTAAAAGAGGAATTAGCGTAAATATAAAAAAATCCGCGTAATATTTTACGCGGTTACGCGTTGGTAGTTTAAAAGTAAAATCAATAATACTTCCAAAACACTTTAAACAAAAAATATTTCAAACAATATACGTTGATATATTTTGAGATAACGTATATGCTTACTTATGTAATTTTATAATCAGATCTACGGGACCCTAATTAATAATAATAATAATAATAATTAAATGTAAATCTAAATTGAACTCATTCTCCGTACTTACACTCGCATTTGGTCCGTTGTACGTTGCGAATTCTGGCTAATTTAGCCAGTCTAGCTCCACCCAATAGTAGCAGTAGCACAGTAGTTTCCTGGGAATTTAACAGGTTTCACGTAGCGACCTCACTGGTTCGAGGATTTCATCGCATTGAGAAGTTAACTCTACGCGGTCCAGGACTAGGTGAGCGACTAACCTACCTACTTACGGCACCCTAAATATAGCAAATAAAAATGAAACGGTCTCTTATATGTAGTCAGCCTTTTTTAATGTCCCATTACTGGGCACGGGCCTCCTTTCAATACGAGGGGGATCAGGCCACTGTCCACCGCGCTGGCCAAGTGCGGGTTGGCAGACTTCACATGTCTTTCGAAAACTTCTCAGGTTTTCACAAACATGTAGATTTCCTCACTGTTTTCCTTCAAACGGTACAATATGTTGATAAATAATAAATTAGTTTGACCTCTACATGACTGACTATGCAGTCCCAAATCAAACTGCTGGCACAAGTTATCCGGCGGCTTTGAATCAAAAAAGTAAATAAAATGTGAAGCACCACCCAGAAGCTACTTATAAATATTATGATTATACAATTTATTACGATGAATTAAAGTTATGAAAAGCAAAGGGCTGTTCAACATTCCATTTTACATAAATAGGTCGAGATAAGCCTTTTTAAAAACCGCTATTTTAAAGAGGATTTTTTAATTGAAAACAAGTAAACAGTAATAAATAAAAATGAAAATACTAAACATTATTTTATATAGTATGTGTAAAAATTGAAGATTATAAAGAGGCATAGTGTGCATGTTTGTTTTTTTGTTTGAACGTGTTAATCTCAGGAACTACTAATCCGATTTCGAAAATTCCCGTATTTAAATTTGGATAGCCCGTTTACTGTGAAAGGTTATAAGCTATAATAACTGGTGCTACTACCCAAGGGAGCAAAGCAGTAATTAATCATAAATGTCAACAAATCGGGCAAACTTCCATACATTATTGTAAAACTGATATTCAGAAATAAACAAATTTAACGCAGGTGAAACCGCGGGGCACAGCTAGTATCTATACTATCATTATAAAGAGGTAAACTTTGTGAGTTTGTGAAGTTGTAGGGGGGTAATCTCTGGATCTACTAAACCGATTTAGATAAAATTTGGTAAGAAGATAGCTTGAGACCCTGGGAAGGACATATGGTACTTTTTATTCCGGAAATCATCACTTAAGGGGGTGAAAATAGGGATAAAATTTTATATTGGGCAGCAAGCTAGGGACGAACCCGAGCGAAAAATCGATCGATTCGGGGGCGAAAAATTGATCTAGATTAGTTTCATGTCTGGGAAAACGCGTGTTTTCGATTTTCATGCGGTTTTCTTTTACATTATTCTACGCAGAATATGGTCGATAATTTCTTACACTCGGGTATAAGCATCGTTGTCAAGCGGTTAAGGCGCAAGTTAAACACAACATATTAATACAAAGTTTTTTGTTTTTTTTTTAAATACGATATAGCAAATAAGAACTCCAAGTGAAGCTCGGTCGCCCAGGTACTATATATAAAGAATGACGATCTCTTAATATTTAACAATTGATTTTATATTTAGTTACTTATATTTTCTTTGCCTACACTTTGATCTCGAAGCTTGTTAAATCAATTTGGAAACCACTTTATCTTTTCTGCAAAATGATCAAAGCTCAATCAAAGCTTATTGTAAGGAAACTACTTATAAAATTACTTTCGAAATTATAATTTTATTTAGCAATAACATCCTCTTGTTCCAGTACATTAATTTATTTTAAGTTATACCAGCGACTTATCCCAGCTTTGCTCGGCTACGTCCCTAATTGCATAGAATACAGACAGAACGCCATCTCATCATCATATTTATAATATGTATGTAAAACTATCTTTTCGGATATTTTCGCAGATTTATTTTGATTTTTGGTTCCCAATTTTTTAATTATTAACTATTTTTAATTATTTAAATGTCAAATATTCGCGTAAATCGAAGAAAGTAATATGTATGTATTTAAAGTTATATATGTGTAGTGTATCAACTATCTGGTATCCATAACACAGGCCTCGTAGCTTACCATGGAACTGGATGGTGCTGTGTGTTAATATCCCAACATATTTATTTATCTTTTTGTAAGCATAATATTACTAAAATTAGTCATGTGTTGCTTAAGATTAGTAGTCTGTATACAAAATTTCATGTAAATACGTTTCAGCGTTAATGAGTAATAAACGTACACACGTATACAAACTTTTCCATTTATGTGTACGTTTAATGTTTTTAGTTTTCTCGTGGTTTCGCTTGAATTATAAGAAAATCAATTGAAAAGTACTCTAATGTTACCTAGAAAATGTGTAGCTTTATAATAATAAAATAATATTTAGAATTTATTTAGTAATTTCACAGATTATGCCTTATATAATAATACAGTACCTGGCGACCGAGCTTCGCTCGGTGTTCTTTTTTGTTATATCATATTTTTTAGATTAAAAAAAAACTAAAAACTTGGATAAATGCAAAAAAAGAAAAGTAGAACTTTGTATCCAATATCCAATATGATCCTTATAATGTTAATCTCGCACCTTGGTCGCTTGACCACGATGCTTATGCCTGAGTGTAAGAAATACGAACATAAATATCGAACATATTCTGCGTAGAATAATGTAAAAGAAAACCGCATAAAAACTCGAAAACACGCGTTTTCCCAGACATGAGACTAATCTAGATCGATTTTTCGCCCCCGAAAGCCCCCCCATACCAAATTTCAGCGAAATCAGAAAAAAAATTAGAGCCGTTTCCGAGATCGCCGGTATAAATAAATATATAAAGATATAAATATACAAGAATTGCTCGTTTAAATATTAAATACATAATAAAAACATATTGCATTCAGCCCGTTTTAACGTCCCATTGCTGTACACAGCCTGCCTTTCATAAAAGTGATCAGACCATTACCCACCACGCTGGCTAAGTGAGGGTCGGCGGACTTCACATACCTTTCGAAAACATGCTAGGTGGTCTCAGACATGCAAGTTTCCTCACGATGTTTTCCTTCACCGTTAGGAAATTGGTAATCATATTAAAAAAGATTCACACATAAAAATATAAGAGATGGACCCAGGATTTGAATCCACTTTACTTGGTTTCCCAAGCAAGCGAGTTACCATTAAACTACAACTGCATAACTTTTTACAATACTGAATACTTAATGTATATACAATAAAGTCGATGTATATGTATCCAATCAGTAAAGGTACCTAGGAACTCACCCAAGCGAAGCGATGGTAAGTCACTAGTTGTAGAAAAGCACTGGTAAAAGCTTAGTTAATATAAGTCTTAAAACCGTCACACCCAATACTATACATAATTACAGCTTTAAAAAGCTATCATGTTGAATTTTTATAAACTGTAACTGTATTATAATAATACTATTGAACTACCTCATGACTTCATTAGATTAGCACGATGGAATCAAATTTTATATTTTAATTAAAATTTCATGTGCTTACAAAGTTTTGAAATGATACGGCATTACAGAATATACAAAAGTTAAGAAGACATTATCACAAACACATTACACAAACATACTATATCATACAGAAACATATTAGACAAAGAGAAGTTAGCGAGGATTCTGTCAACCTTAAATAACAAAACTTAATTTTTAATACTTATTGTTTTATTTCAGGAGTTGTGCTTTATTGTATACTAGCGGCTCACCCTCGCTTCGCTCGGGTTCGATAAAATAAAACAAAAACAAATCTATCCCACGGGAACCGTATATTTTTCCGGGATAAAAAGTAGCCTATGTGTTATTATAATGTATGATCTATATTATTGTAAAGTTTCATTAAAATACATTCAATAGTTTTTGCGTGAAAGAGTAACAAACATTCATACATCCAGACATCCGTACATCCTCACAAACTTTCGCATTTATAATATTATTAGGATTAGTAATATGTATATAAGGATAGCAAACATTTGTCATTTTTTATTAAAGACCAAATACTTGAGAATCATTTTTAGAATAGACGTCTTGTATCGCTCTATTTTCGCTTTTGATAAATAATAAAATCTCTGTGTAATAATAATCCGAAGCAATTTAAGTATATTATTTTATTTTTATTTATTATATTGAAATAACAGTATTATAGTACATACAATGTACATTAAAAAATCCACACATTTACCAGTTAAGTTTTCGCAAATAAGAAACACATAATTAGAAGAAAGAGTAGAAAGCATTAGGCTAAATTAAACAAGAAGTTGACACATACGTATACACATATAAGTATACTATAAACATAATTAAGTACATGAAAATATTACGAAAATTATTGGACTATGTTATTAATAAATTTCTTGAAAATTAAAACAGAACAGTTCATTATATCTATATGGTTAAAGTGAGTGTTATAATCACGACATGACCTAAGTAAGAACAGATTAGAAGCAAATTTTGTTTTGGTAAAAGGTACATGATATAATATAAATAGATCTTTTTTATTACTTAAAAAATATTATGTAGAATTTTTTTCAGAATACGGTGATATGATATTGTGTAAAAATATAATACGAGTATATTGGCTACATTTAATAGGCAAAAAAATAAGTTTACGTGTTCATTTATAATAAAAATATATTTTCTTTGAAAATATTATAGACACTTTACTATCGTAATTATTTTAGAATTTTCCACCCCATACTTCAAAAGCAAGAGAGAATTAGGGACAGTGTTTACAACTTTACTCGTTACCTGGCTTGAACAAAAAAGTGACTTAGAAGCATATAAAGCATTAATCTCAATTATTGAGACTTGTCCAGAAATACCCCATACGCTTATGTGGAATTAAAACTCATAACACCACTCAGTTACATGTATGGCTTCCACCTCTATTGTTCTAATTTTTTGTAATTTAATTTCAGAGTATCTAGCACTTCAAAGGAGACACCTACCTAGCAAATTTCATAAATGTAACTCCAAATAGTCTTCGAATAAAGTAAATGATAATAACGAAGTTATTAAAATATAAAAAAACATTCATATCTTTTGAAAATTAATTTCAAGCCTTCAATATGGCATTTTTTTCGCTAGACAGAGTGCTTACCTATTGTAGTAGCAAAAAATATCGAACTTCAATAAAATGGTCTAAGTCACTATATTTGACAACTAGCGACTCATCCTCGCTCCGCTCGGGTTCGTCCCTAGTTACCTTTTAACGTTTAGTATGGATTTCGCAGAGATGAGATATTTTCCCGCAGTAAAAAGTATTCTATATATTGACCCGTATAACCAGCTATTATCATACTGAATTTCACGAAAAACAACCAGTGGTGTTCCCATGATGCGGTAACAAACAAACAGACAGACAAAAATTCTAAAAAACTATAGATTTGGCCTTTGTATCGATAATAAAGTCCATTTCAATAACATTTTCTAAAAAATATTTAATGTACGGAATCGGCTTAGTAGCAATTTTATTATATGTATAGATTTCATCTGTTACTATCGGTTAATTGTAATATTTACATTGTTTTATATAGCAATAACTCAACTCAACATTGTATAAATCTTAATAAAACTTAAAAGATTTCAAACTAATTTAAAGTATTTTACTTCTAACAGTTTCTCCTAGCTACTGTGGTTTTAAAACTATTTGAGTACTTAGTTTGTAATTTACTGCAGCTCCTACTAACTTTAACAGATGTGAGAATAACGTTTTGTTGTAATTTTGGATCCGTCAAATCATGGGTGGGTAGTGGATTTATTTTCCTCTCGGGGAGTATATTTTCGCTAATATTATGAGTTAATTTTTATTAATCTTTTTTTTAAATATATTCACCTCAAGAGAACTTCAAAGATAATACTTTCTTAGATTTAGAAAAAAAATAAAAACTTGAATAAATACAAAAAAAAAAAACAAAAGTAATAATTTTGTATCCGACGGGATTCGAACCCGGACACCTGTGATTTTCAATCTTGCATCTTGGCCCCTTGACCACAATACATAAGAAATTATCGAGCATATTTTTCGTGGAATAACGCGAAAGAAAACCGTATGAAAACTCATAAGACATAAGACTAATCTAGATCGATATTTCACCCCCGAAAACCTCCATATTCCAAATTTCAGCGAAATCGTTAGAGCCGTTTCCGAGATCGCCGGTATAAGTAAATAAATATACAAGAATTGCTCGTTCAAATATGTTAGATACATGAATTGGAAATGAAAATATTATCACTTTTCATTAACTGTAATTAAAAAAAAATCAAAACAATATTTCAATTAATTGAAAATGCTACTTTTATCAATATCGCTGCTTGGAAAACTTATCTCTAAAAGTATTGAATAGATTTAGTTAAGTTTTCAGCTATAAGAAACTTCAGTATAATTTTTGTTATGAAGTAAAACTAACCAGTTAGTAATAAATAAAAGTTATCACAGCGCGGACATAGCGGTATTCCTTGCATATTTTGCCTAAACGTTTGCCTTTTGATGTAGCTTAAAATTGTTTAACAAGAATGTTGTGACAAATACTTCTACTCATAACTCCGCGATAACATATCTCTAACTTTTACATATCCAAAAAAAGTATTTCAAATTTATAAGTCAATTATTTTACGAGCCCCTGATATTTGGGTATATTTTTGAATGCCTTTTTATTATATCAAAAGGTCTCTTCTACTCTTCTATCTTTACTTCTTCTTCTCTCTTTTAAGATTTTTTTTGTAATAACAATAATATAATACACATTAGACTCACTTTTGACTTGACCTCGTTCCCTCAGGTCTCAAAGAGTAGTTTATATATTACTTATACCATGTCATAATCTATCTGTGGACTCATCCATATCCGCCCAGCCAGTACTAGGGCAAGGAGCAGCAAATTTACTAAGTAGCCCAAAACTAATTTAACACTAAAAAACTTTACTTAAACCTTTGAGACTCCTTCACTATCTGCAACAAATTTTAAGTACTAATTATTCCTGTGATGACTTTGTACCAGACTTGGGACTAGTTGATATTCGGGACGCCACGACATGTAGCGTTGATGCAAGGTAGCTTACATTACACAGAGATATAGCATGTATTATAATTTATAATTAAAAGTCAAAGAAATCATAAAATGTAAAGCTTCAAAGATTCTTATTTACTATTTACGCATAAAAATATAATTTATTCACATACTAGCCACTCAACCTCGCTTCGCTCTGGTTCGTCCCTAGGTACGTTTTAACCCTTATTATGGAATATTTTTTTGCGTGATTTTTTCCGATGTTTTAATAATTATTCTGCTATTCGAGGCGAAGACAAGTTCAACAAAAGAAAGATCATAAAAATCAGTCCAGCAGTATTCGAGTTATAAACGTTGTAACAAACCCGATTTTGTTATATATAGGTATTATAAGATATTGTTTTTTACATATATTTTTAAGACAATGGTAGCCTAGTAGTAACGTTCTTACTTAGAAAACAAAGTGATGTGAATTCAATCCCAGGGCCTTGCAAGTTGATATTTTTATGTGCGAATTATTTTCGTCACAATTATTGCTAAGGTCAAAGCATTTGCTTTCGTGAGGAAAATTGCATCTGAGAGAACCGATCTAGTGTTTTAAAGACAGGTGAAGTCCACCAATTCGCACTTAGTAATCGTGGTCTGATCTCCCTCGCATCGAGTTAGGGCCCCCGTTATATATTATATATATATAGTTAAATAACAACAATATTATTATTACTATTGTTAAATCAGTGGTCGAAATTCAGCCATAATAATCATTAATGAAAATTTGAGGAAAACTTTTTTTATTCTTAACATTAAAGCTCAGCAATTTATTTTTATATGCATACATGTAATAAAATTCGGAGTCGAATTTGTACATTAAATATTTTTGGGAAAATCTTGTCAAAATTATCGATACAGAAGTCATCTGTCCGTTTGTCTGTCTGAGAACGCATCACTAGAAAACCCCTGGACAGATTTTGATGAAATTTGGTATGGTGATAGCTGATTACCCGGGTCAATTTATAAGATACTTTTTACTGCAGGAAAATAACTCATCTAAACCGTTAAAACGTACTTAGGAACGAACCCGTGAAAAGTGAGGGTGAGTCTGCTAGTTTATGATATTTTGAATGGCTTATACTGTCTCTTCTTTTCAACTCAATTCTTGTCATTCAAATACTAAAAACTTCGTCCATATTGACTTAAAATATTCTATACATTTTTAGTTTAGACATTTTAATACAACTAAGATAACCAAGCGCGATAATACGCTATTATTCTTTATGGGAGCGCATTCCACCAGAGTATGTAGATAAATTATTACAACAATGCCCTGTTTACTCGTTGCTAAAAGGGTTGCCGAGTTATATTAAAGTAAACTGTTTCATTTAGGCTTTAAGCACACGTACGATAATATATCGGATTTTAAATAAAACTATCTTTTCGGATTTTTTCGCGGATTTATTTTGATTTTTGATTTCCGACGTTTCAAATGCTTTACAGTAATCATTGTATTGTGGGTTGGATGTCTGAAACAACTATATAATGTCTTTGAGACGTCTAAAACTCTCCCGTGACCATGATTGCTATGATATATACACATGGTTGAGTCTCCAAGACATTTTCTTTTGGGTTTCAACCGTGAAGTTATGTTAGTTATGAAGTTATGTAGTTTTTTATTATATTTACATCTCAAATAAATCGTTTTATACGTATATCAATAAGTCGCTAGTATATATATATATATATATATATATGCATCTAACAGTTAAACTGCCTAGGTGTTGTAGCATTTAGCATATATATCACACGCCCGGCAATCCTGCGTTCAAGCTCTAGGTCGGGCCAAGTTTAGTTATTGAATCTATGGTTTTTCACCTCTGTGCCTCAGAGCAAGTTAAGCCGTTAATCCTCCGCCTGATCTCTCACCGGTCATGTCGAATTGTTGTCCCATCGGAATTAGCGAGTGAAACAAATAGAGAGTGTACCTATGCCTACGCGCATACTTATGCACTATAATGTCTCCTGCACAATAAGCTAATGTAAAACAATGAAACACTTTTCCTGTTTTAATCGTTATATTGTCAGTAATTAATAAAATTTATACACACAACAGAAAATCATACGTCCCGCCCAAACGTCAAATATATTCGTCGTCATACTTTTCCTTCCTGCCTAGCACCTGCGGAGACGAACACAATAGAGATTGTACGAAAGCGCTTGATGTCTTCGACTGAACTAGCAGTGCGTAACACTAATCTCAGTAAGATAGGCCACCGTGAAGGAAATCGGTCAGGAGGACCTACAGACAAAAGGATCATCATATCTATATATATTTTCATGGAAAGGAGTATATTTTTAATAAATTCAACCAGTTCAAAGAAGTTAAATCTGAAATTGCCCTTAAAAGTTGGATTTAGTAAATTAAGAGCATAATTCCTAGAAACCAATTATAATCACACATCTTATTGTAATAAAATGAAAATATTTCGTGACCCTCCGTTCTGTTAGCGTACTGTTAACTAAGAACATACATATTTACATCGTAAACGTTTGTCATTTATATTGAACTGTTTACGTGTTTTGCGTTGATGGTTGTAGGATCGATTTCCGGACGGGGGAAAAGTATTTACACTAGAATTACACGTGTTTATATTTTGCTTTAAGTACAACGGCTATGTTTTTGTGCTCAATTATTAAATATTGATATGAATGTAATTATGAAATATTTTTCTTTTTTGTTAATTAATGTACCTATACTGACCAGTTTTTGTAATCTATACTGATATTATAAAGAGGAAGGATTTGATTATTTGCTTGTTTGTTTGTTTGCACCGAATAGACTCCGAAACTACTGAACCGATTAAGATAAAATTTGTTAAGAAAATAGTTTGAGACCCTGGAAGGGATATAGGATAGTTTTTATCCCAGAAATCATCCCTTAAGCGAGTGACAATAGGGATGAAAGTTTGTATGGGCATCAAGACAAACCCAAAGGAAGCGAGGGTGAGTCGCTAGTTAATAATAAGTGTTAATTTCGATTTCGCATCATTTACTGATGTCTCTTATTTTGTTAACGTTAATGTTAACGTGAACGATTTTGTTGAGGTTGATGGATTCAAATTGTATTTTACTAATATTATAAATGTTTAGATGTTTGGATGTTTGTTACTCATTCACACCAGAACGGCCGAACGGATATGGATAAAATTTGGCACAGAGATAGATTATAGTCTGGAATAGCACATAGGCTTTTTATCCTGGGAAAGTGCACGGTTCCCGTGGAATAAATTTGTCTTTGTTTTTCTAGAGGCGAGTTCGAGCGAAGTGAGGGTAAACCGCTAGTCTTCTATACAAGAAAAAGAAAGATGTCATTTTATTAAGAAGAAAAAGTCATTTTATTTTATATGAATTTATATTTTATATATAATACAAAAAAAAATGTCTCAGGAGCAAACGAATGAAAATAATATGTAATATGATGTCGATAGTATGTTATGTGGTCACAAGCACAGAATATGTGATTTTTATGCATTTTTCACTTTTCTTTTAACAACATTGTTTGTAGAACGTCAATGTTTCGAAGAGGCAGGATGCTGTAGTCATTTAGAACTAGCAACATCGGAAATTAGTTTATTTATGGCCTCTTATGGCTTCCACCCTGGAACAATATATATACAGTTTGCCTAATGTTAACTAGTAGCCGTACCTTATATATTATGTAACCTTGCAACTTGAACCTTTTATATATAGATGAAAAAAAAAACAGAATAAGAAAATAACTATAAATAGAGTAGAGTTGGGTAACGTAGATTTTCTGAGGATGTTACTGTTCTTGATTCGAAAATTATTCGTACATGAATATAACAGACGTGCGAGACTCGGGGTTTGAACTTATATTATCTACTTGATTTTTCAAGCCAGCGCGTTACATTCCACTGGCCTTAAAAAACATGCCTAAAAATACTCCATATAAAAACACATTATACTATACTTGTATGTAAATAATAAATAATAATATCTGAAGCAGTAGCTTCAGAGACATAGATATCGGTGATGCAAAATTAGAAATTTAAACCCGCTTCCCTTGGTTTTCCAAGCGAACGCGTTACCACTAAACTACCGCTGCCTTTTGATAAAACATACTTTATGTAATTATTAAAATATGAAAAGGATATCCTTTTTCTTCTAATGATCAAGAGTTTTTTTTTTATTAAATATGAACTTAAATAATAACTGACCGTTGTGGCTTGAGCCAAGCACGAGCGGCTTCTAGCGATTAAACAAGTAAGTAGGTTAAAATAAAACTCCTAACTTTTTCCTGAGGGTCGAGGCATTAAAAATTCGTAATGAGTAACGTTCTAAACTCAACGCATTGTAGTCATTGTTATCCAACCCTCGCTTATTATTTTGATGTAACAATTTAAGGATTTTAATTGGGAATTCATTATTTTTGCTCTGTTTTATAATATTTGCGTTTTATATATCTACCAAAAAAAAAATTATTTGATCTTAACTCAATGGTAGTGAACAATGAAATTATTTAAATTATTTTTCACTACTACATTTTTCAGTCTCTCCCGTGACCATGATTGCTGTAAAGCAATCGAAACGTCGGGAATCAAAAATCAAAATAAATCCACGAAAAAGTCCGAAAAGATTTAAAATGTCAAATACTCGCGTAAATCTAAGAAAGTACCTATTATTTTCATTAATTTGCCAATAAAAACTACAAAATTACATAAAAATTATAATTAAATTAAATATAATAAAAAACTAAATCATTAGCATCTTTAGACTTTTTAATTATGATTTTTTTCTTGTTAAATAGTACAGTATATTTGAAATTTTAGAAAAAAAGTTGTACACCAATGGCAATATTTACCTATGAGGATCGTTTGGGCAACCAAAATCAACCATTTGTTTTATGCGATCTATGCGCTAAAATTCTCATGCAAATCAATCTTCTTTAACTTACACCTAGGTACATAAATATAGGTGGTTATGTGACGACTCACTTGCTAGAAAAGCTGGAGAGTACTAAAACCTAATGGGACTTTCCCCATCCTAATGTGGCGAGGCAGGATTTCTTACCCACTTCCACAGCGCTTTGACAGCTACCAACCGAAGTAGACTATAACACCCAAAAGCTTGCTCTAACGGTCTTTTTTGCTATCAGAAAAGTACTAAGAGCAACTCTCAAGGACAAAACAAAAGAGCTTCACATCCATTGTGGTTGGTATTGACCTTACAAATTTTGTAATAATAATAATAATAATTTATTGAACAATAAAACACATAAAACAGTGAGCTATATTACATACAAAAACAAATATACACATATATATATATATATATATATATATATATATATATATAAATCAATTGCTGTTCGTTAGTCTTGCTAAAACTCAAAAAAGGCTGGCCGATTTGAATAATTCGTTTTTTGTTTTGTTAGGGATGTGTCAGGGTTGGTTTAAATATAAAAAAAAATGCGAAAACAAAAAAACACAGCTGGAAAATCAAAAAGTTCTGAACTGTTTATTTTGTATGGGAATCACTAACCGTTAAAACGTACCTAGGGACGAACCCGAGCGAAGCAAGGGTAAGTCGCTAGTATTATTATACAGAATAATCTTAGTTTTTAAGCTCAGTTTAAATTAAGCTGTGCCGACTCAAAAGATATGGTAGCCTCTGTATAGAATAGAATATATATTGTTACTAAAAAACAAAAAAAAATATAGGATCGACATATAAAATACGAAATTTTTATGCTTGAATATTTCCTAAGATTTTTTATATAAACGGTTGTAGTAAAATGTCTTATACTTTAAGCCCGCTGGTCACAAGTTTATGATACAAACAGGTAAATACTGCACCAAGACGGTCGTCGACGGTTTAAATAAACTAAAAACAACTTTCTTTAGTACTCTGTTTGTTTATCATATAGTAAATATAAATATTATTTTTTCCAGTTCACTCAAAGCTGAAGGAAAATCCAGCACAACTGTATCTCCTTGAGAATCTTTCGTTTTAAGGTAATAAAAATAGAAGCTTAAACGTTTCGCTCAAAGGAAATGTATCTTTTTAAGAAAATATATTACGTGGATAAATTGAAATTTTATCGAAGCAGCCTTTGTGCGACGTTTTAAGGAACCAATAGAAGTTAAACTTGTTTTAAATTTCTTATGTGATAAGATTTTATTGTCCAATTAAAGCCTTTATTATTTAAAAAAAATCGTGTACGAACACAGATCCGGAGGTCATAGCTTCGAGTCCCGAAGCAAACCACGTTCAGTTACTATTTCAGTCGAAAAATTCTCTCCGTGCCTTGAAAAGCACGTAAAGCTCGTTCGCCCTGCGCCTTAACTCTAACTGGTTATGCCGAGTAGTCGTGCCACTGGAACATGAGAGTGACAGGAATAGTGCACTTGTGTTTGTGCACATACTTGTGCACTATAATATCTCCTGCGCAGATAGCTAGTCTCAATGAGATTGGTCGAAGTGGCTAAAATCAGTCAGGAGGACATTATTATTATTATTTCAAAATCCATCTATACATATACCTATTAAAATTGTAACTGAGTCGAATCTGTAAATGAAATGTTTTTTGGAAAATCTTATTGAAATAGTCATTATTATCGATACAGAAGCCTAATATAGTTTTTAGAATGTTTGTCTATCTGGAGAAAACTACTGGATAGATTTTGATAAATTTTGATATGATGATAGCTAGTTATCCGGGTAAACATATAGGATACTCTTTACTGCGTGAAAATATATCATCTCTGAGAAATCTATACTAAACGTTGAAAACGTAACTAGGAACGAACCCGAGTGGAGCGAGGGTGAGTCTCTATTGTCATATACTAATTTGAGTAAAGCAAATATATGATGATAATAATTACAAATATGAAAGTAATTTTGTCGTTCTGCCCGGTTGTTGTGTCGCTTGAGACCAATTTTTATGAAATGACCACTAAATGTTTATGAAATTATTTTTTCACTAGCTTTATAAACGATTAGATGTTTTTGAATGAAATTTAGTACACAAATAGACTAGAATTTGGAAGGTAGTAAAGTATATTTTATTGAATATGTTAATAAATAATTAATACGTTGGGACATTAATACGCAGCACCATCTAGTTCCATGGTAAGCTACGAGGCATGTGTTATGGATACCAGGTAGTTGATACACTACACATATATAACTTTAAATACATACATATTATAAATATAAACACCCATGACTGGAGTACAAACATTCGTGCTCATTACACAAATGAATGCCGCCAGCGGGACTCGAACCCGCGACCGCTGGCACAGCAAGTATGTTCATCACAAACTGAGTCTTCTGAGTCTTAAAAGGATCAGAATGGTCTTAAATTCAAAACAAAATACTAATTGTAAGAGACGACACCATGACTTCGCACAACAACTAAAGTCTCAAGTCACCCTATAAATTACTATGGATGACGTCATTATCATACCCCAACCCTAGTCAGGCCCGAAACCTCTTATCTATTTTGAACTTATAATTTATCATTAAAGTTCTAAAAACACTTTTATTCACAAAAACATGTATATTTTACTAACGACTTACCCTGGTTTCTCTCGGATGCTTCTTTCGATAGATTATACTATACATAGATATAGACAGTGCGATTTTATAACAACTTTTATTACTAACTACTTATCGTGTTTTCCCGTGGGAATGACAGATTTTCCTGTAGTAAAAAGTATTCTAAATGTTGATCCGAGTAATAAGTTATCACTACACAATAGGTATTTAGTTAAAATCGGTTCAGTACTTCTTGCGTGGAACGCGCCCACCGATTTCGCTAAGTTAGGTACTGTTTTATTATATTATCTTCTATAATATAAAAATGAATCGCTGAATGTGTTGCTAAGCGCAAATCTCGAGAGCAGTTGAACCGATTTCGCTAATTTTTTTATAATATTTTTTTATAATATTCCTTGAAGTACGAGGATGGTTCTTACGGAGAGAAAAATTTAAAAAATCGCCTGAAAAAGTCTAAAACAACACTTTTCTATATTCCCATACAAAAGATTCGTAATAATACTTAAAAATCAATTTGAACTTTAACACCATACCATAAAATTATTTTATTTTTCGTATGTTCCTTAAGGTCCACGGAAGGTTTTAATAAAGAGAAAAAATGAAAAAATTATCGAAAAAAATATTAAAATGTATTGGGCTAACGCTTGCTAATAACTATTTATATCTATTTAAAACGTACCCAGCGACGAACCCGAGCGAAGCAAGGGTGATCCGCTAGTGTATAGATAGAAGCCTATGCCTTATTCCGGTCATTCTCTATACTAAATTCCGTGGGTGTTTACGTTTTTGTGTGCTTGATACTCTTTTACGGTGAAATAGACGGATTTAGATGATACTCCATATACTTTATTACTCCATAGATGATGGTATCAAAATATATCAAAAAATGGCGCCAGCTGTGTAGTTTTGTATCTGTCTTCGAATTTAATATTATAAATGCGACAGTAACTCTTTCTGTGTGTTGCGTTTTCACGCCTAAACCTCTAAACCAATATTGATGAATTTTGGTAGTGATAAATGGGACCTTGGAGAAGGTCATAAGCTACTTCTTGTTACAAAACTAAAACTTGAAAGAAATAAAATAGGGGTTGAAAGTTTTTATGGGGAACTAAATACCTAGAGTAAACTCACGATAACTATTCTTTTATCTATTAAAAACGTACCTAGGGATGCACCCGAGTGGAGCAAAGATAACTCACTAGTAATCTATACTAATATTATAAAGCTGAAGAGTTTTTTTGTTTGTTTGTTTGGTTGAACGCGCTAATCTCAGGAACTACTAATCCGATTTGAAAAATTCTTATTGCATTAGATAGCCCGTTAACTGAGGAAGGCTATAGGCTATATATCATCCCGGAAATATGTAAGGTTCCCGTGGGATAGATTTGTTTTTGTCTAGGGACGAACCCGAAGCGAAGCGAGGGTAAGTCGCTAGTCTATTATAAACACATACACAGAAATGAGACTAAGTCGCTATTTATAGCAAATACTATAACGATGATAGGAATATTTGTCGTAATTTGGATGTTTGCTTTGTTACCTAAAATCGAGTAACGAGTGTATTATTTCTACACGACGCGATATAACAGCTAAAAATATTTTAGTGAGATTTGGAACAGATATAGCTTTAGCTTATACTGGATTACCTCATAGGCTACTTTTTATCGACGTGTCTACAAAGCGAACGGATTTGCAGGTAAAAACTTATGCATATGCCAAATAAACAAATAGAAAATCGTTAAACTACAATGATATTGTATTCAAATAAAGTGGGTCAGATTGTTTTAATACTCGTAAACAAAATTATTTTGCTATCAACATAGGCTATTAAGCGTTAACAAAAGCCTGATCAACAGACGAACTTGCACAAAGCGGGTTATAAATTGGGACAAAACAAAACCTCTAAATTAACAATGGAAGTTTAACGAACGTATTTCACTATATAAACATAGAATTAATTATCCCATTGCTTCACTATGACTTACAATCACATTCGTTTGCATAATATTAGGATTGCAAAAATATTTATTTCTTTCTCATTTACATACTGACATTATAATGTTAAAGGGCTCACGCAGGATAAGAACATTATTTTATTGATATATTGTAACTTGTATTCAGCACTTTTTACGTCCCACAGCTGGACACGGACGGGAGGCCCGTGTCCAGCTATTATTTGATGTAACAATAATTAATATTTGAAAAGTATTCATCAGCTCAGGAAGGTCAAATTAAAATACAATATGCCCTAGAGTGTAAATAAATAAACAAATATAAATAAATATGTTAGGACATTAACACATAGCACCATCTAGTTCCATAGTAAGCTATGAGACCTGTGTTATGGATACCAGATAGTTAATACACTACCTACATAACTTAAAATACATACATAATATTATAAATATAAACACCCATGACTAGAGTACAAGCATTCGTGCTCATCACACAAATGAATGCCCCCAGCGGGACTCGAACCCGCGACCGACCCAGCGGTCACTACAAACTGAGCCAAACGTGTCGTCGATAGTGTATTAATAAAATTTCTTCAACGCTAAGATAAGATATTTCTCCAGAGAAAAGAAAGATTTGTGAATGATTGAAGTGAATGGAATGAGTGAAATAATATATATTTTTTTTAACGCTTGCCGGGTAGATGTAGACACTGTTTGATATCTAGGATTATGGTTTGATTGAAAGCTTTTGTAGGGTAAACACATATTGGTAATTAGAAAAAATGAAAATAAAATTCGATTAAATTTAAAAAAAAAACAATCATGAAGACTGCCGGCTGAAGTGAAAACTTAAAATTATGAACAAAGAGTTGTTATTTTTGGATATTCAAATTAATTGTTTGTTCTTAAATATTTTTTTTTAAATTAAAACTGTTTACAATTATCTGGTTTTGACATCTATCGGCACTCTGCGTGTTAGCGTTAACACGTCACGTGACCATGTCGATGATGACTTACATGAATTTACTCCCCATCCAAACAAACCTGCATATAGAAGTTTTCACTTCAATAACACATTTGTTAAATTAGTAATCAGTATGAATTTTTGAATAGAGCATGATTATTAACTTAGAAATGGAGTATACATCTATACAGATAAATAAAATTGAAGTGTCTGTTTGTAATGTCAAAATAACAGCTTTTTACTAAATGCATGTGAAAGTTTATATCGTACTTATAAGAAAAACTATTATTAAATTTTTTGTCTGTTTGTCTGTCTGTCTATCTGTTTGTTTGTTCCGGCTAATCTCTGAAATGGCTGAACCGATTTTAACGGGACTTTCACTGGCAGATAGCTGATGTAATAAGGAGTACTTTAGGCTACTTTTATTTAACAAAAATAGGGTCCCACGAAAAAAAAATTAAAACCAAATTAATTAATTAATTTTGTTTTGGGAAGCAATCTAGGGACGAACCCGAGCGAAGCGAAGGTGAGTCGCTAGTACATAATATACACATCGTGAGCGGAGTTGAGAGCAAACCCTTTTTATCGTAATATATTATGTTTCTTGAATTCTCCATTCGTTACAATTTTTCAATATTATAATTAATTTAATATCAAAATATTATTTTTGCTTGATTAAAATTTATGGGTGTGGTTAAGTTTTGCTAATATACTATAGTAAGATTTTTTGTTTACTAATCTTAAAGATTCTAATAAATAAATTAAAAAGTACATTACTAAACTTGATGCGACCCGGGACTAGAACAGGGGACCTCTAGATATACAGTATGTTTGTACCTATTTATTAAAAATCTGAATTGATATAATATACACACTATAAAAAAGAAATTAAACGTCAAATTCCTGGAACTAATCATATTAAGCAGTTTTTTCGCTTCTAGCGACATGGTAATTTGAGAAATTTTTATTTTTATTCACTCTAACCGGAAATCGAACCCTCGACCTCAGAGGTTATATTTTAAACAAAAATACATCAACTAACCGAATCAAACGTTCCCAAATATACAAATACAAATAAATATTTAATTGATATATGTATAACAAAAGCAAAATAACATTAAGCAAGCAAATTAAATTTACTAAATTTTTCATTATCTCGCTATAGCAGTCTTATTTCATTTACATTTCGTACCGAAACGGATTTTCATCGTGCATTTTGTAAGCTAAGGATGCTTGTCTCTGCACAATCATCTCTACACAATACTTAGTTCAGGAGTATAAAATACTTCAGTCTAGTCTGCAATGCACATATACGACTTCTTTAGTAGTATGATAAGGTTCCATTCATAAGCGACGCGATTTATTTTAAATTTTATATAACACTAGCGGCTCACCCTCGCTTCGCTCGGGTTCACTTCTGGACAAACAAAAACAAATCTATCCCACGGAAACCGTACATTTTTCCAGGATAAAAAGTAGCCTATTTATTATTCTGATATGTGAACTATATTATTGTAAAGTTTCATTAAAATCTAATTTGTAGTATTTGTGTTTTAAGCTGTGTAAGTTACTATAGTTTTTTTAATTATCCCACGGGAACTATTTAATTTTCCGGGATATTAAAAGTAAAATATTAAATGTTGACCGGGGATATAAGGTACCACCATACAAAATTTCATATAAATCGGTCGAACCATTTTCGAAGATTAGCCCGTACAGATCATTTGTTACAAAAAATGTGATAAATGAAGAACCGCTCGACCGATTTTGTGCAAACTTCACATAAACCATCTACTAAACCAGTCCGAACAAAACCTAAACATTTGTTTTGGCATAGGTGAGCCCGTTCTTGAGTTATAAAATTTCAACGAAAAGTGGCATTGATTTTTACATATACAGATATATATGGCTTATACTTGCTTCACTCAGGTGTGGACATAGGTCCCCCGCAACGTGCGTTAACCTTGCCGTGGTGGGGGAATCAGTAGCGTCCGGAAGTTCAACCGGGCCCGAAGCCAAGAAACGCACAGGGAGGTGACCCACTTCGGTGGTCGGTGTGGCGTGCGGGTTGCTCCTGGTACTTATCTGATAGCAGAGTGGACTGTGGAGCAACCCCATGGTTGTTGTAGTATGCTTCGGTAGACCTGCCGTCGGGGCATCGTGGTTTAGTGTGTAAGTGATCCTGCCCCATTAAGACGGGGGACGTTTTGTAGGGTTTTAGTGGGTAGTACTGGCTTTTCTAACCAATGAGTCCCACATAACCGCCTATATGTCTAGATATGGTATGCGTAAATGCATTTCCCAACATTAGAGGGTGTCTAGGAAAGGCATAGTACACAAGAAAAATAACAAAATTACTAATTCAACCTAATATAAACGTTCTGATCGCATTACTTACGTTTGTGTATGCATAAACTTACTCGCTAGCGCTATGTTCAATTAGGACTATATAAAATAGTAGATTATTCTTATGTGATTATGTCACTATAAAATATTGTAATTTAACTAATTAGGTAACAATTTATGACAAAATTATTGCATAGATGGCTTCGAGAAAAAGATGTTACGGTTGTGCCCTTTTTTTGCTAAACTTGGCGGAGGCATTGCCGTGTAGTGCCCCTCAGACATGCAAACAAAACAGTTCAGTACCTTTTTCTCCTCTTGTTGTCGACCCTTTTTTACCTTTAATGTTATCAATAAAAAGTTTTGAAAAGAGTTATTTTTACAAATGTCGATAAATAGGTTAATTCTATCCATGTGTATCTTTCTCTTTTAACAATAATCAATTAATTATGGTCGCATTTTGACCATTAGGCGTCTAGTTGATATACTATATTATTCCTATACTAGCGGCTCATCCTCGCTTCGCTCGGGTTCGCCTCTAAACAAATAAAAACAAATCCATCCCACGGGGAGCGTACATTTTTCCGGGATAAAAAGTAGCCTATTTGTTATTCTGATATATGAACTATAATACTGTAAAGTTGTCATTAAAATCCAATGAGTAGTTTTTTTGTACTAAGCTATATAAGTTACTATAGTTTTTTAACTATCCTACGGGAACTCTTTAATTTTCCGGAATAAAAGCATCTAAAATATTGACCGGGGATATACCTAAGGTACCACTTTGCAAAATTTTATTTAAATCGGTCTAATAGTTTCGGAGATTAGCCCATACAAACAGACAAACAGACAGACAGAAAAAAATTGAAATAAATCTGGATTTGTTCTATTTCTCTTCTTACATCCCCCTAACTCAGTTGTTAGCATTTTCTTTCTATGTGCAGACATTCGACCTCTACAGTTTTACTATATGTATAGATAATATGTATTTTTCAGTTTTCTAAAATCGTTTTTAAAAAAAGAAGGTATGTAGAATGATATCTTGCCTAAATCCTTTGAGTAAGTTAATAAGGAGGCGCGAGTTCGAATCCTGTCTACAACTTAAAAGTGAATACAGAATTTTAAAATTCATTTATAAATATTGTTCACAGCTTTTAGACGTGTTTATTCCAATTATTATCGCTTACAATCTGGGATATAATATATAATTCATTAATATATTCTAAGTAAGTATCTTGTTTTTCATCAATATAAACTCTCCATACGCCACAAATGGCTCGTCTAGCGACGATAGAACGTTGTATTTATATAGCAATACCAAGTAGTATCTTTGATCTCCACAGATTCGCATTCGATCTGCGATCATCTAAACTAATAAAACTTCACGTTTTATCATCATGAAGTTTTAATAGAATTTCTTGTTTTTATTATCCAAGAAAAATAATATGCAAATATTTATTGATCTTCCACAGGTTCTATATACTAATACTATATAATATGTACTTATCAACATGAACTATGTAGATCAGCGCTAAACAAACCAGAGTGGAAGGAAATAAAGGAGACTTTTGCTTTTGCCGAAATTGACGACACGTTTGGCTCAGTTTGTAATGACCTTACTTGCTAGGTCAGCGGTCGTGGGTTCGAGTCCCGCTGGGACTTTTCATTTATATGATGAGCACGAATGTTTATATGTATACATATGTATTTAAAGTTATATATATATGTAATGTATTAACTATCTAGTATCCATAACACAGGCCTCGTAGCTTACCATGGAACTAGATGGTACTCCTACGGTTTGCCCAATTTTCATGTTGTCGATGCCATCAACTCGCCAGTCATTTTATTTATTTTTTATTTATTTAATATGTAAATGTTGTGTCTGAATAAAGACTCATATTATTGTCTATATTACATAATAATTATGATTTTAATAAAAAAACGAGGTACCTACTTAATATACATATAATACGTGTATGTATACCTCTAAGAGAGGAATAATTAACTCTAAAGTGATGATTTAAAAGAAAGCATACATGCAAGCATTTGTATAAAATTTTGTATTTAGATAATTTTTGCTTTTTAAGTTTATCCATTTGTTTATTTTCTGAAACGCATCTTGTTATTCGAAAACGACGATTTTCCAAAAAAAACGCCGAACGAAGCTCGGTCGGCCAGATATTCAAATTCAAATTCATAATATTTTATTCAGCATTAAATTATTACAATTTTTTTACTGAACGTCATGAGTCTACTACCAGTTCGGAAAGAAGAAGCCTCAGACCTCAAACGAACTGGCGAAAGAAACTCAGCGGGACTAATATTAATATTAGTACTATTATTAAATAAATAAATAACCAACTATCAATATAAATTTGAGTCACGTAGAATAAACTTCGGGGTATTATAATCTCAGATCGCACAGCTGCCTTGCATCTGCATATTCAGATGTTGCATCTGCTTGACAAAGAGCTTTCTTACGGTAAATAGAATTTCGTATATATAGTTTTACGCTGTGCACATTACAGAGAGAAAAGAAAGATGAACAATGTATTTACTTTACATCTTTTCATACAATATTATAAATATTTTTGTATGGTAAATACACTACTATATGTAATTACATATTTTACTAGGGACTTGCCCTCGCTTCACTCAGGTGCGTCCCTACGCACGTGAAATGCAGTCACAATTTCATGGGTTTTAATTTTTTTGCGCAGAACTCTAACTCTTTTTCCAAAATAAAAATAGCCTAAGTTACTCTTTATAACATCAGCTATCTGCCAGTGAGATTCCTGTCAAAATCGGTCCATCCGTTTCGAAGATTAGCCGGAACAAACAAAAATTTCAAAATTGTTGTCTTCTTATAAGTACCGTATATACTTTCATACGTATTTAGTAAAACGTTGTTATTTTGACATAATAAACAGACCCTTCAATTTTATTTATCTATATAGATATACATACTAGCGTTTCTCCCTGCTCCATCCATGTTGTTTAATTTTATAGAATTACTATAACTTTTCTCAATAAACAGGCTATAAAACGTAAAAAGAATTTTCCATATCGATCCAATAGATTAACGCTTCCAAACGAACAAACAAATTCTTCAGATTTACATAATAGGTAGTCGGAAAAGTTCGGTGTCATTTTGAACGCATGAATTTTGCGTTTTATATTTCTGGAAACACTGAACACATTCGGGAAAATAATATATCGTTGGACAGCTGACATTCTGGTAATAGCGGTAAAATTGAAACAAATTGGTGTGCCTTATTTCTTCATATTTTTAATAATTTTGAAATGGAAGTTAATAAGGAGAAAATTAGATATTTTTTGCAAATTTTTTTCCGATAAGGGTCTAAATGCTGCTAGTGCTCAAAGAGAAATTTCTAATATTTATGGAGAAGATGCTTTATCCAAAACTAATGAAAAATGGTTGAGCAGATTCAGGTCTAGTTACTTTAATGTTAAAGATATTCCTCGCTGTGCTCGTCCTATTAAAGTGTTGATGCTATTATTGAATAAATTGAATAAGATCGACACATAAACAGTCACCAAATTAGAGAAGAGCTTGGCATTCACCACTCCACAGTTTTGGATCACTTGCATAAACATGGTAATGTGAAAAAGCTGGATATTTGGGTACTACACGATTTGAATGACAGAAACTTGGTGTACAGGATTTTCATCTGCGAACAATTGCTCATACGGAATGGAATCGATTCATTACTGAAAATATTAGTAACAGGCGATGAGAAGTGGATAACCTACGATAACAATGTTTGAAAACGATCTAGGTTTGCATTATAAGCTATCGCAAATAGTCCCAAAGCCTGGCCTCACTCCGAACAAAGATGTTGTGTGTATGATGGGACTCGAAAGGCATTGTGTATTATGAGCTTTTGTCACATGACCAAACGATTAATTCTGATATCTACTGTCTGCAATTAGTAAATCTGAAACAAGCACATAAAAAAACGCCTAGAATTAATAAATAGAAAAGGTGTAGTCTTCCACTAGGACAATGTTTGACCGCATACATCTTTGCCGACTAAAAAAAATCACAGATCTCGTATCTGCCACGATCTTCGAGTAGGTACATTGAAAATTAATCTGCCAAATTAACTGAATTAAATTTTTAACATATAACACCCGCGTTCAGACTACAAAAAATTTTTTGGCTTTATGCTATAATTAATGTTATATAAAGCTCCACTACCGCTACTTTTTGCACATTTTTCTACTCCATCCTTTCAAAATTAGAAGAAGAGAGTACAATGATACAACTCGCATACCTACTAAAAATACTGTCTTCTTCGCCAATCTTCTTCGCCTGTCTTCTTCACCTTCTTCATCGCCTTCCTTCTTCGCCTGTCTTCTTCGTCTGAGTCTTCTCTTCTCTTTCTTTTCGTTCCGTTCCATTCCGTTCGCGGTCCGTTCGCGGTCCTTTCGCGGTCCGTTCGCGGTCCAGTCACGGTCCGTTCCGTTCCGTTCCAGTTACGGTCCGCTTACGGTCCGGTTACGGTCCGTTCCGGCTCCGTTCCGTCCCGTCTCGTTCCCTCCCGACCCATCCCGTCCCCTCCCCTCCCATCCCCTCCCCTCCCGTCCCCTCCCATTGATTACTTAGATTTAAATTACCAAGCGAAAAAAGACAGGATGTGTAGCGAGGTATTATTTATATTAAATTTGTTATCATTATTCCAGGGACACTGGGCTGTTCCTTTCGACGAACGTTTCACCAAAGAGAATTGTTTCTTAACAGGCGACTATCGACTTATACAGAAATCCATGATGCATCTTCTACAATCGATGGATTATTACGAAGATAAAGAAGTCGGAGTGCCAGAACCGGAATATAGCCGGGTATGAATGCTGAATTTCATAAATAATGAAGAAAAACAAACTTGAAAATGAGTTCATAAGCACAAGTGCACACTTTAATTATTTGTCATAGTTCGGTAGTATTGCAATTACGACAATGTAACCAGTGAACAGTCAAACGCAGAATCGGTCGCTTTGTTGGCGGTTATCTGAAGCAACAGGATATTTTGTACATTGTTAGATTCTCAATTTCCGAATGCTACTGAGAATTCGTTCACAAAAAAACCTAACAATATTTTTTGATTCAAACCCAAGACTTTAGGATTTGCAGTCGTAAATCCTAGCCACTAGTCCAATAAGGCAGTTCTGAATTAATGAATAAAGCTAGCCAGGTACTTATATCAACTTATATAATATAAAAATATATATTATAAAAACATATAACATACTTATATTGTAATGGGTTTTTTTTTTTTCATTTTGTAGCCCTCGTCAAGATGCGTCTTTTGACATCCCAATCAGCCACGTAGTCCCAAAAGTCACGACACCAGGGCGATGTCGCACTTTCGCTGAACATCGGGCCCATACCGAAGCGACAAAAAAAACATTTTCAATGTTAAAATTGGTGGACCTTGGTTGGAAAGATTTACTACATCCTCCATACAGTCCAGACATAGCACCTTCGGATTATCATTTATTTCGCTCTCTACAAAACTCTTTAAATGGGGTAAAATAACATTCAAGGAAAGACTGTATATTTTGTTGAAATCAGTTTTTCGTTAAGAACCCCAAAAATTTTATAGCGGTGGTTCTGCCAGAAAAATTGCGCGGGATTGTCGAATTAAATGGACATTATTTCATTTAAGAAATATTTCATGTAACTGATTTTTTTTTTTTCACCTTTTTCACCTTTTAACCTTTTCCAACTACCTAATGTTAGTTTTTATGTACATAATACGTATACCATGTCATATATGTAGAATATATGACATGGAAATAGAGAATTCAATATTTTAATTTTATATTGGATACAATCTATTAGGTCATTTTAATATCAGCTTTATATACTAAGAAAATTGATGGATATTTATTATTTCTTTAAATTATTATATAATTAATTTCAAAATTACCAAAGCTATACTTAGACGATTTAATTTCGAAGACGTTCTATTTGTGTTGAAATATTAACATTTTTTTTTTTTAATATTAACAGTCTTGACTACATTCTTCAAGTTCTCAATGGCTGATAACTCAGTAGTTATCAGTCGTAGACCCTATATGTATGTAGCATACTACCATACCATAGATTACTAAGTAATTTAATCTTGTCCTAAAGTATTAATTCACCTTAAGACTCATTTATAAACATTTTTATTACCCCCTTGCGGGTAAGCTAAGTGATGGAACAGTTCTAAATATGTATAGATATGAAACCAGACTAATATTATAAGTGCAAATCTTTCTATATTTTATATATGTATGTGTCGGATAAGTTACTGGTTCACGCTGATACGACTGGACGATTTACATAAAACTTAGTTCATAGATAGACTATGACCTTTTTTTAACATTGGTAAATGTAATTACACATATCACTTGCGTATATTGGTTGTATGGAGACTAACCAGCTAAAAAACCAGTGCTCTCCACTAAAATCTAACAATGCCCCAAAGCTCGGCCTCTCGAGACAGAAAAAAAATAACTATAATAGGAAAATCAAAATAACTTGAAATAGAAAATCTTCAATAAAATATTTTAAAAGAACAATTTATTTAATGTGTGTATATAAAAAAAAATAGAATAAAAAGAATCTAATGTTTTACAAATATCAAGCCAAATCGACACAAATTAGCGACTTTAATACATACTGTATAATTAACTACGTTACATAATTAACTTAAATTTTGTATATTTTATAAATGTAAATAATTATAATATTATATAAAACAATATTGTGAGATCTATTTAAGAAGCCATCATAAATTATTTATAACATAATTATTTTTCAGATAATATTCTCTTCAAATTTCTGAAAAATAAAAAGTTAAATACTTCTCAAATTATTTTATATCCTTAATTTCTAAAACCTTTACAAAATGTATATTTTTTTTTTCACGGATTTATTTTGATTTTTGATCATGGTCACGGAATATTGCTGTAAAGCATTCGAAACGTCGAGAACCAAAAATCAAAACAAATCAGCTTGTAGCTCTAAGAAAGTATTACTTCTAAAACCTAAAAAAAAATACCAGAACTCACAAACAGAAAGCCCTAATGTAACTATTATCACCACTAACAACATAGGTATTTCATATTTATAGATTACTTATATTTAATAATATTTCATACTTATAAATTACTTTTCTTAGTACTTTATCCCATTTCTAAACCACATTCATTAGACGTAAATGATTGTTTTTGTTTTGTATAAAAATTATTATGCTTACAAAAATATTTATTCAGTAAAGATACTAAATTTAATAAAACTATAACCACTAGGCATGCTGTTATAACATATAATGTCACTTTAACATCTACAGCTTCCTTAACTTTCTCAGGTCTGTACGTTTGCGGATTAAAATCAAATTTGTCACTTACAACATTAATTTTCGCGTTTAACAATTTATTTTGTTCTTCTAAATATTTATTAGTTAGCGTACTGTAGTCATTTATACCCGACTTTAATATAACAGTTAGTGACTTTAAAGTTTCTGTAATATTACCACTTTCATGATTATTAGAATTATTTAGTATTTTTTCATAACCATCTAAGAAAGATTTTAAAAAGGAATCTAATGGGACCTTAGATTTATTAACAAATTCATTTAATATGACTGTATGGTTAGCTAATTCCATTTTTATTTCATTTATTGTTGCAGACATAAATTTTGACCTATTAAAATAATCATGGAATTCTTTTAAAACATTTTTAAACTCAGTGTTATTACTAGTATCTTTTTGAATTTCGTCTCTGAAGTTTTCAGTTTTGCAAGTTATACCTTGAATGTTCTCTGAATTATATTCAAAATTTTCCGCAGTAATTTTAATCGAATTGCTTTCGGAATGCTCGTTTTTTAAGCTTATTAAAGAAGTACAAGGCAGAAGATTACCACCTACACTCAGTAACTCGACACTAGATTCTGAAAACTTTTTAAAATCTACATTTGTTATAATGTTATTATCAAGATATAAATGGGAAAGATGTGGTGTGCTATGTAGAAGATTAACATCGAAGACGCGTATTGCATTATTGGATAAATTTAACACACGGAGGTTTTCCAATCCATCGAGTACTCCAAATTGTAATGATAATAAGTTATTACTTTGTAAATTCAATGTATTAATCATTCCGGTTGAAAGAAATGTACCAGGTTGAATAAAAGAAATTCTATTAGAGCTTAAATCTAATGAGTTAAGCAAGGGCATACTGCGGAAAGAACTCTTATCTAACATTGTTATTTTGTTAAAACTTATATCTACTTCTAGAATGTTTTGTATATTAAAAACAGATACTTCATTTATGTCGCTAATATTGCAATAACTTATGTCCAACGCTGTAATAGAAGTATTCAAGACATCTCCAAAATTCAAATTTCCTTTTATATTACTAAAAGAAGCTTTTGACAAGGATAAGTTATTTAATACATGACCTTTTACTTCTAAAGCATTGTTATTATGTATATTTAAATATTTTAATTTAGATAAACTTTGAAATGCCTCTGAATTTAAATTCATGATATTATTATAAGCTAAGTGTAGTGTTTCCAATGCGTATAGATTGTGGAAAGTGACATTTGTGATGTGTATCAGTTTATTGTTGTTTAGATGCAATTCGGTAAGATATGTGAGATGTGATGTATTAACACAGAATTGTTCTAAAACATTGAACGAAAGGTCGATAATTTCTATTTTGCCGGAACCTTTGAAAGATTCGTACTCAATTGTATCAATATCACTATGAGAAGAGTTTAAAATTGTGGAACTGGTACCAAAAAATGTTTCATTTTTGAAATTTATTATTCTCGTGTGAGAAATGTCTAGTAAATTTAAATTATGCAATCCATTAAGTATGTTTTCTTTTAATGAACTGACTAAATGATTATTGTGTAAAATTAGGTTCTCCAAGCTATTCAATTTTGAAAATGAATTTATTTCTATATCTGATATTGAATTTCGAGATAAATCTAAAGTTTTCAAAGAACTTAAATGTGTAAACATAGTTTCGTCAATTTTTTTAATTCTATTATTTTGAAGATAATATTCTGTTAAAGCTTTAAGATCGAAGGTATCAAATTCTATATCAGTCAACTTGTTATGAGACAAGTCTAATTTTAAAAGCAATTCTAATGAATGAAATGACGTTTTATCAATAGTGTCAATACTATTACTACTCAAATTTAAGATAAGTAAGCTATAACCAACAGAACTAAATGCTTTTTCACCTATTTTACTTAATTCCCCGCCACTCAAATCCAAATTATCGACATAAATCCCTTTGAACGTTTCACTTTCAATTGATCCATTAAGATTATTGTTCTGAATTTCAAAAATTGAAATATTTTTATGATCAAATGAACCTGCTTCTATATTTTCTATATTATTATTAGCTAATAATAATTTTCTTAAATTTACATTTTTTTCAAATAGTCCCTTATGAATGTACGTTATTTCATTATAACTTAGATCTAATTCTCTCAGATGTCTAAGTGCAATAAATGCTCTATCTTCAATATTTTTTATGCGATTTGAACTAAGATCTAAACATTCTAAATCATTTAATTTCCTAAATTCTTGTTCAGTTAGTGTTGTTAAAAAGTTATTATTTAATGTAAAGTGTTTTAAATTGATAAATCTAGCGAAATTTTGTCCAATTTCTGTCAATTTATTATTTGAAAGGAAGAAAGTCTCTAAATTTGTCATTCCTTCAAATGTTAATATGTCAAAACCCAAAAGCTTATTGTGAGATAAGTCTAGATACTTAAGACGACTAAATCTTACGAAAGAATTATCCGGAATATATTCCAATGAGTTATGACTTAAATCTATTGAAACTATTGAGCTGATATTTGTTGATATTTCTATTCCAAAAGATTCTATTTCAATGAGCGATATCGAATTATATGAAAAATTCAATCTTTCCAATGTAAATATATGTGATAATTTACTTAAATTTATGCTTTCTAGGTTGTTATGGACTACATTAAATTCGTTCAACTTTCCAAAATTATAAATTTGCATTGGTATTGAAACAAGATTACCATTACTAATAGTTAATTTAACGATATTATTCGAACTAGCTTCCGATCCGAGTAAGGGATCTTCTGAGATATTTATATCTACATCTTTAACATTTAAAATAAGCTCGTAGTTATCCGAATAGTAATATCTATGATCTTCATCGTAATAGTAGTAATCTGGTCGCAATTGTGCTATACAAGTAAACTCTTCTCTTATTTCTTGGCTTAAATTTTCTGTAGTTCTTGTACATTCCACTTGCGCACAGCACATATCTTCTGTATCTAAATCCTCAAGAATACAGACGCCTTCTGTACTTAATATGCTTTGGCATAGCAAAAAAAATAACAGGATCATTTTTCTGAAAACAAAAGTAAACAGTACAACTTTCAGTATGGATTGGTTAACTATCTATATCGTTAAGGCACTCGGTTTGCCAAGCGAGCGCGCTACCACTAGGCATGACTCTAAAATAATTGTGGTTGAATTTTTTGTCTGTATGACTGTTGTTATATTTGTCTATTCTTCAAGCAAATAGTACTTAACAGATTTTAACTAAATTTTGTGTAGTGGTGGTTACTTATTTCAATAAACCGTTTGGCAAACTTGTCCTGCATAAAAAAATCAGTGATTCATTACACAAAAACAATATACAGGAGTAACAATTAACCTATTTAACAAAACTAGTGATCGCCGCGTGGTTGAAAATCAACCATAATTCAATTATTTATTGTGTAATTAGTTATATATTTATTGTCTTGCGTATATTACAATATTAATCTATTCTCAATTTGACCACAGACTTTAACAATAAACAAAAATATATATATGTGTGTGTGTGTCAAATACATGGTAGTATCGTAATGTTTTTTTTTTTAAATTTAATGTATTTTTATGCATAATTTTAAAAAAAATATTAGCATTCTGCACTTCTTCTCTATATAAACTATAAATGTGGGAAAATTCATTCTCCTCCGTCCGCGCAATTTTAGTAAAAAGGGGTACAAAGTTTTTGCTTCACGTATTAATATATAGATATTGCGATAAAATCTCTCATTTTCATGGGAAAATGTTAAATTTAAATTAAACGCAAGTCGCTCAACTATCCCCTATATACATATGTACATACATATATAATATAAAACAAAGTCGCTGTCTGCCTCTGTATGTGTCTCTGATTACTTCTTCTAAACCAACTAACGGATTTTGATACTGTTTTCGTATCTATATATTCGAAATATTTTGTACAAAATGGCTGAACTGTGACGGTGCTCTATCAAAAACTATTTTCAAACACATACATGGCTATATCTGGTTATACCTTTAGAGATACATCAAAACAATTTACTAAAAATTGTAGATCTTAAAAAGGTCCACAGAAAAGTCTGTGATAGCATGTTTGTATCTCCTAAGGTACACTCATAATAACTACTTTTATCTATTTAAAATATATCTAGGAACGCATCCGAGCGAAGCGAGGCTGAGACCCTAGTCTATCTATCTATCTATATATATATATATATATATATATATATATATATATATATATATATATATATATAACTCAAGAACTGCTGGACCGATTTTTCTGATCTTTGTTTTGTTAGATTTGTCTTCAGCCCGAATAGCAGAATAACTATTAAAATATCGGAAAAATTCACGAAAAAAAATTAATAAAAAAATCTATTTCATACTAAGCGTCAAAACGTACCGTATATAAAAATCGATAAGTGTACTCGTATGTACTATATATGTTCCCTATGAACTCTAAAATAGCTGGAGCGATTTCTATGAAATTTTCTTTTTTGAGACTTTGATAAGTACACAAAGACATAATATTTAATGTGAATTTTCAATGTTTTTAAATATATACCAATAATTATTAATTATGGTGTGGGATAATTTTGACATGGGCGAAGGAACTTCATTATCATTCAATAGGTTAAAAAAACATAAAACGACTTACTTCTAATCGGAATAAAATTACTTTTAACTTCTAGTGCTTTTTTTAAACCTTAAAAGCTTATTTTTAAAAATCAAGTCATTCAAAAAATACAATAGACCTAAACAGGTAGAAAACTTTAAAGAATAAAGAATTTAGATTATACACTTACCTAAAATGAACGCACAATTTAAATATAAAACAATATTATTTTGTAGCCTTATTGGAGTAGCCGCGACCAAATACAGACTGTTAATGAATACGAGCCAGCTGTTGACAGTGCCTTACCAGTGGCTTTATCAGAGCAATGACTGTATGCTAAAATGTAAGCGTCATTGAGATGATAAACAATATCAAACCAAATACCAGAAAATGCCTGCGACTCTGTTACATCGAGTCAGTATATATATATATTTTTTTCAATAGCTAATGTTTATTAAAATTTTGAATAAATGATATTTTGGTTAATTATATTAACAATACTCGTAATATACATGAGTTTGAAGCCTCAATAAATGTATTTTCATTTGGACATTTTATTTTTGGGGCCATACAAAAAAAAATCAACATTTATCAAGTGCATCATATTATGGCAATACAATGCTATCACATCAAAACTATTCGCCACGAACATTTGTATTTCTTGACAACCTTCCATGTGACAGTATTTCCGTCAAAATCAAAATCGATCCTACTTTATGGATTTTTATCTATGGTAATATCAAAGTTTGAATAATATTACAAACAAAACTTCTACTATTTTAAATTAAATTACATAATTTATAAATTATTTTATTCTAAAATTAATATTATTTTTGCTTTACTAAAAATAATGCTGACAACACAATACTTAAATTGAAGTAAGCTTTCGTTATGGTCACACTAAAACGGGTATTCCCCCATTTGTTCTTGTCACCGGAATTGTGTGCTTTATCAGCAATTGTATCTATTCCACCTACTTAAATTACGTGCCATGCTGATACGCTATTTATATATTGTATAGTAATCAAAATTTATAGCAAAAGTACTACTACTACTTATACTTTTTAAACATTTAAAATCATTATTTTATCAGCGTGATGAAAAAAATAAAACGCGACTCCATTGGACTTCTATTATAAATGTGAAAATTTGTACGTTTTTCTTCTATTTGACTCCTTCACGTTACCTCATACATTTCGCTCGGGTACCTAACATCATAATAATTAATAATATTATGTTAAATTACAAAAAAAAATCCCAGGTTATGGTCTAACTTTGCACAAAGTTTTATCTAAATCTATCCTGCCAATTTAGTATGTAGGAGTAACAAACATACTAAGAATATCTTAACAGAAAAACTGAGTAATTAAACTTAGTCCGACCTAGGACTCGAATTCAGTACCTCCGGATCTGCAGCAATTTACGTTAACCACTAGACCACCGTGGCAGTTAAGTGTTGCAAGATAGATAGCCATGATCGAAAGAGCCGGCCCAACTCGGTTGGTGGTGTAGCAAGGGGATTGTTCTTAGTACTTCTTTGATAGCAGAGTGGACCCCATGGTTGTTGTGGTCTGCTTCAGCAGGCCAGCCTTGGGCTGAGGTGTCTTAGTTGAGTGCATACTTATACATATAATTCTGCAATGATCTGTTAAGACGGGGAAGGGTTTTACTAGGTAATACTAGCTTTCCTTGAATGCGTTCCTAGATATCTCACAATGTGGACTTTGTATGCACGCATGAACATATGCCCTTCACTTTCGTATTTATAATAGTTAAGTCCGATAAATATTGTTTGATATTAATTATATATCAATTAATATTCATTCTGTGATGGAATATTACGTGCTCGTAACTCAATAGTTTTTAAAATTAGTAACTGTGTAAAATCTAGCAATCCATGCTAATATTATAAATGTCAAAGTAACTTTATCTGTCTGTTACGTTTTCACACTTAAAACACTGTACCAATTTTAAAGAATTTTGCTACACGAATAGATGGGACTGTGGAGAAGGATATAGGCTACTTTTCGTCGCGAAAATAATACTTAAATGGGGTGAAATGACAGTACGAAAGTTTTATACTACTGGAGACATAAAAATGAGTTATATATTCTGGTATTATTTATAGGAAATAAACAGTGATCTATTCTAATATTATGAAGAGGAAAAATTTGCTTTTTTGTTTGTTTGTTTGTATTGAATAGGCTCCGAAACTACTAAACCGATTTACATGAAATGTGGTAAGAAGATAGTTTGAGACTCTGGGAAGGACATAGGATAGTTTTTATCCCGGAAATCATCCCTTTAGAAAATGGGAGTGAAACTTTGTATGGGGAAGCAACCTAGGGACGAACCCGAGTGAAACGAGGGTATGTCGCTAGTATTTTATAATGAAGATCAAAGCAAGCGAGTGTGGGAGCATTATAGATGCAAATGACACATAGGAGTAAGCCACTAGTAATACATATTTCTTAACTAAATAAAGTACACCTTTACAAGACTTTAAAACAATCTTAAAGTACTATTTCACCTTTAAGGTTGAATTTTTACTTAATATTTGAGGTGCGATCTATTTATTGAATAGGTTATAGATACCTATAAGTGTTCTATAATAATGATAATATAAATTAAAGTCGGTCACACAAAGAAAAAAACATTTAGCATACATCAAAATAACTTAAAACGATAAGAACTGCATTATTATAAAACAGTGTCCGGTTATAAAACAGTCATACTATGAGTATGTATACAGAAGAAAAAAATACTTAGCTAATTACATATATTACTTAATTATTATTTGATATCAGTCGTGTACATTCTATATATTATATCCCGCGGCTTCGGTCGGGAAAGGTAGGTTTCATACAAACTTTCATCCCTTATTTTACCCCCTTATGGGATAAATTACGAAAAATGCTAAAACACGTATTGATTTGATTATATTAAACAGCATTAATACCAAGTTTCAAGTAATTCTGATCATAAACATTTTTGGGTTGTATTATAATGTGTTTCCCGTGGGAATGAGATCATCTCCCACAGTGAAAAGTAGTCTATGTCACTCTCTAGCCCACCAACTACGATTATCTTCACACAAAAAACCACGCATATCCGTCACTCTGTTTTGACGTGAAAGAAGGACAAACAAACAAACACACTTTCACATTTATAATATTAATTAGTAAATTAGTAATTAGTATGGATATATTTTCTTAATAACCTATTTGTATAGATAGAATGTAATGGAATTCTGTTCGTTCGTTTTAGTGTAATTATTGAATAAGTAAATATTTTTCTTAAACGGCTTAAGCTTCTCGACTTCAGCTTAAACTATCACTTTTTTACTAATTCACTGTGTAGGAACCGAACCCATGCACTCCAGCCTTGCCGTGCGAACTCCGCTTAATCATGTGCGATAATAAGCAGATGTTTTTGTTTGATTAATATAATAACGTCTCAACCTTTTAAAAAAATTAACACTTAATTATTACTTATGCATACTTGACTGTCTATCTAAATAATCCTTCACTCAAATTAGTTCTCCATAACTGTAACCACTACGTTTTATCTTAATCTAAGGTGGAAAAAAAAATAAAACTACAGATAAAACACGATATATTTATTACTACATTACATCAAAGATATATCCCTAATATAGCATTTACACATCTGAGGTTTCCATAGCATCAGAAATATTCCTAGTACTGATGGACCTCCTGCGAAGGATGTACAATTTGGATTTATAAATTTTTTGTATAATTAAACATACCAAAATAAACAATATTAAAGCAACGCACGTTTCTACAAAAAGAGGTGATTTTGATTCTTTACTGGATAATAACAATTTTTCAGTATTTAAATGAGGAACGATCGTTGTCGCTGAATCATCAATACGTTTGCTAATTATCGATAACTTATTATCTACTTCAGCACGAATCTCCTCTTTGCCTATCGTCATCTCATCAAAGATATCTTGCTTCATCTTACTTATATAATTTAAAACACTATCGGATGTTACATTATCTTTTATTGGTATTGGTATAGATTTATTAAGAGAATTAATGGAAACGATTATTTTTAAAATTCGTTCTAGTAATGTATTTGTAGTTTTACTTTCGTCGTGTACTTTTGACATGAAATTGTTTAAATTTGTTACTTCTTTCATAGTATCTTCATGTAAACTCTCTAGTCGCGTAAAATTTGGAGTTTTACTTTTTTCAACATTTTTACCAAGTTGTTTAGAATTTATATCAGAAAGAATATCACGAATATCAAATAATAAATTCTCATTAAAATTTTCTGTATGAGGCACACTACTACCCTTTGACTGATGATCCATAATATTACATGTAATACCGTAGGAATTATGTTCCATTGTATCTACGTATCTAATAGCAGTTATAGAAAGTTTTGAATCTTTATATTTTACAAGATTAGAGAGCATTTTACAGGGGATCGGATTATCACCAATACTCAATACAGATAAATTCGTCCCACTTAGAACTTCTAAAGATATATTATTTATTTTGTTGTGATCTATAATAAGTTCTGTTAAGCTTTCTGCTTCGTAAAATCTTTCAGCTTCTAAGAACCTTATGAAATTAAAGGATACATCTAGAATTTTCAAATGGGCTAAGCCACGCAATATACCATAACCGATTTCCGTAAGTGCATTATGTGAAATATTCAATTTCTTTAACAAAAAGTTATCTTTAAATACTCCCGGCTGTATCACACTTATTTTGTTGAAACTTATATCAATTTCATTAACATTGCTTAAATTTGAAAACGATCCAATTTCCAATTGCGATAAATTGTTATGACTGAGCTGAATAAATACAATTTTTCTTAATTTGTTAAGGTTAAGATTATTTAAGTTACTTACATTAGAATGCGTAATTTCTAATTTAGTTATCGGAATATATCCAAAATCATTTAAAGTTATATTTAACAAAGTATTTGATAATATCAAAGTATCCAATTTTTTGGCTTCCCTAAAAAGTGAAGATTTAAAAGACAAATTTAAATTATATGATAAATCAAGATAATTTAAATCGCTTTGATCATTGAAAGTGTCGTCGCTAATAAACGTTATACTATTATGAGATAAGCATATTTTGTATAAATAATTCATACCTGCTAAAAAGTCACTAGGCAAACTTTTTATAAGATTGTTATTGAGCATTAACTGATTAAGCTTACGTAGATGTGTAGTGTTAACATAAAAATATGTTATTAGATTATGCGACAAGTCTATTATTTTTAAATTTCCAGTGTTTAAAAATGCATTAAACTGAACTTGACTTATGTTACTATGAGATATATTAAGTTCATTTAATTGTAGCATACCGTTAAGCGAGCTATTCTGTACAACACTCAAATATGTATTAGACAAGTCTAACATTGGGACTTCAAGTAACCCTCCAAAAGTATTCGATTCCAATTCACCAGTCAAAGGATTTTTAGATATTTGGAAATTATTAATATAACTTAATGCTTGAAAAGATTTAGATTCAATTCTTGATATATTATTTCGAGATAAATCAAGTAATTCCAATCTATAAAGGCTGTGTAATTGATTAACTTTGATTTGCATGATATTATTGCCTCTCAGTAATAAAGACACAAGGCTTACTAAGTCTTCTTTTTCAAAATCTATATCAGTTATTCTATTATAAGATAAATCAAGCAGTTTTAACTTTTGAAGAGTCTTAAATGACTTATTTGAAACTGTTTCTATAAGGTTATTATTTAATAAAAGCCCTGTAAGCTTTTCAAGACCAAAAAATGCATAATCTTCAATAAAAGTGAACGCTTGGTTACTTATGTCTAGAGTATCACACAACTTTAATCCTTCAAACATACCTCTTTTTAAAATTCCTTCTAAGTAATTATTTTCTATTGAAAATGCAGATATATTTTTGCCTTTGAAAAGATCAGTTGGTAATACCATCAATTCATTATTTGATAAAAATACACTTTCTAAATATAAATTGTCTATAAAGATACTTTTGCTAATATTTGTTAATAAATTGTGACTCAAATTAATTTGTTCTAAGAGTGGGACACCTTTGAAAACATTTTTCTCTATATAAATGATAGAATTATGACTTAAATCTAGTATTTTAAGCTTTTGCACTGTTTCAAAGTCACGAACTAAAACTGTTTTAATGTTATTATTATTCAAATATAACTCTTCAAGTTCATTGAATCGAAATAGCGACCAATTGATATCATTTATACTATTGTGAGAAAGTCGCAAAACTGACAATTTTGTTAAACCTTCAAAAGTAAACAAACTAATATTAGTAATATAATTGTAGGATAAATCTAAGTGTTTAAGATCCGAAAAACTCTTGAAAGTAGCCTTCGAAATGTCATGCAAATTATTATACGAAAGCGATAAATTAACTAATTTCCTAAATACAAACTCGTTGTCATTTACCTCTATGTTAGTTATTAGGTTATGGGAAAAATCAATTCCTTCAAGGGAAACCAAATTATAATGATTAAATAGATTTGCAACCAATAATTTGTTATTTGATACATTTAAAAAATTTAAAATTGGTAGTTCATAATTAATTGAAGGTAGTATGTCATAATTATTTCCACTAAGATCGATAGAAATTATGTTTTCATATACAACATAGCCATCTTCAAATAAAATATCTATAAATTCACTTTTATATTTTACAGATATAGGTAAATAATTTTCGTGGTAGACTCTATCTGGAACACATTTTCCGTAATTTTCAAATATATTGCCTCTTAAATTCGATAAAGGAAACGTACAATATACCTCAACTATGCACTTGTGCTCAATAAATGTATAATTGCATCCATCCAAAACTCCAAACAATATCCCAAGGAGATAAACTTTAGACAGGTAATCTGAAAAGATTATAATAATCATTACATATAACTTATAAGTAATAATATTTGTTATTTATAAATATGTTTTTTGACAACGTTCCACACTGGGCACGGGCCTACCTTCAATACGAAGGGGATCAGACCATAGTCCACCACGCTAGCCAAGTGCGGGTTGGCGGACTTCACATGTCTTTCGAAAACTTGCTAGGTTCTCTCAGACTTTTAAAAACTTTTGAAAAATAGTAAAAAAAAATATATTTGTTCAATGTTTTTCACAGGCAGAACGCAAGAAAAATGACATTTATTATCGCGCGAAAAATGATATTTATTATATATATATATTTTAATAACTTTTTTTACTATTGCCATGAGTATGATGAGAAATTGCCGTGTATCTTTGGGGAAGGATAAGTGAAAATATTTTACTTATTTCGAAACTAACTTGGCTGGTTTTTATATAAATTGGCTTAGAATTACTACAAATTAAATAACTAGCAATTACTAAGTTAAAACTTTTTTAGATTTACGCGAATATTTGACCTTTTGAAATAATACTATCCTTTCTATTTTTTTTTTTTTGCGAATTTATTTTCATTTCGACGTTTCGAATGCTTTACATCAATCATGGGTTTCTAAAAAGTTATTATATATTTAACAAGTAATAAATAGCGAAAAGGTAGTTTTATTTCCAAACTAGCTTGCTTTTCAATACAAACTTTCATCCTCATTTTCACTCCCTTAAGGGATGATTTAAAAAGTATCCTATGTCCTTCACAGGGTCTCAAAATATCACTTTACCAAATTTCATCTAAATCGGTTCAGTAGATCCAAAGATTACCCCCTACAACCTCACAAACTCACAAACTTTACCTCTTTATAATATTAGTATATGTAAATAGTTAGTTTGCAAGTCAAAATGTATTTTTTAAAATTAAAGTAAATATTTTTAAGCAACTTCTTTTATTTTAGTCAAGTAAAATGATTGTAAAGTCATACCCTCCTTCTCTAGCTTCACAACAATAGAGTACATAAATCCGAGGAAAAATCTATACATATAATAAAATTGTAACTAAGTCGAATCTGTACATTAAATATTTTTTGGAAAATCTTATGGAAATAGAGTTTATTATCGATACAGAAGCCAAATCTATAGTTTTTGGAATTTTTGTCTGTCTGTCTGTTACCGCATCACGGGAAAACCACTCGACAGATTTTGATGAAATTTGGTTTAATGATAGCTGGTTATCCGGGTCAACATATACAATACTTTTTACTGCGGGAAAATATCTCATCTCTGAACTAAACGTTAAAACGTAACTAGGGACGAACCCGAGCGGAGCGTGGGTGAGTTGCTAGTAAACTATAATAATGGTTGAAAGGCTATTTGTTTTAAGCGACATTTTATAAACTTTACAGGAGAGCCATTTAAAGATTCAAAATTTCGAAAAAATATCGTTTTAAAAAAACTACTGCTCATACTTTAAATGTATACCTTGGTATAACATACCATGACTTCAATGTAACCCAGCTCAATCGATGGTGAAAAATTTGCTGATTCCGAAAATATTTATAACTTAATATCGGCCGAAATGTCGCTTCAAAGAAATAGCCTTTCACCCCTCGATTATTATGTTAAGTAGTTTTTGAGATATGGAATTAACTTTGTTTATCTTTAAAACGTAATATGAGACACAGTAATTAATATTTTTCATCTTACATGTATATTGAAAACGTAAAATGTATTGTTAAAACAATACAATATTAGTTATTATATAAATATCAAATATAAAGATTTTTTTGTTTTTTTTTTTTTTTTTGGTAGTTTAACGGCCGTGGCCGAAGTCGGTCAGGAAAACATTCTGTCTGTTTGTCCCGGCTCCGAAATGGCTGGACTGATTGTGATGGAACTTTCACTAGCAGATAGCTGATGTTATAAGGAGTAACTTAGGCTACTTTTATTTTAGAAAAAGAATTAGGGTTCCGCTCAAAAAAATTAAAACGCAAATATCGAATGAAGCGAGAGTAAGTCGCTATTTAAAATAAAAAATACATTACACAACTATATAAAGGTATATGTAGACGGCATAACTTAGTTTAATACGGAGTTTTTTTTTAATATAGAGTAGTACAATAGAGATAAGTTTTAATACTTACAAGAATTGGCCTTCATATTTTCTTAAAATATCTGAAATAAAAGTTAAAATTTAATAATCCCTTAAGACAGAATTTGTATTTTAATCTTATATTCTTACTACTATATTAATGCCAAAATTTGGATAGATTGTTTGTTACTCAATCATGTCAGAAGGGCTGAACGGATCTGGGTGAAATTTGGCATAAAGATAGGTTATAGTCTGGAATAACACATAGGATTTTTATCTCGGAAAAATAGTTCCCGTGGGATAGATTTGTTTTAATTTTTCAACCGTATCCATTTGCAATTCCAAACGTGTCGTCAAAATAATGCATTTAGAAATATTCTTAATCATAGAAAAGAAAAAGGTCGGAAAACTTAGGTACCTAAAAATTACCTAAGTTTTGTATTACACTACACTTGCTTTTTCAACTGTATGAAGTGACGTTGGACGTAAAGTTATTTAATTGTTAAAAAAAAATGAAAACTATTTAAAATCAAAATATATATTGTACTTACTAATTTACATTTAGAATAAATTATTATAAAGTTTTATTTGAGTTTTAAGTTGCAGACGTTGACTCAATAAGCAAGGCACCGACGTACTAAATTAATGCGGTCATCTAAATGTACCTAATAATTTATACTAATAATTTATACTAATATAACAAAGAGGCAGTGTTTGTTTGTTTGTTTGTTTTAATCGCGCTAATCTCAGCAACTACCAATTCGATTTGAAAAATTCTTTTTACATTAGTTAGCCCGTTTATTGAGGAAAGCTATAGGTATACATTATTGTAAAACTATATATGTATATATATATATATATATATATATATATATATATATATATAGCAATGAAGTGTGTGAAGATGAGTAGCTATATAACAAAAAGACAGAGTTTTCTTGTAGGTTGCACGCGGGCGAAACCGCGAGTTCTGCTAGTTTCTATAATATAAAGTAGTAGGGTGCAAATGATGTTACGAGTCGAGTCGTATTTAATTATTTTATATCTGGGACTATTGTCCCAATAGTAGATTTCCGAACAATGTAAATTAAACTAATCAATACATAGTATAAAACAAAGTCCAAACAAAATCCTTCTGTCCCTATATATGCTTAGATCTTTAAAACTACGCAACGGAATTTAATGCGGTTTTTTTTAATAGATAGAGTGATACAAGAGGAAGGTTTATATGTATAATATATGCATAATATAATAGATTACACTGATAATTTTAGAGGTTTCTAATGTGATGTCGTAAATACTTTTTTTTGCGCTTACATTGCAAACGCTGGCTGAAACCTACGAGATAGATCAAAATAATGTAACACATTATTGTACACATTAAAAAGGTCTACAAAAAAGTACGCGATGGCATATGTCTATCTCTTAAGGATAACATACTATATCCATTTTACTATATCTAAGCTAGGGACTAGCTTATCGCTAGTAAGTTTATAAGTTTAAAATGTATTTCTAGTTTTCAAGCAAAAATTGTATTTAAACTTTAACATTAAGTATCAACTCTTAAGATCTGATGCTGCAGAGATGCTCCTCACATGAATATAATGGATATGTTGGTCTAAATGTTATGAGAATTTCAAACGAAGCGAATCGTTATAGAAGGCAGGAATAAATATAAGAAATTGGTGAATGCCAAACTCCAGGATTGATGCTGGTGGTCTTGACTAAATAAAAATGCGGTTCGCTGTTGAAATGGACTGTATTATTGGTTTTGAGACGACCGTTGTGCACACGGCGAGAGGCGGCGAGCGAGTCCCCGCGATGAGAAGGCACGGCTCGTCGATGGAGTCCGTCGCAAAACCGGTTCGATCACGAGCCGCTGGCGTGCCTCGATGTGACGTAGGAACAGAAATAAAAGAAATTTAAAGTAATTAAAGAGAACCACCGAAATACAGGCAGCCTGTGTAGAAATCAATTTTCAACAACTTCCAATAAATAATGATTTCTGACATAATAATAAGAAAATAATAATGATTTCTGACAGAAAGACATTTTTATCAGAAAAAAAATATAGACATATACGTATATATAGCGCTCTCCGGTTATTACCCTCCCTATTAGTGAATGATTATTCACAATTAAACTTTACCTCTTTATAATATTAGTGGAGATTGTAGCTATCTTGTAACTATAACCAAGTAAAAGTTTTTTAACATTGCTCTTGCTACCTACTTGGCTTTCTTTTATTTCCTTTCATAACTATGTCTACTTCATCCTTACTCGTTTATTATAAGCATGGTTTCCGGATACCAGATGATCTTCGGGCCAAACAAACATGATGGCTCCCCCAACACAGCAGACGACAGCGTAAGCCCAGACGGAGATGGTGGGGTGAGTTGGACTCTTTCCATAGAGACTCGTTTATTTTGGCGAAAGATAGGTAGCAGTGGAAGAAAAGTAGGGAGGCCCTTACCCTGCAGTGGAATACTACAGGCTTATAATAATAATAGTTTTTATATTTCAATACCCATTGCACCTATCTTTTTACTACCAAATATTATTATCAATTCATTTTTATTTTGTTCCCCCTAAAATATTTTTGCAGCATTTTCGTACATTCAATTTCATTCACTACTATCTCAATATTTTATTTTTATGTTTTATAATTATTATTTCATTATAACATGTTATAAATTTTGTTGAGGTTTTTGCCCGCGAAGGTTCCTGGCTTAAAAGGAAGTTTTTTTTTCTGTGTATGTTGAATGTTTATCCTCCATGCCTAAGGACGTAACCGGGCAAAGTGTGGCTAAGCCGTGAGTACTATATATTATAATTTAAACATAATGGCTCATTCATCAGTTTTAAACAAAACACATTCATTTTCCACACCAGTCCATTCATCCATTCCATCTCAATACCATTTCTTCGAAAAGTAAACGTCAATAACTTCAAACTAAATGTCTGAATGCTGCCCCTTTGTTGAATTTTTCATATAATTACTAAACACTTTCCAAAAGTCCTATAAAGAGTGTAAACAACTTGTGCTTTTTTATTTTTTCGAAACATCTTAAATATTCTGCAAATAGAATATTCACACTCCCATATATTATTAATTTTCTATTATCAATATCGATTGTAGCAATGGAATCTGTCAAAGGGACCAGGACATTAACGTCAAATAATATTTGAATAATTTATTTATTTTTCATCCACTACAGATAGTTTAGCAGAAACATAGAAAACACAAACCAACATCTATTTTAATAGTGCAAAGAAATTAATTTTAGCCATTAAACATAGGTCTCGAAAAATTGCGACGTCTGAGGCAACCGGATAATATATAAAAATATAATTATTATGATAAAATGAACTGACAGGATACTTTTTCATGAATCGTTACATTGTATCACGTATAAACACGCTGTTATCACAATCAAGGATGTATTGTTTTCCTAAACCGATGTTTTATATCAATTATCAGCATATTTTTATGGGTATAGAAATAATTAATATAATATATAAAATTCTCGTGTCACCGTGTTTGTGGTTGCACTTCTCCGAAATGGCTTGACCAAATTTAATGTTTTTATTTTTGTATATTTGATAGGTATTAGAATAGGTCTTAAAGTATTCCCCCTCTCCCTCCTCCCCCCCCCCCCCCCCATACTAATATTATAAAGAGGTAAAGTTTGTGAGTTTGTGAGGTTGTAGGGGGTAATCTCTGGATCTACTGAACCGATTTAGATGAAATTTGGTAAGAAGATAGTTTGAGACCCTGGAAAGGACATACGATACTTTTTATCCCGGAAATCATCCCGTAAAAGGATGAAAATGGGGATGAAAGTTTGTATTGGGAAGCAACCCAGGGACGAACCCGAGCGAAGCAAGGGTGAGTCGCTTTATAATATAATAGCTGATATCTATCACGCCGTCTAAGCCGCGGGCAAAAATTAATCATGTATAATTGTTTAGTTAATTATGAAGGCATTGTGATGTTCAAACTATCATCAGATAATTTATTATTTACTTAGTGACCACTTTGCTAACGAAACCCACAAAAATCTACAAAAACACTCAAAAACACTTCTATCTTTATCCTTAAAGAACTTTTTTCTGCTCTCTTTAAGTAATCACTGGTGAAAATCACGTTAAAAACTAATACCTAAGCTGTAGACAGGCTAATAAAAAATAACGATTGTTTAGAGTGTTTAGAGCTTGACAATGTGCAAATAATCTTATTATAAGCTCAATAGGAAACATTGACATTCTTAAAATATTACCTTTGGTATCTCTTTAGTATGATGTACTGTATAGTGTATGTCGAAACTACTAGTAGTAGTAGTAGTAGTAGTAGTAGTAACTCTAACTTTTCAACCTAGTGGTTGAAAAGTTCGAGTTTCCACTTATCTCAGTCGGACTATCTATCTCTTTATCTATTCAGCCCTTTTTCTTAACGTCGTTGCTGGACACGGTGCTCCCTGATACGATCGGGATCAAGCCATAGTCCACCACGGACGCGGACTCCACGTGTCTCTCGAAAAATTACTAGGTTCTCTCAGACATGCAGGTTTTCTCACGATGTTTTCCTTCACCGTAAGGCAAGTGGTAATTATGTTAGAAATGATTTGCACATGAAAATATCAGAGGTGCGAGATCCGAGATTTGAATCTGCTTCATTCGGTTTCCCAAGCTAACGCGTTACCACTGTCACTCAGTCGGACATTTGATGTGAATCTTGGCTATGTTTCTTCTGCCATACAAGTATTACATTTCTTTTATTAAAAATTACTAAGAACCCGCAACAAATACATCTTTATACAAGAGACTCACCCTCGCTTCGCTTCGGGTTCGTCTCTAGACAAAAACAACTATCCCACGGGAACCGTACATTTTTCCGGGATGATATATAGCCTAAAGCCTTCCTCGATAAATGGACTATCCAACACAAAAAGAATTTTTCAATTCCATCCAGTAATTCCAGAGATTATCGCGTTCAACCAAACAAACAAACAAACTCTTCAGCTTTATAATATTAGTATGGATTAAAAAAAATATTTTCATAGATGTGATTTGTAACTGGATTCAAATTAAAGATTTTTCAATTAGCGTTTTTGTACACTCATCCATCTAGAATAGCTTAGCGAAGTTCAATGAAAGTACATATACATACAACTTAGTATGATATCTATACTTAATATTATAAAGATGCACAGTTTGTTTGTTTATTTAAACGCGCTTATCTCAGGAAGTACTAACCCGGTTTGAAAAATTCTTTTGAAGGATTTAGGTTATATATCTATCATGCTACTATCTAGTATTAGAGAAGAAGAGGAGCAGATCAGTAGTTATCATAAATGTCAACAAATCGGGTAGACTTCCATACATTATTGTAAAACTATATAATTTACATCTACATAGGGACGAACCAAGCAAAGCGAGGGTGAGTCGCTATCTATACAAATAAATAAAATTGAAGTGTCTATTTGTAATATCAAAATAACAGCTTTATACGAAATGCATATGGAATTATATACGGTACTTATAAGGAAAATACAATTTTTTATATTTTTATTCGTTGTCTGTCTGTTTGTTCCGGCTAATCTCCGAAACGGCTGGACCAATTTTGACGGGACTTTCACTGGCAGATAGCTGATATTATAAGAAGTAACTTAGACTACTTTTATTTTCGAAAAAGAATTAGAGTTTCGCTCAAAAACATTAAAACGTACCTAGGGACGCAGCCGAGTGAAGCGAGAGTAAGTCGCTAGTATAAAATAAAGCCAAAGAATTTATTTTTTTATAGTTTTAACGCGAGCGAAGCCGCGGGTTCTGATAGTGTCATAATAAAGAAGCTAAGCATTTACATGGAACAAAATATAATACTATTCTATAAAAGCTACTTTGCATCGACATGCAAGTACACTTTTATCAAAGCATATGAAAAAATATATAGGTATAAAGTATTCTTGCTCAATAGATTTATCATAACAACATAAAATATTATATCAGATCAATTAAAAAAATCTGCTTGTTAAATAAAAACCTAATCAACTCAAATGAAAAAAAATATGTAATAATCAATTATTATATTATTTCTATATGATTTCGTCTTTAACGAAAATATGATATTTGTATTGAATAATACTTTAAAAAAACCTGTTACAATAATATTTTGTTTCACTTTTTGTTTTTTTTTGTTTCTATTACAATTTTCTCAAAACAATATGCAAGATATAACAATAAGTGGTAGCCCAGTGGTAACGCGCTCGCTTGGGAAACTTAATGAAGCGGGTTCAAATCCCGGGTCTCGAACCTGTGATATTTTTATGTGCGAATCATTTTCTAACATACCACTTGCCTTACGGCGAAGGAAAAACATCGTGAGGAAACCTGCATGTCTGAGAGAACCTAGCAAGTTTTCGAAAGACATGTGAAGTCCGCAAACTCGCACTTGGCCAGCGCGGTGGACTATTTCCTGATACCCCCCCCCCCCCCCCCCCCTAATATTGAAGGGAGGCCCATGCCCAGCAGTAGGACGTTAAAAAAAGGCTGAATACAATATTATGCAAGATCCCTTTGGTATATTATATGATCAAACTACTATTATAAATTTGAATACTTGTATGTGCGTATGTGTATGTTTATTTCCTTCGCACTGACACGGATTAACGAAAATTAGAACAATGGTAAAGTATGACCAAAAAATGGGAGCGCGTAACCTTTACGCACGGTTGAAGTAAAACTTCTTTGGCAAATATCGCAATTAAATTAAAACAAATCAATAATTAATACTTTCTTAGATTTAAGCGAATATTTGACATTTTAAATAAAATGTAAAATATCTAACACCTTAGTCACTCCCGTGACCATGATTGCTGTAAAGCATTCGAAACGTCCGCAACCAAAAATCAAAATAAATCCGCGAAATAATCCGAAAAGATAGTTTTATTTAAAAATCAAATCAATCATTAACTAAGGCATATCAGGCTTACTTCAATCATATATTAATAGAATATCATATACGGAAAAAATATAATGTTATATATTTGACAGAAAATAACAACGGTTGCCATGGCAACATAGCAATGTATTCTATCTCATTCTCTCGCCGGCTTAATACTTGTCTCTTTTTAGTGTCGCATTTTCGTTTCATCGAGTTTCAAATCACAACGATTCTACAAAAGTTTGACTTCAACAAAACGTCTGTTCATAAGTTTATCTATGACAAAATACCGGTGATCCCATTTCGTAGCGTCAGCAAATGATGCGAGCATCAAATTTTATAATGCCCACGACTTTGGACTTTGGTTATGTCTGTTGTGCGATAAGCTGGCTTGCAGTCACATGAACTCATAAGTAACTCAGGTAACTAACTTATTTTTCTTATAATATTTGTAATCGTATATTTAAAAATATAAATGAAAATATTAATTAATATTCATACTCGTATATGTATAGAGTTCAAAATTTTTACTATTACATTTAATTTTCAAATTAGATTAATTTTAAAACTTTAAAGTTTCACAACATTAGCACTTTAGTAAGAATAGAACAGCGCGGCTTTAATATTTTAGTGCTAAGCGTAAGTCGAGTTTAGATTAAGTTAAATTAATATTGAAAATATCTAAGACTGAGATTATAAGTTCTACATATTTATTGAAAATGTCATTAAAAATAATTATTATACTTACTTAAGGTAATTAAGTACTTACTTAAAGTACTTAAGTAGTTACTTAAAGTACTTAAGCAGTACTTAGTTATCCTAAAAGTGCTTTAAATGGGCATATTTGTATTTTTCATTATATCAACCATAGTAATAAATTATTATTTTCAGAAATATCATAGAAAAATGAGAATGAGTAATGAAATATTCGTTAACCTAATATGTAATATCCTAAAATAATAATATATTACGTCATGTATAATAATATCCATACTTCTATACTAATATTATATTCTATATTAATTTTATAAAGAGGTAATGTTTGTGAGTTTGTGAGGTTGTAGGGGGTAATCTCTGGATCTACTGAGCCGATTTAGATGAAATTTGGTAAGAAGATAGTTTGAGACCCTAGGAAGGACATTGAGTTCTTTTTATCCCGGAAATCATCCCTTAAGGGGGTGAAAATGGGGATGAAAGTTTGTATGGGGAATCAACCTAGGGACGAAACCGAGCGAGAAATGATATATAGTATAAAAGTGATGCACCTTTATAATAAAATCAGTTGGCATTTGATTCCCGAATCTTTCATTTCTATAGTTGTAAAGAGTCCTTTAACATAAACATAACTATTGATATTTATTCCTAGATACTACCTACTACCAAATTGTATCAAACTGTCAATTACCTTATTTTACCCAAATCAATTATATGTTACAGATTTCTACGACTAATAGCCAGATACCATAATGAAAGGTAAGATTCGTAGAAACCATTTATAATATATGTAGATACAGCTCTTATCGGATTCTATTTAAGTCAAATACTGTTACAATGATTTTTATTTAGTAATATAATACTTTTTTCCTATTAAATGGGATATTAAGTGGTCTAGTGGCTAGCACGTACGGTCACAGATCCGGAGGTCCTGGGTTCGAGTCCCGGGCCAGATCAAGTTTAGTTATTGAGTATTTCTGTCAAAAAATTCTCAGTAACAGCCCGTAGTTGGGAAGCTGGTGGTTTCGGAGCGTACGTTAAATCGTCGGTCCTGCGCCTTCAATCTCACCAGTCGTGTCGCGTAGTCTTACCACCGAAGTATGAGAGTGACATGAACAAAAGAATGCACTCGTGTCTGCGCGTACACTTGTGCACTATAATATCTCCTGCGCAGATTGCTAATCTCAATGAGATTGGCCGCCGTGGCCGAAATCATTATTATATTATTATTTATTATAAAAGAAAACAGCAAGCAGAGTTAGTCGTTAAAAGTAGCAGGCGTAGACTTAAGAGAGGATAGCTGCTCACAGGGACATTTTAGCAGAACCTAGAACTAGACAGAACATCCATCAGTGTGGTATATTTGTTTTTTTAGTATAGACTAAATTAAGTGAATCTAGAGTTTTACTCAAGACATAATATTAAAAAATCGATGTGACAACATATATATTTAATGGAAATTAAAACTGAGCAAATTTTTCAGTTCACGCGAGCGTAGATGGCACTTTATATATATAACTTAAAAAAGAAGGAGAAAGAGGGGAACTGTAAGCTTCGGGTGTACATAGCATTGTGTCTTTAAAAATAACGTAGATGTTAGCCTATTAGTATGTTAGTTAAAAACCCATATTAGCCATGTTACATAATACTTTCTTTACATGATTCTGAAGTCGTAAACATTGCATGCGATTGTATCATTGTACTCTATCCTCTAATTTTGGAAAGATGGAGTAGAAAAATGAGTACAAAATACAGGTAGTGGAGCTTACGAAATACCTAAAATGAAAATTTATTTACAGAACATGTAATCTATGTTTAACCTCTTTTAAGATACTGGATATTATGGGTTACTATCGCTAAAATTAAATTTATTTTCCTTATATCTTTAAGAACATGAAATCTTAAACGAACTTATTTTTGCAAATAATAAAGTATGTGTAGCGAAAAAGTTCATTTTTTCCGTAATTTGATCGCGAGCGAAGCCGCGGGTTCTGCTAGTATTAAATAAGATACGTTTTGCTATCTATCTATATATGTGACTTTAATTTTAATTTTTCGCCTTTCAGAACTAATACCATTTGTCATTTTGGTGATCATGACACGGGTGTCCGGTGATTGTCCATTAGAACAAATTCATAGCATTGGAAATTGTGCTTATCGAATACAGTGTTCAGAAACCATAAAAGATGTGAAACTCGACAGACAATGCACAGGGTCTCCAAACTACGCCGTTAAGATCAAGGTAGCTCTTCGCAACGCTAATGACGATTTTCATACAACAGCTGATGAAGAATTTCTTTCTAAGATCACCACGCTTACAATTTCTGCAAACTGGCCAGAAACTTCATTATTATTCTTAAATACAATGCCTTCTCTAGAACACTTATTTCTTACCAACTGTTATATTAAAAAAATTAATGGTAGGCCCTTTGGTAATCTCATGTATTTGGAAACTTTAGATCTATCTCACAATTTCTTATCAGACATTGAAGACCTCTTTCAATTTGATAATCACCAACACAGAATGCGTAAACTATTATTAGCACATAATTTAATTGAGGAAATTCCAGGGGGTACATTTGATGAACTAACCGGCCTTTTGGAACTCGACTTATCTCATAATCTCATTACAGAACTAAGCGAAGAGCCATTTTTGAACTTAACAAACTTACAGATACTTAAACTCAACAACAATAATATTAAAGACATAAACGGAGCTATGAATAATTTAACACATTTGAGACATTTGTATCTGAGTCATAATCAAATTTTTTATATTGGTATGGAATCGTTGAAAACAATTAATCATTTGCAAACTTTTGATATATCGAACAATCAAATACAGCATTTGAAACCAATTTTCTTTTTGAGACATTGGGATCACTTTAGAAATCATTCGATTTGCAGAATTATTATTTCTGGAAACTTTATCAGCGTCATACCAAACTCCACATTTCACCTTTTTGAAAAGCCAGTAAACCAAACGAAAAGAGACATACAACAACACCCAACCGAAATATTAACCGAACTTGACCTATCCAAAAACAACATTAGTCATATCGAATATAATGCTTTTCAATATATTGGTCAACTAATTTCCTTAGATTTGTCTAGTAATAAATTATTATCATTTCACGTTAATTCAAAAGACTTGATGTTTGTTAAATATCTAAATCTGAGCTCTAATTATTTGACCAGTTTACGCTATGAAAGTTTTGCGTTAATGCACAATTTACAAAATTTAGATTTATCCTACAACTTTCTGGACTATTTCCCGGACCAATCTCTCACTAATAGCTACACGATTAAATATATCAACATGACTTATAACGAAATCGCTGAGCTTCATAGTTTACGCATAATTTTCCATCCTGATGGCGGGGTACTGGATTTATCTAACAATGGATTATCAGCCTTAAGCATACCTTTTAATGAGGCGATCGGACTCAGAGAACTTATACTTAATTCAAACAATATTACAGATGCATTTCTTATAAAATTGATATACCAACGAGATCTAACGAGACTTGACATAACTAACAATTTTATACAAGAATTAGATGAATCTTCGTTACAATTGCCCAATACTTTGAGCTATTTGGATTTAAGTTATAATCAAATTGAAAAAATCGCTCCTTCTGCGTTCCATCGGGTAAGCCATTTGAAAACATTGAGATTGTCACATAATAAGCTAAACATCATAGAATACGGTGTATTCCGAAGTTTGACAACGCTTCTCAACTTAGATCTTTCGTACAACCAAATAGGAATACTAGATTCTAAAGTATTTATGGACCTGAAACTTCTCAGTGTACTCTCACTACGCTACAATGGTCTAAAGTATCTTGACCATACCAACTGGTTAAATCATAAATATAACTTAAAAGTGTTTCTAGATGGTAATGGCCTATCATGTGAATGGTTAGCTAAAGCCTTGAACGACTACAATAATGGATATTCTAAAATGTACCCCACAGTACACGACACGTCTATAACCGGTCATTCCATTGATGGAGTCCCTTGTGAACAAAGCGCGGGAAGTATAATACAGTCTAATCAAAATTATGTAATGGATGAACGGCTTTTGATTACAAGTCAGAAGATTCTAGAAGCAGTGCAAGATCAAACTCATTTTTTGAAAAAATATATGTGGCGGTTTTATCTGCAAGAGGCGAAGAAACAAGAAGATTCAAATAATACAAATAATGTTTTGTAAACATCTTGTTCATATACGAAATATTTCATATTATAATTAGGTTTTTTTTTTATAATTTTTGAAAAACCTTCATACTAATGTGTTTATTTTTATTATTTTTAAATAGTTATTAAATAAAAAGTATTTACTTTTCTACTGTTATATCATTTTTTGTTTATCAAGAAAATGCATATACAATATAAATATCATTACAATAACATAAACGAAAGTACACTGAAGTATGATAACAATGTATTAATTTTTCATTCTAATAGACTATTTTTGCTAACCTAAAAACTTTTTAAAGTAAAAATTTTTTTGTTAAGTCAAAATCCATATTCCATACATATAAAATCACTGTACGTACAATTGTATGCCATATTTTTTATATTATAAAGTCGTTTACAATAAAAGCTGCTTTTATTACATCTCAAGACTATCGCTGATGTTAAATATATTTTTTGGAATTAAATGGAAATAGGATCAAATTATTAAGTTACATTCTATTGAAAGCATCTTGGCATAGAATATTATAAAAATCTGAACATTATTGGCGATAATAATTTTACATGAAATTGATTGTTTAAAAATGACAAAATTTTTATTATTTTACACTAGCGGAACTCGGAGCTTCACTCGCGCTAAAACTACAAAAAAAACTCTAAAAAGGTAGGTTTCATACAAACTTCCGTCCCCTATTTTAAACAAACAAACACACAAAACACTTTCACATTTATGATATTAGTATGGATTAATTATCCTCTAAATTTAAACCGACGAATATATATAATTTCAAAATAGTAAATTTCAATAATAATAAGCGTAAACCCTATTTTTTTACTGTTCCTACTTCATAGAGTTCATAATTGTATTTTCTTTGAAATTTATACAGATAAATAAAATTGGAGTGTCTGTTTGTAATATTAAAATAACCGCTTTTTACTAAATGCGTATGGATGTACATATATACGGTACATATACCAAAACAACATTTTTTACAATTTTTGTCTGTCTGTTTGTTCCCGCTAATCTCTGAAATGCCTAGACCGATTTTGACGGGACTTTCACAGGCAGATAGCTGATATAATAAGGAGTAATTTAGGCTACTTTTATTTTAGAAAATAATAGGGTCTCACAAAAAAAATTAAACCAAATTAATTAATTTTGTTTTGGCCGTTGGGAAGCAACTAAGGGACAAACCCGAGCGAAGCGAGGGTGAGTCGCTAGTAATAAATAAACTCACATATCGACGACTTATTATTATTAGTTACAGTGGTCAAAATTTGGCCATAATATTAAGTTTTTTTTTTTCAAAATGTTTTTAATGATAGCACTGAAGCTCGTCAATCTATATCTATATCCATATCTATACTAATATTACAAGGAGGAAAGATTTTTTTGTTTGTTTGCTTGTACCGATTTAGATGAAATTTGGTAAAAAGATAGTTTGAGATCTTATGAAGGACATAGGATAGTTTTTATTCCAGAAATCATCTCTTAAGGGGGTAAAAATGGGAATGAAAGTTTGTATGGGGAAGCAACCTAGGGACGAACCCGAACGAAGCGAGGCTGAGTCACTACTCGCTAGTAGCTACTAAACATAAATAAATTAATAGTAGAAAAGCATCTTTAAAAACAAGCTTTTATTTAAATGCTCTAAAAAGAAGAAAATAAACTTTAAATTAAATCAAGCTCATCAATTTATACATTATACATTACACAATTTATATAATACTAGCGACACACCCTCGCTTCGCTCGGGTTCGTCCCTAAGTTGCTTTCAAAACAAAATTAATTAATTAATTTGGTTTAAATTTTTTTTCGTGAGACCCTATTTTTTTTCTAAAATAATAGTAGCCTAAGTTACTCCTTATTACATCAGCTATCTGCCAGTGAAAGTCTCATCTAAATCGGTCCAGCCGTTTCGGAGATTAGCCGGAACAAATAGACAGATAGACAGACGGACAAAAATTGTAAAAAATGTTGTTTTGGTATATGTACCGTGTATACATTCATATGCATTTAGTAAAAAGCGGTTATTTTAATATTACAAACAGACACTCCAATTTTATTTATCTGTATAGATCTATAGATAACACCTTGTCGCGAGCTTTACCTATTTTATAAAAAAAACATATTATTTTTTTCTTAGAACTAGTTGTGTCCAGATCAGATTACATATTGTATTCTTTTTATCCACATAGGTAGTATTTATATTTTTATGACGATAAACTAACAAAATATACATATAGGACCTTATTGTGTTATCTTTTAATATGGCTATTGACCGACTTCGAAATTAAATAGGTACTCAATTTGGCTCTTGCTTTTTTTTGTAAGTGACAGAATATATTAGCCAAATGAACAGGTTATAGTTTTTCTAACGATGTTAAAGACATAATACTTTCTTAGATTTACGCGAATATTTGACATTTAAATAAAACTATCTTTTCGGATTTTTTCGCGGATTTATTTTGATTTTTGGTTCCCGACGTTTCGATTGCTTTACAATAAATTTTGATTTACGATACATTTTAAATTCATTTTGTTATTTTGTGGGTAGGCTGTCTGTAACAACTATATAATACCTTTGAGACATCTAACACCTTAGTCTCTTCCGTGACCATGATTGCTGTAAAGCGTTCGATACGTCGGGAACCAAAAATCAAAATAAATCCGCGAAAAAATCCGAAAAGATAGTTTTATTTAGATGTTAAAGACATTTACTCATACGACCTGCAAACATACAGAAAAGCCAGTAGGTACTAAAACCCAAGGAAACCTCTTAATATGGCGTCGCACAATCACTCACGTACTCCATCAACTACGAAGACCCGACTAAGGCAGACCAAGACTAAGGCAGACCACAAAAAACCATGAGGATTCTCCCACGGTTGCTATCATAGAAGTATCAGGAGCTACCCGCATGGTATACCGCCCACCGAATGGACAACACGTTTGGCTCAGTTTGTAGTGATCCTACTTGCTGTGCCAACGGTCGCGGGTTCGAGCCCGGCTGGGGGCATTCATTTGTGTGATGAGCACGGATGTTTGTACTCCAGTCATGGGTGTTTATATTTATAATATGTATGTATTTAAAGTTATACCTGTATACATACTATAGTCTATCTAGTCCATACTAACCGCTAATTAGATAATAAATGTATACATTTTTTAACGTTTATTTCTAACAAAATAATACAATATTTTATTTAAAATCTTCAAATTCTGGATAATTATCACCATAATCTACGCTGAACAACATTGCGCATTCTACTTCGCCCGTTCTTTCGTCTCTGCTCACATGTACTGGCCCTATGTCGGTTAGCTCCAACAGGGCTAGATCACTTTTTGTTGACACCATGAAAGCCAGTTTTAAATGATCCCTTTAAAGACACTTATTAATTAATATTTTTTGAAGTGTAACTTCTTTAGAATCGTTGTGATTTGAAAACTCGATGAAACGGAAATGCGGCACGAGAAAGAGATAACGAAGAGAGAGATAAGAAGAAAAGAGATGAACAAATTAATATATAGGATTAAGCCGGCGAGAGAATGAGATAGAATACATTGCCGTGTTGCCATGGTAACCGTTGTTATCGTCTGAGAAATATATAATATTAAAGTTTCATTTCTACCACGTGTGTATTGAACACATACGCACTTATTTCATATTATATTATTATAAGATCCGGTAGGAAGACGTTGTTTTGTCTAATTTGGTTAGAAAGTTAAAAATATTGTGGATCTCGAACAGCGCCATCTACCGGGTCTAAATATATGTAGCTAAGTTAAGCCATTTTAATATTGAAAACCCTCAAATAAAAAGTTCAACCAAAATGACTTCAGTCCAATCTCGATTGATGTGCAATCTATACTAATATTATGAAGAGGTAAAGTTTGTGAGTTTGTAAGTTTGTGAGTTTGTGAAGTTGTAGGGGGTAATCTATGGATTTACGGAACCGATTTAGATGAAATTTGGTAAGAAGATAGTTTGAGACCCTGGGAAGGATATAGGATACTTTTTATCCCGGAAATCATCCCTTAAGGGGGTGAAAATAGGGATGAAATTTTGTACGGGGAATCAATCTATTTATCCCTATTTAAATAATATTGTACTAACAAATTATGTATTTCCTTCATAGTCTCAAATTGTTTAACACTGTACGTGAGATGTACAGCATCCTCCAGATTTTTTGCTTGGAAAATTCCCATCTGCAAGTTGATTAAACTCCATCACTAATCATCCGTACTAATATTATAAAAGTTAAAGTAAATCTGTCTGTATATAAACTTTTCACGCTCAAACCCTGAACAGATTTCGACAAAATTTGACATAGGCATCATTGCCTCGTGTGCGACGCAAGCGAAGCCGCAGGCAGCCACTAGTTTTGAATCAATGACTAATTCTTTAATATATAGAAAGGTAAGAACAAAATAAAAAATCTATACTATAATATTATAAAGCTGAAGAGTTTGTTTGTTTGATTGATTGAACGCGCTAATCTCAGGAACTACTAACCCGGTTTGAAAAATTCTTTTTACATTAGATAGCCCGTTAACTGAGGAAGGCTATAGGCTATATATCATCCCGGAAAAATGTACGGTTCCCGTGGGATAGATTTGTTTTCGTCTAGGGACGAACCCGAAGCGAAACAAGGGTGAGTCGCTAGTCATGAATAAGCAGCCATAGTTCACCGTGCTGGTTAAATGCATTTTTATAACACATTTCGATGTTTCAGCTGTTTTTTTTTTTTTCCTATTTTTTTTTATACTTAAAAAACCCTGATACACCCCCAATAAAACAAAAAAAGAATTATTCAAATCAGTTCAGCCGTTTTTGTGTTTTAGCGAGACTAACGAACGACAGTTGATTTTTATATTTATAGATATGAATTCACATATTAAATGTCGGAAACAAGTCGCGTTTTCTCAAGCATACAGGTGTCCTTACGATGTTTTTCTTCACCGTATTGCAAGTGGTAATCATGTTAAAAATGACACTCGCGCACGAAAAGATTTTTTAGTGTAAGAGCATCAATACAGTATATACAGTAACTTAATAAAAATATATGTACAATTGTACAAAGGAGGTCTCAATCTGTTATCATACTTATAGGTAACCACGACATGCATAAACAGTTACACGGGGCATTTAAACATATGTATTAAACTATATATATATATATATATATACATACTATATATAGGTTCGAGTACGCTACGCCATTTTTACATCGATTGATATGTTTTTATTGAAGTTAACTTACTCATGATTCTATTTTTCATAGAAAACTGTCAAATTAAAGTTATTTTTCGAAGACTATTTCTTTTTATTTGTTTTTTTTTTAAGTGTAATTTATCAAAATTATATTTACATGTATAATTTCCTTTTTATATTTTGCTAAAGCGTCTATAGCCTTATATCGCTTCGCTATATCGAGCATGACCAAAACGTGTGGTGGAAGAAATTCCTGTTCCGGAGTAACATGTTCTAATACCAGCTAAAAATAACATAATACTTTTTAAACATGAAATATTAAACACTCCCAGTAGAAATTTGAATTTGTTTTTGAATGTATACTTTCAAATAGTAAATAAAAAAAAACATTTTCAATATTAAAAAATTAAATTAATTTTTTATAAACTTATCCATAAAAAAATATATTTAACTAGAGACTCACCCTCGCTTCGCTCGGGTTCGTCCCTAGGTTGCTTCCCCTTACAAACTTTCATCCTCATTTTCACCCCCTTAAGGAAGATTTCCGGGATAAAAACTATCCTATGTTCTTTCCAGGGTCTTAAACTATCTTCTTACCAAATTTCATTGAAATCAGTTCAGTAGTTTCGGAGCTTATTCGATACAAACAAACAAACAAAAAAATCTATAATATTAATACCTATATATGTAATTCATGTTATTTTTATTTAAATATCAATAGCCATTTCACACCTCTACGGTTTTATCGAATCGGTTTTCGTATATAATTTGCAGTATCGGCAAAAAACATGCATGTATTTAATTTATGTTAATATGTTTTTAATTCGGTTACGGTTCATACGGTTGTGATATGTGAATTTCGTTCGGTTTACCGAATCGGTTTTCGTATACGGTTTGTATACACGAATTGGTTTTTTAACCGTACCAGACTGACATAAGGTGTGAATACAACCACAATATGTGGATAGAGCACTGGAAACTGTATACAAAAACCGTTTCGGTAAACTTTCGGTGACGTGTGAACACACTATAAATATAGTGCAAAAATAACCAAAAACATATTAAAATACTATAAACTCGTAGTTGTACGAATAACGTACATTAGGAAATAAAATTGCAAGTCCATTAGCCTTTGCAATATCATTAGGCGGGGAATAGAAACCTGGTATAAGAAGGCCTGGTGGTGGAAAGTATTCATTTTCGTCTTCTTCTTCACTTATTTCTTCTTCATCATCAGATAACTCCTGTCATTTAGGAACATAATAATTGATTATATCTTATAATATATATTGTATTTTTGAAATCATTTTGTACATTTATGGGTAGGCGCTGTCAATAACAACTATATAATAACCTTGACACGTCTTACACCTTAGTATCTCCCATGACCATGATTGATTTAAAACATTCGAAAATTCGGAAGCCAAAAATCAAAACTAATGCGCGAAAAATTTCAAAAAGATAGTTTTATTTAAAATGATTATTATGTTATTTCATTTACATATTTCATTTCATTGAAACAATTTTGTAACGGTTAGTGCTCGCTCCGAGATTTATATGAGTCCCGGTGAAGAGTTAATCGTGTAGTGTATACTCGTTCGTAGTGTTGGTTTTTAAATTCCTCCGTATATCAAGCAACTAGCATGTACGACTGGAGATTCTGGTTCAGATGTCTTGGGTTCGAATACCACGTCAGTAGCAGACTAGAGTTGAAAAGTGATATTAAACCCTCGAACCTCGAAGACCATGTAAAGCCATCGCCTGTGCCTGATTCATAGAACTTTGAGAATGAATGGAATACAGAGTGTGTTTGTTTGTGACTGTGCAACAACGTTTGCATTGTAATATCTTCTGAGTATTCCGTGGACGAAATCAGTTAGAAGAACATCTATACACATATTAAAATTCTAACTGAGTCGAATCTGTACATTAAATATTTTTTGGAAAATTTTGTTGAAATAGTCATTATTATCGATACAGAGGCCGAATATATAGATTTTAGAATTTTTGTCTGTCAGTCAACCTGTGACCACATCACGAGAAAACCATTGGAGGGATTTTGATGAAATTTGGTATGATGATAGCTGGTTATCCGGATCAGCATATAGAACTTTTTACTGTGGGGAAATATCTCATCTCTGAAAAATCTATACTAAACGTTAAAACTTAACTATATAAATACTAAAATAAAACCCGAGCGGAGCAATGGTGAGTCACTAATAATTATTATTATAATTGAAAGAACAACTGGTAAAACGTTACCTGGTGAAAAATGGACCCACGCTAGAGGTGAAAACGGTAAAACTTCCTATATTATTTTCAAAAATGTAACACTAATATCTAATGTAGTATATGGTCACTGACATACCTCTGGAACAACTATGTCCACGTCATCATCTTCTGGTTCTTGGCGGAGTTTTTCTAAAGCTGATAAATTCTATATAGAACATGGAAAATGTAAATTAGTAACTTATATATATATATATATATATATATATATATATATATATAGGTGAGTTTTTGTAATTCACATAAAACTTAAAGAAAGAAATGATTATCTTTGTGAAGTAATATAATCGATAGCTTGTTCATTGTTCATTAAAGAAGGTTATAGGCTATCTAACATCACACTACGGACATTTAGGAGCTAAGCATTTGACGACACGTTTGGCTCAGTTTGTAGTGACACTAATTGCTGTACCAGGAGTCGTGGGTTCGAGTCCCGCTGGCATTCATTTGTCTAATGAGCACAAATATTTGTACTCCAGTCATGGGTATTTATAATTATAATATATATGTATTAAAAGTTATATATGTGTAGTGTATCAACTATCTGGTATCCATAACACAGACCTCGTAGCTTACCATGGAACTAGATGGTGCTGTGTGTTAATGTCCCATAATATTTGGACTACTTTTATAAATATGAAAGTTTGTTTTGTATGTACGTGTGTGTGTGTGGTGTGTGCAGGTGTGTGGAGAGAAGTGAGGGTAAGTCCCTAGTTATAATAAGCCACGCAAATGGCGTTGCATACAACTAAAAAAATTAAAAAAAATTATTATGCATATAAAATAATATATAGTCGTTTATATATTATTTTATATGCCCTATCAAAGCGTGAGTTTGGCAGTAATGTACACATCAAAACCATAAACTGTATTTTAGAAATAATAGATACTTACTCCAGCTTTAAGAAGTTCAAGCTTTCGCTGCTCCTTCAAAGCTCTCTTTGCTAAAATAGCATCTTCAATAGCTTGCCTCGCTAAACGTTGCATCTCTGACAATCTTCTAGCTCGTTGTTCTTTTATTTCTTCCTAATAAAACACTACTACTTTAACTGCGACACTTTGCTTGTGTGTATCCATATTAATATTACAAAGCATTGAGATTCTTTTTGCATTCGATAGCCCGTTAACTGAGGAAGGCTATAGGCTATATATCATCCCGGAAAAATTTACGGTTCCCGTGGGATAGATTCGTTTTTGTTTAGAACCCGAAGCGAAGCATGCATGAGTGAGTCGCTAGTGTGTATATATGTTTGTTACACTTTCACAAAGAAATGGCTGGACAGATTTGGATAAAATTATAGTGTATCGATAGACTATGAGCTAGAGTAAAGGACTTAAGAGTTAGTAATAAGAGTTAAGGTGACACCTATATATAGGTATATTATTTTGATGCCTCGTTACTCTAGTAGCATACATAGTTATTGGGGTTTTTCTATCAAGAAATACTCAATAGCAACTCGGAGTTGAAAGTTGGTTATTTTAACACCTCTAGGACATTACGTTAAGCTGTTTGTTGCGGTATTTCTCTTACCAGTTACATTGAGTTATCTTTTCATGAAATATGAGAGTTAAAAGAAATAGAGAATGTACTTGTATCTGCGCAATCAGTGACTATTGCGCAGTTGGTCTTGTTTTCAGTAAGATAAGCTTCTGTTACCGAATCGGTTAGAAGGGCATTACTATTATTATTATGCAAGAGTATTTATAATATATATATATATATATATATATATATATATATATATATATATATATAATTATAATATTATAAAGACTAATTAAATGTAGATTTTTTAAGAAACAATGGGCTTACGACATACTCTTCCTAAAAATAACATATTTTAGAAATTTAAAGTCATTTACACCATACAACGCATCTGAGCGAAGTAAATCGCTAATATTTTATAATGTCACTAGCGACTCACCCTCGCTGCGCTCGGGTTCGTCTCTAGTTACGTTTTAAGGTTTAGTATAGATTTCTCAGAAATGTGATATTTTTCTGCAGTAAAAAGCATTCTATATGTTGACCCGGACAACCAACTATCATTATACCAAACTTCATCACAATTTGTCCTGTAGTTTTATCGTGATATGGTCACAAACAGACAGACAAAAATTCCAAAAACTGTTCCATTTGGCCTCCGTATTTATTTTATTAATACTGACTATTTCCATAAGATTTTCCAAAAAATATTGAATGTACAGATTCGACTCAGTTAGAATTTTATAATATATATAGGCTTCATTCTAAAACGGGTCTGTAAGTGTATTAATATTATTTAAACCATCGTAACAGAACCAATAAATTGTTAGTAGTAAACTCCTTAAGCTTAGACACCTTTGCTTAATTTTGTTCACCTTAATTCTTTTTCTAAAATAAAAGTAGCCTAGATTTTACCCTATAACATCAACTATCGGCCAGTTAAGGTCTCGTCAAAATCGGTCCAGCCGTTTCTGAGATTAGCCGGGAAAAACAATAAAAATAGTTTTTTTCTTAATAGTACCGTTTATACTTTTATATGTATTCAGTAAAAAGCTGTTATTTTGACATTACAAACAGACACTTCAATTTTATATATTCGTATAGAATATTTTATTGGTAATCTTATAATTTTTATTAGTATTCAACCCTTTTTTTTAACGTCCCACTGCTGGGCACGGGCCTCCATTCAGTACGAGGGGAATCAGGCCATAGTCAACCACACTGGGCAAGTGCGGGTGGGGTTTTTGCATTTTGTTAACTAAATATATATATTTTTTTAATATAATTAATTAAAAGTACTCATTTTTAATTCTTTATTATAATAAATAAATAAAATACTTACTCTTTTCCTCAACTTATCTTCCCGACGTTTTTTCCAAACATCCTCCCTAGATGGACTATAGGTCTTGTACATATCAAATGCAGTTTTATTACTCTGGCTCTCCGAAGATTTGTTTTCATCCAACGGTGGGATTTCTTCATATAGAATTTTACGTACTAAAGCTGAGGAAAAGTTAGCTGTAATACTAATCTTAATTGTAATCTTAATAAAGTGTTTCGAGTTTTTACAATATTTTTTTTGGACATTAACACACAGCACCATCTAGCTCCATGGTAAGCTACGAGGCCTGTGTTATAGATACCAAATAGTTGATACACTACACATATATAACTTTTAAATACATACATATTATAAATGTAAACACCCAATATTCATATTAGAAATTAAAGTCCCCACTGAGTTTGCGTTTGTACGATCTAATCCCAGAAACTACTAAACGGATTTTGATATGGTTTTCATCATCAGAAAGAGATAGATAATCATCTTGGAAGGTTATCGGACGTCTATTATAAATGTGAAAGTTTATATGTATGTGTGTACGTTTGTTAAACTTTTACGATTCAGTTTTCGCCGTTTTAGTTAGACGAATTTTCATGAAACTTTGCAGATACTTTGAGTGTTTGTTAATATGGAAAAAAATAGGAATCTATATATTACTAGCGACTCACCCTCGCTTCGCTCGGGTTCGTTCGTGGATTGTGGATTGTATTATAACGTGTTTTCCCGTGGAAATGAGATAATCTCTCGTGGTAAAGTAGCCTATGTGCCTATGTCACTCTCTAGCCCTCCATATATCTTCACGCAAAAAATCACGCCAATCCCTCACTGTGTTTCGATGTGAAAGAAGGACAAACAAACAAACACTTTGACATTTATTATATTAACATTAGTATAGATAGTACGGATATTGATTTATTCTATGACATAACGATTGAATTTGTCATTTCAATACAATTTTCTTCTTCTATATATAGCATGACATCTTTTTTAAGATCCATGAATAATTAAAAGACTTTATATCACGTGAGTGAAGCCTAAATAGAATTACTTGAATACAAAATACTAACAAACAAAATGCTTATCCAAATCGAGCAGTCTAAAACATATAGCAAGCGCTGGACCAGAAAGTAACATATACAGAGATGCTTCATTTAGAGGAGCATCGCCTGCATAAAATACATCTTCCGCCATTTCCTTAGTCAAATATATATCTTCACGACCAATCATTATAATATCTGTTGAAGAAAAACGTCGGTTTGTTACAGATAGTGTTGGAACTGCTGAACCTAATGCAACATATCATTGGTCAACATCAGATCGGAGTTATCATCAGAAGTTATGGGTTCGAATCCCGGGTTAGACTTAAAGGTTACTCGTTTTTTTCCGTTACGAAGTACTCACTAGCAACTATAATTAATTAGATTGTTTTAGCTTTCTTTTTTAAATATTATTGAACTCTTTATAAACTTGTTCTTCTTCTCTACAAAATGAGCTGATTTTGGTCAAAAGGTGATGATACGGCAAAACCCAACAAAATGATCAAAATGTTAAAGTAAAAATCGTTAGGATTTAACGAAATTAAGACGCAAGTTAATCTTTAAAAATATTGATGAAATACAAATCATGTTATAGTTTTAATAGCTTAAATCTATTTTAAACTGTTGAGAAAATTTTAAAAATAAAACTATCTGTTCGGATTTTTTCGCGGAATTATTTTGATTTCTGGTTCCCGATTTTTTGTCTCTCTCTGTCTCTCTCGAAAATGTGGTTTTATTTAAAACGTCAAATATTCGCGTAAATCTAAAAAAGTATAGTGTCGAGTACATGCTTAATTTAAGTCAGTCTTTTATCTACTCTCATACAAAGCACACTCCCTCACACCTATGTACGTGAAGTATCTAGATAATCTAATATATCTCTCACGGTGTTTGTAGTCGCACTCCTCCGAAACGGCTCGACCGATTTTAATGAATTTCTTTTTGTATATTTGTTAGGTATGAGAATAGGTCTTAAATTATTTTTACCCTTCTACCCCCATCCCCCATTTTTTAATCGCGATTTTAGAATTTTTGTATGAACAATATATACTAATGTTATAAAACTGAAGAGTGAAGAGTTTGTTTGTTTGTTTGAACGCGCTACGTTGAACTACTAATCCGATTTGAAAAATTCTGTTTGCATTGGATAGCCCGTTAACTGAGGAAGGAGAATCATTCCGTAAAAATGTACGGTTCCCGTGGGATAGATTTGTATTTGTCTAGGGACAAGCGAGGGTGAGTCGATGTATAACATAAAGCCAAAGAGTTTTTTTTTTTTTTTTTTATGTAGCTTGAACGCAGGCGTAGCTGTGGGTTCTGCTAGTATATTATACTAGTATATATATTAGTACGAGTAGCTAGTATATATATTAATATATGTACATCTTTTGCAGCTTAAAAATGCCTTTAAGAAATACAAAAAGTAAACAAAGGATAACTTATCTCTTTAAGCGATCTCTTCCAGTAATCCTTTAAATGTGAGGAAATGAAACAAGATAATACAGCAAAGGTATTAAATATAAGCATTAACCCATTGACACGAAATGCTAAAAACTTTAAAAAAAATATGATACCTCGTCTTAGGTGATAAACACCTCGATTTTTATCGATAGAATCCGTATTTTAATTCCATGAGGGAATACAAAGAGGGAAGATTTGTTTTTTTGTATGTTTGTAACGAATTAACTCAAAAACGACAGGATTAATTTAAATGAAATTTGCTAAGAAAATAGTTTGAGACCCCGGGAAAGACATAGGATAGTTTTTATTCCGGAAATCATCCCTTTTAATGGGGTGAAAATGGGGATGAAAGCTTGTATGGGAAAACAGCCTAAGCGAGGGTGAGTCGCTAGTATATATATAAAAGGCTTTGTCCTGACTGATTGATAGATCAACGCACAGCCTAAACCACTGATCGTAGAGACGTTATATGACGTAGGCATCGGATAAGAAAGGATTTTTCAAAATTCATCCCTTAAAGAGGTAAAAGGGGATACCAAAGTTTATCTGTGAAAAAAAAATATTTAAAATCTATTTAGAATTACTTGAAACTACAAGTACACTTAATTATATTTACAAAACAAATGTACACTTAGTTATTACGGTACAAGTCATGAACTTGAAACTTAGTATTAATGATCTTTAATTCAATTAAAGAAACACGTGTTTCATCTTTTTTATAAATCATCCCGTAAGGGGGTAAAAAAGGGGATGAAAATTTGTAATTTATTTGTATTAAAGTCTGTAAAATGCACGGAAAGTGGTATTTAGCTTTAAAATAAATAATTAAAATACGTATGTAATATGTATATTAGTTTTTTTTTTCAATTTATCCCTTAAATGCGTAAAAGGGGATGGTAAGGTTTGTATGGAGAACAAAATGTTTGTTGATCAGAGTTATCTGAAACTTAGTATTAATTTACTTGGCTTTGTGAACGTGCTACACTGACGCCCAAAAACAACAATGCTACTAATTTTAATAACAAAAGTGATTTTGATTTCAATAACTTAAGTCCTTTGAAGGGTCAGAAAAAGAATATAAGTCTGTCGTTTCAGTGATGCAAATGGATGAAGCAGTTCACTATCGTGTAGAATTCCTTAACAGTATTCTATCCTTCTGAAGGTTGGCACACTTGTGATGAATAAGCCACCAAAGCTGTGTAATCGGATAAGACTGCTAGTAATCTATAAAAAATTATTGTGGCCACTGTGTTTGCTGGATGTACTCGAGGGGAATCAGTATTCATATCTCGAATAATACCATACCTCTGACTATGCCTTTGAATTTAATCTATCATAATTCCTCCTTAAAATTTGTATTGCAATGAGTATTAATGAATATCAGGGTCAGTTGTTAAAAGTAGAATATATGGACTTTAGAGATTTGCTTCTCACATGGACATTTTAACAGAACCCAGAACCAGACGGAACATCCACCAAAGTGGTATACAAAGAAGCTCTTAATCAAATTTTAATTCTTCGGGTTCTCCTAGTAATTAATATTTTATAAATGACTAGCAGAACCCGCGGCTTCGCCCGCGATCAAACTTTATTACTTGCAGAAATAAGGAAAACAAATTTCATTTTAGCGATCGTAACTCAAAATATCCAGTATCTTAAAAGATGTTACGCGTATATTTAGCAAGCTCCACTACCCGTATTTTTGCACATTTTTCTACTCTCCACCTCTCCAAAGTTAGAGGAAGAGAATACAATAATAAAATTGCATACAATGTTTACGATTTTACATCAACAGGCTAACATCTACGTTATTTTTAAAGACCCAATGCTATGTACACATGAAGGTTACAGTCTCCCTCCTTCTCCTTTTTTTTAAGTTACATATATAAATTGCCATTCTTATTTTGCTGTAGCTGCTGTGGCCAGCCGAAAAGTTGCACATAATTTTCCTTTGGATTCGGAATAATTTCTGTTCTCTACTTTGTATCCCACACAGTAAGTGTGCGCTTACGAAGGTCTTGAGTCATGTTACTCTATTTAAATATATTCAACAACTCCAACTTCACCGTCCAATTTTACCCACTTAGGGGCTGAATTAAAAAAAAACTACAATCCATGTTTATTTAATTGTATTGAAGAGCATTAATATGAATTTCGAAAAAAAAATGATATTTGTATTGTTTTAGTTGTCATTTTAAAGGTAAATACTATTTTCCGTGCATTAATTACAGAGTTTCATGCAAACTTTTATCCCCTATTTGACAGCCTTATAGAATGAATTTCAAAAATTTTTCAAATACGTATTTATTTAATTGTCTTGAAGAGCATTAATACCAAGTTTCAAGTAATTCTGATCATAAACAATTGTTTGCCCATATAGACTTTATCACCCCCTTTTACCCTCTTAAGGAATGAATTCCGAAAAAAATCTAATACATATATTTCTAATTTTTCATCTAAAAGCTAAATACCACTTTCTGTGCATTTCGCGTTAAGAATAACAGAGTTTCATACAATCTTATATTACCTATTTTACCCCCTTGGGGGTTAAATTTCGAAAAATCCTTTCTTAGCGGATGCCTACATTGTATAAGGCATATGTCCTCTAAATTTCACGTTTCTAAGACCAGCGGTTTAGGCTGTGCGATGATCGATCAGTCAGTCAGGACAAAGCATTTTATGTATATATAGATTTAATTCAATTCATTTGGCAGATTCATTTTCAATGTACCCGAAGGTCGTGGCAGACACGAGATCTGTGGATTTTTTGTAATTAGCAGTATTTTATTAACTTTCAATTATGTTAGCAAAATTTATAATAATACTAAAATACAAAATACGAGTAATATACATTCATCTACATCCTACACTAATAGAATATACAAAATAGACAGCAGCACAGTGGTAACGCGCTCGCTTGAGAAACGGAGTGAAGCGGGTTCAAATCCCGGGTCTCGCACCTCTAATATTTTTATGTGTGAATCATTTCCAACATGATAACCACTTATCTTACGGTGAAGGAATACATTGTTAGGCAGTTTGCATGTCTGAGAGAATCTAGCAAGTTTTCGAAAGACATGTGAAGATCGCTAACCCGTACTTGTCCAACGTGTCATCAAGTTTTAGTGAACAATAAAAACAAATCTATCCCACGGGAACCGTACATTTGTCTAGTAAAAAGCCTATGTGCTATTTCAGACTATAATCTATCTGTGTGTCAAATTTCATCCAGATCATTTCAGCCATTCTGACGTGATTGAGTCACAAACATCCATCCGTCCAAACTTTCGAAATTCTTTCAAAAATATATTTGTAAGATAGTAGTCCAATTAATTTCAATTTCTTAAATTTTCTCAATAAGTACTTACTACTTAGTTAAAAAGTGAACACTTAACTGTTTTCATTCCATCGTTCATACAATTCCGGGTGCGCGCGGACAGCGTGAGGCCAGTATAGCACGAAGTTAAGATGGTGTAAATGCGGCACCATTAACTCAGCTCTGTGGCGTTTTCGGGCCATTTGGCGTTGTTTCCGTTGAAATTCAAAGGATTCTTCACCTTTTTGTTTTTCTAATGCACGTTTCTTATGCCATTCCTTATAAATAAATCAATAAATATGTTAAGACATTAACACACAGCATCATCTAGTTCCATGGTAAGCTACGAGGCTTGTGTTATGGATACCAGATAGTTGATACACTACACATATATAAATACATAAAACACCCATGACTGGAGTACAAACATTCGTTCTCTTCACACAAATGAATACCCCCAGTTTGAGTCCCAAACCCGCGACCACTGGCACAGCAAGTAGTGTCACTATAAACTAAGCTAAAAAGTCAAAATAAATTGTTTAGAAAATTGAATAATTATGTTATATTCTGTGATGTATATGAAAAAAAAAACAGTGGAATAAAGATTGAAAGATCCCACTACATCATTTAAATGGCATACCCATAAATTCGATCATTCGTAACAGCCTATTGCTAGAACATTCTGGCAAGTAATATAATATCCAAGTCCAACAAAATATGTATTAATGGGTCAGGATTTCTAAGGTTTCACTAAACCGAAAATGTTGGGTCTGAATTACTGAATCTACGCTATCCTTCTTGTAATAGGAAGCCAGTTGGTACAGAATAATGAATATGTACCATTATCTTAGATTTCTTTTTCATAAGTACAACAATAACAAACAACAGCAATGTCAAAATTTATGTAATTATATTTATAAATACAAACTTTAAAGTAAAATATCCTTTAAAAACTGTCCAAAAGTAAGTCAGCCACTGGCTTATCCATAATTTTATGTTATATTTCTATGGTATAGAGCCTGTCTGATTGTAAGCAGTTACTACTACGTAAAATCGTTATACAAAATCCTCCTTACGGTAGTCCAATTCACGCTTGATTGACTTATTTAATATTAGTGACACACACACACACACAAAAAAAACAAAAGTAAAAAAATTATGAGTGTAAAGAATTTATTAGAGATTCGAACCCGGGCACCCGTGGTTGTCAATCTTGCATCTTGGCCGCTTGACCACAATACTTATGCCAGAGCGTAAGAAATTATCGATCACATTTTGCGTGAAATAATTGAAAAAAAAACCACATGAAAACTCGAAAACACGATTTTTCCCAGAGATAAGACTAATCTAGATCGATTTTTTGTCCACGAAAACCTATACATGCCAAATTGCAGCGAAATCGTTAGAGCCGTTTCCGAGATCGCTGGTATCAATACATAAATTAATTAATTAATATACAAGAATTGCTCGTTTAAATATATTAGATAGATTAGATAACGTATTATTCTACTTAATACTAAATTATTTGCTAATGAGCTTAGCAAATACCAAATCCCTAATATTATGCACATCATCAATCAGTTACTTAAGTACCAACTAAATAAATAATGTATACTAATATTATACAGTGGCGGAGTTGGTTTGTTTGTTCGTTTGTTTGTTTGTTTGAACTTGTTAATCTCAGAAAATATTAATCCGATTTGAAAAATTCTTTGTATTAGATAGCCCCTTTATTAATTAAATAAAGGCTACATATTATCATGCTACCCTAGGGAGCGGAGCAGTAATCATAAATGTCAACAAATCGAGCAAACTTCCATACATTATTGTAAAACTGATGTTTATAATCAAATTTAACGCAGGTGAAACCGCGGGGCACAGCTAGTGTACAAATAAATATTTAGTTAAAATATATTTACAATACATAATTTAACAAAGTAACAAATTCTAACACAATTGTAAAAAAAAATTAATAGCAAGTACGTGCTTTTTAGGGTTCCGTATCCAAAGGACGAACCAGACTCTAATTAGACTAAGTCTCCGCTGTTCGTCCGTCTATCTTTCAGAGGGCTGTATCTCATAAACCGTAACAAGTAAAGAGTTGAAATTTTCACATAGCATGTATTTCTATTGCCGCTAACACAACAAATAAGAAAAAAATCAAGATGGCGAAATTCAAAATGGCCGCCATGCAAATTAAAAAAAATATTAGCACATACGTTATATCTTGTACGATGATACGGAACCCTTCGTCTGCTAATCCGACTCGTACTTGACCGGTTTTATACTTACAATGTAATTATAAAGATAAATTATTTGTTGCTAATAACTAATAAAAGGAGATAAACTAGATGAACATGAAAAAAAATATCAAAATGACACGTTTATTGTTAGCTCGCGCGGATATTTATGATACACGAGTGGCTTCCATTGGGAGAACCTAACCCTCCCTCTCTACCCTCTATATCGAATATCTAATTAATGATGATAATCTACCTTGCTTAATTTAGACGCGAGCCGTGGCTAACGTACTTTATTATAGCTGGATCTAGGGATGAATATATGACGTATCGGCAGTCATTTTAAACTAAAAATTCCGCCTAAAAGGCGGATTTTTATGTTTGTTTTCAATTACGGATAAAAAATACCGAAAATCTATTTATATAAAAAATAAATAATACACATAAAAATAAAAACAAATTCTTTAACTTTTTAATTTGGACTTTGACAAATAAGAACGAAAAAATGAACAGCAATCACGCTATGTTTAAAATACTTCAAACTTTTTCAAAAGTGTTCAAAGTGACACTTTCTTAACCCTACATATCTATACTAATATTATAAAGCTGAAGAGTTTGTTTTTTTTGTTTGTTTGTTTGGTTGAACGCGCTAATCTCAGGAACTACTAATCCGATTTGAAAAATTATTCTTGCATTAGATAGCCCGTTAACTGAGGAAGGCTATAGGCTATATATCATCTCGTAAAAATGAACGGTTCCCGTGGGATAGATTTGTTTTTGTCTAGGGACGAACCCGAAGCGAAGCGAGGGTGAGTCGCTTGTTCCTGATATAAAGAATGTGGTTTTAAAGCCATTAACAATGGTCTTGAATTGAATTGAAGAATGTGGTAATGTGTCCGTCTTTGTAACTGTTGGTTTCTTCGAAATTTTAGATATATAGCTTCTTTGGTACACAGTTTGTTTGTCTATCCCATCCTAATAATATTTTATATTATAAATGCGAAAGTTTGTGCATGTGGAATATGGATGTAACTTTGTTACTCTTTTACACATAAACTACTGAACGGATTTTAATGAAACTTCAAAGTAATATAAATAATTATACATCATAATAACACATATACTATCATTTATAAATATATAATCTTTATTTATATTATAAAGCTGAAGAGTGTGTTTGTTTGTTAGGTTGAACGCGCTTATCTCAGGAACTACTAATCCGATTTGAAAAATTATTTTTGCATTAGATAGCCCGTTAACTGAGGAAGGCTATAGGCTATATATCATCCCAGAAAAACGTACGGTTCCCCTGGGATAGATTTGTTTTTGTCTAGGGACGAACCAGAAGCGAAGCGAGGGTGAGTCGCTAGTAATACATAAATGAACTACGTGACACGCGTGCTGAGCCGCGGGAAAAGACTAGTACATAGAAAGATAATTTTGACTTCGCCTTCTCTTTTACGTACGATTACATAAAAGAAAAGGATTCTCGTGAAATAGAGGTTATATTAATAATAATAATAATACAAGACCAAGTTATAGAGACACGAAATTACAAAAAACATATTATTCACGATACACAATCAGATATATGCCGACATTGTTACAGTGCCAGTGAAACTATACAGCACATTACGGGAGCTTGCAAATCAATAACTCAAACAGATTATAAGCATCGACATGATCAGGTCGCACACATTATCCACCAATATCTAGCTAGAAAATTTAAACTTATTAATGAAAGCGTACCATATTATAAATATAAACCACTAGCAGTTATAGATACAGCTGATCACAAATTATACTGGGATAGAACAATAATCACAGATAGAACAATTCATCATAATCGCCCTGACATAACACTATTTGATAAAAAAAATAAAATAGTTTACCTTATTGATATTGGGATACCAAATACACATAACCTGGCAGCAACATACACTGATAAAATAACAAAATATGTAGATCTATCAATAGAGCTCAAAACACAATGGCATATAAACACAGTCAAAACAATTCCAATCATTCTTTCAACCACTGGAGTCATACCAGTCACACTACACACCAGTCTCAAACAACTCAATCTACATCCACTCATTTATATTCAGTTACAAAAAGCTGTTATCCTCAATACTTGTCGTATTGTTAGAAAATTTTTAGCAATGCAGCAATAATACATTAAAAAAAAAAAAATACATCACCTCTCTAACGTTTGACTAACGTCCGCGTTAGAGAAAAATAAACCCCAGCAATGGGAGAATTGAATGAGAATAAAAATAATAATAATAATAAGCCCCCCAAAATCCTACCTTACGTCCGAGCTGAACATCTAGCTACGTGGGGGGTGGACACGCGTACAGTACTACTGTACTAAAAACTTACGCGGCTAACAAGGCAAAGGTAACCCATCAATATGGAGACGAGATCGAAAAAAAAAGTACGTATATGGCCGCTACCCGAGGGTGATCGTCGGGGCGCACCTGGAGCCGATGCTGGGTGTCTCAGCATGCGATCCATCGGCGGTACGGAACTGAACAGGCGGGTTTCGACCGATAAAAATGTTACAGCCGAAGTAACCAACCAACTGACTTTTGACGATAGGCAAAAAGTTAATAGTATCCATAGTAGTAGATCAGTTACCCCAACTACATCAGCTGCAGATGTTTCACAGGGGACTTCTGTCCAGCAACCTGTGACCAATAAGGCTGGAAAACCACGAGTGCGCATGAAATGGGACAGTGAAATAAATACATTTATCATGCGCACATACTTATACATAACTAAATTAGAAACAGACATGACAATGTACGGCAGTAAACTTTTTGAACAATTTAAATTAAAATATCCAGACTTAAACGTCACAGCACAAAGAGTAGCAGACCAAAGAAGGGTTATTAAGAAACAGATTGCTATCTGAAGAAGTTATAAATAAATTAAAAAAGGAGATATCCGAACAAATAAACTACGAGGAGAGAATGGCCAATACTCCAACACCGGTTACAACTTGTATAGTTAATTCTACTTTAACACCAGTTGAAACTAACAGCAAAATAACAGAACCTAGCACAAATATACTATTTTCACTCTCTCAGCGTACTTACGTTCCTGAATCACAGGTTTCCTTGATGTCTTTTAATATTAGTCAGGCATCAGTATCCACACAAACGGAAGTCCCAACTTCTGATTTACTACAAATTACTGAATCGGTAGCAATAGACCAGAATGAGTTGCCAAATTCATTAATTCAAGATTTGCACAATAAACTCGAAACTACCCTAATGTTGTATACAGGAACTGATCCGTCACATCGTCCTAAGCTACCAAAATTAAGAGAAAACAATAAATTATATGATTTAGTTCGGATATTTAATCAGATTCTTGTCAAATTTCATTCTGTAGATTCTGATATAACACAATTACATACATTAATATATTGCGTTGCGCTTGTAATTAGTAAGGAATTAGGCTATAAAACTTATTCAGATGCGATCACGTACAAAAAAAAGTCTTTAACTCCTCGCGGACCGCGAGCACACCGGTGTGCTAGATAACAATTGAATTCTCGGAAATTCGCACGGATTTCTTAGAATTTGTCCGGGAGGGATTAAATAAACCAGAATGGCAAATTAGGCTTGAGAACGATATCAAAAAATTAAGAGTAGATATTGGTAGACTAACTCAATTCATAAATAACAATAGAAGTAATAAATTAGTAAAACACGTAAATAAAATATTGTCATCTTATAAAATACATTCATCCCATGAAAAAAATAATAGTAGACCGGAGGAATTTTTAGATACGTTAAAACAGAAACTTACACTTAAATCTCAGAGACTAGCACGCTACAAAAAATCACTGCAAAGAAAAGAAGATAATAAATTATTTACCAATAATGAGAAGGATTTCTATAGAAGACTAAAGAATGTGCAGGACAACACTATACGGGAACTACCTGCAGAAAATGAACTTAAAGATTACTGGACCAATATTTGGAAAAAAGATAAAGATCATAATAATAGTGCCAAATGGATAGAAAAAGTAGAAGAGACTGCAAAAACGATTAAACCGATGGAATTTATCGATGTAAATAAAATAGATATAGAGAAAGTAACCAAAAAAATGAAAAACTGGAAAGCTGCAGGAGTAGATGGAGTCCATAACTTTTGGTATAAGAAACTTGTAGTGCTGCATCAGGCTCTTGCTGTGGCTATATCAGACGTAATAAAAGGAACAGCAGAATTTCCTTCATTTTTAACAAAAGGAATAACATACATGCTTCCTAAGTCAAATAATACCACTGACCCCTCACAATACCGCCCGATAACTTGCTTACCTACTATTTATAAATTAATTACTTCATGTATAGCCCTAAAAATAAACACTCATGTAATTCATAATAATATTCTAGCTGAAGAACAGAAAGGCTGTCGACAAAATCATATGGGATGTAAAGAACAGTTAATAATTGATTCCAATATTCTAAAACATGCCACCACACATAACCGTAATTTATTCCTAACATATATAGATTATAAGAAAGCGTTTGATAGCATACCACACTCTTGGCTAATCCGCATTTTACAAATATATAAAATTGATTCCTGCATAATATCTTTCCTGGAGGATGTCATGAGAACATGGAGAACTACGATATTGTTAAATAATGGCTGCAACTGTATAGTAACTGATGATATCCCAATATCTAATGGCATTTTCCAGGGAGACTCACTCAGTCCCTTATGGTTTTGCTTGGCACTTAATCCATTATCTTATCTTCTTAATAGCCCTAACTCTGGATATAGACTGACATCAAACACATATATTAGTCATTTAATGTACATGGACGATATAAAGTTATTTGCAAAGTCTGATAAAGAAATAAAAAAGCTGATAGAAATAACTGCTGAATTTAGTAATGATATTAACATGACTTTTGGTGTGGATAAATGTAAAATATTGAAACTGAGATCAGGTAAAATTGAAACTAAGAGTAATGAATCGAATGATTATTTTAATGTCATGGGAGAGAACGAAAGCTATAAATATCTAGGTTTACATGAAGGTAGAACAATTAATCATACACAGATAAAAAAAGATTTAAGCAACGAATGTTTTAGTCGATTACATAAAATTTGTAAAAAAACACTGTACTCTAAAAATTTAGTTAAAGCTATAAATACGTATGTCATTCCAGTACTTACATATTCTTTTGGAGTAGTTAAGTGGTCAGCTACAGATATTAATAAATTAGAAATTAAATTAAGAACCACTTTGACCAAATACAATTATCTACACCCAAAGTCAGCAATAGAACGTATGACTGTGCAAAGAAGTAAGGGCGGTAGAGGGGTGATGGACATTCGAGTTTTATGGGAAAAACAGATCCAAAATCTTAGAAATTTCTTTTATAGTAAGGCTGAAACTAGCCAAATTCATTTAGCTACAGTAGAAACCGACACTAATTACACTCCACTTAATTTAAATAATAAAGTCCGCGAATTCATTTCAAGTCAGGATTATGAATCTGAAAAACTAACAAAATGGCGCAAAAAAGAGTTACATGGCAGACATATTCATGACCTCGAACAAAACCACGTAGATATACAAGCATCCAATCAGTGGCTAAAGCTAGGATACCTTTTCCCAGAGACAGAGGGCTTTATTATTGCCATACAAGATCAGGTAATTAATACGAGAAATTATAAAAAGTTCATTCTTAAAGATTCAACCTTAAAAAGTGATAAATGCCGGAAATGCCATCGCCAACCAGAAACCATACAACATATTACCAGTGCCTGTCCTAGCCTTACCCAAACCGATTACACTCATTGACATAATCAAGTAGCCCATATGATCCACCAAAAACTAGCCAGCAAACATAAATTAATACAAGGAAAGCCTCAGCCATACTATCAATATACACCAAAACCAGTCCTGGAGAGCAGCAATTACAAGATGTACTTTGATAGAGCTATATTAACTGATAAAACCATCCACAACAATAGACCGGATATTACTTTAATAGACAAAATAAATAAAATAACTTATTTAATTGATATTGCAGTTCCAAATACACACAATTTACAAAAAACTATAACAGAAAAAATACATAAATATACCGAATTAAAAGAAGAAGTTATTAGAATATGGAAGATGAATAAAGTATATATTGTACCATTGGTGATCTCCAGTACAGGCGTTATACCGAAGTATTTGCTGCATTCTCTCCGCGTTTTAGATTTATCACATAACACTTTCATAAGTATGCAAAAAGCCACAATTCTGAACACATGTCGCATAGTCCGAAAGTTTCTGCAAGACGATTCCCCTAATCATCAAAACATATCTAATGTTGATTCTCACTTGGCGTAAGCCCGTGAGATTCATTACCTACACCGAAATTATATATTTCGAGAAAAATAATAATAAACTAAATAATAATAATAATTCATCCACAGGTGTAGTACCAAAAACTCTACATAAATCTATAGAATTGTTAGAATTACACAAATCAACATATATTCATTTACAAAAGTCAATAGTTCTAGACACATGCTCTATAGTACGTCGATTCCTAAACCCCTCATCATTACCCCCATAGGGTCTCCGAAAGACTTGGCAGATGCCCGTCTTCGGAACCAAAATACCAACGAAAGTTGAGACAATATACATTTTAATATAATAATAATAATAATAATACTCTTTATTGTACACCAAACAAAAAATGTATACAGGCAGTAATTAAAAAAATATACCTTATTAGTATAAACAAGCAAGATTACTCGGCGTTATTTATACAACATTTAAAATTAATTAGATACGTCACTTTAAATATTACGATCATTTTTGATCACAATTTTCTCATATCACTGTACAATTTGTATGTTTAAAAAAATATAATTAATTATTTATTCAATGAATTAATTATATTGTTTCTTATTGTTGAATTTCATCAAGTGCGAAATCATCGAAACTAAAACAATTTTATATGAACAAGTAACATGATTTTAAAAGTCAAACGTGAGTCCAAAACTTAGCTGACCATAATCTATTTACCTGTTCTTCCAACGATGCTTCATCTAATTCAAAAGTTTCTCGGTCAACTCTATCACCTTCTTGCTCTAATTTAAAGTATTCTATTTCTTTTTTCGCAACTTCAGCAAACTTAATATAGTCTACGCCACGAAATATCCTTGTTATTTTGTGATTCTATAAAAAATATACATTATTATCTATAGCTATACATATAATAAAATTATGAATTGAATCTGTGCATTGAATATATTTTTTGGAAAATCTTATTGAAATTGAGTTTGTTTGAGAACGCTTCACGGGAAAACTACTGGACAGATTTTGATGAAGTTTGGTATGATGGTAGCTGGTTGTCTGGGTCAACATATAGGATACTTTTTACTGCGGAAAAATGTTTAATCTCTGAGAAATCTATGTATACTAAACGTTAAACTGTAACTAGAGACGAACTCGAGCGAAGCGAGGGTGTGTCGCTAGTTTTAAATAAAACTACCTTTTCGGATTTTTTCGTGGACTTATTTTGATTTTTGTATCGAATGCTTTGCAGCAATCATGGTCTCGGGAGAGACTAAGGTTTTAGACGTCTACAAGGTCGTTATATATGTACTTGTTACAGAATTATACATTACAATTAGACCTATTAAGAATAACAAAACTATAAGCCTACTCAATTGCAAATAAAAAAAAGTTAGTCAGTAATATATAAAAAGCCATAAGGACTTAAAAATAGGAACATTAATTGCTAAGTTTAACAAAAAAACTACTTACATAAATAAATAAGAATATGGGTTCACTCTGGTTTTTAAAGCGACTCAACGACTCAATTTCATCAACTTGTACCTAGAAATAATATATGACATAGGTAAAAGATAATTAATTAGCGTCTCAAAAGTGTCCCCGAAAGAAGTGCACCTTTCGAATTTGAATTGCGCTTTTTCCAATTTTTTTTTTTTTTTTTTTTTTTTTTTTTTTTGCTTGTTGGAAGACAAAATTAAAACGCACGTTGTTTCGCTTAAAAAACTACTTTACGTATGCGTAAGTTCAAATTTGTGTTCAGATTAGAATCATCGATTTTTTAAATTCATTTTTTAGTTTGACTTAACGTTCCATGTCGACGCCACTTTTTGTAGATACCTATATTTTTTAGGAAATGTGTAAGTACGTTTTATCTATACAGATAAATGAAATTGAAGTATCTGTTTGTAATGTCAAAATAACAGCTTTATACTAAATGCATATGGAATTATATACGGTACTTATAAGAAAAACACAATTTTTAAAATTTTTGTCTGTCTGTCTGTTTGTTTATTCCGGCTAATCCCCGAAGCGGCTGGATCAATTTTAACGGAGCTTTCACTGACAGATAGCTGATTATAAGGAGTAACTTAGTCTATTTTTATTTTAGAAAAAGAATTAGGGTTTCGCTCAAAAAAATTAAAACGTATTTAGGGATGCACCCGAGCGAAGCGAGTTTAATTCGCTTGTATGATATAGGTATATATGAAGTAACCGTACGATTATTTAATATTATTATCTAAATCTCTATGTTTTTCATTTTAATACGAATTACTAAATTAACTTTTCTCATTCATAATGAACATGATATTTACTCGCAATAAAACTACTTTTCCATCTCCCCAATCGAGTTTTATTTTGACGAATAAATGATCCAACGCTGTACAGGGTCCAGCAAATGACGAAAAGAGATTAGCACCTATAACAATGAAGATCTTATTAGATATGAATATAAATACTATAGATACAATTTTAATTAATGCATTTTATTTTGCGCTTGGCATTTTTTATATTACGGAAGCTTTCAGAAGGGACGATTTTTTTCGACTTAAATCACAAATATTTACAGACTTAAATTGTAATATATTCATAAATGTTAACCTACATTTTAGATAAACCTTCTATTTATTGTAAAAACTGTATGAAAATAGGTACAGTAGTTTTTGAGATTAACACGAACAAACACAAATTCAGTGCGACAGGGAACTTTTATTTATATAGATTAGTTATTGAAGTGTTCAAGACCCAGTTTTCTTGGCGTTTTTTAAAAAAGAACTTAATTAATCGACATGGTGCGCATAGTTTGCTGCAGATGGTCCATGGATCCTACATGATACAAGAGTGGAGATTGCGTTAGGGCATGCATAGCATATAGCATCCTGCAGCACGATGGACCGACAGACACCTTAAGAAAGGTGTATGATGGACCCAGAAGGTTTACCATGCGGTTTGCTCCTGGTAGGTGCTTCTCTATAGCAAAATTATTGGTTGTTATGGTCTATCTCAATAGGCCAGCCGTTGAAGCGTAGTGGTTGAATGCGTAAGTGAGAGAATTCTGTACGATTTCAGGGGGTCTATCTCAATTGGCCAGCCGTTAAAGCGTAGTGGTTGAATGTTACGTGAGAAGATTGTGTAGGGTTTCAATGGATAGTACTGACATATCAGCTGGTTAATTTCCACTTGTATGTATAAAGTAGTATGCGTAAATACATTTGTAAACATAAAAAGCAAATGCTCAAATTGAATACCGCCTGTAAATATTTAGTGATGTTTTTGTGTATGTTAGGTACGCTATGACTTAAAGCAGTTCATCTTTTAATGAATGAACTAAAATTTGATAGTTAAAACTAGCGACTCACCCGCGTCGCTTCGCTCGGGTTCGTCCCTAGATTGTTTCCCCATACAAATTTTCATCCACATTTTAACCCCCTTAAGTGATGCTTTCAGGGATAAAAAGTATCCTATATATTATAGTATTCCCAGGGTCTCAAACTAACTTCTTACTAAACAATCCATTGACCAAATCCATTTCTCTTTATTTTCTCAATTACAATTATATCGCTGGTTCTGTACATTATACTAGGTTCTACTACGAATTATTAAGTTGACTTACAAATTAGTCTATCCAAATTATGCTCGAGAATATATTCAAATTCAGCTTCGTTATTTATATCTACAAATACCTCTATTTTCTTTTTAGCCATTTTTATTTACAACTTTGTGAAATATAATATATTTTTATAATCAGTAAGGCCATGGTAAAAGAAAATACTTTTTATGAATAATTAATCAGTCTAGATACTCTAAGTAGCCCTTTCTCTTATATAGGTACTTTGAAATGTGTTTTTTTTTTTTTATAAAAAAAATATATAAGCAATTTTACCTCAAGTATTTAGTTGCCAAATCCATTAGCTATGAAAATATCTAAAATGTAAAATATTATTACAACTTTTAGTTTTAAGTAATTGCATTTTTTAGTTTTTACGAATATGTCGCCTGGACAAAGTGTAATAATAATACAGCACTAATATATATATATATATATATATATATATATATATATATATATATATATATATCAGTGGCGAAGGGTCCATACAAGACGATTCCCACCGTCTTACCTTTTAGAAATCTAATAATCCATCATTCATTATAAATATTTATTTTTTGAATTAACATAATTAGTTAATAAACAATCTATTTATTATCACTACGTCAATTTCTGAAAATAATATAACGCAAAGAATCATAAGCAATGCAAAATACATTTTTGCGCTCCAAATTGCTTACGCGTTTCTTCAAAGAAATGCGACGATAAGACGTTGTATTTTAGCTTACCGCGTTCATACAAAATTGTATTTCATTCAATGTTTTGGATTGAACATTGTCACGTGATTTCATTCATTTTTAGCATTTTACGCATGCGCACTAATCAAATTTTTGTTGCTCGAAAAGCTGCTTCTTTACGTCTTATCCTGCCTGTGATTGGTCAAAAATTACAAAACGTCCCTAATTTGACAAGCGAAGCGTCAGACGAGCAATGTTATTATTTGAATGATTTCAGATTTAATATAAATTTTATAATACGGCGGATTGTTATTGTCTACTAGTGCATTGCTTAAGAATTTTTTTGTTTTATTGAGTTTTAACTTGATTTTAGTGTAATATAGACATTTTGCGCTGTTTGTTTGTGGAAAGTGAGTGTTTCACATATTTGTTAATTTCGGTGAGTTCGATTAGCCATTATGGCATTCATTTGCACAATATTGACTTTAGTTTTATAAACTTAGTTGTTCAATAATTAAAAAGCATGTCATCAAGATACTTATTTGATTGAAATATGATTTAATTATTACATGAAATGAGTTACCTATATATTTTCTTAAAACTTTTTATTAAAGATATGCTAAAATATGTGAATGTGCTAAATTAAAATAATATTTAGTTTTCCATGTTTATTATATTCTGATTCTATTTAAGTTTAGAGAGAAAAACAATATGTTATTTTAAATGTTACATTAATTAACAGTATAATTTGACGAATTAAGCTAAATACTAAATAGGTTATTTAGACATTTTAAAAACGGACGTATCGCTATAGGATATTACGCCTGCGCTTCTCATTGTTCATTTTTGTGTATTATTTCATAATTTTCGTCCAATTTGGCTTGATAAATAAAATACAATAAAACAATAGATCAATTTCATCACTAAGAAAGACGAAGTAGTTTAATGAGATTTAAGAAGATGGCGGTATTTATATTAAATATTATATTGATCAAACATATTTATGTAAAATTAACAAAAAAAAAAATAATAATATTTGAATCCCAAAAAATATAGGATGTAATATACTTTTAATAAAGAAAAATAAAATCAAATTCCCGTATTTTCACTTACGAATACTCGTACTAAGTGATGCGTAATGATTTTTCATAGATGGCGTTATTAATATTTTATGAGGTTTTATTATTATATTAAATGTTAAATGTATTTTGCTTGAATATTTTACATGTATTTAAAAAACACAATAGCCTTATAAAAAAAAGAAAAATATCTTCACAATTACATGTCTTTTTTTTTTGCATTGATATATAAAAATAGTGTATCAATGATTTTTGTCTGTTTATTTTTTTGGAACGGCTTACCTCTGCTAAAATTTCACCCTTCGCCACTGATATATATGTATTTAATAATATAAATGTGAAAGTGTGTTTGTTTGTTTGATTGATTGTCCTTTCACGTGTTAGTTTAGCTATTCCATACTAACCGTTACCTAAAACCCGGAACAACCCCGAGCGAAGCGAGGGTGAGTCGCTAGTTATAATATATTAGTATAAATCACAGATCACATAATACTATACTAGTAATATTATTATAATATTAAGTTAATATTTGCTTAGTTAATTTTTCATTTCACAACATTTTAACTTTTAAATATGACTGCGACATCTATATAACAAGTATGAAACTAATAATCAGACATATTTGCTTGCTGCAGGAGTAGTTGACATAACAGACGGCTAGGTGTCAGTGTTAATAATAGTAAATTTTAAATATTATTATGTACAACTTATTATGATATTTAAAATAATAAAAAAACTGATTTAAGCAACATCTATTTTCAAATCGATAAATTCATTATTTTTTATCATTTTGTTATTTAAGAAATATATAAAAAAAAATATAAATTTATATTTATAATGGCAATAATTAGTAAGATTGTCAGACGGCCATATTGAAATTTTTAGTGATTCGGGAATTATCGTTTGCGATGGAGTCATATTTTTGCGTAATTAAATCCGATTGTAACACTGTTGGAAATTTATTGAAATTATGTCATTTGTGTATCTCGTCTCAATTCGGTCGTGGTCATTGCAGAAAAGTCTCGATCGTTTGACAAAATTCGTCTGAGAATTGTTATTATTAGTAAGATTGTCGATACGGGAGACATCTTGTGTTGAAAAAGTTGCAAGTTGGTCGACTTGTCTGATTTTGTCTTTCACGTGAAAAGTTTGCAAAATTAGATCGGTGCTAGAAAGTCCTCAAACATGGAGGTTTCATGGGGTAAATATACCATTTTTTCCATATTGATACATTGTTTTCAGTATATAGAGATGATTTGACCTCGTTACGTATGTTTTTACAGATGCAGATAACTTTGAACCGAAACTTCCGACCACGTTGACATCTTCCAATAGATGGGAGGGCGAGGACGAGGAAGAAGCTGTCAAGGTAATGCGAATAGCTGCCAATAATTTATTTGTTGAATCTTTGTTCGAGTACGTCAAAGTCTTTCTTATAGGACAAGTACTTTTAAAATATATAACCTCAATGGTGCATACGTGTTGACGTCAGCTCGTTTTACAGGACAGCTGGGAAGACGAAGAAGAAGAAAAGAAAGATGAAGAAAAAAAGGAAGTTGCCCCTCCACAACCAAAGCCTAAAAAGAAAATACAAGAGAAAATTGCTGAAAAAGAGGTAGGTTCTTATTTTAAAATGTCAATGTCACAATCTTGTGAAGTTCCTCAAACATTTCAACATGACTAATTTTTGTGACAATGTACATATCAGATCTTGATGTGTAATTAGTAATTATTATCTTGCAATTACAACAAATACTACTAATTGATTACAAAGTTATCTATTACTGTTATAATATGATGATATGATTTTAACATTTTCCCTTAATATTATATTATATACATTATATGCAATGAATACATTCTTATTTTAGTTATTGATATAAATAGGTTTCTTATAAGAAGTTATGCATTCTAACTAGAATGCTTACACTTACTTTCCTTTGTCATTTCTATGCCATAAATATAATGATTATATTTTTCATTTGATCTTATTGATTAATGATTAATCATAAAATTAAATCATAAATAAGATTACATCATGGCTATAGGTTGCATAGTAATCCTCCTAAGTGTAGTTTTAATTTGGTTTTTTCTTTGTTTGGTTACATGTTGATTCTTAAATTTGTATATAGAGAATTTTAAATTTGAATAATTGTTTTAACTTACAAACTTAAATTAAAAAGAGTTAGGTTTTAAGTTTTGTGTTGCCTTTTCTAACATATCAATCTATGGCATGACTACAGTATTTATATTGCCACAATTTGAAAACAGACTTGTATAAACCTCGATAACATAATACGAAAAGTAAGAATAACATTTTTCGATATCTCGTCTAGTTTTCGACATATCGATACTCAAAAATCGAAAATTGAAAATTTTTTTCTTGCTAATTTTGACGGAATTCGAAATATTTTGGAAAAATATTTCATTGCGATTCATATGTGAATGATTTCTCACATGATTACCATTTGTCTTACGATGAAGGAAAACATCATGAGTACACCTGCATGTCTCAGATATCCTAGCAAGTGTCGAAAGACCTGTGAAGTCCTTTTTTTTCCCCCTCCAACCTGCACTTGGCCAGTGCTGTGGACTATGGCCTGATCCCCCTCATACTGAAGGGAGGCTCGTGCCCAGCAGTGGGATGTTAAAAAGGGCTGAAAACAACAATACAACAAAATTTGGGAAGAATGTGTTTTTAACTCTACCACACCATAAAGGCTCTATAAATTTGAGGGAGATTTCAGCATGGCTTTTTTATCTAGGAATACCACATAAATATTTCTTTATTGTGATATTATATACCTACAATGTTATCAGAGCCATGGGTTAACATGAGTGATATGTAGTTGCTTAGTTTAAAAGATATTATATATTCCTACTATTGTAGTACAATGCACATTCATACTGTATAATATCATGGTATTAATTGTATCATTACATTTGACCTTTACTTGTATCAAGGGCAAATATAAATGTATTAATGATTTAGTCAAGACTAAGTTATCTACTATAACTATAGAACCTCTGTGCAATGGCTTCCATAACAATGGCTTATAGGCCATAGAAAATATAGACCATTTTGAAATATGTTTCAAATATTTGAGGTTTATATCATACAGGCTAACCCAACATTATCGTTTTTTTTTTTTAACATTGGGAAATGCATTTACGCATACCACCTGTATACATACATGTGGTTATGTGGGACTCACCGGTTAGAAAAACCAGTACTACCCACTAAAACCCAACGGAACCTCCCCCGTCTTAATGGAGCGTCGTAGGATCGCTTACGCATTCAACCACGATGCCACGACGGCAGGTCTGCTGAAGCAGACCACATCAACTATGGGGTTGCTCCACAGTCTACTCTGCTATCAGAGAAGTACCAAGAGCAACCAGCATAGCACATTGCCCACCGGGGTGGGCCTCCCGGTGCGTTTCTTGGCTTTAAGCCTACCTGGATTGCCGGGCGTTACTGAGCCCCCTCACGACAAGGTGAACGCACGTCTGGGGGGAGCCCAACATTATCCTATCCCAATTTCATTAAAGTGATCTTTGAGGTCATGTAATATATTCTATAAGAAAGCCACATTCAGTTTTTTAACGAATTTCCAATTACGTCAGGCTACTCTTTCAATTTTTATCTTTAAAAACCTTAATTGGACTAGTAAGAACGTTTAAAAATCTTTTTATATCAATTATAATTTATTTACATTTATTATACTCATATGTATAATATTTATAAATAATGTAATTTATACTCGAAGCATGACAAATTAGATGTGTTCTGGTTTAACTGTTTTATAGTTTTGTTTAGCTGCAATCTGCTAAGATTTTTATTCAAATGATATTCTTCTATACATATTATAAAATTCTAACTAAGCCGAATCTGTACATTAAATATTTTTTGAAAAATCTTATTGAAATAGACATTATTATCGATGCAGAGGCCGAATCTATAGTTTTTAGAATTTTTGTCTGTCTGTCTGTCTGTCTGTCTGTCTGTCTGTCTGTCTGTCTGTCTGTTACCGCATCACAGAAAAACCACTGGAGGGATTTTGATGAAATTTGGTATGATGATAGCTGGTTATCCGGGTCAACATATAGGATACTTTTTACTGCGAGAAAATATCTCATTTCTGAAAAAAAATACAAAAACTGGTAGGAACAAAACCACGACGATACTATTTGTAAACAGTTTAGCAAGGTAACTTACAAAATATGGTAAAAACTATAAAAATAGCTTATCTTGAAAATCAAATTATCAAAAGCGCTATTTTATCCATTAAAATAGTTATTTTAATTAATATTTATTTATGTGTTATTTAGATATTCGACAATAGATGTCACCATGTGTTTTTAAAATACATAGTTTTAATCCCAAAAAAATTAATGTACAGATATGACCTTTTTTCGATTTTATTAGAATTACTACTAAATCAACCGCGGCTCCGTCCGTGTTTAAATTATCAGTAAAGCAAACTATTTCGCTTCATAAATTAGTAACTATACCTACAATAAAATTGTAACTAAGCCGAACCCCTAAATTCAATATTTTTTCGGAAAATCTTATTGAAATATTCATTATTAGCGATATAGAGCCCGAATCTATAGTTTTTAGAATTTTTTCTGTCTTTCTGAATGTGACCGCATCACAGAAAAACCACTAGAGGGATTTTTATGAAATTTGGTATGGTAATAGCAGGTTATCCGGGTCAACACATAGGATTCTTTTTACCGCAGGAAAATATCTCATTTCTGAGAAAAAATACAAAAACTGGTTAAAGTAAAAGCACGATGATGCTATTAATACTTTAGCAAGGTAACTTACTTATATATTATGTTAAAACTATTAAAAAAAACTTATCTTAAAAGAAATATTAACAGCGCTATTTTATTCATTAAAATAGTTATTTTAATGAAAATTTATTTATGTGTTATTTAGCTATTTGACAATAGATGTCGCCATGTGTTTTTAAAATACGTAGTTTTATCCAAAAAAAAATGTACAGATATAACCTTTCTATGACTTTACTATAATTACTACTAAATTACCCGCGGCCCTGCCCGTGCTTTAATTTTTAATAAAACAAACTTTTTGGCTTTATAAATTAGTAACATATTAGTAATATTTTGTTGGCCGAAACAATTTTGAAATGAGAATATTTGTAAATTTTTATTGTTTAGTAAATAATGTTAATGTTTTTTAATCTTTTAATGTAAAAATTGGGCAAATGTAAATTCAACTCGCGCATTTTAGGTTTCGTATAGCAAAATGCTATGTTGTTTTTCTTACTTACGTGTTTTGTATGGTTAACACTAAAATAAATACGAATAATATTTACGTTTCCACAATACCTACTCATTTTTTGCACCGTAAAAATAAGTTCAATTTATATTATTTTATAACATTTTATGGAAAACAAGTTCATGGCTGTTAAACTGCCAAAGCGGATAACTAAAAATATTTCATATCTCAAAAAGTATGAAAAAGTATTTTAGGAACTGTTATACCTCAACTTTTTCACTTTTTCTTGACACCTTTTCTTGGAAGGTAAAGGCTTAAAGGACACAATAAAATGCTTACGACTTTTATCATATTAGCCGAGCCATATGAAATAAAGAAATGTATTCGCTTAGAATTATTTACTTATTACACTTTCTTTTGAAAATCGTTTTGGAAAATATTACTAACTAGCGCTAATTAAAAAAAGTGATCATTATGTAATTTAAATAATCAGCTATATATTAAATTAATCTATAGCTGTCTATTAGTAAAAAATGATTAAAATTAATGCCGTAGTTTCAGAGTTTATCGCCCAAAACTAAAAAAAACAAACAAAACAGAAGTATAGACATACATAAATGTTAGTGCTAAAACAAAAAATTCAATTTAACGGAGGAACCTTTGTGGCATTGTCAATCTCTGCCATTATTTACCAATCATGCGGTGCGCAATGAAAGTGGTATATGTAAGAGTATACTAATGTGTAAAACCTAAGAATTTGGTTTTTGATCATCTGAACGCGGGCGGAGCCGCGGGAAATGCTAGTATACAATATAGTCCTCTCTTAGTTCAAATCGGACTACAATTATAAATGTGAAAATTTGTATGTGGGTGTGTGTGCATATTTGTTACACTTTCACCCAAAAATGGCTGGACAGGTTTGGATGAAGTTTAGTACACAGACTATTACCTGAAATAACACATAGGCTACCGTTAGTAGTTACTATTAAAATTTGCCAAAAGGTGGCGCTGTTTGTTTATAATATTACTGCTGACTTACCTTTGCTTCACTGGGGTGCATACCTAAGTATCTTTTTGCCATACATTTTAGTCAACCTGTTTAGGCATAGAGCAACTCAATGACCAGTTGACTCCCTACTTTGATGAAAGTTATTGTTTTGTGAATGTGAAAATTTATATCGCTCGGCGATTAGTAAAGTAATTTTTAGAATCGGACCAATAATTTCAGAGATATTATTATAAAATATAAATACTAGCGACTCACCGTCGCCCCGCTCGGGTTCGTTCTTAAATACGTTTTAACGGTTGGTATGGAATAGGTATGATGAATTGTTGTGGGTTGTATTATAACGTGTTTTCCCATGGGAATGAGATAATTTCCCGCAATAAAAAGCAGCCTATGTCATTCTCCAGTCCTCCAACTATCTCCACACAAAAATTTCACGCCAATCCTTCACTCTGTTTTGACGTGAAAGAAGGACAAACAAACAAACACACTTTTACATTTACAACATTCGTATGGATTGTAGATTATTGTAGATAAAAAAGATAGCTATAAAGATACGAATTACTATATGAGTAGTTCGTATCTAAAATAAACTTTAGATCATATTGAAAATTGATCATTAAACATATAAAAAGAAAAAAGGTCAGTATTGATATAATTAGGTTTTGTTTTCTAATATCAAAAATATTAATTCGTGAAAATATGAAATTCAAAATTAAAATTACTTATTAATCTGTTGTTTTTACCAGATATAACCCCCAATTAAAATGTTCATTCAAGACTTAATAAAATAACCAGAAGTTTTTACTTTAACATTATTATTTTTTTCGAGTTTATGTTACACGATATCTTTGTTGATTGCAAACCGGGTTTAATTATTCTTCTTTTATAAAAAAGGATACATCTAAAATGTTCGTAAAAATCTGTACATCTGAAGGATTCTTTAGGTGATCTGATGTTAGGTAACCATCTCCTCGACTAAATAACTATGTATCTTATCTATATATATAAAAATCAATTGTTGTTCGTTAGTCTCGCTAAAACTCAAAAACGGCTGGACCGATTTGAATAATTCTTTGTTTGTTTTGTTGAAGGTGTATCAAGGGTGCTTTAAATATAAAAAAAATTAAGCGAAAACAAAACAGCTGGAAAATCAAAAAGTTCTGAACTGTTCATTTCGTATGGGAATCACAAACCGTTAAAACGTACCTAGGGACGAACCCGAGCACAGCGAGGGTGAGTCGCTAGTAGTATGTAAAACTTTGGTGATAAAATGATTTTTATATAAAACCATTGCAAAGGTATAATTTCTAGTATATGTTATGACTTATGATGACTATAAAAGCCAATATTAAAAATTAGCAGAACTCACGGCTTCGCTCGCGATCAAACTACGAAATTTCATGCAAATATGTCCAAGCAATAAAAAGTTTCATACAAACTTTTATCCCCTATTTCAGGCCCTTGGGAGTTGAATTTTGAAAAATTCTTCCTTAGTGGATGCCTTCGTCATTACTAATACGTGTGCGAAATTTCAATTTTCTATTTATCTCCTATTATTTTTAGCTAGTGACACATCATCCAGCGACAAAAACAAATCTATACCACGGGAACTTTACATTTTTTTCGGATAAAAAGTAACTTATGTGCTATTTCAGACTATAATCTATCTCTGTGCTAAATTTCATCCAGATCCGTTCAGCCGTTCTGGCGTTAAAGAGTAACAAACATCTATTCATCCGTCCTCATAAACTTACACATTCATATAACTAGTAGGATTATTATTAATAATTTATACACAAAAAGAAATGAACATATGAACCAGATTATAATTGCAGTAAATAAGTTGTTTTTATTTTTTACAGCGATTAGAGCGTGAAAAGGCAGAAAGTATAGAGAAGGAAGAAGAGTTGACGCCAGAAGAGAAACTCGCTGAGAAACTGCGTCGGCAAAAGTTGCAAGAAGAGTCCGATCTCCGGCTTGCTTTGGAGACGTTTGGTAAGTTTTATATGCATTGATCGCCATTCTATATATAAAATAGTATTTTTGCGATTTTAGTTATTTTTATCAAAATTAGCCCCGCGGATTGATAAAATATTTTGTGGGTTTTCATTCTTCTAGAAAAATAAACTATAGAAAAGGTACTTATCATAATTTAATAATGAGATATCGCTAAAAGCGTCTTGATCCTCCGATCTTGTTGGCTATGTGGTGACTGACGTCACTAAATTCCCACTGCTGGGCACGGGTCTTCCTTCAATACGAGGGGGATCAGCTCATAGTTGGTGGACTTGAGATTTCCTGACCATGCTTTCAAGTGATAATCACAAAGATAGAGTAGCGTGGCAAGGATTTGAGTCTGCTTCCCTTGGTTTCCTAAGCAAATGTTTTACCACTGGGCTACCAGTGCTTTATAAAAGGAAAATATTTTCAGAGTGCGAATTTACCAGTAGTCGAGTTTTATTTTTTTAAATTCATGTCTTGATTATCATTTTTGAAGTGAAGCTTCTTTAGAATCGTTGTCATTTGAAACTCGGTGAAACGGAAATGCGGCACGAGAAAGAGACAAACACATTAATATATAGGATTAAGCCGGCGAGAGAATGAGATAGATTACATTACACAGGAAATCAAAAATAATACTGAATAATATGTTATTATGTAATGTATGTTAAATAAAATGTAAAATAACTTTAAAACTTGATAAAAAACACTAATCTTATTACTTATAATAAAATTGTATATTTATTACCATGGGATGAATGTGCATTAATTAAATAAAAGCTATTATGACTTATTGTCTGCCAAATATATAATATTAATGTTCATTATGTATATGATATTTTATAAATATATGATTGTAGTATGCCTAATATGCCTTATTTAATTATTGATTTGTTATAATTTAATTGCGATATTTGCCAAAGAAGTTTCACTTCTATTGTGAGTAAATTGCATACACACACACTTTTAATTTTATTTTTTTTATTTTCTAGGTATATCTGAAGGTGGAGGTGGCAAGCTAGACAGCTTTCATCCAACCAATAAAGCAGAGTTCACAGAGTTTGCCGATCTTCTCTGCAAAAAGATCAACATATATAAAGGAAAGGATGATTTCCCTGGCTTTGTTGATGATCTGGTGAAAAATATTGTAGTACAAAGTGAGTGTTTCAGTTTTTAACACCCTTTTATTAGCTTTACCTGTGTCTATCTATCTATAAATAATAATAAATAAATATGTTGGGACATTAACACACAACACCATCTAGTTCCATGCTAAGCCACGAGGCTTCTCTTATGGATACTAGATAGTTGATACACTACACATATAACTTTAAATACATACATATTATAAATATAAACACCCACGACTGGAGGGCAAACATTCGTGCTCATCACACAAATGAATATCCCCAGCGGGACTCGAACCCACAAACTCTGGCACAGCAAGTGCTATGTATTTAATATCCCAACATATTTATATGTCTATTCGCTAAACTCAAAAAAATTGTTAAAGAATGTTTGTGTTCTGAAGGTTATTATACAATAAATGATTTTATAGAAGATAGCACGCCTTGGGAATGAAGTGTTCGCCTCCTTTAACCTCCTACTTTAACTTTATAGCAATATTGTAAATTATAATTTATTAAAAAAATATTAGTCCCGCTGAGTTTCTTTCGCCAGTTCTTCTCAGGTCTGAGGCTTCTTCTTTCTGAACTGGTAGTAGACTCATGACATTCAGTAAAAAATTGTAATAGTCTAATGCTGAATAAAATATTTTGAATTTGAATATTATAATAAATAATATTAGTATAGATATTTTTTAATGAATGTATGAAATCCGCGATTTTAATTGGTAAAGTACCTTTTATTATTTATTTTCTTCTTAATGCAAGGCCTTTTATGATTATGACATTTATAAGTGTATTCAAAAAAATATAAACACAACCTCTTCAGCTTAATGTACTTTTGTTTGTAATGATATAATAATATCTAATATATGATAAATATTTTTCCAGTGGCTTCTGCTGACATTAAGAGGATAAAAATGACCGTTGATAATCTATACATTGAAAAACAAAAGGCAGAAAAGAATGAAAAGTCAAAGAAACCCAACAAAGGGAAGGGCAAAGCTAAATTAAAAGTGGAGGGTGACAATGTAAGTTTGTCATTAAATAAATCTATATCTTTATGTATGAAAATAAGTTATTATAGATCATTGGGAACATTCTCTCTTTGAAAATAATGAGAAGAATTTGAATCCTCCCTAGGTACATTTCAAATACATAAAAATAGTTATTGCGAGTGTACCTTAAGGAGATAGATATATGCTATTGCAGGTTTTCTGTAGGAATTTTTGAGACCTACAATTTTTTAGTACATTTGATGTTTGTATCTAGGTTTATCACTACACAAAATTTAGTTAAAATAGGTTCAGTGCTTTTTGCGTGAAATGCACACAGATATACAGACAAACTGATAAAAATTTCAATAACTATTGTTTTGAGGTCTATACTGTGTACATAATATGTTAGTCACTGTTTTTAAAAAATATTTCATGTCCACATTTTGCTAAATAAATATTTTATTATATGTATAGTATTGTGCAGTATGGTCTTCTAGGTGTTCTTTGTTTTAACCAATTAATGCTCTTGGCTAGAGTGGTGGACTTTGGCCTGATCCCCCTCGTATTGAAGGAAGGCGCACTCCCAGCAGTAGTATTCAGCCCTTTTTAACGTCCCACTACTGGACACGGACCTCCCTTCAATGTGAAGAGGATCAGGCCATAGTCCACTCCCAGCAGTGGGGTGTTAAAAAATGAATACAACATTAAAATAGTCAAAGAAAAACTGATAATTAGATATGATAAAACGATTGATAAAAAAAGTACTAGATAGACAATCCCATGCAAAAGTTGTCTTAAAACTCACCAATTGTGTTTAGGTAATTATTCTAGTTGAAATAAATATTATATATCAATATAAATTGAGCCTTAAATGCAATGCTTAAAGTTGTTTCACAAAAAAAATTAAAAACGCGCTGAAATGTAGAAATGAACGCTCATTCGGTGAGGACATTTTTTTGTCGCTGATTGTGTATCTAGTACTTTTTTGTTAGATTATTAAAAGAGACTATATTAAAAATTAATGAATATTTATTGTTTTTTCCAGGCTCACCTCAACCAATACGACTCGTACGGCAATTTCGATGATGACTACGACGATTTTATGTAAACCGTTACTAACTATACCTGGCTTCTGAAATGGCGTATAAACATATTTTTATAAAATAAAAAATATAAATAAACTGTTATTCCATTAAGATATGGAATATTTATTTATAAATATATAGCATTATTTTTTTCCCCCTATATATATATTTATATATAGTCTGTATTCTATCTTAAGCTTGAATTTCGCAATATTTGTTGTAACGATGTCTCGGTAACTTCGAATATTCCATTAATCGATTAAAAATCGATTGCGAATCGGTTAAAAATCGATTTGTTGAAACCGATTTTTATATAACATACATACATAATTGTATGTATTTTTAATAAGAAAGCATATTTTTTTACATTTTATATCATTATCTAAGTAAATTGTTTTATTCGGTGTATATTTTGTCGTTTCATTCAGATGCCAGGTATTATAGTGGTCTGTACACTTTAAACATATATATTATTTTCCCTCGTAAAGCCTAAGTAAATCTAGTCCTTATATTTTCTTATATGAACTTAAAAGATTAAAACATGCTTTATTATTACTAATCATAATATTTCTCACTTATCTGTAATTTTAGTTTTTTTTTTTATTGCCTTAGAGTTTTGCTTATTGAACCAAGTAAAATTTCTACTAGATTCTGCGTCTGTAAATATTTTTTTTACGTGTTGCCATTTGCAAATACGTTTTTATGGCTACTTTTTTTTTAATTTTGAATGTGTACAGACCAGTAATAGAAGCCATGTATCCTATATTATACTTTTGTAATATACTGTCGTTTGATTCAACGGTTATGGTCCGATGTTACGTTATATAGATAATAAATTTTTTATTGTGATAATATTTTGTTGTTTTTTTTTTTTTTTTTTTATTGTTTATCTAGTACAAGTAGCTTTGTTATTTCTTTGAGCCTAAATTATTTTAAAAATTAACTTTTTCATTTTCGTATTTATGAATATGATGAAGAATATAATATTTAATTATGGTGGTTAGAAAATAGTTTTTTTTTTTTTAAATTATTGTTAGACTTGCAACGAATATTCGGTATTCGGCCTATTTGGCTACTTTTTTCCTATTTGGCCGAATACTGAATACTTAAGTAATATATTTTGTTATAGTCAGATAATGGGTAAAATGAAAATATTGATTTTTCTTATAATCATTAAAGTAGTCATAGGTACATAATCGAATTCCGTATATCAAAAATTAATCAAAAATAAAACTCAAAAAATTTAAGGGAACGTGTATGAATGTGTACACGCGCAAGAAGTAAAACTTCTGTAGGTTATCGGTACTCTTTATGAAATTCAATTTATCTTTTAAATAATTTGGATAGGTGAGATACTAAAAATAAAGCATATTAGGCATATTACAATCATATATTTATAGAATATCATTTAAGGAAAGAATATAATATTACATATCATTTGTCAGACAATAACAACGGTTACCATGGCAACAAACGTACGTACATGTTTTCGTAATGCATTCACCAGTTTACCCCCTAAGTCGAGCGTGCGTAAAGAAGTTTTACTTCAATAAATTTCTATGCACTTGCATTATCATAATTAAAATTTAGAAGTGCCAATGCCAGCTTCAGAAAAAAAAACGCTCTGAATAAATACTACTTCCCGGCGCCATACAAGAAATAAATACGTCGATACAAATTTCCCCGCCACAAGTTTTGTGCTGACCGAATACTTTTGCCTAATATTCGGCTATTCAGCCAAAAAGCCCACCGAATATTCGGTATTCGGCGTATGGCCGAATATACTCTACAAGTCTAATTACATTATATCATAATACTTTCTTAGATTTACGCGAATATTTGACATTTTAGTAGGCACTGTCTGTAACAAGTATATAACGCCTTTGAGATGTTTAACACCTTAGTCTCTCCCGTGACCATGATTGCTGTAAAGCAATCGAAACGTCGGGAACCAAAAATCAAAATAAATCCGCGAAATAATCCGAAAAGATAGTTTTATTTAAAATACATTATATCATTAATTAATAAATATCCGATTTATTGATAAGCTTTTCGTGGTTTAAACAAAAAGGTACTAAGTTCACAGCACAATGAAATATATTACCTATTATAGCTATGAGGTCTCATCACGTACTAAGAAAAAATAATTCTAATAAATGTCAATAGATGACGTGACATGTATCGATTTGTTATTAAAGTTGTGTTAAATTAACAAAAGATAAAAAAATAGACCCTAAAAAGGAACACGATTTTCGAAGAACATGATAAATAAATCGATTCGAATCATAAAACTAATGGCAGTGACCATGAAAACTTAAACACATATCAATTATCACCTTTAAGCAACCTTCATTTTAATGTAAAACTGTTTATTTAAGTTTTAATTCTAGACATTGAAATTACTCCTACTTAAAAATTTAAAAATTTTACGTTCATTTGACCCAAACGTCATACTACGCTTAGTATAAAAACTTATCATTTCGGGTCCGTCGGCCAACCTCATTGAGAATAGCCAACTGCGCATGAGATATTATAATGCACAAGTGTACGCGCAGACACAAGTGCACTCCCTATTCCTGTCACTCTCATACTCCGGTGGGAAGACTACTCGACACGACCGGTGAGAGTGTCGGCACAGGACCGACGGCTTTACGTGTTCTCTGAGGCACGGGGGTGAAACACCGCCAACTTCCCAACTCCGGGCTGTTACTAAGAATATCTTAATAGAAAAACTCAGTAATTTACTTGGCCCGACCCGTGACCAAAACCCAGGACCTCCGGATTTGCAGCCGTACATGCTAACTACTAGACCACCGAGGCAGTTACAGGAACTTATAACTTCAGCAGGAAAAAGTGAAAAATCTTTTATAGTTAATTATACGTTACTTCGGTGTTATTCAGAAATAACCTAATCTAAAATTAGATTAGGTTATTTCTGAATAACCTAAATAGGTTTGTTATGAAATTTTTACTACGCGATGATGTCACTTAGTTCCCAATTTGTCGACAAGTAGAAGGCAGATGCAGATTTTTGTCTAATGCTGGTAACACACTGTTGAAAATATTTATATAATTGTGTCATTTGAACACTAAACATTGATATAGGCAGGGTTTTTTTTTGTGGGGGCACGTGGGGGCACGCAGTGCCCCCAAAGGGAATTTCGGAAATATCGAAAAATTGCCATGCAAACTGAATAAAATGAAAGAATTTGAAAAAAAACAGAAAAATTATTAATATTATAATAATTACAGAAAATTATGGACTTACAACTTTCGAGAATTAGCGTGCCCCCAAAAAAGAAGTGACAAAAAAGGCCTGGATATAGGTATAACCATAATTTGCTGCTTTTGTAATAGCTTTCAAGATATGGATCATATGGGTTTTGTATCAAATAAGAGAGTACGTAAAATAGATTTACAAATTCCACTTCTATATTAAAAATGATCGAAATAATATATTGATATACAGGGTCACTTTTAATTTACTGAAGATCTTTTGGGAATATACTATTCACATCATAACAAAAACATCTGTAAGAAAAAAAATTATTTCTTAAATTTTACAAAAATAAAAATCTAAACATCATCTAAACGGTAATAGTCCAGCATCAGCAAAAGATAGCGCGTGGCCGGTGGAGTGGGAGGGGTGGAGGGGTGCAGGAGGCGGCGCTTACTCATTTAAACTTGACCAGATGCTAGGACTGTCACCGTTTAGAAGGTGCAATAAAAATATTTTTATTTTTTTATGAAAATAAAAATTTAGGATATGATATAAATAGTATATTCCCAAAAGGTTTTCAGTAAAATAAAAATGACCCTGTATACGGCATCCCTAACGATAACGAGCGTTAGGGCTTGGGCATTAATCTTATTGTTAGTGTGGTCCTAGCATATGAATAACATCACATAATCATGTGGGACGCGATTTTTATCATGTGTATTGAAATGTTTTTTTCTGACTTAGTTTCTAAATTAGCATAATGTAATTCAATATAATACTAATATCCCCTATTTATAAACTCCAATAGGATTTTGATGAAAAGCGACAAAAGTCACATAGAAACCAATAAATATTGGTTTTTACGTGGCTTTTATTGGTTTCTTCAGACAGATCACTTGTTATTGTATCTTTTCTCTTCTTGTTGACATCTACATAAATTATGTTTAACTCGCATGCTCAAAAGTCATATTTTTGGCTCTACAAGTATACATAACATCAAAATAGGTTCAAAGTTGGTAGATTAATTTTTGGTTGGTAGAACAGTTGGTAGAATATTTCTCGAGAAAATATATTTGAAAGATGACTTGGATGTAACAGTAACATTGGTTTTTACAAATTTTGTGACTCACAAAAGATTATAATAAAAAATAGATAAGTTAATATTACTGTAGTTGTGTAAAGCTGTGATTCTTCACAGCTCTCGAAAGTTCAGTAAATATGTTGGGACATTAACACACAGCACCATCTAATTCCATGGTAAGTTACGAGGCTTGTGTTATGGATACCAGATAGACGATACACTATACATATATAATTTTAAATACCTACATATTATAAATATAAACACCCATGACTGGAGTACAAACATTCGTGCTCATCACACTAATGATTGCCCCCCAAACGAATTGCGACTCACCGACTGACTAATCAACGTTTAGCACAATCCGATGATAATAGATCAGCACCACTAAAAAAAGCCAGCTTTATATATCCATACTAACATTAAATCCGAAAGTAACCCCGTCTGTCTGTCTGTCCGTCAGTTTTTCACGCTTAATCCACTGAACCGATTTAGATGAAATTTGGTATGGAAATATTTTGAGATTTTTTATAATATAGGATAGTTTTCATCTCGGAAAATATATCATATAATTATAAGGGGGTGAAAAGGGGGTGGAAGATTGAATGGAAAATCAATAATTTTTCAAGTAGGTAAGTAGTAATATATATATTTCTTAATTTTTTTTTATACTTACCTATTTTTCTATACCTACCTATGTATATACATTGTACATATGTGTATATATAGTCTGTTCTATATTTAGCGTTAAAACGTACCTAGAGACGAATCCGAGCGACAAAATTTAAGTCACCTCTTCACATAATAATAGAAATCTTGGAGCTTATATAGTCAATACTTGTACGAGAAGGGAAAGAAAGTACCTACTAACTATAAAATAAGGACGTATGTAAATAACTATAGTGACCAATACGTATTAACAATGCGAAAATAATGTATGTTGGTCTATCTTCACATTTATTATCTTTGACGACACGTGTGACTCAGTCAGATACCAGACAGTTGATACACTTCACATGTATAACTTTAAATACATACATATTATAAATATAAACACCCATGACTGAAGTACAAACATTCGTACCTACTCATCATACAAATGAATTCCCCTAGCGGGACTCGAACCTGCGACCGCTGGCACAGCAAGTAGGGTAACTACAAACTGAGTCAAACGTGCCGTATAATCATAATATTGAGTCACTAAACAATTCCAGTCAATAGGCTACTCACTCGTGCCACTTTAACAATTCCGGGCCATCTCAACTGACCCCGGGTTCAAAACACCATAACTTTATGCAAATAGCTGCCGTGTATTTTGAAATATACCTTTTACTATTTACTGGTTGTGTAGGACTCGAGAAAGGAAAATCTTATAACCTACATTTTGAGTTATATAATATCTTATTCATATTTCTTTAACTGACGAGATACTTTCGCTTCAATTGGGTCCATCCCTGGAGGCGTTTTTTAGTTAGGCTATAGCACTGTACAGTGTACAAATGCAGCACCCTTTGAAAAAATGTAGGAGCAATAGCGAATATGCGTGTGATTTCAATAAAGGTGATTTTTTTTTAATAATATTTATTGTTTTTGAATTAAGCCTATATCAATATTTTTTTATATTATTTCGTTTTGATTGAGAAAATTATTATTAAAAAATGCAAATATACTCGTAGGTGGGAATTCAAAGTAGTTGAATCGCACGCCATTGGTCAGACCGAATATGACATCAGAGTATTATCATAACAGAGCGATTAGCGATTTTGTCGCTACAAATCGAATCGTCATTTTTCTGTGTATATCATACCATGATGTCACGCGGCACGCCATCCGTATCCGTATTAGTATGATATTTTTATAGATTTTCTTATACCAAATTTTAGTTTTTTTTTTAGATGGGTAGGTATTTTTTTACAATTATAATATAACAATGTTAGCTATAGTATAAAAACTTCTTTTTCCATATTCCAGCCTATGTGTTACTCCAGGTTACCAGATAGGCATCTTTATCAACCACTCAATGTCACCCAAATCCTTTCAGCCGTTACAACGCGAAGGAGTAACAGACATACACATTCCCACCTTTGCATATTATAAATTAGAAATTTATGATAAATTATCCAATATCCAATAAGAACAATGTAATCGTATAAAATAGTTCATATCTTAAAAGCTGGAACACTTGACCATAATATATCAATGGCCGGAAGTAGCATACAATGGCGACGCGACGCTTACATAACAGTGTATAACATCATTATCTCGCTTCCTAGTGGTTGTCGTTGCAAAATATTGTAATTTGCTACTTGCATCAGTTAAGTCATCTTAGGAAAATTGTAATTTTGTAATACAAGGATGATATGTCGACCTATATTATCAATAAGTTTATAAACTAGCTTTGCTAAGTTAGCTTTATTTATATATTTGTATAACCTTATGAGTAAATGCATTTCCCAATATTAAAAAATGTGGCTAGAATGTATGGCTGCAGATCGATTTCGGGAGGTTACAAAACACATTTCACATAAAAAAAATTAAAGAATGCGTGTATGAATGTGTACATGCGCAAGAAGTAAAACTTCTGTAGGTTATCGGTTCTCTTTATGAAATTAAAAATGTTTTAAATAATTAGGATAGATGAGATACTAAAACAATAATTAAATAACGCATATTACGCATATTACAATCATATATTTATAGAATATCATTTAAGGAAAGAATATAATATAATATTCTTTCCTTAAATGACATTTGTCAGACAATAACAACGGTTACCATGGCAACAAACGTTCGCCTCGCCCGATCACACTTTTCGTAAAGCTCTCATCACACATTCACCAGCTTACTCCCTAAGTCACACGTGCGTAAGAAGTTTTACTTCAATAAAAGCGCTTTTTCTCTTTCCTGTAAAATTTTTCCCAATTGAATATTGATACAGCAGAAAATTATTGGAAGTGTTCACAGAATGGTCGAAACTTGACCACAATATTTTTTTATTGATAGTACCACAGATCATATAATACTATAATAGTACTAAAGCTCGATAGCACTAAAGCTCACCTATAGCTACTAAACAAAAAAAACGATTGACAAACAGAGGAAAAACAAGATACTGAAATGTTTTGTCTTAGTCTATTTATATATACATAGTTACTTAGGCTTACCAAGCTAAGGTCAAATTCGTAGAATTCACATAACAGTTAATATTTTTACTCAATCCCCTTATACAATTCCGTAAGATGACATTTTGATAAATAGACGTTTCGGAAATACGCTGTGAACAGTGAGCCCACAATAGATTGCTAAAGCAAAATTTATTTTCTGCGTCTGAAGCTTCACACAAAGTGAATATAACATTCAGATCAAAACGATTACGTCCTGACAGTTTCTCATTGCCTTACGTAATATAAAAAAAAAATTAAATAAATAAACTTGATATTACAATTATATTCAAAAAGCTTCTATCGCCAAATTCAATAAAAATGTTAAAGAACGTTTGTGTGCTGAAGGCTATTATACAATAAATGATTTTATAGAAGATGGCACGCGTTAGGAATGAAGTGATCGCCTCCAGGCTACTTCAACTTTATAGCAATATTGTATATTATAATTTAACTTTGTAAAAAATATAACGAAATAATATTAGTCCCGCTGACTTTCTTTCGCCAGTTCTTCTCAGGTCTAAAGCTTCTTCTTTCCGAACTGGTAGTAGACTCATGACGTTCAGTAAAAAAATGTTATAATTTAATGCTGAATAAAATATTTTGAATTTGAATTTTGAATTTGAATTAGAAATAATACAACTGTATTATCTCTATTTTAACGAAAATTCGTAATTATTATAGTTCATATGTTTGAATATATTTCAAAACCTTACTCCAAAAAACACTATATTTTAACATGTCTCAATTACATGACGTATGAAGTAACATCTTCTCTTAATGATCATTCACACAATAGTCCACACGTCCAAATTTTAGCTAGATATATAGTGCATATAATACAAGTATCCGATAAAAGAGCTGAGGGCCTAGCCATGTTGCCAATCTACAATCGTTAACGATTTAGAAAACTAAGCAAATGTATGGGCATTACGTATTTTAAACGTTATGTCACGTGGTCAAAACAATCGAATTGAAAATTCGTAGCCAAGTTTACAAGACACATAGTTCATTCTAAGAATAGAAACGAATTAAGCGTTTCTACAATGTGGATCGCAAGATCTTATACAAAATGCTAGCCAAGTTGCACGTTTGACAAGCGCTTGAGAATTCGAATCTAAGTTCTTGAACGCTATCTAAACGAACGGCGAGACCCTTTAGAAAACGCTAAAAAAATGGCGTCTTTAGAATCAGCTGCTCTAAACAGAAAGAAGTGTTTTGTTAATTCGCGTTGATTTTGGAAAATCTTTTATTTTTAAACTTTAAGATTCCTTTACTGCGATTTAATTACTAAGAATTTAAAGATACGGCAAGTTTAATTATTATTCTACTGGTCAACTGTGTTAATAACATATAAATTGTGTAGTTTATATTTCAATATCTCTAATTTATATAAAAATAAAATATATAGTAAAAAATATATCGTTGAAACTAAAGGTTGAATAAACATTATGGATATTAGAACTTTACTTTGATTTAAAACCGAAATTAATATTGTTTTGTTTTCTGTACAAAGAAATTATAACTTTATATACAAAATGGTTTAGTTAAGTATTAATTATTTTGTTTTTAATTTATATTTCATTATCCTTAATTCTTAGAACATAAATATATAGTGGAATGGAAAAATATACATATAGTTGAAGCCAAAGGTTATATAAATATAACATATGGATAGTATAAGTTTAATTTTGGTTCAAATATTTATTTTTGTTTTCTGTAAATGAAATTGTAAACTTTATTTAAAAATAATACTTATAATCTGCTATATAAGTACAAACCTTATGTATTTGTAACAAGACTTAATAGACCTAGATATTATTATTAATTTGATTAGACCTCCCAAGTTCTTTTTTCACAAAAAATATTATATTTTAGAATTTATTTATTTTTTAAATGTAAAGAAGGATTTTTTTTTAATATTTTAATTAGACTAACAAAAACAAAAGATAAATTATTTCTAATTTAATTGCCTAACTCAAGACCATAATACCATAATAAATTGTTTAATCAATTAAAAAAATATAAATCTTATCAGTTGTATTGATATTCCATATCCATCCTTTCCATATATAATTTCCTTTTTGTTTGTCATGTTATGTTATCATGTTATAATGTACATTCGCATCGTTTCTTACAAATATAAATGCGAATGTAAAAAGTATAATATTTAAAATGTACTTAATAAGTAATTTTAAAAATGAAACAAACATCTTCATTATAGTAAATGCCTTTATTATTACATAAATTTATTGTAAAGAAGACGAGTTTTTTAGTATACATAACTGCCTGCTTAGCTGATCTTAGCCAATACTTAATTTTTATAAATCTATTTTAAATTCTTTTCCTTAAAATTATATTTTTCTTCTATTCAATTTTTATTTAAATTTACATTTCCTACCACCTTAAATTTACATTTCCATACATTTATAATTATAATATAACAAACTAAAATAAAATAGATATTGTGTAATCGCATATATATGTACTTAAAAATGTATTAATACAAATAAGATAAATGTAGAATAAAAGTCAATATTTAAAAAAAAAATACCTATATCCTTTTTATAATGGGATTGCTAACGATTGAAATAAAAGATGCTAAAAAACTAGATAATTTGACACATTCACAGGTGAGGCCACTATCGCTAGATACATCAAGAATATTTGCCGAAGCCAGTGATGATGGTCTAAACTGAGGTAAAATTTCTGTCAAACTATCTAGAATCCCAGTTAAACGGTCAAACATATTCGGTTTTCTTCCATTTCAATCCTTCGCGATTCTAATCGAAGGCGTTCCATCTCCCTCCGATGGTTATTTCTTTCGCGGTCTTTATGCAATTGCAGCCGGCGATTCTCGACGGCCACGAACTCACTCGCGGTTCGTTCGAATGGTCTGTACTGGCCGTGTGCGTGCTCGAAGCAGCCTCTGCCGCCGCGGCGTAGACGTGGTAGGTGACGCCACGGGCGAAGGGGTCGTCGGACACCGTCGTCGTTGTGGTTCGCCTCGTATAGTTGCATTGTGAGACATCGGCGTGGATACAGAGACGAGCGGTGGTGTTGACACTCGAGTTGGAGGAAGACGTGACAGTACAGAGGGAGGTGGCAGTGCAGCTGATGGGACAGGAGATGCTGAGGAAACAAAACTTATAGTTACAAATATATATTCGATTAGTATCTAAGTATATATTCGATTGACTGAACATATTGTTATATACAGTGATATTTACTATTATTCTGTTTGTTGATATATGAACAAAGATTTTATCAACATATTTATTTGAAGTTATGTGAAAAAGGTAAATATTTTCATATAATTATTTTTGTTTCTTTATACTATATAGTAAATATTTATTGTACCTTAACATTAGTCTTAGCTTGAAGCATCATAGATGTCAATAAATAACCCTAATACAAAGTATAATTTTATTGAGAGCTTTTCTTGAGAATTAAAATAATGGATCTCACTTTTTTCCATTTTTCCAATGATTTATTGACTCCTCCACCAATTGAGTTGACTTTTCTAACTCTGGCTTTAGATGGTCTGCCCTTATCCTGCCTTGAGGCCCTTGCTGGGGCCTTGCTATATCACCATCACAGATATACATCTATATCTGTGATCACCATGGATATAAGTTAAAATTATATTAGAGAAACAAAAGGTCAATTGATTAAGCAAACAGGTGAATACAATTGTTTCGTTTTTTCCTATGCAAGTAGAAAACCCACTACATATAGTTTATTTATTTATTTATTTTCAAAGGCTCATTAACTAAAATATAGTGACATGAGTTAACACAATAATACTTCTCTATTTTCTATATAAATTTAATTTAAAAGTAGGCACAGTTTTTCATAGAAATATTTTATTTAAATTTTATTTAGTTATGGAATAAATAAAAAATAGATCTTCAGTAAAATATAAATTGGTTGTGGCCATTCAAGTTCTACAACAAATGAACCTTATCTTAATATTTAAATACAATTTCTCTTTAAATAAACTTAGACTGTTAGAGAAAATGTCTATATTAATAGGTACATAACTACAATATACAGTTATACAATTTAAAGCCTCGTAAGAGGAGCCTCGTATTTTTCTTATTCCTGAGTATGACAAAGACTCAAACAACAAAGGGAAATTTTTGAGTAATAAGAATAACTAATAATATACGTACCTTTTCATGAATTCTAGTAAAGCCGAATATTGTGCCAGGCTAGTTCAGGATCTGAACTCCATCCTCAGTATAATAATTTTCATAAATTTCGCACTGTGATATCAACAATGAATAAATGTTATATGCTCAGTACCCCAGCTCTCAAGCTAACTAACACATTTTAAAGTAAAGCCCTCCGTTGCGCACTTCCATCTCTGAAACACTTTACGAAGTCAAATAAAAATGTCAATGGACCCTTTTAAAACAAAACTATTTTTCTTATAGTGACAACTTACATTACAAGCCACATCATTTTGTCAATAAAATATAAATTAATTACGCTGAAGGAATACTATACTTGCTTAAGCGACGTTCTTAAATCACTTAACAACCACTTCATAGGTGCTGAACAAAAACACCAACTCTGCATCGACCTCACTTAAGCTGCCTTCTTGACGTTAATAACTTACGTTAAAATAACAACAATATTTAACACTGAAGTATTTCAATTATAATTCACTCAATTTTTATCAAGAAACAAAACATATTTTGATTTTTCAAACAAGACCGTGACTTGGACGTGTATAGGAACGCTCACAATAGGCTATTTTTCGATCCACATTGTAGAATGAACGATTGACGCCGTAGACACGAGTTTTGTTGACATGGCTAGCACCAAATCGTTTTCTAATATAGCTATCGACAAGACGCTACCAATGATAGAAAGAGATTAGATAGGAAACGTTTGTAACATGGCTAAGCCCTCTGGTGCATACAAACGTAATTATAATGTTCTGTTTTCCCCATTTGGATACAGAACCCTAACAATTAAGTTATTTCAAATTTGCCATAGAAATAGATTGTTACTGTATAAAATAGTATGTAATACTAACAACTTACCGTCGCTTCACTCGGATGCGTCCTTAGGTAGCTTTTGTAAATATTATATACGGACAACGCTTAGTTTTGGCAAAGTTTATTACTTTTCAACCGACTCTCAAAAAGGAGGAGGTATAGATACCTAATCAGATATTTTCGAAGTCGGTGCCAACCAATACAAATCAAAGCACACCGACTTCGAAAATATCTGATTAGGCATCTATTCTAAATGAAAACCCTCGTTTAGTTATTTTTTACTTTTTAGTGCCTAAAAGTCGTTTTTTTTTAAGTTTTTATAGTAGCTTATATACTACTTCAGGTCATAGGCCCTCTGTGTAGTAAATTTCATCTAAATCTGCCCCATTCAGTTTAAAAGTGTGATAAACATACATACGCACGCACAAACTTTCATATTAATAATAGTAGTATGATAATAATAATGTATATTATCAATATAGAAAACCAGCAAAAATAATTGACCCACCATTCCATTTCTCATACATCTCAATAGAAGCAAAGATTGCTACAGATGCCAAAACTCTTTGTATACGACTATGAGTGTTGGTACATCATAAAACAATAGCGTTACGAAGTAAGGTCCATTTGATTAATGTATTCTGAACGTTCTCAAGTAATTATCTTAATAGATGTTGAAAAATAAACATATATTTATTGTAAATTATTGCTAACACTCTCACGCTTGCACCATTAACTACTTTAGAGCCTATAGGCAACCAATTTCAGCCTATAGGCTGAAATTTGGCAGGTAGATTGTTCCCGGTGTTACAGCTATACGCGGTAGATGGGGATTTTAGTACGTAAAAATCCTCAATAACCTCGCTATTTCGTACGTTGGTTGGGTATCTTTAGAAGATTTTCCCCATGATAAAAAAAGGTAGATTATATGTAGGAGATGTCAGCTAAGAACGGATTTTGCAACAGGGCCGAATTAAGGCGCTTTAAATTAATTTAAAGATGAGAAATTCTGATTATAAAAGATAAATCAATCGCGGACGGAAACGTGCTAGTATCCTATAAGATAATCACATTTTATAAATCAAATTCAATGACGATCAAGTTCATTGACTGTCCATCTCCGAGGGAAATATTACACAAGAATCTGCACTATAAACCTCTCTCTGTTTCAATACGACGAAAGAAAGTTAGAGGCTTATGGCCAACGGCTTAATCAGGGCCGGATTTAGGGGTGTGGAGGCCCCGGGGCAACAAAGAAGTGGAGGCCCCTAATTATTTTCCGAATAAAATGAACATTTTTTTAGTCAAGTGATTTAAGTATTTATTGCGAAACAAATTAAATTATTTCAATAAACATATGTAGATATAGTCAAATACAAGAATTATTCAAAATTAAATTACAGCGTTAATGAATGCAACCTTGCGAGCTTTTTAAACCGAAAAATAGTTGGTGATTTCGCTGAACGTTAATGCTTTTTTATTATGGATAGAAGTCTTAAATTACCCATATAAATAAAATGACCATATAAATTATAGACTTAATGTAAGTATAAATAATCTATGATAAAGTTACTTTTTAAGTAAAAGAATATACTTACATTATTTTAATAAAATAAAATATTATACTGAGATAGGTAGTTGATCAATAAATAATTTATAACTATGTTTTAATTCCATCAGTTGATTAGATGAAGCCGGAGAGCTATTTCTTTATGTTGGTATAGACAGAAATAATTTTCAGATGTGGATAAGTACTGTTTTACTAAAACTACAGAGATTTTTGATGGACATTACACACAACCACTCCAGATTGTTTTTTTTTTTAAATAAAAAAACCGACTGTATAAAGAGCGACCTAAAAAGAAGAGAACAAGTTGACGAAGGGACATAATTTTATTATTATTTTGTAGTCGGAGACATACACACACGCAGCTATTCTAAAACACGTAGGTACATAGTATATGTTTGCCTCCGACTACATAATACAATGTTCCTTCGTAAATTTGTTCTCTTCTTTTTAGGAGAATTACACCTTTTTAGTTTTATTTAACAATTTCTTATCCTAAATTGCTTTTGAACATATAAGTTGTAAATATTTCTGTAATGGGCTTCTGTAATAACTTGTATTTCGATAGCCCACTCGATTTATTCGGACGATTTTTTTTTTCAATATACATAAATTGACACCTAGGATCCGCCATTTTGACTCATAATAATATCTATATAGCCTATGAACTCGCATTATCAAGACGAATCGAATTACGTATGAATCATCAAAATCGGTTAAGCCATTTAGTGATTACGAACGAACATAGAATCAGACATACATACAGGTTAAACACATAACCCTGTTTCCCCACAGTCGAGTAAAAATTCAACATCTATATAATATAATATCAGCAGTAACATATGGAAACTTTTAAATTTAAATATAGTGGACTGCATTTAAGGGTTTCAAAATGAATTTCTCGTTGGTTGATTCTTCATTAGCTTTTCTTGTTAGTTGCCTCTTCTATGGCTATCCGACGAATGGTACAAAATGAACAAAACCTCGTTTTTTTATTTCTAATTAACAAACTTATTAGATAAGCTACTGTGAGTTTAATCTTTTAGATATGCTCCTATGAGGCTAAATTCTTATTGTATTTTACACTTAAGCTAGATTCTGCCGTCGCCTAGACTCGTCGTCCGTAACATACATCATCAATTTAAATATTATATTGTATATGAATTTGTATAAGTCTAAATCAATTTTAGTTATGTTTTAATCGTGTTTGATTGTAGGTGAATTGAATAAAAAATGCAGTTATATTTTTATCTATACCTACAAATAAATAAAATGTATATGTCTGTTTGTAATGTCAAAATAACAGTTTTTTTTTTACTAAATGCATATGAAATGCATATACGGTTTAAATTTTTAAAATTTTTGTCTATTTGTCCGGCTAATCTCCGAAACGGCTAGGACTGATTTTGACGAAACTTTCAGTAGAAGATAGCTGATGTCATAAGGAGTAGCTAAGGCTACACTTATTTTAGAAAAAACTCAGGGTTCCGCGCAAAAAATTAAAAACCCATGAAATTGTGAATAAAATCCGCGTACCTAGGGACGCACCCGAGCAAAGCGAGAGTAAGTCGCTACTTAACAATATGTGTTAAAATTTTTATAATAAAAGGTAAAATCCCCATGAGCTCTTTGTTTACCTTTAGTTAACTACCTTAACCTATGGAGTAGATATAGTAATGTACCTACATGCACTCAAAAATATAAAACACAAAAATAGAAAAGGATCGAAGAAAATTTCTTTCAAATTTGAATTAACAAACTTGAATTTACCTATAAAACATTGGCATTTGATGATAATATTGCAGACCTAAAAATTATAAAATAAATAAACTCACGCGAAACAAAAAAAAAGCATGATAATTAATTAATTAATCATAACCGCTCTGTAACTTCTTTTTACCTGATTGCGATGAACTGCGATGGACGAATATGGATAAATTGTTTTTAATATTTAAGAACAATTATATATAATCAGTCATATTTGTTAAAAATAAAAACGAAAAAGTTGTCGACCAGTCAGAATTTGGTTTTTTTTTTTTTCAAATATCTTTTGTGGGGGCCCCTCTCTTGTGGAGGCCCCGGGGCTGCAGCCCCGCTTGCCCTCCCTTAAATCCGGCCCTGGGCTTAATGCGCTCTCAATTTATCAACTACGGGCTATAAGTAATTTTTTTTTACAAAACCCGAACAGGTAGCTCTTTTTTTCTTGACTATAAAACTCAAAGCTCTATGTCTTGGAAGCCAAAGAGAGGGATATTAGGCCATAGTCCACTAAGCTAGCCAGATACAAATTAGCGGACTTAAAATGTCTTTCGGAAATTAGTTAGGTTCTCTCGGACATAACACTATGAGGTGAATATAACACAATCATTTTATCGTTTTAAAAAGAAACTTAAAAAACATACTATTTGCTCAAAATAAATGGGATTGTTCTGAATTGAAAAGCTACTTAACGAAAATGGTTGAAATATAAAAATTTTAACTTATTTGAAAGTATATATGATATTTTAAACAAAGCAAATTGTTAAGTTCCATCACTTTGGTACAATTAGCAGAGACATAATGAGAGGGCATAAAAAATGTTTTCTTTCCCAACGCACTGTGCGAATTCTCCAACATGACAGCACAATGAGAGATAAAATTTTGCTTTTGGTTACTTTCGATAATATTAGTTAGGTAACTTTAATTGTTTATAAATTCTGCGTGGTACTCATAAAGGTGTTTTCATATAATATTATTATTCTATATATATAGTGTTGGGAAATACATTTAGGCATACCATCTGCAGAAATACGGGTAGTTATGTGGAATTCACCAGCTGAAAAAGCCAGTACTACCCACTAAAACCCAACAAAACTTCCCCCGTCTTAATGGAACGTCGCAGGATCGCTAACGCACTCAACTACGACGCCCCGACGGCAGGTCTGCCGACCTCCACCTCCCTGTGCGTTTCTTAACTTCGCGCCCAGCTTAACTTAACAACGCACGTTGGGGAGAGGGGGGGGGTGTGGGGGGGGGGAGACCTTTTTATATGCCTTAACCCTTTAACAACTATATATTTGATTTTATCAGACTGCAAAAAGACAGATTTGATTCAATTATATCTCATTTTGACTTTATCTCATTTTTAAATGATACACAATCTCAAAACAAGAATTAAAAAGTTTTTTAAAACTCTAATGTTCAAAATAGCTAAATCGCTTCTAACGTGACTTTTTTTGACAGTGCTTTAGGAAAAAAATGTTCCTATTATTCGATAAGAAGGTCGTATAATAAAAGTTTCTTATCTACAAAATGAACTTCGACCCAAATAAAAAAACATTTTTACCTAGATATTTTGAATCGATCTAGCTCCAAATCGAGGTGAAGACAGGTTTAAAATCAAAGGATGAAAAAAAACATATCTTTTCCATGATTCTACAATTTGATTTGAAGACGCGCATGTTATGGATATAAAATGGTTCATAAATCACGGCCTTTCCCTCAGTATTTGCATACACTTGAAAGCTTTGCGGCAAAACATCGGTTACAATATGGTGCGTGCTCCGCGTGTAGTTAGAAAGAGTTTAGGCAAACATTGAAATAAGTCGAGTAAATAAAAATGGTTTAGTCCTCAAGAAATATAACTTCTATCTAAATATGCCTAATATGTCTTCATTCCCATTTTCACCCCCTTAAGGGATGATATCCGGGATAAAAAGTATCATATGTCCTTCCCAGGGTCGCAAACTATCTTTTTAACAAATTTCATCTAAATCGGTTCAGTAGTTCCAGAGATTACCCCCTTCAATCTCACAAACTTTACCTCTTTACAATATTAGTATAGATTGTATAAAACATAAACATTACAGTAAGTACAATAAAACTATCCTACTAATGTTTTAAATGGGAAAGTTTATGTGTTCGCTACTTCATGCTGTGACCGCTCAATGGATTTTAGTGAAATTCGGAATTATACCACGCGAGAAGAACCACAGGTGAACATTAATATCCATATTAATATTATAAATGTGTTTGTTTTTTTGTTTGTCCTTCTTTTACGTTGAAACAGGGTGACAGATTGGCGTATTATTTTATGTAGAGATAGTTGGAGGGCTGAAGAGTGACATAGGCTACTTTTTACCGCGGGAGATTATCTCATTCCCACGGGAAAACACCTTATAACACAACCTACAACAGCATTTGTACATTGTATTGTACCAATGTATATATAATATATAGTCTATCTATTTGTAATCGTAAAACGTACCTAGGGACGAAACCGATTAAAGCGAGGTCCTGCCGCTAGTCTGTATTAAAAAATAAAGACAATACAATCAGTATCTTTTTCTCCTCTCTTTGTTAACGGATGTTCTTTTTTTTGTTAAGTTTATCTTTTTATTGACAAGCTTTAGTGCTATCAATAAAAAACATTTGGAAACAGTAATCCTACTAATCTATACTAATATTATAAATGTGAAAGTTTGTGAGGATGGATGGATGGATGTTTGTTACTCTTTCACCCCAGAAGGACTGAATGAATCTGGATGAAAGGCACAGAGATAGATTATAGTCTGGAATAGCACATATGTTACTTTTTATCCCCAAAAAGTGTACGGATCCCGTGGGATAGATTTGTTTTTGTCCAGGGACGAAGCCGAAGTAAAACGACGGTGAGTCGCTAGTAGTTAGTATATATAAATTCTTATATATAAAAATATTAATCAGTTAATATTATTTTACAACATATCGTGTTGTATTCCCAATCTAGACCGGCCCTTACTCCATCTAACCAGTAATCCAAGTGATCGTGACCGAAGGATCTCGTGAAAGGGCTTTACATAATAGATTCGCTTAACATCATTAGTATCGTTACTTCATCGCTTCTGCTTCTTGTTAATGTAGGTCAAAACTTCAATATACTCTTCTTACTATTTAATTAATCCAATTGAATTCAGTAAGCCATTACCGACAATTGCTTATCTATACTAATATTATAGAAAATAAAGATTTGGTTTTTTGTTTGTTTGTTTATACTGAATAGGCTCCGAAACTACTGGACCGATTTCGATGAAATTTGGTAAGAAGATAGTTTGAGACCCTGAAAATAATACAGGATAGTTTTTATCTCGGAAATCATTCCTTAAAGCGGTGAAAATGGGGATGAAATTTTGTATGATGAATCAACCTAGGGAAGAACCCGAGCGAAGCGAGGATGAGCCGCTAGTTTATTATTAAGGTGATATTGACAAAGACTATTTGTCAGATTTTTTTATATTAGATATGATATTGCAGAAATGAGATAACAAAAAAATTAAATAACTATAATGCTATAAAACACCATCTTCGAAAAGTCGTCGTGAATTGTTTCTGATTTTTGACTAAACTTATTTCTTCTACATATATATTTAGTTAGAAATTAGTTTAAAATAATAAAAAACATAGCACAATACCAGTCCAAATCGTAATAAAAAATAACTGAATTACTCAAAATTGATTCCGGTATAATCTAAATATTTTGTGTATTAAACACATGATTGCCCAGCGCTTGTTATAAAAGAGAAAAAAAAAACAAATGTTATATGCTAATTCAATTCAAATTCTTTAGTTTTCTGGCTTCTGGGAGTGCCTTTGAACACAATTTACTGTTAAGTACTATATTTGTTCTATAAATTGATAAGTACGATATAATATTAATACTTTCATAGAATCAACAAATATTGTAAAGTATTTTGGTGCCATTTTTGAATTTTTGAAATCATTTTGTAAAATTGTGGGTAGGCACTGTCTGTAACAAGTTTATAACATCTTTGAGATGTCTATTTATTTATTTATTAGATTCACCAGTGGCAATTACAATATTACAATATATTATTATATTCGAGTAGGTACAATAGTTTAATAGCTAATTGCATTACCTCTTAAGGTGAATACCACATGCAAAGATGGAGATTTTATAAAATGTTTACATTATATCTGTTACAATGATAAATCTTATTATATAAAAGGCAAAGGTGATTGACTGATGTATCAACGCACAGGCCAAACCATTAGGGCTAGCAAATTGAAATTTCGCACACGTATTTCTCATATGACGGAGGCATCCACTAAGGAAGGATTTTTCAAAATTCAACCCCCAAGGGGGTGAAATAAGGGATAAAAGTTTGTATGAAACTTCTTATTCCTTGGACATATTTGCATGAAATTTCGTATGAATTGAGTACGACAAAAATAATGAGTTACGTGTTTCAGCGTTTTCTAAAATTCAACCCCTAAGAGGGTGAAATGGGGAATAAAAGTTTGTTTGAAACTTTTTATTTCTTGGACATATTTGCTTGAAATTTCGTATGACTCAATTCATACGGTAAAAATAAGGAGTAATATATTTTAGCATTTTCCAAAATTCAACCCCAAAGAGGGTAAAATAGGGGATGAAAGTTTTAAATATACGCACAGGCTAAACCCTTAGGGCTAGAAACTTAAAATTTCGCACAGTATTTCTTTTATGACGTAGGCATCCACTAAGAAAGGATTTTTAGAAATTCCATCCCTAAACGGATAAAATAAGGGATGAACGGTTGTATGAAAATCCATCATTTTCGAAGTTAGAAACGTGAAATTTCATATACAAGCTTCGGATTAGAAATAAATAAATATTTCAGAGTTTTTGAAAATCTACCCCTGAAGAGGGTGAAATAGGGGTTGAAAGTTTATATGGGAGGTTCGTCATTTTTGAAGTAAGAAGCATGAAATTTCTTATACAAGCTTCTGGTTAGAAATAAATAAGTACGTATTTCAAAGCTGTTGAAAATCTATCCCCTAAGAGGGTGAATAGGGGATGATGAAATTTTATATAAGGAATCCGTCATTTTTGAAGTAAGAAGAATGAAATTTAATATTAAAGCTTCTCAACAAAAATAAATACATACTTATTTCATCGTTTTTGGAAATTCAACCCCAAACGTGAGAAATAGGGTGAAAACATTAGTATAAAATTAAAAAAAATGGCCTGATTTGCTTGAAATTTACTATTTGTCTTTCTTGATTGAACTGATAAGCAAACTATAAACATGTATTTCAAAGTTTTTCAAAATTCCATCTCTTAGACGAGAGAAGAGGTGAGAATTAATTTATGTTTGTTTCGAAGGGTTAGCATGTTTGTATGGACATATTCCCAAAAAAACTTGATGTACATACTTCTAAATACAAAAAACTTAAAAAAATAATAAAAACTGACTTTAAAACACTAATAAATGTAATAAATTTAATTTAAAAAACACGACTGCGTAAAAAGCAAACTAAAAGGTGAGAACAAGTTAACAAAGGATCTTTAAAAATAGCGTAGATTTTAGCCTGTTTATAATATGTTAGCCGAGTTACTTGATTTTTAAGTCGTAAACATATGCGAGTTATATATCATTGTAGTCTCTTGCTCCAACTTTGAAAAGATGAAGTAGGAAATGTGCAAAAAATAGAAGTAGTGGAGCGTGCTAAATACTTTAAATAAAAATGAATTTACAGAATATACGTAAAATATCTTTTCAGATACTGGATATTTTGAGTTACGATCACTTAAGTTTTGTTTTCTATAATGTCTTCAAAAAATAGTATGAAATGCGAACTTATATTTGCAATTAATAAAGTATGTATGGCGAAAACAAATATATATATATATATATATATATATATATATATATATATATATATATATATATATATATATATATATATATGTATATATATATGTGTATGTGTGTGTGTGTGTGTGTAAATGTGTAAGTAACAACAACACAATATTCGGAGGTTCGGAGCCCTCGATGCGCGAGTCACAATCATACATGTGCAAATCATTACAGTCATCAAATTATTACTAATAGCAAAAAGCCAAAGAGGTTTTCTGTAGTACATATTTGCTTGAAATTTCGTATGAAATGAGTACGGTAAAAATAATAAGTTACGTATTTCAGCGTTTTCCAATATTCAACCCCTAAAAGGGGATGAAAATAGGGGATGAAAATTTTAAATAAACACACAAGCCAAACCCTTAGGGCTAGAAACTTAAAATTTCGCACACGTATTTCTCTTATGACGTAGGTATCCACTAAGGAAGGATTTTTCAAAATTCAACCCACAAGGTGGTGAAATAGGGGATAAAAGTTTATATGAAACTTTTTATTCCTTGGACATATTTGCATGAAATTTCGTATTTTTCGTAGTTTGATCGCGAGCGAAGCCGCAGGTTCTGCTAGTTACTATTATAAAATATTAAATTATATAAATAACAAATCACACTAACACAAAATAATACACAAAGATTAAAAAAGATTACAATTGGAATAAAAAAACAGGAAGAATGTCTAAAACCTTAGTATCTCCCGTGACCATGATTGCTGTAAAGCAATCGAAACGTCGGGAACCAAAAATCAAAATAAATCCGCGAAATAATCCGAAAAGATAGTTTTATTTAAAACGATATAATATTATTTTAACACTAGCGACTTACCCTGGTTTCATTTGGGTGCGTCTAGGTGCCTTACCAATAGTCTATCTGTTACTTCATGTACTAATCGTTTCGTCAGACATTTTAGTGTAAAGATGCAACCAACATACACATACAAACTTACATAATAACTTTTGTATTTATATAAGTCCAATGTAATATATGTATATACTATACAACCTTGTTGTGCCGTTCTAAAATTAGGTTTTACAAACACTTTTTTAAAAGAGTCATGGTATTCGCGTGTGTAAACTACAGTTTTTGTATCATAGATATTGCAGGCATTTACTAATATAGTTTATTATGTTACTATTTTTTTAGTGGATTTTATATAGGAATAGCTTTTGTCGCGACTCTGCTTGTACTTTTGTAGAATACTAATAATTCTATTCTTCTGAGGCTCATAGCTTGTTTTTAGATAGCGTCAATAAATGAGTAAAGTGCAAAAATTTTCAAATCTGACTGTTAGTTTCTGAGATAAGGGCATTTAAAGTAACAAAAAAAACAAACAAACTCTACAGCTTTATATATACGTACAGAAAGATAGAATCTTAAAACGAAAAAAAACTCGTAATAAAAATAAATACGTAACAAGATTATTAGATAAGCCTAATGAACTTGTTTTATAACTGCGAAAGCTAAAACTAAACTTAAAACTTATTAAGTTCCATTAAAACAAGTCAACAGTTTATTATAATTATAATTTATGATATACAAAAATCTGAGTCTAATTCCGCGGACACACCCATAGAAATAACTGACCAGGAAGCTATCACAAGGACAGTGGACTTTCACCGCCTTTCTATTCTACGCGCATCGTTCAAACTGCGGTACGCTAAAATAATATCGAAGTATAACGACACCATAGTGAACAAACGTTATCTATACTAGTTGCAAAACTCACATGGAAACGCTTGGAGATGTTATATGACGTTAAATAATAATACTTAATTATTGAAAGGGAAATTCAAATTTATAACACACTAGCGACTCACCCTCCCTTCGCTTGGGTTCGTCCCTAAGTATATTTTACCAGTTAATATGGAATATTATATATATCTTATTGAAATAATCATTATTATCGGTACAGATCTATATTTTTAGAGATCTTGTCTGTCTGTGTCCAAAAACCACTGGAAAGACTTTGATGAATTTGGTATGATGATAGCTGGTTATCCGGTTCAACATATAGGATATAGGATACTTTTTACTGCGGGAAAACATCTCATCTCTGAGAAATCTATACCAAACCTAAAAATGAAACTAGGGACGAACCCGAGCGGAACGAGGGTGAGTCGCTAGTATTATAGAAACATATTATAACAAATACTAAATAAATAAAAAGAAAGTATACTGTATAAGTAACCAATAAAGTATAACCAACCAGGCCGCTTCTGCACGTCGCCTATTGTATTGTATTCAGCCCTTTGTAACGTCCCACTAAATCCCTTCAATACGAGAGGGATCAGATCATAGTCCACCACGCTGACCAAGTGCGGGTTGGCGGACTTCACATGTCTTTCGAAAACTTGCTAAGTTCTCTAAAACATGCAGGTTTCCTCACGATATTTTCCTTCACCGTAAGGCAAGTTGTAATCATGTTAGAAATGATTCGCACATGAAAATATCATAGGTTCGAGACCCGGGATTTGAACTCACTTCACTCGGTTTCCCAAGCGAGAGCGTTACCACTGGGCTACCTACAACTGTCTATATATATTTATTTAAAGTGTATTTGTATATTTCTTTTATGGTGAACAATAAGGTGTATTTTTATTATCATTATAAATATTATTACATATCTAAGTTCGTATATCAGTAATGTTTAACTAAGGACAGCGTGAGTTCACATTGCTGGTTTCCACATGCTGCCATATAAAGTAGAAATAATATTTACTACGAATATAGTAACGTAAGTGGTTGTAGACTAAATAAATAACAGACGTGGGCAAAGACGTGGGCAGCAGTAGGTCACGTGTTTAAATCATAGCAAAGTAGGAGTTTAAGTTAAACTATATTACGTATATTATCTGCATACAAAATTTTAAAATACAATATTTCAAAGCTCGAGTATACAAATATTTGTCGCCGCTATGTATAATCTGACATATGTACATATGTATATGTACATACGTAATTCCCAAAATAATAAAATGTGAAAATAGTAAAATTGTGTTAGTTCGTTGATTTGTCATACTTTTGAAGTTATACTTCTTTTGGGACGGTTGGAAAAAAATATGCGAGTAAAATTTTTACGATGCACGCGCATACTGACAGCCAAAAAACGATATGATGATGTTAGCTGATAATTGTCATCCATGCTGATAACTGTTTGTTGCCATGGTAACCGTTTTTATTGTCTGACAACTGATATATAATATTATAATCTTTCCTTAAATGATATTCTATAAATATATGATTGTAATATGCCTAATACGCGTTATTTAATTATTTTATTAATTTATCATTCCTTTTACAAACAGAGAGTTGTGACGTACGGGATGATATCTTTAGCTATTTTTGTTCTGTTACGCCAAAGAAGTACTTACGTGCGTACATAAGTACACACACACACACACGTTAAACGAGAAACGAGTTAAATTATGTTTTTCGAATATTTTTTCGATGTTAGAGCCGAAATGCGATAAATGGCTTCTATGGGATAGCCTTCTTATAAAAAACTTGGCCAAATATGATTAATTTACTTGATTTTAAAGTTTTTACGGATATAATTGCAAATGAACTTCCAAAAGCTTTAACATTTTTTAAGTTTTTAAATGTCAGTCATATAAAATATACCTCTTTTTTCAAATCGGTCAAAAAGTTTAAAATAAATTAATAAAAAATACCTCTAATTTTGATTGATTTGTTTAATCATATTTTGTCTATATAACTTAAATTTATATTAAATGTATAGAAGAAAATAACTTCGATATTCTAAGTTTGTGAAAGTTAAATATTTACTTTCTAATTAATTTCGTTAATATCTTTAATAGGATTGAAATTCATATTGACCCTAATACTTTCTTAAATTTACGCGAATATTTGATATTTTAAATAAAACTATCTTTTCGGATTTTTTCGCGGATTTATCTTGATTTTAAGTTCCCGATGTTCCGAATGCTATACAGCAATCATGGTCTCGAGAGATAATCTGCCATAGATACACGAAAAAAACCGAAACAATAGTTTTATACATACTGATTTTCAATAGGTTCTCGTGAATATTTCCATTAACTTGACAACACAAACACTAGTGCAAACTCTATGTAAGTACTGTTTCACATTATCAAATAAATATTAAATTTAGCTTAATTTTGAACGATATTTATATAAAACAGTTAAAAATAGATCTATATGTTAAAAGTCTTTGACAATTCTTCTGCATTGTTGGTAGAGTAGAGTTTGTGAGAAACGCTAAGTATCTTTCAGTGTATTGTACAATCGCGAGCATAAATATACGACAATGGACAGTTCGGCAATAATATCTGCTTGCATAATCTATACATATAATAAAATTCTAAGTCGAATCTGTACATTTAATATTTTTTTGGAAAATCTTATTAAGTTAGACATTATTATGATACAAAGACCGAATCTATAGTTTTTTGAATTTTTGTCTGTCTGTCTGTTACCGTATCACGGAAAAACCACTGGAAGGACTTTTATAAAATTTGGTATGATGATAGCAGGTTATCCGGGTCAATATGTAGGATACTTTTTACTGCGGGAAAAATATTCCATCTCTGAGAAATCTATACTAAACGTTAAAACGTAAGTAGGGACGAACCCGAGCGGAGCGAGGCTGAGTCGCTAGGTTATTCATAAATATCTAATCTCATGATGACAGCAATAATATATGACATCGAAAGAATAACAAAAAAAATAATTCGTGTGTGTACGATTCACACATGTAAGAAGTGAACCTGCAAGAGAATGAGATGAATATAGAGTATCAGGAGTAATAACTGTAAGGTTTTTTTTTATAATATTTATACCAAGTTTATAAATTATTTTGGCATTTTATTTAACATTTATTACATTACATATTATTTAGTATTATTTTTTTTCTATTTTTCACTTCGTGCGTAATGCATTCTATATCATTCTCTCGCCGGCTTAATATATTTATGTGTTTGTCTCTTTCTAGTGTCGCATTTCCGTTTCATCGAGTTTCAAATCACAACGATTCTAAAGAAGTTTCACTTCAAAAACATATCTATGCTGTACATTGTACAGTGGTAGCCCAATGGTAACGAGCTTGCTTGCAAAACTAAGTGATGGGAGTTCAATTCTAATATTATTTTATTATCTATCAATTTAATCTTTCAATTCAATATAATTACCAGTTGCTTTGTGGTGAAGGACAAGAACGTAAAACCTGCATGTTTGAGAATCTAACTAGTTTTCGAAAGGCGTGTGACGTCCATCGATCTAAAGTTGGCCAACGCGGTGGACTATATGATCTCTCTAGCATTGAGCTCAGCTGTAGGACTTTAAAAGACAGAGTCATTATTATAATATATTTCAAAAATAAATCAATATTTTTGATATATACAAACATAAATACGTATGTCCTAATAAAAGATATAAAATAAATAAATAAATTATACACATATTAAAATTCTGAGTTGAAACTGTACATTAAATATTTTTAGGAAAATCTTATTCAAATAGTCAGATAGATACAGAGACCGAATCTATAGTTTTTAGAATTTTTTTCTGTGTCTGTCTGTGACCGCATCACGAGAAAACAACTGGACAGATTTTGATGAAGTTTAGTATGATGAGAGCTGGGTAACATATAGAGTACTTTTTACTGCGGGAAAGTATCTCATTTCTGAGAAATCTATACTAAACTTTAAAACGTAACTAGGGATGAACTCCGAGCGGAGCGAGGGTGAGTCGCTAATATAAAATAAATGTTTATTACACGCTTACTATTTAAGCTGAAAGCTTAAGGATATTAAACTTAGTTTAAAATAATAAAATCTAAAAGTTTAACTTTCAAAGGTTAAAAACTAGTACGTGAATTATTACGAAATTTATAGTTTACCATTCCATTTCAGTCACGACTTTTGTCTATATATATGACTAGCGACTCACTCTAGCTCCGCTCGGGTTCGTCCCTACTTACGTTTTAACGTTTAGTATCTATAGATTTCTCAGAGATGAGATATTTTCCGCTGTAAAAAGTATCTTAAATGTTGACCCGGATAACCAGCTATCATCATACCAAATTTCATCAAAACCCCTCTAATTGTTTTTCCGTGATGCGGTTACATACAGACAGGCAGATAGACAAAAATTCTAAAAATTATAGATTCAGCCTCTGTATAAATAAAAATGACCATTTCAATAAGATTTTCCAAAAAATATTTAATGTACAGATTCGACTTAGAATTTTATTATATGTATAGATTTATTATAATGGACAATAAGTAGCTTAGTTTTGAGTATTTCATAACGTCAATAGGTTAACTTTGAAAGGTGTGACCTCTGATACCATCAACATTTAATTGCCCTAGTTAAGGTATTAAGAATGATTTCTACTTTATCTGTTAATCGTGTGATGAGATAATATCAACAGTAAGATTATTCAGGAATGATAACTAACTAGTACAGTATCTAATTAGAACACTGTTCTATAAGCTTGAAGTCGTGGTTTGAGTCCCGCTCATGGCGCCAGCCATATTTAGCCCTTTTCAATGTCCCACTGCTTAAATCGTAGCTGCCTTCAATACAAGGGGGCTCAGGCCATAGTCCACCACACTGGCTAATTGCGGGGTGGACTTCACTTATCCTTCGATTTGCTAGATTCTCTCAGACAATATGCAGGTTTCCTCATGATGTTTTCCTTCACCGTAAGGCATGTGATAAGTATACCACTGGGCTACCACAGACTTTAGCAAATATATATATGTAAAAATATATGTGGCAAATATATTAGGGGATGCCATTAAGTTTGTACACACACACTTGACCACTATAATATTCTTCACTGTTAGTAAGTCTCAGCGTTTACTGCCATGACCGAAATCGGTCTAGAGGACATAAACGAAAAAGTTAATATTAGTCAAATGTCAGTGTTGCAAACTGCTAGCCTTTGTTTTTCCTTAAGCAAAACAAAACCACTAATATACTCGGTAAGCATATATCATTAGACTAATGTCAAACAAACCGCAGAACAAATACAGCAATTAGATTCAGTTAAAAATAATCAGAGAGCCTGAGCATAAAGTTCGAGAGAAAAATTATATAAGTAAATAAATTGTATTATCTTACCGGTGTACTGGATTTGTTTAAGTTTGATGATGATGATGTTATATTGTATTGAATTTAGCCCTTTTTATAGTCCCACTGCTGGGCACAGGCCTCCCTTCAATATGAGGAAGAGCGAGTTATAGTCCACCACGCTGGCCAAGTTCGGGTTGGCGGTTGAATGATATTGTATTATAACCTACGATTCCGTCGAACTTAGGCCTACAGCAGCAGTGTTCCATGCCTTTCTGTCATTAGCTACTGCTTGGAGATTGTTCCACGAAGAATTTTTAACTTTAGTTTTTGTTAATCGATATAATAACTTTAGTATAATACTTAATTTTTCTCTAGCCTTAATTTATGTATACTGTGTTGATTATTTACTGAAACAGCTTACAGTGCTAAATACAATGCTAGCTCTTATACTATAACAGACATTAGATATCGTTTGATGAAACTGTACGGTAACGAGGATATATTTGTGCAATCTTAGAAGAGATTGTTAAACCTTGAGTACTCTACTGATCACTAAGATGAGTTTATACAAACGTGACTTATTTAATTAATCTTTTTTTACACATCATCATATAAAATTATGTTTTAAAAAATGTTAACTTGATGACATACTTAGTAATAATAGATTAGTTACTTGTATCTATTTCTATGGATATTCTAGATGTGTATTTCTGAATATCTTCATTGAACGAGCTGTGCCAGCGGTCGCGGCTTCGAGTCCCGCTGGGGGCATTCATTTATGTGATGAGCACGAATGTTTGTACTCCAGTCATGGGTATTTATATTTATAATATATGTATTGAAAATTATATATGTGTAGTGTATCAACTATCTGGTATCCATAACACATGCCTCGTAGCTTATCATGGAACTAGATGGCGCGGTGTGTTAATGTCCCAATATATTTATTATTATTGAATAAATTAAGAGGTGGTTCCTTAATATTTTTATTTACTCCAGCAAGTTTTGCTAAAACAATAACAACTTACAGAACCAACGGTTATATCAATTCAAAAATGGAAAGTTTTTTCATGTTTATTATGTCATTATGTCACGAAGACTGCAATCATTAAAACTAGCCGATTACATAAGTAGTGCACATGTGCATGCGCAAACATAAGTTTAAGTGCGCTCTCTATTTCTTCATTCTCATTGGTCGATAGGAGACAGTCTTAAATAACTAAGGTTTTACTGTGAGTTGTAGTGTAATTAGAATAATACTAGCGACTCACCCTCACTTCGCTTCGGGTTCGTCCCTAGATAAAAACAAATCTATCCCACGGAAACTGTACGTTTTCTGGGATGATACATAGCCTATAGCCTTCCTCAGTTAGCGGGCTATCTAATGCAAAAAGAATTTTTCAAATCGGATTAGTAGTTCCTGAGATTAGCGCGTTCAACCAAACAAACAAACAAACTCTTCAGCTTTATAATATTAATAGGTATCGGTTATCCGATCAAGGGGTCGAGCGTGAGGAGCGGTCACTCTAGGTACCAGGTAGCAAGGGGCACCAAAAATCAAACGCGAAAAACAATTTTCAGCAAAAAAAGAAATTTTGATGACACCTTTTGAAAGACGCGGGCAGTCTTATTAGGTCAGATTTCTGGAAATCCGTAAGGTGACGGTGAAAAATCTGTAGATTTTTGTCGATTGCATCTTGCATGGCATACATAAACTCCTATTGTTCCCAAATTGAATGGCTTCAGAGTGCATGCTTCTGCACACCTTAACCAAAATGATGGAGTTGTTGTTTATATAAGATCAAATCTAAAATGCTCAGTTGAATCGACTGATATTATCGAAGCTAACAGTATTTTACTAAAATTTTCAAACAACTGTGCAGTTATAGCCATATACCGTTCACCTTCGTTTACCAATCTTAATCCATTTATAGTATCTCTCGATAAAACTCTAAATAAATTAAATACTTATGTGAATGTTACAATTGTGGGAGATATTAACATCAATATATCACCAGATAATGACTCTTGTAATAGCGATGAATATCTGAACATGCTCGCATCATATGGTATGTTACCTGCTCATCTACTACCAACTAGACAAAATAACTGCCTAGATCATGTCATCTCTAGGTCTACAAATTATACTGTTGCTATGGTTTTGGACTCATGTATCACCGATCATGCACCTATTTTATTCTATTGTAACATAAAAGCACAAACACATTTGTCTAATCGAACATCTGATAAGATTGATATTCAGGGCACAGTTTCTTGTCTAGAGCAATCTGATTTATCTACCATTTTTAATTCTACTGATCCTAATATTGTCACTGATATATTAATTGGCACAGTTTCTAGCGTTATCAAAGCGAATACTAAAACACGGTGCATATCCAATAAATTACGAATTATTAAGCCCTGGATAACTCCTGGTCTCTTGAGATGCATTCGCCATAGGGATAACTTATATAGGAAATTCAAAAAGCATTCAGACAATTTAAACTTAAAAACTATATTTATGCGTTATCGAAATTTTTGTAATAACCTACTCAAAAAAGTAAAACGAGAATATGAAAATAATGAGTTCAATAAAGTCAAAAACAATCCAGGTAAAACTTGGAATCTAATAAAAAAAATTGTTAATATGGGCCAAAAAGAAAGAAGCTGTTTGGAACTGCTGGATATATGTAATCATCCATTGGAATCAGTAAATTCTGTTAATCAGTATTTTGCAAATGTGGGTAAAACTTTAGCAGACAATATAACACGTATACAAGAACCTTCACATAATATTGACTTTCCTAGACGGAACTATCTAGATACAATGAGCCTATATCCAGTTACAGAAAAAGAAGTTAAAACAGTTATCATCAGTCTTAAAGACAAAACTGCCACTGGTTGGGATGGTATACCCACATCTATTATTAAAGCTGCTGCGCATGTTCTTGTTCCGATACTTACCAAATTATTCAACCTTTGCATCTCAAAAGGAATTTTTCCAAATTCTTTTAAAAAAGCAGTTGTACGTCCTATTTATAAAAATGGTGACAGGAACAGTATCTTTAACTACAGACCAATATCTTTACTTACCTCTTTTTCTAAAATTTTTGAAAAAATTCTCAATAAAAGGCTACTTATATATTTGAATAAAAATAATATCTTAGCAGAAAATCAGTTCGGTTTTCGTAGTGGGAAATCAACAGAAGATGCAGTTCTTAATCTTTCGGCTCAAATAACTAAAAATTTTGATAAGAAAGTTAAGTCTATTGCTGTTTTTCTAGATCTTGCTAAAGCTTTTGATACTGTCTCCATACCTCTTTTGTTGAAGAGGCTGGAAGGCATTGGAATTAGAGGCCTTGCATTTGAAATTTTCAAAAGCTATCTTGAGAAACGTCTGCAGTGTGTATGCATTGATAACTTTAGAAGTAAGGAAGAATCAGTTAGTTTCGGCGTCCCCCAGGGAAGTGTGCTTGGTCCTACCCTTCTTCTTATTTATATAAATGAGCTCTGCACGCTGCGCTTGCCTAATAGTAAACTTTTAGTCTATGCAGATGACACTGTACTTCTTACTAGCGGTAAAACATGGTCAGAAGCTCAGGCTTCCACAGAATTTTCTCTAAGAGCTATAATAAGTTGGCTTGGTTGCAATCTGCTCACTCTTAACGTGGATAAGACGAAATATCTTACCTTAGCTCCCTCTCCTTTAGCACAGGCTCGACCTTGTTTGTCAATTCGTGCACACGTCTGTTCACTGACGACTACAGAGTGTAACTGTCCCTACCTACTACCTATTAGAAAAAAGTTCCAGTGTTAAATATCTTGGCGTTATAATTGATAGCAATATGACATGGAGACAGCAAATCCACTCCATAGCGTTGCGACTGAGAAAGCTCATATTTATCTTCAGGAAGTTAAGGAATGTGGTAGTTTTCCAATGTCAAAAAACAGTATACTTTGCTCTCTGTCAATCAGTTATATCATACTGCATTACGTGTTGGGGTGGTTCTGCTAAAACGTTAATGTTGAGACTGGAAAGGGCCCAGAGAGCAGTTTTAAAAGTTATGTCTAATAAGCCAATCTATTTCCCTACGGCGGATTTATACGCTCTTAGTAATGTATTATCCGTAAGGAAACTTTTTGTTTTACAAACTGTTCTTCGTAAACACTCTGAGCTTCCTTATAACCCTAGTATATTATGTACTAAACGCAGATCCCACGCAATATGTCAAATTAATTCTGCAAGAACCGCGGTCGCAAAACGTCATTACCCATATCTAAGCTGTTTACTCTACAATAGAATCAATAAATTATTGAATATATATCCACTCACATCTTATCGTTGCAAATCTGAATGCTTAGCATGGCTTAAATCCATTACGTATGAAGAGACCGAAGAACTTTTGACCATTGTTTATTAAAGAATTTTGCATTCACAAACACAAACACACACACAAACACAAACACACACACACACACACATATACACACACACTCACATATACACACACACTCACATATACACACACATACATCATCATCATCTTGTTGTTATTCAGTTTTTATAAAATAGTTTAAATATTGTACGGAGGCGGGCGTTGATATCTGCAACGCAGTTTATACTTTTGCAGTATCATCGTAGCCATTGTTTTACTGTATATATATAAGAACTGTTACTAAATAAATAAATTTCAATTTCAATTTCAATTTCATACAAGTTGATTTGAAAAAATTGGTAATTATTATTTATTTAACATAAAGCTAAATTACAACTTATTTAAAGAGAAAGCTCCGACTAAAGGGCACTGAAAGACAATCTCGCTCTACTCTGATCAAAGGCTAGGGTCAGCACTGTGCAACCAATATTTTTAGCATGTAATTTGCTTTTTTAAATCGATATTTTTATTTTTATTTTTATGTAAGTCCCGCCGTACCAAAATATCCACATAACACAGCGGTCTCCAGATGCTCTCAGCGGGGTGCTAACGTCAGGAAATGAAAAACACATACACACATAATTCGGCTATTAATTCATAAATATTACAAATAGCATTTGCCCGCGACTATGCCTGCGTAGTTTAAAAATAATGGTTTGTCATAGAAACTTCCAAACCCATTTTTACTCCTTTAAAGATTGAAAAGGCAGTGATAGCCCAGTGGTAACGCGTTCGCTTGGGAAACGTAAACGAGTGAAACAGGTTCAAATCCCGGGCCTCGCCCCTCTGATATTTTCACGAGCGAATCATTTCCAACATGATTGCCACTTGTTTGAACGGTGAAGGAAAACATCATAAGGAAACCTGCATGTCTGAAAGAACCTAGCAAGTTTTTAAAAGACATGAAGTCCGCCCGCACTTGGCCAGCGTGGTGGACTATAACCTGATCCCCCTCGTACTGAAGGGAGGTTCGTACCCAGCAGTGAGACGAAGGGCTAAATACAAAGACTGAATTACCAAAAATCCTTTCTGAGTGTATACTAGGTTACTTCTTATAACACACTAGTGACTTACCCTCGCTTCGCTTCGGGTCCATCCCTAGACAAAAACAAATTTATTCCACGGAAACCGTACATTTGTTCAGGATGATATATAGCCTATAGCCTTCCTCAGTTAACGAACTACATAATGCAAAAAGAATTTTTCAAATCGGATTAGTAGTTCCTAAGATTAGCGCGTTCAACCAAACAAACAAACATACTCTTCAGCTTTATAATATTATAGTATAAAATACTTTCTGATACGAGTATTTTGTGATTGATCAGTGATTGATAATGTCGAATCGCTTTTACATAATATATAGCTTCCTAGACGATTACACAATGCTATAGGCTATACATAAATAGGTCATTAGATATAAACATATTTAGTTACGATAATTAATTAGATAATAATGAAATACTATTCTATATCACTTGTTTTCCCGTTATTGCCCGTCGAAGTGATTGGACTAGTAATGTTACGTAACTATATGTAAACCACACCGAAACCGGCTCAGCTATTACACAATTAAACTTTTACTGACTTGATTAGAGTTCAAAGGCCGATTATGAGAAGAGTATGGGTGTTGATGTTATAATTGTTCATCGCAGTGAAGCTTATATCTACTCGTTCATAATCTAAGTACATTTCGAATGGCTTTCACGAGCTTTTTTTATTGGATTCACATTAACTGTATATAATTATTTGATATTAGACATGTATTTGTTATATAATTTTCTTTCAATAGATTCATAATGTTTTGAAAATGAATTAAAAACATCGGATGTCTTTTATGAATTCTTAAAAGAAATATTGTACACAAAGTAACACAAAATTGAATGAATAGATCATTTAAATATCTTAGGAAAGCTATTGACATATTACGCAAAATGTGTGTATAGGTATAACTAACGGCTCACCCTCTTCACTCGGGTTCGCCTCTAGAAAAACAGAAACAACTCTATCCCGCGGGAACTGTACATTTTTCCGGTATAAAAAATAGCCTATGTGCTATTCCAGACTATAATCTATCTCTGTGCTAAATTTAATCTAGATCTATTTTGCAGTTCTGGCGTGATTGAGTAACAAACATCCAAACATCCGTGTAAACTTTCACATTTATAATATTTGTAATGTAGGAAGGAAGGTGTACTTATCAACAATAATATAACTGTTAACAAATGCAGTAAATTTATATAAATACTAGCGATTTAGCCTCGCTTCGCTCGGATTCGTCTCTAGCTTAAATGGTTTAGGAACACATGAAAGACAAACGTTCAAAGAAAAGAACTTTTGCGCCCGAAACCTTCGCAAGCGTATTAAAATAACTCACCTGTGTTACATTACAATCGGATAGAGGACAAACATACGAGCATTCATTTTTATTTATATAGACGTAATATGTAATGTAATAAAATACAAATGAACATATCCATGCTATTTCCACAAAAGAAAATGTTAAAGGTGACCACTGGTTAGGTACTCATTGTATAAAATCTCTGTGTAGATCAATTAGTCACTATCTCTCACGTTTTCTATAGACATGTCAATTGTACATGGACTCACAGTTGTATAAGTACAATTTTATTACACTTAAAACTAGCGACTCGTCCCTACTTACGTTTTAACGTTTAGTATAGATTTCTCAGAGATAATATATTTTCCCGCAGTAAAAATTATCTTATATGTTAACCCGGATAACCAGTTATCATCATACCAAATTTCATCAAAATCCCTCCAGTAGTTTTTCCGTGATGCGATAACAGACAGACAGACAGACAGACAAAAATTCTAAAAACTATAGATTTGGCCTCTGTATCGATAATAATGTCTATTTCAATAAGATTATCCAAAAAATATTTAATGTACAGATTCAGCTTAGTCACAATTTTATTATGTGTATAGATTAGCGTCCGTTCACTATAGACTGTCAGGCGTCAGCACTAGATTGATTATAGACTAACCGTTTTTACATATTTCTATATTAAAATACCTGTATGCGTGCGCTTGTAATACCTCCAAACGGCTTGATCGATTTGATGTTTTTTTTTTTAAAGAATTTTAAATAAAATTACGTTTTCGAATGTTTTCGTGGATTTACCTATATAGATTTTTGATTCCCGATTTTTTTTTATCTAATACATATTATAAAATTCTAACTAAGCCGAATCTGTACATTAAATATTTTTTGGAAAATCTTATTGAAATAGACATTATTATCGATGCAGAGGCCGAATCTATAGTTTTTAGAATTTTTGTCTGTCTGTCTGTCTGTCTGTTACCGCATCACAGAAAAGCCACTGGAGGGATTTTGATAAAATTTGGTATGATGATAGCTGGTTATCCGGGTCAACATGTAGGATACTTTTTACCGCGGGAAAATATCTCATTTCTGAGAAAAACACAAAAACTGGTTGGAATAAAACCACGATGATACTATTTATAAATAGTTTAGCAAGATAATTTACTAAATATGGTAAAAACTATTAAAAATCGCTTATCTTGAAAATCAAATTATCAATAGCGCTATTTTATTCATTAAAATAGTTATTTTAATTAATATTTATTTATATGAATTTAGATATTCGACAATAGATGTCGCCATGTGTTTTTAAAATACGTAGTTTTAATTCCAAAAAAATGAATGTATGAATGTATGTAGAATTACCTAATACTAAATTACCCGCGGCCCCGTCCGTGTTGAAATTATCAATAAAGCAAACTTTTGATTTTTTAAATGAGTAACTATACACATAATAAAATCGTAACGGAGCTGAATCCGTACATTCAATATTTTTCGGAAAATCTTATTGAAATAGACATTATTATCGATGCAGAGGCCGAATCTATAGTTTTTAGAATTTTTGTCTGTCTGTCTGTCTGTCTGTTACCGCATCACAGAAAAGCCACTGGAGGGATTTTGATAAAATTTGGTATGATGATAGCTGGTTATCCGGGTCAACATGTAGGATACTTTTTACCGCGGGAAAATATCTCATTTCTGAGAAAAACACAAAAACTGGTTGGAATAAAACCACGATGATACTATTTATAAATAGTTTAGCAAGATAATTTACTAAATATGGTAAAAACTATTAAAAATCGCTTATCTTGAAAATCAAATTATCAATAGCGCTATTTTATTCATTAAAATAGTTATTTTAATTAATATTTATTTATATGAATTTAGATATTCGACAATAGATGTCACCATGTGTTTTTAAAATACGTAGTTTTAATTCCAAAAAAATGAATGTATGAATGTATGTAGAATTACCTACTACTAAATTACCCGCGGCCCCGTCCGTGTTGAAATTATCAATAAAGCAAACTTTTGATTTTTTAAATGAGTAACTATACACATAATAAAATCGTAACGGAGCTGAATCCGTACATTCAATATTTTTCGGAAAATCTTATTGAAATATTCATTATTAACGATATAGAGGCCGAATCTATAGTTTTTAGAATTTTTGTCTGTCTGTCTGTATGTAACTGCATCACAGCAAAACCAATGGAGGGATTTAGATGAAATTTGGTATGGTGATAGCTGGTTGTCCGGGTCAATGGATAGGATACTTATTACAGCAGGAAAATATCTCATTTCTGAGAAAAAATACAAAAACTGGTTAAAATATAAGCAAGATGATACTATCAACATTTTAGCAAGGTAACTTAATATGTTAAAACTATTTAAAAAATCTTATCTTAAAAGAAATATCAATAGCGCTATTTTATTTATTAAATAGTTATTTTGATGAAAATTTATTTATTTGTTATTTAGATATTTGACAATAGATGTCGCCACGTTTTTTTAAAATACGTAGTTTTAATCCAAAAAAATAATAATGGACAGATATGACCTTTCTATGTTTTTATTAGAATTACTAGGTAGGTACTAAATTACCCGCGGCCCCGCCAGTATTCAAATTATCAATAAAACAAACTTTTTGGCTTTATAATTTAGTAACATATAAGTAATATTTTGTTGGTCGAAACAATTTTCAAATAAAAATATTTATAAATTTTTATTGTTTAGTAAATAATGTTAATATATATTTTTTATCTTTAACGTAAAATTAGGCAAATGCAAATCCAACTCGTGCATTATAGGTTTCGTATAGCAAAGTTCTGTATTGTTTTCCGTACTTACGTGTTTTGTTAGGTTAACACTAAAATAAATATGAATAATATTTACGTTTCCGCAATATCGACTCATTTTATCAACCGTAAAAATAAGTGGAAAACAAGTTAATGGCTGTTAAACTGACAAAGCGGGTAACTAAAAATATTCCATATCTCAAAAACTTTGCAAAAGTATTTTAGGAACTGTTATACCTAAACTTTTTCAGTTTTTTTTGACACCATTTCTGGGAAGGTAAAGGCTTAAAGGACATAATAAAATTCTTACGACTTTAATCATATCATATGAAATAATAAAAAGCATTTGCTTAGAATTATTTACTTATTACACTTTCTTATGAAAATCGATTTGGAAAATATTACTAACTAGCGCTAACCAATCCCTGGCTTGCGACAAATTAACGTTAAGAAAAGTTACCATTATGTAATTTAAATAATCAGCTAAATATTAAATTAATCAATAGCTATCTATTAGTAAAAAATAATTCAAATTAATTCCGTAGTTTGAAAGTTTATCGCCCAAAACTAAACAAACAAACAAAACAGAAGTATAGACATACATAAATGTTATTGCTAAAACAAAAAGTGCAATATTACTAAATCAAATATGAGATTAACGGAGGAACCTTTGTGGCATTGACAATCACTGCCATTATTTACCAATCATGCGGTGCGCAATGAAAGTGGTATAGGTACGAGTATGTAAGAGTATACTATAAATGTGTAAAGCCTAAGAATTTGGTTTATGATAATCTGAACGCGGGCGGAGCCGCGGGAAATGCTAGTGTATTCATAAGGTAATAATGGATCAGCTATAATTGGAAACAGTAGATCCAGAATTTGCCTTTTAGTGTATTAAACTATATCTCTAGCAAGAGAATATCTGCTTATGCTTATTATATACAATCTGCTAATACTAATATAAACAAACTTGAACCCACGACCTGTCGCACAGATGACTCTGTCATTCCAACAGTTTATTATATGCTTACAGTTTGTTCGGCCAAAAACGTATGAAGAAGCGTCAATCGACCATGAAGGTATTATTATTATAAGTTTATAGAAATTAAATGCACTTGGGTAACATCCACGGTCGCGCTCAAGAATTCTTACGAATACATTCACTTTCCCTTTTTCATCACTAGAATGCTTTATGGCATATTTGTAATCAATTTCATCCAATTATTAGTATAGTATAGGTTCGTTATGGTTAATATAATAATATGGTTTTGGCTGAGAATAAAGTTGAAAACATAATTGCCGTAATATGTGACCGACTCTATAATTTCAATATTTCTCTCATTTTCCGTATGTAGTATACAGATGTAATGATTATGAAATTGAATATTATTTTTATAATACTTATATTTAATTAAAACATATCTTGTAACTATAATAAATAGCACGTTTTCAATATATATGCTCATAGTTATTTTTTGTTTAATAAAGCTCATTTGGAAAACCAAGCGAAAACTTTTCAAACCTCGAGTACCGCACCTCTATGATTTTCATGTGCGAATAATTTCCAACATGTTCACACTTGCTTTACGGTGAAGAAAAACATGTTGATGAAACCAGCATGCCTGAGATAACCTAAATAGCTTTCACAAGACATATGAAGTCCGTCAACCCACATTGCCAGCGTAGTTCCCAAGAGGAGGGGCTTGTTCCCAGCAGTGAGACGTTCAAAAGAGCTTAATATTATAATTTTTCAATACTCTTAGAAAATTGAGTACTCTTGACTAACAACTGTATTCAGCAATACCGCAAGTATAAATATGTTATAGAATGTACGAAGTGTATTACAAAATTGTTGTCTCTCTGTCTATCCTTCTTGGGCAGCAATTCTTTAAAATGACTCACATAGTTTTCATAAAAGATTAACTTTACAAATAGACGTTTTCAAGGCGTATGGTGTCGCCCACATACTCATACAAAATCTGAAGCGGTCATTATACATTTTACGCAAATGCCACTGTCACATTACGCAAAATATGAGAATGGTATAGTCAAAATAGAATAGAATAAATTGAGATGATTTACAGAAAGATTGATGGTGTGGTGTTAGTTGCAAGTAAAAATTTATACTAAAACATTTTAAACTCTATTTGATAGGAAATAGAGTAAACAATTGTATGATTAGGATGACCAGTATAATATAGGACGAGTAATAATTTCATATGTAATGTAATCAATATTTGTAATATTTTGTAATTTGATTTATTGTGACTAAGCCGAATCTGTACATTAAATATTTTTTGAAAAATCTTATTGAAATAGACATTATTATCGATACAGACGCCAAATCTACAGTTTTTAGAATTTATGTCTGTCTGTCTGTCTGTCTGTTACCGCATCACAGAAAAACCGCTGGAGGGATTTTGATGAAATTTGGTATGGTGATAGCTAGATATAGGATACTTTTTACTGCGGAAAAATATCTCATCTCTGAGAAATCTATACTAAACGTTAAAACGCAAGCAGGGACGAACCAGAGCGGAGCGACGGTGAGTCGCTAGTACTAAATAAAAAAAACCTTAAGCGAAACTGTATTTTTTTATCTATTTGACCTATAGAATTAAAATTATAATTACTATGTTTTAGACCGACTTCAAAATGAGGAGGTAGTCAATTCGAGTCTGTTTTATGTGCTTATGTGTATATAACGAGAGCGATATGTGTGATAATGTGGTTTTTCGTGGTTGTTTTTTTTATAATTTCAAGAAAAATCTGCCCCTAATTCTATCTTACTAATATTATAAAGCTGAAGAGTTTCTTTGTTTGTTTGGTCAAACGTGCTAATCTCAAGAACTACTAATCCGATTTGAAAAATCCTTTTTGCATTAGATAGCCCGTTAACTGAGGAAGGCTATAGACAATATATCATCCCGGGAAAATATACGGTTCCCGTGGGATAGATTTTTTTATCTAGGGACGAACCCGAAGCGAAGCGAGGGTAAGTCGCTAGTTAACATATGAGGCTCACTTAGGTTTTTTATTAACGTACCGTTACGTAGCGACTTACCCTCGCTTCGCTCATGTGCGTCCCTAAATTTGAATGGTTTAGGAACGAATGGAAACAAACGTCTAAAGAAAAATATTATTATTTTTTGCGCCAAAAACCTTCGCAAGCGTATAGAGAATAACCATCACAGTTTCATCACAATCGGAGGACAAATGTACAAACATTCATTTTTATTTATAATATAGCCTATAGTTATTCTTATAAATGTATATAATAACATTACTTATAATGTATTTTGTAAATGTATATAGTTTTAGTCCACACGATCTTTGGTTAAAATATAACCAAAAATGAATATTATTTTGATTTCGATTTTTTTAGAATCAGCGAACTCAGACATTCTAATTGTACTAATTGTACTTATGGCATATTAACTCGTTATTCCAAAACACAAATTGTATGACTATTAATTATCCCATATATTATACAGTTTTCCATCAGCTAAATCGATCATAGTATATCATATCTTCAAAGCCCGTAGTTCAGTTACTTCAGATGTACGAGGCACAAAACAAGTAAGCCAATTTTAGCTTTTTATGAATAATAATTATTATTACACTAATACTCGTACTTAATCTATACTTAATATTATAAAGAGGTAGAGCTTGTTTATTTGTTTGTTTGTGTGTTTGTTTATTTGTTTGAACGCGCTAATCTTAGGAATTAGTAACCCGATTTGAAAAATTATTTTTGCATTAGATAGCCTGTTTATTGAGGAAAGTTATAGGCTATATATATCATCATGCTACTACCCAAGCGAGCAGAGCAGTAATAAAATATATAGTCTACCTATTAAGTACTAGCCGTTAAAACGTACCCAGTACCCGCTAGTTATTAAAAGATAACGTATATATGTATGTCAATAAGATATATTTATTTCATTTTAACTTTATTACTGCTGGTTTTTTTTTTTAAATATGGTTTCCAAGAAAAATTGTTTTAATTAATTATTAATTTTAGCAAAAACGTGTCAATATGAAAATTAATGACTATGATACAACTTATATAATGGTTGCAGCTTGGTTAAAAGGAGTATTATGTAAGAACTATCACAAGTTGTGATGTGATTTTTGTCATGTACTTTGCTTTATAACGTTAATAACTATTATAATTAGAATAATGTACATTGTACAATGTATGTGCGTATTAAATAAAAACGTGTGTGTGTACTTATGTACGCACGTAAGAAGTTATACTTCTTTGGCGTAACAGAACAATAATACCTAAAGATTTCATCTCGTACGTCACAACTCTGTTTGTAAAAGACATGCAGCTAACTTCATCATGTCGCTTTTTGGCTGTCGGTGTGCGTTCGCATCGTAAAAGTTTTACTCTGATATTTTTTTCCAAATATCCCAAAAGAGTATAACTTAAAAAAACATTTTTGCTTAAAAATGTAAAATATTACATACATACATATAAAACGACAAATCGCTATCACATTACTAAATGCTGTAAAACACTGACTTTTGTGAGTGAAAGGATGCGACTACTTCTTAGGTAACCGCGTATTATGTTTACAACACCTCTCATAATAACTCGAGTGACACGAGTTTTAAAACTACTTTCGGCTTACAAACTAAAGAAGCCTCAAATTATATACTAGAGTACATGACACTTATTATATCGTTTGTATCGTGACGGAATTCCGATATAATACTCTTGCGTTTTAAGAGATATTCTAGCACGTACATGCATAAGAAAAAAATAAGAAGATAATTGACTACAGAAAGACTTTTAAAATAAAACTATCTTTTCTAATTTTTCGCGGATTTATTTTGATTTTTGGTTCCCGACGTTTCGAATGCTTCACAGCAATCATGGTCATGGGAGAAACCATCTCTCTGAAATCCGCGAAAAGATAATTTTATTTAAAGTGTCAAATATTCGCATAAATCTAAGAAAGTATTACAGGAAGATTTTAAACATATGATTTTTCTAATACTATCTTATGATGTTGTATTTTGCAGGTATCGAATTTATTTTTAAATTTAAGCATTTTTTTAAATATTTTATTGGCGACCACTGATGAAGTATTTTTAATATTACAGGTACAAATCAAAGTAGTTGAAAATCTTGCTGAAGAATGCTGTCACAAAAAAAAACAAAGAAAATGTATGTTCTTACTTTCTATATCGAAATAGCAAATAGTCCAGGGGCGACGAATAACTTGAACGAGTTTTTAGCAAAATTTTGCGAAAACTTTTCAAAGAAGTTAATTGGTTAAATAATTATACTTCAACGATTGAATCAATACTTAAATGTCGTACAACCCAAGCATAAACTAAGCCGGGAGCTTTTTGGACTTAGGACCATTGATTATTACATCTTTAGAATAAAACCTTACTCTAAAATTAACTTTTTTTACCCATATTATTTTTATCTTTAGTAAACTCTCGAGTTTTGCTAATTTCTTGTCATTGATATTGAAGTGATCTATTAACTATCACCAACGTCTTTTTCAGTATATTTATCTAAACTAAGTAATGGTTTGGAAAAGATTCTTCATTCATATGCATCTCTGACACGGAGTCTAACAGAAGAATACGCTTAGACTTTGTGGAAGCTACAACAGATATTTCAATCATCAATCCTAATGGCCCTTAAGACTAGGTCTTTAACCAGTACGTCCTACCAGTAATGACTTGCGAGCCAAAATATGGACACTCACCGAAGGACTGGTCCACAAATCCAAGGTGACACAGCAAGCAATGGAATGAACGACGCTGGGTGCTTATGAAATGACCGAGTGGCTTGATAAAATTTGAAATGCAATCATTCGCCAGAAAATTCAAGTACCCAATATCGAGCCCAGAATTAGAAATCAGACAGACAGACAGACAGACGTATAGACTAGCAATTTTTTGCCAGTCTGTCTAGACAAACGTCTGTTTTTTGTCTTTACTGATTTTGATGAGAATTTCATTTACAAGTCGAAAACCTTTTAGAGATTAAACTAAAGTATAAGAGATGTCAGTAGTATTGTATTGATCATCGTTTCATGTATGAAACATATATACAAAACAACATATTTTGTGTAACTTAAGTTCGAATTACAAATGGATGTTATGAGTTATCCCATAAAAAGAAAGAATCAAAGACAAAACTGTTGCGTGAGTTTTCTAAGATTTAATTTTGATTATTATCTCGTTAGGTCCAGATTTAGTATATTTTGCATCCCATAAACCTTATGCTCGATCAACTCGCGGGTAGAGCTAGTATAAAAAAAGCTGCCATGAGGACTGCCGACAGAAGTGAAAACTTACTCGTTAAACTATAAACAAACAATTGTTATTTTTGGATCGTCGTCTCAGCCCAAACACGTCCACTGCTGGACATAGGCCTCTCTAAGATTTCCACAGCAACCGGTCTTGTGCCATGCGCATCCAGTGGGCTCCAGCCACTTTGACCAAGTCGTCGGTTCACCTTGTGGGAGGCCTGCCCACGCTTCGCCTTCCGGTACGTGGTCGCCACTCGTGAACTTTGCGTCACTATTTTTGGATATTCTAATTAATTGTTTAATTTTAAATTAAAATTTGTAAATTAAAACTGTTTACATTTATCTGGTTTTGACATCTATCGGCACTCTGAGTGTTAGCGTTAACACGTCACGTGACCATGTCGATGACGACCTACATGAATTTACTCCCCATCCAAACCTGCCTATAGAAGTTTCACATCAATAATTCTACAAAATTAAATATGGTTTTAATATGTATGTTTATGTATAGATTCATAAAATCGACATGTGTCAATGGATATTTTTGCGAATTTAGTGCCTAGTTGCCTTATTTTAGGCCGTTTCCGAAATCCACTTTTAAATCCGTTCTTACCCAATACTGATTTAATTACGATAATTATTTAAACAGATAAGAAACAAGATGCATCATTATACATATTGTATTTGCCTTGGCATTTAATTAATTGAAAAATTTGCACAATATCAATCTCTAATTAGGTTCTATTAATATATTATATGAATGCTCAATGATACTGCTAATACGATAGCGAAATTGTTTGAATCTATAGTATATAATCATTTTTTTTTTGCATGGAGAATTGCATACCTCACACACTTAGCGTTAATTAGATAAAGTTAACACCTCCTGGTTAATTTCTAAGAAATTAACTGTTAACTGGATCACTGGTGGCTCGGCAGTCGTTGATAGGTTAAAGTAATCCAAGATAACAGTTTACGTTACTAACTATTGTGCGTACGTAACTGTTTTGATGGTGTAGTGGCTAGCATGTACGGCTGCACTTGCTTGCTAGGTCCTAGGTTCGAGTCCCGGGTTGGTCCAAGTTTAATTATTGAGTCTTTCTGTTTAAAAAGTCTCAGTAACAGCCCGAAGTTGAGAAGTTGGCGGTGTTTCACCCCCGTGCCTCGGAAAGCACGTAAAGCCGTCGGTCCTGCGCCTTATCTCTCACCGGTCGTGTCGTGTAGTCGTACCACCGAAGTATGAGAGTGACAGGAATACAGAGTACACTTGTGTCTACGAGCACATGCACTGCACTAAAACATCTCTCGCTAGTCTCGATGAGATTGGCCGCGGCCAACATCGGTCGGGTAGAATATTATTATAATAATTATACGTACGATAGAGCAAAAAGCACGTTTCTTACGTAGAGACTCTTATTATTATTTAAAAAACACAAATTACATAGATGGTTTAAATTAAAAATTTAATCTTTGCAGTACTGCAATTACGAATGCTAAGGACGTCTGGCCCTTCTTCGGGCTACTGACCCACATCAAGTTCAACGCACTACATATTTGGTCCAAGGACGTGACTACGACTAGTTTATTTTTTTTCTTAAAGCTAATTATTGAGTTGAGTTTAAATATAAAGTAGTTTTTGTTTCAATTTAAAGTAAACAAATAAGTCTATACATCTAACTTCATATAATAAAATTCTAACTGAGTCGAATCTGTATATTAAATATTTTTTGGAAAATCTTATTGAAATAGTCATCACACAGAGACCGAATCTATAGTTTTTAGAACTTTTATCTGTCTGTCTGGGAATGCATCACGAGAAAACCACTGGACAGATTTTGATGAAATTTGGTATGATGATAGCTGGTTATTCGGGTCAACATATAGAATACTTTTTACTTTTACGTTAAAACGTAACTAGGGACGAGCCCGAGCGGAGCGAGGGCTAGTCGCTAGTCCTATATTTTCAAGTCCTCATTTTATAAACATTTACTCACACTAAATAAGATGTGTTAATATTATAGATCTATAGTATAAATAAAGCAACCACTAGGATATTCTAATCACTATCAAATGATGAAGACACGAATATACATAAAATTAAAATAATACTAAATATTAATTGTAACATTTGATTCAATGAGTCATAATTGCATTCTCTGGCCTCGATTTGAGAGCTACGAATATTTCGACACACGAGATTATTGTACTCCAGCTTAAGCATAATTTGACTACATAAGTATATATTTATTTCAATATGTTTATGAACACACTAGCGACTCATCCTCGTTTCGCTTCGGGTTCGTCCCTAGACAAAAACAAATCTATCCCACGGGAATCGTACATTTTTCCGGGATGATATAAAGTCTAAAGCGTTCCTCGATAAATGGTCTATCCAACACAAAAAGAATTTTTCAATTCCACCCAGTAGTTCCTGAGATTAGCGCGTTCAACCAAACAAACAAACAAACTCTTCAGCTTTATGATATTAGTATTGATTATAAGAGTATTAATAAAATTATTGCTATATGATTTTTTCTTTTAATTGTGATTACATACAATAATCGTTAATTAATAAAAAGAGCAATGTGCCGGCAATAATAACTTCGGGTCATTCAATGCATATACTTATGTTTTGCATAAAAGGAGAACGATTTTAAAATCATACTTATCTTTAAAGATGAAGTAAGAGTAGTTTTATTTTAGAGATGAATTTTTGTTAATATTTGAGCATTTGGCGAATTTATAAGGTCATAATAAGATAGCGCGTTACTAACATACATTCGAATTTAGTCCGTACATTCGCCGTTAGAAAAATAAATAATGACAATCGTCCAATATACCTATTAAGTGTATTAATTATTTATATGACTCCGATATATTTATTATTTATTACAAACAATATGAAAAAAATCTCCTAAAAATCCATTTGTTCCTTTTTAATTATTTTGGGTTCCTTGTATACTCTTATTTCTCTTTTAACTTTAAAAGTACACTGGTTCAAACTAACTTCAAAGGCTTATTATTCTATGCATACATGTGGTTTTTGAAGTAAAACTTCTTTAGAATCGTGATTTGAAACTCGATGAAACGAAAATGCGACACGCGAGACAAACACATAAATATATAGGATTAAGCCGGCGAGAGAATGAGATAGAATATATGATTAATTGTTGCCAAGGTAACCGTTGTCATTGTCTGACAAATATATAATATTAGTCTTTCCGTATATGATATTCTATAAATATATGATTGTGATATGCCTAATATGCCTTATTTAATTATTATTAATTTGTTTTAATTAAATTTCAATATTTGCCGAAGAAGTTTTACTTCAACCGCGCGTAAAGGTTACACGCATTCATTTTTTTCTTGAGGATTATATCAGACCAACCCATGAACTACTAGTAACCGTTAAAAAAGGGAAGCATGAAAATCGGAACAGACTTGACTACACAAAGCACATTTTTCGAGCTATTTCAAAATTACTCGCACACTCTTCTTCAATCGGCATAATCTTTTACAGTGAACGGATCGCGTTTATCGAATGACCTCTCTTTAGCAATACGAAGAGATTAATTTATTGACATTTTCAAAGTGCTTATTAGTGTATTACTAGATATATAAATTCATAACATTTGTACCTATTAATCTTTTCTTTTTATACGAACATGTTTTATTTATTTTTCTATACTATTTATACTATATTATGTCTCATTTGTTTATTTATTTGATATATTTATTTATATTATAAACATATTTCATGTATACATTTATTGAATTTTAATATTTTAGACTATATAATATATAAAATATATGTATATACATATAATAATATGTTGGGACATTAACACACAGCACCATCTAGTTCCATGATAAGCTGAGAGGCTTGTGTAATGAATACCAAATAGTTGATACACTACACATATATAACTTTAAATACATACATATTATAAATATAAACACCCATGACTGAAGTACAAAATTCGTGCTTATCACACAATGCCTCCCAATGGGACTCAAACCCGCGACTACTATCACAGCGAGTAGGATCACTACAAACTGAGCCAAACGTGTCATCGAATATATAAAATATATACATTATGTATAAAATATACATAAATTCGTTATAAGCAAAATCTTAAGATTGAATAATGGCCAACCATTCTCTCAGAATGAATAATAATACATAATAGATCATAATACTTTATCGAAATCTTGTGTAACAGAAGTTCATAACATCAAAAATAGAAGTACTAAAATATTGCATAATACAATGTAATGAGATTAGAACGTACTCTTACATGCAGCATCTTATTTAATTGAATGCACTTGTTGCGCAAAAAGAATCTATTCATTTGTGGTCAGGACAGACGTGCCACTTACTTTTAATGAAATAAATAATTTCAATATATGTATATAAAGTTTATTTATTTAAGATTTTTATTTTACGCTGCTTAAAATTTTGGTTTGCAATTTTTACATCATTTACTTTAATATGCTTACTTAAGTAAATGATGTAAAAATTTCAATGTATAATAATAATGTGTGACCCAGAAGGCACGAAAAATAGAACGGAATTCTTTTACTGATTGACTTACATATTATTTATGTATAAATAAAGTTCCAAAATGTATGTACACAGCATAGTAAGCAGCTATTTCTATATTCTCAATCAATCATAATGTAGGTACGCTGTGGTTATGGGTTCGGTGCCACTAATATCGATGATGTACATCACTTAATATCTATTTACGTACCTGTTTGGTTTCATATAAAAGTAATCGAAGTATTGCAAAAGACTCGCACATTTTCCCGAGATATATGAAAAGCAAAGTATGAAATCTGACATATTAAACTACTAGCGACTCACGCTCGCTTCGCTCGCGTTCGTCCCTAGGTACGTTTTAATTTTTTGAGCGAAACCCTAATTTTTTCTTTTTCTAAAATAAAAGTAGTCTAAGTTACTCCTTATAATATCAGCTATCTGCCAGTGAAAGTCCCGTTGAAATTGGTCCAGCCGTTTCAGAGATTAGCCGGAACAAACAGACAGACAGACAAAATTTTTAAAAATTGTGTTTTTCTTATAAGTACCGTATATAATTCCATATGCATATAGTATAAAGCTGTTATTTTGACATTACAAGCAGACACTTTAATTTTATTTATTTGTATAGATGTAGCCCTGAATAAATAAGAATTTAGCAAGATGACTGCCGACCTTCAATAATGGAGAGGCACTTGGAGAAGAAGAATGTATTCATGTATTCTAATAAATTTATCAATATATGCATATTCGTTGTAATAATTTAAATGCGAAAGCACTCTAGTCTGTCTACTGATTTTGACATTATAATAGCTGATTCAAATTTGATGAAACTCACCACAAAAATACTTTTTAAGCAAATGTCATTTAAAAAAATACTTTTCAAACGGTGCATCGACTACCTACGACTAAAATAAAAACATTTTTATCGCAAAAATAATAATAAAAGCTTACTTCGCCATATCAGAAAGGGTGTCAAATTAAAAACGCACCCGAGTGAAGCCAAGGTGGATCACTAATACATACATACTAATATATAAATTCATATGAGTGCAAGTGATTAACGTTATTTAAATTAAAGTTATTTAAGTTAAAATATGTCTAACACAAAATTCCTAGATAATTCACTAAATATGTAGCACGAATTCAACAGCGCGTTGAAGTCTTTAGTACCTGCGCGATTAAGTTGTTAGGCCAACTATATCCAATGTACACATTTAACCGCATTGTAATATTTAATTAGTTGTTTTTAAGAGATGAACAGTAATAATTTAAAACATTTAGAATGCATTTTTATATAATACGAAATAATAAATCGCTTTTAGTATAAAGTTTACGAATGCATATATAACGTATTTTGACTAATTGGGAATCAAACCTATGACTTGAATTTCTGCATTTGCACATGTTTAAATAGTTTCTTATGAGTATTTAATGTATAAATTAAGTAAATTACAAACAATGTGTGGTTAAGTAGTGATTACGATTTTTTTTTAATAAGATCAGGTAACGATTTTATTTTTATTCAACTAACTAAATGATAAATTCGTACAAATAATGCCTCACGAAAAAAAGATATGCCTATAATGTTATTTAGTACAGTACTTTACTATTTAAATAAACTAAGCGAATTAAAAATCTCTGCATTCGATTCATATTTGGACTTCGTAAACATGATCACGTTTCCGAATTTCGTAAAAAAACTCAAGTGGCTCCCTATCCATCTTTGCAGGATTCTGTTTACTCCTTGTACACCTCAGTATCTTAAAGATGGGTTTAAATTTTTAAGTGATTCCCACCATTTTCTCCTTCGTTCTAACCTAAATCAAATTTACCTAAAACAAATACCTACTCTTCTATACTATATTCACTTCTTTACTGTCCAAACTGCCCGTCTGTGGAACTTTTTACCAAATAAAATTAAACAAGCTGATTCGCTGTCATTATTTAAAAGATTAACTGAAGAATACTATCTTGATCTAAAAACTATATAGTGCTTAATTGTGTCATAATTTATATGTATAATATTGTGTATACGTGTATATGTATGTAGGTATGTATGTATCAATGTATGTGTTAATATATATGTGTATTTGTTTGTCTATATATGTATTCATTTGCAAATTTCCTTAACATTGTTTGCACCCCTTCCTTATCTCTTTTTTTCTCTCTACCCAAAGATTGCCTAGAATAAATCCCTCTTTAGCGATAAGGCCCCCAATTGTACTATTCCTGTTTAATCTGTTTCTATCTACTGTAAAATAATGGTGTACAATAAATAATATTTAATTGATTTAATACTTTAAAAATAACTACCCTATACAGACTTCAAACCCGTATCTATCTGGTCCCAAAAGCAGTCTTATCTATACATATAATAAAACTGTAGAGGTTGAATGTCTGTAGATAGAAAAAAAAATTCAAAAACCGAATCAGGGGGATGTAAGAAGAGAAATAGAACAAATCCAGATTTTTTCAAAATTTTTGTTTTTTTTTGTCTGTTTGTTTGTCTGTTTGTACGGGCTAATCTCCGAAACTGTTGAACCGATTTAAATGAAATTTTCCTTGGTGGTACCTTGTATTCTTTGTCAACATTTTAGATACTTTTTATCCCTGAAAATTAAAGAGTTCCCGTGAGGTAGTTAAAAAACTACAGTAACTTATACAGCTTAATACACAAAAACTACAAATTGGATTTTAATGAAGCTTTACAATAATATAGTTCATACATCAGAATAACAAATAGATTACTTTTTATTCCGGAAAAATGTACGGTTCCTGTGGGATAGATTTGTTATTGGTCGCCGAGCGAAGCGAGGGTGAGCCGCTAGTTATCTTTTATAATTAATGATTAATTATTTGAAAATATTATTGAAAAACCAAATTCAAACGCAAAAAAAAATCACAGCAACGACCTTATCCCAATTTCCCTCTCGATGGGCATTAGACCTCTCTTTACATAACGAATGTGAAGGTTGACTTTCTTTGGCGGGGAGGGCACTCCATCGAGTCAGTTCTTAGTGGTACGCGCGCGCCCGCGCTTGTGCTGTGACAGTGACAGGTGACAGTTTACTTTTTAAATCCAGTCAGTCGTTAAAATGAGGATCGTCTTTTGGGTATGTTATTGTTTTTTTTTTTTTTGAAATATATATAAACTTTTTTGAATATTCTTCTTTTAAAGTTGAAAATAAAAAGTGATTAGGGTCAATTGGCTAAATGCTTTCGAGTTTTTAAACATTTTTATAATATTTTATAAATGTGTTATAGTGAAAGTTTGTCGATTAGTTATACTAGTTTATCTTAATATTTATTGAGTGAAAATTATAAGTTGTTATTGTTGTTGTTAAAATGAATATTAATGATAGCTTAATTTTGGGACAAATGAAAAAATTCAAATTTTATGTATACTTAAATATTAATATATGAAATGGGTACGTCGCGAAAGTTATAAAAATAATCAAAAATGCAATTTTTTCCACTAAAAATAAAAATAAAATAAAAAGACATTTGCATTATCGAGCATTGCATAAAATAAATAATATTTAGTATATAAATAATCATATTGTGTATTACTCAATATCGATACATCCTTTCTACGTTGCGTAAAAGCCTCGGAAGTATGTCAGACAACGACGTGGAATTCGCGAGCGGAACTCATCTTGAAGATGTTCTCCATTAGTGACGAATGCGAAGCTATGCCCAAGCTATAAAATCTTGTCAAAATGTACTGGTTTAAAAAACAATTACACATAAAAAATATGAAGACTGTAAGACATTTTAATTTGATTTTAGTAACATTCATAATTTTTAAAATAACAAAAATTAAACAAATATGTACTACTTAATAGTATATTTATTCGGCACAGACAATTTAATAAATAAAAATATTTATATTAAAACAATTAAATAAAAAATACGTGTATTTTATGATTATAACAGCATATTTACTTTAGTGGATAACGACTTTAAAACAACCTGTGATGGCCGAGTGATGTTTTCTCTTGTTTGTCCAAATTTCAAATGACTATGTAATAATGGCAACATAAATAAAATATTTTTACATATTTCATTTTAAAAAGTAAATAAAGTTAATTATTTACTCATTCCAGTTATTTATTATATTATCTATTGATGCTTAAATAAATTTATATTATTACATTTCTACTTATAATAACCAAAGTAAATCATTGTAGTTTAACGCCTTTTATCTACACTTAATATTTTAAAGAGGCGGAGTTTGTTTGTTTGTTTGACCGCGCTAATCTCAGGAACTACTAAACCGATTTGAAAAAAATTCTTTTGCATTAGATAGCCCGTTAATTGAGGAAGGCTATAGGCTATATATCATCCTGAAGAAATGTACGGTTCCCGTGGGATAGATTTGTTTTTGTTTCGGGACGAACCCGTAGCGAAGCGAGGATGAGTTGCTAGTACTATATAATTTATGAAAAAATTAAATATTGAAAACAAGATTTTAAATTTTGTTATTAGCTTGATAAGAAAATGTTAAAGAACAAAACTAAAAGTAAGATTATTTTAGAATAGTCCTTTAATTTTCTATCAACACCCCTAAACGGGGTCGTACGAGTACCTCACTCATGAAGTGAAATTTAAGTTACTTGGACGAAGAAGACAACGTATTTTATGTATGCAGGCCGTAATATATAATTTTATGACACTTTTTACATATTCGCGGTTTTTCTTTTTTTACTCTAATACTAAAGTTTTTTTATTAAATTTCGAGAATCATTCCATTTTATCCGTAAAGGTATTTATTATTTTATATTATAATTTGCTATATTAGTACGAAAATTTTATTTGTGATTATATACAATGATAGATTAACATATATATCTACCTGTATAATATATAAAAATCAATTGCTGTTCGTTAGTCTTACATTTGAATAAATCTTTTTTGTTTTATTGGGGGTGTGTCAGGGGTAGTTTGGAATAGGAATAGTTTAAATAGTCATATATTAAACAGTAAAGACCGGATGTAATGAAAATAACATAATCTTTGAAGAGTGCATAAAACACATTTACATACGAATAAATTAGCATATTATGTATATGAGTTAAATATTTATTATTTTGATTTCATAACAGATGCCTCTTCATCTGCAGATTATACGCAATGAATAACTTATTTAATTGAATAAATTAGCCTATTATATGATATAAACATATCACCTTAGTAATTAATTTCAAGAATACATATTACATTTACGAGTGGCGTTAATTATAATGATACGTTATACGTTACAAGTTCAAAAAGAATAAATTCTCGTATTTTAAATTAAAACTTTAATTACACTATGCAAGTCCTTTAGTTCAGTAATTAAACACAGTAACACGTTCATTCGGGGTAGTCTCGGGGTCCGTGACGTAGCGGATAAGCTCCAAGAGCGTCGTCTGAGGTGGTATGGCCATATCACGCGTCGGTCTGAGGACTTTGTCCGAAGGAAGTGCCTTGATATATCTGTCCCTAGAACAAGACTTCACGTGCGCCCAAGAAAGCGATGGCTGGATGTCGTTAAGCAAGACATGAGGGCCAATGGACTAACACAGAATGATACTAAAGACCGTGCAAAGTGGAGGAGACTAAGTAGAAGGGCAGACCCTTACAATAGCCGGGATTAATAAATGCCAGGCAGAAGAAGAAGTCCTTTAGTTATTATTTTAACAGATATTTTATATCCCACAAAAGCTGGTTATTGTACTGAGTCAAAAAGTGGCTAAAGTTTCTTTGCTCCTACTAACTACCTCTATAAAAAATACTTTGATGGTATGTAGTCTTACCAACAGACTAACAAACACTATTTTTACCCGACTGCAACAGAAGGAGGGTTATGTTTTTCGAGTATATGTATGCACTTTGTTACACTGTAGCCTAAATGGCTTGATGGATTTAAGCTTGACAGTTGTCGTAAGATTCGTCTTAATTGTGAGAGTGACACTGGGTGTATCAAAATTATAAAAATTAATATGACCGACTTTTAGCGCCATAAATCTTCATTATTTTTTTTCTTAAAAACCTATCGAGTGGGGTATCAACATTAAGGGTTTTATAAATTGCTTACAAAAATATAAACAAGTTATATGTTTAAATATAATTTGGAATGAGAAATGCTCAAAAACAACAAATAAAAAAATATGCAGTCGGAGACATACATATGTACATGTTTTATAATAGCTGCACATGTATGTCTCCGAGTGCATAATACTATGTTCCTTCGTCAATTTGTTTTCATCTTTTTAATTCGCTTTTTAAGCAGTCGGTTTTTTTTTAATTTTGTAAATATTTTTTTTAATTTTATCACTAAGAATATAACTGTAATATAATATGTATAGAAAATTTTACTAAAGAAATTCAGTATGTACAAAAGGACACCAACGCACCATTACAAGTTATTTTATATATTTAGATATGCGCATATAAAGATAAAGAATATCTCGAAATAAGAGTATACACTGGATAAACTGCCTTTAGACATCCGGTGAGAGCAGTAAATTATCATAAAAACATCAATGGGTGGAGCTGAGGGTAGCTCGCTCCGGTTACACGTGCAGATATTATAACAAGCCATTAATTAAACTAATTCGTTTGTCTGTCTGTCACTACATTTCAAATACAATCAATTTTTAATTCACTTGCAATCATTCGATAATGGATTGAATTTGAAACAATGCACTACTTCAGTTAAATAATAGCTTATAGCTGCCTTGATGATGATAAATAAAAGTAGCCAGGAAACACCTCAATAACACTATTTTTAAAATACAAAACTTGTTTTTTTTTGTAAACCTTTTAAGCATACTATTTAACAATCATACCAACTCGTATTACTTAATAGGACACAAAATATGTACATACATATGTATATGTATAAGATAAATTGTACAATATATACTTAGTAATTTCTTTTAGACAGTTTTTTAGCAATTATTTTAAGTTATTTTTTTTATATAAGATTAAGTGTATCATTATTATGCAACATGTAGAGAATGAAAGTAATTTTATTGAATTTAAATAAATTGTAAAACGGTTAGCTGATTTTAACAAAACTGAATAAAAATTAATTTTAAAATTTAAACCATATTTTTAAATTTATTTAGTAAAACATGTTGGCTAACTCTTGTTGTTGTTACAGTTATACTATCTTAGATGTACGCGAATATTTGACATTTTAAATAAAACTATATTTTCGGATAATTTCGCGGATTTATTTTGATTTTTGGTTCCCGATGTTTCGAACCCTTTACAGCAATCATGGTCACGGGAGAGACTAAGGTTTTAGACGTCTCAAAGGCGATATATACTTGTTACAGACAGTGCCTACCCACAATTTTACAAAATGATTTAAAAAATTCAATAATGACACTAAAGTACCTTACAATATTTGTTGATTTTCATTTTAACATTTTAAAATTTTAATTAGTATTATAATTAAATATGGCAATATTATTTATTTCATTTTAGCTGTTATTAAAAATATTACAATTTTTTAAAAAACTTCATTATTTAGTGTTGCTATTATTATATTATGTATAACCATAAATAAAATTGAAAATATTAATTATTTATTTAAGCAATATTATTATTTTATGTAATTTCAAAAAGTTTAAATATTCATTTAGATTGCTATTATTTAAATTTAAAATATTAACCAGCATCATAGTCTCTTTAAACATAATTTATCGGCGGGAAGTACTAGCATAAAAAATTAATCACGTCGATTACTACATTTAAATCACACACGTTTATTACTCGATTGTTACAATTTAAAGCTTTGAGGAACTTATTTTACTGAGATAAAGATAAAAATCAACTATTTAATTAGTTTTTTTTCTCGTCAGTTCTCACGCGTATTGATGTAATCAACCGGAAAAAGATACTTAAGTATCCTAAAAAGTTAACGGAAACGGTTTTTTGTAGAAAATGAAAGCCTATCGCGGTCACCCTTATTTTAGCAGGAAGTCTAACCGCATGTGTGTAATGCTTATTAATGTTATAAGACCTCATTCTAACTAGTTTTTTTTAGTTGAGTTAAAAATTTTAATAGGCAAATATCTTTTTTTGGCTAAGCAGTCAAACCAAATTTCAAACCAAGCATACTAAATTTCATCAAAATCTGTCCAGTGATTTTCTCGTGATGTTTTCCCAGACAGACAGACAAAAATTCTAAAACTATTGATTTGACTATTTCAATAAGATTTTCCAAAAAATATTAGATGTTCGGATTCAACTCAGAATTTTATTATTTTGTTAGTACTCTATATTGGAGAGAGAATTTTCTTCATCTCAAGTTGTGTGAAGCTGTATGATGAGATTCATTTAAATGAAGATATAAGCTTTATCATAAACTTAATAGAAGAAATGTAAAATTTTCTCTAGTAAGTAAGACTGGGTTAAGCGACAATCAGCGTACCGTTAAATTGGCGTTACGTGCGATCGGAAACGTATCGCTCCAGTTGCAAGTCAAGGCCGGTGGTTAGCGATATTGAACCTCTTTCCTTGAACTTGAATTTTAAATTTTATTCTGTTTGTTTGTCATTTTATTGTTTATATAGAACCTTAATTGACTATAAATTTTAGCAATTATGATATAAATTTTGGTGTTTTTGTTCAAGTCAAAATAATGTATATGTATTGAAAGAGTACTTAATGATTAATTATTATTTTCTATTTCTTTATTTTTTTTAAAGTATGAGTTATATATATATATATATATATATATATATATATATATATATATGAGTGTTATTCCGTATAGTATATTTTTATATGTAATTGTAGTTGTATAAAAAAACGCTTACAATAACTTTGGCTTATGAAGCCTTTTGACTTCATTGTATTTTATTTTGTGAGAATATAAATATTGAACTATTTTAGGATGCTATGACATAAAAATTTAATGATAATATTTATTAACAACTAGCGACTCTACCTCGCTTCGTTCGAGTTCGTCCCTAGGTACGTTTTAACGGTTAGTAATTAGTATGGAATAGATAGACTATAATATATTTATATTATATATATATATATATATATATATATATATATATACATACATAGGTATGATGAGTTGTTGTGGGTTGTATTCCCGTGGGAAAAAAGTAGCCTATCTTACTCTCAAGCCCTCCACTTATCTCCATACAAAAAATCACGTCAATGCGTCACTCTGTCTTGACGTGAAAAAAGGAAAAACAAATAAACACACTTTCACATTTATAATATTAGTATGGATATCATGAATGAAATCTTAGTTATCTATTATATGCCATTAGAAATGTAAAGCGGCACTTTGTTTTAAAAGAAGCGGGTAAACATCAATACAGCGATTTAAAATCTTTTGTACAATTTGAAACGGCTGTTTAGTCCAAAATAAAGTATTCAAAGTACGCAAGCTTGCTTCAATGTAAAAATTATTCAAATTTGACTCCGTCATCGCAACGAAAGTGTAAAATCTGAATAATTCCACTTTCGACGTATCTATTCATGTCAACATTTATATTTACACGGACATGCTTTTTATATGATTTGTTTTAATAGGAAGTTAAAAAAAAACTTCTTTGTCTTCCTAAAAAATTTAAGATAAACAAATAAATAAATATGTTGGCGCATTAACTTACAGCGCAATCTAGTTCCATTGTAAGCTACGAGGCTGTGTGTGTGTTATAGATATCGGATAGTTGATACACTACACATATATAAATTTAAATACATATGTACATATGTGATATATATAAAAACCTATGACTGGTGTCATGTATCCATGCTCATCGCACAATTGAATGCCCCCCGCGGGACTCGAACCTGCGACCGATGGCACTACAAACTGAGCCAAACGTAAAGTTACACTATCCATAATGACACTAAAACTTATTTATATCCAAACACAAAGCTGAAAGAAAAAATCAGCATTAAATATAATTGTTAATATAACTAAAAGTATTAAAAATAGTCAAAAAAACATTAAAATTATTTAACAATTGCGACACATAACTGTCCCATGGCCCGTGAAAGTCCACTTTGCACCTATACGAGAATCACGCAGAAACTCTTGCCGATACCGCCTCTATCTCCCATAGAATAAGAAAGAAATACCAACTTTTACTTTCCTACCGCTAACATGATACTTTCTTTTAATTACCTATTTGCTTTATGGAGGTTGAATTGTATAACGTTACGTCAGTACAGACAAATATTTTTCCATATGAGTAACATATGATTGTAATTTTTATCCGACTTCAAAAAGTGGAGGTACTCACTTCGGTTGTATAGTGTTTTGTGTTTAGATATGTTAACTATATGGCCTTGGCCAATTGAACTTCGTAATTAAAGGTATTGATTTTGAAATCCACATTGGGTTCCAAAATCTACATTTACACTACTATTTTAAAGAGGAAAGATTTGTATTTTTGTATGTTTGTAACGAATAAACTCAAAAACTGCCGGACCGATTTAGATGAAATTCAGTAAAACGATAGTTTAAGATCCTGGAAAGGACATAGGATATTTTTTATTCCGGAAATCATCCCTTAAAAATGGGTATGAAAGTTTCTATGGGGAATCAACCTAGGGACGAACCCGAGCGAAGCAAGGGTGAGTCGCTAGCTTCTAAGTTTTTAACAATTACTTAAATAGATTTCTAAAGCAACAAGCATACGACTTACATGATGGACATACAAATAATAACAGAGTAACCGTAGCTTATGTACACTTGATTCCCTAGAAGCGTTTGACATCATACACAAATATTCCGAATATGAAACCTAATTGGAATTGAGATATTAATAATAAAGCCATCATGGCTAAGTGCCCTAACTTGTCTACCACAGATCGCAGATTCGACTCCAGAGTGGTGTTTTGAAATTAAATTCTCAGTAATAATCCATAATTGGGAAGTAGATGATGTTATACACCACGTGCTTATAAAAGAAGCAAAGCATAGAGAGCGAGTGTGTTAATCTATATAATTGTGAACTATACCTATACATACATAGGTATCTCCTAAGCAAACATATGTATGTTCAAAGTGACGTTAATAACCGGAACGGACAATAGAATAGGAAGACAATATTATAACTTATTTTGTAGATCTAAAGTGTTTCTTGATTTACAAACTTTTTAAGATTAAGAGAAGAAGAAGTATTTTTATGCATAATTCTAAAAAAATATTAGCATTCTGCACTTCTTCTCTATATAAACTATAAGTGTGGGAAATTTCATACTCCTCCGTCCGCGGGATTTTCGTAAAAGGGGGTACAAAGTTTTTGCTTCACGCATTAATATATAGATATAAATACGGTTAGTAGTTCTTAGTAATAAAAAAAAAACAAAATGATATGAGCCTTATGACAATGTTCAAATGAATATAACAGTATCGATTAAATAAAAGCATTTATTAAAGTTGTCAGTTCAAAATATTCCATAGGTACTTTTTATATCTTAAAGGTGTTTAAAAATTACACAGTTGAATCGATGTTATAGTGTAATACATAATATGTCATGTTACGTAAGTGAGAGTAAAAGTTTATTGCGAGATAATGTTTTAGTTTTAATGACTACCACCTAGTAGTGCAGTGTAGGGCAGTGGTAGCCCAGTGGTAGTGCGCTCGCTTAGAAAATCGATGGAAGCGGGTTTAAATCCCGGTTCTCGCATCTATGATATTTTCATGTGCGAATCATTTTCAACATAATTGCCATTTGTCTTACGGTGAAGGAAAACATCGTGAGAAAACCAGCATGTCTGAGAGAACTTAGCAAGTTTTCGAAAGACATGTGAAGCCCGCCAATCCGTACTTGGCCAGCGTGGTGGACTATGGCCTGATTCCCTTCACATTGAAGGGAGGCCCATACGAAGCAGTGGGACGTTAGAAAGGGGTGTATATAATGTATGAATGCACCGAGTAGTCAGTGTATGTCGAATATAGGCAAAAACTAGAATACCACATATAAATAGTATAAAATGATAAAAATTGTACTGAAAAATTGTAATGCAAAATCTCCTAGTTTAATCAACAAATGTCTTGAATATATATATATATATATATATATATATATATATATATAAGATAAGATATAAGAGTCCCTTATTGAAGGACCCCAAAAGAAGTTATCCCAAAGGGCCTGACGCGTTTTCAAGTACCTAAGTTTTTCTTAAATTTCGTTTTAACTAAAAATGTATGTCTAAATCAAAATCACTTCATAAATAATTATTCCGTCCTTGATAGCCTATTCGGTTGAACTTTGTTTAAGTTGGCGAAGATATCGTATGTGTATGTTAAAAAAAGCTCGCACAGATGATCAAATTCTAATATTACACAATTTTAGTAGCTCATCACATCGATACGTTACTGTGATGTTACGTAAAAGATGCACGAATAAACATACTTCGCATTATAATATTAGTAAGGAATACACTGTAAAAATAAAAATAAGAAATATTAGTAAATTATACCTATTATTAAAACAACTTTAAAATTTTAGATACAAATATTAAAATAAAAAAATAGCATTAACAGCATAAAAATTAATTAACACTAAGTTAATTATATATTCAAATTGTCTAAACATGTGTTAGTTGTGTAACTAAATTTAGCAGTCATCAAAATATTAAATTAAATTGCATTACGGAATTCAGCAAAAAAGCGCTTAAAAGCTATAATTTTTATGAGTAACGTCATCTATAAGTCATTTGCAAAGCGACATCCGCTTAAAATATACTAAACACATTATTTATATTAAAGAAAGGAGGTTAATACACTATAATATACTTGACCAACTTTATGCATTCGATTGCGATAAAAAGATGATTTCCGCGTTTAAACCTTATGCTGTAATATCTTTCTCAATGAAAGTTAAATACGAAAACGATGAAACTTTTAGTTAAAACCTACTAAAGAGTTGGTATATAATTTGGTCATAATATAATTAAGTTCTTTGAATTTGGTAACATAATAAAAATATATCAACTAATAGGTAAATAAATAAATCTATACATAAAAGTAATACTCTTAACTACAAGCTTGCAGGAAGATAAAGAAATCGGAAGAATCATCTTACCTTAAAGAAAACTCAAAAAAAAATTATATGCTCAAAATACATGTGCAATTCACTGGGTTCTGATGCAGTAGATTGTGCAAAATGTTAAAACTTAAAGCTTTATTCTTGCAAACGCACGAAACACCTCCTATTTTGTTAAGAGTTTGACAAATTGTAGTATGAGCTTTAGATATCCATATAATACGTTACCAAAAATTTCGCCTTTTCAAAATCACATCTCTCTAAAGCTAAAAGAGTATATAAAAAGTTATAAATAAATAGTTAAAGTGATGTGTTTCCATAGACACATCTCTATAATTCTCCATCTCACATCACGCTCAGCCATACAACCCCTGTTAACGCCTCATATTATTTAATACTATCACCAAGTTAATATCTCAAAATTTACAGAATAAAATTATTGATATTAATATACTTTCCAGCAACTTTATAAAAATCGATATTTTATATAAACTTCTTTCTTTTCGAATTTGGTCACGGTTTTATTTTGATTTTTTGTTCTCTATATTTCGAACACTTCACAGAAAACATGTTCATGGGAGAAATATCAAATTATCTAATACTAGCGACTCACCCTCGCTTCGCTCGGGTTCGTCCCTAGCTTGGATATAGTAAAATGGATATAGTATAGTATCCTTAAGAGATAGATATCACAGACTTTTTTGTAGACCTTTTTAAGGTGTACAATACTATAGTACATTATTTTGATCTATCTTGTAGGGTTCAGCCAGCGTTTGCAATGTAAGCGCAAAAAATGTGTTTATTTACGACATCACATTAGAAACCTCTAAAATTATCAGTGTTTCTCTACTATATTATGCATGTATTATACATTAAACCTTCTTCTTGAATCACTCTATCTATTAAAAGAACCGCATCAAAATCCATTGCGTAGTTTTAAAGATCTATGCATATATAGGGACAGAGAACGGGAAGCGACTTTGTTTTATACTATGTAGTGATACGCGTAAATCTGAGAAGGTATTATGAAGATAGACACTAAAAACAACAAAAAAATAGACAGTCATGGGGACTGCCGACAGAAGTGAAAACTTATAACTTTGGAATAACAGTTTTTTTTATTTTTAAATTATTTATAGCATGAATAATTAAAATGTCATAATTGGTAAATTAAAATTATTATTAGTCTGGTTTTTACATCCATCGGCACTCCGAGCAATAATTTACATTTTCATATAGTTTATTTATTAATCAAAACATGACGCTGCGCCTTGCCAGTCTGCGGTGCGCCAGATTACGTCAACATATCACATAAGTTTTGCCTCTACCAAAAATCGCTCAACACGGCAAAAAAGTTTTTCAACTCCAAAAAGTTAGGAAAATTATCATTTTCGTCATATTATCGGCGATCATATCTAAATATATCATGCATTACAAGGTATTATAAAACGTAATTTCTCTAGCAAATAAAGTAATTTTAAACGATGCGTCTCACCCGTGCGAGCTTTCTACGACATTCCGGGCCGACCAGTCTGGTGCGTTTTGGAGCGAGAGTGAAACGGTACGGGCTACGGCTGTGATACACATTCAAAATGTATATGTATTTTTAGATTTCCTTTGTAACATATTTATTTTTTACAAAAAATATAAAAAACGTATACACATATTAAATACTAGCAACTCAACCTCACTTCGCTCGGGTTCGTCCCTAGTGAAAAACAAAAACAAATCTATCCCACGGGAATCGTACATTTTCCAGGATAAAAAGTAATCTATTTGCTGTTCCAGACTATAATCTATCTCTGTACCAAATTTCATCTAGATCCGTTCAGCTGTTCTGGCGTGATTGAGTAACAAACATGCATCTAAACTTTTGCATTTATAATATTACATGGTATTATGGGATGATTAATTAAATATTAGCATTAACATCATATATATATATTTGTAATTTTTTGAATGTATTAAAAATAACCCAATACGTATTTTTTGTTTATTGACCCTGACAAAAGGACTCTCAAAGTAACTATGTAAGTACAAATAGATACCTACTACTAATACATTCTATTCAAATATGAACGTGTACACATTTTTAAAACAAGGTGAGGTACAAAGTTATTAAATTTGTAGTAATAAAACTTGAAAAATATCAAGTTTTTTGTAAGTTCTTGTTTATTTCATTATTTATTGTTTTAAAAGATTTCGCAAGTGCCGCCCTCAGACCAATTTTTATTGGTCTGAGTTGCTGCCAATCATTTTATCCATGCGTCGTTATATTAAAAAAAATATACTGCTATTAAAATATAAACAGCGCACAAAAACACGTTTTTTGTTGATTTATTTATCTTTCTTTCAAGCTGAAACCGAACGACAGATTTCTGTGATTTTTATATTATGTAATAGCTGAAAGGCTAAAGTGACATAAGCTTTACCGTGGAAAAATAACCTATTGCCCAATGAAACGTTAAAATAAAACGCAAATCCAGGGTATTTTGTTTATCATAGTTTTCTATATTGGGATATTCGGAGGGCTCGAAAGGGACATGCTTTTGTTTACCTATGGACGAACCCGAGCCGCTTTGTCAGTAGAAAACATTTGCATAAATTCTACATCCATACTAATGTTATAAATGTGAAAGTAACTCTGTCTGTCTGTGTTCTTTTCACGCTTAATCCGCTGAACCGATATAGACAAAATTTGGTATGGAAAAAGTTTGAGACCCTGGGAAGGACATAGGATAGTTTTTACCCCGGAAATCATTACTTAAGAGGGTGAAAAAGGAGGTGGAACTTTGCATGGGGAATCAATCATTTCTCAAGTAAGGGATATAAAACTCACCATACCTATATATATACATATATATATACATATATATATACATACATATATATATATATATATATATATATATATATATATATATATATATATATATATATATATATATATGTATGATGATATACTAACCGTCATCAGGTATCTAGGGACGAACCCGAGCGAAGCGAGAACGAGTCGCTAGTGTCGCAATAAAATAGATAAGAAATAAGTAGTTGAATATTACTAACTGTTAATAATATTGCGTATTTTTATTATTTCACTTGCTCTCCTTGAACGATAACCTAGAAATTGTGCGAAATTAAAACAAAAGTAAAAGTGACATTACGTTATTAGTAAGTATGAGTAACAGTATTTTACGAATAAAAATTTTAATGCTTTATAAAGGCCAGGGGCATTAAATTTTATTATACCTGCAGGTTGAATTTTATTGTAATATAAATACAAGTTTGTACAGATTATAAACGATGGTAACAAGTTCGATTTTCACTTTTAATTGTAAGGTTGAGTTTGTGCTTTGTTCATTTGAAGTAGGTAGGTTTATTAAGTAGGTAACATTAGAGGCTGAGGAAAAGTGCAGTGTTGGGTGAAAGAGAGCGAAGAATAGTATTGTATTGACTCTTTAAAAAAAAATCAAAATCTGAATCCTACTTCCTACTAATATTATAAACGCGAAAGTTTGTAAGAATGTATGTATGTATGTATGTTTGTTACTCTTTCACGCCAGAACGGCTAAAGGGATTTGGATGAAATTTGGCGCAGAGATAGATTATAGTTTGGAATAACACATAGGCTATTATTTATCCCGGAAAAATATACGGTTCCCGTGGGATAGGTTTGTTACAATTTTACGCCAGAACGTCTGAACGGATGTAGGTGACATTTTACGCAGAGATAGATTATAGCCTGGAATAACACATAGGCTACTTTTTATCCCGGAAAAATGTGCGGTTCCCGTGGGATAGGTTTGTTTTTATTTTCCTAGAAGCGAACCCGAGCGAAGCGAGGGTGAGCCGCTAGTCATATATACGTTTAACCCGTTGAGAATCGCAGGCACGCCGGCATTAATAATCAATTTCTTAGAAATTGTCCAGGAGGTGTAAAATGTTTTAAAAAATGAACAGGGTATGCAATATCGAGACTGTGTAATAACATACAGGCTACATGCTTATTTTCTTAATATCTATAAAATAAACATATTTTAACATATCGAAAGCACTAGTACCATACCTACATACATACATGCATACATACATAGGTAAATCCCCATAATCTTGGAACGCTATTAGAAAGCTCACGCGCGCCCTTCGTCACGTAGTGTTTAGAATTCACATGAATATTTCATTATTTGTTTTACCTATAGGTAAATAGGCCTTCATTCTTCTGAGGTGTGGGGTGCGGGGAGATTTTAATAGAAACAACCGCTCTGGATAACGCTCTGATTTATTCTGCTCGTTCACTCTAAGACTAATACATTATATATGTAATATATATGCTAGATATGCTAGGCACCCCACTACATCACCGGGGTAGAAAAAAAGAAAAAAAATAATTAAATTTACTTTTTTTTCGTTACATTATATTGTTACTATATTTTTATTTCTTATGTATTAAAAAAAACAAAGAGTAGCAGTAGGTACCTACTTAAAATTATTATATTCTAATTAATCATACAATACATTTTCTTATTTCTAAGTTAAGTATGAATAATACTATTTATCTTTTACAAAGGGTTTAGTTCTATTTTTATGAATAATTTCAATTTTACCGTTTCTCAAAATTTTAACATTTGGTTCTTGTTCTTCAACAACTACATACGGGCCATTATACAAAATATCAAGTTTACTTCCTGTTTCATTTTTTACTAGTAACATATCGTTTGGATTATATTTTATTCGATTTACATATTTATCATAATTCTGTTTCCTTTTCTCTTTACATTTTAATAAATTTTCTTTTGCATCCCTGTTAGCTACCTGTAACCTATATTTTAATTCTAAACTATAATTATCTGGATTGTACAAAGGTTCTATGTCAGCAGAAATTCTACTAGGCATTTCACAAGGTTTCCCGAAAACTAGCTCATATGGTGGATATCTTGTACTTGAATGAATTGTATTGTTGTATGTAAAGCACCAAAATGGTAACCATTGGCTCCAAGTTTCTGGATGATTATCGCACTGTATGCGCAAAAATGAACCTAGATGTTTATGTGCATTTTCAAGTGAACCAATAGTCTGATGATGGTATGCAGTAGAACTTAATTTTTCTATGTTAAGCAATTTACATACCTCTTCCATTGTCTCAGAAATGAATTCTGTTCCACGATCCGTAGCGATGATCTTTGGAATTCCGAACCTTAAAATGAAATTATTCACAAAACTCTTAGCTATACTTACCGTTTCCTTATTTCTAAGAGGATATGCCTCGACAAACTTACTTAACTCGCACTGTACTGTTAATATATATTTATTATTTTCTATGTCTCTATCTAATGGTCCGACTACATCTAGAAAAACTTTTTCTAAAGCATAACTTGCAGTAGTTGTAATAACCATAGGTTCTTTAATATACCTAGAATACTTCATTTTTTGACATTTTTCACATTTTCGAACATAACTCTTAACATCATTTTCGATTCCTGGCCAGTAGAATCTACGTTTTATGTTATTTATCATTCTACGAATCCCATCGTGTCCGCTTGTGGGTAGCAAATGATAGTCATTCATAATAAATTTCTTTTCTTCGTCATCATCTATTCTCTTTATACCTCTCAAAATACAAATGCGTGGTCCGGACCACTTATCAATGCTTTTTATTTCTTCTACAAGATTCTTGATAAACAATACGTTATCTTCTCTTTTAATAATGCATATTTCTTTAATTTTTAATTTTTCACATATTTTCCTCAATTTTTCCACAAAAACGTCTCGCGTATAATGTGCTTTAAAATCGAGATTAACATATTATATATTTTTATTTTTTATAAATGCGAAACATTCAGATTCGACATCAATATCTTTTTTCTCTTTAATTTTTTTTAATTCTTCTCCTTTCAGTAAACTTAATTCAACTGCACCATTCGGTATCCTAAGTATTTCCACAACTTTTGGTTGATCAGGCCAATAATTCGGGTTAATACTTGGGATATCGTCTATTCTATCATTTCCACTTTCATTCTCTCTTTCAGCCTCTTTTATTATCCTAGCTTGCGCTCTTGTTATTACTGTTACTAACCTTTCATTCATAACTTTCAAATCTTGGGACGTTATGCTTATTCGTGATAAAGCGTCTGCTATTACATTTTCTTTTCCTCTCACGTATACTATTTTAAAATCATATTCTTCTAATGCTAATCGAAATTTTAATAGTCTACTTGACGGATCTTTCATCCCAAATAAGTATATTAAGGGTTTATGATCTGTCATAATTGTAAAAGTACGTCCATATAGATATGGTCTGAAATATTTCACACTCCAAACTATGGCAAGTAATTCTTTCTGTATTGTTGGGTAATTTAACTCTGCCTTATTTAAAGGTCTACTAGTATAAGCTACGGCCTTCATGTTACTATTACAAAGTACTGCACCTATCGCTGTGCCCGAAGCATCGGTCTGTAGTATAAATTCTTTCGAAAAATCAGGGTATTCTAAAATAGGAGGAGTTGTTAAAGCGTTTTTCAAAAAATTAAATGATTTTTCACATTGCTCAGTCCATTCATACTTGACATTTTTCCTACAAAGTTTATTCAAACAATTAGTTATATCAGCAAAATTTTTAATAAACTTTCTATAGTAGTTACACATTGCAACAAAACGTCTGACTTCATCAACGTTTGTCGGTGTTGGATAATTTTGAATAGTTTTGATTTTCTCTGAGTCTGGTTGAATACCTTGAGAAGATATCGTATGGCCTAAATATAATAGTTCTGTTTTTAAGAATTGACATTTACTCGGATTTAATTTAAGATTAACTTTACGTAGGCGTTCGAAAATTTCTATTAAGTTTTTGTTATGCGATTCAAGATTTCGTCCAAAAACAACACAATCGTCTAAATAAATAAAACAATTTATATAGTTAAGACCTGACATAGCTACTGACATCACTCTAGAGAAAGCACTGGGACTGATCTTTAGTCCCATAGGTAGACGCTTCATTTGATACTGACCTGTACTAGTTGTGAAAGACGTGATTGGTCTACATTCAGGTTTTAAAGAACATTGATAATATGATTGACTAAGATCTAAATGAGAGTAATAAATTGCACCTGATAGCGAATCTAAAATTTCGGTAATATTTGGTAATGGAAATTTATCATCCTGTATTACTTCATTTAACTTTCGGTAGTCTATGACTAACCTCCACTTTTTATTATTTTTATCATCAGATTTTTTAGGTACTAATAATATGGGACTCGACCATTCACTTTGTGAAGGTTCTATGATGTCGTCGTCTAACAATTGCTTGATTTGTTTGTCTACTTCTGTTTTTAAACTATGTGGTAACCTATATGGCTTTACATAAACTGGATTTACATTTTGTTTCAAATTAATTGATTGTTCGCATAAATTATTAGTAGTGAGTTTATCACCGGGCAAGTGGAATACGTCAGCATACTTTGAACAAATACTTTCTATACTGCTTCGTTCGCTCGTACCTAAGTGATCAAGTTTCAAAGATTGCAACAATGTTTTTGCACGTGTAGAGTTCAAAGTACACTTATCAAAGAAGCAAACATTATACTCTTTCAATGGTAACAATTGAGGTTGAAAAATTGGAATAATTATTTCCCTATCACTGGTATTCATTAATCTGATAGGTATTATGTTATCTTTAGGTTTTACTATCAAACCAGCCAAAAACAAATTTTCCTGTAATTCTTTCTGTACAATCACACTGTCTTCTTTCACATCTGAATTTAACTTTATATAATGAATAGTTTCATATCGTGCCGGTATCGTTATATATTCAGTACATAGTTTAGGCGAAGTATACAAAGGTATTTCACTTTGTTTTTCATTTGTTAACGTTAATATATTTTTCTCTAAATTGATAGTTGAATTGAAATTGTTCAGAAAATCTAACCCAATTATTCCATCTGATTTACAAGGTAAGTTCTCGAACAAGTAAAACTTGTGTTCATAAGTAGTACCGTCCGATGCGTGTAAAGTTAAATAAACATAGCCGTCTGAATAGGTCTTGCCACCTATACCGTTTATAACTATAGGGTCTCTATGTATGCGTATTTGTTCCGATAAGATATTACTACGAATTGCCGATAATGAAGCACCTGTGTCTAGCAACCATGAACATTTTTGTCTATCTAAATTTAAGTACACATATTTTACGTTATCATCGCAGGTCAAAATATAATTTTTAGGTCCGAAAAAACTGATTCAGTTCAGTAGTTTTCTCTTGCGTTGTACTTTCGACCTGTGCCGAACAAATATTTCGTTGATTGCGATTACCACTACTACTGTTACCTCGACCACGACTCGAACTCACAAAATTGTCACGATAACCTCGCGTCGACCGGCCATTGTTATATCCTCGATTATAATTATTATTTACGTACTTACCTCTCGTATAATTGTTGAAGTTATTGTAATTCCGCCTGTGATTTGAATAAAAATTACCTCTAGTATTCATTCGTCCGCCTCTACCTCTTAGCGAAGACCTGTAGTAGGGGGGTTGGTTACCTCTCCTTTGCACGTTGAAGATATTGTTGGAAGACGGAAGCTGTCCCAGCTCCTCATCCTCAGCAGCACGCACTGCGTCCTTCAGCTCTGAGTAGTTTCGAGCTGAGATAATTGTACTTAGTCGCCTGTTGCGTAACCCATCTGCAAATCTTTTAATTGCAAGGTTTTCATTTATAGGTCTCAATATCTCACAAGACTTCGGATTTCCGTCGCTCTGTGCAATAGTGAGGCCTACAAATAACTCAGACAATTTATCTCCGTACTCACGAATCGACATATTATTCTGAGATAAATTATTTAATCGACTAAGTATCGCATTTGCTGATTTTTTTGTTAATAAAAAGTCCCTAATATCTTGTATTAAGCTCATTACGTCATCATATTCACTTTTTAATTTCAATTTAGCGGTTTTAGTTAACCTAGTTTTTAATACAAAAGAGATAAGTAATTTTTTCTGTGTAACATTTACAAGATATTCGTCATACATTTCAATTCCGTCAATAATTTTTTCAATAGTTTCTTCCGTATTGTCCATTACGGGAATTAAAGAAATTGCCGTCTTTATATCAAATTTATCCATTTTTGTAATATCTGATTTTGACGTTTCCATTGTACAATTAATTTTATATGTTAAAATTTTATTATATACGAACTCAATACGTTCCTTTAATACTTCGTAAACATAACCTACTAACTCTACTTTACTTTCTTGTTTAGCAATAATATTAATAATATCTTTATACGTTAAAAATAACTTTTCTGCTTCTAAAATCTTATCATTAACTTTACCTTCATATTTTAACCTTCTAGTAGGGCCCAACTTTCTTAAATCAACTTGAATTATATTTAACTTATTTAAAATAAACTCTAAATTCTGTTCCATATATCATAGTTATTCACTTACACTAAATATTATAGTCCTTAAAATAAGTTCTAAAATTTATGTATTTATTATAGTCCTTAAAACAGTTCTTAAATTTCTGTATTTACGCACAAAATAACGGCAACGAGAGATAAAATATAAAAAAAAAATAATTATAATAATAGGGGGAATTTTGGTTGACACATTTTAACACTTATTTTCACTTCACTTTTCACCTTCACTCAAGTAGGTACTCTGGCCGTCTAGCACTAGACATGCGAATCAGATCCTTGCGTCATTAGGCAGCATCACTCCCAGCAGCATCTGTAGCATTGAATCTCCCTGAAAGCCTTTGTCGAATTCTCCTAATAAACTCTGTCTGCATCCTCTTTTCCATCCATTTTCTTTCCTTCTTTCTCCAAATTTTACACCCCAAGCATACTGTAGCAGCAATGAATACCACCAAAACCACTGAGATCAGGATGTTGTTGGTCAGGATATGGGTCTCTATATCCTTATCTGAAATTCCAGCACCGTTGCTGCCGGCTGCATTTTGCGTAATCATTACTTCTTTGTCTTCCGTTTTTGAGTATGATTTCCCCATTTTGTTTATAATTATTTTCCGTTTATATAAATTAATTTAATCCACTTCACAAGTTATAAAAGTTAAAGTGTTCTATAACTTACACCGAGGCACACAGGAATCCGCTGCGTTGCGAGATTCGCCGGTCACCCGACACTCGCCCACGCCACGGCATGGCAGGGTCGCCATGAGGTGTGGGGTGCGGGGAGATTTTAATAGAAACAACCGCTCTGGATAACGCTCTGATTTATTCTGCTCGTTCACTCTAAGACTAATACATTATATATGTAATATATATGCTAGATATGCTAGGCACCCCACTACACTTCATTACTCTAAACAGCCGCTAGTTTATTCTGTACAATCTAGACTAATATTTTAAGCAGTATTTTATTGTTTTCTAACAAAACCCACGGCTTCACTCGCGTTAAAACTACAAAAATGATATCTAAAAAAGTACGTTTCCCTTATGGGATGAGACGATGAGATATGGGATGACTAAAACACGTATTTATTTAATTGTATTGAATAGTATTAATACCAAGTTTCAAGTAATTCTGATCATAAATATTTTCAGGTTGTTTTATAATGTGTTTTCCTGTGGGAATGAGATAATCTCCCGCGTTAAAAAGTAGCCTATGTCACTCTTCAGCCCTCCAACTATCTCCACACAAAAAATCACGCCAATCCGTCGGTTGAACGCGCTTATCTCAGGAACTACTAATCCGATTTGAAAAATTATTTTTGCATTATATAGAAATATCTAGGGACGTGACGTGAGTTGCTAGTGATAATATATAAGTTTTTGAACAAAACTTTGCATTACACTAGTACACGACTATAACAAAATATTCACTCGATATACTGTCTGTCTTTTTGTGTATACTGTCCGCCAACCAGCGCTTGTTAGACGATGACCTGATTCCCCTCGTATTCAAGGGAGGCCCACGTCCAGCAGTGGGACGTCAAAAGGGGCTGCAAACATACTATAAACTCGGTAAACTTTTGAATTTATAATATTGTATACAAGCAGCGCCATCTTTAAGGAAATTTAATCACTAACAGTAGCCTATGCGTTATTCCATCTATCTTTCCACAAAATTTCAACCAAATCCAGCCAAATCCTTATGACATAACGAACATACAGACATACACTTTTGCAATTATAATAACAGAGTGATTAAGGGCACTCAAATATTATACCCTCAATAAAATAAATCGCCAAAACAGCTTTACTCTCACTATACCTGTTCAGATATACGTTTTCATGTGACAAGTGTCGTCGGAAGCCCGCTGAATACATACGAGCTAATTGTATATTAATAAACAACCATTGTGTTAGAGAAAGTCGTGTCGTTGAACTTGATCTTAGTGATAATACTAATTCAACGGATGTTCTTTATGCAATATGTTTAAGAGATACTAGTGATTCAGCCTGGTTTTACTCAGATGTTGTCTTAGGTGCTTGATGCATTTATTATCGCTTGAAAAGTAAACTAAATTAAAATACTCTTTATTAAACATTCTTAAAAAATATTTTTACTTTTTAGTAAAAAAAGCTATCCTGACTTCAAAATTACTTAAAAGCAATAAATTATAACTTTTTTTAGATTAACCCGAATATTTGACATTTTAATATTCCCAAGGGAACCAAAAATCAATATTAATTCGTGAAAAAATCCGAAAAGATAGTTTTAATTAGTAATTAATTGACAAATCAATCATTTAACAAATCGACTCCTTTATTGTGAAGTGTATGTAGCACTGAGCACAGCACCCTTGAAGTAATCTATTCATACAGAAATAGCCTAACCTATTCATTAAAAAAAAAACGGTTAATAATAGCGAACATATACAGACTAAACGCCATTATCATTATTTAGATTACTAATTACCATTATCGTCAAGTCAGTGATCATGTATGCAGTTTAGGGCAAAAGAAAAATTATAAACTATAAAATTCCTAGACACTAAAAAATAAAAAAAAATCATTTACTATAAGTGTCAGGCACAGATACACACACATATTATTATACTGCACATATTATAATACTATATATTATAATGCATGTATTATAATACTATAGGTACTAGTAGTACAGGTATGATGAGTTGTCGTAGGTTGTATTATAACGTGTTTTCTCATGGAACTGAGATATTTTTCCGCGGTAAAAAGTAGCCTATGTCACTCCAACTATCAAGACAAGCCCTTCAACTATCTCCACACAAAAAATCACGCTAATACATCACTCTGTTTCGGCGTGAGAGGACAAACAAACAAACAAACTTTCACATTCGTAACATTAGTATGGATTTATATCAAGGACATATAAATACTTTAAGTATCTACTTAACACAAATCTTTATAAACATTCACTCATTACTATATTTATAATCCAACCTCCAAAAATTTTATCACATCACATATTTATTAATTCCGACATTTCGAGGTCTGTCTTTATGGTAATATTACATGCCTTACATTACTACATTTATAGTATCAAGTATGTATTGAAATACTTAATTGTCGTGTGAACTTGTAATATTTGCTTATATTTTATTATATAATATTGCTTTTGATCTGAAGCGTTGCTTAATTCGAAAAATAGCTGTTATTTAGTCTCCTAAAAAAATCTTCAAAATTAATGAAATAAGCGTACTGATTCCAGACACTTTTTTGACATTTAACGTTTAGTATAGATTTCTCAGAGATGAGATATTTTCCCGCAGTAAAAAGTTTACTATAATATGTTGACCTAGATAATTAGCTATCATCACACCAAATTTCATTAAAATCTGTCTAGTAGTTACTCGTGATGCATTCCTAGACAGCAGACAGACAAAAATTCTAAAAACTACGGATTCGGCCTCTGTATCGATAATAATGAATATTTTAATAAGATTTTCCAAAAAATATTTAATGTAGAGCCTTAACTCAATTAGAATTTTATTATATGTATAGATTATATTATTCTAAAGGATAATATAAGTGGCTTAGAAAATAAAATTTATTTTGTAGTAATTTTCAATTCATTTTATTTCCTTTTTCGTTAATTACTAGATATGTAGATCTAAGTAACTAAAAAGTCTAACTTCAATTATAAATTATTTTTGTTCTTTATTTCTATTAATATATTATTTAATACTAGCGACTCACTCTCGCTATGCTCGGGTTGTTCCTAGGTACGTTTTAACTGTTAGTATGGAATAAATAAACTATATATCATATGATATATAGCCTAATACAAAAATAATTTTTCAAATCGGATTAGTAGTTCCCGAGATTAGCGCGTTCAAACAAATAAACTCTACCTCTTTATAATATTAGTATAGATAAAAGATGACCTAATACATTGTATTTATATATATACTATTCTTTATTGCACTTACATGTAAAACAAATTCACAAACAATAAAATTAGTTAGCAAAGGTGGACTTATCTCTAGAAGAGATCTCTTCCAGTCAACCTAAGTGAGTTAGAAAGATAGTATTTAAAATTTATCTTAGTATTTATCTTAATTTATCTTAGTAGATACTAGTTAAGATTTAAATTAATGAAACAAAAACCATTTAAATAGCACTTAATAAGAGGAAAATTTCAGCTTTGTTCTTGCAGTAAAGAGATTAAAACTTGGAAGCACTAAAAGACGTGACTCACAATAATGTAGTTTTATCTCCTTGTAGTATAATGACTGAGCAATAATGCTGCTCTGCAAATTAATTTCATTTAAAAGAAAAGTCTTCCTTCCCTTGAATACTTTCAATTAGCGTTTATTCATTTTATGATACATAAATAGATATTACAAATAATATTATAAGTAATTCATTATTATTACATTAATATTATAATTGCTAATGTTTATAATGTGTATGTCTGCTTGTTAGTCCTTCACACTGAAACGAATAGAGGGATTTGGATGAAAGGTGCACAGATAAACTAAACACATATGCTACATACTATGTATCTATTCAGCCCTTTTTAACTACCCACTGCTGGACACGGGCCTCCCTTCAATATGAAGGGGATCAAGCCATAGTCCACCACGCTGGTCAAGAGCGGGTTGGCGGATTTCACATGTCTTTCGAAAATTTGCTTGGTTCTCTCAGATATGCAAGTAGTAATCATGTTAGAAATGATTCACACATGAAAATATCAGAGGTGCGACACCCGAGGTTTGAACCCGCTTCACTCGGTTTCCCAAGCGAGCGCGTTACCACTGGGCTACCAGAGCCTACTGCTGTGTAGCAACATACTACAAATAATAAAATTTAACAAAAAGCTCTGCCTATATATAATATTATAAATATAAGAATCACCCCGAACGAAGCGAGCGTAAGTTACCAGTTATTTAAGACGTTCATTTAATTTTTCTAAGGAATGCTGCAAACATTTTTGGAACTCTTTTGGAGAGAGAGCTCTATCTCTCTCTTTTGGAGAAATTGAAGAAGCTTTAAGTATATTTTAAAAATACATAACACTCTTAGCTCCTCTACCAGTAACAAGAACTCAAGAGTCCTTGCTTATTAAAATATAATTTTGGTTTTATACCTGTTAGGTATTCTTTACGCTAAATTCTTTAAAACAAATAAAATCAGATAACATACTAACAGAATCACATCCTACAAATTACCAATTCTTTGCTGGTTTCCCACAAAGTTTACTTAGACCAATTTAGATAAAATAAGATATAGATTGTATTACCATACTATTACGGTAATAGATGCGTAATATAACCGTGACGCCGCGCCGTAACTGTGCGTAAGCGCAGATTGTTGTATGCTCTGATCGCGGATGACACACGGGACAATGACACGCAAGCTTTCTATAACGATTTGAAGGTATTTCCTTATATGTAAGCGGAACTAATGTGGCGTAATTAAAATATTATTGGACTAAATAATTATTAATGAGATGAAATTAATCTAATAATTATTGACGTAAAACTTATGTACGCACGCTTGACTTGGAGAGTAAGCTGGTGAATGCGTTACGAAAAGTGTAACGTTACGGGCGAAGCGAACGTTTGTTGCCATGGTAACCGTTGTTATTGTCTGACAAATGATATATAATATTATATTCTATAAATATATGGTTGTAATATCCTAATATGCCTTATTTAATTATATATATCATTTGTCAGACAATAAAAACGGTTACCATGGCAACAAACAGTTATCAGCTAACTTCAGTCGCTTTCAGCTAACTTCATCATGTCGCTCGCATCATATCGCATGTGCACGCGCATCCTAAAAATTTTACTCTCATAATTATTTTCAAACGTCCCAAAAGAAGTGTAACTTCAAAAGGAAATTAAAATCAAACAATAGAGTTAAAAGTTTTAAAATAACTAAAAACAAACAGATGAACGTATTACGTATTTGTTTTAATATTTAAATTTAATACTGTAATAGATACTCGTATTAAATTTTAAAGCAAGGTTAAAGTTATTATGAGGCAAAAATAGAATAGCGATGAATTGAGTGACAGGTTGACAGAGTAATAAGACGAACGCCTGCTATAGGAGCTGTGATAGAATATCTCTGTAATGAATACCATTATAACAGCGAAGATTATACAATATACATATATTTAACAGTAGATATATGTGCTTTTATTCTAAGGTACTTTCATCCTAAGGATTCGTATAAACTATAAATATAAACTTAAACTAAACTACCAAAATTATAATAGTAATTAATTCTACTAATATAGCCTTAAATTGAACTTGTACTAACCTTAGAACATAACTAGCCCTTTTGTCCAGAGGTGGGCGTAAATAGCTGCGACATATTTTATACTAATGCAACTACACTTACAATCTATTTTGAATATGTATGTTATTATGTTCAATAAAAATCCTTAAATCCTTAATCCTTATTTAAAATACATTTATATGGTGGTGTAGTGGATAGCATGTATGGCTGCACACCCGGAGCTTCTGAGTTCGAGTCCCGGGTCGGGCCAAATTTAGTTATTGAGTCTTTCTGTATAGTAAGCCTCAGTAAGGCCCGGAGTTGGGAAATTGGCGGTGTTTCACCCCTGTTCCTCAGAGAGCACGTAAAGCCGTTGGTCCTGCGCCTTATCTCTCACCGGTCGTCTCGAGTAGGCGTCCCACCGGAGTATGCGAGTGACAGGAATACAGAGTGCACTTGTGTCTGCGCTCTCTCTCCCACGCGCTGCACTATAACATCTCCTGCGCAGTTGGCTCTCAATGAGATTGGCCGCGAAGCCGGAATCGGTCAGGAGGACATTATTATTATTATTATTATTATATGAAAAACTAGCTTTTGTCAACGGGTATGCTCGTGTAATTTATTTTTCTATAACTCCTTAGTAGGGTAATGTAAAAACTTTTTAAAAAAAAATAAAAACCGACTTCCTGGCACTGAAAAGTAAAAAATAACTAAACAGAGGTTTTCATTTAAAATAGATACCTAATCAGATATTTTCGAAGTCGGTGCCAGCCAATACAAATCAAAGCACACCGACTTCGAAAATATCTGATTAGGTATCTATTTTAAATGAAAACCTCTGTTTACTTATTTTTTACTTTTCAGTGCCAGGAAGTCGGTTTTTTTTTTTTTTTAAAGTTTTTATTTTTCCATTTTTAGTGTAGACGTAATAAGCAAGTAATTTGTAAGAAGAAAGATTTTTAATAAAAACATAATATTCGATTAAGCCATTTATTTAAAAACCGCTTGACCGATTTCGATAAAATTTATATGGGACCACCGGGGAAGAATACTCTTTGAAACAAAAAAAAAATTTTCCAAATCGGTTCAGCCGTCTTCGAGAAATCCGTGAACATACATAAAAAAAAAAAAGATTCCGACGAATTGAGAACCTCCTCCTTTTTGGAAGTCGGTTAAAAATAACTTATAAACGTATAAATGAATAAAAAGTTCTGAGATATGTGCTTTCAAACAAATAAAACCAGAAAATTTCTCCTTTTTTAAATATTAGTATAAGTAAATATTAATGACACAATAGAAAAATACAAACTTTCCACTAATATCCAATCTTACCAATAAATATAATTTATAGATTTGACCGAAGCATGGACAGATTAAGGCCTTAACTTTGAATTTTGATATTGAATAAAGGAAGAGAAAGCTGTAGGTATATAATAATATGATACCCAGTATACAAATAGTATTTCTTTATACAGTATACAAAAGTATATAAAGTTTAAAGGTTATTTTGTAATAGTTAACTTTTTTACTCTTATTATATTTCAAATCAGGTACTTTTATACGGTTACGCTGTCTAATCTAACTGAGGTTATCTGCAAAAAATTATAATTCGCTAGTCTGATACTGTTTTGTCTGTCAAAACAGCGAAAATAAATTAAGTGTAGGACCGACTATCGTCATTGTCGAGCATCTCTGCTTACTAACTTCGGACTGCTAACAAAAATAAAAACTATTTTTAAATGCGACTCGGTTTTATCTTTTCCTCTTCCTTGATCATTCTTAGAGAAAGATGTGATGGCAAGTTAGTAAAGTCCCAACTTCTTAGCTCTAGGCTGCTACTTGGAATATCCCGATAGATCACCCAATATTACTAACAAAGGAATCGAACCCATAATCTTTCAATCCACAATCCTACATGCTAGCCACTTAACCAATGAAACAAAAAAAGAAAAAAAGCTAAAGATATTATATTGATATAGCAAAAATAATGAAAACAATACGATTGGAAAAAAACAAGTTAATATCTTGTTGGAAAAATCCACCTGCTTAAGACATAAATGCATAGTAATGTTGTCTTAAAATTTGAATGTTATGCAAGATACATTCGCAGATCAGTTATATAATGTTACAACTTACAAGAGAAAAAATATAATCTTCACATTTTCTTAGAGTGACCCACATCGGTAATGAAGATTGTTACGAGTATGTAACCGCTGGACGGCTAACTGTGCGAACATCTATTTATTTTATTAGATTTGATTAATATTTCGTAAATAAAATGGTAAAATATATGACGAGTACGCAGAAGAAAAAAGAGTCGACTCTGCATCAAAAAATTCCGTGACCAAGCATTAAAATAAAATAGTATATAAAATAAATAATAAAATAAGCGATAAATAATAAAATAGAAAGTATTGTCCCAAAACGTGAGATTAGTTCAATTATTTCATTAATTACTAGCGACTCACCCTCGCTTCGCTTCGGGTTCGTCCCTTGACAAAAACAAATCTATCCCACGGGAACCGTACATTTTTCCGGGATGCTTTATAGCCTATATAGCCTTCCTCAGTTAACGGGCTATCCAATGCAGAGAGAATTTTTAAAATCGGATTAGTGGTTCCTAAGATTAGCGCGTTCAACCAAACAAACAAACAAACAAACTCTTCAGTTTTATAATATTATAGTATAAATTAAAACAAAAAAAAATTGAAATTAAATTAGTTAATTATATAAGAAAATTAATCAAAAAATTGATACACTCATGTATAGCTTACTTAACTTACATAAGCAGTTATAAGTATAATATTATTATTGCCATCAACTACGACATGCATACACAAGTCGGACGACCTTGCATTACCAAATGACAAAGTACTTTCAAAAATATTACCGTAACACATAATGTATGTAATTTAAAAAAAAAAAAACAAAAAGTGACACTCGAATTTAGTGAACGGTTTGAAGTTACCGAAAGTGAATGGATCAATTAGGTTAAAAAATATTATATAGTAATAATAGCATTTCTGTCTTCATATTTGTTTTTATGAACCATCTCTGGTAATGCATTTTGAATGATAGTAGCGACGAACAATCTTATTTCCTGTAATAATAATAAATATAGGTATATTATGTGGTATTTATTTCCTTTTTTGTATTACGTTTTTATTTGACTCTTTTATGAATATGTAACACATGAATTATGATGAGATGTATGTATTTGTATACCTAGAATTTTAACTTGATCTGGTCTATTGGCTTATATGTACGGCTACAGATTGAGAGACCTTGAGTTCGAGTCCTGAGTCAGGCATAGTTTTTGACGTAAAACTTTTTTAGAATCGTTGTGATTTGAAACTCGATGAAACGGAAATGCGACACTAGAAAAAAACAAACAAATATATAGGATTAAGCCGGCGAGAGAATGAGATAGAATACATTACACGCGAAGTCAAAAATAATACTGAATAATATGTTACGTAATAAGTATATATGTTAAATAAAATGTAAAATAAAAACTTTTAAACTTGTTAAAAAAAAACTAAACTTATTTCTTATAAAAATAAACATTAATTACTGTGGGATGAATGTGCATAAATTAAATAAAAGCTATTATGACTAATTGTCGCCATGGTAACCGTTGTTATTATATGACAAATATATTATGATATTATATTTTTTCCGTATATGATATTCTATAAATATATGATTGTAATATGCTTAATATGCCTTATTTAATTATTGATTTGTTTTAATTGCGATATTTGCCAAAGAAGTTTTATAGTTTACTTCAACCGTGCATAAAGGTTACACGCACCCATTTTTTTCTCATAAAATACTCAGTAGCAGACCAGAGTTGAGAATTCGGGGAGGTGTAACACTGCCGTGCGTAGGAAAACAGGCTAAGCTATCAGTCCTGCGCCTTTCCTCCCGTTGATGGTGGCGTTTTGGATTTATCCTCCCACACGATTGTGAGAGCTAGAATAAATAAAGAATACACGTTGTGTCTGCGCACGCGCCTGTTCACTTCAACATATCCCGCGCAGTGCTCAATCGGCTAGTCTAAGGCCGGCCGCACATGTACGGAATCCTGATTCGGAATTCCTGATTCGGAATTCCGGAAGACTAGCGTAGACGTTAGGTTTTTTGTATTAGGAATTTTACTACTGGCAGTAGGTAGAGTAGTGATGTTGGCAATGAAATAAAATATCGATATATCGACGTATATATATTTATTAAAATATTTGTCGGCGTATTGCCGAATTCTAATTATTAAATTGGAATCATCGTAAATTATTATTAGATAAATTTTTGTGTCATAATTAATTTTCAAGTCTTAATTGTTGTATTTACGATTAGTTAAAAATACGTAAACAATTGATGTTGTTGTGTGAGATCGCAGGTTTAGAATATTTAAGTTTATCTAAGTTCTTTTAGTGACAATTACTTTCTAAATTACTGTTTTGATTTATCATCAACAAAACAATGCATTTTTAGCCAAATGATTACACCTTTACCAAAACAGTTGGTAACGAAAATTCAGTTGAAGTAGTGTTAATGACGCAGCGGAAATGCATTGTTTTAGACAAACGATTATTGTGAGGATTAAAGTTTTTAAATGTTTTTAGTGTTTTAAATAGTTTCAAAAAGGATTTCTAAATTATTACGATTTTTAATGAGATGAAAGTATTTTTTTTTATGTGCGTGGTATTTATTGAGACAGTCAATTTACTGGAGACTTCGTATTGGCGCGGATTAGAGCCACCATGTTACGAAGCTCTAGAAAATTTACCACTCTTGGTTGGACCGAGCTAGCGAGAGGCTGTCTGATAAATTCCGTGAGTACTTTGTAAGACTATACTTTGTATTTAGGGTTAATTAGAGTGAACAGTGTACTAATTAATTAGTTATTAAATTTAAATTAATTAGTTTTTGGAATAAAATGTGTTACTGTTTATTTCGTGTTCATTATTTGCAATGTCTGACCCTAGTAAAAATGGCGGAGGCGACAGCAATGCTGAAGTCACCGCTTTAGGGGATACTAGTGGGTATCACGCGCCGTTATATCTATATTTATTAGAATATCAATATCGACCTCGATATCACGAGGAAAAAATAACACTATATCGGTCAAATTTTCCTCGATTTTCGGTTTCAAAATAATAATGTATTTAGTTCAATCTAGCTCAATAAAAGCTATATATATATACATATTTCGTTCCGATACATCGATATATCGATTCATCGATATTCATCGATCGACAAAATATTCAATATCGAAAACCATATCCAAAACGTTTTTTTTTTTTAATTTATTAGCGGAATATTTAACAGAATTTATAAAGCCGTAAAAGATAGGAACGAACGGAAAAAAAATTACTGTATTGTCTATGACTACTATGTTTTTTATAATCTAGTAAACTAATACTTAAAAATAACTTCGTTTTTATTAAAATTCTCATGCAATAAAATAATGTGCATTTTATATAAAAAATAGTATTATCTTTCATTGAGCCAGACTGAACTAAATACATTATTTTAATTTTAGACGTTTCAAAGCCGTTAAATACTTGTTACAAACAGTGCCTACCCTACCCATTACTATTATCAAATATTCGCGTAAATCTAAGAAAGTATTAAATACATTATTATTTTAAAACTAAAAATCTATGAAAATTTGGTCGATATATAGATATTTTTTCCTTGGGATATCGAGGTCAATATTGATATTTTAATAAATATCAATACATCGATATATTGATATTTTTTTTCACTGCCTACATCCCTATTCTGACGGAAAATTTCCGTGCGTGTGCGGCGGATCAGCAAAAATTAATGTGAGCGCTGCATTCGGGATGACGTCATTCGGCTTTTTCCGTTCTGAATACCCGAACGCACGGTTTGTTTCCGAAACGAACGTCAGGTTTTTTTTCCGAACGGAAAATGTACGAACGTATGCGCCTAGTCGAACAATTTGTATGTAAGGCATGCATTCGGGTCTCCGAATCTGAATTACGAATCAGGAAACCGGATCGGAATTCCGTACATGTGCGGCAGGCCTAAGTGAGATAGGCCGCTGTAACCGGAATCGGTTCAGAGAACATTATTATTTAAATTTCCGGTTTGTTGCTTGATGCATGATCTTCATTCAACTTTTTTCAACAACTTTTGGCTACAACGTAACCCGTTGCAATTAAAATTTAAATACATTATTTCATACCAAATTTTACTTAATATTTTAATTTCATGTTTTTTATCGGTTTTCCGAAATCTATCTATACTAATATTATAATGAGGCAGAGTTTGTTTGTTTGTTTAAATGCACTAATCTCATAAATTACTAATCCAATTTGAAAAATTCTTTTTGCATTAGATGATTAGATAGTCCGTTTATTGAGGAAAGCTGTAGGCTACATATATGTATATCATCATGCTGCTACCCAAGGGAGCGCAGCCGGAAGCAGTAATATAATATATAATCTATCTATTCCATTCTAACCGTTAAAACTTATCTGACGGACGGATGAACCTAAGCGAAGAAAGGGTGAGCCACTAGTGTACTATAAACAAGGAAATAGAAATAAGGACAAGGGTATTATTTTATTAAATTTACTGCAGAATAAAAGATATAATCTTATTACTTATAAATAGCAATCATAGATACTTACGATTGCTTGAAGTGTATAAACTTATAAAGCGAGTAATTTGCACGTACACCGTGAGAAATAGCAGAGAAATTGTGGAAAATTATGCAGAAAGGCAGTCTGGTTTAGTAGTTTAATGTAACTGTTTATTGTCCTATTTAAATATTAATTGATATATTATAACAAGCAGTGAGGCCGATCCGAGACGTGTAAGCTCAGTGTGTAGTGATCCTACTTGTTGTGCCAGCGGTCGCGGGTTCAAGTCCCGCTGGGGGCATTCATTTGTGTGATTAGCACGAATGTCTGTACTCTAGTCATGGGTGTTAATATTTATAATATGTATGTATTTAAAGCTATTAAATATAAATCCTATTAACAATATAAAGAGAAGCTTATACGTCAATGTCCATATTTCTTAATTCAAAAATGATGAATTTCCATAAAAACTTTCATATTATATAGCGCCACTTAAGGGGAGGATTTTTTTAAAAAATACGAATACTCGCCTAATTTTAGGAACTTATGCAAAATTATGCTTCAATTGCATTCGAACGGCTTATGCTCTGCATTGTTCGTAAAAGGTTAAAAGGACTTACAATTTATTAAGTATATAAACTTAGGACTTAAGTGAAATTAGATGAAAATAGTAAAAGTAATATGTTCCTCCTCTAATTAAAATAGTAAAATTTCATATTATGAACCTTAAAAAAAATGTGTAATTAATTAAAAAAAATTAATAGATATTGAATAAATATAATGTACAAACATAATACGTAAGTTTTTTTAAAGTTTCACTTTATATATTGATATACCATACGAGTGATGCCGCGGGCAGAAACTAGTATATTAAAGAAACCTTGTAACACTCGATGTAGCAAAGTGTAATAAATTAGTAAAAAGCCGCTAATAATTGCATGGTTATAAGGAATAATATGGCGTGAATGATTCGAATCATTTAAAAAGAAAGAATATTTCCCATACAGCTGTTATGTAAATGGTGATAGTGACAGTGCTGTGTATAAGCGTGAGACTTACGATATTCATCACTAATAGTTTAATTTTATAATAGCCATAATTAAGAGAATGACACCTGACTTAAAGGCTATAGTAGCCAAATGTTATAATAATAAAGCTGATGCCTTAATATTTCAAACTTTCTCAGAAAAAAATCCTTAATAAATTAAATATAATTAATAAATGCATATAGTGTGGGCATTGAATTTATAACTTCAATTAAAAAGCTGCATTTTAAGTTGTAGGCGTGATTTTTATTAAAATCTAATTAACCTACTTAATATTGTGTAAAATATAAAGAATGATGAGTAAGAGAATAATAAAAGTAATGATTAAGAATTTAATGACTATTTAAACTAATATATAATTAATAATTACCTACTTCAATTACAAAAATTTTACACAAAATGCAAATGTGAAGTTAAGTAAATACTAATTTAATAGTAATTAAATTACTAAACTTCAGATGATTATCTGTCAAATTACAATGGCTCGATATTATGAAAACTTTATTTATTTATTTTTTTATTTCATAAGAACACTTACAATATACATATTTAACACTAGCGACTCACCCTCGCTTCACTTCGGGTTCGTCCCTAGATAAAAACAAATCTATCCCACGGGAACCGTAAATTTTTCCGGGATGATATACATATAGCCTATAGCCTTCCACAGTTCACGGGCTATCTAATGTAAGAAGAGTTTCTCAAATCGGATTAATAGTTCCTGAGATTAGCGCGCTCAACCAAACAAACAAACAAACTTTTCCGCTTTATAATATTAGTATAGATTAACTCGCAAAATTTTAAGAAAATTGAAAAGTAACACACTCACTCATATGTATATCAATAACAAGTGTACATAACATTCACCAACAAATACATGTAAATATTGAGAGGGAAATAAGGAAAAAAACATATACATGGATATTTATTTCAATGTAAAGATCGGTGAGTTTTTTTTTTAAAGACAGCATAAGAATTGTGGAATATGTCGATGCCAGGCAGAGTTCGAAGCAGAACTTATATTATTTTAAAATCAAATGCATTTACATCTCTTCACCTTATTATATTTGCACAACGACCATGATCTGAAAAGTTCACGCTTTTACTTTTACATGTGAAGTAAGAACCGATCCGTTACAAAACATGCTAAGTGTATGCACTCTGTTAAATCACTAAAGTAGATAATTTCATATTACATGTTCGGTGTTTGCAATTGCAGTGTATATTTTCGAAATATTTCGTACCAATATTATAAACATTTAGAAATATTCTTAAAGCGAGTATAATAATAATATATTGGTACATTAACATAACACCATCTAGTTCCATTGTAAGCTACGAGGCTTGTATTATGGGTACCAGATAGTTGATACACTACACATATATAACTTTAAATATAATACATATTATAAATATAAACAACCATGACTGAAACCATCCATGGCACAAAGGAATGCCCCCAGTGGGACTCGAACCCGCGACCGCCGACAAAGCACTACAAACTGAGCCAAACGTGTCGTCAAATATCCCAATTCCCAAATATCGTCACGCACAAACAACGTTGCTTTTATTCTTATTGGAATGCAGATGGACGGGTTCCTTGTCGTTGTCTTTTTATTTTTACTACTAGTATAGTATTATATGATTTGTGTTTTTACTGACCATGTGATGATTTTAGTTGTGGGTAAATATTTTTTACTAAATTAAGTAATATTATTCTAGCCCAGTGGTAACGCGCTCGCTTGAGAAACCGAGTGAAGCGGGTTCAAATCTCGGGTCTCGCACCTCTGATATTGTCATGTGCGAATCATTTCTAACATAATTACCACTTGCCTTACGGTGAAGGAAAACATCGTGAGGAAACCTGCATGTCTGAGAAAACCTAGCAAGTTTTCGAAAAACATGTGAAGTCTGCCAACCCGCACTGGGCCAGCGTGGTGGACTATGGCCTGATTCCCCTCGTATTGAATGTAGGCCCGTGCCCAGCAGTGGGACGTTAAAAAAAAGGGGCTGAATATAATACAATACTAGTCGTTCTTTATTTGTATGGAAAAATGAATTTGGCCACTCGAACACTATATCAAAATGGATATTGTCTTTTAATGTCGAGGTTTTAAATCAAAATAAATAAAACTATAGAGTTTGAAAACAAGTAACGACTTTTGAGAGAAAGTGTCCTGCGATTGTCACTACGCCCTTTCGAACTTACTATTTCAGAAACGAAATAAATATAGAACGTTAAAATGAAATGAAAATAAAAATTAATCATTTTTTATAAATAGGTAGTTTAAGTAAAACAATTTTTTTCGAATTTATTTTCATTTTTCATTTCCGACGTTTCGAATGCCTTAGAGCAATCATGGTCACGGGGTAGAATAACTTTTTAGACGTCTCAAAGGTCAAATATCAATCAAGGTCAATGATTTTAAAAGATAAAGTGGATTAATGAATTGATTTGATGCAATTTCTGTATTTTTTTATAAGTAGTTATTTTAGTTTAATATTCGCGTAAATCTAAAAATGAATTACGTATGTTTAATTTAATGTCATTTATACCAGTTATTTAAAAAAGTTTTTTTTGTAATAAAACTTTAATGAATTATAACTTTGTTTCAGGTCACAGCCTTTGCTGTGCTCAGCATAACATGCGCCAAAAATTCGACAGCGAAAACGAAACCGAAACGACAGTTAGAAAATATAAGAACCCCTCAAAATTTACAATACTCCTTAGTTCTTCCTCATTCAAGAGTTGAACATTTTCGGTCTTTGGCAAGCACAAGGCGGATTTCTAATGTTGCCCCACGAGGAGGAAAATTGCCGCCATACGCTGTTCAGATGGAACCAGTTGTGCAGTACTCTCAGAAAGATCCACTATACGGTTCAAATCATGAAAACCTAGAAGAAACTATTGTAAACAAAAATGAAATATATGCCCAACCAAAAATTCTTAACATTCAAGATGGTCCTGAAAGTTCATTCGGGCCTCCCTATGGTGCTCTACCCACAGCTCCCCTCTATAGCGAAGAAGCACACCCTCTCTATTATGACGCCCCAGAGCCTATTATAGAAATTATTATCAAAGAATCTAATGAGTCACTGCCTGCTCCCCCACCTCCTCCCATTCAGAAAAAGAAAAAGGAACCAGTTCAAGTGTTTTACGTAAAATATAGTAAAGATCCTCACTCTAAGGATAAAGTAATTTACGAAAAACCCATACCAGCAATAACGCCTCCATCCAATGATGAAGATGATCATCATGAAGAATATGTCACTGTGACACCTGAACCATCATACATACCAATACAAACCACTACTTTAAGAGCAATCATTAAACCTGAATCAGAAATTTATCACACGAATAGCAACGTTAAAGTGACTTTTGGAAATGACCATCATCATTATAGCAACAGACGAGAGGAAAGTCCTCAAGGAGAAGATCGTGAAGAAACAGCGCCGAGACCAGCAATTGCTTTACCTAATCAACAACCTTCAGATCGATCGGCGTCTCCTAGGACGCAATATAATGACCATGACATAAAACACTCAAGCCAGTCAAACCAACATACTTTCCAACAAGGACAACAGGCTCAAAATCGTATCCAATTTCAGCAACCGTTCATTAGCCATGAACCGCAGTTACCAAGACAAGGTCCATCAGTTGTTCCTTTCAGAGCTCAACCTCATCAAAATAATTTTGGTCCATCTCCATCCTTAAGTCCTCGTCCCACATTTTCAAATGTTTCTCCAGGTCCTAGTAACAACTTTGGAAATGTCGCTCCTACACTTCCAGGTCCTATTGGCCCAAGTTTCGCTACATTTTCTAGACCAAATAATCCACCATTCCAGTCTCGGCCAAATAATGCACCACTCTTCGGCACGAGGCAGCACTTTCCACCTAGATCTAGCTTTCATTCAGGCCCTCAAAGACCTTTCCATCAACCACAAAACTACTTTGATGAAGCTAAATACTTACAAGAAAATTATCACACCATACAAACCGATCAAATTGATCCCCCAAAAGTACCACTGTTGCCAACTAGACAAAACTTTAATATCGGTCCTAAACCCGGTCCTAGCCCTACTCCTGTACATTTTCCTGATCATCAAAATCGACCCCAACAGATCATTCCTTTTAATCAACAATTACCTCAGCAAAGACCTCCACAACTATTCGACGGAAATAAAAATAAGCATACACTTACCAACACACCTACTAGATCACCATTCTTTAATTTGAAACCATCACCTCCCCATATCGAAGACAATCGTACTCCTTTCCAGCGCCAACCTTCGTCTCCTCAACAACATGTCAGCTTTCATCAAGGTCCACGGCCATCAGTTCAAATAAGTACTCAAGAACATAGCCACCTACAAAACTCTTTTTCAGGTATAATTTCACCATCACCTTCTCCTTCACCATCTCCAATCCCTAATCACCAATTCCTTCCACATCCATCTTCATCTCCATTACTCAATTTCCATCCTCAGCCTTCTTCGATCCCAAATCAAGTCAATTTCCAACAACAGATTGGGCCATCAGAAAGACCTCAACATCAACAAAACAATTACCAATCCATTTCTAATTCTGAGCATCAACAAAATATTAATCAATTCGTGCCGAATGGTGGGGAATTAGTTCCAGCTATTTCTAAATATGAACAACACATAATCGTCAATAGACCAAATGGTCAATCAAATTCAAATGGATTTAATTCTTTAAGTCAATCAACACCTCCTACCAGTCATTCTGAACAACAGCTTCAACATCAACAACAGCAACAACAGCAACAACATCATCAACAGCAACAACATCAGCAACAACAACAACAACAGCAACATCAACAACAACAGCAACATCAACAGCAACATCAACAACAACAGCAGCAGCAGCAACAACAGCAACAACAACAGCAGCATCAACAGCAGCAGTTACAGCAACAGCAGTATTTTGATGCAGAACAGGAACAGGTCAGAGAGCAACTAGCACAGAACGTTAGAAAACAGCAAGAAGAAATACAACGCTTACAGGTTCAACTACAATATGCTCAACATCAGCATCAACAGCAACAGCAACAAGAGCAACAGCAGAAGTCTCAGTATGAACAACATTTGAATCAATATCAGCAACAATCCCAACCTAGTTCCCCTAATCCTCAATATGTACAAGAAAGATCAAGACCCCAAACCAACTATGTTACCAGCACATCATCTTCACCTTACTACCAGTCAACTTCTAGGACTGTCGAAATTAAACCAAGTACGCAAAACTATGTGTCTTCTACAGCGAATATCGTAAGCAGTACATCAGCACCGCAAAAAGAAGAAAAGAAAAAGCCTGCCATTGAATTACCCGATGAAGTTCCAGATGACCTTAGACAACAATTACTTTCTTCGGGTATTTTAGATAATGCTGATATCAGTATTTTGGATTATGATAAAGTAGGTGATACGCCTCTCGAATCTTTACCTCCAGACCAATTAGCAAACTTTTTCAGTGCCGGAGGGGGTCAACAACTAGCATCTAGTGAGCTTAGACCTATTGTTGTAAAGCCCAATGGTGACAGCATTGAATCTAGAATCGATGACAATTTTAGTGAGGATGATCAAGATATCGCTGCATCTGAAAATGTACCGAGTTACGTAGCTCCTCCTTCGAGTCAAGGTGTTGAAATGAAAGTTGTTCATTTTAATCCTAAAACACCAGAAGGTCAAAAACTTGCAAATGATTACGTTAAACAAGATGCTACTCAAGTAGATCCTGTTGCTTTAAATGATAAAAAATATAATAGATATCTTCCTCTTAAAGTAAGTGGTAATCAATTTCCGTTACCCGATATCCTAAAAGGAAAGAAAATATCTTCTGTTGTTGTGTTGGCTCCAGTACAAACAGAAGATTTAAGTGGAGAGCATATAAGAACAAAAAGGGCTGCTGATGATTTAAAAGGCATTAAATTTGTAGCTGGCGACAGCCTTCATAACTTATTAAAGAAACCCACGAAAGATAATTTTGAAAAATGGCTAGATGTTGAAAAGAAAACACCTACTGATGAACAATCTGTTATTCTTTTAGTAACTGGGTAAGTTGAATTTTTGAAGCATCACATTTACACTACTCATTTTTTAATTTTGCCCTCACTATTTTATATCAAGTTTTTTTTTATTTTTATTTTTTTATAAAATAAAACTTTTGACAACAAACAACAAAGTTTTTGAAACCATTTTATCAAATATTTCAGAAAAATTCTATATTGCACCAATAACGGTCGGTTTATATATCTAATCAAATATTTTAAGACTATGATTTATTTTTTTCTTTTTTAAATTATTAATTTTTTAAACAAATTACAAAGTATTTATTTTATACCATATAAAATCATTTATTTATATTTATTTTCAGAGACGAGGAACCTTCAGGAGAAAGGGAAATCTTCATGTACGATATTACATCTGGCAAAGTAAATAAACTAGATGGTGAGCTTTCAAATGCCTTTGTTGAAGCAGCAGAAAATAATTCATTAAGCAAAGATTTTGAAAAATTAGCTATTGAAGGAGAAGGCACCCCTGAAAATTTTAACAAGGAACCTAAAGATGCAGTTGGGGAGGGATCTGAAAATGTGCCATTATTTGTGGACTTTTCAGGAGTCCGCCTGGATAACGATAATAATGGAGTATTAATTTCATCAGGGTATAGTAAAACAAAACGAGGCCGAGCTATCAGAAGACATTGATGTACAAACGCCATATTATGGCAACTAACTTTGTAAATAGTATAGTTTTAGTATTACTAAATTAAAAACAAATAATGTTGAGTATTCAGTCGTTAATTATTATTATTGCGCAAGTGATGATCAGGTGTAATATATAAAGACTTATAAAAATAACTGTTTTTTACTTTACATACCTATTTAATATAATTAAAATAATATTTTTCCTTAAAGAACTATTATAAATAAAAAAAATATTAATATTTATATTGTTGAATAATCTATTTTTATATGCATATTTCAAATCATTTATTTTTATACCAATATATAATATTTGCTTACTGGCAATATAAATCTTAATAGATTGATAGTTAGCAACACTGCTGGCAGGTGTCAAACGTATGGATTATTTATGGTGGATAGTTTCTGCCGCAGTATAAAATTCGCTGTCTTTATTTTCATGAGTTTTTAAATTATTTTCGCGTTCAGTAATCATGATGGAAGGATCCTTAAGTAAGTGGACAAATGTGATGAAAGGGTGGCAGTACCGGTGGTTCGTGTTGGACGAGAATGCTGGCTTGCTGTCGTATTATACGGTACGTGACGTTGATTTTACATCTTTTAAAACTGTTTTAGTCGTTTTAGAAGTATTAAAATTTAAATAAATTTAATGAACATATGAAGTTTAAAATCAAAGTAACATTTGAACTTTTGTCGAGGTTACATATTCCCTTTGTTTACATAGGCAATTTGTAGGCAATAAAATAAAAAATAAAAACAAAATTGTCGGTTTCACCTACTACTGTAAAAAACAACATACCACATACAATTAATTTTTATTTTAAAATAATTACAAGTTAGTTATATAGCTACATGCTTACATTGAGAACTTCAGGAATATACACAAATGTTTAAAACAGTCATAAATGTAGCAACAATTGAAATAAGAAACAGCTTTTCAAATATATACATATTTTAAATTATTTAAGATTATGATTCTTAATTTCATTATTGTTTACTAAAAGATGACATTGATAATCATTTTTCGTATTTAGAATTACCATAACTTTGCTTAAAGAATTTATAAAACATATAATACACAAATATAACATTAGGAAAGTACAGGTAAGCTATTCCAAGTGGTGCAGGACAGCTTGGTAGAAATGCCTGTGCACAGTATATTAATAAAATTGTGAATTGGACCTGAAAACATTCAATTTATTAAGAATAAAGAAGTAGTATTATAAATCAACTTAGTGTTACTTATAGCTCCAGTTTTCATAAATGTTATGAACATCCTTGATTTTTGAAAAACTTTATATATTAATCATTTTTATATGTAACTGTGAGGTAGGTTTAAAGAACTTGGCAATATTTTTGCTTGTATTCTAACTCAGGATAGTCTACAAGATTTTGATGTCACATTTTATGTTTAGATTACAATTTTAATTAGTTTAACTTATATTAAAAATCTTAAGTTTTTTTATTTTGATAATTATATTATCAATTAAAATTAACCTAAGTTATTACAAGTTATTTAAGAAACTTTTTTATTACAAATCATGCTCATTTCTATTGAAATAGGATGTGATTTAATTTTAAACTAAAAAAAAACTGCAGAAATTTTCTACATTACACTAACTTCTCCCTATACTATATATCAATAAATGCTATATAATCTTTCATATTTATTTTATATAATTTAAGTTTTAATATTTCACACACACTATTTATAAATTTTACTTACCATTTGCATAATAGTCAGCCATTTTTTATACTTAATAAGTTTGACCTTAACTGCAGGGCTTCCCTCGGAAGATAACAAGTAATAGGTATACATTATCACATGGACTGCATTATTTAACATTGGCGGGAAAGAAGCAATGCCTCCTGTAATTAAAATTATATTGTTACTAGTGATCTTTTGATTCAGTTACTCCTTAACTACAACATGGTTCCTTCGATAATTGTTGGCAATATACTAAATGTACATGTTTATTATTTATTTATTTAAATAGGAAGCCAACATTGTATACAATATTAATCCTTATTCTAGAGCGCACTCTTAAGATCTATGAAATATCTAGAAATTGTATACCTCACTTACAGGCTAACTCAACATGCATAATGAATATATAAAGAATACTTCAAAACAATACAATACAGTCATTGCAAGTAGTAATTGTAAAAACTTACATGACTAAAAAACATTAAAAAACACACACACACACATAAAAATTAAAACAACTAAAAAATTATAATAACAATTAAAATATAAAAAAAACAATATGAAAAGAATAAAAACAAATAAAATACATCACGCATACAACTTTAAAGACTATATAAGGTGAACATTTTTTTAAATTGTCGTTTAAAAGATGAAGTGAACCTCATAGGCTAGATATAAATATTTAATTATGTTTACTTTTTGTGATGGCAATGATCATTGCTTGCATGACAGTCACAGACGTATTTGAAATAATATACAATATAAACTCAGCCTTCACTGAATACAATAAAAGTAACATGTTATTTTTTAACTTTTCTTAAAATTGCAATAATTTCAATATTACAGTGAAAGTTGGATAGAAAATGACTATATTCGTCAATTCTTTAATGTTTTCAAAGATGATCAGTTGAAAAAATTTTTTTCAATTAAACCAAAAATTCAAAACATTGAGTAAAAAAACTTTTTTTATTTCAATTTTTTTTATATAAGCTACAAATTCTACCCCCAAGCTAAGAAAAGAAACTCAATTTTTTTTTGATGATGAGGTATGATGAGTTTTATAACCCTTACTTGAAAAATGGTTGATTCACCCCCTTAAGGGATGGTTTCCGGGGTAAAATCTATGTCCTTCCCAGGGATTCAAACTATATACCAATTTTCATCTAAATCGATTCAGCCGTTTAGTCATGAAAAGGTAACAAACAAACAGACTTACTTTCGCATTTATAATGTTGTTTGTGTGGATTATTTTATACAGTACATATTTAAAAAGATATGGATACGACATTAATCAGTAAAGTTTTTAGTTAATTTAAATTTTAAATCAAAAATGTACGTAGATTTTAAGATTTATATTACACTACTAGCGGCTTACTCTCGCTTCGCTCAATGTTCGCCCTTAGCAAAACAAAAACAAACCTATCCCACGGGAACCGTACATTTTTCCGGTATAAAAAATAGCCTATGTTATTCCAGACTATAATCTATATCTGTGCCAAATTTCATCCAGATCCATTCAGCCGTTCTGTCGTGAAAGAGCAACAAACATATCCATACATCCATACATATATACAATATACATTCTTACAAACTTTCGCGTTTATAATATTAATAGGATAAATCTATTTATGAAAAGCTTAACGCTCAATTACTATAGCAGTTAACGTGAGAAGTTGCTTTGACATCGTTACTTAATGAAGTCGTATTATGAATGGTCTAATAAAAATAACGAGGCTAACATGATTGCACGAGATAGATGCGAGGCCTTACATAACGTTTATCATCTTAATGAAAAAATCTTACCGAGAAATACTATATTAAGGTTTTATTACGAACAAGGGGTTTCCCGTGGCTTCTCTCGTGTAAACTTTAATTCATATGCTTGAGTATTCTAAGATTCGTAGATTGCTATACACTTTATGACAAAGTTCTACTTTTTTCAAAAGAAATGTCTTGTCAAACACTTACTGTTTTTAAAAGACCGTACTTTTTTTTAGTAAAGATAGAGCGTACATTATTGGTTACTTTGGAATCAAAATAAATGTCGACTATCCGAAAAAGTTATGTACATACTATATAGCATACTAGTCCATTCGAAATGTGGTTTGGGAACGAAATATTAAAAACCTGAAGTTTATTGATTTTAAAATGTTAGCAGGTATATAAGGAATAGAAATTCGTAAAATGCCCCCGTTGCCCGGCTACCCCCGAGAAATGGAGGGACGCAAAGCGTTGAAAAATAGTTTTTTTTTTTCATTTCCAGCTTACTGTGACGTTTTATCGAAAAATGTTTTCAACAAAAGTTGTAGGTCTAGTAAAAATCTACAACTTTTATAGATAACACTTTTTACAATAACCTCAAAGTTTTCGAGATGTTTGCAAAAAACTCGGTTTTTAATTTTTTCTTGGTTTTTTATTTTTAATTTCTAGAATAATCTTTTGGTTTTCATGAAACTAAGGGAATGTAATCTTCGACATATATATAATAAATAAAAAAAATGAAATTGAAATGTTTAGCCACTTCCAAGAAAAGTATGTTTTATGGTCTCGAGAGGCTGAAAATCACCCTTAACTTTTAGTGGACGTTTACATTTAAAATTTTTTTTGTTCAATTTTCAGATAGGGCTCATTCTTTTCGTCTTGAACTCTACTTTTTGAAACAATAAAAACATTCTATGGTTGCCCTGTAAGAACACTTGTAAAAATTGAAAACATTGGAGAAACTGATAATTTTTACTTTTTAAACTCCATTTTTTTAATTACCAAAAAGTATACTTTATTAACCAAATTTTTATAAACTGATTATACCAGTGTATTTTTCGGGAAAAAACGAAAAAAAAACGGTATCCTTAAGTTTTTAATTTGACGCTTATTATTTATATAATATCGCCGTAAACATTCCAACTTTGCAATTTGACGAGTCGTGAAGAAATAATAAAAATTGAAATTCACGTAAAGTATACCATATTCTTTTGTTTTTTTTCCCGTAGAATCTGTTTATGTTATTATTTTTTCGAATTTATCGATATTTTATTAATTTTTGATCGATTTTGGAGAATACTTTATTGATTTTTTCTGAAAAATTAGATTTCAAGGTAATTACGGAAAGAAATGAAATTCATTCGTAGTCTAATCTTGTTTATTCATTAGTTAAAAGTATAACTCAAAAAAATTAAGTTGATATTTACAAAATTCTACCATAGTTTTGTTAAAAAATCATAAAAAAAATGTAAAAATTGAAAAAAATTAATAAAAAAAAACTATGATAGACCCTTGTAGAAAATTACTAAAATAAAAGAAGTCATTTCATACAGTTATTCATTTATCAGTCATTTACTACAGATACCTAATGAAATATTTTCGAAGTCGATGCCTGCCGATACAAATCAAAGTACATCGACTTCGAAAATATCTGATTAGGTATCTATAGTAAATGAAAACTACCAATCACTTATTTTTTACTTTTTAGTGTTTTTTAAAGTCGTTTTTCATTTTATGTTAAAAAGTTTTTTTATGTCGAATAATAATGGCCAATTATTCGAATATACGTAACTGTTACTGAAATAAAACGTTAACTTTTATGCAGATTTACGTATATTTATTTTAATACTTTATTTACTATCCTTTTTTATATTTAAACATTTTAAAAAAGCTATATAGGTATAACTGTAGTTTAATTTAGATACTAGCAACTCACCCTCGCTTCGCTCGGGTTCCTCTCTAGGCGATTTTTTAACTTGGCATAACTTTTTTATATATGAACCGATTGAAATAAAACAAATACTTAATGTTAAGTGAAGCTTTTAACAATACATTAGTGTAAACCGCACCTAAATTGGTTAAGCCGTTTCTGAGATTACCGCGCACAAATGCACAGACAAACCAACAAACAGACAAAAAATCTGAAAATCATTGTTTTGGGCTCTATTGCTTTAATAAAGATCGCCAATAACAGTTTTTCTCAATTATTTCCAATGTACAGAGAGCAATTAGTTACATTTTTATTATATGTATAGATTAGCATCTTGTAAGTATGACAGTATTTATTTCCTTATATATGTGAATGTTTAAAAAAACCACCAACCTAATAAATGCCTAGGAATTTGCGTGCGAAGTGGAATAGTATGAAGGCTTGCGATGGCGTGAAATTATGCTTTGTCAGAACCAGGCAGTAATAAATTATTTACCACATTTTCATACTTTTATTAGCTTTCATATTAACTTTATTAAGAGGTGTTTTTATTTTGACGGTATATTTATTATGTATGTATATAACTTTGGGCTTATTTCACCCATGGAAATTACGATTTAAACGTATTTAAATTTAATAATGGTGAACATAGAATAAAACAAACGTCTGGGACCCATCTATTATATTTGCGTTAGCCATAAGTCAAGGTCAGCCAATGTCAGACATATATTATTTTTTTAATTCTGTACGCAATTCACATCGACTTCCTTATTCTTGCATCTTTAATTACGATTTGTTTTTAATTTTAATATTACTGTTATAGAAACAAATATCTGAATTCAATAGTAATGTAAAACCACTAACCGGCACTTGGTATTTCATCTGCTTTGGTGTACCCCACGTTGTGGGTATTTTCTAGGCATTAATCTAGGTATTTTAGCTCGCGTGGACTCAAATCAAGTACTTACAAATATTAATTAAATATCTAATTTGTTTATAATCCACCAGATACCAGACGCCGCGCTGTGACTACGTACGTATACGGAATCAAAATTAAAAAAGTGTAAAATTATATACTGATCTTTTGATAAGTATCAGACATACATCCCTTTGATATTATAAAATATTTTTTATATTATAAAAATTTTAATGAAAACTAAAATATCTTATATATAAAATAAAATAAAATATCTTATATATGAATATAAAAATAAAATATCTTAATAGTTAATATACAAACTAAATAAGAATAAACTATTCTACGATGGTAAAATGTACATTCTATTAAGAAAATACAGTATGGGTGTTTATCTAATATTAATTAAATATTTTATCAGGAACTAAAGCTGATTGATATTTACTTGCAAATATCGTGTAATGATCGCGAAACCTATAAAAGTACGGAACGAAGTAAGACCATTCATTCAATCGTAACTTTTATTAGGCATAAAAGAAACTGCTGAACGTTTCTTATAATACCTAAGACAATAATATTTTTATTATAAGATGTAGCTAAAAAAGTCTTTATACCGTAAAACATATGTTTGATGTGTGCTCTGTCATAACAATAACGGTAACCTGGCATCATAATTCTTACATTTCAACAGCTTTAAGGAGTCTGCCCACTACACCGTCTCATACCATGACCGTGCTATGAACATATCAGGCACGGAAACGAGCATGGCACGGACTACTATGCCCACTAGAACGTATCAACAACGTATCATATCCGTACATAACGGTTTTAGTGCTGTGTATGCTCACCATTGCGCCGCCTGCGCGCACCGGTCCCGTAACGTCGCGTGCCAGGCACGCAGCGTACCGACACCGGTAAAATATTCTCGACGACAATTGTTAACGTTCCGTGCACGGCACGCGACGGTGCCGGTCGGTGACGGAACGGTCTAGTGGGCAGAGTCTCATACATTTCAATACAAAGAATATTTTTTTGCCTGACACGCTCCTAGCACGGTCATGGTATGAGACGGGGTAGTGGGCAGACTCCTTTACAGTGCTACAAGGATCTTTTGACACTTAGGTGACACTGACATGAGGACGTGGGTGTGAAATTAAGATTTTTCTTTTATAAAAAAAACACCTCCTAACCTCTATAAAACCACTTCATATTTTGAGATATTTTATTGAAATAAAAGCACGAAATATCCACAACAAAAATCAACTCCAACTTCTCTCAAAAGTGACGCTTTACAAGATGGCGGTGAGTTCTGATTTCCGCCACGCACCAAATTATCCTTGTAACACTGTATCAGCTGTTGAAATGTATGGATCAAATCAGTAGAAGTGTTTACGTATCTCTCTTATTGATGTTTGCATATACTCGGGGTGGATAGAGACGTTCTATATCCAAAATGCTTGATTGAAACTCGACTCGCTGTTGTTCTGCTCTTTGTTCCCGTTCTAACTAGTTTACACAACTAGGAGTGTGTCTATATAGATAGGTATGTAATACTACTTTGAAGATATATCGTTCATTATCACAAATAGTCGTTAAAAATGTTTATCTATATATATAAAAATCAATTGCTGTTCGTTAGTCTCGCTAAAACTCAAAAACGGCTGGACCGATTTGAATAATTCTTTTTTTGTTTTGTTGGAGGTGTGTCAGGGGTGGTTTAAATATTAAAAAAAATTAGCGAAAATAAAAAAAAACAGCTGGAAAATCAAAAAGTTTTGTATATTTTGTATGGGAATCACTAACCGTTAAAACGAACGAACCCGAGTGAAGCGAAGGTGAGTCGCTAGTTTTAAATAAAATTATCTTTTCGGATTTGTAAGTGTTAGAAATGAAATACTACTCGTTGATGACACTCGTATATTTTCACTCAAGTTAAACTCAATTTGAACTCTAATGACACATTTTTCAATTGCCTTATATATAACGGCCAGAAACTTTAGACAGCGCGATTCAGAAAACAACACGCATAATAACAATGCCATCTCTTGTAAAAATATTAAATTAAAACTATTATACATTTTACACATTCCGCCCACCAAGGACTTGTCCTTTAACTAATAAACAGTTTTTAAACAACAAATAATAAAGAAGAAACACAAAATTAAAAGAATGTACTACCTATTTACCGCCCACCATGACATATGGATGTAAAATAACAAAAGTAAAATAACTCTTATATTATCACACTAAAACTAATCACAAATAAAGAAATACATAGAGTAGCCGCCCACCCTGATAATGCTACTTGAATCACTTTGACTTAGTCAAAATACAAACTTTATTAATCGGGCGTTTAAGAAAGCCATTTTTAGATTTTAGAGTTACGACTCGTGTCACATTATCTGGGCCAGTATGCTTTTTAATTATTTTTCCTAAAATCCATTTAGCCGGCGGAAGATTGTCGTCTCTAACTACAACTACATCTCCAATATCTACTTCTGGTCTCTTTACACACCATTTATTTCTTTGATTTAAATTACTTAAATATTCTTTAGACCATCTTTTCCAAAATAAATTAAACAATTTTTGAATTAATTTCCACCTATCTAAACCAGTAACATTTTGATCTATATAATTCACATCACTTATTCCTATCAAAGGCTCTCCTATTAAAAAATGGCCAGGTGTCAATGGGAGAGGGTCGTCTGGGTTATCACTAACAAATGACAAAGGTCGCGAATTTAAACAAGCCTCGATTTGCGTTAACAGTGTAGAAAGCTCTTCGTACGTTAAAGTACTATCACCGATTACTCGTTTTAAATGTGCTTTAGCACAACGAACACCCGCCTCCCAAATTCCTCCAAAATTAGGTGCACTTGGAGGTATAAAATGCCATTTAGTCGATTCTAATGTTAAAAGTTTTGCTATTTCATGTGGTAACTCAGATTTGGCACTATTAAACATATTCCGTAACATCACATCTGCACCAACAAAGTTAGTGCCATTATCGCTAAAAAGATCTTGACAATGTCCTCTCCTAGCAATAAATCTTCGAAAGGCGGCAATAAAGCCCTTTGCTGTAAGATCAGTTACAGCTTCTAAGTGGATTGCGCGAGTGACCATGCACACGAACAAGCAAATGTATCCTTTATAGGACTTCGCTCCTCTACCCGATGAAACTCTAATATTAATGGGACCTGCATAATCCACTCCTGAAGCTTTGAATGGTCTGCTTGGTTTTACCCTGGCCTCTGGTAATTGCCCCATAAGTTGGACTGTTGCTGCTCTAGAGTACCTTAAGCAAGTTGTACATTTCCTATAATATTGCTTGACCATATCACGTGCTCTCACTATCCAAAATTTAGATCTCAAAAAATTCATCATTAATTGAGGCCCTCCATGAAGCGTCTTCTTATGAGCATCTGCGACTATCAGCTGACTTAAATGATTTTTATTTGGCATGATAATTGGATGTTTTTGATCAAAACCCACTTCTGCTTGACTAATGCGTCCACCAACTCTTAATATCCTATTTTTGTCTAGAAATGGATAAAGCGTAAGTAACTTGCTCCGTTTTGGGACACAACCCTTATGTTGTAGTGAAGTAATTTCGTCGCTAAACTCGTACTCCTGAACTTGCCTAATACAAAGTTCCATAGTCTTATTCATTTCATCAGTTGTGGCGTATTTAGGATATGCAGTTCTATCTTTTAATGGTAACTTTACTTTAAGAAATCTCCGACATATGGATATGACTTTTAACATTTTATTTAAATCTGAGAATTTCATCCACTCAAAGTTGCATTCTGTGACCGTCGTAGTAAATGATTTCATCTTTTCTTCCTCGTGAGTATCAACTATAATTGGTTTTTCTATATTAATAATCGATTTTCCTAGCCACTCAGGACCGTTCCACCAGAGTGTATAACTGCTTAATTATGTCGGCTTGAGACCTCTAGATGCACAATCAGCAGGATTCGTCTGAGTTGACACGTGTCCCCATTGCTCAAAATCTAAGATTGTGTAAATATGTGATACTCTGTTGCTTACGTAAGTAGCCCACCGACTTACCGGTCCTCGTAACCATGCCAATACTACCGTAGAATCAGTCCAAGCATATAAATCTTGTTTCATTACGCCCATTACTTGTGACACCTCATGTATTAATTTAGCAGCTAATACTGCTCCACAAAGTTCTAATCTGGGAATAGACACTTCCTTTTCAATAGGCGCAACTTTAGTTTTTGCAGTCACAAGTCTAACGTAAATTCGGTTGTTCTCGTCAATCACTTTGAGATACACAGCAGCTGCATAAGCAGCACTTGACGCATCTGAAAATGCATGTAACTCTAACTTAGATCTCTTGGTTGAGCAAAGCCATCGTGGTATCAAAATATGTTTAATATGAGTCAACTCTTGTCTGTATTTAAGCCACTCTGCCAAAAGATCACTCGGTAACTCATTATCCCAATCCAGATGTGACTTCCATAATTTTTGTATGAAAATTTTAGCAGTAATTATTACAGGTGCAATCCATCCAATAGGGTCATATAATCGAGCAATATCTGATAGAACATTACGTTTTGTAACCGGTTGTATAGGTTCAGGTAAATTAACTATATACTCAAAATTGTCTGTAAGTCTGTTCCAACAAATACCCAATACTTTGACCATATTATCTTCTTTGATATGTATCGCGTTCTCTGTGTTTAACTTCTCCGCTTTAATGTGATTCAAAAACGATTGGTTATTACTACTCCACTTCTGCACTTGAAAACCCCCCGCACTCATTAATTTACTCATTTCTTCATAAATTTGTATCGCTTCCCACTCTTCTTCACACCCAGTCATTAAATCGTCTACATAATAATCTCGTTTTGTAATCTGTGCTGCTAATGGGTAATTCTCGCTTTCTAATTCGGCTAAGGTTTGTAAAGTCTTTACTGCAAGATAAGGTGCGCAGGCGGTTCCAAAGGTCAATGTCAATAGTTTGTGATGTTGTATTGGTAAATCAGGTCTAGCTCTCCATACAATTCGTTGAAAATTGGTATCCATATCATGCACATACACTTGCCTGTACATCTTAACTAAATCTGCAACAATACATATAGGGTGCTGTCGCCATCTGAGTAAAAGATGTCGTAAGTCTTGTTGGAGTTTTGGCCCTATAAGTAGATCATCATTCAACGACACGTTATTGGTTCCTTTACTGGAGGCATTGAAGACAACTCGCACTTTTGTTGTCTCCCTATCTTCTCTGATAACTGCATGATGTGGAAGATATACAGCTGAAGGATTATTCACATCATCACTTTCAACTAGTCTCATATGATTTAAAACAGTATACTCTTCTAGTACTTTACTATACTCATTTAAAAGTTTAGGGTTTTTACATAATCTTCTCTCTAATGAAATTAGTTTTCTCGTAGCTATCTCACATGATCGTCCATATTGACTCTGGGGATTATCTGTTCTAAATGGTAATCTTACTACAAACCTCCCATCTTTACGTCTCGAAGTTGTTTCAGTATAAAATTGCTCACAGCGTTGTTCCTCTTTAGTTAATTTTTTCTCGATACTATTAGGCTCGTTCTCTATCTCCCAAAACTTCTTTAGTAACTCATCTTCTTTAATTTGAACATGTAAAGTAACAACATTATCATCATCAGATTCTCGTGACACCTTCCCAGACAAAATCCATCCCAACATAGTATTCTGAGCTATTAAGTTTCCGTGTGGGCTTTTCTTCATTCCATTTAACAGTATTTCTCCATACACTTCTACACCGAGTAAAACATCAACCTTCCCTGGAGATTCAAATCTTGGATCTGCAAGAGGTAAATTTTTTAGTTCTAGCCAATCGGGAATATGTACTTTACGTGACGGTAATAAAGAAGTAATTGACTTTAATACATAAGCATTGACGCGAATATTTTTACCAGGTTCGTGACGAGATTCTAATTCGATATTAACCGCATGTTTTATAACCATACTATGACCATCTCCCAAACTAGACACCCTACCATTTACATTAGTACGCTTAAGACCCAACAACTGTACGGTGTCCTCAGTTACAAAGGACGCCTGAGAGCCCTGGTCTAGCAATGCTCTTAAAATATAAGAAGAACCGTTTCTACAACTATTAGATTTTACAACTGCAGTTGCTAATAATACGCTATAAGTTTTTACATCTCCTCTCGAAAAGTTAGCTAATACAGTTGTCTCGTTAGATGATGAATTTATTCCACCACTAGACTTATGCTCTGTATCTCTCGTTGGCTCAGTTTGTTTCGAATTTTGATATGTTAGTTTATCTTCTTTCTCAAAATGAAGCAAAGTATGGTGCTTTTTGCCACATTTTCGACACGTCGAATTTTGATGACATTTAAATACAGGATGTGTGGGCGCGAGACAGTTAAAACAAAGCCGCTTATTTTTCACTATATTTTGTCTCTCAAGTACAGGTTCCTTCTTAAACTGTGTACAGTAATATATAAAATGTGGACCGTTACACATTGCGCAAGTTGCTTCAACTGAACTTTGTTTAACGTTTACGGCTGAATGGAATGTTTTTGGTTTTAATATTTGATTCGCATTTCTTTGTTGGTTATTATTTAATTTAAAACTTGTAGATTGTTTGTTTGTATCTATCATCTCTAAGGTTCTAAATCTCGTCTCTAGAAATTGCTCTAAATGTGACCATTTGGGTAGTTCATCTGGTACAGTACTCAAATAGTTTTCCCAGTGTCGATGTGATTCTTGATCCAATTTTAAGACTACTAAATGAATAATAACTGCATCCCATTCTTGAGTTTTAATGTTAAGATTATTTAATGCTTTTAAACAAGAATTAGTTGTATCTAGTAAATTTCTAATGGAAATTGCAGACTCATGTGTTATATTTCTCTGTCCAAATAACATTTTCATAATAGAGTTACAATTGTACCTTTTATTGTTATAACGTTTAGTTAGCTGATCCCATGCTTCTTTATAATTAGTTGCTGTAGTGGGAAAATTTCTCAAAAGCATTTCAGGCTCTCCAGTCAAACTTGACTTTAAATAATGTAATTTCTGAACCGGCGTAAGTACAGAATTCTCGTGTATAAGTGACACAAACATGTCGTAAAAGGATTGCCACTCTGTGTATTTTCCACTAAAAACAGGAAGTTGAATTCTAGGTAGCTGTACCTCAGAATTAATCTCTTTCGTGACAGACAATCCATTTCCACTAGCACCTACCTTTGCAGAGCCTAAGTTGGCCGATGCAATGTATTCTTTAAGTAGAGCTTTATAGTTAATAAAAGATTCTTGAAAACTATCTTGTAAATCATCTTTGAAATATGATAACTGTGTCTTCTGCTCGTGTGTTACCTTAGATGCTATTTCCAAATGATTTTGATTAAAAGCTTCCTCCAGTTTATCCAATGCCTCTATTCGTGCAGTTAAATAACTAAGTTTAGTACGGGTCTCAATGTTTGCCTTTTTAAAATTCCGTTCCGCTTTTTTCAGTTGCTCAAATAACTCCAATTGTCCTTTTACTAAATTCTCCATTTTTATTTAATGTAAAGTAAGACAATATAATATATTATTTAAATTTGTTACAAATATGATCGATAAAATAAAACATATTTGACAACTCCAAACATCATCTTTTTGTCAAGTCCATAGAGTAAAATCGCAAATATTTTACAAGTTCATAGAATAAAATCTTCGAATATTTTACAAGTCCATAAAATAAAATCTCGAATATTTTACAAGTTCCACAACTCAAGATTTTTTGTAAGTCTTTAATAGGACGAAAATAGTTTATGTTAAAATCACTATGAATTTCTCTAAGTTCATATGTATACTTTACGCGAAATTTTGCAAGTCTTTTAACTGATTCACTAATCGCTGAATTCACTGTCTTATTTCTATCTACTCACAGTTTTAGGTCCTTTAAGCTCGTCTTACCACTCGTGACTCTACACTCACTACACTTTTTCCTTCCTTTTCTCTCCCGGGTTTCGGCACCAATGTTAGAAATGAAATACTACTCGTTGATGACACTCGTATATTTTCACTCAAGTTAAACTCAATTTGAACTCTAATGACACATTTTTCAATTGCCTTATATATAACGGCCAGAAACTTTAGACAGCGCGATTCAGAAAACAACACGCATAATAACAATGCCATCTCTTGTAAAAATATTAAATTAAAACTATTATACATTTTACACAGTAAGTACAATTCAATTTTCTTGTAAAAGGATTCAAAGCGTGCCAATTGAGAACAGATTACTTCGCCAATGTCGATTTATAAGTAAGTTATAAATTATATTTTTAGAAATTGAATAACTTTGTGGGTAGAGACCGTCTGTGACAACTTTATAATAACTTTTGGGACGTCTAAAAGCTTATTTCTCTCTCGAGACCATGAATAAAGCGTTCGAGACGTTGCGTCGGCAACCCAAAATCTAAATGATCATTTATAATATCATATATTAGCTTAAATTTAAGAAAGTTTTGTCTATGCAGCGCAGTGGCAGCTTGTCTATTTGACTCTGTATAGTGCTGTAGAGATTCATATCTGGATTGACTATGACGAAATGAAAATGTTTATAGACCCAAATGTAAAAAAAACTTAGCATTTTTTAAATAATACTCCGAGAACTATACGTTCTTAATTGGGCGGGAAACTAATAATAAATATAACCCCGACTTATGGTATGTACATAAAACATTGAATAAATATGAAAATTTCATTTTTATTACTTTCCTCTTTGAACTGATGTCTTTATCCTCCATATTTAAAAGCGCAAAATATTATATTATTAAGAAATACTTATAAAACTACGAAACATATTAGGTACAATAATTATTATGTGCATAAAAAACGCTCATACGTATTGTTTTGTGTAGATAGGTACACTAGTAACCGCGGTTCAGACGCTCTCATGTCTCACGATCCACACCCTGACATTCAACACTGACTCATATCGTATTACATGGCGCATTTGAAAATTAATCTTCCTTGGTTATTTACTTTGCTACATTCCGGCTGAGACGAAGGGAGAGATAAACCAATATGTCAATAGTAACAGAAACTTGTTTTTAGACAGTCATGGTAAAGATTTGATTTGACAAAATTAATATAAAAAAATTAGATAAACTTTTTAAACAAATAAAAACCGACTTCAAAACAAAAAAAAGTAACTGAATGAGAGTTTTCATTTATTATTGATACCTAATCAGATATTTTTGAAGCCAATTCCTCAAGATATTACCTAATAAGTAAATATGACAAGTCAAAGTATGAACTTTAATTATAGTTTAAAATATTATATGTATATCAATTTGTGATGTAAGCTTTGCTTTGATTTGTATCGGCTGACACCGACTTTGAAAATATTTGATTAGGTAGCTATAGTAAATGAAATCTTTAAACTACCATTCATATTTTTTACGTTTTAGTGTTTTGAAGTAGTTTTTTTTTAAGTTTTATTTTTCTATTCTCAGTGTAGACGTAGTAGCAAAGTAAGAAGAAAATCTTCCAATAAAATTTTTGCTTAATCTGTTTAAATTAGTTTGATAAATGATGACTCATGTAGGTAATTTTCAGAAATTCCACAAGTCCCTCAAAAATGGTCATAAGTATTTTGCTCACGTAACACATTCAAATATAAAAGTTCAGCAAATAACCTATTTTATATACCAAAAGTAGACTTTGTAAATTGTAATGTAATGTGCCTACATTATGTACCGGGAGTAATAGTTACGCGTTTATTTTTTTTAAAATCGATGAACAAACTTTTGAACCTTATTAAGATTTAATTCGTCTGGGCGACCGGACGGAGCTTTGCTCGTCGTTTTTCTTTTTACAAAATCGTGTTTTTTTCGGAAAACATATAAAGGTTGTCTTGTTTCGGAAGACACCTATATCCATAGATAAACATAAAAGACAAAATTTATCTAAATACAAAATTTGATCCGAACAGAGAAAAATAGAAAAACAGAAACAAATCTATCCCTCGGGAACCGTATATTTTTCCGGGATAAAAAGTAGCCTATATGTTATTCCAGACTATATATCTATCTCTGTACCAAATTTCATCTTCAGATCCGTTCAGCCGTTCTGGCGTGAAAGAGTAACAAACATCCATACTCACAAACTTTCACATTTATAATATTAGTATAGAGTATATGCCCACTTTTTAGGAAAATTATAATAACGATCCACTCATAATTTACCATTTTCCACTTAAATAAACGAGAGCTTACGTTCACATCGTCGACTGAAATGTAATCCAATAAGGAATGAAAGCATGATGGCCTTTTGAAGATATTGATAGATTAAATCACAGTAAATGTATTGTTGTTATACAAACGTTACTTAATTATTATCTACGCATAAAATTACATACAAAGTGTGACTTGAAATGATTTTATTTAGTTCATATGTACATTGATATGACGATGTTCTCATTATATGTACTAGTTTTAATTACGATTATTTGCAAATATGTCAAAAAAACTGGACTATCTGAAATGTGCCCGTTCGGTACCTTTTCGGGGGTCAAAACCAATGAACCGAATTCTATGTAATTTAGCAATGGCTGCTTTTCCAGGAAGCTCAAAAACTGCAATAAATCAGCGATTTTTTGTTAAAAGTACTCTTAATTCAGGACCTTCCTTCCTTTTTTACGGCGGACGAAGTCATGGATTTTTACTAGTAATATGAGCTAATTTCATCTTCTTACGTGAGTTCATGCAATGAAACTTGTTACTTGACTTTTAACCTATTTCAGCTCATTTTGGTTTGCGGTGTTGTGAAATGTGAATGTATCTCACCAGTTCGCTCGTTAGTCTTTACCAGTCTCCATATACAACGTCGTGTCGTTGATCTATAGGACCTACTAGGTAACTAGATTGTACTACTTCTTTATAAGCCTTATTAGAAGAGCTAAAATAAGAATTTTAAGTATTGTTTTTGTTATAATTTCTATATTTTTAATGTCTTGTACATTTTTTTAAACTTAATCCAAAAATACAGATAATTAATCCAACTCGTGTGTCATTTAATTGGAAACGCACGTGCAAAGCCGATAGCAGAAATTAGAAAATTTCACATACATTAATAAATATTATTTCAATTATTCAAACATTCGAAATAACTCCAATCTCCATTTTTAACCCAATAGATTCAGTTCTTTACACTCTACGAGCTGTTTGAGTTTAACAGGAGGAATGGTGTTGGAATAGATTTATACATGAATGGCATCTTACTTGTCGATAATAATGTTGATCCTTTTACTGAACTCAATGGATGTTTATTGTTTATCAAGCAAAATGTAGTTTCTCTATATATGTAAAATACACTTAAATGTTTTAAAAAGCCATCCCACATTGATCTTATGTGATTATTTTTACGATACCAAAATCCAGACAACACTTAAATATATTTTGTTTGTGTGTCTATTTGTACCCGTTAATGTTCGGATGCAGGGTTCGATACTGTTTTACCCTTCAAACGTTTCGTTAGTAGTCCAGTCAATATAGTGAATCAATCTACATAAAATACAGCTATTTCCGCGATATTGCCATTCGATAAAGGGGCATTTTCTAAGCCTAAAGCCAAGTTTGAGGGGTCGCCCGAGAGCCGCTAGCGTACTGTCACAAAAAACGAGTTTTATTCGGCTTATCCTATGTCAAAAACTATGGAAAACTTTTCTATTTTAAATTCAATTTCTTATCTTTTTTTTTTCACTTTTTTTCTCATTGAAAACTCAAACCCAGGATACAATGGCTACAATGACCTTGGCAGCTTGCCATCATCATCATTGTAGCTTTCAACAATAGGGCATTTTGCAGGTGCATATATACAGATAGCTTTGGTAATAAGTCAAGAAATATTATTAATAGAAAAAAAAAGTTTAAATTAAAAGTTGTAGATAATAAAAAGTTCTATAACTTTGATAATAGATAAAATTGCATGTAAGTGAACGGTTAGGGATATAATCGCGTAAAACCGACGAAGGTAGCGAAATTTGTGCGTTTCGAGCGCGATATCTCGAAAAATATTAATTTTAGAAAAAAAAGTTTTAATTAAAAAAATACATAGGAAATTTAATTTAAAAGAGAAAAGATTTCTATAGATTTTTTAAGTACAATGAGCCGTTCTGGAGATATTGAATAAAACGCGTTTTTTTGTTCCAGTGGTAGGCACCAGCGCCTCTCTAGCGACCCCTCAAACTTGGCTTTAGGCTTAGAAAATGCCCCTTTATCGAATGGTAATATCGCGAAAATTGCTTTTTTTAGGGTTACTAACTACCAATGAAACGTATTATTTATTCGTAGGTTGCTAGTAGGTACCTATCTACATAAATAAAATGAAGTGAAAAATTTTAGGCAGTATTGAGACAAGACACGTAGAGTAATTTTTGAAACCAGTATATCCTTACATTTAGAGACATTTCTATAAAACTCTATTAAAACCACTAAGACCGCAAAAAAACATTCACATATTTTCCATTGTTTTTTTTTAAATAATTGAATGTAATATTCCCAAGTTAGAAGGGTTAAAGTCGCGTTTCAAATGACGTTTTCCCCATTTGTCTAGATTGGCGTTGAAAATGTTCCTAAAAGCAGTATAATGCTGGCGCCGCACGCGAATCTTAAATAAACAACAAGTCTAGAGGCATAAAGCCTTTAAATCTGACGTTTTTAATTCTACGTAGGTAAAGTTTGTAGTTAATTCGTTAAACAAACAATTTTTTTATAATGAAGTAACACACGCCCCTATGCCTATACGAGTCTACATATATAATTACTAGCGACTCATCCTTGCTTCGCTTCTGGTTCGTCCCTAGACAAAAACAAATCTATCCTACGGGAACCGTACATTTTTCCAGGATGATATATAGCCTATAGCCTTCCTCAGTTAACGGGCTATCTAATGCAAAAAGAATTTTTCAAATCGGATTAGGAGTTTCTGAGATTAGCGCGTTTAACCAAACAAACAAACTCTTCAGCTTTATAATATTAGTATAGATATATAAATACGGAATTTCTCAGAAGGATCGATTTTCCCAAATATTATTATAACGATCGCTTATTTTCGATAAATGTCTATAAATTATAGGCTATAACCTTGTAAGATAATTCAAAATCAATAGTCTGTAATCCATATCTGTTCATAGCAGAATGTAGGCTTCTCTCAGAATTCGCCACAGCTCTCCTCTATCCGGAGTTTAAGCCGCCCGCCGCAAGGCTTCACAGCTATTCAATGTCGAGGTCATATGAATGTACGACATCAAAGACATATTAAATAAATTATCTGTTGCTTTGTTCTTCACTGCTAATCTCCGAAACTAATAAACCGATTTTAATCTAACTACCGCTAACGGTAGATGTAACCTATTTTATAATAAATAGTCATGATACGCGTGGGAAGATGCGAGCAAAAACTAGTTAATCATATGAAACATACCTCCAACATACTTCACACCAGCCCAAATTATCACTAACGTACTCATGTGATGATAAACGTGTAAGAACGATGCCTGATTTTCCTTCTTTCTGAGCAGAAAAAAAACCGTCTCGACCAGTTCTAATAATTTCAATATGATCGTCCACCATAAAAATCTGAGCATTCGTAGAGGTTCTGGTTTCATAGAGTAATCCGGTAACATGCAGCCAAAGTGATAAGTAGTAGTCCAGCCTGAAGTCATTATCTGCGTATAAAAATAAATAAATAAATAAAAATGTTGGGACATTAACATACCGCGCCATCTGGTTCCATGGTAAGGTACGAGGCCTGTGTTATGGATACCAGATAGTTGATACACTATACGCATATACCTTTAAATACATACATATCATAAATAAATACCCATGACTGGAGTATAAATAATCGTGCTCATCACACAAATGAATGCCTCCAGCGGGACTCGAACCCGCGACAGCTGGCACAGCAAGTAGTCACAACAAACTGAGCCAAACGTGTCGTCAAAAATATTGTTACGGTAATAACATCAAGAAGAAATAATTCATGCTTTTGTATAATTAATAAATAATATTTTTTCCTATAAATAGTGGCTGTACAAATAGCTTTGTATGATTCATACAAATCATCTACCCTGATCTGAAGTAACATTAAATGTACACACGCATGTATATATTGTACCAGTATGTATACAGTCGAACCGGGATAAGCGAGACTTCAAGGGACCGCGATCTCTTTCTCGCTTATGGAGTTTTCTCACTGAACCGAGTTTCTAGCTTATAGAGGTACAGGCCTGACCTTTCTCATTTATAGAGGATTAAAAAATACAGCAAATGCGTAGTGATAAACATGTATGTATGTATTGGATGGGTATTATTCATCAAAATTTGACTAGAAATTAATATTAGTTTCTCGAATTTTAAGAAAACAAAAATAATCTTAGTTCCACGAAAAAAACTATAAATCGCAGGTGTTAAATTCGCTCGACTGTCGCTTATAGAGGTACAGGCAAATAGCAGTCTAAGTTATAGAGGTCCACGGATGAAAAGCGGCTGTCTCTTTCTTATAGAGGTTTCTGTTTCTCTGCTATAGAGATTTTAGATGGATAAAATGACAGGACCTGGTAATTACTCCCACTTATAGAGTTTTCTGGCTCACGCAGTTCTCACCTACTCGGGTTTGACTGTATTATGTATTAGTGACCTGCTCTAGCTTCGCTCGATGAATATGTTAGAAATCAACACTGCGATTTTTTTTCCTTACTGATTTTATAACTTTAATGACTCGTATTTCGAAAATGTTATAATATGTACTTATTTTGTATAAAAGAGTTTCAGAAAACATTTTCATGTCATTTTGTGCTATCAAGGGTCGACCCTTTAAGTCCAATAAATTGACTTCGGCGTTGATAATACAGTTGGTCAATCACGACGTATCTATAAACGAAACGACTTAATAACAACTGTCTGCTTGTTTATAATAATAGTTACATTTACCCCATTTGCCCATTTGAAATTATTCTGGATCTGGTCCTACAGAACGTTTGCCAACTACGCTGTATTTATGAGCCTAGCCGGCATTTTATTAGAGCATAAATTTTTATCACATTCGTTAATTAACATGTTTGTTATACAAATTATAAATAACGCGCTTAGTTAGGCATTTATAGTTAAAAAAGCATTAAGCATATAATATATATTTTGTTACTTGATTGTCAAATTTCTTAAAGCTTGAACTTTCTTTTTGATTGTTCTTTCCACTAACATCATTATAAAGTTATTTATTTCTTTTATAAATCTTAATATATTTTTTCGTTCATTTTTCTGTATAGATATGTATGTGTGTATGTATATGTATGTGTGTATGTATATATATATATTTATTTATGTGTAAGTACATTTACTTAAAGGGGTACACCACCTACCCAATTTTCCATACACTTACCACATCAAGGTTGCTTGGAAGAGATCGATTCTAGCGATAGAGCCGCCTGCTGTGCGTTTTTACTTTGTTTTAAGTATTTTTCTTATGGTATACTATAAAAGTAACATGATTTGTCACAATCAAAATATATTTTATTTAAAAAGACTTTTTTACAAATACATTTTGAATCGTCAATGTGTACGTCGAAAGGTACCAACGGCTCAAAAGTCAAGATGATCCGGCGAGAAACTCAACTATTTGAATATAATAATAATTTCAATAATATTTGTTTATATAGAACACATTAATTTTGTATTTGATTTGATTTAATTTTGTTATTTATATAACTTGCCGTTTATAGGCACGTCATTTCAAGACGAACTTTTTATGAAAAAGTTCAAAGGAAATTACAAAATGTAATGAAAAATTTAGCTCAGAAATAAAAATCATTGACGCTAGCTTAAGAGTGTGCATATGGCAATCTTGTACCAAGACATCGTTATTTATCTTAGAATCTGTGAAAGTTACCACTTTGATATTTAGAAAAGTGATATTTCGGACTTTTATCTTGAATTGGCAAATTTGAAAACACGACAGGTGAATATTTACTCGGTAATATAAATTTTTTTTTTTTTTGAAAAATACGTGTTTTGCACACATATTGCTATTTGTCTTAGAAACAGCTCACCATTTTTTTAGGGTTTTTGTTATGTCAGGAAGCCTAGAAGGATTTCTTCAGTTACCGAATTTCATTTTTCGATTGGTTGTTTAATTCATTTAGAGTGACTGTTTTGGCGCTTAAATACGTTGAATCGCTCTACACTTCTCACGATATACGATAGAACATCTTGTCATCTTGCCATTCCGCTCCTCCGAATCCGAATCGTAGCGGTCTCATGGCGCACTCTTAATTTATCAACTAACAATGGGGTTTGCTTATTTACTATTGCATTCAATTCTAAATAAACTATATTTTTGCACTATATTTGGTACTGTTTATATTAATTAAAAAAAACAATTTCTAAGTGAGTGACGAGGCTTAAAAGTTGAAATAGTCTCACTAGTAAGTTATAAAATCACGTTCTGAGCGAGAAGAGATTCATTCATTTAAACCGAGACAGTCATTTAAACCGCCATATATCACTAAACGTACACCGTCTAAAAGTATGGGAAACTAAAATTTATCTTTGTTCACCTCGTAGACATATGTATATTTTTTTTCTTTAATCTTCACGCTAATAACCTTAATTTACTTTGTACAGTTTAGTACAAACGCTAATTCGATCTTCGATGTTGTCTTGTTGGTTGGAATTAATTATACGGTACTATAAACCAAACCTTAAATTGAAATTGGGATATGCGATTGCTTAACATCTTATTTTGTTCCTAATTTTAAAAATAATGTAGACTAGCGTAAACCCACGCGCTTAAAAATAACGGATATTCATCCAAACTTTTTACCACTTTAGAGGTTGAATTACCAATACTTAGAGGATTCTTACTCCCTTCGATGAATTTACCAGCCAAATTCAAAGATTGTAGCATGTTCTTATACTATATGATATATTGTGAGAGAATTTAATTATTTGCTGTGGTCAACCACAGCAACTAATTAAATTCATCTAAATTCATTTATCATCTAAATATTAAGTTAACTTACCCCCCAAGTAACAACAGCATTTGATACAATCTGAAGTATGTTATACCATTTGATCACAGTTTTAAGATTGTAAGGTTTCCTGTGCCGCATGTATGCCGGTAAGACAAGCTTTATTATCGTTATATAGGAAATAACGATAGCTGCGACAGGCCATGGCGAAGTCATCAACAGCCAGTCTTTGACACGACGATCTGTTGATAAATAAACATTATTTTTACTAACGAACTTCTATATTAACACTAATTGTGGCCCGCGGCTTCTACTTTAATGGTAAGTCTTAAAAATATAGCCTTTGTCTTAAACTAGGATAACAAAAAACGTCATATGCGTTGAGCCGTTATAGTGTAAAAAAGTAACAAACACACACATATATACATACAATTTTTATATTTTAAATATTAGTGCGACAAATATGCAGATGTAATTAATACAATAAGATGATCATCCATCCTTAATATGTACTACCAAGGTATGCTGTTTTAATTTCTAATTTAAGCTAAGAGTAATTATATATATAACCTGCCTGCAGTTAATAGAGGTATCAGTGGATAATTGCTATTTAGTCTATTTTCCAAATACAGTAAGATTTATAAAGACGACTAACATAACATATTTTTAAACAACTTCCAAAAAAAGATAATGGATGGATGTTTGTTACTCAATCTTAATCTGGATGAAATTTGGCACAAAAATATAGTCTGGAATAGCACATATGTTACTTTGTATTCTGGAAAAAATTACAGTTCCCGTGGGATAGATTTCTTTCTTTTTTTCTAGAGGCGAACCCGAGCAAGCGAGAATTAACCGCTAATAAAATAACAAAACATAGCATGTTAAATGACGTAGCTATGGTGGACTTATCTCTAAACGAGTGTAGGTATCTAGGGCCAGTGCCAATTTTTTTATACATATTGTGATTTTTTAGAGAAGAAAATATTTATGCTAGTTAAAAACATTGTTTACTCGAACCGGCTTTTAAATTTGTAACGTGTACGTGAAACTTTTGTTATAGTGCTGCCGTACAGGTAAAATATTTCAAAGTCTCGGCATTGTTGGGCGGATTCCAAACTTAACGAAAGCTTTTTTTGTCATACAAAAACGTAAGTGCCGTTGTATAGTTGTTAAAGTAAACTTTGCTGGGCGTTTTCAAACAAAACACACTTTTTTCAGTATTTTAAACATGCATAATTAAAGGTGAATAAAATATTTGAAAATGCTACTTGGATTTACATTTAAATTATTCAAAACTAATGACTTTTCCACGCTTCGAGTTTTTTCGGCTCGGGCATAGCAGTAGCCTATATATTACCTACTCAAGGTCTATTTGTATACTAAATTTAATCCCAATTTGTCTAGCTGTTTCAGATTGAACGAATAACAAACAAACACACATACAACCTATCGCATTCATAGTTATAATCTAATTTTTATTTTATTTATAAAAACCCTATGTATAGCTTCAGATTATATCTGCACATAAAAACAATGATTTAGCTCTCTATTGTCTTAAGGATTCATTACGATCATTAGTGTCGCGCGTTGAATGTACGGAAATCGAACTGGTAACTACTTACTGCCATGAAAATGAATGGTCAATAGTTATATAAAACAAATGAATCATTAGCAATATCAACAATAATTTCTCTTCATCGATGTTTATCGGATGCTATCGTATCGAATCACGACTGAAATGTTTGGCGTTTCACAACGTGACCGTTCGTAATAGGGCCTTCGTGTGTATCGAGAGAATGGCCTACCGCGTGCCTACCGCATATTATGTAGCAGATTAGAAATATATTAGTACTACTTAAGCCCATTTCTACCACATCGTAGATTTGGTTCTGTTCTGGTGTAAATTTTAGTATTGATGCACAAATATTTTTAAAAATGTATAGTTTGAGGTAGGTATATAACGTAACGCTATATAACAATATCAATATTTTGAACTAGCGGCTCACCCTCGCTTCGGTCGGATTCATCACTAGATACGTTTTACTTAGATATTTAAATTAGTTATTTGCCAGCGTTAGCCATTATATAAATTTTAATATATATATATATTTAATTTTTCGGATGTTTTAATACTTATTATCCTATTCCGGACTAAGAGAAATACAAAAAATCAAATATCATGAAAATTGGTCCAGCCGTTCTTGATGAGTTATTATCCCATATTGAGGGACTAGCGAGTAGACTCAGCTCTGCAGCGTTCGCGGTAAAAAAATAAGACTTCTTACTGATGTAGATACAGCTCGCATAGTATATTTCAGTTATTTTCATAGTATTATGTCCTACGGTATCTTATTATGGGGAAATGCAGCAACTATTAATACGGTCTTTGTCCTGCAGAAAAGAGCTATTCGTGCAATTTATAGTTTAGGTCCTAGAGTGTCATTAAGAGATAAGTTTAAAGAAATAAAAATATTGACTGTTGCTTATCAGTACGTGAACGAAAATGTTATGTATGTTCGTAAAAATATACACGAATTTCCCAAGAATTGTGACGTGCATAACATTAATACTAGGAGCAAACACAAACTTGTAATGCCTGTGACTCGTCTACAGAGAGTCAGTAATTCTTTTTATGGACAATGTATACGCTTGTACAACAGGATCACAGAAAATGTTCAAAAAGCTTCCATCGCTAAATTCAAAAAAATTGTTAAAGAACGTTTGTGTGCTAAAGGCTATCACCTCGAGGACCGCGAGCACACCGGTGTGCTAGATAACAATTGAATTCTCGGAAATTCGCACGGATTTCTTAGAATTTGTCCGGGAGGGAATATTATACAATAAATGATTTTATAGAAGATAGCACGCCTTGGGAATGAAGTGATCGCCTCCAGGCTACTTTGACTTTATAGCAATATTGTAAATTATAATTTATTAAAAAATATTAATCCCGCTGAGTTTCTTTCGCCAGTTCTTCTCAGGTCTGAGACTTCTTCTTTCTGAACTGGTAGTAGACTCATGACGTTCAGTAAAAAATTGTAATAATTTAATGCTGAATAAAATATTTTGAATTTGGATTTGAATATAAATAGTGTAACTAACACGACTTTGTTTTATATATTTAGATTAGTAAGCCGTCCTCGCTTTACTCGGCCCTAACTACACCTAGCATGTCTAGATGTCATGGTTTCTATTTTGACATAACCTAGTGTTGACATTGGTTAGGACAAAAGGGTCATGTTTATAGAGTAAAAACAATGATAGCGTTTGACTACAAACACCTATAGTGACTCGCAAAGAATATAGAAATAACTTCTTCAATAACACGTTTTATATGCGAGCGTGTAAAATCATAAGAAAACGTTTTTGGTATTGTCTTTTTAACTGTTTGATTTTTTTTTTAGCTGTTATTTAATTTATAGAGTAAAAATAACATGTGTTTTTTTTTTATAAATTACACGTAGACTTAAACTTTATTAAACGCCACCTATTCACGCGCTTAGAATGACACTATCACCGTTTTAAAGATTTTTTTATTGTTATTGTTTTACCAACGATATCAAAATTGCTTAATTATCGCAATAGTAAGCATCAATAACAAATATTCAATCTAATTTTAGTCTCACAAAACATTGCAAATATTAAAGTATCAATTTCTGACGGTGACATTTTAGTGTAAAAATGATACTGAACGATGATGTATTTTTTATTAATTAATTTATGCAATTAAAACAAAATTAAGGAAAGAAATAAATTATTAAAGTTTTATTTAAATTCATCGATATTCGCGAATGATTTGCTGTTAATAATAATAATAAATAAATCTTTATTGGTAACTTTTTAATAAATATAATTTAAGGTAAATGGTACTTACAAGTTTTCGCGAAAATCTAAATTTGCCCATATCTTTTTATCGTATTGACTCAGGACCTCGATTTTTATACACCTAATAGGGGCTATAGACCTCAGTATCTGGTATAAATTTCAACTTGCTAGTTTCACCCGTTCCTGAGACACCACCACCACCCGTTCCTGACACACGAACAGACAGACGGACAAGAGAGTGATCTTATAAGGGTTCCTTTTTTTACCTTTTGAGGTACGGAACCCTAAAAATAAAAAAATGATTGAAAATTATGGCAAATCATTAATATTTATGTACATATAGTTATGAATACTGAAGAATAGTATTCGTTTCGCAGCGCTGTAAAACCTTAATTAATGAATAAAATTTAAAAAGTTCATAATGAAAATTATTCCTTAAAAAGCCCTCTATAAAAATGGTCTGATATATTTTTTTTGTAAAATGATCAGAAAAAAGTTATAACGACCAATAGAAATTTTTTTCTCAAATTTTCATCGATTTTCACTTATAACTTCGTTATTTTTGGTTCTACGACTAAAAGTTACTTGACCAAAGTTATAGAGAATTTTATTTGCAACCAAAAATGGTTTAACATAATTTTTGTGAGACCTATAGTTTGTCAGATAAACCATAAAAACCATTTGTACCACTTTTTCCAAGATGGCGGCCGTGGGACAAGGGCGGCAACCACACAAACTTGGATTTAACTTTACACTAACCCCTCCTTGATATCTAAAAAATAAAATTGCGTCCTCTGACAAATGCAACCCCAAATGTAACTTTTCAATGGACTACTTCTAGGGGGTGAATTTTCAAAAATTCTTTCCTAGCGCATACCTATCAAATTTCAAGTTTTTAGCATTTATCCTTTCTGTGATTTCATAATTATTTATTACTAGCGACTCTATAGAGTTGATAAAAACGATAATTTTATTTTGAAACAAAGCGCGTACATTTTCTTTTGCAAAGTATTTCGTTGTTATGAATTTGAAAACTTGTCAGATTTTGTAATAAACACATTGGAAATCCCCACAAATATGTTGCTATTATACAGTATACATTGTACGGAATGTACGTAAGCGACGTACATTATGTATAGTCAACACAATGTATTGTAAGGTGCAGGTCCTACAAAGTAAATTAAATATGCCACTTTCGCTCGTAACCTTACTTTATTGTATTTTACATGATGTTTTCATCATCACTCGAACGTTCACGCATGACAAGTGAATGCTATCAGTTCCTCCCATTTATGGTAATGGTTTCTAATACACATTGATTCACATGTTTACATTTTGTAAATATTGTACAACTATTTTCTATACAATGTATCCAGGACAAAGTTCACCCTGTCATTTTTGAAAAAAAATATTTATATTAAACTAGCGACTCACCCTTGCTTCGCTCGGGTTTTATGGTTTAGCTCAGAGATGAGATATTTTCTCGTAATAAAAAGTATCCTATATGTCGACCCGGTTAATCTACTATCATCATGCCAAATTTCATCATTACTTGAACACTGCATCCCTACATAAAGTCCTAGAATAATAAAGTATAAACTATGAACTATCTATCTTCCTAATAAACAAATACGAGCATATTATGTGACTATGACCTCTTTATGAAGTTATACGATTATTATCACGCTCTCTGATGACAAATAATATACATACAGATGTATATACATTACTATATATGTTACAGTCAGAACTCTTTCGTGGTCAAAACTACTTATGACTGACAAAAACAGTTAAAAGTAGTTTTGACTGCAGGCCTTGGTCAATAGCAGTTTTGATTGGCATATCGGTCAAAACTCTTAAAATTATGACGTTGTGGTTTTTCATTCATTTCATTTCATTCTAACCTAACATAACCTAGAAAGAAAGAAAGGTTCCTTCCGAGTAACCTTCAACCTACTTACCTCCTTAACTTTTAAGAGTTTTGACCGATATGCCAGTCAAAACTGCTATCGACCAAAGCCTACAGTCAAAATTACTTTTGACTGTAACATATACATATATATATATATATATATATATATATATATGTTTTGATAAGGATAGTAATATTCTGCACTACCAATTTATTTAAATTCCAACGATGTGGTATCTTCTTCATTTAAAATAATCTAGTTTTTATCAAACAGTAAATACAACTTTAATCCTAGTGTTTTATAAAAAAGACATTATTATTTTATGTATTTGAATGCTTGAAGATCTTTTGACATTATCTCACACTATCTTATCATCGTAATCGTAAATCGTAACGACAAACGCTTATAAAACAACTTCATCATTGGTAGACTATTTATAGAAGAAGAATAAAGGAAAGCGATATCTTAATTTAAACGAGGTTTTTATTTAAAAAAACGGCAACGACACGTTTGGCTCAGTTTGTAGTGACCCTACTTGCTGTGCCAGCGGTCGCGGGTTCGAGACCCGCTGGGGGCATTCATTTGTGTGATGAGCACGAATGTTTATACTCCAGGCATGGGTGTTTATATTTATAATATGTATGTATTTAAAGTTATACAGGGTGGATTTTTGAGACGGGACAGTAAGGGCAGGTACCTTAAATACTATAGTTACAGGAAAACGTTTCTAGGAGACCATCCATAATTTTTTGAGATATTCTGAACTGCATTCACAGATTTTGGAAAAAATGTACAGTCAGCAAGAAAAATGCTAAAACTCGAAAAAAATTTTTTTTATGTCAATCGATCTTATTTCATGTAGGGATCAAAAGACTCTATGGGACCATTTAAGGTTTGAGTACTAGAAATGACAGAAATCGCCAAAATCTTTTCCCATACATTTTGTACTGAAAAACGTTGAATGAACTCGAAATATTCTTTGTTGCCAAACGGTCCTATTCTTTAATGTGATCAAAAGACTCTTTGAGGCCAACTGAAGTTTCAGTACAGAAACTACGGTAAGTCACAATTTTTCTAGTTTTTGTTAAGCCGGTCTCGTGGCATACTGTACCTAGAAGCAAAAGTATCTGCCTAAGTAGAAAATCATAATTTCATCGACAAAAAATAAAAACAAAATAAAATTATATCAAATAAACGTGTATTTTTAAACACGATATCCATACAAGTAAATTATCGGCTGCTCCTTGCTCAGTACAAAAACGAATGAACTTGTGAATATTTCTGTATAGTAGACTGTTTGGTAACAAAGAATATTTCGAGTTGATTAAACGTTTTTCAGTACAAAATGTATGGGAAAATATTTTGGCGATTTCTGTCATTTCCAGTACTCAAACCTTAAATGGTCCCATAGAGTCTTTTGATTCCTACATGAAATAGGATCGATTGACATAAAAAATTTTTTTTTCCAGTTTTAGCATTTTTCTCGCTGACTGTACATTTTTTCCAAAATCTGTGAATGCAGTTCAGAATATCTCAAAAAGTTATGGATGGTCTCCTAGGAACGTTTTCCTGTAACTATAGTATTTAAGGTACCTGCCCTTACTGTCCCGTCTCAAAAATCCACCCTGTATATGTGTATTGTATCAACTATCTGGTATAGATAACACATAGTGTTGCCCAGATGCAAGAACAAGATGAGACTTAGCCAGTTTTGGTGTTGGTCTTGCGCCAATACACCTGGTCTTGGTCTTGGTATTGGTATTGCGCTCTCAGTCTTGTTCTTGTCTTGGTCTTGCAGCAAGAGTCTTGCAAGTCTCGCAATTACCTATTAACCTATTGCTATTTATTAAACGTTACTTCAGATCTTAGAACAACGTAACCGAGTAGGTACATTTTGAGCTTGAATTAACATAGCCATAGTAAAGACCAACCAAATTATTAATAAATGTCTAAACATTTAATGAGAAATTCGAAAAATGTACTGACACCGGATGGGGTTTGACCGCGTGCGGCGTACACACGCATGACATTGTAGCGTCCTGCCTTTCTATACCTACCTTATTATTATTATTATTATTATAAGTTAGATTTTAAATTACTTTGTAAGATCTCTTTTTCGGCTTGTAACTTTTGAAATATCAAGAAAATAAACAATTTATCGGTAACATACTACATATAATTTTATTACGCTTTATTCTACATAGTTTATTTTTCGTTTTTATTATTTCCATATTTTTATTTATTTTCATACTATATTTAATATATTTTTTTTATTTAATTATTCGGACTGCGTAAATTCCCCCTTCAACGAACATGCACTGAAAGTCATTTATATCTGTACTTTACGTCTTCCTATTTTCTGCCTATTTTCTTCTTAAAAATTCTATGTACTTTCTTTTGTTTTTTTCTATTCTATGTGTCAATTTCTTGTATTATAAATTAAGCCTGACCGCTCCCTGAAACGACACCCAGTCCTAACTGCAAGACGCAAGAGTCTCGCAGGCTTAGTCTTGTTCTTGCTCAAATCTTGCACGGTCAGTCTTGGTCTTGCAAAAATGCAAGAACAAGACCAAGACCGATTTTGGGCAACACTATAATAACACAGGCCTCGTAGCTTACCATGGAACTAGATGGTGCTGTGTGTTAATGTCCCAACATATTTATAAAACCTATCGGTACCTACACTATACAGATTTATATATATATGCACTAGCGGCTCACTCTCGCATCGCTCGGATTCATCCCTAGGTGTGGTTTAACGGTTAGTATGGAATAAATAGACTATATTATAGATATATACAGAGGTATGATGAGGTATGTGAGTTGAGTGTTGTATTATAAAGTGTATTCCCGTGGAAATGAGAAAAGTTACGCCAATCCGACACTCTGTTTCGACGTGAAAGAAGAACAAACAGACAGACAGACAGGCAAACAATTTCACTTTTATAATGATATAGTATGGATAGGGAATCGATGTCAGCCTTCAAATTTATTGAAGTCGGTTGAAAATACGTCAGTAAAATATTCCGAAATTATATATTTACATTTAAAGGAGTCTGCCCACTACCCCGTCTCATACCATGACCGTGCTAGGAGCGTGTCAGGCAAAAAAATATTCTTTGTATTGAAATGTATGAGACTCTACCCACTAGACCGTTCCGTCACCGACCGGCACCGTCGCGTGCCGTGCACGGACCGGCAATAATTGTCGGCGAGAATATTTTGCCGGTGCCGGTACGCTCCGTGCCTGACACGCGACGTTGCCGCACCGTTGCGCGCAGGCGGCGAAACGGGGAGCATACGGGTTATAACCGCGTATGATGACCGTTATAACCGCGTATGATGACCGTTCTAAGCCCGTTACGTGTTGTTGCTTGTCTTGTAGAGATGGGCGATAATCGTTATTAAAGATGGGTTAATATCGATACATCTCAGGATTAGGTAATATTAATATATTCGTCTGGCAATATTATAATATTGTAACTAATACTTCAATATTAGTGATATTTATCTCAGATATGTCACTCAGCATCATATTCCTGTTCAATATTACTTGAAGTAGGTTTGTTACTAAAACCATGTAATATTCGTAATAAATTTTATTTGTCATCTATGGTAATAAATGAATGTGTAGGTACACTATGATCGTATTACCAAGTAATAAGATCATTTTTTACTTGACGTTCCCTTGACGATTCCGAGAATCCTAACTGACAATGAATCCGAATGATATTATTTAATTTTTCTTCGTCATCAACTAGGTGCCTAAATAATGTCCAGTATTCTCCCTCGACTTTTCTTGCTTTTAAAGCGGCGTGAACCCAGTAACGTCGTGAGCGACTAATGTAACTGTTTTCTCTCTCTTCATCTAAAACAATGGCTATCATTGCTAATTCCCTTCTGGTCAATTTTCTAATAGCCATCGTATAAGTATAGGAAATAAATAGGAAGTAGGTATTAGCAAAAATATTCACTCGCTCTTACTGAAGCGGCTGCCTCGCGCGAAAACACAGGTAATACTAAAACGGAAACCGTACGGATATGACACGCGGATGATACGCGGTTGATACGCGGTTGATACGCGGTTGATACGCGTATGATACGCGTATGATACGCGGTTGATACGCGGTTGATACGCGTATGATACGCGTATGATACGCGGTTGATACGCGGTTGATACGCGTATGCTACGGTCACTATAACCGTTATGTACGGGCATGATACGCTGTTGATACGGTCTAGTGGGCATAGTAGTCCGTGCCGTGCTCGTTTCCGTGCCGGATACGTTCATAGCACGGTCATGGTATGAGACGGTGTAGTGGGCAGACTCCTTAAAAGTGATATTATACATCGAATTAACACTTCTATAATAAATTATGATTATATAACTTTTCGGTTTTACATTTACACGATGAACAAAACGATGGCTTGCTACGCCATATTAAATCAATTACCTGCCCTCTCATAGAATACAGTGTTGTATAATCCCACGACTGTCTCCATTATGTCACAGCACCGACTACGCGGATTAAAATGTGGAAGTTAAATGTACGGTCAGTTTGCATTGGCTAAGTTAATATTCATATCTTTACAGCGGGTGTGCTTTTTTATAAAAACGATTTTTAACCAAAATTAAAACAATGCAATATCTATAACTACTTAAAACGGTATGCAAGTCTTTACAGGTGTGTTTTTTTCAGTTATACTTCTTTTGGCACGTTTGGAAAATATTATGAGAGTAAAATTTTTACGATGCGCGCTCACACCGACAGCCAAAAGTGACTTGATGAAGTTAGCTGAAAGCGACATGATGAAGTTTACTGCATTCCTTTTACAGAGTTGTGACATACGGGATGAAATCTTTAACTAAATATTTTTGTACAGTTACGCCAAAGAAGTATAAGTTCTTACGTGCGTACATACATAAGTACACATACACGTTTTTTTTTTTATAAAAGAGATAGATACTTAATCAAAATAAAGACTATACAATATCTATAGTTAAAAACGTGGTAGAAAATAGCTTAATATATCGTCCTCGCATGGATGGATAACACTGTCTGAGAGATGTTAAAAAGCTAAACTATTTATCTAACTAATAGTTTAGCTTTCTTTCTTAATTATAGATATTATGTATCTATGTTAGGGTGGCGCAAAAAACCCGACAATTATTTTTTCGTTACTCAGTCTTATAAAAAAAAACTTTTTTAGAGGTCGCTCACAATTTTTTTTAAACTTCCAAAATGGTAAGAAATAGTTTTTTTTTTTAATATTTTTTTCTCGCTATTTTAACATTTTTTAAATTGAAGAAGATTTCGCTCATAATTTTTTTAACTTAAAAATTAGTATACCTAAGATGTTTTCGAGCGACCTCTAAATATAAATTAATATTTTTTAAATAAAGAACAATATCAAAAACGAGATTTGAGGTTGGGACGATTTAAGGAGGCTTTGAAAACATGAAAAACAAACATATTTTCATACGAGACACGAAAAAAAATCTTTTGTCGGTTTTTTTGTGCCACCCTAATCTATGTTATAAAAAGTAATAAATAGAACCTACATCAAAGTCGCTACAAACTGATGCGACACCAAAGAACTACGAATATCATAATTTATTATATTTATATCTCGAGACTAAGGAATAATTAGTAGTAGTAGGAGTGTTATACAGATAAACATGAAGTCAAACAAACATGTCACTGTATATACAGATATTTATTGTCAGTAGGGTTACTAGGTGCTGATAAAATTTTCCTACAAAAATAATATTTTGTAATGAAGTTTATAAATTAAATTATCTTTGCATTTACTGTTTACTTTCTTACTCTTTTTTTAATTAATATATGAAACAAAAATTATAAAAAATATAAACATTATTATTTGTAAAATATTTGAAAAAACCTACAAATAATTTAAAACAATATTCCTTACTTTCATAAGTAAAAAAGTGTTAATAAATGAATATAATAATGTCCTCCTGACCGTTTCCGGCCACGGCGGTCAATCTCATTGAGACTAGCCAACTGCGCAGGAGATATTATAGTGCAGCGCGTGTGTGCGCAGACACAAGTGCACTCTCTATTCCTGTTACTCTCATACTCCGGTGGGACGAGCTTTCGACACGACCGGCGAGAGTTAAGGCGCAGGATCGACTGTTTTACGTGCTCTCCGAGGCACAGGAGTGAAACACCGCCAAGTTCCCAACTCCGAACTATTATTGAAGCTTACTATACAGAAAGACTCAAAAACTAACCTTGGCCCGACCTAGGACTCGTATCTAGGACCTCCGGGTGTGCAGCCGTACATGCTAGCCACTACACCACTGAGGCAGTTGATAAATAAAAATAGGTAACGGATTTCCTTGTGATAAAGAAAAAAAATATGTCTTTAAAGGAGGAGAAAAGTAGCTAATGATAAAAATATACAAAAAAAATATGATACTAGCAGCTCGCCCTCGCTTCGCTCGGACTCGTCGCTAGGAAAACAAAAACAAACCTATCCCACGGGAACAGTACGTTTTTACGGGATGATATATAGCCTATAGCCTTCCTCAGTTAACAGGATAAAAAGTAGCCTATGTTTTATTCCAGACTATAATCTGTCTCTGTGCCAAATTTCATCTAGATCCGTTCAGCCGTTCTAGCATGAAAGAGTAACAAACATCTATACTCACAAACTTTCACATTTATAATATTTATACAGATTAGGCTTAGTATTTTTATTATTCATATTTTCTTCTGAAAATATTAAAACCTTATTCCATGAAGAAAAGCAAAAAACAAAAAAATCACGCTACTATTCTTTTTATTTATAATAATTCTCAGTCTTGATTTGTATTAATAGTCCGGTCAATTTAGACATAAAAATAGTGGTCAAATAACAAAAATTCCCGGAAAGCCAAATATCGGTGGAGAGCTAGGGTCTAAAAAAGTAGGTTTAAAAATCCCCATCGATCCTATGTGTGCTACAAAAGTTATTCGGGGTCAAAGGTCAAAATTTGAGGTTTTTTGGATTTTTCTCGAAAACGGTGAGTTTTATCAAAAAAAAGCCTTAAGCCAAAGTTGTAGCTCTTAAAATTCTCTACAAAAATGGTCCTTATGATTTTTTTTCCTAAGAGTTACCATTCGTAAGATATCGCGATTCTAATAGTCAAACTATACATGATATGCACATATAAAGATTTGACTGACTGCGCTAAAGTATTTACAGAAATTGATTCCACACCTCAAACAATAATTACGGAAGGAATTCGCTTTCTTCTTGCGGTTTATGGAGCTCCAAAAAAAAAATGACTTGCATTGATAAATAGCGATACTTAACTTTTGTAAAAAATACGCGAAACAAGAAACAAGTACAACTATCATGTCTTCCTCCAACATCGGCATCTGCTATTCAACACTTGTATCGAGTATACTATCAAGTTCAAACATGGCTAGGCAATCAACTAACTGAAGCCAGAAGACTGGGGTTGGAAATTGATAGATAATACTCTGGAACCGATTAAAACTTTACTCCCATCTACTCCAGAAAAACTCCTCAACACTATTTTTACCACGGTAAAAAAAACGCGCCGAGTACACTACCTCATAGGTGGCGTGGAAATGTGTGCATATCATGTATAATGTGACCCTTAGAATCGAGATATCTCACGAATGGTAACTCTTAGGAAAAAAAATGTAAGGACAATTTTTGGAGAAAATTTTAAGATCTACAACTTTGGTTCGAAGTTTTTTTTTTGATAAAACTTACCGTTTTCGAGGAAAATCCAAAAAACCTCAAATTTTGACCTTTGACCCCGAATAAATTTTGTAGCACACATAGGATCGATGGGGATTTTTAAAACTATTTGTAATGGTAAACCCCAGCTCTGCACCAATATTTGGCTTTCCGGGAATTTTTGTTATTTTAAATGTCTATATTGACCGGACTATAAGTTATTTCAAGAATTTAAATCAGCCTACATCATTTTAAATTATCATATGCTAACAATCGGGTCGTTAGGTTTGTCGACGTTTTAACCTGAATATAATATTAGTTAGTTTCTATGTTTCCTGCAAAATGCTTATAACACTAGATAATCTAGACGAATAATTTGAATGAAAAACTATTCGTCTAGATTACCTATATAATATATACCTACATAAGTACCTACCTATAATAAAATTCTGAGTCGAATCTGTACATTAAATATATTTTTGGAAAATCTTATTGTATTAGTCATTATCGAAACAGAGGCCGAATCTATAGTTTTTAGAATTTTTGTTTGTCTGTCTGTCTGTCTGTCTGTCTATCTGCCTGTCTGTCTGTCTAGGAAGGCATCACGAGAAAACCACTGGACAGATTTTTATAAAATTTGATATGATAGCTGTTTATCCGGGTCAACATAATATAGGATACTTTTTGCTACGGGAAAATGTCTTATCTTTGAGAAATCTATTTTAAACTTTAAAATGTAACTAGAAACGAACCCAAGCGACGAGGTCGAGTCGCTAATATATTATAAAAATAAAAAACCCGATTACATAAAAGCTAACTAAAAAGATGAAAACGATTTGACTAAGAAATACAGTATTACGCAGTCGGAGAAATACACGTTTCATCCTTGCCCCGAGATGTACATAATAAGTGTTGCATGAACCTTTCATCGTATAAAATACTAGCGAATCACCCTCGCTTCGCTTCGCTTCGAGTTCGTCCGTAGACAAAAACAAAGCTATCCCACGGGAACTGTACATTTTTCCGGGATGATATATAGCCTATAGCCTTCCTCAGTTAACAGGCTATCTAATGCAAAAAGAATTTTTCAAATCGGATTAGTAGTTCCTGAGATTAGCGCGTTCAACCAAACAAACAAACAAACAAACTCTTCAACTTTATAATATTAAGTATAGATTTTTGAGACTAAAGCAGAGGGTTATAGGCGTTACAACTTATGTAATGATTAAATTTCATATTTACAAAAAAAATGATTTTAGCAGACGCTAGATTATGTTTGACCTTTGAGTTATATTATATAAAATGCCTAACAAAGGTATTATAACGCATATACACGTGTAGGTATGACTTATTAATATACATAGTCTGGCCATAAATACTGTTACAATTAAAAATAAACAAAGTATTACATTTGAATTTGGAATGTTATTTTTATATTATGATTATTGATTGTTTTCTCTTTTTCGCGCCAAAACATTGTTGTAAAATATTTTGTGATATTAAAATGGAGTGGGGTGATAAAGACAACCGAATCGCTGTGATTGCATTACACAAAGTAGGTATGGAACCAAATACAATTTTTAAAACTCCATACGCTTGGTATTAGTCAAATGTTTGTGTACCGGGCTATTAATAGGTACAATGAAACCTCTTCTGTTTTTGACAGAAAAAGATCTGGCAGTCCACGTAGTGTTCGTACGAAAAAGGCGATCAAATCAGTAAGGGAAAAAATTCAAAGAAATCCTGTCCAAAAGCAAAAGATTTTATCTCAAGAGATGAAGGTAGCACCTAGAATCATGTCACGTATTTTAAAGGATGATTTAGGACTTGCATCCAATAAGAGACGCACTGGTCATTTCTGAACTGATAATTTAAAAAAGAATAGGGTGGTAAAATCAAAACAACTACTTAAGCGGTACGCAAAGGGAGATCACAGAAAAATTTTGTTTACGGATGAGAAAATTTTTAGGCAATATTTTAACAAACAAGATGACCGTATTTATGCTCGACGCTCTAATGAAGCTTCCCAATTAGTCAACAGAGTACAACGTGGGCATTACCCGACTTGAGTAATAGTTTGGTGGGGTGTTAGCTATGAAGGAGTGACTGACAATGAGCCATATTTTTGTGAAAAAGGTATCAAAACATCGGCACAAGTATATCTAGATACCATTCTTGAGAAGGTAGTTAAGCCCCTTAACAACACCATGTTCAATAACCAAGAAAGGTCCAGGCGCCGGGTCATAAAGCTCGATCCACGCAATCTTGGTTAGAAATCCACATTCCGGACTTCATCAGAGCTGAAGACTGGCCGTCATCTAGATCCGATCGGCCGATCCGATATTAAGCCGCTGGAATATGATTTATGGTCAGTTTTAGAGAGTATGGCTTGTTCTAAATGCCATGATAATTTGGAGTCCCTAAAACAATCCATACGATTGGCAGTGAAGAATTTTCCCATGGAAAGAGTGCGTGCTTCTATTGATAATTGGCCTCAAAGTTTAAAGGACTGTATTGTAGCCAATGGAGAAGCTTCGAATGAGCTTTATATATTTTTAATGGTTTTATATTAATGTATTAAACTAACACACTGTAATAGTAATAAATGTTACGTGCAATAGAAAAAATGTTTTTTTCTTTGTAATGAAATTTACATTTCGTAGTTAAATCATTATATGACTTAGTATCAAATTAACACAATCCAGTATACAATGTTTTATCGAAAATATATAAAGTCCATTTTCAATACATTAAAAAGTAATAACACGTGTCATATCTAGAGGTATTAGCATTGCAACAATATTAAGGGTAGAATATGCGGTTTCTGCTATTGTCACCTATGGTGAATATCCATCGCTTGTCTATCTGGTGTTTTCCATACTACATGTAGAAATTTGACATTATTTATATGAGGCTTCTGTCAAATGACTATAGGTTATTGGTGACACTTAGTCAACTGTATTTTTTTTTATTTGGCTAACATATCGCTTTTTATGATTTCCAGTCGAAAGAGAAAATGACTCGAGGCGTAAGGCGCGGCTGTGTGCGACTCAGAGCAGCTGTGATCGGTATCGATGATGAAGACGACTCCACCTTCACTATCACAGTGGACCATAAGACTTTCCATTTTCAGGTATACATATTTAAATGAAATATCGTTTTTAAGTATTCAATATTCAAATAAATAAAGCTGATTTTCAATTTAAATTTCAATTATGTGAGAAACGTTCGTAAAATATATGTTTAGTGATTTTTATTATGTAATATTGTACTTCCGTAACATAATTATTTGTCCAGGTTTTTTTTTTTTTTGTTAAATAAATATTTAAATGAGAAATTAATATTTATGCAGAAAATGCATTTATTTCGGTTTAACTTTAGTTTATTTAATACGAAAATGAAGATAATATATTTCTTTAAAAAAATATAATATTTTTAACTTGTTTTCTTAGGAATTTAATTATATGGTACGAACGAATACTTAGATTATTTTTTCGATATCTCCAGCTATATTGATTGTAGTTGAAGTTTTTACATTTGGTTACATTTGCAACAGAAGTTGCTAATAAAATTATGATTAAGTTTCTTTTTTCATATCTGAACATAGAGTATGTAACGCAACTATAGAGATTTATATCAATGGTTTAACAAATATATATATATAAATCTTACAGTTATTGGACTAGTTGGTCAGCCATTTTTTGTATTAAACCAATCAATGAACTAATGTGGACATAACAAGCTTTTATTGCATTTATTGTTAAATATTGAATATATAAAGCAGAAATTATATATATATATATATATATATATATATATATAATTTCTGCTTTATATATTCAATAAAGCCGACAAATGTCTAACAGCGGATGTTGCAGATAACATCGGCACATATTAGTATTCCAGTGGAGAATTCGAAATGTTTTTTGTTTGCATCCATTTAAACGGAAATGAGAGAAAGGCAGGATTTTGGTGATTCATCCGAAATAAAAGTAGGCCGAGGTCGACAGCAGATGGTTCCGTAAACGCACCCAGTGCATTCCGAGACATGATGGATGCAGATTAAAACATTTTGGATACTTAAATGTTTTTGAGTTATAAGTTCATATGAACTTAATCGTAATTGAAAATTTTTATAATGTCAAAAAAAATATCCCGCTGCTGTTAACTATCGCCACTACTAATATTTACTATCGCCATTCTCAATTTCATCGAAATCCATTGAGTCGTTATAGTTTGAAGTAACAAACACACTAACTTTCGCATTTATAAGTGTCATAAATATAAACTCTGCTTTCGAATTATACCTTAGAATCTACTTCAACCGGTTGTTGCAAAAATTGTGTTTTAAGGTAATTTCTCCAATAAATTTTAAGTAATATATTATATCAACATTGTTCTAGTTTATATTGTGTCCTCCAGTAATTGGGGGTACGTTTTAAACATTGTCCAAAGTATTTCTATTTTTACTTATATTTTTATATGTACTTCTATTGGATATCCTTAATAAATAAATAAAACTTCTAAAAAAAGTTCAGTTATGCTCGAAAAGGAGGAACACAGGAGGAAGTGCTTAATGTTTTGAAGTGAGGCAAAAATAAAATTGTACCTTGAAGAATAATCGACTAGTTGAGATGAAAATACCTACTGTGCTTATATTTTACATTATTATACAGTGTGTCCGGTCACGGACTAGCGATATTCTAGGTACTTATATTACAACTATTTTAATACACAAGTACACTACAAATTGAGGTCTAATCCCTTTCCCCTCTGTGTTGCAGCCATTTTGTTTTTTTCTCAAAATATTCTCTACATGTGTACAAAAAAAATCATAACTCTCAAAGTTTTGGTCTTACTGAGATAAAAATAGGCTCATTCGGAGGGCAACAATATTGTGTATTGATTACATTACGAAAAAATGGGTTCAAATACGCGTAACTTTAAAAAAAAAATATTTAAGTCCAAAAAAAAAATATCAAATTTTTATGCAAATTGGCAAATTATTGTAAATTATTAAAAAACAACCTCGATTACCCTGTTTATTTTTTCAGTAGATCGACAGATTTTGAGCTAAGCTACAATACAATACTGAGTTTACAGCTGTATGTCTATTACTTTAAGAATTATTGTGGTTTGAACATAGTGTATTGAAATCCTAAACAGGAAAACATTGAAAACACTTAAATTTCTTATTAGTTTTTATTTAATATTTTTACAAAATTGACCTGCAAAATTCACATACAATTCTATAGCAGTTGCTCAAAGTGGCCACCTCCAGCTTGTAGGCAAGCTAAAGCTCTATGTGCTACCTGAGTTGTTGAGCGCCTAATCATTTGTAAATCAAATCTTATTTCTTCGGCGACTGACATTATTTTCTGGATTAATTCTTCCCTGGTGTTTGGAACTGTGGCGTACACCCTTTGTTTCATATGACCCCATAAAAAATAATCCAAGGGTGTCAAATCGGGTGAGCGAGGTGGCCACGCTACTAGACCACCGCGACCGATCCACGGCGAATGGTTGTTATTTAAATACTCTCTCACTGCTCGAGAAAAGTGTGCAGGTGCACCGTCAAGCTTGACCCACATACCTTGACGGTACGACAAAGGTAACTCCATGAGGCTATCAGCAAACTGTGTCTCTAAGAACTCCAGAAATCTAGCGCCGTTTAATGTAGAAGGCAATTTCAACGGCCCTATCAAACGATCGTTGATTATGCCTGCCCATACATTCACCGAAAATTCGTGTTGAAACGAGTTTGGGCGCACCGCTTGTGGGTTTTCCGAGCACCAGAGATGATCGTTTCTGTGATTTGTAATGCCTGCTCTTGTGAATTTTGCTTCGTCAGTCCATAGTATTTTTTGTAGAAAATGACGGTTCTGTCTCACACTTCGATTGATCCACGAACAAAATACAGATCTTGTACCAAAATCTGTTCCAAGAATGTCTTGGACCCGTCGAAAATGAAATGGATGTAATCCCTCTCTTTTCAAAATTCTCCACACATTCCACTTAGACAGTTGTAGTTGCACTGCAATCCGTCGAACGCTTAATCTTTGATCACTGGTTATTAGCCTAAGCACTTCTTCTTCATCTTCGAGCAAAACCAAACGAGGGCGTTCATTAACAGCCCTTTGGATGCCCCTTTCCGCTAATCTCGAGTGCACGTCGACAAAAGTTTGGCGACTCGGTGTAGGCCTGTTAGGATACCTTCGTCGATATTCTTGTACAGCTCGATTTGCACTTCCATTGCAAAAGCCATACACGAAGTGTATGTCGGCAATATGTTGTGCTAAATATTGTGGATTTTCCATATTTGTATCACAGTCTTAGCGATAAACAGTAAGCAACACGGACAATAAGTGAAAGTAGCGATCACAACGCAGGGCGAGGGACAACTAACTTAACTAATCATCTGTCAATCAGCGTGTTTTTTTTCGAGGTAGAGGACCAGTATGTTCCATCTCACTTACTCACACTACTAGCAGTATTTGCGGCCTGCTCTTGAATGGGATGTATCACTGCATTCAATTCGAGAGCAGGTAGTGCCAGATGTCACTTAACAAAGACCTTTTGTGTTTGCCCATACGCTATGTTCAAAAATTTACAATAATTTGCCAATTTGCATAAAAATTTGATATTTTTTTTGGACTTAAATATTTTTTTTTTAAAGTTACGCGTATGTGAACCCATTTTTTCGTAATGTAATCAATAGACAATATTGTTGGCCTCCGAATGAGCCTATTTTTATCTCAGTAAGACCAAAACTTTGGGAGATATGATTTTTTTTGTACACATGTAGAGAATATTTTGAGAAAAAAACAAAATGGCTGCAACACAGAGGGGAAAGGGATTAGACCTCAATTTGTAGTGTACTTGTGTATTAAAATAGTTGTAATATAAGTACCTAAAATATCGCTAGTCCATGACCGGACACACATGAATGGATAAACATATAGTTATTTTTAGTTAACTCCTTTCTTTATGTCAAAGTATGTGTCCATTCAGTCCACTTTAACGTCTCACTTCTCCCTTCAAAATCAGCCCATAGTCCAACACGCTAGCCAAATTTCTCTCCAAATGCGCCATTGCTCCTCGCGATGTTTTCCTACATCGTAAGACAAGTGGTATATGTATCGAATAAAAATCGCACATGAAAATATCAGAGACGAGTTCCGGGATTCGAACTCGCCTCATTAGGTTTCCCAAGTGAACGAGTTACCACTGGACTACCACTGCCCTTGTCAATGTAAGTGGGTCAAAAATAAACCTCAATAAAGTTTTCACTATTCCCTTAGGCCCGTGATGGTTCAGAACGTGAACGCTGGGTGCGTGCGCTAGAGGACACGATAGCGCGTCACGGCCGCCGCGAGCGCTGGTCCCGTTGCGTCCACGCGCCCGCACACCGCCACGGTGATCTAGAACGACGTATATCTGAGGCAGATGCTTACTTGCAAATCATGATTGAGTTAGTCTCGGTAAGTTATAATTTAATATATTTTAGTAGGAAAAATATGGATTTAATAATTTATAGCTGCATGGTTTTGTTAATATAATACTGTCTTAGATTTACGCGAATATTTGATATCTATACATATAATAAAATTGTAACTACGCCGAATCTGTATATTAAATATTTTTTTGGAAAATCTTATTGAAATAGACATAATTCTCGATACAGAGGTCGAATTTATAGTTTTTTTTTTTTTTTTTTGAATTTTTGTTTGTCTGTCTGTGACCGCATCACGGAAAAACCACTGGAGGGATTTTGATGAAATTTTCTATGATGATAGCTGGTTATCCGGGTCAACATATAGGATACTTTTTACTGCGGAAAAATATCTCATCTCTGAGAAATCTATACTAAACGTTAAAACGTAAGTAGGGACGAACCCGAGCGGAGCGAGGGTGAGTTGCTTGTTTTAAATAAAACTATCTTTTCAGATTTTTTCGCGAATTTATTTTGGTCCCCGGCGTTTCAAACGCTTGATGACATGTATATGATGACTTTTGAAACGTCTCTCCCGTGACCATGATATTCATTCATAAATATAATAATTCATTCGTAAAGCATTCGAAACAACAGCAACCAAAAATCAAAATAAATCCAGGAAAAAATCAAAAAAGATAGTTTCATTTAAAATGGTTTTGTTAGTTAGTACAAGATATTCTATGTTCTGTGACTAATTGTCATATAGGTTTGTATTTCTGCAATGTGTTTAATATGGATGACTTCGAATGTCATATTGACAAAATGATAATCAACACATTTTGTATTGAAACGAGGCATCCATTAATTACGTCAGCTCAAAATGGGGGAGAAAAGTCTAGTAAAATCTCATCAAATTTCATTTAATCTGAGAAAGGCATAATTGAAAATCTCACGTCAAATTTAGGTATACATTGAAAGTAAGAAAACTGCCGTGATTAATGTATGCCCCCAAACTGTCACGGGTTGCTAATAATATTATAATGGTTTGCAATAAGACGTGTGTGTAAGTGATTTAGGTATAATATTATTATTTTTATGATTCCATATGAAAGACTCGACGCTTTACTTTCAATAACATGTATTATGAGAATAAGCGACGTTACGTCACGTCACACATCCTTAGTTTGAAGAACCGTATAAATATTTTCGTTATGAAGAGGTAGCAAACTTGAGCTAGTTATTTTTTTTTTCATAATTATTATTATAAATTTAAAGTAAAATACCTTCCATAAAACAGTAATTGAAGAATAATAGCGCACAAGTTTTCTAACATTTTACCGTCGAAAAGGAGTAGTATATTTTACTAATTGACGTTATCATAAGATGTGTGAATATAGAAAGCCAATAATAATATAATAGCGACTGTTCCTATGTATATAGTTTAACAATAATGTATGGTGTATGAAGTTTGTTGACTTGGGTTACTACCCAACCCATGATGATATATAGCCTATAGTCTTCATCAATAAGCGGGATATCTAATATAAAAAGAATTTTTCAAAACGGATTAGTAGTTCCTGAGATTAGCGCATTCAAACAAACAAACAAACTCTGCCTCTTTATAATATTATTATTATAGAGAAATCGTAAAGAGAATCTGACTCAGTCTTTTCACTTGTTCTTATGAAAAATTCCGAAAGAATTTTTAGTTTTACGGCCGAATTTATTAAAACAAACCAAGACATGACAGATGTGCTCATAATAAAATTCCAATTCGCTACACGTAATTTTTTGGCAACGTCCACATTTTCGTATCACGTTGAGTCACTTTTACTACAATGAACAAAAAGAATTCATCGTAAACAAACTTGTTGAGTCTCTAATAAAATAGAGTGTCTACAGTCGCATGCCTTACGTCAATACCTACGTATAAATGCCACAGTATAAAGCATGTCTTTATAATGCACTTTATATATAGGTTATAGTTAAGAGTGAATATTTGTATTATTCATACATATATTAAGCCTGAATTTCTATAATTTAAAATTATGCATGGTGTTATCTGAAGTTATTGATGTCTAGTAGTTATTATTGACTTATTTACGTACTAGCGCCTCACCCTCGCTCCGCTCGTGTTTATCCATAGTTACGTTTTAACGTTTGGCTCAGAGATGAGATATTTTCCTTCAGTAAAAACTTCGATATGTTGACCCGGATAACCAGCTATCTTCATACCAAATTTCATCAAAATCTACCTAGTAGTTTTCTCGTAATGCGGTAATTATAGACAGGGGAACAAAAATTCTAAAAAATAAAGATTCGACCTCTGTATCGATAATAAAGTCTATTTCAATAAGATTTTCCAAAAAATATTCAATGTACAGATTCGACTCGGTTAGAATTTTATTATGTGTATAGATTATAATTATTAATCAGACTTCAAATCACTTTAAGCTTTTTTTTTAAATAACATGAAATTTTGACGTCTAAAAGTTTGTTTTTAAAGATATAGGAAAATAGATTAACAATTGGCTAATTGTAAGATATTGCGTAACACCCATAACATGCATCTAGTTTTGATACCTCTGACTTTTTTTGTAAAGTAAAAAAACTGTTCTTAGTCAATAGATGTATGTACATGTATGTTGTAATATGCACACCAAACTACTTACAGACAGTCTCCTTTTATTATGTTAGCTGTTAAAAAGTGAAAAAAAAGAGTGAATTATAATACTTACTTAGCTTTACGCGAATATTTGACATTTTAAATAAAACTATCTTTTCGGATTATTTCGCGGATTTATTTTGATTTTTTTATTTATTTATTTTTTATTTTAACAATGCCATTTTTTAAATTTTCAAAATCATTTCTGTAAATTGTGGGTAGGCACTGTCTGTAACAAGTATATATGCCTTTGAGATGTCTAACACCTTAGTCTCTCCCGTGACCATGATTGCTGTAAAGCATTCGAAACGTCGGGAACCAAAAATCAAAATAAATCCGCGAAATAATCCGAAAAAATAGTTTTATTTAAAAAGAGTGAATTGTTATAGTGTGTCAAATACTTAACCTAGTTTTAGTTATTTATTCTATTTGAAAATTGTATGTTAGTACATTTACATGTATATTATATTCTTTGCAGAAAATGAATACAAGAGTTTCTGAATTGGCGGACCCGCAAGAAAAAAGTAAAGGACAAGTGATATTAGACCACTCTAACGTGAGTTTTAGTGTACTAACGACTCAACCTCGCTTCACTCGGGTTCGTCCCTAGGTTGATTCCCCATACAAATTTTCATCCTCATTTTCACCCCCTCAAGGGATGATTTCCGGAATAAATAAATAATTATGTTGGGACATTAACACACGGCACCATCTATTTCCATGGTAAACTGCGAGGCCTGTGTTATGGATACCAGATAGTTGATACACTACACATATAACTTTAAATACATACATATTATAAATATAAACACCCATGAGACTAGAGTACAAACATTCGTGCTCATCACACAAATGAATGCCCCCAGCGGGACTCGAACCCGCGACCGCTGGCACAGAAAAAAGGGTCACTACAAACTGAGCCAAACGTGCCGTAAAAATATTCTATGTCCTTCCCAGAGTCTCAAACTCTCAAACTATCTTCTTACCAAATATCATCTACATCGGTCCTGTAATTTTTGAGTTTATTCGTTACAAACATATAAAAATACAAATCTTTCCTGTTTATAATAGTAGTGTAGAAATGTAGATTAATGGAAAGCACTGGAAAAAAAGCTTTTTATAGCTTTTATTTAAATGAACTTTCTTTTTGGATTTAATTCCATCACAATGACTAGAATCGCGAATATATTTTATACATAAGATGTTAGATATGGCGATAAATTATCATAATATATCAATCAAATGTCGTACGGTCTGTACTAGGGCATAGTCTTCTTACAGTTGTGTTCATGACTGTCCATAAAAATGAGCGGATCCCTAAAAAGACTTAGTTTTGGGTTCTTTCGCTCTTTATAATCTTAAGGTGTTAAACACACGGTTTTAGGGCAAATAATGCAACTGAATTAAACCCTCATTTAGCCTGAGAAGATGGTGGAGCATAATTATTTGGACAAACCCGAATATGACATATATGTCTGGTTCGATTTACGCAATTATATAGACTACACACGCAAACTTGTTTATTCACAATTATCTAGATTCTAAAATCTAGATGAACCCCATCAATATGGCCTCAAGCGAGACTCAAACCGGTGACCGCTTAGAAAGAAATATATAATTTTTTTTAAACACTTCATTTGTTATTACTAGAACTAACACGTGTATGGCATGCTTTATTTACCATGTGAGTAAATAAACTAAACATAAATTACAATTTAGAATATGCTACCAATTTTGCTATTATTATACATATGTTAATTTTAATATACCCATTGTTCGCAGGCGATGTTGGACAACATCAAACATTCCATTGTGCTTCTTCAAATAGCTAAGGTGCGTTGGATTTATTAAAAATAAAATTTCTATACAGATAAATAAAATTTGCTGAACTTGTACGAATAACACTTTTTTTTTTTCAATTTTTTTGTCTCCCTGTCTGTCTGCTTTTTCTGGCTAATCTCCAAAACGGCTGAATTGATTTCGGCGGGACTTTCACTGGCAGATAGCTGATGTTATAAGGACAAAAAAAATTTTTCTTGTTATTAGTACCGTATATACTTTCATATGTATTTAGTAAAAAGCTGTTATTTTGACATTACAAACAGACACTTCAATTTTATTTATAATTAGTAACTAATATAACACACTTACACATACAAACTTTCGCTCTAAAAAAGTCCGTCGAAAAAGTCGTAAAGAGGCATCGATCAAAAAATTACTAGATACACAATCCCATGCAAAAGTTCTCTTAAACTGTCACCAATTGTGTTTAGGTAATGAGTCTAGTTGAAATAAATATACAACAATTTAAATTGAACCTTAAATGCAAAGCTTAAAGTTGTTTTCACAAAAAAAAATTAAAAGCGCGCTCAAATGTTCAAATGAGCGCTCATTCGGTGAGGACATTTTTTGTCGCTGATTTTGTATAGTAGTACTTTTTGGATCGATGTAAAGAGGTCCTATAAGTACATAAAAACGACAAAAACAATCAAAAGTGGAACAAGTGGAAATTCTTCGTTTTCCCTCCATTAGTTACAAGAGTAATAATATATTTTCTTATTTGTAGAATACCGTAAACCCAGTCAATGGCGTGTACCAGGGACCAACCAACGCATCCCCAATCAAAGAAGGTAAAATAAATACTCTCTCAGATTTACGCGAATATTTGACATTTTAAATAAAACTATCTTTTAGGATTATTTCGCGGATTTATTTTGATTTTTGGTTCCCGACGTTTCGAATGCTTAACAGCAATCATGGTCACGGGAGAGTTTAAGGTTTTAGACGTCTCAAAGGCGTTATATACTCATAGTTGTTACATTACATAGTGTTTGTTGTTAGTAAATAAAAATTTAAATCGGAAAAAACCGACTATTGAGTTCTTTTATCCTTTATACTTCGTTTTATGATAAAAGAAAACTATCCACCAAATTTCATCGAAATTAAAAGGGGTCGACTCCAAAAATTGGTCGATTTAATATAGAATTACCCATATGGCAAAAAAGGCGCCTAGACTCGCACCCTAGCGACGCAAAGATATGTTGTTAGTGTGAGATAAATTAATAAATTATGTTTAATAAGTGTATGTGTTACAGATTTATCTCCACGTGTCGAATTGGGCTCGGAATGTCGCGAACTATCGACGCCCACGCATCCCATCCCACCGCTGGCCCCACTCGAGCATATCGATTCACCCAGTTAGTATATTAAAATATTTAATTTTAATAGCTTCCATTATATAACATGTTTTTGAAGTCTGAACAAAAAAAGTGTATATTACATTTCTTTCAGATGGATTTGTTTTTTCCATTTTAACGAGATGTTTGGCTCAGTTTGTAGTGTACTTGCTTGTACTTGCTGTGCCAGCGGTCGCGGGTTCGAGTCCCGCTGGGGGCATTCATTTGTGTGATGAGCACGAATGTTTGCTCTCCAGTCATGGATATATATGTGTAGTATATCATCTATCTGGTATCCATAACACAAGCCTCGTAACTTACCATAGAACTGGATGGTGCTGTGTGTTAATGTCTCAACATATTTCTGTATATTTAATTTTATAGGGATAGAATGCAATAGAATGCCGTTATGTAGAAATTATAACAAGTCCTTAGTAATAAATGGATAAGTATGTTCTTTTTTCACGAAATATAATATGACTTTGCCTTAAGATGCTTTTTATTCCCTAATTGCTCTGTTGCGAAAAGTGTCTTGGTTCGTATGATTACAAATGAGATATTACTATACTTGTGCTGATCCTTCATCCTATACATAAATATAATAGCGAAATATTATTGTTAAACTAATGTTTTATGTAAATTTAGTTAGTAAGCCTTTATAATAAATAAATAAATACACAGTAATTGGACGGCTTTAGTTCTTCAGCTTTTTTTTTTGCGGAAAAAGTCAATAAATGGCGTTGATATGAAAGATGTCCAAATATTTTCTTTTGGAAAATTTTTGCAACTTTAAAACTAAAATGTGTTAAATATAGCAAATAGCAAAATAAAACGAATTCCAGTGTGGGTATTTGTAAATGTGTAAACTGTTCATAAAATAAATATCTATGAATACGTAATGCATATTAATGAAATTAAAAAATTGCGCAACTTTAAGTACACATTATATCACTTTTCTTTTTTGTTTGACTAAAGTATTTGTAAAATTAACAATACATCTTTTTGGGGATCTATTATTTTATTATTAATTTTATAATAACAATAATGACAATCAATACATCTATAGACGCCATCTATTGACATTTATTTGAATTAATTCTTTTTTATTTTTGATGAGACACTAAAATATCGTTTCAGAATACTATTACAAATACAAAAGTATATAAATGTATGTGTGTGTGTATGTTTGTTACTCATGCTAAAACTGCTGAATCGATTTGGATGATATTTAGTCCGCAGATTGATCATCAGCTGAATTAAAACTTAGGCTACTTTAAAGCATCTAAGGACGTTCGAGTGACACTACTAAACTAGTAAATAGTGTCACATAAATAATCTATACATATAATATTTTATGAAAAATCTTATCTAAATAGTCATTGTTATCGATATAGAGGCCGAATCTATTATTTAATTGTTGTCCTACTGTCTGTGAACGCATCACGAGAAAACCATTGGACAGGTTTTGATGAAATTTGGTATGATGATAGCTGATTATCCGGGTCAACATATAGGATACTTTTTTCTGCGGAACAATATCTTTTCTCTGAGAAATCTAATTGTTAAACCGTTCCTAGGGACGAACCCGAGCGGAGTGAGGGTGAATCGCTAGTATCATATAAATAATAATATAATCATATTACCACAGGACAAGCAATGTCCCTGCTAGTGCCGGACACGTCGTATTCGTCATCAGAAGGCGAGGACGATTTCTACGATGCAGATGACGAGCCGGCAGACGCGATTGCACCGGGGCCTAGGTAAGTGATATATACTATGTATGTATATATGTATGTATTCAGCCCTTTTTAACGTCCTGCTGCTGAGCACAGACCAGTCTTCAATACGAGGGAGATCAGGCCATAGTCCACCACGCTAGCTAAGTGCAAGTGCAAGTTGGAAGTTCCGCCAAGTTTGATATTGAATTTTAATTTGTTTGCGATTGTTCTTTTCTTGGTCGGGCTCAAGCGACCAGAATTGAGTCGTAGTCCAAATACCTACAAAGCGTACACAAACCACTAAAAGAATCTAAAATATCAGCTGATACTAGTGTATATTAATTAGAAATGGTTTTCTTACGTTCATGCCAACGTTAATGTAGTATGAACCTTTATTATTTTATTAACGCTTATTTACTTTATAGTTTTTCATTGTAAAATGTTATGAAAAATCTGTTTTAAGCCGCGTTGACACGTTCAATGTCTACTTTGACAAAGTAACTTTGGTCAAAGTTTACTTCGATACTTGTTCACACATTCAATGTCTACTTTGACAAAGTAGCTTTGACACAAAGCTTTGAAACGAAGTTCACTTTAATAAACGTTTGACGCCAACATAATGCAACACGGCTCCAAGTCCACTTTGATTGAACGCCGACGTCAAAGTGCTCTTTGATTGCTCGCTTACACGATCAAACTAGTCATCAGAACTACTTTGTCAAAGCAGTCTTTGAGAAAAGTAGAACACCATCCAAGTCCACTTTGATTAACGACCACATCAAAGTGCACTTTGATTGCTCGTTTAAATGATCAAAGTTGCGTCAAAGAAGTCATCACAACTACTTTGTCAAAGTAGACTTTGATCGTGTCAACGCGGCTTTATGATAGATATAAATGCAAGTGTCATTTTGTATACTTCCACGGCCAAAAGAGATATCGATGTTTATTTTAGAGTAAACAGTTACGAAGTACAAAAAATAAAAGTACTTTTATTTTCTTTTTTAACTTTATGTAAGAGTGATAACGATCGATTTTAAGGTAAAAAGCGGAATGATTATATATTTATTAGAAATTGAGTCAAAATTTAATACTTTATATAATGTCTCATATAACGAAGTATTTGAAAAATTTTGCACCCAAATAGTTCGCCCAAGGATATTGTAGTAGAAAAGCGTCACGCCCTCACTCCGCTCGGGTTTGCCCCTAAGTATGTTTTAACGATTAGTATAGATTTCTCAGAGATGACATATTTTCTCGGAGTAAAAAGTATCCTATATGTTGACCCGGACAACCAGCTATCTTTATAACAAATTTCATCAAAATCTGTCCAGTGGTTTTCTCGTGAGGCGTTCTCAGGCAGACAGACGGACAAAAAATCTAAAAAGGATAGATTCGACTCAGTTAGAATTTTATTATATGTATAGATTGACGTATCTGGAAAAGTTATGACTTATTTAAGCAACCAAAAAAAAATGCAAAAAAGAGGTTGATTTTTTTCATAACTAAAGATACTAACAATTAAAAATACCGCATGCTGGTAACTTCATTTAGTATAATATGTAGTTACGTTATGTACGTAATTTTAAGAGCTTTTGTTTAAAAATTATCTAGCTTGAAATGTAAATGAGAGTTTTAAAAATATTTGTTAATTAACAATAGGTTATTTTAATGAAAAATGCTTGAAAGTAATTTTTTCCGACGGATTTTTTATCAAATTTTTAAATTAATATTTAATTAATAACACACAAAAAAAAAATAAGTATTAGCGGCCAGTTTCGAGACAGCGTTACGACACTGCACTAGCCGCACGGAAGCCATTTATTTTCAACATCAAATAAAAAGGTATTAATAATACAGTTCTAGTTCCGAGAATTGACATTTTTTTTTTGGAAATTTCTTGGTCTTTACGAATCTGTTTTAAAATTTCTTAGACACCAATTGTTTTTGAATTATTTGAAAAAAAAACTAGACCCCTTTTTTTGAAACTTTAAGTGGTTATAACTTGTGCAATCGTTTATGTGCGGGTTCGAACTTTTCGTACATTTTTCTAGACGCCGTAACAAATCCAACGAGGTATCGCACGTACTTTAATAATTTTTTATTTTAGCTCCTGCAACACAGTTTTTAACGAGCGCAGGGGCTAGGGAAATCATTAACACTTTTGCATGTATCAAATATGTCAATAAAGAATTTTTATTATTATTTTTTTTTATTTTAATTAGCAGTAGCAAAAATTAATACGTTTTTTAACTTGTTGACTAGACTAAGTAGTTTAAAAATACATTTTCTACATAGGAATATTTTAATTATCTATGTAAAAGCACTCCAAATATTAGAATAAAGGAATCCCAAACACTGCGGTCTTTTTATCAGTCGATAGTTTTACCAGAGGCCGTGACTGAATAATTTATATTACGCATTTGCGTATTCGATCTAATTTGAACCCAAGCAGACTATTGGTGATATAAAATCCGCAGTGTGCGGGGACTCTAATATGCAAAATTCCATAGACAATCCTGCTGTCGATGCAACTTTCACTTTATATTATCTAAAGCGCTTGCAATCTTGCGCGTTAGGTCGGGTCGTTGACTTTACAAGTTTCAAACGATATTTTATTAAAAAATCGATGATTCCAGAACGAATATTTGCAAATCTTCATTAGTTTGGTTTTGCAAGTTTATTATTAACTCGCTGGGTTTCAAATAATACATTTGTTTAATTTGGACTTCGTATTGATATTCTGGAGAGGTCGGGTATAATTATATCATAATACTAAGTTTATATTCAGATTCGCTAGCCGTATTGATTTAATATCAGCAAAGAGTAGGTACTTGTATAATACATTGAGTTATAAATTATAATATATTTTGTTTTAAATATTGTATATAAAACAAAGTGTTGCAGTTTGCTCCATTACGTAAGTAATGGGAAAATAAAGAACGTAGTATGAAGATTAAGAGGCGAGTCACTGTATAAAAATAGTACTTATGGTCCAATTTAAAAAATAACCAAACTTCGAAATCTTTAACATCGTTAAACCTTTATGTGGTATCTAAAATTACTGAACTGACTATCAGCTGTTAATGCCAGTAGATAAATAACAGACAAAATTCAATACAACTTCTTTTGTCGTGTACATAGTAGCTTGAATTATCTAATATATAAAAATTTCGTGTCACGGTGTTTGTGGTCGCACTCCTCCGAAACGGCTCGACCGACTTTAGTGATTTTTATTTGTATAGTTGGTAGGTATGAGAATAGGTCGTCAAGCATTTTTCATCCCCCTACCCCCCATTTTTTAATCGCGATTTTAGTTTTTTTGTATAAACAATATTATATAAATACATAGCTGTATAACATAAAGCCAAAGTGTTTTTTTTGTAGTAAAATCGGGCGTAGCCGCGCGTTCTGCTAGTAATAATATATTAACTAAGAATTGTTTGAATAGGTCGAGTAGAACCAACTACAAACTTTAAGCTCCCCATTTTACTTACATACTGCTTACTTAGTTTAAAAAAAGACTTTAAAAACATGCCTTAAATCTAATGTAAATAAGTCTCGCCAAACGTATGAAATGAGCTCACAATCTCGGAAATTTTAGTAGTCGTAAAACAACCACTATCAAACTCCTGGCTCCGTCATCACATCAGTTCAATGGTGCCAAATATTTGTGCTATTATCAACATTTCACTTGAAAAGTATAAAATATATAAGACGCTAAAAAACGTACGACATTAAAAGTAGGCTTAATATTTATTATTATATATATTAAACTTCCAACATTTAATTACAAACTTAATTAGGTATTTAGTTACACGTAAAGCTAATAAAAGCGTCAAGGGTCACATTTGCGATTACGCACTAAGTAGTAGGTTGTAAAATATACATATACTAGCAACTCACCCTCGCTCCACTCGGGTTCGTTCCTAGTTACGTTTTACCGTTTAGCTCAGAGATCAGATATTTTCCCGCAGTAAAAACTATCCTATATGTTGACCCGGATAACCAGCTATCACCATACCAAATTTCATCAAAATCTGTCCAGTGGTTTTCCCGTGATGCTGTAACAGACAGACAAATAGACAGACAGACAAAAATTCTAAAAACTGTAGATTTGGCTTCTGAATCGATAATAAAATCTATTTCAATAAGATTTTCCAAAAACTATTTAATGTACAGATTCGGCTCAGTTACAATTTTATTATATGTATAGATATACCTGTACCTAGAGTAAATAATTATTTAGATGGAGTCCGCCAAAATAAATGTCAAAGTCAAAAATAGTAGCCTGACTTTGCTGTTTATATTTTGACAGACAGATCGTTTACTGTCTTTAAAGAAGAAGGGAAATTTTATATATTATGTATTAATTAAATTAATATAAAAATTTGGAGACTAAAGTATGAATAATAAAAATAATATTACATATATTTTTTTCGCATTTATTAAGCATTAGTTCTTTTCCCCTTGAAAGAGAGATAGCATAATATTAACTTTGTTTTTTCTTTTTTGTAAAAAAATCCGTTAGCTATTTTTGTTTATAAATATTTATTTACTAACCATTCAATATACAAATTGACATTTCTATACTATTTAAAAACATTTGTTGGCTTCATGTGTAGTTCTTTGACACTATGTCTATATAATTCCTTAGTCTGAGATCTATACACACCCTTTTTATATCAAAACAAATATATAACATTAGCAAATCTAGGTAACCTCCTAAAAAGCTACTTACTCGTAGCTTTTAGTCTCTAAATGTTTGCGTTCTTCCGCATTAAACTATAAATATACCTACTACCTAGGTGGAATGAAAACACGAGCGACCTAGGTCAGGTCAACGACTCAGTAAGTCGTATCGAATGAAGCTTTATATAGGGACCTGTGACCTTTGCTGGAATAGAGATATTCTTCTTGAAATTGAATTTTCTATTGTTTTTGTTAGTCTCGCGCAGTAGTGACGTGTTATCTTGATGCTACTTCTCATATCTACTGGTTTAGATCGTGGATTCCGTTTTGGCTTTAATATTTTGTGTTGGTTATATGCTTAAATATAACATGATAACCTGGTATTTTAAATTAAACTATACTTTCGGTTTTTTTTTTCTTCTGTAAAGCATTCGAAACGTCGGTAATCCAAAATCAAAATAAAACCTCGAAAAAACAGAAAAAGATAAATTCGCTTAAATATTTGCATAAATCTAAGAAAATATTATGGTAACTTGGTGATACAATTAAAATATTTTTTAAATGGTTTTAAATACAAAGTAACAATTACTATGAATATGATTATTTTGTTTATATTACTATGCGAACATGCATTGTAGCATTGTAGGTGTTATATTATATATATAGTATATACTTTATATTACTCTATCTATTATCTATTATATCTCTATTATCTATTATATTATACTTTATATTAGGTATACTAGTGACTCACCCTCGCTCCGTTCGGGTTTTAACGGTTAGTATAGATTTCTCAGAGATGAAATATTTTTCCGCAGTCAATTCTGTCCAGTGGTTTTCTCGTAATGCGTTTCCAGACAGACGGACAAACAGACAAAAATTCCAAAAACTATAGATTCGGCCTTTGTATTGATAATAATAACTATTTCAATAAGATTATCCAAAAAATATTTAATGTACAGTTTCGACTCAGAATTTTATTATATGTATAGATTTAAGACCCTCGCTAACGTCCCAATCACCTTTACGTATTCTTATATCTAAATTACTTTATTGTACCTGTATTCAGACTAGACCCAAAAGATCTCTTTCGCGCAAATGCCAATAGAAACTTTAACTCAATCGGATGAAAAAAGTCTACACGTACGCGTAGAAAACAAACATATAACGAGTTATGTAACCCAACATATTGTCTATTTAAATATCCTTCTCGAAAGGATCTATTACTATAAAATGTATCGCCTCTTTAAAGATCCATCTTAAAAGGATCTATTTTTATAAACAATTAACATGTAAACAATTGAATGTAACGTCTTTTTAGAGATCCTTCTCTTTTTTTGCATGGTAGTACCTACCTTATATCCCCCGCCAACATCTTAGATACTTTTCATCCCAGAAAATTAAGGTTCCCGTGGGATAGTTAAAAAACTATAGTAATTTATACAACTTAGTACACAAAAACTACTGATTGGATTTTAACGAATCTGTAGTAATAATATAGTTCATCAGAATAACAAATAGGCTACTTTTTATCCCGGAAAACTTTACGGTTCCCGTGGGATAGATTTATTTTTGTTTGTCTAGAGGCGAACTCGAGCGAAGCGAGGGTAAGCCGCTAGTTTAATAATAACAAAAATATTTGAAAAAATTATGTGCTCTTAACTAAGTGTAACAGGGACTCGTAAAAACTAACACAGTTTTACATTAATACGACTCTCAGAAGAAGCGTAAAATCAACTTGTATATGGTAACATCGTTACATATCTTATTAATAGTACTAGTGAATATCTCGACTAAGTAAAAACGTATTTAAAAAGAGATTATCCTCGTTTCATGTTATGCGAAATTATCGTTCATAATAAAAACACACCCGATTTCAACCCCTCCTTATTTAAATTAGGTTAATAAAATGTTATGCTACGACCTTGTGGCCTTGGCCTTTAGTACCATTATGTACACGAGTTATAGAGGTTTCCCGGATGCGACTCTGAAAGTTATTATATTCACCCTTCGGCTTTTGTTAAAATATATATAATATACCTAAGCTTTCGACCTTCATATATTTAATTTATTACTTAAATAAATATATTGGGACATTAACACACAGCACCATCTGGTTCCATGGTAAGCTACGAGGCTTGTGTTATGGATACCAGATAGTTGATACACTACACATATATAACTTTAAATACATACATATTATATATAGAAACACCCATGACTGGAGTACAAACATTCGTGCTCATCACACAAATGAATGCACCCGGCGGGAATCGAACCCGCGACCGTGACCGCGCATACGTGTCGTCAGTTTATTACTACGAATTATACTCGTACTATACATTAAGTTTTACTACCAATTTCATTTACGTGATATTTTTATTTAGATTCAATTGAAATCTTTATTTTAGATAGAGATTGGAAAAGTCAAAAGTTTGATTAATGAATTTCTCTTTATTGGGTTCAGTTAAAAATTAATACTAGAAATTTTATTTTCTTCTTAGCAAAGGTCTTTTTTATAGTATTTATAGAAAATAAAATTCTTTTTATTTTACTTTTTTTTTTGTTCTATAAAGACTGAAAAAAAAAACCTTCTTTCGTAATCTTATCGGGCGAAGACATGGACTCTATCTGGACAGAAAAAGCTTATTTCGGAGCTTAAGTTAGATAAAGAGTGTTATACTTAGATATGGAAATAATAAACCTCATTTCTGTTGGATTTTATCTGTCGGTGCTTTTTGGTTCAACCGACGTATATCTAGCAAGTTCTAATGCAACATCATTTAATTCATCAATGTAAATACGTATATCTTTTATATAGTTAAATATTATTTTAACAACACATTAGTTTATAGTTAAAAAGGAAGAAATAGATCGTTATATATGAAAGTTTTTTTCAATTTATACGTTAGTGTATTCAGCCTTTTTTAACGTCCCACTGCTGGGCACGGGCCTCCCTTCAATACGAGGGGGATCAGGCATAGTTCACCACGCTGGCTAAGTGCGGGTTGGCGGACTTCACATGTCTTTCGAAAACTTGCTAAATTCTCTCAGACATACAAGTTTCTTCACGATGTTTTCCTTCACCGTAAGACAAGTGGTAATCATGTTGGAAATGATTCGCACATGAAAATATCAGCGGTGCGAGACCCGGGATTTGAACCCGCTTCACTCGGTTTCCCAAGCGAGCGTGTTACCACTGGGCTACCACTACCTCTTATACGTTAGTACTTATTATAAAAAATACATTAAAATTTAAAATCTTAGTTACATTTATTTATTACATTTTAGCCAGTTTGGTTAAAACGTCATCGTCCGAATCCAGGCTAACAGTTCAATCGATGCGAAACCTATTTCTGCTTCATCTCCAAATAAAAGCGCTATGACCTCGTTCATTCTAATGCAGATAGAGTTTTTGTATTAGTCTCTACGTTGATTGGATATTTTAACAATCCCTATGAAATAGATTTGAATGAATATTGTTGCTGGTCGCTTAATAAGGGATTAGTGAAATACTGTACATAAAATGTATGTACTTTATTTGTCTGGGTGATGCACTTATAGACAAGAGCGGTTGGAAAATACGTTAAAAGACCATTAGACATACTACCTTTAACGTTGGGAAATGCATTTACTCATACCACCTGCACACATTTTGTGGTTATTTTGGACCCGCTGGTCAAAAAAGACAGTACTACTCACTAAAACCCATTGAACCTTCTACGTCCTAATGGGGCGTCGTAAGATCCCGCACGCACTCAACTACAACCGTGAGGCTTGCTCGAGAGTAACCCGCAACCCGCCCACCAAAGTGAGCTATCTCCCAGTGCGTTATGTAGCTTCACGCTCGACTGTATTTCCGAATGCTAATAAGTCTAAGAAAAGGAAAATGCTTATCCTAAAACATAGGTTTCTTTTTATTGACTTAGCTACCACACGAGCATGACCGCAGCAAAATGAAAAGATATTTTTAATTTAATTATAATTAGTACTGAATAAATATGTTATAATCCACACAATATGAACAATCATTTTATACTGTGCTACTTTAAATAGGATTTTATCGATGCGATGATTTATAAAGCGTGTTAACGTTTGCATTACATGAAAACAAGGTCAAAGATTAAAGCCATGCAAAAACCGATACCCACAAATACCTATATGCGTCAATATACTGAGTAAGATGGTAAATATTGGGACGAACCCTAATAATTGGCCTGGAAATACAAGTTCATCGAATATTCATCACAAATCCATATTTGCAATATATTTCTACTTAAATTGTTTAGTAATTTATACTTTTACGTGTACATATTGTATGTATTTTGTGCATTTATGGGTATTATTATTGTATTATTAATTAGGTATACATGGTGAAAAAAGCTATAAACAATTTTATCTCAGGAAATCGTAAATACTATTTTCGTAAACTATTATTTTTAAACAAAATAACCAAAATAATTAAATACTCTTCGTATAATAAGCTAAGCTTTTGTTAAAGAGATATCGTTGTTTTATTTTGTCTAGTTTTTACAACAGATTTTTTTTTCAATTTGTAGCTTTATGTATCCACACTTATTCATTACTCTCTGTTAGGTACACCTTTAATATATATATATATGTATGTAGTACTAGCGACTCAACCGCGCTTCGCTTCGGGTTAGTGTTATACACAAAAACAAATCTATCCTACGGGAACCGTTCATTTTTTCCGAAATAAAAAGTAACCTATGTGCTATTCCAAACTATAATAATCTATCACTGTGCCAAATTTCTTCCTGATCCGTTCAGCCGTTCTGGCGTGATTGAGTAACAAACATCCCGCCATCCATTCTCACAAACTTTCACATTTATTATATTAGTATGGATTTTAATATTAATTTACTTCAAAACCTTAAACTTTAAAGAAAATAAGTCGTGAAGTAGGCCCGGATATGACGGTGCTCTAAGAAGTTTTTTGCTTTCCCGGTGCCTCTCGAGTACTGCTCAAGAGCAGGATGTTGACTGTCACTTAAGAGATTCTTCAATGATCTCCTTTATAATGCTTATGTAATCTTGTCTACAGTTAACACGACTCTTACACTCTTTATAAATATGTAGATACCGTTTATAATCGCAGAACTAAATATACAAATTTTATAATATCATACTACTAACGACTCACCTTCTCGGGTTCGTCCATAGATACGTTTTAACGGTTAGTGATTTCCATACAAAATAAACAGTTCTGAACTTTTTCATTTTCCAGCTGTTTTTTTTTTCCAAATTTTTTTTATATTTAAACCACCCCTGACACACCCCCAACAAAACAAAAAAAGAAGTATTCAAATCGGTCCAGCCGTTTTTTGAGTTTTAGCGAAACTAACGAACAGCAATTGATTTTTATATATATAGATTTTCACATTTTTCATATACTTTTACTTTTTTTATACACTTTAATATTGGTTCGCTAAACATGTAGTTGTTTATTGTTGATTACATTTAGTGAAAATTTGAAAACGTATTCATGTTCATATCGGTTTATTATCGCGTGGCCTCGATGGAGGTGAAAAGTGACCGCGGTGAGCATAAAATTCTGTTCTATACGGTATACGCCCAAATCACGCAAATGCTAACATTCCCATAATAATAGGTTATATTATTATACCTATTGTAATTAGTGATTGCAATCCGGCGTCATTTTCAGTCCGGCCGGATCCGACCGGATTTCCATCGATCCGGCCGGATTGATCAAATCAGGATGATTTTCGCTTTTCGGTTCAAAATGAACTGTTAGTAAGTTAATCAAGTGTGATTGTACTTAATATAGATAGTTTATAAAAAATAAAACATATATAAAAACAACTTTGACGCCTTGGTGACTTTGGATGGCCACGACAGACGCCTTTGCCCCACCCACCACATTTCGATAGCTCTTATAAAAGTATTTCATTATGGATTATCTTGAATTGATTATAGAAGAGGAAGAAGATGATGACCTTTCAATTCGATACTATCTCAGTGTAGAAAAGGCCTCCACTCATCCAATTTTCATCATAAAGTCAAAACAATGAAGGTTTCTACAATGTTATTAATTATAAAACAATATAAAAAATAAATTATAAAGCAATGGATGCCAAGACACCAGTGTAATTAAAATTTCATCATCTTCTTCAGTAAACGCCTCAACAGATGCCATTTTATGATTTTTTATTGAAAATACCTCAAAATACACGTGTGCGGCGGCGACACTGCGAACATGAGCGCTGCAGTAACGCTAGGGTCTAACGTCACAGTCGCAGCGACACTGACACGGTGTCAGTGACGCTGCGCTCGAATGTCGTTCCCTACATTTACATAGTGCATTAATCTGCCGCCCTGTCGCGACGTCACTGACGCTACTGACGCTTGCACTATGTAAATGTAGGGAACGACATTCGAGCGCAGCGTCACTGACGGAAATACTTTTGAAAGAGCTATCGAGATGTGGTGGGCGTGGCAAACGCGATACGATGATGGACGTCTGTCGTGGCCATCCAGTCACCAAGGCGTCACTGATACCAGTCAACTTACGCGGCGTCGGTAACGCTATAAACGCCGCGTTATTGACGCTTGTTTCGAAAGTCTACCTTTAACAAGGTCGAATCTCTTCTGTACAGGGCCTCTACATGCAACATCTCTATTATTTTGCCAAAAATTGCGAGCACCGGATCCGGTCGCCGGATCTGGTATATTGGTACCGGATCCGGTGGGCGTTTAATGATGCCGGATCCGCCGGATTACCGGATCCGTTTTTCCGGATTGCAATCCCTAATTGTAATAAAAATATAATGCAGCTTTACGTTATACCAGTTGTAAAGTATATAGTAAATGTAAACATGCTGTTATTTATGTAACTACTCTATGACCGGCCCTGGGGTCTCATCACGAACAAAAAAAAATAGTTCAAATATATGTCAATAGATGACGTTACATGTATCTGTATCTATCGAATTAGCGCTGTCCAATTTCTTTGTATGGGATGAGACATCTGTACTAGTATAGTATTATGTGATCTGTGGTCCGGCTATTTTTTGTCCGCGGTGTGGGAGATGTATAATTAAAAATTAGCTTAGTCCTAAACCAAGATGTAAGCTATTTTTCTTCGGAATTTTATTCTTAGTAAAGCTGTTATAACGTGAAGAAATACCAAGACACAAACGTCTAACATTAAAATCCACGGTCTCCCATATGTGGTATAGATACGACTATTTGTCACAACTTTTGTCAATTTTTGGTTGGTGAAATTTGAAATTAAATGTCATATTCATACATAGAAGGCAGTGGTAGCCCAGTGGTAACGCGCTCGCTTCGGAAACTGTGTGAAGCGGGTTCAAATCTCGGATCTCGCACCTCTGATATTTTCATGTGCGAATCGTTTCCAACATGATTATCACTTGTCTTACGGTCAAAGGAAAACACCATGAGGAAACCTGCATGTCTGAGAGAACCTTACAAGTTTTTTAAAGTCATGTGCAGTCCGCCAACCCGCACTTGGCCAGCGTGGTGGATTTTGACTTGATCCCCTTCGTACTAAAGAGAGGCCCGTGTCCAGCATTGCGACATTATTGCATTGCTGAATAGATACATACTTATTATTTAAGAATGATGATTTACATGTTTCTGCCTTCTTTTTTTTCTCGTGAGTTATGAATATGAGAGGAAGCCGACATTTTTTATTTTAATATCACTATAAACAAAATTTACCGCAGTGTGTACTCACGGCTTTATAAAATATCATATTGTCATCGTACATTCCAAAAATAGAAAATAAACACTTTTTTAACAATAAACAACGGTCATTTGGAAACAATAGAATTGCTCTTTTTTGCCTGTTTTAACTTTTGCTGCTGTGACGTGTTTGACCCAATTGCATATTAGCTGCATAATTATTGCGTGAAATATATCCCGTAAATTTTGAAAAATTTTGTGAAGAGGAAAAATTTTTTTTTTTTTTTTAATAAAACATTTATTTAAATAAAACTATCTTTTCGGATTTTTTCGCGGATTTATTTTGATTTTTGGTTCCCGACCGGTTTTATTTAAATGTCAAATATTCGCGTAAATCCAAGAAAGTAATATGTAAAACATTTATTAAAAAAAATGTTTGTAATCGATGAAATCTGAAAGAACTGAACCAATTTTGATAGTTGTTATATAACAGTATTGTTGCAACATTATATGAAAGTAACATTATCTCGAAGTAACATAAGATATATTTTATTTCGGTAATAGTAAATTTCTGCCGAAATATCATGACGTCGATGTTAAATAATGATATACATAATGTAGACAAGTTTGTGGGGTCAGCCAGAAAGGGTGGTGACATAAGCTGAGATCTGGACGAGTATATCTCTTTCGCTTTTTCCAATGTCACGCTTTTTTTCTGGACTTTTCGTACTTTCTCATCTAATAGTTAAGCTTTAAGCTTCCGTACCATTAGCGTCTTTGTACATCTCATGTACACATACAATTGTATTAAGTAAAAGTTTTCACAAAAGACAGATACGTAGGTATCTATTATTAAAATAAAAATTAGTGTTCTTTTTGGTTTTGCTACAAATAATTAAACATTTTCAGTTTCTTAGACATCCTTGATTAAATATCCGTTACAAAAATGAAAACAAGGCTTTCAATGTAAGGTTTTTTCAAGGACAAGGGCATATAACCTAGATTTAGTCGATGCTCAGATTATAACTAGCCTTGGTGTTGGTGTACTGCTAAGGCTAATCTAATCATACCAATGAAAACATGAAACATTTTTTTTTTGTTTTGATTCGTAGTATTTCATAGTTATATTACTATGTAAATATTATTTACTGACTTGAAGAAAGTATTGATTATTCTAGAAAATTCTACCTCTAAAATGTTAAAATATGAAGCATTTCTATAAATACCTAACATTATTTTATTTTTACCAAAAAAAAAGTGTAAAATGAAACATTTCCAGTAACGTCTAAAAAGAAATAAATTAGGGCGTTACGTATCAAAGGTAGATCAAAGGTATTCTACTAAGAGGCTCGAGATTGCTAATTTCATCTCATGAATTACTAATTGACACTGTGACCTTTTGATTCGTACAAAAGATGGAATTTAGAATCTATTTACGTAACTTAATAGGTTAGTACCAGAGCGAAAATGTAATCGAAATAGACATTATTATCGATACAGAGGCAGAATCTATAGTTTTTAGAATTTTTGATGAAATTTGGTATGATTATAGCTGGTTATCGGGATCAATATATAGCACACTTTTTACTGTGGGAAAATATCTCATCTCCGTGCTATACGTTAAAACGTAACTAGGATCGAACCCGAGCAGAGCAAGGGTGAGTCGCTAGTGAATATATAAAAATGTCATCGGTTTTATTTTTACAATAAGTAAAGCGATGGCGTGCTGGAAATTACAGTCATCATATATATACTTTTTTCATATTAATTGCTGTATTTAAGGTTAATTGTTCCACTTCAGTTGTTATTCTTACGCATCGCCACATCTTTCTCGATGTATTAGAAAATAAATCAATAATAATTATAGTGTAACTAACACGTTTCCTACAAATACATACATGCGTACACTAATGACATACTCGTGTATATGCAGTAAATCTAATAATATTGCAATGTAGAGTGAAAGCGTGGCGCCAAAATCTATACATATGTATGTACCTACATATAATAAAATTCTGAGTCGAATCTTTACATTAAATATTTTTTGGAAAATCTTATTGAAATAGTCGTTATTGTCGATACAGAGGCCGAATCTATAGTTTTTAGAATTTTCGTCTGTTTGTCTGTCTGTTTATCTGGGAACGTATCACGAGAAAACTCCTAAATGGATTTTGATTAAATTTGGTATGGTGATAGCTGATTGTCCGGGTCAACATTTAGGATACTTTTTAGTGCGGGAAAATATCTCTGAGAAATTTAGGTATAGGTACTAGCCGTTAAAGCGTACCTAGAGACGAACCCGAGCGTATAGAGGTGAGTCGCTAGTATATTATAAAATATGATATAATGATGCAACGAATAAAAAAAAAAAAAAAAAAACAAAAATACCTGTCATAAAAAATAGCAAATTTTGACTTTCTGTTACACGTATTTAATTTTGATTTTTAACATATTATTCGTATTATAGAGTAGTATTTGTAGAAAGTAAAATTCGTCGCATAACTAATGTAGAAAGATCTTATAATTTATTTAGACTTAGCTACATTAATATTTCATCTGCATATTTATAATTTGTACGTATTTAAAGTTATATATCTGTAGTGTATCAACTATTTGGTATCCATAACACAAGCCTCGTAAGTCGTAGCTTATCATGGAACTAGATGGTGCTGTGTGTTAATGTCCCAACATATTTATATGTATAGTGTCAGAATAAATGGTGCCGATCTGCAGCTATTCTTTGCATCTTCTAGCAATACAGAAAGATTTGTGCTACTCAGGGATAGTGTAGCTTTCATGACAGAACTTTTATAAAAATCAGATCAGTAGTTGATTCTAAACCAATTTCCTAATAATAAATAAAAAAATAGGTGCTTGAAAAAAGAGATGTGTTAGTTCAATAGATATTTCTATTTATACTCTGTGTATTAGTCAACGTGTAAGTACTTTCACTCATACGGTTCTCCAGCTATTTATAAATCTATATACCTACATATAGTCTCGTTTATTTACACCATAAATATTTATTATTTATACTCAATGCAGGTGTAAAAATTATGTTCCTCTATGTTTTCTCACACAGTATACTTTTTATCTATACTTTTATACTAATACTAACAGAATCCGAGGCTTCGACCGCGATCAAACTACGAAAAAAAAAATTCTTTTTGCAATACATACTTGCAAAAATAAGTTCGTGTAAGTTTTATTATTTCTTAAATATATATAGAAAACGAATTTAATTTTAGCGATCGTAACTCAAAATATCCAGTATCTTAAAAGATATTAAGCGTTTATTCTGTAAATAAATTCACACTTTAGGTATTTGACAGGATCCTCTACCTGTTTTTTTTTTTTAATTTTAAATTATATTTTATTTTTTATATTATAACTAGTAAGGTAATGTAAAATTTTCCAAACATAAGCTCTATCATCAAACTGTGAAAATGTATATTACTCAATACACTCCACAAAGTACACTCTTATCGACGCCATTAGCACTACTGAAGCCCTGAAAATCTTTCAATTCCTTTATTAAGGAAAAAGCGAAATTTTTAAAAGACGCCTTACTATTCATTGAGCATTTTTAGAAAATATTCAGGATAACTGTTCAATACAGTTCAGTCTATCAAGTGCAGTTAAGCAATTTGGTTTCGACTACATTGGAAATACATTGTATATTTATAAACAAAACGATTCAGTGTTTATCCGGCATTCCGGTAGCGCAGCGGTGATGCGCCGACTCTACGTTGTACTGCGCAAAGACTATATTATGTATAGATGTGGTTCGACGATGAAATCAAAAGAGTAAAGCACATCTTAACTCAATTATCGTCATAGAAATTTGATTCATCGTGACGTTATTTGGATTATAAGATTTGGCTTATAATTTTAAATAGGTCAATTATCCTGGTACATTAATACACGTTTTAATTTAGTACTATGTATGGAATACTATAGCGGATGTGACCCGCCATTTCGTTCTCCACTTTTAATTTTAGTTTCCCACAGTGCCTTTTCAATTTATACGATTGAATTGAGAAAAAATCTTTTTTTTCATAAACATTCGTAGCCTTTAATATATTCCCGCTGCATGTATAGTACATGAATTTTTAATCGTATTAACCCTGTTACTGTTTCTACCTACCGCACCCTCTGACTTACATCATCGTTGGCCGATCTCGAGAAACGCGTCAGTGCGCGACGGGACGCGCCGCGTGACGCACGCGTATCGTGTACACCATCGATCGATATAAAGACATTACGTATCACCACCCTTGTACAAACCCAAGGACAAAATTACGTACGTGTCACGATAGTGCCTGTTTGCTTCATTGCAAAGCCATAGCAAGTTGCGATTGCTTCAGTTGTTATTGTTTTGCCGTTCTGCGACTTGAAGTTTGCCCGCATGTTTCTCTATAAAAAATATATGTAAGGATTGCATACAGTGTTTTTTTCATATAACGTTGTTTCTTGTGAAAACTAGTAATCAAGAGTAGACCAAGTGTATCTCCGATTTACGAACAGTAACGACGTCTAGTAGAAATCTTTTTAACAGATGAAGCGTGAAAACGACACCGTCATAATCTAGCTCACGTTTACTACAATTTATTTTTATAATACAGTGTTGTTTTTACAATATTATTGTAAGGATAATGAAGCGCTACTGAATATTTCATGCTACGCTGAATTTCATAGTGCTTTGTGAAATCGTTCTGATAGTCTGATCTTTACAGGCATTCCATTTATTAATTATTTAATCGTATTTATTGAATATTATATCAGTTTTATGACAAAAGTAGAGTATCTTTTCCAATATTTAAAGACTTACTGGAAAAAAAATATGAAAAAAAAATAATAGCAAAAATGTAATAGCTCAGTTAAAGAAAAGGATAAATAGATATGAAGTTTCACAGATTAATTATATCGAAATACGTAGGTTAGGGACTAAGGTGCATGTTACACATGTATTATTTTTAACCAACCGGCCATTGCATGAACTTGTTTTTGCGTATTTATGCTGCGTATGTATCTTTTTATCTTGTTTTAAGTAACTGTAATTTTGATAACATTAAGAGTTGTAAAAAAGTTGCAGTATATGATGCATTTTTAAAGTATTATTGACTAGCGACTCTACCTCGCTTCGCTCGAGTTTGTCCCTAGGTACGTATTAACGGTTAGTATGGATTAGACAAACACATAGAAATCGTTAATTTTGCAATAAAAACAAGAAATAAGCGGGATAAAAATTATTCTATCTTTTAAGTTGGAAAAAAACAAACATTTTGAAATAAAATACGCTAAGATCCGATAACTAATTTCGGAGTTCGTCCCGAACTAACATCATGAATTATTAGAAAAAGGGAATTTTATGTATTAAGATATATACATAGGTGTGATGGGTTGTTGTGGGTTGTGTAATAACATGTTTTCCCGTGGGAATGAGATAATCTCCCTCGGTAAAAAGTTGCCTTTGTCATTCTCCAGCCCTATAACTATCTCCACACAAAATAACGCCAATCCGTCATTCTGTTTCGACGTAAAAAAAGGACAGACAAACAAACACACTTTCACATTTAAAATGTTAAGTATGAATATAATATGCAGTACTTTAAGAAGTAATGTTTTAACGATTCAGCAGATTTTGAATTTTTTATTTACATAGGGAATGAAATATGAATGAGTTAAATTTTGCATCTCCGAACGTTCGTTGGTTTTGCATCTTCGTTAAACATTCACGTAAGCTTGTTATAATTGTACTGTAGATATAATTAATATACAATGTTTGTTTTCTTTTTTTTTTAACAAAATACATCTCAAGTGGTTTCAAAGACCTTTTCGTATTTTATAAATAAGCTTTGTATGATAATAATATGTTTGGAAAAATACACATTTATATTCTGTATATAAAAACCTCTATAATAATACTGTTAAAGTAATATTTTGCTTACGTAATTACAATGTTTTTTTACCCAATGGAAAATTTATTTAGCCCTTTTTACCGTCCCACTTTATCGTCTTTTGAAAACATGCTATGTACTCTGTAGACATGCAAGTTGAAAATGATTCGCACATGAAAATATCAGAGGAGCAAGACCCGGGATTTGAACCCGCTTCACTTACTTTTCCAAGCAAGCGCGTTACTATAATACGTGCCACGAAAGATGAGACTTGACGAGCGTCAGTAGTGGGGAGCCCGCGCAGGTACAGTCGTGTACAAAATAGTTATCTATAACTTATTTCTATATCTATTTTAAGGATTTTTCGACGTCATTCGGAATAAGGTGTATAGCAATGTTATATTAAAATGATTAACAATATTTATTACGAAATGATACGCGTGATACGCAACGGTACGTATTTGTACCTGCTTCAAATTTTGTACACTTCCTTTGCTTCTTTTAACATATAAGTGTACACATCGTAAACTATCTTCCTACTTTGTCTTATTAATGTTTTATCTCGAGGAATAATCAAAATTTTACAAAATTGCACTCGTATACAACACAACTTTAAACAAAATAGAAAATAAACACAAGTTGCACTCGTCTGTATCGCGGAGTCAAGCGGGGGTTGCACGGGGTGAGGAGAACGGTAAGCAACTAATACGCATGCGCAGCGCCGTACCGCGCCTCCCGCGCAGGTTTCGACGCCCCGATGTCGCCCGATCCCTTCCCGCCTCGGCCCTCGTACCGCTAAAGTGACCTATAAATCGTCTTCTGCGCAAGTGAAACCACGTGGTTTGTCAAGTCTCATCTTTCGTGGCACGAACTATACTAGGCTACCACTGCCGTTAAAAAGAAGAATATTGAAACTCAATTTAACCTAATTTAATTTGTGAACCCATTTTCATGATTCTTTTTCAATGAATATACGAGTACGTCAAGGGTCTCATGTAATTTTGAAAAGAGTTTGGGTGAAATATTAATGTTTACAGGAAATTTATAGTGATATGGCAATAATTATCAATTACTTTAAAAGGAAATTCGAATACGTATACATTATTTCACATACACTTTTAACTTTTGGTGGGTTGGTGGCTTTTTTAATCGTAATGGTTCTGAGAATATTACTAATACTATCTATATTGTTATCGATTGTAGTATTATATTTTAGCTTTCCTTCAATAAGGAAAAGGTAAAAATATTACTATATATATTTTTATATAGGACTAGCGACTCATCCTCGCTCCCCTCGGGTTCGTCCCTAGGTACGTTTTAACTCAGAGATGAGATATTTTCCCGCACTAAAAAGTATCCTATAGGTTGACCCGGATAACCAGCTATCATTATACCAAATTTCATCAAAATCTGTCCAGAGGTTTTCTCGTGATGCGTTCCCAGACAGACAGACAAAAATTCTAAAAACTACAGATTTGACCTCTATATCGATAATAATAACTTTCAATAAAAAAAATCCGAAAAATATTTAATGTACAGATTGACTCAGAATTTTATTATATGTATCTATAGATTAAGTTTTTTAGAAACGATTCGAGTATGTACTTATTTTAGACATGACATTTATTTTCCATATTACAGTTTAAAATATTTAATTTCATACTGTAGCTGTCATACATAATGCACCAGTTACCTAATTAATATATTTATACAGAAGCAAAACTTCAATTGCCTACTCATTCCTATGTTCTTTAACTAATATAATGAAGCTGTAAAAGTGACTTCAATGGTCAAAGTGAGTTATATTAATCGTATAGTTATTTTGATCGTATAGAAAGTTAAATACATCATCACATCATTTACTCACTAACCGACTTCCAATAAGGAGGGTTCTATGTTCGTCGTCTCTGTTTGTAAAAGGAATGCAGCTTTCAGATAACTTCATTATATCGCTTTTCGGCTGTCGGTGTGCGCGCGGATTGTAAAAATTTTCTCATATTTTTTTCCAAACGTGCCAAAAGAAGTATAACTTCAATAATAACTTTCCCATACATGACATTTTATATGGTGCTTAAACTAATATATATATAACCATAGTCCCAATCGATACCAGCTATTTTTTAATTCGATTTATAACTTATACGTGTTTATACAATGGAAATTGTATAGATGTTTGCTAAACACACTTAAGGCATTTAACTTCCAAAGCACTGATGGTGCCTACAGGTACCGTCATAAAGTGCGGTGCTCTAGAGGTTAAATCAAATTATGAATCCGTGCATATGGCCCTAAGTCTGGCTGATGAAAATATTGCTGATTTTTATTGAAATAATGTGGGGTCTGTGGTAAATTTAACAAGTTGTATACATATTTCATGATTGAAATAATCCATTTCCCTTTAAAATAAACAAACAGATAAACCGTTTCATCTGTTTTATAATATGCCACTGTACGTAAACTTCTAGTAAAACCATGATCACACGATTAACTTCTAAATTATTTAGTGATATTTGTAAATAAATCTAAATAGCATAGATACTGTGTGTCCGCCCAAAATATATTTACAAATGTACACAGCATTGTTGTATCGCCCTCTTTGTCCCAACATTGTATAGGCAAAATTTCGTGATAAAATCTTTTATTTATAAGTTAGCTTCTGTTAGAGGACAGGCTATCATGATCTCTGCTTACATGTACTCGCATATTGAGAGAGCTCCAGCTACGAGTATATTTTTGGCGCTACTTTGCCAAATAAAATAATAAACTTTGCAATGTTTCCAGCTGAAGGTTCTTCTCTTTTTTTTAATATCAAAATAATACAAATTTTCGAAAATTTAAATTTTGTACGAACTTTTACCCCAATAGTAAATGTTAATTATATACATATAAAAGCTATAAGATAATAATAACTTAGATAAAAGACTCTAAGACTAAATATAGAATCTTAAATGCTGCATCCCCCAAGAAATGTGACGCATTATATTTCCTCCCTCGGATTGATGTTGGAATTCAATATTAGTGCCTTAGCCAGAAATTCTGGTTTTATTTTTATATGGCTATTTCGGAACATGCGTGCTTCCGGTGTGTTTCATTAACTTGTTTAGGTTGGGGTGCTATTTGTTTCTTCCGTTTCCTAATAAGATGTAAGCAGAGGGAGCGTTACAATGCATAAATAAGGATTTTGTTACTAAAGTTGGCCTTCATTTTTTCGTAAGAGTTCATTTAATAGTACATTGGATAGTCGTTAGTTACATGTTTGTTTTCCATTAAGCTTTTATACCTTTTTTTGTAAAAATATATCCATATCTTCGCAAATGTGGATAGATTTTAATAATTATTTTTCAATGACTAACTTGACTTATACTAAGGGTGGTGTCATATAAATATCAAAAACCACTCTTAAAGGTGAAATAATTGCATTTTAGCCATTTGAAATTTTGTGTAGTGTGTGCCATATTTGTTAAAAATAACTATGTATAAGTAACACTTATACATATAACAAGTCGTTATCTTCTTGGATTTTATAACAGTGAATACCCCTCGCTTCGCTCTCGACTGTACCTACTGTCTTTCGAAGATTTAAGTAAAAAGTTACGTGAATTCGTTGCTGCATAGTAAATGAATGACAAACCTGCAAACACTTTTATACATACATACATATTATAAATATTAATAATTTATAACGCTCCATTGCTGGCCATAGGCTCTTCTCTATGGTGTAAAAAAATAGAAGCATGTAGGTACATATTATAATATACTAAAATAGTTCAGATAAAAATTTCAAAATTCAATTTCAACGGTGGTCATACAAAAATCTTCTCATTCGTCCAATTAGTCCGCGCAATTTGATATTCATTTAACAACGAGCTGAATTTTACGGTATAAGGCATTTTGGGACGAATTGCGCACATACCGTTGATGTGTGGAATATTTTTACATTAGGATGATATTTAGTATTATACTGTTTTTTTAAAACCAAAAGCTACATCTGGACATTTAATAAATTAAGGTTTTGTTTAATTAATAATACTACAAATCTTGAGGCCTTAGGTTCGATTCCCCAATTGGACCAAAAACCCAGTAATTACTGAATTATTGCAGTCACAAAATACTCAGTAGCAGACTAAAGTTGGTAAGTTGCCCCGTTTCTTGAAGATCACGTTAAGCTTTTGATCCTGCAGGATTTCAAGCAATAGCTCTCTATTCCTTTAAGTCCCGCACTTGGGTTAGCTCATACATTTCTGCACGCTGGTTGGTTTGTCTCCATAGGATTAGTCTCCGGAACCTAAACATGTTACTAAATTTAAAGCAAATATAATAGAGGGATGTCCAATTTGCTTTTAAGTTATAATTAATATCCGATTATACTTCACTTGAAAGTTGTATAAAATTTTATTCTTGGTTTATGATTGTTTTATAATATATACCAAGTCGTGAATTCTAATTGAATGAAATATGTAATTCTGAACGTGATGAACGTCGAGAATATCCCCAGAGATTCTGTCCAAGTTAGCGTTTTGTTCCAAAAAAAATCATATTTTTCTTCTTAAATAAAAAGAGAACCCTTGAACTTTAAAAATATAATGCACAGGTTGAATCCACACGAATAACTTCCAACAATAGGTTGTGTGAAATACACTCGTGAGCAAAAAAATCGACTCAGACGACACATCTGTAGTCGCAAGTCACTGGAAAAAAAACTGAAAGCAAATATATTTTTTTCATAGTAAAATCTTAAAGCTGCTAGTATTAGCTTCAAAATGATATAAAATATTGTAAGGTTTATTGCTCACACAACCCAACAATATGTTGTGATCAGTAACCACCCTTTTTACGCTTGTTTACAATAGTGCTAATTAAGGGTTACTGACCCATATAAAAGGTTATCTACCTGACCCACCCTTATCAGTTAGCTGTCAAACGTCAACCGATACACATCTCCGTTATCAACAATCATGAATTCTATCTGAAAATGGACACAACAAGCGATTTAGCAGCTCAAGCGATCACCCTATTGCGACAAGGCCAGAGTCAGCGTGAAGTGGCACGTGCACTGAACATGAGCCAGTCTGCTGTTTCCAGAGTTTACCGTCGTTACCAGGAGACTGGTGGCTTTAATCGAAGACGCGGTTCCGGTAGAAAAAGGTGCACGTCAGAGAGAGATGACCGATTTATTGTCAGCACATCGTTAAGAAATCGGGCCCTCACTGGCGTTCAAGTCCAACAAGAGCTCAGAGAAACGCGAGGAGTAGCTGTGAGTGGCTGGACAGTCAGAAGACGACTTAAGGCAGCTAGGCTTGAGCCAAAAAGGCCAGCTACTGGCCCCAAATTAACCCCAGACCACCGAGCAGCCCGCCTACGTTTTGCTAGAGAACATGTTGATTGGACTGACGAACAATGGAGCACCGTTCTCTTCTCAGACGAAAGTAGAGTGTGCTTGCATGGTAGTGATAGAAGAGGACGAGTCTACAGAAGACCTGGGGAAAGATTCGCGCAGTGCTGTATCAAAGAAAATGTTGCTTTTGGAGGAGGTTCCTGGATGGTGTGGGCCGGCATTTCAAGTGAGGCAAAAACCGAGTTGGTTTTTATTGAAACTGGCGGTCGAATGGGAGGATTGACGGCGATCCGATACATCGAAGAGATTTTAGAGGATCACGTCGTTCCCTACGCCGGTTTCATTGGCGAAAACTTCGTCCTAATGCACGACAATGCCCGTCCACATACTGCAAGTTCCGTCCGGCAGTATTTACAGGAGGTCGCAATTGCCGCTATGGACTGGCCAGCGCGTAGCCCGGACTTAAATCCTATCGAGCATTTGTGGGATGATCTTAAAAGAAAAGTTCGGGCTAGAAATCCTGCACCAGACACGATGGCGGACCTCAAAGCAGCGCTAATCGACGAATGGAATAGCATCGAACAAGATCGAGTAAGGAAACTTATTCGATCCATGAAAAAGCGATTGGAAGCTGTTATTAGGGCCAGGGGGGGGCAACACTAAATATTAAAAAAATAATTTTAATTAAATTATTGTTTTGACGAATTTTACGTGGTATTTTCTTTACCGTCAACCATCACTTTTTTTATTGCTTAAGACTCCATCTCATTCAATATTTTTTCTTTACCAGAAAACATTTTTTAATAACAACATAGACCACTCATTTTAAAGCTAAAACAAAGAACTTTCAGATGTTAAAATCAGAAATATAATAAAAGCTTCCGATTTTTTGCTAGAGCTTTTTAACCGCAAGCATGCGTCCTGAGTCGATTTTTTTGCTCACGAGAGTATTTTCGCGATTCAAGGTTTTCGACTGTTACCCATATATTTTATTAATATTATATTTGAAAAGAAAATTTATATTTTAAAATAAAACAAAAATTATTAAGATTTTATACAAAAAAAATGTATTTTAACAAAACAGAATCTAAAGATTAGATTAAACAAATATGATTTTATTATTAAAGAAGTACCTACTAAAAAAGTTTATTGACAAAACTTTAAGTAGGTATATGTATGCATTTATTTTATTTAAAAAAATAAATTTCAAATTAATGTGAATTTAAAACTTCTTATTCGGTCAATTTATTTTTTAATATAAATTGTATAAGGAATAATAAGCATACTTATTATATATTATTATGTATTTATTTATTTTATACTAGCGACTCACCCTCGCTTCGTTCGGGTTTGTCCCTAGTTACATTTTAACGGTTAGTATGGAATAGAAAAACTCTGTGAAAAATCAGGTCAATCTGTCAACTCACTTTTTTATATGTAGATTTTAACCCAAATTTTTCACTTTTCCGTACAGATTTTTCAAACGTATCTTTCACACAAACCTTGTCCTGACAATCACAAACACAACAAAAAAAGAATTAGCCAAATAGGTGCAGCCGTTCTGAAGTAGTTCGCTTACATACATTTGGCAATTGATTTTTATTTATATAGATAGGTTATTTATCCATTAAAATTTAATCATTACAAGTATATACCGATTCAATTTATTTATATACTAAACAAACTACGTTGGAAATAAATACAGCTTACACATGGTTTAACATTTGTTTGTAACACGAGAGGAAGCTGATTGATGAGTTTGTTGAAATACTTTCTTCATTTCCGTCAAATGAAGGAGAAGTACTTGTTACTTATATTTCTACTAACGACTCTCACTCGCCTCCCCAGCATTGAATACACTGTAGGCCTCTGTATCTATTCTGTATTTCATCTAATATGAACTGAAATTAGCACTACTAATGTATTTAATGTTACTTGTCGTATCCAAATGTATATACATATGTTTAAGCCTACACTCTAAAAGATTCTTATAAGTTGGACTAATAGTCCTTGAGCTATAAGCGAAGAGACAAACAAACAGACGTATTTTACAGTACATACATAAGTATGCATATTGAATGTCTTATATCATTTAAAAATAGTGAACACGTCAACACGTGACTCTTCACTCAGTGATATCGAAACGTTGTCGTGTTAAGCTGTTATACTTAACCTCCACACTTTGCTTAAATAGACTCGGTTGAACAGTAATAAAAAACTGCCGCACGGAAATCAAACCAGGATACTACCATTTAAATAATTTCACACTGCGCCAATATGATATCGAAATATTGTTAAGTCAAAAGAGCATACAATAAACAAACTATAAATAAATTGCATTATTTTATTAATTACGCCGAAATATCATTGAACTTGCATTTAAATTAACAGTATGTCATAATCTTTAATTAATTATCATGTCATCAATGTGGAAATAACGTATTATACTTCAGTAATATTTCATTTTTACTATATGGCTAAAATGTTCCATTACAAATGTAGGCCACATTCTCAAAACTTTGCCTGTATGTAATGTATCGCTTTGAACCGCGGTTGCTGTAAACGGGGAAGTTACCAACAAATAGTGCTTATACCTTGACCTATATAGATTATTTCCGATAGCAATATATTAATAGACCCTGATCGTTTGTGTTTTATTCGCTTTCAGTATCCAATTTTATATTGATTGAGGGGTTGACACTTGACTCTAACAAAAATTCGCAATTTAAAGCTTCATATTTCACAAACGGATCCCTCAATCGAAAATTTCTTTTAACAAACCCACAATATTTTTAGAAGACCTATCCAAGAACACCCCACACCATGGGTTAGACGAAAAAAAAACATCCCCACTACTTTTACTTTACTGTAGAGGGAGCACCCTAAAAAATTTTTTTTTAAGATTTTATTTACCACTTTGTCGGTGTAACTAATATGTATATTCATGCCAAATTACAGTTATCTAGTACTAAGAGTCTGAGCTAAGCTGCGGACAGACGGGCGGACATGGCGAAACTAGATGGGTTCCTTGTTGACTACAGAACCCTAAAAATCATCTTAACCGTTTAAATTGTCTATTGTCGTAATAATATTATGTATTTAATTTTTTGTTGACTGGAGAAAATAGATGGCTTAATGATAATCTAATAAAGGAATAAAATTAATACATTTATATCTGAGTTAGTAAGTTTCTGCGAAAAACACTAATCCATACACACAAGGGCAACGCCTAGTGTCGTATGGATGCATTGATATATTATTACGATAAAGTACGACTATCTATACATGTAATAAAATTGTAACTAAGCCGAATCTGTACATTAAATATTTTTTGGAAAATCTTATTGAAATAGACTTTATTATCGATACAGAGGCCGAATGTATAGTTTTTAGAATTTTTATCTGTCTGTTTCTCTGTTACCGCATCACGGAAAAACACCTAGATAGATTTTGATGAAATTTGGTATGATGATAGCTGGTTATCCGGGTCAACATACTTATAGGATACTTTTACTTTTTTTACTGCGGGAAAATATCTCATCTTTGAGAAATCTATAGAAAACGTTAAAACGTAAGTGGGGACGAACCCGAGCGGAGCGCGGGTGAGTCGCTAGTTTATACATATATTAACAAGCTTTTTCATAATGACACCTGACTTAAAACAGATAAAGATTAGCCTTGATCGTAATCATCAATGACGCAGGTGTAAATTAATTGGACAATTCGTCTTAATAGGGGCGACATTCTTATATCAACGTTTATTTGTGGCAGCCTGATAAAAATGAAAAACCTTTTTGCTTTAAAGAGGTCTCTAGATAATTTATTAGTGGATTAAAAAACTAATCAAAATTAATTATTTATTAATGTTACTTTACGTTACGTTACTTGAGTAGTACGTATGTACTAATATTCTACTATTCTTTATTTATTTTTTTGTGTATATCGCCTTTTAACAAAATGGATATGCTATAATTGAATTTGTCATACAATATTTATGTACTTACAAAAATGGAATTTAGCTTTCGACCACCACCCATAAATATTTGCTCCATATCATAATACAGACTGTGATAATGTTACTCTAAATTTTTGATATAACTCCCTTCTCTATTTTTTCCACTAATAAGATTTGAAAACTTTCTAAAGTCAAGCTTTAAGCTCAGTAACTTTGAGGATCTTCTGACCGATTTCGGTCACGGCGGTCAATCTCACTAAGAACAGCCGATTGCACTGGGAATATTATTGTTCAGAAGTTACACTTCCTATTCACGCTCAAAATCAGAAGGGATGACAATTCGACACGATGGGTAAAAGGTCAGGCGTAGGACCAACTTTACGTGCTCTCCGAGACTTGTAGTGAAATACCGCCAATTTTTCAACTTGTCCTGAGTTCCAACTCAGGACTGTTACTGAAAGAGAGAGAGATTTCTGACTGTAAACCCGAAAACCCGACCCGAGACTCGAACACAGGACCCCCGATTAAATTTAGCTCAATACAAATCAACATGAATGATATTATCAGTGGATATTAAACGATTCTTTAACTTACTTTATTCGCAAAATGAAGAAATTGATTTTCAGAAACATTTCAATCGCTAATAATTATCTCATGTGACATGCCTCAGTGAACAATCAATTAGTATATCGCATTTCTTTTCGCCGGGCACCAGTATGACGTTTTTATTGTTAGAATAACGTACGATTTTACAGCATGGCATTTTTCTTGGCATTTCTCGAACAATCTTACCAAGTCGCAGTTTAACAAGAAATATATAAAATATAGTGACTATAGTGTTGTGGCCAACATTGTGATGACTCTTGTGCTAAATATCAAGTGAACAATGATTCGAGCGTTGACTTCTAGACGGTGGTCGTTACGTCGGGAAACCGAGAGGTGAGAGCAAAATAATTATATAGACATTATATATTATGCCAAATATTTCGATAAGTGTGAATGGTTTTAGAAATAGGTTCATTCTTTATAGGTCCATACAATAATTAGGTGAATATCATCAATAATACTTATATAAACTAATAATTTATGTAACACTTTTCCCAGGATAAATGGATTCTTTATTCATTATCTATACATATAATAAAAGTATAACTGATCGCTGTCTGTACATGGAAGATATTTTAGAAAAACTTATTGGGGACGTACCTACATTAACGGAATAGAGCCCAAAAGTCGTCAAAACAATGATTTTTAGAATATTTGTCTGTTTGACGATGCGTTTGTGCGCGCTAATCTCAAAGACGGTTTAACCGATTTGGGTGCGGTTTTCACTAATGTATCATTGTAAGCTTCACTTAACATTTAGTATTTGTTTTACTTCAATCGATTCATAAATAAAAAAGTTAAGTGAATTTAAAGAATTACCTAGGGATGAACCCGAGCGGAACGAGGGTGAGTCGCTAGTTTTATATATAACACAAAGTATAACACGCTTTCTTATGAAGCAACTAGAATCTAGATACGAATATTTGAAATAAAAGATTTAGTTTTATTTATATTGTTTCTGATGTTCGACAAATATTATAAAATGTAGCGCTATTTTCGCTTATTCTTCGACTTCAATTGTTCAGTGCTGTTTGTGAGCACTTCGTAAAAACTTCCAAATATTTTTTGTTTAGTCAAATATGCTGTGAGGCGTTTTACATTAAAAATACTTCAAGTATGTTTTGTGTGTATTTTCATTTTCTACATAGTTAACATCACCTTTTTTTATAATACTTATATTGGATTAAAGAATTACTTATTCTTTACACCCTGCCCTTTAAAAGGAATGACAAAGGCTACGACCTTACTTGTAAAGCTGTCATTCTTAATTGTAATGCCGATACTATTACTGAGAAGCACCACTGTGTATACGTATTTATCCGGCAAAAAATCACTGCAAACATTAATTAACTTAATTATTCCTGATTCGTTATTAGGTTGACCTTTAGACAATATATTATTTTTGTCGAGAAAGGTCGTTTTCATTATTTCAAAAAATCTATACTATATTATGTTATGTCATCCAAATTATATTTTACAAAGCAATGATATCAAAAGCGCCTCGACGTACAGGAGTAATCCTTATTATGTTTAGTCAAGACCCTTATTTTGGCATCTAATTTATTTTTCTTAGATTCTGGTAAAAACATCCTCTCTAAAATATGTATAAGAATATTATTTTAGTAAAAATGCTTAATGATGCTGCATTTTATGAGCATATATGATATAGGGATATGACGAGTTTCTGCAATGTTTAGATGTAAAGTTTAAAGAACTCGTCATATGTATATTGCATTATATTGAAGAATTTGACACAAATAAAACTCGAATACACCTATTTAGGGTACCGTACCCGAAGCGTGCCAATGGAACCCTATTACCACAGTCTATAAAACAATACAGTCATCCAACGAAGCCGTCTAGACAGGGCAATCGTGCGGGGTGTGAGGGGTGAGACGCGGGTAGGCGAGCCCGAGCTGCATACATTTCTGCCGCCCGAATTAGTTAGTAGCTCGGGACACGACTTTAAGGGCTGTCGCATGTTTGTTGAATAAGTGTTTACATAGAAATCCGCGGATGTGTTTAATAATGGCGCGGATTCTCGGGGTGTTGATTACGAAAATGACATCCATTTTCAAATCCAAGATCGCCGACATCTTTTTTTTTCAACAATAACATGGGCATCATTTTCGCGGTTTTTTGGGGTGCTGATTACGAAAATGACATCCACTTTCGAATCTAAGATGGCGCACATTTGTTTTTTTTCTCAATAATGACATGGGTGTTATTATCGAGGTTTCTCAGGGTGCTGATTACGAAAATAACACCCATTTTCAAATCCAAGATGGCGGACATCCGATTTTTTCTCAATAATGATATGGGTATCATTTTCGAGGTTTCTTAGGGTGCTGATTAAGAAAATTACATCTATTTTTAAAATCCAAGATGGTGGACATCCGTTTTGTTCTAAATAATGACATGGATGTCGTTTTCGAGGTTTCTCAGGATGCTGATTAAGAAAATGACATCCATTTTCAAATCCAAGATGGCCGACATTTTTTTTTCACAATGACATGGGCGTCATTTTCGCGGTTCCTTGGCGTGCTGATTACGAAAATGGCATCCATTTTCAAATCCATGATGGCGGACATCTGTTTTTTCAAAAATTCTATCGGTGTCATTTTCAAGGTTTCTAGAGAGTGCTGATTACGAAAACGACATCCATTTTCAATCCTAAGATAGCGGACATTAATTTGCTAGTAAAATGATATGGGTGTTGGAATCTAAGCTTATAGTTATATTTTTTTATTATTTCATTTACGAGTATAAGACTATATTATATCAAGCAAATAGAAATTTCAAATCCAGTAAATCTAGAATCCGAAAATATTGTCCGTTGCCCATTTATAATTGGTGATTTGGAAATTTATTAATTATATTATATAAAACTAACTTTGCTAAAAAATTAAAAATAATGATAAATATATAAAACTAAATCCAATTTATCTTATGTAATATAATTTGCTAGATTTAATTTATTTTTATGATAGCTAAATTTATTTCATTCTAATTATCTAGTTATTCATTAAATTAATTATAATGTTACATAAAAATTATTAAACTAATCAAATCAAATATTTGTTAAACCAATTGTATATTTTATTTTTATACGAAACATTGTATAACTCTATTTGAATTTGCCTCCGCGAAATGCCTTTTTGTATTCATTGCTATGAAGAACTTCGATAAATAATATTATTATATTTTAATTAAATTATAAAGCAAACTGTGACAACCCTGCGTACTGCGGAGTACGCCACGCGGTGTCGGCTTTTACTCAAACATCAAAGGCGTTAGCTCACTGTTATGTTTTTATACACTGTGCTATTACTAAGCTTCCGCTGTCCGTCCGTCTGTTAGAGGACTGTATCTCATGAACTGTAATAGGTAGTTAGTTGAAATTTTCACAGAGTGTGTATTTCTATTGCCGTTATAACAAGATGGCGAATTTCAAAAAGGCTGCCATGCAAATAAAAAAAAATCGATTGTGGTACGGAACCCGTCGTGTACGAGTCCGACTCGCACTTGACCGATTTTTCATTTTATGGTTTCAAGCTATAATGTTTCATGGGGTCTAAGGACATTAACCTTTGTGTGTCTTTAATTGCAAAGGGTTATGTGAATGATTATATGTATATAATATTTTACTGCTTGTCTGTTTGTCATATAAGTTATAATATGTACAAAGGTAATGTAAATTATGATCATACTTCTATCTGGAGTTGGATCTCCATGTATTATATTTGCGCTAGAAATATGTTCTAGGCTGTCTGTGTTGCTATCAGCCTTCCTTTCCTTATCTCCTTTGGTACCAAAGTGTTAACTGTAAGATCTATAAATACACTCATCCCTCGCAAGCATCAAACCTGCCGCCTACGTGCGGGGCGCACCAATCAATACCGCTGTGTCGGTCGCTTTAAATTGTAAAAACTTATTACATGTTCATTTTTTCTGTTTCATTTTGGTAACAGTATCTTATTTATGCCTCGAAAATTCATATATGTATATTACGCAGTGCAGTACCTAGTTGAAAGTTGTGGTAATTTTTTTTATTAAAGTACTTAATTCGCTCCATAGTGCTATCATTTACGTCTTAACAAAATATAAGATAAATGAAACAAAAAGAGTGTTTTGTCTACTTAAAAAAAAAAAAAAAAAAAAAAAACAATAATATTTACTAGATTTTTATTTTATTCTCACAAATCTCTTTCAGGAATACGAGTATATTATTTTATAATGCAAATGTAAATAGAAAATAAATTAGAGCGTTTATATGAAATCATAAGCGTAATACCAAGTGGCTCGTTAACATAATATTATTGTGTATGCGAAGATCTGAATATTTGGAAGTTTATTTAGCTTTAAATATAATAATATTCTTTAAATAGCTCATTATTATTTTACTAAAGAGCATGAGAAGTTTTCACATAATTTGTATGAGTTTTAGAGGTTAATATTTGTAAGAAATGTTTATGTAAAACCACTATTTAAAAGCTCTACCAGGGGAAGTTCATACTTTTTGAGCTTTTTTTATGATAACGATTCAATATTGGCAATACGATTATTAATACAGTCTGTACAAGATATATAAATTCTTATCTCTTGTACAGCAAAATTGTTAGTAAAAATAACCTTGTAGACTACTTTTAAAGCGCTACGGTTCATTGGTAATAGCTACTGATACTTTTTTGCTAGTTTCTACTTCTATTTCGTACATGATTGTTTTATTGGCACATGCTTATCATTAATTCTCGAGCCATCGTTTTGGCATTTCGGACCCCCGAGCTATTATTTGTCAAGGTTTAAGCGATTTCAGAAAGGAGGAATGTTTTTTTTTTTGTGTATTTTATGCGATATCTTAGAAAAATGTACACCAATTTGAATAGAAAATATTTTTTTTAATAAGTTTACCTACACTAATATTATCAAGAGGAAAGATTTGTATTTTTGTATGTTTGTAACGAATGAACTCAAATACTACTGAACCGATTTAGATGAAATTTAGTAAGAAGGTAGTTTGAGACCCTGGGAAGGGCATAGGATATTTTTTATTCAGGAAATCACCCCTTAAGGGGGGGGGGGGGGCGAACACGAGGGTGAGTCGCTAGTTACATATAAATTGTAAGAAAAAAATCCTTTCTAACAGGTGGGACAATTAATGTTCAAGTGATTTTAAACAAGTTTATATAGTTATCAATTAATTTTACATCTCAGATTATTTTTAAATGTTGAAAATTAATCATATTTAATTTAATTCCAATATTATTTTTTTTTAATCTTTATTTTTATTTTGGGACTTTTAACCTTTTAGGACATGCCATTCCCATTGTAAATTCCAGTATTTCAGCTTTAGCTGCCCATAATATATGAGTTTGTTTGGAAACACCAAGCGCTCTCCTCTAACGGTGCGCTTTATAGTTTACGATCTCGAGTTAAGCGATTTATTGCCCATGATGCAATCAGTAATGCGTTTCTTTTTTTTATTTATTCGTCATTATTAGTCCGCCTTATCTATATGTAACAGTAATGCTTCTGAAATTTAACTCATCCGTCTACGCGAATATTGATAGTTTTGTACTTTAACCTTGTTTTGAAAGATTTATGGGGTAATTATGGTAATACTTATTTTGTTTGTGTATGCGTCATATGCTCGTGTGTAGTTTTGTTGCTCTAAATACTTGCATTGTCATACATATTTCGAAAAATTTTTACGCAGTGAAATTGTAATGCATTGTAACTGTTTTATATATTTTTCGAAAATGTTTTGCCAATCAAAAATGTGTAAGAAGTGTAGAAGCGAAAACACTTTTCGGAATGAGCGCAGTAACTTATTATTATTATATAATATAATACTTATGAAAACCTAATTCTTGCCCGCGACCACTCGTGTGGTACGTGCGAAAAAATATCCTATATAATATTTTAAGTTATAATCAATCTTCATCCATCCAATCCACTTAAAACTAAATAAATATGTTGGGACATGAACACACAACACCATCTAATTCCATGGTAAGCTACGAGGCTTGTGTTATGGATACCAGATAGTTGATATACTACACATATATAACGTTAATTACATACATATTATAAATATAAACACCCATGACTGGGGTACAAACATTCGTGCTCATCACATAAATGAATGCCCCCAGCGGGACTCGAACCCGCGACCGCTGGCACAACAAGTAGGGTCACTGCAACCTGTCCAAACGTGTCGTCGCTTCTTCAATCAATGCAATTGGGCTGTAACAAACACAAACTTTCGTAATAATTATTTTTAGTAATCAAATTGAAATAATGAACAACATGCTACTAACCTACTATAGAAATTAATAAAACAGAGTAGCAATTATATCTTAATTCATATATTTTTTTATTATTTTAGCAATGTCATGATTACAGGATTTTAATAAAACAGCACCTCCGTAGTTTATTTTTTACTTTTTAATGTTACTCCTCCAGAGATCAGCAAGAAGTATCCCCCTTTTTAATCATTAGTTTACTCATTACATTTGTTGGCGCTAACTTCACTAGACTACTCATTTCCGTTAGTAAAATACAATGGCTAGAAGCAAGTCAAGTAACGTATAATTATTAATGAATAAAAATATGTTAATTTCAAAATCATGACATTATTTCCGGTATCGATTATTATAAATATAAAATCTTAGTAAAATGCAATGGCTAGTAGGAAGTCAAATAACTTTCTTTATAATTATTAATAAATAAAAATATATAAATTCCAAAATCATGACAGGATAAACCTACTTAACAAAGTATGTCTCGATCATACGTGCATTTTCTCGTATGTTTAATTGTCATGAGTCATGAAAGAACATAATAACAGGATAACTCGTTTAAGAATCGAGTATAGTGTCGTTCAACCTCCGGTTGCCATGAGACGATGCTTAAATCGATTTATTTTTGACTTTAATAACTGTGACTTGGTACATCCCTATCCCTAATTGTTAGCTAAAGAAGATTAAAATGTAACTTCAAAAAAATTCAGTAATAAATTAGGGTGTGTTTGTTTGAGGATTAATGATGATTCTTTTTTTAATGAATATGTTAAATAAATATATTGGGACATTAACACACAGCACCATCTAGTTCCATGGTAAGCTACGAGGCCTGTGTTATGGATATCAGATAGTTGATACACTACACATATACATCTTTAAATACATACAAATTACAAATATAAACACATTCGTGCTTATCACACAAATGAATGCCCCCAGCGGGACTTGAACTCGCGACCGCTGGCACACCAAGTAGGGTCACTTCAAACTGAGCCAAACGTGTCGTCAATAAATTAAACCTCATTTCACCTGTTATAGCGATGCAACAAAGAGCAAGCGAAGATACCTCTTAATTTCTCCTGCTAATAGCTTTTAAGCACGCCCGATGAACTCAAATTTCGTTGTCATTGAATTGAACAGGAACAATGGAGATTAATCGGAAATAAAAGATTGATATACAATATCTATCTATAGTAAACGTAAAATAAGAAGTAATCTTTTGGTTATCTATGTATAATAATGATTATTATATTTCCTTTAGGCACAATATCAAATTCATCTAAATCAATATATTATGTTACTTAAAAATTATAGGTAGCCGTTCACTGAAGTAAACCGCCTTTACGTATTATGTACCTATATTAAACTAGCGAACCCGAAGCGAAGCGAGGGTGACCTCGCTTCGCTTCGGGTTCGTCCCTAGACAAAAACAAATCTATCCCACGGGAACCGTACATTTTTTCGGGATGATATATAAGCCTATAGCCTTACTCAGCTATCTAATGCAAAAAGAATTTTTCAAATCGGATTAGTAGTTGCTGAGATTAGCGCGTTCAACCAAACAAACAAACTCTTCAGCTTTATAATATTAGTACAGATTAATTGTAAACAAACTTTTGAAACATTAGAAAGAAATTAAATTTATAATAGCAATAAATTCGTATTATATTTAGCAGGTTTTAAACAATGAATAATAAACATTTTAAATGTTTACTTTAGTGTGTGGTTGAATTCTGAATACGGTAGTGTAAATTTGTATAACCTACAAAATTTCTATAATTAGTAGTTAACAGTAAGGTTCATTGCCACTCAGCACTCTAAAATCTCATTGTTAGTTACGATCAATAATACATAACCTTGACTCGAGCCTTCACTGTTCAGAGACTAATAAACGAATGTAATTAGATTAATACACAATAAATGTCTTTGGCCAAAACTTACCAACAACGTTAATTATAATTTACTTTGCAAAGTTTCACACCAGTCACATCTTCGGTATAAAATAAAGTCGCTTCCCGCTGTCTGTCTGTCCCTATGTATGCTTAGATCTTTAAAACTACGCAGCGGATTTTGATGCGATTTTTTTAATAGATAGAGTGATTCAAGAGGAAGGTTTATATGTATAATACATGCATATTATAGGACAGAAAAGCCGAGAAATTCAAAAATTTGTATTACATACTAACCGTTAAAACGTACCTAGGGACGAACCCGAGCGAAGCGAAGGTGAGTCGCTAGTTTTCTAATAATAAGTTCACATGTTTTAATAATAAGGGGTGAAAATAGTCAATATAATAAAAGTATATTTTGCTCTGCCCTTTTAGAAACATTTAAAGGCAAGTCACATCTTTTATACTTGCGTATTATATTCAACTGACATTTCCCCACCAGCTGGTCCGCAGCCGCTCGGAATACATATTTTATATTACTTGATCATATTTCCAATGAATATTTTTATATTCAGAATTAAACTACTTAACTTAAGGAAAGCTTATTGCTTTATGATCAGAATGAGAAGAAATACAGACTAAAGAATATATAAACTTATATTTATAGTATGTACCGTTTAAGTAAGTATGTTATATTGTTTTTTTTTTTTTTTTGCACCAATCCTTATCCATGCTAACCTACGAGTTTCTTTATAATATAGGTTGCCTGGAAGAGATCACTTTAAGTGATAAGGCCGCCTTTACACTGAAATATATATTTGAAAAGTGATGTATTATTTTCAAATTGCACTTTTGTTGTTTTTTTTTTTTTTGGTGTAATAAAGGATTAAATAAAAATAAAATAGACTGTATGTCCGACAAAACAAATATCAAAGTCAAAAATAGTAGCGTGATTTGCTGTTTATGCTACTATTTTCGATTTTGCAATACAGATCGTTTGCTTTCTTTAAAGAATAATATTTTTAATATATGTATTAATTAAATTAATAAACAATTTTTGAGAATCCCGTTAATATTATAAATGCGAAAGTTTGGACGGATGGATGTATATTACTCACTCAATTACGCCGGAATGACTTAACGGATCTGGATGAAATTTGACACGGAGATAGATTATAGTCTGGAATAGCACATAGGTTACTTTTTATCCTGGAAAAATGTACGGTTCCCGTGGGATGGATTTGTTTTGGTTTTTCACTTGGGACGAACCTGAGCGAAGCGAGTGTGCGTCGCTAGTAAAATATAAATTATAATAAAAATAATATTATTTTCTTTTTTTTTTTGCATTAGTACTCTTTAATAAGCTTTTTAACTTTATTATACCTAATAATATCCTTTAGGGATTTTTATTTTTTAACATTTATTTACTTATCACTTAGTATACAATTTGTACCATTTGTATACTATAAGCGACTCACCTTCGCTTCGCTCGGGTTCGTCCCTAGCTTGGACATAATATTATGTTATCCTTAAGAGATAGACATATGCCATCGCGGACTTTTTTGTAGACTTTTTTAAGGTGTATAATACTGTAGTACATTATTTTGATCTATCTTGACTTTGTTTTATACTATGTAGTGATGATAGTGATATTAAAATAACATACATATGTATATAATTTTAAAACATTATTGTTTGGCTTCATGTTTAGGTCTATGAAACTCTGTCTTTATTATTCCTTAGTCTGAGTTTATGATATAAGCGAAATTCATAATAGAAACTCTAAAAATATTGTTGCTTTGCAGACAGTTGCTCTCCGACCCTAGTGATTGTTCGAGGCCGAACCAATAAAACTTTAGTTGATACAAAATTGTTAACATATGAACCTCTGACACGACTGCTTAAAATCTTTTTTAAAGCTTATTATGACGAAACGTTTGGTTCAGTTTGTGGTGACCCTACTTGCTGTGCCAGCGGTCGCAAATTCAAGTCCCGCTGGAGGCATTCATTTGTGTTAAGAGCACGTAATGTTTGTACTCCAGCCATGGGTGTTTATATTTATAATATGTATGTATGTATTTAAAGTTATATATGTGTATTGTATCAACTATCTGGTATCCATAATACAATATATTTATTTATTATTACTTAGCTTTTTTCATAGTCTAACTATTCTTTTATAAAACAATTAAAATAGACTGAATCAAATGATTAACATAGTGATTAACCATTAGGCTACCGTATAATGGTTACGGCTACGGCAGCTACAGATATAAGAATATTTCCTTTACATTTTTCTTTTTAACCGACTTCCAAAAAGGAGGAGGTTCTCAATTCGTCGGAATCTTTTTTCTTCCTTTTTTTTATGTATGTTCACGGATTACTCGAAGACGGCTGAACCGATTTGGAAAATTCTTTTTTTGTTTCAAAGGGTATTCTTCCCCGGTGGTCCCATATAAATTTTATCGAAATCGGTCAAGCAGTTTTTAAATAAATGGCTAAATCAAATATGTTTTTATTATTAATAAAAATCTTTCTTCTTATAAATTACAAATTACCTGCTTATTACGTCTACACTAAAAATGGAAAAATAAAAACTTTAAAAAAAAAATAAAAAACGGTTTTTTTTTTTAAGTTTTTTTTTCTGTAAAGTTCTTGAATAAATAGTAAGAAAACTTTTTAAATATGTACGCATGTTCTGCAATTTATATGAAAAAACCGAAGGGACAGGAACGTTTTTTTGATGTGACTCGAAACTTGGACGTTTACTTACATCTATACATATAATAAAATTCTAACTGATCCGAATCTGTCCATTAAATATTTATTTGGAAAATCTTATTGAAATAGTCATTGTTATCGATACAGAGGTCGAATCTACAGTTTTTAGAATTTATGTCTGTCTGTCTGTGACCGCATCACGGAAAAACCACTAGAGGGATTTTGATGAAATTTGGTATGTTGATAGCTGGTTATCCGGGTCGACATATAGGATACTTTTTACTGCGGGAAAATATTTCATCTCTGAGAAATCTATACTAAACGTTAAAACGTAACTAGGGACGACACCAAGCGGAGCAAGGGTAACTTGCTAGTTACAAATATAAATTAAAACTTGACTCACGTTCGCTTTACTCGGTGGAGTATTTAGATGTCTAACAATAAATGTGTTATGTTATAGTTTATCTGTATACAGAAATTCATCCATATCCGTCCTGCCATTTTAGTGAGAAAAAGCAACAGACATGTATACATATAATAAAATAGTAACAAAGCAAAATCTGTATATATATTTAAAAAAAAACAATGACTGTTACATATTATGTGCAGAATATAGACCCCCAAGACAATAGTTATTAAAAATTTTCTCTGTTGTGTGTATGTTTCTTTGTATAGATATACAGACAAATCGATATACAGAGTCTGTATAGATATACAGAGAACAGTGTGCATTCCAAGACAAAATTAGTGAATCGATTTTAACTAAATTTTGTGTAATGATAATTTATTACTCTGGTCAACATTTAGGATACCTTTTACTAGACGAAAATATTTTACATGGCGAACGCTAACTAAACCTCTGAATCAAAACAATATACTAGAAAATTGTAGGTCTTATAAAGACCTACCGAAAAATCCGCAATAAAATATATCGTATCTCATAAAGTACACTCGCAATAACTATTTTTATCTATTTACGTACATATGTACATATAACGTAAGTACAATCTATACATTATAATGAGACAAAGTTTGTTTGTTTGAACTCGCTAATCTCAGGAGCTACTAATCCGAAAAATTCTTTACTCTCTTCTTACTAATTAAAAAAAATCTTTTTGTATTAGATAGTCCGTTAACTGAGGAAGGCTATATATCATCCCGGAAAAATGTACGATTCCCGTGGGATAGATTTGTTTTTGTCTAGGAACGAACCCGAAGCGAAGCGATGGTGACTCTCTAGTATAATATATAGTCTAACTATTCCATACTAACCGTTGAAACGTACGTAGGGACGAACCTGAGCGAAGCGAGGCTGAATCGCTAAAATAAATAATCTGCGTTTATAACAACAGTCCGGTTTAAATTACAAGGTAGCATGACCTGATATTTTTCTTATATTGAATCACCACCCTCAATTAGAAGATACGGAAAAACGTGTGACACATCATCTCTCTATTATATTTTTCCAACATATTTAGACTACGCGTTTAATTGCGAAATCCAGTGTTGCAATGTTATTCATTTTATTTGTATTGCACTTTTTTATTTACTAGTGTTCGCCCAGTGGTCCAATTTTATTGTAATCATTATTGAACATTTGACGACCTGTCTATATGTATAAAAAAAACTAACTATTACCAACATTTTTATTGATAACACTAAAAGTTAATAGCTAAACAAAAAAAACTATTTATAGAGGAGAAAAAGGTACTGCACTGTTTTAACTTAAACTTTAACATAAACTTTATATTATTACATTACTAGCGGCTTACCTTCACTCAGTCAATCTCATATTTTCTCGTATATTACAAAATTGCTTTTTTTGGTCACGATCCTCATCAGTGAGGGAACGAGGAAGAAGAAGAATTTGTATATAATGGCAGTGGTAACTGGTAACCCAGTGGTAACGCGTTCGCTTGAGAAACCAAGTAAAGCGAGTTAAAACCCTGGATGTTCGTACCTCTTGTATCCTCATTTCCAATATGATTACCACTTGTCTTACGGTGAAAGAAAACATGAGGAAACCTGCACATCTAAGAGAACGTAGCAAGTTTTCAAAAGATTTGCTCACTGCTCAGTCCGCCAACCCACACTTGGCCTGCGTGGTGGACTATGACCTGATCCCTCTTGTAGTAAAAAGAGGCCCGTTCCCTACAGGGGGACGTTAAATAAAAGCGCTGAATACTACATATATTTATATAATGACAACTTTAACATGACAGCAATACTGATCGATCCTTCACACAACCCTGACTTTAGCCGTTAGATCGTAATGAATAGATGCCCTGCATGTTACACGTGTCCATTTCACATAGAATTTAAAATGCCATTTATTTCATGGTGGTGCTTTATATATGTTTTTTATATTACTTACAAAGCTAAGTAGTTGTTACTCACTAATGGATTGTCAGATGTCACCCACGTAAGCAAAAAATTCCTCATAATTTTTATATTAATTATATTAATTAATTAATTATAAAGTACAGACGAGAAAATGTAAAGAGCTTCGCTTCGTTAGGGTGCGACTGTAGGTGTCTAATAATAGTTTGTGTGTTATTCCAGATAATCTATCTGTACTGTAAATAATACTGTAGTAAATTGCATCCAAATTCGTCCAGCCATATCTTAAAAGTATTTTTCTTTCGCTTTATCCTCTTACGAAATATATCTGTTTTACCGTTTAAATGCCCGCTCGCAAGAATGGAACCCCCGACCCACCAATCAAATAAGCAATATTTAGGACACGTGTCACATAAACTAAGACGTGATGATCTTCAAAGCGTTCCAACAGTGTATGTTAAAATTTCTATATCTTTCTATATATCTGGAATCTTGCACACGTAATTACTGCTCGTGACGTTTACGCTCTAATTACGATTTATTAACATATAGCCACCGGCTCTACAGATTCATCTATACCGCAAATACATATGTAGGCACGAATATATTAAGGTAAATTTATTTATGGTATAGCAGTAAGATAATAATAGGCGTTTTCCTCAAAATTTAGTTACACATTATGCCTAAATACTTAAACCTTTTAATTAAAATTTATGTAAGTTAACGAGTGTATGGGCAATGTAATTTAGAAACTATTCGAAATTCATAACGGACCTTGGATGTTTAAAAGTTTTAGTATAATAGTTATAAATAGTTCCTGTTAAAAGATTCCATTCTCTGCTAGTTAGGGTATTTTGAACATAAATTACTCACTGTTTTAAACTTAACTAGCAACTCACCCTCGCTCCGCTCGGGTTAGTCCCTAGTTACGTTTTAACGTTTAGCTCAGAGATCAGTTATATTCCCGCAGTAAAAGGTATCCTATATGTTGACCCGGATAAACAGCTATCATCATACCAAATTTCATCAAAATCTGTCCAGTGGTTTTCCCGTGATGCGGTAACAGACAGACAGACAGGCAAAAATTCTAAAAGCTATAGATTTAGCTTCTGTATCGATAATAAAGTATATTTAAATAAGATTTTCCAAAAAATATTTAATGTACAGATTAGGCTTAGTTACAATAATTTTATTATATGTATGGACTAGCAATTTTTTCTCGCTTCGCTTGGATGCGTCCTTAGACGTTTCACGTTTTATAAATGTAGATAATAAAAAATATTGAGCGTACCTTAGGAGAAAGACATGCTATCGGCGACTTTTCTGTAGGCCTTTTTAAGACTTACAATTTTCTAGTACATTATTTTGATGTATCTCTAAAGGTTTAGCCAGCGTTAGCCATGTAGGTAATAGTAGGTACAGTTTTTTTGACAAAACACCATCTAGGCTCGAGTTATTTTATACAAAATATGTATACTATATATAGATAAGTTTAATCAATCTTTCAGTTAATCACGGTTTATTACTGAACGGAACTTTTATATCAACACTAGCGTTATCCCCGGCTCCACCCACGTTGTTTCATGTCAAACGAATAACTTATCTTTATGTCTCTAACAGCAAAAATATGTACTTTCATCTAAACTTACAATAGCCTTTATAGATTAGACAGACACTCTTACCCTTTCGCAAAATTCAAGTTATTAACTGACGTCTTCTACCTACACTACTACCTACCTACCTGCCTTTCAGTTTCATAGGTCAAGTACTTTTTAAAATTACGTGTATATTTAGTGAATGATTGACCTTTTGCTTTTATATATTATACAGATTCCTTATTACATAAACATCTAATTAAGAGATTCGTCAAATATTCGTCATATATTCGTCAATGGATCAACTCTGCCTATCACTACATAGTATAAAAAACAAAGTCGCTTCCACTTGTCTGTCTGTCCCTATGTATGCTTAGATATTTAAAACTATGAAACGGATTTTGATGCGGTTTTCTTAATAGATAGAGTGATTCAAGAGGAAGGTTTATAATATGTATAATACATGCATATTATAGTACAGAAAAGCCGAGAAATTCAATGATTTGTATTTCAAACTAACCGTTAAAACGTATCTAGGGACGAACTCGAGCGAAGCGAGGGTGAGTCGCTAGTTAAAAGTATTTCGAATAATTTCTACATGTACAAAAAAGTGGCACTTTAAATTGGTATAACTGTTCTATCAGACGCAATTTTTATATAGACTGTAGGCATTGGACTTACTGTCACCATGGGATATGAAACGAATGTTGATGACCGGACTGATTGTTTCTGAGAATAATGCGTATAATCTTTAACTGCCTTGTTGGTTTTGTGGCTAGGATGTACATACAGCTGCAGATCCGAAAGTCTGGGTTCGATTCATGAGTCGAGCCAAGTATAATCATTCTTAGTAACAGCCTAGAGTTGGGAAGTGGAATTTGGTGGAAAGACGGTGTTTCAAAACCGTCCCTCGTAGAGCACGTATAGCCTAGTATATCCTGTGCTAATAAGAAAAAGTGTGAAAAGAGTGCGATTGTGTTTGCGCGCATACTTGTACACTATTCTATTTCCTGCGGACTTGACTAGTTTCAGTGCAATTATACATTGTAGAATATCATTTTTATACATATGTATATAATAAAATTCCATATTATGTGTTGAAAATTAAAAATATACTTAATTATATAATATACAAAACAAATGTACACTTAGCTATTACTGTACAAGTCATGTCCGTGTCGAATAAAACAATTATTTTGTTACAGTGCAAGCCGCACGTGCGGGGCGGAGGGCGCGACCGAGCAAGAGACGGCGCCGCCCGCCGCAGTCGACCTGCCTCGGACCAGGGATGGAGAAATTGATTATGACGGTAAGATAAAGTTTATCCATTTGTCATTAACTTCCAAGGTCAATGTTATTTTTATGGTATCTAACAAGGTGTTTATATGTTTTATACCATTGGCTTAGAGGTCCTAATGTTTAGACACTCTTACTACCGCCTTGGTCAGGGAGGTTCCTTTTAAAGTTTTCTGTAATAAATCTACATTTAATGTTCCTAATCCTACTAATAATATAAATGCGAAAGTTTGTGAGGATGTATAGATGTTTGTTACTCTTTCACGCAAAAAGTACTAAACGGATTTTAATGAAACCTATTGTATTTTAACTTACTTAACAATAATAAAGCTCGTACATCAAAATACTTTTACTTTTTTACACATAGGCTACTTTTTATCCCGGAAAAATATACGGTTCCCGTGGGATAGATTTGTTTTTGTTTTTCTAGAGGCGAACTTGAGCGAAGCGAGGGTGAGCTAGTTAGTTTATAAACGTCTTAAGTAATCTCATAATTGCATTTCACTGGTTGGACTAACTTCGTAGCAGTGTTTTCTCTAACAAACTTTATTTTCTTATAAAAGAATGACTATAATTATCTTAAAATAAGAATTTAATGCATTTAATGCGCTGATTTAGAAAACTGAGCGAAGCGTGTTTAATTATCCCACTTCAAAAATAAAAGAAAAATATTTCTCGTTATAAGTAACACGAAATATTAAAATACGGCTACATCGCGTTTTGAATTTTAAATGTGATACACAAGTTAATGTAATAACTTATGAGATAAATTACGTTACATCTATCACGGTCGTTACCCTGTTACCTAAAACCGAATCTTGTAGATATTTTAGTATATATATTATGTATGTATGTATGTACAGATAATTGATCTACGCAAGTTTTGCACAATCTAACATATGCACCCACCAGTACATAACACATGCAGTCCGACAAAGTCAAATTGGTCTATATAGTTTTATTGTATCGATACGATCGTGTAACGCGAACATGAAATAGACTAAATAGCAAACAGACTTCATTACATGTTTACGAGTAGCTTAAAAACATGCATTTTGCGCATGCAAAATAAAAGCTCTACGCAAATTTCTCATGAGTCGCTATAAATTGTGATGAAGTAGCTCCAATACAGCTATTGAAGATGTACATATATGTACGTTATTGACGTATTTGGAAAACAACATTTTAATTTTTCAGGACAATCGTTTGCGTTGTGTACCTATTGTGCTGATTCAATTAGTTAGTTTTTATACTATAACTAGCTTTTTTACGCGGATCCACTCATGTATTTTATTTTGTATAGGTATATTTGCAACTTCACATCTAAAGTTCGTAGCATATGTCACGCCAATTATACCTACTCATTAGAATTTTAAATCTATCTTCTATCTATATAAATAAAAATGAATGTTCTTATGTTTGTCCTCTATACGTTCTTAAGCCATTGATTTGATTGTGATTAAACTGTGGTAGCTTATCTTATATATAGCCTGTGAAAGTTCCTGGCGCAAAAAATAAATAAATTTTTGGACCTTTATTTTTTATGCGTTACTAAAGTATTCAAGCTGGTCAATATATATAAAAATGAATCCCTATTTCACTTGGTCATGCCATAACTTGAGAACGACTTTACCGATTTCATTCATTTTTTTTTTAAGTTTTCTAATTCTTTGTAGAAGCGTTCGAGCGTCTGACAGTTCACGTGCCGCAAATGTTGTTTCACAGCTGCATCGATCGGCATCTATCGATCAAAAAATTAATTTATTCATTTGTGCACAGCAGTGTTGCTAACTCGAATTACGATAAAGACGTAGGCCAGAATAGAAAATTACGTAGAATTAGTACAATTTCCGTATGAAAAGTACGTAGAACTACGTACTTTTTTCTATAGTGATATACCTGTAATACTTTGAGCTTGAACTCCACCATCCATCCTATCGCAATAAAATAAATTAATATTTATGTATGTTCATTTGTATATATTTATGTTCATATGTATATAAAATGTATATTATACATCTATTTAAAAGTTTAACTGATCGCTTTCTGTACATGGAAGATATTTGAGAAAAACTATTGTAGAGGGTATTTATTAACGCAATAGAGCTCAAAACAATGATTTTGAGAATTTTTGCCTGTTTGTCTGTGCGCACTAATCTCAGAAACGGCTTAATCACAGACGCTAGTATGTTAGTAGACGTAGACGCGAACGGAGTCGCGAGCAAAACATAGTATATTATAATTGTATTTAAATAGTAGTATAATATGTCATGCTTTCTAAAAATCCAAAATTGAAACAAATTTCATATTTCTCTAAAGCGATACATTTAGCTTATTACGGATTCTCTTCTTGACATACACGAGACAAAGTCGGGCGGATCGTGACCGCCAGAATAAACTTTATGGACGTGAAAGTTGAATCATTTTGTTTACGAACCCCGTCTGTCCAATACCTAACTTGTTTAAAAAAGGAAATTTAAAATGGACGACAACAGACGACAACGATATACATTTTAGCAATTTGTTTTAAATGTTTATTGAGATATTGATAAAATGAAATTCAGAACTGTGATAACGCATTTTTCATTGATATTTTTAATAAAGCAAGTGCTAAACATAACTTTTCTCTATGAAATAATATGCAATTAAGACCCAATAAAAAGATTTACCTTACGCGGGAATAGAACCTACATAAATGCTATTTAAGTAGTATAGAGAGAGTAAACTAAATCGAATGCCACACGCCAAACAGTATTAAAATCATAGATTAATTAAGTTTTTAATAGCTTACGCACGCGATAAAACTATAATTAATTGACTTAAAAACCGGTATATATATTTGTTTCCCAATATTATTAGTAATAGGTATATCTGGTATAAACATAATATATATGTACATATTTTTCACGAATACTGTTTATTCGTGCATTGTTTATTTATATTTTATGTGTTTATTATTAAAAAAACGTATGTGTGTGTGTGTACATATGTACGCACGTAAGAAGTTATACTTCTTTGGCGTAACAGAACAAAAATAGCTGAAGATTTTATCCCGTAAGTCACAACTATTTGTTCGTAAAAAGAATGCAGCTAACTTCATCATGTCGCTTTCAGCTCACTTCATCATGTCGCTTTTTGACTGTCGATGTGTGCGCGCATCGTAAAAATGTTACTCTCATATTTTTTTTCCAAACATTGCCAAAAGAAGTATAACTACAAAAATTGGTAGCATCAGCATAAAATAACTTTACAAGTATTCAATATAATACGTATAAGGATAATCATTATGAATTGGGAAAAAAGTACCCATAGAAATTAGAGAGCTTTCTGCATATGTAATATGTATGTCTTATTTTAGCAACACAAGTACAGGAATTAAAGTCGTAAGTAACCCTGTGCATTTTGCACAGTCAAATGCAGTCATATCACAGTGATCGCCTTACAAAGTTACACCTTGTAATTAATAATTAAAAAATAACGCTAAAACTCAGAACGTTTTTATCTTCACAGTGAATGAACTGAACGAACAACGCATTAATTTATATAAATTTTAATTAAGCACTTTCTTCAAATAATGGAAATGTTTTGTCGAAAGCAGTATGTATAGTAATATATCGTGAGCAACTAACTTCTGGCGTGTTATTCAAAGGAGCCAATTTAAATAAAGTCATGATGTAATTCGTCGCTGGAGAGCTATTACCCGGTCACTGGAATCGCTTTATTCCCGTCACGTGTCGTACGCTCCTTCTATAGATGCGCGTGAGTCACTATATACGATGATGTTGTATTTTTTCTATGTAATCATTTTTTTGTTTTGATTAAGTGAAGTAAAGGGGTGTTGTTCGATGGAAATGGAAATGTACATACATAACTGTTTATCTATCCGTCTGTGAGAGCATATTTTCTTCGAAACTACTTAACCTTAATGGGCATAAAAACAAAATATTTTTGTTATGTCGAAAAGAACATTTTTTTCATACATCTCTTCTACAGCCTTTTTTGCTTCTTTTTCAGCTTCCAATGAGTTAAATTCAAAAACTCCTTTCTTAGCAGAAACTTACATCGTTATACAAATAAAAGATCATTGGTGACACAGTCAAAACTAGAAAATTTATATATGACTGTAGAACCTACATACATCACAATATTTATTATTATTAGCTTATCCTCGCATGATTGGGGAGTTCGTAAAGACTTTTAAATTTTATATGTTACTAGCGACTCACCTTCGCTTCGCTTCGGGTTCGTCCCTAGACAAAAACAAATCTATCCCACGGGAACTGTACATTTTTCCGGGAATATATGTAGCCTATAGCCTTCCTCAGTTAACGGGCTATCTAATGCAAAAAGGATTTTTCAAATCGGATTAGTAGTTCCTGAGATTAGCGCGTTCAACCAACCAAACAAACAAACAAACTCTTCAGCTTTATAATATTAGTATAGATTAAAATATAAGATTATAATGTTACGACTCGTTCTCGCATTGCTTAATGACTTAATTAAACATCAATTATATAAATAGAAGAAAATATATACAGTATATACACACTATACCAAATGATAGTAATGATAGTGAAAAGCGAATCAAAATACGTTGCGTTAGTTAAAAAACCCAACGTAACCGTACAAGCGGTCGTGTAAAGCGATTTTTCATACCTACTATATATTGATAAAAAAAGAATAAAATGAAACATGTTTTCAGCATTATACGAAGATGATTCGGACAGCGACCTCGGGTCCATGGAGAACCATGGCTCTGTTGTCACGCATCTCCTATCACAAGTCAAAATCGGAATGGATCTCACTAAGGTTAGTGCATTTTTTTAAGTAAATAAATAATAATAATAAATATGTTGGGACATTAACACACAGTACCATCTAGTTCCATGGTAAGCTACGAGACTTTTGTTATGGATACCAGATAGTTGATACACATATATAACTTTAAATGCATACATATTAATTATAGATATAAACACCCATGACTGGAGAACATACATTCGTGGTCATCACACAAATGAATGCCCCCAACGGGACTCGAACCCACGACCGCTGGCCTAGTAAGTAGCGCCAACAAATTGAGCCAAACGTGTCGTCAAGCATGCTTACTACGTTTACTTTAAGTATTATAAAGGGTCATTTTGTTTTGTCATTTTACCCAGTTTTTATCCAAATTTGGTTTTTTTTTTTTTGTTTAAAAAACCAGTAATTTTCCCTTTATACGAATTCGAAAACTAATTTAAAAATAATGAGAACTCCAACTTTTTCATAATATTGCTCATGTCTGATCGTAGTTATTAATATTATGCTGCATATTTATAGATGGTTGTTGTCCTTTTTGGAGTTGATATATGATCACTGTTTTTATTTTTATGCTTTAATATACTACACACATTTTAGTACATACATTAAAATGAAATAGTTATGTCCTCTGTAGTGCCTTAGGGTAAGTGAGAGTAGTTATCAGCGATTTCTAGTGCCTTCTAGCAGTAGTAACATTTTTAGTATCAAATCAAAATATACTTTAATCAAATAGTTTATGCAAACACTTTTGAATCGTCACTTTTTATATTTTCTTTAAATGAAATGTCAGTATGTAGGTCCGTGAGGAATCTACCACCGGCTCGGAAGGCAGTTCTACTGAGAAGAGCCGGCGAGAAACTCAACAGATGATCTTTTAAAATAATATTCGTTAATAATATCGTTAACAATATTATATTTGTTTATAATAGCAGATTAAGTATGAGTATCTTATACTACTCAGTGTAGTATATTTTCTGTGGCTGTGTCATTATAATGTACTAGCAACTCACCCTCGCTTCGCTTCGGGTTCGTCCCTAGACAAAAACAAATTTATACCACGGGAGCCGTACATTTTTCCGGGATGGTATATAGCCTATAGCCTTCCTCAGTTAACAGGCTATCTAATGCAAAAAGAATTTTTCAAATCAGATTAATAGTTCCTGAGATTAGCGCGTTCAACCAAATAAACAAACAAACAAACAAATTCTACAGCTTTATAATATTAGTATAGATTATTTCTCAGAGATGAGATATTTTCCCGCAGTAAAAAGTATCCTATATGTTGAACCGGATAACCAGCTATCATTATACCAAATTTCATCAAAATCTGTCCAGTGGTTTTCTCGTGATGCGCTCCCAGATAGACAGACAGAAATTCTAAAAACTATAGATTCGGCCTCTGTATTGATAATAATGACTATTTCAATAAGATTTTCCAAAAAATATTTAATGTACAGATTTAACTTAGTTAGAATTTTATTATATGTATATAGATTCGTACAAAATGTGCAAATTTTGTAAACGTGTACTTTTTATTTATTATTTAAACATTATCTTTTAGTTTATGAATGTATTGATTAAATTTTTCTTTTCACTGCGCAGGTAGTGCTCCCTACGTTCATCTTGGAAAGGCGATCACTTCTTGAGATGTACGCGGACTCCTTCGCCCACCCCGACCAATTTGTTAAGTAAGTCTTTGTGTTACGTACTCATACTAAAAAAACTTTTATGCTTTATAAATTTATTACCTTACATGTATTATTTTTAAACAAGAAAGATAACGATTTTAAAATAATTATTGTTTCTTGAAATTTATACGGAGATTCAAAAATATCATATAAAATATTCACTAAATGGTTCATGATTTTAAACATTCCAATTGAATTTGAATTTAAATTTACTCAAAAAAATTGAAGTTAAATTTGCTGGAAATCTATCTTACTTTTGCTCGCCTTTTATCGAACAACTCTAGCCAATTAACTGGACGTAATACTCAAAAGTCGATTAATTAAGTTAATTCATTTGGGACGCCAGAATGCGCATTTCAGACTTAAAATTCTTTGTTGATTTTTTTTTTTGGAATAAATTATTATAAATGAGTAGTAACTTTTATGAGCTAACAGCAACTCACCCTCGCTTCGTTTGATTTCGTCTCTAGTGATAAAACAAAAACAAATCTACCCCACAGGAACCGTACATTTTTCCCGGATAAAAATTAACCTATTTACTATTCCAAACTATAATCTATCTCTGTAGTAAATTTCGTCCAGATCCATTACGTCGTTCTTGCGTGATTGAGTGCCAAATATCCATCCAAACTTTCAACCAAACAACCAAACAAACAGACTCTTTAGCTTTATAATATTAGTACAGATATTACTGTTTGTTTTTCGTTTGCCAAAAAAATCTTGACGTTCTTTTTTATCGGAAATTCATAATAGAAACTTCAATATAAATAGTGACCTCAATGAGATTTCCTCAGAGAAGGGAAGCTTAAACATTAATTTCCAATTTTATAAATTCAAAAAATTCAAATTTCTGTATAAATTACATAAATTAACCCCTTTTTAGAATTAATTTTCTAAATGTCTTCCTTGACACTCCCCTTCATTGCATAAAGAACTGTTATTTAAAATTACATGCTAGTATACCCAGCAGTTGCGCTTTTTCTGTCAGTAAATCAGTATTAGAGTTTTATTATTATATATTTTATATATATTATATTCCCTATTCTATGCAAAAAGTTACACCGACTTCGAAATAACTTGAAAGAAATCATTCCACCTCTAAGTGGAAAAATTGCTTTTAAAACAATGAATTTTTATTTGAAATTTGTATGTGACCCTTATTAGTAATACAGCCAAAATAAGTAATTCCTATATATATTTTTCTTGTACATGACTGAGGCTTTTTCCTTTAGAAATAATAATATAATAACCTCTCATGTGTTAGACTGTGCTTCTGAAGCAGTGTGTCAAAATAAACGTCAAAAGTTCGTGCATATTAAGCACGCTTATCATTCAAATTCCGCATCCTCTATGTAAGTGAATAACATTTTTCAAATCTTATTTGTATCGCTCTAATTTTCACACAGTATACTCAAATAAATAAGCATAGCATAAGACTGAAGACAAAGTTTATAAAATACACTATTATTGAGATATAATCTATACAAAGTCGCCCCTCGGTTTCGTCGAAACGCGCGAGCCGTGTGCATTGTTCGCGTGTTCTTTTTGTGATAATATCTATTGTGTGTGGAGTGAAAGTGATCGTAAAATGGATTTACATTATGACTAAGTAAGTAAAGATCAATATTAATTACATGATTAGGACAATTGAATAAGATTTTGTATAGAAATAGTGGTTTTAACAAACATCGCCGCTATTATTCGCGGCAAAATGGCGTCATTCTCGTCGATATTTTTTGTTAACTTTATTATAAACATTGTGTATTATATACGTTATATATAACATATTATACACGTAGTCTATTATTTTTATGATCTTTACGAAACATTTAATTTAAAAACAAATGTAAAAATAATTCGTATTATTGTAATAAAAAAATACCATATTTTAAAGGATGTCTACACAGATGGGGTATTCTATTTGTTTACTTTAGAAATATTTCAATATGGAAGCGTATAATATTATCGTTGTGCTTTAAACATTGTCATTATAATCATATTTTAGGAGGTCAATTAGTGTTTAAAATAAATGCAAAGAATTTTTCAATTATTGCGAACATTTGAGAGACCTTTTTTTTTTGTTTTTAATTTCAAGTGCTTGGCTTGTAGTTTGATTTATTGTAAACTAAACACTTCAAACACTTGAAACTCTGTCTGTAACAAGTATGTGGATCGTATTACATAAAAAGTTATTACCCTAAGCCACTTGACCTACAGTGTTTTCGATATTGAAAAGTAAAGGATTTTATTATTTTATTTTACTCGCGCGGGTGAAAAAAAAGGGTGAAATTTTCTAAAGCTTGTGTGGTGAAAAAAATATATGGAGAGGTGTATTCTTTTTGTTTATTAATGTGAGATAATACAGTTCTTATGAAATAAAAAAAACAAACATTTGAAATAATGGTTTTATTTTTAAGTTATAAAGGTTTTTAGGTAGATTTTTGGGTAACATCGGGTTCCCTGACTTCCAGGTCTATTTACTAATACATTGTAAGGCAGTTTTTATTGTGGTTTTTTAAATGTGTTAGGTTATTTCATAACGATTCCAACGATATAAGTTACTATAGCTCCCATACAAAACTTTACAGATGTCGTCATTTTAAACACCCGCGAGAAAGTTTTAGGGGTTGTTTAAAACCACCCTACACGAAGCTGCATTTTTGACATAAAGCTTCATAAATGGGCAACACAAATGAGAGGATAATGACGTATAGTAAAACATTGTAATAATTTAATGCTGAATATTTTTTTATTTTGTACAGGATTGTAGATATGCAAAGCCCGCGGGATAGAATGGTGCAAGTAGTACGATGGTATCTCAGTTCCTACCACGCGGGACGCAAGTCACAAGTCGCAAAGAAACCATACAACCCTATACTGGGCGAGATATTCAGATGCCATTGGGATATAGAGGGGGAATCCCCGGAGAATAATCCTAAGGTGAGTTTTGGTTGGATTTATTTTTTTAACTAGCGACTTACCCTCGCTTCGCTCGGGTGCGTCCCTAGGTACATTTTAATTTTCTTGTGTGGTCAATTTCATGAAAGTATTACTCAATCTATTCTCTTTGTCTGGTGATAACCGATGTTTGACGTTAGACGTCTTACAATAGTTCTGTTGTTACTAAAAATTACTGTCGAAAACATTAACGAGGTGAGTCTCACCTATAAATCTTCGTGTATCGTATAAGCTTGTTTGGGTTATTGCATATTCGTAAACATTTATCTTACCTTATTGGTTTAAAAGGGCGCAAAAATTTAAAACTTAATTTTGTAAATGAGTTCGTTATATGGATGGGTTATTTTATAAGGGATTTTTGTTTTTTTTTTTACTATACAGTCGAATGTATCAATTTTTTTAATATATGAAAATATGTTAAGAATATAAACATATATTTCGTTACTCCAGCAAGAAGTAGGCGATGGGCCAGTACCGTGGTGCTCACCAGACCAGCTCTCCTTCGTAGCGGAGCAAGTGTCCCACCATCCTCCCATCTCGGCCTTCTACGCCGAACACGTAAACAAACGTATACAATTCGAAGCCTACGTATGGACGAAAAGCAAGTTTCTAGGTCTTTCCATCGGTGTCCACAACATTGGCAAAGGAACGGTCACGTTATTAGATCTCGGAGAAGAGTACACGTTGACTTTCCCAAATGGATATGGCAGGTTGGTTTCATTTTTTTAAATTAATTGTTATTATTGATAAACAGTCTTATGCATAAACGTTATAAAGCACTTTTTCATATAGATAAGTCCCAAGACTAACCAACTACGCAGGAGATATTATGCACTCTCTTATTTCTTTAACCCTCATACTCCGATAGGAGGTAGGACGATAATTCGACACTCGCGGTGAGAGATCAAACGTAGTTTACGTGCTCTCATTTTATAATAAACACTTTTAATAAATATACTTGGCTCGGCTCAGGACTTGAACCCAGCACCTTCAGATCTGCCACTAAACCAATTACTGTTATATAAGTTAATAGTCATTTCCATTCAATAATATTGAGTCAACAATTTAGCGAGCTAAACGATGTAGTCTCTAGACAAGCGATCGTTTAAGAATCGTCTAATATTATAAAACTAGCGACTTACCCTCGCTTCGCTCGGGTGCGTCTAGGTACGTTTTAATTTTTTTAAGCAAAACCCTAATTCTTTTTTTAAAAGTCTAAGTTACTCCTTATAATATCAGCTATCTGCCAGTGAAAGTCTCGTTAAAATTGGTCCAGCCGTTGCGGAGAATAGCCGGAACAAACAGAAAGACAAAAATTTTAAAAATTGTGTTTTTCTTGTAAGTACCGTATATAATTCCATATGCATTTAGTAGAAAGCTGTTATTTTAATATTACAAACAGACACTTCAATTTTATTTATTTGTACAGATTTAAAATATTCTTTGCATAGTTAAGATTGAGAAGCGTTGCGCTGTTTGCATTTGAGAGCGTAAGGTTTTTAAATTGTTTAAACACACAAATTTTAACACTTACGAAGTTATTAATAACATGAATTTTTAATTATATTCTCTATAATATACACATACGTAATTCTTATTGTAGGAAAATAAATTTGCATGTATTTTACATGTTTGCTATCAAATAATGTTTTCCTCGCTTTGTTTTTCTAAATAGGTATACAATGTGTCACGTAGAGCATTTACAATATGTGCTATAGGTATATATATATATATAAATTATTTTCAAATTTAAAGAAAAAAGCACTAAATGGAACCTTTTACAGAAGCTGTGTTTATTTTACAGCTTATAATCTCAAAGTTGAAATTTGGGACAAAATTTCTCATATAATATATGAAGTTTTTATCCAAGCAAATGCGACTTATGCTTAACCAATATTTTAGGTTTAAATAAAACTTTCTTTTCGGATGTTATCGCGGATTTATTTTGATTTTTGGTTTCCGATGTTTCGAATGCTTTACAGCAATCATGGTCACGAGACCAAATAATCCGAAAAGGTAGTTTTATTTAAAACTGATTGATTCCCCATACAAACTTTCACCCCCATTTTCACCCCCTTATAGGATGATTTCTGGGATAAAAAATATCCTATACCTTACCACTCAAACCAAATTTCATCTAAATCGGTTCTGTAGGTCCAGAGATTACCCCCTACAACGTCACAAACTCACAAACTTTACCTCTTTATAATATTAGTATAGATGTCAAATATTCGCGTTAATCTAAGAAAGTATTATGTATAATTCCAGATCAATATTGACAGTGCCATGGATAGAGCTCGGAGGCTCAGTCGTCATAGAATGCGTACAGACGGGGCATAAGGCTAATGTGGAGTTTCTAACGAAACCCTTCTACGGCGGCAAGAAACATCGCGTCACGTGCGAAATATTTGCCGGAGCAGATAAAAAGCCGTATTATAGTGCTCAGGGGGAATGGAACACCAGGATGGAGGGAAGATGGACAGAGACGGGGGTGAGATTATAAATAAATAAATGTAAATAAATATGTTGGGACGTTAACACACAGCACCATCTACTTCCATGGTAAGCTACGAGGCCTGTGTTATGGATACCGGATAGTTGATACACTACACATATGTATATGTAACTTTAAATACATACATATTATAAATATAAACAGCTTAATTATTATCAGCTTACACTTTCGCTGTGGTGCGTCCGTAGGTATCTTTTTGCTATACATTTTAGTACTCTTCAAATGTGAAAAAAAAATTTTTACTTTTCTTACGCCATAAACATCACAACATTGGGACATACTTCGGGTTCATATCTTTGTTTTGTCGGGAACTAGTAAATTTTATCATTCATTTATATGAGTTCAGGGTCTATAAAATACATCGACTCGTCAAATTTGAATAATCTATACATATAATAAAATAGTAACTTAGCGAAATCTGTACATGAAATATTTTTAAAAAACAATGACTGTAAACGTATTATGTACAGACTCCAAAACAATAGTTATTAAATTTTTTGTCTATATGTCTGTTTGTGTGTGCGCGTTTCACGCAAAAGTACTGAACCGATTTTAACTTCTTGTATGATTATTATAATTTGAGTCAACATTTCGGATACCTTTTACTTCAGGAAAATCTTTCATTCCCATGGGAAATCATAGTAACTTGTTCTATCGAGTCGTCTTAAGAGATATATCAAAACAATGTGTTTAAAACAATGTAATATAACTCTATTGATTTACGCGGCGCGCGCAAGTAGAGCTCCCAGTCGGTATTAATTTTTCCGACATCTTCAACAATCATCGTCATGTTTCAGCCAATTTATACAAAACTAATTAATTATACACCTAATCTTTCCTCATGAATCACTTCGTCCATTGGTGAAAACCATATGGAAATCCGTTTGGTAGTTTTTGAGTTTATCGCGTTCAAGCAGACATAAAATGCAAACGCGTAGCACCGATATCGCTTCAATAAAAAATAATTAAAAAGATTAAAGTAATTAACTTAAAAAAATTAATTAAAGAAGAGACACTAAACAGCACTTCACAGCGCACAGAAAGGCTCACTCTTTGATATGTCGCACATGAAACGTCACATCGCAAACAATGTCGCGTCATTAAAAATATAAAAAAATAAAACTCAAATAACTTAAAAAAAAAATAAAAAAAATTAAGAGTGCGTGTATGAATGTGTACACGCGCAAGAAGTATAACTTCTGCAGGTTGTCGGTACTCTTTATGAAATTCAATTTGTTTTAAATAATTAGTATAGGTGAGATATTAAAAAAATAATTAAATAACGCATATTAGGCATATTACAATCATATATTTATAGAATATCGTTTAAGGAAAGAATATTATATTATATATCATTTGTCAGACAATAACAACGGTTACCATGGCAACAAACGTACGTACTTGTTTTCGTAGCGCATTCACCAGCTTACCCCCCAAGTCAAGCGTGCGTAAATAAGTTTTACTTCAAAAAACTAATGAAAGATGTGACATGAAACATGTCGTATGCGACAGCGCACCGAAGTCCTGTTCGACGTGACGCACATGAAGCCGCGGCGCAAGCGCGTGGCGCCGGTGTCGCGGCAGGCGGGCGGCGAGTCGCGCCGCGTGTGGCGCCACGTGACCGCCGCGCTGCGCGCCGCCGACACCGACGCCGCCACCGCCGCCAAGCGCCGCCTCGAGCAGGCGCAGCGCGACGCCGCCAAGCGCAGGCTCGACACCGGCGAGAAGTGGATCACGCAGGTGGGTCGCGTCACGTGTCCTCGTCGTTACGTGACGCGTCTTTGTCATTATGTGACGTGTCAATGTCATTACGTGACGCGTCAATATGTTGGGACATTAACACACAGCACCATCCGGTCACATGGTAAGCTACGAGGCCTGTGTTATGAGTACCAGATAGTTGATACACTACACATATGTATATGTAACTTTAAATACATACATATTATAAATATAAACAGCTTAATTATTATCAGCTTACACTTTCGCTGTGGTGCGTCCGTACTTTAAATACATATGTACATATTATAAATATAAACACCCATGACTGGAGTACGAACATTCGTGCTCATCACACAAATGAATGCTTCCAGCGGGACTCGAACCCACGACCGCTGGCACAACAAGTACTACAAACTGAGCCAAACGTAACGTCGGCGAGATGTTAGATGCAAGATAGAGGGTGGATGCGAGGGAAGCGAATGATAGGTCATTGTAATAAAAGTTACTACTGGTGAAAAGTGGGTTATGTAGATTAGTGACGTAACACGTCATAGCATGGCGTGATGTGACGGCGATGGAAGGTTAGATAGGTGATGATTAAAATAGGTGACGCGATACTATCTTGTCATATCATATCATGAGAAAACTTTCATTTTGTCACCTAATAACGTACAATACTAAAATCGTTAAACTAGATAAAATTAAGGAAGTCAACACTTCTAAATGCTCTTTTATAAAACATAACCGGTAATCACTATTATTACGGTACTACGATACTTTTAAAAAAAATACATACGATACATTGGTACATTTTCATTTACAGCTATTCAGCCCGAAAGGCGAAGAGGGATGGGAATACAACGAGCCGTTACGAAAACGCGTCGAATCTAATAAATCACCAGAACGTAAAGCGCCTGAAAACGAGGCCAGATAATGCTGTTAATTGTTCTATGGACTTTATACTCTAAGGTTTCTACGTCACGATTCACGTTACATACATACATTGGAACCAACGTTTGTACCAACATTAGAAAATATCAAAATCAATAGCCAATTGGGTCAAACGTCACAACCAATGTATATATGTATTCTTATAGTAATTAATAGGTACATTTCGTTACGCACCGTTATTGCTTAGACGAGTTTAGATTCAGCTACGAGTTACGAGTGAGTGAAATATGTGGAACAATCGAGTGGTTATCGATATTATTAATTAAATTACCGATTAAATTATTATCGATTAAAGTGACAGTTTGTGTAATTAACGTCAGTGCTGCCAACTGTAATATAAAAAAAACAATGATATAGTCAACATTTAATGTCTTTCTATATTTTTAATCATACTTTTTGTATGCAATGTATTTTTTTTTATTTGTATATTTTATAAAATTTATTATATTATAGTTGTCAGCTCTTATTAGATTTATCAAAAATAAATCCTTAAGTTAGAGAATGATCTAGAAGTGATCAGTAGTTTGGTCGTTTTGTTCGGTTAATTGTATTTGTTATCCAAATCAACTGAATTGCAAAGCTTTTTTATAAGTAAATAAGTAAATATAGCTATTACTTCTATCTCACTGTAAATCTCTTGCAATCTCCTTATAAAATAAATTTTTAAAATCAATTCGGTTGTTTTGGATGACCAAATTATTAGAATAAATTATAAAAATATAATATGTTAAATTAACCAAACTACTGATAATAAACGTGATGAAAAAATATAGCGTGATAGCTATTGAATTGTATATTATTATTATACAAATGGCGTAAGTTTTTTTTGAAGTGAAAACTTCTGTACGCAGGTTTATTTGGATGGGGAGTAAATTCATGTAAGTCGTCATCGACATGGTCACGTGACGTGTTAACGCTAACACTCAGAGTGCCGATAGATGTCACAACCAGATAGATGTAAACAGTTTTAATTTCCAAATTTTGATTTAAGATCAAACAATTAATTTGAATATCGAAAAATAACAACTGTTTGTTTATAGTTTTAAGTTTTCACTTCTGTCGGCAGTCCTCATGACTGCTTTTTTTTTTTGTTCTCAAATCGATTCCATCTCTATGGCCTATGATAGAAGATTCGAGCAATAATTGTAAATATATCGACTTCTAATATTTCTCGCTTAATTTATAATAAAACGTTTGGATGTATGGAAATATGCGTTTTTACATACGAATCATGTTTTATTGTTCTTATAACTTATGTATTTAGTGCGATTAAAATAAGAATACGGCTCTCCATGGACTTTACTTATATAAAGGATTTGGTGAACTGATATGATAGATAATATGATATATACATATAAAATGGTGTGTGGAAATGGTAGTTTTTTTGTATTTTTTACCGATTTCAAAAAAGAAGGACGTACTTAATTGTTGTTTATGTTAGGATATATCTTGTTTATGTAACAATTTTTGTGCTTCTTTTTATTAATAAAGGCTTCAGGGGCAATGATATTTTTAAAGTAATTATCCAACTCGTAACTATGGAATAATTTATCTTAAAGTTAAAATAAAGTCCGTGTAATCTTTTTAGTTAGGATTTGTAAAAAAATATAATTCTTGTCGAATGTTTATGTACTCGATACTTTAAAAAAAATTTTTGCTGTTTATTTGAACGTGAAATACTAGAAAAAGATGGTTGTATTTCTACGAGTTTATTCTATTATATAGTAAATGTATATAATATTTAATTATTTATATGAAAATTGTGATAGTTTTTAATCATTTTTCTTTGTATTTTATTGGATTTAATTATTTTTTTTTAATAACAACACTTAACCCGCCCTGACTAAAACCAAATGTGTACTTGTGACGTCCTATTTTTATTTTCATCGCACTATATAATATGTACTATGTATAATATATTATAAAATTCTCGATCACTTTATGTCATCAACCAAAAAAGTACTAGACACAATCAGAGACAAAAAATGTCCTCATCGAATAAGCGCTCATTTGGATATTTGAGCGCGTTTCAATTTTTTTTTTTTTGTGAAAACAACTTTAAGCATTTTATTTAAGGTTCAATTTACATTGTTGTATATTTATTTCAACTAGAATAATTACCTAAACACAATAATTGGTGACAGTTTTAACAGAACTTTTGTATGGGATTGTGTATCTAGTACCTACTATTTTGATCGATGCTTTATAACAATATCTATATATTTTTTATATATTTTTTATTAGGTAATTATTTTAGAAACGACTAAGTCGATTTTGATCAAACAAAACTTTTAAGGAAAATGGTTGTAAAATATGACGATAATGTGTAGGCTACATAAAAAAGTTGAAATTTCATTGTTTAATTATTTCAATATATACAGTATTACTAAAAAATGTAAATTTTGATACTTATCGTATGTAAACACGCAATTTATTTGAGACTTGAGTAGTAAAATTTCTAATGTAAAACGTTTTGGGTAATGGAGAAAATGATGAAGAATAAATAAATAAAAAGAAATATTTAGCACGCTTAATAAAAAACTGACTTAACTCAAAAAACTAGATATTTGATAAATCAAGAAAAATGTTTTTGCAACAACGATCTTGTCTGTTTATTCTTAAATAGAATAAAAGTTTACAAAATAAATTAGTATATAAATTAATGTATGTATGTATGTATTTATTCAGCCCTTTTTAACGTCCCACTGCTGGGCACGGGCCTCCCTTCAATACGAGGGGGATCAGGCCATAGTCCACCACGCTGGCCAAGTGCGGGCGGACTGAGCATGTCTTTCGAAAACTTGCTAGGTTCTCTCAAACATGCAGGTTTCCTCACGATGTTTTCCTTCACCGTAAGGCAAGTTGTAATCATGTTAGAAATGAATCGCACATGAAAATATCAGAGGTGAGAGACCCGGGATTTGAATATATTTTAATTATATAAATATATTTTAATTATTCCAGATAGTCTTCAAACGTTCGATCCGTTTTGTGTAATTATTTTGAACTATTAACTCAATTCTGACCTAAGTTGTTATTTGGTCGGTTTTTTATTATGCGTGCGATTTCATTAAATGAATGAAATACAGCAAATGTAGTTAGACTATGTTACATGTTATGTAATAATTGTATCGACAATTCTAAAATTTTAAATCACCTCTGGTGTTTCTATATGACTTGAAAAGGTTGCTTTTACATGTTTTTTGTTCACCGAATTTAACAATTGTAGTTATTTTGATATCTGATTATAGTTTTAGTGTTAGAAAAAATACAATGGCAGAATTAGACCAAGTTGTATACAAAATATACTCATTATTTAAAAAAAAATGTATATAATAAATTAATTATATATTATTATTACGTATTGTGGGTTTATTTTTTCGAAAGTGTTTCTTTTGATATAGGATTTTTCGTTCAATTTGCTTTTTTTTTTTATTGAGACTATATGACTGAGTTTTCATTTGAAGAATAAGGAACGGCAACGTCTAAAACATACTAATACAATTAAGTATTGTCAATTTTATAAAAAAAAATCTTCTGGAAATTTCCTTATAATTATATATTTAAATATTAAGAAAACTAAACGAAAACGCGACAAATAGTTAGTTAAATTTTTTTTAATTTGGTTCTCGACACGTTCCCTTAGAAAAGACTGACTGCGAATGAATCGAGATGAAAATGGCGCCACTTGAGTTATATCCAAACACATAGACTTATTTAAATTACATAGATATTAGCTACAATGTTGTATATTTAAATAAAATTTAAATTATTTACTGTGCTTTTTATTGATCGGCTTCAAAAAAGGACTTACTAAATTCTTGTATGTATGTTGTTTGTGCGATATCTATGAAAATTTTGAACCTATTTTCATATTTTTTTTTAATGATAAGAATCATTTTACTAAAAGTCTAGAAAATTGGGGGAAAAGGGGGTCAACCCAGTATAATTTATATCTACTAATTAAAGTGATTTTAAAGATGCATTTTTTTTAATATAAAAGCAATTATTGTAATATCTGTATCAGGGATAGGTTATTAATATTAAGTATGTATGTCCATCACATTACATGCGAAAAATATTTATTTTAATAATAATATTTTGATAAAAAGAATATCTTAAAAATAAATGAAAAGTAATACAAGATACTTTATCGCAAAATTTTATTTGACTTACAATTACTGTGATGTTTAGATTTATTAGATGAAGTCGCCTAATACTTTGATCCTACATGTCTTCCATATTTTAGACCATAGCTTTTTTTCACTTACTACTAGATTTGGGTCTTTTTATAAAGCTAAAGGCTTTCTTCATAGTAGATAACTTTTCGCAGGGCGTGCCTTGTATCACTGTATTGACTGGGGCCGTTAATATTCTAAAATTAATTTCATCGAAATCCATAGACTCGTATAAAAAGCGAGATTGTCTATTGCTCAGAATCCATAGATTACCCTCTTGGTCCACCTTTAAATTGAATAATTGTGTAATTAATTATTTTTATTTATATAAGTAATAGTGCGTCCTTAGATGCCTAACATGCCTGTAATGTAACCTATGTCTTAGTCTATAGTCTATTTTTTCTTACGTGTCTTAAATAGTAAACAAATATGGCGTACAGGTGACCAGAGATAATTCATAGAGATGTGCATGACGAATGAATGACTGAACTTAATGGTTTTTAATTTTTATGCAGTGAACGTAAAGTATTGGGTAGAAATAATACAACAAGTTATTTTAATAATTTTATTAGTCTGATTCCGATGATAAATTACTCGACTCTTAAATAAAACTATCTTTTCGGATTTTTTCGCGGATTTATTTTGATTTTTGGAGACTCAGTCTCTCCCGTGACCATGATTGCTGTAAAGCAATCGAAACGTCGGGAACCAAAAATCAAAATAAATCCGCGAAAAAATCCGAAAAGATAGTTTTATTTAAATGTCAAACATTCGCGTAAATCTAAGAAAGTACTCGACTCTTCTGATATATGTATTATAAAATTAGGGGTCGGTGTATCTGTTGCAGCATCTATTAAGCCGTCAAGCTGCAACATTTTGTCTTCTTCTTTTTTCACGTGTTCAATACAATTTATCCAAGACGCCGTACCAATTTTTCTTAATCCTTCTCTGACTAGCTCCTTGACTTCAGCCATTTTAAAACTTTTATTATTTTTTCCTACATGTGATTTTAATTGTGCCCATATTAATTCTATTGGATTTAATTCACAATGATACGGCGGAAGGCGCAGAACAATTATATTTTTATGAGCGGCCATTTCATCACTAACTTTTTTATTGTAATTGTCTTTATTAAATTTTAATAAAAGTTGTCAAAATGTCACTTGTCTATTTTAAAATCAATGACGTGAAAGTTTTTTTAAGATTTTTTTGGCCTTAATATAAACTCATTTTTAAAACTTTAACCTAAAAAAGCAAAAAGCGGTCGGAAGTCCCTCACTCCGTTTTAATAAACTGTGCAATAAGATACGAAATAAAAATAATTACAATAACAAATAAATAATAAGTATAAATTCATTAAAAGCAATTAAAAATCTTCTATATTCTACAGAAGACATTACTATTTTTAAGCCTAATAACAATTTGAACAAAATATCGTACTTTGTAATTTAAAGATATTGTTATTTTTAATAAGTTCAGTTTTCACTCTCGATAATTCATTCTAAATGTACATCTCTATAATTCAAAGACAAAGTAGCGTATCGAAACGTCAAAATGTTGTGTTCATATTTTATCTTTGGAAGTTGGTTCTGTCAATATTTCAATTTTAGCAAAAATAATGTGTTTAAATCAATAATTAACAGCTTTTATTAGTGTAATTCGTAGCGTGTGTGTTTCTGTAATAGTTATAAACGATAAAACCAAATTTATAATGTATGATTGTCCGAAAACAAGTGATTTTCGTTCATGGTAGTGTTTGTTTACCAATTAGGACACGTAAGAAAAAATGGACTATAGGTCATAATGTATCCCCCCCCCCCTCCCCCCACCCCCAACATGTGTTCAACTTGGGCGGCTCAGTAATGCTCGGCAATCCAGCCAGGCTTGAAGCCAAGAAACGTACTGGGAGGGCGACCCACCTAGGTGGGCGGTGTGCTATGCGGGTTGCTCCTGGTACTTCTCTGATAGCAGAGTAGACTGTGGAGCAACCCCATGGTTGTTGTGCTCTGCTTCGGCAGACCTGTCGTCGGGGCGTCATTATTATGATGCTACTAAAAGAAGGTCATACAATTACATCAACAAACATACGGGTACAGGACAATTAAATTATAGCTATATTATATCTCAGTTTGATTCTAACCTTTATGTCGTTCGGAAATTCCAGCATTGTACAATCGCTTATAATCAATGGAACATTTTCGTGCGACAGTGGTCTGTCCAAGTTCCAACAACTGACGCCATTTTTGCTTAGCTATTGAAATTATTAGTATAATTTATATATTATATGTTTTTCACATTATATATATATATTCCTCCAGTCATGGGTGTTTATATTATGAATATAAACACCCATGACTGGAGTACAAACATTTGTGCTCATCACACAAATGAGTGCCCCCAGCGGGACTCGAACACGCGACCGCTGGCATAACAAGTAGGATCACTACAAACTGAGTCAAACGTGCCGTCGTAACAAGAGAACGAAAGTATAAATATTAAGATACTGTGCCTGTGTATAGAAAAACACGTTATTGTTTGGATCAAAATCGCACGCCGTAGCCTGAGACATCGGACCTCTGTCTCCCAAAACCTACAAAAGTGTACAACAAATAAAGTGAGTAAGTCAAGAAGTATTTAATTGCAATTATATTATATTCAATTTATATGGTTTTTTTCTCATTATGCAGGTATCAATAAAAGAATTCAAAACAATTTAGAAAACTAAAACTGTCCAAAAAAAGAAGCAGGAAATTACTTTTTCCACCGAAATTCCAACATCTTTTACAAAATTTAGAAGTTTCACTGCAGCAACTAGATATAACTACTGAAGTATATCTATACATATAATAAAATTCTGAGTCGAATCTGTACATTAAATCTGTGTGTCTGTCTGTCTGTTATCGCATCACGAGAAAACTACCTTACAGATTTAATGAAATTTGGTTAAATGATAGCTAGTTATCAGGGTCTAACATAAAGGAAACTCAGTGGCGGATTTACCGGGAAGCAAAGGAAGCAATTGCTTGGGGCCCCGCTTGGACAGGGGCCCCAAAATTTGCAAAATTTTGAAAACTTGACTTGACTTTGATGATGTCATTCATCAATTTGCGACTGAGAAAAGTAGGAAAAAGTTGTAATTTAGTTAGTAAATTATAAGTAAACTGAATAATATATTGATTTTGCAAAATTAACTGGTTATTTATTATTTTGTAATATTCGGGGGAGGGGGGGGGGGGGGGGGGTTAATGTCAGAATGAGGGCCCCAAAAACCTGAAATTGCTTGGGGCCCCGTCATAGGTAAATCCGGCACTGAGGAAACTATATCTCATCTCTGAGAAAACTATACTAAACGTTAAAACATAAGTAGGGACGAACCCGAGTGGAGCAAGGGTGAGTCGCTAGTTAATATATAAAGTTGGAGAGTGATTTCTATGTAATCTCTGGAACTACTCGTCATACGTAAATAATATTTTTTGCAATTTACAAGAAGCACGCTATGAGCTTGAGGAGCGGAGTAATTACATTAAATGAATAAAATACACGGACGGAGCCGAGAACAAATATTAGTAAATCATGATATGTAACTATCACAGTAAATCTTTAAATAACAATTTATTTTATTAATATTAGCCAGAAACAAACAAACAAACTTCTATAGAACACATACGGCGTATTTTTTCAAATTTCATAACCCAATAATTCAAATCTAAACTTACTTCGACTCCGGAAAATATATTTTCCCTCGGCATATATTTATCACGCAATAGTTTAGTTGACATACGGAACTGCTTCGTACTCGACGTGGGATGGAAGTATAAGTCACGAAAGCTTTAAATAAAATAAAAATGATACCTATTAAACAAATATATATAAATAAAAATACGTTAAATATATGTTTTAATTTATGTATTTATCCCACGTTACTTGCTGATTTGAAAATCTCTTTTTTAGAAGTCGGCTCAAAAGAAAATATTAGAAACGACAGTAACAAGTAATATTTTCGAGCTTCAAAAATATTTTTTCACAACAAAACTCGTCGGTTTGACTCTCGCATGAAGCATATATGTATTATTATTACTACATATTTTTAAAATAAAACAAAGGATTAAAGCGTCGCATAAAAAATACCTTTTTATACATCCTAGTAAAACAAAAGTGATTGAAATTTGAATGTTTAAAAAAGGTCAACATGGATTTTTGGTGTAAAGGATTGTGTGAATTGATTTTTTAGGAAACTAACCCAGCTTTCTTCGAAGGTGTCAAAACAGCTGAAGATATACCATCGCTCCAATAAAAGTTAACTCCTCCCACGTTATAAACACCAGAATGCGGATCAAAATGAAAGTAATGGTTTTCAACACGCCAAGCGTCGTTTCGTCTCAAACTGTACACTATTAAAGCATTTGACCCCATATCTGGTACATATGCGTATGAATCGTCACAATCTTTACTGACAGTGTCTACCACCTGAATACAGTTTACTTTAAAAGTATCCTTTCGACTAATACACATAGCAAAAACAAATCTATCCCACGGGAACCGTACATTTTTCCGGGATAAAAAGTAGCCTATTTGCTATATTATTGTAAAGTTTTTGCGTACTAAGCTGTATAATTTGCTATAATTTTTTAACTATACCACGAGAAATCTTTAATTTTTCGAGATGAAAAGTATCTAAGATGTTGACCGGGGATATACACCATGCAAAATTTCATTTAAATCGCTTCGGAGATTAGCCCGTATAAACAGACAAACAGACAGAGAAACCATAAATTTGAAAAAATAGGCTCAATAACCACGGGGCAGGTTCCGTTCTGATTTAGTGGGTAGTACTGACTTTTCTAGCGGATGTGTCTCCACAGACCCACCGATAGGATATATAAATACATTTTCCAACGTTAAAAAATGCATTATATCGTAAAGGCAGTAGGTACATTAAAAATAGTGTAAACTTACAATACTCGTCAATACAGAGGAGTCCCTTAATACTTCATCTTCAATCACATATCGATGTATCAAGGTATCATTGTTCAGATCAAACACTAATATGGCTGGTGCAGTTACTTGTTTTAATTCGTCTATTCATAAGAATATTATTAGTAAACAATACTCGTATAATGAAAAAATGTGACTGTCTCGATTATGTAGTGGCTAGTATGTACGGCTGCACATCCTACGGTCTCGGGTTCGAGTCCCGGGTCGGGCTAAGTTTAGTTACAAAGTCTTTTGTAAGAAAGTCCCAGTAACAGCTCGGAATTGGGAAGTAGGCGGTTTTTCACCCCCGTGCTTTGGAGAGCACGTAAAGCTATCGGTCCTGCGCCTGATCTCATCGATCGTGTCGAAGTATCGTCCCATCGGAATTTGAGAGTGAAGGGAATAGAGAGTGCACAATTGGCCTCCTATGGATATATAATGGCATAAAATAACGAGGTGTGAGTGAGTGCCAGCGTCAAAAGAAAAATGTTCGTTGCGTGTTTGATTTCCTCTTGGGCTAAAATCAAATATTTGACTTGAAACGAATTATTGAGTAGGTAACTACTAAAACGTTAGACTCAGTGTAAGCAAAAATAGAGAAAAATCGGAATAATATTATATCAGAAATTGAAAAATCAGAATAATATTATACCACTTCCTCTTTGTAGTTTACAAACTTACCTAAAAGAAATTTCGTAACAATGGACAAATTTTGCTTTTCACTTGCATACATGCCATTAACCATAATATTGCTAGCTTAAATTTTTTTATAAAGATAGCTCGTACATTTTAAGGTTCAATCGTTCAGTTATTACCTAAAACTCCATCTAGAAACAAGGATAAAAATCTTACTTGTCATATCCGCCACACCATTATCAACTACCCACAGTCTATCACACTTGTCCACGTGCACTCTAAAAGTAGATACAACAGTACTATTGGACTTTATGCAGCACGCCTTATCAGATACAAACGCATCTCCCCAACTAGGATATGGACTAAGAGGCTGAGATTGAGTACCGTTGAGATATATATAATTTAAAGAAGAAGGCACTCCTAAAAATAGTACAATTTTTAAGTTTTTTAATCCTTCTTTAGGAAATTAAAGTCTACAAAAGTGTTTTTTCCAAACCTTTTTTCCATCGTGGAATAGTTATAAAAAGTTTATCTTTCCATCTTGCAATTCCAGCAGGCATATTATTTTCAGGTATATAATCCCCTGAAGCTATTGCAGCTTCTTTCGCCCGATCCTCCCATGCGAAATCAATAGTTTTCCATTGAAATCTTGGAGGTAATAAACCTTCGATATTATGAATTGCAAGTACAAGTAGAAGTAAAACTATTAACTTCATCGTTACTGTTTTAATTTTGAATTTTATGTTTGTTTATTTTTATTTTAGCGTGAATTACGTTTTACATTTCCATTGTTGTATATTTTTTAGTTTAAATTGTGGTGCCAAAGAAAATTAATCATAACCATTGACAATTTTGTAAGATAGAGTTATCTCAACCTTGGTCGCAAAGCTCACAGTCACATGACTGTAACGCTAATTATGTGTATGTAAAAAACAAACTGATGAATACACAATTAATATTTCTGAAAATATTAAGTAAATAAATAACTAAGAATAATTTAAGCAAAGAAATTTTTACTAAAATTACTTTTTTAATTTAAAAGACTAATGAGTAATGATGCTGAAACAAAACACAATACACATAACTGAAACGTCAATTCCATTCCGTCAATCGTCATCGTTGATCGTCAAATGTTTAGTTGTCACGTTTAGCAAATTGTTGTTCACATATGATTATCATCCAATAAAATGTATTAATTGAAAGAGTCTATTCATCAGTTACTTTTATTAACCTTGAAACGTTTCACCGTACGTATTTCAGGTAGTATTTTACATGAAATTTGTTAAAAATGTTAGAAGATACCAAAGAAACTACTAATGGTGAACCTTTGATTGTGACTGAACAAATAAGTGAAAAACGTATTGGTTGTGCTCATTATAAACGAAGAGCTAAATTTGTGGTAAGTTGCAATTGTGAAAATCTCCTTTTAAATAGATATTTATCGTCGATAAAACACAAAAAAATACTACCGGGTTCAAAACACTCATGTCTATATTTAAACCTTTCTACGCAGGAACCTTGCAATTCGTTGTGATATGCACATTTAGTAGAACAAAAACACTTCAATGAACTTGATATTAAGGGATTTGTCTTTTTAATCTTACAAAAAAATATGATATTCTTATCAACAAATTAATTGAATTATAAATAAATTAAGACATGATTGAGCAATTATATTTGTTTTTTTTTTTATTTTGTTGAATTTAATTTTGAAATTCATATGGTGGAAGTACATAACACAAAGATAAACTATTAACATTTATTTAGGTAATTTATGTATCAGTATTTCTAACTTAAAATATGCTTTACAAGTGCCATTAATAACAGGCCAAAAATGTAATAACAATTAACAAATTGTATCTTGTTCTAGTTTAAACATTGTTTTAACTAATTATAAGTAAAATGCCTCTTTTGTATTACTGAAGTGTTGGAACATTATGTCATTAATGTATTTTTAGTAATAAAGTATAAAAAGCTTATATTGTATATAATTTATTAGACACCATGCTGCAACAAGTTGTACATGTGCCGCTACTGTCATGATGAAAATGAAGCACACTACTTCAACAGAAAATCAGTTACAGAGCTGATTTGTACAGAATGTGATACACGACAAAAGGTCCAAGCAGAATGCTCCAATTGTGGTGTGACATTTGGCAAGGTATATAAAAGTTAATAATTTATATTGCCTAAATTGTAACAAAGTTTTGGCATCTTATTTAGATATATTTAATGAACCGCCCACAAGTTTATTTACAAGAAGCTTATAGTGCAATACTACTTTATGCTTATTACATCATCACTCAGCAATTGTAAATATGTTGCTATGGAAAGTTCATTAACTTAGTTATTAATATATCTATTTATTATATGAATAGATTAGAAATAATAAAAACTGCATTGAAATAAAAGATATCATCATTAGTACTCTCTAATTATGGAATACTAGCAGCTCACCCTCGCTTCGCTCGGGTTCACCTCTAGAAATCAAAAACAAATCTATCCCACGGGAACCGTTTAAATTTTGGTATAAAAAGTAGCCTATGTGTTATTCCAGACTATAATCTATCTCTGTGCCAAATTTCATCCAGATCTGTTCAGGCGTGAAAGAGTAACAAATCTATCCCACGGCAACTGTACATTTTTCTGGGATAAAAAGTAGCCTATGTGTTATTCTGATGTATGAGCTATATTATTGTAAAGTTTCATCAAAATCCATTCAGTAGTTTTTGCGTGAAAGAGTAACAAACATGCATCCATACATACATTCTGACAAACTTTCACGTTTATAATATTAGTAGGATGAAGGTAAAGATTATTGGATTTCTTTACATTCGTTTTGAATAATTGTAAGTTGTAACTTATGTAAAAATTTTTTTTACATGGCTATAATTACAAGAATGTATATATATTTTAAAATGTTTACCAATTATGTCTGTTTTTATTTTCTTATTTAGCTACCTAGTAATTTTTACATAGTTGCTATAAGTATAACAAACTAAAATATCTTTAAAATTGCATTTATTATAATTAATATAAACTTTTTATTTTCAGTACACATGCTTAATTTGCAACTTGTTTGATGATGAAGATAAAAAGCAATATCACTGTGAGGGTTGTGGTATATGTCGTGTGGGAGGAAGAGACAGATTCTTCCATTGTGAACGCTGTAACATGTGCCTTCCAGTGCAATTACAACGTGTAGGCCACAGAGTGAGTAGTTTCGTAATACAGCAGTAATACAATAGATATAACATAAAATATGGTAGAAGTACCTTTTTCATGATAGTGTTCGCATTTATTTTTATGATTATAATATCGGATACTATAGTATCCCAACAATCAATGGAATATTATTTCTTGGCAATAGTGTATATCTTAGACTATTATGCAACTTTAGTCATTTTAACAACTCTATAATTTAACTTATAAATAGATGCCTTTGTAGTAGATTGCTTAGGGCCTATACACACGACGGCTTTTCTACGCGTCGTTGCTGTGCATTTACGAACGCGTGTCTCCTACTCGTATACTGCGCTAAAACTCATAAAAGTGCCTATACACGCCACGATTTATATACGCGACGATGCGCATATCTTAAACCGTACGTCGCCTGAGCATAATCTGTGCTCATAAACTTCAAAAATGCAGATTGCAATGCAAGCATTCGTATCGATTAAAACGCGCGACAGCGCTTTCACTGCGCGTTAAAATCCCATCGTGTGTATATGCCCAAAAGGAATCATTTCATGTATAAACATTATAATGTAACAATGTCATCCATAAAATAAGGGAACTTACCTAAAATAAATTTTCTAAGTATTGTCTGAGTCATTATCATGTTGCTGGGACTTCACTAAATAGAAATACACATGTAGATAAAGATTGTGCTTTTAAAAACAGTACTTAATTTTTTTTTAAATAATAAATAATGATTTTTGGTTCCCGATGTTTCGAATGTTTTACAGCAAGCATGGTCACAGAAGAGACTAAGGTTTTAGAGGTCTCCATGGTGTTATATACTTGTTACAGACTGTGCCTACCCACAATTTTCCAAAAATTATTTTAAAAATTCAAAAATGGCGCCAGAGTACCTTACAATATTTGTTGATTTTAATTCTAAACATTTAAAAATAAAATTAGTTTTGATTGATCATTGAGATTAGATCATTGAGACGTCTAAAACCTTAGTTTCTCTCGTGACCATGATTGCTGTAAAGTGTAAAACATTTGGAACGCCGGGAACCAAAAATCAAAATAAATCCGCGAAATAATCCGAAAAGATAGTTTTATTTAAAATGTCAAATATTCGCGAAAGTATTAAATAAATAATGATTTATTATCATTTATTAAAACGCCGAAGTCGCTAGCAGAATATAAAAACTAATACCTTCTTTATGATTAGAGACACATAACACCATGACAAAAAAAAATACCTTAACTGGTAAAATATTTGTAAATAAAACTTTTTTCAGTGTGTGGAAAATGTATCCCGGTCAAACTGTCCTGTGTGCCTCGAGGACATACACACGTCCCGTATCCCGTGCCATATCCCGGACTGTGGACACTTGTTGCACCGACCCTGCTTTGAACAGATGCTGAAATCTGGTCACTACGCCTGCCCCACCTGTCAGACTAGCATGATTGATATGACTAATGTGAGTATTTGTACTGATAAATTATTATTATACTAGCGGCTCACCCTCGCTTCGTTCGGGTTCACCTCTAGAAAAACAAAAAGAACTCTATCCCACGGGAACCGTAATATTTCCGGGATAAAAAATAACCTATGTGCTTATTCCAGACTATAATCTATCTCTGTGCCAAATTTCATTCAGATTCGTTTAGCTGTCCTGGCGTGAAACAGTAACAAACATCCGTACACACATACAAACTTCCACATTTATAATATTAGTATGGATATTATCAGGCAATCGATTGAGACAACGTCGGGGCGTCGTAGTTGAGTGCGTAAGCGATCCTGCGACACTCCATTAAGACAGGGGAGGATTTGTTGGGTTATAGTGGGTAGTACTGGCTTTTCTAGCCGGTGAGTCTCACATAACCACTTGTATGTATACAGGTGGTATGTGTAAATGCATTTACCAATATAAAAACTTAAAGAAAAAAAACCGACTTCCAAGCACTGTTTTCAGTGTGTAAAACATTACATAGTCAGATATTTTCGAAGTCGGTGTGCATTGATTTGTATTGGCTATATTGGCGATATTTTGATATATATATGTATATATATATATATATATATATATATATATATATATATATATATATATATATATATATATATATAGATAAGTACTAAATACACAATGCAAAAGTTAATAATATATAATATAATAATAAAAACCCATGCGAAAGTTCTCTCAAAACTGTCACCAATTGTGTTTAGATAATTATTCTACTTGAAATAAATATACAACAATGTAAATTAATTGCAATGCTTAAAGTTGTTTATACAAAAAGAAAATGAAATTAAAAGCGAGCTCAAATGTTCAAATGAGCGCTCATTCGGTGATGACATTTTTTGTCGCTAATTGTGTATCTAGTACTTTTTTGATCGACGGTGACTACACTAAATGTATTAAAATTGTTATGCATTTGATTTTGGTTGTTTTTTTTTTATTTTAGTTGCCTTTGTTTATACCAATATTATATGTGAAAGTTTATGAGTTTTTATCAAGACATTATTTACCAGGTGAGCGTAGTCTTGGGATAAAATTAATAATGCACTCTTATTGTTAGAAATATTTTTATATGAAAAATATTGATGTAAAAACAATTCAAAATATTATCTTCTAACACAAATCAATTAATTTTAAATTAACTATTTTTGATCGACTTTAAAAAGGAGGATGTAGGTACTCAATATCTTTATAATTTTTGAATCGTGTTTATATATTTTTTTTAATAATATTTTCTATCTACATTACAGTTGTGGAACTATTTAGATTCCGAAGTGGCCGCGACGCCGATGCCGCCTGAGTACGCCGACTACAAGACCACTATACTATGTAAAGACTGCCATAAGGTATGTCACAATAATCATTGCCTTAGTGCTAGTAGTGATGCACCGGATATCCGTATCCGTATCCGCGAATATCCGATGGAGAAAAAATATCTGTATCCGTATCCTTCACTTTTTACCGGACTTTGATCGGACCTTTTTTTGTTATATTTCATGAAGTGAATGAAATTCGAAGTGTAGGTAGCAATGAAACACTTTTGAACACCATTTAAATTATTATTTATTTCTTAAAATCACAAATATATTTGGCACATTTGTTGCATGTAGTGAGTTACAAACAAGACATATCTTTATGGTATGCTTATTAAAAAAATAATTAAATATTTAAACATTTACGATAGATAGCTTATTGTATGGGCTCCGTATCCGTTTTCGTATTCGCGGATCTTGAGACTAATGATTCGTATTCGTGTCCGTATCCGTATCCCCGGTTATATATTTTTAGCGATCCAGCACATCACTGGTGCTTACTAGTTCAAATGACCAATACTTGTTGTACTTTACAGTAGAGAGTTATTATCTTCCATTTTAAAAACAGTGCTTCATTTCTAAGATTCATATACACATATATGTATAATTTTTTTTTCGGTTTCATGCATATCAATAATAAATCCATACATATTACGCCATCTATTGACATTTATTTGAACTAGTTTTATTTCAAATGAAATCTTTTGGTTCTAACTTCTAAGTAAATATTACCTGATTTCCAGCTTTCAACAGTAAAGTTCCATGTAGTGGGGCTGAAATGTCAGCACTGCGGAGGATACAACACATGTCAGACAAATGGATTTCACAAGTAAGTTTGATATAATAAATAAATAAATAAACGTCTGTAACAAATAATACTTTTGAGACGTCTAAAATCTTAGTCTCTCCCGTGACCATGATTGCTGTAAAGCATTCGAAACGTCGGGAACCAAAAATCTAAATTAATCCGCGAAATAATCCGAAAAGATAGTTTTATTTAACATGTCAAATAATCGCGTAAATCTAAGAGAGTATAATGCGAGTGTTTTTATGATGTAGCATGCGACGTTTTTCAAAATGGACAAAAATGCATTTCAGCTAACTAAGCTAACAACGTAAGTGCAACTTTCTTAGATTTACGCAAATATTTGACATTTTAAATAAAACTATCTTTTCGATTTTTTCGCGGATTTATTTTGATTTTTGGTTCCCGACGCGACATTTCGAATGCTTTACAACAATTATGGTCAAGGGAGAGACTAAGGTGTTAGATGTCTCAAAGGCATTATATAAAATCAAAATAAATCCGCGAAAACATCCGAAAAGATAGTCTTATTTAAAACATAAGTGCTATAATGTTTTAATTTTTACCAGGGACACCGGCACCTCTGACCAATGTGAGTCCTCATCATCCACCTCGTCATCCACCAGCAGGAGCGGTTCTTCCTCCACCAGGGAGGAACAGCTCCATGATCTCCCTCAAGCGAATCCCTTGGACGAACCACCTCAAGCTTGACCTACATTCTGTATATATAAAGAAGCAAGAAAATAATGGGGATGTGTCTGTACATTCATATTTTTATTAATGATGCATAATATATGAATAGAGTTTAAACAACTAATAATAATTTTTATCTTTTGTTTGTTTGTTGCTTTCTTTCTTCACACTGTATGGTCTCATAATACTTTCTTAGATTTATGCGATTTGACATTTTAAATAAAACTATCTTTTCGAGTTATTTCGCGGATTTATTTTGATATTTGGTTGCAGACGTTTCGAATGCTTTACAGCAATCATGGTTATTTCTCCCACGACAACTGTGGTGACCAAAGTAAATCCGCGAAAAAATCAGAAAAGATATTTTTATTTAAACTGTATAATCTTTCAATTCAAATCAAGATGCAAAGGAATATGCATGTCGCTTTTATGTTTTCTTAAAAAATGTTTTTTTTTTCTGAGTTATCAACAATACCTAATAACTCTACGATTATTTTTTTCATTCAGTTTTAGTGTGTCAAATTAAGTGTCGCACTAAAACCTAATATTTAAAATAAAAACGTAAAATTTTAAATCAAAGCAATAAAATATATTTTTTTTTATCATTGCTATATAACCTTAATTCATTATTAAAGAAAAAATAATGAAAAGCAACTAAACTAAGGCAGTGGTAGCCCAGTGGCAACGCGCTCGCTTGGGAAACCGAGTGAAGCGAGTTCAAATCCCGGGTCTCGCACTTCTGATATTTTCACGTGCGAATCATTTCTAACATGATTACCACTTGTCTTCACGGTGAAGGAAAACATCGTGAGGAAACCTGCATGTCTGAGAGAACCTAGCAAGTTTTCGAAAGACAACCCCCCAACCCGCATTTGGCCAGCGTGGTGGACTATGGCCCGATACCCCTCGTATTGAAGGAATACACAATGATAGCAACGCCGCGGGCAATAGTTAGTTTTTATCTAATAAAAGTCGTATTTGACGCTCAAACGTTTCATGCATTTTAACAATGTCATGGCTTTGTGATCATTTTTATATCGATATAATACTTCATCGAGCAATAATATTGTAATTATAATATCCTATGAAATGTGATGTTACTTGTTTAAATAACCTTATAAATAATTATGAATATTTATTTTAGATGTGTATTTGAGGTAGATTTAGTTTAGCCATTTGCTAGAATCGGAGTGTAGGATTTTTGCATATTTTTTTTTTAGTACTTTCTGTTATAAATTATATTTTATTCCAAATAAAAGGTGGTAAATTATACAAATATTATTATTATTCTTTTTTTTTCTTATATGGCAATGACCAATAGTAGAGAAGGCAATCTCGCGAGACCCTAGTACCAGTTTCGCGAAATCTTGCAAGATTGGGTTTTTTTCATGCCAATGCTTTAGTTATAACTGAAATATTATTTTAATATAATTTAAATATAACACATAATACATATAATATTATACATATTACACATAATATTCTGTAAACAACTTAACCTATACAGATAAATAAAATTGAAGTGTCTGTTTGTTCGAAAAAACAGCTTTTTACTAAATGCATATGGAATTATATACAGTACTTTTAAGAAAAACCTAAGTTTCAATTTTTTTTCCTATCTAATCTTTCTGTCTGCTTGTTCCGGCTAATCTACGAAACGGCTGGACTGATTTCGACGTGACTTTCACTGGCAGATAGCTGATGTTATAAGGAGTAACTTAGGCTACTTTAATTTTAGAAGAATAAAAAATAGTGTTCCGCTCAAAAAAATTAAAACGTACCTGAGGACGGATCCATGCGAAGCGAGGTTAAGTCGCTAGCGATAAATAAAAGTAAAGACAATAATGAAAGCAGAAAGCCGAGAAAGCAATGGAGCCGCTTTATTTTATTTAAACTGTAATGTGTATGTTGAAAACCATACAATTAGAATAAAACACTAATTAAAAATATCTATATTACATGATTGAAATACATAAATGATAGATACAATATTATAATTTATAACATATTGTTAACAATTATATATGCCCTATTGAAAACCAAAAGCCACATACCACATAGAAATCAATAAATATTTGTTGGTTTCTATGTGATTTTTGTCGCTTTTGATGGGATCCTTTTGAAGTTTTTAAATAGGGTAGGTACTTTATGGAAAAAAGCATTTTTAATACTGCTATTAACACAGCTCTTTATTAAATTATGTGGACGTAGCTATGCAAAATAGAACCAACCGCAAAATTTTGAGAAAATAGGAGTTTTAGTAAAATTGGTACCTATATCAAAATAACAAGACCGTAGTTTATTTTTTTGAAGGTTTCTCTTAAATATTTTGTATTTTATCTACTTTTTGTATATAAATTGATATGTAACCTGTTATTTATGACAGTAACTCAAAAAACGCTTTTCGTGGGCTGGATACATTTTGCATAACTACGTCCATTTTATAATGTGACGCTTTTTTCTTATTCAATTGTATAAAATCGTTTCTCTTTGTGTCATCACATAGTATAATTTTATTTTCATATACGCAACTGCCACAAACCGCCATTGTATATAATGTGTAAAAATAAAGTGATAGTTTATAATAATATAGTGCTTTAGGTATTTTATATGCTTATGAATATAATATACTGACCGTTCCAAATTTAAAATGTATTTTTTTTTAGTTGCCAATTTTTTTTTGAAGTTATACTTCTTGGCACGTTTGGAAAAAAAATGAGAGTAGAATTTTTACGATGCGCGCGCACACCGACAGCCAGAAAGCGACATGATGAAGTTAGGTGAAAGCCACATGATGAAGTTAGCTGTATTCCTTTTAACAAACAGAGCTATTTTGGCTATTTTTGTTCTGTTACGCCAAAGAAGTATAACTTCTTAGGGCGGTCCCTCACCGGGAGCATTGGCCTGTAATGTATCAGTTCAGATTCGACCATTACTTATGTGAGTGAGAAGAACTGAGCATTCCTAATACTAATATGCTCAGTTCTTCTCCCTCACTTACGTAATGCTCGAATCTGAACAGTTACATTACAGGCGAATGCTCCCGGTGAGGGACCGCCCTTATGTGCGTACATAAGTACACACGCTTTTTTTTTTTATTGTATGATAACGATCCAAAGGAAGTATGTATCTATTGCATTAATATTAATGGTTTTTATAAATAAGAAATAATTATAAACTTAAGTTGTATAATTTTATTTTTTATCGTTGATTTTGGGATAAGCTTATTATTTTATTTTTAGTTATTATAAAATAAAAACGAGTACAACTGCAATCTTGTTTTATTTAATCTGAAATAACATAAAATGACCAATACGGTAGGCATTATTATGCTACACTATTAGTTTTTACTTTTTACCTTTTTTACACTACGAAAGTGTAAAGCAAATATGACTTGGCTAATTCTAAGCAGTAACCGTGGTTCTAAACGCTTTCAGTATCAGGGTCAGTGCATATTATTAGCGCGTTACCTAAGATGACGATAGAACAGATAAAAATTGCAAATGGTAAAGTTTAAGAAAAATACTGCTATGGTGTATTGATATAGTAGTGGTGTTCATCATTTATCAATCAATAACTTATTTACAGAAGAAAGAAATTGGCTCAGATAACGTAATATGAACGAATTTGTTATTACTGTTTAAAGAAAAAAAATATTAACAGACAGACAAACATTTTAATTAATAAGTATAGTTTTGGGGTCTATATTCTGTACACAATATATTGTTTTTAAAAAATATTTCATGTACAGATTTCGCTAAATTACAGTTCTAATATATGTATAGAAAATACTACTTTATATGTTTCTACTATGTATTCATAAATAATGAATAATATGTTGAGACATTAACACACAGTACCATCTAGTTCCATGACAAGCTACAAGACTTGCGTTATGGATACCAGATACTCGTAGTTGTTACACTATACATGTATACCTTTTAAATACATAGGTACATATTATAAATATGACCTCCCATGACTGTAGTACAAACATATATGCTCATCACACAATTGAATGCCACCGGAGAGACTCGAACCCGCGACTGCTGTCACTACAAGTAGGGTACTACAAACTGAGCCAAACGTGTCGTCAAAAAATCGACGAGTTGTATAAATAAAACATTATAGAACCAGCAAAAACGTTTATTGCATTATAAATTACAAAAGGTACAGTGTGTATACAACGCTCTTCCCAATTCTAGGAATGGTTCGGGAATGTTCATTTACACTATATTACTAACAGGACATTGCGTTATTTAAAAAAAAAAATTACGTGTTCAGTACAAAATTTATTTTAAACATTTCATTTAAAAAAGCTACTCACTATAGTATATTTTAAGCTTATATAATAATATCGCATTTTATTTATTAATATTACCTATTTAATGATAAAAAAAAGTCAAAAGTGCTACATTTTTGGTTATACTTAACTACATCATCTAGCATGTGAAAATTAATTTTGATTGACGCACAATCGGGCCTTTAAGTGCAATTTGACATATTTTCAGAATTGACACTTGTATAAAGACCATTACACCGACTGTATATTATAAAACTGAGCAAGAGTTGCACTTGAGCTCATTTCTTTATCAAATTATAGCACAGAGAAATTCGAAAGACATATTATAATGTAGAAAATTTTATAATTTTATAATATTTTACGCTTTAAGTCTTTGGTTTGCAAATCGGATAGATATTTTTAGTAAATTAACGTAATATATTAATAACAACAATGAAAAATAATATAATTTTAACTGTAGGTGTTATGTCAAAACCAATTTCCCTGGACTATTATTAACTAAGTAGATGAAACATTCATAATATACATTACAATTTTGTATACTCTTAATTTAATGAACAATCGTGGGTTTAACATAATTTTGATAAGCATTAGCCATTGTATGAGATCAATATAACAATAGGAAAACGTCATATAAAAATTATAATCTCTGAAAAACATAACAAAAAATAAATAATGGATGCTGGAAAAAATTTAACTACAAGCTGCACACATTTTTGAAGCATATATAATATTATATTTGTAATTTCTGAATAAATGCTTCATAATGTGATTCTTTAAAAGTCATATTTTTATTATTATTTACGCCATAAAAGATGCTCAATTATGAAAAAGAAGAAGATTGAAATACTAATAACTACTCGATTTTCAGACACGGCGCCCAAATTCACTGAGTTTAATCTAAAATACGTGAGAGATATGGCAGTTTTTATAGTGCAAGTGTTTGTGCAGACACTATAGTACCTACACCCCCGGTAAGAGTAATGCAGGAAGAAGGCTTTACGTCAGAGGCTCGGATGTGTTTGACAATAGGGAATATGCGTGATTTTTATTTATTTTTTTATACAATAGCTTACATCGTTATATAATTGTGAAAAAAATCCAGCTGCAAAAAACTAAAATTTATAAAACATTTTTTTATATGGATACATTAAACACCCGCCATTTCGCGCGCTCGGCGTGACGTCACAGTATGATATACACAGAAATATGACTTACTCAATTTGTAGTGACAAAATCGCTAATCGCTCTGTTATGATAACACTTTGACGTCATATTCGGTCTAACCGATGGCGTGAGTTTCAATTACTTGGAATTTCCTATATTTGCACTTTTTAATAATTATTTTCTTAATTAAAGTCTTTACTTTAAAAAAAATGATATAAGCTTAATTCAAAAGCAATAAAGATTATTAAAAAAAATCAACTTTATTTAAATCACACGCATATTCCCTTGAACTTCCCAACCCACTGAGGAATATTTTGACAGAGAAACCAATTACTATGCTTGCATTATGCCACTGCCACTACGTAGGCGTAAAAATTGCTCTAAACGCTTGCGACAACGTGGCATTGCTTACATAGCCACTTAACATTTTTTTTCGTTTTCAAGCTCGGGCAATGGAAGACGAAAAAAAAGCAGCAGCTATTTTGCTACCTTGCTGCCATTACTTTATGGTCTGCAGCTGTGTTAGGCACTAAAATCTAGATGCCTCATAACTCGTTTATCTAGATTCTAGTAACTAACATGTACAATAAATACATAGCGCTGTGAAAGCTTTTAATAAATATTTTTAGTCGTTTAACAATAATCGTACTTTTTCGAAAGCAGGTAGTTTCATTTCATTGAAGCTTGAAAAATTGAAAAAAACTTGTCTATTTGTATGCTATGATATATAAATAGGTTCCTTGGCCGTGGAGTTAGATAGTTCCATAGATAGTTCCATACTCTCTTTCATATTACTTTAATTTGGGACTTTTGGTCTTTTAATTTTTTAATTAAAATTAACCATTTTTTTGGAAATAGTTATTTGTATGTATGTATGTATGTATGTATTCAGCCCTTGGTAACGTCCCACAGCTGGGCGCGGGCCTCCCTTCAGTACGAGGGGAATCAGGCCATAGTCCACCACGCTGGCCAAGTGCGGGTTGGCGGACTTCACATGTCTTTTGTAAATTTGCTAAGTTCTCTCAGACATGCAGGTTTCCTCACGATGTTTTCCTTCATCGTTAAGTCAAGTGGTAATCATGTTGGAAATTATTCCCACATGAAAAAATCAGAGGTGCGAGACCCAGGATTTGAACTCGCTTCACTCGGTTTCCCAAGCGAGCGCGTTACCACTGGGCTACCACTACCTTAATTATAATTATATTTAAGATATATGTAAATTTTTCTTTCTAGAAGGTATACTTATATACTATCAATCATCACTGTAATTATTATCGATTCACACGTTTTTATCTTGTTTATTATATTATACCTACTTATATAGCGTCACTTCAAAAAGCTGATACAACTGATTAATAAAGACTGAGGAAATCCCTGGGTTTTAATACTGCAGTCTGTACTTGATGTCACTATCAGAAGCATGTAATTTTACGCCATTTTGCCGTTATTCCCATCCTAATAATATTATAAATACGAAAGTTTAGATGGATGGATGTTTGTTACTCAATCAGACCTGAACGTCTGAACGGATCTGGATGAAATTTGACACAGAGATAGATTATAGTCTGGAATTAGCACATAGGCTACTTTTTATCCAGGAAAAATTTACGGTTCCCGTGGGATAGATTTGGTTTTTGTTTTTCACTAGGGACGAACCGGGTAATCCGCTAGTAGGTAATATATATTCCAGATTTATAGTAAAATCTAGATATTTTTCATAAAACTTGAAATGTTATTATGGCAACCACTACTGATTACGCGGAGTTTATTATATATAAGCTGATAAGCACCGACATAATTGTGAAAACAATAAAAAAGAAATCGATAGATAAAAACTTAGAAGTAAAGAAAAAAAAATTAAGTCAGGCATAAAATTAATTACTAATTTAAAATTTCACTATTTCGCGCGTAAATAATAAATATTTAATATAAAACACCATTACTGGTGTCATTTACCAAGCTGGTCAACAGATGGTATTCTTTCAAAAATATACAAGATGTCCGCCGTACAAATAAAAACGTATGTAATTATATTTATTGCTACATATTTAAAATGGCACGATAGCAATATTGACGTTTAAGCTGAGTAATGACCTACATATTTTCAGAATAAAATGATAAAATGTGTAACGTTTTATAAACTAAGCACAAAATTTGTTTTTAATTTATTAATACCTATTATTATTTTACATATTGGTATACCTACCAATAGCTTATAATAGCTTTATTACTCCACTTCTAAGGGATATAACGTGATGGTAGATAGCGTAACTGACTCAATAAATAAATAAATATGTTGGTACATTAACACACAGCACCATCTAGTTCCATGGTAAGCTACGAGGCTTGTATTATGGTTACTAGATAGTTGATACACTATACATATATAACTTTAAATACATACATATTATAAATATAAACACCCATGATTGGAGTACAAACATTCGTGCTCATTACACAAATGAATGCACCCAGCGAGACTCGAACCCGCGACCGCTGGCACAGCAAGTAGAGTTACTACAAACTAAGCCAAACGTGTCGTCTAATAAGTTTTAGTCAACAAAATAAGCTCTAAAATATGAGTGTAGGCTATCATTTTTCGGTCATTTGCCTATACCATAGGGAAATCCAATAAAAATTAATTTAACGTACGCTCACTAGTATTCATGAAAATTACGAATAACGTAGGAAATTTATTACTAACTTGAGCAGTTCGCATACTTTCGACATATAAAATATAAACACCTTGTATATTTCTGAGATTATTTTACAATGCATAAATGCTCAGTAATACTTAGGGCAAACCGTGAAAATCGAAGTCCGTGTAGAGTTGTTCTACTCGTTTGTAGGCTTCGTCACACGATTGTAACGTTTGGGGCAAGATGGCGAGCGCCTCTGCTAACTTATCTTCTGTTCCAAATATCTGCAACACCAAACAACTATAAATACTACATTTAAAAAAAATGCGTGTGTGTGCAATTCACACATGGTAGAAGTAAAACTTTAATATTATATATTTCTCAGCAATAACAACGGTTGCCATGGCAACATGGCAATGTATACTATCTCATTCTCTCGTCGGCTTAACCCTATGTATTTATGTGTTTGTCTCTTTTTAGTGTCCTATTTCCGTTTCATCAAGTTTCAAATCACAACGATTCAAAAGAAGTTTCACTTCAAAAAAAAACCTATTTTTTCGGATCCTATCGCAGTTACGTTTAGATTTTTTGTTTCCTGATATTTCGAACGATTTACAGCAAACGTGGTCACAAGTAAGAGTAAAGTTTTTGACGTCTCCAAATTCAAAATTCGAGCAAAGAGAAACATATTATCTTTTAAAGACTTATTGGTACTATGCGGTAAAGAATGGAAGTTGAGATGGATGCTTTACCGATCACACCAAAACCTCTGGCCTGCAATACCTTCATGTTGTATGGTTTGGACCTATTCGCCAGGGTGTTGTAATAAGCGCTCAAAACGCGAATGATCCTTTAACACCTTTATAGGTATTTATAATAAGAAAAATGTCACGGACTTCCAGCGTAAAAAAAGTCTAATATTTCAACAAAAAAAATGCGTTTATAAAAAACACGAAATACTTATTTCCTGCAATTGAAAAACAATCGTGAAATTATATGTATAGTAATACAATAAAACTTTATAATTTCATAGTGTTGATATGCTTGAAGATAAAGTGTGGCTGGTATAATTTAAATATATGTATATCACACACGGCAGTGTTTCAACCAAGTTCGGAAAAATGACTAAATGCACCGACAGCGTTATATTACAAAAATATTTAGAACCAATTTTCGATTTTGATGAACCACTACTCGAATACCTTTGAACGTGAAATAAAACTTCGTCCGTTTGTCGCTTTTTATACAACAAGTATTAAACCAAATCATCGTCTCAGTGGTTATTTGTATTAAAAACACATTTTACTATAATAAAGCCGAAAAAATGTATTTTATCCATTTCTAGCGACTCACCCTCGCTTCGCTCGGGTTCGTCCCTAGGTTGATTCACCATATAAACTTTCATCCCCATATTCACCCCCTTAAGTGAATATGCGGATGAAATTCCCTTAAGGGATGATTTCCGGGATAAAAACTATCCTATGTCCTTCCCAGGGTCTCAAACTATCTTCATACCAAATTTCATCTAAATCGGTTCAGTAGTTTCGGAGCCTATTCGGTACAAGCAAACAAACAAAAAATCAAATCTTTCCTCTTTATAATATTAGTATAGATATCCGAAAAAACGTATATAAACCTTAGAAATGTAAGGCTTTGTTTTAAAAATAGATGAAAAAATCTCTCTACTGTAAAGTACAATAAGTAACGTAACTAAGGCGACGAAATATCAAACAGGATAACTTATTTAAATTGATTGAAGAAACTTGTATATTCATACATGATACAACCATTGCTACACAAACTATTAAGAAATTATTTGACACGTTTAGATCTGACTTTTTATCAGCGACGCCGACAACTTCTTTTTTTCTGCTGAACTTAGCCCCTTTTTTGCTTTTGCGTTTATGACGATAAATAACCGCTATCGCTTCAAACTGATAAACGGTAATGAAAAAACGTGACGTATTTTAAGCGTTTAATCAGTATAATTATTATCAGTTGTTAGCTGATGAAGTTTTCACTTGCTTTCAATTGAAAAGAAAGTGTTATAATAAAATATTATAGCTAGATACAATTTTAAGTCTATAATTAATATAAAAACTGAAAATCAAAAACAAAAAATCGAACAAACTATTTACTAAGCAATAAGTATGACCTTTTTAAAGCTCACGTTATATCTTTAGGCCTACTAAAACTCAATTGATGAACTGATGAAACTGATGCAACAATGAGTTCATAAATATTCATACTAACACTCGTTTTTGTAGTCATAAAAATACTCAATAGGTATTATTATTCATTAGAGTTTTCTTGTAGTTCTTTTTTTAAACAATAATTATCTATACATATAATAAAATTGTAACTAAGCCGAATCTGTAAATTAAATATTTTTAGGAAAATCTTATTGAAATAGACATTATTATCGATACAGGAGTCAAATCTATAGATTTTAGAATTTTTGTCTGTCTGTCTGTCTGTCTGTTACCGCATCACGGGAAAACCACTGGACAGATTTTGATGAAATTTGGTATGATGAAAGCTGGTTATCCGGGTCAACATATAGGATACTTTTTACTGCGGGAAAATATCTCATCTCTGAGCTAAACGTTAAAACGTATCTAGGGACGAACCCGAGCGGAGCGAGGGTGAGTTGCTAGTAATTAATATAGTTATATGATCAGTAAGACTCAAGTAATGTACATTAATGTACACTAATAATTATATTATAATATTGTAAAGAGGTAATTTGTAAGTATGTATGTAGGGGGTAATCTCTGAAACTACTGATCGGATTCTCAAAATTCTTTCACTAATAAGAAAGTATATTACCACCAAATATTTGTGGCTATTTTTTATCCTAATAAATTCATGTTTATTATCAAATCATAATAACTTTAAGTGAAGTTGGAAAAAAAAATTGACCATTATAGTGGTTTATCAGTGTGTACCACCTAAACAGTTTGAAAAAAAGCAAATAAATGTTAGGCTAAAAGACACCTAGGGCTCAAGAGAAGCAAGGTTAAGTTGCTAGCCATTTTGTACTTTCAGAGACCTGACATTTTTCTATTCAATGTTTCTTTCAATATTTTATAGCATTGAAGAAGATATGCCTTTGGTTATATACAATATTAAAATTATTGGATATTAAAAACTTATAAGCATATACTCATACCCATAGACAGAATTGAGTTTAAAATATTTCAGCAAATAAAAATGCTATAAAATTAAACTAAGCACAGTCTTTTAAGTGTTTGTACTTTATGTAGTTTTATAGCCCTGTTAAAGGCTAATTTTAAATCAACTAAGTGTTGGTAACTGCTATCCATTAAAAATGATAAAAGTGAATGCATATAATGTGATATGATACTTGATCTATAAGATTATTATCAGTAACTAGATATTATATGTTGCTATTTTGATGAAATTTGGTTAGATGATAACTGGTTACCTAGGTCAACATATAGGACTTTTTACTGCAGGAAAGTATCTCATCTCTGAGAAATCTACACTAAATGTTAAAATGTAACAAAGGATGAACCCGAGCAGAGCGAGGATGAGTTGCTAGTTAGTATATAAAATATTACTTTTATTTAATGCTTCCTGAACACTTTTAGTAGAGAATATAATTTTACCTTTTTTAATAAATCTGGTCTAGAGGGCAGGGCGTGCATAGCTAATGTTGCTGCTTTCCTTATATACCAAGGATGATATTCTGCAAGTGTATCATTGTATGAATTCTGGCACATTGTGCATGTATTCACAGATTCCTCACTTTCACTTAATCTCCTTAGAAAAAGCCGTATAAAATCTGAAAATTACATTTTACATATTTTTTTATGTTTAATTTATATACTAATATTTCAAGCTTTTATAGTAACTTATTAATATTTAAATATTTTGTGTTGAATTTATATTTATAGCATTGTTCTAATTTTATATTGTGAAGCCATAGAATAGCAACATTTTTATAAGTACAAACCTAAACCCCTATGCAATCTCAACATTGTTCTCGAACCCGATACAAATCCATTCTTTTCGTGTAAGCTTGTTTCCTTTTCATACTTCATCATTTTCTTAAAAGACTCATAATAAATAGTGTCCTCCCCTGCTCTGTGTTTTTCCATTATCTTAATTTTACTTTTAACATCACTGCTTACAAAGGAAAAAACTGACCCAATCAGGTTCAAGAACCTAAACAAACAAAATTGTATCATATTCCAAACATTACCATATGGATACACAAACTAAAATCAGATAATCTTACTTTACTAGTTCGTTATAAGCGTCTATGTATGCGCCTATTATCACATCATCGTCTTCTTTAAAACTTCTTTGAAAACTCTCAAGCACATATTGTAAATCTAAAGCATTTTCGTTAGACATTTCACTTTAAATTAAATTAATAAAATACACAAAAATAAAAAATACACTGACTAGACCACTTCATGAAACGAAATGACGTTCACTGAGACACTGACAAATGATGGACGGTCGTGTCACAGTGACGTTATATGGTTACATTGTAGATAATATGTCAGTAAAAAGCCATCAGCTGACCGAACTGTTCACAAAAAATTGTAAGACGAATTATTAGAAAAAAAAAATGGTCATATTATATATAAACAAATACGGCTAATAATTAATAATATAACCCAACTTATAATGGACTAGAGACTTACGCTCACTTCGTTCGCATTCGAGTGTGTCCCTAGTAGTTATAATAGTACGTTTTAAGTAAACTTAAATAGTTATTGAGAGTGTACTTAGAAGATAGACATATGCTATTCCAGACTTTTCTATGAACCTTTTTAAAACCTACATACATTATTTTGTATATCTCAAAGGGTTTAGGCAGCGTTTTCGTTAAAAGCTCCCAGACGGCAGTTTTTTTTCCGACTCCAACAAATATCGTTATATTTTAGCCAATATATACAAAAACTTAACAAATTGTATACTAAAACCTTCCTCAAGAACCATTCTATCCATTGGTGAAAACAGCATGAAAATCGGTGCTGTAGTTTTTGAGATTATCACGAACAGACAGACAGACGCTTCGCAGGACTTTGTTTTATAATATGTGATGGTTTATACTAAAACAACAAAGTGATTTTAAAGAAAATAATGAAATTATTTCTTCATGAAATGACATATTAAGTTACCCGAGTTGTTATTTAAAGATTATATCCTGTGGTTTTTAGTTTTTCTCTGTGTCACGCACTATCAAACTTATAAAAAAAAGATTGTAGATGAATAATAAAGATCAAATTGCAGCGCTGAAGAATTTCATTCATAAGTGATTGGCTACCAATAGTGAATTTGCATTGTTTTGACAAATATAAATTATCAATGTGAGTTTTGGCCGTGATTGAAAATCAATCAAAACAGCTGTGACGTGAAAAGATTGAGCAAAATAAGAGATATCGTAAATATATCTAATATTTTGGTAAGTTGATAAATGTCCTAATTACAAAGTTATTTTTATTTATTAATTTCAGTCTTGTGATCTAAGCGTTCCCTTTTACCTTTATATCTAGAATAAATAAAAAATCGTCTAAAAAGTATGTCCAACATAAATAAATAATGTCTATTTTTTTATTTTATGTAGGTATTATGATAAAAGATGACAACTCAGACCGAAACTGATGACGACTCCTACATAATAATACTCGGTTCGTCCCCTGGAGCTAGCATGGACGTAGAGAAATGTAATGGGACTCTGAAAGGAGAACCATTGGATAAATCCCAAATAGAAGATGCCATGAAAGATCTCTCTGTTGAGGCCAACATGGCTTTTAAAGCACAATTCAGTCTTGCAGATAGTGTAAGTATAAATATTTTTGAGTCATGTGAAAAAATAGTGTATGAAAGCAACAATATCCATAATAATAAAATCTTGAATTCAGTGTAATTACAATATTACAATAAAAGGCAAGGACATCATTAAACCTTTCACTTTATGTATATTAAATATTTTCCTAAAGTGACTACTTTACCTTTAAATTAATTTTACAATTTGAATCATTATCATAGAAGTAATGTTCTCATATTTATCATCAAATTGTACATCGTTCACAGTTTACATAATTATTTTTTACTTTAAAAAATCTTGTCTAGAATAATTACATAATTGTTTATATACGAGTTTGAAAAGTTATCATGATACATGTATGTATGTCTAAGAACACATTACTTGCATTAATTACAATTAAATATATAGTGAAAGTGTAACGAAAGAAGTTAAGTAATATAACTCATAAGTAGTGTTATAAATTTTCTGACTATTATTATTTCAAATATAAATAATATGTATGTACCTAGGCATATCAAATTGAGTGAAAATTATATATTATACATTACAGTTTGTATATTTTATGTTACCACACTGTATTAAGTATTAACTATTAATGTTATCAGGAAGAAAAAACTTCTAAAAATGTTTGCAAGTTGAATAAATTTTCCATTTTTATACAGTTCATACACAAAAGTTGAATAAAAAATATTTATTGTTGCATCATATTTATATTATAATTTAATAGTTTTATTAAGAATGATTATCCATAAGTGCATTTAATTTAGATAGGAAATGAGCCTTTTGATATGCAAAATTGCTTAGTCAGAGATAATTTACTTTATACTTATAAATATTGTTTATTTATATATAGAATATAAAACTCCTTATTATGTATTAAATTTAAATGCAGAAATGTATATTTTGAATATTGAGGTTTTCTAAATGGCAAGATTATTTTTCTTAGTATTTAAACATTGTTCTTTTTATTTAAATATATATTTTATTACTGTAGAAAAGTGTATGAAACTGAAAAATTATTTTTAAACACAGTTTATATTTTATTTTTGTTAACAGGTAGCAAATATTGTTCTTTGACCCAAAAATATTATTCGTAAATTCTTATACTACTATTAACAATTAATAATAATTGATGAAAACTTTGTATTATTGATAATTAATTTATTAATACACTAGCTACTCACTCTTGCTTTGCTCGGGTTCGTCCCTAGTAAAAATCAAAAACAAAACTATCTCATGGGAACCATACATTTTTCGAGAATAAACTATGTCCAGAGTGACTATGTGCTATTCTAGACTATAATCTATCTCTGTGTCAAATTTCATCCAGATCTGTTCAGCCGTTCTGGCATAATTGAGTAACAAACGTCTATCCAAACTTACACATGTATAATATTTATGAGATTGTTGTTAACAGCCCTCACCAGCTAGTATGATGGTCGCCAGCACTATAATAACTGATGACCGAAGCACTGAGGAACTCCAAAAACGTTTTGGCGAACTGCTGGATGAAAACGTTGTGCTAAAAGAGACGTTGAAACAAAACAATGACTCTATGAAGGAACAGTTCATGCTGATCGCGTCCTGTCAAGAGGATATGCTAAAGACACACAGATTGCATAAAGAGAAGTTCGATGAAACCAGGGAATTGGTGGAGAGGGTATGAGTTTTTTGACAATATTATTTTTATCTTAAAGCTTATATTTTTTATCCCTTTTATTTCTAAATATATATCGAATTACTGCATTAAAAAATGCGTTTAAAAATAATATGGTAACGCTAACATTATGAAGAAACCTGACTAATTTCCGAAAGGCATGTGAAATCTACCAATTTGCACTTGGCTATCGTTACTATGCTTACTACTACTGAGGCCTGTGTTAGTAGTTAAACATTAAAAAGGGATGAATAAATCTAAACATGTAAAAAAAAACCTATTTGAATTTGCTTCAGACAAAAACTTCCTCACAATTTGTGTCAAGCACCATTTGCGTCTGACTCTTGGTTTTATAAATCTTATTTAATAAGGTGTAAGAAATATCGAAGTGCCTGCCAAGTTACTCGTTTGGTTTTATAAAGAATAAGTTGAAATCAAAATTGACAGTGTTTTTAAGGCGAATAATATGCTGTACATTTTACACAAGAGGTTTTTTTTTTAAATCAATACAGTCATTCTGAATGAATGGGTGTCCAAATAGTCCAACTATTTTCTATCTCTAAACGAAACTAATAATATTTTTTAAGCATTTATTCAAATACAAAACAAAATAACGTCTAATATATAAATATCTTTTTATAGCTTCGTCAAGAAAACAAGCAGCTCAAGTTAGACTTGTCGCGTTTAACGGAAGGAGAAGCGGTTGTCAACAACGAGACGGGCGAAAGTAAGTCCGGTGCCTCATCGGTGGTCGAATTCGTGACCTCCCCAGACGAAGACACCATAGACAAACTGACCGCCCAGTTGGAACTTGTTGAAAAACAAAGGAGACAGGTAAACACAATAGTGAAATATTAAAAAATAAATTGATACTTTATTAGATTTACGCGAATATTTAACATCAGCAATCGTGGTCATGGGAGAGATCGCTATAAAGCACCAAACCATGATTGCTGTATATAACGTCGGGTACCTAAATTCAAAATAAAACCGTGAAAAGTAGTTTTATTTAAACAATAATAATATGACTGACTGACATTGATTTTAAAATCATAAGTAATTATTTCACCATTGGCGTTGGAATTGGTTCTTAGCTACGAGTATGTAATAATAAATTGTATATTATATTAAGTTTTTGTATATTAATAGATTATACATATATCAATATTAAGTTTATATAATTAATTTATGAACATTAAGTATAAATGTGGATGGACATAGAAGTAGAAGTAGATCGAGGAAGGTATGGAAGGACTGTCTGAAATTGTATATTATATAAGTTTTTTTTGTATATTATATAAGTTTTTTTATATCAATAGATTATACATATATCAATATTAAGTTTATATAATTAATTTATGAACATTAAGTATAAATGTGGATGGACAGAGAAGTAGAAGTAGACCGAGGAAGGTATGGAAGGATGTCTGAAAGAGGATATGTGCGATTCTTTGAAAATAAGCTACAAGTATGGCGATATTTGTCCGCAATATTATAAATACGAAGGGAATCTATGAGAACTTTTTATAAATAGCTTCACGAAAATCGGTTCACAAATAAACATACATCATATATTATTTTATTATTTTATTAAAGTCGGTTAAAAAACCTAAAAACTAGGTAGGTAATACATCTATTCTTATTTTTATCTCTTCATAAACATTAAAATTTATTACGAACTCCCGCTCGCATATAAATAAGTGTATAATAATCATATTATGATGAACGTATGTTTATATTTATTCAGTTCTATGAGCTAGATATCAGGTATCATATTATAAGGAATCTGATTGCGTCGTGTGCGGAAATATGAAACGTAACGTTAATATAGTATGATAGAAAGCCACGTTGGTCTAGATCTAGACTTTAACGAGTAGTGTATACGGAGGTCCTGGGTTCGTCTATTGGGTAAAAGCAGATTAAGGGTCACTACGTTATATAAATACTACGACATGCGTATCATGAACGTACGTTGATAAACTAGATTCCATAAAGAATATAACATGTAAAAAAATGCAAGTCTAACAACGCAGTTCTTCTACCGCTAAAAGTTTTGAGATCTAATGTAAAACCAAGTCGGTTAATTTATTCAGTACCTACACACACACACACACACACACACACACACACACACACACACACACACACACACACATATATATATATATATATATATATATATATATATATAAATTATTACCTAATTAGTTAAATAACAACATTTTACAGTGACCGTATCAATAGATGTCTTTATTTGTTTACTGACTCATCGGACACGGTAATAGAATCTATAAATAACAAATGTACCTAATATTAGCATTCTAAGCGCATTATTTATTTTTATGTATACATAAATTTGATCTGCTAGCGGTATGTTTAATTACAGATGTACAAAATAGTACATTATTCTTATGTGATTATGCTTCCGTTCGATTGGCTCGACGCGACTCACCCTAGCTCCGCTCGGGTTTGTCCCTAGATACGTTTTATTGTTATGTTGACCCGGAAAACCAACTATCATTATGCCAAAATTCATCAAAATCTGTCCAGTGGTTTTCTTTTCATTCATTTTTAGACAGACGGAAAAATTCAAAAATCTATGGTTTCGGCCTCTGTTTCGATAATAATGACTGTTTCAATAAGATTTTCCAAAAAAATATTTAATGTACAGATTCGACTCAGAATTTTATTATATGTGTAGATAAATATTTAATGTTCGTTTGTTCAAAATCACTAATCTCGAAAAGTAGGTACTCGATGGATTGCTGAACATATTTCGATAAAATTTGGCAAGGACACAGTGCAACTTGAGAGGGATCATCCTGAGGAGACATTCTAGGAGGGTAGCATATGTCCTTGAACCCCGCCTGCTTATCACGGGAGTAAAGTCGCGGGCAAAAACTAATATATTATTTATTTTTTTCAGTTGATTGTAGATAATGAAAAGTTATCGTGGCAGAAGGAGTCACTGGAAAATATAATAGACTCCACGTCCAAGGAGCGGGATGATGCGAAGGAGAAGTTGAAAAATATCGAGGTTATTATTATACATTAAAAAATATTTTTAATAGTTATCATTACAAATAATCAATTTTTTTGTTTAGAATAAACTTTTTGACGACATTGCTATACGTTCTTTTTGCATTCATTTCTTTTAGTTTTTATCAAAATTGATCAAAACACTAATGAGTCCACGACGTTGACCAACTACGGGTTGGCCGACTTCACATGCCTTTCGAAAACTTGCTAGGTTCTCTCAGATATGCAGGTTTACTTTCACGACCCACGATGTTTTCGTTCACCATAAGACGAGTGGTTATAAATAATAAATGAATGTGGAAATGATTTGCAAATGAAAATATCAGAGTTGCGCGACGCGGGATTTGAACCCGCTTCACTCGGTTTCCCAAGCTAGCATTTTACCACTGGGCTACCACTGGCCATATTACTTATATTTCGTTTATTGTTTTCAGCTACAACTTTCAAGTAAAGAAAACGATCACAGTCAGGAGTTGAAAAAGCTACATTTCATAATAAATGATTTGCAAATGAAATTGAAGTCTTCGAGCTCAGTGAGTATTTAAAACGACGACATTTGACGACACGTTTGGCTCACTTTGTAGTGACTCTACTTGCTGTGCCAGCGGTCGCGGGTTCGAGTCCTGCTTGGGGCATTCATTTATGTGATGAGCACGAATGTTTGTACTCCAGTCATGGGTGTTTATATTTATAATATGTATGCATGTATTTAAAGTTATATATGTGTAGTGTATCAACTATCTGGTATCCATAACACAAGCCTCGTAGCTTACCATGGAATTAGATGGTGCTGTGTTTTAATATCCCAACATATTTATTTATTTAAAAGCAAAATGATATAATGAAGGCTACCGCGTTTAAATTCGCCGCAAGAGGGGCTAGTGTAGAGTGAGGTTTTTTTCATTGCGAATTTTTACTAATTATTCATGATTGTTGTAGAGATAAAAAAAAATAAATAAAAATAAAAAAAATAATAATAAGATAAACAAATAAATAAATAATAAATAAAATATATCAATAAAAATATTTTTATTTTATTTATTTATTTATTTATTTATTATTGTTGTAAAGATTACGCCGTTCTTGATTAATTATTGCATACATATTGTCGTCTCAGTGCTTATTTGTCCACATGACCAATTTAACGAAAGAGTTTTTAATACAGAATTAGAGAAAGTTAATAACAGAATCTTTTTAATGTCAATGCTATTAGTATAAAAAATATTTTATCTATATATGTATATAAATCTTAGAAATAAATTTTTTTTTTTCTAAAAAAAATTACTGTAAAGTACAAGTATCGGTCGTAATATAGATCGATTGAACAAATAAGTATTAAGGTGACGATACGGTACGGGCTAATGAATGTTAGTGCTTTAAAAGAAGAATTAAGAAAAAGTTGATATTTTATTTATATGGTTACTAGTAACTCACCCTCGCTTCACTCGGGTTCGTCCTAAGGGAAAAACAAAAAAAATCTATCTCACAGGAACCGTACATTTTTCCGGATTAAAAAGTAACCTCATACAAAAAAGTAAATACATATATATAAAAATTAAGCACAGTTTACATCTCCTTGAAGTCCGTCAAAAAGTAAATTACTGTTTTATTTATGTACATTCTAGAACGTTTCTCCGGAAGAAATGGCAAAGCGTGAGGCCTACATACAACAGCTCGAAGGGAAAATAACTTACCTACAAAATGAGCTCAAAAAGGCTCAAATTAAGATATTGGATTTGGAAAACATAAAGGTAAGTTTATACTTTAAGAAAGAAGTTCCTTATTGCACATCATATTCGGCACACTTGACGAATAAGATCTAGATAGGAAAAAGTGAAATATTTCTACTGTCACGACACTTGAAAACTGGTAGTTTGCTCCTGGTGCTTCTCTGATAGCAGAGTGGACCGTGGAGCAACCACATGGTTGTGCTCTGCTTCAGCAGACCTGCCGTCGGGGCCGAGAGGTTGAATGCGTAAGCGATCCTGGCTATTTATCAGACATGGTGGTAGGGTCAACCTTCCTTTTTTTTTACTTCTCCAGTTCGCTCTATCGGAGACATCGTCTTCGGAAAGCGTGCAGTTCTTCATGTCATTTGACACTACATCATTCCATCTAGTTTTGGGTCTGCTTTTCAAATTTTGGTTTTTGTAATACTTGCGACTTACTATAACTTCACTTGGGTGCATCTCTAAGTATGTGGGGTGATATTTGTGTATTAAATTTCATCTAAATTCTTCTAGTCAGCGTTTAAGAGTAACAAACAGACACACATACAGATTTTTGCATCTACATACATATATTATTTGGATGTTAAGTATGATGAATTAATTCTTTAGTTAGTAAATAGTTGTAATAATTAATAATATAATTTTGTGTTTATATTCCAGCTAGAGTTCACGCAGTACAAGTCTAGCGCAGCGGAAACAAACAAAATGTATAAAGAACAAATACAAGATTTGAATAATAGGATAAAGGAAATTCAGAAAACGGTATGATATTGTTTTTTATCTACACTACTTATTTTTATTACTATTATAAAGAGGAAAGATTTGTATTTTTGTATGTTTGTAACGAATAAACACAAAAACTACTGGACCGATTTAGATGAAATTTGGTAAGAAGATAGTTTGAGGCCCTGGGAAGGACATAGGATAGTTTTTATTCTAGAAATGACCCCTTAAGGGGGTGAAAATGGGGATAAATAAATGTAAAAATGTCACCACCAGTAAGGGTGAACTTTAGTTTAAAAATGAATTTGTAAATGGTTTATTATTTTTGTCCATTTTTAATCAAACGGAAATTTACGTTAGAAGTAATTAATACACCATTGGGGGTGGAATCGAATAGTCTTAAAATTTTCATAAAATATTTTTCAAGAGAAAATTGAATAAAATCGATTTATAGCCGCATATTCAATACTAGCGACTTATCCTGTACAATCTATGTTGTCATTTGTGTAGTTTATACAGGGTTATTGATAATTCGACATATTCCCGTTAAGAGGTGATAGGGGTGACTATTTGCGATAATTTTGACCCCTATATGCATTATGCAAAAGTGAACCATTTTTGAGTTATCATGTTTTTTAGCTTTTTTCAAAATAAGTCAGAAATGCAACTTCAAAAATTTATTAAAAAAAAAAGTATCAATTTAAATTTCATTTTCTCTTCTGATTTATAAAAACGGTTAAACACCAGTTATTTATCAATACCAAAACAACAATTACCGGTCCAAATTAAAAAAAAACGAGACGAAAAACGATATTATTTCAATATTTTTTTGAAACTTTCTCCACTAAAATGCCTTAAAAACAAAAAAAAAACGTTACGTAACTTGGCTTGCAGATTATTTTAAAAACATAACCGTTTTCTTAGCTCTCCAAAAATGCATAACAACTAGGAACTTATTTAAAAAAAAAACTGAAAAAAATTGATCACATAGGAAGCCGGTAGAATTTCGTATTCGAACTAAACTTAAGGTCGTTCTTTAAAATTTCCATAAAATTAATTAAAAGCAATACCGAATGTAAATAAAACAAAAAAAATATAAATTTAAAATAAAATTTAGAACCAGTAACAGTTTAGTGGTAATAACAATTAACAATATATAATAAGTAACAGTTAAGACATTTTGTAATTTAGCCTAATTGAAGTTCTTGCTCGAAATGACTTCCCCTATTGCGTACGCAAAGTCGCATTCTTTTTCCGAGTTGTGACTTATTTACCGAAGTAGTCAAATTATTCCGCATCGCATTTGCTGCGTTTATAATTCTTGTTTTGAGTTTTTCGGCGGGAGGTACTAACTACTTTTAAGAAATATACAGTACTACGGTCCAGATCACTGGTTGTTTTATTGCGACACCAGAAGGAGACGAAGCGTCTCCTGAAGCTAGGAGTGGATCGTACAATCCACCCTTCGCCCGATGTGTCCTTAAGGGCCGTTCATAAAATACGTCGTGCAAAATTTTACATTCATATATACAACGCATAATTTCATGCTATACCCATGGCATTTGGCTATGTAATCTACATAATATCTCTTTCGCTTCTTCCATTGATTTACAATAATTCTCTTGCTCTTTTCCGTATAAATATTATAAATGTGAAAGTTTGTAAGTATGTATGGGCGTTTGTTACTCTTTCACACCAGAACGGCTGGACGAATCAGGGCGAGATTTGGCACAGAGAGGGATAGATTCCCGAGGGATAGATTTGTTTTTGTTTTTCTAGAGGCGAAACCGAGCGACGCGAGGGTGAAACGCTTGTATACTGTAAAACCAATATCAAACCCTTCCACAGGTGTTCCAGCCAGTACGTCTGTCCCTCAGCCCGGAGGCGGGCGCGCGCGCGGAGTACGCCTCGCACGTCGCCAACGTCAAGCTGTACGACAGGACGCTGCGGCACCTCGCCGAGTACCTCAACGCTCTCACTGATGGGTACGTCTGTTTGTTTGTTTGTTTGTTTGTACAGGGAATTGCTTGAAATATCGACGAGTACCGTATGACTCTGAGTGATGGGTATGTATGAGAAATAAAGCAGCCAAGTGTGAGTTGGATTTGCGCACGAAGGGTTCCGTACCATTATCTATAAAAACGGCGAAAATCATGTCTATTGTATGGGAGCCCCCTTAAATATTAGTTATTTATTTTAATTTAATTATTCATTTTTAAAGTGAATATATAAAATTTAATATTTATTTTATTCTGTTTTTTAGTATTTGTTGTTATTGAAAATTTCAACTATCTAACTATCACGGTTCATGAGATAAAGCTTAGTGACAGACGGTCAGACAGACAGACAAACGGACGGACAGTGAAGTCTTAGTAATAAGGTCCCGTTTTACCCTTTGGGTGCGGAACCCTAAAAACAGATAAACTAATTTACTTTAGTTTGTATTCAACCCTTTTGGTTTTTTTTCTAAAGTATCATTGCTGGATACGGGTCTACTTTTAAGACGAAGGAGTTCTAGTTTAGATTTTATATAAATTTATTTTCCTCCGTTAGACTGGCAGACAGTCAGGCGCAAACACTCAGCACGGCGGCCGCGTTGCCGGCGGGCGCGGGCGGCGAGCGCGCGCGCGCCGCCGCCGCCGCGCTGCAGCGACATCTGCGCGCGCACCACGACGCCGTGCTCACCAACGTGTGAGTTGTACACACACACACACACACACGCACACACGCACGCACGCGCACACGCGCACACGCACACACATGTGTCACACCGCGCACACACTCACGCATACGCATACACGCACACGTGATATTATATTTTACTAGTTACACCATCGATCAAAAAAATACTATATACACAATCACCGACACAAAATGTCCTCACTGAATGTACGTTCGTTTGAACATTTGAGCGCGAACATTTTTGTGAAAATAACTTTAAGCATTTCATTTAAGGTTCAATTTGCATCGTTGTATATTTATTTCAAATGAAATAACTACCTGAATACAATTGATGACAATTTTAAGAGAACTTTTGAATGGGATTGTGTATTTAGTACTTTTTTGATCGATGAGTTACACTGATTTTCTATAGCACTTATCGCTATTTTGTTACATTATAACTTGTTATATTAAATGAGCAATTCTTGTATATATGTATATAAATGTATTATTGCATGTATCTCAAAAATGATTCTAAAATTAATTCAAATTTTGTATTTAGCTTTTGCTTTTCAAGTTTATCTATATAGGTGTCTTTCTTGAAAAAACGCATTTTCTGTATCTTTTCTGAACAACGACAAATTCGGGGAAACGACTGTTTTACTTAGTTTTATAGGGTTTTATAGGGATGACGCGTATAACTGTAACTTGCCACCATATGGTGCTACAACGTTTTAACTTCGAAACCTTTCGCCATGAAAATGGGTATTTTTAAGAAGTCTTACATATGATAAGCATTTCCATTAAAATTAATAGGCGATAGCCAATTGTATGGATTCATATACAGCGATTATATTATATTAGTACAAATGCCTCGGTAATCTCAAATTTAGAACCCTCTTAATGAAAATCTGACTCGCACTTGACCAATTAAATTATATTTAAGTATGATTTTATACACTTTTCTTACTTTTCAGAGCCCAAGTCCGCGGCACATTGTCAATATTTGAAGGGATTTTCAAAGATTATAATGAACTACTTAAAAAGTCTGTCACAAAAACTGAAACTGTAAGTAAAGTCAGTTTATATGTATATTATGGTTTTTTAATTTTTTTAAGTCTTAGTTATATAAGCTAAAGTAAACGAAAATAAGAAGCGGAGTAATGTTTATAGTGTAAATTTTTTAAGTTTTTTTTATGGGATGTAAAAAATGGATAATTAATTTTTATCTATCGATACATATAAATTGAAATTGTAACTAAGTCGAATCTGTACATTAAATATTTTTTTGGAAAATCTCATTGAAATAGATCGCATCACGGAAAACCCACTGGACGGATTTTTATGAAATTTGCTATGCTGGAATTGTTGAAATATGTACAGCTGGTTAACCGGGTCAACATATAGGATACTTTTAACAGCGGGAAAATATCTCATCTCTGAGAAATCTATACTATACACATGTCACCCGCACCATGCTACAGCGCAAATAGTATAAACGTTAAAACGTAACTAGGGACTACGCCGAGTGGAGCGACGGCGACTCCCTAGTGTTTAAATATAAAGAAGTTTCACTTGAAAAATGAATACCGAATGTTCTAGAAGCCGCAATCGCAAAGTGTGGAGCAGCTGACGGCGGCGCTGCTGGCGCGCGGGCGGGAGCTGCAGGCACTGGAGGCGCAGCTCGCCGCGCTCACCCTGCACAAGGAGGAGGCCGACCTGCTGCGGGCGCAGGTCGACTTGTACAAGTGAGGATAAGTTATTATTATTATTGTATAATCTACAGTATTAAATAAATCTGCGCAAAATCTGGTTCCTTTGTTGTTCCTAATAAAACAAATTATTATTATATTATTATTATTATTAAAAAATCCGAAAAGAGAGTATTATTTAAAATCTAAAATATTCGCGTATATCTAAATATTATTTGTTACTGAATATTTTTAGTACATGTTGAAAATGTTTTCAGTTTGTAACCTAGCATTAAATTATTTCGATTAATATTTTTATTGCTTACTAACAGCACTTTTTAAAGCTATACCAATAGTTTCTCATTTTCGTTTTATCTATACAAATTCATTATATTTATTTATTTATTTAGGATCGTCAACAGAAAATGTATTGTTACATGATAATTTAAAAATATGCTATTAGTACATTGATTAAATGATTTTCCACTTACAGACAATACAGCATGCATAATATTAGATAAAAGTAAAAAAAAAAAATAATTAAAGTGTAGGTATCACAAAACGAAAATAATCATAAATGTCATATAATGGGAACAAATTAAATTAATTAGAATAATAGATAATTAAAAAAGTATAACAAAATTAAATGAAATGTAAACAAAATTGAGTAGTTGAATAAACTAAATTAATAAAATAAAAGAATAATCAATCATTAACAAAAACCAAAATTTCTATCGTCACACTGTGTAAACTTACTTATTTTATTTTTAAATATAATATATAATGTATACAGACTATTACTACACAGAGATATTGTGTTTTAAACTTATTAAATGTACACGTTATTCAGGAGTGATTTTGAAGCGGAACGCGAATCTCGTGAGAAAATGGCGAGCGAGAAGGAAAATCTCATGACTGACCTTAGAAGCGCTCAGAAGAAGATCCAAGAACTCACCACACAGGTAATGAACTAACCATTAAGGAGTCTGCCCACTACCCCGTCTCATACCATGACCGTGCTAGGAGCGTGTCAGGCAAAAAACATATTCTTTGTATTGGAATGTATGAGACTCTGCCCACTAGACCGTTCCGTCACCGACCGGCACCGTCGCGTGCCGTGCACGGAGCGTCAACAATTGTCGGCGAGAATATTTTGCCGGTGCCGGTACGGTGAACATACGGGTTATAACCGCGTATGATGACCGTTCTAAGCCCGTTACGTGTTGCCGCTTGTCTTGTAGAGATGGGTGATAATCGTTATTAAAGATGGTTTAGTACCGATATTTCTCAGGATTAGGTAATATTAATATATTCGACTGGCAATATTATAATATTGTAACTAATACTTCAATATTAGTGATATTTATCTAGAAAACACAGGTAATACTAAAACGGGAACCATACGGATATGACACGCGGATGATACGCTGTTGATACGCGGATGATACGCGGATGCTACGGTCACTATAACCGTTATGTACGGGCATGATACGCTGTTGATTCGGTCTAGTGGGCATAGTAGTCCGTGCCTGATACGTTCATAGCACGGTCATGGTATGAGACGGTGTAGTGGGCAGAAACCCTTATAAGAGATTTTTTGGTTGCAACGTATTTAAGAGTTTATTTACTTGATAAATTAGGTGTGACAGTTTTTTTTATTTATTACAGTCTTTGTACACAACTTTACAGTAAATTGGATAAAGAAAAAGATGGCACGACAATATAAAAATCCACGCGGGAGACTTCGTCCATTGATTTTAATGGAAATGACGTCATGTATATGTTAACAAAAATACCAATTTTCATGGTGATGTGTTTCGAAGTTAAAGCACTGTAGCGTTTTCTATTGATAAATCTATACTAATATTATAAAGCTGAAGAGTTTGTTTGTTTGGTTGAACGCGCTAATCTCAGGAACTACTAATCCGATTTGGAAAATTCTTTTTGCATTAGATAGCCCGTTAACTGAGAAAGGCTTTAGGCTATATATCATCCCGGAAAATGTTCCCGTGGGACAGATTTGCTTTTGTCTAGGGACGAACCCGAAGCGAAGCGAGGGTGAGTCGCTATTAGATTATACTCGTCAATCCTAAATTAGTTTACCAACTATCATATAAAAATGTGTATCATTATAACTCGGGTGCCCCTCTCCTGCGTCTCGTATGTGCCGTTGTTATACGATTTTAAGTAATAGATAATAACAAATAAGTCATATACTGTGGAAATGTGAATGAAATGCGAAATAGGGGGTGATGTTGAAGGACTTTTGAAAACCAAAAATAAGTTCAAGTCAAAAGTCTAAGGAATCCTCCGACGAGTATGTATAAAGAGAATCTTAGGCCGGCCGCATATGATAAGATTTTTTTCTCAGAAAATTTCTGATGCCCGCCGGTACCACCCTACACACCCATCAGAAACTTCGCTCCAGCGAGTCTGACAATGACTTTAGTTCGCGTCGTCTGCTCGACAACTGATGCGAATTTCTGACAATTGTGCGGGGTCTAGTACAAAATATATAGAGAACGCGCCCTTCGATATTCTGATCAGAAAAAAATCTAACATCCAATCGTTTGCATCCGGAACTCATCAGAAGCGGACGTCAGACATATCAGAATTCTGATAACATAATTAAGTATGCGGGGTCTGGACCAATATATATGATCAGTGTGCCTTCCGGCGGCCGTCAGGAATTTTCTGACAGAAAAAATCTTATAATATTCGGCCGGCCTTAATAATGATTGTAACATTTATATAACTATTCCAGTTGGAAGAGATCCGTATCCTCTCGCCGGGCGTGCACAAGAGCGTCACCGCCAAGCGCCGGCCCGCCGCCGCCGCGCGGCCCCAGCCCGCCGCCGCCCCCGCCCCCGCCCCCGCCGCCGCCAACACGGTAAGTTCGACCTTAATGCAGTGCCATAGAGTACACTGTCCTCTGCTTCAAGTCGCGGTCACGGTGGTCGTTACAGTCGTAGTCGACTGTTAGTGAAAGAACTTTCAAATAACAGTGAAGTGTATAAGTTATGACAATTTTTGCATATTTCCATTGCAAAAAGTATAACAAAAAAAAATTGATTTTTTTTCTAAATGTTGTGTAATATTATTATTACTTTATGGTAATTTCTGATATTAAAAAAAAAATCTAGACATTTGTTTTAAAACAGTAATTTTCTTTTTTTTTAATATATGTATTAGTTAATTAATATATAATATTTTAAAATAATGAAAATAATGTTATATTCTCTTTTATTTTTAAGAATTACTACTCTTTAATTAGCTATAATATTTTTTCTCTTTATTATAATGAAATCCGTTAGCTATTAGGTATTACTTATTAACATTTATTTTACTTACGAAATAATATTAGTCCCGCTGAGTTTCTTTCGCCAGTTCTTCTCAGGTCTCAGGCTTCTTCTTTCCGAACTGATAATAGACTCATGACGTTCAGTAAAAAATTGTAATAATTTAATGCTGAATAAAATATTTTGAATTCGAACTTATCACTCAGCATACAAATTGTCATTTGTATTTTATTTTAAAACGTTTAGGCTTCATGTTTAGTTTTACGACACTTTTTATATTATTCTTTAGATTGATAATTTAACATTTTTATGTATATTATATGTATATAACAAAGGTTCGTAAGAAGAAGAAAGTGGAGGAGGTGAAGGAGTCGAGTCCGCCGCCGCTGCGCTACGACTGTCCGGTCTGCGACCGCCCGTTTAAGTCGTTGATATTATTGCAGCAACACGTTGACTCGTGTTTGCTATAGAATACTAGTTATACTAATATTGAAAAACAAAAACAGATCTATCCCACGGGAACAGTGAATTTTTCCGGGATAAAAAGTAGCCTATGTGCTATTTCAGACTATAATCTATCTCTATGCCAAATTTCATTCAGATCCGTTCAGCCGTTCTGGTGTGATTGAGTCACAAACACCCATCCATCGAATCTTTACATCCAAACTTTCGCATTTATAATATTTATGGGTTACTGGGAAGAGGTCGTGGATTCGGTTTTTGTTTTGGCTGTATTTTTGTATGAGTCATACAATGGCTTTAGTTGGCAGTGTGTTACGATTTTTGACAAGTATCGTTTATGTAGTAATGAAAAAAATGGCTTATATTTGTCGCTCTCTCTTGTTGGAAATAAGGGAAATTGTTTGAATATTAATAATATAAACATATATACACATACGTACATACATTCACATAGATATTTTCCTCTTTGTGAGAACATGAATAGGATGTAGCAAGTTTGAGAACTAATATGTTTTTAATTCTTTTTTTTTTATTTGCTTGTGATGAAAATATGGTTTTTCCTGTTTAACTAAAAGAAATGGTGAAATAAATCAAATACAATGTAAAATTGATGTAGTTAACTCATAATGGAGTCAAGTTTAAGACAATTAATATCGATATTACATGATAATAATATCTTAACGATATAAGAAAAAAAAAACATTTGTATAGCTCTATATTGGCAAAGTATTGTATAAATGCACTCACATAAAAGGTTTATGTTTTTTTTTCCAAGTGTGACTTAAGTCTAATATGATAGTAATAGATAATACGCATGATTTTTTTTTTATTTTTTATACAATAGCTTACATCGTTATATAATTATAAAAAAATATCCAGCTCCAAAAAAGTAAAATTTTGTATACATTGTTTTTTACGTGACGGATTTGGACTTTAAATGCCCGCCATTCGACGCTCGGCATGACGTCACAGTATGATATACACATAGAAATGACGACTCAATTAGTAAGCGACAAAATCGCTAATCACTCTGTTATGATATACTCTGATGTCATATTCGGTCTGACCAATGGCATTCTTTTCAACTACATTGAATTTCCCACCTGTTTTTGCAATTTTTAATAATTATTTTCTCTGTCATCTCCAATTATATCTGTCAAGGTATTGAAAACATATGATTTTCATACTCTATCTGTAATGCCCCATAAAGCATAACTCATGTAATTAATATAATACATTTAGAACAATTAAGACAGCTTTTATTTATGCATTTTGTATTATTGAAGTTATACTTCTTTTGGGACGTTTAGAAAAAATTATGAGAGTAAAATTTTTACGATGCGCGCACACCGACAGCTCGAAAGCGACATGATGGAGTTAGCTGCATTCCTTATACAAACAGTTGTGACATAGGGGATGAAATCTTTAGCTATTTTTGTTCTGTTACGCCAAAGAAGTATAACTTCTTACGGCGTACATAAGTACACACACACCTTTTTTTTGTTAATTAATTAATTAATTTATTATCTTACATTTTTTTATTTACAATTGTTTTATTTGCTTAATAGCAGATATTCCTTTAGAGTAATAAGTTTAATTATTTCGGGTAAGATTTGCGTATTTTTTTATATTAAAAAAAACTAATTTGATATTTTTAATCTGTGTGCGACCGCCTTAAACAGACTAAACATTAATACAATAATACTCTTTTACATTTACACGAATATTTGACATTTTAAATAATCTTAATAAATCTTTTCGGTTTTTTCCGCGGATTTATTTTGATTTTACTAATACAATGTTTTGATGTATTTTTTCACTAATTTTTCAGCATTTTTGTTATATTTTGTTGTGGTGTTGCATTACTTTATATTTAACTGTGTGCCTGCGTTCGAATATTTTCATATGATTTAAACATTTTCTACTAGATTGTACTTTTTTGTGTAAATTGAACGTTACAATATCTTTATCGATTATGAATTAATTTTAATATTATTTTTGTTATTAAAGCGATATATCTGAATGATTCATTTTTAAAAAAAAAGTTGCAATAATAAAACTGAATAATACTTTCTTAGATTTACGAATATTCGACAATTTAAGTAAAACTATCTTTTCGGCTTTTTTGGCGGATTTATTTTGATTTTTGGTTCCCGACGCTTAGAATACTTTACAGCAATCATTGTCGTCGGGAACCAAAAATCAAAATAAATCCGCGAAAAAATCCGGAAAGATAGTTTTATTTAAAACTGATTAAGTTTTTAGTTTCTTTCAAAGGTCTTTTTTATTTTATTTTTTGTTTTAACAATATATGTGTGTATTTTACCTATGAATATATTGCTTTATGATAATTTATATTGGTTTATATGTTTTTTTTAATTTAGTTTTTTGCATGTGTGTGAATGTTGTTGGAATGAAATGTGTAGTATATTTGTAACATCTTCTTAAGAACAAAGTTATGAAAAAAATTCTTAGTAACTCATAGTTGTAATTTCTGAATTTACAAAATTGATTATTAAGTTAACCTAAAACCTAGGCTTCAATATAGAAAATATCCGTATAACATAATCGAAAAAAACAATGATTTCTATTTAATATTGTTATATTAAATTATATTTTTTTTTTATTTAACTTTTGCTATATGCAATAGGTAATGACTCTTTTGGCTTTGGCTTAATTTAAATGTGTTCTTAAGAGATGTTAACAGAAATCGGACTAATATACTGAATAAACTAACATATATTTTGAATGAAATAAGCAAAAATAATGTATTTTTTCTCCACAGGCGTTCACTTGTCCGAAGTGTATGAGATTTTCAAGCGACGATTACAAGAAAATGGAGGATCATTTCGACTTCTGTTTGGACGATTTTTGAATGTGAGTATTGGAGGTCGCTGGACGGTGTAGTTACCAGTTTTATTAGAATAGAGTCGTCTAAAATGTACATAGTGTTAAAATATCTTTTCTAAGTTCGCTTGTTAGGAAATGAAATATTGATTAATTTTGCAGTATAGTAAGTGCCACGAAAAATGAGACTTGACATACCACGTGGTTTCACTTGCGCATAAGACGATTTATAGGTCACTTTAGCGGTACGAGGGCTGAGATGGGAAGGGATCGGGCGACATCGGGGCGTCGAAACCTGCGCGGGAGGCGCGCTACGGCGCTGCGCATGCGTGTTAGTTGCCTACAGATCTCCTCACCCCGTGCAACCCCCGCTTGACTCCGCGATACAGACGAGTGCAACTTGTGTTTATTTTCTATTTTGTTTAAAGTTGTGTTGTATACGAGTGCAATTTTGTAAAATTTTGATTATGCCTCGAGATAAAACATTAAGAAGACAAAGTAGGAAGATAGTTTACGACGTGTACACTTAATATGTTAAAAGAAGCAAAGGAAGTGTACAAAATTTGAAGCAGGTACAAATTCGTACCGTTGCCTCCATGCGTATCATTTCATAATAAATATTGTTCATTATTTTAATATAACATTGCTATATACATTATTCCGAATGACGTCGAAAAATCCCTAAAATAGATATAGAAATAAATTATAGATAACTATTTCGTACATGACTGTACCTGCGCGGGCTCCCCACTACTGACGCTCGTCAAGTCTCATCTTTCGTGGCACGTATTATAATATAAATGTGATTAAGGTATTTATATGTGTTTTAGTTAAATAAAAATATAAACGTTGCAGTTTTTTATCATTGGTTATTTTTTAATATAAAATGTTTTTTTTTTTATAAATAATAATGCTTGTGATAGTTTTCCAGTGAAACTTATACCAAATTTGACTTTTTAGTTATCAATAACCAATAAACGGCAAATGTGTCAAACCTCAAATGTAATATCGACAAATATTTTACTATAGATTCTAACGTTAGTTACTACTCGATACTCGCTAGCGACATTGACATTGTTATGTAGTACTAGCGACTTACCTTCGCTTTACTCATGCACGTCTGTCTGTAGGTTCGTTTTAATTTAATAAAAACAGTTATTGCGAGTCTACATTAGGAGGTACAAATATATAAACGGACAGAAATTTCAACAATATTTTTTTTAGGGTGTATATTCTGTACACAATACGTTAGTCATTGTTCTTAAAAAAATATTTCATGTACGGATTTCTCCTTTTTACCTTTGAGGGTGAGTCGGTAGTTATATATAAACTTTAAAGTTACATACTGTCCATATTAATAATAATTGATTTTCATTGTGAATCGAACAGGAGCATCGATGTCATTATATATGTTACAGTCAGAACTCTTTCGTGGTCAAAACTACTTTTGACTGACAAAAACAGTTATAGTTTTGACTACAGGCCTTGGTCAATAGCAGTTTTGACTGGCATATCGATCAAAACTCTTAAAGTTATAGCACTCGCCCTCCGCTACCACGGCACGCTCGTTCCGCTCGCTCGGCTCGGCGCTGTAGTCACTTCTAACCTAACCTAGAAAAAGAAAGGGTCCTTCCGAGTAACCTTCAACCTACTTACCTCCTTAACTTTTAAGAGTTTTGACCGATATGCCAGTCAAAACTGCTATTGACCAAAGCGTACAGTAAAAATTACTTTTGACCAACCTCTTTAGTCAAAAGTAGTTTTGACTAAAAAATAGTTTTGACTGTAACATACACATTCCATAACAATAAAGCTTCATACAGGTGCCATTTTAGTGAAACATATTTCACATTATAGTGTAAAATATAACTTATACATAAATTCTGTGTGTAATATTGTAAATATATAGTTTGTTAAAACAAATTAATATTTAGGTCGAAAAGAATTGTATCTTCCGAGTCATTTACCAGTTTTAAAGAAAATTAAATTGGCAGTTAACTATGTACATGAAATATTCTGAAATTTTTCATATTATAATAAAATTTGCTAAACTATAAATACAAATAACTCTTATATTTAATATGTTAACAATAACCGGTTATTTTTTTTTTAAGTAACAGTATAAATAATATCTTGACTCACACAATAATTAATTATTAAAATAATTATAATCAACAAAAAGCAACGATTGAATTGATGATATATAAAACTAGTGAATTATTTTCCATTAGCAATTAATATATAAACGTATTGTAAAAGTTTATTTAAATATAGCTTTTATCCGATACATATGGGGCATTTCACGTGAAGCGGACCACGAAAAAAAGTATAGTTCAGAAATTCGTTCATATTAGGCATATTTTTACATCAAGGGAATATAAACATGTAGGTGTAATATTTTTTTGTTATTTGAGGTTTATTTGTCAAGTTACGGGATTATTATTATTATTCTTTATAATTATCTTTTTTTGCATATTGAAATAATTTATTGTTCTTTTTGGTTTTTTAATCAGATTCCAAATTCTAATTTTTGTTGGAAAGACGGCGTTGTTACCTGTTTTCGTTGTCACAATATGTGAAGATATTATGTAAAATAATATTTGTTTTTGATATAGCTTTCTCCTAAAGTATACTCGAAATAACTATTTATTTAAAAAGGTACTTAGGAGAGCGAAGCGAGGGTAAGTCGCTAGTGACTAGTATGAAAGAGTTTCAGAACTACATTTTTTTTCGTATTTTTTTTTTTATTTCGTAAAATGCCTGCCCCATATTAAAAATACATGCAAAACACAAAACATTTTTATACAATAGAGTTATTGTAGGTGTTCTAAAGAAGAAAACTAATTTTTTTTCTTATGACTGAAAAGTATTTCGGCTGTGACTTTAATAATAGTAAATGCAATAATACTTGTAGCTTTTTACCTCTCACTATTCTGTAGTTGGAGACTTTCAGACTAAGGAATATTATAGACAGTGTCTGACTGAACATGAAGCCAGAATAATGATTTAAAATAATATATAATGTTTTAAAACAGTATACAAATAATAATAGAAAATTAATTACTCTAATAAATAAAGTTGAAAAATAAAAATAGCTTACGAATTTTATTATAATTTTTTTTTTAAAAAAAAAGCTAATGCTATCTCAAATTGCCAGGAAAGAGAAGTAATACTTAAAAAATACAAAATAATAATATTATTTTTATTACGCATATTTTCTTCTCAAAAATTGTAAATTAACGACTCATTCTATATAAAATTTCTTTTATTTAAAAAAAAAAGTAAACAGTCTTTATGGCAATACTGAGAAAAAAACCATAAACAGCAAATCAGGCTACTATTTTTGACTTAGACATTTTTTTTGGCGGGCTCCGTCTATATAGTTCTTTAGTCTGAGTACGGGACAAAAAACGTTATATTGTACCATTTATCCATGAAATATAAAAAATGTTAATGTTAAATTTTAATTTAATTTCGTAATATTTAACATTTACTTAGTTCTTATTTTGTAGTCGTCACACTTTTCATTTAGTTAGATGAATATATTTAACGATTTAAACACTTTAGTTACGGTCTTGATTAATTATAATTATATAACATACTTTATTACTATTATTTATCAAAGGATTAGTTTTTACATACAACCATTTATATGTTTAATGGGATGTTGTATGCGACTAACAGGGCTCGGAAACCCGTTCAGTTTTAAACCGGTTGTGGTTATTGACCCCAAACCGAAAGGCTTTTTGGTTTAAGATTTCGGTTACGTTCTTTAACCGGTTAGAACCCGGAGAACGGTTTTTGACTAATTTAGGATCGATTTACGTTTGGCGTTTACATTTGGCGAATATTTGCTAATGGTGAATTGTGTAGTAGTATGATACATGTACGTTTCTTACTTATAAATGAATTAATCGGTTTATTTCGGTATTAAAACCGAAGTCTAACCTTTCTCTAAGAATAACCGATAACCATCATTATTTCGGTTTATTAAACCATTTGTTTTTTTTAACCGGTTAAAGAACAAGCGAGGATTTAACCATTAAATTACCGAAATAACCGTTTTTTTTACACCGGTCCCGAACCCTGGTGACTAGAGTGATTGAAAAGACTGTCTGTTCCTAGCTTTATAGTGTAGTTAAATATTATTAAGTTATCTAAGTATACTTTATCTATAATATAATAAAGAAAAATTATTCACGTTAAAACTAACGTTTCTTTTGCGATTCATATCATTCCAAGTAATATCGCTTTGTTAATAATATTCATATCATGCCTAATAGAACCCCCACAGACTTTCTTTTTCTATTAAACTACTATGTGATAAATTATTATCGATCGATATAAAATTTCATACTTATTATAAGCCTAACCAAACTATCGACGGATAGAAAGTCTGCAGTGTGCGGGGACTCTTAGGTCTATAGACTTTGATGTCATATGAACTTGGTCAAATATATGTAAAGTAATAAAAAGTCATTTCAAATTTCGTTTTGGTCCATTGTTGAGTAAATGTTATGTTTGGAAGAGAAGTTATTTAAGGAGTAAAATATTGTTTTATTCGTAAAATTATTTGCTATTCAAATTGATAAATGTAAAGGAAAATAAAAGTAGTAAAATTTTCTCTCTCATCAATGGATCGTCACACATTTAGATAGATAATAATTAATAATTCATTAATACATACATATTTACGCACAATGTGATATTTTATCGATAGTTTTTCCTTAAAATTGTTTATTATTTTATCCCAAAGTCGATTGCTGTATTATATGTAATTATTCCGTCGTAATCTAAGCAGTTCCACCCGGTAGAGTTATGGCTACCTAGTTTTATTGTATCGTAAATAAAGTTATTCTTATACCAAGCAGCGTTTATTTTAAAAATAATCACTCTCAATCATCATTTTTATATTTTTTCATTTTATAGTTTTCCGTATTTACAACATGGCCGTTTATTACGAGTAGGTATATAAGTATCAAAGTTTTTAAATACACTATCAACTTTATCAAATAAAATTTAATATTTAATTTTCAATCTATTACATTTTATGTACGGCTTTATTCTATTATTATTGTCCTCTTATAATATCAGTCTAATACGCTTACTTTTGATAATAACAAATAATGACAATATTAAAAAAAAATTACAGCATTTTTTTTACAGATTAAAAAAGATTGTTTTAAATCGGTACAGAGTATAGTTCTATATAGTTAACGCGCGACACTTTCACTGTCATGGAGTAAGTGAGACGGTAAACAAAACGAGCAACTATTTCTTTTTTTTTCCTTACCGTTAAACCCATTGTACGCATGAGTTGCAATTTTTATGGATAAATTGGCGCGGGTTATTTTATTTATAATTTTCCCGAAAACCTACGCAAACGCGGGAAAAATATCACACAATAAGCGCAAAAGTACATAATATAATAAGAAAATGATGACTGATGGCAAAATGCATTTTGCTATATTTCATATTATTATAAAAAATATTTTTGTCTGTCTGTGCTTAAGGATAATCAATGATAGTTAAATTCCTTTTATCAACTTCGTCCAGAATGAACAGGCACGTGATTCCGAGTAGATACTTTAGGGCGGGAATTTTATAGTGGCTAAACGATATAACCCATTGGCATCTGCGGGTTAAGAGGCCTATCACAAAATGTACTGAGTTCTACAGTATTGAGTTCAAGCGGCCGACTAATTGCTGTTTCTAGCATTTTCTGCAGTTGAAATTACTTCTACGTAAAGTTTTATAATAAATTATTTAAAAAAAAGTATGTAATTACGTTAGTTTTGAACTGACGTATATTCTGGTATAAATTTTACTTAATAATATTAATGCTGTAAGGATATACTGACAGCTAATTCTGAACGTTTTTAGTAGTTTTTAAGATTTCGAAAAGGATTTTTTTGTAGAAATCCAATACATATTTTCAAATTCCGAGGACACTTAAACTCACCCACTATATACGAGATATTATTATATATTTTTCATTTCGTTAGCTTAGTAATTTCAATCCATGAACTTGAAAAAGTGTCGTTGCGCATTTTATTAAAAACTTGCTTCGGAATTTTGGCTTTATTTCAATTAATAATGAAAATGTTCGAAAAGCGAGGCCGCTTTGAACTACTACACCACCATACAATAAGTCAAAATTGTCGAAGAGTTTTAGTTTCTCTGAATAAGAACGTCAAAGATGGACATCTTAATGTACAACTGATATTGTATGTGCCCTCCACGAAGATGCGCCCCTCTCTTTATTGACAGTTGAAATCGCGCACCTTCGTGGATGGCACTATCTATACTCGTACAATGTCATGTCCATCATTGTTGTCATCAAGCAATGAAAAAAGACACGTGTTATGATCTTTTAAAATATATACCACGTACAATACAGTAGTACATATTATGTGTAAGGGTAAAATGTTTCATGGAGTTTTAAATGAAATGCATAAAGATTTTCAAACTGAAATATATTTGGAACCCGTAGCGTTTCTTAGCTGTTTTATATAAAATTTATACAAATAGATAAATATTTTTTTACTAATAATTCGAATACATTTTTTACAATAATTTCACAGGTCCTATAAATCGTTACATCTCGTTAATCATTAGCTAAATTCGTTATAACCTATGTTTTCTTGGGACATTAATTGGCACCATTTCTCTAAATATTATAGGGCAGAAAAGGGTAAAACTCTTATTATATAACAATGTATGGAAGTAGCTAGAGGTAAGAAACGCTAAAAGAAACTAAATAAAAATTGAGATTCGAACACAGAGAAGGGGTTTGTGGAACTAAACAACAGTCGATAAGTAAAAACCGCAACTTAAGGATAATTCAGAAATGTTAGTGAGTGTAATTTCCATCACTGGTAATCTCTACGGTTGCAGGGGACCGTCAATAAATAATAATAACAAATAAATAGGTCGGAAGTATATAAAAAATAATTCTTTATAAATACTTATAAACTAATTAAATCGCTTACAACTCAACCTTGTCTGTTTGTGACGGCGAAGCGATCTGTTGGAGGCAAAGATGGAGACGATAGCTTGTACGTTAAAATTACTATAATGGCACTACTTTTGTATCACTTTAATAGAAAATGTAGGTATTTTTTTTAATAAATCGATGTTTTAAATAATTTTAAATAAAATGGTAAATCCATCGCCTCACCGTCCGGTTAAAATAGGTCAAGAATCTAAATAATATGAATTAAATACATTGCGACCAAATTAAATCTACGGAAAACCGAATACATACATTAGAAGCCACGTTTGTGATTTACATAACGGTACAAACTATATATTACAAGGCTTAATTAGGCTATACATAATACCTTTGTTAATACGAACTGAACTCGCGTTAGAATTTAGATAAAAAAGCGTAAGTAAACTAAATACTGTTTGGAATGCGTCATAATTTTATAAATAGTCAATATCAGTCGGGAATTTGACAAATTAGATATTGTTGTTAGATGACCACCATCGGGACATTTGCCACGATTTATAATTTCATACGTATTATAATATAGGAGGTGAAACAAAACCTAATCCTTACCCTCCCAGCCGACCTTAGCTTAAATAAATGTCCTTAACTGTATACACTTATACAAATTACGATAATATTACATTATAATTAGTTGCAAACATAAATAATTTTATGTCGCGATAAAGACTAGAATACGTTGAGGATAGAAAGCAGACGTCAATCTGGAGGAACTTGACAGTTGACATTTGTCTTGCTTGTCGATTGTTCGGATTTGTACGTTGTGTTTTTTTTTTATCTGTTGGGTTTAGGCTGATTCTTCATATTTTTCCCGTTTCATAAATAATAAATACGCCAATATAATTAATTTAAATTTGTGCTAATATATAAATGATTATTTTTTTATATAAATTGCTAAAATTAATTCCAAATTTGAAGAATCAGTCGTAACAAGATGGCGTCATGTGTCAAGAAATGGCGCGAAATGTACTGGCTGTTAGCGTTTCCCGATGAAGTCGATCATTTGATCTAACTGTTCCTCCTCGTCGTAGAGGTACAAAGACTCCATGCAACCCTTGAAGTAGGGCGAAGTGAAACATTTTGACCTGCAAAATAAAATACAATAGTTAATAACGGTTTAAGTTACTAATTTTGTTTGTGCAATCCAGATAAGCTCAGTGAAAAATACAGATAAAGAAAAGATATTAAAGCTGCGATAGAAAATGCAGTCTTATTTTGAAGATATGGAAGAATTAACTTTTTAAAATTTGTTCTAAAAGAAATAGGCAAAATACTTTTTTACAAAATAAAATAATCTAAGTCTAATTCTACAAGTAAAAAGGACGTAATATGATTTTAAAACAACGCTTAATTACTGATAAAACATAATTTATTTTACCATAAGACATATACAATACATTAAATAAAATTAATTTAAATAACAGATCTTATTTATTGTTCTAACTGTAAAAAGAAATTAGCTAAAATATGAATAAATAAATCTATTTAAATAAATATTTTTAAACATACTTAGTGAAATATTAATGATTAACAAAGTATACAGGTTAAAATATATATTTTTTTAATTTTTACGAAATTTTAAAACGTAAAGTGCTAGAAAATGCGAAGTGCATTGCATGCTGTTAGTGACGACGCATATGTCAACTACAAAAAATTAGGCGTTGTTCACACTTTCAAGTTTAATTGTATTTGACTAAATTATTCGATTATATTTTAAGGGCTAATATTTTTACCATTAAATAAAAGTTATTTCTAGATAAAAAAATACTATTATATCAATAAAATAGTTCAAATTGAATAACTTTTATATTCAAATGATAATATTTTTCGGATAACTTTTATAATAATTAAAAAAATTAGCCTTAAAATAAAATATTGAAGGAATGTACCAAACGCATTAAGATCCGAATGTTGTATGAAACACCCGAGTAGGATGTGTAATAAAAGCAAAAAAACTAACTGCCAAGTCTTGATGGGATGTTATCTAATAAAATAGTGTTTATTAATGAAAGTGAAATCACGCCATTACAGAAATTAAAACAAGAAGTTGCGTTAAACATTTTAAGAATGTGGATATGAAGGAATGTAATTTTCAAATATCGTATGATGTATTAACTGTTGTTTCTATGAATCATGCTTGGCTGTGCTTATACTTTCTAATTGACAGCTTCACGTGATCTTTAACTTTCAATTCGAATTTCCTTCGAAATTGGATTTATAAAAGTAAGAAGTAGCTGTTAGGAATCCTCAATTGAAAGAAGCCGAGCTTAGAAGATGTTAAGACAGGTTATTTAAGTGTCATGCAGGCAGTTAGTCCCATAGAAGAAGAGGAAGGCAAAACAAAAACTCATCGGGTACCTAATCCCTAATCCCTGGATCCGCCCCGTGTAATTGTATTATATACTTCTTGAAGAGTTCGAGTTGGTCGGTCTCTTGTAGTACCTCCACGCAGCCTTTGAAGTAATCTGTTGTGAAACAGTCTTTCCTGTGCCACAAGGAATAAATATTAAGGATATTATTTATACATTTAATAATGTTTATGGTAATTACATTGACTGCAAAAATATACTGGCTGAAAAACACCACAAACAAAAAAATACATTAAGTTTAAACATTTAACTGACTGAAAAACGCCACGAATGAACAAAAAAATTTACATTTAACCATAATATTTAAATCTGGCTGAAAAACGCCACAACACAAAAAAATTACACAACTCAAAATATAGGTTATCTGTGTCTCACCTGCACAGAGTATACAGCTGGGGCTCCCTGAACAGATTGAAGCAGTCATCGCAGATGCGGTCGAGGCGGGCGAATATGGCCGCGTCGTACACACCCTTGCACTGCAGGTGGAAGAAGGAGCGGCGCGCGACGTGGTGCGCGGGGGGAGGCGCGGCCGCCGCCAGCGCCAGCGTCAACAACGCGCACACTTGCACTGAGCTTAGATGCATCTGGAATATACATTTACTATATTAATTATAATAATTAACAAGTAACCCAATGGGTTACTTAACTACTAACGTTGGTTAATTAAATAGAAACACAGAGTGTTTGGGCTTCTTTCAGGCCTCCAGAAGCCCTTCGGATTGATAATATTACGAAAGCTCTCAGAAAGAACGATTTTTTCTGATTTAATTAAAAATAACATCATACTGGTAGCTTAAGTTTGCCAACTGTTCATGAAATATAATCCCACTTTGTCTTAAAAACAATCGTGTGAAACCTCCATAATGTAGTTTCTGATATTCGTAATTATCTTGGCCAAAATCAGATTACCCTAAGTAAAGTTTTCTCTACCTAATTCTCTACTTTAAAATTAATTCATATCTAAGAATAACAGTAAGAATTTCCACGAATTACATTTCAAATAAAGTCATTATGATATATATTTATTTAGGTTTAAACGAAATCTCCTTGAAATTAAGATCGCACCATACTTCATACTGCGAAAAGTGCGAGATAACTCTATTAAGGAGATACTGAGAGATAAGTTTACCTATTGTTTTTTTTCTTCTGTATTTTAAAGTGCAATAAAAAACAAAGAAAGTGAAAATGACTACAAACTACTCAGCATATAACTGTGTATAGCCACCACAAATTTTGCCTTAACTCAAAGCTTAAATAGGAAACAGTACCATATTGAAATATTTATTAGTAAAGCAATTTCACTAGTAGGCATAAATAAAACCCAACACTTTCATATTTATTACTTTTCAATTATAACTAGTAATATCAGAATATAGCGGTATAAATATATATCTTAATCGATCTTTATAATCCAGAATCCTGAGCGGTTTTTTATTATGGTCGATTAAAATTAATTTGGCTGTAAATTTTTGTGAAAGCTGCACAAATAAAAATATGCAACTTTACATCTGAAATGTAGAGCATTGATGATAAATTGAAATTATCCGTGTATTTTGTTTAAAGTGGATCATTCATTTCGAAATCCTAAACGCAGTTGGTTTTTGATGAAAAATCTCATAAAATATTTTTTTATGTAATTTTTTATCGACCTACAAAATGCTTTCGCAGGTAGGTCGATAAAAATTAAAGTATATATTAAACCAGGATCTCTTCATTAAGGATTTTTTATTTTAATATCTATTTTGTAGACAAGTTTGTAGCTCGTTATATATGTTACTAATATTAATAACTGCGATAATCAATTAAGGCTTCTAACAGGGAAATAAGAATGTTAGGCTGACTAGCCTAGACTAGATAAGTAGCCGTCACCTGGTCTTCCTGAGGAAAAATCTCTGCCATACAAACAGTACGTTATAAGAATGTATTATAACCGCGTATGAAGCCACAATCACGTTGCAATGGCATGATATGTACATTTTATGACAAATATTTTTTAAATATTTTCTTGTTATAATTATTATTGAACAAATTATAATATAATTTCTTTCATTACTTATTAGAAAACTAGCGACTCAACCTCGCTTCACTCGAGTTCGTTCCTAGGTTGATTTCTCATACTTTTCATCTCTATTTTCCCTCAAGGGATGATTTCCGGGATAAAAAGTATCCCATGTCCTTCTCAGGGTCTCAAAATATCTTCTTACCAAATTTTATCTAAATCGGTCCAGTAGATCCAGAGATCACCCCCTACAACCTCTCAAACTCACACACTTTACCTCTATAATATTAGTATAGATTACACCAGGTATAGTGTATGGGGATAGTAGGTACCATTTTTATGGATTTCAACTGATATACCTTATGAGAGATTATTCTTATCGTACAGGGAACTACATCGAGCTGGATATAATTTGCACGAAATTGAGGAATCGAATACTCTAGAGCGTATCACTTGTGTAGAGTTGTTCTTAGTGAGTGACAACTCCACAAAAGAAAAAAAAATCTAAACTAAAATGTTATTATAAGATTACGTAAAAAGTAGGGAAATTGTACTATATATAAAATATTTACAATATACTAAATTTATTTAAAATTACCTAAGCTCAAGTTATTGGCGTTAGGAAATGTATGAAATGGACTTGCTGCTATTACAAGATCCAATCGCCCATTAAATGTTAGGTACAAGACAATATCGCTTTATCATAATCAGAAAGCAAATCGGTTTAAGATTTACATCGTTCTAAACGATTAATTGACTTCTGACAGTAGATTTATAAAATTTAAAACTTATAATGCTAATATGGTGTTGTATACACTTTGAACAAAAAAAGGATTTTTTTTTTTTTCAAGAACTTAAATATTTACGAATCATAATGTATTAGTATCATAAAAATCATCTTTCTTACACTATCGCTTTTATTTATTTTTATTATAAATGTGATTTTTTTTTATTTATTGATTTGTTTTTCATGGAGCAACGTTTCCGTTCGATTTTTTGTATTATATATAATATAGGCTATTTAGTATCCCGATACACCAAGTATTTCCCGTGGGAAAAGTATTTTTGCCAACTACTTATAACGTGTCATAATCAGTTAATAAAATTAAAATATGTAATATATAATTTATTATAGGTTTCTTTTATGAGCATTACGAAGTATTTTATAATGGGGGATAGCGCCAGGCTGCAGGCGTAGTTAAATTAGCATCTATTACTATATCAATGTTCGAGCGATTGGAGTCTCAGGGACCGGCTCGGAACACCCATAAAGCCGACTTGTGTATAGACTAACTTGTGATAGAGACTAAGGAAAATTAGATGGATTATAAAAATAATTAAGTAAAGTAGGTACCTAATACTATTTTATTTCTTTAATTATAGCTTTTATATAAATTGTATTTTTTAAAAGTAAATTATAATCTAGTAGCAACTAGCAGCTACAGCAACTCAGTCAACTTCGTCCCTAGGTTGATTCCCCATACAAATTTTTATCCCCATTTTCACCCATATCTAAAGGATGATTTCCGGAATAAAACATATTCTATGTCCTTCCCAGGGTCTCAAACTAACTTCTTACCAAATTTCATCTAAATCGGTCCAGTAGTATTTAAGTTTATTCGTTACAAACATACAAAAATACGGATCTTTCCTCTTTATAGTATTATTAGTGTAGATAAAGATAATAATGAAAAGATAAAGATTAAGGGAAATGCAACGAAATTATTTAAATAATATAATTAAATATATTTTTTGAATATTTAAAACGACCATTTTATATAAAGCCAAGTATGATCTATTAATATAAAACCGGACCCAAATAATACTTAAATGAAGTAAAACCACTACCCTATAATAACGATTAAGTAAAGTGGACAGGCATAAAGTGTAAATCCAGTGGGCTGATTACCGAGACCACCTGGCTGTGGAGGCTGTATTAAAATAATCTCGTTAAGCTAACCGCTGTAACCGTTTCACCTATTCGCAATAAACAATGCGAATAATCGTCGACGTGTGTGGGAAGATTTCCTGATTTTTAAACCTGTTTTTTTAGAGTTCCGTGTAGAGTATTTCAAAACGATTTGAAGGCTTTTGGTAAGTTTTACTCTAGTTATTGCTGATTCTGAACTTAAAAATGGACTATATGCGCACTTTTAGGTAAATCAGTGATAGTGTACAGTTACGTGACAGTTCATATAGAAAAACTAGGTTTTACCTGCGGGTCCACTTGCATTATAGGTGCATCTATAGTGTACCCTTTACCTTCACCCAAATCCATTGAGTCGTTACAGCTTAAAGAAGTAACAAACACACTCACAAACTTTTGCATTATAATAAGTGATCATTATATAGATATTATATACCACGTACATTTATAAACAACCAAGTAATCCGCTTTTATATCATAGATTAGTACGTAGTTAAATGAAAACACATGATACGTGCGGAACACAACAGTCGTATTATTCGCGGCCGCTCAGATCAAATCGACGCTTTGTTGGTTTGTTTCAACGGGCGAGTTTGCGCCGGCGCAGGTTTTACAATGTAACATCATCTACAAAATTGTTAACCTCATTTATACTTGGACAAGTTTAATGGTCATGTTATGGTAGTGTTAATGGGGTGATAAATGGGGTAAATTGAAAAGTAAATTTATTTCATTAATTTTATAGGCGGAAAATGTTTAGTACCGTCATAAAGATTTGTTATTACATATTATATGTAGAAATTAATTATAATAAAAGTATAATATTAAAATTTAAACCTTTTTTTAAGTTCTATCGTCGACTGTACGGCGGCGCCCGGGGCCTGATTCATATGCTATGGATGATAGAGTTATTACAGGCGATCTCGTTTGGCGTGAGAACAGACTATAATGAGGCGATCCTCTTCGTCTGTAGTCTGCGTTATACATTTATTTTCCTTATTGTTTTAAAATAAAGTTATACTGTGAATCTTTCTTTACATTATGTATGTCCATTAACTTTAATTTTGATATAGGTACTTAACTTTACTTAGAATTAAATAAAACCTTACTGTTTTTTTTTTATTACTACACTACTACAGATTATTAATTAGTTTAACTAAGATTTTTAACTTGAGATATTAAAATTTTATGATTTTATAATAAATTGGGTATTAAAATTTCATGACTCAATTTGTTGTTTTATTTTTTCACCTTGCAAATTCATAAAGCGTAAATTATTGTCATTTTAATTTGAAATTTAGATTTGCTAAACCTTGGTAAATAACTAAACGTGTTTACCTATAAGGCGGTTATTTCTACGTAGAAAGTTCTGGAGGATAACTATGTTTACGGCAAAACAATTTAATTTATTCATTGCGTTTAATCCCATGCTGCATAAGTATAAAATGACCAATGATCATTGTGATTCCTACTAACATCCTTCTACGAATATTTATCTACTTTTTCAGTAATACACTGAAAAATATTATTGAAGTGGTCTATTTATGTGAATTATAATGTAAAAAAAAAAATAGTTATTTATATAAATGAAATAATTTATGTCAAAATAAGAATAATAAAAAAATGTGATTATTAAGAAATAAAAAACAAAAACAGGTGGAAAGAAGGCAATAAACTTCAGAAAATATATGTTGTAGCGTAGGTACCAGCTATATTTTTAATATTCTATAACTATACTAATATAGTATATTATAAATGTGGAAGTTTGTGAGTATGGATGTTTGTTACTCTTTCACGCCAGAACAGCTGAACGAATCTAGATGAAATTTTGACACAGAGATAGATTATAGTCTGGAATAACACATAGGGTACTTTTTATCATGGAAAAATGTACGGTTCCCGTGGGATAGGTTTGTTTTTGTTTTCCTAGAGGCGAACCCGAGCGAAGCGAGGGTGAGCCGTTAGTATCTTATATACGAGCATTAATTTTATTTGAATTTGATGGCCTGATCCCCCTCGTATTGAAGGGAGACTCGTGTCCAGCAGTGGGACGTTAAAAAAGGCTGAAGACATACATATGTACATATAAAGCAGCATATTATTGGACATTAAACAGTTATTTATAAATATGAAATTATAATTAAGTTTTATATTTTTATTAAAATTTTATTATTTAATATATTGTACTATTGTAAGAAATGTATTTAAAACTGCATAAGTCTTAGGAAATCGATGATAGAAACCCAACAAGTGATAACAATGCGATTGCGAGCGAGTATCTGTAGCTGTTTTTGCATTCATAATAACTGCTTCTTGGTATGAAGCGTGCAAGTTAAAGATTTTTAAACATTATTCAACGTGGACACTATTATACAGGAGTATTTATTAAATCAATTACATTATTGTAAATTGTCATAGTATTGAAGTGTATATTTATGTCATTACGTTATCGTATGTCCTTTTGTTATCTAGTTTTGGCTAATTGGTTGACTGATCTCATCAGCACTAGCAAAGAGCAAAACATATGTATATATAAGTAATTATTAGTATATGTACATTTAGGAATGCTACAGAAATTTGTCTTAAGCAAGAGAAACTTTACTATTATTTTCTCGTTGAGCATCGAGGGTCTTAAATTATACATTGTAAACAAAACAATTTATCTCTGTCTGTAAGATAGTTAAGGTTTATATTGAAAGCTGTACGATGTGCGTTGTTCACACGCACTCGCTCGAATACTAACTACACTGCCTTTAAACAGCTCGGCTGCCACCCAAGCGAAAGATAGAGTACCTAATGTACATGTTATAACTTCACTATTGAACTAAATTGAAAATAGCAATATACCCGTGCATATAGAATGTCACAAAACTGTTGAAACCGTATCTCTACTAATCTATTAGAAATGTTATTAACTATTAAAAAAGCACTAGGGGCAAAACAAAGGTGTACTTGATAAGTTTACGCACTTTTTCTTGTTGCATAGTATCACAGTCAAACCGTCGTTAAAGAGAACGCTTAAAACTTTAATAACCGGCAGTGATGGCTCGCTCTATGCGATTATATACACATACGAGTATATCAAATATATAGACGGCACTATTTTAAATTAAATAAGACACTATATAGGAGAAATAAGAAAATCTTTAGAAATGAATACTTTATTTCTCATGTGAGCTTAGGTCTTAAAATACACGAGATATCTAACGGGGTAGAGCGACGAAGTGCAGTGTGCTCCGTTCACACGCACTGTACGCATACCAATGCGCTGCCTCTAGACAGCTCGGCTGCCACCCAAGCGAACTGTAGGGCTGTCTACTAATTCTAATACTATATACATTATACACATTTTGTAAAACTATTAGAATTCGTTTTAAATATAAAATCAGTTATTATTATCTGTTGTTTTAAAGTCCAAAATGTTATTTTATTTGTAAATATTTATTATTTTTCATATTTTAAAAATGTCAAATAAAACTTAAGTTAGGCTGATTAAGGCAAAGCTGTAATAAAATAATTAACTTGTCTAATATGCGTCATTATGACAAGTAGTAGGAAATATAGGTAACGTGAAAGATGGCAAAAAATATATAATCTATAATAAAATATGCGATAAACCCTTATCATTATCAATTTGTATTTATTTTACCGCGGTACCCCTGCACTGTCTCAGGCTGAAATGCGTCCAGCTACGAGTTTTACTTTTTATAAAAAGAGTACGCGACTTTTTTAAAAGAATGTTGCCCATAATTACACCCACCTGCGTTTTATTGCAGCACCTAGATACCTTATTCCTAACATTTAATAATAGTGGCATGCTTTGAATTAGAGATTTTTTATTAAGAATTAAATAGCGTTAATATAATTAATCGTCAACCATCATAAAACGTAAAGTAGTTTCTGTAAACTAAATGTGCGTGTCGAAGTTGATCTCTGACTCTCCATATTAATAAACCTACACATATTACTTATCTATACATATAATAAAATTGTAACTGATTGCTGTCTGTACTTGGAAGATATTTGAGAAAAACTATTATTGAGGGTCTTTATTAACGCAATAGAATCCAAAACAATGATTTTTAGAACTTTTGTCTGTTTGCCTACGCGTTTGTGCGTGCTAATCTTAGAAACGGCTTAATCGATTTGGGTGCGCTTTTCACTAATATATTGTGGTAAGCTTCACTTAACATTTAGTATTTGTTTTATTTCAATCGGTTCATAAATAAAAAAGTTATGTCAATTTAAAGAATCGCTAGTTTATATTATTATATAAGTTATATTATTATATAATATATAATATTCTTAGTTAAACTAGCGACTCACTCTCGCTCCGCTCGGGTTCATCCCTACTGATGTTTTCACGTTAAGTATAGATTTCTCAGACATCAGATGTTTTCTTGCAGTAAAAAATATCCTTTATGTTGACCTGGATAACCAGCTACGACCATACCAAATTTCATCAAAATCCCTCCAGTGGTTTTTCTGTGATGCGATAACAGACAGACATACAAACAAAAATTCTAAAACCTATAGATTCGGCCTCTGTATCAATAATAATGTCTATTTGAATAAGATTTTTCAAAAAAAATATTTAATGTACAGATTCGGCTTAGTTACAATTTTATTATATGTATAGATAAGTGGAGCAACAGGAAAATTTGCAAGAAAATTGTTGTTTACTGAATGTAGACGATTTCGTACCGTGAATGACAGCAGCAACTGCATTTAGATCCCGCAGTTAAATACCATATTGATTATGTTTGCAAAACATGGAAAATCCTTACGTACACACTACACAACCAGTGTTACATGGCCTCCCTTCTCTAGCAAAAACTTCGTGTAATACGCGTTACAAAGTTCCATTAAAATTGGTTTTCGCTTTTAGACGAAATGGCACCGATCGTTAACAAGACCTAAGCCACGGCTTTGCGTAAAATTAAATATTTATTGATATTTTCCAACGTCATAAGTAACTGTTATTTTATATTCGCATTAAATTATCATTACATACTTGCTATATACGTTTACACATTCAAAGTGGAAATTAATAGCGTACCGTATCGATAGCTATCTCATTGCTTAAAAGCTCATAAATTGGAATAATAATTTCTTAAGGGGTTCGATTTAAAAAGTGAGTTGTTTAAAGTTACTAAACTCATAACAGATGTGAGAATTTATTATCTATTTCAATGAGAAGATACTAACAATAACGGATCGTAGACAGTCGCGTGTCGCTCCCTTGACCCACTTGTTGAAATGCCGAAGAAACCATTAAACCATAAACCGTAGTTATTAACCGAATAGTCCTTTTATTATTACAGAGTTTAATCTATACATATAATAAAATTCTGAGTCGAAACTGTACATTAAATATTTTTTGGAAAATCTTATTGAAATTTTCATTATTATCGATACAGAGAGATAAATTCGGCATCTATAGTTTTTAGAATTTTCGTCTGTCTGTCTGTCTGTCTGTGACCGCATCACGAGAAAACCACTGAATAGATTTTGATGAAATTGGGTATGATGATAGCTGGTTATCCGGGTCAACATATAGGATACTTTTTGCTTTGGGAAAATATCTCATCTCTAAAAAATCTACACTAAACGTTAAAACGTAACTAGGACGCTAGTATTTTATAATTTATATAGGAGTGTATGTTGTAAGAAATTCGTGTGCACTCTGTGCAGACTTTTCTTCGATGAGCTCCAACATGACAATATACGTTGCTCGATGTCTATGCTACCCTGGTACTCGGAACAATGTGTATGAACCAAGGGCAGACAGCGAAAGAAACTTCGTTTCTACTGGATGTCCCGTGACAGTCAATCTTCACATACATTTCGTTACATAGAAATATAGAGAGTAAGAGAGAGGTACATAGAGGTAATAAGTTAGAGAGTGACAGACGTTACTTTTTATCTCGTTATATCAAAATGGATCCCGTGACATATTGTATTATATTACAATATTACTAACGGAAGCGAGTGTTATAGTTCAGAGACAGCGAAGCGAGGATGGGTCGCGACTCACTAGCTATAAATTAATCTTATCCGTATAAGGCAGTAGACAAATAACTGTCATGTACGTACGATAATATATACAATACAGTATGATGTTATAAACATATTGTATACAAGTGTATAGGAATGCATGCTGTAAAGTACCAATAAAATGTCATGACACTTGACTTTTTGATTTCAAATTAAATGTCTATTCTGGTATGATTAAGCCATAATGTCTTGTAGCGACATTTAAATTGCAACTTGATTTCGCGTACGACTCTATCAACTTTGATTATACTATAATTGCTATGTACCTACGTATATCCGTTAACGATTCGAATTTTTAAATTATTTTGGAAAATTTAATATAGATGAATTTATCTATACATATAATAAAACTGTACATGCCGAATGTCTGTACATAAAAAAAAGCTAAAAACCGAGTCAGGGGGATGTAAGAAGAGAAATCGAACAAATCTATTTTTTTTTTGTTTCTCTGTCTGTTTGTCTGTTTTTACGGTCTAATCTCCGAACTGTTGAACCAATTTAAATGAAATTTTGTGGTACCTTATATCCCCGATCAACATTTTAGATACTTTTTATCCCGGAAAATTAAAGAGTTCCCGTGAGATAGTTAAAAAACTATAGTAATTTATACAGCTTAGTACACAAGAACTACTGATTGGATTTTAATGAAACCTTACAATAATGTAGTTCATATATCAGAATAATAAATAGGCTATTTTTTATCCTGAAAAAATGTACAGTTCCCGTGTTATCTAGAGGCGAACCCGAGCGAAGCGAGGGTGAGCCGCTAGTATTAAATATATTTAATACATTATCCAAACACAGTATGTACAGAAATTATATATATAGTGTTCTATTTTAGCTAGATATAAGCAAGTCCTTACATTACACACCTTACAAATATTATTAGCGTTTAACACCACAGTTTTAATGTTCATAAAAAATCATATTTACCTATTTATTTGCTTTATCTTTTTACTTGGATCCATAGAGAATATTAAGAAACCTTTCTAATAATCAAGGTCTCTCAGTAATTACCACTGCCCGGCACTAAGTCCATCCGCTGCAGAGTGCCAATCCATATTAATTCAATTTATAAAACAATACGGTCGGTAGCCGCCATATTGGCAACCTTCCACACGACCTCTGGACTGTTGACCTTACTTTTCGTCACCTATCATTTCCTAGGTTGCCCCGTGAATGTACATATGTCCCCGAAATGATTTTTTGAGTCTAATATCCCAAGTAAAATTTACACCGCGGGGTTAAACGTTAGGAACTCTTAAAAATCTTAACAGTAAATAACGTCAATCTAACCGTTTCTTTTTCTCGTTAGCTGCGTTAAAGAAGTTTAAAACAACAACGTGCTCGCGCTTATAATATTAGTAAATTGAAAATAAAGTAAATTATAAAAACAAGAATAAGGTAAAAAAATTAAGAACTTAATGGTTAAAAAAAATCTTAGGATTATATCTTGACGACACGTCTGGCTCAGTTTGTAGTGACCCTACTTGCTGTGCCAACGGTCGCGGGTTCGAGTCCCGCTGGGGGCATTCATTTGAATGATGAGCACGAATGTTTGTACTCCAGTCATGGATGTTTATATTTATAACATATATGTATTTAAAGTTATATATGTGTAGTGTATCAACTATCTCGTATTCATAACACAAGTCTCGTAGCTTACCATGGAACTAGATGGTGCTGTGTGTTAATGTTCCAACAACATATTTATTTATTTATTTATAGGAGTCAGGAGGTGTTTTCTTTTCCAATATTTCCTGACTATGGCAAGTTCTTCTCTTTACGAAGAGTGACGTTAAATTCATTTTTATGTTAGACAATAATAATACCTATATATTTTATACAAGACAGCAGAAGAATGTAATGGAAAAACTATTATTAGAACGAGTTAGGCTACTTTACTCTTAGAGCTATTTAATAGTTGCATTGTGTAAGACAACTTTTTCAAACTAAGCAATTACTAAGTCGACTGAATCATGTGTAAGAAAGACGTCAATGTTTTTTACATTTTCCTTTATTACTTTAAGTAGTATTGTGACACGACATGGTGTGATGTTTTATACCAGTACTTTTTTTCCTTACTTCCTTTCCAACTCGGTTAAATAAACTTAAAATAAATGACGTTAACTAAAACGAGGATTTATGTAACTGAATGGCGTATGATGTACGTAGAATGTAGTGTATCAATTAAGAGGCCAGGTCGCGATGGCCCGCGCCGGCCAATGAGCGCAATTAGCCACGTGCGGCGAACTGGGCCACAGGATTAGATCTGTACCACACTGGTGAGAACAAAAAGTTATATGCGTTATCTTCTTTTAAAAATCTATTTGAATTGTGTGTATTTTGTGTGATTCAAATTTATAAAATGAAATACCTATATACCTATGAAATACCTAATTTAATAATATTAATAAAGCTTTACATAGTTTAAAGTACAATGGTTGGTTTTATAAAAATAGCAGTACTGTTATTTATTTGATAAGGCACATATTGGTGATATGTAGGACTTATTTATCCTCATATCCTTCTACTTATATGTAAAGACTGAAACTGACTCGGCGGTCTAGTGCTAGCATGTACGACTGCAGATCCGAACGTCCTGAGTTCTAGTCCCGGGTCTGGCCAAGTTTAATTACTGAGTTTTTCTGTTAAGATATTCTCAGTAGTAGCCCCGAGTTGGGAAGTTATCGGTGTTGCACCCCCGTGCCTCGGATAGCACGTAAAGTCTTGGGCCTGGGCCTTAACTCCTACCAATCGTGTCGAAGTAACGTCCCCATCGGACTTTGAGAGGAAAAGAAATAGAATGCATTGTGTCAGCGCGTACACTTGTGTACTACGAATATAAAGTATAACATCTCCGAAAAATCGGTGAAATATATAAAAACGTAACAATTTGCTATAATATCTATCACTCATAATTAGAAATGAAACTTTAGATATGTTTATATTATTGCACAAAAATTCTTAAAACGATCTCACTAGAACAGTGAAATAATTAGTTTTAAAAAAGTCTTTAATATACACTTTTACATACAATATAATAAGTAACAAGTAAAGCTATGTTTATATTATAATACATAAACAGTAGATTTCTGCTATACATAGAGATACGTATATAATGTACATTATTATGTAATTATGTAGAGTATAGCATATTCGCACATGCATAGAGTTGTAACACGGTCCTTATTCTGTCACAGTGGTTGAGAAATTAAATGATTGTCATGCCATTCGATCGCAACGCACACGCTTACCTCGAGATTCCTGCCGCTTATGGGCGTAACTCAAAAACCAGAGTAAAAACTTATACTGCAGGTACATAAAGCGCAGATTGGGGACATTCTTGAAATTTTCACAAGTTTCTTTTATATTGCTTGAAAGTATATCAAATGAACATTCGATATCCAAGGTTATGTTTTTTTTTTAATCCTGCACTAAATATTTGGACTTGAATTTTAAAGTAAAAAGAGGTTTACTGAAAAAAATATTTTTGGGATATATTCATTTATTGGACGATATTAGAAAATTCAACAACGTAATTGCAAATTTAAGCAAAATCATACAAATTAAGTGTGCTAATGTTTCTAAGTATCATGTCGAGAATATAAACAGCTGATTAAATAACATGCGACGTTTTGATTTCGCATTAAGTCTACGTCATATGTTTTTTAATTTGGGAGGTGTGGTTAAAAATTCCATACGCAAGAGAAGCTTACGTCCTACATAGAGATCCTAATGATTGTACAGGATGCTGGAGATCGCATATTAAATTTCTGCTCGAGCATTCATTTATATTGTTCATAGTGCATTCTAATAATTCTTATTTTTTTATATAATTTGCTGTATTTTTATTTAGTACCTCAAGATATTAGGTTTTTCGACCATTAAACAAAGTTCTACTATTATATAGCTCGTTCGTACATCTATACAGATACATAAAATTGAAGTGTCTGTTTGTAATGTCAAAATAACAGCTTTATACTAAATGCATATTATGGAATTTTATACGGTACTGATAAGAAAAACACAATTTTTTAAAAATTTGTCTGTCTATCTGTTTCGGCTAATCTTTAAAACGGCTGGACCAATTTTAACGGCACTTTCACTGGCAGATAGCTGATATTATAAGGAGTAACTTAGGCTACTTTTATTTTAGAAAAAGAACTAAGATTTCGCTCAAAAAATTAAATCGTATCTAGGGACGAACGCGAGCGACGCGAGGCTGAGTCGCTAGTATATCATATAAATTGCCATGAATGAGCTTTCAAATGAAAAGGCTAAAAATACCATGCAGTTCCAAAGTGCAATTGCGAACATTATGGATGTTATTTATCTAAACGTCAAGTCGCTACACAATAATAATAGTTGACTCAATTATTTGACTAATGCTTCTTCGTCATGCAAATGATCTGACAAATAGCTTGATGGTTATAATGCTCCACTGCAAGCTTAGTATCAACATAATCTATATTTCATTCGTGTAATTGTCACTTGTAAACAGGGCTGTTGTCTAAACCGTGATTTTAAAGCTAAGGCACAAAAAGGTACTACAAAAGATTAAGGTAACCTATTAATCATTTAAAATTTAACCAATTTTAAGAAAGAATTAAAAAGCATGATACAAAATTTAAACTATGTAGTGTACTGTGTTTATCGTTACTTGTAAATGTCAGTAGGTAGCCGTAGGTAGTGGAAACCGATTTAAACATTTCAAAAATGTGCATCGCACACAGTGTTTACAGATCTACAGGATTCCAGTTTTAAGCAGCACTGGCTAGTTTTTGTTGCAAAACTTGACATGTAAATTATAATTAACAACATATATATGTATTGATTTGCATAAATCCGATTAATACTTGTTTCTCGATCATTCCTTATAAGGAGTGTCATATATGTCCGTAATTAACTTTAAACGGTACTAAACATACATTTTTAAAGGTTTTTTGAAATTTCTACGATTTAACGTTAGTTAAAATGTCACATGCAGTAATTATCTTTTTATTTGGTTATACATCTGACACTTTACCGTATACAAGTACATAACAACGCTGAGTTTACTAAGTATTAGTAATATAGATTTGCATGTATGTAAAGTGTTTCTGCTTATACAAATTTATTACAATTTCACGTTTTACATAACATAGCAAAAACATTGTTAGTTGTTACTAAATAGGGTAAAACAATATTTATTTATTATACTTCAGATATCCTAGAAGTATAACTTTACCCGGATACATCTGCTATGAGACGGTCAATACAAATTTAAGTAAATATATTCTCAACACGTAACAGACGCACCCGTAATTTTATTCCATTTAAATGCGATGCTCGGTACTGGGCGGTGGTGACAGCGCCTTGCAGTCTGCGCCTCGCACGCACACTCACGCGGAAAAACGTTTGCGTAATAACTTAGTTTCGTATTCACGGGATGTTTAATTATATTTGGTCTTACATTATAATGTAACTAAACTAAATCAGGCAATCAATGAATAATTGGCCCGTATTTGATATTTGATAATAAAATATTGAAGCTGTAGGCTGTTGTAGGCTGTATTATATGTTGCACCATCTACGAGTAAATTATATCAAAAGTTATTTTTATTTATACATAATTATGATGTATGTCATCTCTGAAGGCTATAGAGTAAACCCTCAAGCAAGCTGAATACAATCCATTCATTAATTCTGACAACGTAAATAGTAAAATAGTAATTATGTCACAATTAATTATCATTTTATCCTGTTTACGTAATATTTCGTAACGATTTGTTCGTTTTGCTTTTATAACTGTACAGCGTATTGTTTTACGTGATTGGCATAAACAAATGTAGAAAGATTTGCATATGTCATTGTATTATTTGGCTGAGTAAGTGAAGAGGAATTCAGTATGAGTTTTATAGTAAAATAAATCGTAGCTTGTATTGACTGGTTATAGGACGACAACCTAATAAGGTATGCAGTAAAAAGTGTTGGAAAACTATCGTATCTCTTGAGGCAGGAAAGCTCAGAATATTCTAGAACACCTTTCGTTTACATAAACCGAACGTTACGTTCACATTACGACAGTCGACCCGCAGTTAATCGGCAAGCTTTCGCAAGTTTAATTTCAAACTTAGGACCTATAGTGAAGTAATCGAAAAAATCTATAAATTTTTGGAAAAGCTGGCTGAATTTAAGCTCCAAGTATTTAATTGTTAATACACTGTTAATGTTATTTTTGAAAATTAATGTTTTTCAAATTAGGTATTATATTATAATATACCTACTAGCGACTCAGCCTCGGACGGGTTCGTCCTTAGGTACGTTTTCACAGTTAGTATGAATATAATATAGATGTATTATAAATATAAACCTTCCTCTTGAATCATTCTATCTATTGCTGAAAAGTGCATTAAAATCCGTTGCGTAGTTTAAAAGATCTAAACGTACAAACAGCGGGAGCGACTTTGTTTTATACAATGTATAGATAACAAAGTGCGAAAAATTTGACGGTTAGTAAACGTTTAACTGTATATTCCATAAAGAATATAGATAACTATATTAGAAAAATACATTACTATTACATTTAGTCCACATACATATATGTATGTATGTAACGTGGACTCACGCATCAGTATTAATCGCGAACGTCCGGACCGATACAGATTGAAAAATAAAATAAATACGTAAATGGCGCTTGGCGGCAGCCTTTCATTTGTTATTATTTATAAATTTACATATTATTTATATGGTATTAAGGTTTTAAATTGCATGGCATTTGAGTGATGGGCGTAAATACACGTTGGGTTAAAATAACCAGACTGGTCGAGTCTAGTGGCGTTGAACCGCACAGGTGGGCCTTGGATTACGAGAGATATATTTAATACGGCATATAATAATAGCCTTTTGTAGAGTTACCATTTGTATGCAATTTGCATCTCATATGAAAAAGGATATTTTTACAAAATAGATATACCTACTCGTACATTATAGACGTATGAAATAACTTTTTATATTTTTAAATTTATGAAGAAATGCAACGTTTTTTGGACAAATCATACGATTAAATTGATTTTTTTTATAGTGTTAAACGATATATAGAAATTAAAATGACACACGATGACTTGAGAAAGTCCTTGCTACGCCATGTGTAACTGAAAGTCACCGCTTCTTGACATTTTAACATCCGCTGCATCAGATGATTTGCCTTTTGCTACACAAGTCCAATAAAATCTTACTAATATAATAAATGCGAAAGTTTGTGAACATGTCTGGATGTATAGATGTATGGATGTTTGTTACTCCTTCACGCAAAAACTGCTGAATGAATGTTAATGAAAATTTATAAAAATATAGCTTATACATCAGAATAACACACAGACTACTTTTTATGCCAGAAAAATATACAGATCCCGTGGGATGGATTTGTTTTTGTTTTCCTAGAGGCGAACCCGAGAGAAGCAAGGGTGAGCCCTAGCGGCTCACCTTAATGTTATAAAACTATACAGCGTTTTTTAGTCATAAATACCATTAAGGCAATAAATATGTAATTCTTAAAAGGTTATTTACTTAGGTATTCATATATGTATTAGTATAATGTGTTATTTTCGTTTTTGGTATAATACTTCAAACATTAATATTTTTAAATAAATATGTTTTAAATAATATATTTTTTTATTATAATTCTAAAATTTGGTGTTACGCGTAGCTGTCACTGCCACGAGAGAAAGGGATTAGAAACGGTTTATTTTAATAGTTAGCAGATAATATAATTTAAATAAAATATGTAAGAATGTCCTTTTATTCCGTCAACGTAATTGCACTTAATGTCGCAAACCGGAAACAGACAAGACTAGAGGAAGCGGATGCCAACAATTCTTACAGGCATTATGTAAATGATAATTACTACCACGTTCCGAGAGTACCCACAAAACATTTTAATGTAGCAAATAAACTATGACAAGGTATTGTTTTTGCAACATAATGTGTTGTAATATTTAGTTAATACGTTAAGAATCGCAAGTGGGCAATTTCTATTATGTTAACTATTAGTAATAAATTAGTAATGAAAATTTAACTTAAATTTAGAATTATAACTTATTGAGCTAGTGTCACTAAACGAGCAAGGATCATCTTGTTTTGTATGAATTTCACATTTATGAATGAAATCGCTTAGGGCACACGCCATAGAGGAAACCGCAAAATAAAACAACTTTACCTACTATAACAAAATGTGCCCATGTCTGACGTAAACGCGGTCTAATTGCAAAATAATGCTTTAAATAAAACCCATGAATCAATTCTACTGAGATTCCATGAATACAATTATATATGACTTTGTACTGTTAATTTTCTGTTATTTATAGCACATCCGCATATAATAATAATGAGTGGAGGCACTAGGCACTTATTTTCTTCTTAGCTTTTCTTAGAACTTTTCTACAAGTACAAAATAAAAACTATATTATACAATATAATGATATATGGTGCTTTTTTATCAAACATTTATATAAACTTATTATTAGTTAGATAAAAATGTACTCGATTTAATTGAAAGTTTTTTTTTAGTCAAAGCATTTAAATATTAAATCTTTGAACAAATAATAATAATTAATATCTAACCGAAAGCAACATTATTACTACTTACTTTCAAGTGACAAAACATGTTTCAAGTCAGTGAGAGCCGCCAAAATTAGGAACCACTAATTAACAGTACTCATCTGCAGTCTTTGATGTCGCGAGATTCTTAATTTATTGAAGCACTTCATTTTATAAAAATAAAAACTACTAAAACCAAGTCTCCTGCACAAATGCAAATACATTTGGCGCCAAACAACTAATACAGAATTTGACATTTTATATTTTGTGTTGCTAGTTTTTTTTTTTTTTTTTATATATTTAACATAGGCTAAGGCACACATAGTCGTAGTGTAAATTATAAAAAATAATACTTCTGCCAATATATCACCTGCGCCATGTAAATCTAACTTAAAATCACGATATACCTATTGTGTACATTGCGTAATAACTGCTAAACCTGTTTAGAGTCACTGACCCACATGAGCCTGCGGACCTTGAGAAAATTATTTTTTTTCATACAGGATTTAATTACATATGTGATTATATATTACATATATAGCATAATTAAAAAACCTTAATTTATCTAATGAAATTTAATTTTGTATTATTTTTTTATTCATTGTGTCTTTTCTTGAAGTGAAAATATTAAGGTATATTTTATATTAATATTGTAGCTATTATATGCTAGACTAAAATGATTGTGTTAATTGTTCTTCGCTTGAAACAAAGGCTCTTGAACTTTTTCTTATCTTATTAGATATTAGTTGTGTAAAAAACGTATCCGTCCTGAACAGCTGATGAGGTGAATAGCATTTTATTAACAGGTAATAGATATAAATTTTTCTTGGAAGTTTTTAATTTATTCGCCTACGTCCTTTAATTCATTACGGTATATAATTATACAGTATTAAAAAAACTTTGTATCCAATAATATAGATGTCTGTAAATGCTGTCTTTAGTAAATCACATAGCGCAAACAATGTTGATAGTTAATAACATGAGATATATGACTGCTTTTATGTCAATAGAGTAATAAATTTTGTAGCCGTTTGATAGTTTTGAGATTGAAAACGAACGGTGCGACGTCGCGAATATGTTTTTTTTTTATAATCATGTAATATCGTCTGGCCACGAAGTAAACGTGTCAACGCCGTCTGGGCAGCGACATTATTTTTTATTTATTATCAAATGAACCCTGAATATTCCTGAGAGCTTTAAGGCTGGCAACACTCCAAATGTAGAGTACATTATTACAGCGAGAGCTTTAATAATTTTTCATTCACGCGGCCAGTGCGTGGGCAGCCCATTCATAACTGAGAATATTCTCGATAAATTAATTTAAACTAGAAGCTGCAAAAATTAAATTGTTATCGTCGCAAAATCGACTCAAATAAAAACATGTTATGTAAATGAATCAGTTCATATAGTACCTAAATAACAGGTGTGTAAATTTTTTCAATATGATATTTTTGTTAAATTTTTATTTGTATATGAGTATCAAATTTGTTTGAAAATAAGGAAAGTCAAAATATAATATAAATAACAGCGTCATTATAAGACAAATATTATTTGTATTAATTAAGAGTTATTGGTTAAAAAATGATCAGCAATTTTATGATCTCTATAAGTAATGGGTGTTTACACCTCGATTAATAATAGCCATGCCCACTCAATGAGTTCAATCTTTGTAAATAATAATAAAACGTTACTATGAGAAAAAATAAAAGTGTGAATATTTTAAAGGATTATTATGTATCTGTGAAGTGGCGCCCATTTTTTTAAATCGATGATTTAAGTGCAATTTAAATTTCAATAGAATTATCTAGTGTCTAACGTCACTTTTATTGCTTTAGAAAAGATATTTATTATTTAATAAAGAGTGCTACGTCGAGACTTTTTATTTTTCTAATTAAAAAAAAATAGTAAATGAAAATGATCTTTGGGCTATAATATATTTAAATATCTAAAGTGTGAACGGTAAGAAGAAAGAGATTCACAAATTGAACGGGGATGCGAGTTAATTTTATACACTATATTTACGTCTACAGTCGGCAGGGCCTCGAGACAACGCGGGTTCGACCCCGGTCAGTTCCGAGGTTGCAATCAACCGCAGTAAGTACACTGGGCTAAATAGCTTTAACAAATTGTCTTATTTCTGATATTAAATAAATTCTGAGTTTGTTCAGTCTACCACTATAATTTAACAGAGTCGATATTAGCGAAATAAATTTTATGTTTATTGTTCAGAAATGTCAGTTAAATAATGGAAAATATAACGTACCTAAGTCTCATCACAATAAAACAAATATGAAATGCGAAAGTTTGTAAATGAGTGTGCTTGTTACATCGTAACTTCGAAACAAGTCAACGGATTTAAGTGAAATTTGTAATGATGATAGCTTATTATACATTGTTTAACCAACAATAAGCAAGTTAAAATCTAATGTAAAACAACTTACAACAAACTCGTAAAACATTAACCACTACAGTTGCAATAGAATTTATAGCTTTTTAATACGATTGATGAGACGTTTACTATTGTCCTGCGTCGCTCGAGTCAACGTACTTTCAATGCTATTCGCTTTGAATAATGTCTCATCGTGACGACTCGCACGCACTCTAGTCACATTCTGTACTAGATATGAATATACTTATATTACTAATATATATTTTTAGCTTACAATTAGAGTAAACATTGGCCTATTTATTAGATCATTGTTATAATATTCTACACTAGCGACTCACCCTCGCTTCGCTTCGCTTCGGGTTCGTCCCTAGACAAAAACAAATCTATCCCACGGGAACTGTACATTTTTCCGGGATGATATATAGCCTTCCTCAAATAACGGGGTATCTAATGCAAAAAGAATTTTTCAAATCGGATTAGGAGTTTCTGAGATTAGCGCGTTCAACCAAACAAACAAACAAACTCTTCAGCTTTATAATATTAGTATATATATAAAAATAAATGGTTCACTTGTTGTTAACTGTATACATATATTTAGAATTTTATATGGCAAGAATGTCATACTACGAGTATATAATATACGCATTTTAAATAGAATAAAATAAAAAAAATGCCTGTTTCCACGCGCAAATTGTTTTTGTACCTTTTGGTACAACCAAATGTAGGAAAAACTAGAGCAAATCGTCTAAGAGTTTGAAAGAGTTCAATTACGCCATTATTTTATTAGACTTATATATCGAAATGAAATTAGTTTTTTTTTTATTTAGATACATAATGTCTTGCATCAGTCTGTGCACGTGAATCTTAATATTAATCATAGCTTCACTATGATTCATCACTTTTTGTAAAATTGCGAGATATATTTGAGATATAATGCATATCTTGACATTGAGTAGTATGAAACAGCATATTGAAATTTAATAAGAAAAAATGAAATTGGTTATTTTTAGAAATTACTTCTTTCAATTTCTTATATGGTAAAAGATCAAAAAATAAAAATTATTGTTGAAAATATTAAAATTACATAAGAGAAACTTGTGCTGATTGGTATGCGTATAGGAAGGTTAGATTTGCGGTTTACAGTTGACATTAACGTAGTACGTACATATTATTATGTCTCATTTTACTGACGATGAGAGCGGAATCTTTTAAACTTTTTTAGTGCAATATATAATACTAGCGTGGTACGTTTTAACGGTTACTATGAAATACAAATCCTTGAGTTTTTCGGCTTTTCTGTACTATAATATGCATTTAATATACATATAAACCTTCCTCTTGAATCACTCTATCTATTAAAAAAACTGCATCAAAATCCGTTACGTAGTTTTAAAGATCTAAGCATACATAGGGACAGACAGCGCGAAGCGACTTTGTTTTATACTATGTAGTGACTCATACATTTGGAGCAATAAATGCATATATTCAACTGTAACTAAACATGAAATGGCTGTTTATCTACAAATTGTATTATTTTTTAACCTGTAATCATATTTATACTTTTAAAATAATTTCTCTAAGAAGACTTAGTGATCTATTTCAAATAAATGTGATCTTTTAAAGTATGAAAATCATGAAAAAATGTGAGACATTCTCTAGAGTATTTTATCAGTTTTAATAAACGGGAGCGTCTGTCGAATTTATTTATAGAACGTCTCATGTGTCGATTTATCGCTCAAGGGATGTTCTGTACTGTGTCTAGAGACGAGTTTTATTTCATACCCGACTTTCATCTCCATTTGTAAACTATAGTTTGGCTTATTTATTTAAATTATTAGCGACTTATCCTCGCTTCACTCGAGTGCGTCCCTAGGCGCGTTTTAACTTTTTTGAGAGAAATCGTAATTCTTCTTCTAAAATAAAAGTAGCCTTAGTTACTCATTATAGCATTAGCTATCTGTCAGTGAAAGTCCCGTCAACTTCGGTCCAGCCATTTTGGAGAATAACCGGAACAAACAGACGGACTGACAGACAAAAATTTTAAATTATATGTTTTCTTATAAGTACCGTAGAAACTTTCATATGTATTTAGTAAAAAGTTGCTATTTCGATATTACAAACAGACACTTCTATTTTATTTATTTGTATAGATATAGTAATCTTGAAGAAATATATTTAAAAATATTCCAAAATAATTTAAATATGTATCTATACACATAGATTTATATAAAAAATGTTTTTTTTTAATTAATTTAAAAGATTAAAAGTTAAGGCATACATGCTACAAACAATTCAGTACTTAACTCAAGGCTTTGTGTATTCTATTAATTTATCACACACACTACACAGATACCGAGGTCCGAGGTACAATAAAACAATGCACTATGCATTTCTCGACAATGAATAATGGACGTCCCTTTAATTTATCATTTATTATTAACATCAATCACAGACCGCCCTTCGCAGTGCGATTCTATCGGGAATATCAAATATCTTGTGACCTAAATAAACCTAAGTAACGTTAAGATTCTGATCAGGTGAGATGTATAGCGGGAAAATATATATTTAACTTAAATGTGTAGTTTTGCAGTTCACATTATATATATGAACTACAAGATATATATGTAAATAATAGGTATATATATACATTCACTCCTGAGAGCAAGTACTTTAATCATAAATTTTAACTTTCATTTAGATTTGGCACAGATTTTCTTATTTTGTTTCGGAGCTGTTAAAAGCGAGCTTTATGCGTAATATTTATTGAAACCATAATATCAAAAGGAAACCACTGACATATCGTCGTTTCATTTCTAAAATATAGATATGAGATGGCTCTATTTCGAGAAGAAACGGATGCGTAAATTGCATTCAAAGTTATTACCCATTTTAAATCCAACGACTCTATATTTCATGAAACATTGAATAATATTATTTTTGTGAGTAAATTGAAATTATCTTTTGAAAATTATTTTTTTCTAAATTAACATGATGTTTAAAATATAGTATTGAAAGGCAGTATAATATGTATTTATAATAAAATGCATAGGGCCTTTTTAACATTGCGTACGCGCAGGTCGACTGATTTCCCCGCTGCTAGTGTGCGTGTATCGAGTTTCACAGCAGTGGCGTGTGTGCGTGCGTCGCGGCAGACTTCTTGGCAACGCACTCTGTTAGGGTGCGTTTAGATTGAACCGTGTTAGCCGCTTTTTATTACATATTAATAGCGTTTAACCGTCCATTAAGCGCCATTACGGAGTAAAGACCTCTATCATTGTAGAGCACATCTAGTTTTTTAAGACCACTAATTGGTATAATCACTTCACGTACGGATGATGAGTAGGGCTTATTAAAGATAATAAATGCTAGAAATGTAATGCGAAGCAGTGGAAGGTACGCCGATACGTTCACATTCAGCCTGGATTGCAGTTTTCTAGCCTCGTTATTTTAAAATAGATTGCATGTAGATTATAAGCAATTTAACTCGATTACCGTGAAGTTAACCGAAAATAACCGACTTAAACTAGTTATAAGATACATTTTGCTAAGCCGTGTGTTTGCGAGTGTGATTTGTACTAGATTCACTTAAGTATGCTAACCATATAATATTATATTAGTACTAAAGTTACATAATATTATAAAGTATATTTTGAAATAAAATTTTATTATTTTAATTAAATATTAAATATTATTGTCATATTTAATTAAAGTTAAATATTATAAAGTATATTTTCAACTGTGTTTCTTTATAAATCAAAGTTAGGTATAGTGAAAAAAAAAATGAAACTTTAGCTTACATTGGAATTTCTAAAGTGTACACTATCTAAACTATACTACTTATGTAAATATAGAAAACGTTAATTTACATGTATTTAAATTTCCAGTCCTGTACGCACCTTATGCAGCGACAGTTTGCGTGTGTGCCACAAGCGGAGACTACTCGACGCCGCAAGCGTTATATCTACACTCTACGTGACGATAAGTTTAAGTTTGTTCATAGGTGCATTACGTACCACATACATATATGTATATATTATATTTTATATGTTTATATTATTTATTCAATTTTTATAGAGTAAATTTTTCATATTAAATATATATATATATTTATTATTCTTTAATGTCATTCTTTCTCTTCTAATAAGAAAACTTTCTTATCTCTGAAAAACGAATTTCTTCAACTTTACTATTATATTTTTACAAACATACAGATAAAATATTTAAATTATTATTATTATTATTTAGCAAATATATACATATGTATGAATAGGATGGTGTGTCACAGTTATAATTATTCAGGCCACTGACAGCTGCAACTTTGTGAACAGATGTCTTTGTCTGATAGTTTCGCACTTAGAGATGAATGCAGACTGAGATATTATTATGTATAGATATTATGTTATTTTATTAACATCTATACATATTATAAAATAGTAACAGATCTCTATCGGGACATGGAAGATATTTGAGAAAAACGATTTTTGGTAGTCTCTATTAACGCAGAAGAACTCAAAACAATGATTTTTTGAGTTTTTGTCTGTTTGCCCGTACGTTTGTGCGCGTTAATCTCAGAAACGACTTAATCTGTTTGAATGCATTTCATTCACTGATGTATTGCGGTAAGCTTTACTTAACATTTAGTATTTGTTTTATTTCAAACGGTTCATAAATAAAAAAGTTATGTCAATTCAAAGAATCACCTAGGGACGAACCCGAGCGAAGCGAGGATGAGTCATTAGTTGTTAATATTTTCAGTAATTAGGTATATTTTTAATAGAAAGAAACTTATTTCTCACCTACATTATCGTGTATTGTAACTTGTTGCTTTAATATATAATAATAAAAACTCGCCATTACCACACTTTAGTCTGTAATCTATTTATATACAAGTTTCGTCGTTCGCTGTTTAGTTCCTGAGTAACATAATTGAATGTTTCTCATATTTATCCGTAACCATTAAATAATTCAAGCTATAATATATAAATAACAACATAATAAGTGGAAAATTTTAAATCTATTTCCGATTAAAAAAAAAGTAACTTAACGATTTACAACATTCGACATTTTACAACGAAATCAAGGAAGCTATGACGGCGCCCTTGAATACCTTCCGTCCTATATTATTGATATTATTATAATTAGTTATCTTATAACTAAATGGTGTATATATATATATATATATATATATAAACGGACTATTTATTGTGCTTTATATATCTGATTAGGTATCTATATAATAATTACAGAGCAGGGTGTCTGCCCGTGACCAAGGCTGATGCAACCCAGTCGACACGTCGGGAACAAGGTATATAGCCACTTACGAATTCACACGTTAAGTCCCGTAGTGTAATTATTATATAATTATGAAACGCGATAATTTAAAAAGTTAAAAAAACAATTTTTATTTTTTGAAGTCGGTTTTTATTTTACAGACAAGTCTTTCTTTCACGTGGCAATGATGCAACTTGTTTAGAGATTCTTTCTGTAACGGTACAATATCATAAGGAACATTAGTATTGAATAATTTACAATATCCAGTCATTTTAAATATATTCTATATTTCACTACAACACTACCAACATATTATATTAGATATTATATATCAATAATTTTATATAATAAAATCTGTTATTAGTGTTTGGACTATATCTTAACCTTATATTGCTTTTTAAAATTACAGTTACTCGTTAAATTGTGACAAAACTTTCTCTTTCACGCACTTTTCCGTTAAATTTAAAAAATAAAATTATTATATTCAATACTCTATTATATACCTAAAACGTTTACGTCTTCCAATATTTATAAATTATAAAACATATTACAATATTCGAATCAGATTTTTGTTACAGTCTAAACACCTTATCAGTCAGAACTACTTGTGACTGCAAACTGAAACCTATTCTATAAGCTTTTATAGTTCATTGTTCAGTCAAACCTAATTTGACTATTCTCATAGTCAAAAGTAATTCTGACTGATTAAGAGTTTTAACTGTAACATTTATAAAGATAAGGATCGCGTTTGTTTCCGTAAAAGTGAGGTAGAGAGATCGTGAGACGCTTCGGTGTGGCAAAATTAATCTAACTGGAAGCTGCGTGCGATCGATTCAATTAAGATACCACCTTTCACTGTCCACGCCAGAGCCGGACACAGTTCTGTTCATTGCAAATCTTAAATTAAATCACTCGTTTATTGCAATATGAGCTATATCGAATTTCAATTAAAATTAGAACTAAGATTATGAACGAACTCAGATTATATTTAACTTTACTGTTATAACTTGACTATCATTTATAATTATTGTTTTTTTATGGCTTTTGGAGAAATGAAAAATGAAAATGATTTTATAATTTACTAGCGACTCACCCTCGCTTCGCTCGGGATCTTCCCTAGTTACGTTTTAACGGTTAGTATGAAAGACAAATCTTTGAATTTCTCGGCTTTTCTGTACTATATTATGCATGTGTTATACATATAAACCTTCCTCTTGAATCACTCTATCTATTAAAAAAACCGCATCAAAATCCATTGCGTAGTTTTAAAGATCTAAGCATACATAGAGACAGACAGAGGGAAGCGACTTTGTTTTATACTATGTAGTGATAGTGATGAAGTATATATACTAGTATATATATATATATATATATATATATGTAATAGCGTCCTATGCTCGCTTCGCTCGGGTGCGTCCCTGGATGTCATTTAAGAAAATTTTATAACTAACAGTAGCGTATGTGTTACTCCAGCTCACAGTCTTTCTGCATACTAAATTTCATCCAAATCCGTCCAGCCAACGTACACAGATACTAACTTTCGCATTTATAAGTAGTGTAATAAGACCAAGACATATATAATATCTTGGTCTAATACTTTTAGGTATTACTCAGTAACACGTATTAAATCGTGATTAGCTTTTCGAAATACAAAACTATACATAAAAGAAAATTCTAGCAGAGTCGAATATGTACATTAATTTTTTTTTTGGAAAAGCTTATTGAAATAGTCATTATTATCAATACAGAGGCCGAATCTATAGTTTTTAGATTTTTTGTCTATCCGTCTGTCTGCCAGTCTGTTTGTCTATCTGTCTGTGACCGCATCACGAAAAAAACACTGGACAGATTTTGATGAAATTTGATATGTCAAAAGTAACCTATATAAGGTTACTTTTTACTGCGGGAATATATCTCATCTCTGACACATTTATACTAAACGTTAAAACGTTAAAAAAATATAAAATACAAAATGTAATATATAAATATACGTGACGAAAGGCGATAACAAATTTCATTCAATTCATTTTATTCATTTATGTATATGAAAATATTGGGTCGTTGCGATTGCGAACGTAAATGATACTATTTATCTACGTCTTCATTGCGTTATATGATTTAGAGAACTAGGCATTTGAGGTTTTACTTGCGACATAAACGATATTGGTGGTAATTATCAATGATTAATATTTAGCAATCAAGGTATATTACTGGCATTTAGTTAACAGGTACTAGGTAGTTGAAGAAATCTATACATATAATAAAATTCTAACTCAGTTGAATCTGTACATTAAATATTTTTTGGAAAATCTTATTGAAATAGACATTATTATCGATGCAGAGGCCGAATCTGTAGTTTTTAGAATTTTTGTCTGTCTGTCTGTTACCGCATCAAGAGAAAACCACTAGACAGATATTGATGAAATTTGGTGTGATGATAGCTGGTTATCCGGTTCAACATATAGGATACTTTTTACTGCGGGAAAATATCTCATCTCTGAGAAATCTATACTAAACGTTAAAACGTAACTAGGGACGAACCCGAGCGGAGCGACGGTGAGTCGCTACTATATAATAAAATATTTCTTAATTTTTATAATCACTAATATACTTATATTGCGAACTAAGTTAATTGAAACTTCTTCCTTTTTTGAGTTTTGATTGAAACACGAATACATTTGTTATTACAATCCATATAAATTTTATTTAGAGATATTATTTTTAACACTTATTTACCTAACAAAAATATTTTTTGCTTATAATATAAAAATTACAGACTACGCACTACTTGTAATATCTGTAATGACAGATCTGTGATGACACTAATGTAGCTTCGCCAACAAGTCTACAGTGAAAAATTGGCAACAGTCGTGGTTAAAAATATTCCATTTTACGACGTTAGTTTGCTACTTTAGTTATTTTCTTAATAGTAATTTGTGTGGGGATGTCAACACATACACGTTTCCGGTAGATTGGGTCATACATAAATCTTAGATTGTGAAATAAAGTATTGACACGCTCTCGCCTTCATATTCTAAGTAGCAAATTAAGAGTCTACGGTTACGGTGAAACTTAAGTCCATAACACTCTAAAAGCTAACTTGTTACAAATTTAAAAAAAACCTTGAATTCAAATTTATTTATAGAAAAGGTAATAAACATACGAGTACTTTGACGTCAATAAGTAAGGATAATCTTCTATTATAAATATCTCGTGTTACGGCATTTGTGGTCGTACTCCTCCGAAACGGCTCGACCGATTTTAATGATTTTTTATATATTTGGTAGGTATGAGAATAGGTCGTAAAGTATTTTTCACCCTCCCACCCCCACCCTCCATTATTTAATTACGATTTTAGTATTTTTGTATAAACAATACCCAAATAATTTAATATTATATAAATACATAGGGATGAACTCAAGCGAAACGAGGGTGGGTCGTTATATAAAATAAAGCAAAAGATTTTTTGTACATTGAACGCGGGCGAAATCGCAGGTTCTGCTAGTATACTATAGTTATTACTTTATTATACCAGTCCATGCTCTAATATAGCAAATTCGTTTCTCATATAAGGTTTTACTAATTGCCTCAAGACATTTGCCAAATATGGCGGAACCCGACATCTTATTGATAACAGGAGATGTAACAAAATATCTTAATTTGAGCTTGAGGAAAAGGACATCTGCAAAAACTTGTCATTAAAAAAGCTCGGCTCGTAGCTTCACGACACGTACAAGTGTATGGTGTTTAATTTCCATAATCTATAGCCAGTATGGCCGGTTGCTGAACCCAGCGATAGTCGCCGCTTGGTCTCGGCTGCTTAATGAACGATAGTTATATTGATTTTAAACCATAGTATATCTACTAATGTCTACATTTTATTAGCTTAGGAAAGCCACAAATGTTTAGTAATAACAGTTTTTTTTATATTAAAAAAATTGCAATATATATATATATATACATACATATATATATATATATATATATATTTACAGATCAAATCAATAATCGTGATGGGAACACCAACTCACTCATACAAAAGTTAAATTCATGTTCCGGTTTCTATAACATTCTGAGTATCTAGCAATATTTTTTTAATTCATTACTTTGTATTACATATTTGACGAATGTATGGACATTATACATTATATATGTATATATACAGATGGACTTGCAGAAAGTTATGTTCAAATTTCTCGTATTACAAGCTCGCTGTATAACATTCCACGTCATGTAGGAAGTACACATTACTCTGTACATGTGGGCACAAATTAGTGGGGTAGGTCAGATGACGACTGACACTGCACTAATTTCCTGGTAATACCGCGGAGTTGGTTTACAACATGACGGACCGAACCGTACCCAATATATTTATGGTCTTAAATGTTTCGTAAACGAACGTGTTAATATTGTTATACCGTCTATTTCTTTAATCCATACTAATCAATACTAATATTATAAATATGAAAGTGTGTTTGTTTGCATGTTTGTTTGTTTGTTCTTCTTTCACGCCAAGACAGAGTGACAGATTGGTGTACATTTTTGTGTGGAGATAGTTGTAGGGCTCGAGAGTGACATATGCTACTTTTTAAAGCAGGAGATTATCTCATTCCCTTGGGAAAACACATTATAATATAACTCACAACAATTCATCATACCTATGTATGTATATATATAATATATAGTCTATGCATTCTACACTAACCATTAAAACGTACCTAGAGACGATCCAGAGCGAAGCAAGGGTGAGTCGCTAGTACTTATATAAAAAATTACTAAAATGATAAGTAAAATAAACCCTTATAAATCTATAAGTTCCTCCTACCTCACCCCTGAGTCTCACCTACACCCCGTATTAATCATTCGATCAAACCTCCAAGAATACACTTAGCATTTTTATTTTTTAAATAAATAAATGACTAAGACTCACCGCAGAAATACCATGTAAGTGTCATTTTATGACCGACTTTAAAAAGGAGGTTTTACTCTCTGTAAAAGAGGACTCAATTCTGTTGTTATATTCGCGAATTTTGAATCGATCTCATATTTTTAAATGAAGATATTAAAAAATATATATCTCAAGTGTGTTCCTATATAAGTCATATAGTTACTTCCTGAAGGATGTTATTTTGTCAAAAATATTTTTTATCTATACTAATATTATAAAGGATTTGATTGTTTCTTTGTTTGTTTGTTTGTTTGTACCGCATGAGTTCCGAAACTACTGAACCGATTAAGATGAAATTTGGTAAGAAGACCGTTTGAGACCCTAGGAAGGATATAGAATAGTTTTTATCTCGGAAATCATCCCTTAAGGGAGTGAAAATGGGGATGAAAGTTTGTATCGGGAATCAACCTAGGGACCCGAGCGAAACGAGGGAGAACGATTTGAAATATTTCGAATAAAAATTACCACTCCACATATATATTATATATCAAAATATTATATCGTTATTACATATTTTTTTAATATCCGAGCTACATTAAGTAATAAACTTTAAGCCATAGCAATAAGAGCTGAAATTTATAAAATTGACTAAGGCATGAATCACTGATGTCTTAACCCGATTCATTTAAACAAGTATATTTTTTCAATAAGGAAATCTATTTTTAAAACGTTAAAGTTTTTATAACTATAGTGGTTTTGTACTAAAAGCATATACAATTATTTTAAAATATTTTAAAGTGTATGCAGTCATTTTTACTATTCATAATTTGTGATTTTTCAAATACATTTATTTTTACAATATTATTGATAAACCTTGAGATGAACCGTAAAATCATGGAATCATGGAAAGTTATAATAAAATTTGTAACTAGAAAGCAGAGTTGAAATTTTAATAGTAAAAATTATATTAAAAATTAAAACTACCTTCATCATTTATAATATACAAGATATATGTAGATAATAAATATAACATTCAAGTATTTAAATAAAGCTAACGAGGTAATAAAATTATATTTATAATTTATAGCGGTGCGTCAATCCGCGGTGTCGCGTTACTGCCAGGTGTTCAAAATTATTCAAATTTTGCCCAAATTTGATATTTTTTTAAACTTTATATTTGTTTTATATAACAAGACGTTGTTATTTATAGCTTTTAATGTGAATTCAATAGCTGAACTTTGATATGACGATATATAATTAAAAAGAAGTCGATTTTTATAACTTTAAATAACACTATTATCATAAAAACTACTGAACCGGGTTTTATACGATAATATTATTAAATAAATAAATTATTGTGTTTGTTCTATGAGCCATACTGGAATACTCTGACGAGGTCTATGTTTACAGAATCTATAATCAATGATTCCAATGTTGGCAATTTTATCTCGGCTGGGATTCGAATACGCTACCTGCTCGGAGTCCATTCATTGGGTCAGGTAAAAACGTCAAAAAGTCCATTCAAATCTTGTTTTATTATATACTGAAATGTTTGACGTAAAGATTTCATAGTGTTATAAATAAGTTCATTAAATACACTTTATATATAGAACCTTTGTTAATGTTTGCTGATCTCGATGTAGATAATGGTTTAATATAGAAAAATGAGAATTCTAAGCTAAAGTATTTTAATACTCGCAAATTTAATTTAATTATTTGAAGTGTTTAATTTAATAATATTTAAAAAACGGATTATTATGGATAAACAAATTCTATATATAAATTAAATTAACATAAAAATACAATTATTTTAATTTATTTTAGTATTTTTATTAAAAAAAAATACTAAAAATTAAGCTACATTTTATTAAATATTATAAAATAGTGAAATATATAAGCGAAATGCCCCGTAAATGTATAAATTAATTTATTATCTTATAAACTAAGATAATGTGAATCCCTAAGAAACCCGTTGAAGTCTTTTACATAGAGATTTTATTATTTTTAATATAAAATAAGAGTTTTTCACGATACGTATATGGCACTAACTTATATACATTTATATATTTCGTACTGCCATTTTACGTCCTTATAAATTTTAAATACAAATTTATATAAAAAAGATAGTTACATATGAAGTTTGTTAAACTTATTTTTATAATCACTGCGTATTTTATGTATTTGTGGCATATATCTGATATATATTAAAAAAAAAACATTTATAGAGCTTTTCCGTAAAGATATAAAATTACGAAAATTACCGATTTCATAACGTTATATACTATTTTTAATTGTCGACAACAGTATTTTGAATCTAATTTTGTTATTATAATAAATCGAAAATACTTCACTCTAAGCCACAAGAGTTTAATAAGTTTTTATAGGATTCAATAGATTAAAATAGTAATTTTAACTGTAAAAAGCTATTTTTTATACTATATCATGTTGAAGATTTTTATATTTGTATAAAGTACTTAAATATTTAAAATCTCTAGATAAGATGCATATATATTATGGTGCAATTGATTTATACAACGGCGGGAAATCTATCTGCCATTTTGATAGATATATGTACGTATACATACTTTTTATTATTTCCTTTATTACTTTATTTTAATTTTTTTAATATATAGATTATTATCAATGTCTTTTATTACCATAAACAATTACTTTAAAAATACAATTTTTTTTTAGAAAATAATATTTCAAACTTAAATTGAACGAGTTTGCCATTTTATAAAAAATATAAGCGTATTTAATGTCCCTGACAGATGACTCACACAAATAATGATTGACAAGATAAACAGACAATAATGATTACGTACTTTGACGTGCATAACGTAGATTGTTACTTAACTATTATGAAATAAACCTTATGACCATTCACTTCTATAAAAAATATCCTTCCGTTCACTTCTATATAAAAATATCCTTGGTATATAAATTTAATATAGCAATATTTTTTATCCCCTCATAGTAAGTGAATATATTTATGTTTTCCCTTTATTTCTGCTACTTGCATACCTTAGTTCAAATAAATTGGTTATATGTACGAGTATATATTTGTGTAAATGTGTTTTTTTTTAAATTATACAGGTCGCAACGTCAATTATAGCGGAGTTAGAGAACATAATATGTTTTATCTGTCAGCTTATCAAGAAATAATCTGAGTCGGTTTTATAATAATAATTCATATAATTTAATTCCTCAAAATGATAATAAAATTTATCTTTTTTAATTAAAAATGTCGGATAAAACATCCGACTTGACTGATCACCAGAGATATCAGTCGGATTGCGAAAGTACTCTTCGATTTCACCCATTTTTTTTTTGATATGATAAATATTAATCTCACTTGGCGCCGGTAGTGACGTAACAGATAAGATCTAGAAATAAGATGACTACGTAAACGTTGAAATAAAATATTAATTATAAGTTATTCTCATTGCAACTGCAGCACATTCTTAGCTGTGCTGTTTGACGAGTTTTTTGCTTATACAACTAATATGATTATATATATGACTGAGTAAACAAAAGAAATAATCAAGTTTAACCTACTAAACGATCGTTTTATGATCTACATTTTACATTTATGTGAATGTGAACTTTTATCCTCGAACGAACCATAACCTTAAAAGTTCACGTAACAATTTTAAACTTGTCGTGAGCTTATCAGATAGTCAATAAAGGTAAATAAACCCTAATAAACATTGAACCGCATTTACTATAGATCGCACGCGAATCTACCATCTGTTAAGAAAACATACGACTCTAGCCTCTATTCCGTTCGATCAAAGAATAAAATCGCATGCGATATTTTATTAAATTTAATTTAGGTGCAACATTGTATTTACGATATGAAAAATTTACTTACGTTTATATCCAATAGTAAAGCACAAAACACTCTGCAATTAACGTATACGTTGTACGTGACGTGAATACACCCGCGATCGTGCGTGCGTTCTATGCCGCGTGCGTTCAAAGTTTGAGTGCGGCCGGTCCCTCTTGAAGTATATATTATTGGAGGATAAACGCCACCATTGGTCGGCAGCAACGCGCCCGCCTGACTCATAATACGTCACGAGGTGGAAAGCCTGCGGCTGCGACGAAGACGACATACGTTTTTTATACCGTTGGATAATCTAGTTAGATTTCGGTTTTTGATTCCGTTAACGCTAACATCTCATTTGTAACTAAGTTATTCGGGTTATTTTTGTTTGACATGTCCTATTTGGTTATTCATTTTCGTTAGGTATTTGAAGTTTTAAGTTGTTCTGAAATGTAGAGATGTTTGTAGAGACTCGAGTTCGTTTTATACTTTTTTCTTTTTCATTATTAGAAAGTACATTTCCTTATGTCATCCTATTATCTTCTACAGATTCCATATCTTTGTATTACCTAAACATCAAGATAAGTATGACACGCTTAACTTATATGTATAAATAATATATGCACAGATTTAAGTTTATAATAAAAATTATTATTACGTAAGGAAAATTATATCGTTTTATTTTTCTGGTGTGATAATAATTGGCATTTAGTAGACTAAATATTATACTCTATATAACAAACTAGTTACCCTAGTTTCGCTTGAGTTCGTCCCTAAGTATGTATGTGTAGAATGAATATCCTACGGGAATCGTACATTTTTCCGGGATAAAAAGTAATCTTTATGCTATTCCTGACTATAATCTATCTCTGTGGTAAATTTCATCCAGATACGTTCAGCCGTTCTGGCGTGATTGAGTAACAAACATCCATCCATCCAAACTTTCGCATTTATACTCGTAATATTTATGGGATTGTTATAGTAGTTAAGAAGGTTCTGTACTATAGATAAATTAAAATCTTTTCATTACGGACATATTATGCTTGTAATTTAATAAACGTTTAGTTGCAGATCTGTATACAAATATATGAAAAATTGGAAGAGATTTTTTCACATTTGAATCTGTCTGTTTGTAGATAGATAACATAAAGTATGAGAATGAAGAACATTAATGAGTACGTACTCGTAGTACCTACATATATAAGACATTTTTTGCCATATTATAATTTGAACAACATAAAATACCCAAAACAAAACCCAAAAAAAAAGGATATTATATTTTTTTTTTATACAGATATCTACATTTACGGTCATCAATAAAAAAATGTTTTTTTTTTGTAAAAATAATCTTAATGTTAAAGTATAATATATCAGGTAAAACCTAATTACGTCAACACATCGCAAAATAAAACATTTTTAACGAAACGAATTTAATAAGTAGCCATGTGCATTTAAAGTGTAGAAACAAAATATTTACGTGTAATAAACAATCTGAGATAGCTTTATCGCTATCTTGTTACGTGCACGCTATGAGATCTATCGCGATATAATTTTGTATTCGAGGCAGTTGCGCTTGCAGTTTGCCTAATGTGGAGAGAGGTGTTATTTATTGGTTTAAAAGAGAAAGGCTTTATTTTTTAAACTATATCCTTAAAAGTAATAAATATGCTTAATTTACTGTCCCTTTTCCAATAATAATATAACTATACTAGAAATATCTTGTATTATTTTCTTTTTTTATAGGACTCTATTTGTGTCCCCATAACGTGCCTTGTCATGGTGGAGGGGGGCTCATTAGCGTTCGGCAGTTCAGCCGGGCGCATAGCCTAGAAACTCACAGGGTGGTTGCCCAATTCGGTGCGCGGTGTACCATGTGGGTTGCTCCTGGTACTTCTCTGATATCAGAGATGACCGTTGGAACAACCCCATGGTTGTTATGGTCTGCTTTAGTAGACCTGCTGTTGGGGCGTTTAGTAATCCTGTGACGATCATTAAGACGGGGGAGATTTTGTTGGGTTTTAGTGGGTAGTTTTATTATATTATATATTCTAGCCGGTGAGTCCCACATAACTATCTGTACATCTAGCGGTGGTATGCGTAAATGCATTTTCCAACTTTAAATAAAAAGGACTCTATATGTGCTGTATCTGATGAAGTAAAAAAATTGTGAAAAAATATTTTCAGAAAATTTATTTAAAAAAATATATAAAAATATTAAATATATATTGTATTAAAAAAAAAAACTTTTTTTTTGTGTAAATGATAAAAGTAATGTGTATATTATGTATTATATTTTTACAAATACATAATTAATATTTATCCAAATAAGATTACGAACGAACAAACAGGAGTTTCCATTAAATAATATTTAGTTTTTTCTTCTACATTATCTATCTTCCTTACTCACTATTAATTTGAGAACAAACAAACGTTAGTAGATATAAATAAAGATTAGTGTAACGTAATAAAATTAAATAAATTAAATAATAATGTTTAGTACTCTGACGTCAGCGTGCCAAGTAAAGGGCATCGTTGATAAGAGCCCTTGTAGGAACCAGGAAGGTTTTTTAAAGGAAGTAAAAATTAATCTAATATTAAACATACCAAGTTATTTTGGTCTTAGATAATCTCAGGTAAAATACTATACATACAATGCAATAGTATACATAATATTATGGCTATATATTTTAATTATTCATTTTGAAGTGAATTTCTTGGTTTGTCCTTTAACGTTGCTAGAGCAACGGATGGAAATCATTTTGTGCACAAAGTTATTTGTGTTTTGAGCCTAAGCTATGGCTATTGCTACCGCTTTTTTGCCTTCTTTTTCCGCTCTTTGTATACACACTTTCTAACTTCCTTAATTCTTTCACTCCCTTACTCATTTTTCCATGTTTTAAATGCATCTTTTTTTCTTTCAGAGCTCTCTGTACCTCCTCACTTCACCACCTAGTGTATCAATAGTACCGTTCCCTCTCGTTTCTCCAAACACTTCCCGCGCTATCTCACTTATATAAATTGCCATTTCATTCCAACATTCATCCACTTACTTATCTTGCATTCCATCCATTCCTATAATTTTTTCCACTATTTTTTCCATGAATATACTTGCATACTGCTTTTTCTCTAACATTCGCCACCTGGTCCTTTTCTATCAATAATAAAATATTACTTCATTGGAATGTGAGAAAAAAAATGTTTTTAATTTTTTTCACATTGTTCCACCACATCAAAAAAATTGAAAAAAATCCTGAGTATAAAGGAGTACAAAAGACATTTTCTGACAAAATTTGGAGGTGGACACTTTTCAAAAATACGGTCAAAAAAATAATTTTAGTTTTATTTCTTTTCTAAAAAATTGGCTTTTGGTCTGAGAATCCTAAAAAAATTTTTTTTTCATGCCTTTTACTCGTAAGTATTAGCGAAAAAATCGGCGATTATCAAATTTTAATTTTACTATGAATAAAAAAATAAAATCGAAAAAATAGTTTTTTTGAATATCTCGATAACGGCTTGAGATAAAAAGCTGAAATTTTGACAGAATTATTTTTATTTGGTACCTAAACGATCCCCAAAGTATGAAGAGAAAATTCCACGGGGGCAAATTTGATATGTATATCCGGCTATACCCTTTATTTATTTCTAACCGGATAGTGGTCTAATCATTATTTATACAGTGGTATATTGCAAAATCTACTGAAAAGGTCACGTTTCTTACGTTTGTATTTAATAATTTTGTGTTTAATCCATATCCATACTAATATTATAAATGTGAAAGTTTGTGAGGATGGATGGTTGGTGTATGTATAGATGTTTGTTACAATCACACCAGAACGGCTGAACGGATCTGGATGAAATTTGGCACAGAGGTAGATTATAGTCTAGATGTATAGCACATAAGATTTGACTTTTTACCCCGGAAAAATGTACGGTTCCCGTGGAATAGATATGATTTTGTTATTTGTTTGAAGCGAGACTGAGTCACTAGTTTAACATAAATGAATAGAATAAATATAGAAGTTATAAAAAAAATTGATGTCAACTATTTTATCGATATTATTATATATTCATAAATTGCATTTAACAATAAATTTTTGTACATATTTTATTGATTAATCATTATGACTAACTATTAAGCCTAGCATTTTTTTATAATGGTAAAACTGGTTACATACAAATAAAATGTTTGATGCAAACCTTGTGTATCTGTACCATAAATAAAAAAAAAAGTTTCATAAGTAGATAATTAAAAAAAAAATAAAAGAATATTTAAAATATATAACACTGTCCGAGTTTTTAATGGGCTTGTTTGGAAAATCCTTATAATTAACGAATACGGAAACAAGACACTGTTTGTTTTTTTCTTTGTTGAAGACCTGAGAAATAAATTAATACTTTGTTAATTGATGCCTCCTGTACCTACACTTTGCCCGAGATCTTTGAGAGTCAGCACCTACACGTTCTCATAATAATTGATGTACACAAATAATATGTCCTTAAAATCATTCGTTTAAAATTTTCAAACGTAAGGTTATTGACAAAAGAGAGTATTAAAATTTTCCATTTATATGAAATATTACTATTTTTATATTATTTACTACTATTTATTATATATTTTTTTATGTTTATTTACTACTTTTATATTATCTTCATAGTCTAAGGTTAAGTCAAAGGATATAAAAAAAAAACCCACCACCACACCACCGAGGATTCCGTACAAATTTGTAGGTACGTATTATCAAAAATCAAAACACTTATGTAGATAAATACCTATTTAGGGGTACGTTTAATTACAAAATTTTTAATTAAATAAGCAGGTATACATAACAGTGCAAACTGTTAGGTACTACATACATTATTACATACATTATTATAATTATTAGGTACCTACCTATAGGTACTTATAAAAAAGGGAAAAGGTTTTTTTTTCATTCTTCGTCATAAATCGAAAACTGTACATCATAAAAAAAAATGAAAAATCTATTTAAGCTTGTGCCTCCCCAACCATACCTACCCCACATGACACGGTTAACTCAATTCAGTACCGCCGCTCCTTGCAAAAAGACCCTGTGTTTTTATGATTTAATTACAAATGTATAGTTTTCAGATTTTTCTCTTTGTTTATAGTAAAAGACGGTATTACTTGCCAAATTTGATAGTTCTAGGTCAACGAAAAATACCCTATAAATTTTGATTCCTTCGAGAGTGTCGAAATATACGTTTTTTGCGGCATAAACGGCTGTATCTTTTTTTTACATTAACTTAGAAGTTTGATTTTTTCACAGTTTCAAGAGACCTGAGTATATCGTTTTAATTTCAACTCGATACCTCCACGTGTTCCCGAGATAAAGGGTCTTGACAGACAGACAGACGGACGGACGGACAGACAACAAAGTTATCCTATAAGGTTTCCGTTTCTGTTTGAGGTACAGAGACCTTAAAATATTATTTTATGAATATTTACCGAGATAAATAATATTTTGTTCACAATTTTTTGATAATAAAAGGTCAATTATTTTTTTATAATAATATCATTACTAAAATCACAGAAACACTGGTCCTTTTTACATAATTTTTTGTTAAGGATAAACTTGAAACGTTTATATATTTCATATACAATAGCATATGGCAGTGAATGTAACAATTTACGTAAACATCGATGAAAAATCCATAAAACCTATTCCTTTTTTTAATCAAATGTTTGTTAGGTTAGAGTTAGTCGCTAACATTATGTTTATATCTATACATTATAATTATCAGTCAGCATTCTATGTTATGGTGCCATAAAAATGTCTTTAGTGGCTTTTTCTAATTTAGTTTTATCTAAACCGCTTCTCTATTACCGTCTCTACCATTTAATCAATACCTATATTTTTATTACAAACTAGCGACTCACCTTCGCTTCGCTCGGGTTCGTCCCTAGGTACGTTTTAATTTTTTTGAGTGAAACCCTAATTCTTTTTCTAAAATAAAAGTAGCCTAAGTTACTCCTTACAATATCAGCTATCTGCCAGTAAAAGTCCCGTTAAAATTAGTCCAGCCGTTTCGGAGATTAGCTGGAACAAGCAGACAGACAGACAGACAAAAATTTTAAAAATTGTGTTTTTCTTATAAGTATTGTATATAATTCCATATGCATTTAGTATAAAGCTGTTATTTTGACATTACAAACAGACACTTTAATTTTATTTATCTGTATAGATGCACATTATAACAGAACATTCTAGTTGTTTTTTCAGCGGCCTTGCATACAAGCAGTACTTTAAACATTCTAACATCGCTCTACTCGCAAGCCCGAGAGTTTTGATGGAAAGGCGTGTAGCTGACGCAACTCACGTGCTCTCTTGGTATATCACTGAGAGCTATTGTATTAGTTTTTAATAGAACTGACCGCGTTCCGTAAAAAGTGAAATGGTCAAGGGCGGATATAAAAGTTGTACTAAATTTACTTATCGTTGCTATGAGATTTAATGCTTTATAACTGTTATAGCTGATTTCGAGCAATTAAGAGTCTTAATTAGTGTTATTACAAGTAATAAAATTGTTTTTTTTTTTACTATGAACATAAATAGAATAAAATTTTAAATGAAAGTATTTTTTTTTTTTAGAAATTATTAATAACATACGTATTTTTAAGTATGACAATATTGAATGTCATGTCAACGCAAACCAATGCTAAATTAAAAAAAAAAACTTTACAGTACCTATAGCGATGCTAATAAAAATCATTTAAAAGTCATTTGGATTTTCCCATTAATTAAGATATTGTTATCCAGGTTTACGTCAAAGTAATTTAATAAATAACTTCTTAATTTAATTATTCAAAGTCCATTCAGTGATCCGTGCGGAAGTTCCAAACTTATTCACCTACATCTATACATATATACATATAATAAAACTGTAAAGGTCGAATATCTGTACGTAGAAAAAAAAACTAAAAATAGAGTCTGGGGGATGTAAAAAGAGAAATAGAACAAATCTAGATTTTTTTTATTTTTTTTGTTTCTTTCTCTGTTTGTCTGTTTGTACGGGCTAATCTCCGAAACTGTTAGACTGATTTAAATGAAATTTTGCATGGTGGTACCTTATATTCCTGGTCAACATTTTGAATACTTTTCATCCCGGAAAATTAAAGAGGTCCTGTGGGATAGTTAAAAAACTGTCGTAACATATACAGTTTTGTACACAAAAACTACTGATTGGATTTTAATAAAACTTTACAATAATATAGTTCATATATTAGAATAACAAATAGGCTACTTTTTACCCAGGAGCAATGCACGGTTCCCGTGGGATAGATTTGTTTTTCTTTGTCTAGAGGCGAACCCGAGCGAAGCGAGGGTGAGCCGCTAGTACATAATATATAAACAAACTTTACTTCATACATCACTCATCAATAGTAGCGAATAAAAAAGAAAATGAAAGTTCTATCTGTATGTATGTATTTACAAACTTACATACTACATATATGGCTATATGTAAATATGTAGCTGAAAATCAGAAATAGTTTTTTGGCAAATCTATGATGGAGAAGTTTCATGATTTTGTTAATATTATATTTATCGCAATGGAATTATATTATAGATCAAAACTAAAAAAAAATTAATTCAAAAATCTGTAGTTCAGGTCGTGTGACGTTACGAGATTATTTATACAAGCGCAACTTTAAACATAACTTTTTCATTTATTGAGATATTTAATTCTTTCATATTTTTGATATTTTTAACTTAGTTTTTTATAATTAATACATAAAAATTAGAAACTTCTCCATTACACTGAAAAAAGAAGAGTTTTTTTTAATTGCCATTAGGAGTATAAAAATGTCACTGCAGTAAAGTAGTCGTATTTGCCCGAATATGGAATACAATAATCTTCACGCAGCCTCCACATTATATTCTGACTGTTTATCATGTATTTGTCACACTTTATAATCTTAAAACAAATTTATATAAACATTTACATTTTGTACATGAAAGTGTAAGATTATTTGGTTATATAATTACTATGTTTATTTGAGATCTATACGTCTTGTTTTATTAGGGCTTTATTTTATTAAGGTATGTGTACATGTGTGTCCTAGTCAAAAATGAATTCACAAATTTTCTCGAAATTTCCATAAAAGTTTTATAGATAGAAAATACTAAATTTGATTCATTTATCTTGTCTGTTTTCAGCCCTTTTTAACGTTACTCTGCCGGCCTCCTTTCAACACGGCCATAATCAGGCCATAGTCCACTACGCTAGCCAAGTGTGAGTTGACGGACTTCACGTCTTTCGAAAACTTGTTATATTGGTTGGAAATGATTCGCACATGAAAATATCAGAGGTGCGAGACCCGGGATTTGTACCCGCTTCACTGGGTTTCCTAAGCGAGCGCGCTACCACTGTGCTACCACTGCCTTTCAATTATCTTAGTGTTATAAAATATTGTTTTAATGTTTATCTTTTATATCAAGCTTTTGGAAAGCTTACGTAATAATAAGAGGTTACTACCGCAAGAAAACTCTTGAGAGGACTTCCCCGTTTTGACACAGATTTGACGGAACACACGATTGTACACTTCCACCCTTTTAATTACTTAGTTCTTGCACTCCGTTCCAGTCGGTCAATGAAGACAAGTCTAAGGCTGGGAACAATAATTGTTTGAGATCTCAGGACTGCATTATTGCTACTTACAGCTCACTATAAGTGGCCATACAGACTTATTATTATTATTTTAAAGTCATGTAGCGAGTTCAGGAAATAAAAAATTATCGCTCGATTCCGTCAATATCTACTGACTTTTACAAAATATTAATGTATTTGGGGGCATAACAGTGCCCCCGTCAAGTCGAGCAAAAAGGGCACAGCCGTACAATCCTTTTCTCGAAGCCATTCAGGTTATTTTCGACCAGATATGTACTGAATAAATTAACCGAATTAGTTTTCATTAAATTTCACAATTTTTTGCGATAGAAGAATTGCATTTCGAGACTTGCATTTTTTTACATGTTATGTATTTCATGGGACATCTTTTAAATATAAAAAAATAAACGTATCGGAATTAAAAACTTAAAATAAACTTTAGTTACTCCGAGGGTGTTCCAAAAAAATCTAAATGTTTTCTAATTTTAGATTTATTAATTACTAGCGACTCACCCTCGCTTCGCTTCGGGTTCGCCCCTAGACAATAACAAATCTATCCCACGGGAACCGTACATTTTTCCGGGATGATATATATAGCCTATAGCCTTCCTCAGTTAATGGGCTATCTAATGCAAAAAGAATTTTTCAAATCGGATTAGTAGTTCCTGAGATTAGCGCGTTCAACCAAACAAACAAACAAACAAATTCTTCAGCGTTATAATATTAGTATAGATTTATATTAACTATATAAGAATAATGTAAACCATGCTTAATGTGTCACATGACTAATGATTAGGACGTCACTGGTCACGGGATATTGTAGACTTTTATTTATTTGTTGTTTTTTGTGTGTTTTAAATAAGTATCTAAGATTAGAAGAAACACTAGATATTTCAAAAAGATAAATAAAACCATGTTCAATGTATTTGTGTAAAATAATTCAGATCACTACGAATTATCGTTTGGTTTTCATCAATAGAAAGAGAGGTTATGAAGAAAACTTATAGGCTATATTTGACAACCTTTTGCAAAGATACTGGACGATATTTGTGAATTATAAATAAATATAAACTACATCTAAGGATGCAAGAAAAGAGATGGCGGGTACTAGTTTATTATAAATATACAACGGGAAAAGTGGATAATAATAATCTTATCCACTCTCTTTGCCCAATTTTTCTAAATCAATTATTTCTAACACAAGATTCGGTAGTTCCTTGTCTAATTGTCTAATAGGATATATTTAAATACTTGAGGAGCATATTACGAGTATGTACATAGATACGTATTCTGCAACCAAGATGGCATTAGCGAAATAGGTATGACTTATGAGTCACACAAGTTTACTTAACATTTAGTAGAGAGTTTAGTAAAGTAAATAAAAAAAAACAACTACAAATCTATTTCCATTTATTATACTGTACGCGTGGTTATAATCATATGGTCAGTCGTCAAAGCAAATCGATTCCTACATATTGTAAGGAGTAAATATTCTAAATCTATAGAAAATTTATAAAAAGGCAGAGTTTGTTTGTTTTTTGTTTTGTTTGTTGTTTGTTTGAACGCGCTAATCTCAAAATTATTTTTGCATTAGATATTAAATAATTTTATTTCCGTTTATTAAGGAAGACTATAGGCTACGTATTATATATATATATATATATATATATATATATATATATATATATATATATTTACTATATATTCCATACTAACCGTTAAAACGTACCTCGGGACGAACCCCAGCGAAGCGAGGATGAACCGATAGTATGTACACACATATATCTAAAAGATAGTATACGTACGGTCACAAATCAAATAACTTTATATTTTTTTATTTGTTAACATAAATTAATGTACAGTAACAAACTAAAAGTGCTCCCGAGACGCTGAGTACCGCTATAAATGGAGGCACATCGCAGGACCTACATTAGCTAAAGAAAATCCATCGTCGTCAACCACTACCACTCTGCCAAGAGCGAACGACTAAGAAGAAATAAACTAAAATAGTAAATAAATAGGATACATATGATGTACATTATATGTTGATGATATTCCTTAATTTTGCATACCTTTCGCTTCGCTACAATCAGCTGCGTACTGCAGGTATACGAAAAAAACTTTATATTAATCTTTAATATTGTAGCCTTAAATTTAATACCTTTGCACACTCGAAACACTGAGATTTTAAAGCAAGTATATAGCTTGCATCAAGGGGACCAACATAAGTTACCTTTTATCTCCGCACCGTTCATTATGCGAGCAGCGACGCAAACAAAAACTAGTATTCAATATCTCAATTTCAAGTTAATTAAAACGGTTTTCCCTCTTTGAGATATTTTATGCCTATACTATAAAATATCACAAATTTTCCAAGGAACTGGAGGAAAAAGGAAGATTATTTGGCAAGGAATTTACTTTTAATCCTTTTCTGATGACTCCACTTTTTAGTTTCTATTGAGTCAACTTACGTGGCGCGTACTCTAGACAAGAATTTTCTACGATCTTAATACCACCTACGAGTACTAACAAATCTAAACGTTTTTGTTATGTTGGGACTTAGATAAATCTATGACATGAAAATCACGCGAAAAAAGTAAATAAATAAATATGTTGGGACATTAACACACAGCACCATCTAGTTCCATGGTAAGCTAACAAGGTAATATATAACTTTAAATACTGGTAAGGTAACATATATAACTTTAAATACATACATATTATCAATATAAACACCCACGACTGGAGTACAAACATTCGTATTCACCACACAAGTGTGTGCCCCCAGCGGGATTCGAACCCGCGACCGCTGACACAGCAAGTAGGATCACAACAAACTGAGCCAAACGTGTCGTCAAATATACATATTATATATATATATATATATATATATATATATATATATATATATATATATATATATATATATATATCTATACTATAATAAAGCAGTAACTTAGCGAAATCTGTACATGAAATATTTTTTAAAAACAATGACTGTAACGTATTATGTATACGATATAGACCCCAAAACAATAGTTATAAATTTTTTTGTCTGTTTGTCTGTTTGTCTGTTTGTCTGTTTGTCTGTTTGTCTGTACGCGTTTCACGCAAAAAGTAATGAACCGATTTCAACGAAATTTTGTGAACTGATAACTTATTACTCGGGTCAACATTTAGGATACCTTTTACTTTAGAAAAATCTTTGTTTCCCGCGGGAAATCGCAATAACTGGTTTTATCGAGTCCTCCTTAGGAACCCTCCGCTGGCTAAACCTAAAGACATACGTCAAAACAATGTACTAAAAAATTGTAGATCTTGAAAAGGCCAACAGAAATATCTACAACAGTATATGTCTATCTCTCAAGGTACACTCGCAATACCTATTCTTATCTATACCTATAGCAAAACTAACATAGTTAAATCGATGTGCGCGTTTCACGCAAAAAGTACTGAACCGATTTCAATTAAATTTTGTATAGTGATAGCTTATCACTCGAGTCAATATTTAGGATACCTTTTACTACAGGCACATTTTTCGTTCCCGCGGGAAAACGCAATGACTGGTTCTATCGAGTCGTCCTTAGAAATTTCTATGGCTAACGGTGGCTGAACCTTAAGAGATACATCAAAACAATGTACTAGAAAATTGTAGGTCTTAAAAAGTTCTACAGAAAAGTTCTCAACAGTATATGTCTATCTCCTAAAGTACACTCGCTATAACTATTTTTATTAAATGATATTACTGTTTTCTTATACGAGTACGTTATCTATACTATAATAAAGCAGTAACTTAGCGAAATCTGTACATGAAATATTTTTTAAAAACAATGACTGTAACGTATTATGTATACGATATAGACCCCAAAACAATAGTTATAAATTTTTTTGTCTGTTTGTCTGTTTGTCTGTTTGTCTGTTTGTCTGTACGCGTTTCACGCAAAAAGTAATGAACCGATTTCAACGAAATTTTGTGAACTGATAACTTATTACTCGGGTCAACATTTAGGATACCTTTTACTTTAGAAAAATCTTTGTTTCCCGCGGGAAATCGCAATAACTGGTTTTATCGAGTCCTCCTTAGGAACCCTCCGCTGGCTAAACCTAAAGACATACGTCAAAACAATGTACTAAAAAATTGTAGATCTTGAAAAGGCCAACAGAAATATCTACAACAGTATATGTCTATCTCTCAAGGTACACTCGCAATACCTATTCTTATCTATACCTATAGCAAAACTAACATAGTTAAATCGATGTGCGCGTTTCACGCAAAAAGTACTGAACCGATTTCAATTAAATTTTGTATAGTGATAGCTTATCACTCGAGTCAACATTTAGGATACCTTTTACTACAGGCACATTTTTCGTTCCCGCGGGAAAACGCAATGACTGGTTCTATCGAGTCGTCCTTAGAAATTTCTATGGCTAACGGTGGCTGAACCTTAAGAGATACATCAAAACAATGTACTAGAAAATTGTAGGTCTTAAAAAGTTATACAGGGAAGTTCGCAATATTATACGTCTATTACCTAAGGTACATTCGCAATTACTATTTTTATTCACTACTCGCGACTCACAGACTGACTTATCAACGTTTAGCTCAGTTCAGCAGTAAAACGTAACTAGGGACGAACCCGAGCGAAGCGAGGGTGAGTCGTACATAATATAATATGTATTAAGTAGATGTTTAAATAAACATTTCACTTCTAAGGCTGGTATAATGATTTTAAAGTTAGAAATCTAATTAGCAACCCTCGCTTTACTTTGGTGCGTCGCTAGGTGCTTATTGTATTTATAATAATCTATACTAATATTATAAAGAGGAAAGATTTTTTTGTTTGTTTGTTTGTACCGAATAAGCTCCGAAATTACTGGACCGATTTAGATGAAATTTGGTAAGAATACAGTTTGAGACTCTGGAAAGGAGATAGGATAGTTTTTATTCCAGAAATCAACCCTTAAGGGGGTGAAAATGGGGATGCAGGTTTGTATGGGGAATCAACCTAGAGACGAACCCGAGCGAAGCGAGGGTGAGTCGTTAGTATATATATATATACACACACACATATATATATATATATATATATATATATATATATATATATATATATATATAAATACTGTTTGATTTAATGTCTCTACTGCTTAGTACTATTCATAGCCTTTATATTACGTTTTTATATTTGCACCATTAGTTTTAGCACATGAAAACCTTTGAATGAAAAAAAAAATACCTTTGATTAATGTATTCCAGTAACCTTTCAACTACAAAGGGATTTCCAATGAATCATAGAGAGCGTTGTAAATTTTCGCACTTGCTTTCTTTTTTTAGTTTTAAAACTAAGATTTGTTTATTATTATTTATACATATAATAAAATTCTAACAGATTGTTAATTGAGTATTTTTTGGAAAAACTTATTGAAATGCTCATTATTATCGATACAGAGGCCGAATCTATAGTTTTTAGAATTTTTGTTTGTCTGTCTGTCTGTCTGTGACCGCTTAACGGAAAAACCACTGGGGAGATTTTGATGAAATTTGGTATGATGATAGCTGGTTATCCGGGTCAGCATATAGGATACTTTTTACTGCGGGAAAATATCTAATCTCTAAGAAATCTATATTAAACGTTAAAACGTAAATAGGGACGAACCCGAGCGGAGCGAGGGTGAGTCGCTAGTCATTTATAAATGTCTAAAAATTTAATTTAACTTACATTACAAACCTTTGCATGCTTATTTATCTCGCGTTTAAATTGAATTACTATTATAAGTGCAAAATTTTAGCTTCTATTGGGCATTTATGGACGCACCCAAGTGAAACAAGGGGTAAGTCATTAGTTTTTTTATAAATCAGTAATCACTATGCCCAAAGAACATTTCGCATATGAAGACTCTCTTAATAACATATTTATAATAGAAAATTATAAAAATAAAAGGTTATAGTAAAAAAATTAAAGAGTGCCTGTACACATTCAGTGTACACGCGCAAAAAGTAAAACTTCTGTAGGTTATCGGTACTCTATGAAATTCAATTTATGTTTTAAATAATAAGGATAGGTGAGATCCTAAAAATAAAGCATATTAGGCATATTACAATCATATATTTATAGAATATCATTTAAGGATATAATATTATATATCATTTGTCAGACAGTAACAACGGTTACCATGGCAACAAACGTGCGTACATTTTTTCGTAACACATTCACCAGCTTACCCCCCAAGTCAAGCGTGCGTAAAGGAGTTTTACTTCAAAAACTTTGCCTTACATTGCTCAGCTAAGGTTATTAAACTAAAGTATTACAGTTGTATGTCTAGAATTCTTCTACTATAAAATATGATGCAATGCAATACTTTCAAACGTCATTATAACGGCAGGTAGTTTTGAGTTTAAGGTCACTTAGATTTATCCGACTGATGTAACTTTTACGGCAGGTTAGTTCCCCCGCTAATTGAATTAGATGCAGAGGTAAAAGTGCAAAGGAATGTGGGTGTGTGAGGAATTTGAAAAAATATACGCCATATCTAAAATTAATTTTTGACCTTATATGTTTATGAATAAAGAATAAAATACAAAAAATGTGGCATTAGATAAAAATTGTCATGTATTTCCCTCAAGCTTATCTATGATTGGTTTGGTGGCAATGTACCTGTTTGAAATTGAGAATAATTTAAGCTTTAGTATAGTAAATTACAATTTCAGGGCAAAACTATGTTTTAGTCATGTGGTTACTACCACAGACCTCGATATAGTGTCGAGCGGAGTTACGTTTAGGATGGTAATCGATTTCTTATAAAAAAAACAAAAAAAAAAACAGAATATGGTCAGGTACATGTTAAAAGCACTAATTTTGCCAAATTATACATATTAATTAGATATGTGTTTTTTTTTATTTTGTTTAGTGTTCTAAGGCAAAATAAAAAATGTGACACAACAGTTTAAATTAAAATACCAAACATGATCCTAACTTTTGTAGATATTTCAATTTCGTGAACAGTCAGTGGGTTAGATTCAAACTAAATGTTTATTTATTTATTTGTACAGAATGAGGAACAAAAAGATTTTTAACATTAAAAGTAATCCCCAATCCCCCACCAAACCTTAACGCAAAGTACAAAAAAAATTTTTTTTACAATTCTATCTTATTTAATAATACATTTAGTTATTTAGTTTAATAATAGTAAAATAAGCTTCATCAAAGGCAACCGCGACGACAAAGCACACATAGTACAGTACGTTCTTTACTCTGACGATACTTACAAATACGGCTGATGATTTTTTTTCATTTTCTAAAAAGTATAATAATAGAAGAAAATTATTATTGTAACGAAATTCAGTCAGTATAAAATGCTACGCTATCTTTTCTCCTATGTTTTAATGAACTACCTACCAACTTATCCTTACTAACAATATACCTACATTTTTTTAGTATAACCACCGATTGATTTCATTTTTTGAATAAACACGCTTTAGACGGTGGGATTTTTATCAATCACTAGCAGTAACCGCGGCTTCGCCCGCGTTCAAACTTCCGATATAAACATCAGTTTAAAAAAAAAGTGTGCGTGTGCGCAATTTACTCATGATAGAAGTGAAACTTCAGAAAATTAACCTACGAGAGAATGAGATGAACACATTATATATGATCAAACTAACTTCTCAAGTGAAGTTCGATCAATATAATATGAGTAGTTTCATTAAAAAATACAAGTCTTATCAGGAGTAGGATAATTTTATTGTAAGGTTTAGTTTTTTTTACCAGGTTTAATAGTTATTTTACATTTTATTTAACATATAACCTTTATAATCCGAAAAATTCTTTTCAAATCGGATTAGTAGTTCCTTAGATTAGCGCATTCAAACAAACAAACTCTGCCTCTTTATAATATTTGTATAACTTTAAATAAAATTATCCGTAAAACATTTATATAGATAAATATGAGGCATTCGTTTTAGTAAGAATATTGCAAGAAGACAAAGTTTTCAAGAGCGCGGCGAGAGTGTGTCATAGAGCTTTATAATATTAAAACAATTTAATTTTTCTAATCATACATTCCAGATTGGTAAGCAAGCATTCACTAACATACTATTTTTATACTGACATTTTAAGTAACTTATATTTTGTATATCTACTATGGATGTGTTTTTTACTAAAGACATACCCTTCACTCTACTCCGTACCTACCAGTAACAGGTAGCTTGAAATTGATTGACTAAAAGTGTTTAATTACTGTTTTTACTACACAGTACCTACTACGCAGTTTTTGCTTACTTAATGCATATATAAAAACTAGCTCTCCTTAAACGCTTTATTTGTTAGCTGTGTGAGCAACAATTTAAGTACAATTTTATGTTTCTAGAGATTTTATTTAATCACTCATCCTTCAGGGAAAGACGACGAACATTTTTTACCAATATATAACGTTTGATTTTTTAGTTTTATTTTTCTGTATGTAACTAACATTCCAATTTGAATTTCTTTTAGTATTTTATAGCCTATTTACTGAGGAAGGTTAAAAGCTATCGAACAGCACGTTGTGACCCATAGGAACAGAGCATGCATAATTAAACTACGTGGGCGGAGTCGCGGACAAATGCTGTAATATAAAACTGAATATATAATTGAAGCCTACTCTCATCTTTATAAATGCACATGATGTAATATAATATAAAAATTGCAAGGTACTGGCATTCTTCGAAATGTAAGCAAGTTGGCAAGCGGTGCAAAACGCAGTTATTACGCAAGCGAGGCACCGCGCCGCCGAGCACACCACGCCGCTCCTGCGTCCAACCGTCCAACGACCGCTTACAGTTAACGATTAACACTAACAAAAACAATGACCTCTCAATAAATTTCAAATATATTTAATAATCTTTTAAAGAACAAAAACTACATTAAATTAAAATATATGGCTATTATTCGTTCTGGTTTCGGAATGTCTGTAGTGAAACATGTACAATATTGTAATTTGTAATATATCCGGTGGTCAAAATGCTTAATTTTGAGAAAATTATTTTTTTTTTTTGCTTGAACTTTGGCTGGAAGGGCTTTACGTCATCGTCTGCGCGCGCGCCGCACTTCGTTCGTTGAATCCTCTTATTAAAAAGTAATATTAAAATATGGCACGCTAACCTCAGAGTGAATGATAGCTATAACATTATCTTTTACACGTGTACGGACTTTGATTCAAATTGCATTTTATTTTTGTTAAGGATGCGTCTTAGCTCTGCTTTATTTATTTATTTATTTATTTAGTTATTTAGTTATAAGCTCACAAATGAAATAAACAAGCTTAATTATAATTATTCAAAAGTATACAATCACACAAATGTCTTCTAAGATGTAAACATCACGTGCATATGAACAGAACTAAGTATTAATTATATAAATATATACTATTAATTATAAATATATATTATAGTATATATGCTTTATCTTCATATATGTAAGAATTCAATTGTTTAATACAAATTCAAAATTTTTATCAATTCTAAACACTAAGACTTACTTTCTTACTATGCTAAGATTAAAATAATAAGGTTTAATAGGACATTTTGTTTCTATTTTCTTTCATTTTATATGGTTGAAACTTAAATGCGCAATAATAACGGCGAGTACATATAAAATTGCTTCGAACAATTTTGATTTCTCATTGAATTCTCAGTATTGCAAAACTGAAACTAATGTTGTATAATGAATACCTAAAGTAATTAGCGTCTGCTATCAGGAAAAAATATCAAGTGGGGCGATGTATCTATTACTAATACCAGTTAAAAATATTTATACTTTACGTAATGAAAACGATATGCGCGTCTCGAAAACTTAATAACTATATGTAATTGTAGGTCTTGTGTCATTTCATAACACGATCTGGGTCTAGAAAATTCAAATTAATTTTTCCCGTGACTCATATTCCAAAGTTCAATTTTCAGTCCAGTGGCTGACGTCAGGAAGTACAGTAATTAAACATGAAGATGCAATTGCATGAACAATCATGCGTTATAATAAAGCCGTGTCCTTATGAGTGCCTCAATAAAATATAAAACCTACGTATGGGAATTGGTGCTCACATTTGAACTAGACAATTGCATCGTGTACGTTACGTTCAGTGTAAGCGGGTTTTTTCTTTGAATTTGAGTAATTGATGAACGACGCCACGTTTACACGGAAATCTAAAGCAAACATTAGCTTCTAGAACCGATATAACAAACTTACTCACTGAAAAGAATATTAGCTAATTTTAATTCTATAATTATTCAGGTAAGGGCCAAAATGGCATAAAATACCGAATATATGGCGGCGTCGAGTAGACGCGCTGTCTGCGGCCGTCCTCACGCACATTCTACAAATTCGACTAACAATTTCGCTTGTTATAATTACCATTTCTCCTTTTTATCCCTCCTAGTATTAAATTGTGTATACGTAGAAGTCAATGGAAAGTTGACACACGGAATGCTTCAATGTAGATGCAATGCGTGCCAACCATTGAAAGATTCCGATAAGCGAAAAGTAAACAGCGCGCGCTAGCAGCCATGTTGGTACAACGTTTGACTAAGGTTGTTTGCATTTTAAAACAAATAAGAAACTTAACTTATATGTGTAGAATGGGGTCATAAATTAGTACAAATATATAAACATGTATGTTAAAGTATAAAAAAATATATATGAGAACCTTTATTTTATTGACATTATCTTTTTATGTCTTTATCTTCAATGTTATGTTTAAATTGCATTACGAAAATTTTATTACGGTACGACAATTTACACATATTACATATAATAAAATTCTGAGTTAAATCTGCAGGTACATTAAATATTTTTTGGAAAATCCTATTGAAATAGTCTTTATTATCTATTAGCGACTCACCTTCTTCCCAAAACAAAATTAATTAATTAGTTTGATTTTGATCTTTTTTCGTGGGACCCTATTTTTTTTTTAAATAAAAGTAGCCTAAGTTTTTCCTTATTACATCAGCTATCTGACAGTGAAAGTCCCGTCAAAATCGGTCAAGCCATTTCATAGATTAACCGGAACAAACAGACAGACAGACCAAAATTGTAAAAAAATGTTGTTTTGACATATATATACCGTGTATACATTCCTATGCATTTAGTAAAAAGCGATTATTTGAATATTACAAACAGACACTCTAATTTTATTTATATGTATAGATACAGAGGCCGAATCTAGAGTTTTTAGAATTTTCGTTTGTCTGTCTGTCTGGGAACGCGTCACGAGAAAAGCACTGAGCAGATTTTAGTGAAAGGTACGATGATAGCTGGTTATCCGGGTCAAAATATAGGATACTTTTTACTGTGGGAAAAATCTATACTATACTTTAAAACGTATCTAGGGATGAACCCGAGCGGAGCGAGGGTGAGTCGCTAGTTTAATATATTTTTTACGAAAGAAACGAATTCAGTCTTTCCGGTCTTTAAAAATAGTTAGCAGACGAGTGGGCTTATCGAAATAGCTTAACTAATAAACATTCTTTAGGAATCCGCTGTTATCCATCAAAAATGTCTCATAAAATTTATATCTGTTTGTTTTTCTAGTGTTTGACGTGCGTATTAGAAATAGATATTTTATAGCACACGCGCACTGTTTGATCACATTATCAAAATTACATATTGATTTCTTAACTACCAACTTTAACGATGAATTAATTTTAGTACACACAAAATATATATTGAAAAAAATGATTAAGTTTGAAGCTAACTCAATAAATATTTGCATATCGGCTATTTATGATGTTGAATGACCGCAACACTCGCTACTATTTACTTTCAAACAATCATTGCATAGTTAAAAATACTTTGTTTACTTTTGCATTTGAATTAAGTTTACTTATTCTTATTGTGATATTGTAACTGCAATTGAATTTATTCATAGCTTATATTGAGATTTTACAATTTACTAGTAGTCAAAATCAATATTTACACAAGGATTGTTAAGTTTATATCTGTTTGATAATTATCGCGATGATTATCAACAGATATATTTATCTTAGGCAGTGGTAGCCCAGTGATAGCGCGCTCACTTGGGTAACCGAGTGAAGCGGGTACAAATCCCGGGTCTCGCACCTCTGATATTTTCATATACGAATCATTTCTAACATGATTACCACTTGCCTTACGGTGTAGAAAAACATCGTAAGGAAACCTACATGTCTGACAAAACCTAGCAAGTTTTCGGAAGACATGTGAAGTACGCCAATCCGCACTTGGCCAGCGTGGTGGACTATGGCCTGATTCCCCTCGTATCGAAGGGAGGCCCGTACCCAGCAGTGGGACGTTAAAAAGGGCTTAATACAATACAATATTTATCTTGATAATTTCATTCCATGCTTTAAACTGCCTCTGCTCACGGGCACTTTAACCTGAATTCATCCGTAGCTATGTCAAAGTAAGGCAATTTAATAAACTAGCATATACTTAAATTGTAATACGTTTTTACACTTTTCATGTATAACATAACAAGGAGTAAGGAATGTTAACAGTACCACCGAGCTTCACTCGGAGTTCCTATTTACTATATCGTATTTTTAGATGATAATCTATGTATATAACTTTAAAACTAAAAACTTGAATAAATACAAAAAAAACAAAAGTAAAAACCCGGATACCTGTGATTGTTAATCTTGCGCCTTGGCCGCTTGACCACGATACTTATGCCCAAACGTGCGAAATTAGCGACCATATTTTGCGTGGAATAATGCAAACGAAAACCGCATGAAAACTCGAATACACAAGTTTTTCCAGACATAAGACTAATCTAGATCGATTTTTCGCTCCCGAAAACCCCCACATACTAAATTTCAGCGAAATCGTTAAAGGCGTTTCCGAGATCGTCGGTATAAATATAGGTACAAGAATTGCTCGTTTAAATATATTAAATATATTTTGCCTTATAAGTAATAACTTGTGTTTACTGTTAATAATGAAGCTAATTAAAGGATGAAAAAGCCGATAGATATGTCGATTGTGCTAATGTGTGGTAATTATAAATAGATAACTAACTGTAAGAGTTGACTTGTAAGAGATAATCATTAACGGAGGCTAACATCACAGTAATGTTAGTTTTTTCAATAATAATTAATCATAAAGCAAATCTTAAATATAAGTTAAAAATATTACTTTTTAAATTTTCGTAATTTTTTAATGATGAAATTGCCATCTCCAGGCTTTATTACTTACTATCTTCCACTACTACTATTATACTATTGTCCAATCATCGATCCAATCAGTAAAACACACGCGTTAAACTTGGCATAAACTAGGGCTTTCATCCCGGGAGCCTCGGTCTCGAAAATTTCGATTCTTGACAATTTTTTTTGATTTTTGAGGCTCGAGATTGCTACATTTACAGGAATTTACCCAATTTACAGTGCTGCCATGTAACAGAAATAAAAAAAATACTAGGGGTTTAGTAGATTTTTCATAATTATTTTATTTTGGTAATTATTTTATTTAAGTTTCATAAGTCTTGTTTTCCCGGGAATTTCGAGAACGGACCGAGTCTCGATTTTTTTTCCCGGGACTCGTGAATATAACGAGACTGAAAGCCTTTGTATGAACATATCTAGTATGCTAATACATTAAATATTAAGAACTAGCCATGTGTGAGTAAAATGACTTTAAGGGTTTTAAGTACTATTTTATCGGTGATTCCGTTAATGTAATAGTAAACTCTGTGTCAAGTATAGAGCTTTTTATAAATAATTTCCTGTTTATAAATACTTAAGCCTTAGCCTTTACGCTTTGATTTAATAAGAACATAAAGATTATCGTTTAAGTCGCATTGTATTTAAAATCTTGTTCTAATTAAAATCATATTTACACTTTTAGAAACAACTAAACATACTCTATGGTAATACAATTCAATTTAATTCTCTGTTATTTAGCTTTTAAGCATGCCAGTTTACAGGGCACAGATTACTTCGCCAATGTCTATGGTATTATTACTTTCTTAGATTTACCTGAATATTGGACATTTTTAAGTTTCCTATATGGTATTCTCTATGGTTCTTTAGACTTTACGCTAAGGTATGTAGTACGCGAACATTTATTATAATCAAAACAGATTTTTTAAACTTGTTTAAATATGTACGCCGTACGCGGATTTTGCTCACAATTTTATGGGTTTTAATTTTTTTTCTCGGAACCCTGATTCTTTTTCTAAAATAATATTAGCCTAAGTTACTCCTTATACCATCAGCTATCTACCAGTGAAAGTCCCGTCAAAATCGGTCCAGCCGTTTCGAAGATTAGCCGGAACAAACAGACAGACAGACAGACAGACAAAAATTGTAAAAAATGTTGTTTTGGTATATGTACCGTGTATACATCCATATGCATTTAGTAAAAAGCGGTTATTTTAATGTTACAAACAGACACTCCAATTTTATTTATCTGTATAGATTTATATTGACAAATAAAATCGAAATAAAAAGTTATATCGCCACGGTGCTTTTTAGTCCGACAATTGTTGAATATAAAGTTGATTTTGACCTACAAATCCTGTCAAACGAATGTAAGTTTGTAATAAGGTTGTAAATGAATGTTAATACCAGTCATATCATCGATTAAAAAACCGGCCAAGTGCAAGTCGGACTCGCGCACGAAGGGTTCCGTACCATTATCTATAAAAACGGCATAAAAATCATGTCTGATGTATGGAAGCCCCCCTTAAACATTTGTTTTATTTTAATTATTTTTTTTTATTTTTAAAGTAAATATATAACTAAATATTCTGTGAATATTTCAAGCGTCTACCTGTTGCCGTTATCAATATCGAGCAAAAACGAACAAAAAAATCAAGTTTATTGTATAGGAGCCCCCTTAAATATTTATTTTATTCTGTTTTTTTAGTATTTGTTGTTATAGCGGCAACAGAAATATATCATCTGTGAAAATTTTAACTGTCTTACTATCACGGATCATAAGATACAGCCTGGTGACAGACGGACAGACAGACAGACAGACGGACGGACAGCGAAGTCTTAGTAATAAAGTCCCGTTCTATCCTTTGGGTATGGAACCCTAAAAATCATGTTTTTTTTTTATTAAAACAAATCGAGGGCTATTCTACTCAACTAACTTTTAACTTGTATAAAAATTTTACATAATACATTTAAACACCATTATTTTATTGTATTACTTCAATGGCGGCAAGTCTCTTTGATATTGTATGTATGTTAAAACTTATTCACAATACTAATTTTTAATTGTTTGAATTACATTACGTAATTAAATAAACATAAATCGTAATTGGAGATAATAAAAATGGCACATTATCCGAATTAAGATTATATATGTAATTAGAATAAATATAGAATAGATCGCGAAATTTTCTCTGAGAGAAATATAATTTTTCTTTATTAATAACTTACACATATTCCTAATTTAGTTATTATTTTTACAAACTTATTCAATGACTCTTCAAACAGTTATTTAAAAAATAAAAAAAAGTTACCTGCCAAGGAACATGACAGATATCATCGTCATCTTTATATTTTAAAAGCACATCCGGAACTGATCGTAGAGTAATTATACATAGAGATTTCTTTTTCTCTAAATTATTTTTTCGAAACGTTTGCTTCAAATTAAAGCTCTAGCTATGAATAACAAAAAATATTGATAAAATATTTGTTTTAAGTGGAAGAAGGCCTTTTTGCGTTGTACATAATTTTTTTCCAAGAAAATTTATTTATTGCTGTTATTATAAATAAATATAACAAAATTTGAAACCAATTCTTTTCCTTGATTGGATTCTGTTTTACGGCTTCCATTCAATAGGCAGTACGTACTGGCGTCAGTATTGACTTTTCGGGTGATTTCCAAAGTGTTCTTTACCTCTATATAATATGTACGTTCTTATGTGCTAGAACATTCTATATTAGTTATAAATTATCTTCACACGATTTAATTCATGACATAACTTAAAATCCTTTAAGAAAACTGCTCTGTGAATTTATTAAGCAAATTATATCGTCTTCAGTGTGTAACGGTGCAAAAATCATGATTGGCATATTGACATAATGACAAGTCGTAACCATCGCGTCAATCCCGCCGCCTTATTCAATGTTGCCATGTGTCTTTAGTTAATATCGTGAGAAAGATTCAGAAAAAAATATTACTCCTTTCTTTTTTAATCTCATTACGTGTTCCTAAACACGGGTATTACCTAAAATAATTGTTTAACAGTTTAGAAAATAAGAAATACCTAATATTTTATTTTATTTTCTAAACTGTTGAACATTTTTGAGTACACCGCTTTTAAATTAATAAATTTTATCACCAATTCTGGGCAGATATATCAACTATTTGCTTATACATATAACATTTCCATATAAATATGTTTAAGAGCACGTAATCAAGTAACATTCAATTTCCGTTCTACAATATAGAGTACAATAAAATTACTTATTGCCATTCAAAGTGAACGTTTCAATTGCATTGTAATAGGTAATATATACTCGTAATTGAACAACTTAAAATAATTAATTCTGCCTGGGTATATAAATAACCCAACAATATTTACTATAATTTGAAAGATGGAGAAATTTTCCACAGCATTAAGAACTAAATCCTAGTTATTAAGAAGGAACTATTGAAAGCTTGTAAAATGTAATCGATGTGGTTATGTATTACTAGAAATTTTAATTTCAAATATTTTTTTTTTAAATTTTTGTAAACCGCCCTTGCGCACCACATAAAAAATTTATTGAAAAAATTAAAAAGGCATTTAAATTTCACACTCTCGTCCTTTTTTTGCTACCGATCAAAAAGAACTTCCTACTTACTCCATCTACACTAATATTATGAAGAGGTAAAGTTTGTGAGTTTGTGACGTTGGAGGGGGTAATCTCTAGATTTAAATGAAATTTGGTAAGAAGATAGTTTGAGACCCTGGGAAGGACATAGGATACTTTTTATCCCGGAAATCATCCCTGAAAGGGATGAAAATGGGGATGATTTGTATTGTGAAGCAAGCTAGTGACGAACCCGAACGAAGCGAGGGTGAGTCGCCAGTTTAAAATAAATCAATCATTGCTTATTTAAATTACACTTAACTGCGAATCTACAAGAACCTACTAGTAATATTCGCTTGATATTCGAAAATTCTTAACCTATCCTCAATTGAGTATGTAATAAAAAAATTGCGTGTCTTTCATATTTTAGCTGTATGCTTTAATAAATATATAGGTACGTTATTAGTATTTTTTATATATAGTAATAAATCCGGTTGTTTTAACATGTTGCATTTTTTTAAAGTAGAATGACTCGTTTTAATGAATTCATTTTAATTGGCTGCGAATTACTTTAGATTACATTGGTCGGAAATCTTTTTAATGATATATCGGACCATCATTCGAGGTTTTTACCGACTTAGTCATAGGAATATTACAGAAATCAATTAACTTCAATCCCATAATGACCCTTGTAAATGTTCATTTATGTATAAAGATAGCTTCTGAATAATACATTTCATATTATAGGTATCTATTTATTTTTATTGTATTAGCACTTTATTACTAATTCGGAAGTGACGCATCTAAGGTACAGATACCTTGATGTGATACACCCTTCTTGGAAGTCGGGCGGGATATCATTTTTTATCTGTTTTAAAACTATAAATCATAGAATAGTATTTACCTTATGACCATATTTTTTATATTATTAGGATTTTTAAAAAAAAACTGTCCTTAATAATGGAGGTATAGAAAAATAATAATGTACTTTACGTCGGTACAGACCTCGAAGACCCAGTACAAAAATCATAAGTCGTAACAGAATATTCCACTATTTATGCATTACATTTTTATGCTAATATTTAAGAGGATACTAATTTTGTTTATTAATTATCCAATTTCACAGGGAAAATCCCGAATTAAAATTTCAGATCTCAAATAACGGTAGGCATATTTGACGTAAGTATGACGTCAATAAGCCACTAAGTATCAATTTTTTTCCGAGAGATTGTGTGAAAATTTAAATAAATAAATAAAAAAACATTAATTCTACGCACTAACCACATATCAAGTATCGAAACTACAGTAACATGGTTCCCCTTGTAAAAAATTCCAATACAGGTCAGTGGTTTTCCGCCTTTGCTACAGATATAAATTTCCTACAATTAACTTAGGCTATTATAAAATTATCTTTGTCGGCATGAAAATATTTACACACCTCTTTTTCCGTTGCCTTGGAACAATTCCCTTGTAAATTGTACAACATTCAACTAAAACCATTCAACAAACAAATTCAATTACAAAATTTATTACTGTAATTATTTATATACACTTTATAAATTTAATTGGACTGAATTTCTGTCCTACTACTTATTAGAAAATGTTATTAAATGTCTAATAGTTAATATATTAATTACTAGCGACTGACCCTCGCTCCGCTCGGGTATATCCCTTCGTACGTTTTAACGGTTAGTATATAGATCTATCCAGTGGTTTTCACGTGATGAGCTCCCAGACAGACAGACAGACAGACAAACATTCTAAAACCTATAGATTCGGACTCCGTATCGATAATAATGACTATTTCAATAAGACATTTCAAAAAATATTTAATGTACTTATTGGACTCAGTTAAAATTATATTATATTATATGTATAGATATAGATTGTTCAAATTACACAGGTATTCTATAAATAGTCGATAATTGGATATTAAAGTGATTTTGCCCTACATTCATTTTTACGCATTTACGAGTATCATACCAGCCAGTGATAAATATCAAGCAGAATAATCATTTTTATTTATGCAGAATCTTATCTTATCCTCATATTATATCACATTCCTAAATATTTGATGCTGTATATTTTGACATCTTTTTCAATAAACTTTAAAAAGAGCTTATCACAATGATAAAAGATATTATAGGTATCTATGACCCCTACGAAGAGTTAAATAATAAATAAATATGTTGGGACATTAACACACAGCACCATCTAGTTCCATGGTAAGCTACGAAGCCTGTGTTATGGATACCAAATAGTTGAAACACTACACATATATAATTTTAAATACATGCATATTATAAATATAAATACCCATGACTGAAGTACAAATATTCGTGGTCATCCCACAAATGAATGCCTCCAGCGGGACTCAAATCTGCGATCTCTGGTACACCAAGTAGGGTCACTACAAACTGAGCCAAACGTGTCGTCAAAAAAGTTAATATTGACAATCGAAAACGAGAATAAATTCCATAATTTCTAGTGTTAAGGACGTTAGTCGTTACGTTAGGAATTATTTTATAATACTCTCTTCAATATATTCTGTGATGATACATTCTAAGTAGTTTTTGTTTTCTACATTCAGTGAAGTTTATATATACTGTATACTGACACATAGCAAATATATAAGTTATAAGGTATTACCCTCGCCTTTGAAAGTCCATTGAAAATGGAGAAAAATTAGATGTAACATTATTTTTAGTATTGACATAAAGTACATAGGTACACTAACTTTATGACAATACGAAATTCTCTAACAGTACCGGTAAACACTTTCATTCATACCAAATACTCCTTTTCCTATACTTCTTGAATGTAGGTCTAATAACAATTTTAAAAAATAAGTCATTCTCCATTATTTACGTTTATTTGAACGATGTTAATTAATTGGCATTTAATTTTGGTTGAACGCTCATTGATGACTCCGTGTGTGGTAATGACATATTGAACCTTATACTAACCTTCCTGTTTATGGAACAGTTCTTGGAAAGTATCAAATAATTTCTCTATTTTTTTTTTATTTTGCGCTCTATCTCAAGAATGGAAGATTTGGAATTCGGATTTGAGAGATTAAATATTGCTTAAGATGGAAAGATTAGTAGAGAATCTTTCTCTACGTTTTATAATAACTGCAAATCTGATTTTGACCAAAGGAAATAGTTTAACTTTGTGACCTTTGTATGTATGTATTCAGCCCTTTTTAACGTCCCACTGCTGGGCACGGGCCTCACTTCAATACGAGGGGATCAGGCCATAGTCCACCACGCTGGCCAAGTGCGGGTTGGCGGACTTCACATGACTTTCAAAAACTTGTTAGGTTTTCTCAGACATGCAGGTTTCCTCATGATGTTTTCCTTCACCGTAAGGCTACTGGTAATCATGTTAGAAATGATTCGCACATGCAAATATCAGAGGTGCGAGACCCGGTATTTGAACCCGCTTCACTCGGTTTTCCGAGCGAGCGCGTTACCACTGGGCTACCACTGCCTTTTTACCTTTGTGACCTTTAACCTCTGGTAACTTGCGACATTATATAAGACTTCTGAGCTAATATATGAACGGCCAAGGTATAGTATAAAAAATGTATGGTTCAATCTTTCATTCCGAAGTTTGCCTCTTTTTTTCATTTAACTGGTTATAAATATCTAATTCAATGCCTACACTGTAAATAAAATAGGATAAGGATTCAATTAAAAATATATTTTTGAATGAAAATATAAATATTCAACATTAGGTATTACGTAATAATAATTTTACGTACAGTCATAATACAGAATTACCTATATCCTTGAACGAGTATGAGTTATGACAAAGCGCCAGGCGCCAAATATCACGAAAGAAAAAAAAACTGAACCTGAATAACTCTGTGATTGCCTTTCCGGATAACTATTGTAAGCTTTTAACATTTTAATAAAAACTACATATGGTTTTTGGATTTTTTACGAATTTATTTTGATTTGTTACGGGAGAGACTGAGGTTTCTCACGTCTTAAAAATTATTATAAATAAAAATTTTACAGACGAGACATACCCTCAAAACTATACCTTAATTTGGAAAAATGGCACCGAAGTACTCTATCATTCAAAAAAAAATTCTGATAAAACTATTTAAAAATTAAAAAATATATAATTCACTAGAGAATCACCCTCGCTTCGCTTCGGATTCGTCCCTAGGGCCTAGATAAAAACAAATCTATCCCACGAGAACCGTACATTTTTCCGGGATGCTATATAGCCTATAGCCTTCCCCAGTTAACGGGCTATCTAATGCACAAATAATTGGATTAGTAGTTCCTGAGATTAGCGCGTTAAACCAAACAAACAAACAAAAAACAGACAAACAAAAAAACAAACAAACAAACAAACTCTTCAAATTTATGTTAATATGGTGTAATGGTGGCTTAACAATTTATACAATTTTAAATTTGTAAAATCTAAAATTACTTTATTTATCGTTATCATCTAGGCAGGTACATTTTATAGTTTACACAGCAAGAGCTCTACATCTAGCGGTCTATTACTTGTGATTTTATTTTTACATCTTATTATATGCATTACCTGATTATACGATGATGGTAGTACGCAGCCATCTTTGCTTTTGAGGACGTTCTTTAATTTTAATAGCTTTGCGAATTATATCATAGCGCGATAACAATATTCTTTTGCGAGGATTTAAAGTTTATCGAATCGAATATAGTGGCTCGGGCGATCCTGACTACGTATGTGTTTTAGCTCCGTGATATCCGATTGCATGTAAATCAGGGTTGATTTTATTGACTAAATAATAAGTTAAACATGAAAAAGTGAAGCTGCTGGCAGCATATCTTATTATAAGTAAGCATATTATAAGTGAGAGGCTCTTTTAAAAGATTTCTTATAAGTTGTTATTATATTTTGACGGCATGTTTGGCTTGGTTTGTAACCCTTCTTGCTGTGCCAACAGTCGCGGGTTCGAGTTCCGCTGGGGGCATTCATTTGTGTGATGAGCACGATTGTTTGTACTCCAATCATGGGTGTTTATATTTATAATAAGTTATATACATATGTGTAGTGTATCTGGTATCCATAACAAAAGCTTCGTAACATAACATGCAACTAGATGGTGGTGGTATGTTAATGCCTCAACATATTTATTTATTAATGTTATCAACTTATTAGAAATCCTTTTAAGATGTATGCTCAAGTAGCGTCACTGTCATTTGACAATCTGAGTTTTTAAACGCCAATTTTATACGACGAATGATATATCTACTAAGTAGTGTAGGTATTTATCTTATTTCTATATTTAGCTAATACTTCTAAACATGACTTCATACATTCATAGTAAACAGATGAAACGGAACTCGGACTTTTAAAATGTCATTTGTTTGGAAACAATTTAGACCACAAAGTAGTTACATGTACGAACTAAAAGAAAAGGCGAAATTGTAGATGACTAAGGTGTGGAAAATATGTATCAACATTTTTATGTTTGTTCAATCCTATTTAGATTTTAGTGGGTGGCAGCTTATCAAACAATTTTGGAAATTTTTCTCCCGGTTTCTTTTTTTCATTTTCACGATAGAAAATCATTCGTTTCATATTTGTAAATATATAAATATTTCTATGTATATCTTTTTGTCATAATTTAATAGATATTTCATATTTTACTAAAGTTTTATTATTGTGCAAATAATAAATATTTAAAAATATCAAAATTTGTGTACCTACAGGATCTATCATTCGTGACACCATATTGATAGGGGATCGCAGAAAATATGAAATAGCGTGACGAAGGGGAGGTGAGGGGGGAAGGGGGGTCTAAAAAGGTAAAATCTTGCGTGACGTATTTTATGAACGGCCCCTAATTACTATTCTTTTTATTCTTTTTCCTTTAAATTTTTCCTTCATGAAATAAATCAAACAAAAAAAAATATACCTAAGAATTAAAGTTTCCACGTACAGATTAGTACTTTATAAATTACATCTAACAAAGTATGTATATAAGAATCATGGAATCAATTTATTATAGTTACAATACATTTTTAGAGTCATTTCCTTCTCTAGAAATAACGCAGTGCTGATTTGTATAAAATACTTCGTAAAACTGAATGTAATGAATATTATATACAACTAATAACCAATTTCAGAAGAGAAAAATGAACCCTTATATTGTCGTCATGTCCGTCTGTACTCATATCACATTTTACTTGAACACTATTGATACTTTTCAGCTTTGTTGTCACATTGCATAATTCAAATTTGATTTAAATGACTCAAGTATATTTTTTTATGCATACTAAAATGTTTAAAATTTTTAAGTCAAACTAAGAATTTTGGTGCAAATGGCCCTAAGAATTAATCCTTTTAAATTAATCATCAATGTTTTTTTAAATTAATCATCTTAAGACGAGGCTATAAGGGAAAAATATTCATGCTTATTTTTCATTTTTACTTAGGTACTTTCGGATCTCCAAATCTATTTTAATTTTTAAGTATACATATATTACAAAACATTACGCGAACATTACAATATTCGTTCTATAAAATGTCGTAATAAAGTGCATTATCATGGAGGAAGCATTGCGTCATGTGATACCAAATCGTTCTAACCCTGAATTAACGCCATAATTCCTCAGTTAGCCATAGCATACCTCACCACAACTGTCTTCTCATATTACCTACAAGTGCTATACTAAATTGAAAGTAAATACACTAGTCGAGTTGCTGCACCGATTTTGACGGGACTTTCACTGCCAAATAGCTTATGTTATAGGGTAAACTCATATAATTCTGTGATAAAACGGAATATCGCAAGAAAACCCTGGTTAATCTTAATCAATACGTTTCATTTTAAGTACGACCATTAATCAGACTTTTGTTTTTCTTATGAGAAGTATAAATCGTAATTTTAAAACAATTAACTTAGCGTAATATGAATTTGTTAAAATGACGATAACTTGGTTAATTCTGTGACAATCACTTTAATTCGGTGATAGAACTACTCTAATTGTGATATATCAGAGTTAAGTGAGTATTAATTATTTTTTATCACAGATTTAGCCATAATTAAATATTAAAAATTAACAATTAGATAAAATCAAATATAATTTCACAAATCAACTAAAAACAAGTTGAATAATCTTATGTAACATTATTACAATAACATTAATTTACATTTCTTTACAATCTAAAAGATTTTTTTTAATGTAAATATGTTGGAATATGTAACTTATGCAAGTACCTATGTTAAAATATAATTAATGATTACGAAATTATGAAAGTAATTAAAAGTAAATTTCGATTCTAAAACGCTTTCTATGGCTGATTTTAACGTTGCTTCGTTATATTTTCTATTCTTTTTTTTTCGAATTTTCTTTTTCGTCCATGGTGTCTGAAATAACACGACTCACCTAATTCCGTGATAAAAAAACTGAATAGTAATTTTAAACATATTTGAAACTGTCGATGCTTTATTATCTCAATAAATGTATAATTTTTTAATTTTTTAACTGAAATTACTTAATTACTCGCAATAACAACAATGTTTACTTTCAGAATCAGACAAATGTCACAACTCACATTTACCTTGGTTAATTCGGTGATAATGTTTCGCGCTCAAATCTTGAAAAGCGTTAATTTTCAAGCAACGTAAATAAGGTATTACTTAAACACTAACCATAAATAACTAAAACTAATAAAGGCAGTAGTAAGTATATGTTTTTTACAACTTATTTTCCAAATTTCAAGAAAGAACATCAATGTTTACTATTTAAAATGAATTAATTATCATAACACAGTCGTACGTTACCAGCGAAAAGCAAAAATGGCCGCGCGAAATGACAATTCAGTTCAATGTTACTACCTCGCACGTACGATTGTAACAAAATTTCATACACAAAAAGAAGCTTTATTGCGCTATCACAAGGTTTAATTAAAAAAAGTGAATTTTGTTTCTATCAAGCGGTAGGATCTTCTAAATATCATATCACAGAATTATATGAGTCACATAATTATGCAAGTTTACCCTAAGTAGTAATTGAGGCTACTTTTATTTTGGAAAAGAATCAGGGTTCCGCGTCAAAAAATTAAAACTCATGAAATTGTGACTGTAATACGCATACCTGCCTAGGGACGCAACCAGCGCTGGATTTACACTAGGAGCACTCGGGGCTAGTGCCCAGGGAGGCAAATTTTCAGGGGCGGCAAAATTCGAAGGATAAATTAAAAAAAAATCTTCGCGTTATTGAAAATAGTTTTTTATTTTCCTAAAAATGAATAATTAGAAAAAATAACTATTTTTTACATTTATTAAAAATTAAAAAACAGAACTTTATCGAAATTTTATCCATTTTATGCAAAATTTCGATAATGGGGCGGCATTTCTTACATTGCCCAGGGGCGGTGCTAAGGTTGAATGCGACACTGGACGCACCCGAGCGAAGCGAGGGTAAATCGCTTGTTATAAATATTTATGGCTATACACTAGACTGGAATTGGTCAACATAATAAGTTAAAACACCTAATAATCTCCTCCTCTTTTGTGTCTATAATGTACAAAACGAAATGTCAATCATAAAGTATAATATAAAGTTTTTGAGAAATCTATACAAAAAAACTGAAAAGCCGATAGGAATATAATTTGAAAGCAATTGGTAAATAGATCAATAATTAATATTAATTGTCACAGAGTTTTCCACGAAAATCAATTAATTTTGTAAGGATGTTATTTCGTAACGTTAAAAATGTCGACGAATTCGTAATTTTCCACAGACAATACGCTTTATTATGCCGTTTGATTTTTTTCTTATTTGAACACTTTATTGATATAAAATAAGTTTATAATATGACTAACACATCAAAGTTTAACATTTGCAAAGAATTTAAGCTATGAAATTTTGTATAAAATATGTGTCTTAAAGTTTAAACCTAAATAAAAACTAAAAAAAATCAAAAGTACAAGCTGTTTGAGATACTTTTCGAGAACTTCAAAACTATTGTTATACAAAACCCTTGATGCACAGTTCCTTAAAAAAAGAGCATCAAAATGTGACGTTAAGTCAAACTAAAGAATAAAACCCAAAAATCGATATTTTAAACACAAATTCGAACTTACATACACCACAAAATTATTTTTAAGCAAAACAATCATGCTTAAAAAATATTCAGAAAAGAAATGGCCTTTGAAAGTCAGGTGGAATAAAATCTACATGGAATAGAATCCTTGTTATGTTTATTTTATTTTTTAAGAAAAATTGAAGTTTGATAATATTGACGTAAAAAATGTACATTAAAGTTATTGTAATAGCTTTCACAGTTACCTACATATCATAAAATTATAAAGTAACAATAAAACTCAGTAGTGCATTTATTCCTTAAAAATAAAACTTTGATTACCTATATGATTTGATTATATATATTTTTATTAATGAAAACAGTTTAATTTTTTACTTAAATATATTTAAATAAATGGATTTAGTACTAAAGAAAAATTATTTAAAAAAAATCTTGTATGTTCGTTTCACACATGGTAGAAGTGAAACTTTAGAAAAGTGACGCGAGAATGAGATGAATAAAAGTATCAGGAATAGGATAATTATAAAGTTTATTTTTTTTTTATAATATTTTACCAAGTTTAAAAGTTATTTTACATTTTATTTGATATAAGTATACATTTGTCAAACAATAACAACGGTTACCGTGGCAACATGGCTATGTATTCTAAACTCATTCTCTCGCCGGTTAAATCCCATATATTTATGTTTTCTCTCTTTTTAGTGTCACATTTCCATTTCATTTCCGTTTCGTCGATTTTCAAATCACAACGATTCTAAAGAAGGTTTACTTCAAAAAGTGCCTGAAGAAAACGACTCGATTTAAATAAGAATAGAGTAATATTGTGTATCTTTTATCAATGTTCAAAACCCAATAAAATGGTTTTCTTTTAAATTTCGTAATTTGTTTGGTTAAAGTAAAGTATGCATGTTCAAACGGGCAAAAATAAATTTGTATTTCATAGTATTTCTCAAAGATGCTATTAAAATTCAAAGTCAATTTTACGGTCGCATTATATTTTATAAACAAAAAAGTAAAGACGTTTTTATTTCTAAATACTTAATTATTATTTAACAACTATTAAAAAAAAATTAATAGTATATATTTTAAATTTTTAATAGTATAAATAAAAAATATTTCAACGAACTGAAAAATTATTTTTTTAATATAATGCCATCTAGCGAAAATAGATAGAACTACGTAGCCGCCATGATAACAGGCGTATACATGAATGAAAAGACGAGTGGAATAAAACTGACAACAGCCAACAACAGCTACAGTAGTACAGCTTGTAAACTTAAAACTACTCGCACAAAAGTTCAACAGCTGATAGCGCTGGGTCTAATTATGAACAATATATTATGCTTTATATGCTAAAAATATTAAAATGTAGACAATTGTAATGTTATCATGTTTTAGTCTTAGCCGTGAGTTTGTTTGTAGTGAACGTTCTTCAGTGATTTTGTTTTGTGACAAATAATTATTATAACCTCAAATTGTAAACAAACATCAAAGGTGAGTAAACTTTTAATTGATTTTAATCATATTATTATATTCGATAATGGTGTCAATTATTCTTTGGTATCAATTATTTCTCTCAGTCTTATTTGCCGTTTTGAACCTTTTAAGTTATTTGAAATTCATTAGGGGTCAAAGATTAACATAATTATGAGTTAAAGCTGCTTCTATTATGTTTATTACATATTAATTATTATTGACTAGTTATTACGAGAATAAATACACTGTGATAAAATCATTTTAAATTAGTTGCATTTCTGTATTATTTTAACACTATACAATCGTCTACAAGTTGAAAAAGTTGTGAACATACATACTATTTGTGAAAAATATTGAAATTATAATGGACTCTAGGTAATTATTTTCTATATTTTCTACTAATGATAATTAATTATTGCGCGTTTATTTACGTAATACACTATTTATACAAAAGTCATTGAACCCGAATCAATAGTTACACAATATTCTTTTAATATTATGTAATTTCTAAATCTTTCCTTTCGTAATTTATTCACACTCAAATTGTAAAAATACAAACTCACCTGGAGAAGTGGCTAACAGTAGAAAGTGCAAACTAGTAAAGGCGACATATTATTCGTAAAAGATTCCGATTTTCGTAGAACACCTAAGTCCACTAATTAGCCTGACCGTTCATTCTAAAGGATAGCCCACTTTACACTAGTGACTTCTAAAACTGACTTACCTAAAACGTTATCGCATCAAGTAAATGGAACTGTGCGACTGAATGAACGGCCGAGCCGGAGAAAGTGACTCTTTTTTCTTTACACTCGATGCCAGACGTCGAAACGCAGGCATATCCGTTGCAATGAACACGACAAGAATTCTCTTTGAACGTACACTTTTTCAAAAACACTGCATCCTTAACACAAAGTAAGAAAATAAGAAAGTTATATAGCGTTACTCGTTATCGTTTTCGATATTCACACAAATGCATTGTCGATGTCGTTGCCGACGGTGTGCGTCGGTCGTCTCAGAGGTAATCTTTGTGCGAATCTAAAGACGCATAACCCACGCAAGGATATGAACAATAAAGTGTAACGCTTATTACACACGATCACGGAAACTGACAAAACAGGACTTTTTTGTCTTTCAAAGCGAACGTGCGTAGCTTTAGTGGAGGAGTGAGAGAAACGGGCTCTTAGTATTGACTGGACGCGCTTGGACTGCGCAGGATGCGATCCATTAGGCAAAAGAGCGTCCATTATTGTATTGTCGTGGGTTTATCGTAACGCTTGTCTCCTCATATTGCTAGGAGCGATAAGTGGCATTAAGAATTTGGGTGACAGAAAGAACTTCCGGCCATTACAGACTTCTATTAGGTCAAAGACAGTTTTAACAAGAATAATAATTGGTAATCGTTAAAAGTAATTAAGCGGTTAGTCATCTCCCAATTTAATATAGTTAATGTTTTGGTTATACTTAAGCTGTCTAATATCGTTACAAGAATGATAATTACATATGTACGAAAAAATTAGAACTGCTAAAATGGACTTATAATGTCACGGGACCGGATCCAGGATTATTCACGCTCGTTTGCTCAATTGGACAGTTAACAAACGAAGCTCTGAAGCCGGTCGTTTCCGCCGTTGTTTCACACAGGAACCGAAGGGTATATGTCGGATAATAGATAGAATACTCGACTTTCACAATTGCATTCAATATTCATTACGACACATTTGGCGCAGTTTGTAGTAACCCTACTTGCTGTGCCTGCGGTCGCGGGTTCGAGTCCCGCTGGAGGCATTCATTTGTGTGGTGAATACGAATGTTTGTACTCCAGTCATGGGTGTTTATATTTATAATATGTATGTATTTAAAGTTATATATGTATAGTGTATCAACTATCTGGTATCCATAACACAAGCCTCGAAGCTTACCATGGAACTAGATAGTGCTGTGTGTTAATGTCCCAACATATTTAGTTATTATTATTTATTTATTTATTTATTAAGCTTTCTATTTTTGTAAATCCTTGTACTAAATCTGAGATGTTCCGCATATTTCTGGTTTGGTTGAGATATTCAAATAAGAGCTATAGGAGGATAATACATAACAATTGTGGTGTCATCACCCATTTGTCGGGTGTAATGTATATGTACCAGTAATAAAAGTAGGTAGTTTTATACCTATATTCAAAGAAAATACTTTGAAAGATTTGATATAACTATAGTTTTTATCTAATAGAAACTGTGTTGTCATGTACATGTGATAAATATGATAATAATCTGTACATTAAATATTTTTTGGAAAATCTTAATGAAATAGACATTATTATCGATACAGACACCGAATCTGTAGTTTTTAGGATTTTTGTTTGTCTTTCTGTCTGTCTGTTACCGCATCACGGAAAAACTATTGGAGGGATTTTGATGAAATTTGGTATCATGATAGCTAGTTTTTACTATAAAATGATATAAAATTACTATGGAATAAAAACAAAATATAACAAAATGATTTTTGATCGCTGTGACCTGAATTGAATAAACGTTATGTAATATACTTTAATTGACCGAATAAATACGTGAATTGTAAATGAAAAGTACAATAGAATTTAAAAAAAAAGCGGCTATTATTTTGTTCTATTTCAATATATAAAGTTTAATATATGTTTTACGAGATGTGAACTTCATAAGAATCTTATTAAGGATTTAAATAAATAATTTTATATTTCTCATTAATGTGTTTTATAAAACACTTTTTTCACTTTTTTCTTTTATTAGTTTAGCTTAGTTGAACTGTTAATTTAAAAGAAATATAATAAAAACCAAATCTTAGCTTGATTATAAATACAAATTCGAAATATTTGTTTCGTACTTTGAAATTGTATACCGAAGTATTCGCAATGTCAACTGACCTGTAGCGGTTAACGGTGCCACCCGACCGCGCAGAGGTCGCGCCTCCGGTCACACCACCTTTCCCACCAATCGTGATTTTTCATACGTACATATTATACAGTTCTAAACGTTGCTTTTGATTATTTTTTATATGTTTCTAATATTGGCTATTTATATGTTTATTTCACTAACACCTAAATAACAGCTATAATATGTGTAATATTTGTAGACCAGGATAACTCAGTGTAGATAAAACTAATACTGTAATGTTATAGGCTTATTTTGTTTGACTTGACAAGCCCAATACGTTAGAATTGGATTTTAGAGCCAGATTTTTTAGTGTTACTAATAAAAGCGAATTTTAGTTTGTCAGTCTTCATATAAAAATTGGCATCAAACTAACTTAAACGGCTTAAGCTAATATTTTATAAAATACTTTCTTCTTGCTTTGCTACTAACATATTGTCTACATAAAAAAGGGAAAAATAAAAACTTTTTACTAGCTGATACACAAAGCACACACCGACTTCGAAAATATCTAATTAGGTATCTATAGTAAATGAAAACCACCAATTACTTATTTTTTTACTTTTTAGTGATTTTTATAAAGTCGATTTTTATTTTTTTACTAGCGGCAAACCCTCGCTTAGGTCGGGTTCGCCTATTAAATAATTCTTTAAATTGACATATTTTTTTTATTTAGGATCCGATTGAAATAAAACAAATACTAAATGTTAAGTGAAGCTTACCACAATATATTAGTGAAAACCGCACACAAATCGTTTAAGCCGTTTCTAAGATTAGCGCGCACAAACGCACAGACAGACAAACAAACCGACAAACAGACAAAAAAACTAAAAATCATTGATTTGGGTTCTATTGCGTTAGAAAAGATCCCCAATAATAGTTTTCTCAAATATCTTCCATCAGTTACAATTTTATTATATGTATAGATTAAAAAGATTTGTGTGTATCTAGTATCTACATTATGTAATACGTAATACGTCATACATAGGTCAAAGGTTAAAGTTAGTTTTAACTGGAAATCGTGTACGATAATTATGTCTATTAGAAGGACTCTTAAATTAGAACACTGTTACATTGTTTCATGATCGGCATTCAGGTTCATAGATCTAGGTTTAGGTCACATAATTTCTGATGCAACGCGTGCCATGTAGAGATTTTCTCCAATAAATAAGTTATACAGCAAAGTAAGCAAATCGAAACATAAAACGTTATATATATAATTCTATTGTACGCTAAAACATTTATTTGCTTTTTATGCAAAATAATTTTGATGATTTTAAGTTTTGGGTTTTTATGTAGGTATTAGGTAGATACGTTCAACGTTATAAATATTCTATTTCCTCCATCGATCGAAAAAGTATTTTTCTCCAATGTTTCCCCAATGTTTCCCCAATGTTTAGTCATTTATAAACATAAATAATTTTAACCAGATTTCAAAACCTATAATGAATAATCGGAAAACATTTTTAATGGTACCTAGTGGTATGTTTCTTCTATGAGTTATAATTAGCAATTTTTTTTTAATTTTTGCACTTTTGATAGCTTATGACTCGAAAACAAGTTGATGGAATGTTTTTGTGCATGAGTAACAACTAACAACTTAAATTATAAGTAATTTTCATTTAGTTTTATTGTCATTTTCCTGTGACTTAATTGAAAATGCTTAAGGAATAAACAAATGGAGGTACCGTAGACAGTAGATACAGCTTTTTACGCTATTTACGAAATTTTGACAGTAAACTGTATTTACAGTATGTTATTGACTTCTATTATTTATAATAAGAGTACATGATAATGATATTTATTTTTATGTTCAGTCAACTAACTATTTATTGTTTTGCTCCCTGTAAATAAGTACATTTAATTTGTGTTATCTTTATAATGATATATCATAAACAAAAAAATATAAGTTTTGCTATTGGTATAGTCTAGTATAGTATTATATGATCTGTGGTATAGTTGTTTGTTTAAGAAACTACTTTACGTTTTGCTATTTACTTTGAAATTATTCTTATTTAGCTAAGAGTGTAAGTGTGACATATATATTGTGACAAATGATAGATTGCCTAAGTATTTTTATTTACACTCATTATCTTATCTATGATTATCTATACATATAATAAGATTCTGAGTCGAATTTGTACATTATATATTTTTTAGAAAATCTTATTGAAATAGTCATTTTTATCGATACAGAGGTCGAATCTATAGTTTTTGGAATATCTGTCTGTCTGTCTGGGAATGCATCACGAGAAAACTACTGGATAGAGGTACGACGATAGCTGTTTATCTGGGTCAACATATGGGATACTTTTTACTGCGCGAAAATATATTATCTCTGAGAAATCTATTTTAAACGTTAATTTTAATTATCTATGATAGCAGTTATTTATTTATTTAACCATTCTAATTGACAATATATGTTACCAGTATATTCCCAAAAGGTTTTCAGTAAATTAACGTAAACCATGTATAAAAAGTATAAGCTTAAAACCTACTAATATTAAACGCTTAATGTTTTTTACACTGTCAATGCTTCCAAACTAAGATTAATAATAACAATATTTATTTTATAATATTTAGAAGTTACCAGAAAAAAAAACATTATTTATATCCTGAAATGCGAATTCTTATTTATCAAAGGCTTACTTGTGAATCTGGATTATATACAAACTACGATTACATAAAATGAAATATTTATGAGCTGTAGAAACGGGCATACTTTTTAACGACAAGTTAGTAACCTTCGATAGCTCAGTTGGTAGAGCGGTGGACTGTAGAGGTAAACATTAGAGATATCCATAGGTCGCTGGTTCAAATCCGGCTCGAAGGATTCTTTTTTGATTTTATTTATTTTTGCAAATACATATTATGAAAAAATACAATTTTTTATCTCAAATCAAATAAAAGATTGTTGGGATAGTATTTAACTTTGTATTGTTTTGTTTTACAGTAATCTTAATTTTATATCTTAAATGATTAATATTCTAAAAATAGTATAAAAATTTAATAATATACATATTATATAATATCATTTTTATATAAAAAAGAAAAAAAAAAGCACTGTTTCCGCCCGGGATCGAACCGGGGACCTTGTGCGTGTGAAGCACACGTGATAACCGCTACACTACGGAAACTTACTTTCATTAGACGAAATTTTGGATCTTGTTCAGGATGTTTATCCTGAATCCTTATTTAATAATTTTAAAATAAGACAACTTACCTTAAAAGATGCAATTGAAGAATTCAATACACAAAAATATAGAATATTCCGAAAAAAAATTGTATTCCACAGAAAAGGAGCGCCTTCAGCGATGGCGCTACGAAGAACTTTGACATTGTACCGTGAGCCCATCTTTTATACTAGAACAAATTATACCCTCATTGACCACCCGCTGAATAAGCCTCATTACATTCCTACAAAGGGTGTGTCTTATGTGGCGCAAATTTGTAATCGTCTCGCACCCTATTTTCATGGTATCTCCGACTTCTAATATAACACTGCAAAAATACGAGACCATAGTTACTTCAAGCTACATTGAAACTTTTGTATAAGAAATTCGCTTTAAAACGTATTAAAACCCAGCAATAGTGTGTCCCGTTCCTTGATATTCGAGTCTTTAGTATTATAAGGTTATTTATAACGTCAGAGAATGATTATTATCTCGCAGATGAAAGACATGTATCATAGTAATTGGTTTTCAAAATTGAATATGGTTTTTTAATATTTGTATAAAATGTGACTATAGCTTGTTAATTGAAAATTGTAGTTATTTATAAAAAACTAGCGACTCACCCTCGCTTCGCTCGAGTTCGTTCCTACTTACGTTTTAACGTTTAGTACAGATTTCTTAGAGATGAAATATTTTCCCGTAGTAAAAAGTATCCTATATGTTGACCCGGATAACCAGCTATCATCATACCAAATTTCTTCAAAATCCCTCCAGTGGTTTTTCCGTGATGCGGTAACAGGCAGACAGACAATCAGACAAAAATTCTAAAAACTATAGATTCGGCCTTTGTATCGATAATATTGACTACTTCAATAAAGTTTTCAAAAAAATATTTAATGTGCAGATTCGACTCAATTAGAATTTTATTATATGTATAGATAGATAATAGTAATTGCCAGTTGTTAATAAAACTAAACACACTTATTAAACCGAGTAGGTGCTTTACAAAAATACACTCTTTTTTTTTATTAAATGATTTGTAATCTATGTACTTCTATTCTAATATTATAAAGAGGAAAAATTTGTTTTTTTGTTTGTTTGTATCGAATAGGCTCCGAAACTACTGAACCGATTTAGATGAAATTTCGTAAGAAGATAGTTTGAGTTCCTGGGAAGGACATAGGATAGATTTTATCTCGGAAATCATCCCTTAAAGGGGTGAAAATAGGGGTGAAAGTTTGTATGGGGAAAAACCTATGGACGAATCCGAGCGAAGCGAAGGTAAGTCGCTAGTATGAAAAAAAATGTTTAAAATTTTTCGATTACTGGCTCCAGACTGGGCTTTTCAATGTAAACCTAAACATATATTTTTTTTATATTATGTATATAGATACTGGCACTTGCATGTTCTATTGATATCATAATAAAACAGTAGAGTTGATCTCGAAGAAATAAACTAATGCTTGAAGAAATAAATTAGTGCTGTAAGTAATAGAAAAGAAATTGAAAAAATCGAGAAAGTTCCCTTTAACTTTTCAAACTCGTTTGTTTTAACAACAACTTACAACTAAATAAATTACGGGCTTTAATTATTTTTAAGTGTGTGTGATGTCTCTGGCAGAAACATTTATTTTTTTGTAAAATAAAATAAGTTAAAATAACTTATATAATTGGAATATAAGGTAAATGACTCAATGAGGACAATTTAAAATTTACCTCCGCACCAGGAATTCTAACAATGACGATACTTAAGCTATATATAGAATAATGTTTATGGCAATAAATGCAGTATTTATAGGTGGGTGTAAAACCCCTTGTGTGGTAATGAATGATGTGATTAAGATTCAACGATACTAGGATGCAACTAAAGTATAAAATATCCTTATATAAGAGCGACATAAAACCTCATAGTATAGTAATTAGTACTATTTATAAATACTTACAATATGCATACTTTTTAAATATACCTACATAGCTTTTTTATTGAGCACCTGCTATATTAATTATAAATATCTATTAGGGGCATTGAAGCTGTCTATGATTTTAGTTAAAATCGGTTCAAGTGCTTCAGAGATTTGCTGGTTTGAAATTACGAACAAACACAAATCTATACTTATATATATCAGGTACTACTAATCCGATTTGAAAAATTCTTTTGGCATTGGATAGCCCGTTAACTGAGGAAGGCTATAGGCTATATATCATCCCGGAAAAATGAACGGTTCCCGTAGGATAGATTCGTTGTTGTCTAGGGACGAACCCGAAGCGAGGGTGAGTCGCTAGTACTTTTATAATGGTAATGGTAATAGAACATTTGTCATGTGAACGATTCAATTAAATTATTAAACAATGAAAAAAGATCTTCTATTTTATCATGCCTGGATTATATTTTATATCGTTTAAATAATTTGAACTTTTTGTTTTTCAGTAATAAAATGGGCGTCGAAGGTGTAATGGTTTCGTACAATTACTCAGAAGATGGCGAGCTAGCCAACATTCTAACTGTATCCGCGTCCGGCATAAGATTTTCCAAACGATGGGTTCTTACCCACGGCTCCATATTATCGCCGTTAAAGGAGGCAAATATAATAAAGAATGCTCGAGGAAGACCGATATTGAATGAAGAATTTTACGACAATCTTCCGGAGATATATGTATCGTGTGAAAAGGGAAAGTCCAAAGAACCCAATATTTATGAAAATATAGAGAAATTAAGTAGAGAAAGGAACTTGCATAATGATGCAGACTTTGAACACAGTTGCTATCAAGTGCGAGTGCTGACTGGAAGGTATGGACACTTAAAATATGTAATTACATTATACATTTAGTATTTTTGATAGGGTTTTGAATTTTATTTTGAAAAAAAATATCGAGACATGGGACTTGATTGATTCTTTATAATATTATAATATTATAAGCAAATAAAAATTGTCTCCATCTAAAAGTAAGTACTTAAGGGTGTTTTTCACCCTTGGGTAATAATCATATACCCCTTATATAACCTGTTCAAAGCAAGATTCGTTAAAATCGTTACTCAAATAGAAATTCATTTGAAAATAAAAGAAATAATATTCTTAGGTACAATTTTAAAACTAAATATAAGCCCATCAATTCATATATTCTACTCTAAACTGGCTTAATAACTTCTTGTCCTAGGATAATATGTCTAAGACTGGATCATTAATTTTTGGAAAAGAAAAATTTTCCTGCTGATAATCGAACCCGTTCTGTTTCGAAAATACTCCTGTTACACTGATATGGATAATTATCAGCTATTGAAATCTTAATAATTATAGTTTTTAAACTTCATAAAATCACGCCTTTAACTAACTAAATATAGGACTTGTCAAAGCGAATCCAACAACCAAAATTCAAAAGTTTTACTGTTAAATCTATACATATCATAAAATTGTAACTGAGTCAAATCTGTACATTAAATATTTACTGGAAAATTTTATTGAAATAGTCATTATTAGCGATACAGAGGCCGAATCAATAGTTTTTAGAATTTTTGTCTGTCTGTCTGCCTATGACCGCACAACCACTGGAGAGATTTTGATGAAATTTGGTATGATGATAGTTGGTTATCCGGGTCAACATATAGCATTCTTTTTACTGCGGGAAAATATCACATCTCTCATAATCTATACTTAACGTTACACCGTAACTAGGGACGAACCCGCGCAAAGCAAGGGTGAGTCGATAGTTGGCTATAACTTCTTTAATATTTATCTCTGTATCTAGGATATGCCACGTCTGGCAGTGCCCAGTGTTGGACAGATGCGTCGACGACATACTGTACAGCTGGACCATCGGCCACCGAGACGGCGACATGGAGAAACAGACGCAACTTGGCAAAGCCTTACTCTCTGTTTTTGTGCTTGTTGATTTGGAGAGCGATAACAAAAGTAATTTTAGCATCTTTTTCGGTATTTGTGATAATATATTACAAAAATAGTATTGAATAATCAATTTTCGTCACTAGTGTTATATAGAGGAAGGATTTGTTTGTTTGTTTGTAGGTTTGTGTGTTGTGTTTTTGTTTGTTTGTAATCGAAAAATTCTGAAACTACTGAACCAGTTTTATTAATTATTTTACTTACAGATACCTACCTTACAGAGTGTAATATATACAATATGCCCTGTCTAAATGGTTGTATTTTAGCAGATATGAATATATTAGAATTTTTAGCTGGTTATTTGAACTGCATAATTAATTTAATTTTTTTTTTTTAATTATTTTCATTGTAACAAGTGCTTAATAGTAGTGAAATTTGACCTTGCATTATGAAATTTGGTTATACGAGTATAACTTAACAAGGGAGGAGGGGGTCAAAAATTTTAAAAATTTGCTTACGTAAAACTTGAACGGTCGCTTAGGAAATAATGAAAAAAAATTTAAACCAAAAAAAATAAATTTATTAAATCAAAAAATGTAATATTTTGCCTTACAACATGGAATAATAAAAGATTTTCACAAAAACATACAGCTAATTTTTATATTTATTTGTTTCACAAAATCCACAGCTAAATCATTACACAAATATTACAAAGAAACAATATCTTAACAAGCCAAAAATTAGATTTTATTTACTTTAATATATTGAGTTATTGAATTCATGTTATTATCAAATTTCAAAAATGATTTTACACTTCTCTTTAATTATAGGTTTCAAAACGCTAAGGCCGCTTTCAGAATTACTGGACATGGTGCGATCTCCTCCTGAAAGGGGAACCAGCATTCAAGTACATTCAACGCCTTTTGGCTGTGAGGTAAAACATATTATAGAATGACATCTTGTCTGCTCCAGCAATAAGTCTTATTGAACTAAATTTAAAAATTAAAACTGAACATATTTAAAAAAATATGCTTAATTTTTATTAGGCTATTGCTGTTCGTACTTAAAATAAGGACGAAGGAATTCGTTCGGTAATCGTATGAATAAAAAATAATATATTATTTGTCCAACTATTATCGGCTTGCACGAATATTTACCACTTTTTTGTTTTCTAATGTAAAATAAGTGATTTTGTAGGTGCAGGAGTTTCTGTATGCAAAAAAAACCTTAGCGCTGAGCCAGGCTACTTATTCTATTTAATCATTTATTAGTCTATTCGGCCTTTCTTATAATTTATATATTTTGATAAACGACGAATAATTATATTTTTTTATTCGTACTATTAAAGGATGAATAGACACGTTATTATTATTAAGTTCCCTAAATTAACAAACGAGATACTTCCAACGAAGTATCTGTGTGAAATTCTTGACATAATCTTTTAATGCCCAAATATTTCACATGAACAGGTTTTCTTAAACGCAGTGACCCGTGGGACTGTGTGTGGCGTGATAGGGAAGCGTCCGTCGCTGTTGCTGACGGATGCTGCCACCGCTCTCGGCTCTGAAGGGGGGCCGGTGTTTACAGAAGGACCTACGTAAGTTTAGCAATGAGCAAGCCCTACTCTCTTTGACCGATAACTTTATCGGTCTTAATTTGTTATCAAAGTATCCACAGATAATAAAAACATTAGAAGTTATTGTTGAGTAAAAATAACTGAAAGTGAACTATTTCTCTAGCTAGCTCCAAAATAGTCATTTGTGACTTGTCAATGTTTTTCAGGAATTATGTAGGAATAAATAATAGATCTAGTGCAAATAGAAATAGTTAAGTTTCCTATTAGCTCTCAAAATTCTATATTTGATTAAGTTTTCTATAAGCAGGCTTATCTTAAGTTTAAGAAAAAAAATCGCATTATAAGTGAGGATTTTTTTGTTATAAGGGTTTAGTGGTCTCGTTGATTTAGAGGTTCGCATGTACGTATGGCTGTAGATCCAGATATCCCGGATTCGAGTACTGGGTTAGGCTAACGGTCGGCTAGTTTCAATGGGATTAGTCGTCGTAGCCGAATTCGTCATTATAAGTGATTATAACCAAATTTGAACACGACACTATTAATATACCAAAATATAAAACTCAAAAAAATGGCACGGACTAAGAATCTACGGTGTTTATAGTACTAATTAAAAAATAACAACGGTTACCATGGCAACGAACGTACGTACATGTTGTCGTCACCAGCTTACCCCCCCCCCCCCCCCCCAGTCAAGCGTGCGTAAAGAAGTTTTACTATCAAAAAAAAATAACAAAGTATGTGTGGTGTGCTTAGCGCGTCGCTGGTGGGCGCGCTGGTGTGCAGCGTGTCGTGGTGGCGCGGCGAGTGGGTGGGGCTGTCGCTGGTGGCGCCGCTGCGCGCCGTGCTGGCCGCCAAGCTGCGCGTGCCGCCGCCGCCGCCGCCGCGCGCGCCGCCCACGCCGCGACACGACAAGCTGCTCAGTGAGCATCGCTCTTGTGTTTAGTTATATGCTTTAATACCTTTTTTTTAATGTTGGGGAATGCATTTACGCATACCACCTGTATACATACAGTTGGTTGTGTGGGACTCACCGGCAAAGCTAGTACTACCCACTTAACCCAAAGGAACCTCCCCCGTCTTTTAGGAGCATCCACCATTATCAACATGGTTAATTAATTATTTACTTGCATGGTTAATAATTTCTCAGTAATTTATTTATTCATAGATTTCAATTTCTTTTTCATGTATTTATTAGATTTGATCTATATTTTATTCCATTGCGCTAAATATGATTAGTCAGTGGTAGCCCAATGGTAAAGCACTCGCTTGGGAAACCGAGTGGAGCGGATTCAAATCCTGGGTCTCGCACGTCTGATATTGTCATGTGCGAATCATTTCTATCATGATTACCACTTGTCTTACGGTGAAGGAAAACATCGTGAGGAAACCTACATGTCTGAGAGAATCTAGCAAGTTATCGAAAGACATGCTCAGTCCGCCAACCCGCACTTGGCCTATAGCCCGATCCCCCTTGTATTGAAGGAAGGCTCATGCCCAGCAGTGAGATGTTAAATATGATATTAAGAATATGATGTAACATGTGTGTGTGTGGTGCGGTGTGCGCAGGGATCATCGACCGCACGACGGTGCTGGTGCGCTGCGGCGCAGCGTGGGGCGCGGGCGTGTACCTGGGCGGCGGGCACGTGCTGTCCTGCGCGCACGTCGTCAAGCACGTACGTGGCACGCTCGACTTCATTTTTATATTTATTTATTTATTTACTACTTAGCAAACAAAAACAAATTATCCCACGGGAACCGTACATTTTGCGGGATAAAAAGTAGCCTATTTGTTATTCTGATGTATGAACTATATTATTGTAAAGTTTCATTAAAATCCAATCAATAGTTTTTGTGTATTAAACTGTATAAGTTACTCTAATTTTTTTAATTATCCCACGGAAACTCTTTAATGTTGACCGGGGATATAAGGTACCACCATGCAAAATTTCATTTAAACCGGTCAAACAGTTTCGGAGATTAGCCCGCACAAACAGACAAACAGATAGAGAAACAAAAAATCTAGATAGCGACTAACACTCGCTCTGCTCGGGTTCGTCCTTAGATACGTTTTAACGTTTAGTATAGATTTCTCAGAGATGAGATATTTTCCCGCAGTAAAAAGTATCCTATATGTTGACCCGGATAACTAGCTATCATCATACCAAATATCATCAAAATCCCTCCAGTGATTTTTCAGTGATGCGATCACAAACAGGTCTCTGTATCGATAATAATGTCTATTTCAATAAGATTTTCCAAAAAATGTTTAATGTACAGATTCGGCTTATTCACAATTTTATTATATGTATAGAAAAGTAGCAAATAGGTCTTATTAATTTGAACATAATTCCAGCACGCGTCCTACAAAGTGTCATTATACTGTCAAAACAAGATGGAGACGGCCATAGTGAAATTCAAAACCAAAGACGACAAGGCGTACGACTTGGCTCTCCTCTATACGAATCCCGAGTACTGGACGAATTTGCTGCCCGCGGTGTTTGCTGAGCATCCTGCTGAGAAAGGTAGGCGAGGATATATTACATCGAAGTATCTGTTCGTCCTTTCATAGGACGAATAAAAAAAATTGTCCTTTATAAAATACTAGAGATTCACCCTCGCTTCGCTTCGAGTTCGTCTCTAGACAAAAACAACTCTATCCCACGGGAACCGTACATTTTTCCGGGATAATATATAGCCTAAAGCCTTCCTCGATAAATGGACTATCCAACACAAAAAGAATTTTTCAATTCCATCCAGTAGTTCCTGAGATTAGCGCGTTCAACCAAACAAACAAACAAACAAACTCTTCAGCTTTATAATATTAGTATGGATATAAATTATAAGGAAGGACGAATAGACTAAAAAATTAAAGAGTGCGTGTATAAATGTGTACACGCGCAAGAAGTAAAACTTCTGTAAGTTATCGGTACTGTTTATGAAATTCAATTTACGTTTTAAATAATTAGTATAGGTGAGATACTAAAAATAACGCATATTAGGCATATTACAATCATATATTTATTGAATATCATTTAAGGAGAGAATATAATATTATATATCATTTGTCAGACAATAACAACGGTTACCATGGCAACAAACGTACGTACATGTTTTCGTAACGCGTTCACCAGCTTACCCCCCAAATCAAGCGTGCGTAAAGAAGTTTTACTTCAATAAATAAGTAAGTAGATTAAGTAGCTCGGCTCAGCGCTGTAGGTTAAGGCTTTTTTTTCTGCATACAGAAACTTCTACACCTAAAAATAATTTTTGTAACCTTAAAAACTCTTGTACTTAAAAATCGTTGGGATTTGAAAGAATAAGTTTCCAACTCGATAGGTTAAGGTTTTATATATATATATATATATATATATATATATATAGAAACTCCTACACCTTAAAATAACTTATTTTAGATTTAGATTTTAGAAAATAAAAAAGTAGTAAATATATTATATTTGTACAAAGCGACAATAATCGGACGGATAATATATTTTTAATTTATCCGATGATCGGACGAATATCAACAGCCTCCTTTATTAAAGTACTAATTATTTTTTATTTGTCTTTATTTTAAGTGCCAACAGCGACAGCCATATTAAATAACCTACAAATATGTAATAACGAATGGTGTAACTTAAAACACTATTCGTTATTTCACATGGGCTATTCTTTTTATACCTGCTTATTTTTTAGCTACCAAACTGATAGAAAAATATGCAATTTCAAAACCATTTAAAAGCTATAAGTGAGAATACTCATATTCTCACATTTGTGTTCTTATTAAAAAAAAATAATAATAAAATATATATAAAAATAGTATAATAAACATATGGACAGTAATAGACAGATGTAAAATACAGTGTTTACAGCCCAAAATTTAGTAACTTTCTTAACTGTACTCAGCTTGAGCCAGGACTCGAATCCAAGACCTTTGGATCGGCGGCCGGACGTAATGACCACTAGAGTTATGAATTATTACACTGTAAGCTTTGTAAAACGTCAAAACGCAATCTTATATTAGACAAACTATGTAACTCTTGTCAGATAACGTAGTAACGACTAGCGACTCACCATCGCTTCGCTTCGAGTTCGTCCCTAGTCAAAAACAAATTATCCCACAGGAACTGTACATTTTTCCGGGATGATATACCCTATAGCCTTCCCCATTAAACAGGCTATCTAATGCAAAAAGAATTTTTCGAATCGGCTTAGTAGTTCCTGAGATTAGCGCGTTCAAACAAACTAACTCTGCCTGTTTATAATATTAGCATAGATTTTGATTTTTTTAATGTTGCATATGGTCGTTGCGGCAATGTATTATTATATTCCTCTATTTTATTGGAAATATAAATAAAATAATTTCATTGAATTATTATACGCCTTTTATTGTCCCATGTTTATTTCATATGTCACAAATATTATTTATAGAAAAAAAAGGTTAATAAAAAGGATATATATATATATATATATATGTGTACGTACATTTGTGTGTGCCTACATTGCAAATAACCAAACAAACATTATTTCAGGTGAGTCAGTACTAGCAGCTGGCTATCCGTACTTCAACGAGAACAATCTAGAAGATTTAAAGCCTACAGTGACGAGCGGACACATCAACAACGTGTCTCCCTCCATGATACAGACCTCGTGTTGTGTGCAGTCTGGTTTCAGGTATTAAAATAGATTATATTTCGTATCAAATGCTTAATTTATAAGAAAAATATTGTAATTTAGTATTAAGTTAGGTTAAAAATACTGCCCAGTGAGACATAATATCAAAAATGTAGTAATCTATATATTCTAACGAAGGCGACGTCTAATGAGCAGTTCTGAAGGATGTATGTATATGAAAAAATAAATACTGTTAGTATTGTAACTGGTAAGCGCATTACTTGAGAATATTTGGATCGATTTTTGTACATTTTTTTAAGAACAGTCCGAACAAGGTTTTTAGGGAGGAAAAGATGAAGAAGTTGCTCAATAAATAGAGAAATTCTGGAAACACTGAAAGTGCGTTTTACGTATAAGATTTTTGCATGAACTCAAAAGTGATAAAAAAATGAAGTTTGACGTAACCCGTCCGGTGAGATAGTTCAAAATACAAATTGAAATTATCTAATATTTTTACATTAACAATTTTAATCTATGTACGTATGTATGTTGTTTCCAGTGGCGGTCCAATATATCGTATAACAAAAGATCTAAAAGCAGAAGTGTTGGCGACAATAGTAAGCAACGCCAAGACGGAGACGGGCGCCTGCTACCCGTACGTCAACATGGCGGTGCCCACGCGGGCCTTCATACGGCTCGTGCAACACTTCATACTGGATAGAGGTCAGTGTTTGAGTTAAACTATAATCAGTTGTACTTGTAGATATGTTGTAATGGAATTAGAAATCAATTTTAATCTTCTAATCGATTTATCGATTTGAAACTCTGGAAGCTGTACGGTAATTTGGTACCATTATTCTGATTGGAGCTCAAAGGGAACTCTTAAAACTGCTAACTCTTTAAGATACTAGTAAATCATTAGAATTTGTGTTAATATGATTAGTTTCAAGGAATCCTACACATTAGTAGGTCAAAATATATTTTTTTACTATTTTTTTTCTTTCGATTTACGGATCACAAGCTCGAAGCCAGAAGTGGTAGGTGGCCTATGTTTTCTTCATTATAATGATATAATAATAGCACAGATAACATAATAATTTGACGTCACGGCTGTGCTAGCGGTCGCGGGTTCGAGTCCCGCTGGGAACATTCATTTGTGTGATGAGCACGAATGTTTGTACTCCAGTCATGGGTGTTTATATTTATAATATGTATGTATTTAAAGTTATATATGTGTAGTGTAATAACTACCTGGTATCCATAACACAAGCCTCGTAGCTTACCATGGAACTAGATGGTGCTGTGTGTTAATGTCCCAACATATTTATTTATTTATTTAATACTGTACGGCCCTCATCCCACACTAAGAATTTGGACAGCGCTAATTCGTGCTATTTTTGTTTGCTTGGATAGATAATAATAGATGTCGTTAATTCGCAAATGGTCAAAATTTTTTATCATATAAATATGTGTAAACTAAATATTATAAATTATGCAAAATTCAGTCTGAATTTAATTAAACTTCAGTGACTTTAACGGTTTTTACCGCGATAAAGAACTCATTAAAAATGAAAGCGCCATCTGGGAATGTGTACTACAAACCACATCAACTAATTACTTACATATTTTTTAAACCATAATATACCTATTTGGGATCTATCTATCTACATATATTATATATATATATATATATATATATATATATATATATATATATATATATAATTGATTGACTGATGTATCAATGCACAGGCCAAACCCTTAAGGCTAAAAAATTAAAATTTCGCACACATATTCCTCATACGACGAAGGCATCCACTAAAGAAGGATTTTTCAAAATTCAACCCCCTTTTTATTCCATGGACATATTTGCATGAAATTTTGTATTTTTCGTAGTTTGATCGCGAGCGAAGCCACGGGTTGTGGTGCTAGTTTTATATATTTTGATAATTTTACACGAACTTCAATAACAAATCTACACATATAATGCCATCATAAATGTCAATCATTTATTTGAACTAATTTTTCTTCGTTGTGAGACCCCATATATATATATAATACTTATATTATCTCTAATTCCAGATGAAAGTAAACTATCAGCGATAGAAAACAACAAAGAAATGATTCAGTCTCAATGGAGGCTGTTGCCGTACCGGTCGAAGATATAAGAAGAAATACCGTAAAGTTATATATTATATAAAGTAGTATGAAATATGTGATATTTGTACATAATTAAAATTATGTGTTTATTCAGTTATTTCTATTAAAGAATAAGCTTAAAGAATAAGGTATAGTACAATTTATATACTTTACTAGCGACTTACTCTCGATTCGCTCGGGTTCGTCCCTAGGTACGTTTTAATTTTTTTGAGCGGAACCCTAATTCTTTTTCTAAAATTAAAGTAACCTAAGTTACTCCTCATAGCATCAGCTATCTGCCAGTTAAAGTTCCGTCAAAATCAGTCCAGCCCTTTCGAAGATTAGCCGATACTAACAGACAGACAGACAAAAACTTTAAAAATTGAGTTTTTCATATGCATTTAGTAAAAAGCTGTTATTTTAACATTACAAACGGACACTTCAACTTTATTTACCTGTATAGATAATACAATTATACAATAGAGGGAGATATTATTTTTACAAAGGATTTCTTTAAATATGCGCGGGAATCTATATTCCATAGGTTTATTTAAAGACGGCGCTATATTTTTATTGCGACACCTGCAAAGACCTGCAACAACATTATCATCAGTGTTATGTAAAATATAACAATTTAGTAATGTGTAAAAAATTCTTTTTTTTACCCGACCGCGGCGAAGCCCAAAAGGAGGATTACATGTTTCACCTGTATATATGTATGTATATGCATTTATGGAATGTTCCCTTGTAAATCCTAAACGGCTTAACTAGTTTTGAAGAATTGAATTGTGTTAAATTGAATGTACAATGTTAGATTGGTCTTGATAACGTATCATATATGTAGTGGATTTTTTGTTTTTTTTTTTTTTTTTAACTTCCAACTGTATTGTCTGGGATATTGAAATGAGAGAAGAGAATTGAAATTAAGTTGAAACGAAGAGCTTAAGGAGGCGATCAAAAATATACAACTTCTGTTTAAAAATAATGAATGTGGGTTAGCTAAATGTAAAATAAAACTTAAATAATACCTAGCCAAAACTAAAAACTGTTAAATATTAATATTATTTATAAAAACTACAAAAGCGACGTCGGGTTTTTTGTTTTATATAGTTTTTATTTAATTATTACAATTCAGAGTTATAGTGCTGTTATTTGGGATTATCGACATATTTATATGATACAATATTAGTTTTTATTGAATTTTTACTAGCCTGACCATATTATATATTATAATACAATACTAATAATGTATATCTAAATATACACTATTAAATTCATCATATGTAAGGTATGTGGAAAAAAGTGTTCCTAATAAATTATTTCAATATATGTATATGTTTTTAATTCATAACATACCTACGAAATGTACTCTGTCTATCTAATCAAGTAAATGTTTACATTGATAATAGGGAATATACGTGATTTTTTTTTAATTTTTTTTATACAATTGCTTTTATGCAATAGTCCGCCAACCCACACTTGGCCAACGTGGTGGACTATGGTTTGATCCCCTTCGTATTAAAGGTAGGCCCGTGCCCAGTAGTGGGACGTTAAAAAAGGCTGAACAATAGCTTACATTCTTATATAGGTAATTGTAATAAAAATATTGAGCTCTAAAAAACTAAAATTGAATATTAAAATAATCTTTAAAAATATACTGATACGGAAACTTTAAACGCTCGCCATTTCGCGCGCTTGGTGTGACGTCAAAGTATGATATAACAGAGCCAGTACTGCCAATTAAGCGCTAAAAATCATTTTTAGTGATAAATTGGCAGCAGTTAGCACTGGTCCTATTATATCATACTTTGACGTCATATTCGGTCTGACCAATGACGTTTTTAGTACTTGTTAGGTGATATGACAAATTAACACAAATAAAAGTCTATGTACGTTACTAATTAAATAATTAATTATTATTGAAAAGTCAACACACACATAAAAACAGTACAGAAGAGATAGCTTAGGGAGATACACAATAACACAAAGAGTTACAGTACAAACGCAAGAAGCCCACATACAAAAACTCACGAGAAACGATTAAATTAAATGAAACAAGTAATTAGCACAAGATAGCAAAGCATCAACTGTTCGCTTCGTATAAATCATAAGTGGCTGGTAGGAGACAAACAAATTCCGATCTGCCGTATACAACGGGTTTCACGCGGCTATGCTTGTGAATTAATTAAATATAAATAAATATTAATTAATAAATATAAATAATTAAGTTTATGTGTTGTGCGTATGTAGGTGTGTGTGTAATATAATATTAATACGTAAATTAAATAAAATATAAATATTATTAAATGGAAAGTTTAATATATAAATATGATAAATTAAATATTATGTTATAAGTCACCTACAACGTTCGTTTCAACTACTTTGAATTTCCCACCTATATTTGCACTTTTTAATAATTATAATTTTCTTAATCAAAAAGAAATTACATATATTAAAAATATTAATATAGGTTTAATTCAAAAGTAATAGACCTTTATTTAAATTACACGCATTTTCCCTATTCAGAATAATATACATATGTAAAAGTGAAAGAAACTACTGGACCGATAAAGCTGCATTTTTTATGGTATGGGTTCAAGGAGTATTTCAGGAATGAAAATAAAAATGAAAAAATGATTTATAAATAATAAAAGAGTTTTTCAAATACATTAAATTGGTTATTGGGACACCTTTTAAGTAAATATACAGGGTGGATTTTTGAGACGGGACAGTAAGGGCAGGTACCTTAAATACTTTAGTTACAGGAAAACGTTCCTAGGAGACCATCCATAACTTTTTGAGATATTCTGAACTGCATTCACAGATTTTGGAAAAAATATACAGTCAGCGAGAAAAGTGCTAAAATACGAAAAAAATTTTTTTCATGTCAATCGATCCTATTTCATGTAAGGATCAAAAGACTCTATGAGATCATTTAAGGTTTGAGTACTAGAAATGATAGAAATCGCCAAAATCTTTTTCCTTACATTCTGTATGGAAAAACGTTTAATCAACTCGAAATATTCTTTGTTGCCAAACGGTCCTATTTTGTAATGTGATCAAAAGACTCATTGAGGCCAACTGAAGTTTGAGTACAGAAACACTAAAAAAATTTTATTTTATGCTCGCTGCATAAAATGCCTGCGTGTAAACCCGGTCTTGTGACTTACCGTAATTTCTGTACGCAAACTTCAGTTGGCCTCAAAGGGTCTTTTGATCACATTACTAAATAGGACCGTTTGGCAACAAAAAATATTTCGAGTTGATTAAACGTTTTTCCATACAAAATGTATGGAAAAAGATTTTGGGGATTTCTGTCATTTCTAGTACTCAAACCTTAAATGGTCCCATAGATGATAGAGTCTTTTGATCCCTACATGAAACAGGATCGATTGACGCGAAAAAATTTTTTTACGTATTTTAGCATTTTTCTCACTGACTGTACATTTTTTTCAAAATCTGTGAATGCAGTTCAGAATATCTCAAAAAGTTATGGATGGTCTCCTAGGAAGGTTTTCCTGTAACTATAGTATTTAAGGTACCTGCCCTTACTGTCCCGTCTCAAAAATCCACCCTGTATACCTGTGCCAGGATGTCCTGCTCTTTCGTTTTATATCGACAAAAACTTATAAATAATACCAAAAATAGTATGTGTGTATGTGTGTGTGTGTGTGTACATAAAATGTTGGAGTAAATGTTTAGGTAATTTCATCAAATAAAGCCTCTATTTCTTAATAATTTAATTTTGTAAAATAGTTAGGAACTTTTTTAATTCGTAATTATTTAAGAAATATATTTTTATCAAACTATTCACCTTTTTGTTTATATAAGCTGATTTCTCAGCAAATTGATGACTAGCAAATTTAATTTTTACAATACCTGTTTCTACTGTTAATGTTAACTTTTTCGTGTTTATATTTATAGTTACTATTTTATGCCTCTGTAGTATTAGTTGTAATAAGTATAGGTCAGTTAGGCCAAATAAAATTCTATGTAATTTGTTTTTTATAGTATAATAAACAGCACTTCATAAACAAGTAGGTATTTAAAAGTCAAGCTAACAATGTTTAAGTAAACACTACCCTCCGTACTAGTTTAACTGTATGAGATGTAATTTAATACAGTTCTTATTATTTTGTATAAAATCAGGTTAACGGACCAAACAACATTAAAGAAAGAAATGACGTTTTTCATTAAATCAGGAAAACACAACCGTTTCTCGCCCTTTTTCCATTCAAGATGACAACTTAGGAAAACTCAAATAAATATTTTATATCAAAATGACAACTTAAGAAAAAAAAACTAGGGCGGAATAATCATATTTTAAATGATATTATTGTATTTATATATAGTACCTGGCGACCGAGCTTCGCTCGGTGTTCTTTTTTGTTATATCATATTTTTTAGATTAAAAAAAAACTAAAAACGTGGATAAATACAAAAAAAAAGTAGAACTTTGTATCCAATATGATCCATATAATGTTAATCTTGCACCTTGGTCGCTTGATCACGATGCTTATTCCTGAGTGTAAGAAATACGAACATAAATATCAAACATATTCTGCGTACAATAATGCAAAAGAAAACCGCATGAAAACTCGAAAACATACGTTTTCCCAGACATGAGACTAATCTAGATCGATTTTTCGCCCCCGAAAGCCCCCACATACCAAATTTCAGCGAAATCGTTAGAGCCATTTTCGAGATCGCCGGTATAAATAAATATATAAAGATGTAAATATACAAGAATTGCTCGTTTAAATATATTAGATACCTTCAGTTAAAAAGTAATTACTCAAATATCAGTTCTTCGAAATTGAATCCAACCATTGATCCCACTTCACAGCCAGTAGAAGGAGGATTGACACATGCTTCTATACAAGTGTCTCGGTCTAAGAAGTTGTTTTGATTTGCGCCACAGCCACTATATTCGTATACATTGCAGTCGTTAACAGTAGGGTTGTAAGCCCATCTAAATTGGATTTATAAAGTATTATATTAGGTACTAGCTATACCTTCCCCCCCCCCCCCCCCCCCTCCCCAAACGTGCGTTCACCTTGTCGTGGTGGGGTCTCAGTAGTGTCCGGCAATTCAGCTGGGCGCGAAGCCAATAAACACACAGGGATGTGGCCCACTTCGGTGGGCGGTGTGCCATGCGGGTTGCTCCTGGTACTTCTCTGATAGCCGAATGGATTATGGAGCAACCCTATGGTCGTTGTGGTCTGCTTCGGCAGACCTGCCATCGGGGCGTCGTAGTTGAGTGCGTAAAAGCGATCCTGCGACGCCCCATTAAGACGGGGGAGGTTTTAGTGGGTAGTACTGGCTTTTCTAGCCGGTAAGTCCGTAAATTCATTTCCCAACATTAAAAAAAAGGTACTAGCTATTATTATTTAGGTAGTTTTAGTAATTACTATTTCAATGATGATGTCTAGTAGTAGAAGCCTATTTGTCACAAACTGTAATAAGGCTAATTATTATATTAATTAGAATGTAGGTAAGTTTAGACATATTTAACATTATTATATTTTATTTATTTTCGAAGCACTTTGTTTTAGACCTAGGCAACAAACTGTATTTTGTTTTTTCAGAATATAAACCTATAATAATAATGCGCCACATAGCCTATGGAATCTATCATAGCTGTTTTAAGAATACATTCAAAATATATAAATAAGTAAATTTATTGACATAATTTTATACATACAAAAATGATAATGATTTCCCAAGCCTCTGCGCTTGTTAAAAACTGTGTCGCAGGAGCCAGTCCAGTAGTCCATTAACAAAAATATTTGATGCATTAATTAAATTTTAATCAATCCTCAGCCTATCACTGTCCACTGCTAAACGAAGGTCTTTTTTTAACATTGAGAAAAACAATTACGCATACCACCTGATTACTACAGGTGGTTTTGTAAAAATTCACCAGCTGAAAAGCCAGTACTACCCATTAGAACCCAACGGAGCCTTTTTGCCCGTCTTAGTGAGGCGTCGTAGGATTATTTACGCACTCAAACACGACACATCGACGGCAAGATAAAACGAGAAGTACCTACCAGAAGCGCGCCATAGTGCACGCCAACCCAATCGCAATCAACTCACATTGACCACATTATATATAAGTAAAGAGGATTTATTATATACCCAGATAGTACCATGACGTATGTATATTAATTATTAAACATAAAAACGACGTCGCCATTAAAGTTTGTAATTGAGTTAATCGTTCGTTGTCGTTTAAAAAGTATGGCTGAGGACCTTTACGTGTGCTTGCGCCGCTAATTGATTTTAGACAATTTTAGTGTATGTACAGGTTATTATGGACTTGAAGTGTGATGGGCGATCAATCCGGATGGCAATAACTACGCAGCATCAGCAGGTATTGTGCAATTTCCATATAAATAGAATTGCATCTTGCCTTGTCATCTTCCGCGCAGTTCTATTATTCTTTAATTAAATTGCATCAATCAAATATAGGTGTTGTGATAGTAGTCGCAAAAATTTACATTACCTGCGTAATCATTTTATGGTCCATCGATTCCGATTATAGTAACACTTATGGCCCTTATCGAACCGCATCATAGTTGAATCAACGTAGCTTAAAACATAGCGTAACATAAAGTAATTGCTATAACCTCTAATACGTATTTCGTACTTAACGGATCTCGCTTACCTAAGTACATTTCATTTTCGCATAGCTTAGTACATACTTTCGTTGAATCTTTCGATATATAACCGCTTTCTACCTAGCCTAGGTAATACGTAATTATCATTTAGGCACGTATCTATACTAATAATAATATTATAAAGAGGAAAGATTTGATTGTTTGTTTGTTTGTTTGCGCCGAATATGCTCCGAAACTACTGAACTGATTAAAATGAAATTTGGTAAGAAGATAGTTTGAGACTCTGGGAAGGATATGGGATAGTTTTTATCCCGGAAATCATCCCTTAAAGGAGTGAAAATGGAGATGAAAGTTTGCATGGGGAATAAAGCTAGGGACGAACCCGAGCGAAACGAGGGTGAGTCGCTAGTTTGTCATAATTTTCTTGTCGTAAATAGTTGAATCACGTAAAGGTCTTGTTAGTTTTAAATATTATACTTAGGTACAATCTACATACTTATAGGTACATACTTAGTTGTCGCTGTCTTTCGTTTCGCATTTATCGTAATTTATCTATACAGATAAATAAAATTGGAGTGTCTGTTTGTAATATCAAAATAACCGCTTTTTACAAAATGTATATGGATGTACACACGGTACATATACCAAAACAACATTTTTTACCATTTTTGTCTGTCTGTCTGTCTGTCTGTTTGTTCCGGCTAATCTCCGAAACGGCTGGACCGATTTTGACGGGACTTTCACTGGCAGATAGCTGATGTTATAAGGAGTAACTTAGGCTACTTTTATTTTAGAAAAAGAATCAGGGTTCCGCGAAAAAAATTAAAACCCATAAAATTATGAACAAAATCCGCGTACGGCGTACGCACCCGAGCAAAGTGAGGGTAAATCGCTATATAATTTAAATGAATATCTTAGGAGTAGCAATCTACTATTTAAGTATAAACATAGCTAACCGTGAAAAAGTACCTAGGGACGAACCGCGAACGCAAGCAAAGCGAGCGTGAGTCGCTAGTTTAACTCATAATTTCGTTCGCCTCGCAAGTAAATAAATAAATTAAACCTCGCTATTGTATTATATAGTATTCCGTGACCCGTATTGTTATTGTCGTTTCGTATTCGAACCTATAATATTTTCCGTGAAGAAAGTCATAACAAGAATTATAAACGCAGCAAATGCGATGCGGAATAATTTGACTACTTCGGTAAATAAGTCACAACTCGGAAAAAGAAAGCGACTTTGCGTACGCAATAGGGGAAGTCACTTCGAGCAAAAACTTCAATTAGGCTAAATTACAAAATGTCTTAATTGTTACTTATTATTAATTATTAATTGTTATTACCACTAAACTGTTACTGGTTCTAAATTTTATTTTAAATTTATTTATTATTTTTTTGTTTTATTTACATTCGGTATTGCTTTTAATTAATTTTATGGAAATTTTAAAGAACGATCTTAAGTGTAGTTCGAATACGAAATTCTGCCTGCTTCCTTTGTGATCAATTTTTTTCAGTTTTTTTTTTGAAATAAGTTCCTAGTTGTTATGCATTTTCGGAGATCTAAGAAAACGGTTATGTTTTTAAAATAATCTGCAAGCCAAGTTACATAACGTTTCTTTTTTGTTTTTAAGGCATTTTAGTGGAGAAAGTCTAAAAAAATATTGAAATAATATCGTTTTTCGTCTCGCATTTTTTAAATTGGACTGATAATTGTTGTTTTAATATTGATAAATAACTGGTGTTTAACCGTTTTTATAAATCAGAAGAGAAATTGAGATTTAAATTGATACTTTTTTCTAAATAAATTTTTGATGTTGCATTTCTGACTTATTTTGAAAAAAGCTAAAAACCATGATAACTCAAAAATGGTTCACTTTTGCATAGTGCATATGGGGGTTTAAATTATCGCAAATAGTCACCCCTATCACCTCCTAGCGGGAATACGTCGAATTACCAATAACCCTGTATACAAGAATTGCACGTTTAAATATATTAGATAGATAGATAAATATATTAGATTAGATAACTTTGTTTAGATATTAGATACTTAGTTCTTAACTACTTCACTTTGTTGATTACAAGTGGGTACTTGATACTATAGGTATTTAGTGAATTCTTTCAAAATGGTACCTACTGCTGCAGATGCTGCTCGGTTAAAAACATTACATGCAACAAGAGATTGGATGTTCGCTCGCATGCAAAGTGTACCGGTTCTTGTTAACTAATACACTATTAAATTGATAGAATGAAAGACGTTTGGAATTAACACTTGATAGTATTTATTATCTGTAGACTTATTAATAAAATGATAATGAAAATGTTATGGACTTGTGAGCACGCGCAGCTCACTTGCTAGCGGTACGCGAACTAACTTGATTTTTATGAATTAAAATAATAATGAATTATGCGTGTCGAGTAAAATGCTGAATTGTAATTATTATGTACGGTTGCACCGTACATGCTCCCAAGGGAGAGAAGAATTATGAATGATAAATGATTATGATAATGAGACAAGGTGAAGCCATTAGGTCCTTATGCTATGTATCTAGAGTTTACTTTTTCAATCACTTTAGACGGGAAGCAATTGCATATTTCGAAAGAGCATTTAAAGAGCAATTTTTTGAGCAAAAAACTTTGGTAAAAAATGATTATTTCTCGTGTTATAGCGAATTTAATTTTTGAGTAAGCAATTTAAAAAAATATATTATTAACTAAATAATCACTTTAGACGGAGAGCAATTGCAAATTTCGAAAGAGTATTTAAAGAGCAATTTTTTGAGCAAATAATTTTGGTAAAAAAAAGATTATTTCTCGTGTTATAGCGAATTTAATTTTTGAGTAAGCATTTTTTTTTAAATGATAATTAATTAAATAATCACTTTAGACGTGGAGCAATTGCATATTTCGAAAGAGCATTTAAAGAGCAATTTTTTTAGCAAAAAAAACTTTGGTAAAAAAATGATTATTTCTCGTGTCATAGCGAATTTAGTTTTTGAGTAAGCAATTTAAAAAATATATTATTAATTAACTAATCATTTTAGACGTGGAGCAATTGCAGATTTTGGAGGAGCATTTTAAGAGCAATTTATTAGCATATAACAGAATACAAAAAAAAATATTTACACGCTAACTTCTTTCTGGTGTATATAAGTGTATAATCCAGAGACAAGGAACAACAAGAGTATAATCTATGATTATAACACTTCAGATCTTTATCTGTCATTCATGCTTATTATAAATGTTCTGTGTTCATGTTTCAGATTTCTTATTTCGATCTTTATTTTAATGTGGTTATCGGATTCGGATTGTTCATTGTGAATTGCTTTCGTTTCAAGTCCGTTAGTTATGAGCAATAAACGCTTGAAAAACGTATTCACTCTTAGCTGTTCATAGTTGTCTACATAATATTACTACGCGAGTAGGTAACACAGATCTTTACAATACGGGACAATGAATGGAAGTTATTAAAATATGAAAAGGGACATTGGTTTGTGTATGTAATCTGAGCATTTGTGTACATATTTTATTCTAAGAATAAAATTGTTACCAGATCACAAACGATATTAATAAATCTTCAGATGTTGTTAATCGAGTGAGCTAGTAAGATATTGTGTTGATAAAGTGAAGTAAACAAAAATAATGGGGACTTTAAAAGTTCTTATGTGGAAACATCTGATGGTTCGTAAGAGACGATTTATACATACACCAGTCGAAATTATATCGCCAGCGATACTATTTATAATATTATTTTGTATAAAAAATTACTTTCTTGGTGATGTAAAATCTGATATCCATGAACAGTATAATGTTCAAAAACCAGTAAGTATAATTTTTCTTCTCTAATTTTAAAATATTCTTTGGTCTAAAATCGGGCGTGGTCATATTATGTCCTGTAGGAAAATATTCTAAACTTGGCAAGTGTTCAAAATCAATATCCTTTTGAAGTAAACATTGTTTTCTTGCATCATATCATAGCATTTACATAACTTACATATTCTTATTCATTTTAGGACCCAGTTAAACTTGGCTCAGTAGAAAATATACACAAAATATTTTATACACCTGAAACTGATTTTTCTAATCGTCTTATGCAATATGTTGAAGAATACTATGAGTTACATAAAGCGGATAAGGGATATATGGGTAAGATCAATATTAATATTTATGTCATTTATTATTGATATATTACATATAATTACATAAAATACACTCGTTAAGATCAGAAGAAAAGTTGTCAGAATTAATGATGGCATTAGAAAATGTTAATTGGTCCATCATAGGACTGAGTGAAGTACGACACCTAGGAGAAAACATAGAAGAACATAAAAAAATATTTTTTATTTCAAAGGGGATACACCAGGTAAACATGGAATAGGCTTCTTAATACGGAAGGAACTAAAGGATTACATTAGTGAAATCTTAGGTATATCAGAACATATTGCAATACTAAACATAAAGCTGCCACCATCAGGAAAAATGTGGTCTATTGTTCAAGTCTATTCACCAATGGAGCAATCGACTAACAAAGAAATAGACTCCTTCTACACCACTCTAACAGAAGCTATTAAAAACCATACATGTAAAAACTTGATAGTTATGGGAGATTTTAATGTGCAGATAGGGAATAAGATGGAGAAGAAATAGTGCTAGGCTCTTATAGCTCAGGTAAAAGGACAAGAAATGGAGAGAAATTGATTCAATTTGCATATTAATATAATTTAAGAATACTCAACAGCCAATACAAAAACCATATTGTAAACAGATGGACCTGGGAATCTCCAGATGGCAGATACAAAAATGAGATCGATTATATTCTTTCTAATAGAAGTACAAATTTTAATGATTGTAGAGTAATAAATAACTTTAACTTTAATAGCAATCATAGAGCACTCAGAGCGAAACTTGAACTAAAGCTAAACAAACAAAGGCCATTTAAAGTTAAACTGAAAATTAAAGACATGTTCGTAGATACCAAAGAATTAAAGGAGAAATTGAGAAACTTCATTGATAACACTAAAAAACTCCATATGCAGGATAAATACGATAAATTTATAGAAGCTTTGACATCAAAGAAAACGTCTGAAAAAATAGACAAGAGATTACCATGGTTATCAGAAATGACAAAGAATCTTTTAACAAATAGATCTGAACTATTTAGCAAGCCAAAAAAGACAAAACTTATCAGAAAGAGCATAACTGAAACTAGTAAGCAAATTAACACAGACATGCGAAAAGATAAAGAAAAATACAGACTAGAAAGGCTAGAAAAATGTACCAAAAAAACGGGAGGAGCCAAGAAAGCAATTAAACAATTATCAGAGAAGCGAGATTGGATACCTAAAATGAAAACCGCATGCGGCAAAAACTTAACTAGACGATCAGATATCAACACAATAGCCACAAATTTCTTCAAAGATTTGTATACGAGCCAATACACAGTCAGTCAGTCGACAGATATATCAGGAGATGACACGGTACCAGAAATAATGCTTAGTGAAGTAGAAAAGGCAATTGCATCACAAAAAAAGGACAAATTTCCTGGTTCAGATTACATCACAAATGAATTTCTTATAGGAAATAAAGACATAGTTGCGCCCATCCTTACATACATATTTAATGATGTTATGAAGAGCGAGTTAATCCCAGATCAATGGACAACATCAACAATAGTTCTACTACATAAGAAAGGGAGCAAAAATGACATAAACAATTATAGACCCATCAGTATTATGACCAATATCTATAAAGTCTTTGCAAAGGTGATCCTAAGCCGCATAACCAAGATACTGGATGAGAATCAACCAAGGGAGCAAGCAGGATTCAGGAGTGGTTATTCAACCCTAGATCATATCTATGTAGTGAAGCAAGTCTTCGAAAAGAGCAAGGAATACAACACCACCTTCTACTGCTGCTTTGTAGACTACAGCAAGGCTTTTGACTCTCTAGAACATGAGGCGATATGGCGAGCACTTAAGAACCAGGGGATCCAAAATAAGTATATTAGGCTACTAAAGAACATCTATAAAAATAGCAAAGCAAAGATCAAACTGGAGAGGGAAGGAAAAGAAATAAAGGTAGGAAGAGGTATCCGCCAGGGTGATCCAGTGTCACCTAAATTATTCACTGCGGTTCTGGAAGAGATTTTCCGCAAGTTAAACTGGGAACAATGTGGTCTAACGATAAATGGGAAAATCTGTCACATTTGAGATTCGCAGATGACATAGTAATATTCTCTCAAAAAAGGATGATATTGAGAGGATGATAAATGAACTGGAGTTGGAAAACAAAAAAGCAGGACTAGTAATGAACACACAGAAAACCAAAGTCATGACAAATGGGGAAAAAGAACCTATATATATTAAGGACAATACCATCGAGTATGTTGATGAATATGTTTATCTGGGCCAAATTATTTCAATTAGAGATTTAACAACAAAAGAAATGGAAAGACGTATAGGAAGTGCATGGAAACGATTCTGGAGTTTAAAAGAAGTATTGAAAAATAAGGAAATTAATATGGTCACCAAAAGAAAACTCTTTAATACTTGTATTCTGCCAGTACTGACATATGGCTGTCAAACTTGGCCCCTGACAAAAGCACAAAATAAAAAAATCGAAGTATGTCAAAATGCAATGAGCAGGAACATGATGGGAATAAAACTGTCAGATAGAGTAAAAATATCAACGATAAAAAATCATACAAAAACAACAGATGTATCTATCATGATCAAGAAACTTAAATGGAAGTGGTAATAAGTAATCAGAGGAAAGGAAAAATGGAGTAAGACATTAATGAACTGGTATACAGGTCACATGAAGAGAAGAAGAGGTAGACCATTCCAAAGATGGGATGATGACATTAGGGCTGTGGCAGGCGGCACATGGACCAGACTAGCTAGAGATAGACAATTATGGAGAAAATTGGAGGAGGCCTTTGCCAACAAATGGCAAACAAACAAGGTTGTCGAGGCAGAGTAATCTTACTCATACACACACAAAACAAATAAATAAATAATAAATAAATAAAAAAAAATAGAATAAGTAAAACAATCAAATATATGTTTAAGTAAAGTAAAGAAAACATTAGAATATAGTTTGTAATCTTTATTGTAAACCATGTCTGAATAAAGGCTTATATTATTATTATTATTATTGATATAGGACCACTGCAAATGAAAACAATCTCCTTAATTTTGAAATATAGAGATTAGATTTTGATAGACTGACATTTCAAATAATCTCTTAATAGATTGGACTTTCTAAGTACTTATAAAATTATATATAAATATATATTTTTGAAGGAACAATAATATACTTTTAACTTTATTTAAATGTATGTCTTTGCAATGTTACAAAACTTATGACTTTTAGTAAATTATGGGGATCATAACTACCATCACTTCACTAGTGTAAGTCATTTTATCTAAAGGACCAATGTTAAAAGAATAATTTTATATAATTTTGTTGCAGCATACCCAAAACCAAAAATGAAGCCTGTCAACGATTCTACGATGTTGCAAAACTTGACAAATGATTTAGAAGGGACACATGAAAGCGATGCAATTGTCTTATTCAAGGTAAAAAAATCGGGTGGGGCTGTAATCGGGCACTCGGCCATTGATTTAACGTGAAACATCTATATCAGTTTCAGTCAGAGTTGTTTGTAGTGTTTTTGTTTGCTGTAAATATTTTGCATATTTGAAAACAAATTAGTAAACATAGTATATGCTCGTATGTATATATATATATATATATATATATATATATATATATATATATGTATATATATATATATATATATATATATATCATTTTCTAAACAATAACAACGGTTACTATGGTAACCTAATGCAACCTATTTTGTTATGGTCTACTTTTATTACCCATATGTTTCAGTGTGATTTTAAAGATGTTTCACGTCAAGGCAACCAGTGTTGACAAACAAAATTTTTGCCATTATTGACAGCAATGACATTATTATAATAAAATTGTAGAATTATCAAATAAACAAAACGAATGTTTTTGTTTGTTATATAGTATATATGACGCTTTATCTATGTACTACGATCATCATCTTTAGTGGTTACTAATCTTGTGGGCGTTATCAGGGCTCAAATAATAAACACTTCTCAATACTCCATTACAATTTAATCAGTTACATGAAACGTCATTACAATGAAACGGTAATTCTAATGATTTAGAGAGGTAGCGGGTTCATAGTCACCGATCAGACTTTCAACTACAATATCAAAACGTAACTCTATGATCCACCATGATCAACCAATGTTACTAAACCACGTATCTCCAATGAATATATCACAAAGAATATCATGATGGCGTCTCGACCCCGCTCGAGATTAAATCTCTGCTCTAAATTCAAAATCATTTTAAAAGCAATAAAAAGTAAACTAAATAACATAGTGACTTTAAACAATAAGGTTTCACATTCTAGCAGAAAAAGGTAACTAAATCCTCCTTCGTCATATTATATATATATATATATATATATATATATATAAATATATATATATATATATATATATATATATATATATATATATATATATACAGTTACCACTTGAAATACTGAGACTAAACTGTAATGTAGTTGCCTAATAATAGTGGAATTTCTTAAATTGGATCAGTAACTACATACTTTACATTCAGGGTCCTTCATTCATATATATGAACTATATTATTATAAATCTAAATAGTTTAAATATTCTTTTGGGTTGCACAAAATTGCATTTTTCTTGTTCAGACATACAAATGGCAATAGGATTTCAAAGTACTTGGAATATATGTAAACATATCAGTTAAAATTCATTAAATACATATAAACAAATATAGATGTGTAGATTTTTGTATCAAAATACTACTTAGTAAAAACTTGTCAAACTTATTTTGGTCCCCGATGTTTCGAATGCTTCACAGCAATAATAGTAGACGAGAGACTAAGATTTTAGATATCTTAAAGGTCATATTATAGTTGTTACAGACAGACTGTACCTATCCACAAAATTAAATTGTTTGTAAAAAAAATAAATAAAAAAATAATGTTTTTATTTTTTAAAATATGGTGAATAGTTTTCCAACTATAACGTAAATATCGTTCTATAGCTTCAAATGATTTTAAATGTAAATTAAATGAGCGACCTTCAACTACAAACAATGAAATACACTTTTCCATAATAACTACAATGACTTTTCCATAATAACTACAATGACGACAGTTCCTGTTCACTCTGTAATACTTTTACATTGCAACAATGTTATGATAACAAAAATATCATAAATATAATATGTCTATACAGATAAATTGAAGTGTCTGTTTAAAATAACAGCTTTATATATTAAATGCATATGGAATTATATACGGTACTTATAAGAAAAACACAATTTTTAAAATTTTTGTCTGTCTGCTTGTTCTGGCTAATCTCCGAAACGGCTGGACCAATTTTAACGGGACTTTCACTGGGAGATAGCTGATATTATAAGGAGTAACTTAGGCTACTTTTATTTTAGAAAAAGAATTAGGGTTTCGCTTAAAAAAATTAAAACGTACCTAGGGACGCACCCGAGCGAAGCGAGTGTATATCTATCTGAAGAAAAATCCTCTAACTTACATATGTGTCTATAATTTACAGACATAGACTCGGCTAGATCTGTTTTTTTTTTATTTTGGCAAAAGCAGCACAATTAATTGTGTGGGTTATACATGCAGAGTTAGTTCTATATAGGTACAGTACTAACAAATTAGCCTCATTTCGTTCGGGTTCATCCCTATGTGTCTTTTGTATCACTTTTCCACAAATTTTATTACATACAGTACCCTACATGTAACTCCAGATCATAGTTTATCTGTATATGAAATTTTATCCAAAACCATCCCAGCAGTTTCAGCATCAAGGATTAACAAATAAACACCCGCATACAAACTTTATTTTTACATACTTTAGACGACATGTTTGACTCAGTTTGTATTACCTATTGGCTGTGTCAAGGTTAACTGGTTCGAGTCCCGCTGGGGGCATTCATTTGTGTAATGAGCACGAATGCTTGTACTCCAGTCATGGGTGTTTATATTTATAATATGTATGTATTTAAAGTTATATATGTGTAGTGTATCAACTATCTGGTATTCAAAACTCAAGCCTCGTAGCTTATCATAGAATTAGATGGTGCTGTGTGTTTAATGTCCCAACATATATAGGAATTTCTTTTTTACTTCTATTTTCAGGGATTCGATCTACAAGAAACAAAGCCGAATAAGTTAATTTATACCATACGGATGGCAGATCAATTTAACACGTATTCGTATGATTCCTCAAACTTGGGTCCGCATTACACTTACGGTAATTATTTAGTTATCTCTAAAACTTTTATATATTTTTTTTTATTAAAGTAAAAATTATAACAGATTTCTTAATTATTTCATATATATACTATGTAATATTATAAAGAGGCAGAGTTTGTTTGTTTGTTTGATCACGCTAATCTCAGGAACTACTAATTCGATTTGAAAAAATCTTTTTGCATTAGATAGCCCATTTATTGAAGAAGGCTTTAGGCTTATATAATAAATATATCATCATGCTACTACTCAAGGGACGGAGCAATAATCATAAATGACAACAAATCGGGCAGACTTCCATACATTATTGTAAAACTATATCTAACTAATGTTATAAAGAGGTAAAGTTTGTAAATTTGTTAGTTTTTAATGGATAAACTAAAAATCTGCTGAACTGATTTAGATGAAAGTTGGTATGAAGATAGTTTAAGACCCTGGTAAGGACATGGGCTAGTTCTTATCCGGTATCCCAGAAATCATCCCTTAAAGGCAAATGAAATAGAATTTTGTATGGAGACCAATTACTTCTCGAATAAGAGATATAAAACTCATAATACTTATGTATATACGAATATATAGTCGTATCTATTTCATATTAACATTAAAATGTATCTACCTTCGCTCAGGTTCGTCCATAGGTACGTTTTAACGGTTAGTATGGAATAGATAGACTATATACGTATTATATAACTATCGGCTCACCCTCGCTTCGCTCGGGTTTGCCTCTAGGAAAACAAAAACAAACCTATCCCACGAGAACCGCACATTTTTCTGGGATAAATAATAGCCTATGTGTTATTCCAGACTATAATCTATCTCTGTGCCAAATTTCATCAAAATCCGTTCAACCGTTCTGGCGTGAAAGAGTAACATACATACATACATTCTTACAAACTTTCGCGTTTATAATATTAGTAGGATATATAGCCAGCCTTTCTCAATAAACGTGCTATCTAATGCAAACGGAATTTTTCAAATCGGATTAGTAGTTCCTGATGTAAGCGTTCAATTAAACAAACTCTGCCTCTTTATATTTATCTACATATAAACTTTTATTAATTCCAGTATACCGCGTCAAATTATGTATATATATATATATATATATATATATATATATATATATATATATATATATGTGTGTGTGTGTGTGTGTGTGTGTAAACGTTTTACATGTGTAGCTTTAAGATTTCTAGGGTAATCAATGTCCGCTTGGCTAGGAAGAAAGAAGGCCGAAGTGTAGTAGGTATTACAGGTTCAATTTTTAGTTCAGATTCAGATTAACTCAGGTGCTCACTGACAATGGATGTTTTAGTGAGTGCTTTCATCGGATTGGACGTGAAACGACCCCACAGTGACACACCATTGCAATAATGAACGGGATGACGCACAACACACGGTAGAGCATTGTTCAGCGTGGAATTCCGAGCGGAGTAATTTAATTGAAAAAGTTGGAGGAGATCTCTCCTTGTCGTGTATAATGGCGAGTATGTTGCCAGTCGACATTGTATGGAATATAGTGACCACTTTATGTGAGACAGTCCTTATTAAGATGGAGATTTCAGAACGTACGATATAGAGCCAATCCCGCTCGACGAAGACGAAGGCATAGGAACGCTGGTGATACACGTTCCCTTACATTAACGATACAGTTCTTGAATGGAGATAGGACCATGGAGGCACCGCCAGACGCCTAGGAGACTGTTGACTTAAATTATGTTAGAGATGTGCTTGATTTAGTATCGCGGAAGGACCGGTGTGTTCTTAAAGAGATCCCGGTGCTTTCCGCTATACGCAGTAGTTGTGAACCGAGGGAGTTTTAGTAGGTAAAAATCCTATATAACCTTACCATCTCGTATGTTGGTTGGGTATCTTTAGAATATTTCTAGAAATCTCCATAAAAAATATAAATATCAAAGTTTTTTGAACGTTTATTTTAAGAAAATAATAACTGTTATAGTTTTTGAGATTGCTTATACAAGATTTCTTATATAAAACTTTTTATAATTAACAAGATTCTATCAAGTCGTTCTTGGAAATTTATTTATCTAACGCTGGCTATACCGAAAGAGATACATCAAAAAGGTCTTAATAAGGCCTACCGAAAAATCTGCAAGCGTATTAAGTCTTTCTCCTAAGTTACACTTGCAGTAACTATTCATATCTATAACGTACCTAAGCACGCACCCGAACGAAGCGAGGGTAAATCACTATATTTTATACAGAAACTTTAGTTATTCTCGAAATAAAAAGCTGTAAAAAGAATGTACTATAATAGAAGTAACATCATTTGAGGGAACAATCATTGAAAAAAAAAAATATAAACATTAGCGAAAGATTTCTAAAGTTAAACGTTTTAATTTTTAGCATAAGAATTCAAAAAAATCCAAAATTAGCCAAATCCATTCGTACAGGCATATATCTGGGTTTCCCAGTATAAACATAATTACACTCGATTACTACACTTGAATGTGATGGTGCATTGTTACACTTGAATGAAAGTAATTTGTTCCTTCAGATTTAGAATTATACTGTAGCAAGTACTTCGGCGAATCAATTTACAAAACATTATTCATATTACAATCATAGTTTTTGTACTTTGTGAGTAATAAAAACAAATCTATACTAATATTATAAAGCAGAAGAGTTTGTTTGTTTGGTTAAACGCGCTAATCTCAGAAACTACTAATCCGATTTGAAAAATTAACGGCTGCCAAAACGGCTGAACGGATCTGAATAAAATTTGGCACAGAGATAGATTATAGTCTGGAATAACACATAGGCTACTTTTATCCGGGAAATATTAACGGTTCCCGTGGGATAGGTTTGTTTTTGTTTTCCTAGAGGCGAACCCGAGCGAAGCGAGAGTGAGCCGCTAGTAAAGTATTCCGCGGTCCTTATGGAACAGAATCATTTTACCAATGAATTTTTCACTTTGGGTAATTCCCTATGGATTATTCAAAAATGGATACCGGCCAATGGGTCAAAAACTTAAATCTCTGAAAGTTGTCTACGTGTTGGACGTTCATATGTATGTCCCCATACAAGCTTTCTAAGGAACCGGGCTCCATTGAGCCTGTGAAATCCAAATAGATATAAGTAATAATAATGATAAAAGTCACACGCTGTTAAAATTAAACTAGCAAATTCGCATTTAAATTAGCACAGACCAGATCTAATCTTTTGATTTGACTTCTAGTCTGAAATAAATTACTACAGCTCTATCAAGGAAGTTCACAAATACACTATTTGATGTAAAACAAACATGATATGACCTGTTGCGTTTTTTTTTTTTTCAAAATATGTTGTTGGCATCGCAGCTCTTATTATATGGAAAATATAAACTACATGTACCTATTGGGACCAACAAAAAAAAGGATATTGAAAGGAAACTTTTATGAAAAATCGCGACTTACTGACATCTTAAATACGGAGGAGAAACTAGAAGTTTTTGACAAGTTTTCACGTTGCAGCCATTCAAGATGTGGTAGGCTCAGATCAAGGACCATGTGCTCAATCATCTCAAGCTTCCTTCCTCCTCCAAAATTATCCAGAACTTGTAAACACGTGTTGTGATAAGTGAATGTGAAATTATCCATAACACAGGCCTCGTAGTGTACCATGGAAATAGATGGTGCTGTGTGTTAATGTCCCAACATATTTATTTATTTAAAAAAAATCTTAATAATTGTGAATTCTGTTTCAATCTCCGTAGAAAAATAATTTTTTACATTTTTAGAAATACAACTTACTGTAATTTTTGTAAATTTCATTATATATTTAATGTAATTAAATTAAATACAGAATTAATTTTATTTTAAAATCATTCATCATTATTTTTTTTTAAATATCTGAGATTCATTCAATGTGTTCATTGAACACTACTAGTCAGTTACGTTACAAAAGGATACTGGGTGGTTAAGGGTTAATAATAAATTTAATTACAGGTACTATTTATGAGCGCTTCATGAAGCTACAGTGGGCAATTGATTCGAGCTACTTAAAAATATTAGGCGTTGAAAAAGAAGTTCCTCAGGTTTGTGTCAGATAATAAAAAAATAGTGCTGCAAAATATAATCAAATTGTCTACCAAAACTTGTAGTAATCAAAAATTAAGTGTGCTTTCATTTAGATTTTTGGAAACGAGTCAAAAATCTGAATTAACCTCCAGAAGTGCGGTTATCTAAAATAATTATATGAAACGAAATATACTGATCGCATAAAAAATAACTACAAAATATAATTTTACATTATATTTTAAACTTTTTTTTTTTAGCTTCGTATATGAACATATGTCCGTGCCTTTTTATGATGCTTAATATATAGTTTGTTATTTTCTTTTTTTTTTTTTTTAATTAAAGTTATAATCTCGCGTTCAAATTTAAGAGTTGAGCAGTTTTGCTAAATTATAGAATTCAAACTAGATGAGCACACATGGCTGCCATTTGGAGCTTAAAATTTATGTTTTTTTTTTTTTTTTACAGAATGTTATTTTACAAGAATTCCCTTATAAGACATCGAAGCAGAACGATGTAGCTGCAATCGTATGCCAAGTACTGGCTGTATTTTGCTGGTTATCGCTATTGCTAGTTTTCGTGTTCCTAGTGGCGAGGCTGTTGGAAGAGCGCGTCACCGGAATTCAGGTACAGAAAAAATAAAATATAAATACGTATAGTAATTTTATTGCTATAAAATAAACACAAGTATTGTTTAAAATATACAAAAACAATTCATTGAAGTGTAAAAATCATATTCAGATCTATATCAGATTAAATTATGTCATGTTTTCCTTAATATACATTTAAAAATCGAACCTGTTGTAGCTTATATTATAATAAAAGCAAAAGAATAAAGGTTTCATACGCTATGGTATAACATACCTAAGAAATGTATCATAATCATCGATCAAAAAAGTACTAGATACACAATCAGTAACAAAAATGTCCTCACTGAATGAGCGCTCATTCGAACATTTGAACGTTTTTTGTGAAAACAACTTTAAGCATTGTATTTAAGGTTCAATTTACATTGTTGTATTTTTATTTCAACAATAATTACCTAAACACAATTGGTGACAGTTGTAAGAGAACTTTTGCATGGTATTGTGTATCTAGTATTTTTTTGATCGATGATAATAATATATCAACATAATACAATCGAAATGGTATATTTAGAGTGGATTCACATTTCACAGAAATTGAATACCTCCACAGCGATGATCACTAACTAAATAATTTTAAACATATTTCATGGTTATGAGATGGGATATATGGTATTCCCTGATATTTTTATTGCTTCCGACCTCCGGGCACACCAGTACTTTTGCAAATGCTATAAAATTACTTATGTAATTGATTGCTTTACAGCAATCATAGTCACAGTAATGACTAGAACGTTAAGAACCAAAAATCTAAATAAATCCACGCAATTATCCGAAAAGATAGTTTTATTTAGATATTTTAATTTTAGGAGCTGATAAAAATGGTGGGGGTTTCCAACAATATGCTTAGCTTGACGCATGTGTTGAACTCGATGCCGGCGGGCGTCGTGTTCAGCGTGGTGCCGACGATACTCGTGACCGTGACGGCGTATCCCCTTATATCGAACTCCAACCCATTGTTGATATTCTTGATGCTCATCTTGTATTTCATATCTGTTGTGTCGATGGCATTCGCGTGCAGCTACCTTGCTGAGAACAGTAAGCCTTATTAATTTTATTTTTATTTTACTAACACTTTGATGGAATGTGTCTGATAGTCTATGTGTTATTCCAGATCATAGTTTATCTGTGTAGTAAATTTCATCCCAATCCGACCAGCTGTTTTGACGTGATAGTAACAAACATACATGTATGCGGTGATCACTATAGATCAGATATAGTCCAAGTGATACTCTATAGCCGCAATAAGGAAATTAAAAAAAAAAAACACAAACATTACTATGTACATACATACAAATTTTCTCATTTATAAAAATAATCCGAATTCACTGACTCAATGTGAATTATGTATATGGAGAAGATATGCTATGTGCTTATGTATACGCTTGCTTTTCACTATTACATTACTCCTGCCTTAAATATTCCATCCTAGCAGAACCCGTGACTTCGCTCACGATCAAACTACGAAAAATACGAAATTGTATGTAAATATGTCCAAGGATTAAAAAGTTTCATACAAACTTTTATCCCCTATTTCAACTCCTTGGGGGTTGAATTTTGAAAAATCCTTCCTTAGTGGATGCCTCCGTTATATGAGGAATACGTGTGCGAAATTTCAATTTTCTAGCCTTCAGGGTTTGCCACTTTTACCTTTTATATATCACCTCCTGGATAATTTCTAAGAAATTAATTGTTAACTGGCACACCAGTGTGCCTTCGATCCTCAACGAGATATATAGATATCAGGCCAACTAGGAACGATAATATTCTATAATATGATTCCGTGGAAATGATTTGCTTGTAATGGGCTTACAACTAATATGTGACAGAAACCACCATGTATTTTCATTGTATTAATTTAGTCACCACAATTTTTCATAACGATGAGACTATGAATCTCGATTTACCATCAATCTGGACACTATCAAGCACGTATGTATGTAGGTATATAATAATATATAGTTTAAAGTCGGGACAAGGGTAGGAAGAGGAGATAGTTTAAGATTTGGGGGTTGATTGAGCTACATCTTTGTATATGTACATGTACATATATACGACCTGCATACATACATACAATACAGAAATTGATATTGAATTTCACAACAATATCTTTGATGAATATTTTATAAGAAGCAAAGTATTTTAAAAAAAATTTTTTTAGCTTTTTATGATCCTCCCCTCTTCCTTCCTTGAATACGCGGAGAAACTCATATTATATTAACTATTCCAGCTCAATACACGATAACAATAGCTACTTTCGCGTACATATTCCTGGATGTGCCGGCGAGGATGCTCGGCTCGTACACAGTACCGCGGTGGGCGCTGCCCCTCTGCGGGCTCCTGCCTCATGTGCCCATGGACTGGTTTTGGAAAGAAGTATCTGCTTTAGAACAATTCGGTTAGTCTAAAATACTTATAGATAAGACTTAAAAAAGAGTACCTGGGCGACCGAGCTTCGCTCGGAGTTCTTTTTTGTTATATCGTATTTTTTAGATAAAATAAAACTAAAAGCTTAATTAAAAAAAAAACGAAAGTAAAAAATTTATATACGACCGAAATTCGAACCCGGACACACCTGATTGTCAATCTTGCACCTTGGCTGCTTGACCACGATGCTTATGCCCGAGCGTAAGAGATTATCGACCATATTTTGCGTGGAATAATGCGAAAGCAAATCGCATGAAAACTCGAAAACAAGCGCTTTCCCAGGCATAAGACTAATCTAGATCGATTTTTTGCCCCCCTCGTACCAAATTTCAGCAAAATCGTTAAAGTCATTTCCAAGATCGCTGGTATAAATAAATAAATATACAAGATTTGTTTGTTTAAAAATATTAGGTATATTCTATAATCGTTGGTGAATAGACATTTTAAAAATAGTGCTATGTTATAGAAAAAAAAAATAGATTTCTAAATCCTAAGATTACAATTTGTTTGTTTGAGCGCTAAGATTATATACATTGCTATATAAAAACCTATTTCTATTTATTTTAAATTTTGTCCGAGAAATCGTGATAATAATTTTTGTTTTGACATGTTGTTTAAATGTTTACAATTTATTTTATTATTTAAGAATATTTCATATTTGCAATGGCTATTTTTATAATAATTGATAATTAATATTTTAGCATATTTGCATACAGGCATACGGCCTTTTGTGAATTAGTCTTTATTATGACCAGGGCTCGGAACCGGTTTAAAAAAACCGGTTTATTTTGGTAATGTAACGGTTAATTCATCACTCGTTCTTTAACCGGTTAATGAAAACGAACGGTTTAGTGAACCGAAATAATAATGGTTAACGGTTATTCTTAGAGAAAGTTTGGATTTCTGTTTTGATATCGAAACGAACCGGTTAATTCATTCATAAGTAAAAACCGTGCATACATCCCTGTACTAACTGTGTACAGGGATGTATGCACCGTTTTTTACTTATGAATGAATTAACCGGTTCGTTTCGATATCAAAACAGAAATCCAAACTTTCTCTAAGAATAACCGTTAACCATTATTATTTCGGTTCACTAAACCGTTCGTTTTCATTAACCGGTTAAAGAACGAGTGATGAATTAACCGTTACATTACCAAAATAAACCGGTTTTTTTAAACCGGTTCCGAGCCCTGATTATGACTGTGAAAATGTATATGTATTAATTTATCCTTGTAATTTTAAACGGGGAAAATATTATTTTTTAGTTTTAATGATGAGAAAACATAATTGATAGACACTTCATTGATTCACTTAAAAATACAACTTTTAGACACTGAGATTCTTAATATCTCTGTAGAACAAAAAACTGCCAATAAAACAAAAAAAAAATCCCAGTTGTGTTGTTTAAAACAAAGAATAATTTAAATATGATTTTGCAGATATGGGCTTAAAATTCAGCAACTTTGTGAATAACCACGATCCCCAGACAGGTTCAGCTCTATCCTGCTATTTTTGTCTTATAATACAATCGACGATATTCTTCACCCTGTCCTGGTACCTGTCGCACGTGAGGCCCGGCCCCTACGGGCAGGCATTGTCGTGGAACTTTGTTTGCAAGGTAAGCTAAGTTTTTATTGTTGTATTCAGCCCTTTTTAACGTCCCACTGCTGGGCACGGGCCTCCCTTCAATACGAGGGGGATCAGGCCTTAGCTCACCATGTTGGCCAAGTGCGGGGCGGACTTCACATGTTTTTCGAAAACTTGCTAGGTACTTTCAGACATGCAGGTGTACTCACGATGTTTTCCTTCACCGTAAGACGAGTTGTAATAAAGTTAGGAATTCGCACATGAAAATATCAGAGGTGCGAGATCCGAGATTCAAACCCGCTTCACTCGGTTTCCCAAGCGAGCACGTTACCACTGGGCTACCACTGCCGTTAATTGTTAGTTGAAATGTATGCCTAGCGTTTGTGTTTATAATACAGACAAAGTTACGTTTTGGCGAATTTGCTTACTAACAGTAACTATAAGTTCTTATATGTTACTCCAGGTCTTAGTCTATCTATGTATGTCCAGCCGTTTCATCGTTAAGAAGTAAGAAACACACATATACATAAAAACTTTTATATTTATAATAGTAATGTGCTTGGTTTTGACTCGCGGCTGCTCTCCCGTGGTGGATAAGCTTTCTCCATTCCGAATTTAGCTCTAATGCAATGAGCTGTTACAGGAAGGAGGGGGTAACTTGTATTTTTTTTTTATTTTTTTTTTTATTAATAGAAATGGGCTTACCCTTGACCTTCATCTTAGCTCGAAGGCATAGATAAGGTCTACGATGTAGCGCGTTTGCACAGGAGAGGCCTGTTAACATGCACCTTAAAAAGTTTCAGGTCATACGTACTCGGAAAAACAGACGCAGGCAGGTCATTCCTCTTCTTGGCTGTGCGCATTATAAAAGATGATGAATAGCGCTTAGTGCGAATGTTCGGAATGTCAACCAAGAAAGGATGGTATCCTGCAGTACGTCTGGTGTTCCCATGGAAGAATGGCGATGGTGGTATGAGACTACGGAGCTCGTGGGCACACTCCCCGAAGTACAGTCTGTAGAAAACCGACAGACAAGCAACTTGGCGACGGTGGGCTAAGCTCTGAAGCTCAGTTTTCACCAGTTTTTCGTCGCCGATTAGCTTTTTGGCTCTGCGTTCCACCGAGTCAAGTCCGCCAAGTTAGTATTTTGCTGAGCCATCCCAAAGGTGACTGCAATACTCCATGCGTGAACGGACTTGAGTTTTATATAAAGTGAGAAGCTGTCCAGACGAGAAGTATCGTTTAACTTTGTTAAGGATACCCAGTTTTTTGGCCGCAGTCTGTGCCCTTCACTCGATGTTATCGCCAAAGTTAAGATTTGCACTCAACCTTATGTCGAGAAGCTCCAGACTGTAGGAAACTACAGGTGTACCGTAAGAAGTAGGAGTCAGGCTAAACGGACTCCTTTTTGCGGAGAAGAGACAGGCCTGTATTTTGGCGACGTTGAAAGCAACCAAATTGTTGTCACGCCATTGTGAGACAAGACTTAAGGTCGCATTTGTACGCTCCACCATGGCCTCTCTCTGAGAACGTATTGATACCCCTCCGTCTTTTGCACCGGACACATTGCTCTCTATGACTGTGCTGTCATCTGCATATGCAACAATACCTGGTGAAAGTAGGTCATTGATGTGTAGCAGGAAAAGAGTCGCAGAGAGAACAGACCCCTGTGGAACTCCGGCATCAATTGTCATTAGATCAGAAGAGCAGCCGTCAACGACAACTCTGATCGACCGTTCGGTTAGGTCACTAAGAAGATCTTTAACATCAAGGTAAGACAGCAGCTTACTGTTAAGTACCCTTACCATAACTTACAGAGTATGGAGGTAATGGCGATTGCAGGGATCGGCACGACTACCCTTGTACCCCACCGACAACCGCATCAGCAGAGCACGAGGGGTCGTTCGAAGAAAAACACACTTGAGTCGTAGGTAAGATGTAAAAAAGTGCCGCATCTCATCAGTCAGTTTATGAGGTGCACTTTCAGTGGGGGGAAGTGCCGCCATTGTTTTTATTTTTTCTTCTTGATAACTTTAGTCATTGCGGTTTTGGGTGTTGGTGGGGAAACAGTTAAGAAATCGGGGCCCCGCTCAATAAACCTACAGGACTTCAGAGCTTAGCCAACTGAAGTGGAACTCATTTGGATTGCGGGGCTAACTCATTTGGGCGCGCTATTTGGGCCCCTAACTACCTGCGATAGGCCAACGGCAAGATCGTGCCCTGGATCCTCCAAAATGAGTTTCCCGGTATAGCTTTACTCTGAAGCCCAGACTAGTAATAAGCAGCGCAATTGATACCCGTCTGTTCCCCCAAAGGCACTGGTTCTCCCGCTCGCAGACGAAACGCAGCAAGCTGCTTGGCGTCTGATTCCGACGTGAGGGTGGTAGCTTCCAGGCGGCCCCTTGCGAGACCTACCACCGCATAAAAGAGGGAAGGCACTGCTAACGACTCGCGAACCAGTCGAGAGCAATGCCCACCACCACAATACTGGCATGGGTTATTCGCCTTCTACGATCGCTTTTCCAGCGGCGGAGGAGAAATGTATTCTAAACCTGTCTCCCCACGTGTAAGCAACTTACTTCAGATACCTTTTATTCACTCAAAGACCTCTGATAATATTTGAGTGATTAATATTGAAATTTTACAAAAATATTGATATTGATTTATATTTTTTCAAATTTTTATCTGTCTCAAAAAAAAATGAATATCAAAAAAAAACTAATTTGCTGAATTTAATTTTTTGTATTTTCTGTCTTCTCTACTTCAAATACCATAAATATATCGCTTTATAAAATATCGTAGAGACAATATTGGAGTAGCAAGAGAGTGACTCCAGAAGAGCAAGAAGAGTTAGAGGAGTTGGATGACGACGTCGACCCAGAGTTCTTTGAGCCTCCGCCCAAAGATGTAGAAGTGGGCATCAAAATTGTAAATGTCTCTAAGGTAATTTACAATTGTTTCATAAATTTTAAATATTATTTTATATTATATATTGTATGTGTCACTTATATATTTGAATCTGACCACAAATTTGTCTTTTTTTAATTATTTCATCTCTTAAACTTACTTCTACTTTTTTTTTTGTCAACATTTCTACTCAAAATTTTTCAAATACTTGTCTATCTAGTATCTCTCTGTCTATTTTGTTGGCACACAGCCAAATTTCATTCATTTTAGTTGAACATTTGATACTTGATTGAGTCTCAAATATTTAAATATCTTGACAAACTTTCACATCTATACATATAATAAAAGTGTTATTGGTCGCTGTCTGTATATGAAAGATATTTGAAAAAAAACTATTATTGGGGTCTTTATTTTTATTATTGTTACTTTTTCTATAGGTTTTTTGTATAAACTCATAGATCATGAAAAAAATTGCAAATAATAAGATGAACTAAGATTATGTTTTAATACTAATTTACATAACTTTTAGGTGTTTGATAAGCAGCGTGCTCTAAACAACGTCTCACTCGACGTGTACAAAGGAGAAATAACAGTGTTGTTGGGGCACAATGGTGCCGGCAAAACTACACTCATGTCGATTATTACTGGTATGTCCAATATAATGTATTTTTCAATAAAAATTTTATCATTATTTATATTTGCGAATTCGGTTCTCGGTACGGGTAAGTTTTCGAAACACAAATAATGAGAAATATTTATAAAATGATAATGGCGAATTGAAGAAACCTATTTATTTTAATTAATTGATATTATGTATTATGTATTTATAAGTTTCATATATTGATAACACGCCCACTTGTATATAATATGAAAATCAATTATCAATCAATCAAAATCACTCCTACGCCATCATGCACTTGAAATAATTTTTATCAGCATTATAATAGTATCACGAGCTTTATACATGTTTTTATATAACTGCCTCGGTGGTGTAGTGGTCCCACCGGAGTATGAGAGTGACAGGAATAGAGAGTGCTCTTGTGTCTGCGCGTACATTTGTGCACTATAATATCTCCTGCGCAGTTGGCTAGTTTCAATGAGATTGGCCGCCGTGGCCGGAATCGGTCAGGAGAACATTATTATTATTACATGTTTTAGTAAGCTTATAATTTTATTTTACTATTTGTAGGTATGCTAAAAGCTACCGAAGGCAAAGTGTACGTGGAAGGTTTAGACACGGAAACTCAAAAGGAGGAAATGCGTAGATACCTTGGATTGTGTCCGCAGCACAACTTGTTCTTTCCCGATCTCACTGTTTTGGAACACGTCATTTTCTTCACTATGGTGAGTGGCTTTTAATGCTTATGATTTATTAGTTTCTCCTAAATTCAATTCAATTAGACGTATTACAAGCCATTTTGAATCATCAATTTAATTTAAGCGTCAGTAGTCAGTTCCTTACGTAGCTACCATCGGCTCGGAAAGCAGTTCTGCTGAGAAAAACCGGCGAGAATAAAGTTTATTTCATTTATTAAAGGATTGTAATGAAAACTTTACATTGTAGTAACGATAGCAATACTGTTACCCGGAAGGCTTACGAGCTCTCAGTATATTTGTAATTTGATACCATGAAGTTGATCTGATGATGGAGACAGGAGGTCAATAGACATTTAAAGTTTTCAATGGCTACGAGTAATTAATACATTCACTTCAATTATCTTGTTAATGGTAATAATTCAAAGCCTCGCAGTTGAGCACAGATTAAATGAGTTTATTAAAACTTCAATTTTGGAACGATATTCCTTAACGCATCTTGTGGTAGGAGTTACCAGTCGTCGTCGCACTCTTTGAGGTTCGTGGTCCCCTTGTACTCGTGACAAACGTACCAGGCGATCATAAGTGTTGAGGAGTGTATGTTGTAAGAACTTCGTGTGCACTCTGTGCAGGCTTTTCTTCGATGAGTTTCAACGTGCACAATGTGCGTTGCTCGATTTCTATGATACTCTGGTACTCGTGACAATATGTAAGAACTAATGTATGAGCCAAGGACGGACAACAAAAGGAACTTCGTTCCTATCGGGTGTCCCATGACACAAACTGATATTTTTTTAATGAAAATTCAAAAGTAAAAAATAAAATCTTAGCTCAACCTTCTCTCTACATAATGGTTACCTTAGCATTACAATCAAATAAATTCATTCTAGTTGAAAGGCGTAACGTATACCGAAGCGAAACAATCGGCGACGAAACTTCTAGAACGTCTGGGACTGACGGATAAGCTGAACAGCAAGAGCAGCCAGTTGTCGGGCGGCATGAAGCGGCGCCTGCAGCTGGGCTGCGCGCTGGCGGGCGACGCGCGCGTGCTGGTGCTGGACGAGCCCACGGCCGGCCTCGACGTCGAGACCCGCCGCGAGCTGTGGGACCTGCTCTTGGTGAGTGCTGTCGACTCACTGGGGAAAGGGTGATTATTTACACTATTTAATGAAGCATTCAATCAATTGGTGCTGTGTTAATGCCCCAACATGTTTATTTAAAAAACATATTTTATTTATTTTAAATTTTATCGATAAAGATTTTCAAAGTAAAATCCCGTTTTTTTTTAATATCTCTATTATACAACTCACGTTTAGTAAAACAATCAATACTAAAAAAAACATTAAAATCAATCGATTACCTGTATTTAGCTCTTTTTAAAATGCCACTGGTACAGGCCAATATTAGAAGAAATAGGTCATAGTCCACCACAGCCGGCGATCACTTACTCAATGGATTTTTATAGTATAGTACAAATGTGTATGGTGTGTACAGTCGCTGCGGTCGTCGCGCACGGTGCTGCTGAGCACGCACTTCATGGAGGAGGCGGAGGCGCTGGGCGAGCGCGTGGCGGCGCTGCGCGGCGGCCGCCTGCGCTGCCGCGCCTCCACCATGCGCCTCAAGCGCGCGCTCGGTCAGTGCGTTCTGCCTTACATCGTTATAAGCAGGCCTCGGAACCGGATTAAAAAGAAACGGTTTATTTCGGTTAATGGTTAATTCATCGCTCGTTCTTTAATCGGTTAATGAAAGCGAACGCTATAATAAACAGAAATAATATATTCGACAAAAACCGTTCTCCCGGATTAAACCGGTTAAAGAACCGTAACCGAAACTTTGAACTGAAAAACTTTTCGATTTGGGATCCATGACCATAACCGGTTTAAAAATTGAACGAGTTTCCCGGCTCTGGTTGTATGTATAGTATGCTAGTGAACTACCTCTTTGTTCCAGTGGCTAGCATGTATGGCTACAGATCCGGAGGTCCCGGGTTCGAGTCGCGGGTCGGGCCAAATTTAATTATAGTTTGTTTGTGAAAATATTCTTAATAACAGCCCGGAGTTGAGAAGTTCTCAGTTGGGAAGTCGCGTCGGTCCTGGGCCTTAACTCTCACTGTAACAGGAATGTAAAGTGCACGCTGTATGTGCGCATACTCCGACACACGCGCTACACTATAATATTTTCTGCGCTAGCTAGTTTAATTGACATTGGCCACCGTGGCCGAAATCAGTCAGGAGAACATTATTATTATTATGCTAGTGACTGTATCTGTTTTTACTCGGGTGTGTCTTTAGGTGTTTAACAATATCTGTTATTTTGGGGACGTAGTCTATCTGTATATACTAAATGTTACCTTTATCTCCTTCTTCACACACCAATACGAGTTACCTTGCAATATAGATATTATACTCTAAGAAAGTCTTATGGGACGATAATCCAACACACTCGCAATAAGAACTCAGAAAGCAAGAAAGATAGAAAATGTGTAATAATCTTTAAAAAAAATTAAACACTTTGGAGCTTAATATAAATGAATTATGACAAATGATATGATTTTGAATCAACATAACAACAATATATTTTTAATACAGGGACCGGCTATCGTCTATCGTTCACCACAGTGGGTATACCCAACGAACCCGCCATCTCGGCCGCCATACTGTCCCAAATTCCAGAAGCTTCTTTGAAGGAAACCTCTCTTAACTCTATATCTTACAACCTGCCATCGAAATGCAGCGACAAGTTCCCCAGACTCTTCAACCACCTCGAGTCCCACAGATCGGAGCTTGGTATTAATACTATTGGTGTTGGAATTTCTACGTTGGAAGAGGTGTTTTTAAAGTAAGCTTGTTATATTTTATTAAGTTTTAACTTCCACAGTTCATACGCAAAGCTTATATAAAAGATTTAAATTGCATTTTTGTAATTTTTATGTTGTTTCCAACTGAAAATTATTGTATTTTATATAATAGTCTCAGTGCTTAGTTGTTCCTAAGAACCAATATACCGAAATAGTTTTTAATACAAATTTATTGACTTTTAAATATCAACTGTTTTGGTATAAAATATATATTTTACTTTAAAAGAATCGAAAATTTTTATCTACATATGTATATGTTACCGGCCAAACCTGATTTCAGGTCAAACTGGTTTGTCCTAGGCCAAATCGGTTCATCCAAAGTGTGTCAGGAGATACGAGTTTAGCCCAGGACAATGTAGTTTGGCCTAAACGCTTTAGGCTTAACTAGTTTGGCCTAGGCCGAACTGATTGAATCATTGCAAATAACAAAATAAACACATTGGAAACCTAAGTAGCACAAAGAGTTCATTTTTAATTTTACATATAAATCTTAGAAATAAAGTTTGTTTTTAAAATAGATGAAAACAATCTATGTAAAGTACAACAAGTATTGGTTGTTTGAACAAATAAGCACTAAGGCAACAACATTACAGATCAAAGCCATCCGTCGTTTATTTAAAAAAATGTAAATATTTCGACGAATTAGCGCCGCCCAATTCTTTTGTATAGCATCATCTGTACTAGTTGTTGTGTATTATATATACTAAGCAAATAAGTTAACTTAAATCTTTTTATATGAATCTTTTGTTTTAAAATATTATCACCTTTTTTTTAATTAAAAAAAAAATTATTATTATATTTTGTTTTAAGACTGTGCAGTGACGTCACCACCACGTTCTCCGATGACGCGGTCGACGGAGAATCTATAGGTACTGATCATTTCCAGTTATTTTTATAATATACTTTCTTAGATTCAAGCGAATATTCGACAATTTAAATAAAACTATTTTTTCGGATTTTCATTTAATTTAATTAGAAACTTCTGGGAAACAAAAATCAAAATAAATCCGCGAAAACATTATATTTTTATTTTTTACTTTTCCCGCGGCTCCTCCCGTGTATTTTATACTATATGATTATAAATTTTATGTTGTAATACCTACTATATCTCTATAAATAATAACTTATGTGTTACTCTGATGTTGTTAATATTACTGTAAAGTTTTATCAAAATCCGTTGGGTAATTTTTGTGTGAAAGAGTAACAAACATACATCCTCTCAAACTATGAAATAATAATACCTTTTAATTCAATTCAAAATTATTCTTGGACCCTGAGAATATATTATGTTATTTTACAGAGCCCACATACAAAATAATGACCGGCCTCCATCTCTACAAAAACCAACTGATTGAGCTTCTAAAGAGGCAATTGAAATATATTTGGTCAAAGAAAATTTCGTTTTTGATTATGGTATGTAAAATTCTATAACTAAATCATATTATATCGTATATTTTAGTTGAAATAAATATACAATCATGTAAATCGAACCTTAAATACAATGCTTGAAGTTGTTTTCATTTTAAAAAAGCGCGCTCAAATGTTTAAATAAGCGCTCATTTGGTGAGGACATTATTTGTTGCTGATTGTGTATCTAGTACTTTTTGATCGATGAACAAACTCTATATAAAAATATATTTTTGAGGACAAATGACCTGATCGTATTGAAGGCAGGTTCGCCCCCAACAGTGGGACGTTAAAAAGAGCTTGAATACGTACGTGGTGGTGTTTTAAAATTTATTACGATATTTTATTTAAGCTTTTATACAAATTTGGATTTAATCAATTAAAATATTGGATTAAATCTTTCTATTTAACTAATTCAAAACAATTTATATTGCAGCAAGTTATATCGCCCATTCTACTGTTCTGCTTCTTCACCCTGATAACAAACAACAATTTCACCGCGGGCGCGCCCGATGTCGACAAAACCATAGCTTTGGATCTGAATTTGTACGACCAAGTTGAGAATAGGAAAGTCCTCTATAATATTAACTCAGATATATTTAAAATAGATGCCATAAAGAAGAGGAATCCGCATGTTGTTTTTGAAAGCACAGATAATGTCAGTGCAGGTAAGAGCAATACTCGTACTATGAATAGTACCTGGGCTTCGCTCGGAGTTTTTAACCAAAAGTACAATTTTCTTTTCTTTTTTTTTTAACTAAAAACTTGAATAAATACAAAAAAAAACAAAAGTAAAAACTACAAATCCGACCGGGATTCGAAACCGGACACCTGTGATTGTCAATCTTGCGCCTTGGCCGCTTGGCCTCGATGCTTATGCCAAAGCGTAAGAAATTATCGACATATTGCGTAGAATAATGCGAAAGAAAACCGCATGAAAACTAGAAAACACGCGTTTTCCCAGACATAAGACTATTCTAGATCGATTTGTCGCCCCCGAAAACCCCCACCGAAATTCAGCAAAATCGTTAGAGCCGTTTCCGAGATCGGCGGTATACATAAATAAATATACGAGAATTGCTCGTTTAAATAGGTATATTAGATATTTAACAAATATACCATTGAATAGAGTGTGAGCCTAAAAAAGGTTCACAATATATATCTTTACTAGCGACTCACCCTTGCTTCGCTCGGGTTCGATTTATTAGTTCATTTTTCAAATACTAACACTTAACATTTAGTATATTTTTCAAATATTTATAGCCACTAAATGTTAGAAATATTTTATTTGAATGCAATTTAGAACAATTATTACATTTACAGCGGTCCTTCGAGCCGGATATGCGGACATAACTGAGTATAACAAATACTTAGTTGGGATCGAGCTCAATGATACGCACGCTACGGTGAGTACGGGGTTATTACTTTGTAAGAATTCAAATTGAATTTCGATATCACATTTTTTTTATTTATAAGATAATATCGATATATCGCACTATAATAATTGTAAAAAAAATAATATGTGTATATGTTTGTTACGGTATGCCGAAACGTCTGGACGGATTTGAGTGAAATTTAATACGTAGATGGACTGGAATAACACGTAGGCTACTGTTAGGCACCTAGGGATGCTAAGCTAGGGTAACTAATTGTGGCAAATTATAAAAAACTAGCGACAAACCCCCGCGTTTCGTCGTTCGTTCGTCCCTTGGTAGATTCCCCATACAAAGTTTCGTCCTCATTTTCACCCCTTTAAGGGATGATTTCATGAAAAAAAAATCCTATGTCCTTCCCAGAGTCTCAAACTATCTTCTTACCAAATTTCATCTAAATCGGTCCAGTAGTTTTTGAGTTTATTCGTTACAAACATACAAAAATACAAATCTTTCCTCTTTATAGCAGTCGTATAGATGGAGATAACATTTTAATATAACATTCTAGGTATTATTCACGACAGTATTCCGGCACGCGGCGCCCGTTGCCCTGAACCTTCTGTCCAACATACTGGCCACATCGCTCTCCGACGCGCACGCCATCACCACATACAACAACCCCATAGATACGAACCGGAGGTATAGACAGAAAGACCCCGACGAGGTGAAATATCAAATAAGTGCTAGCTTATGGGCATTCGGAATTGTCTTCAGTGAGTATTGCATTATGTTTCATTTATATCGTACGGGCTGAAACGACAACCCCTACAGTCTTTGGTTGATAATGATTTATACTGATAGGTATTATTGATTAGGAAATAATAGCCCAAGATAAACTTAATTGTACAGTAACCGTAGTTTAATGATAGAATGATATTATTGATCGAACGACCCGTGAGCGCGTACGACGACAATTACGACTCCCTTTCGGACTCATTAATTGAAATATATATAGGCCACGTTTACACGGCGATTATTTTCCCGTATACCGTATACGAGATTTTATCGAATAGAGTAGTGACAACAGAATATATATGAAAACTTAAAAATTGTTTACACGGCGTTCATACGGGAAAATCCCGTGTTCGAGAAATATATTTTACCGTATACCCTGCGAAGTTGTCACCGGAACGCCGCGTCTCGAAACGATTTTATCGAATACGACACGCAGGAGCGCTTATGGTCATGTTGTCTCGTTCACACGACTCGCCCATTCGAGAATCGTACGTTATTACCATATACATGAAAAAATCGAATCGAATGGTTGCCGTGTGAACGATTGCATCGTATACGGTAAAACCGTATACGTGAAAAAATCGAATCGAATGGTCGCCGTGTGAACGTGGCCATAGCCTCCACGTAGTATGGCGTAATGTGCTTATGCGACAAATATTATGTACTGTCCCGTACATATATAGTCGTCCATTTACCAGTTAAGCGAGGCCATGCTTTCTTTACTGACTAATACGGCTACACGAAAATTGGTTTTGATCATATATTTTTTAATTATTATTAAATAATATTATCAAGGGTTCATTTAAAAAGTATCAAATTATACTTAAGGGTGATATATAATAGTTGTTGATTCTAGAGGTGGCAAGTGAATGTAATGACGAAAACACTTTCGTTACAATCTACTAATCTATACATTTGTGTAACGCATATATCTAGACAGGGTTATCCCGCGAGGTGTGACGCGTTTTAGGCGAACCCGATTGTCATACATATTTTTGTATATTAATTAAGAATATTTTATTGAACAAAGCGTATTACACTGTTCAAGAGTTTCTTGTTGATAGAAATGTGTGAAATTAAGATACATTGACTCACATGCGGGCTATGTCTAATACTATATTTATTAAAGTAACTTCGATATTTAAAAGAGCAACTGTTGAGTTTATCGCCGGCTTTTCTCAGCAGAACTGCTTTTCGAGTCGGTAGTAAATTCCTCACGGAGTGACCACACTGACGCTCTTTAAGTAGACGATTGTGTTGTTGTAAAAGTGCTTATAATAAATCTATTTAAATAAAGTTTTATTTCATTTAATATAACTATAGTTTGCCACAAGGTGGTACATTGAAACCGTTTATCATTAAAATTGGTATTTTTGACAACCATATTTAACAGCAATTTCGTTAAAATTAAGTTCGATCTAATATTGTATGTATTTAAAATACCTTTCCAGAATTTTCGCGTATTTATTTTGGTTTGTGGTTTGAATCCGACTGTGAATATCTCTTTTTTAAACCGATCAATTCTCAATCTCTACCGTGTCTTCTCCATTCTTCACGATATTGACGAAGTAAACTGCACAAATGGCACACGCCTATAAGCCTCAAAACAAAGAAATTAACATAACATGAATCTGATAGTATAATTTTAATATTCGCGATATTTAATTCCATACTAATATTATAAATGCGAAAGTGTCTGTTTGTTTGTTACCTTTTTTACGCTTAATTCGCTGAACCGATTTAGGTGAAATTTGGTATGGAGATAGTTTGAGATCCTAGGAAGGATATAGGATAGGTTAAAAGGGGGTGTGAGTTGTATGGAGAATCAATCATTTCTCAAGTATGGGATATAAAACTCATCATCGATCTTACCACTCGGGATATGTAGTCTATTTCATATTAAGTATCAAAGGGGCCGTAGGGACGTACCTAGAGACAACTCTAAGCGAAGCTAGGGTGAGTCGCTAATATCTAATAAAATATGACTCTAGGGATTTTTACTTCCACCCCCACAGTAATCCTAGGCACGGTGGTGAACAACGCGTCGCTGCCGTGCAAGGAGCGGGCGTCGGGCGCGCGCCACCTGCACGTGATGGCGGGCTGCCCGCCGGCGCTGCACTGGGCCGCCACGCTGCTGGCGCACGCCGCGCTGCACGCGCTGGCGCTGGTGGTGCCCGCGCTCGTCGTGGCCGCCGCGCTGGAGCAGGACGGCACTATCAACCAGCCCGACTTCTTAGGTGAGACGGCAATACCCGGAAACTAGTACTAGATAATGCTTACTCTTTCTACAGTGACGTGGCGACCGCGCTGGAGCAGGACGGCATTATCGACCAGCGCGACTTCTTGGGTTAGACGGCATTATAGGGAATCTAGTTGTGGATAGTGTTGACTCGTTCTTTAAAAGTACCGACGTGGTAGCGACCGCGCTAGAGCAGAACGGCACTATCGACCAGGACGAGTTTTTAGATGAGATGACATTGCTGTAGATATAGTAGTAGTAAGCAGTATTTACTCATTTCAAAACATATAAAACGGACCAAACAATGATTGACAAAAACGCAGTAATTCTATCCTCAACCCTAGTTATTTAAATAAATTCATAAATACTATACAAGTCGAATATCAATATTATATTCCTTCAAGGTTCTTTTCAGCGCCATCTTTTGATGTGTTTAGAAGTAAAATTCAATTAAGTTTAAATACATTCAAAGATACCAAAGAGAAGTGTTTAAATATGTTCGAAGATACCAAAGAGAAGTGTATAGGGTATATTATTGTTGTCGGTTTACCTGTACGCTAAATTTAAATTAAATATGTTAAACGTACATTTAATCGAGTAACATTATCTTAACATGTTCACAAATTTCTAGCTACAGATTATCATGGACTAAATATGAACATGTTTCAGGGGCCCTGTTCGTAATCCTCATGCTGGGCATAGTCGCCTTCCTGGCGCTGATGTACCTCGTGAGCTTTAACTTCGGCGAGCGCGGCGCTGGCGTTATGTTGATCAGTTTTATTATGGCTTTTGGTAAGTTCAAATTAAATATAAATATCTTTTCAAATCATTTCGCGGATTTATTTTGATTTTTGGTTTCCGACGTTTCGAATGTTTTACAGCAATCATGGTCACGGGAGAGACTAAGGTTTTAGACGTCTCAAAGGCTATATACTTGTTTACCTTTGAAGAAACTTGTAACATTTTCTAACATAATTATAATTGTTGAACTTGAAGTTAATAATTTATGTTATAGTTTGTGCGTATTAAGTATATTATTAGGTACTTTAACCGCACATCGTGAGGTAACCTGCATGTCTGAGAGAACTTAGCAAGTTTTCGAAAGACATGCGCACTGTGCAACCCGCACTTGGCCAGCGTGATGGACTATGACCTGATCCCCTTCGCATTGAAGGAAAGTCCGTGCCCAGCAGCGTTAAAAAAAGGGCTGAATATACACTTTAATCCCATATTAAATTGCCAATTAATTTTTAAAGTTTCAGCCTAAAAATATAATTAAAAGCTATTAATGTAAGATAATAACAGAGTCATTTCAAAAAGAATCATGAAGATCGGTTCACAATATATCACGTAACAGACACACGAAAAAACACATATTGTGTATCTGCTTCTCCTATTTCGAATAAGAACGATTCACTCATGACGATCGATGTTCCAGGAGTGATAACGCCAGGCTTATCCCAGATACCAAAAGATGGTCAGAATCCATTCTTACGCTTCATATTAGTGGTCGCGGCCTACGTGATGCCGCCCCATGCTTTTACCGTCGCCATGATGCAAGCCACTGAAGTCGCTAGATTCAACAAATTACGTAAGTACACGATTATTGTTTAACGTTTCTCAGAGATGAGATATTTTCCCGCGGTAAAAAGTATCCTATATGTTGACCCGGGTAACCAACTATCATCAAACCAAATTTCATCAATATCTCTCCAGTGGTTTTCTCGTGATGAGGTCACACATATTATGCAGACAAACATTCCAAAAACTATAGATTTAGCCTCTGTATCGATAATAATGACTATTTCAATAAGATTTTCTAAAAAATATTTAATGTACAGATTCGGCTTAGTTACAATTTTATTATATGTATAGATTACTTTTGTATTTATAATATTGATGTACAAAAACTCAAGATACACAATTAGCGTCTCAAAAGAAGTGTCCGAAATTGTATTGCGCTTTTTTCAAATCTCTTTTGTTATTTGCTTTTCGGATGACACAATTGAGACGCAAGTTGTTTCGTTTAAAAAATAACTTTATGTGGTATGCGTATTAGTTTAAATTTGTGTTTAGACAATTGGAAGTTTCGATTTGTGGATTACGTCACATGTCAGCGCCACTTTTTGCAAAGATATTTATTAGGAAATGTGTATCTTTGTTTTTATATATACTAGCAGAGTCGGCGGCTACGCCCCCGTTCAATCTATAAAAAAAACTCTGGCTTTATGTTATACAATGAGTCACCCTCGCTTCGCTCGGGTTCGTCCCTAGGTAGATTCCCCATACAATCTTTCATCCCCATTTTCACCCCGTTAAAGGATGATTTCCGGGATAAAAAGTATTCTATGTCCTTCCCAAGGTCTCAAACTATCTTCTTACCAAATTTCATCTAAGTCGGTTCAGTAGATCCAGAGATTACCCCCTACAACCTCACAAACTTTCCCTCTTTATAATATTAGTAATGTAATCGCAATTAAAAATGGGAGGAGGGGTTAGCAGAATGAAAAACAATTTAACGACCTATTCGCATACCTACCAAATATACAAAAAAAAAATCATTAAAATCGGTCGAGCCGTTTCGAAGGAGTGCGACCACAAACACCGTGACGTGAGATTTTTATGTATATATAATATTATATCCAGACAACCCCACCTTTTGGTTAATTTAATTAATTACAGTAGCATATGTGGATGCTGATAATCAATACAATGTCAACCATAAAAAAACATCAAAATCGAATTTTTCATGCCAAATACAAAATTATGTAACGTACATTCTGCAAGGTGTTTTATTTAATTCATATAATACAATGTTTGTTTGAGAGATTTTATCCTAACCATAGACTCAATGGAAAAGTTTGAGTAAATAACGTATTATTTTTGCATTTTCAGTTAGTTCCATGCCCGGCTCAGGTAAGTTTTTTAAAAAAATAAATAAATAATAAAATTAAAAAAAAATATATGATTATTATATTAAAAGAAATATTTTTATAAAGAATGTTCCCTTAAGTAAAACTTGATATGTTTAATATTTAAGGTACTTTTCTTCCACTCTGTATGTCTATGTTAGTCTGTATACTAATTCATCCAAATTCGTCCGTCTATTTCAATATGAAGAAGTAAAAAATATTCACCAACATACAAACTTTTCAATTTATAATAATTATTATCAAAGTTTGTGAGCTTTAAAAAAGCTTACGATGTGGTTATGGAAGAGCGAGTTTGCCTGCTACAGGTGTTTTTTACACTTAAAAGGCGATCTCAACCTTATTTGTAATTTTTTTAACATTTTGTTAATGAATAAAATATTTTTATATTTTTTTTTACTCCTTAGTAACGGAGACAAGTGAGCCCAAGTCCTACTTTTCTTTCGACGACAAATGTCCCGGGGCAGCTATGCTAGTATTGTTCCTTCAATACATATTTTACATGGTAAGTATATTTTTTGTATTTTGATCTTGACTAATAGGAGGTTGGGCCTCGCACCTCTGATATTTTCATGTGCGAATCATTTCTAACATGATTACCACTTGTCTTACGGTGAAGGAAAACATCGTGAGGAAACTTGCATGTCTGAGAGAACCTAGCAAGTTTTCAAAAGACATGCTAAGTCCGCCCGCACTTGGCCAGCGTGGTGGACTATGGCCTGATCCCCCTCGTATTGAAGGGAGGCCCGCGCCCAGCAGTGGGATGTTAAAAAGGGCTGAATATACATAGGTCATGACTGACTGAATAACAAATAATCACAATGCACACGGTAACTGAAGGACTTACGCCAATATTTAAAAAAAAATAATAATAATGATGAGGGATGATTTATGTTAGCTTCAAAAAAACCTAAATTCTATACCATAAACGTGGTAAAAGCACATTTAATTAACTAACTGGCACGTTTGGCTCAGTTTTAGTGACCCTACTTGCTGTAACACAGGTCGCGGGTTCGAGTCCCGCTGGATTTCTGTGATGAGCACGAATGTTTGTACTCCAGTCATGGGTGTTTATATTTATAATGTTTGTATTTAAAGTTATACACAAGCCTCGTTAAAGCTTACCATGGAACTAGACAGTTCTGTGTGTTAATGTCCCTACATATTTATTCATATAATTTTATTTTTGGATGTAATGTTTATTAAATGAATAATTTAATTTCCAGTGTCTAGTGATCCTGACGGAGTGCGGGCTATTCAACAGCTTCTACGACCGCGTGTTCAACGCGCGCTACCGCGCCGCGGCCGCGCCCGCCGCCGACGAGATGGTGCGCGCCGAGAAGGCGTACGTCGACAAGGCGATCGCGCTGCGTGAGTACATTATGTATATATTATATAGATACTGGCGACTCACCCTGGCTTGGCTCGGGTTCGTCCCTAGGTACATTTTAATTTTTTTGAGCGGAACCCTGATTCTTTTACTGAAATAAAAGTAGCCTAAGTTACTTATAACATCAACTACCTGCCAGCGAAAGTCCGGTCAAAATCGGCCCAGCCGTTTCGGAGATTAGCCGGAACAAACAGACAGATAGACAGACAAGAATTTTAAAAATTGTATATATCTTATAAATACCATATATAATTCCATATGCTTTCAGTAAAAAACGTTATTTTGACATTACAAACAGATACTTCAATTTTATTTATCTGTATAGATGTATTTATGTAAGTAGTAGTATGTATGTATGTATGTATATACATAATAATTATGTATGGTATGTAGTTTTAGCCTACTTTATAACACTATTTCTCACTCCCATAGCTGGTTGGAAGAGATCTCTTCTAGAGATAAATCCTCCTTTCTCGCAATAAAATCGTTAACCCGAACAAATACTATATCAACTGATTTCTCAGGTAGACACTATAAAGGTCCTTGGAATTACATTAGATGCTAGTTTGCGATACAATACTCATATCTTAAATATTGTAATATTGTGTAAATTTATTAAAACAAAAATTGTATTCTAATTACTTCTATTTAATTTTTAAATGCACTAAAGAATTGTATATAAGTATATGTATATGATCTTGAGGTATGAAGTTCATTAACACAGTCATAAAAATAGATTAACAATTGGTGAAAACATTGTGTAATATACACACATAAAACAAATAACAATTTATATATACCATTCTTTATTTGTACGGATAACACCTATATATATATATATATATATATATATATATATATATATATATATATATATATACAGTAAGGGCAGGTACCTTAAATACTATATACAGGAAAACGTTCCTAGGAGACCATCCATAACTTTTTGAGATATTATATTTTAAGGTTTGAGTATTAGAAATTACAAAAATCGCCAAAGTTTTTTCCCATACATTTTGTATGGAAAAACGTTTAATCAACTCGAAATATTTTTTGTTGCCAAACGGTCCTATTTTTTAATGTGATTGTATTTAAGGTACCTTCCCTTACTGTCCCGTCTCAAAAATCCACCCTGTATATATATATACACTTAATATATAATTCAATATTAATCTATTAAAATCCAGTCACCATAGTGTAAAGAGCGTAAATTCCAGCTCCCAGCCAAATCCGGGACGCGATGTTAGTGAACGACGTGCACAAGAACTACTGGCGCGTGTTCGGCAAGTCCTGCAGCGCCGTGCAAGGCGTCAGCTTCTCCGTTAAAAAAGGTAATTAGTCTTTGAAAATGTGCGTGATATGTACTTAAACCCAGGGCCGGATTTAGGGGTGTGGAGGCCCCGGGGCAACAACGGTGTGGAGGCCCCTAATTATTTTCCGAATAAAATGAACAATTTTTTAGTCAAGTGATTTAAGTATTTATTGCGAAACAAATTAAATTATTTCAATAAACATGTGTAGATATAGTCAAATACAAGAATTATTCGAAATCAAATTACAGCGTTAATGAATGGAACGTTGCGACCTTTTTTTGACAAAAAAATAGTTGATGATTACGCTGAACGTTAATGCTTTTTTATTACGGATAGAAGTCTTAAATTACCCATATAAATAAAATGACCATATACATTATAGACTTAATGTAAGCATAAATAATCTATGATAAAATTACTTTTTAAGTAAAAGAATATACATTATTTTAATAAAATAAAATATACTAAGGTAGGTAGTTGATCAATAAATAATTTGATACTAGGTATATTTTACTTTCATCAATTGATTAAACGAAGCCGGAGAACAATTTTTTTTATATTGGAATAGATACAAATAATTTTGAGATATGGATAAGTACTGTTTTACTAAAACTACGGAGATTTTTGATGGACAATACACACAACTACTCCAGAATTTTTTTTACAAAAATAAAAAACTGATCGCATAAAAAGCAACCTACAAAGAAGAGAACAAGATGACGAAGGAACATAATGTTCTTATTATTTTATAGTCAGAAACATACACACACGCAGCTATTCTAAAACATGTAGGTACATAGTATATGTATGTCTCCGACTGCATAATACTATGCTCCTTCGTCAATTTGTTCTCTTCTTTTTAGGAAAGTTAGACATTAATTTTAGTTTTATTTAACAATTTCTTATCCTAAATTCCTTTTGAACATCCAATCAGTTCAACAACAATCCAATAAGTTGTAAATATTTCTGTAATCGCCTCTTAATAAGTTGTATTCCGATACCCCATTCGATTTATTCGGACGAAATTTTTTTTTCAATATACACAAATTGGCACCTAGGATCCGCCATTTTGACTTTTAATAATATCTATATAGCCTATGACACTCGCATTATCAATACTTATCGAATTACGTATGAATCATCAAAATCGGTTAGCCATTTAGTGATTACGAATAAACATAGAATCAGACATACATACAGGTTAAACACATAACCCTGTTTTCCCGCAGTCGGGTTAAAAGCAAACATCTATATTATATAACATAAGCAACAGCATATAAATAAACCTTATTCACTTGTTTTAACAGGATATACCATATGGAAACTTTTAAATTTAAATTTGGTGGACTGCATTTAAGGGTTTCAAAATGAAGCTCTCGTTGGTTGATTGCTCCTTAGCTTTTCTTGCTAGTTGCCTCTTCTATGGCTATCCGATAAATGGTACACAATGAACAAAACCTCGTTTTTTTTATTTCTAATTAACAATCTTATTAGATAAGCTACTGTGCGTTTAATCTTTTAGATATGCTCCTGTGAGTCTAAATTCTTATTGTATTTTACACTTAAGCTAGATTCTGCCGTCGCGTAGACGTAACATACAATATCATCTATTTAAGTATTATATTGTATATGAATTTGTATAAGTCTAAATCAATTTTAGTTATGTTTTGATTGTGGTTGATTGTGGGTGAATTCAATAAAAAATGCAGTTATTTTATGTATACCTACAGATAAATAAAATTTATATGTTTGTTTGTAATGTCAAAAGAACAGTTTTTTACTAAATTCATATTAAATGCATATACGGTTTAAATTTTTAAAATTTTTGTCTGTTTGTTCCGGCTAATCTCTGAAACGGCTGGACTGATTTTGACGGAACTTTCATTGGAAGATAGCTGATATTATAAGGAATAATTAAGGCTACATTTATTTTAGAAAAAAAATCAGGGTTCCGCGCAAAAAATTAAAACCCATAAAATTGTTAATAAAATCCGCGTACCTAGGGACGCACCCGAGCGAAGCGAGGGTAAGTCGCTAGTTGACAATATGTGTTAAATTTTTTATAATAAAAGATTAAATCCCCATGAGCTCTTTGTTTACCTTTAGTTAACTACCTAAACCTATGGAGTAGATATAGTTATGTACATGCACTCAAAAATACAAAAAACAAAAATAGAAAAGGATCGAAGAAAATTTCTTTCAAATTTTAATTAACAAACGTGAATTCGCCTATAAAATATTGGCATTTGATGATAAAAACCGCTTGATAATTAATTAATTATAATCGCTCTGTAACTTCTTTTCACCCGACTACGATGAACAGCGGTAAACGAATATGGATAAATTGTTTTTAATATTTAGGAACAATTATATAATATGTATAATCAATCTTTTTGACTGCCTCGGTGGTGTAGTGGCTAGCATGTACGGCTGCACATCCTGAGGTCCTGGGTTCGAGTCCCGGGTCGGGCCAAGTTTAGTTATTGAGTCTTTCTGTATAGTAAGCCTCAGTAACAGCCCGGAGTTGGGAAGTTGGCGGTGTTTCACCCCCGTGCCTCGGAGAGCACGTAAAGCCGTCGGTCCTGCGCCTTAACTCTCACCGGTCGTGTCGAGTAGTCGTCCCACCGGAGTATGAGAGTGACAGGAATAGAGAGTGCACTTGTGTCTGCGCGTACACTTGTGCACTATAATATCTCCTGCGCAGTTGGCTAGTCTCAATGAGATTGGCCGCCGTGGCCGGAATCGGTCAGGAGAACATTATTATTATTATTATTATAATCAATCATATTTGTTAAAAATAAAAACGAAAAAGTTGTCGACCAGTCAGTTTCTTTTTTTTTTCATTAAATCTCTTTTGTGGGGGCCCCTATCTTGTGGAGGCCCCGGGGCTGCAGCCCCGCTTGCCCTCCCTTAAATCCGGCCCTGCTTAAACCACTACATACTTCTATATCTGTCATTTCTTTAAAAAAATACAAAATTACTAATTCTGTTTTTCATTGATGTATCTATTTACCACTTCCAAAGTTTACCTCTTATAAATGAATTTACATGTAAGATATTGTATATAGTTTGAATACAAACACTAAACCTTGTTGCCAATCCAAAGGACAGTAACATAGGCCACTTTGGTTTGGAATTGTTATTTTTACAACCCTTATATTTTGCATGATTAACCTGTAAGATCTAATGCAACCTACTGTATTATATTCTTAAACTGTACTAAAATAATCTATCAGAAAAGTACTAGATACAAAATCAGCGTTAAAAATGTACTCACGAAATTAAATTGTAAACGCGTTCCTTGTCATGGCGTGGCGCCGTGGCGGCGGAGAACCTTGGTCGTAGATTTTTTTTTTTGTGAAAACAACTTTAAGTATTGCATTTAAGGTTCAATTTAAATTGTTGTATATTTATTTCAACTAGAATAATTACCTAAACACACTTGGTGACAATTTTAAGAGAACTTTTGCATGGGATTGTGTATCTAGTACTTTTTTGATGGACGACTAAATCTAATACCATAATCCTAATTCTAATATTATAATCTATTAGGCGAATGTTTCGGTCTCCTCGGCGTTAACGGCGCGGGCAAGTCCACTACATTCAAGATGCTCACAGCTGTGGAATGCACCACCAAAGGCTCAATATTCTCTAACGGATATTTCATGAACAGACTCTCCGGACAGGTGATTTTTTATTATATTTTAATAATCTTGACTTTTTTATATGCATTTGACTAATCCATCAGTTTTTTTTTGTTGCTACCTTAATAGATATACTGGATATCGATATAATACTTTCTTAATCAAAATTATCATTCGAATTTTTCCATGAAATCATATCTCACCCGTGACTATGATTGTTGTAAAGCATTCGAAACGTCGGGACCCAAAAATTAAAATAAATCCACGAAAATATTATGTCGATTATTTTATCTATCTGCTAAAATGTCTATGTGAGAAGCGATCCTCTCTTAAGTTTATGCCTGCTACTTTTAACGGCTGATCCTGAAACTCAGTAATGGTGATTGTAAAGCAAACTTTAAGGAGGAAATACAATAGATTAAATTTAAAAGGTCTCCTTCAAAATCAAAAAATGGAAATACAACAGAAAAATAATAAAAATGTATGTTGTCAGTACCTGCGCTCGCTGGGCTACTGCCCGCAGTTCCTGGCGCTGGACGGGTTCCTGACGGGGCGCGACAACCTCGTGCTGCTGCTCACGCTGCGCGGCCTGGCGCCGCGCGACGCGCGCGCCGAGGCAGACGCCTGGTTAGACACTGTCGGTCAGTTATGCTCCTGTTTTGTTATGATTTGTTCGTATTCTTTTATTTTATATACATATATAGTATTATTTTAATCTACACATGCATGTATGATAGTTAAGTGCGTAAGCGATCCTGCGACGCCCTATTAGGATGGGGAAAGTTTTGGGAAGCTGGGGGAAGTTGTGTTTTAGGGAGTAGTGCTGGTTTTTGTTAGCCGGTAAGTCTTGCATAACCACCTATATGTCTACAAGTGGTATGCGTAAATGCATTTCCCGACATTAAAAATATTGTAGTCTATCTATAACATCATCACATCGTGCTTACACAGGGTTGTCACCATAATTACGGTTGTGTTACAAACGTGCAGGTCTGACGCGGTACGCGCTGCGCGCGGTGAAGTCGTACTCGGGCGGGTGCGCGCGGCGGCTGGGCGCGGCGGCGGCGCTGTGCCGCGGCGCGCTGGCGCTGCTGGACGAGCCCACGGCCGGCGTGGACGTGGCGGCGCGCCGCCGCGTGTGGGCCGCCGTGCGCCGCGCGCGCGACCGCGCCCTCGTCGTCTGCTCGCACAGGTGACACCTGACTTACTTCAATTGTATACTAAGATCATAATAAACTAGAAGTTATATAAACTAAGATTAAGTTTAAATTCAATAAATAGATAAAATATATATAACTGAAAAACTGATCATAATCAAATTTTTAGCATACAGGTAAAATACCATGTCGGGCGTTAATCACGAAGTTTATCTTCTTTTTTCGTAATTATAACTTACTTTTCCACCACACCATTTATCGTACGTTTTTTTCTTACACCTTAATATTACTATTTTATCATGATGTTCATAAGTTTGTATTGTACTAATATCTCTTAACATGAATGAGATATTTATGAAACACAACAAAGTATATAACGACGTACACCCCGCAGCATGGACGAGATGGAGGCGCTGTGCGGGCGCATCGCGATCATGTCGCGCGGGCGCGTGCGCGCGCTGGGCGAGGCGGCCGCGCTGCGCGCCGCGCACGCCGCCGGCCACGCCGTGCTGCTGCGCCTGGCGCGCGCGCCCGCGCACCCCGCCGGAGACGGTAACACGCTTCATATTGTAGTTAGGCAGTATAGAAATAATCTTAATCTGTGTCGCAATTTTGACACTCGCAAGGGAATCAAGAGGCAGTGGTAGCCCAGTGGTAACGCGCTCGCTTGGGAAACCGAGTGAAGCGGGTTCAAATCCCGGGCTCATCCACCTCTGATATTTACATTATTTGCATGCAAAAAACTCTTTGGTTCGTCGCTATGTATTTATATAATATTGGTTATATAAAAATACTAAAATCGCCATTTAAAAATGTATATGATTGTTAATATTAATTTATTGAACTTACTTTTAGAAACGGACAGCACTATGTCGGAATTGAACCGTTTAAAAGCTTCGCTACAAGAAAAATTCAACTGCACACTCCGAGATGAACATAAGGTAAGCTGATATTTTTATGTGCGAATCGTTCTCAACATAATTACCAGTTGTCTTCACGGTGAAGGAAAACATGTGAGGAAACCTGCATGTTTGAGAGAACCTAGCAAGTTTTCGAAAGACATGCTAAGTCCGCTCGCTCTTGGCCAGCGTGGTGGACTACGACCTGATCCCCCTCGTATTGAAGGGAGGCCCGTGCACAGCAGTGGGACGTTAAAAAGGGCTGAATACGAATATATATTTAATATTTTTCTCTGTTCCTTATAATGTATACAATCTTAAACCATCCATCCATTCGTTACGATGAAACTTAGGAGAGTCATTGTGTAAACGCCTGCCTCTATAGTATAACAGAAATATACATAGTACTATGGCAATAACTGCTTCATGAGTCTAATAGCTAAAAAAGCTCTACACCTAGGTGAAGCCAGGACGGGTCACCAGTACTTATATATATATATATATATATATATATATATATATATATATATATATATATATATATATTACCTCGCCCATTAAGTATCATTTAAAATTGTATCATTGATAACTAAGAAATTAATAAGGGAAATTTAAAATACTAATAAGGGAGGAACATACGACAACCATCTATTGCCATTTTGTAAACTACATTATGTTTAAGAAGAGCAACTGTTGAGCTGAACTGCCTTCCGAGCCGGCGGAAAATTCCTCACGGACTAATTAATATATTGACATTTAATTTAAACTAAAAAATGTAAAATTGATGATTTAGTAGTATGTAAAAGTCTATTTGAATAATGTTATATAATGGTATATTCGGGCTGGTTTCCGTAACTCGACGACTTTGCCATTATTGTGCATGAATAAAGTATATTTTTAACAAAATATATTTTGATTAGATTTATTTTAACTCATCTTACTTTTTGTCTAGATCCCATGATAATTGAATCATTTTTTTTTCAGACGCGACTACACTACCACATCAATGACACGTTGAGATACAGCGACCTGTTCTCAGAACTGGAACGCCTTAAAAGCGAATTCCCCGAACTGTTGGAGGACTACTCCGTCACCGAAACCACTTTGGAGGAAGTGTTCTTGTCTTTCGCTAAAGAAGAGATCGACGAGGGACCCACGCCTGTTTAAAAACAAAAACAAACATCCAACGAACAACGTTGTAACTCAGGATTGAGACCATGAAGAATATAGACAAGGAGTCCTGTCTCTGTATGTAAAAATTGTCCCAAAAATTTTAAATGATAATAGTGGGTGCGCAGAGAGCGCTGCGGTCGCTATGTCCCTAGAGGGAGGGGAAATCCCAATATATTAAAATGTATAATAAGGAATGTAAAAAAAACCTATTTACTTATTGTACATAAGCAAAGCAAGCTGCTCAAAATAACTAAGTATTAAAAAAATATACATAATTATTATAGCGTGAGCATTTTTCAATTAATTAAATTTACACTGACTTGCTTATCACTAACTTCGTGCTAGTGATATACAGCTAAATTCACTTGGTAACTAGTAAGTTAGCGCGACTCGTGGCGGTTTCTGGAACTGTAGTAGCTCTAAATATTTATGTAGACAGGATTCTTATATGAAAGACTTTATGGACCTTGGACTCTTTGTCTATATTCCCTATTGAAAAAGTCCAGTAGAATCTCATCAAAAGCGACAAAAACCACATATAAACCAATAAAAGCCACATATAAACCAATAAATATTTATTGGTTTCTATGTGACTTTTGTCGCTTTTAACTCTATTGGAGTTTTTAAATAGGGTTCTTCATTGATTGATATGTTTTAAAAATTAATACGATATTGTTCCTTGCAATTTTGTCAATATGACGTCACCGCCTATGGTCGTCCACATTTGTCTTATTTAATGGAAACATGTGATAATGAAATTGTGAATTTATTTTTGCGATAATTTAATATTAAACACGTTAAGTAGGTAATCATTATTTTAGAATATTATCCCGGTTGGTTTCTGACGCGTACGTCTGTCAACCTTATGTCAAATTATTACGTACCTTTTTTAAACGGTAGTTATTTTTAAAGATAACAATAAATAATATATAATTATAATTGTTAGTATGTGTGCTACACACGTGTGCTGCTTTAACGTGTATTACGAAATGCAAGGCTTATACTATATGTCAATGTCGCATTCCAATTAACTTATAGATGTGTAATCATAATTATAATTATACATTGTTATGACGACAATGTCAGGTATTATTAATATTTTAGTAACATTATTTAATATTTCGTTTTAATTCCCAGAAGTTGATTTGTTTATTTTATTATTATTATTTTTTTGCCGTCGTTACATTATTCATTCCATGAGGGAGACGGAAAAAAACTGAAAAGACATTTGTTTATTAATTTTTCAATCCTAGTCTTATGTTATTGACATGTCAATATTAAAATGTCTCGAATTAATTACTAATTATTTATTATTATTATATGAAACATTATTGTGTTAGCCTGTCGAGAGGCGCGTGCACACAGGTGTGCCGGTTAACAATTAATTTCTTAGAAAATTACCAAAAGGTGTTATTTTAGTGTTAGCAGCTTCCGCTTTAGATGTTATAATGTATGTTGAATGTAACCATTATAAAAATGTTAGTATAGCAACTGTTTTTTTCTAAAAGAATGAGGTTTTCTGCAGAAATTCCATGACATAGTATTATATTCCATACGCAATACCAATGTATTAAAACTAAATTAAAAAATATAATTAAATATTACATTTAATGAGCATATTATAAAACTTTTATAACAAAATGCTTAATGGTAAGCCAGATCAAAGTTTGTGATATTTATGCTAGTTAGGAAAGCAATTAAAAGAACAGCCTTTTGCTAAAAACAACACTAGTATGGTGGAAGTAACGTCTGCTCTAAGCTGTAATAGAATATACAATCTTTGAACATGAGGCAGGTAATTTGACCACCGGATCAGATATTTAGTATTAAACTGCATTCACTATTATTGTAATAAATATATACTTACTTATAGCGCTGCTAGTATTGTATAGATTACATAATATATAAATTTATTTGTTATTTATATTAGAACAGTGGTTCTCAAATTTTTTTGGTCACGGAACTCTAAATGATTTAAGTTATTAACGGATCCCCATTTTGATAATAACTGATTGCATTGTAGTTGAAATACTTTCTTGTTTGACTTGAAAGAATAAATGAAAAATATTAATACTTATATTAATGTACCAAAAATATATACATATAATATATTTAATGAAATTATTTCATATATTTATTTATAATAATAATAAAATTAGGTTTAATGTCCGACTTTTTTCATTTTAATTCTCAGATGGAACTCGGTAGCCCTGTGAGCCTTCCATAGAACCCTAGGGTTCCACAGACCACTATTTGGGAACCGCTGTATTAGAATCTCAATTGTTTCAATTTCTATTTATAGGCAAGCAGACAATACTTTGGTAATCAAAATGAATACTGATACTTGATAGGAATACCGTTAATAATGTCACTTTTTCTTAAAAATTTTGATATTCAATTTAAATTAAAAATATTTACTTCTTAATCACATTTTATACTTTTGGATGTATATAAACAGTTATTACATTTATTGTATTATTAACTTGGCTTATTTAAAACCATAAAATCTTCATAGTTTATCTGGTTCATGATCTCAGTATTTTTATGCTTCATTTTCATTTTTAAGCCATCATTCACCTACTGAAATAACAACCAAAGTATTATTTAAACAATTTTGAAAACGTAAGTATTTTAGTTTTATTTAAATATCATTAATGTAAGTTAATTATTCACTATTTTGGTTTTATTTAATTACTTTTTGCACCATTTTTTTTTTCAATATAGATTTACTTAATATGATTTAAGTGACCTTCACTATGTATGCAAAATTACTAATGATAAAGTATATATAAAGTTACTAAAAGACTGCAACACAAAGAAAAATAGTATAAATACATCTTTTCACATTTTTATACTAAGTGATAGCAAACTGTCACCGAGTGATCCATTGTGTCCTTATTGTAAAGACTGAAAACTGATACTGCTCTGAAATTCAATTCTTATTGAGGAAAAGTATGTATTATTTATCAATAAATAAATGCCTTTAAAGTCCTATAACAAAAGATTTTAATGACATTCTTATTTTTTGAGTAGAGCAACTTAATTACTTTGTGTTGTATTTTTATAGAGTTAAGAAAACTCTTTAATTTTAATGCACTATTGATTTTTTTGTTTTTCTGAAACACATTTTATGTTATTTGTACTTACTTATTTTTTAACACTTTGCATTATAGCAATGAATGTAAGATGCTTAGTTGTTTCAATAAAAATATGAATAAATATGCATTTTAATTTACTTCCGTTATCATACATACACAAAAAAAAACTGGTTTGTTTCTGGGTGTATTTTTCTATGAAACAAATTTATTTTTCCCTGAGATTACACAATACAGATACAGAATAACCATTAGTAAGTTACATAATGTGTTGAATAATTAATAAGTCATAATATATTATTTTATTATCTTACTTCAAATTGTTATCTCTTTCTTCAGGTACATTTTGCCTAATGTTAGGTATTAAATAAAACATAGGTGTTGGTTGTTTCAACTTTGGTCTTTATTTACATATAATACATAATTGCATGCTTAGGCTACTTTAACCTATAATAGAACAAAACTTGAGTTCTTTATAAATAGATTTGATTTTTTACATTTAAATGCAATCCTTTTTTATATTAGTTATGCCATGATTTTTAAGCAGAAAAATGCTAATGAGGTAACATTTTTTATGGTAATGTATCCATATAATACTTAATTATTGTATCTAATTTGATTTCTATTCAGAAACAGCTAATTTTGTATGAAATAAATTATTTTTGTAAATGCCTTATGCTTATGCCACAAACACTGCGATTGTGAAAACTTATAAAGTGACTGGTGATTTTTGCAGCAAGTGACCTTAACATATTCTCATAAAATAATGCTATTATTACAATAAATTATGAAGGTCTTCTGGGACATGACAAAGTCGACCTTGTAGCTAAAATTGTTAAAGATAATTATTTAATCTTTTAAAACTTTTGTAGATTATAATAATGTTTAAATTTTAATAGAAGCTACATTTGTGAACTCTGCACTTTACTAAACTTTTGACTTTTGACAAGGAAAGTAATGCCTATTGGAATCAATATTCTTAACGTGACAAGCTTCTTATTGACCTATTTGTGTGACTCACAATTTAATTAGCTACCTTTTCTATATTGTTAAAAACCTTTTTTACTTCCGTAAATACTTCATTAGGCCCATTTTCGGCATTAACCCTCCGCACGAGTCCCTTCTCATCATAATGTTCAATGATAGGCATGGTATCATTTAAATATGTGTTGAATCTTTTCTTCAGGCTTTCGAGGTTATCATCCGATCGACCGCTGCCGGCAGCGCCGCGGTTCAAACAACGTTGCGTACACAAATCCCGCGAGCACTCAAAAAATAATACGAAAAGCAATTTAGTTTTATCTGACATTACCCGCTCCCATCCTTCCAAATTGTCTTTATTACGTGGAAATCCATCGATGAGAAATTGTGTCTTACCAGACTTTTGCATAGCTTGATGTATAAGCGAACATGTTACTTCCACTGGAACTATTTCACCATTTCTAATTTTTTCTTCGATCATTTCGCCATATTCTGAACCAGGCCGCTGCCGTTCTTCTCGAAGTAAATCTCCAGCAGAGAGGTGAACAAAGCCAAACTCTTTAGAAATCAGAGAACACTGTGTGCCCTTGCCCGCGCCGGGCGCTCCAAGTACAAATACGACCTCGGGCAACATTTTATGAAAACTATTAAAGATTCGGCTGAATAACCTGTCCCACATGAAACTATGAGACTTACTGAAATTTATTTATCTCTAATAACATGCGCACAGCCACGACCTTCAGTGCTTTGATTTTGACGTAATCATTTTAATAAGAATGACACTTCATAGTTCGAGTGTTGCCGTATTGATATAAAATAATGGTATATTATGCACTCAGATTATCCACACAATCTAATTACATAGCTCTGTTTCTTTTCTTTATTTTATTGACGAACTAGGCGTAATTATTGGCGATAAACAGATTACCCACCGGCCAAAAGCAAGATATGCCTAATCCTTCATTTATTTGTTAAAAATAAGATAAACTGCACTCGGTATATTGAATTGATAAAAAGCTCCGCTCGAGTTCGTCCCTAGTTACGTTTAAACATTTAGGCCGGCCGCACATGTACGGAATTCCGATTCGGTTTCCTGATTCGTAATTCAGATTCGGAGACCCGAATGCATGCCTTACATACAAATTGTTCGACTAGGCGCATACGTTCGTACATTTTCCGTTCGGAAAAAAAACCTGACGTTCGTTTCGGAAACAAACCGTGCGTTCGGGTATTCAGAACGGAAAAAGCCGAATGACGTCATTCCGAATGCAGCGCTCGCATTAATTTTTGCTGATCCGCCGCACACGCACGGAAATTTTCCTTCAGAATAGGGATGTAGGCAGTGAAAAAAAATATCAATATATCGATGTATTGATATTTATTAAAATATCAATATCGACCTCGATATCCCAAGGAAAAAATTTCTATATATCGACCAAATTTTCATAGATTCTTAGTTTTAAAATAATAATGTATTTATTAATACTTTCTTAGATTTACGCGAATATTTGATAATAGTAATGGGTAGGGTAGGCACTGTTTGTAACAAGTATTTAACGGCTTTGAAACGTCTAAAATTAAAATAATGTATTTAGTTCAGTCTGGCTCAATGAAAGATAATACTATTTTTTATATAAAATGCACATTATTTTATTGCATGAGAATTTTAATAAAAACGAAGTTATTTTAAGTATTAGTTTACTAGATTATAAAAAACATAGTAGTCATAGACAATACAGTAATTTTTTTCCGTTCGTTCCTATCTTTTACGGCTTTATAAATTCTGTTAAATATTCCGCTAATAAATTTAAAAAAAAATGTTTTTGATACGGTTTTCGATATTGAATATTTTGTCGATCGATGAATATCGATGAATCGATATATCGATGTATCGGATCGAAATATATATATATATAGCTTTTATTGAGCTAGATTGAACTAAATACATTATTATTTTGAAACCGAAAATCTAGGAAAATTTGACCGATATAGTGTTATTTTTTCCTCGTGATATCGAGGTCGATATTGATATTTTAATAAATATATATACGTCGATATATCGATATTTTATTTCACTGCCAACATCACTACTCTACCTACTACCAGTAGTAAAATTCCTAATACAAAAAACCTAACGTCTACGCTAGTCTTCCGGAATTCCGAATCAGGATTCCGTACATGTGCGGCCGGCCTTAGTATAGATTTCTCAGAGACTGGTTAGCTATCATACCAACTTTCACCAAAATTTGTCTAGTGGTTTAAGGTTTTCTCGTGATACGTTCTCAGACAGACAGACAAATATTCTAAAAACTTTAGATTCAACCTCGTAACAATTACTATTTTAAGATTTCCCAAAAAATATTTAATCTACAGATTCGACTCGCTTAGAACTCTATTATATGTATATTGCGTTTTAATGTTTAGTATTGATTTCTCAGAGACGAGATCCAGCTATCATCATACCAAATTTCATTAAAAATCTGTCCAGTGGTTTTCTCGTAATGCGATCACAGACAGACAAAATTTTTAAAAACTATAGATTCGGCATCTATATCGATAATGACTATTTCAACAAAATTTTCCAAAAAATATTTAATGTACAGATTCGACTCAGAATTTTATTATATATATAGATTAATATATGTAGTTCATATTATTAACCAGCTACATTACTGTCAATTATGAACAAGTATAGATTAATTACTCGTATACATCCATCTAAATTGTCTTTTTCCGTGGCAAAACTCCTACCATAACAGCTGTCTTGCGATAGTAAGTACATAATTTATCATTATCGTCAAGTGCCGAAGATACAAGTTGATAATATTAGTGGAAATAAACTTCAAACGATAAAATTAGAATAAACTTTGCATTAAGGCCAAGTAAGTTAAGAGAATATTTACTAAGAGAAAACAATTTTATCAAAGGTGGTATATACACTCGTGAGCAAAAAAATCGACTCGGGACGCATGCTTGCGCTTAAAAAGCTCTAGCAAAAAATCGGAAGCTTTTATTATATTTCTGATTTTAACATCTCAAAGTTCTTTGTTTTAGCTTTAAAATGAGTGGTCTATGTTGTTATTAAAAAATGTTTTCTGGTAAAGAAAAAATATTGAATGAGATGGAGTCTTAAGCAATAAAAAAAGTGATGGTTGACGGTAAAGAAAATACAACGTAAAATTCGTCAAAACAATAATTTAATTAAAATTATTTTTTTAATATTTAGTGTTGCTGACAATAAATCGGTCATCTCTCTCTGATGTGCACCTTTTTCTACCGGAACTTATTACCTATAAAGAAAAAAATATACGTTATATATAAGCAATATCATAAACAGCACAATTGTGTTTCTTCTGAATAAGAATCAGAGAAATATAAAGATTGACCTCAAAGATATTCAGAACAGGTCTGTGATTTGATCATCATATAATAATATCTTAGAAAAAAGTCGGCCGTCACGGGACAACCGGCAGATGTGAAACATCTATGTTAGAATTTATAATTAATAAACACCTATAACGAAATATGGAGTAAAATAAAAAAAAACATTATGCAGCTTACACAGAAGCAACAAAGTATTGTACTGTATACGCGCGCACATATAAGGGAGTCGAGAGGTATGACAGCGTCATGCCGTTTACCGTCACACCATACGAGTCGGTTTAACTGCCAAAGCGCGCCAATAGATGTTTCACATCAAAAAGGGATATTTTAACCAAAATTACATCATATACATAAAAAAACTCACCAGCTTCCATCACACCCATTTCCACTGCCTTTTTTCCACACCTGGTAAAAAAAATAATATTAGCAGCCGGTACATACGAGTTTCACAATTAACACCAATTATATTTCTCTCAGTCCTGTTGAGCTTATGAAACCGTCACAATACATCTGGCATATATTTTATCATCACTTACAAAAAAGAAATATATCTCATTATTTGTTCTACTAAATTTAAAACATTTCCATATACTTTTTAATTTAGAAACTGTCTACATATTACAATTTTATTTATAAAAATCTTATGAATCTTTTGGAACCGGGGTCCAGTACATATTTATCCCCAACAAAAAATGAATAAGCCTAATACAATATTTACAGCGATTTTTTAATGTTTCTAGAATAACTAAGAATTTATAGTATTAGAGTACATTTTTACATACTTGTATTTGTTGTGCAGGTGGTTCTAGGACCATGTTTTGGCAGAAGTTGACAGTCTCTGAAAATGAACAAAGTATTCAATTTCTAATGTCGTTAGATTAAAGTATAAATACAACAACATAATAAATCAGGCCTGTTGAGCTTGTAAACCATCAGGAATCGTATGGTACTGTTTTGTCATCATAATATTACTTCAAAATTTACAGTATTCTTTTAATATCTTTATTGAAAATAAGGACGGTAGTAGCAGGAAAAGAAAATTATATCAATTACAGCAATTTTTTGAATATTAAACTTTAATATATAAATTAATTACCTATTGTTAATCAAAAGCAGCTATTTGTTACCTGTAAAGATATATAATAAAAATTATTACCACGTTTGAAAAAAAAAATATTTATATTACATGTACAATAATATAATCAGAAATAAGTAAAATTGTGTCCTCAAAAAATATCAGAACAGGTCTGTGATAAACTCATCATAAAAAGAAAACAAAGGTTAAATAAGCATATTTTCATGTAGTTTGTATATTAAAAAGAGGAATTAAAATTAATTTAATAAGAAATTAATAAAAGTTAACTTAATATTTAAATAGTACTTTTTTAATAAAAAATATTTTTACCTGAAGAATATGGTTTGCAGAAAAACAGGAATCTGAAACCAATAGAATATTATTAATATCACTTGGATTTTTAAATGATAAAAATAAGCCAAATATAAAGAAGCATTAAAATCACACTCACCTTAATGCAATGACTAATTAGCAAAATTTCAAAATAAAAACTACATTGATTATAATAGAAAAATTATAATTTAAAAATTAATTACAGTATAATAATTAAAGTGTCCTGTTTCCCGACTACATGAATGATAAGTGGGGATCTTTAAATATATGATACAGCCGGGTATCACAATGATTTATTGATAACGCGTCTCAAATATAATATTTTATTGAAAGTTCAGCTCTCGATGACATAATCAGGCGAATGTTTGAACCGAAATTGTAAGTGCGTGAGGCGCTTGTTGTATATTACAGTATTGCATTAGCTACGACGTTTACAACTTGTCCAAGTATTGGGCTAGATCTGGGAGACCCTCCTTCAATCCTTTCCGTTTTCTTGTTTCCTGTAAATAAGAAGGGCAAGTTAGTTATGAATTCTTAAAACTAAATAACTTTCTTATCCTAAAAGATATATAATGTGTAAAGATATGTATGTCTATAAATTTGTATCGCACACGCCGTAGCATGCAATTCCGGGACATAAGGATAGCGGTCTTATGCAGCGTTTAGACGCGTGGGAGTTACTCTGCTTCCGCACGCGCCGCCGCCTTCACAGCGAGCGCGTCGAGCGTATACAACGCACAGCGCGCGCGCTAATGCACGGCACGGGGTGCGGAAGTGTGTTATAAACATTCATTTTCAATATTTTGACAATTGGAATATTTCGTGGCCAATATTTTATTTATGTAGACAAAAAGTTTCGACGCCGTAACGTAAATTAAATAGCATTCTAGATATAATACTATTAAAAGCCATACATAAAGTTATACTACACTAAAGCAAAGTCTAAATTTAGAGCAGTATTTTTTCATTCCAATCCATTGACCAAAAGTACTATTATTGATCGAAGTTCCAATCGGACACTAACATCGAAAGAATCTCGGTAACAAATAATTATCTCACCTGTACTACAGCGTAGGGCTTGGAGCCGGCCTCGCACGGGTCTCCGGGCAGGATCTGCCAGTGGTCGAACACGCACTGTGGGAAGGCCTGGCCTCCGGTGTTGGAGCGCAGGTCGGCGGTGAAGCCGAACGACTCGTTTACAGGCAGGTATGCCTTCACCACGAACATGGGGGTTCCCGCCACTTGAGACTCCTCGAACACGTGACCACGCCGTCTGTTCAGCACACCGTAGATACCTCCCACGGCGACTTCGGGACACTGTTACGTGTCATGGAAAGGTTATAATAATTATTTATTATGGATGTTGAGGAATTAAGGATTTTTTAGGTTGGGTTACATGCAATTGGTTTATGAAATTATATTTGGAGTTTAAGGGGTTTGAGTCAAAATCCAATTTTTAAATAAAATCGTAGTATTGACGTTTTTGACCAAACCCTTGATGATTCTAATTTTTTAGTGCAAAAAGTTGCTGTAATGTATTTTATAAATGGAAATTACTGATTTTTAACAACAAAATAGTTGTATATCAAGTATTAACCTCTTTTTCATTTTGAATCATTGTCATAAATGGATTTGCCAATTGCAGGTAATGTTAAAATTTTGTTTCAATGTTAGATCCCCTATTCAGGCAAAGGGTATGTCGGGTGTCAATGCCAAAACAAAGAGCTGTTACTCTACCACGTGTCGGAAGAGCGGCCAGGCACAAACCAGTCCGCATAGGAAATCACGTGGCGATCATGCAAGGGGCTCATATTGTCAGCTTAATCATAAAATATCATTATAAATAATATAATTTATAAATATTTCAATGGTTAATATATAATTTTTAATTTCTCATAAGTTTTGTATGGTTTACATTGCTTAATTTCTTAGTAAGCTAACAATATAAGCAGAATATATTGTACTAACTAAGATTTTATATTTCATTATATTTTTCTACAAATTAATTTATCTAAATAAGCAGTATTACAATATTCATTCAGTCATTTTCGAAACCAAAAAACTGAATTCAAGTAGTTTAAATATTACTAAGTTGCCAAGTAGTAGTAATAGTAACTAGTTAGTACAATTTTATAATCTCATTTACAATTAAAAATAATTATAATGAAACTTATCCATCGAATGTCCTTAGAATCATTACCTGAATTTCACAAAGGTACACTGGCTCCATGAGCCTGGGCGCGGCCGTCAACAGACACGCGTACAGACATCTTCTCGTCGTGGGAATGATTTGACCGCCACCTCTGTTAATTAAAATAAGATTAAAATCATTGAAGTAATGTAATATATTTTTTTCAAATATTTTTATTAGCATGGCATAAAATTGCAAGACGAGAACAAACCTGTGGATAGCGTCAGTGTGGAGGGTTACGTCATAGATGTTGAAGCGCACTCCTCTCAAGTTCTCCTCAGCCATAACTCCTTCCTTGGCAGCCCATTGGAAACCAGCGACAACGGAGTCCTTGATTTCATTTAGATATTGCACTCCCTTGGAGCAGTCCACCAGGATGTTGGGTCCGGTACCCTCGGGACCGAAGCACCAGATCTTACGGGCTTCAGTCAAATCGTACTCGTATTTCTCACCAAGATAACGCGCACGTGTCTTGAAGTCGTCACGTGGGTTTACGCGGCCCTGGAAACCAATTGAAATATTAACATCTATTTTTTTTTTTTAACTAGATAGAACATTTTAGACTAGCTCAGTAAATATTTTGTTATCAAATTGCATTACGTAATATTTTATGTACAAATATAGTATAATATGGCAAATCGATATTTACCTCATCAATATCCTCGGGCAGACCATCAGGCATGGGGGTAGCCTTCATGAAGAGACGGTTATGCTTGTTGGGAGACTTGGACAGACACATTTGGTTGGACTCTTCACTGACAGTCTCACGGTACGATACAACAGGGTCGGATTTCTTGATTGGAATGCAGGCGTGATCTTCTTCAAGATCCTAGTAGAAAATATCATTTCTTGTAAATTTTATTTCTAGAATATTATTGTAATAGCAAAATAATACATAATAATAATTTGAATTTAATTTACTAACAGGTTGTTTGGCACAACAAAGGTTTCTGTATTTTTTTAAATATTAATAATGTATCTTCCATTTATGGGGACACAAGTCACAAGACTTACAACCAATTCCAGAAAGACTGATGCTGTCAGTCCTCTTTGACACCCAGAAGCTTATTTTATTAGCAACTGGCAACACTTTGGACTTTACAATGATTTTGCTTGGGTGATGAGTTACCTTCAAACAGATTTCAAGATGGAGTTCTCCAGCACCAGCTACGATGTGCTCTCCAGACTCCTCATTGATGCACTGCACCATAGGGTCTGACTTGGCTAGACGCTTCAGACCTTCCACCAGCTTGGGCAAGTCAGCAGGGTTCTTGGGCTCTACAGCCACACGCACGACAGGGGACACACTGAACTTCATGACCTAATGGATGTATTATATTGTTAGTTAATAGTTCTTAAAAATTAGGAATAGAAAATCTGCCTTAAAAGATATAAATATTGTAACCCAAATCATTGTTGTTGAATAATATCTGCTCATCTAAATATGGTTTTTCTTATTACACAAAATTATAGTAGAAAAACATAATAACCTTCATGTTGTGCGCATTCTTGAAAGTGGTGATGGTTCCAGTCTTGACCAAGAACTGGTCAACTCCGACGAGACCACAAATGTTACCGCAAGGTACATCTTCAATGGCTTCAACATAACGACCCATCATGAGGATGGTACGCTGGATGGTCTTCTCATACATATCCTATACAAATAAAATACGAGATATAAATTATGCTCATATCATTCAATTGAGTTAAAATATTTGAAATAAAAATATTTCACTAATTTTTTTTGTTTTAGTTTTTTGGTTTTCAATGTTTCAAATGCTGTAAGCAAACATCGTCACGGGAGAAATCCTAAATTTTATTTATAAAGTCAAATATTCGCGTAATTCTAAGTGTTAGAAGTTTTAATTTGTATCGCACGCGCCGTAGCATGCAATCCCGGGACATAAGGATAGCGGTCCTATGCAGCGTTTAGACGCGCGCGAGTTGCTCTCCTTCCACACGCGCCGCCGCCCTCACCGCGAGCGCGCCGCGCGTATACAACGCACAGCGCACGCGCTAGGGCACGGCACGGGGTGCGGAAGGATGTTATAACATTTAAGTTCCAATAAGTTACCGAATACGAATATTTAATTGTTATATTTCATACCTCTTTCTTGCCAGGTTGGAAGTTGGGTCCCATGATGCGGGCCTTTTGTCCGGTGACAACTTTGCCGGAGAACACACGTCCGAAGGCGTAGAAACGACCCTTGTCAGAGGTCGGTACCATTTTGCTCACGTACATCATGAGGGGAGCTTCAGGATCGCAGGTCTAAAATACACAAAAAAAAAATTATCTTCAAGACAACATCATTAAATTTTTCAAAAATTCCTTTTAAGACAATAAGTTTCTCTAAAATTTCACAATTAAAAAATAAAGACGATATACCTTGATACCAAGAGCGGCTTCATCATCATGAGGTCCTTCGTATAACATCTCCATACGGTATTTCTGCGCAACCACGGGGGAAGGCAGATGGATGGCAATCATCTGAAGCAGAGCTTCACCAGCTGGCAACCAGGTACGCATCACTACCTATACAATAAAGAAAAAAGAATTAAGATGAGTAAATTTCATTATAAATTTAGTACATATTAGTGGTTATTATATAATAATAACTAATACAAATGTATCTTTCATTTATGGGGACACAAGTCACAAGACTTACAACCAATTCCAGAAAGACTGATGCTGTCAGTCCTCTTTGACACCCAGAAGCTTATGGCAGAAGCAACTGGCAACACTTGGGACTTGATCTTATTTACTAAATAACAATTTATTGATGGCTATTCAAGTTAGAAAATTACATTTTAACTAAAGAACTTATTTATAATTCACCTTAAGTAGAGCTTTGCCATCCTTGTCAGCATCTTCATGTTTAATGGTAACTCCAATTTTCTTGAGCAGGCTGTCGATTTCATCTTTTTTGAACTGCATGATAGCGCTGAACACTTTATAGATGGGGTCCAACACATACATACAGAATGAACGCTTGTTCTCATTGTCCTTCTGCTTTGACCACTTTTTGGTGGTGGCGTTGAAGAAGTTCTCTCCCCATAGTCTGTTAAAAATGGATAAGTATAATATGTAAACAAAATATACAATAGTTTATGTAAAAATATCCATCTATACAGATAAATAAAATTGGAGTGTCTGTAATATTAAAATAACCGCATTTTACTAAGTGCATATGGATGTATACACGATACATATATCAAAACAACATTTTTTACAATTTTTGTCTGTTTGTTCCAGCTAATCTCTGAAATGGCTTAACTGATTTTGACAGGGCTTTAATTGGAAGATAGCTGATGTGACAAGGAGTAACTTAGGCTACTTTTATTTTAGAAAAAAATAGGGTCCCACGAAAAAAAATTAAAACCTAATTAATTAATTTTGTTTTGGGAAGCAACCTAGGGACAAACCCACGCACGAGGGTAAGTCGCTAGTTATTCAATATATCTTGTATCTTAGATTTTGTTGTAAAACATCTACAGAGACTGTCTCACCAATCCAAACTAAGAATTCTCTTTTCGTCCTTTCTGCCACTAGTGTATAGCATTAATGGCTTTACCTAGTATCAATATGGGACGAAAAATCATGAATAAATCTATACATAATATAATAAAAGTGTAACTGATTGCTGTCTGTACATGGGAAGATATGATAGTTATTTATTGGGAGTCTTTATTAACGCAATGAGTTTGTGTGTGGTAATCTCAGAAACAGCTTAACCAATTCGGATGCGGTTTTCACTATCATATTGTGGTAAGCTTCACTTTTTTTTTTAACATTTAGTATTTATTTTATTTCAATCTGTTCATAAATAAAAAAGTTATGTCAATTTAAAGAATCACCTAGGGGAGATAAACCCGAGAGAAGTGAAGGTGAGTCGCTAGTCATTTCATAAATGCAAATAATAAATACAAGTAGGAAAGACAGTGATAATTATAATAAAACAAATATTAAAAAAAGAAAAAAAAAACAAGATTTTTACTATTAAATTGATCATACAACCTAAGTATCTCTGACTTCATTCATTCATCATTCACTTCATGGAAATCTATACTAAAAAGCAATTACCTGTTCATGAGCTTGACAAGATCAATCTTGAACTTGTCGGCGTACATCTCTGCGAACTGTTTGAGGGTGAAGGCCCAACCATGGAGACCGGAGCCGAAGCCCACAGAACCCTTGCTGGGGTCAACACGTACTTCACCTAATTTGAAAGAAAAATTAAAGAAAAATGTAAAAAAATACTAAAAAAATAAAATAAAAATTCAAACCATTCTAAATAAACAATAATGTTATTTAAATCTAAGCTTACATCTGAATAGTTTTATGATAACACAATAACAGGAGGAAAACAAACTAAAAAAATACATCATAAATATAATATTTATCTATAACATTTATTGAATTCATGTTGAAAAGCATGTTTTTAGTTTTTATGTGATCGTAAGGGAAGGCTTTAGGGTTGAAAGGTATAAATAATTTGCAACGAGATGGCATTATAGCCATAAAGGTATTTTTAGACTTGCATTTCATAGGATTTCCCATAAAATCAATGGGGGTGACGGTCGCTGTACTGTATGGATTTTTATCTTCGATTAACAATACTACTAGATAACGTATCACATACAAAATCAAAGCTAAATTCTGTCCGCGGGATTATTACTTATACAGCTACCATTTGCTTGCTAACGAACCAAGACAAAGTCTTATAATAGTTTTATTTTCAACCTAATCAACACCATAGCATTTCGCCATACATTCTTAGCGGATTTAAAATTGTTCAAAATTTCATTTTTATATTATTTCGTAGGTTAAATCTTAAAATATTGACTTAATCTTTGCGCATTATTTTTGCAACTTTTAAATACACATTATGGCATTGTGAACGTGTTTACGCTTGCAGTGTTTCAATAGAACTAATCGAAATATACGCTCACTTTGCAACTGAGCTTATATTTACCGAGACGGATTTATTACGCCGACCCGATATCTAGTAATATTGTTGATCGAAGATTTTTATACAATGGTACAACTTTGTCCCCATTATAATCCTACTTCCTACTAACATTCTTAATGCGAAAGTTTGCGAGGATGTATGAATATCTGGATGTCTGTTACTCTTTCATGCAGTAACTACTGAATGGATTTTATTGAAACTTTACAATAATATAGCTCGTACATCAGAATAACACATAGGCTACATTTTATGTAATCCCGTGGGATAATTTGTTTTTGGTTTTTAAGAGGCGAACCCGAGCGAAGCAAGGGTGAGCCGCTAGTGTGATTCTAAAGGCAAAAGTACCAACAGAAAACATTTCATTTGATTACTTTATTTAGATTAGTCCAATGTGCAAAGTGAAGGCGGAACAGTAATCGATTTTATTAATTTTTCAAAACACTATAAAAAATAGAATTTTCAATTTTTCACTTCATTTACAAACATTAATATAAAACAAACTATGTCCAATTAAAAAGTATTGATTCAACTAAACATTATGCAAGTACCTGCATAATGATTATGCAATAAAATGCAAATCTCAAATCAATAAAATATTCATTGTAAAAGTATAGATCAGCATATTTTACGTCAATGCGAATTTCACGTGTACAATATAAAACAGCTGGCGGCCCTGACAGTTATCGATCTTTTTTACGAACTCACGTGTTTCTATAAATAGGGACAAACTCATTTAGATAACTTTGCAACTTAATTTTTTTAATCATCGCGTGATTGTCAAACACGATTTCAAAACATTAACATAAAAAAAATAAAAAAATGACGAGAAAAACAAATTACACCTTCATATAAAATCATTTTAGAAACCAGTTATATGAGTAGGTAGACTATGAATAGGCACACTACCACAGGCTATTCTGACTTTATAACAATAGAATCTAAATATGTAATAATAATAATAATGTCCTCCTGACCGATTCCGGCGCGGCGGCCAATCTCATTGAGACTAGCCAACTGTGCAGAAGATATTATACACAAGTGCACTCTCTATTTCTGTCACTCTACTCCGGTGCGACGACACGAGACACGACCGGATCATTCATGATATTGATCAATAACTTTAGTAAGGACTTTATCTGTGATACCAACATTTTCAAACTATATAATTAAAAATAATCAGTTAAAAAAAATATAGAAATCTGATATATATAAACTACTTACCCATAGGACCACCATCGTCGTTATATGTGGCAATGATAACGTTGACATTTTCTACAATACGTTGGAAGGTCTGGTATAATTCTTCGGACTCCAATTGCAACTCAAGTAAAGCACGGTCCATCTTGTTCATGAAAAGAATGGGCTTGATACGCTCGGCAATAGCTTGACGCAACACTGTCTCAGTTTGTACACACACACCTGAGAGAAGAAACATATTCTAAACCTTTGTTCTCAAGACCATGTTGATGATGTACAGTCTAAGTATTTTTAAAGCATCAGCTGGCCGTTCTAAAAATCTTCATTGAATTTCAGTTGTATATGGTTAGAACAATCATCATAGAAACAAAGAAATTTAACTATTAATGATAAAAACAGTATGTTAATTATTAACACTTAATAAAATGACATTAGTATAAATAATAAAATAATAGATATACCAATATTTGAAATAATATTTCTAAAGATATTTAAAATTGGCAACCTTTAACCTTTAAGTGAAATGTCACAATACTTTCACCTTTCATTATTACATCAGTAATCACTTTTAAAATGACAAAGTAGTATAAATGACCATTTAATATAATGCAAATGATAATTATGAAAATTAACTATACTACTTACCAGATACACAATCCACTACTACAAGGGCTCCATCAGTTACACGGAGGGCAGCCGTTACTTCTGAGGAGAAGTCAACGTGACCAGGTGAGTCAATCAAGTTGATCAAGAAACCCTTTTCACTCTTTTCACGCTGGTCAGGGTTTGTAATGAACACCAAGTCCTTCTCTTCCAACTCGAAGAACATAGATATGGCGCTGTAAATTTAATTTGCTTAGCCATTGTTCCAAAGCCCCAGTAGTCATAAAATTAATTTAAGTAACATCAGCTGGCCGTTCTAAAAATCTTCACTGAATTTCAGTTGTAAGTGGTCAGAACAATCATCATGGAAACAAAGAAGCTTAAGATTTTCATAACTAGAACAATAGTAGTTACTTCAGTTCGTAAGCTTATTATAGGTAAGCTTAACCCCTTGAAGTCTGAGATTTTTATTTTTTTTATTATTTGGTATTCGAGTGGTTCCCCCACCCGCGCTACTGTTTACGTAAAAAATGCCACGATGAGGGAAACGATCAATAAAAAAAGTACTAGACCACTTATCTTAGTTCCGTAAACGGTTTTTGTTTCCTTATTAGTTTATCTATTTGTAGGTGTAAAATACTAAAGATAATATTTAGTGTAAAAATAATAAAAGTGAGAAGAGTAAGAGATAGTAAGAGACTTTTTTAGGAACATTTTATTACATAAAATCGACTTTTACTTTTATTGAATTTTAGTAATTATGGACTATAAGAGGTTATATATGATAAAAAAGTAAACATCTGTTCAAGTTTTAAACAAAAAAAACTAAGAACGATCAATTTTAAAATTAATTGTTTTTACCTAAAAAAACGGACATGTGTAGTGATGTACACACATGTTTTACACATATTCAAAAATATTTAAAAATGTCGATACCTACTCTGTTATTTTATATATTATATATAATATAATACATGTATTGAATGTTTATAAACAAAAAATGTATTCAGAGTAACATTTTGTTTTATTTTTTTTTAATTCAATTAAAAAAGATCTAAAAAATTTCTTATTACATTATTATTATAATACAGTATTTTTAAAATGAAAAATGTATTCAGTGTAACATTTAGTTTTATTTACAATAAAATCAAACAATATAAAAAAATTACGTTATTATTATAATACAGCATTGTGTTATATTTGTTGTACTGTTGTTTTATTATATACTAGTGGCTTACACTCGCACGCCTAGAAAAGATTTTATCCGATTTAATTTACGATTATCATCATACCAGTAGATTCTTTTCTAAAATGTTTATAAATTATAGTCTAAAACCTTTTCACGTACAATAGTTTCCGAGATTATCTGGAACAAACACAGTTATAATTGATAAAATGTCATGATTACAAAGATTTTTCCACAAATATGCAAGTAGAGAAATACATACATACTTACATACAGATATGCATACATACATACAGACATACAGTTAAAAATATTATGCCACATCTAGCCGAAAAGATAAAAAGTTATAAAATATTCCATTTACATACATACATATACGTACGTACTTACGTTCACATCAAATAAAAATATTGTATTACGAATACACTTACGTAGTAAGTTTACGATAATAATCTAAACAATAATACATCTATATAATAATATACATGTAAACAAAAAAAAATATATAAACATACATACAGAGATACATACCTACAGACATACGTACCTTCATACATACATACAGACATACAGTTAAAAATATTATGCCACATCTAGCCGAAAAGATAAAAAGTTATAAAATATTCCATTTACATACATACATATACGTACGTACTTACATTCACATCAAATAAAAATATTGTATTATGTATACACTTACGTAGTAAGTTTACGATAATAATCTAAACAATAATACACCTATGTAATAATATACATCTAAAAAAAATATATAAAATATATATTTTATACGTACGTACTTACGTACATACACACATAGCATACAGGTAGCCGAAAATATAAAATATATAAAATATTTAATTTACATATATACATACATAAAAATGAAAATATTATATATAAATATTATGTTTTCACTTATACAAATACGTATATAAAAATAAAAAGACAATGTAATGTATAAGCCATAAGTTATTCAATTCACACTAACATAAACATCTAACAAAGATAAACATTGTATCGATAACGTAAACAAAGCGACGATGTAATATGAAACCCATAACCATAAATCATAGGCGACTAAAAAAAATACATCTAAAACATGTACCCTGTCATACTATTATAGACCATACTGACTTATGAATAAAGACTACATTTGCGTATTGTCGTATAAACGTACGTAGCGCGCGACGATGTGATGATGACGCAATACGTACTTGAGTTTTTTGTGAAGGGTTTTTGTTAGTTTTTGCTTTGAATTGTTCATTATTTCGTTACAAGTGGATGTGTTTCTATTGTAAATACGTTTATGAAGCTTATTTCAAGGGTCTTTTGTTATATTCACACGGAAATCACTTGAACACGGCGAGAAATATTACCGCTATTACAATTAGAAGATTTTAAAAAATACAACAAAACTAACAAATACAATTATGTAAATAGTTTCACTGTTCATCAAATAATACAATTATCATAATAGTTGTCACAAAATAGATCACTTACCTCCATAAAACACAAATTACCGAGCACATACCCACTTGCACATTCACAATTACACGAGTTTTGAAGTGATTTTGACATTGTCACTGTATTTTAGTTGTCAATTGTTAAGCGTCTAAGGCCGGCCGCACATGTACGGAATTCCGATTCGGAATTCCTGATTCGGAATTCCGGAAGACTAGCGTAGACGTTAGGTTTTTTGTATTAGGAATTTTACTACTAGCAGTAGGTAGAGTAGTGATGTTGGCAGTGAAATAAAATATCGATATATCGACGTATATATATTTATTAAAATATCTATATTTATTAAAATATCAATATCGACCTCGATATCACGAGGAAAAAATAACACTATATCGGTCAAATTTTCCTAGATTTTCGGTTTCAAAATAATAATGTATTTAGTTCAATCTAGCTCAATAAAAGCTATATCCGATACATCGATATATCGATTCATCGATATTCATCGATCGACAAATTATTCAATATCGAAAACCATATCAAAAACGTTTTTTTTTTTAATTTATTATCGGAATATTTAACAGAATTTATAAAGCCGTAAAAGATAGGAACGAACGGAAAAAAAATTACTGTATTGTCTATGACTACTATGTTTTTTATAATCTAGTAAACTAATACTTAAAAATAACTTCGTTTTTATTAAAATTCTCATGCAATAAAATAATGTGCATTTTATATAAAAAATAGTATTATCTTTCATTGAGCCAGACTGAACTAAATACATTATTTTAATTTTAGACGTTTCAAAGCCGTTAAATACTTGTTACAAACAGTGCCTACCCTACCCATTACTATTATCAAATATTCGCGTAAATCTAAGAAAGTATTAAATACATTATTATTTTAAAACTAAAAATCTATGAAAATTTGGTCGATATATAGATATTTTTTCCTTGGGATATCGAGGTCAATATTGATATTTTAATAAATATCAATACATCGATATATTGATATTTTTTTCACTGCCTACATCCCTATTCTGAAGGAAAATTTCCGTGCGTGTGCGGCGGATCAGCAAAAATTAATGCGAGCGCTGCATTCGGGATGACGTCATTCGGCTTTTTCCGTTCTGAATAACCGAACGCACGGTTTGTTTCCGAAACGAACGTCAGGTTTTTTTTCCGAACGGAAAATGTACGAACGTATGCGCCTAGTCGAACAATTTGTATGTAAGGCATGCATTCGGGTCTCCGAATCTGAATTACGAATCAGGAATTCCGAATCGGAATTCCGTACATGTGCGGCCGGCCTAACTTGTGTTGTCGTTACGTAGAATTTAATATTGGTTCTTATGAGCAAAAGTTCTCCAAACAAAAGTATACTCTGTGTTTGTGAAAATAGCGTTTTAAGTGGATCGGGCGGGCTGGCACGCCGGCGTGCCCGCGCCCTTTGACGGAGTATTTATGTACGTGACGTCATTGGCACGCCGGCGTGCCCGCGCCCGTTGAGAGGTATAATAATAAGTTCAAATTTATCCTTGGAAACCTACTGCATCTGCAAGTGCAGCCATATTGGAAGGTCATTACATTGACATACGGATTACAGAGTGTCTTTTATACTCACGTGGATTTAATGGTGATACATCTGTCTTGTTCATCTTTACGGGTGTCGGTGAAACGTGTCTCACCGGCTCTCGCACCGGCGATAATACCGGCTTTGGAGACCAGCGAGTCCGTAAGCGTGGACTTGCCGTGATCTACGTGGGCGATGACGGACATGTTGCGGATATTCCGCTTCTTGTCCATCATCTGTCGGATTTCGTCGACGGTAAAATTCACCTGCACAAATGAAAATACCACTTATCATCTTGTAAGATTACCACAAAACAGATGTTAATTAGACAGTTACACGCACGTTTCATTTTTGCCAAAAAGCAATTTTAATCGTATATTGAAGCTATAATTCAAATAATAAAGATTAACACGATTTATTATGTTTCATTATATTTCACAACACTTTATTCACGACACCACTGTGAAAACGTCATCCGATCACAAAGTCGACTACATTAAAAAACCTAAGTTTTAAATATTTCTTTAACATGAAATTAAAAAATAAAACCGCAGATTATCAGTACATATTCTCTGCATCACTTTTATAAACACTAAGGGTAAATTTTATACTCACCATATTGGATGGTTTATGATTTTTCTTTTAATAAAATACACCACCATACGCCAGCAATGGCGTACGCGTTAAAAAGGACCCTTTACAACTTCGTGGGCCGGATGTACCCGCCACCCGTCAGACTACGTTGAAAGTCAAAGACAAAATGTATTGCCAGTATTTCTTAAATCCCCTATAACATAACAAGTTCCTTATTACATTTTATTAGATTCGCACAACAACAATATTTCAATATGAAAATATAAAATAAATTTACTTTAACTACTATAGAGAGAATTTTTATTTTTAGTATAAGATTTAAAATTTATATCGACATGAAAGCTTTGTTTTTGTGGAAAAATGCTCACATACTAAATGTTCGTTTTATTTATGTAAGGATAATAATAAAATATTTGATTTTAGTCAATTTATAAAATAAATTAAATTGCCAAAACATGTTAACAACATTAATTATATCTAAATCGTACCATATATGGAATGAATAAAACCCATTAAATTACCATAGTGTAAAAATAAAATATAAAAAATAAATAAAAGTAGAATTAAGTTATAAGTCGTGTATAATCCAAAAATTAATAATAAAGATGAGTTGTTTACATCTATTTTTTCAAAGTTATTATTTTAAACTAAATACCTTTTAAAAGGTAATAAAACTTTGTTATATAATTTTTTGTTTCATACTAGGCTATTGATCAACAGATGGCACTGACATTCTTAAAGAAATTAGAAAATACAACAAGAGATGGCGCTTAACATTTTAAATTTTACCAACAAAGAATATAATGTCAAGTGTCAACTTGCTTATTAAATTATTTAAATAACTTTATGCACCGTACACCTTCTGGACGAAGAAATGTTCATTTACTTCTAGGCAAAGTATAATTTTGGATATTTTTTATAAATAAGATTAATTTTGAAAAATGATGTGCAAGAACTTAGTTTTTTAATAGCGGGAAATGATATAAAGGAATATTATTTATTACCTACTTTGTATTTTCAATTAATACACAAACATCAGCTTTTGGTTTATTTAACTCAAACATTCACTCAATACCTTTAGTTATATATTTTTTTTAATTTATCACACATATGTTAAATATATATAATCTCGACCTTGTAACAATCTAAGTATATATTTAAATATATTATTTTAATTAGAAACGAACACTTTTAATGTGGATAATAATGTTTTATAGTTTTACAAGTCAGCCTCAGAACACAGCTTCTAATGTTATAACGAATAACTGGAATTATCATAAAATATAATATCATAAATAAAACATAATTTCATCTTTAGTGTGAAACGATTTTAAATTTGTTTATGTGCCGGCCAAGACTTGGCGAGGCCGTCGACCAATGACGATGTTTCTAAGAAACCTACTGTGAATCGAGCGGATAGGTTTTGTTGGCAGCAGGACCTTGCCAACTTGACCCAATTCATATATTGCTGCATAAATTACAATAATTTTACCATTAAGGCAAAAGTATTCCAGAAATCTTTAACAATAAAATTTATAAAAGGAAAATATTTTAGTTATTAAACTTAATTGTTGAACTTATTTTAGTCGTTGAACTTATCTACTTTTCAAACTTTATTGAACTTAGCTAAATTGATTTTTATGCTTTATATTAAAAAAAAACAATTCGATTTAGTTTCATATAATACAACTAAATAATAGATTAAGTGTTTCGTTTTCGTCTACTATTGGATGGACTCTGTACACTGCTGTGTATGTTGCACGAACTACTTGTACACACTAAAGAGGGACATATAAAATTCAGTTTTCATAAAGCGTTCCCAAATCTCAATGATACATAAATTAAAAAGTGTTAACATATAAATAGTATAAATATTTAGAGTATTTTTTTACTGCCAATCTAGTTTTAGGTTTAAAGTGTGTGAGATCAGCCGTATTATTAGATATGCATGAAGCAGGAGGCTTGGCGGAGGCACTGGTGAATCACGATATACAAATTGTTATTTACATTCAGAGCAAACAGGTGTTCAACAGAATTATATTCTTATTTCTTGTAAGTGACGTAACTTTGCAATGAATGGAGTTGCAAAAAAAGTTTATGCGTATAATTTGTTTTCAGTGTGATAGGTTATTTTATTTTGTTAATGTTATGGTTGTTCGTTTTATTGGATGTTATTTATGTGTAAAAATAAAACTTTAGAGTTTTTCAATTCAATTCTCTTTTTAAATTAAATAAAAAGCATTGAACTAAATTACCCCTTGAATAGAAAGTTGTTAGGACTGATTCTAACATATGTAATGTTCTCAAGTAAAGCAAGTTTGTATAACGTATACAAAATATATAACAAGCGACTTACCCTCGCTTCGCTCGAGTGTGTCCCTAGATACGTTTCAATTATTTTGAGCGGAACCCTAATTCTTTTTCTAAAATAAAAGTAGCCTAAGTTACTCCTTATAATATCAGCTATCCTCCAATGAAAATCCCGTCAAAATCAGTCCAGCCGTTTCCAGCCAGAATATGCAGGCAGACAAACAGACAGAAACAATTTTAAAAAAAATAGTGTTTTTCTTATAAGTACCGTATATAATTTCATATAGGTACATTAAGTTAAAAGCTTTTATTTCGATATCACTAACAGACATTTCAATTTTATTTATCTGTATAGATAATGTAATAATATAATAATCTTTTTACCTGTTATTTTATAATAGCGCTATTTTATTTGTACCTGTAATGTGGGGTTTACCCCTGATAAATTAGAATTCAGGTAAGTATGTACATATAAAATATTGCGCTGTAATTTTTTTTATCAGTTTTGTACTTAAAGTGTGACAAACGATTTCCAATAACAGCTATTCATATGAGTAATAAACAACATTAAATATTTTAATGTTTGGTGTTATTTTTGCAATCAAGATATTAGGTAACTATATTAACTATTATTCAGTAATATTTTACTATTTCGGAGGAAATAAACGTTAGGTAGTTTTTGATGTCTGGTAATCTTAGATACCGGTCAAAAATATACACATGAAATTGAAGTGTTTATTTGACGGCTTTTTCACTGGCAGATAGGTGATGTTATAAGGAGTAACTTAGGTAACTTTTATTTTAGAAAAAGAATTAGGGTTCTGCGCAAAAAAATAAAATAAAACCCGTGATTTTGTGAACAAAATCCGCGTACCTAGAGACGTATCCGAGCGAAGCGTTGCATAAAAACACCTACATGTTAAAAATTATGGTGAAGGTCTGTCGGAGACATGGGGTTAGCACGAACATTTATAATTTTATTGATATATAATATATTATAATATCTTCACGTTATATGCATGCAATATTATGTATGCTTTGCCAAAGAGATTGCAATGGTTCAACACCTCGTTGTCCACGCACCGTCGAAACTAGGGCGATGCATTCTGGGTGGCGGTTCCAAACATTGCGTTTCGTTTTAACCAGTCCAATATTGTACGCATTGCTTACTTATTAAATATTAATATACACAAATGACAACTGAAATGTGTGAAGGTTTATCCTTATTTCACACTAGCTAGATGGTTCTTTAAATTGATATAACTTTTTTATCCAGGAACCGATTGAAATAAAACAAATACTAAATGTTAAATGAAGCTTACCACAATACATTAGTGAAAACCACACCCAAATCGGTTAAGCCATTTCTAAGATTAGCGCGCATAAACGCACAGACAAACAGACAAACAAACAAAAAAACTAAAAATCATTGTTTTGGGTTCTATTGCGTTAGTAATGAATCTCAATAATAGTTTTACTCAAATATCTTTCATGTACAGACTGCGATTAGTTACAATTTTATTATAGGTATGTATAGATTTATTATATGTATAGATAGATCATTGTATAGATAAACAGGCAGACAGTTCGTGTTTCGGAAAGTGTCAAAATACTACTTAATTTATCTCATTGTCATGGTTCCCAAAGACTTTTGCAAAGTTTTTTAAAGGTTTAATTTGATGAAAATATAGGAACTTATTAAATTAATTTGATTGGACTAATGCAGTACCTAATAATGATATATTTACTAAAAAGCAACGGATGACCAATGCGTAGACTACAAGTAGGTACTACATACCAATCAGACACAGTATATGCTTATTCAACTTTGTATTGATTTGTTACCTATTGTTTTTTATCATGTCATTGAAACTTGGAACTGAGCAGCTATCATTCCTTTACTGCCAAAGTCAGGTGGCACAACTATTACAATTTACACACTCCGATGAAAGATCAGGCGCAGGACCGACATCTTACGTGCTCTCCAAGACACAGGGTTTTGAAGTCGTCAACATTCCAAGTCCGAGCTGTTACCTACTGAGAATTTCTTGATAGAAAATCCCAATATCTATTATTCTTAGTCCGACCCGGGATTTGAACGCAGTATCTATAGATTTGCAGCCCGATCATGCTAACCACTAGAACAATAGTTAGAGTCAGTTTATTCTTATCAGACGTCAAAAACTAAATGAATGATAAATTGCAATATGACTTTCACATTTTTAGTCGACCTACTGGGTAATTTCCATTGATATATTAACGCTTACAAAAGACAGTGAAGCCGCGGGCTAATGACTTAATTAAACTTATCTTATTGTTCTATGAACATAACGACATTAGCTCTACATTATGATTTTTTATAGTTTTTTTGATTTTTTAACTAACTTTAAAAATGGGGCAGTAGGTACTCCAATCCAATCATCATTCAAAAGTATGGTTCTATATAAATTTCAAGAACACGAGAAAAAAAATACTAGAAATTGGTAAAAAATGTTTATTTAAGAATTTTTGAACTTTTGAAGTGAAACGTCATTGCGCGCAGGAGAGTAAAATTTCAAGATCGCGTCACGAAAAACCGTAATGGTTGCCATAGTAACCGTTGTTATTGTCTGAAAAATTATATAATGTAATATGATATCCTTTCCGTTGTTCTCTCAAAAGATTAATATTCTTACTAATTTACTATATATTATATATTTATTTACTAATCCAGCTAGGTAGAAAGAGATAAAATATTATTCTCTCCTCGTTAAGTGATATTCGTTTAAATTATATTTCTGTCTGAGTATAATATTAAAAGTTAATAAATCTTACAGATTTGAAACACAAATAACCAATGAAATTTCACTGCTAACATGTTACCATTGAAACATGATTTTTTTATAAATTCAACAATGTAAGTTGCTTATATAAACAAGGACGTTGTGATTTATTAGTGGAAAAATATTAGTAGAGGATCAACGTGTTATAGCTATTAAGAATAATGTGCAATGTCACTCTTGAATTCTTGACTAAACATCCCCGTCATGTCAGTCAGGTCTCGTTAAAATCAGTTCAGGCTCTTCCAGAAATGAGGGGATACAAATGAATAACGCAGACAGACTATAAATTTTAAACGTTTTTCAAACTAATGGTTGTTTGGACTTTAGTACCGTGCAGTAATATTATATATTGTAGTGTTAAAATAACAGTAATATTGTATACTAGCGACTCACCCTCGCTTCGCTCGGGTTCGTCCGTAGGTTGCTTCCCAAAACAAAATTAATTAATTAATTTGGTATTTTTTTTTCGTGGGACCCTATTTTTTCTAAAATAAAAGTAGCTTAAATTACTCCTTATTACATCAGCTATCTGCCCGTGAAAGTTCCATCAAAATCGGTCCAGCCATTTCAGAGATTAGCCGGAACAAACGGACAGACAAACAGGCAGACAAAAATTATAAAAAAATGTTGTTTTGTTATATGTAATGTGTATCCATATGCATTTAGTAAAAAGCGGTTATTTTAATATTACAAACAGACACTAAAATTTTATTTATCGGTTTAGATGTAATTATTGATTACAAATTATCCCGATAATTTTTTAAAGGCAAGTTTTATCAACATGCCCTTTGTAATACTATAAACAAAATAAAGGCTTATTTTGTTTTTACTGTTTATTGTCCAAAAGAAAGACGTACTCGTATATTTATGAAGATGTATAATATTTCAAATTACAAATAAACTATTTTAAAAATGAACTGTTGTACATTTTTATTTCTTTTTTACACAGCACGGCAGACTATAATAAATTACTATGTGGGTGTTTGGGCAATCGATATTTATTGCGTATAAAAAGTAAATTGCATGGCATAAATTGGTAAATGAATGCAGAGGGGTATCGCGTGTTCGGGGCGAGGGTCGCGACTTATAGGTTAGCCGATTGTGAGGGTGAAAGTAGGGGTGCAAATAAAAATATATTTAAACAATTAATATAATGTTTGGAAAATTATTATAGATTTCTGGAAAAGTTTTATAAAATGATTTCTTCATTCTGATTGTCCTTAAAATTCTTTAATCATTACGAGAATTGTTTGTTGAAAAATTATTGTTTTTTTTTTATTGAACAATTTACGTACATATTATGTATTATATTATATTCTTTATGATAAATATAGACTATAAAAATATGACATGTAGCGCATCTACGTAGTTACCATAGATTTAATAATAAAGTGGTAGTTTCGTATCATATGTATTATGTACATATATGTATATTATTATATCTCGATATTATATTTATGGGTTAAATAAATGAACACGTGCAAATTAATTAATTGCAGTCTTTATGCACTTGCCACAGATTATACACTACTCTTTGATTTACTAAAACATAGATAATAATAAACAAATAAAGATTACAACACATACATACATATATCATATACCTTGTGTCAAATATTGCTATAAGGGATATACATTATAACCTCAATAATTCACAGTAAATAACTCAGACTAAAGAATTATGTACATATATAGACGGAGTCCGCCTAAAACATGTGAAAGTCAAAAATAGTAGCGTGATTTTACAGTTTATGCTACTATTCTCGATTTTGCCATACAGATCGTTTACTTTCTAATTTCTATAAAAAATATTAATCGTTAATTTACAATTCCTAAGAAGAAAATATAAATTGTTATAATAATATTATACTCTTTTGTCTTTTTTTTGAAGCATAATTTGTCTTCCCTTTCTTTAATATTTTTTACTTATTATAATAAAACCTGTTACCTATTTTATTTATTTATTAACATTTATTTACTTATCACATTAATGAGTATTCTATTAATATTTGTGTACTATTTTTAACCGACTTCAAAAAGGAGGAGGTTCTCAATTCGATAGGTATTTTTTTTTTACGTATGTACACCGATTACGCTGAGATTTATGATACGATTTACATGATTCTTCTTTAGTTTGATGCGGAATAGTTGCCATTTGGTCCCATGAAAATTTAACATAGTTTGGCCCAGTAGTTTTCATTTTGTTTGATTTGACAAGCCCAATACGTTAGAATCGGATTTTAGAGCTAGAATTTTTGGTGTTACTAATAAAAGCGAATTTTAGTTTGTCAGTTTTCATACTTTGCTACTACTATAATGTCTACACTAAAAAGGGAAAAATAAAAACTTTTTAAGAAAAAAAAAACCGACTTCAAAGAAGCACTAAAAAGTAAAGTATTTTTTTCTTAAAAAGTTTTAAAACATTATATCATTTTACAACATTATCGTTTAGCTTCATGTTATTCCTTAGTCTGAAGTAAATAAGTAAATACCTAATTCATTTCTATTATTTTAATTATTGACCATAAAAAATATGTTTTATATAATATAAAATAAAAATATTCGATGTGAGTTTATAATATATATAATTGGCATCCCTAATTCGTCCTACCAAAGGGACTATGAAGGTCATCAAGATTATAAATTGCATAGACGGCAAATTCATGGCTATCTCAAAAATTACAGTGATACAGATCTCCGAAAATTTCCCAATGGACTAATTTCAATATATATAACCTTATATAACGAATACAAACATTAATAATTATGTTTATTATTTTGAGAAGAAATTCAACTAGCCCTATTTACTTATTTGTAACTTGTAAGTTGCATAGATTAGAACTAAATGCGATCCATATATTAATAATATTTTGTAAAATGTATAGCTAACTATAGTCTATATATAAGGCAGTGGTAGCCCAATGGTAACGCGTTCGCTTGGGAAATCAAGTGAAGCGGGTTCAAGAGCCGCGGGTCTCGCACCTATGATATTCTCATGAGTGAATAGCATTCAACATACGGAACACATCGTGGGGAATTTACAACGTAATGGAGAACATTGTGAGGAAACCTGCATGTTTGGGAGAACCTAACACGTTTTCGGATAACATATGAAGCCCAAATCGCACTTGGCCAGCTTAATCCCCTCACATTGAAGTAAGGCCTGACCCCAACATTTGGACTTTAAAAAAACGTTGTTTGATGTTCTTTCAATAACATGGAAGTAAATAACATAAATATTGGTGCTATTTAAAATTTTTACCTTACAGCTGTCCTCACCTGACCCCCGTTATTTGCATACATTAGTGTTTTCCTTCAAGCGGACACGAGCGTAATAAAGATCGAATTTCATTATTAAGATCGGATACAATGTGCGGCGCATACGCGATGTGTCCGGTCATGCCGTTTGTATGGCTTATTATATTATTCGAGAAGTAATTACTATAAAAACTACATTTTATTTTATTTAAATTTGCTTTCTTTAACTGTTTAAGGTTGCTATGAGCTTGAAATAATCCTAGTCTAACTGCCTCGGTGGTGTAGTGGCTAGCATGTACGGCTGCACATCCTGAGGTCCTGGGTTCGAGTCCCGGGTCGGGCCAAGTTTAGTTATTGAGTCTTTCTGTATAGTAAGCTTCAGTAACAGCCCGGAGTTGGGAAGTTGGCGGTGTTTCACCCCCGTGCCTCGGAGAGCACGTAAAGCCGTCGGTCCTGCGCACGCCGACACTCTCACCGGTCGTGTCGAGTAATCGTCCCACCGGAGTATGAGAGTGACATGAATAGAGAGTGCACATGTGTCTGCGCGTACATTTGTGCACTTTAATATCTCCTGCGCAGTTGGCTAGTCTCAATGAGATTAGCCGCCGTGGCCGGAATCGGTCAGGAGGACATTATCATTAATCCTAGTCTAAAAGAAATATAATATATTAAATAGAACCATTTGCCAACCATCGAAATTATACTTTTAATCAAATTCAAAATAGCAAAATTGAAAATATACCTACATTTAATTTACAAAAAAAATATTTTACCACCTAGTTCGGAAAGAAAAAACTTACGTCCTAAGAAGAACTCTATAGAACAAACATTATTTTTATTTTTTACTAGCGGCTCACACAGCACACTCGCTTCACTCAGGTTCGTCGCTAGGTACGTTTATAATAGATAGTTATTAGCCAGCGTTAGCCATATAAATTTTAATTTTTCTTTTTCGTAAATTTTTTCACTTTTTCTTTTTATTAAAACCTTCCGTGGACCTTAAGGAACATACGAAAATAAAATTAACTTTATGGTATGATATTAAAGTTCAAATTGACTTTTAAGGATTATTATGAATCTTTTGTATGGGAATATAGAAAAGTGTTGTTTTTAGACTTTTTCAGGCATTTTTTTTAATTTTTCTCTCCGTAAGAACCATCCTCGTACTTCAACAAATATTATACAAAAAGAATTAGCGAAATCGGTTCAGTTGCTCTCGAGATTTGCGCTTAGCAACACATTCAGCGATTCATTTTTATATTATAGATTTTAGATGTAAAGTACTTTTAAAGAAAATTATAAATTATAATAACTCTCTCTTATTGAAATAACCTAAGCGACCATCACATGACACATCACTTTCAATATACAATTCATTCATGATAAAAATCACAATGTCATGCGCATGCAGATTTGTTTCTCTTACGTGATGATTAAAACAAAATCTTATAAGTATCGATTTATTGTATACATACATTCGAGTACAAGCATTGCATGACCGATAATGATGCCAGCCATTTATTTCGTAAGGCATATATGACAGGGTTTTATGGCTGAACGTATATGTATAATGTAGGTAACTTATATTTGTATAGAATAACATCGTATTACGTAATTATAAGTACTCTTATGAAATTGTTTCTTATATTTATGAACGACTCCCTCGCTCCACTCGGTTTCATCCCTAGTTACGTTTTGTGTTGTAGCATAGATGTCTTAGAGATATTTTCCCGCAATAAAAAGTATCTTATACGTCGACCCGGATAACCAGCTATCGTCATACCAAATTTCATCAAAATCTGTCTAGTGATTTTCTCGTGATGCGTTCCCAGACAGACAAAAATTCTTAAAACTATAGATTCGGCCTCTGTATCGATATTACTATTTCAATAAGATTTTCCAAAAAAAATATTTAAGTGTACAGATTCGACTGAGAATTTTATTATGTATAGATGCAAAAATATTTTGATTTATTGAATTAATAATATTTATTTATTGTTTTTGTAATCGCTATACCATAAGTAATTGTGTTCATACATGATTTTGTTTAAAAAAAATATTATCTAATTTTCAAATATGTAAATAGTACTAAAAGAAGTTTTCCACGTCGCGTCTGTGTGTTTGTGCTCTTCGTTCTTATAAACAATGGCTATGTTTAGGTACAGTTTTTACTATCATGTAAAGAATTAATTTTTTCATTTGAATTTCCTTTACTCAACGTCATATTAACAGTCGAATTTGTTAAAGCAGCCCTATTTTACCCAAAGGTTTGTAAATCAAATCAAGATTAGCCTTAGTTTTTACTATTTTACCGAACATGTAACATTCAATGTTCGTATAACTATAGCATATTAAGAGGGCAACGTTATTATCTAGACATAGAATCGGTGAAACACAGGTCAGCGTGCTCGGTGTCTAAAAAAAAGGGGTAAAGGAGGTAAAAGAGGTAGAAAATGATTCTGAATATCTTAACGAAGTGACTCTACCAATATTAATGGTATTTGGCACGTAGACAGCATATAGCATGATCAAGTGGTTACCATTGCACAACTGCTTAGGTTTTGCAATAGACATTTAAGATAAGTAATAAAAATATTAAACAGCTTAAGCGAAAGTGAATGAACATTGAGCACAGATTTAGATTTTTATATCATTGCAATAATCTTGTATCAATCTAAAACTATATTTTTTCCGATAGCAACAGTGAATTGGTTGAAAAAACAGTACACGTGCGGGTTTGGCTGCAAGACCTGGAGCACCGCCAACAGGATGACACAGCATAGGAACCCGATGCGACACTTCCGTGGAAACGGGATTGCGCGCTAATGTCACTGACACCATAGACTAAGCAAACTTTTTTTTAATATTATTTTAGAAAAGGTATGAAATTAGATGATAAAAAAAAATAATTGTTTATTTTAATTATGATAATTATATGTATTTGCAACGAAATATTGTATTAAAAATTAAAAGTAGGTATATTTATTTCGAATTTTCTAATTACATAATAGATACATTTAATAAAAAGCAATTTAATACTTTCTTAGATTTACGCCAATATTTGACATCTAGGTATATATATAATAAAATTATAACTAAGCCGAATCTGTACATTAAATATTTTTTGGGAAATCTTATTGAAATAGACATTATTATCGATAGAGAGGCCGAATCTATAGTTTTTAGAATTTTTGCCTGTCTGTTTGTCTGTGACCGCATCACGGAAAAACTACTAGAGGGATTTTGATGAAATTTGGTATGATGGTCAATATATAGGATACTTTTTATTGGGAAAATATCTCATCTCTGAGAAATCTATACCAAACGTTAAAACCTATGTAGGGACGAACCCGAGCAGAGTGAAGGTGAGTCGCTAGTTTTAAATAAAACTATCTTTTCGGATTTTTCGCGAATTTTTTTTTTTGGTTTCCGACGTTTGGAATGCTTTACAGCAATCATGGCCATGGAAGAGCTTTGATGAGAGGGACTGAAACCATGATTACTGTAAAGTATACGAAACGTCGAGAACCAAAAATCAAAATAAATCCGAGAAAAATCGTAAAAGATACTTTTATTTTAAAAAGCAATATATAGTATCAAAAACTATTTTTTTATGTGATTTGTGTTATAAACTTAGTGTCCTGTTACCGGATGATAAGCTAGATTCTAGACTGCCTAATGAGAGAATGTTTGTACTCCAGTCATGGATGTTTATATTTACTAGTGATCGCCGCGTGGTTGAAAATCTTCCATAATTCATTATAAGTAGGTATATTTATTGTCTTGCGTATATTACAATATTACCACACACTTTAACAATAAACAAAAGAGTATATATGCGTGTCTGTGTCAAATACATGGTAGTGCGTGTAATGTGTTTTTTATTGATTTAATGTATTTTTTATGCATAATTTTAAAAAGATATTAGCATTCTGCACTCCTTCTCTATATAAACTATAAGTGTGTGAAATTTCATACTCCTCCGTCAGCGCAATTTTCGTAAAAAGGGGTACAAAGTTTTTGCTTCACGTATTAATATGTAGATAATATGTATGTATTTAAAGTTATATATGTGTAGTGTATCAACTATGTGGTATCCATAACACAAGCCTCGTAGCTTACCATGGAACTAGATGGTGCTGTGATGTCCTAACATATTTATTTATTTATTTATCTATAGGATGTGTTATGTACTTAGATATTCATATTAGTATTTACATAGTAGGTAATTAGTAGAGTATCATTTATTGTATTCATATTAATTTTTAAAATGTAATTCCAAATCATAATGCCTTGAAGTAATACAACAAAAAAATAATAATAATTGCAATATTTTTTATTATTTTCATCAAAAACTTATTCTCTAAGTAGTAGTTCTATGTAGTTTTTACTCAGTACATCATTGGCGGAGTGACAAAATGCGTGGACCTTGAGCAATTTATGGGTCGCTTTTAATGGCATGATTCACGGAAAGGACTTATTGAATCTTTATTATTGTTTACGCTTCTAAGGTCGAATAGCGGACATTTGTGAAAGAGAAAGGTCACGTATCTGCTGTATGCTCACCTATGCAATAAATTAAGTTATTGCAGATACTCAGAAAAATTGCGCCATCAAATTTTTCATGAAATTCACAGTTCTCATGTTGATATGATATTGTGTTACCTTATGTTATGCAATAAAATATAAACCTATAACATTTATAAAGATCTTTTTATATATTCTTTTTTTTTTATCTTAGCATTACCTGATTTTTTTTTAAATCACAATACGTGAATTTATATTTTTAAGATGCCAGTATTATATTTAAACGTATAGGACATATTTATTTACAAGTGAAAGTTATGTTGATCGAAGTTTTGTTACAACTTTTAAAACATAACATAACATTTAACATTTTTATGTTTGTAAAAGAAATTACATTAAAATTGAAAAGATTTAAATAAGTATTTATACTTTTTAGTAGGTAAGAAACAATATTTTTTTATGAATATTTATCGTATGTAGTTATAAATATTTTAATGTAAACTTTTACATCAAATCAAAGCTTATTAATCTTAACGTCAACGGAATCGTTTGAATGAAGTCGACGCGTGATGAATGAAGTGTTGCATGTTCCCGCTAAAAAGTTGAGAAACTATTGGCAAATGGAAAATAAAAATCTACTCAAAAATAAACCTAAATTCATTGATATAAAGTATTAAATTATTATATAGCGAGTACTGGACATGTGCCAGTAATTCGTAAGACATGAAAATACAATAAATAAATAAAGGTGATGCAACAAAATTTTCTAGATGGAATAAGGGACATCATTAAAATACTTACTCGTATTATAGAAAGACGTAAAATCAACGTTTTTATGTATATAAGTAAATTCAATTAAAAGAGTATAGCAATGAATAAATTAAATTTATTGATTGCCATAGTTTTTATGGTTTACAGACAACTTTTGAATTTTTACGATGCAATGACTATAATATATTATCGTCTTAGGTTTTATGTATGTAGCCAGCGGTGGACAAAACAAGATAATTAATTAGAAGTAATTAATAAATATGATATAATATTTAGGAAGAGAATGTGAGGTATGTGGATAAATATAAAAGTAGAGATAGATCTAGGAAGGTATGGATGGATTGTGTGAAAGAAGGAAGGTGATGATGATGTATGTGAAGGCTGATAGAAGGAACTAGAAAGAAACGTCAAACGTGTTATGTCGACTCCAATATTATTATGGGTCAAGGAGTCGAAAAAGTAGATTTAGTTTTAATTTTTCATCTAAAAATAGCTGTAGCGAAAAGCGCAATGCACTCTAAAATATATCCACAGACCACATCTGTACCTACATTATACTTAATTTAATAAACGGTCTGGAAAGCTAAACCTACGTTAAATTATAACCTGCTTTAGCAAAAAGTTATTTTTTATTTAAACCATTGAATTGCAGGCAGGTAAATGAGTATTTTACGTTTTACAACGTCTAAAGAATACCGTCGCCGCCCATTAGGGTTTTCCAACATTTTGTAAGTTTTTCGAGCTACCACGAACAATGTAGTTTATAGCAGAAATTAATCACGTACGTCAATTCAACCTTGACCGAGTTTATTTTTTTAATTTTCATGCATTGGTGTTGCTGTATGGATTCGTTGAAATTGAATTTATTTATTCATGAAAATTTAATTAATGAAATTGTACAATAATAAATGATTATTTTAAGTATTTATTTAACTTTGCTTTTACATGCTATTATAATATTAATATTTTCCTTTATAATCTCTATAATTTTAAGTGGTATCTATCATTGTTAGGAAGAATTGATCGCTATTAGCTACCTAAATCTTATAATTACTAAGCAAGTAGGTACTACTTTCGTAATAAGAAATTAAAAAAGTCTGTATATGCCATAAATATAATAAAGAAACACGAAACTTAATTAAAACCAAAGTAAAAGAATTTTATTTATGTCTTTGTTTTATTATATTTTGTGTGAATTGCTCATCTTCTTTCTTTGGTAATAATAAAAAAGCTAATTAAGACGTGTTATATTGTACGCAAGTGACATGCCCCTCCTACACGTCGTGTTTGGTGGCGCATATGGCAGGATTTCTCCTTTTGCCCTTTATTTATATCCAGAATACTACTGATGCGTACTCCGATACAGTTTACTATAGAATTAACTTATTATAGAAGTGGTATGTTATATTTTTCATTCTAATCATAAACATACCCACAAAAAGAACTGATAAAATTAGTATTCCTTCTTTTTACCCAGTTAAGATCATTTTTTTTTGGTACCTATTTTAATAATAATAATAATAATAATGTCCTCCTGACCGATTCCGGCCACGGCGGCCAATCTCATTGAGACTAGCCAACTGCGCAGGAGATATTATAGTGCACAAGTGTACGCGCAGACACAAGTGCACTCTCTATTCCTGTCACTCTCATACTCCGGTGGGACGACTACTCGACACGACCGGTGAGAGTTAAGGCGCAGGACCGACGGCTTTACGTGCTCTCCGAGGCACGGGGGTGAAACACCGCCAACTTCCCAACTCCGGGCTGTTACTGAGGTTTACTATACAGAAAGACTCAATAACTAAACTTGGCCCGACCCGGGACTCTAACCCAGGACCTCAGGATGTGCAGCCGTACATGCTAGCCACTACACTACCGAGGCAGTATGGTACCTACTGGTGTTGCAAACGAAAACACAGTGAATTTATTCACTTGTATGGCTTTATAAGTGAATATTTTAATAAAACGTACGACACAAGCGAAGCGAAGTTAGATCACCACTAAATACACTCGTAAGAACAGATTTTAAGCTATATTGTATTATATTGTGTCTTACGAATTAAGATATATATATATATATATATATCTATCTATCTATCTATCTATATATATATATATATATATATATATATATATATATATATATATATATATATAGAATACAAGAGAGAAATGTTGATCTGTTTCAAAAATAACACTCAAGCACCAAACTGAATTGTGTTGGACATTTCTTAGTAATTTAATAAAGGATAATGCACTACAGACTTAATCAAATCCTTTCGTTTCACCTTACAAGTTGCAATATGTAAATTTGTAAAGGGTGGCAGTTCTGAGAAGTTGATCGAACACTTCGAGTTAACAACCCCTTTAAAACTTATTTTATTTACTATAAATATAACAAAGCTTTAAAATCCATTAATCACAATATTTCCTATTTTGTGATAAATTAATTATCTTATTAATTTCTATTATTATTAGCTAGGTATTGTTTTTTTTTTTTACTTTTTTAAATAATGTTACCCTCTACTTTATTTAATCAAAATGAACAGGTTTAACTCAAAAGTTTGAATAATTTTAATTTTTAAGAAAGCTTCGAATAGGTCGATAGTAAATACTGTTACGTAAAATAAACTTTTAAAAGCTTTTACGTGTGTAGTTACGTAAAATAAACGTTCTAACCAACATTACTTTATTTACAACTAGCGACTCACCCTCGCTCCGCTCGGATCGTCCCTACTTTTTAACGTTTAGTATAGATTTCTCAGAGATGAGATATTTTCCCGCAGTAAAAAGTATCCTATATGTTGACTCGAAAAACTAGCTATCATCATACCAAATTTCATCACAACCTGTCTAATTGTTTTCTCGTGAAGCGTTCCCAGGCAGACAGACAGACAGACAAAAATTCTAAAAACTATAGATTCGACCCCTGTATCGATAATAATGACTATTTCAATAAGATTTTCCAAAAAAATATGTAATGTACAGATTCGGCTAACAATCAGTTAGAAGTTCATTATATGTATAGATACTAAGCTCCTCGTAAAGTATAAGCCTTCAATTACCGTAAAACACATTTATATTAGTTTTCCGAAGAAAACCGTTATTGTTACTAGGTATAATATCCAGAAATAGGCCTGTCTTTATTCCAAATGCGTAGTTTTGCGGGTGTCCACATAAATCAGATGGCGCCACGGTCGTGAATCAGCGACGCCGGCGCACTTCTTTCAGTCAATTCAGGCTATTTAAAAATTTACAATCTGGATAGAAACGTGACTAATTCTAAGCTTAGATATGTTAAACAAATTTTGAGTGTTTATCTTTTAGTTTATTTTTTTATAGTTACTTATAGTTGGGCTGTAGCTTGTAGAGCGAATTTAATTTAAATGATTGTGAAAATGTTATAATACATTTTGAATTTTAATAAATAAATGATCAGCAAAATATTATTAAATCGTCAAAACAAAGATCAAGAAAACGGAATTAAATGGGTGATTTTCAATAACTGAAAAAAAAACTTTCAGTAGGATTAAAGACGCTAAAAGAACAAATTTTATTTATATTATTATTTATACAAATCGATTAAATAAAGGTAAAATTAATTCAGTAAAGGCAGAGTTTGTAGAGTACTTTTTGTTTTCAGGCGTCCGCGTCAATCCATGTGTTCTTTACACTTTGTATATCTATCTCATTCTTTTAGTTGTATGGTCAACAAATTAAAGTACTCTTCATGTTTTCTCCTTATTAAGAGAAAGAACGTGAAATTATGCAAAAATTATGAATATAAATCCAATAATATTTTATTGCCTCTGCAGTTAAATTAGCAGATTAAAATTTAAGTAAATAAATAAATAATAAAAATAATAAATAATTTATTTAAATAATAAATAATAAAATAAATGATTTTAATAAATTTCATAACATTTTAAGGAAATTTCATAACAGCTCTTCTTATCGCGTAAGACAAGTGACAAGTGGGCTGGCTTGTTTTCCACCGAAATTATCAATATTACAATGCAATGGAAGAATGCATCTGTATTAGATTAGTTCGGACAGACTTGTAAAACTATATTTTGATTTAATTAAAATATAGAATAGCATTCTTGCCACAATTTAAATGAATTTTAATTTAGAATTGATCATTTACTTTTACTATAAGATAATTCATAATATATTTAGAAATTGCCAAAGTGTGTTCATCAGAAATTATTGTTGATAATAAAAATTATACAATGATAATAAAATGCCATAATAATAAAAAGACATAGATAAGAATTTATTAATACATATTCCTATAGCAGTGTTTAGATTATATAGTGACCCGGGCGAAATTAAGCTTGTGACGTTTCAATAGGGTAACGTTCTGTTACTACTTGTTCACGTCGCATTGATAGTGAAAAGTTTCCTCATACTGTTAATGAAAATTTTTAATACCTATTTAGATTAATTATTGATAACGTAGAGTCTCGTAATAATTGGTAATAGTTTGTGAATTTAAATATAATAATAATTTTATAATTTTAATAAATACATATTATATTATGTAAAATGAATGAAACGTTATTTGTTAATTGTACAAAAAAATGATTAAATACAATATTATATTCAATTCTCATAAACTATTAAACTTACCTACTCTATACCTTTTTAATAGGTACATAATACTATAAAACTATTTTAGTATTATGATAATCTACTATGTATTAAAATTACTAAATTGTAATGTGAGCTCTGTAGTAGTCTTTTATTCATCACTAGCGGCTCACCCTCGCTTCGTTTATGTTCGCCTCTAGCCAACAAAAACAAATCTATCCCACAGGAATCGTACATTTATCTGGGATAAAAAGTAACCTATTTGTTATATAGTATTTGTATAGTATAAAGTTTCATGAAAATCCAATCAGTTGTTTTTGTGTATTAAGTTGTATAAGTTACTATAGTTTTTTAACTATCCCACGGGAACTATTTCATTTTCCGAGATAAAAAGTATCTGAAATGTTGATCGGGGATATAAGGTATCACCATGCGAAATTTCATTTAAATCGGTCCAACAGTTTCGAAGGTTAGCCCGTACAAACAGACAGAGAAACAAGAAAAAAAAACTGGATTTGTTCTATATCTCTTCTTACACTCCACCTGACTCGGTTTTTAGCATTTTTTTTATGTACAGACATTCGACCTCTACAGTTTTATTATATGTATAGATTTTATTATTGGTAAAAAAGCAATGCACAATAAAATAAGATCTCAGTGCAGAAAAACAGAAATAAATCATATATATCCAAACTCGAAGACTCATCTAAAGCGAGGTTTCGTAGTACGGCGCACCCCAGGCCCCAGCACGGGGGCAAGGCGCCGCGACGTCGCGCCGCCCGGCGCCAGTCGCTTCCCGACTCGTATACTGGACTCGTGTACACACTCTATATTACACTTATAAGGAAACTGCATTAGACATTATTAACTAATGTTTATCTTTTTATTCAATCCTTTTTATGAACCTATAAAAAATTGCGACTTACTGTTGCTCCGCTTTGCGTATCAAATTTTACCATATTTCACCTTTTGGCTTTATTAAAAAAACAGCTTATGAGTCCATATCATAGCCTATCTGTGTTCTAAATATCATCCAAATTCGACCAGCCGTTTCAGTGTAAAAGAGGAACAAACACACATACAAACTCTTATTTTTTACAATAGTGTGTATGTAATTTTATTACAGAATAATTTTTAATTTATTTTTTTGTTTGATTAAATTGTTAATACCTATTCATTCGTTTTATTTATTAAAATATTATAAAAAATAAGATAGCATACGTAGTAACAATAATATGAGTTAAATAATTCGTTACCAATTTCTTAATTCCTGTTATTCTATTGATGGAAAGAAAATCATTTTTTTTTCTTCTTTTTACTTCTTGATGAAATCTTTTTATAAACTATAATCTTAGATTATTTATCTATAATCATATTTTATGTTGCTTAAGATTTTATTTTAATTAATTTTCGCAAGTTATCATTTTTTTTTATAATTTTCTAAATGTCCATAGATAAAAAATATCAAGTATATACCAATACAATGTATTCAGTACAACCTTAAAAAATAAAATATATATAAAATAATATTACATAGCATAACACCTTCGTACGAGCAGAATAAACAAATACTAATTAGGAAACTGCACCCGCTAATGAATGCAAATGACTTTATAATATGTTTTCATTACTTTATTTTTAGAATCGGTAAAGGTTAAGTATAACTAACTTTGCAATATTAAATTAAGCAGTAACTTATAATTTTAAATCTTAAATACTCTTTCCTGCTAGAGTATTTAACAGCAGATAAAAAATCTGTTTTAACTTTGGTATATAAACATTATTTGTCTTCTTTATTCTGCGTGACATTGACTAAGTAATATGCGCTTTACTGGCACCTTTTGAAGCCATTAAGGAGATAATTGAATTGAATTAAACATTATTTAGGGATAGGTTCTTAATCACTTGTTCTAAAGCACTTTAAACATAGCGTAGGACGCCCTACGAGTTAGGGTATGGCGGGCGGACAACTTGAAAAAGGTAGAAGGTACAGGATGAATGCGGACTGTCTAAGGTGGGATAGCTGGCGTTCTATGGGGGAGGTTTTCGTCCAGCAGTATGTATAGTGACGGCGATAAGCTAAAAAGAAGGACTTTTTTTTAAATTATTTTTTACCTTTTAAGACTCCCATTGCATTCTAATTCGTTATATGCTAACGCTTAAAGAAGCTTCCCGATTAGTGATTGCAATCCGGCGTCATTTTTAGTCCGGCCGGATCCGGACTAGATTCCCATCAATCCGGCCGGATCCGACCGGATCCGGCCGGATTGATTAATCAGGATGATTTTCGCTTTTCGGTTCAAAATGAACTGTTAGTAAGTTAATCAAGTGTCATTGTACCTAATATAGGTAGTTTATAAAAAATAAAACATATATAAAAACAACTTTGACGCCTTGGTGACTTTGGATAGCCACGACAGACTTCCATCGCCTTTGCCGCGCCCACCACATTTCGACAGCTCTTATAAAAGTATTTCATTATGGATTATCTTGAATTGATTATAGAAGAGGAAGAAGATGATGACCTTTTAATTCGATACTATCTCAGTGTAAAAAGGGGCTTCCACTCATCCAATTTTCATCAAAAAGTCGAACAACAACAACAATTTCAACAGATGCCAAATTCAACAGATGCCATTTTATGAATTTTATTGAAAATACCTCAAAATACACGTGGGCGGCGTCGACACTGCGAACATGAGCGCTGCAGTAACGCTAGGGTCTAACATCACAGTCGCAGCGACACTGACACGGTGTCAGTGACGCTGCGCTCGAATGTCGTTTCCTACATATTCATAGTGCATTAATCTGCCGCCCTGTCGCGACCTCACTGACGCTTGCACTATGTAAATGTAGGGAACGACATTCGAGCGCAGCGTCACTGACGGAAATACTTTTAAAAGAGCTGTCGAGATGTGGTGGGCGTGGCAAAGGCGGTACGATGATGAACGTCTGTCGTGGCCATCCAAAGTCACCAAGGCGTCACTGACACCAGTCAACTTACGCGGCGTCGGTAACGCTATAAACGCCGCGTTATTGACTCTTGCTTCGAAAGTCTACCTTTAACAGGGTCGAATCTCTTCTGCATAGGGCCTATACATACAACATCTCTATTATTTTGCCAAAAATTGCTAGCACCGGATCCGGTCGCCGGATCCGGTATATCGGTACCGGATCATATATAAAGCAGCAGAATAAAGCAGCAGAATACAATTAATACAAAGAATTTGTTTCTTTTTATTAGTTACTAGCGACTCACCCTCGCATCGCTCGGGTCGGGTTCGTCCCTAGGTTGCTTTAATTAATTTGGTTTTAATTTTATTTCATGGGACCCAATTTTTTTACTAAAATTAAAGTAGCCTAAGTTACTCCTTATTACATCAGCTATCTGCCCGTGAAAGTCCCATCAAAATCGGTTCAGACATTTCAGAGATTAGCCAGAACAAACAAACAGACAGACAGACAAAATATGATAAAAAAAATGTTGTTTTGGTATCTGTACCGTGTATACATTCATATGCATTTAGTAAAAAGCGGTTATTTTAATATTACAAACAGACCCTCCAATTTTATTTATCTGCATAGATTATAAATTATAAACACCTCATACGACAGTTGTACAGTAGTTTTATTTAAGTGCGTAGCCAAAATAAGTACATACATACCTATTTTATACGACACAAGCGACTCGCCCTCGCTTCACTTGGGTTTACTGTACGTTATAAAATGTAGATAAAATAGATATTGCGAGTGTCCCTTAGAAGATAGATTCTGAAGGCCTTTTTAAGACCTACAATTTTCTACTATATTGTTTTGATGTATCTCTGAAGGTTCAGACTCTACAGAACCACTGAATTTGTTTTCCCGTGGAAATGAAATATTTCCCTTTATTAAAAGGTGTCCTAAATGTTGACTCGAATAATAAGTTATCACTACATAAAATTTAATTAAAATCGGTGTAGAACTTTTTGCGTGAAATGTACATATAAACGTCTGATACGGACAAACAGATATACTGACAAAAATTTCAATAACTATTGTTTTGGGGTCTATATTTGGTAGTGATAAAAATAACGTCCTCCTGATCGATTTCGGCCACGGCGGCCAATCTCACTGAGATTAGCTAATTGTACAAGAGATATTATAATGCACAAGTGTACGCGCAAACACAAGTGTATTTCCTATTCCTTTTACTCTCAAAGTCCGATGGGACGCTACTTCGACATGACCGATGAGAGATCGACGGCTTTTCATGCTCTCCCAGGCACGGAGGTGAAAACCTGCAAACCGTCAATTTCCCAACTCCGGGGTGGCGCGACCCGGGACTCGAACCCATGACTTCCCGATCTGCGGCCGTAAATGCTAGCCACTAGACTACCGAGGCAGTTGCCTATGCCTGGTACAGATCACGTACACAACACAGATTTCGCTTTGTTACTATTTTACATGTATAGATTATTAAAACCACTTCTGTTTTTTTTTTTCTGTACAATTTATGTATATAATTACAGAAAATTAGTTACATTTAACTTAATGGTACAAACTAAACATATTAAAAGTAATTAAATTACAAAATGTAGGTCATTGTAAACAGCTCGCGACATGGCAGAGCGGTATAAATCAAAAGATCTGGGAACGTTGTTTTATTAAATTATATGGCAACATTTAAGGAAAGTACCACTTAAAGAATGGCGTTGAGCATGTTCTAGTGAAACTGGTAAAACAAGTGAAATGAAAAGGTTTCGCAAATTACTTCTGTAGTTGCGTAATTTTTTATCTTCGGGATTAATAAATACATACATACTTAATCAGTTATTATTGAACATATTTTATTATTGTACTATCATATTTATAGTTTAATATAATTTTACAAGTTGTTGTTATAATAAAAAAATGTTTAAATAAATTTATCTACATTCCTAAAAGAATAACTGATAGGCATCACCATTTTGTATTAAATTATAGATTGCATTTTTACTAGTCTATATTAATGTTAAAAAATGAGTTTTGATAATAAGTTCTATAGATATTTCTATAAATTACCGTGGCTTAACAAATTTCTTGAGTTTAAAATGTCTTCCTTAAACGTATACACTTTCAAGTCATTTAGATACTCGACAATCAGGCAAAAACATGAATTATTCAAAATGTCGGCCAGCAATAAACCAGCTCGTTACTTGTGCCATAAAAACACCCATAAAGTGAAGCAAACACAATACTCTGTTCAGAGCATGATCTTAATATAGATAGATGCATCTACCAAGTGCGTGCAGATTTACCTGTTTCTAAAAAAATATTCCTGACCCTAATTAACAGAATCAAAATTAAATTTGCGGGGTAATATTTTCTTAGATTTACGCGAATATTTGACATTTTAAATAAAACTATCTTTTCGGATTTTTTCGCGGATTTTTTTTTTTTAATTTTGGCTCCAAACATTAAAATAAATCCGCGAAAAAATCCGAAAAGATAGTTTTATTTGCGGGGTAAATTAAATTGGCATGTGTGAAGTAAAGGTCCAATATAATTTCTTTCAATTTTCTGTTTTGCATTTTTATTATTAAAATTCTCGGCCCATTATTCTTAAAAAAGCGGAAATTTCACAGCTGTTCCTAATAAACACTTAAAGACTACCGACTACGGTATAACATAGATAGAGTATCATAGAACTAAACATCGAGCCAAACAATGTTTTAAAATAATATGTGATGTTTTAAAATAGTACTTGTATAAAACCCTTATCCTTTGAAAAATATATACAAAATCGAGAATAGGTAACATAAATAGCAAATCACGCTACTATTTTTGATTTTGAAATTTATTTTGGTGGACTCCGTCTGCATAATTGTTTAGTCTTCTCTTATACATTTTATAATTTTTTTCACTGTTTTTTCTTCCTCAAAGCAGACAACTTGTCAAGCATACCACTGATATTAATATAAATGCGAAAATTTATATATTTAATAAAGGCCAGAGAGTAAAGGACTACTTTTTATCTCAACAACAAAAAGCTATTCTCATGGGATGTTAGTTTTTAAAATGTTAGCTGAATGAAGCGGAAACGTTAACAAATATATTTTCAACTAGCGACTCATCCTCGCTTCTCTCGGCTCGTTCCTATGTGATTCTTTAAATTTACATAGTTTTTTTTATTTATAAATAAATGGAAATAAAACAAATACTAAATATTAAGTAAAGCATACCACAATACATAGTGAAAACTGAACCCAGATCGGTAAAACCGTTTCTGAGATTAGCGCGCACAAACACACAGACAAACAGACAAAAATTCTAAAAATCATTGATTTGGGTTCTATTGCGTTAATAAAGACCCCCAATAACAGTTTTTCTCAAATATCTTCCATGTACAGACAGCGATCAGTTACACTTTTATTATATGTATAGATATAGAAGATAGGTTATAGTCGTAAAGACATTGATTAATTAGCATTTAAATATTTGATACTTATTTTAATACATATTTAAGTATGTTGTTAGTTATTTGCAATGAATATTGTAAAGTAAACAAAATTTAAAAAACGAATTAACTTGTAGAAAACCTTGAGCTCCTTAAACTAAGTATTTATTTGTCTGTTGCTAAATCGATTTGAAATATTTATTTTATTTTAATGAGCAGGTGTTACTAGAAGCTCAAAGTGCGGAAAATAAACAATAAACAGATGGACAGGTGACCTAATATATTGCACGTGTGATTTAGATTAGAATTAGTATTTATCGCATGCATTGTGAAGCGTCCGTCCGTCACGTACGCGGCAGATCTGCCAGCGCGATTTTATGTGGAGGTTATAGCTATTGTGACCACAAGGCACTGCTTTATTGTATATAGTTCATGGATGACTTAATAATTATACAATAAGATCATTTTAATATAACATTTTTTAAGTGTGATGTACCTATACCATTGAGCAGGGTTTCGAACATTTTTCTATTGAACACAAACCTGTACCTATATTGGGAACTGAAAATCAAAGAAAATCCGCGAAAAATAGTTTTATTTAAAATATTGAATATATAACACAAAGGTTCTATATCCTTTTTTAATAAAAAGAGAGTTATTTGGTCCACCTTTTTATTTTGCACTAGAATATATTAAATCTCTGTATAAAAATATTACTTATATTTGTATCAAAATATAAGTAAATAATAATAATAATATATTCGAGATTTTAAAGGTTCGGAACCCTGTAACCGGAATTTTACCTATTCTAAAGATAAAGTTCCTTTAATTTCGATTGCATTTTTGCAAAAAATAAAAACAAAAACAAATCTATCCCACGGAAACCGTACATTTTTCCATGATAAAAAGTAGCCTATGTGCTATTCTAGACTATAATCTATCTCTGTGCCAAATTTCATCCAGATCTGTTCAGCCGTTCTTGCGTGATTGAATAACAAACATCCATTCAAACATCTAAACTTTCGCATCTATAATATTAGTAAGAAGCAAGATTTCCATCAAAAACATATTAAATTACCTACGCAATATAATATAAAACCTAGAAAAAACAGATTTAATACGACAAAAAGTCCATGTTACAGTTGAGGGGTCACCCCACGCTGCAAAGATACTCGTTGGTACATCTACAGTGTAAACTTGAAAGAGGTCGTAAAGCGTTTGATAACACCAGCCACGTAGAACTGTTTATTGTTCAAAGCTTTTATTTCCCTCTTGCTTTATTAAGTTATATTAAATTTGTACAAATAATATATTTTAACATAAAAATCTTGAGTAAAATAAGTCTTAATACCTACATAGTTTCAAACATTTCGTACTTATAAATATTACTCTACTATAATAAGGCAGTGGTAGCCCAGTGGTAACGCGCGCGCTTGGGAAACCGAGTGAAGCGGGTTCAAATCCCGGGTCTCGCACCTCAGATATTTTCATGTGCGAATCATTCCTAACATGATTACCACTTGCCTTATGGTGAAGGAAAACATCGTGAGGAAACCTGCATGTCTGAGAGAACCTAGCAAGTTTTCGAAAGACATGTGTAGTCTGCCAACCCGTACTTGGCCAGCGTGGTGGACTATGGCCTGATCCCCCTCGTATTGAAGGGAGGCCCGCGCCCAGCAGTGGGACGTCAAAAAGGGCTGAATACGAAATATTACTCATAGTAGATACTCCTAATACACACTTTACGAGAAGTAAGAGTAACGATGTTTGATGTGCATTCTATACTAAATCGCAAATTATACATTCGACTACAGCATGTAACTGTTCTATGAGTATATATGGTATGTTGTTATTGAAAAAATTATCTCTGTCATTGGTACGGCATCAAACAATAAGTAACAATAATCTTAAAAAATTAAGAGGCCTATCACAAAATGTACTGAGTCCTACGGTAATGAGTTCGAGCGGCCGACGCATCGCATTTTGTAGCATTTTGTGCAGTTGTAATAACTTTTATGTAACGTTTTATAATAAATTGTCTAAAAAAAGTATGTAATTACGTTTCTTTTGGACTGTCGTATATTCTCGTATACATTTTACTTAATAATATTAATGTTGTAAGGATATATTTACAGCTAATTCTGAACGTTTTTAGTAGTTTTAAAGATTTTGAAAAGGATATTTTTTTATAGAAATCCAATACATATTTTCAAATTCCGAGGTCGCTATAAACTCAATCACTATATACGAGATATTATTTTATATTTTTCTTTTCGTTCGCTTAGGCATAGTATTTCAATCCATGAGCTTGAAAAAGTGCCGCTGCGCATTTCATTAAAAACTTGCTTGGGAACTTTGACTTTATTTCAATTACTAATGAAAATTTGCGAAAAATGAGGCCGCTATATACTATATAATAACTATTCTCCACCATACAATACCTCAAAATTGTTGAAGAGTTTCAGTTTCTCTCAATAAGAACACCAAAGATGGGCATTTAATTGAAAAAACACGGTCATAATGTAATAGGCCTCTTAAGGTAATAAACTAATAATATAAAATACAAGAAAAATGAACATATATTCAAAATTTACAACCAGAAGCGTATTTTTTCGGTTTCACATTACGTATGATTCCCACGGAACAAAACTCAAAATATTTACAAGCTTTACGTAAGTGCAAACCGTTTCAAGGTAATGAATACTTTGTTCCACAAAAATGGCAGGAGTGATAAATCATTAACATAAATATATGAAACGATTAAAATAAATATGTATGTAAATCTTTATAGATTATAGTCAGCTTTAAAAAGGAGAATGTTTTTATTTGTCAATCAACTTTTCTTTTAAACTTTTACCTCTTAAATAAACATGATAATTTTCATGAAATACTCTGTCTTATTATAATTAAACTAGCGACTCACACTCGCTTTGCTCGGTTGCTTCCCAAGACAAAATTTATTAATTCATTTGGTTTTAATTTTTTTCGCGGGACCCTATTTTTTTTCTAAAATAAAAGTAGCCTTAGTTACTTCTTATTACATCAGCTATCTGCCAGTGAAAGTCCCGTCAAAATCGGTCCAGCCGTTTCAGAGATTAGCCTGAACAAACAGACAGATAGACAGATAAAAACTGTAAAAAATGTTGTTTTGGTATATGTACCGTGTATACATCCATATGCATTTAGTAAAACGCGTTTATTTTAATATTACAAACAGACACTTCAATTTTATTTATCTGTATAATTTACCAATCACCGTTGAGGTAATAATAAAATGTACAATAAGTAAACTAAGCGCCTCTCTACACATAAAATTGAGTTCTTTTTAATTTTGGTCTGTCATATTACTACAGAGAGTCTACAATTTAGTTAGATTTTTCTAGAGAGAGTCTATATCTTTTAGTTTGATTTGATAGCATGTGTTGGATTACTATAAATAACAATAAGTCGCTAGAATCGAACCCACGAATTTAGCTGTAATAGAAATGAATCGTCGCAGATGGACCAAGTCATTTATGTAACAAAATAATAATCATATTAATGTTTATTTTAACGCCTGTGGTTACTTATGCGGTTGTCGAAATGTTTGTTTAACCTAAATTCAAAATTTTCCTCTGATTTATATAAGCTATGAATAATAAATAAAACATATTTCCAAATACTCGAACTGAATGATTAATCTGAGCCTTCATTTCCGAAACAATATTTTTGGTTATATTCTGTTTGTCATGACTTTAATTAAAAAAATAATTAAGATTACATTTACACATATTTTTTTAAATTATTAAAATAGCGACTTACCCACGCTTCGCATAGGTGCGTCCCTATAGGTACGCGGATTTTGTTCGCAATTTCATGGGTTTTACTTTTTTGCGCGGATTCCTAACCCTTTTTTCTTAAATAAAAGTAGCCTAAGTTGCTCCTTATAATATTAGCTACTGCCAGTGAAAGTCCCGTTAAAATGGGCCCAGCCGTTTCGGAGATTAGCCAGAACAAACAGACAGACAGAAAAATAATTGTGTTTTTTTTCTTATATGTACTGTTCATATGCTTTTAGTAAAAAGCTGTTATTTTGACCTTACAAACAGACACAAATTTTATTTTATCTGTATAGATTATTATAAACATAACCGACAACTTTATTATATTATTCTTGCAATAAAAGGAAATACTAATAAATTTCAATCATTACATAATATTTCATGGTATTTATTATTCTTTTCAGAAAACCATTTATTAATTTAACATTAATAATTGATGGACGTTTACAATTTGTGTAAACAGCTATGGGATAGCCAGGAGGCTCGCCTTGACACGCCACGACCTCCGCTGGCTCGTGCCTCTCTGCCAATAAAAAGTTACTGCGATTTTTACGCCTGCCATTTTTTCAGACCATTAAGTACCTACCTACCGGGACAGACGAAAACGTTTTGTATACGTACTTATTTGGTAATAACGTTGCTATAAACAAGTAATATTATTAAATTATTTAACTATATTTTTGTTACGTTAATCATTTTAATTTATTATTACCTAACATCAATCATTCCTATATATTTCGAAAAAAAAATAGAGTTATCTTCTCTAAAAAACTTAAACATTAAAACGATTTTTTATAATACTTTACTGTTGCACTCCACTCAAAAGTTAAAACTATTTTGAAAAAACTTCTTCTATTTAAAGTAATATAAATTAAAGGTCACATAAAATGCTTCAGAATTCAGATAGATCGTATTGAGAGATACATATTAAAAAATCAATAAAAGAATCTTAACAAGCATTGAAAATACCTTTTATAATCTGGAATAACAATAAAACCTCTCTAATAACATTCTACCTGATTCCATACCGAAATTCCTTTGTTTTTTTTTTTTAGTTTTTGTTTAGGTTTATATGTATTTTTTTCTTGACCTCCGCGTTTATCGTGAGGAATGTTACACTACAAAGCGAAGGCATGCATCGAAGTCAGATGAAAAGATAAATTGAACTTGTACGTTATTGGATTTAAAACCCCACACATGGAACTAATATACTAATGTCGACTAATTTTTTCGATGTTGTTAAATTTTTTTTTTGAAATATCTTGAGAAAATGTTGCTACCTAATTTATGATTAAAATGAAAAATGTACGGTTCCCGTAGGATAGATTTGTTTTTGGATAGGAACAAACCCGAAGCGAAGCGAGAGTGAGTCGCTAGTGTCATTGTAAGACTGCTTAGTTATATAATACTCGAATTTTCTTACAAAATACGAAACATTCAATATTAAATACAAGCTCTATGTAATGAATATACCTACATACCTATATATTGTCATCATTTAAGTTACATTCTGTGAGATATCCGTGTTGTTGCACTAAATAAAATGTAACAAATACTTTCAAATTTCACTACGATACTGACATGGAAGGCATTTAATAATAACATAAATTAAACACAATGTATGCTTGGAGTTTTTGTTTCATTTTTTCTTTTGCTTTTTTATCGTTGATGAGTTAAGAAAAATGGCGGCACAAAATGTTTACATCCTTAGAAGCCACTATACTCCACAATTATTGATTAGAATAAAAAAAGTCTTAGAAACTCTCAAAGAACTATCCAGACATATCGTACATGCTTGGATGTGGAGTTAAACTTTTTACTCTTCAGTTACGTATATAGTGTCGACCCAATTATTTATTTTATATTTGACTATAGAATTTTCTAGCGGTTCATACGAGACACAATAGTTTCCGAGTAAAATGGCTGTCGTTTAAAGACAGTCTTCTCAACTTACTGTGTCAAGTAAATTCTAAATAAGTAAAAAAAGTAAATCTTTTGAAATCAAAACATTCAGCATAGAATTACTTTTTTTTATGATGATTTAGATTATTTACCGCTTTCCTGAAAAAAAGTGTCTTAACAGACGGACAATGAATGTCCTATGGACATATCGCATAGGGGTTCCTTTTTCCTTTGCGTGTACGAAACCTTAAGCAAAAAAACAAAACCACGCTTTTTATCGACTGTAATTTATGGAACTCATCGAAACGAATTAAATCAGCCCAAACTCGAAGCTTTTACGTAATCATATAGATTTGTGTTGTTGTACGGTTTCACATTTAGTATAGATTTTTCAGAGATGAGATATTTTTCCTATATGTCGACCCGGATAACCAGCTATCATCATACCAAATTTCATCAAAATCTGTCCAGTGGTTTTCTCGTGATGGGGTCACAGACAGACAGACATAAATTCTAAAAACTATAGATTCTGCCTCTGTATCGATAATAATGACTATTTCAATAAGATTTTCCAATAAATTTTTAATGTACAGATTCGCCTCAGTTAGAATTTTATTATATGTATAGGTTACAGAACTAAAGTTGTTAGACTAGCAATGAGTATGTCGACATTTTATTTGTCAATTTGATTCGATGTTAATTATTATAAATAGTGGAAATTGTTGGCAAAATAAATACTTTCAATAAGTCGATGGAAGCCCTTTAAAAAAATAATATCAATTAAAAATAGCGGAAATCATCAAAAATCAACACACGTAATGGAATGATTGTGTTATAACTACCTTAGACAAAATTGTAGGGTCTAAGAATATATCTACCTTACCCTTCCTATTCTTTTACTAAATAAAGTTATTATTTTTAACAACTTTTTCTTTACCTTATTTTAATGCAGTTCCTTAATTCAGACAATTTACCTATATTAAAAATTAAAATATAATTATTTATGTCGTGACCGAGTCTGCCTGAAGAAATAGTTTTTAAAGATTTTTTTTTTACAAATATACTCGGTTAATTATTATTTTATTATATGTGTAAGTTTAACAATAGTGTAATTTAAAAAAAAAATGTAGTTATAAAATACTTAACGTTTGCCCTTACCTTGTTTACGTTTTATAGTTATGATCGGAAGCTCCCACGCCACTCACCTTGAATGCGCGACCTTCTGCATATTATGTAATATACACAATGTGGGCAATTAGTGTTAGTTTATCTCATACATAATAATAAAAAATTAAATTGTATTGCAATCCAAACAACATTATTAGAATTGCTTTTGCTCTATTGAACGTTTTATGAAGCTTAATATATTTAAAGCATACAAGTTTATACATATTACAAAAATACTATTTAACAAATATCAACGGTCAGAATACTAGACCAATAATGACATACTAAAAAAACTCATAATAGTTCTTTGATAGAAGTTAAAATCCGAAAAGCGTTATCCTAAACTTATGAAGATAAATAAAAGTAATATATTTTTATTATATATTTACATAATTACATAAATAATATTTGTGATTGCACTTTGCAAGCAAGAACAAATGCAATTTGTGATTGCACGCTAAAAGTAACAAGTAGGTACCTATCTATATGATCGTGCCGTAAATATGTATATAAAAGTAACCAGTAGGTACATGAAGAATAAGTAAAATAGGAAGACTATCAAAAAGCAATTCTGATTTTTTTCCTGTTGATGTTTTAGTTATTTGATTCATTCGCTCTTTAAAATAATTATTATTTATAATATAAAGCTAACATTCATCCATTGAATCAAAGGATTTTAATTTTCCTAGAGATATGGAGTCACCACAACTGCAAAAAGTGTTATCAATGTCTTTTTCCCTACAAAGTTATGCTGTAATAACAATATTTTATAACTCTTCGTTCTTGTTTCCAAAGAAAATATTTAAAAAGGGACAAGGTGAAGCACAGTGATTGATAATAAATAATAATCATACATATGTAATATTAAAAAAAATAAAACGTATTTAAATTTCGAGCGTTAACGTTAACTAATCCTCTTGACATTGACATATAGCCTACAATATTTTTTATCTGTGGCCTTGTGTTCAATGCCTTCAACCGTAACAAAGTGAGCTTTTAAAAATCCTTTTTGACATAGACATAGTTATTACATTTGCTAAGTTCGACAGAAGTTTGTACTTTAGAAATGTAAATTGATGTAACGTTACGTCTTAAATTCTATACATATTATAAAATTCTGAGTCGAATCTGTACATGAAATATTTTTTGGAAAATCTTATTGGAATAGTTATTATTATCGATACAGAGGCCGAATCTATAGTTTTTAGAATTTTTGTCTGTCTGTCTGTTTGTCTGTGACCGCATCACGAGATAACCACTGGACAGATTCTAATGAAATTTGGTATAATGACAGCCGCTTATCCGGGTCAACATAATAGGATACTTTTTACTGCGGGAAAATATCTCATCTCTGAAAAAATTATACTAAACGTTAAAACGTAACTAGGGACGAACCTAAGCGGAGCGAGGGTGAGTCGCTAGTTTGGTTATACGTACTTACATAAAATTTCATAGAGCAAAATAACTCTACGTTGAGTTAAAAAATGTTGATAAAAGAAGGCACCTAGAAATACCTTTGAAACATATATCATGTATTTTAGGCTAACATCGTTTTAACGTACTTACTATGAAAAAAATTATCTAAATTGAGTTTCATTTCATCTCTCAAGTCACATGACAAAAATTAACATGTTGTTCTTGTTTAGTTTACAGATGAACTAAATAACAAGAACATAGTTAATATGCACAGATCATAAAAAAGATATACACATGGAAAAGATTCTATCTTACCTATGTATACAGCACATATAACAATATTATACTAAGAGATAAAACATACCATAATTATGACTAGATCTAGCATATAAACCAACCTTAGTTTATTTATACCTATATAATATTATGATCTGTGATTTATACAAAGCTTTGGCTTAATCTGAACTAAAATTTGCTAATATTTATTACAGCCATCAATCCTTTTTTTTTCAGTTGGGAAATGCATTTACGTATAAATTCAGGTGGTTATGGGCTGTGTTTAGTAAAACCTTATAAATTATAATTGCTGTACCTACTATTTATTTATTTTCATTTCATTCATCATTATTCATTCATTGATTGACACAATATATTGTTATAATGTGTGTATAAATAGTCTTTAGTAATATGTAGAGATGATTATTATAGTATTAATGTAGGTATTGTGGAGTCTGAATCAGACCACACCTTGAAGTTCTTAGAAGAAGACTAGTAGATACATACTATGAATTGTAATTAATTTAAATCACGTGGACTGCGGCGTGGAAAACAACATGAGGAAAACTGCGTGATCTTAGAGTAATTGTAGGTAATTTATATACATACATATGTAGAGGAATCTGTTGTACCTAGGCCAGCTTTTTACATATTCGCTTATAAAGATTAAATAGTAAATATTTAGACTTTTTTTAGGTTGGGAAATGAATTTACGCATATCACTTGCATGCATATAGGTGGTTATGTGGGACTCACCGGCAAAGACAGTATTACCCACTAAAACTCAACTGAACCTCCCCCGTCTTAATGAGGAGTCGCAGGATCGCTTACGCACTCAACAACGACACTCCGACGTCAGGCCTGTCGAAACGGACCACACAACCACAAGGTTGCTCCACGGTCCACTTTGCTATCAAAAAAGTACCTGGAACAACCACACGATGGTACACCGCCCACCGAGATGGGCCGTCTCCCACTGCGTCTCTTGGCTTTCGCTCGGCGGACTGTCAGGCGCTCATGAGCCCCGTCATCACAACAAGAGATTGTCCCTTAATCACGTGATGTTTTTTAGTCAATTTTAACTCCCCATCCCCCCTATACAAAATCACGTGTATTTTTTTGATACAAAGTATGTATTTAAAAAAATTCCAGAATATTAGTTTACTTTTTTTTGGTTTAGTTATACAGGTATAATCTAACTTAATTCTAGAAAATTATGCATCATGATAAAAATGTCCAGACAGACCTTTAAGGTTGCAGTACCTGAAACAAATACTAGCTTTCTCGCACATGCTCGCTATACTACTGCGGAGAAGGCAGATCTGGAATAAAGCTTTCAGCACTGTCATCAAGCTCAACATACTCTGCTACGAAGTCATGGCCGTCGATAACCATATTATTCCATACTTCTGTGAGAACTTTTCCAGCCTTCTGAATTCTACGAAAGAACGACGAACGACGAAGTTCAACGAAAAAATAAATATATATCACGTGTACACTCACTACACCCCCTCCCCCCTTGTGATGTTTCGTGATTTTTTCCGAACCCCCTCCTCCCTCTTTCGAGCCTCACGTGATTAATGGACGATCCCCAAGGTGAAAACACATCGGGGGGATATGTTCAAACTCCTATACCATCTGTTACCGACATATACTGAGATTAGAGAGTAAATAAAAGTTTTTTTTTTATATTAGGTATAAATGTACATCATCTATACTAATATTATAAAGAGGTAAAATTTGTGAGTTTGTGAGGTTGTAGGGGGTAATCTCTGGATCTACTGAACAATTTGGTAAAAAGATAGTTTGAGATCCTGGAAAGGACATAGGATACTTTTTATCCCGGAAATCATCCCGTAAGGGGTTGAAAATGGGGATGAAAGTTTGTATGGGGAATCAACCTAGTGACGAACCCGAGCGAAGCGCGGGTGAGTCGCTAGTACTTAAAAACTTACTTAAAACAGGCTATAGTCTAAAAAACTAACTTTGCGCAAGAAATAATAAAGTACCTTTTTTATCTTAACTAATGTGACGCCGGCTAATCACTACTAACTTCACCTTGAAGTTGACAAGGATGCTTCGACTATCATCTATACATATAATAAAATTCTAACTAAGCTAAATCTGTACATTAAATATTTTTTTGAAAATCTTATTGGAATAAACTTTATTATCGATACAGAAGCCAAATCTATAGTTTTTAGATTTTTTGTCTGTCTGTCTGTCTGTCTGTCTGTCTGTCTGTTACCGCATCACGGGAAAACCGCTGGACAGATTTTGATGAAATTTGGTATGATGATAGCTGGTTATCCGGGTCAACATATAGGATACTTTTTACTCCGGGAAAATATCTCATCTCTGAGCTAAACGTTAAAACGTAACTAGGGACGAACCCGAGCGGAGCGAGGGTGAGTTGCTAGTAGACAATATTATTTTAAAGCGCGGAAATTTTGAAAAAAATACGATTGAAGTAGATTAACAATGTCCAAGGTACAACAGATCCCCTACTATGATAAAATAATCTTATTTATGTATATTATAACTATGTGTATTATAAATTTTTTTATTACTATAAAGTAAAATTATGTAATAATGATATAATAATTTTATTGTTTAATTTTTTTTATAATATTACAACAGTTCAATAATTTATTTATTATTCAGGTACATTTTTAACGATATCAGTTAAACTTTTGTTAAATTTGTAAATCATAACTATAGATTGTAAACTTCCAAATTAATGCATGTGGAAAATAAAAGTTAATTAATTGCAATGCAGTTTTTATTTAAATATATTGTAATGTAATTAATTATCTCTAGTAGACCTACATAAATAAAATACAAAATTTTATTCAAAGGCAGTTAAGCATTTATTAATAAATCAGTTTAAATATAAAATAAGTGTAGACGTAGGCCATAGCTCGATCTCTCTGATAACGAGACGCATCAAATCGTAAATGGATTTATTACCATATATGGTGAAGGTCATGATAAAATGTACTTGTGGACTTTATACGATATTATGCCCTTATAATATACCTATATGATAATAATAATCCAATACTCCGAAGTAATAAGCATATTTTTCCGTAACGAAACAGGTACAAATGTTTTTTTTTAACCGGCTACAAAATAGAAGTATATGCTTTTTAAATTATTAAAATAGTCATTTTACTTAATAGACTATTCTAATGTGGTATAACCCAATGATAGGTATCAAGACAATGTGTCACTCTTAAAAAAATAATGTTGAGTACTTATTGATTCTTGTATTCCTATAACGATAGAGCAAAATAAAAAAAAAACCGATAAAATATGTTCCTAGAATGGCCTATTCAGTTCTAATTTATTCTCACAAGCTAAAAACAATGGATATCGTAGAGTATAAAGTGATAACTGCGTAGGGGAGCGTGGGGCTTGTTGTAACAGGGGTAAGTAGTAACAGGCTCTTTTCACTAGGATCTTAAACGCTATTAACGTATTTCTTTGACTCGATTTAACCTATAAACCGCGCCGCATTATGTTATCATAGCAAGTGTCCCGCCAGCCGGCGCAGTGAGCGGAAGTGTGCACGCGCATCATTTCTGCCAGGTAATATAAAATTGTACTGTCGTAAAATTTCGGTTTGCCTTTTTAATATCGACTAATGTCAAATTTTCTATATCTTATTTCCATTCAAATTTATCTATCTCTGATAATGTGTAACAGTTTTTATGATTGCTAAATTGTTTAAATAGTTATCTTGATAAATGTTAAAAATCATACCATAGGGTTAGTTGTAACAAAATCCCGGGGCTTGTTGTAACGTGTTACAACATGCCCCAAGTTATGAAGTAGATACCTACTTTTTTCCTTTGTTTTAGAATGAGGGTGTATAAAAGAAAGTTAGAGCGGGCAACACAAAGCCAAGAAGTGTACGAGTTAGCAGCAGCTGAAGTTTTAGAAAAAAAAAGCAGTATTCGGAAAGCTAGTCAGACTTTCGGATTATGTCACGTCTCTCTTTATAGATACATAAAGAAAAAGAAGAATAATGAAAGATTAAGAGTTGGTTATGTTAAGCTTAGACAAGTATTTACTGCAGAAGAGGAAGGTAAGATAGCTTCTTACCTACTCAAGTGCGCCGATATATATTTTGGACTACTTCCTATAGAAGTAAGGAAACTAGCTTACCAATGCGGTGTGCAGCTTAGAGCAAAAAACATTCCTCCTTCTTGGCATCAAAATAACGTGGCTGGAATTGACTGGTAAAGGAAAAGGGAAAGGAAAGGGGAAGGGGAAGGGAAAAGCCAAAGGTAAATCAACAAATAATAAAACCGGAGTGGGCAGAGCTAAAAAAAAGATTTTATGTTCAGATTCAAATTCTGAAGCAGAAGAGTGGTATTGCCTGGTATGTGGTGAAGCTTACACAGATACAAATAAAGAAGATTGGATAGAGTGTATCATTTGTAAGATGTGGGCACATGTAGGATGTGTTACAGGAGACATTATATCTTTTATTTGTATTAATTGTAGCTCAGATGAAGACTGAATTTAATTATAATGAAACCCACCAAATGTTGATTCTTACATAAGTATTTTGTTAGATAGCTATTAAGAAGAGATAATTACGAAGCATACCTTAGTTATAAATAATTTAATTACTTACTGTGATTTAAAAGTGCGATGATGATTATAAGTAGTGTTTAACTAAATAAAACTGTTAATTACTTAATTTTTAAGTGTTGATTACTAAAAAAGTGTATTTGAGTTGATTTTTGATAAGAATTACACAATACTTACTTTAGAAAGATGTAAATTTTGTTAAAAATAAATAAAAATACACGATTAGAGGTATTATTGTGGTTTTTTTTTGTCGTTACTACTTGCCTCGGTAGACGTTACAACTTGCCCCAAGCACGAGGTAAGTTGTAACACCGCACTTCTTCTAGAAAATAATTGATTGTAAAATAATGACCAATAGTTATGGTATTATTTTTACTTGATTTGGTAGAGGAAGAGTTACAGTATCCATCCACCTTTATTTAGTAGAGATTTAATCAATAGATCTCAAGATATATTAGTTTTAATGAAAACTGTTACAACAAGCCCCTCGCTCCCCTAATATTGTCACTGTTGTGACAAAATATCTAATATATTTAAACGAGCAATTCTTGTATATTTATTTATTTATTTATACCGGCGATCTCAGAAACTGCTCTAACGATTTCCTGAAATTTTGTATGTGGGGGTTTTCAGGGGCGAAAAATCGATCTAGAATATTCTTATGTCTGGGAAAACACGAGTTTTCGAGTTTTCATGCGGTTTTCTATCGCATTATTCTACGCAGAATATGGTCGATAACTTCTTAGTTCTTACACACTTGCATAAACGGCGACCAAGGTACAAAATTAACAAACACAGGTGTCCGAGTTCGAATCTCGATAGAATATAAAGTTTTTACTTTTTTTTGTATTTATTTATATTTGTACATTTAATTTTTGTAATAATGCAATTTACTATACGCAAATTGAATCATAAAGGAATTTATAATAAACAATTGCGGAAGTCATCTTCGCGTGGGCGGCGTTGTTTGGTCAGTAAATAGATTTCAAGGATTTTTACAATAGCTCAGTGTGAACTCTAATTATTGTGCTTTGCAAAGATGTTTATAATGGCTTTGATGTACTTTTGTATATAAAGTTGAAAACCTCACAACATATTATCCAAACAAATTTGGAGGTCAAACAAGAACTTGTTTATATCGGTATTTATAGAAATATTATAATATACATAATTTCATAGGTATATTTTAAAATATCTCTAAATATATTCATAGTGATAAGTATGTACCTACGTCGTACGACAAAATAACTCACAACTTTAGGCCTCTTATACTCGTACGATAACATGTATCTAGGATCGCTTAAGTACTGAAATTCGGATTTTCTCGCAGATTTTATCTATCTTCATAGATTACTATTTTTACTAAGTTGTTTTCAAAACAAAATATTTATAAAAAACAAAAACTCTAAAAGCGACTCGCTGAAGTAGACGTTTCCGGTTAAAACCAACGACGATGAGCCCCGACACAGCCCAACCTGATTTTTTTAGTTCCCAACTTTTGAAATACTTTACAGCAATCATCAAGAATCGCGAAAAAATCGGAAAAGATAGTTTTATTTAACATATTAAATATTCGCGTAAATCAAAAAATGTATTACGATTTTTAAAAATCTTCTTTTAACAGATCGCTATATAATTAACCACAAACATTTCCTGTCTTACTACACAGTAGCAGCAAACCTAACAAACAGTTTAACAAAAAATTAAAGGCATAAATAAATTATTGCTCACTTATTCACATTAAGTACATACTAATAACTATCATTATATTGAATCATATTTTTTAAGCACAGAATGGATGCACGTGTAGATTGTGGTACGCGGAAACTGCAATTATGCCATATTAAATGTCACTTAGTAAGTCAGAGGTAAAATAACGAGTGAACACCACAGAAGGTAACTTGCTCGCATGAATGGAATACGCAGGTGGCGGGTGAGTGGTCCGAGTTGTAATTATTTGTTAAGTATGCAGTAAAATAAATCTGGCGACCATATTATAGTTATACATTATAAAATTTATTAATTATTTTTCAGAATTCTTTTAAGGACTATCATGTGTGGATTGTTTGTTAATTCAATACATATGGTCTTGTAAAATTATGGATAGGCACTGTCTGTAACAAGTATATAACGCCTTTGAGATGTCTAAAACCTTAGTCTCTCCCGTGACCATGATTGTTGTAAAGCATTTGAAAAATCGGGAACCAAAAATCTAAATAAATCCGTGAAATAATCCGAAAAATTAGTTTTATTTAAAACATATTATGTTCTTTTTGCTGGTTTGGTTATGAGAAAGCATTGTTGAGGTAAATCTATAAGTTGTAGTGTATGCGCAAGCGATATTGAATCGTCTCTTTGCAAAGTGACAGAATTCCACGGTGTGTTTCAGTAAGTCTCACATTCTTCTGCCTGTTGACGGCCGACTGCCCTAATGATGGATTACACCAACGAGATCAAAAAACCACAAGTGGCCAGAATGCATTTTTAGTGGCAAGTTGCTATCTTCAATCACCTCTTAGCCTTAAGCTTTATAAATACGTAAATGTATACTACCAAACAACTGATAAGAATGACAGAATTTAGCTTATAAGATACACTTACACATTCTTTTTTTTTTTACCGTACCGTACCGTAGACAGTGGTAAGCAACCCAATGATAATGCGCTTGCTTGGGAAATCGAGTGAAGCGGGTTCAAACCTTGAGTCGCGCACCTCTGATATTTTCATGTGTGACTCACTTCCAACAGGATTACCGCTTGTCTTACGGTGAAGGAAAACATCGTGAGGAAAAGGAAGTTTTTAAAATATATGTGAAGTCCGCCAACCCACATGTTTAGTATTTTTTATATATGGTATTATTGTCTTAAGTCATGTCTGAAATGACAGATGACAGATGTCAATTGGATTCGGGATTGTTCGGTCGGTGTAACGAGTGCTCCTCTCTTTTGAATTGTTTTGGTTACAAAGTAAAATAAGTATTTTCGGTCGGATTAATTATGGGCTTATATATTTATACATCACATACACACAAACACCCCTAGTGATCAGTGCCTACGCAGGATTAAGGATTCCGGGCCCGGCAACGCTTCCACGGCTAAGTCCACGTACAAGGTACACTTTATATTATAATTTATTAGCGTTAGTTTTATATATATTTTACTCCGCGTAACGCGGATCATACATTTTGGTAGCAGAGCGTGGTTACATTTTCGGTCTTTTACGTGTATAATACACGATATCTTTAATTTGCGAGAAATCGGTAATTTATATCTACCCCTTATTGTGTTAACATTTTGTCACGCGTTGCGGAGACAGCTGATACGGCGTTGAACTGTGTTCATTACCTTTATACGTACATTGTCAATATAATAATTATATAATAAACTTATGATGGTTATCGGATTATATCTTGGTGATTTTTGGATTTATATATGTTACTAATCGTAGGTTCATTATTTCATCCAATGAAATTAGCATTAAAATTGCATTCATTGAAATATACATATTATTATAAACTTGGAATAAGAAGTAAAAGGTTGTTCGTGAAATATATAGGCTAATTATTATCGAGTTGTTTCATACGGTTTAAGATGTCATTGTTGAAAGTTAAATTTATGATATAAAGTTAAGAAGTATTATATACTTTATATTATACTGTGTTTAAAGATTAGCATTAACGGTTTATAGAAATTATAATTGTAATAAAATATTATATATAGTTTAATGTTCGGAATATTTTAATATTTTATTTGAAACATTTTTATTTATTGTTTTATTTTTGGTTTGGCTTGATTATTAATAGTTATTTATCATGTCTGTACGGTTTAATTGGTCCCAATTTAGAGTAAAGTTGCAATGGTTGTTAGATAGTGCTGATCTTATAGATAGGCCAGAACTTTCTATGCGTTTATCGGTACGGCTTTTAACGGTGAATTCGGAATTTACGGCTTTTGAGACGTCTTACCAACGTATTCTTGAACTCGCGGATGAGACTATTACGGCGGACAGAGAAATAGTGGTTGCGGCCCGGGCGGACTATACTCGTGCTTTGGAAGCTTTTGATAAATTAATGACGATTAAATTGCAACAATCTCCTCCTACGTCGGCTTCTACTTCGGAAAATATTAAATCGGATCGGATGGAACTGGATGCTTTGTTATCACATTTACCAGGACTTCGGCTCCCATCCTTTGATGGTGATATGGATCAATGGGTTGGATTTAATAATCTTTTTGATAGCCTTGTAGATAAGCGGTCGGATTTATCTCCTGCGCAGAAATTAGCATATTTAATGTCATGTCTTTCCGGTGAACCTCGCGGTTTGGTTCAACATATTAGAATTTCGGATGAAGGTTACAGTATTGCTCGGAATCTTTTGATGAAGCGTTATCAAAATACTAGACGGCTGGCAGATGTTCAGGTTGACCAGATTTTAAAATTACCTGTAATTTCTATTCGCCTTAATGGACTTCGGACTCAATTTTTAAATCCATTAATTATGGCGGTAAATCAATTAGAGCGGCTTGGTTTTCCTGTCGAGGAATGGTCATTTTTACTTTTACATATATGTTTGTCAAAATTGCCTACTACACTAAAATCTCGGTTTGAACAGAAATTCGGATGTGAAACAGATATTATACCAAAATATTCGGAATTGGTTGAGTTTTTGGAAACGGAATGTCGGCTTTTAGAATGTGCAAGTTCGGAATCTACGCATGGTTTGTATAATGAATACAATGCGAGGCAAACAAAGCCTTCACGTAAGGCTGGTCATTATGCTGCGGTTGAAGTTTCTCCTCCATGCGCTTGCTGTGGTGAAACAAAACATTATGTTCTGAATCATTGCTCTCAATTTAAAGCAATGACACCTTTCGCGAGAAAAGATTTAGTTAACCTTAAACGTCTTTGTTTCTTTTGCTTAGGTCCTCATTCTTATCGAGTGTGCAGCCGAATTCCTCATTGTCATTGTGGTAGTAATAAGCATCATCCAATGCTTTGTTTCAATCGGTCGGGAACCCAACAAAGGCGGAATATTAATCGGAACTCTACGGAACGGTCACCTCCTCGCATGGGCGGGGGTGGTCGCTATTATAATAGAACCGTTAGAAAATCTCCTCGGAACTCACCTACTCGTACGTCACCTTCTTCGCCGCACCAACGAGGAGAAGTGGAGCGAGGTGGTAACTCTAACGGTCGAAACCATGGTCAACATTATGATGAACGGAACGCTACACGTGAGGCTGTTTATACTGACTCACGTGGTTACTCACCAGGTCGGCGCTAGGATACGGTCCCCACCTACCCTTTTGAGACGTGCCCTAAAGCTACTGTTTTATTACCTACAGCATTGGTTAAGGTTTATTTTAATTCGGATTCGGAAAGGGGCATTACAGTTAGGGCTTTATTGGACGCAGGTTCTCAAGGGTCATTGATCACCTCTAAGTTATTTGGTAGGTTGGGGTTATGTTTAGAAAAATGTACGGAACGGGTTAAAGGAGTAGGAGGTATTGAAAATATTAATATTATCGGAAGGTCCTCGGTTACATTTTCTCCATTAAATAATTCATTTCCTAGAGTAACTACAACGGTAGTATGTATGGATACAATTGTCGGTGATCAACCGTTAATTTGTTTGAATAAATCGGTAACGGATTTAACTATGGGTTTAAGTCTCGCAGACCCAGATTTTTATATTCCACAGCCAGTGGATCTTTTACTTGGTTCGGATGTTTTCGGTTCACTAGTCGGAGGTGATAAAATTATATTAAATTCTTCTGGTCTTACGGCGTATAGTACGGTTTTCGGATACATTATTTTAGGTCCAGTGGAATATATTGAATCGAGCTTAATTGATAATTCGGAATATTTCGGTGTTTCTATTTCGGATACCTTACAAAGGTTTTGGGAAGTGGAAGAACCACCAATGGCATCGCGTTTGGGTTTACCTGATGAGGAGTGTGAACTCTTTTATATTAATAATACTTTTCGGTTAGAAAACGGTCGGTTTGTTACTAAGTTGCCTTTCTTGTCTAATAGACCTTTATTAGGTGATTCGAGAGTGTCGGCGGAAAAAAGATTTTTTGCCTTAGAAAAACGGTTTACTAAAAATCCCGTATTGCGAGAAAAATATATTGATTTCATGCGTGAATATTTAAAGCTCGGACACATGTCGGTATCAAACTTTGATTTTAATAGTGACCAAGAATATTTTGTCATACCTCATCATGCGGTATTTAAAGTTTCGGATGAAAACTCTAAGTTACGTGTTGTTTTCGATGGTAGCTGTGTTACTACTTCGGGTGTTTCTTTGAATCACTGTTTGCACGCTGGTCCAAAGCTACATAAGGCTATAACGGAAATTTTGATTAATTTTAGACGGCATCAAATTGTTTTTATATCGGATATTAGGATGATGTTTCGGCAAACACTTATTGATAAATCGGATAGACGGTACCAGCTTATACTGTGGAGAGAGTCTCCTGATGAGCCTCTTCTTACTTACGAGCTCAACACAAATACCTATGGTTTAAAGTCTAGTCCATTTATAGCGATTCGGTCTTTATTGGAATTGGCTGAGCGGGAGCGCGAACGTTACCCCAGAGCTGCTTCAATTTTGAAGCACGATGTGTACGTCGATGATATTTTAACTGGTTGTAACACACAAAGCGAAGCGCTCGAGCTTCAACAAGAGCTGATCAAGCTAATGAATTCGGGAGGTTATGAGTTGCGCAAGTGGATCTCGAACGATCCAATTTTACTTCGGAATTTGCCATATGATCATCAACAGTTACCTCTTATATTTGATAACCCAGATTTGCCAAGTTTAACTTCGGTTTTAGGTATACAATATAATCCTATACAGGATATCTTTTCGTTTCGGATGGATTTGGATCTCAAAGATACAGTGAGCAAGCGTAAAATTCTATCAACGGTAGCTAGGATGTATGATCCCAGTGGGTGGATATGCCCTATCATATTTAAGGCTAAATGTTTATTACAGCGTTTATGGCTCGGTAATTTTCAGTGGGATGAGGTTATAACTGGAGATATTGAATATGAGTGGAATCATTTTAGAAATGACCTTTCTTATATTAGAGATATTCGGATTTCGCGATGTATTATTCCTAAATCGGCTAAATGTATTACGGTTCACGACTTCTCGGATGCTTCGGAAGCAGGATATGCTGCTGTTGTTTACTTGCGTGCGGTTTCGGATAATGGTAGCCCCTCAGTTAATTTGGTTATGGCTAAAAGCAAGGTCGCCCCAATTAGATCACGACTAACAATTCCAAAGCTGGAATTGTGCGGAGCCGTGCTCTTGCAAAAACTTCTACATCACGTTTGCCTTTGTTTGAAAAGGACCGTTGATGTCCAGGAGGTGTTCGGTTGGACTGATAGTTCTATAGTTTTAGCTTGGCTAAGAACTTCTCCTCATACTCTTCAAGTATTTGAGACGAATCGAGTATCACAAATACAAAATTCTTCAGTACCAATTACGTGGCGACATGTACCGGGAGATTTAAACCCTGCAGATTGTGCTTCACGGGGCTTATATGCGTCGGAGCTAGTGCATCATAATCTCTGGTGGGGTCCAAAATGGCTGTCATATCCAGATTCACATTGGCCTGTGTTAACCACATCTCAAGTTACTCATTCGGAGCTGCCTGGTATTAAATGCCTCGTAGCTACCACTTCGGACTTTGTTCCTAATTTCGGTTTTCTTATTGAACGTTATAGTTCCTTAGATAAACTTATATCGGTTACTGCTTGGATTCGGAGATTTCTTAATAATTGTAAACGGAAAGATAATCGGAGACTTACGGCTTATTTACTCCCTCAAGAACGTAAAGATGCGTTATTAAGGTTGATTGGGCTTATTCAAACGGAGAGTTTTCATATGGAAATGAAACGTATTCGGAACGGACAAGCGTTGAGCGGACATTTAAAACGGCTTAACCCATTTATTGATTCGGACGGTCTTTTTCGTGTTGGAGGACGACTCAAAAATTCGGATTTATCTTATAGCGCAAGACACCCATTGTTGCTTCCTAAATCGGGACATTTTATTAATCTTTTAATATTGGATTTACATTTAAAAAATTCACATGCTGGACCAAACGCACTTTTAGCTATTTTGCAACGGAATTATTGGGTACTTTCTGCTCGAAGGGCAGTACGGAAGGTTACATTTAAATGTGTTTCTTGTTATAAGTTAAAGGGAATTACGATGCAACCCTTAATGGGAGACTTACCAAGAGATCGAATTGTAGCTGCTAAACCCTTTCAAGGTGTTGGGACTGATTTTGCGGGACCCTTTTTTGTACGGTCACATAAACATCGTAATCCAAAAATCATCAAGGCTTACTTATGCGTCTTTGTATGTCTGACCACTAAATCTGTTCATTTAGAATTGGTTTCGGAATTATCAACGGAGGCTTTTATTGCCACTCTTACTCGGTTTGTTTCTAGGCGTGGCCTACCTTCGGTTATTCGGTCGGATTGTGGTACTAATTTTAAAGGAAGTGATAGATATTTAAAGGAAGTAATTAGTTTTTTGGATAAAAGTGAAGGTCACATAGGTCAAGATTTATCTCGACGTGGAATTACATGGATCTTTAACCCACCTGGGTGTCCATCGTGGGGAGGCTTGTTTGAAGCTGCAGTTAAATCGGCGAAAACTCATCTAAAACGTGTTATTGGGGAAACTACCTTAACTTTTGAAGAGCTCAGCACTCTATTCTGTAAAATTGAAGCGGTGTTAAACTCACGGCCCTTATGTCCTCTTTCGTCGGATCCCAATGATTTGGAAATATTAACTCCTGGTCACTTTCTAATTGGCCAGCCGTTGAATGCGGTTCCCGAATATCCGCTAGAGGATATAAAATTTTCTAAATTATCTCGGTTTCAACTTCTACAGCAAATGTCACAAAGAGTTTGGCATAGATGGCATTTGGAGTATCTCCACACTCTGCAGCAACGTTTTAAGTGGAATGATTCAATAAATCCACCTAAGGTTGGAGATTTGGTTTTACTAAAGGAGGAAAATACTCCTCCTCTTCAATGGCGTCGAGGTCGGATAATAGCTTTACACCCAGGAACAGATGGTGTGGTCAGGCTCGCGGAAATACGGATTGCTAAAGGTACGATTTTGCAACGTGCAGTTTCTAAGCTGTCACGTTTGCCTTTAGATTAGGATATTAGTATTTAGGCTGGTGTTAGGGTAATTTAAGATTAGTTTAGTTTCGGTTAAAGCAGTTTGGGACTGCTTGGGCGGGGGAATGTTTAGTATTTTTTATATATGGTATTATTGTCTTAAGTCATGTCTGAAATGACAGATGACAGATGTCAATTGGATTCGGGATTGTTCGGTCGGTGTAACGAGTGCTCCTCTCTTTTGAATTGTTTTGGTTACAAAGTAAAATAAGTATTTTCGGTCGGATTAATTATGGGCTTATATATTTATACATCACATACACACAAACACCCCTAGTGATCAGTGCTTACGCAGGATTAAGGATTCCGGGCCCGGCAACGCTTCCACGGCTAAGTCCACGTACAAGGTACACTTTATATTATAATTTATTAGCGTTAGTTTTATATATATTTTACTCCGCGTAACGCGGATCATACACCACACTTGGCCAATGTCGTAAACTGTGAACTGTTCCCCCTCACATTGAAGGGAGGCCCGTGCCCAGCAGTGGGACGTCAAAAAAAGGGATGAATACCAATGGGTTATCCATTTTATACGAGTTCATATAGTTTTATCCGCTTAAATGCTATGTCAATAAAATCTGCTGCGAAAGTATAGCACATCTGTTAAAATAGGTAATCTCTTCTAGTAAAAGTTTCTTGTAGTAACTAAAATTGAATTTATTGTAAATAAGAATTTTTATATGTACATGTTAACTTAGTAAAAATAAATACATTAATACAAGCATGAAATAACTTTTGAAAATGCAAAAACTGATACATATATAGAACCGACAAGTAAACATGATGATGTCCTCCTGACCGATTCCGGCCACGGCGGCCAATCTCATTGAGACTAACCAACTGCGCAGGAGATATTATAGTGCACAAGTGTACGCGCAGACACAAGAGCACTCTCTATTCCTGTCACTCTCATACTCCGGTGGGACGACTACTCGACACGACCGGTGAGAGTTAAGGCGCAGGACCGACGGCTTTACGTGCTCTCCGAGGCACGGGGGTGAAACACCGCCAACTTCCCAACTCCGGGCTGTTACTGAGGCTTACTATACAGAAAGACTCAATAACTAAACTTGGCCCGACCTGGGACTCGAACCCAGGACCTCCGGGTGTGCAGCCGTATATGCTAGCCACTACACCACCGAGGCAGTTAAAGTAAACATAAGAACGTTATCGGCGATCGTTCAAATGAACAAAATAAACATATTTTTATGAAAACAACCTTACCTTGAGTTATCACGCCGTTAAAATACACATAATAACAGATAAATTAGCGCTTTCAAGTACCGCCAAGAAGCGGACCGACAATATATCTATTGAATATTTAGGTACATAAACACATACCAAGTATAAAAAACTTAACAAAATTCTAAGCGTTAAAACTCTAAGCGTTACTCTACTTAAGCACTCTTTTATTTCATTCTATTAATAAATTAGTTTGTAGTTAGTTATTTTTGTTATTAAAGTTTTCATTCACTAATGGTCTTTTTTTTTCATTTAAAATTTAAATAAAAAAATCTTAGTTAAGAAAAACATTTAGATACATCTATATAATTATAATCTCAATTTAACTGTGTCAAAATACATAATGCCAAATATAACTATATAAAATAAATATTATTACGACATACATTTTTGTGACATCGATCTATACATATAATAAAACTCTAGAGGTCGAATGTCGGTACATAGAAAAAATGTTAAAAACCGAGTCAGGGGGATGTAAGTAGGGATTGCAATCCGGAAAAACGGATCCGGTAATCCGGCGGATCCGGCATCATTAAACGTTCACCGGATCCGGTACAAATCGGTTGCGAGCACCGGATCCGATGACCGGATCCGGTGCTCGCAATTTTTGTCAAAATAATAGAGATGTTGCATGTAGAGGCCCTGTACAGAAGAGATTCGACCTTGTTAAAGGTAGACTTTCGAAACAAGCGTCAATAATGCGGCGTTTAAAGCGTTACCGACGCCGTGTAAGTTCACTGGTATCAGTGACGCCTTGGTGACTTTGGATGGCCACGACAGACGTCCATCATCGTATCGCGTTTGCTGCGCCCACCACATCTCGATAGCTCTTTTAATAGTATTTCCGTCAGTGACGCTGCGCTCGAATGTCGTTCCCTACATTTACATAGTGCAAGCGTCAGTAGCGTCAGTGACGTCGCGACAGGGCGGCAGATTAATGCACTATGTAAATGTAGGGAACGACATTCGAGCGCAGCGTCACTGACACCGTGTCAGTGTCGCTGCGACTGTGACGTTAGACCCTAGCGTTACTGCAGCGCTCATGCTCGCAGTGTCACCGCCACACACGTGTATTTTGAGGTATTTTCAATAAAAAATCATAAAATGGCATCTGTTGAGGCGTTTACTGAAGAAGATGATGAAATTTTAATTACACTGGTGTCTCGGCATCCATTGCTTTATAATTTATTTTTTTATATTGTTTTATAATTAATAACATTGTAGAAACCTTCATTGTTTCGACTTTTTGATGAAAATTGGATGAGTGGAGGCCTTTTCTACACTGAGATAGTATCGAATTGAAAGGTCATTATCTTCTTCCTCTTCTATAATCAATTCAAGAATTCATTCAATGTGGTGGGTGCGGCAAAGGCGTCTGTCGTGGCCATCCAAAGTCACCAAGGCATCAAAGTTGTTTTTATATATGTTTTATTTTTTATAAACTACCTATATTAAGTACAATCACACTTGATTAACTTACTAACAGTTCATTTTGAACCGAAAAAGGAAAATCATCCTGACTTGATCAATCCGGCCGGATCCGACCGGATCCAGCCGGATCGATGGAAATCCGGTCGGATCCGGCCGGACTGAAAATGACGCCGGATTGCAATCACTAGATGTAAGAAGAGAAATAGAACAAGTCCAGATATTTTTTTTGTTTCTCTGTCTCTTTGTCTGTTTATCTATTTGCGCGGGCTAATCTACGAAACTATTGGACCGATTTAAATGAAATTTTGCATAGTGGTAAAATTTTAGATACGTTTCATCTCGGAAAACTAAAGAGTTCCCGTGGGATAGTTAAAAAACTATAGTAACTTATACAGCTTTACTAGTTCACTAGCGGCTCACCCTCTTAGGCTACTTTTTATCCCGGTTCCCGTAGGATACATTTGCTTTTGTTTGTCTAGAGGCGAACCAGAGCGAAGCGAGGGTCAGCCACTAGTACATATATAAAATTCTAACTACATAAGTCGAATCTGTACAATAAATATTTTTTGTAAAATCTTATTGAAATAGTCATTATTATCGATACAGAGGCAGAATCTATAGTTATTAGAATTTTTGTCTGTCTGTCTGTCTGTTACCGCATCACGAGAAAACCACTGAACAGATTTTGATGAAATTTGGTATGATGATAGCTGGTAATCCGGGTCAATATACAGGATACTTTTACTGCGGACAAATATTTCATCTCTGAGAAATCTAAATCTATACTTACCGTTTATTAAACGTATCTAGGGATAAACCCGAGTGAAGCAAGGATCAGTCGCTAGTTATAAAATACAATGATATAATAAACAGCCGTAACCTTTTCTATCATATTTTGTACTAATCAATATTTATTTAAAGATTACAAGGCTTACGTTAAAAATAAAAATATCCAATAATTATAGGGACATAAATATGACATTAATGTAAGTATTATATTAAATAAACGATATCTCCTGACCCCAGTTATTGCTTTTATAAGCAAAATTTTGATAACGAGCTGTCTGACCTAAAAACTGTTGGTAATTACTCACAGTTTACGTATAATACATGTACATACACGTATGTCCATGTCATAAGTACGACTTAATGAGACTAAATATTTCTGTTCTTCTTTATGATAATACTAGCGACTCACCCTCGCTTCGCTTCGGGTTCGTTCCTAGACAAAAACAAATCTCCCACGGGAACCGTACATTTTTCCGGGATGATATACTCGTATATCCTATAGCCTGCTTCAGTTAACGGGCTACCTAATGCAAAAATAACTTTTCAAATCGGATTAGTAGTTCCTGAGATTAGCGCGTTCAACCAAAAAACAAAGAAACAAACTCTTCAGCTTTATAATATTAAGTATAGATTTTTAACTTAAATCATAATAGGGTCAAACAATGAAACAATCAACAACCCAAGTCCGTCCTCTGCTGTAAAACCTCTTTCAGGTTGCGCCGTATTTCTCAAATCTAGGCTCCTACTGAGTGAAACCCATCTACTGAGTGCCAGTCCTTACAATGTCGTCTGGCCATCAGGTTGCAAAGCGTCCTGCACTGCATAGCCTAGTCGTGGCTTCTACGGTCAAGTATAGGTAGATTAGTAATAAATTTTTGAAAGAATATGTTTAGGCACAGGTCGTACTATACTAGGTATATTACGTCCCGTGGGATAGATTTGTTTTTGTCTTGGGACGAAGTGAGTGAGTGAGTGAGTGAGTCGCTAGTATTATAATAAAATTGTAACTGATCGCTGTCTGTACATGGAAGATATTTGAGAAAAACGATTATGGGCGGTCTTTATTAATGCAATAGAACCCAAAACAATGATTTTTTTGTTTATTTGTCGGTTTGTCTATTTGTCTGTGCGTTTGTGCGCGCTAATCTCAGAAACTGCTTAACAGATTTGGATGCGGTTTTCACTAACGTATTGTAGTAAGCTTATCTTAACATTGAGTATTTGTTTTCTTTCAATCGATTCATAAATAAAGATTATATCAATTTAAAGAATCACCTAAGGACGATCCCGAGCGAAGCGAGGTGAATAGCTAGTCTAATTTACAAAATTCTCTTGTAACCTAACTCCTCTGAAACGGCTTGACCGATTTTTATGAAATTGTGTGTGTATATTCAGTAGGTCTGAGAATAGGACGTAAACTATTTTTCATACCCTAATGTGATAAGGGTGGTCCACCTTAGGGACGAACCCGAGCGGAGCAAAGGTGAGTCGCTGGTAATATAATAAAATTATAACTGATCGCTATCTGTACATGGAAGATATCTGATAAAAACTATTATTAAGGGTCTTAACGCAATAGAACCCAAAACAATGTTTTTTTAGAATGTTTGTCTGTTTGTTCGTGTGTTTATGCGCAATAATATCAGAAACGGCTTCACCAATTTGGGTAAGGTTTTCACTAATGTATTATGGTAAGCTTCACTTAACATTTCGTATTTGTTTTATTTCAATCGATTCATAAATAAAAAAATGACAATTTAAAGAATCACCTAAGGACGAACCCGAGCGAAACTAGGGTGAGTCGCTAGTTATAATATAAAGAATACAAGTCATTATGAAAACAGTGAATACGAAGTAACTATTTGTTTTAAAAGGTGGCAGGTACGGGATGGGTGCGCGCTGCTCAAAATCGGGATGGTTGGCGTTCTATAGGGAAGGCTTCCGTTCAGCAATAATTAAATGGACAGGGATAAGCTGAAAAAAAATATAATACCAGCGACTCACCGTCGCTTCGCTCGGGTTCGTCCCTAGCTTGCTTCCCACTACAATCTTTCATCCCTAAAAAGTATCCTATGTCCTTCTCAGGGTCTCAAACTATCTTCTTACCAAATTTCATCTAAATCGATTCAGTAGATCCAGAGATCCCTACAACCTCACAAACTCACAAACTTTACATCTTTATAATATTAGTATAGAAAAGCTGAGTAATAATTCTATAAACGTTCGAGTGAAGGTACGATCAAAACTTTAGTTGTTATATTGAATTAAAGCGTAGCCATAAATTCAGAAAGTACTCATAATATATTACTATCGGTCCTTCAAGTCGGAGTGTCCTCAATGTTTAATCTTATCATTTCCAGTTACTCTTAGCCTTACTTAGCCAGTAAAGATAAGGCACTGCAAAGAATTTCTTAAAAGCTGTTTTAAATTACAAAAGTTTTACTTGTTTGCGTACAGTTGTTACATTGTTAATAAATAATGAAGAAAAGGGATTTTTGTACAATTAAATAATTTCCAAAAATTTCATGCATTTTAATAAAAGAGTTTAAATACAATTGAGGTTACATTGCATTTTTTTTTTAACCAAAAAGGAAGAGGTTATATTTAATTTCTACCTTCTTTTATTCCTTCAATATAAAATTTCTATCGAAACACGTACAATGAATGATTAAATAAAAAAAAAGATTTTTATTTTATAATAATAAGAAACATCCTCCAAATGATTATTTTTTAAATATCCTTTTACCCGATCATCATTTTATTATGTGCACAATATTGCACAACTGTTATCAAGGGGTAATTACCGTGACACCTATTTGCCCTTGATTGGAAACCATTTAAGGATAAATTAAAAAATATGTATTTAGTGCCTATATACATTACTTTGTAATTTGCCTATTTAAATTCTAATAATTATTTACTATTTATTATAAACTAGCGACATACCCTCGCTTCGTTCGGGTTCGTCCCTAGGTTCCTTTCCAAAACAAAATTAATTAATTAATTTGGTTTTAATTTTTTTTTTGTGAGACCCTATTTTTTTTCTAAAATAAAAGTAGCCTAAGTTACTCCTTATTACATCAGCTATCTGCCAGTGAAAGTCCTGTTAAAATCGGTCCAGCCATTTCAGAGATTAGCCGGAACAAACAGACAGACAGACAAAAAATGGTAAAAAATGTTGTTGGTATATGTACCGTGTATATACATTCATATGCATTTAGTAAAAAGCAGTTATTTTAATATTACAAACAGACACTCCAATTTTATTTATCTGTATAGATGTATAGATAATGTTCATTGCTCTACATAATACGTAGAAACACTCAGTTATTAATATGAGCACGTATGTACCTACTAGAATGTTAATAATTAGAATTTTAAGTGTTTCTTGCACATACATAGGTCATGGACAAGGTCAATCACGTCTCGTCCTCTATTGAAATTAATATCATTTGTTCCGTCGTCCTTCCTCTTTAGTATTTTCCTCAAACTAGACTCTAAAGTAAGAAAACTTGAATCAAATATTTATAAGATATTTTAGTAAAAAGGCCAATTTCATTAAAAACCATTTCCAATTGAAACCGAAATTTATGTACAATATTTATTAAAATCCTTACAATACTAAGTAATATTTAATACGAAAAAATGAGTGTCCTGGAATGAACATCAAATGTACGTGATATTTGGGTTTTGACATTGATTTTTTATGGGAATGAGTCTGAAAAGTGATATAGGAAGCTTTTTATCTGTACAACAATTATTGATGTTAGAAAATATTATTATTTGTAAACAAATATTATTTTAAAAGAGCAACTGTTGAGTTTCTCGCCGGCTCTTCTTAGCAGAACTGCCTTCCGAGCTGGTGGTAGATTCCTCACGGACGTACCTACTGACATTTAATTAAAATTTTAAAATTTGACGACTCAAAAGCCCTTATAAAAGTCTATTTGAATAAAGAATATTTTGATTTGATTGTATATATAATATGTTACATTGTATTTATGTATTCAGCCCATTTTAACATACCACTGCTAGGCACGGGCCTCCTTTCAATACGAAAACTTGCTAGGTTCTCTCAGACATGCAGGTTTCCTCACGATGTTTTCCTTCACCGTAAGGCAAGTGATAATCATGTTAGAAATGATTCGCACATGAAAATATCAGAGGTGCCAGACCCGGGAATTGAACCCGCTTCACTCGGTTTCCTAAGCGAGCGCGTTACCACCGGGCTACCACTGCCTTTGATTTGATTAATATACAGAAAAAATATTGGACGTTAAGTAAGTTAGAACCCGAATGAAACAAAAACTTATATTTATTAGAGAAATAAATGAAGCATGTTAAATCGTGCTTAGCCTTACATCTAATTGTACAGTCGTGCGATATCTCACGTACTCTCTCAATAAAACTATGTTGCTATATTTAAAAAAAACCCGTGCGGTTATACGGTTTATATAAAACCACAATAATTCATAAAGCCGATTAAAATATACCCTATTTTCTCGAAGTAAGGTTTACATTGGAATAATTTTTAAATTTGCAAATATAATGCAGGAAAATCGTGAGGAATTGAAGGCAAAAAGCAAGTGTAAATTATTTTGTACCTTGATATGCATATTTCTTCATACTATAACGTTATAAATTTTCGGTATTTTGTAGAAAACTCAAATTCAAGGAAGGATCTGCATCTTTGACAAATGTTTTTTTAAATGCGCCGAATTTTTTTTTTTTTTTTTTGTTATTAAATATATAATTTGTAGTCTAAGTATGTAGATATTATATTATACCATTAACAAAAAACCTTATAAATTAAAATCTATGAATTAAACTGAATTCCTTTATTTTAGACCACAATAAAAAATAATAACTCTATGCTGAATATTAAAAACGTATGTAAAACGATGGTGCAATCATTACTATGTAGAGAATAAAAAGAAATAAAACGCATTCTAAAAACTTAAAAGCACAATCTGAACTAATAACAGGTTAATACACTACCGGAATCTTACTACGAAATGTACCGGATGGAGACCGTGAGTAGATTCTTTATATTTCTAAGAAGATGACTCATCTTTGGGTTTTTGACGATATTTTTATGTTATATTTTTAATATAGACTCTTTTGTATTGTAATAAGAGCTAAAATGGTTTAGAAGTTATTTTATGTACATCTGAACAATTTATTAGCTTGTTAAAGAAATATTTTAACACTCAGTGTCTTCGTTATGAAATGAGAAAAGTAAAAGTCGTTTATGAAGGTAACATTGTAATACTCATCCATACATATTCATATTATAGTAGGAGATCTCGATCTATGTTGTGGACCCCTCACTCTTTTTCCAGATGAAATATATTTTTAAGCGATAAAATATTAACAAACACGACCCAGGGGGGTTGTCACCAAAAGTTGTTCCAGACTATTTCTCATTAAAAAACAAGAACTCTTTTTATATGACAAACTAGCAACACACCCTCGCTCCGCTCGGGTTCGTCCCTACTTACGTTTTAACGTTTAATATAGATTTCTCAGAGATTAGATATTTTCCCACAGAAAAAAATATATATATGTTGACCCGGATAAGCAGCTATCATCATACTAAATTTCATCAAAATCCCTCTAGTGGTTTTTCCATGATGCGGTAACAGACAGACAGACAGACAAAAATTCTAAAAACGATGAATTCTGCCTCTGTATCCATAATAATGTCTATTTCAATAAGATTTTCCAAAAATATTTATTGTACAGATTCGGCTTAGTTACAATATTATTACATGTATTAGTATCAATAGAAAGTAAAAGACTTGTAGAAAATGCCAACCGTATAGTTGGCGACCTTTTCCGAACACATTACGTTACATCCAGGTATAAACAGATAAATTGAAGAAGTTAATTGCTCGTATCACTTTTCGGAACCAGCCAAGTATCAAAATGTATATAATTTTATAACAAATTGATTCCCTATACAAACTTTCATCCCCATTTTCACTCCCTTTAGGGATGATTTCCGGGATAAAAACTATCCTATATCCTTCCCAGGGTCTCAAACTATCTTCTTACCAAATGTCATCTTAATCGGTTCAGTAGTTCCAGAGCCTATTCGGTGCAAGCAAACAAACAAACAAAAAAACAAATCCTTCCTCTTTATAATATTAGTAAATTCCCCTCTATCGAATTAATAAACACAGAACGAACTTAGGAAAAAATGCGCCGCTTAACAGAATAGCTAGAACCTATAATGGCATCATTTCGGAAAATAGGGGGGTAGACATTTTGCATGACAAATTTGACTCCTTTAAAAACAAAATTAATTGCTATCTCGAGCAAATTCAATAATAATATTAATGTATTTATATTTTTTTCTTTAATTTTGTACTAATAACATTGCATGCCAATTTTTAATTTTCTTTTATATAATTTGCTAGTGTTTCATTTTAATTTTGATTTTATAAAATATAAATTATAACTTAAGTATAACATTTAAATCGTATTGTTCTCTATAATGTGTTTAAAAATCTAATGTATAAAAATGAAAATGTTTATAATAATGTTAAATAATTCTATTTCTTTTAAATTATTAATATCAATTTTCTAATATTATATAATTAAGTTCAATTTTTAAATCTTTTTATCCCTCAATTTATAGAATTACCTATATTGCATGCCGTGATTACCTATAAAAAGAAATACAATTATACTTATAATTTATTATGTAAATTTTTATTACTATAATAATTGTAATTTCTGTTGGTAATCCAAATAAATAAATAAATTAGTATAGATAATGATATAGGGTTGTCATACCAAAACATCTCAAGACTAGAGGTTTTTTAATAAAAAATAGCCTGGAAAATTTTTGGTGACAACCCCCCTGGGTCGTGTTTTTAATATGTTTTATGGTTTAAAAAACATATTTCGCCTGAAAAAACAATGAGGGGTCCACCACATAGATCGGGATCTTAGACTACTAGTGCATCACGCGTAGCGCGACGCGCTTTATGGCATATTATTAGACGTTTCAAATACCTCTTAAATTTTTAAAGATGGTTCGTAAATGCCAACTGGCACATCTAAGAGTCGTAAAGAAAAATTCTTCGTAATTTGGAAATTACCAATTATTTTCAATCAGTTTCTCATTACTTTTAAATTATTATTAATGATTACTTATTATAAAATGAAATCTCCCGTCGCGTCTGTCTGTCTGTCCGAATCCGATATACTCATAAACTACAACAAACGGCTTTTCATACGGTTTTCACCAATAGATTGAGTGATTCATGAGGAAGGTTTAGACGTATAATTCATTAGGGTTTTGTGAAAATTAGCTGAAATATGACGGTGATTGTTGAAGATGTCGGAAAAAATCATGCCGAATGGGATCTTTATTGGCTTGCACCGCGTAAACTAATAAAGTTATATGAAAACAATGTATTATAGAATTATTCTTCTTAAAAAGACTTCTTATTAAATTTTAGCAACGCTATGTGCATGCACCTAAGGACGAGCCAACTGCCAGCCAATACAAATCAAAGCACACCGACTTCGAAAATATCTGATTAAGTATCTATTCTAAATGAAAACCCCTGTTTAGTTATTTTTTACTTTTCAGTGCCTGGAAGTCGGTTTTTTTTTTAAGTTTTTATTTTCTACTTCTTTTAGTGTTTATTCTGACGCTCTAGCCGATTTTATTAGCTTTTCTGCCTGTAAAAATGATAAGAGTACATTTTGTCGCCATTACCACCAATTAAGATATTTTTTCTTACTAAATTCTACATGGTAATGTTAATAACTTGATTATCATTGTCTAATACGAACTTAATGATATTCCATATTAAACTTTCTAAAAAGATATGAGTAAAATTAATACAAATAAATTCTATATAAGTACGTTTTTAAAATTAAATATTAAAAAATTATTTATTTAAACTTACCTACGTAAAAAGTAAATAATATCTAAGTTATACTTCAAACTAAACATTAACAAAAAATTATCATGTACATATATAATTTCTACAGAACGATAAACAAATTTATGTATTACGTGGAATATATTCCAATACGACGCAATTTCGTTTTAAAACTACAAGTTTCTACAAAACGTCTCTTTGACCTTGTTCACTTACCTTTAAACACACTTTCTGTGTTGGAATTACATTTCGATATTCTTCGTTTTAATCAAAGAAATACCACTATCATATCTATACATATAATAAAATTGTAATTAAGCCGAATCTGTACATTAAATATTTTTCGGAAAATCTTATTGAAATAGACATTATTATCGGTACAGAGGCCGAATCTATAGTTCGAATTTTTGTCGTCTGTCTGTTATCGCATCACGGAAAACCACTGGAGGGAGTTTGATGAAATTTAGTATGCTGATGGCTGGTTATCTGGATCAACATATAGGATACTTTTTACCGCGGGAAAATATCTCATCTCTGAGAAATCTATACTAAACGTTAAAACGTAAGTAGGGACGAACCCGAGCGAGGGTGAGTCGCTAGTATGATATAAGTACCTATGATTTTACCAACCTGGTGCAGGTACGAACCAATTGGTGTTTATTTTGTTGACACTATAGCCTTCTAAGTCCTACTTTACATCTAGGTTATGTTGGATAGAAATAATGTAGAGCTCAATTAATTAATTTGTGGATGTAAATCTGTGGGATTACTATTATTTTCTTATTAGACAGGCACACTCATGTAGAATGTATTGCTGTATTGTAAACTAATATCTATATATATAAAACAAAGTCGTGTTATTACACCATTTATAACTGAAAAGCGGCTGGACCAATTTTTATGATATTTCATTTTTTGGATTCTCTCAGTTCAGAATAGGATAATAAGTATTAAAACATCAGAAAAATTAACGAAAAAAATATTAAAATTTATATGGCTAACGCTGGCTAATAACTATTTATATCTATTTAAAACGTACCTAGCGACGAACCCGAGCGAAGTGAGGATGAGCCGCTAGTTATTTTTAAAAAGAAGAACCGTTGAGTTTCTCGCCGGCTTTTCTTTAGCAGAACTGCCCTCCCAGCACTGCCTTTGGTAGATTCCTCACAACCTTACATACTAAATTTTAATTTAAAATTAAAAATTTATAATTGACGATTCAAAATGCTTGTAAAAATATATTTCATTTGATTTGATTTGAAAAAAATAATCTTTCCAATCGGAAAGGTAGTTCCAAAAATTAGCGCACTCAAACATAAAAAAATAAAGATTTTACATATGTATTAGTATATACAGATATGGCTGTAAAATTTATATTATTTTGCGATTTCTTTTTTGGATAATTAAGTATTATTATAAGCGCTGTTTCATTAGGCACGAAATACAAAAAAAACTATTAGAGTCGATTTCGGTCTAAGTTTCTAACTTACCAAGAAACTGTTAACTAAATCGATCGAAGTGGAAAATTAAGTGGTATTTTAACGAGCACAAAAAAGACAATGTCATTCTCAGCAAAAATGACTAGATTAGATTTCTACTCTACTTGTTTGATGCAAGATTTAGAATACTAAATAAAAATAACATATACTCAATTCGTTTTTATGTTTTTTTGTATTAATTACTTACGCGATACCAAGTGGCGATACCTTACCAATTAATAATTATGAATCGATTTTCAAAAAAAAATATTGAAATTAAAAAAAAACCATCCGTAATGGCAGAATAATTACAATTCTTGTTAATTTAAATTCAATATTTATTTGCTTTAATAACCTTATTGAACCAACTTTCTCTACCATTAATCATATATTACTCGTAAATTAAACAATTTAATAGGCATATTTTATTATCCGTTTTTAAAAAGCTGTAAAATATTATATGCAATAAATATGGCCGTTGTGCCTTTACTAAGGTATTAATAAAATTTTAAATTCCAAAATAGATAGAGAAAAACCCAATATTACTCTGAAATGTTCACTTGGATATCAAAGCGCAAACCTAATATTTTTTAAGTTTTTCCTGTTTATATTTCGACTGATTAAATTCACTTATCGACGAAAACTTTAAACTGAATCGTAAGTTACGAGTAGAGTTACAGGCAAAAGCTAGTTGTAGATAATAACCAAACGTTTTTAAGTAACGGTTGAACAAGAAATTGCCCAAGTCATTAGCGCGTTACATTCCTCACTAGCTGTATTCAATTCTGCATATTATACCTAACTAAACATGCACATACGCATTACTAGAAGAGTTTTCTATATTAAAAATGAAAACTACTGGGCCAAACTATGTTAAATTTTTATGGAACCAAATGGCAACTATTCCGCATCAAACTAAAGAAGAATCATGTAAATCGGATCATAAACCTCAGCGTAATCGGTGTACATACATAAAAAAAATACCAATCGAATTGAGAACCTCCTCCTTTTGGAAGTCGGTTAATAATATAATGTACATTAAGAAAAACATCTAATGTGACACTAAAAAGAGACAAACATATAAATATATAGGATTAAGCCGGCCACAGAATGAGATAGAATACATTTTCATGTTGCCATGGTAACCGTTGTTATTATTTGACAAATATATAATATTAAGTTTCACTTCTACCATGCCAAACACGCATTTTTTTTGAGCTGTTTTTTCACCCAGCAACGGAGCAACAGATCGCCATGAGTTTTTGGGGATACCTAGTTTATTTATCGAATTACATTTTATCCCGATAAATGAAATGAATTCCGCGAGATATTATTATATTATATATTAATAGCGCATTAATGCTTTAAAATATAACGTATCTATTTTCAGAAGTTCTTTGTAAATGGTCTTTACTCAAAGCCAATGCTAAATAAATTAGCATATTTTTACCAAATTGAACAAACACTATTTTAATGTTTCCTCAGATAAGGGTATTTGTTTATTATAGCATTTTGTAGTACTTTCTAAAATTAATATGCGTAAGTTTTTGTTTTCCCTATTAAAATAACTACATGTAATTAGAGACTATAACAAAATATAAATAAGATTAATAGAAATAATATGATATTTAAAAAAAAAAACTAAAAAAGAAACATTAGCCAAGAAATACGAAAATAAGTGTTAGATCTACTTCAAAAATTTATACTTATATTACAAAGCTGAAGAGTTTGTTTGTTTGTTTGTTTGTTTGTTTGTTTGGTTGAGTGTGCTAATCTCAGGAACTACTAATCCGGTTTGAAAAATTCTTTTTGCTTTAGATAATCTGTTAACTAAGGAAGGCTATAGGCTATATGTCATCCCGGAAAAATGTACGTTTCCCGTAGGATAGATTTGTTTTTATCTAGGAACGAACCCGAAGCGAAGCGAGGATGAGACGCTAGTTTAATATATAGTTGTTTATTTGTTGGTTCTACCCAGTACCCGCGTATGTATGACAGTATGTACATCGCAACTAAACAAGACTCTACAGCTCTACTTTGTACAGAAACGCACGTCAAAATGAATCTTTAGATTATAGGTACTCGACGTATAAAAATTATATTATGAGACCGTTGAGGTGCATATACTTATAAATTCTTATTTGACGAAGGTATCGTGTAACTTATAAACAAAGAAGAAGCAGTCATGTCGATGACGACTTACATAAATTTATTCCCCATCCAAACCTGCATATAGAAGTTTTCACTTAAAAAATACAGTCTAATTGAATAGCCTTTCCTTTTTGAAGTCAACCAAAAATAATTTTATGTACAAAAATGTTTGATTTAATTATATTCATAGGTTTTTTTTTTAAATTGAAGATGGTCAAACACATTTAACGATAATACAGTCCGAGTCTGTTTGCTTTTAAATGTCATACTCCGTCGTCTCACAGACGGCGTATACACAATACATTATAAGCGTCACCTTGAGTAGTAAACAGTGTTTTCCTTGCCTATGATTAATTTTGACATCTAAGACTAGTCATATAGGTACAAGTATTAACTTGATGTGCAGAGAAAAATAATTGTTTTAAAATATTTATTTATATTAACTATTTGTTAGATTAATATTAAAAATATGATTATTAATTTTATGTTTTTGTTAATTGTTTAAATTACTCTTTTAGTTTAAAAAAAAATCTGGCTGAATAGGTACAGGCTACAGGCTGGCTTTTATAAAGGCGCTTGAAAAGATCACCCATTAAATTGTACGATCGTCAAATGAAGCAAACTATAAAATTAAACTTGCTATAAAATAGTTACATAAAAAACTTCGAAATGTCATTAAACATAAATCTACGTATAGAGCCCATGATGAATAAAATAAAATTACAAATGTCGTAAAATGACGAAAAAAAATGTTCAAATATTAGTTATTTTTAGACAAGGCAAAATCACAGCGTGTTTCTAAAGCTTGAATTTCGTATGCTAACAGTCAACTGGATAAACAATCTTCATCCTTGTGAATGATTGATGTTCTTCTGTGATGTTATTTTTGTAAGAATCAGGAAATAAAACATGTATTATTTTAATTACTTCACGATTTTTCACAGAATAAAATTTTTAATACTATGTACCTACATGTACATACGTATATTTCTAACATATCCAATATACAATGTAGCCAAGCCTGTCTTTTACGTTTACAGCATAGATTATAGTAATTGTACGTTTTATAAATATGAGTTACTAATGTATAGTAAGTTTATAATTATAGCTAGCAATTAATTAGCGATTAGTTCAGCACTTACATTATGACAACAACACACTGGGGAGTCGAGCAAATGGGTCAAGCGATACAAATTACAAATAGAACAAAATTAAACAACATTGTAAAATAATTTATTAACTAAAATAAACCCAATTATAATGCCGTAAAGTTATTGTGAAAATTGCCACGTGCAAACCTAAATCTTGCTGGATATAGCGTGAGTCAGACATATTTGTTTTGAAGTTGCGGTGTCCACTAAAAACTGAGAGCTTATTATAGGCAAATACTTAGATAACAATTACTTGTTTTGCTCATAAACTGAACGAATATTTTAAAATGAATTATCGCTATAGAAGATTCTAGAAACAGTCTGTATTACATTTATAATTGCAGAAAATTATTAGATATAACTTATTGTTAGTACTTAGTTAGTAGATATAATTATTTTTTTTTTGCTATTTTTAATTTATCATTTATATTAAACTATAATAATTTAAATGTATGTATTCATTTAATTGGTGATATTTAATAAAATTATATGTTATAACTACAGACGATAATAAAATTAAAGCTCACGCGGGCGCGGCCTTTATGCCTTGACCTACTCAGGGAAAGGACAATGTCGCCTATGGCACGAACTGTGTCCGCAGACATATTACTATTTATATGATTTAACGGTGTAACCCGGTTCTACTTGGAATACAAGTCCGGGAGTGTACAGCAAGTAGGTTATACTCATAAAATACAAATATCTTAAACTTTCATAAAAGTAATACCTGCCTATCAGTTTGAACATTTGGTAAAAAAAAAACGATAAATTTTGTTACGAATATTTAAAAAAATATGTATATTTTTAATAAATTGGTTTTTTTTTTTCTATTTTTTTTTTGTCCCTTTTTACTTTAATAAATGTGATGGTATGTTTTTTGGATTATATTATCTCACGGTTGAGTTTTAGAGTGGTTCTTGACAGCTTCTTGTTAATTTCCGGAGACACACTTAGTGCTTTTTATATATTAGAACATAATATGTAGCATAATTTCGGTGACCTATTACGAAAAGTAATAAGGTATGAGGACATAGTTAGATCCTGAGAGAAACGAGGTCAGATCACTATTTTAATTATCTATAGTGCATACTCCTACATATGTAACATGACTGTAAAATCAACATTTAAATGAGATAATAACTATGTAGTTAAAATAATACGGCATATCATCATAAATAGGGATATAATGTAAAGTAATATAAATAAAAAGTTATTATTAGAAAACTTTTTTTAAATTAGTAAAGATTTATGGATAAAACAAGAGACATTTCAGACGTCGCGCCACTCCGGAAATGACCGCATTTTAGCGCGCTATCTTATTTGACAATTGCTCAATTAAAACTTAAATCCTTCTACAAAGAAGGTTAATAGGTACTTATATGTATTTAATTTTTATTCTACGTTACTTCTTTCTTCATTATGTGTTAAATAATAATGTATTATTATTATGCAACATACCTATCTTACTACGTATGAAATCATAAAACATTAATAATAATATTATATACCTACATTAGTTAGATACATTTTATCCGTCTGTTATAAATCCTTTAAATTTAAAGCTGTTATAATAATGTTTGACAAAACCACGTGTATTTCTTATTTATAGGCTAAAATTTATGAAATTTAACAATGTCTCGGAAGTGGCCCCATTCTACAGCCTTACACAATCTCTTGTTCTAGTGAGTTGTGGCAGAGTTATAAGTAAATGTATAGGAGTGCTTGCAATTTCATTGAATATATTTTTATAATAATTAAAATAAAAGTCCTTCTAATAGCTCCCAGTGGTACAGTGGTAGCCCAATGGTAACGCGATCACTTGGGAAACCAAGTGAAGCGGGTTCAAATCCCGGCTCTCGCATCTCTAAACTTTCATGTGCGAATCATTTCTAACATGATTACCACTTGCCTTACGATGAAGGAAAACATCGTGAGGAAACCTGCATGTCTGACAAAACCTAGCAAGTTTTCGAAAGATATGTGAAGTCCGCCAATCCGCACTTGGCCAGCGTGGTGGACTATGGCCTGATTCCCCTCGTATTGAAGGGAGGTCCATACCCAGCAGTGGAATGTTAAAAAGGTCCGAATACATAATAGCTCCTGCATGCGATTTTACCTGTATGTCTATCTCATTAGACTATATATACTGAACATTATCCCGCTTTGTAACGCATATTTCAAGCAGTATCTTAGAATTTACTAGAAACTTTCTCTAATCTTTATTAGAAAGCCCCTTAGACATTCGTCAAGTCGTCCTAGAGCAGGAGTTCCCAACCAGAGAGGCATACCCCGTAGAGTGGCGTAGAGAGAATTTATTTTGTATAAAATTAAAAATAGAATTAAAAATATTTAAAATAATGTGCTTTACTATAATAAAAAAATGATTGTTTTGGGAGTATGAAAATATCTTTTTATAATCCGAGGAGGCTCAACATAAGAAAGGTTGGAAAACCATGCCCTAGACTCTAGAGCAATGTAAGATCTACCAGACAGATATGCAAATTCTTAAAAGAAATAATAGAGGTAATCAGGATAAAAATTTTTTAAATAAAACTAAAAACGTCTGACTGACCAAAACTAAAAAGCTGTAAATAAATAATTTACCAAAATAAAAAAAAAACCGACTGCGTACAAAGCGAACTAAAAATATAAGAACAAGTTGATGGAGGAAAATAGTATTAAGCAGTCTCTACATCACTGGACAAGGTGATAAACAAAAAGTATTTCAACTAATAAAATTCACTATGCGCTCTACTTTTACTAGATTATTTTAATCTTACGTTTTTTCATGACTATTAAAAAAACTCTTTATCACAATTTTATAAATAGGTAAAATTCTGTCATTACTATAAATACATATTATGAATCACAGGTAGTCATAATTTTTAAGATTCCGTAACCAAAGGATCTAGACGGGACACCATTTTTAAGCCAACGCCGTCCGTCCCTCCATCTTATCTTAAAACTTTAATAGGTTAAAAATTTACAGTAGTTGGGTGGTATATATGTATATATTATAAAGAAAAAAAAAGAAAAGGGTCTTCTAATAAAAATTAAATATGTTTTTTTCAGTTTTTCTTTTGCTCTAAAACGTAATATAACAAATGTACGTTGTGCAAGTATCAAATTTGGTACGAAAGAATAACCACAAGTATTAAAATCTGGGTAAATATGTAACGGACCGGCCTATTTTTTTTTTTTTTCATTTAGTATTATAAATTAGAAATGTAATATCTTATAGTGTGACGGAACACTTCATAAGAGTTCAGATTTACACTTCATTCATGTTAAAGCATATCTATGTTAGGGAAAATATAAGTAAAATCAAAATTATCATTTTTACAATTCCGAGTAGCAATATGCAACTTCCTCATTATATCTTGAATGAACACAAAATACCGGAAAGTAGGTAATATCTTGTAATATAATCCGATAACGACGTTCGTGGAACTAGTTAATTCTACACTATTAGCATTTCTCATTTATTCACGGAAAACATACTACTACTTAGTACTGTAATCACTGATATTTAAGTAAATAAATCCTAAAGAACTTTCCCAAAATTAAATAATAATAATTTTCTTTGACCGTTTTTCTCTCGTAGTCATTTTTTTAAAGTATTAATAAGTTAGATATTGCTTTATGAAAATACTAGCGACTCCCCTCGCTTCGCTTCGGGTTCGTCTCTAGACAAATCTATCCCACGGGAACCGTACATTTTTCCGGGATGATATACTCGTATATCCTATAGCCTGCCTCAGTTAACGGGCTACCTAATGCAAAAAGAATTTTTCAAATCGAATTAGTAGTTCCTGAGATTAGCGCGTTCAACCAAAAAACAAACGAACAAACTCTTCAGCTTTATAATATTAATATATTATAGTATAGGTAAGGGCGGGCATATAATATTAGTAGTATATAATCCCTAAATATAAATGCTAAAGTCCGTCCGTCAATGTATATAAATAATATTATGTTTGTTGAAGCGGCTCGACGAATTTGGATGAGTACACAGATAGACTACGTGCTGGGGTAACACAAAGGCTACTGTTAGTAATCAAATTTACCACTTAGGGATAGGGAAAATAAGAGCTTTTTACTAAATGCATATAAAATTATATCTGTCTGTTTGTTTGTTCCCGCTAATCTCCGAAACGGCTGGATCGATTTTGAGGAGATTTCAACTGGCAGTAATTAATGCTACTTTTTTTTAAGAAAAAGAGTCAAGGATCCGCTCAAAAAAATAAAACGTACCTAGGGACGCACCTGAGCGAAGCGAGGGTAAGTCACTAGTATGAAATAAAATAGTACTTCACATTTCAGAATTATAATAGTATTTCGATTTTATTCATATTTCTGATTTCGTACATTATAATAATAATAATTTTAATGTACGAGTCCTAACCTGCGACCTCATTGATATAAATAATTCCAAGGCAGTCAGGGATAGTGTGTTATGATACTTTCTACTATCGATTGTTTTTTTTTTTTTTGATAATTTAAATAAGTAAATTTTACAAACAACAAATGACAAATTTTTACCTTTTTATTCTAGTGTCACCAAAACCATTTCTTAGTCATATTAGGATATTACTTTTAAGGAAATATTCAGTATTAACAAGTTTCTATTTTCAGGAGTGGAACTGACATGATTTAGATATCATAATTCTAAGTAAAGTAGGTCGGTCCCGTCACGAGAAATTCCCATAACTTCACCTGGCTGCCTTCTTCAGTTTGATACTCGAGAACAGATTTTCCAAAAAGTTTTACCAATCACCTTTAATTCAAACAATCCTTTTATAAATTACCAAGAATTTAACCCCTTAGGTCTCAAAGAACTTTGCTAGTTTATTCAATTATCTTGTTAATCGCTTCAAAACATGCCAGTTAAGTACAGATTATTTCGCCAATATCGCGTAAACTTCGCCAGTTTACTTGAATATAATTCAGATAATGAGTACCTAATGGCCGGATTGTCATGCATTTTTTTATGTTAAAAAACTTTAGTTAGAGTTAACCATTCACTTATACACTGTGTTAATATTGCTACACATACAATTTATTTCACCTTAATGACAGAAGTCGGAATCGTAACAAGAAAAACCGCACCAGTTAATGTACTTATAATGTCGACATCGGCGAAATAAATTGTGCCCAAATGACACTCCTAGGAACCACTGAACAAAGGAATTGAATTGAATACTTATAATGTCAAGTGCATTATTGGCTTAAATGTATAACTTTTATTTTTGAATGCTTCACTTAATAATAATGTGTTATATCATAACAGGGAATTATTATAAATTAAAATTGAGTAGCTACTAGCTACATCATCACTACATATTATAAAATAAAATCCCCCGACGCGTCTGTCTGTCTGTCTGAAGGCGATAAACTCAAGAACTACCGAACGGATTTTCATACCGTTTTGAATGTTGATTGATTCATGAAGGTTTACGTGTATATTTTATAAAGGTTTTATGTAAATTGGCTGAAATATGACAATGATTATATTGAAGATGTCGAAAATATCAGGCCGACTGGGAGCTTTATTGGCGAGCGCCGCGAAAACTAATAAAGTTACAAGAAAACAATGTATTACAGAATTATTCCTTTTAAAAATATCTTCCATGTACGTACCTAGCCTAGGACGCACCCGAGCAAAGCGAGGGTAATTAACTAGTATTATTATATTTTTTATTCATACCTAAATCAACAAGAGGTATAAGTGCAGATGTGTTATCGAATCAAAATATGTCTAATAAGATAATATGATATTAATGATTACTCTAGTATTTTTCCATTTTTCCGCACACTTTGTACATTGATAAAAAGTAACCTATGAGTTAATTAAAGATATAAACATGATATTCCGAATTTCGCTCAGATATCGATAGCAATAAATACATAATATATTTAATTCAAAGCGACATTTGTAACAATATGATTTGAATAGATAATATAGTTACAAGATTAACTTACTTTTATCAAGTAGGCGTAAAGGTGAAAAGACGCAATACTTACAACTTTAGAAGTACTGCAAATATTGGCTTGAATAAAAAGCTGCGTTTACAGCTCAAGGGGCCACAGACCTAAGTATTTGATGTTAATCTCAACTTGATACCTTCACTTCCTCAGAGAATATATCTTGACAGACAGACGGACAACTAAGTGATCATATAAGCGTTCCTTTTACACTAAGTACTGAACACTGAAAATAATCCAAGTAAATCTGTTTATGATAGGTACATAAAAACTAAAACTGCATCATACCATTTTTGAAGTAAAACAATTGTTTTTAGTTAGTAACCTCTTTTGAAAATATGAATTTCATATGCTTTAATAGTTTTATTTATTAACTATATACTAAATAGTAGGTAATGTCGATATGGGGTGTGATCAGAATACTTGCTCTGTAATAATCCATATTAGCCTGTTCTCATTGTGCACGATTGCAAATAATAATAAGTCATTGTTGCCATGTGCAAAGATTCAAATTTTAAAAAGTAACAACGAAGGTAGTATAGCAAAAAATAGTTTTTGTATTCAATAAATGTTATAAAGTTTTTTTTAATAAAAAATCGTAAACTAAAAAGGCAGAGAAAGCTGAGCAGGTTCCTTCGCCGTCTGCCCACGCGTACTTCCCCTTAAGGAAACCCAGTACAATTACACCTCCACAATCATCTTCTTTATTGCAAAATACAAAACACCATGTAGCGGTAAATATTGCGATAAAAGTTAGTTTAATAATGTATTAAATTATTTCAAATTTTTATTTAAATTAAGATATTTATATTATAACTCAATATAAAATATAAAAATGAATTAATTGATAATAATTCTATACACTAACATAATATTTTAAGGCTAAATTGTTTTATTACTAACTAATATGGATGTAATATCTGAATTAAAATTATTATTATTATTATTAAATAAATAAAAAAGTACAGACAGAAATACTCTAATTAAGACGTCACAAGGAGCGGAAAAAATATAATTTTCAGTATCTAGCTACTTATCAGTAATATAGTGTGTAAAATGAGATAAAGAATATAAAAAAGTTTTTATTGGTTTCGTTAAAAGTATATATTCTTTTTTTAGATAAAAGAACAAGGAAGTAAGTTATGAAATCAACATAACGTGGAAATAATTGTATTTTATTTTTTCTTATTATTTTAAAGTTTAGGTATTATATTTTTACATATTTTTTTCATAGTATATATGTCGCAGGTATATTGTCAAAGCCGTGATATTACAATTTCACTAGTGATATTGTAATTAAACGGTAGATTGTCAATCGTCTCCTTTTCTTACAGTGTCACGGGACATTTTTAAATATATTATAATTTCCCTAAGCACATTCAGCTAAATTGTAATTAACCTAGTAGTTAAATTGTTAATAATAGAAATACTAATAAATAAAAGTCTGGTGTAGTGGTCGTAGTATCTCTTGACGTTACGATTAAAGCTAAGGTTTGAGTCCTGCCCGAGGTAAATATTTATATTAGACATATTTAATACTAGCGGCTCACCCTCGCTTCGCTCGAGTTCGTCTCTGGACAAGCAAAAACAAATCTATTCCACGGGAACCGTACATTTTTCCGGGATAAAAAGTAGCCTATTTGTTATTCTGATGTATGAACTATATTATTGAAAAGATTTATTAAAATCCAATCAGTAGTTTTTGTGTACTAAGCTGTATAAGTTACTATAGTTTTTTAACTATCCCACGGGAATTCTTTAATTTTCCGAGTTGAAAAGTATCTAAGATATTGACCGGGGATGGTACCACTATACAAAATTCCATTTAAATCGGTCCAACAGTTTCGGAGACTAGCCCGTACAAACAGACAAACAGACAGACAGAGAAACAAAAAAATTGAAAAAAAAACTGGATTTGTTCTATTTGTCTTCTTACATCCCCCTGACTCGGTTTTTAGCATTTTTTTCTCTGTACAGACATTCTACCTCTACAGTTTTATTATATGTATGTATAGATGAGTACGTATTTGTTAACTATATGTTAGTTAGTGTATAGCGAGGTCGTTGAAAGTATAAGTTTACTTATACATATATTTACAAATTAATTTCCTCGTTTAGGTATTTTATAAATCTAGAATGTAATTCTCACTGCAATTTTAAACACCACAAAAAATGGCGTCGCCCTTGAAGCGTTACAGAGGTCGGAAGGTAATCGCTCTCTGCAAACATTTCCCTGGCGATTGCAAAAGAACATCCTGCTAAGTGTTTATTAAGTAGCCATATGCGTTAATATGCATTAATATTGGGAAATATTATAAATTATTGTTTGTATATAGTACATATTTACCTACTATTTATTACTTATTACAAAGTCTGAACAAAATAAAATTACATGAGCATAAAAAGTACCCATCCTATATCTTAACTCTTCTTTCTGTTCTTCTGTTCTGTTATGTTTAGTTCTTCTCTTATTGTTAGTTAGAAATAAAAATTATATGTACTATGTATGTAAACTAAATAAAGATATTAGATACATAGAAAAAAAAACATATATGTATCTAAATGGTATGGTACACCATTGACCTGCTAAAAAGAAGATACCGTTTATTTTGATAAACCTATTATAGGTACGTATGTACTTATACGTGTACGTATACGAATGGTTTCTTTATTAGGAAGCAAATTCTAAAAAAACTACATGAACTATTACCAACTTATTCTAATCTACATAGAAACGCGCAAATTGTAGAGTTCAAGTTATTGGTCTTTTAAATTATAAAGTATTAGTGTATATCTAAACGTTTTTTTAATCTAATATATGAATATCTCGTGTCACAGTATTTGTGGTCGCACTCCTCCGAAACTGCTCGACCAATTTTAATGATTTTTTTCTGATTGTATATTTGGTAGGTATGAGAATAGGTCGTAAAAGTATTTTTCAACCTCCTACCCCCACCCCCATTTTTTAATCGCGATTTTAGTATTTTTGTATGAACAATATTATATTTAAAATATATAGTAACGAACTCGAGCGAATCGAGGGTGAGTCGCTGTATAACATAAGCCAAAGTTTTTTTTTTGTAGATTGAACGCGGGAATAGCCGCGGGTTCCGCTAGTAATATATACAACTAGCGACTCACCTTCGCTCCGCTCGGGTCCGTCCCTGCTAAGGTTTTAACGTTTAGTATAGATTTCTCAGAGATGAGATATTTTCCCGCAGTAAAAAGTATCCTATATGTTGACCCGCATAACCAGCTATCACCATACCAAATTTCATAAAAACCCTCCACTGGTTTTTCTGCGATGCGGTAACAGACAGACAGACAAAAATTCTAAAAACTATATATTCGGCCTCTGTATCGATAATAATGTCTATTTCCATAAGATTTTCCAAAAAATATTTAATGTACAGATTCGGCTTAGTTACAATTTTATTACATGTATAGATTAATATGACAGCTAGACATTATAAAAATTGTACATTTAACTTTTCTGTTCTCACTGTGTTCTCATAAAACAATGACTAACGATTGTTCAGAAAAGGAATGCAAAATATTTGATTTGAATGTCTGAAACTCTGATGTGTATCATTGTATGTACTCGTAAGTATTCAGCGAGATAGCACCTGATAAGATATAACGTACAAACACGGTTTCATACACAGTGTAGGATTTTTAAGTATAATCTCATCTCAAGGTTTCTGAAGATAACTTATAAATCGATGCAGATTTTAAAGAACAACACCCTAAGCTGTTTTTTAGTCTACGGCGTAGCTATTGGCTAACTGGTGATAATTGATAAGGTGATAACTGATAAGATGTAGTTATTATTGAGATAGAAGACCTTGCTTATATGATGTACGAACTATATGTACGTAATTCGTAAGCATTGGATATTGTCTAACATTTTTAATAATTAAAACAAGATTTTAATGTCGTTGGCAATGTACAGTACATTCTTAGTTAATCTATACAGATAAATAAAACTGTCTGTTTGTAATGTCAAAATAACAGCTTTTTACTAAATGCATATAAAATTATATCTGTCTGTTTATTTGTTCCGGCTAATCTCCGAAGCGGCTGGACCGATTTTGACGAGACTTCCACTGGCAGTAACTTAAGCTACTTTTATTTAAGAAAAAGAGTTAGGGTTCCGCTCAAAAAAATTAAAACGTACCTAGGGATGCACCCGAGTGAAGCGAGGGTAAGTCGCTAGTATGCAATAAACATACACAAAGAAGTACGTATTAAGGTGTATACTGTATACTATAAATCCCCATACACGCAATGCTCATACAGCCGATTTCACATGCTCCTTGTTAAATCTGTGTATAACGTATATTGTCTAATAATAATTTTATTGGTTTTTCGTATCCAACGAACTTGGTCTGCTCCGTACCAAATCCGGCAGTGAGAACATAGGGTTCCTTTATATAATACATAGAAAAACTATCACTAGAAAACACAAATTAGTTACTACTAGTGACTCACCCTCGTTTCGCTCGGGTTCGTCCCTAGATTGATTCCCCATACAAACTTTCATACCCATATTCACCCCCTTAAGGGATGATTTACGGTATAAAAAATATCCTATGTCCTTCCCAGTGTCTCAAACTATCTTCTTACCAAATTTCATCTAAATCGGTACAGTAGATCCAGATCCCCCTACAACCTCACAAACTCACAAACTTTACCACTTTATAAAATTAGTAGGTATAGAGAAGAGGAACAGCGCCATATTATTGACTGCAGCAGTTAGCAGTTGCACATGATTGTTAAAAAGATTGAAGAAAATCGCTGTTTCAAATAAGATTTTTTGACTCAATAGACGTCATGGAGATTATAAGATAAAATTCCTGCTCATAAAAATTAAATTTTCGCAGGAAAAGAATTGAGGCCAATAATTTCGTTGAAGTAAAAAATACAGAACTGTTAAAAGGCTTTATAAAATAAGTCTTCCAAGAATAAAGTAACGAAAATTAGTTAATTTATTACATTGGCTATATTTGTGTGGATATTGTGAAAATAATCTTCAAAAGTAAATATATCTTGCATTATTTCCAAACAAACCTACGTAAGAATTTATTTTTGTAATAAGGTCGAGCTATATGCATCAAGAAATAGAAATGAATACGATTTGATTTTAATTAAACAGTCCTTAGCTTTAGTGTCTAAATTTAATATAACATAATTATATACAAAAATGATTGTACTAGTCGTCATTCTACGAAAATAAAGGAAGAAAATTTAAATACGTGACCAAACTAAATAACTAAGTAAAACGTAGTTCCCAAACCATGCGTGTCAACTGTCAAAAGAACAATGTTCTAAGTTCCTTTCTTTCGCAGACATAAGACTCTTTTTATTTCTTGGTAATGATATAAAAGCCCTTAATAATTACAGAGTTAGTACGTACAGTACACCAGCTTCAATTTAATTCAATTCGATTTTTGACGGTAACAACGGTTATTATCCAAATTAACTAGTGAGCGGGTGTCGTCAAGTTGAATGCCCCGGTCATCACTCCGTACGATTGTATATGAGACACACTGTATATTATAATACTACTTTGTACGTATAATTTTATGTGCTTAATAAACTTTAATTTATAATAAAATATTAGTTTTAGAACATAAATTAATTTAAAATATGAAAAATGAGAAAAATAAGATTATTATTAGGTACAGGTTAGTACCTAATAAAAAGACTTATACATATAGAAGATACACAATTCTAGGTATATTGTTTTAAACCGTTTTATTTGAATTCGTGTGTACTTCTCATGTGTATTTATATAATATATGTATGTACTCTCGTGAGCAAAAAAATCGACTCAGGACGCATGCTTGCGGTTAAAAAGCTCTAGCAAAAAATCGGAAGCTTTTATTATATTTCTGATTTTAACATCTGAAAGTTCTTTGTTTTAGCTTTAAAATGAGTGGTCTATGTTGTTATTAAAAAATGTTTTCTGGTAAAGAAAAAATATTGAATGAGATGGAGTCTTAAGCAATAAAAAAAGTGATGGTTGACGGTAAAGAAAATACCACGTAAAATTCGTCAAAACAATAATTTAATTAAAATTATTTTTTTAATATTTAGTGTTGCCCCCCCTGGCCCTAATAACAGCTTCCAATCGCTTTTTCATGGATCGAATAAGTTTCCTTACTCGATCTTGTTCGATGCTATTCCATTCGTCGATTAGCGCTGCTTTGAGGTCCGCCATCGTGTCTGGTGCAGGATTTCTAGCCCGAACTTTTCTTTTAAGATCATCCCACAAATGCTCGATAGGATTTAAGTCCGGGCTACGCGCTGGCCAGTCCATAGCGGCAATTGCGACCTCCTGTAAATACTGCCGGACGGAACTTGCAGTATGTGGACGGGCATTGTCGTGCATTAGGACGAAGTTTTCGCCAATGAAACCGGCGTAGGGAACGACGTGATCCTCTAAAATCTCTTCGATGTATCGGATCGCCGTCAATCCTCCCATTCGACCGCCAGTTTCAATAAAAACCAACTCGGTTTTTGCCTCACTTGAAATGCCGGCCCACACCATCCAGGAACCTCCTCCAAAAGCAACATTTTATTTGATACAGCACTGCGCGAATCTTTCCCCAGGTCTTCTGTAGACTCGTCCTCTTCTATCACTACCATGCAAGCACACTCTACTTTCGTCTGAGAAGAGAACGGTGCTCCATTGTTCGTCAGTCCAATCAACATGTTCTCTAGCAAAACGTAGGCGGGCTGCTCGGTGGTCTGGGGTTAATTTGGGGCCAGTAGCTGGCCTTTTTGGCTCAAGCCTAGCTGCCTCAAGTCGTCTTCTGACTGTCCAGCCACTCACAGCTACTCCTCGCGTTTCTCTGAGCTCTTGTTGGACTTGAACGCCAGTGAGGGCCCGATTTCTTAACGATGTGCTGACAATAAATCGGTCATCTCTCTCTGACGTGCACCTTTTTCTACCGGAACCGCGTCTTCGATTAAAGCCACCAGTCTCCTGGTAACGACGGTAAACTCTGGAAACAGCAGACTGGCTCATGTTCAGTGCACGTGCCACTTCACGCTGACTCTGGCCTTGTCGCAATAGGGTGATCGCTTGAGCTGCTAAATCGCTTGTTGTGTCCATTTTCAGATAGAATTCTTGATTGTTGATAACGGAGATGTGTATCGGTTGACGTTTGACGGCTAACTGATAAGGGTGGGTCAGGTAGATAACCTTTTATATGGGTCAGTAACCCTTAATTAGCACTATTGTAAACAAGCGTAAAAAGGGTGGTTACTGATCACAACATATTATTGGGTTGTGTGAGCAATAAACCTTACAATATTTTATATCATTTTGAAGCTAATACTAGCAGCTTTAAGATTTTACTATGAAAGAAATATATTTGCTTTCAGTTTTTTTTCCAGTGACTTGCGACTACAGATGTGTCGTCTGAGTCGATTTTTTTGCTCACGAGTGTATATACGTTACGCGATTATTTTCGCCAAATGTAATCAGATTTTTTTAATGATTTCCAGAAAAAAAAATTGACGGTGGCACTTTTAGTGATTTTAAAATTGGTGTACTCTCTTAATTAAAATAATTAAAAATATAAAGTGTTGTTTTTATTTCTTGAAGCTTCTTATGTGATTTTGTTATTAATTAGGTACGTTTCATTATTTAATAGTTGACCATTGTTAGTTTTATTTTCCACACTGTTTTAGATATTTTCATAAATTGTAAAACGGATGTAATTTATAAATATTTTTAAATCAACAAAAACGTGCCAAATGCTCAAAATCTTAGAGTTAGCATTGTATTTTGTGATAGGTACAAAAATGGCTTTGGTTACTGGATAATATTCAGCTTGAAGTAATCGATTACCACTCTTATTTATTTGTGAATAGAAACTATATTCACATATACCATTTTTCGAAATACGATAGATTATTACAGATTGAAGGGTTTTGCTCGATTGTATGTAAAGTAGCTACATTCAAGTCATATTGAAGTGTCAAAATTGACATTGTTCTACGGACAATTGGCAATAAATCTTGTCTGACTTTTTATAGGATTCCTCTTTTAGAGACTGCTAAAATATATTTGAATTCATACTTAAATATTAAAGGCCCAAGCTTGGGATTTGTATAAATAATTTGCAATCTTTACAAAAATTAAATAATAGGCACGTGTGTAACTTAGCCTGGCAGACTAATGGTGAAGTTTACGTCAAAATAAAACATAATTACCTTTAGAATATGTATTATAAAAAAAAGAAAACTGTGGAAAAAGAAATTTATTTGTGGAACGTATGTATGTAGGTGTGTAATTGTAATTGTATGTACTATCTACCTATTACACATAATGCATAAATTCTATTTTAGGTGAAATTCTAATGTTTGATGTTTTTGTGGAATATTTTTTTTTTTTTTCATATATATTTGTAGTATTTAAAAAAAATCATAAATTCTACTAAAAATACAATTAGAGAGGAATGGACATATTTTAAAATTATACAACATTTCACATTGAGAATCCTATATTTGTTATTCATAACAATTATAACTTTTTGTTAAACTGAACAAACATTTAATTGGTATCAAATATACACTCGTGAGCAAAAAAATCGACTCAGACGACACATCTGTAGTCGCAAGTCACTGGAAAAAAAACTGAAAGCAAATATATTTTTTTCATAGTAAAATCTCAAAGCTGCTAGTATTAGCTTCAAAATGATATAAAATATTGTAAGGTTTATTGCTCACACAACCCAACAATATGTTGTGATCAGTAACCACCCTTTTTACGCTTGTTTACAATAGTGCTAATTAAGGGTTACTGACCCATATAAAAGGTTATCTACCTGACCCACCCTTATCAGTTAGCCGTCAAACGTCAACCGATACACATCTCCGTTATCAACAATCAAGAATTCTATCTGAAAATGGACACAACAAGCGATTTAGCAGCTCAAGCGATCACCCTATTGCGACAAGGCCAGAGTCAGCGTGAAGTGGCACGTGCACTGAACATGAGCCAGTCTGCTGTTTCCAGAGTTTACCGTCGTTACCAGGAGACTGGTGGCTTTAATCGAAGACGCGGTTCCGGTAGAAAAAGGTGCACGTCAGAGAGAGATGACCGATTTATTGTCAGCACATCGTTAAGAAATCGGGCCCTCACTGGCGTTCAAGTCCAACAAGAGCTCAGAGAAACGCGAGGAGTAGCTGTGAGTGGCTGGACAGTCAGAAGACGACTTAAGGCAGCTAGGCTTGAGCCAAAAAGGCCAGCTACTGGCCCCAAATTAACCCCAGACCACCGAGCAGCCCGCCTACGTTTTGCTAGAGAACATGTTGATTGGACTGACGAACAATGGAGCACCGTTCTCTTCTCAGACGAAAGTAGAGTGTGCTTGCATGGTAGTGATAGAAGAGGACGAGTCTACAGAAGACCTGGGGAAAGATTCGCGCAGTGCTGTATCAAATAAAATGTTGCTTTTGGAGGAGGTTCCTGGATGGTGTGGGCCGGCATTTCAAGTGAGGCAAAAACCGAGTTGGTTTTTATTGAAACTGGCGGTCGAATGGGAGGATTGACGGCGATCCGATACATCGAAGAGATTTTAGAGGATCACGTCGTTCCCTACGCCGGTTTCATTGGCGAAAACTTCGTCCTAATGCACGACAATGCCCGTCCACATACTGCAAGTTCCGTCCGGCAGTATTTACAGGAGGTCGCAATTGCCGCTATGGACTGGCCAGCGCGTAGCCCGGACTTAAATCCTATCGAGCATTTGTGGGATGATCTTAAAAGAAAAGTTCGGGCTAGAAATCCTGCACCAGACACGATGGCGGACCTCAAAGCAGCGCTAATCGACGAATGGAATAGCATCGAACAAGATCGAGTAAGGAAACTTATTCGATCCATGAAAAAGCGATTGGAAGCTGTTATTAGGGCCAGGGGGGGGCAACACTAAATATTAAAAAAATAATTTTAATTAAATTATTGTTTTGACGAATTTTACGTGGTATTTTCTTTACCGTCAACCATCACTTTTTTTATTGCTTAAGACTCCATCTCATTCAATATTTTTTCTTTACCAGAAAACATTTTTTAATAACAACATAGACCACTCATTTTAAAGCTAAAACAAAGAACTTTCAGATGTTAAAATCAGAAATATAATAAAAGCTTCCGATTTTTTGCTAGAGCTTTTTAACCGCAAGCATGCGTCCTGAGTCGATTTTTTTGCTCACGAGAGTAGTTATGATATGAACGTAGCCTTATGGTGCGGGCTCAAACCCTCGACAATGAGTGATGTCCCCCATTCTTTCCTTAAATATTTTCGGCGAAGTCATTGACTTCAACCATACTGTATACAGCCATATCGCATCAAAAGATTTCGTTTTCTTGAAATTCATTGATGTTGAAAGCGGTTATTGTTAATTTGTCAATTTTTTAAACTCTCTCTTATTAAGTACCTTTGATTTTTGAATAATAAAGATTAAGCCGCTATATTATGTGTACAAGATACGAAAACTTTGCAAGTTTAAGTGCTTTAAAAAAATACATGTCTATTTAAATATCTATTACTCTAAATAAAGCTTACATCAACTTTTAAAATAATAAATTTATAAATAAATAATAATAATTAACGAATGCTGACAACTCGTTGACTTTGATTAAACGACGACGATCGTCTTACGTTTGGTGTAGAATGATGAAAGTCAAAATTTCTTTAGAATTATTTACGTATACGTTTTCTGTTTACATAATTAGAATAAAGATGTTTTTGTAAAAACATACAAAAGTATTATGGTATAATTTTAAAATAAATACCATTTTTACGTAATTAACATTGTAAATACCTAATGTAGATATGGCAAGTTATATATTAAACAAAGTATACAGTACCTACATATATTAAACAAAGAAAAACATGAGACAATAATAATAATAAGTAAATTGAACAGGGCCACTTCACATATTTCGTTTTTTATTCCAATTAAAGTAGAACGCTACAAACTCACAAGTTACAAAAGTGTAACTAATTGTAACATTTCTTTGTACCAAAAACATAACGAACTAATCAAGCGGGTTACACACATACAAAAATTATAATATTATTATACAAGACACACACGTGCGCACACGCACGTATACATTTTCTTTGTCTTTGAACAAAGAACGATTCTTCACTGATATGGACTTGACTGAATAAAGGAAATCTTTTTCTAACGGAAAATCATTTTCTATTGTTTTGTTTTTCGGACTATTTATTTATAAAATATGAATGCTTATGAGTTTATTTTACGTTGTAATTCAATACAAAGACATGTATAATTAATATGAAAGAAAATAAGCTTAACCTTTTTTGTTGTACTCAGTATTTTTTTAGTGTTACTAAGTACTAAGTTTATAATAAACTTGCAATCTACCCAGGCTTGGAAAACTAGCAGGCTGTCCAGTCTCCGACGGGATACTTTTCCATATAGACTTCACCAACCCTTTAGAGGTAGAATTTTTTTTTAAAACCTTTTTTCGCTTACTGTTTTTGTTATAGGAAAACACTAACAAAGTTTTGACCTTTTTAGACCAGGCGGTTTGGTAAGGTCTTTGATAAATCAATCAGGGCAAGCAACTTTGTCAAATTAGATGATGATTGATGAGTGACAGAAATAGCGGTACTATGTCCTAGAATAACATTGTCAGCTTACGTTAAATCTTATTTACGTACCTAGTAGGTACCTACTATAATATATGAAACTCATCAAAGTATAAAGCTTAATTTTAGAGCCTTATATGTAGTACCTGGGCGACCGAGTTTCGCTCGGAGTTTTTGGCCAAAAGTACAATTATCTTAGTTTTTTTTTAAACTAAAAACTTGAATAAATACAAAAAAATACAAAAGTAAAAACTTTGTATCCGACCGAGATTTGAACCCGGACACCTGTGATTGTCAATCTTGTACCTTGGCCGCTTTATCACAATGCTTATGCCCGAGTTCACGAAATTGGCGACCATATTTTGCGTAGAAAAGAAAACCGCATGAAAACTCAAAAACTCGCGTTTTCCCAGAGATAAGACTAATCTAGATCTAGATTTCGCCCCCGAAAACCTAAACACACCAAATACCAGCGAAATCGTTAGAGCCGTTTCCAAGATCGCTGGTATAAATAAATAAATAAATATACAAGAATTGATCGTTTAAATATATTAGATAGATAGATTAGATTAGGCGCAAATATTCGATCTTATAAATTATTCATTAATCGACCACGACTATTAAAAAACTTATCAATTGCTTTGTTTTTAACGACGATATTATGGACTGTTTACTGTTTAGTATTGTCATTTTGAATAATATTTCAAAACTTAGTAACAAAAGAGTTTAAAATATATAAATTATAAGGGGCTAACAATTTAAGTTGTGATGGTAGATATGACAAACTTTTTTCACGGTTCATTTGAAGTGACCTGCGTGCAATTTTTGTTTAACGTGAGCGATGTAGCAAAAAATGTCTACTATCTAGATTTGCTTTTTATTAAAATAATAATGCACATCTATCACAATTCTTTGTGCCATATTGAGTCAATGTAACCGTGTATGTATTAAACGAGTTAAGTCAGCTGCACCTATTAGTAAACTGTAGTGTAACGAAAATAGACTCTCTCAACAATGCTTATTTATAAATACGCTTCTAACGTTCTATACTTGATTTACTTTGCCTGCAATGGTAGGTATTGATAGCGAGCGATACTAAACGCGTGTAAACAATGAAAGAAAGTGTGTCAGCTGCGCAGGAGTTGCTTTCCGCGATTGCGTTGCGTTGTGAAACGCGTAGAAAGTAGAAGTCTGCGGCAAAACCCAAAAAGGTTTAGCAGAAAATTATTATTAACCTTTTTCCTTGATTTTATTTAACATAGATTTATGCTAGTAATAAATACCTTTAAATACGTCTTATATTATTTTATTTTAAATTTATTACGCTTACTCTAAAAATATAGACATTTATTAAACACTAGCGACTCACCCTTGCTTCGCTCGGGTTCGTCCCTACATTGCTTCCCAATACAAACTTTCGTCCCCATTTTCACACTCTTAAGGGATGATTTCCGGGATAAAAATCCTTCCCAGGGTCTCAAACTATCTTCTTACCAAATTTCATCTAAATCTGTTCAGTAGATCCAGAGATTACCCCCTACAACTTCACAAACTTAACCTCTTTATAATATTAGTATAGATAAAATTGATTTATATTATATCGTATGAGTAAATATTATGCAATTAGACACCGTTTACAATCATAATAAGCTTCATGACTTTGCAGTAATGTAGAGGATGTTTGCGGTAGTCGTAATTTCGTTTTATAAAATACATAATATATGTAAAGTAGATAAAAACAAAACCAAATCTATCCCACGGGAACCGTACATTTTCTCGGGATAAAAAGTAACCTTTAGGCTATTTCAGACTATAATCTATCTCTGTGCCTTTTATACAGATCCGTTCAACCGTTCTGGCGTGATTGAGTAACATACAGACATCCATTCAAACTTTCGCATTTATGTATATAATTAATGGGATAACAAATATAATTTACAATTTCTCAAAACTCATTAGGATACGGACAACGGATTTTCCACTGAACAAACATAATAGCTACCTAATAGATCGTTAGCTAATGCTTCGTTAAACATTTTTATTTCGAAACACATCGAATCCATAAGTGTGCCGTTACATAATCTATTTATACTATAAGCGACATCACAATGGGCGTAATGAATCTTAGAGATTTATTCTATTGTACTTGCGCGTGCGCCACTGGATGAACGCCAATTGATTTCCAAACGTCAAACAGATTAAAAAATATTTTAAATATAACTTTTTTTTTTCTTGTATCAAGCTTAAAACAAAATGTTTTACGCTTATTAGATAAAGCGACGATATTGCTACTGCCTACTGCTTTGGCTTATCTTTGGGAAATACCATCTACAACACATATTAGATAAAATTTATGTAATAATACGTATAATACAAAGATATATAAATAGTTCCTGGAAAAATAAAAGAAATTATTACAACCAAATCCGCTTCAAGAATTATCTTGAGTTTTAGTTTTGTTGTTGGCAAATACCTACGAGTACCAAAGATACGAATACTAGATAAAGATCAGCAGCGGTGTTCCAAAGGGGTGCTTCCACGAAATAACGATCAAAAATAATAAAATTTCTTTCAACGACGTCCTCTAAGACCAAGCCCATTAGTTTCTGTTCACACATTGTCACGGTATTTTTTTTTCACCGCATGAGTCAGATTAACACTAAGGCCGACCGCACACGATGTTACTTGTTGCTTGGACCTTTTCCAATTCTTTAAACAATAGCAAAAAATAAAAAAGACCACTTTTATTTTAAATAATTAACTTTTATCAAATAACGCTTCCATATCTTTTTTTTTTTTTTTTTGTTTTAGCACTTTTACATACGTAAGCAAGGAATAACTGTTCGTATTGTAATATTAGCCGGGTGCTTTGTCATATTGTAAAAAAGAACAAGTAACGTTATCATTGACAGAGATAGTCTTTTTGTTTTTACAATAATAAAATGTTTCTCAACAACTATAGCTCAGTAGTGAAGCGTACCTAAATAAAATTAACTTTTGAGAAAGTTCTACCCTACACAAGAACAATATTTCTTTCTAGAACACTAATTTCTTTCCCCGTCTGTTACTTTATAATTACAATTTTTATATTTTTATTAGCTGTAACCAATATAGTGTCATCTTATTTATGCCCGCCGACCCACAATATTATGTGAAACGGCACGAAAACAAATTCCAGTTTCTATCACTTTTGTCCTTTAAAATATTTGTTATTGTATTCGATTGTTTTTGACAAAACTATCTGAAATTTTCCACGCATTAAACGAGTACATAAACGAGCTAAGCTGTCGTCAAATACTTGTTATTTATAAAAATTTTGTCAATAAACAAAATCACAGTCGACAAACACAATGGGATTTTATAATAGTTTTACAAGGTTTATAAGCTATGCTATTTCTTTAGAGTTATTGTAGTGTTATCAAATAGGTCACTAGATATCGACTACATTACCTACTGAAATAAAATAACGTATATTTTATATTTGGATAAAAACGTTCGATCCGTTACAGTTTTAGATTAAATTCCATTTCATTGCTTGTTTTAACGTATTATAAATATCAATGTTTTAATAACACCGAGAAAGTTTACGTTTAAAAGTATATTGTATATATAATATTTTGTTTGTAAATATAAGGTGTTGTATTATAGAGAGCGTAGAGATCCGTGTTGACATTCACTGTGTGATTTACTTGCTAGTTGCTACTTTTTTTCTGACCTATAAATATTATGCATTATTGCTTTATGTAATTTATTTATAAATGTTAACGTAAAGACAGTATAATACTGTAAGAAATTTGATCTCACAAACGTCATAATTTAATTCGGATTTCCGCTGAATATCACACAATAAAAAGTCTGTTGACCTTCATCGACTTTGTTTTCATGATACATTCATATTCTAATAACCAGTCGAGATTATATTAAAAAGCGTAATAATTCTTTATAGTCACGCATAACTTATATAACGTGTTTTTCTTAATATTTTCTCATTAACACATTTATACATATATGTATATCTACTTTTGTAGGTACTTGTTGAAAATTGCTCTTCTCTACATTTTTGAAGTGAAAACTTCTATAGGCAGGTTTGGATGAGGAGTAAATTCATGTAAGTCGTCATCGACATGGTCACGTGACGTGTTAACGCTAACACTCAGACTGCCGATGGATGTCAAAACCAAACAATTACTTTGAATATTGATAAATAACAACTGTTTATTTATAGTTTTAAGTTTTCATTTCTTTCGGCAATCATGACTCCTTTTTTTTATTATCAGTTCACAATGCTATTTTAATAATTGTTTTATTTTATATATTTATTCTTCGTAAAAAAATAAGTTTGTTTTTTAAATTGATCAATTAATTATCTGTGCCAAGTTTACATTTATTTCTAGTGATATGAGTCAGATGTGACAGGTTTTCATTCATTGTGTATTTATGTAATAGTTATGTCGGTAATGTTACGCTTGTTATCACATGAACATTGTTATCATTCTACTCCTATGATTATTATACTTTGATCTTACATAATTAGGAAGAAAATACAATAAGTATTGATATATTAGATTTGATAATATATTGAATTTCTAAATTTTTAGGGTTATCTGCACAAAAAATATTAATTTGGTTTAATGTCTTTGATACGTATGTATAATACATACAAAAATAATAGTATTTATGTGTACATACTGAAAGTAAAGAACGCATTCAGTGCAAGTAGTCTAGGGATAATATTCGGCAGTTGGTTTTTGTTTTGAAGAACAAAATAAAAGAAAATATATAATGGTATAATAATCTTCATAATTTATTTTCTCTCCATTCAGTTTTATCATACAATACGTATTCAGTATAAAACAATATTCTTTGTTAAATTCATAAAAATATATTATTTTAGTATAACTGTTTTTATCTTTATAAACTTACAAATTATTGTTAACATTTTGAAGAATCATTTTGTATAAAAATAATACAAAAAAAGGTAAACTCGCCGTTGCACGCCCTTTTAGGTAGTACATAGCATATTATACTCATATTTTATATCATACAAACCGACGGCGAGTACCTCATAGTCTATAACAATTCAACTTGTTAATTGGTATAATATTACTTACAATAATAACCTATAAGAAGACAATGGTACAGTACGTTGTCACTGTAGCTCATTAAATGGTAACAAAAACAATAAAAACATAGGTATAGGCTTCAGTTTACAAAGCGTAGGCACTCGAGATTGCTACTTGATCCTAGTAATTAAACATTCTCACTAATAAATACATCGCACATACGATATCCTTACATATACTCTCTTTCTTACGAAATTCTTATCCATTCGTTCATCACAATTTTTAATCGGACGGCCTCACGTTACAAGACCTTTAAAGAGCACCGGGTCAGTACTGAGACATTTACAAAACTGAGAAACATACATCTCGCAACATTCGGGACGCACTCTGTCTCACACTCCGGCAGTCGTTCACACAAGCATTTAGCCATCGAGCATAACGAATCCGTCAGGCATCGAGGCGCCATTATAGTAATGAAAAAAGTTAACCTTGTGCAACAAAACGTGATTCGGAACGTCCGACTGCCGAACACATGGCCGCCATTCCGCGAGGGCGGCGCAGGCGGAATTTTAATTAACAGAACATCCGCTCGTGACTTGTGCGATGCGTCGTTGCCAGCTTCACTTATAATAGTATCCCTTTCGCACCAATCATGTTTTGGTCCGTCGGAGGACCCTTTTCCACAATATAAAATTTTACATATTTAAATTGCAATAAAACTACAAAAAATATACGTTTTATAAACCTTTCGACCGCCTCGGGTCACAGTATAAACGAACGAGCGTTGCAAATCCGTATACTGCGAGTCGAGACGGCAACATCGCTAGAACGGGAAATTCACCGGAGAGCTGGCAACGTCGCGTCAACCTCGGCCAGTCTGCAGTCAAATGACGTTGCACGATTATCCTTTCTAGTTTCTACACTATTCTAAATGAGACAACGCAATACTGATACGAGGAAAATCATAACTGCGACTTACAATGGTAGCTAATCTTGCGACTCGCTCTAAGTACATCCTTCGCTTAGCGCACGCAGACTACCGAGCGGGCCGACGGGTCGCGGCCCGCTGTCACTCGCGACCTCTTAAACAACACAACATCCATCGTAGCTTCACCTTACACACTAGAGTTAACTATATATTACACGGTAAAATTAAGATCACAAATCGCTTTGTATGCTGCGTCCGAGCGGGCGCGACTAGCATGGAATGTGGGGAGCGGCGCGGCGGCAGCGCGATCAGAAGTGCGTGTCGATGTGGCAGCCGCCGTTGGCGTGCTCCAGCACCTGCTGCTTGAGCCGCGAGACGTGGTCCTTCAGCTTGACCACCATCTGTGCGAGCTCCGCGTTCTCGCCCTTCAGCAGCTTCACCTTCTCCTCCAGCTTGGAGATGCGCTCGAGCTTGCGCCGCCGGCACTTGGACGCCGCCACTCGGTTCCTTTGCCTTTTGCGTTCCAACTTTATCCTCTCCTGCGAGTCCATGTCGATGGGTGAGAGTGGAGGCGAGCTGGACGCACTAGGGACTGTTTGCGGCTCGTCCTTAACGACCGGGGTAGGGTACCGGTCTAGCGGCCGGTCCAGATCGGCGTACACTCGACGCCCGTGTGGCTCGGGCGCGTTGTGATGGTGCAACTTGTCTAACGCCTCAACGAACGGACGCGCGTACATTTCCTGCTCCTCCGTCGGAGCCACCGCTGGGAACAGCACCGCTCCACCAGGTGTAGGGGTCGCTGTTGTGATCATGCCGTTCTGCATGATAAGTTTCTCCAGCTCCGGCGAGCCCAGCTTCAACAGCTGGAGGTCGGGCGAGGAGAGCACGGGCGCGCCGTTGCGAGCCCTCTTCCCGCCTCGTCCGAAATCCAAATCCAATGTTAGGGACCTCTTCAGATTCTCCACGGGGCCACTCATGGGATAGGTATGTTCGTCATAAAATGTGGTCTCCATCCCGTGGCCTGTTTGCCGAACCATGTGTTAGCACCAAACTCCTCGATAACACTAAAGTCACTTCACGAAGAAAACTTTCTCATGCGGCAACGTACATCCACCACCGTCGACGTTCCACTTGTTTCTAAACATTGTTAAGAAACAACCATTGCTTTTATTTCATGACTCAGATAAGCTATTTTTAACTATCGCGTGATAAAGGCGCGCTCTGATTGGTCGCATATGACGTGATATCGCGCGAAGCTTGTTGGCGATTGGTCGGTTCGGGTATAGCGAGGCGCGAGGCCACAGCGGGCTGTTTACGACTTCGTGCGATTACCGAGAATCGGGGGATCTATGTCCATTGTACTGGCGATAACTTAAATAAAACTTATTTTTTTAAATATATAATTAGAATATTATAATCCTGTACTCATAAGCGGTGCGAACGTTAAGACTTATATTTGAGCATTTTTTATTTTGCTTTGTTTAAGTATATGCTCTAGTATAACCTATTTTAAATCATTAATATATAGATATAGGTATTTTTAATTTCACTTCTACATTCAGTCATGATTAATTATTATAATAATAAATATTTATTAATGATTTAAAATCGGGTAATAAAGGATAGGATATTTTCATAAAATAAAACAATATGTACAAAATCCTGATTCAGTTGACTTTTTAAAAATATCATTGCCTAATAGATCTTATAAACCATATAATAATTTTAGTCCCTTGTTTTGCTTTTAAAATAAATTATATTACTCCTATCATTAATATTATAAATGCGAAAGTTTATTACTCAATGACGCCATAACGACTTTACGGATCTGGATGAAATTTGGAACAGAAATAGATTAAAGTCTGGAATAGCATATAGGTCACTTTTTATCCCGGTTCCCGTGGGATAGATTTGTTTTATACTAGGGACGAACCCGAGCAAATCAAGGGTGAGTTGCTAGTAATAAATTATGTAGGTATGACATTGTCTGCTCATTAATTACATATTTAATTTTTACTCATTAATCAAACTAACAAAAACTTTTATAAATTCGGAAAACACAGTGGAAACGGTACAACAAAGGGGCGAGGTGAAGGCGGGGTAACCGCGCCTCAGCGCTACAAGAAAATATATGCGCGAGGCGCGCGGGAAGGGTGCTATGGCAGCCCCGTAAGAGCAAGTGAGACGGACATATACACCGCACTCGCTCTCAACAGATAAAGTTCAAGTAGGAAAATTATCCCTAAAATCCCTTCTTTTTCTTTATTATTGTATTCAAAATGCAAGTAACTACCTATTTTACCACTATAATTTGATTGCGTACTTCGGTTTATTCGGCCGATTATATATCTACAGCATATTATTTAATAATAATATGCTGCGGATATATAATCCATAAATATATTTATATAATTAAAGTAAACTTTTAAATTGCACCCTTGAACGCAAATATGCAACTTTGATAAAGTTTCAGATAGTGAAAGATATTCATAAAATTATCTTTAGTCCTATCTTTTTAATACATATTTATTATGTATCGAATACCTTATCAACAAAGTCTCTATTGTTGTAATATCACTACACCAGACATAAAGCAACGATGGTCCTGCCATCTATTAAGAAATTTGTACATAATCTTTTTCTACTCCTTACTAGATGGCGCTTTATAATTAGTAGAATAGATAAAATTATGATACATTAATGAAACGAAATTCTTTCTTTATATATTTTTTTTCTTTATATTAAAGTGCAGTTATACTTCATTTTATTATACTGGTTCAAATAGAAGGCACGCTACTCAATCATAGATGGCGCTAAGTATTTTTTCTCTGACATATCGAAGTTTCCTAATTCATTGTATATTAATATCAGTCAAATTTAATTCGTGACATTAATGTGTATTAATATGAAAAATGTTAAAATAGCATTTTTAACAAATATTTTTTGGTATATTATTTTTGGGCCTATTAATTCAATACTAATCAAATCTTAGTTATTCTTCACTTTCGCGTAAAGTTTTCGACATTTGAACTAAATCTTAATTCTAAGCTACTTTTCGAGAGAACAGATTTTTTGTGTCTGTATACAGTTGTATATTATGTTCCATTTTTTCTAATACCGTATATAATAATAGATAGGTTTAAATGAATCTTTCATTTATACCAATATTTTTTGGTTAATAAATTAAAAAGAAAAGGAATACTATAAATATATTTATTAATCTTATTTATTCTTAATTCTTATGTTTATTTAACGGTAACAGATATGACGCGTATATCATCATATGGCTTGTCTGTCTTGGGGTTGGTCTTTGCGCTGCCGATGTTCTGCACCACTTCCATGCCGCGGACGACGCGCCCGAACACTGTGTGCTTGTTATCTAGCCATGGCTGTGAAAAAAAAAACATTATTTCATAATAAAATAAAAATAAGTAAATATTTACTATAATCGAGTTTGCTTCCAGAATGTATTTATTTAACCTATACTAATATTATAAAGAGGCAGAGTTTGTTTGTTTGAAAGTGCTAATCTCAGGAACTACTAATCTGATTTGAAAAATTGTTTTTTTGCATTAGCTAGCCCGTTTATTGAAGAAGGCTATAGGCTACATATCATCATGCTACTACCCAATGGAGCGGAGCAATAATCATGTCAACAAATCGGGCCGACTTTCATACATTATTATAGAACTGATCTTTATAATGAAATAAACTTAAAGCGAGAGAAACCGCGGGGCACAACTAGTTAAAATATAAACATACTGTAGGAGCTAGCGTGATGAAAAATTGACTGCCATTGGTGTTGGGCCCAGCATTGGCCATACTGACGGTGTAGGGACGATCGTGTTTGAGGTTCGGACGGAACTCGTCCGCGAACTCCCCTCCCCATATACTCTCTCCGCCTGTACCCGTTCCTGGAATGAAAAATAATTAATCATTATTGATATTACTTAAAAAGAAGTTATTGTTAATTATTATTTATTACTCTTTTTAAAATCTATGGGTCAACCATGTCTATCTATGGTATACCACAGTTTATAAACGCCGATAATGTACGTACCAAGAACTTACGTATACATGTATATTCTGCACTGATAAATATCAGACTGAGGAGTAATATACACAAATGTTTTAAAATAGTTTACAAATAAAAATTTTTATACTAAGTAAATAAATGTTAATAAAAAAAAGCTAACGGATTTTATTATAATAAAGAACAAAAATACTAACTATAGTTCATTGGCGCTGAGAAAATAGTGAGTCATCAAGTGCAACGGTATACAAAGTGGAATAAAAATTTAATTCAAATATATTTCATTATATTCAAATTTATCATGATAATGACTTTATTTTGATTTGACATAATTAATAAACTTAATTATCTCAAATCAAAATAAAGTTATTATATAACGATAATGACTTTACAAAAAAAAAAGGAAATAATATAATTTTATTTTTTGTTTTTTCCTTAAAAAATTAAAATTAAAGATTTGAAAAGGCGCACGTCGACGGCGCGTTTACTGCGTGTCGGAAACGCGTCAATAGCACGATGAAAAGTCGTCATGTGCTATAACGTACGTACATAACAAGACTGGATAGATGGATAGTTGGATTGACGGATCGACCGACGGATTTACCGACGGGTCGATCGAGAGACGGATGGACGGATGGATGGATAGATAGATAGAAGCACGCACCAGTGGGGTCCCCCGTCTGCACCATGAACCCCTTGATGACGCGGTGGAACACGTGGCCGTTGTAGTAGCCGGCGCGCGCGAGGCCGCCGAAGTTCTCGACGGTGCGCGGCACGTGCTGCCCGAACAGGCGCACGTGCACGTCGCCCAGCGACGTGTGCAGTATCGCCTGCTCGTACAGCCGCTGCACTCCTGCGAATGAATCAACCAATTCATTCAATTATACTGTACTAGCGACCAACCCTCGCTTCTCTTCTGGTTCGTATCTAGACAAAAACAAATCTATTCCCACGGGACACGTTCTGTTTTTCGGGATAAAAACTAACCTATGTACGATTCCAGACTTTAACTCTGTGCCAAATTTTATCCAGACCCGTTCAGCCGTTCAGGCGTGATTGAGTAAAAAACATCCAGCCGTCCCCACAAACTTTCACATTATAATATTAGTAGAATTAGTATGGAATGGAGGGAATAGATATACTATATATACCTACATAGGTATAGAAAAGTAGGTAAGTACTTTAAAAATGTTTCAGCAGTTTAGACGTGAAAATGTATCACACAGACATAAAGTTATTATAAAACATTATTTTTAAGGGTTTTATTTTCAAGATATAGTAAAACAAAAGTCGCGTGATTGAGCGAGAAATAATCGTTACCTCAAGAAAGGAAATTTTTTTACTGACTATCATGAATCTAAAATAGGCCTCAGTCCGGAGAAAAACTGACCAAAATAATGAGCAAGAATAAAATAACTTTTTTTATCATTTATTTTTTGAATAAAATGAATGATCACGGTTCCATACAAATTTGTAGGAAATCTGTTTAACTTTAATTTTCAACTTTTTATTTTTTGGAATTTTTCCTTTATTTGTTCATAAGACCTTGTTTTTTTGGCAAATTTCGTGATGCTAGGTCAACGGGAATTACTATATATGTAGGTTTTCGACCCAAAACGAAAATCCAAATTTGCCCATATCTTTTTATCGTATTGACTCAGGACCTTGATTTTTATAAACCTAACAGTGACTATAGACCTCAGTATCTGGTATAAATTTCAACTTGCTAGATCTACCCGTTCCTAAGAAAATCGGTGGTGACACACGGACAGACAGACGGACAGAGAGTGATCTTATAAGGGTTCCTTTTTTTACCTTTTGAGGTACGGAACCCTAATTAACATAACAATAGATAAGTACATAAAAATGAAAACCAAAACATATTTTAATTAATTACCTTGTCCTTCAGTCGCCGATATAATATCTTCCTTCGATGGCTTCTCATTGAATATATCCCGGTCAGCGTCCGGGCTCTTCACGTCGTCGGGACTCCGGCGTGAAAACATGTAGAACCTGTTCTTTTTGTACGCGGTGCAGAACAGAGTGGGGTCCGTTTTAACATTTAATAGTGTCGGATTTTCCGAGCCTTCCATCTCCAAAGTTGTCGCCACTTTTGATTGATTTGTTCTACCCTGTGACATTGTAAATGAAAATGTTCATTTAATTAATAATAATATTATAATAGAACTAATTAAATAATAAATAAATAATTGATAATAGAACCCACCTGGAACAAGGCGAGGCGCAGCGGCCTCAGGTTCTCGGGCTTGGCGAGCAGCGCCACGCAGCGGTTGGTGGTGAGGTTGACGAGCTTGACGCCGAGCATGGTCGCGTACGCCACGAAGTGCCCGCTCACGTCGAACACTATGTTCGCGAGCTGCGCCGCCTGCGACTTCTCCAGCTCGCGCTCCGTCGCCATCCTGCAAACAATTGCACAAATATTAGCTAGGTAAATTATGTCATAATTCGTTTTGGAACGAAGTTCCTTATTATACGTTACGCTCGGCACACTTCGTGAATAAGAGTTAGACAGAAACAAGTGGCACATTTCGAACGTCACGACACTTTTTATTATTTACTAATTGTAAGAGCACCTCGTGTGACGTCATCCTAAGCACCAGGCGAGCATATGTATTCAGGAGTGAATGTAGTAAGCAGTTCGTATGCACTCTTATGACAGGGTCCTACATATAGTATAGTTGGACATTACTTAAGGTTTGTAGTCCCTTAGTAGGTCACCAGATATTATGAGCTGATGGCAGATTTAATGTGAGTGGTTAACGTGACGTCATCATTAGTACCAGGCGATCATAAGTGCTATGGAGTGTATGTTGTAAGAAATTTGTGTGCGATCTGTGCAGGCCTTTATTCAATGGGCTTCAACATGTACAATGTATGTTACTTGATGTCTATGATACCCTAGCACGCGTGACAATATTTATGAGTCAAGGGCAGACAGAGAGGAACTTTATTTCTACCGGGTGTCCCACGCTACCTCTCAACTTTATTATTTTTTATCTTCGTTAATCAGTATCTATGTATTTATAATATATACTTTAAGAATTTATGAACGATTTTGTGTAACTAAAATAAAACGTATAAGCCAATTTTATATATAACTAGCGGCTCACTCTCGCTTCGCTCGGGTTGGCCTCTAGTATAACAAAAACAAACCATTCCCACGGGAATCGTACATTTTTCCGGGATAAAAAGTTGTGAAATCGTACATTTTTCTGCAGTAAAAAGGCTAGTTATTCCAGACTATAGTTTATCTCTGTACCAAATTTCATTCAGGTCCATTCAACCATTCTGGTGTGAAAGAGTAACAAAAATCCATACTCACAAACTTTCACATTAATAATATTAGTATAGATAATATCTTAAGCAACGATTATTAAATATAAAATTAGAACATAAATCAATTTTATGCAAAGATTTTAATATTTTAAAATAATTAAACCCACCTTCTTCCAAACTCCATGTTTGGCAGTTGCTGAGTTTGATGCTGTAATTCTTGGAAACGCTGCAAGCTTTCATCTATTACTTTATGTAATTTACCTGTCAGGAAATGGAAGATACGCACCTAAAATTAAATATTTTATTATATTTTTTTTTTATATTCAACAAACTTTTACTTTTTTACATTCAACAAACTTACAACAAATTTAAAAAAAAAAGTCAATTCGTTACCTTTCTATCTAAACTTATAGATGCCATCTTCTTACCATCGGGAGAGAAATCTAAAGCTGTAGGATATGTTTTGTTTTTGACAAAATCAAACAAATCTGTATCTAATTTTGATGTGAATTTCACATTTTTCGGGAATTCATATTCATGTTTGGGTCCTGTCCAATATTCCACTATGCCAGCTCTGTCCACTGAGACGGCCACTTCAAATACAGGGTTATATTTTATTGTGGCTACCTCACTTTGATGAGATTCAAATGTATGTAATGGACTTCCAGAGATTTGTGTTCCATCAAATATGTGTATTTTGTTTGTATTTTTTTCTGAACTACAAAAATCACAAACATTAAATTTTTAATGTAGGACAGTAAAATTAAGTGAAAATACAATAGTAGACAAAAGATTCATTTTATTGTCAATGGAATTTATTTGCATGAACAGGTGCAATTTATAAAGCATTTAGAGATACTTATATAATATGTCACTAAAATCAATAATTGTTATTGGTGATTCCATTTGACTATTTTTTATTATTAAAAATAATCTATCCCACGGGAACCATACATATTTCCAAGTTAAAAGTAGCCTATGTGTTATTCTGATTTATGACCTATATTATTGGAAAGTTTCATTAAAATCCATTCAATAGTTTTTGTGTGAAAGAGTAACGAACATCCATACATCCAGGCATCCATACATCCTCACAAACTTTCACATTTATCATATTATTAGTAGGATTTTACTTATGAGGAAATGTATGAAATTCAGAAAAAGCCCCTGCAAAAATTGAAATTCCTAATAAAATTTAGTTGTGTAAGTATATAAAGTGGTTGGATTAAAAATAATTTGGTAATGTTATTTTATATAGGTACATAGAAGTAATATATGTTTTAAGTAATAAAAATATCTTACATAGCTAATGCTGATATTGGGTCCCCAGCAGAATGTACCCATTCCGTACAATATGGTTCAAACTCAATTGAAATCATATTTATCATATCTGTAACAATACACATTTAATATTTACTAATAGATTATTTTTTCTAAACTCTTGACATTCGTTAATATTAATTAAATTATAATATTTCATATTTATAATATATATTTTATGCTTTAAAGTAAACTAATAATTATTTTTTGATTGAAATGAATTGACTGCATATTTACTCAAAATTGTTTATTGTTCTGTTTTTAAATGTCTGTTTGTTGTTTCATTTTATATTGTCAGAATCTATTGTTTATATTACAAAAATTAATATAAAACTAGCTCAGAAAAAATATAAAAGTTTTTCTACTCCAATTATATCTTAAACAAAATTTAATAGATCTTACCAAAATTCACCACATCAAAGACCTTCACAGTCTTCTCAGTAGAGGCAGTGCACAGTAAGGTACCAGTGCTATTTGTTGCAACATGACTGATTGGAGCTAGATGACAGCGGAAATGCTTCACAAATTCAATACCCTCTTCCTGAAATATACCAGGTAAAGATTCTTTTTTTAATAAAGGTACAATAATAGAAGGTTTTAGATATAATTAAATAACATAGCAGTATTTAGTATTTTTCTTATAAATTAAATAGTAATAGTAGTACAGTTAGTAATACTAGTACAGTAATTCTATAGATGAGCAAAATCTCCACATGGATTATAAACTGAAATTAAAATATTACCTGCTTTTTCCAAAATTTTAGATGTCCATCTTGACTGGCAGTAATAACAAAATCAGTTTTAGTGACTACTACATGAGTTATAATGTCTCTGTGCATGTAGCTACGTTCATATGTTTCGGAAGATGGTAAGTTTTCTAGATATAAAGATTCAAATTCCAATACTGTAATATACAAAGCAAAAATTATAACTTCAAAAAATATTAATTACAATTTGTAAATAGTCTTAGGACAATGGCATGATTAATTTGTAACTCTTAACATTAGCATTATAATTGCTTTACTGCTATTAAATAAAACTTGCCTTTGCGTTTTTTAGGCTTTGGCTGAGCAGCCTCTGAAGGCAGAGGACCTATCCATCCTTCACTGTCATCTCCTTCAACGGCATTTTCTGGATCACTTGGCCTCTTCTCAGCTGACATGATCGTACGTTATAAATTCTCAGGCATTTATTAATCTAAAATAAATAAAGACTATAATGTGGAGATATGTATAATAATTTAAAAACATGAAATCTTTATTTACTTAAATATAGTAAAGTTACTTATTGCTCAGGGATCTTTCCATTGACAGAATAAATGAGAAATGAAAATATTATCTATAATTAAGTCCAAGTATAATTAATTTTAACAAAATATAAATAAATAATCATTAGGTGTTTGACAATTTAGTTCTAGAGTTCTTCTGTCTTGAGTCTTGACCAGAGACAAGGAACAACAAGACTTGACTCTTGAGTTTTTTTATGGTTGTCATCTGTCGTCTGAGCTGTCGAGTGTCAAGTTTTCACAGACTGAATATAATGATTATTCAAGTCATAGATGAATAATATAAGCATTTAAGTTCTCATTGCAACTTTGTAATCCTATATATATAATATAGCAAAGAAATTTTCGAGTGATTTTACCTATCTTTCAGAAAAATGGTTCTAAACAAAAAAAAAATAGCTTATTTGTATTCATGTAATACTAGTATGTATTTGACTAATTACGGAAACCATAGATGAAGACGGAAACCGGATAACGTTCTATTACTTGTTTTTTTTTTACGGAGAAAAAACTAAAGCGAAACTTAGGAGAACCTCAAATTCCCCATTAAAAAATCATATATATTATAAAATTTTCCGGCTTCCGTAAATTTGCGACTTTACGAAATATACCTACTTAGCTTATAATATTTTTAATATTATGAATAAAAAACAAAATTTTCCAAATGGTCATAATGTGTTTGGTCCGAGTTAGGGAGGATAGTTTTCATTAATAAAAGTTAATAATTGTTTTGTTTATTTTTATTATACTTTTTGCCGTACAAGATTTAAAATGTAATAGCAGAAATAATATATATTATGATTTAATGTTTAAAAAATTCACCTAAGCGTCTAATTGAAACTGCTGTATCGTGTATAGAAACTTTATGTATGAACTATTTTACGAATGCATTCAAACTTTTTTTTATTATTGTGTCTATGCTTAAAATGTCTTTTACGAATTCGTAGTGATGGTGGCTGGCTTCCTTGCAAACATAGCGTCATTTATTACGACTAATTTGTAAATTTTCTATAGTTTTTGATCGATTAACGGTCTCTATAATAGTGCTTTAAGTGTTTAAGAAGTCTCACAACAAATAGGTAAGTGTAAAGTGTATCATTGTTCTTTAAACCGCGCGCTACCGGTACCCCTACACGTGGTTTCGATATAATACCGCGTACTTACATCAAATATTAGTTATACTTTTCAAGAAAGAAATTCAATATCAAGGGGTAGTTTACGCATAACTAAGTATGAATTTTAAATAATTTTAAGTCAGCGCAGTGTGATCAGGTTGTTTAATGAACGTGGTGGTACTGACAGCACTACAGCAGCTACACATCTACATAAAAAAGCTGTTTAGAAATTGAGGTATTTTATTGTCTATATATACATCTTTTTAGTAATCTTGATTGATATAGGAGAATATATTTTTTGCATAAGTATATTATTTACTACGATATTACCTGAAACAACGTTCGTTGTGCCATGTAATCAACTTTTCTTTTTTACTCATGACGCATCTAAGTGTCATAAACGCTGTATGAGAAAGTTGTATTTGCTACCATATTAATAATTACATAGTGTTTGAATAATGATTAATAAACTTCTCAAAAATATATTGTAGTGAATTGACCATATAAATATGTGCCCCATCATAACCTTGACAAAGTGTTCACAAAATTGATAATAGTAAAACATTATATTTATTGTAACATTTAATTTGTAATGGGATGTAAATATAATTATTAGTTGTTACTAATTACTGTTGGTTAAATACTAACTAGATATATAATATTAATGACACTGAAATTATTTTAATATATTTTTCTTTATTACATAAAATGCACATTTATAGTAAGCAAGTGCTTTTAATGTTATTTTAACTAACAGTATTTTGAATAAATTTTTGTTACATCTTTTTTTTTTCTTTCTTAAAAGCAATATTGAGACAAAGAAATATTCTCTTCTTCAATTTATAGTAACCTTATCTCATATTCTATTGTTTTAAAAAAACAAATAATACACATTTTTTTAATAAAAACAAGGAAATTTTAATCACTAACAGTCTCAATTAAATCTAATTTTACTCTTAATACCTTGATAATGAAAATATGACATCATCATGATAAAACTACTTAGTTAATATACATACCCTATTGGAAAGGTATTTATGATTATTAATGATATAAGGTCATATATTTATCTCATGTCTGTTACATGGAATGATCATTTTACATTGGTGAAGAAAGTGAAGTTTTACTAGGGCACTTATAAAAAATATTAAAATAAAAATTAAATTGATACAGAGAATCGGATAAAATCAGTCATTTGACATATTTTTTTATCTATTGTATAAATTTTCTGTTATGAATACTCATTAATAAAATAAGTTTTATTTTATAATTTATCTTAAATATAAATACCTACTATACTTGCTAGAGCTCTTTATTTATTTATGTTTACATTTGTAAAGTATACTGTTGGTATATAAGAGAATATTTATTTACATATAAAAAAAATAAATAAAAGCAAATCATATGAAACTTGCTTGTCTTATTTGAAAACAATAAATTATGATTATTCAGCCACTTATTTCAAGTTGCATGCTTGCATATGAAATGAAATAATTAACATGCAATCGACTTTCCCTAGATAAAGGTCAATGTCTTCGTTAATAAATTATTGACACCATTAACTTTCTGATATATAACTTGATCAAATGTTTTAGTTTGTTACTTATAATACTAGAGACTCACCCTTGCTGTGCTCGGGTTCGTCCCTAAGGTGGACCGCCCTTATCATTTAGGGGTATGAAAAGTAGTTTATGTCCTATTCTCAGTCCTAATATATACACAAAATTTCATAAGAATCGGTCAAACCCTTTCAGAGGAGTTTTGTTACAAACACTGTGACATGAGAATTTTATATATTAGATTAGATAGTAGTAGTCATAATGATAAGTACTCATTCAATAAGGTATAAAAATATAGTAAAATATGATAATTTAATAACAAAATTTTTGAACATAGTTATGTACTCTATATCTCTTGATAATCTGTAATTTTCTGATATGTTAAAAACTATTCTAAAATAAAAACAACCATCTAGATTAAAAAAAAGCCATTTTGACTAAGTATATAATTTTTTATGGAATTACAGTTTATTATTTTATTTATAGTGTTTTCATATTTAATTAACAAAATTCTATCTGAAAAAACCGATGTAAGATTATGATAACAATTATTTATGAGATAAGATGTATATGTGTTTAGAAAACTGTCAGTAACTTACTATAGTTATCTGTAATTTGGAAAATAACAGTGAAACTATTTTTATATATTATTTTAAATTACTGAGTCTGACACTGATTTTAGTATACTCCATAAAAGCAATATTATACTTAGGTTCATAAATTGTATAAAAATATGCCACATGCCTCAATTGAATGTACATATATATTATGTTTTATTGATGTATTTATGTGTGGACTTTCATATTCCATATAATAGATCCTATCACTTTCAGTACTGATTGTTTCCATAAACATTGATGTTTGACATTTTCATGGAAGTTTATATCATTTTGTCCAATGGGAGAATTGTCTATTTCTGTTGGCAGGCTACAATGAATGTATCCGCAACATTGTTATTATTGTCATATATTTAAGAAATAGCTATCTTTAGTCAATTGATTTGCATCCTTTAAATTGTCTCCTATATTACTACGTGCTACGCGTTTCGATTGGCCGTTATTGTAACGGTCCATACACATTGGTGAATAAACCGCCGTTTAGTTTCTTTGAATGTGCCTTCGTTTCTTATATAGTGGGAGTCACGCGATTCGATTAGGTGTAAACTGTGGTGGTGCTATATGCTACCTTATAGAGTACTTCGGTAAAGTCAAAGTACCTGGGCGACCGAGCCTCGCTCGGAGTTTTTGGTCGAAAGTACAAGTTTGAAAACAAAAAAACCCTAAAAATTTTAATAAATACAAAAGATAAACTTTGTATCCGACCGGGATTCGAAATTGGACGCCTGTGATTATCAATCTTGCGCTTTAGCCGCTTGACCACAATGCTTATGTACGAGCGTAAGAAATTAGCGGCCATATTTCGCGTGGAATAATGCTAAAGAAAACAGCATGAAAACTTGAAAAAACGCGATTTTTTGCCGTCGAAAACCCCCACATACCAAAATTCAGCGAAATCGTTAGAGCCGTTTCCGAGATTGCCGGTATAAATAAATAAATAAATATACATAAATTGCTCGTTAAAATATATTAGATAAAATATGTAAGGTACAAGGTGTTCTCAATTATCCAATGGAATTTTTATCATGGCTTTTAAGTGTGCCAATGGAGATAATTTACGTCGTCGTAACGTGAAATAGAAAGAAAGCACGAAACATATTTTTATCTCTAATGTAGTCTATTAAGTTAAAAAAATATTTCAAAACAAGACTATGCTAACGGTATTACACTGTTGTATGTATAAATAACTGCTACCCAAATTAACAATATATTATAAAATGCAAATTTTACAATGAAATAGTATAATTAACCGTGATCTTGCTGCATACTCATATCAGCCTCGGGTTAACCACGTCATTCAAAGAGAGTACAAATATGATTGTCGGACGTCCTCCCGCTTATGTGGTTGACGGCGCGAGTGAAAGAGATGCAAGAGGACAATGACCGTTGCATTCGTTTTCTGTTATTACTAGAATGACCTTAAATCGGTTATGAATGACGTTTAGATAAATCTTTTTGGTTTTAATAGTTTTCTTGGATATGTGTTTAATCATTTAAAATTATAAAAATAATATTTGACGACACTTTCTGCCCAGATTGTAGTGACCCTACTTGCTGTGCCAGCGGTCGCGGGTTCAAGTCCCGTTGGCGGCATTCGTGTGATGAGCACGAATGTTTGTATTCTAGTCATGTGTGTTTATATTTATAATATGTATGTATTTAAAGTTATATATTATGTGTAGTGTATCAACTATCTGGTTTCCATAACACAGGCCTCGTAGCTTACCATGGAAATAGATGATGCTCTGTTTTATTGTCCCAACATATTTATTTATAATAAACCTGTAAATAAAGCTTTCTACAAATAATTAAAAATAGTTGTGTTTTTTAAATATAAAATGTTTCCAGAAATAATCCAAATTATTTCACATTACAGCAATGAGTGCAAGCGTGTGCTACAAGTGTAACAGGACGGGGCACTTCGCCCGCGAGTGCACACAGGGCGGCGTAGGCGCCCGCGACTCCGGATTCAACCGTCAACGCGAAAAGTGCTTCAAGTGCAATCGCACTGGGCACTTTGCGCGCGATTGCAAGGAGGAAGCTGACCGTTGCTACAGGTGACTCTTTTCTTTATTAATAATTACAAAGTTTGCAAGTAAGTGTACATTCTGTCCTTTATCAAAGGAGTGGGTAGGGGATAGAGGAGAGATTGGGACTACACACTCATGTCCACTGCTGATAGTAAAGGCATATTTTAGTTACGTAATAAGACATAGGTATGTTTTATTATAATTATATTCGTTTTCTATACATATAACCAAATTTGAAATGATTCGGAATAAGTTCTTACTTATTCCGAATCATTTCAAATTTGGTTGGACTCTTGTCCATAATAGTACATATTAGTACATTTGTGCGAACACGTGCACTAGCCCACGCAGTCGGTGTATCACGTAACCTTGACCTCGACCTCGATTAATCACGCGGCCGTTAAGAGGCTTACTGCCTACGTGTGACAACTAGAAAAACATGATTCACTATTACAATATAAGCAAGTAATTTGTCGAATAATTTATTGCATTTTGATTTACTAAATTACAACTAAATTTAAAGCCAGTAGTAGTTGTTAAATTTATGATCAGTATGGACCTATAATTTTATCTTTCACTACATTGCTTCTGGAGTCAAAGTCCCATGTACACTAGTAAATACACTGTCAAAAATGATTACATGTATGAGATCATATATTATCATAGATGTAACAAAATTCTATATTCCATACTTGGTTACCTTATCAACTAAAGTTATTTTAAAAATACTCATTGACATACATTGTGGATTAAACATCGCCGTGTTACAGCAGTGATGGTAGAAGTGTAACATTTATTTATTGTGTAACGTAATGTAATGTGTGACTAATGATTGTGTACTGTTGTAATGTACAGATGTAACGGCACGGGGCACATAGCGCGCGAGTGCGCGCAGAGCCCCGACGAGCCGTCGTGCTACACGTGCAACAAGACGGGGCACATCGCGCGGAACTGCCCCGAAGGCGGGCGCGACAGCTCCAACCAGACGTGCTACAACTGCAACAAGGCCGGCCACATCTCGCGCAACTGCCCCGACGGCACCAAGACGTGCTACGTGTGCGGCAAGCCCGGCCACATCTCGCGCGACTGCGACGAGTCCGAGCGCAACTAACACAGCGCCCGCCCCACGCTACTCACTATATATTACGATGCCACGCACGGACTGTAAGCAAAGGACGCGATACGCGACATAGATAAGACCACAGAGTATGAAATTCATGCAACGGAATTATAAAGAGTAGATGCAGCGACGGTAATCTCGCGAGAGACTGAGGATTTTAAATGTTGACTTGTATATAGGTCTCCCGCCGCGCCGCGGGCAGCGCTCGCCGTAGGTTAATGTTTGTTCTTGCACGTGAAAGAGTTGTGTTTTTAAATCATTTAATAATCGTGATTGAACTATTGATGAGGTAGCGTTACAGTTTTTAGCATTACAGAGTATATATTTAATATATTTTGTACAGATTTATTTGTCGAAAGATAAATTGGATGCTGGCGTATGATGAGTTTTCAATGAGGAGAGTTGGAGGCCCCGGTGCACCCGAACCCTTTCGGACTCTCTTGTTCGTCTTGTTATTATCAGTTACGGTAGTTAGTCGCTCTAACCGGTCGAACTGCGGTCCGACGAGTCTCTGTCCTGACACCATTGTGATAATTTGATTTTTTTATCAATTCCTTTGTTTATGAGGTCCTGCTGACTTGTGGAGAATTCAGTGGTTAATTAGAATTTCATCAATCAGTATATTTTTTATTTTGTTATCCCTGTCAATGTGCCTATGTACATGTACACTATAATGTAAAATATCAGCTTGCAGTGGGAGATAATAAACATCTTGCCTTATTTTTATCAAAGTTTCCATCACGCCCTTTTTGTTTTCACATAGTTTTAGATAAGTTCATTGTACTCCTAAATTTGAATCTCCCAAGAATAATAATAAAGCAGACTTTCAAACAATTAATTGTAATAATCGACGAAACAAGAGGGCTAAACCTATCCTGTAACCGCACCTATCACTAATGATCAATTTTGCATATTAAAATAATGTTTTACAAAACAAGAATATATTACAAAACTAAACTTTATTTTAGAAATTATCTTAAGTTTTCTAACCATTGGAGAATAATGATTCCTTATATTTCGAGTTTCAACGAAATCTGTTGATTCAATAAGTTTTAAGCACTTTGCGTCTATCAGAAACTAGATAGCAAACCTGCGGGCAATAAAAATAATGTATTTTTGTTATTCTGTTCCTTATTTAACTACCTAATAAACAACACTATGATATATAAAAAAAACTTTAAGTAAAATTGCTCTATTCATGTTGCAATTACGCATTTATTTAAAAGAAATAATTTTATTAATTAAGGGGATATTTTAATTGAAATATTAAAATATAATTGGGCTGGATATTTATGCACGAAGTTACTGGAATATTTATATTCCATTCAAAGTTAATTATCTATTAGAAAATAACATAAAAATGGCAGACCTGATTGCATAGTATACTTTTTCATTTATTTATGTAATAATCTTATAAATCTAAAATGTAAAAAATTATAATGTCAAAAGTTTGATTTATTTGTATTTTTTGTGTAAAAAATTTATGGATCTAAAAAAAAAAGAACGAGTTCATGGTAAGATAATTTGGGTTAAACTAAGACATTGCAAGGCACCTCACATGGACTGTCGGGCGAAGTTCATCGACTTTGCCGGTACCTACGGTATCTGCTCATCGTGAATAAATGAAGAAAAGAGGAACAACGTGGGACGGACTTAAGAGAATATAATATGAAAACTGCAAAAGTCTTACGTATTATATTATACTGACTAAAAATTTGTTGGTAATCAAATAACTTAAATTCTGAACCAATTTTAATAATAGATAGCTGTAGGCTCATTTATATTTTGTTTTAGCTTTGATAACGTTTTTAAAGTATAGTTTAAAAATAAAAACAAGGCTGGTTTTCTTCTCACGCTGATGGTCGGCGTTGGTAGGTAAATAGGTATTACTATGAAGTGTTTCCTATTACACTAATCGGTCGGCGCCGGAGCTGTACTCTTGTTGAAAAACTCCAATTTACCGCCGCGGCCTTAGGCTGGTTTTCTTCTACGGTCTGCGCTGACCCTCTGTGACCGGTCAGCCCCGACGAACTAACTACCCGTCGAGAGTCCGCGTGAGAAGAAAACCAAAATGAATGAACTGAAAATCAAATATGTAGACCGTTAATAGTTCTACAAAAAGTCAGTAATACCATATTTCAAAGTTATTTATTTTAATAGAATACAGGTACTTGCTTTTATAAATAAAAAAAAATCGACTCTTAAGTTAATTTTCGAATAATTTTGTCGGATTATCAGATTTATAAAGTATTAATCTGAAACAAAATATTTCACGTCTTAATAGATATAAAATTTGGCCTTTACATAATTTGGATATGCCTATAGTAGTACCTAAATAAGGAAAATAAATCGGTGCCGATTTGCAAAGATCTAGGGGCGCGCTTGAGCAAAGCTTGGAGGGCATCACTAGAACAAAATAATTGCAATATTATTTCCAACTTACTAATTGTAAGAATATAAGAATATTCACTAAACGAAAAAGTTTAAATAATATTGTAATGGCTACAAACAAGGATTTACATGATTTTGATTTCATATGTTTTATTTAAGAATTTATCTATTTCTAACTAGCGACTCACCCTCGCCTCGCACGGGTTCGTCCCTAAATTGATTACCCATACAAACTCATCCCCATTTTCACTCCCTTAAGTATTAGAAATTATTAACGTACAGACGTTACAGAATGTACCGATTACCTACAATGAAATTTGGTGAAGTGATAACTTATTACCCGGGTCAACATTTAGGATATCTTTTATTTCAGAAAAATCTTTCTTTCCCACGGGAAGTAGGTAATGCTTATAGCAATTATCAATTTGTAATTTTTATTTAAGCATGGTACAAGGCATATAAAATAACCTTTTCTGCTTTGTTTACATTTTGTTATTTGTAGAGATATGTATAGCCAAAGGAAATATAGAAAGTACAGCTTTAAAGTTGCGGACCGCTCATATCTTAGATTGAAAGTTGAAAGTGCACGAAGCCTGTGTGTACTGGGAAGTATAAACTCCGACTTTCGTTCTTCTCGTGTCTTATTATTATTTTTAGAGAACCAAAAATCAATGATATATAGATACTTTATATGCATTATATAGCCTATAGCCTTCCTCAGTTAACGGGCTATCTAATGCAAAAAAGTTTTCAAATCGGATTAGTAGTTCTTGTGATTAGTGTGTTCAACCAAACAAACAAACAAACTCTTCAGCTTTTTAATATTAGGATACTTTATTTATTTAAACTAGTGATGAGTCGATTATCACTTAGCAATTACGATTATTGCGTTTAATAATCGACAATTACGATTAATTTTTTTTTTTAATAAAACATACTATTACCGATAAAAAAGAATACCATAAACTAAATTAAACATTATTAGCTGAGGAATCAAAATTCAGGAATTTTAAATTTTTGTTCAGAAAACATTTTAAACTTGTCGAACGTCAATCTGTTCCTTTTTTTCGGTTTGAATCAGTCCAGCAGTGGAAAATAACTTCTCTGATGCTACGGACGATGGTTTGAAAGATATTTTTTTTTTTGCCATTTCTTTTAGAAGGTTGATTACTGAATTTGCTTTTACTGAACACACACGCGTAAACTAAAGATGTGCATTATGCGCATTTAAAAAGTATGTTAACAATATGAATATTTTTTTTTGAAAATATAAGTCATAAATAATCGCAATGATAATCGACGATTACGATAATCGTAATCGTTTCATCACTAATTTAAACCACCACATTGCCAAATGATGTGAAAGGGATAGCGAAAATAAAACAATAAGAAAAAAAAAGACGGCTTTACGCAATTATTTGATGGAAGCTTTATATCTTTATTTTATGATGTGTGGATGGAAGGGATAGAAATAACGTTTGTCAAAGATTAAAAACAGAAAGGACAAATTTCTCGTGCTTTTATAAACGCCATGGATAACATAAACACTTTAATAGAATAGATATTTATGTTTTATATGCTTGATATCATGTTTTAACCGATTTTGTATCAAACTCTGTCATTTTTAATATGAAACACACAGAAAGTGGTATTTAGCTTTAAGATAATAAGATATTTATTATCTGATTTTTTCGCAATACATCCCTTAAAGAGGTAAAAGGGGGTAATAAAGTAAATATGGGCAAAGAATTAATTATTATCAGAATCACTTGAAATTTAGTATTAATGCTATTCAATACAATTTAATAAATACGTGTTTTAGCATTTTTCGAATCCCATAATGGGATAAAATGGGGGATGAAAGTTTGTATGAAACTGTTTAATTAATATGTAAAAAAGTACAGAAATATACACACACACATATATATATATATATATATATATATATATATATTCATTTGTAGACTTAAGCTTAAAATAGCATGCTTTTTTAAAAAAGCGCTACAGCGCGCTTATGTATTCAAGTAGATTTCGTTTAAACGTTGACGGCTACGTTTCAAGAAACTAAACACAACATGAAAAGTAACCTAATGAGAATGCTAATACGACTCAAAATAAAATTTAATTATTGGACCTTATTTCAAAGTACATAAGATTTAATATAAAAATTAAAAATTATATTAGATTAACAATCATATTTCTATTCATATAAGACTCAATATTAAATGGATTCGTTTCATATTAAGCGGCTAAATTACATTCTACTTGTTTACGTAATATTTTTGGCGAATTGAAAACGTATTAATTTTGTTAGTGTTTTACAACACAACGATCAGGCAACTGTTAAACGCTTTTTTCAACGCTTGTCGTTATGACAGATGACTTTTACTTAAAAGTGTTCAACGATTAGCAAAAAAGCGTTTCAACGAAAAGCGTTTTTTTAAAACGTTTAAAAAAATAAGCACAACGTTTAAACGCGTTGTCAATTTAAAGCCGTTTATCACTTCTCTACTTTTAGGAACAAATAACATTCATTTTCTTTGTGTCCTGGCACTTCACAATTTGTCATTTTAATTAAATTTTAAATAAAGTGAAAAAAAAACTATCCACGCTATAGAGCTTACAATATATTGAGGGATATAGTGATCTCGACATCTGGCGGTAGAAAAGGCAAAATTCTTCCCCATTCATTATAAACATTTTTTTTTTACTGTACTACGCAATTGAGTTTCCGGTAGATTACGGTTTTAGCCATCTGTCAATTTAAATTGGCATTAACCGGGCGTGGTGCGGCTGCGCCGAACGAGTTTTGGCTTTGGTTGGATACTTTTTATGTGAAGTGAAGTGAGTAGTATGACGGTGTAACGAACTTGTTTGTTTTCCAAAAACTTAATTTATCTCCTTCAAAAATATTATTATAATATATAATATATTATTTGAATAAGTATCTTACCTGTAATATTGTGTTTGTGTTGATGTTATTGTATATTGTACAGAAACATAAAGCCAGGCGTTTCCATGGGCGTTAACTTCAGGTTAAGTAATAGTAAGTTATTATTGAATTAAAATTAGGAATAATCATGTCTTGAATTGCTTAAAATAATTTCAAATTAAAATTACAGTTAGAGTTCCCATTTTTATACATAGAAATGCCGTAAAAATAGTTTTTAGTTTACTCCTCTACTGAATTTGAAACAAAACATACTGTTTATGATAACTTCCAGGTTAATGAAAATGTAAACTAACTTACATTACAAAAATAGAGAATTTAGACAAAGCTAAAAAAGAAATTTCGTCAATATAGTTTTATTTATTATTGTTACAGATTACTGAAACTATAAGACTGAAGTATGAATCTCATAGTACAAATTATACCGTTATCATTATTAGTACAGCTATGCTTGAGCCAAGATTATAATTTTCCAAACTACAATCGACAAAATCCAGGGAATCTAAATCCCACTAATGATTATAGCAACACCAATAATCCGAAATATGATAATCCATATGATCCAAATCGGAGGTTTTCTAATAGAAATCAATATGATTTGAACCAAAACCAATATGATAATGACCAGAAGTTAAACCAATTTGACAATCGAAACGAACCAGGGTTTGATCAGAATCCATATAATGGAGATAACACTCCAAGACCTTCATGGGACAATAGTCGTACATATGGCACCTCATACAAAAGTGTTGATTTAGATAATGACAATGTTATTATTAATGAGGCGTAAGTAAAATTGCTGTGTTCCTATTACATTTGTATAGTTACTATTAACAATTTACATACATAGTTAATATTCAGTCAGTGTATGTGATTTAGTTATTTAAATATATACTGCTAATAATATTGGTGTTTTTGGACAGAAATAGCCATAAGAAAATTTAAAAAATAATTAACCTTTGAATTTTTTTAGCACATACTTCATAGTAGCATCTCAAATGGTGAGACCAGGGCAAATATACAAAATATCTGCTACTATATTGAGGGCTAGATTACAAATGACAATAAGAGCTTCAATATCATGCAATGGAGTAGAAATAGCAGATGTTATTGAAAAAGTGAAGGAAGGTGTACCAGAGATTCTCAATATGAGGGTGAGTTTAAAATTATATAAAATATTTGGATATTAAATAACTTTATTGTTTTATTATTTATGTAAAATATTTGGAACATAAAAAAAATGACTTAACTGTAATAATCTACTAAACAACATCTGCTTCATGCCAATTTAAATATAACAAGATTCATTTCTTTTGCTTATAAAATATAAAATTGAAGTCTAGCGAATTAGCTAGATATAATTTAGTTATTAAATTTTTCCATTTAATATATTTTAAAGCCATGATGAAAGTTTTTAAAGAAAACTAGTGACTCACCCTCGCTTTGCTTGGGTTTGTTAGTTTGAACTCCCATACAAACTTTCATCCCCATTTTCACCCCCTTAAGGAATGATTTCTGGAATAAAAAGTATGTTATGTCCTTCCTAAGGTCTTAAATTATCTTCTTACTAAATTTCATCTAAATGGGTTCAGTAGATCAAGAGATTGCCCCCTACAACCTCACAAACTTTACCTCTTTATAATATTAGTATAGATTGCTTATATCATTGTTAAAAATGATAGAATATTAATTGCATGACATTCTAACTGGAAACTCTATGTTTAATTAGCACAAGTCATATTGGCATTCATAATAGAAAATCGCATAAGCCTATTACCAGTCCCTAGTGAGTATTAAAGTTATGCATAGTTCAATATTTGTATAGCACTTATCAGGTTGCAATAACTTTCCATATATTGTTAAAACTTTTAAATGTTAAAAAATTGTATCAAATATATCATTCCTAAGTTATAACTTATTAGAATACAACAATATCTTGAGCACAATCAAAAAATGATTGGAAAATATGATGATGATGATGTCCTCCTCCTGGCCGATTCCGGCCACGGCGGCCAATCTCATTGAAATTAGCCAACTGCGCAGGAGATATTATAGTGCACAAGTGTACGCGCAGACACAAGTGCACTCTCTATTCCTGTCACTCTCATACTCCGGTGGGACGACTATTCGACACGACCGGTGAGAGTTAAGGCGCAGGACCGACGGCTTTACGTGCTCTCCGAGGCACGGGGGTGAAACACCGCCAACTTCCCAACTCCGGGCTGCTACGGAGGCTTACTAGACAGAAAGACTCAATAACTAAACTTGGCCCGACCCGGGACTCGAACCCAGGACCTCTGGGTGTGCAGCCGTACATGCTAGCCACTACACCACCGAGGCAGTGATTGGAAAATAAACACATACCTGTATAATCTTAGTAAATGTAAATACAAAGATAACTAATATTTCACACAAACATTTTATCTTTCGCTCGGCCCACGTCACTTTATTTGGAGAATTACTCTGCTCTCATAGGTTTTAGTGTGACATTAGACAGCTTATAATGTTCTTCAATAAATAGACTAAAATACAAAAAATAATTTTCAAATTGGAGCGGGTAGATTCAGAAATTAAAGCACTTAAATAAACAAACTCTTCAGCTCTATATCAGTATAAACTGTTATTTTAAAATTAATAAACATAAGAATCCATTCAAATTATTATTTTTTAATATATCTCAGATACCAGCAACAACAGTTCCTGGTGATTATAAACTTCGAGTGGAAGGCTTATATTTGGATGACCCATTTGGAGGACGCGCATTTGTTAACGAGACACAGTTAATATTCTCTAAGAGATTTATGACAATTTTTATACAGATGGACAAACCTGTGTATATGCAGAGTCAAACAGGTAAATATTATTTATTAATATAGAGAGCTTATGTGTTACTCCAGAACTTTAGTCTATTTGTGAAGCAAATTTTATTCAAGTCCATCCAGCAGTTTGAGTGATAAGGAGTAACAAACATGCACACTCATACAAAAGTCGTTATTAATCTAATATCGGGTAGTGGTAGCCCAGTGATAAAGCTCTTGCTTGGGAAACCAAATGAAGGGAGTCAAATCCCAGCTCTCACATGTCTGATATTTTCATGTGCGAATCATTTACAACAAGTTTATCACTTGTCTTGCACAGAAATTTGCATGTCTGAGAGAACCTAGGAAGTTTTCGAAAGACATATAAAGTGGTGGTCTAAGGCATCCTACACGTAATGAAGGGAGGCCCGTGTCCACCAGTGGGACATAAAAAAGGGCTGAATACAAATTTATGTCTTCTTTTTATATTTTTTTTTTTTTGTAGATCCATTAATATTCTAAAGAAAAGTCTCATAGTTCTTGCTACTCAATGTATTGGTTCTTAATAGTTACTCTAGAAATAGTTATATTTCCCAATGACCGGTTAAGTGCCAGGTTTATTTTGAGAGCTGTCTGTTTCAAATATTATATAACTCAAACTTTACAATGTGGGTTAACTCAAAGAATAAAGTTAAACATAGAAGTGGTAAATAGATTTTTTGGTTTCACCAAAATAAGTTTTGTTAATTGTTATTATTATTATTGAATAATTATTTTTTAGTTTAAGTAATAAAAACTCATATAATGAAAAAAACAGGTACATATAATTCTTGTAATTATTAGCATCTTTAAATTATTAAAAATTATTAAAAAACAATTATTAAAAAACTATATCGCTGAGAGTTTTTTTTTAGATTTACTAAATATGTCGCAAGTAATATGGTTTAAATATATAGCAATCACAATAAGGAATAATTTATTTTGGAAACATTTAGAATTATATATGAGTACAACCCTTATTTTTGAATCTATTGGAATAGGCATTTATATTTTTATGATTTATTTTTTAGTACGATTCCGGATTATTCCAATAAATACAGAGCTGAAGGCATTCGGAAGGGCCATCGACGTGTTTATACTCGATCCAAACAGACGTATTATGAAGAGATGGCTGTCAAGACAGGTGACATATTGCTCTAAAAATTAATAATGATGTTACAATTTATTATTTAAGTCAAGCAACTCATCCTCGCTCCGCTCGGGTTCATCCCTAGTTACGTTTTAACGTTTAGTATAGATTTTTCAGAGATGAGATATTTTTTCGCAGTAAAAAGTATCTTATATGTTGACCAGGGAAAAACCAGCTATCATCATTCCAAATTTCATCAAAATCTGTCCAGCGATTTTCTCGTGATGCGTACCCAGACAGACAGACAAAAATTCTAAAAATTATAAATTCGGCCTCTGTATCGATAATAATGACTGAATAAGATCTTCCATCTAGTATTTAATGTGCAGATTTCACTCAGGATTTTTTTATATATATATAGATTTATGTTTTTGTCCCTTGACTTTATAAAGCACATGGTTTGTGTTCATCTTAATCTTAATTTGAATTTATTCTTAATCTGAATGTAATGTATATCTATATTTATAAAACAAAGTCGTGTTAGTTACACCATTTATAACTCAAGAACGGCTGGACAAATTTTTATGATATTTGATTTTTTTGATTTCTCTTAGTCCGGAATAGAGTAATAAGTATTAAAACATCAGAAAAATTAAAAAAATATATATATTACAAAAATGCTGCTGGCAAATAACTATTTTAAATATCTATGTAAAACGTACCTAGCGACGAATACCGAGCGAAGCGAGGGTGAGCCGCTAGTATTATGTAAAGTAATATAGTCATTCCACATAACATAGCTTCATTTTACAAAATGATCCCTCAGTAAGATCGAAAACAAAAGGTCATAAAATTTCATTGACTTGGAATGGATTTATATGAACAATGTGGTTGTAATAGAAAGGAAATCTGTTGATTATATGCCTTTTGTGTTTAATGTTTTCTGTTTCTAATTATGATAGCTGGATGTAAGCTAAATATTATTATTTTTTTGGAAGAGATCTAGTGAAATGTTATTATTCCTTAGTGCTAAATTAGGCCAAATATATTTGTTTCATATCATTTTTGACGACACATTTTGTTCAGTTTGTAGTGACCCTACTTGCTGAGCCAGTGGTTTGCGGGTTCTAGTCCCGCTAAGGGCATTCATTTGTGTGATGAGCATAAATGTTTGTACTCCAGTCATGGGTGTTTATATTTATAATATATGTGTATTTAAAGTTATATAATATGTATTGTATATCAACTTTCTGATATCGATAACACAAGCCTCATAGCTTACTATGGAACTAGATGGTGCTGTGTGTTAATGTCCCAATATATTTATTTATTTTTAAAATGAGTAACATTTGAAGAAACAATATAAAGGGTTATGTAAATAAAGTTTGCATTTCTTAAATATGTTAACAGAGCAACTTCGGTACAGTGAGTCTCCAGTACCAATTGTCCGATCAGCCACTATTTGGTGAATGGACAGTGCGTGTCGAGGCATTGGGGCAGACTGAAGAGTCCCAGTTTCTTGTTGAAGAGTATTATCAAACTAGATTTGAGGTAATTTTATTTTTGCAATACCAGCTCAGTTTGACAAATTGCTTTACGTTTTATAGCTTTTTAGATATGTTCATAGAGTGAAGCAATTACATATAAGTAAAATATGTATAAAGAGTCACGAGTTATGCTATTTTGCAAATATTTTGATAAATGTCGCTCGGTGTCATTGTAATTCAGCAATTGTCCTCTCTCATCAAGGTTAGGTCTCAGCTTACAATATATTACTTGTTTGTTTGCTTGAACACGCTAATTGCTTTATTTACTGGTGTGATTTAAAAAAATCTTTTTGTAGTTTGTAGCCAAATTTTTGAGAAAGGTATATGTATAGGCTATCTTACATCACATTAAGAGTTACGAGTAATTGAATAAAATTGAAGAACGCGGTCAAAACCGCGATTAATCGCTAGTAAACCATAAGAGTTACGATAAATGATTAACGAGTATTTATTTGACTGGTCAACAGGTGAACGTGACAATGCCGGCGTTCTTCTTCAACACGGATCAGTACATCCACGGGCGCGTGATGGCCAACTACACGAGCGGCGCGCCCGTGCGCGGCAACCTCACGCTGCGCGCCACGCTGCGCCCCGTGCCGCAGCATCGCCCCGCGCACTACGCGCGCGGACAGTTCAACAACCTGGGGCCCTACGGCGCGCCGCCCGCCGACCAGTACACCAGGGGTATGCATATGGTGCCATCTTTCAAAAAAGTACTAGATACACAATCAGCGACAAAAATGTCCTCACTGAATGAGCGCTCATTTTAACATTTGAGCGCGCTTTTAATTTTTTTTTTTGTGAAAACAACTTTAAGAATTGTTTTTAAGGTTCAATTTACATTGTTGTATATTTATATCAACTAGAATAATTATTAATTACCTAAACACAATTGGTGACAGTGTTAAGAGAACTTTTGCATAGGATTGTTGATCGATGTATGTCGCAGATGGATTGCCGAATCTACTGTTTTACAAAATCGCTAGTTGTTTTATATAACAGCGCCGTTTTGTATAACGACTAAACAAAGATTAGCTAGATTGTCATTGCGTTACGTTTTACAAAACTGCTACCCACGTTTAGACGTAATGCAGAATGGCTTATCTGTAATTCTTGCAGATAGATTGCCAAAACCGCTGTTTTACAAACCTATTAGTTATTTTACAAAACAGCTACGTAATGTAAAACAGCACAATCGGGAATCTGCTTTTAAGGGTTGGCAAATATAACATTCAATTTTCTTGTTAATGGCTTCAAAGCGTGCCAGTTGAGTACTGTCCCGCGAACTATTAGCGCGGGCAGTTCAACAACCTCGGGCCCTATGAGACGCCGTTAGCGCAACACGATGGCGTGTGCGGGGAGCACCCGACTGTCATACAGATTTTTATATGATAGTTGAGAAACGGCTTAAGGCTTTAAATAAAATTAACTTATTTTTTTATTTAAAAAGAAAACAAAAAATACGAAGCATTATTTTCTCTGTTTGTATATATTTAGCTGTTGAAAAATGTTTCGAGTAAAAGGATTAATTGAAAATTATCAATTTTGTTTATTTAGCAATATAATCGTTAAATGATTATTTTTATCAACAGTGCGTCCGAACTTCAACCCGTACCTGTACAACGAGTCGGACTACACGGAGTCGGAGGCGCGCTACCGGCCCGGCCAGCCCAACCTGATCGACCAGCCCGGCTGGTGGTACGACCCGCAGAAGGTTTACACTAGGATATTTAACTTTGTAAGTTTTCGAAATCTATTAATAAATGACTGAGAAATTAATTTTAATTTCGGTCGTTCAGATCGTGTGATGTCACGAAATTATTCTTACAAGCGCAACTTTCAAGGTTTCATTTTTTTTTTCATTTGTTGATATATTTTAATAATTCTTTCATACTTTTGTTATATTTTGCTTAAATTTTTATTTTTATCTATACAGATAAATAAAATTGGAGTGTCTGTTTGTAATATTAAAATAACCGCTTTTTACTAAATGCATATGGATGTATACACGGTACATATACCAAAACAAGATTTTTTACAATTTTTGTCTGTCTGTCTGTCTGTTTGTTCCGGCTAATCTCCGAAACCGCTGGACCGATTTTGACGTGACTTTTACTGGCAGATAGCTGATGTTATAAGGAGTAAATTAGGCTACTTTTATTTTAGAAAAAGAATCAGGGTTCCGCGAAAAAAAATTAAAACCCATGAAATTGTTAACAAAATCCACGTATGACGTACGCACCCGAGCAAAGCGAGGGTAAATCGCTTTATAATTTAAATGAATATCTTAGGAGTAGCAAGCTACTATTGATGAATAAACATAGCTAACCGTAAAACGTACCCAGGGACGAACGCGAGCGAAGCGAGCGTGAGTCGCTAGTAATTAATAAAAATGGGAAACTTCTCCCTTGAACCTACATTGCGATTATAGCTAGGATTATCAACGAAGGGTGAGACTGACTAAACTAGTCATAAATCAACTTAAAAGAAAGATGAATGATACAAGTTACGTAATATATTTACATATTTATGTTTGTTCCAGGATGAAAAATACCCCTTCTGGATGCCGAAACCGGACCCTATAGAGCTCAATAATAACCTCAACCCGAATAACCCTTACTACAATACATACAGCACTTCATCTACTTACAATTATATTTATAATAACCCAAATTACGACCAGTTGCCGTATTTGAGATTTGTGAGTATAGTATTTTTTTTAAGATTATTCATTCTGCCATTTTTAACATCCCTTCCTTCAATGATAATGCACCACGACTTTCCTAAATTCGTTAGTTTGCAACCTGCAGGTTTACTTACTAGGTTTTCCATTGCTTTAAATATTATAATAATTAAATGGAAATCATGTACTTGAAAATCTTAAGAAATGTGAGGCCCAAGTAGAACCAGCATAATACTTTCTTAATTTACGCGAAAATTAAGATATTTAATAAAAAAATTGAACTTTTAATCCTGACGTTTCCAATGTTTTACAACAAATATGGTCAATATCAGCAAAAAAATCCGAAAAGAAAGTTTATTTAAAATTGAACCCGCTTTTTATTTCCAGTAAACCCGTAGTTATAGCCTTCTAGTTACGATTAATTTTAATTCCTCAGTTCAACGGCACGTACGACTTCAAATACCCCATGTCGGAGCTCGCCCAGCTTGTGCCCACGCTGGACGGCGTGGAGCTGATCATCACCGCGTCCGTGGGCGACCCCTTCCTGGACGAGGTTATAGAGGGATACAGTATCGCCAGGATATTCAATTCGTCACTAACCGTCACATTCCTGGGTGGTGAATTGCAAGTGTTCAAACCCGCTATGCCTTTTGATGTTTATGTGAGTGTTTTTTTGTTTTTATTGGTGTTTTATTGTATTTGTTGTAGGCTTAGGCCTTTGTGGTTAATGTAGGTGGTAGCAGGTTATGTGATTTTGGGTTTGAGTCAGAGTAAGGCCAAAAGGGTTATTGGGTTTTCTTTTATTGCCTTATTAGACTGACTATGAAATTAGAATGGGTAGCAGGTACAACTGCAGATTTTAAGTTGTAATATTTTAATTTTACATTTTTTTTATTTTTACCCAATTCGTGTCCAAAGTGGCCGTAGTTGGGTAAAAATATATATAATAATTTAAGGTTTTCTTGTAATTGTACATTAATTAGTTTATTATGGATGTCCTAGAGTTTTATCAATTAACCATTGATAGAAGAATGAAGAAACTTAAGTTTCTTCAATAATAATTAAAAAAAAAAACACACATTTTTACTAAGTTATTATATTGTTGTCATATTAGAATGCAGTGCTGCTTATAATTAGGGCATCATTTAGTCTAGATCTTCTTTTGTTTATGAACATGTACAATTGTAAGAATGTATGCTCTGTTAGCGACCTATGTAATAAGTAAATAAATAAATTTTTTATATTAATTATTAATCCGATTAACAGATGGTAGTATCGTACCACGACGGGTCGCGGCTGCCGGCGTGGCAGGCGGCGGGCGTGGCGCTGACGGTGACGGCCACGCTGGAGGGCCGCGGCGGCGTGGTGGAGCCGCAGCGCCCCATGCTGCTGCCCGGGCAGGACGCCGTGTGGCATCTCAAGATGGACTTGTATAAGTTGCTCAGTGAGTTGGTTTTTCTTTTTTGAAATTGGACTTGGGTGGCGCCGTAGAAGCGAAAGGGTTTTTTAAGTTTGCAATTATGGTGTAACTACCGTGTTAAATTATGTTGTTTTATTATTGCTTTTTTCAATGGGAAGTAAGCTCATGCTTAGCGTCGTATGCTTAAAAGAGCTGAATAAGAGAGGATGTTGATCTTTGTTACGTGTTAATAATAATAAGGTGATTAGTTGGTTTGTATTTTGTAATAGTATGAATTACATTAATTTTATTAAGTAGTTTTATTAATAAATATTAATGTATAATTATATAAGTATGTACAAGATAAAATCCTATTTCCTAGATCAATTTTATATAAATTGTTTTATGACGGCCAAACAATTTTGAAAACAAATTAATCTATACGAGTACTTCTATACTAATAATGTGAAAGTTTGTGAGTATGGATATTTATTACTCTTTCACGCCACAACGGCTGAACGGATCTAGATGAAATTTAGCACAGAGATAGTTTATTGTCTGGAATAACACATAGGCAACTTTTTATCCCGGAAAAATATACGGTTCCAGAGGGATAGGTTTTTGTTTTTCTAGAGAAGAGCCCGGATGAAGCGAGGGCGAGCCGCTAGTAAATAATAAATATGCATAAACATTGACATAACATAACGAACATTATGTTGCTTATAATGAATAATTACATTTGAAAACTTTTTTCTTTTGTTTTTTTTTTATATTATCTATAAGCATCATGTATTTATATATCTTTTTAAACAGAACTAGAGAACACGTCGGACTACCGCGACACACTGAACGCAATAACGGGCATCCGTCTGAACGCGCAGCTGACAGACGCGCGCGGCTCGCGCGCCTCGGCCGACGTGCGGCTGGTGGCGCACCGCAGCCCCGGCCACCACCACATACGTGTGTCTACCACCACCACTGACGCTAGGGTTGGCATTGTCTTGTTGTTCATATTGTTTGTAGATAATTTATTAATTATGTAGTTTTTCTCACAAAGCTAAGTAAGCTAAGTTAATGTATACCTGTAGTATCTGGGCGATCGAGCTTCGCTCGGACTACTTTTTTGTTACATCGTATTTTTTAGATGATAATCTATATAACTTAAGAATAGAACGTAAACTGGTAAAATAAAATTTTCATTTTTAATTTGGCTCAAAAACAAAAAGAAACTAAAAACTTGAGTAAATACAAAAAAAAGACCAAAGGCTTAAGATTGACACCTGTGATTGTCAATCTTGCGCCTTAGCCGCTTGACCACGATGTCTATGCCTGAGCGTGCGAAATTAGCGAGCATATTTTGCTTAGAATAATGCGAAAGAAAACCGCATAAAAACTCGAAAACACACATTGACATAAGACTAATTTAAATCGATTTTTCGCCCCCGAAAACCCCCACATACCAAATTTCAGCAAAATCGTTAGAACCGTTTCCAAGATCGCCGGTATATATAAATAAATAAATAAATATACAAGAATTGCTCGTTTAAAGGTATTTTATGATAATTATGTAAAATCTATTTCACATCTTGCTTGCTTTGAAATTTTTTTTATTAATTTTAAATTTTTATTATACCCATATATTACAGTCGAGAAAAATCTGAATTTAACTTAATTTAATACGAAAAAATATGAAGATCAATTAAATTTATTTTTTTATTTATGATTTTTTTATGTAATCAGGTTGGCGAGTACGCAATATTCCATGTGCAGAGTAATTTCTATATGGAGACATTCAATTGGATTGTCATGTCCAAAGGAATTATACTGACAAGTGGTCAAGAGATGATGCAGGTATGATTTTGTATATATGTATGTTCACATTAATAACATATGTTTCTTATAGTATAATAAGTAATGAATGATTAATGAAGTAAATAATATTGTTATGGTCACGCCAACGCAAATTACTGAAAAGGTTTTCCGTTTACCAAGTGGAGGTTGAATCTGTTTTATTTCTATTGAGTCAAGTTTCTAAAAAAAAAAAACTCTTTATATAGTAATTCCGACTTGGACCCAACCAGTAGGAAATAGGCATATTTTTTTTTAATTTTTTTATACAATAGCTTACATCGTTACATTATTGTAAAAAAATATCCAGCTCCAAAAAACTAAAAGTTAATATAAAAAAAAATTAAATATACCGTTACGGATACTTTAAACGCTCACCATTTGGCGCGCTTGGCGTGACGTCACAGAGAAATGACGACTCAATTAGGTAAGCGACAAAATCGCTAATCGCTCTGTTATGATATACTCTGATGTCATATTCGATCTGACCAATAGTGTTGGCTGAATATAATGGTGTTGCGTTTCAACCACTTTCAATTTCCACCTGTTTTTGCACTTTATAAAAATTATTTTCTTAGTCAAAAAGAAATTAAATTAAAAAAACATTAATATAAGCTTAATTCAAAAGCAATAAAGATTATAAAAAAAATATTCCACTTTTATTTAAATCACACGCATATTCCCTATTATATATATATATATATATATATATATATATATATATATATATATATATATATATATATATATATATATAGTGTAAATTAGCGGCTCACCTTCGCTTCGCGTAGCCTCTAGGAAAACAAAAACAAACCTATCCCACTGGAGTCGTACATTTTCCGGAACAAAAATGTAGCCTATGTGTTATTCCAGACTATAATCTTTGTGCCAAATTTCATCCAGATCCGTTCAGCCGTTCTGGTGTGAAAGAGTAACAAACATCCATACATCCATACTCAGAAACTTTCACATTTATAATATTAGTATAGATTTATATATTTGTTATTATGTGCGCACATACAGGAGGGCGTGCGCACGTTCGCGGTGGGCGTGTCGGCGGAGATGGCGCCGGTGTGCACGCTGCTGGTGTGGGCGCACCGCCGCCGCGCGCTCGTGCTGGCCGACTCGCTCACCTTCCCCGTCAACGGCATCAATATCAATAACGTGAGTGTACCGGCCTTAGTTATCAGATATATGAACAATTATACATAACATTTATAATAATGTGTATAATAAAACTTTAATGTGTATCATGAAAAGCTGGGCATAAATAAAATTTATATGGAAAATAAAAAAATAATTGTTATGTTAATCTAATGCCACTATGGAAATTTCATTAGTAAGACTTAAAAAAAAAAAAAACTATCATATCCCAAGCTATGTTATGATCACTTTTATTCAATAGCGTCGATATTTTAGTTTTAATTAGAAAAAAAAAATCTCTTTAAAAACTGAACTTAATCAGTTAAAAAAGTTTGAAATAAATGCTTAAAGATTTGTGTAAAGTATAAAACAGTATATTAAATCGTATGTAGTTCACCTTTGTCGACGTCAATTTCTTTCTATTTTTTTTTTATAATTTATCTGTGCAATAAATAATATAATATTGTGTGACAGTTCACGGTGATAGTGAACAACCGCAAGCACCGCACGGGCGAGCGCGTGGAGGTGGCGGTGTACGGCGAGCCCGGCGCCTACGTGGGGCTGTCCGGCATCGACCACGCCTTCTACACCATGCAGGCCGGCAACGAGCTCAGCTACGCCAAGGTACACGACGCACTATGGAGTATTTCATCCAAAAAGCTGGCCAATATTCAATTATACAAAAATTTGAATTCATTAATAAAAAAGGTACCTAGGTAAGCAAAAGAGTCCAGGTTACCTGTACATCGCCTTTGTTTGTCCTTATCTTTACAAACTTTCGGCCACCAGTCGTCATTAGACTGCTTTCGTGTGCTGACTACATATTACAATTTCATAGTACGATATTCTTATAGTTTTAGTTTTTAATAAATATTTTATTAATTTTGTGGAGATAATTGTGGTGCTTTGTATAATGGATGATGTTGAGCCAGGTATGTTGTACTATTATATTTCATTATATTAGAAATAAATACGCACATAACATGTAAAAATAATATTATTTGAAGTGTACTTAAAATTTACTTACATTTTTGAGTTTAAAATTTTTATGAGCATATTAGTAATACAAGCGGGTAATATGCGGTGGTTATTTTGAGTTTTTTGATATCCCCAGATAGTCTCCTTAATAACTAATAAAAAAAACTCTGCCCCAATGTGCCCCTTCTAAAATAGAACTTAATCTTTTTGAAATCGCGTATTACCAAAACCACTTTAATTTTGACAATGTTTTTTAAAGTCTTTTTTTACTTATTTTAGGGCCATCTGGTGTTAAGATAGTGACACGTTTGGACATATTTAATATGCTTAAAAAACATTAGGAGCGAAATTTTGCTGATAAATTGGATTCAGTAAATGTCATCATCCATGCAAATCCGTCATTCCCAAACGAATTTAAAGCTGATTTTATACGAAAATTTTCCTATTTTAAGAAAGAAATGAAAACTCGTTGGACAGCCGCAATTCGTACTGAAAGCAATTTTCTTAACAAAACCGAGAATGGCTAAAAGGTACATTTAATATACCTCACCATACTGTATTTAATGTTGGGCGACCTCACATGACTTTTGATCATTTATCAGAATGTTGTAAAAGACGTAAGACACAACCGTTAAGAGAAGAAACGGATGCGAACGAACTTTTGTTTGCTGGTTAGATGAAGCTACGCGAAGAAGGCAGCCAAAGCGGGGCTCACAAAAACTAAAAATGACTGTTACCCTACTCAAAATGCCTACAGGGTTACAGAAAATTGTGCTGAAATAAGACTCAGGCACTTGTAAATCACTCAATTCAACGCTTATGTGAAATGCATTTTATCAAAATTCCTTAACAGGCTTTTTTTAACGTCTGACACTCTGTTGAGCAGTGTGAGACCCAAGCCTCAACCTATGTGAAACCCGTTCTCCACTATTGCAATGCAGATGTTTATACCCGGAGAGATTGATTTGATAAACCTGAATGAAGAGGATTTAGAATGAACACTGAAGATTAAATTTTGTTTAAAAAAATCAATAAAATTTTGAGTTCATATATTTCTTTTAATTCAATATTGTATAAAATATATCTCGTAGTTTTAAAATCAAGTGCCCATATTACTATAAAACTTCTTGATGAAACTCAACATCGATTTTTGTTATAACACTATGTAAAAAGGATTGTTTGAGATATTAAGTTACATCTTTTACAGCAGGTGAAAGAGGCTCTATAATAAAATCAATTTGCGTTTTTGTGTTACTGAAATATATCTCCTAAACTACTGGATGGATTTCGCTGCATTTTTCGCTAATATTTTGTAGAGTTTCTTGAGGAAAGTTCATATGTAATAAGTAAATAGATTCATGGAAAACTTAACCCTTACGAAAACATCAATGAATACAAAACGACAATAAATACATTATTTTGTGTTAAAATTAATACTATATCAATATTTACGGGCCAAAAAAATATATTTGTCCATATAATAGCATTCTACAACCAACTTAGTAGGAAAATACTAATAAATAATTTTGGCCAGCTTTTTGAATGAAATACTCCATAGTGCGACGCCATCACATACCACTCTCGGCATTACTATAACATATCATTCATCTTTCGACGACACGTTTGGCTCAGTTCGTGGGTTCGAGTCGAGAATTTGTTCAAGAAACAACAGAATTTGTTGAGAAATACTAAAATGTATTGATAAATTATGAAATACTTCTAAAATAATAAATTAATTATTTAATCAATTAAGTATAATATAATTTGAAATTCATTCATGTAGGTGATATCAAAAATGTCGCACTTCGATGAGGCAACAAACGGCACATTCGCGTACACGTGGCGCTCGCACTTCGGGGACGCGGACGAGCTCGTATACTTCCCCTCGCCCAGTTTTGGTATTGACGCCAATCGCACTTTTGAGTGAGTTTTTCTTAAATATTTATTGTTTGTTTTTTTTTTTTATTGTGATAATACATTGAGATATCTGATTGTGTGTCTATTTGTGTATTATTTTGTGCCTGACCAGAACTTGCTAGTACAATTAAACTGCATTAAAGGCTCAGAATTCATATTACTTATAGCTTTGAATGACTTTTCATATAAAAACATAATTTTTGATAATCTCATTTTTTTTTTCTGTTAAATTTTAACCATCAGAACAATAGGGAATATGCATGTGATTTAAATAAAGTTAAATTATTTTTTTTTATAATCTTTATTGCTTTTGAATTAAGCCTATATCGATATTTTTAATGTATTTTTTTGTTAAGAACATAATTATTAAAAAGTGCAAATATACATAGTTGGGAAATTCAAAGTAGTAACGATTTTGTCGCTACAAATTTAGTCGTCATTTTTTTGTGTATATCATACTGTGACGTCACGCCGAACGCGCGAAATGGCGAGCGTTTAAAGTGTCCATATCGGTATGATATTTAAAAATAATAATAATAATAAATTATAGTTTCTTGAGCTGGATATTTTTTATATAACGATGTTAGCTATAGTATAAAAAATTAAAAAAAAAAACATACACATTGCATGCTTAATAATAAACTGACTTAAGTCAAAAAACTAGATACTTGATAAATCAAGAAAAATATTTTAGCAATAACGACCTTGTTTGTTTATTCTTAAATAGAATAAAAGTTTACAAAGTAAATTAATATATTTTAATTATTACAGATAGTCTTCAAACGTTTGATTCGTTTTGTGTAATTATTTTGACCTAATAACTCAATTCTAACCTAAGTTGTAATTGGTCAGTTTTTTTTAAATAAAACTATCTTTTCGGATTTTTTCGCGGATTTACTTTGGTGCCAATTTTCAAGTTTTTTGAATTCATTTTGTTATTTGTGGGTAGGCTGTCTGTAACAACTATATAATACTTTTGAGACATCTAACACCTCAGTCTCTCCCGTGACCATGATTGCTGTAAAGCAATCGAAACGTCGGGAACCAAAAATCAAAATAAATCCGCGAAAAAATCCGAAAAGATAGTTTTATTTAAATGTCAAACATTCGCGTGGTCAGTTTTTATTATGCATGCGAAATATTCCCTATAGTGTCATGTAGGTAAGTAACAACATGTGATAAAACAATCCTCTTATAACAATGAAGTAACAAACTATTTAAATATTATCTAATGATAGTTTAAGATTGAATGTAATAATAACAGCCTGTCTATGCACACAACGACTTAACGAAGCCCATTGTCGGCGCGTTTGTAAAACGTAGTGCACATAAGCCCTAAGTATGAATGAATACTGTGATTGTAAAGAAACGCAGGGTTGATAGCCTTAATAATAAGCGCCTGACATGTCTACCTCGCGACTTAATTAAACGTGTTTATAGAGCATGTGATATTTCCATTTATTTATATTATGAAGAATATATATATATATATATATATATATATATATATATATATATATATATATTATTGCACATTAAAAACATAAATTGCAAATATTAAGAGAAAATTGAAGACAAAAGTGGACTTATCTCTAAAAGAGATGTCTTCCAGTCAACCTATGAGGTGAGAAAGATTGTCATTTAGTGGAGCAGAAGAGTGTAAGGTAACATGGAAATAAAGTAAAAAAAATAAAAGAAATCATAGTATATATAAAAATAACATACTATATGTATTCTTAGTATAATAAATAACACAAACATACAAGTATATAAAATACATAGATAACAATAATAATTATAATACACATATTTTATACCATACAATATTACAGTATACGTACATATAATTATTTATTAAAATATAATGTTGATGAAAAAGAATGAGAAGAGTGAGACCTTTACTCAGCAATGGGGCACTAACGACTGAAAAAAAAAAATATAATGAATATTTGTTGTGTCCGTGCAGGTACGCGGGTCTGATAGTACTGAGCGACGTGTCGGTGTGGCGGCGCGCGACCGCCTGCAACGCGTCGCTGGGGCTGGCCGAGTGCCTGGACGGCGGCTGCTACCCGCACGAGCGGCGCTGCGACGGCGTGGCCGACTGCAACGACCGCACCGACGAGACCAACTGTTCGTTGTTATTCATCATTTTCTATTATGTCACACTAGTGTTATAACCTTAAATGAAGATAATGTTGAGCTGATATGTTCATAGAGCTAGGTTAATGAAAGATTGTTAAGGCATGTCTATACTCTAATTTAATTTGTTTTGATGAGTCAGACTATTGCTTTTGGCTAAAAGGATATTTTCTATAAAAGTATTATTTACAATTTTAAAAATAGCCACGTGGTATTAATTTTAGGTTTGACTGAAAATTAAATAGTTTTTTTTTTGGTTAAACGATTTTTTTATTAAATTATAGTTTTTTTTTTCAAAGTAAAAGGTTTTCAACCGCCTGTTAAGTATTTTTATAGAATATTCAAATATTATAAAAGATAATAATTTAATAAACTGTCTCTAAAAGACTTACCAAATGCGAGACAATGAGTTTATAAATATTTCATGGCAATCTAGGTGCAGAATATTAACAAAATATATCATATTATATACCACCAGGTCAGCGCGACGATTCGTTCGAGCTGGCGCACTTCCGCAAGTTCCGGTTCAACCGCATCCTGCGGCAGTACACCAACGTGTGGGCGTGGCGCGACGTCAACATCGGGCCGCACGGCCGCTACGTGTTCACGCTGCCCGTGCCGCCCGACCCCGCGCAGTGGACCATCTCCGCCTTCGCCATGTCGCCCGCCGGCCTCGGCATGCTCGCCAGGCCCATCAGCGTCAGTTTACCACACATTTGAAATATTATCTCTCTCTCTCTAACCAATATACAAAAGTATCGTTTCTCATCTATACAGATAAATAAAATTGAAGTGTCCGTTTGTAATGTCAAAATAATAGCTTTATACTAAATGCATATGGAATTATATACGGTACTTATAAGAAAAACACAATTTTTAAAATTTTTGTGCCTGTCTGTCTGTTTGTTACGGCTAATCTCCGAAACGGCTGGACCAATTTTAACGGGACTTTCACTGGCAGATAGCTGATATTACAAGGAGTAACTTAGGCTACTTTTATTTTAAAAAAAGAATTAGGGTTTCGCTCAATAAAAATTAAAAGTCGTAATGAAAAATTCTGAGTCAATTCTGTACTTTAATTTTTTTTTTGGATATAGAATCTTATTAAAATAATCATTATTATCGATGCAGATGATAGATTATCTGGGTCAAGATATACGAAACTCTTTACTGTGGGAAAATAGCTGATCTCTGGGAAATCTATACTAAACGATAAAAACATTGAACTTATCTCCATCCCCCAGTACGTGGGCATCCTGCCCTTCTTCATCAAGATCGAGGGCCCGGACCGCTGCCGCCAGGGCGAGCAGCTGGGCCTGCGCGTCGCCGTCTTCAACTACCAGGAGCAGGCCATCGAGGCCGTGGTGGTGCTCGCCTCCTCGCCCGACTACAAGTTCGTGCACGTCGAGGAGAATGGCATTGTGAGTTGTATTTATTTTGTTGGTTTTTTGTTTTTTTTGGAATTTAGAAGGTTTTACTAATGAAAGTTTTCCTTTATTGATTGATTAGGAGAGATTATTCTTATATTAATTTAATTGTAAACATTTATTAAGTAAATATTTTGTACTTATTATACTTAATATAATTCTTATGGTATTTTCTTTTTTTTTATTTATTTATATGACAAAATGATTTCATGTTTATATTAAAGACATAATATCTTGGTTCGAAAAAATATTATACACATAAACATATATGAAATGTACATAAGATTTGAATTGACACTATGCACTACACAATTTCTATAAAAGTAAAGAAAAGGGTTTAGTTTTATTTAGAGTTTATTTGCATGTTAATTTTCTTAAATAGCTAAAACTAACTAAAATTTTAACAATTTTTGTTAGTGAAGAACAAATAAAATGTTATATATTATTCTCTATTCTACATGAACCTTATAATACCATCGTTTGTCGGATATATGTGATCATCAATCAAAAAAGTACTAGTTACACAATCCCATGCAAAAATTATTTAAAATTGTCACCAATTGTGTTTAGGTAATTAGTCTGGTTGAAATAAATATACAACAATGTAAATTGAACCTTAAATGTAATGCTTAAAGTATTTCTCACAAAAAAATAAATAAAAGCGCGCTCAAATGTTCATTAGAGCGCTCATTCGGTGAGGAAATTTTTTGTCGCTGATTGTGTATTTTTTTGATCGATTATATATAATATACATATTAAGTAAACCGGGTACCCTGTCCCGTAGGTGCGGTCGTACAACCCGCGCACGTCGTTCGGCGAGCACCAGTTCTTCGTGTACATCCTGGCGGGCGACGCGGCCGTGGTGCACCTGCCCGTGGTGCCCACGCGCCTGGGCCGCATACGCGTGGACGTGCGCGCCGCCGCGCTGCAGGGAGAGCACCGCGCCCACAAGTATATAGACGTCGAGGTGAAGTGATGGTTTTTCTTTTTTTTAGGGTTCCATACTTCATAAACAAAAAAAGAAAGTCTTATAGGATCACTTCTTTTTGCATCTGTCTGTCGATCAAGATCCTTTTTCTGATTTTTTTTAGCTTGGGAGTATAATTACTAGCTACAAAAAAAAAAACTTTTTGAAAAAAATATTTTTTCTTACTTAACTTTTTGAGGTGGCCTACTGATTTTTAAAATAAATAATTATGTAATTTAAATGTTTGGTTTGACTAGTTTTTTTTTTTCCGAGTGATCATCTTTGAAATATTCAAGAATTGATGAGTATAATCATTTTGTATCCAACTTTCACTATAACATTGCAATATTGCCATTTTTGAAAAAGTTGAAAAAATAACATGTTACTTTTTTCATATTTCATTTATTTACATATTTCAAAATGAATATTATATATATTTGTGTGTACTGTCCGCAGGCCGACGGCATCCCCCAGTACCGGCACCAGTCAGTGCTGCTGGACCTGTCCAACCGCGCGTACGTGTTCCAGTACATGCACGTCAACGTCACCGAGACGCCCATCATCCCCTACGAGGTGGACCGCTACTACGTGTTCGGCTCCAACAAGGCGCGCATCTCGATAGTGGGCGACGTGGTCGGCCCGCTCTTCCCCACCATGCCCGTTAATGCTACCAGTCTCCTCGATTTGCCAATGGTAGGTCGAGGATATTCATTATATGAAATCTCCACATTTATATATTAGCTATACTACGGGACTTAACGCGTGAATAAATGGATGTACCTTATTCCCGACGTTTCGACTGGGTTGCACCAGCCGTGGTCACGGGCAGTAAAAAGTTATAAATCTCCACATATTATATTGTTTAGTCCTAATGTCAAATGACATGACAAATATAAATGCAGTGCCTTATAATAAGCACCCTATCAATGAAATAACTTAAAAACACTAATTATAATTTAATTAAGCAATTTTTCATTTTACGGAGTTAAATTAATAATTTTTAAAATAAAAAGGTAAACCTACTTAAATACATATAATTATTTTACTCATAGAATTAGATTTTTCCTAAGATCAGGGTTCAGAATCCGTTCAAATTTTAAACCGGTTTTGGTCATTGGCCCCAAACCGAAAGGCTTTTCGGTTTATGGTTTCTGTTACGTTCTTTAACCGGTTAAATCCGGGAGAACGGTTTTTGACGAATTTAGGTAACATGGCCAAAATTAGCCGGTTAAAATGAATTTTTGAGCGTTTAAATTTGGCGCGTCTTGGCTAATTGTGAATGGCGTAGTAGAAGAATACATGTACGTTTCTTACTTATGAATGAATTAACCGAAACCCGAATGTACATTTCGGTATCAAAACCGAAATCCAACCTTTTTCTAAAAATAACCATTAACCTTTATTATTTCGGCTTACTAAGCCGTTCGTTTTCATTAATTGGTTAAAGAACGAGTAATGAATTATTTATTACATTAACTAAATAAACCGTTATTTTTAAACCGGTTCCAAGCCCTGACTAAGATCTATATGGGATTACATTTCAAATAACCTATCCATTAAAAAGAATCGATCAAAGCATTTTACAATTAACGAAGATATCGTGTAACATACACACATAAAAAAGAAATAAATGTACAACCAAATTGATAACCTGCATTTTTTCAAGTTGGTCAATAAATTGTATGCAAGATTACTACTACTTACCATAACGACATATACATGTAACATGTTCTACCCCGTCAGGACTCGGCCGAGCAGAACATGTTCAGCTTCGCGGCGAACATGTACCTGACGCTGTACATGCGGCTCATCAACCAGCGCAACCGCACGCTCGAGCGCGACGCCTTCTACCACATGAACATACTGTACCAGCGGCAGCTCTCCTTCATGAAGCACGACGGCTCCTTCAGCTTGTTCCGGAGCGATTGGTATGATATTTTGTAATATACGTTAATAATTGATTCAAGTTTGACGACACGTTTGGCTCAGTTTGTAGTGACCCTACTTGCTGTGCTAGCGGTCGCGGGTTCGAGTCCCGCTGGAGGCATTTATTTGTGTGATAAGCACGAATGTTTGTACTCCAGTTACGGGTGTTTATATTTATAATATGTATGTATTTAAAGTTAATATATTATGTGTAGTGTATCAACTATCTGGTATTCATAACACAAGCTTTGTAGCTTACCATGGAACTAGATGGCACTATGTGTTAATGTCCTAATATATTTATTTATAATTTATTCATAGAGGAGTCGATTTTACTTAGTTTTAAGTGTTGTGTAGATTTGAAGCTTTAGAATTCTGACAATACAATTAATTGATATTTTTGAGCTGATTTGAATGTAGACTTGCAACTAAGAAGTGGACGTTAGAATAATTCAATGGTTACTTATTAACCTTTGGCTTTGGATTCTTTTGGTTTGTTTTGATGAATAAAAACGCATTACATGCTGGTCAAAAGCTTATGTTCATTTTATTAATTGAAAGTGAGTTAATAGCTACTAATTATTAAAAAACAAAATCTTTTTTATACAGGAACCAATCAGAATCAAGCGTGTGGCTGACGTCGTTCTGCGCTAAAATATTCCAAGAAGCTTCGTTCAACGAATGGGAGAATTTCATTTACATTGATCCTGATGTATGTATATTTAATTGTTTTATATTGGTATTGTATTCTAGAGTCCTAATTGAAAGTAGAACTCCTATTAAAATATTTAATAAATAAATTTTCAATTTAATATTCTTCACTCTAATATTTCATATTTTTTAATGTTATTTGAGACTAGCGCTTCGCGTCGCTCGGGTTCGTCTTTATGAATGAAAACGTATCCCACGGGAACGAAAACGTATCCTCCGGGAAATTTTCCTGGAGTAAAAAGTAGCCTATGTGTTATTCCAGACTAGAATCTATCTCTGTGCCAAATTTCATCCAGATCCGTTCTGGCGTGAAAGAGTAATAAACATCCATACGTTCTTACAAACTTTCACATTTATAATATTGATATGGATATATATTTTTACAAATAAAGTATGGAAGTCTGCCCGATTTGTTGACATTTATGATTACTGCTCCACCCCCTTGGGTATTATATTATTACTAGTTGTAGGGAGGCATATACCACTACATTACTATAGATGTTTACTTGTGCGCAGGTGATATCGATGGCGGTGTCATGGGTGCTGGAGCACCAGACGCCGGAGGGCGCGTTCTACGAGCGCACGTGGCTGCCCGACCGCAACGCCAACAGCACCATCGCCGTGCCCATGGACTCGCAGCTCTATCGCGACGCCGGCGCCCAGCTGCACGGACGACAGGTCACTTTATTATACTGATAATGTCCTCCCGACCGATTCCGGCCACGGCAGCTAATCTCACTGACAAGAAGGCATTCCCTACTCGTCATCACCGATTTCGGTCAAACTTATAGAACATGCAGGGCTTAGATAGGAATGAAATTACCTAGTAAGTACCAGTAAGTGGAAGCTCCAGGTGGCCAAGTGTATAGAAAATTAAAAAATAAAAATTTAATGTTTCGCACCTTATGAACCACTTATTTTAGTTCGCATGCCGAGCGTGAGTTGGCGTAGCGGTAAAAGCTCGGACTAGAAATTCGTTAATCGTAGATTCGATTCCCCGTGTGTAGACATTTTTTTCTTTTTCTCAATTTTTATATTATTCATTTTCCAATTATGCTATTTCATTTCTAGCCCAGCCCTGCACGTTCTATAAGTTTGACCGAAATCGGTGATGACGAGTAGGGAATGCCTCCTTGTGAGACAAGCCAACTGCGCAGGACATATTATAGTTCAAATGTGTACACGCAGACACAACGTGCACTCTCTATTCCTGTCACTCTCGTGCGTCCGATGCGATGGTACTTCGACACTCGCGGTGAGAGTGGCGGCGCAGGAATGACGTGACGTCTGAGAGCGAGGCACGGGGGTGACACCGCTAACTTCCCAACTCCGGGCTGTTACTGATTTTCCTAACAGAAAGAATCAATAACTTATCTTGGCCCAACCTGGGACTCAAACCCAGGACCTCCGGGTCAGCAGACGTACATGCTAGCCATACCACCTACACCGCTAGACAATCGAGGCAGTTAAAGTATTTTGACTTTATGTATTAGTGTAGCATCGGCCCACTTTCTCGACTTTCATTCGGCATTCGGCATTGGCTTTTCTCCCACTGAGATGTTCATAAGCTACACAACTGAGACTCTAACCGTTGGTTGCCTATTGATTTGTTCCTGAATCAAACCAATTTTCGCACATGAAGCTACCTGACTATATTAGATTATTTTTATTGATTCATCGTGTAGATGCAATGTTAAGTTTGACCGAAGGACGATGTGACATTGTATTAGTCTAAGAATAAATTGGAGCCCTAAAGCTACCTTACTACTGTATGATGTAAAATACAACAAAATACAAAAACCAAAAATATAGTCTGTTTCTGGATAAGATATCATTAGAATATCATTAAATGAATGCCAAAGTAATGCCACCACATAAACACGGTAATTTTTAATGATTGTTTATAAATCGTTCACCTCCAAATTTTTATTGCAAACGCGATACTTTAGAACACCAAAATCTGATATTTTTGGTTTATGTTTGTTTGTTATTTTTGTTGATTAATAATTTTTTAGTTTTGTTGTGCGTCGGTACTAAAAAAATTAAAATGGTGTCGGGTTTTTTATACATACAATTCATTATTTTATATGTTTTTAACAGGTCAACAACTCTATAATACTGCAACGAAACATCACGCTGACAGCGCAAGTCGTTATTACACTGGAAACTGTGAAGAATCTCAAAGATATTGGCATAAGAGAGGTGAGCAGTGTTATTAGTAGTATTAACTAATTAAAATTGAAAGCAATACAATTTTTAGTTCGCATCGTGCGAGGGCAGTAATAAACGAGTGCAATTGCTTAGCTCGAAACTCGGAAAAAACTGGACTAATTCGGTTATTTTTTTATTCAAATAATTGCTTAACTCTGCGGAAGGTCTCTTATGAAGAGACAAGTCAAAAAATAGCCTGGAATAATGTAAAAACTTCATTTGTCTAATCGGGCTTCTACACACTTGGTTGGACAGAACAAGATAAGTCGCTAGTATGCTAATACATTACTTCACTTCCGTTGTGATATTTGACAGTAAATGATGTGTGTCTGTCTGTGTGTGTGCAGGGGCTGAGCGCGCGCGTGGCGACGGCGCAGCAGCGCGCGGTGGAGTGGCTGGAGCGGCACCTGCAGCTGCTGCACGAGTGCGGCGAGCCGCTGGCGCTGGCGCTGGCCGCGTGCGCGCTCGCCGCCGCCAAGGCGCCCGGCGCCGAGCACGCGTACCGCCTGCTCAAGCGCCACCAGCGCACTGAGGGTTGGACACTTTCTTTTTTTTTATGAAAAATGCTGTTGGCCTATAGGCATTGATAGCAACATCGAGGTAATTTATAGCTCATCCTATGCCTCGGCCTAAAAATAGTTGTAATCGAATTTGTGTTAAGTTTACTACACAAAAATTATGTTATAGAAGATAATGATATAATCGCCTCCGGGATAATTCTATGTTGAAGAATTAGTGTGATTTGTAATTTTACTTTTGAAAAAAGATAATCAATTTTAGTCTCACTGGGTTTCTTTTGCCACTTCCTCTCAGAGCTGAGTTTTTTTTTCCGAACTGTTGGTAATTATGACACTATAAAAAACTGTATGAATTGATTCAGCTGAATAAATTAAAAAAAAAATGAATCAGGTTTACCCTGCTTTTTAAAATTAACGATCAATAAGTATTTACATTCAAGTTATTTAACATTTTCGAATCGATCATATTGAATTATTTTAATTAATACGTGTCATCTCGACCATCAGGCGGGCTGGTGTACTGGGGCAAGGAGCCGGTGCCGCAGCCGCCGTACAAGATGGAGAACCAGAAGCCGTTCCTGCTGCCGCGGCTGCCCTACACGTACGACTCCAACAACATCGCCGCCACCGCCTACGCGCTGCTCGCCTGCATGGACCACCAGGTTACCATACCGATCAAAACTTTCATATGACTAAAATTACTCTAGTTGACCTATTATTAAGCTATTATAGCCATTTTCGTTTGCTATTTTTATTCTCATAGGATTTGTAGCAAGACTTAATAGTCTATTTTATATTGCCATGATATTATGTTATTTTCGGCACGTAAATTCTTAAACAACTAAGCGCAGACTCATGTATCGTATTTTATTTAAAAAATGATATAAAATGAATGATTTTTATGATTAAGTTTTTTAAGAAAAAAGCTTTTCTTATACATACACGTTACAAACACACAACCCATGGTCTGTTAAATGTCTTTTATGTTAACGAAATAACATCGGACCCATGTCATATAAATTTTTATTTTAGTGACATATCTGCTAGAAATATTAATAGTAAATTTAATTTTAATATTACAAATTTCATGTTTTCTGCCTAACTGTAAAAGTTTTCTTTTAATCCTATTTTTCTTTGAATAGTGTTAAAAAAATTAAAATTATTAAATGTTGTTTGTTCTTAGGATAACAACGAGCCGATTGTCATGTGGCTTAACTCTCAACGTCTTAAAGATGGTGGCTGGGCGTCTACTCAGGTACTTTATAATCAGATCATTTATCATTAAAAAAATATTATATTATTAGATCATGAGACTTAAAAATATTTGATAATAATTTTCAATATTTCCCAATTTAATATTTTTTGTTATGATTATTAATTATAAAAAAATTAATATTTAAATTATATACATATAAAAATAAAATCAATTTTCTTCTTTAAATAATCGATGTTAATTCTGGCCGTGTGTGTGTCTGTATGTCAGGACACGTACATAGCGCTGCGCGCGCTGATCGAGTACACGAACCGCAAGCGGCTGCGCGACGTGAGCTCGCTGCACGTGAGCGTGGAGGCCGTGGCGCTGCGCGGCGCGCCGCGCGCGCTGCGCGTGCGCAACGACAACCTCGCCACCATGCAGACCATCGACGTGAGCACCTCGACCATTATACTGTACTAGCGACTCGCCCTCACTCCGCTTACTTTTTTACGTTTAGTATAGATTTCTCAGAGATGAAATAAAAAGTATCATATATGTTGATCCCGGTAACCAGCTATCACTATTTCATCAAAATCTGTCCAGTGGTTTTATGGTAATGCAATCACAGACAAACAAAATTTCTGAAAACTATAGATTCGGCCCCTGTATCGATAATAATGACTACATAAAATAAAATTTACATAAAATATTTAATATACAGATTCTACTCAGAATTTTATTATATGTATGTATAGACTAGTACATGATACGTGCCCCGTCCCATAAAAACAGATTGGACAGCGCTTGTTCATAATAATTAAAGCTTAGTGCTTATTTGCTTGAATAGATATTAGATGCCGTTGGCTATTACTGGATTGCAAATTTTTCAATAATCAGTAAAATTAAGAAAATTTGATTTATGAGCGCAAAATCTTTGTGTTATAGTCATTAATGCCCACCTCCAGATTATTAATGTATTTGTTCCATTTTAAGATTTTAAAAGCTAAATTAAGATTTTAATAACAGTACTGTATAATGTAACGTACGCCAGATCCCGGAGGCGTGGGGCACGGTGAAGGTGACGGCGCGCGGCGCGGGCTACGCCGTGCTGCAGATGTCGGTGCAGTACAACGTGGACACGCCGCGCTTCCAGACCGCGCCGCCGCTGCGCGCCTTCGACCTGCTCGCCAACGCGCACTACTACGGCCGCAATCAGTCGCACATACGATACCAGACCTGCGCTAGGTACCTACCAACACACACACACACACACACAACCATCTACATATAGATTATATCTACTGACTTATTTAATATTTGCACGGTCTGCTAATCCATACAGTCTAGAGTCGTGCAGTACGTGTGAGGGGAGAGGCGTAGGGTGAGGCGCAGTTGGGAGACGGCTTAAAAGTAGAAGGGTATAACTGTAACTCGCCACTTTAAAATATTACCAGAGTGCCTTAACTTCGTAACCGTGAAACATGAAAATTGGTATTTTTGACAACTCTTGCAACAACTAACATTACCATTAAAATCAATGGGTGATTTTTATACTGTGAATAGTACCCATTACAAGTTTATAGATCAAAAACAATTGGTCTTTAGGCCAATGCATTTAATTTGTTGTATTCGAGTTCATCACTTACAATAAATTAAATAAAATATATATATATAATGGCCTTTATTACAGGAGTCAGAGTTGCCGGTTTTACAGATAAATTGTTTTAACATTTACATAATATCTCTGACTTCTGTGTGCCTCTGGGCAAATGCCTGTTCCAACTCTCTCCATTGAACTCTATCTAACGCAACTCGTGTCCACAGTGGCCCCAGAGTTAGGCGGATTTCATCCTCCCATCACCTTATTTGACGCCCTCTTTTGCGTTTACCGTCTCTGTAAATCTCAATAAATTAATCTTTGTTAAATCTTCTTTTGTTTTGCTACCTTCATGTTGAAGTGTAAACAAATACATTGCTTATATGATTTGATTTAGTCGTAATTACAAAATAGAATATTTACTATACAATGCCAGTAAAATTGCTATTAATATACTATATATATATGTATTCAACCCTTTTTAACGTCCCACTGCTGGGCACGGGCCTCCCTTCAATACGAGGGGGTTCAGGCCATAGTCCACCACGCTGGCCAAGTGCGGGTTGGCGGACACTATATATATACTTGTTAAGAAATATCCATATACATCATAGTTGCTCATTAGACAAATAGCCCCAACATAACAAACCAATGTTACGGAACAACCTAACACCAAACTGACCCGTTCCAGCTGGACGTTGGCGCAAGAGTCGCCGCGCTCCGGCATGGCGGTGCTGGAGGTGGGCATCCCCACCGGCTACATGATCCAGCAGCAGCGCCTGGACTCGTACGTGCTGTCCCGCTCCGTGCACCTGCTGCAGCGCGCGCGCTACACGCCGGAGAAGGTCATCTTCTATTTTGATTATGTAAGTGTTTTTGAATTTGGAATTTTGATTGTTTTTTTTTTTAATTTGTGGTTTCGTAGGCACAGATACATAATATATGGATATACCGGTAAATGTCGTGTTCTATTTTGGTTTTATTTATTTATTTATAATGATTACATTAGTGTGTCGCAGATATTTACGCCCGTATTAGGAGTCGCTTCTAACAATAAACTAAATCCTATAAGTAATAAAAAAGTAAGCACAACAAATCAAATATGTGATTAAGCAAAAAAAAATGTTATTAATTGATTTTGTAAGTGCTTTAATTTGGAATATTCATTGTGGTGGTTTTTTTAGTTTGAAATTTTGTAGTCATAGCTATATGGTTATAGGGGTTTTTAGAGTAATAAACAATTAAAGATTTATAATTTTACTGTTAATTTTACATGTTGTTGTAATTCTATCAAACAGTACACATATTGTTTTAATAATGTTATTAAAAAACACATTATGCAGTGGATTAATAATTATATATTTCCAGCTGGATCACGAGACGACGTGTGTGAACTTCACGATCGAGCGCTGGTACCCTGTCGCCAACATGTCGCGCTACCTGCCCATACGTGTTTACGACTATTACGCACCCGGTTAGTTATCAGAACAATTTTTTTTTTAATTTTATGATAGCTCTCTTTTATCTCGCACTAAGAAAATTATGATATTGATTATCATATATATAATATAATATACAATTATGGATAAATTTCGTGATGACTTATTAACTGTAGAAAAAAAAAAAAAACGTTGCCTTTCTATTTAGAAATACAAGTTCAATTAAATCGACAACTATAATAAATCCTGTATAAACACCCAATCAATCCACAGAGATATTTTAAAACACAAATGAATCTATTTTTTTTTTTTTCAATAACATGTAAAGTGCACGATCCCGCATTTGGCCAAATTCTAATTTTAGGCCATTGACTAACTAAGCTATGTGTAGTTTTCCCTATATGCGATATTATTTTAACATTATTTGTATGAGTTTTACGTCAAATTTCTATCTCTAAGGAAAACTTCAGATATTATATCATTGAAAATCGCCGTAAAAATGAATTAAAATTATTATTATTATCAACAGAGCGTTTCAACGAGAGTATATTCGACGCGTTACCAACGTACTTGCTGAACATCTGCGAAGTGTGCGGCTCCTCCCAGTGTCCGTACTGCGCCATCTACAACGGCGCCGCGCGTCTCACTGCGCTGTTGCTGGTACCCACTCTGCTTGCAATTGTATACAATATACTATATAACACGTAGTAGATGATGTATTAAATTAGTAAGGTTTTTTGATATTATGTATTTCCTAGGCGATAGGTGTTTTATATAATGAATTTTTGTAAGCCTGTTATAATTATAAATCTTTGTTGTACAGGACAGGTTTATTTTTATGTGGATTGAGATTTATTTTAATAATATTTATATTTTATATAATGATTCCTTAATATCGGTTTATACAAAATTTTGAGTAAATTATATATTAATATTCAAATTTTATAAGTTCAGCATTTGTTATATGTTCTTAAAGTTCGTTATTTTAAGTCGTCTAGAAAATACATCAAAACACAAAGATTAAATGTAAAATCTAAAATTTGATAGTTTTTTACAGCCAAACTCATTCTAAAATTATAAAAAAGTGATTTGATTGTATTGTATTTAAGCATCATTACATAATTAACAATTCACTTACTTTTTTATAACGTGATATTACATTTTTAATTAAAAATTTAAAATGTACGGTATTCGTTGTCGCATTACGCATATAATCGATCGATTAACAATTATGGTTTTCAGTAAAAACCGTTGAATTACCACAAAGCTCGAATCGTCTGCAACCACCGTATAATAGGTATATAATAGTATTATATTTCTTATTTACTTTAAAAAGACATGTTTTTACACGTCTTCTAATCTCCTCCGCCTTTTGAATCTCATGCTGACTTATTTTATACGGATTATTTGTTTTCTAGAAAGCTGTCTGGCAATATTAGTTATACGAACTAGGATAAATATGCAAAAAAAAAACTCAACTTAATGTTCTCTTTTCTTTTGTTTATACTTACTTATTTTTACACTTTGAACGTATTCCTTTATCCATTCCAATGTAGTTACGTAGTATTATGGAGTGTTCACTTAGGTTATAACTTTTGTACAGAGTGTACAAACATTGATGCCTATGTATAAAAGCGAATATTTGCCTGTTTTCTAGATTAAGACATAAACAAAAGACGGACAATTATAATTAATTGGCGAGATTTTTTTTTACTTATATATTGTAAAATCAACAATTATATTGTATATTTTTACTCGAATATATAAATGAATGTAAATATTTATAAGTGATATTAAGGTGTGACTTCGATTCACTATCAAATTATACAATTATTTTTATATTTTTACATAAACAATATCAATTGGGAACATATCAATCCAGTGAATCAATCTGTCTGTCTGAATCAAAATGGCTTAACCCTACCCTTGGCAGCTTTTATATATTTAAATAAAACTTAGCAATAGAATTTTGTATAAAACTTTTCGTACTGCTCATCTTTTGTCTATCAATTTATTTTTCTGGTGCTTATAGCATTTTTACTTTTCAATCGTTTATTTAAAAAATACAGTATCTTCCAGTGGAGAAGCAAATATATTACATAGCTGCATTAAATGCTTCCTTGCCCTAAACGTTTATATCACGAAATAAGGTAAAATGCAGTCCAATATGTGTATATATTTTTTTTTATTAGACTGAGAAAGTATTGTATCAGTTTTTTGAAATAAGAAATTGTCAATGAAATTATCAATTTTATATCAATATTATTTTATAAATGTAGGTGATATTAAAATACATGCAATAGATATTTTATCAATAAAATCAATTGTAATGCCTTATTGGTCAAAGACAATATATTAATGAAATTAAAAATTATATCAAATCAAATTTATCAGAAAAAATATCATATATTTTATATACAATAAAGTATTCTTTTTAAATGTAGATTCATTAGTAGATTAATTGTATTAAAATATGTATTTGAGCCATATGTATTTATTACTTTTTACAGTGTATTTAAAAATAATTTGGCCTTTTATAATCTTTATGTACAAAATTACCGTCCAATTATATTGAAAATTATTTAAAGCTGTATTAAAGAATATCATTCATTGTAAGTTACTTAATTAGTTTCCGTCCAAATTAACCAATGACTGATTTTTTTTTACTTTTGTATCTATATATTATTATGTACTTGTGTGTAATATTGTCTCAGTTGTTACACAACTTAAGTAATGTTAGCATAAGAGTGATGAAGTAATTTGATTGTTTATAATTTAATTTCAGAATAAAACTTTAATAAACTTTTTGGATTTGTTTTTAATAACCTCTTGAATGACCTTATAATACTGTTCATTCTAATACTTCACCATCAGGCATCAACTTTATCTATATCTATACTAATTAATAATTATATTATAAAATTTGAGTTTGTCAGGATGGATGTTTGTTGCTCAATCACTAGAACGACAGAACGTATCTGGATGAAATTGGGCACAGAGATTATAGTCTGGAATAGCACATAGGCTACTTTTTATCCCGGCAAAATGCACGGTTCCCGTGGGATTGATTTGTTTCGCCGCTAATAACAATCATAGTCATGGTTGACTAAGTTTGGAAGGCAGTATTGGAAAGTTCTAGGTGCATTGTTGTGTGGATTAAAGAAAAATAGTTATAAATTAAATTTTAATATTCTTCCATAAAATAAATTTAAAATCTGATCTGATCCATGACAATTTTTGGACAGATTATTACATATAGACTGCTGGCTGTACACACTCGTCGAAAGCCCCTCGCTTCAACTCTGGAACTTTTGGTGCTTTCGAGACTCGGCCAGGCCTACCATGTACACCCTGGTATTAGTGGAACTACGGACACCGTTCACTGTACCTGCCATGACAGACGTAAACACAATTAGCAGGCAACTAAACCAATGAGTGTCCATTTTAGGACTCGGGCGCAACAAACTGACACGCGAGGTAGCGAGGCGAGCCGAAAGAGAGCAAGGCGAGACGAGAGCTCCATGTACTTATTGTATACACTTGCTCTCAGCTTGTGACGTGATGTCTCGGCGAGTATGTACAGCCAACAATAAGAATAAATGTGGACCACTTTAAAACAAGTAATGACAGTGGTAGTTTGGACTATTCTGCAGGTTATTTGTGTTTGCTTAAACAGCTAATATGTAGATGTCATTATTCCACAAAGTACCAGACAATTTCATTTTATAAAAATTTCTTCCTTAATTAAACAAATTTCAGTGAAAATTTTTAACCATGATACACAAATCATAAAGGTAAAAGTGACTGTGAATGTGTGAATAATAAAAACTATAATACTTTTTGATATATTTGTAAATAACAAGTAACTTCAAAAACAAATCAATACATATAATGCCACCTTTGAGGTGAAATATAATTATGTGATGTATAAATTAACATTGCTTTCTTATAAATTAATTAGAAGTTATATAAGATTGGTTAAAACACATTAGAATTTTTATAACTTTGAATTAAACTACATATGATAAATAAATAAAACAACTTTTTTTATCTATTCATTCTATTTAAATATTTGTATTAAAGAATTTCAACTTATATCTATTGCCTCTTCTTTATTTGCTTTGTTTTAGCATTAGCTTTAGCCGCAGCCCCCCCACTGAAGAGTGATGTAAACATTTCAGAGACTTCTGGTAATTCAGACATCTTAGCCATGTTGCTAATCTGTTTTAAATCCTCTTTTGTTTCTGGATCATTCATCATTTTAGGCAAAATCATAATGAGCAGTAATGGTAATACCATCATGATTACCATGGGATTGAACAGGAAATCAGTCATTCGCCATTGCTCACGAACTTGGAAGTATCTATATTTTGCTGAGGCCTTAATTCTTAAGGGATAAGGAACTTGAATGACTTGTGAAGTCTGTATATAATTTACTTTACGAGCTCTATACTTTCCTTTAGAATTAATTTCGACTCGAACTGTCTCATACATATAATCGGGATGCACGATTTCAACGACATACGAACCCGAGGGTACGTTATGTATAGCGAATGATCCATCTTGTTTTACAAAACCAATATATTCACCTCCGTTCACATGAATCTGGGTATCTACTTGCCAATTTGATAATGAAAAATCTTGGTCGTCTAGTGGAAATACTCGTCCTTCAATAACGTATCTGCCGTTCCCCACATCTTCTTCAATAGAACTTACTGCACAGAAAACACTGGCAAATAGGCACACTATTAGTGTAAGTGACAAGTTTAATTGATACATTTTTAATCAATGATTCGTATTGCGCAGATTATAATAGTATAAATAACACAAACTTCTTTTCCATTTATCAAAAAAATGATTTGCTATTTATGAGGTAGAAAACTGAAAGGTTTATTTATTCATGTACTAATCAAAGTGACAGACAGATCACAAATTACAGATTATCATTCGTCATTTCATTCTATCCAAAATGTAGACTGTAGGTTGTAGATCACAGACTATGAAGTCGTTTAAATAACTCAGACCATAGCATAATTGATGAATGTTTAAAGTTATTCATTTATGGTTTAAAGTAAAATGAAGATAAAATTAAATAATTTTTCAAATCACTGTATCGCTATATATTATAAAACAAAACTCGCCCACCGCATCTGTCTGTCTGAACGCGATAAATTCAAAAACTACCAAATGTATTTTAATACGGCATTCACCAATGTTTTGGTGTATAATTCATTGAGGTTTTGTACAAATTTGCTGATATATAACGATTATTATAGAATATGTCTGAAAAAATCATGCTGACTGAGAAACTTTACCGGTTTGCGCCGCGTAAACTAATATAACTGTATATGATTAAACAATGTATTACAGAATTATTCGTATTTAGAAACGAAGATAAGTCGCCAGTTTTATAAAAATTTAAACGTTATTTGATAGCCATATTGGACTACTGACGACTACTTCTAGGTTGCTTCCCCATACAAACTTTCACCCCCATTTAACATTTTCATTCCCTTAAGGGATGATTTCTAGGATAAAAACTATCCTATGTCCTTCCCAGGGTCTCAAACTATCTCCTTACCAAATTTCATCTAAATCGGTTCAGTAATTTCGGAGCCTATTCGATACAAACAAACAAACGTACAAACAAAAAATACTCTTTATAATATTAGAATAGATGATATATTTTTATAAATATTATAATGAAAAAAAATGAAAAACTTATTGCATTGTAATTAAACTATTTTTTTTTTAAATCTTTTAAGATAAGAGATGGAGTGGTCATTGATAAACCTTTATATGCCATTGTATTCGACTTTTAAAAACTAATCGAATCTTCTATCCTTTTCTACTACATAGGGTGCATTTACGTCATATTTTTCCTGGATAGTCACGAATTTCAGTATAACGGTCTTTGACGGTAGTAAATAATTCCATTTTTTATTAAAAAAAAAAGGTGTACTTACGTAAGCACGTAACAAGTTATACTTCTTTGGTGTAACAGAATAAAAATAGCTATAGATTTCATCCCGTATGTCACAACTCTGTAAAAGGAATGATAAATTAATAAAAATAAATGACAGTTATCAGCTAACTTCATCATGTCGCTTTCAGCTAACTTCCTCATGTCGCTTTTTGGCTGTCAGTGTGTGCGCACATCCTAAAAATTTTACTCTCATAATTTTTCCCAAAAGTGCTAAAAGAAATATATCTTCAAAAAGCAAATATGTATCGCCATCTGTGAATTCGATCTTCAAACTTACCTTGGCTGACTTTTTCAATAATCAATAAAAATACGCTTCTTTGATTTACCCCTCGTATTTTGTTTGGCTTTCTGAGTCTTTTTTTTAAACAATAATATACCTTCTTACCATTAATTTTATTTCTGTTGTTTATTTTTCATAAGCTTCAATAACAAATCGATACATAGAACAACTGTATTGACATTTATTTGAACTAACAATCTTTGTTGAGAAATTTATCTTCTATCTTTATCTTTATATTTATTGTTAACGGAAATATAATTATTTATAATAATTCACAGTGGTTACTTTTATTTTCGTTTTAATAATGTATAAGAAAATGTACATTTCCTTTTTTTTGATGCAGCGCTGTGAGCTGTCCCGCGCTGAGCAACAAGTTGGTAGCACTACATTTTCCTTATCTTCATCTTGTATTAAGAAAAAACGTCGGAGTTCATTATCGACAGAACGATTATGTTCGTTGGTCAGTTACATTTGTAGATGTATCTACTTTAATTTCATAAGATATAATACTTAAACGATGTTGCGATATTTCATCGCCGTTATATATTTTGGCGCGATTTTTGGTAATGGCATGTGGGTGGTGAAACCTGGACCCAAATATCCACCAACGAAAGGCGAAGTCTGGCCAAAACCACAATATGAAACTAAGAAAAACACCTATCATATTTTCAACCCTTCAAGTTTTAAAATTAAGGTAAGCGTGAGAAACCATCTTGTCATTGTTTTGACAAAATTATCGATTTTTTGTTTTTGATATGAAGTAGAAATCACTGAGTATTTAATTGAATATTTTATTTGTAGTTATTAAACATAAAAGAATACTTTATCACTTACAAGTTTTATTTGTTAGATATTTGAAATATTGGAGAATAAAAATAAATATTTGTTATTGTTACACTAACTTTTAATACGTAGGTACAAAATAACGAAAGGTATTCCACTAACAACAAGTAATAAATAATAAAAAAACTATTCACAATCCAAATTTCATAATATTAATATATTATATAAATATATTTTTAAAATTAAAAAATACGTTCTGGAAAGACGTACAATGTACATACATACACAGGTAGGGGAAGGTGGGGATATTGCGGACACTTAAAGAAACCCTTCAATAAAACACAAAGTAAGAAAGCTAATCAGTCTGTCTTTGTTAACTTTTAATCTTTGGTTCTTACCCTATAAAAACAACATATAAAACTATTAGTATCAAATCGACAAATATGTTTTTTCTCCAAAAAACAAAACCCTTGCTGTCCGCATTTACCCGATGGCTAACGGGTAAATACGGACAGTGGGTGGGGTAATTGCAGACAGTCTACTTATCCATATAAAAAACACAAATATAGCCACGACTCGTACTTCCGCTTCTGCAATTATCGTGTGCCCAATTCTGGCACACCATGCACATTACCCAATCTTCAGTGGGGGGCGAATGATATTTTTCAGTACAAAATACACAAAAATATGTTGTGTCGTCTATTTAATTTTCAAAATTTCAAGTTTTTTTTACACCTTTCTGTGTCTTTTTCTTCTGTTCTGCAATTTATTTATGTTCAGGTATAGCTTTTCCTTTTTTTACTGCAGTTTCTTCTTTAATTATTCTTTCTATCTTCTTTAATTCCTTCTTCTCTAGTCACAATTACGGAACGGTTTCCTTTCCTGATTAACAAATTCTTTTACAAAAAGAAAACATTCTTGCTTAAACCCGTAATTGTCGATACATAAATAACGTCCTGTAGTGGTACATAAGTTGGCTGGCGCTCATGTTGCCTTGTTGAAACATATGTGTGATTTGTACCATTTATATATTTTCAATCAATAGTCAATATCTTGAATTTCACCTGGATTTTCGATTTATGTTTGGGGGTTTAAATCACTTACAGCTTGGGAGGCATTTGTCTGCTCATTTAAATTAGGGAGTTCTTGTTCATTGTGAGTACAAAACTCACTAAAATTTAGGGTACTGGTCTTAATGTTGGAGCCTTATTATAGTATCTTGTCACTATGTACCATGTCAGAAAAAGTGATTCAAAAAATGTCCTTATCCAATGGACAAATCTCGGCAGCTCTAAAACCATTCATTGCTTTTTCTATCATCAGCAGACTTTTTTACTTGATCTCAATCAATGTAGCCCTAGGCACGTCATACTTTTCCGCGACTTTTCTAAAACTTAATTTCTTTATTTGGATCTCATTTATAAAGTTTCAAGCGTATACTTTTTTTCGTCTTCCGTTTGTATCCACGAGGCATCTGAAATATAAAACAACCATGATAAGTCACGTGTCCGTATTCTTCTTAACCCTTTTGGGTAAATACGGACGTCCGTATTTTTCCCAAAAAAATGTCCGCAATCACCCCATCAGCTTTTCGACATTTTATAGCAAAAAAAAAATAAGTTAGTTAATGACATTTCTAAGTTATTATTTCACATTTTTAAAGGTAAATAACATCCTAATGTATAACTAATATAGTTTTTACGTAAATCAGTTATCTTTGCAAATGCATGCTACTACAAATCCTCAAAATTTATAAGAAAATACTTAAAAACTGTCAAATGTACTTATCTTGAAACGGGTGCGCAGCTTCCCGTATTAACAACTTGCCGGACACTAAAGATGGTAAAACGAACCTAACGAATCGAGTTGCGGGGCTCGGGGCGGGCTATATCAGCCGGTAAAGTAGTGTCCGCAATTACCCGCTGTCCGTAATCACCCCACCCTCCCCTACGTCCGAAACTATTCCATAATTTTTTTTGGATAAATGGAGAAATTTTCTTTACTTTACTATCCGAATTACAAATTAAACTAAAATTTATTAAAAAAACAAAATCTGACAAATAGATATAGTCAGATAATCGCTAAATAACTTGAGTTCAAGGCGACAATAGGGCGTACGGGTCGGTTACTTTTCGTTATTTCTTTTCGCAAAAGGAAACTTAAAATTGATTATTTTAAGTATAGCTTTATATAAATGACACGTAATCCATTTTTAATCGATTTCAACTAAGTATGAAGTAATATATTTGGTCAGTATTTGTTTGTTCGAATGTACGCAAATTACTCTGAAATTTTGAGATTTGATTTTGTTTCAAAGGTGTGACGTACGGTAGATGTACTCGTATGTATGTATGTATGTATTCAGTCCAAGCTCCTGCAATTTTCAAAATTGATCCATTATGGGGTGTGTGGACAAATATTGTCTTTGAAAAGAGTGTATTGGAACAATATACCAGCAATGGTTATTTAACAGGAAGCTCGTTCATCATCATTTGAAATTCATAATAACACATCTTTACAGTAATCTTTATGTATGGTTATTAGTAATAAATAATGCTGGTACGATTCACTTTGAATTATTAAGAAATTACTTTTGATTCAATTTGCGTGTGGGACGTGGTTTGGCTGCACATTCTGTGTCCGAAACCGCGATGGACGGTCGTAATGGATGTCTCATTTAGTCAATATTAAAGGATTTGAATGAAATTAAGATACATACTCGTAAATAGTTTATAACTAACCAAAAAATTCTAGTGGCGCAAACGAAACTAAAAACATAGATGGATATATATGACCCTTCTCTGTTCAGCAAACACCTTTTTAGCGCGGTACCTCGACGGATACATTATACTGGTAGTGATACTTATCAGATGCAGTCGATGGTAGCCGATGCAAACAAAAAAAAAATAAGGAACAATAACAATGCATTTAGATATGATGAATTTTTAGATATTAACTTTAATTATATGTAGTTAGACATACATAATACATATATACATTAATTTGTGATATATTTACAAACTGAACAAACAAAAACAAATCTATCCCACGGGAACCATACATTTTTCCGCGATAAACAGTACTCTATTTATTATTCTGATGTATGAACTATATTATTGTAAAGTTTCATTAAAATCCAATCAGTAGTTTTTGTGTACTAAACTGTATAAGTTACTATAGTTTTTTAACTATCGCACGAGAACTTTTTAATTTTCTGGGATGAAAAGTATTTTAAATGTTGACCGGAGATATAAAGTATGACCATGCAAAATTTCATTTAAATCGGTCCAACAGCTTCGGAGATTAGCCCGTATAAACAGACAAACAGACAGACAGAGAAACAAAAAATCTGAAAAAAATCTGGATTTGTTCTATTTCTCTTCTTACATCCCCCTGACTTGGTTTTTAGCATTTTTTTTCTATGTACAGATATTCTACCTCTATAGTTTTATTATATGTATAGATGTCTGAGGCCGGGGATGCAAAATGAAGCAAGTTCTACCACCTCCGACATTCTCATCAACTATTTTTAAGTGGAAAATATCATGTCACAGTGAAAGTCTGCATGTCTTTAAGAACCTAATAAGCTTTCAAGAGAGAGTCTAGTATTGTTATATTTTTGTTTTTAGGTAATAAATCAGACTTGTGATATATTAACCAATGCTGTTGAACGTTACTCGTATGTTATGAGATATAATAATGGCTTAAGATTCCACGAAAGAAAGATACACAAGCGCAGAAGACGCATAGCAAACGATGCCCTGTACAGGGGAACGCTGAATGAACTTGAAATTGACCTCACTGCCCCTTGCGAAGACTATCCTTCCTTGGATATGAATGAGCAATGTAAGTATACCAATACTGGATATAAAGACTAGATATGTACATTTATACGAAAATATGTGTGTTTGTTTATCTTTGTTTCACACAGCAAAGGCATACGTGATCAATGACAAAAAATGTCCTCATCGAATGAGCGCTAATTTGAACATTTGAGCGCACTTTTAATATTTTTTTTGTGAAAACAACTTTAAGCATTGTGTTTAAGGTTCAATTTCTATTGTTGTATATTTATGTTAACCAGAATAATAATTACTTAAAACACAATTAGTGACAGTTTCAAGAGAACTTTTGCATGGGATTGTGTATCTAGTGTTTTTTTGATCGATGGTCCGAATAGATCTCAATATGAAACCCTACTATGTAGATATTTAGTCTATGATGTATGTTAGGTTTCAAAGGGATTTTTGTTTTAAACTGTAATTATAAGTATTTAATTATTTCTAAAAATATGACGTTATTTAGGGAGGACTAGCTAAATAAAGCTAAAAAGGAAAAGTACCTAAAAATTAAGTGAGGTTATTTTTAAGGTTCTTCTTGTTTAATTTCTGTAGTAAAATCGGTAAAACAAATAAGTTTGCTTTGTGTGATTATAGTTAATTACTTGCGGTAAAACAATAAAGTGCAAAGTTATACACGCATACAAACTTTCACATTATACAAATAAAAAAAAAGTTGCAACATTAATTAAATGGCCAATCTTCTGACGACTGACACGGTAATTATTTTGCATACAATAGTTATTTGTTTTTATTAAATTTAATGAACAAGAAATTCCAATAATTGTTTATATATTTAATATGTTTTATAAGTATAGAGATAACCTTAGGAACGCTTATTGACCTTAATATGGTTTGAGTTCTTCAATCGTTGATAACACTCGAGAGGGTGTTTATTATTTACGAACTATCAAAAAGTATCTACACATCTCCAATTGAAATGATAACTGATAAATACAAATCGATCTAGTTCAATGTCACAAATCTTAAATGAAAAGGTTTATATATACCTAACTTTGTACCTAAAGTGTTATATCTATTAGAGGGATAAATGTTGTATGTCTGTGCAGGGGATACCAACTTAGCTAAAGTAGGGAAGTGTTTCTGAAGATATTTTTACTTATTGAAAACGATGCTAGGCTATAGGCAGTTGTAGCCCAGTGGTAACGCGCTCGCTTCTGAAATCGGATGAGAGTTGTTCAAATCCCGGGTCTCGCATCTCTGATATTCTCATGTGCGAATCATTTCCAACATGATTACTTTGTCTTGTGGTGTAGGAAAATATTGTGAGGATACCTGCATGTCTGAGAGAACCTAGCAAGTTTTCGAAAAACATGCTCAGTCCGCCAACCCGCACTTGACCAGCGTGATGGACTATGGCCTGATCCACCTCGTATTGAAGGGCGGCCCGTGCCCTGCAGGGACGTTAAATATGGCTGAATGATGATGTTACTATATTTATTTTTATTCTCTCTAAACATTTTTAGATTATCTTACAATTGCTGCAACATCTACACTTACTAGTTCGTCAATATGGGGCATACTGCGAGGACTGGAAACTCTCGCACAGCTTTTCTATCTATCAAACGACCGCAATGTACGTAAAAATTGAATTTAATTTTTGCTAATTATTAAAGACAATTTTTTTATAAAGAAATCATTATACAGTTCAAGTGATAACTATCTGTAATTAGTGAAGATTCTTAATAAGAAATTAAAGAAAAAGCTTAAGAAATTAAAGAAGTACTTATGGCTTTCTTCCTATAAAAACGCAAAAATCGCCAAAAAACTAATTTATAGCGTCACTTATCCGCTCATGTAGAGGTCCAGGGTTGCAACCCCTAAATAAATATAAAAGAATAAAACCCTTAATTAGAAAGTTATAACATTATACCAGTGACTAGATATTTTATTTATTATTTAGGAAATCCGTATAAACGAGACGGTTATAACCGATTTCCCGCGCTACAAACATAGAGGCCTGTTACTGGACACGGCGCGACACTACATCTCTGTATCTAACATCCTGAAGACTTTAGACGCAATGGAAATGAACAAAATGAACGTTTTCCACTGGCATATTGTAGACGACCAGAGTTTCCCGTACCAAAGTGAAAAATTCCCAGAGTTAAGGTAAGCGTTGCTTGAAATAACTATAAGTAAAACATTTTTTTTTTTAATGAAAAACTGATATTTTTTACTTCGAAATTGATTTTTGATTAGAAATCATAATATTCTTTTTTTTATTAGAAAGTGATAATTTAAGATCCGAGTTTTAATTAAAAAATCCGAGTTAAGAAGATTCTTGAAAAAGTTTTTCGATTACATACCTACAAATAGGTTAACTTCAAAAAAATTGTATTGAGATTTATGAGAATGTTAATGTTTCATAAAAGCAGCGCATATTCACATTTATATCACAACGTACCTATAATTTAACAAAGCTAGTACCAACATTACTAGCATATGAGAATATTAATTACTAGCGACTCACCCTGACTTCGTTCGGGTTCGTCACTAGCTTGCTTCCCAATACAAATTTTCATCCCCATTTTCACCCCCTTAAGGGATCATTCCGGGATGAAAAGTATCCCATGTCCTTCCCAGGATCTCAAACTATCTTCTTACCAAATTCCATCTAAATCGGTTCAGTAGATCCAGAGATTACCCCCTACAACCTCACAAACTTTACCTCTTTATGATATTAGTATAGATTAATTATAATTATCATAAAATTATAAATAAAGGTGTTATTATTATTGTTTTCACGTTATTTATGTCCAGTGAACTGGGTGCATACGACTCGTCCATGGTGTACACCAAGGAGGATATAGAGCGGGTGGTGCAGTACGCGCGGGACCGCGGCGTCCGCGTCATACCGGAGTTCGATGCGCCTGGTAACTTGTTATTTCAAGTAAAATAATAACGTTTACTATTATCCCAATTTATTATTATTATTTGTTTTATTTTAAAGATATTTTGAAGTTATACTTCTTTTGGCACGTTTGGAAAAAAATATGAGAGTAAAATTTTTACGATGTGTGCGCATACCGACAGCCAAAAGCGACATGATGAATTTAGCTGAAAGCGACATGAAGTTAGCTGCATTCCTTTTACAAACAGAGTTGTGACATACGAGATGAAATCTTTAGCTATTTTTGTTCTGTTACGCCAAAGAAGTATAACTTCTTATGTGCGTACATTACGTGCGTACACACACACGTTTTTTTTTATATATATACGTTTGCTTTAATATGAGTAAATAAAAAGTAAGGAAATTTGTAGAAGTACAGTGTCCTATCCCGTGAGGAACAATTGTTTACATTGATCATTTTTTTTATTCTGATGAGAAATTCTATCCTTGCAAATTACAACGTTTAGTTTGTTTATGCCAATAGAAACTGATAAAGAAATATTTGTTTTATACCTATCATAATTACACATAACTGTTAAAGTTTTTTACATGCCGTATTTTAACGACCACTTCGGTATTTATTACATTTTGATACGTGCTAAATGCTAATATCCTTGACGACACGTTTGGCTCAGTTTGTAGTGACCCTACTTGCTGTGCCAGCGGTCGCGGGTTCGAGTCCCGCTGGGGGCATTCATTTGTGTGATGAGCACGAATGTTTGTACAGTCATGAGTGTTTATATTTATAATATGTATGTATTTAAAGTTATACATGTGTAGTGTATCAATTATCTGATATCCATAACATAGGCCTCGTAGCTTAACATGGAACTAGATGGTGCAGTGTGTTTAATGTCCCAACATATTTATTTATTTATATATACATATATTTTGTTACCAAGCATGCACCTAAAAAGTGGTCGTTAGAAATATGTAAATTATAAAGATTCTTTTTATAATAAAAACTCTGCTTTTAAAACCGTAATATAAGTTTAAACTTTTAATAAATTTCTTCAAAATATTTGTATATGTTGTTGTTCTTTATAAATAAAAAGGGACTTAAGACTGTTCAATGGGGAGTGCGTCGCTTTAGAACGACAACATTTTTTTAAAACTCATCATAGTCCTAAAAAATTATAAGAGAATAAAATGTTGAAATTCATATGAAAAAAAAAACAGAAATTGATGTTTAGTATGTTATTTTTGGATCACAAATAAATATATCAAAACAACATAATATATTTTAAAATATCACCCAGGACATACGACGTCGTGGGGCGTCGCGTACCCCGCCATCATGACGCAGTGCTACAGCGGGGACCAGGTGATCGGCACCGGCCCCATGGACCCCACCAACAACATGACCTACAAGCTGCTGAAGGACCTGTTCCAGGAAGTCCAGACCTGGTTCCCGGATAAATATTTCCATATCGGCGGCGACGAAGTACAATTAGATTGCTGGTAAGACAATGTTCATACAACTCGACTTCCTCTGTAGTGTTATTCTGTAAGAACTTTCTATTGGGACACAGCTGAATCCGTGATTATCTATACTAATATTATAAAGAGGTAAAGTTTGTGAGTTTGTTAGGTTGGGTAATCTCTGGGTCTATTAAACCGATTTAGATGAAATTTGGTAAGAAGATAGTTTGAAACCCTGGGAAGGACATAGGATACTTTTTATCCGAGAAATCATCCCTTAAGGGAGTGAAAATAGGGATGAAAGTTTGTATGGGGAATCAACCTAGGGACGAACCCGAGTGAAACGAGGGTAAGTCGCTAGTGCTTTATACAACTGTAAGGAATATATTCGCGGATTTAGTTTTACTTACATGAAAGTTCTTACGGATAAGCGCTACTGATATTATGTTTTGTATAATCATGCTATGGTCTCAAGTATTAGACTTTTTATGAAGAACAAACATAGCTAGAAGGAAATTCTGAAGTAACCGTTGAGCTTCTCTCCGGTTTTTCTCAGCAGAACTGCCTTCCGAGCCGGTGGTAGATTCCTCACGGACTTACACAATGACATTTGATTTAAATTTTAAAAAAAAGGTTAAAATTGACGATTCAATAGTGTTTGTAGAAGTCTACTTGAATAAAAAATATTTTTGATTTGATTTGAATGAGAAGCCATAGGAATCATCTCCATTGAACATTTTTAAGCATAGAGCAAAGAAAAATTATAAAAAAAAAATATTCAGTGAACAGTAACTTTTATTAAACGACATAAAAAAATGGTATATTTTGACGACACATTTGGCTCAGTTTGTAGTGACCCTACTTGCTGTGTCAACGGTCGCAGGTTCGCGTCCCGCTGGCATTTATTTGTGTGATGAACAAATGTTTGTACTCTAGTCATGGGTGTTTATATTCATAATATGTATGTATTTAAAGTTATATAATATGTGTAGTGTATCAACTATCTGGTATCCATAACAAAAGCCTCGTAGCTTACCATGGAACTAGATGGTGTTGTGTGTTAATGTCCCAACATATATATTTATTACTTAAACAGGAGCACAAACCCAACAATACGAAAGTACATGCAGGATTACAACTTGACGGCCTCGATGCTGCACGCGATGTTCATGAGGAAGGTGATTCCTCTTCTAGCACCCGACTCCAAACCTATCGTGTGGCAGGTAAAACAAACAAAATTACATAGGTACAGTACCTAAGGTACTTACTTAATATAAAAACATCGATCAAAAAACGTTTTAAGAAAAAAATAAAGACCGATTTCAAAAAAAGCACTAAAAAGTAAAAAATAACTGATTGGTAGTTTTCATTTACCATAGATACCTAATCAGATATTTTCGAAGTCGGTGCCAGTCGGTATCTTTTTATTTAGCAGTCAGCAGATAATATTAATTGTATATACATTTACTTCGTATGCCTGACAATGAAGACCACGTACAGTTGTCAATAACGTGACACACGCAAAATAATTCTCATTCATATTGAGATAAAGATTATAATTATTCAAGTCTTGCAAAATAACAAGAATTAGAGCATGACTTATCCTTACAGAGAATAGCGTCAGGCGTGATTGCAATATCCATAAACATCATGTAGTATGTTCAAGGAGAAATGAAATTCAACATTACGTCTATAAACACAGTTCCTATAAATTTTCAAAGAAATAGTACCACAGCTAGTAGCCCGGGAGCCAAGTACAAATTTGGTCGATTATTTCCTGTCAAGCGATATATAATTAGTGGAATGCATCAGAGAGTTGTATGAATACTAATATTATAAAGCTGAAGAATTTGTTTGTTTGTTTGGTTGAACGCGCTAATCTCAGGAAGTACTAATCCGATTTGAAAAATTATTTTTGCATTAGATAGCCCGTTAACTGAGGTAGGCTGTAGGCTATATATCATCCCGCAAAAATGTGGTTCCCGTGGGATATATGTGTTTTTGTCTAGGGACGAACCCGAAACGAAGCGAGGGCGAGTCGCTAGTCATAAATATTCGCGAACGTCAGCTGCGGCTCCGTTGGTGGGATGAGCGGCGGTAGCCTCCCACGCGCGAAAAAAAAAATACTTTTCTCTCACCTGAAAATTTGTTAAATCGTTGCTAACCCAATATCTCGAGGAAAGCAAACAATCAGCTGACTATATCATGGTGGATTATACGTCTGCTGATCGCTCGAACACGATAAAAAATGTATACCTACTTTTAATGATTTCCTCTCAATTGAAAATTTATCTGATGGTCTGGTCTGATCTGATTTATCGGATGGAAACATGGATAAATATAATATATGTCAGCTGGCTGTATCTTGGTGGAATCTCAGCTGATACTTTGAAAGTCATAACGCAGGAGTTAGGCGGGAGCATCTATCGCCTATTTAAATGCATCAGCTGACGAGGTTTCCCTCGATTTACCGTCAGCTGATTTTTATTAATTACAGCAGTGTATTGAAAATCAGCTAACAAATTTTCATATGACGAGCCAATACAAATCAAAGCACATCGACTTCGAAAATATCTGATTAGGTATCTATTCTAAATGAAAACCCCCGTTTAGTTATTTTTTACTTTTCAGTGCCTGGAAGACGGTTTTTTTAAGTTTATATTATAAAGTTAGCATGTGTAGCTATTTACGGTGTACGAGTATGGTGTAATGTTTTTAATTACATTACACCATACTGAATAATTATTCATCCTTCACGTATGCCAATTTAAAAATAATTTTGTGTTATTACGTTACTATAACACACCCTCGCTTGCGTTCGTATATACGTACATATAACATTCCTACAGTTTAATGGATCTCTTTAAGAGAATTATTCCTCTTATACATCAAGATATCTGTATAAATATTATACCTAAATATAAAAGTTTGTGAGTTGAATGTTTGTTACACTTTTACGCTAGAAAGGCTGAACGGATCTAGATGAAAGGCACAGAGATAGATGTATAACGCATAGGCTACCGGAAAGGCTTTTTATCCCGGAAATATATACGGTCCCCGGGGGATAGATTTGTTTTTGATTTTCTAGAACCCGAACGAAGCGAAGGTGAGCCGCTAGTAGGAAAATAAGTAAGATGCAACTTGAAGTAATTTGTTTTCATTATTTAGATGTTAATACAAGGAAAAATATTTTTACGCATATGTACATATTATAGAAAATATGATAATTATGTTTTGTTATTACAATACATTCTTTCCACTATCGTAAATGGTTTGTATCATTTGTTTGTTTGTATGATGTCATCTATAGAACTCATAAACAAATTCTCTAATCTAGATTATTCCTAAGAAAATTAAAGCTACATTGTAATTCATGTGGGGAAAAGGTTACGAGATAAACCTAAGTTATTCAAATTGCAATCTATACAGACAAATAAAATTGAAGTGTCTGTTTGTAATGTCAAAATAGAAAAAGAATTAGGGTTTCGCTCAAAAAAATTAAAACGCATTTAGGGACGCACCCGAGCGAAGCGAGGGTGAGTCGCTAGTAACTACTATTATTATAGCTTGAGCCCTGAGTTTAGCATACTTTGCGATTTCGTGAAAAGAAAGGAATCTCTCAATTTTAACTCTTATATCTCTCTTTCAGGAAGTATTCGACGAAGGAGTTGATCTTTCAAAAGATACGCTCATACAAGTGTGGAAGTACAATTGGATCAGTGAAATGATCAGAGTAAGTTGTTTTATTTATAGCGTTGTTTATACAATATATAATAAAATTCTAAATGGCTGTGAGCCGAATCTGTACATTAAATATTTTTTGGAAAATTTTATTGAAATAGTCATTATTATCGATACAGAGGTCAAATCTATAGTTTTTAGAATTTTTGACTGTCTGTCTGTCTATGACCGCAAGACGGAAAAATCACTGGAGAGATTTTGATGAATTTGGTTTGATGATAGCTGGTTATCCGGGTCAACATATAAGATACTTTTCACTGCGGGAAAATATCTCATCTCTGAGAAATCAATACTATAGTATTACATGATCTGTGTCTATACTAAACGTTAAAACGTAAATAAGGACGAACTCGAGCTGAGCGAGGGTGAATCGCTAGTATTATATGTAACATTTTATTCTATAGAATTTTGATTACAAAAATATAATAGATGACAGTGAATATTAACGAGTATTTATTAGTTTTCGTAATTCGATTACAGATTCGATTTTGATAGCGGTTTAGGCGGAAGAGGAATTTGAATTGTCTAAGAAAGTTAAACATATTCATCACATAGGGTCTTGTTTATAAAACTATATTATAATTAATTTATTAATATATTAATAGTTATTTTAGCGCCTCTTAATATTTAAATGCAATGTTAAGTGTCTTATAACTTTCTACCGCAAATTATTTTTCGTTCTACCGACCTTCTCTCTCTGTAAAATTGATCTCGAATAAATCATTACGTGTCTGCATTAAAACCTTTCTTTTTCACCTTAAATCTATTAATTCAAAGACATGGTCCATCGACACGGATATTAAAGTTAAAAATAACCGGCGTATATAATTACTGGATTTGGCTGTGGAAAAATAAGTGAAATCACAAATTGTTCCGGGGTCATCATATCAGGGCTTCGACAAGGCGTGGTTTATGGAATTTATGCAGTATTTAAGCAATTTCAATACTTAATTTCCACCCAGTACTCTAATTCAGGTAGTATTTAAGGTGTTTTAAATGTATAAAGGTTAGTAAATTTATAAATCAATAATAATTCTGTAATTTTCACATTTCATTGTTTAAATTCCTTCCATATTACATAATATTCATTCAACATTCATTGTCTTAATGATATAAGAATAATACTTATAATTGAAATGATATATGTAGATTTCCTACGCTTTATTGATTAATTAAAATAAGTTTCACATTATATCTAAATAATAGTAAAAAGTAATCTTTAAAAATTATAAAGTAATAAAATAAAGTAAAAATTAAAACACATATATGTATATCAGTATTAAGATTAGATTGATTAAATTTCTTTAGATTAAATAATAATAGTTGTTAATTTGATTTTGCATATTAAAAATTATATACATTTCAGTTTAGTTCATTGCAAATTAAAATTGTTTTATACTTTAAAACTGTTTAGTACTTGATCACATAGTTATATATTATAGTTAATTTTTTTATTTGTATAACGTTCCAGGCTTTGATACTTGCTTCCCACAATGACTGACCGAGAGGAAAGAGAGTTAATTAAAAAACGTGCAAGCTTTAAAGGCCGTCTTACATTGTTTGGTAATTATTTAAGTCATTTGGAAGAATCAGTGAGCCAGTCTCAGGTAAACGAACTACAATTACGTATTAATAAAATGATGAACATTTTTGACCAATATGATGAAATACAGTTTAAAATAGAATGTATAACGGAGGATATGGAAAATCAATTAGTTGAAAGAAATGATTTTGAGTCTCAATATTATAAATTAATTGCACAAGCCCAGGGTATAATTACGCGCTTTTCTAAATCGAGCGACGCGAATTCTGATAGTGATAAGAGTTCCATGCGAGCTAATAACAACAATAATCTCGTTAAATTACCCACTATACAATTGCCCAAGTTCAGCGGGTCCTACGATAATTGGTTAGAATTCCATGACACCTTTTCTAGTCTTATCCACTGCAATGAAGATATTGATAATATAAATAAGTTTCACTATCTAAGGGCATCATTAGAGGGAACCGCTGCTGTCGTTATACAGTCCATTGAATTTTCAGCCAAAACTTATCCTGTTGCTTGGAAAATTCTTTGTGAGCGTTTTGATAATAGGCGTTTGTTAATTCAGAATCATGTAACTGCATTATTCAATATTGATTCAATCAGTAAGGAGTCTTCTATGTCTATTAAGCGTATGATTGATCAATTAAATAAAAATTTAAGAGCTTTAGATTCATTAGGCGAGCCAACGAAGCACTGGGACACACTTCTTATCCATATTGTTACTCAAAAATTAGACTGTAAGACATATCGTGAATGGGAGGAATTAAAAGGTCACTTTAATAAGGATGAACCTTTAACTTTAGATGTGTTTTTAAAATTTTTACGTAGCCGTGCAGACCTATTAGAGGCTTTAGAATTACCACGCTGTAATAATTATTTAAATCAAACTGGGAAGCATAATACTAAGTTTAAAAGTATGGTTTCTATCACAAATTCACCTCGGGTAGGAGATGATAGATCTTCAATAGGTTCTTCGACCCCCAAACCCTGCCCAAAATGCAAAGGTGAACATCAACTTAAAAATTGTTCACAATTTTTAGGTCTTAATAATGAACAGCGTTTAAAACTTTTACCTAATTATAAAATTTGTTATAATTGTTTACATGTAGGACATTATGCGAATCAATGTAAAAAACCAGGTTGTAGAATATGTAAACGTAAGCACAATACACTTATTCACGTTACAGATCCAAAATCGCAATCACCAGTTAATGCTGGATCATTATGCATTGAAAATAACGCTGTGTCTGACAAAAGTCCTACTTCTAACGTAACCTTTTCGGCATATTTAAATAATCCAACGACAAGCAACCATGATGTACTGTTATCGACTGCCCTTATCAAGTTGTACGATTCACACAACCGGGAATACATCGCCCGTGCATTACTTGATAGCGGAAGTACATCATGTCTTATTACAGAAAATATGTGTCATAAATTAAGCTTGCCAGTTGATAATGTAGAAAAGTCGGTGTTAGGAATAAATAACTGCACTTTACCTATTGGTAAAATGTGTCGTGTGCAAATGAAATCTTTAGATAATAATTATTCTGCGCATCTTACTTGTTTTGTTTTACCATCTATAATAAGCAAAGTGCCTTACGGTCACGTAGATATTTCTATGTTAAATTTGAAAACAAATATTGTGTTAGCTGATCCTAACTTTTATACACCAGGTGATATAGATTTAATTATAGGTGCTGATCTTTTCTGGGAATTGTTAGGGTCACAAATTATTAAATTAGGTACCGGCAAACCGATACTTTTTGAGACTAGACTTGGATGGATAGTTTCAGGACCCGTATTAGGCGGTCATGTGTCGAATCGGTTACCATCACATATTAAATGTAATTTGGCACAAATTGAGTCGATAAATTTAGTTGATTCTAATGAAGTCATTCAAGATAATTTATCAAAGTTTTGGCATCTAGAAGAGATTAACGACAAATCTTCATATTATACTGAGGAAGAAAAAATGTGTGAGGAGCACTTTGTTAATAATGTGTCACGTCTTACAGATGGCCGTTTCTGCGTTAGGATTCCCTTAAAGGCCAAAGTAGATCTTTTAGGCGAATCTTATGAGCGTGCAAAAAATTGTTTTTTATCTCTCGAACGTCGACTCGATAATCAGCCTTTACTTAAAATTAAATATCATGATTTTATGTCAGAGTATATTGCACTAGGACATATGTCAAAATCTGATTTAAAGCAAAATGAATTTTCTCACCTGATTCCACATCATGGAGTGTGGCGTGATAGTAGTTCAACGACCAAATTAAGGGTTGTATTTAATGCTAGCAGTCCTACTACCACAGGTATTTCATTTAATCAAATTCAAATGGTCGGTCCCACTATACAGGATGACCTTTTAAGTATACTTCTTCGATTCAGACAACATAAATATATTTTATCTGCTGATGTAGAAAAAATGTATAGGCAGATTGCTGTACATCCAGATGATAGGTATCTTCAACAAATTATATGGCGCGGTAGTAAATTAGATCCGTTAGAGATATATAAATTAAATACTGTAACATATGGCACAGCGAGTGCACCCTTTCTAGCGGTACGTTGTTTAAAACAAATTGGTCTCGACTGTGCAGATGATAAAATACGTGAAATAATTATACACGACTTTTATATGGATGACCTACTCACTGGAGCTGATACTATTGATCAACTTTCATATATTAAACAAAATATTGTTAACGCTTTAAATTCAGCTCAAATGCCACTTAGAAAGTGGAATTCAAATGCATTAAATTTTGATAATGATGAAATTACAACTACGTCTTTAAATTTAAATATTGGATCTGATAATCCTAATATAAAGTTAGTTCTAGGCTTAGGTTGGCAATCAGATTCCGATGAACTTTGTTTTAGTATAAATAATAAAATCCCCAGTGTCATGACTAAACGTAGTATACTTTCTGTAATTTCACAAATTTTTGATCCCTTAGGCCTACTCGCCCCTTGTATTATTAGTATGAAATGCTTATTACAGAAGTTATGGTTACTGAAATTATCATGGGACGATCCTTTACCATCAGATATATCAAGATCTTGGAATGAATTTATTATTAATTTACCCTTACTTAATAATCTGCGCATTATACGTAACGTTTTAGTAGATTCTTATACATATATAGATCTTCATATTTTCTGTGATGCTTCACAATATGCTTACGGAGCATGTTTATATATTTGTAGCGGAAATGAGAACGGTGAGACTTTAGTTCGATTGCTCATGGCAAAAAGTCGAGTTGCCCCAATCAAACCTACAACCATACCGAGACTGGAACTTTGTGGAGCACTTGTGGCGTTACGGCTTTATGAAAAAGCGATCAATGCACTTCGAGTCAAGGTAAGACGTACGTTTTTTTGGACCGACTCTTCTATTGTATTAGGGTGGCTTAAAATGGTACCTAGTAAATTACAACCATTTGTACGCAACAGAGTTGGAGAAATTTTAGAAAGGTCTCCTAACTGCATTTGGAGGCATGTTTCCACTCATGACAATCCCGCCGATCATATTTCCCGTGGAGTTGATGCTAAAACTATTATGTCATTAGATATTTGGTGGTCTGGACCAACTTTTTTAAAACGTGATATGTCTCAATGGCCTACTAATCCGACTATTGTTGGGCCACTTCCAGAATTGCGTTCTGTTATAGCAGTAAACGTGGCAGTTGAAAATAACGATGATAATGATTTTATAAATTTTAGTAAATTTTCAAATTTGTCTAGGATTAAACGCACAGTAGCATATGTCTTACGGTTTGTTCGAATTTGTAAAAGAGATTTTATTAAAGATAAATTCTTAACGGTAGATGAATTGGAGAATGCATTAAATATTTTAATTAGAATATCACAAAAACAGTCCTTTCCAGAATATGAATTGTTGATTAATCATAAAAAATTACCAAATAAAAGTCCATTAATAAAATTAAACATTTTTATGGATGAATTCAATATTATACGTGTTGGAGGGCGTCTAGAACATAGTGATTTCCCTTATAATAAAAAACATCCAATATTAATCCATTCTAAGCATTCTTTTACAAAATTATTATTTCATTTTGAACATAAACGCTTGCTACATGCTGGTCCGCAATTATTATTAAGTACTATTAAAGAAACGTTTTGGCCAATAGGAGGCAGGAATTTAGCCAAATCATGTTACCGGCAATGTCTTCGTTGTGCTCGAGCTAGGGCTAAAATAGTAACCCCTATTATGGGAAATTTGCCATTAAACCGTATATCTGTAAGTTTTCCTTTCGAAAATGTAGGAATAGATTATGCCGGGCCTGTTATGATTGTAAGCCGTCAAGGACGTGGATCTAGACTAGTTAAGGCGTATATTGCGGTTTTCGTGTGTTTTTCCACAAAGGCTATGCACCTAGAATTAGTGAGTGATTTAACGAGTAATTGTTTTTTGTTAGCTTTGCGTAGATTTATGTCCCGTAGAGGGAAACCAAAAAATATATATACAGATAATGGAACTTCATTTGTTGGTGCGTTTAATGATATTGCAAATTTTTTGAAAACTAACGCTGTGACTTTATCTGAGACTGTTGCTGAGGACGGAATAAAATTTCATTTTACTCCAGCATATTCACCTCATTTCGGAGGTCTGTGGGAAGCCGGCGTCAAATCCACAAAATATCATTTAGTAAGAGTACTGGGCAAATGTAATCTTACATATGAGGAGCTATATACTGTACTAGCACAAATTGAAGCTGTGTTAAACTCCCGACCACTGACATATCTATCTACGGATCCTGCGGATTTGACACCATTGACCCCGGGACATTTTCTTATTGGGCGATCACTTTCGTCCCTTCCGACACCCAACTACGAGGATGAAAATTTTCATAGGCTGAATCGTTACCAGAGAATAGAACAATTGCGCCAACAATTCTGGAAGCGGTGGAGTAAAGAGTACATCTCTGAACTTCAAACAAGAATGAAATGGCAAAAATCTGAAACCCAATTAAAATTAAATAGTCTCGTTCTCGTAAAGGATGATAATCTACCACCACTCAAATGGAGACTTGGTCGAATAACGAACGTTCATCCAGGAGCTGATGGTGTAATTAGAGTGGCTGATATCAAGACTGCAAATGGAATCATCCGAAGGGCTTTCAGCAAAATCTGCTCTCTACCGCAACCCGAAAATTGTTGAAAGTTCTACTTTCAACGCCTGGGGGCATGTTTATAAAACTATATTATAATTAATTTATTAATATATTAATAGTTATTTTAGCGCCTCTTAATATTTAAATGCAATGTTAAGTGTCTTATAACTTTCTACCGCAAATTATTTTTCGTTCTACCGACCTTCTCTCTCTGTAAAATTGATCTCGAATAAATCATTACGTGTCTGCATTAAAACCTTTCTTTTTCACCTTAAATCTATTAATTCAAAGACAGGTCTCATTACGAACAGAGTAAAAATTAGTTTAAAAAATTATATATATATATATATATATATATATATATATATATATATATATATATATATATATATCGATTTGTTTTTAATGTTCACCTAAAATTCAAAATAAAAAAAATAATGTTAAAAGTGTTTAACCTAATTTTAAAGAATTATTCAAAGTAAGGGAAAAGTAAATAATGGAGTAATACATAATATTTAAAAAAAATATATTTAATTCAATAATATTCTTGTATTTCTGGCAGCAATGATAGGTACTAACTACGTTGTGATAGCACGACCTTTGATAATAATTATGTATACTCTGTTCATAGATGGCGTTCAATATAATAAAAACGTTGTTAAATGTAATTAATAAAGTATTTTATTATATTTAAATAAAACTATCTTTTTGGATTTTTTCGCGGATTTATTTTGAATTTCGGTTCCCGACGTTTCGATTGCTTTACAGCAATCATGGTCACGGGAGAGTCTCTCCGAAAAGATTCGCGAAAAAATCCGAAAAGATAGTTTTATTTAAATGTCAAATATTCGCGTAAATCTAAGAAAGTATTATTTTAGTATATTTTAAAAATATAAAATATAGATAGATAAATACATAGAGGTACCCACAACATTGTACAGCGGCAGCTCGGGGATAGATATCTTAATTTTTATCGCCATCTATCATTTAGAGCCTTTACACTTACAACTATAGCCAGGTGCTAGATATCGACTTTTTTTCAATTCTCACTCGCGCCATTTATTATCCAATTTAGGATAAAATAAATAAGCCCGTTGAGTGAGCGCGGATAGCGATGTCCAAATATTTGTATGGGATGCACTATCTGTACTAATATAGTTTTATATTATGATTCGTGATGTCGTCGACATGTTTTGCTCAGTTTGTAGTGTGCTTGCTGTGCCAGCGGTCGCGGGTTCGAGTCCCTTTAAGGGCATCCATTTCTGTGATGAGTACGAATGTTTTCACTCCAGTCATGGGTGTTTATATTTATAATATGTATGTATTTAATGTTATATACGTGTAGTGTATCAACTATTTGGTATTCACAACACAAACCTCGTAGCTTACCATGGAACTAGATGGTGCTGTGTGTTAATGTGCCAACATATATATATTTCAGATCCTACGCGCGGGCCACAAGCTAATATTCTCGTCGACGTGGTACCTGGACGCGCTGTCGTCGGAGTGGCCCGCCCTCTACAGTGCCGGATTTACCTATGACGGGGCCCCAAGCAATTTCAGGTTTTTGGGGCCCTCATTCTGACATTAACCCCCCCCCCTCCCCCCCCCCCCCCCGAATATTTCAAAATAATAAATAACCAGTTAATTTTGCAAAATCAATATATTATTCAGTTTACTTATAATTTACTAACTAAATTACACTTTTCTCAGTACTACTTTTCTCAGTCGCAAATTGATGAATGACATCATCAAAGTCAAGTTTTTGAAGCTTGTCTTTTTCGATAAACAGTAAGCCTAAATCACTCACTTTTTCTTGGCACATCGACGAGCGTAAATAATTTTTGACGCGTTTCAATGCGCTGAACGATCTCTCCCCTGTACTATTAGTTATCGGTAGTGTAAGGAATAGCCTCATGAGGCATTCAACATTTGGAAACGCTGAAAACAATTCATCTTTGAAAATGATTTGGTATAATTCAACGAATGTTTTACGCTCGTCTCCGTATACCTGTTTCACATGTGAAAATTTTGAATTTCGGGCACAATGTTAACGTTAACGTCTTTTGGATAGTCTTTTACCAGCCTTTCCAAACTTTCTGTAATTTCCTCCTTCGACGCATTTAAATTGACAAGAAAAGAGAATTTAGCCGCGATATCAGTATATGCCGTTGCACGTTGTCGCAAGTTTGTTGTCAAAGAATCAATCAAAATCGATATTATTTACCATATCGATGGATTGGATTGTTTTATTTTGGATTTTTTATTTTGTATTTTGTATTTTTTTTTTCAAATTTGCGAATATGTTTTCAAAATTTTGCAAATTTTGGGGCCCCTGTCCAAGCGGGGCCCCAAGCAATTGCTTCCTTTGCTTCCCGGTAAATCCGCCACTGGCCCTCTACACGGCGGACCCGCGCGCCATGCTCGCGCGCGTACTGCACAACGACACGCTGCTGGCCAACGTCGTCGGCGGCGAGGCCTGCATGTGGGGCGAGATGGTGGACGACCGGAATGTCATAAATAGGTAAAATATATAACACGAAGTATAGGTATAACAACAAGATGGTACTACGATTCTTCAATACAATTCAATTATCTTCTTAATAGCTTCAAAGCGTGCCAGGTGAGCACATAATATTACTTCGCTAATGTCACGTAGAACTACCATTCTTAACTTCATAACCGTTTGTCATGAAAATTGGTATTTTTACCACTCTTGCATTTGATAGCATTACTGTATGTACATATATTTAAACTGTGGTTATAACTTATAAGTTAAAAAAAATGATATCACTTATCACTACCAGAGTATGGCCGCGGGCGAGCGCGGTGGCGGAGAAGCTGTGGAGCGCGGAGGAGGCGGGGGAGGGGAGTGTGGGGGGCGCGGGGGAGGCGGGCGCGTCGCCGCGCACGTACGCGCGGCTGGAGGAGCACGCGTGCCGCATGCTGCGCCGCGGCGTGGACGCGCAGCCGCCCTCCGGCCCCGGCTTCTGCGTGCTGTGAACTGATATACCGATTATAATTGTAATGAATCTTAATAATAAAATAAATATCTTTGTTTATATGCTTATTGTATTATAAGTATATGATGTTGTATCTTATGTGTTTTATTTGGGATTTGTGGCAGCGATCGTTCTGTGGCTTCGGTTGTAAAAATTACCTATTGGCGATGATTCAAATTCACTACTAACGAAAATAAATCTATACTAATATTATAAAAAGACAAAGTTTGTGAGGTTGTATGGGGTAATCTCTGGATCTACTGAACCGATTTAGATGAAATTTGGTAAAAAGGCATTTAGAATAGATACCTAATCACATATTTTCGAAGTCGGTGTGCTTTGATTTGTATTTTCTAGCACCAACTTGACCGACTAAATGAAAACCCCCGTTTAGTTATTTTTTACTTTTCAGTGCCTGGAAGTCGTAATAAGCAGGTAAGAAGAAAGATTTTTAAAAACATATTCGATTAAGCCATTTGTTCAAACCCCTAATGACAGTCACAAGTCATCTACATGTAATGTTCTTATCAATACAAATTAATCAAGTCCAAACACCAGATAATTGCTGAAAATCGTTGAGGAGGTCCCTCGACTGTCTTTCGACTCTATCATAAAATCGATTCCAGACCTTCATTAAATAGTAGTGCTTTAAAATACCTAATGAAAAAAATAACAAACATTCAAGTCGCTACTAAGATTTTCGAAGGTTCCCCTCGATTTCATTAAGTCGGTCAAGTCAGTGCCAGCCAATACAAATCAAAGCACACCGACTTCGAAAATATCTGACTAGGTATCTATTCTAAATGAAAACCCCTGTTTAGTTATTTTTTACTTTTCAGTGCCTGGAAGTCGGTTTTTTTTTTAAGTTTTTTTGCAAGTGTAACTTAGGAGATAGACATATACTATTGCGGACTTTTCTGTAGGCCTTTTTAAGACCTATCATTTTCTAATACATTGTTTTGATGTATCTCTTAAGGCTTAGCCAGCGTTAACCATATAAATTTCTAAGCACGATGGAAATTTTGTTAAAATCCGTTCAGTAGTGTTTACGCGCACATCGATTTCACTAAGTTACTGTTTTATTACTATGTATAAATAAAAATAGTTATTGCGAGTGTACCTACTTTAGGAGCAGTAGCGGATATAGGCATAGGCCTGTGAGGCCCGGACCTAGGGCCGAAAATTTTGAGGTTCGCCAAAATTTTTAAGACGTCTAAAATTAAAAATTGATTGGGTTTTCTGTAAGCTGTAAAACCAAATTTTAAAGTTTATATTCTTGCGCTCTTACAATCTAAACATAGCACCATTTCAAGGGTAGAATTTCTTTGTTAAAATAATTAATCTATATATACTGTTATGAAAGAAAAAAAGCGCCATATCGACTTGGGCCTAGGGCGCCATCGAACCAAAATACACTACTGGTACCTGTAGTACCTGTAGTACCTGGTAATTGTAGGCCTTTTCAAGACCTACAATTTTTTAGTCCATTGTTTTTATGTATGTCTCAAGGTTTAGCCAGCAGAAGGTTTCTACGATTCGCTAGAACCAGTTATTGTGTTTTCTCGTGGGAAAGAAAGATTCTGCTATAGTAAAAGGTATCCTAAATTGTAGTAGTTGACCCGAGTAATAAGTTATTACTTCACAAAATTTCGGTAAAATCGGTCTATTAGTTTTTGCGTGAAACGCGCACATGTATTTCGTTAAGATACTCTTTTATTATATGTACCTATAGATTAGGAATGCATATAACAAATTAAATAGCATATTCATCATTTTATGTACATTAAAATATTTGAACATCTATACATATACCTAATAAAACTGTAAAGGTTGAATGTCTGTACATAGAAAAAACATGCTAAAAAGCGAGTCAGGGGGATGAATGATGAGAAATAGAACAAATCCAGATTTTTTTCAATTCTTTTGTTTCTCTGTCTGTCTGTTTATCTGTTTGTCTGTTTATACGGGCTAATCTCCAAAACTGCTGGACCGATTTAAATTAAATTTTGCATGATGGTACCTTATATCCCTGGTTAACATTTTCGATACTTTTTATCCTGGAAAATTAAAGAGTTCCCGTGGGACAGTTAAAAAAACCATAGTAACTTATACAGCTTAGTACACAAAAACTACTGTTTGGATTTTAATGAAACTTTATAATAATATAGTTTATAAATAGGCTACTTTTTATCCCGGAAAAATGTACGGTTCCCGTGGGATAGATTTGTTTTTGTTTGTCGCTAGTATTATCTAAAAATATCTTAATGTACCTACTTACATTAAAAATGTGTTCACTCTGTGAGCGAAACTAAATTACTAATTCATTTTATTATTCTAATACCTAAAAGATAAAATAAATTTCTCTTCAGCATATCTAATGAGATGATAATTGATTAACTTAGTACTGAACACTAATGATAAGACTTTACAAACATTCAACGAAAAAATAAATGTCGCTAAAAGTAACAATTTTGCGACCTTGGAGTGATAAATAAAACATTACATTTAATTGTTTTTAACTCATGCATTGCACCAAAAGCAAAAGTATACGTCATATCTTCGCGAATATGCATTTACCTCGGTTAGTCTTGAGATTTATTTATAATATACTTTTTTTTTGCTTTTCACTTTATAAAGTAACATTTAATACTTCTATGTCCCGTAGTTGATTTTTTTTATTACAGTTTTATTACGCGTTCGATGTTTGTCTATATAAATAAAAACTATCGACTCACGCTCGCTACGCTCGCGTTCGTCCCTAGGTACGTTTTCACGGTTAGTATAGAATAAACTATATACATATATGTACATACATACTTGAGAAATGATTCCCCACACGAACTTTCATCGCCCTTTTCACCCCCTTAAGGGATGATTTCCGGGATAAAAACTATCCTATGTCCTTCCCAGGGTCTCAAACTATCTCCATACCAAATATCTAAATCGGTTCAGCGGATTAAACGTGAAAAGGTAACAGACAGACAGACAGAGTTACTTTCGCATTAATGATATTAGTATGGATTAATGTTGTTTTGAATTGCACTCTATTGTTTCCTAAACCATTTTATAGGGACGCATTCGAACGAAGAAAGGTTAAGCCGCTAGTTACTTATTCCTCAAACTGCGTAATTACTAAAAATAGTAAATTTCTCTAACTGCATAAATACCAAGAATAATGTAGGTAGAGTAAGTATAGTATCTTTAGTATTATTTACTTACTAGCGACTTACCCTTGCTTCGCTCGGGTTCACCTCAAGACAAACAAAAACAAATCTATCCCATGGGAACAGTACATTTTTCCAGGATCAAAAGTAGCCTATTTCTTATTCTGATGTATGAACTATATTATAGTAAAGTTTCATTAAAATCCAATTAGTAGTTTTTGTGTCCTTAGCTGTATAAGTTACTTATAGTTTTTTAACTATCCCACGGGAACTCTTTAATTTTACGGAATGAAAAGTATCTAAAATGTTGACCTGGAATATAAGTGTCCACCATGCAAAATTTCATATAAATCGGCCCAACAGATTCGCATATTAGCCCGTACAAACAGACAAACAGACAAGAGAACCATAATTTTTTTTTAAATCTGGATTTATTCTATTTCGCTTCTTACACCCCCCTGACTCGGTTTTTAGCATTTTTTTCTATGTACAGACATTTGACGTCTACAGTTTTATGATATGTATAGATTACATTACTTTTATTTACTTATTTACATTAGCTTCACATTTTATCCTAATTTGTACAATTACATGGTAACCGTAAATAATTTAAATGGTTCTACATAAAGACGGAGTGATTTATTCACTGCCTCATAAATAGCGGTTCGTTCTTCGATCTTGATACGCTTCTCTTTTAAGTACTAATTGTAACAATACGTTACTATGATATTACGATGTATCATTATTGTAATATTTGGTGTTACATCTAGAAATGGTTTTAATATTGTAAATGTCGGTCCCGAATATCCGCCAACCAAAGGAGAGGTATGGCCTAAACCACAACAAGAATATAAGGAAAATACGTTTTACATTTTCGACTCTTCCCGTTTTAAAATTAAGGTAATTAAAATTTATAATTAAAATAATTAATTACTTTTAAAATATTCTTGTATAAATAAATAAAAAAATAATTTTGCATAATATAATCATAGATTGTTGGAAAAACATGCGATATTTTGGTGAATGCTGTACAGCGTTATTTGGACATATTTAAAAACACAAGCACAAACAGTATAACATCAAACAATCTAAGATCTAAACTAAAAACGAACAAATTGTACTTGGGGACATTGAAAGATCTTCAAATTTCTCTCAGTGCTCCTTGCGAAGAATATCCTCATTCTGAAATGGATGAAGTTTGTAAGTAATTAAAATAAAATTTCTTATACGAAGCATACAAATACCACGCACTCTAGCAATATATTTTAATATATGTTTATATGTAATATTAATATGATATGGGATACCGTATTGGAATTACTTAACCGCCTAGGTGGTGTAAAGGCTAGTATGTATGGTTGCACATACGGAGGTCTTGAGTTTGAGTCAGAGTCCCGGTCGGGACAAGTTTAGTTATTGAGACTTTCTGTTAACTCCTGCGCTGTGTGCAGTTGGCTAGTCTCAGTGAGATTGTTCGCTGTAGTTAAAATCGGTCAGGACATCATTGGAATAGTCATCCAGTAATAGAACAATATCTCACTAGAGATCAACAGAAAATCAACAAATATTCATTTTAAGTTCCGAATCTTTCGTCTTTACACTACCTATATAGACCAGTGTCGATAATTTTTGAAACCAAAAAAAGAATAGTAGGATGAAACCCATTGGAAAAGGAAGACAATATAATAAAAATTAAAGGAAAAATGCGGCGGTTAAGTATAAAAACGGTTTATCTCGATTTCCGACAAAACTACAAGTACTATGGAAAAAAGTTAAATGGCAAAGTTGTAGATAATAAAAAAATCTACATTTTTTGTATTTACACTTTTTTCACATAACTTCGCAAAATTTATGTGAAAAATTCATTTTTTGGTTTTTTATCTTTAATAAAAAGAAATCTCACGAAGTTTGGTGCAAACTTACCTTTTTATGTCCCAAACACTCTGTAATTTTTTTTATTTAAAATATTTATTTTTTCACTTTATTTTGACTTAATATCGAAAAAGCACCGTGATTTTCAATCGAAAATTCTCACGTTGAAATATCTGCTTTTTCAAAAAAGTCGGTGAGCTTTTTGTTAGTTGAAAAAAATATACATTACCATTTTACCATTTCCAAAGGCTTCAGCGCTGGTCTAATAATGTTTTCATTTTACACGGATTCTGACATATCTATGATATTTTGAGGAAAAAAGAATATAATTTTTTTTTGTCTCTATTTTTAATACGGGCACAAATTTTTTTATTTCAGATTTCCTAAGCGTGTCGACGACATCTGTGTTAATAAGCAAATCAATATGGGGTACATTAAGAGGACTCGAAACTTTCGCTCAACTATTATATCTTTCTGATGATCGTAATGTATGAAACTAATTTCTAGTAATACAATATTATAAACATAAATAAAAATAATAAATATGAAGTCAGGACAAATACATGTTCAAACGAAAGATAAGAACTTGATAACATATATTTAATTTGAAAATTAAAATATGATGAGTTACCGCCTTTTAACTGTAACGGGCAACTGTTTCACAGTATTTGTCTATGACTTACCGGTTTTAATAGAAGATTGTAACGAGTCTAATAAATAATTATGTTTTGAACTTTTGATAAAATACAATCTTTAGTAGCATATTTATAAATTGTAAAATAATTATAAAATTTAAACGTGTTTGTTTAATTAAAACATGATAAATTAATTACATATAATATAAAATATATGAAAAATATAAATAATACAAAATTATACTCGTAATTCTATACTCAGTGTAATGAAATACTTTTGAAATAGAAATAGGAAAAAGAAAGTAATATTTATCATAGTTTTTCTGATAGTTTCTTTTAACAATTAAATTCTTAGATATTTTTTGTGTTATATGATAATAACCCCTTAGAAAGTAGGTAGAATGAACATTTATCTATACTCTATACAGATAAATAAAATTGGAGTGTCTGTTTGTAACATTAAAATAACCGCTTTTTACTAAATGCACATGGATATATACACGGTACATATACCAAAACAACATTTTTTACAATTTTTGTCTGTCTGTCTGTTTGTTCCGGCTAATCTCCGAAACGGCTGGACCGATTTTGACGGGACTTTCACTGGCAGATAGATGATGTTATAAGGAGTAACTTAGGCTACTCTTTTTTTTAGAAAAAGAATCAGGGTTCCGCGGAAAAAAAATTAAAACCCATGAAATTGTGAACAAAATCCGCGTACGGCGTACGCACCCGAGCAAAGCGAGGGTAAATCGCTATATAATTTAAATGAATATCTTAGGAGTAGCAAGCTACTATTTATGTATAAACATAGCTAACCGTGAAAATGTACCTAGGGACGAACGCGAGCGAAGCGAGCGGGAATCGCTAGTGTATAATAAATGTACCTACTGATTAAGACAAGTACGACTTACAAGCTAACATTATTAATTTTACAGGAAGTATTTATAAATACTACAGACATATTTGATTACCCTCTCTACAAGCATCGTGGACTCTTGCTGGATACATCTAGACATTATATATCTTTATCAAATATTCTGAAAACTATAGATGCAATGGCAATAAATAAAATGAATGTATTTCATTGGCATATAGTAGATGATCAAAGTTTTCCATATCAAAGTAAAATATTTCCGGAATTAAGGTGACTTATTGTTTATTTTATGATGAAGTATAATATAAGTAAAAAAAAATACTGTTAAATTTTATTATGTTCAAAGTGAACACGGTGCTTATAATAAACTATTGGTATATACGAAGGATGAAATAAAAATGGTTGTCGAATACGCTAAGGATCGTGGTATCCGAGTAATACCTGAAATTGATGTCCCTGGTAATGTATGATTATTTTTTTTTTCTAAATTGATAAATAACTAGATATTTTTCTTTTTTTTGCCGTACGTTATTTGCCACAATATTTTCTTATAAGCCTAAATTTAAATGAATATTACAATGCTGAAGCCTAATCATTTTTATATTATATTATTGCAAAGGGCACACAACTTCTTGGGGGAATGCACATCCAAGTATTCTAACCGACTGTTACTATGAAGGTAAAATAATTGGAAAAGGACCAATGGATCCAACATATAATGGTACTTATATATTACTTAAAGATCTTTTGAAAGAGGTCCAGACTTGGTTTCCTGATAAATATATTCACCTTGGTGGTGACGAAGTACAATTAGACTGCTGGTATGTTTTTTGAATCTCTAGTCTATACTAATATTATAAATCTGAAGAGTTTGTTTGATTGTTTGTTTGTTTGTTTGTTTGTTTGGTTGAACGCGATAATCTCAGGAACTACTGGTTGGAATTGGAAAATTCTTTTTGTGTTGGATAGTCCATTTATCGAGGAAGGCTTTAGGCTATATAACATTCCGCTACAACCAATAGGAGCGGAGCATAAATGAAAAATGTTGCAAAAACGGGAAAAAATGATTCCTTTTAAGAGCTTCCGTTGCGTGCGCTGCGTAAACGGTTAAAGTTACGCAAAAAATCGTGTGTGACGGAATTGTTCCCCTTTAAGAGTTCCAAAAAAAAAGTCCGCGACAGCATATGTCTATCTTTTAAGGTTGACTCAATATAACCCTTTTTATGGTAATCAAATTTGCTCTAAAATAATGCATTACTTCCGAAGGTGTTTTTATAAACATAATAATATAAATCCTTATCCAAATAAATACATTATTCATCACAAGTATTTAATTTTGAACAAAATTGCCCTTGACATCATTTGATTTCAATGAATATCTTAGGAGATATCATCGTTTTAAAATATACATATTTAACTTTACGCGGGCTATGGGTGAGCGCGCTCTCAGCCCGATGCAAGGCGAGGGCGGGGTGGTCGTGAGGGGGGAGGGCGCTGGCCACCGCCCGGTAGCTCTGCGAGCAAAGTCACTATTCCACGCGGACGAAGTCGCGGGCAAAAGCTAGTAATATTATAAATGTGAAATAGTTCACGCTTTACAAAAATACAGATTCAATAAAATTTGACAAGACATAGATATCATCAACGTTACCGCTATAGTTGATCGCAAAAGCTAGCTAGTATTTAATATAGGTATACGATTATCAATAATACATTTTAAATTTGTACGTACTGTAAATAAATTGATTACGTTACAGGGAATCTAATCCAAAATTACGATTGTTCATGAAAAAACACAAATTAACACCATCAGGTCTTCACGAATTTTTCTTAAATAATACTTTACCTCTTCTTGCATATAACACCAAAAGTATTGTTTGGCAGGTAATGCACTCTAAATGTGATTTTGTCGAAAATAATAAACTGTATAAATACTCGTATTTGGATTATAAGATTATTTTTTTTTAATTTCAGGAAGTATTCGACGAAGGTATTAATATTCCTAAGGATACACTTATACATGTATGGAAAGATTTTTGGATCATTGAAATCCTAAAAGTAATCCGTAACTTTTTATATTTTCGCGTTTCATTTATTTGTATAAGAATGATCCTACGGGACTAAACAGATATATGTATTATATACTCTTACGTGACAAAATACCTGAGTCTGTTCATGATTACGGCTGGTGCAACCTAGTCAAAATCTCGGGAACAAGGTATTTTGCTATTTACGTGTTCAGGCCCGTAATATGACTCTGAAAAAAGTAATAGGTGTTTTTTTTAATGTCTATTTTTACCCGACTGCAAGGAAAGGGTTTTTGCGCCTATCTTTGTATTTTTGTTTGTTTTTAATGTTCTTTATTCCCTCATATCTTCGAAACCACTCGATGGATATCCTTAATTAAGGTATCTTTAGATTCGTCTCATTGCATAAGACTGCATAATACTATATTCCATCGTGAACCTGTTTTCATCTTTTAGTTAGCTTTTATGCAATCGGGTTTTTTATGTTTGTAATATATTTATATTATTATACACACCATATAAATTTGGTATGGTATTACAGATTTTACTTACTGGGTACAAAGTTATATTTTCTTCAACATGGTATCTAAGCAATCTTAATTCTGGATGGTATGATTTGTATGCTTTTGATCCTCGACAAACTTTGAGAATTTTACCCGTATCTGAGGAATTTTTACGGGGCATCGTTGGGGGTGAAGCTTGTATGTGGGGTGAAATGGTGGATGATAACAATATCTTAAGCAGGTGAAATATTCTTTTTCTTAATATAGGACGAATCTTAAAAATAATAACACGTATTGTACCTACATACGTTCACAGTTGAACAGCTATATTTGATTTAACCGCCTTAAAAGAAATTGGGTACATAAAATATGTGCTGGATTGTAGTTCGGCACTTTTCCCCGGTTACTCTGTTCGTGGTATGTTTGTTATTAATGAATGTTTTTCTTTTTAACTTTGAATTTATTAGTAGATTTCGATGCTTAAGAATATTCAAAGAAAAATATTTCACGAAGGGAAGCCACAGGCAAAACTAGCATTAAATAAAACTATTTCTAGTTCTTATTAAAAATAAAAAAAAAAACTGAAACGTAATAAAATAAATGTAGATAATGTACGAAAAATTGTATATATGTGAGATACAATCATATTCTAGATCACAAGTTGAAAATGGTGATTTCAACACCATTTTTAACGTGTGATCTAGACTATTATAATTTACTAATTACTTTTAGGGTATGGCCACGAGCGAGTGCTGTCGCTGAGAAATTGTGGAGTAGCCCTCTTAGCGACGGTCGTACAAAATATTCCATTCCCACAGAAGTATACCATCGCATAGAAGAACATGCATGTCGTATGGTACGTCGTGGTATAAATGCACAACCACCAAACGGCCCTAGTTTCTGTATCGTATAGAATTAGATTATGAATAGGTTCTATAATCTGTTTTGAATTCGTAATATTGATTTAAAAAAATACATTTATTATTGTAATAACATTATATTAGATTCTATGAATATTGACTTGGTCTTTTACTCTTTCATATACGTTACACACATACGATAAACCCTTTTAAATATAAATTATAATTTATAAACTCATATTATACATATTTGTATTATATATGGGCTTAGAAAATGTTAATGAATTTTTATTTATTTTGTTATTTTTATTTTTCTATAATTCAATATTTTGTCTATGACTTTTTTAAATTTGACATTGCACAACGTATCTTGGAAAAACCGGTTTCATTATCGATTTCTCTTGTACGCTAGTGTTTGTTATCTGTGAAAATTTTGTAAACATTAAACAATTTGTTTGAATACATGTGCACCTCATGCAAATAAGTATATTAAATTTAAAATACAGCTGCGATATGATATTAAACTAATAAGTAGAGAATTGTTAAGATGTCTGGTTATTTAGAGGTGAAGTATCCTTTTAAGTCAAATCTCGGATTGAATCCTTTCAAAGTAAGTATTGTTTCATAGTTGAGTGGTCGGTAGTTATAAGTCATAACGTCGTTGCATTGATTATTTATAATTGGCAGTCTTGGAAGAGACAATGGTGTATTCTACGGCCAAGTCCTACGAGTGCAGGTGGTGGATCACTTGCTGTTTACTGTAGCGAAGCAGGAGCTCCGGCCGGGACAATTGAGTTACGTACTGGATGTATTGTAAAACGTGCGAAGTCTCGTACTCGACCTCATGCCTTCGCTGTGTTTTCAATTGATGAGCCTTGCAAGCCTCGTATACTACTAGCAGCGCAAAGCCTTCAAGAAGCGCAGCAGTGGATGGACAAAATCCGTGACTTATTGAATGGCGAAAAACTTTTAGGTAAGTAATTTAGTATTCTACCTTCAAATAAGAGTATATTATGCTTTGAACAAAGTCCATCCAAGTACTTAACAAAAAATCATTCCCTGTAAACTGTAAGTTTTAATTAGATATTAAATAGTTTGAAAGCAATTTCCTAAAAATTAATAATCTTGGCAATTGATTGTTTTGGAAATGTACTAAAATTTATGATCTAGAATAAAATAAGACTTGGCTATAACAAGAGCAAATATATTTGATTTTTAAGCTGAGTTAAAAAATAATTATTTTGTTTAAAACAAATGTTTATTTAAACAAAATGTTAGCATATAAAATTGTAAAAAATAATTTTAACTATCCATTATACAATTTTATGAGATATATTTCAGACTACTCTTATTTACATGGTAAACATGTCCATGGTCCAAATCAGGAATGAGTCCATTGACGTCATAATATTGAATGCAAATATCTAGAGCATTTGTAATTATAATACAGTATGAAAAATTTAACCTTTGTAATAGTCTTTTGTCTCATTTTCTGTAATTGCAAGTATGACAATACATTGAAAATATCTATATGTATCTAATTATTACTGTTAATCGAGTAAAATCTAGTAGACAAAAAAATTATATGTAATATATTATATTATAGTTTTAATTATTTTGATTGATCCAATAATGTAATGAGAGTTATTTTATTTAGTGGTTAATTACATAAATATATATTCATTGTCAAGAAATATAATGTCAATAACTAATATAAGTTTATCATTACAACTTAATTCTTTTTAATATACCATTTTGTGTTTCATATTCATTTAACCATTCCATGTGCCTGTTTTTTGTTAATGCAAAATTTTAATTTCATAGATTTGTTGTATACATAGGATATACCCTCCTTTATTACAACATATATGTTGTAATATAATGATTTAGTAAATCTGTCACAATTTATAATTGCTTTCTTCAATTATAAACACTTTATAAAAAAAGTTATAATTAAACTTTCAGTCATACGTATCTTTCTAAAATAAGTTAAAATATGACAAATTTAATAAATTTTATTCATATTACACAATAACTACATATACATATATAATATGTTGTTAAATTGTATACTAAAAACCTATGAAATTAATGATTGCAAGTGTCATGCTTGTTCATCCCATTTTCAGGCACCGAAACATTACTTAAAGATTCATACTCTGTGATGATTATACCCACCGAGCTGTCTCGTAAATGTGGTGTTGCCAGTAACAGCAATCTAACACTTTCATCGAATGGATTATTGTTCTCTAAGCTTGATTCAGACATGGTGATACGTTGGCAACACATTACTGATATTATCCAGACAAGAGAGAATGGGGACAAGAATAAAACCTGTGTACTTAGTGTTGATAGGTTTGTTGGTTTTTTGAATCTTCACCATGTTTGTTCTAATGCACTTGTTGTTCACTTCGGTGAATATAATTACGTGAACATGATTATTTATAATATTTAATATTTGTATACTTTGAGGATTTTTTATAATATGCTAAATTATATTAAAGAAAGAATATGAAATTTAAACATATATATAGTATATAGTAGAGCTATGAATATATAAAAATGACATATTATGCTATTTATATTTCATTACATTACCACATATACATTTTATATTTAATACATTCATTTGTGTCACTAAAAATTGTTTTTAACATCATAATTGAGCACTGTAGTGTTAACCCTTGTATTTTAGCTTTATTTTCTGCTTTTTAAAAAAAAAGTGAATGGCTTTAGTTAGTTGAAACGCGGCATTTATTTATATATGACACTAGTGATTTACTCTCGCTTCGTTCGGGTGCGTCCCTAGGTATGTACGTGCACATAGCGTTGCTACTGTTTATTAAGAACATATTTTTAAGAGGACTAATTCTGTAACACAATTTTATTAGTTTACGCGGTGCCAATAAAGCTTCCATTCGGAATGATTTTTTTTCCGACATCTTCAACAATCATAGTCATATTTCAGCCAATTTACACTTAACTTTAATGAATTATTGACGACACGTTTGGCTCAGTTTGTAGTGACCCTACCCTAGCTGTGCCAGCGGTCGCGGGTTCGAGTCCAGCTGGGGGCATTCATTTGTGTGATCTACCCGAATGTTTATGCTCCAATCATGGGTGTTTATATGTATTTATAATATGTATGTATTTAAAATTACATAATAGTGTAAGTGTAAGTGTATCAACTATCTGGTATCCATAATAAATAACACAAACCTCGTAGCTTCCCATGGAACTAGATGGTGTTGTGTGTTAATGTCCCAACATATTTATATTTATTTATTTATCTAAACCTTCCTCACGAATCACACTATCTGTTAGTGAAAATCGTATGAAAATTCGTTTGGTAGTTTTTGAGTTTATCGCGTTCAGACAGACAGACGCGGCGGGGGATTTTATTTTATAACTAGTGACTCACCCTCGCTTTGCTCAGGTTCGTCCCTAGGTACGTTTTACGGTTATTATGGAGCAGATAGACTATATTATACTACTGCTCCGCTCCCTTGGGTAGTAGCATGATGATATATAGCCTATATAGCCTTCCTCAATAAACGGCCTATCCAATGCAAAAAGAATTTTTCAAATCGGATTAGTAGTTCTTGAGATTAGGGCGTTAAAGCAAACAAACTCTGCTTCTTTATAATATTAGTATAGACTAGCGGCTCACCCTCGCTTCGCTTGGGTTCGCCTCTAGCCAAACAAAAACAAATCTATCCCACGAGAACCGTACATTTTTCCGGGATAAAAAGTAGCCTATTTGTTATTCTGATATATGAACTACGTATATTATTGTAAAGTGTCATTGAAATCCAATCAGTAGTTATTCTGTACTAAGCTGTATAAGTTACTATACTTTTTTAAACTATAGTAACTTATACAGCTCTTTCTTTAATTTTCCGGGATGAAAAGTATCTATTAGGTTGACCGGTGATATAAGGTACCATCATGCAAAATTTCATTTAAATCGGTCCAACAGTTTCGGCGATTAGCCCGTACAATCAGACAAGCAGACAGAAAAACAAAATATTTGAAAAAAAAAAACTGGATTTGTTCTATTTCTCTTCTTACTTCCCCCTGACTCGATTTTTGGCATTTTTTTTCTATATACAGACATTCGGCCTTTACAATTTTATTATATGTATAGACTATAGATGAGAGAACTTTTTTTATTCTGGAAATAGTCTGAATCGATTTCAGTGAACTTTTATTTTTTTAAGCTTTCTATTATGCGCGCTACTATACAAATATACCTAATATACCTAGAAGTATAAAACTCGCTGGCAAATATTTTATTAACGAATTTGAACTGGTGACCTGCAATCATTGCAATCATTGAACTGTCAGTATTTAATTACAATAAATAAGGAAAAATGAGCCGTTAATGACGTCTCTTAACCCGAAGTCAATTATCGTAATTACGTACATGCTGTTTAAGCGCTTAATAATGGCCTATTTACTGTCATGTTGTTTTAAATATGTAATTATAATTAAATTGTTTATGCGGTCATTTACTCTATTTTAGGAATTCATTGTTATTTATGACTTAATAGATCATAAATAATAAATTTATTGGGACATTAACACACAGCACCATCTAGTTCCATGGTAAGCTACGAGGCCTGTGTTATGTATACCAGATAGTTGATACACTACCTACTCATATATAACTTTAAATAAATATAAACACCCATGACTGGAGTACAAACATTTATGCTCATCACACAAATGAATGCACCCAGCGGGACTCGAAACCGCGACCGTTGCCACAGCAAGTAGGGTCATTACAAACTGAGCCAAACGTGAAATTTGAAATGAAACGTAAAATTTCTTTAGGCGTGACTGAAGGTAAGTATGTGTATAATACATTGAAGAAATGAGTGTCGCGAAAGTATGAATCTTTATTATTAATAATAATAAAAAAATATTACGTTTATATTTTTATAATAATTATTATTTATAAAGATATATATTTATTTTTGATAATTTTATAAAAAATAATATATATTTATATTTTGATTTGTTTTAATTTAATTGCGTCAACTGCCACAGCGCCAAAGAATTTTTACTTCAACCGCGCGTAGAAGTTACATGCACTCATTTTTTTTTAATATACAAACTACGCATACATACATTTGAATTCTTCCAATTTTTTTAAAAGTATATATATAAGTAAAGTATTTCCAATTTTTTTAATTTAATTAAGTTTTTACTTCATATGTTTTATAACATTGCTTTCGTGACTCTCATTAACTAATTATTAACCTACATATTGCGTAAATATACTCATGGGAAGAGACACAGTTTATCTAATCATTAAGTTAATTTCAGTATTTATAATATAATGTAATTATCCTAACATTTCACATCTAATGCATATTAACATACCTGAATTTAAAAAAAAAAACATATTTCTTCATAATATTAGCTTGAGTTTGGACTAGCTAAAACACTAGCGTAGGTCGTGGATTTAGTTGTCGCACGTTTAAATATTTATTATGCTCTGCTCGTGTATTTTAAGCCTTGTACCGGTGATAAAAGTAAAAGTTATTCCATAGCTTTATGTTTTTTAACAAAAATAGATCATTAATTAGGTATTATCACTCACTGCCTAGTGCTTATAAATATAATCTATACGTATAATAAAATTGTAACTAAGCCGAATCTGTACATTAAACATTTTTTGGAAAATCTTATTGAAATAGACATTATTATCGCTAAAGAGGGCGAATCTGTAATTTTTAGAATTTTTGTCTGTCGGTCTGTCTATCCTAGGGACGAACCCGAGCGGAGCGAGGGTGAGTCGCTAGTATTATATAACATTAGTATTATTTATTTTGACTGCCAAAATAATGTTTAATTAATTGATATCTTCTACCAGTCCAGCTTTTTACCAACAGAATGTAGGTGTATAAAAGAACCACATAATATACATACACTTATTACGCTAATAGTTTAAATTAAGGCATTAAGTGTGTTTGTTACTTCACCCTGTAACGGCTCAACGGACTTAGCGAAGTTCTGTCTGTTTATTTTAGTACTTTTTATAGACGTAGGTACCTACTACACAAACGGAGCCGTGTGATAAAACTAGTTTGTAATATACTTATGTACCTACCTATAACATATTTCAGTATATTTAATGGCGGTGGCGATTTCAAGTTTAGCAGCGTGCTCGGTAACGAGCTGACCGTGGCTATAAAGCAGGCGATGAGAGAGAACACCCGCAGTGGCCACCTGAGTAGAAGTCACCCGGAACTGTCTACCGCTTGCCATCAAAGTGGTGAGGAAAAATTTTTTTTAACATGATTAAATTTTTTCTAAGTGTTTTTTATATGATTAATGTATAATTGTATAGTTTTTTATACTATTCATGTATAATTATATAATTATATAGACTATAGAGTATATAACGGAATTATGAGTAAGGTTGCAACACCGTGTGTATTAAAAAAAATGATGCAAAATCAAATGAATCAAAATAAATCCGCGAAAAAATCCGAAAAGATAGTTTTATTTAAAATGTCAAATATTCGCGTAAATCTAAGAAAGTATTAGCTACATAAAGGATAAAAAGTATGTTTCTAAGCCAATGGGAATCGAATTTTTAAGTTAAAAAAATATTTACAGGTGAATTGCGTCGCAGTAGTTGGTACAGTGGTCCTTCAGAGATTTCCCTCGACGACACTGATCTCATCATGTCCAAGGTAAAATGAACATAAATAATAGTATATTAAATGAGTATTTATATACATTAAACAATTATTATTGTGTCGGCGAGCACACACAATAGTGTGGAAGGTCGCTTGAGGCCGATTCTGATAAAAACTTTAAGTGCAAATAAATTTTACTAAACACAAAACAAACAATTGTTCTAGGATTTTTTTACATCTGTTTTAAAAATATTTAAATATCCAGTTTTATTTATATTTTATTTTATTTAAAATAAACTGCCCTTTTCAACAAGGTCTAATTTGGTTGTTCGACCTAGTGTTGCCAAATTCATTCCGTATCGTATTCAATCAAATATCGTAACTTAAGTGGAAAAATAGGTACTGAGAAAAAGAAATCGTAATCGCTAACAATCCCCTTCATACAATAAGTAGCGAGTGTGTATGTGTGCGTAGGCACCTTCATACATTATGTAGCGAGTGTGTAAATACCTTCATACAATAAGGAGCTAGTATGTATGTGTGTGTAAGTAACTTCGTACAATAAGTAGCGAGTGTGTACGTGTGTGTCAGCACCTTCATACAATAAGTAGCGAGTGAGTACGTGTGTGCAAGCACCTTCATACAATAAATAGCGAGTCTGTATGTGTGTGCGCGCGCACAGGAGGCGCGCCTGGGCGTGAGCCGGCAGCTGTCGCGCTGCAGCGGCGCCGGCGACCTGGCGGAGCGCGCGCGCCGGCTGCTCTGCCCCGACGCGCACCCCGCGGACGACAGGTGGGTGTCTTGGTGGTGGTGTTGTTTTTTTTTATTTGTATTAAGTAGTCATTGACTGTCAATATACAGCCTATGTTGCTAGAAGTATAAAATTGTTATATAAGTATAGTCCATTTTTTCTTACGTGTCCTAATTGGTAAACAAACACTACCATGAACGAAAATCACTTGTTTTCGGACAATCATACATTATAAATTTGGTTTTATCGTTTATAACTATTTCAGAAACACACACGCTACGAATTACACTAATAAAAGCTGTTAATTATTGATTTAAACACATTATTTTTGCTAAAATTGAAATATTGACAGAACCAACTTCCAAAGATAAAATATGAACACAACATTTTGACGTTTCGATACACTACTTTGTCTTTGAATTATAGAGATGTACATTTAGAATGAATTATCGAGAGTGAAAACTGAACTTATTAAAAATAACAATATCTTTAAATTACAAAGTACGATATTTTGTTCAAATTGTTATTAGGCTTAAAAATAGTAATGTCTTCTGTAGAATATAGAAGATTTTTAATTGCTTTTAATGAATTTATACTTATTATTTATTTGTTATTGTAATTATTATTATTTCGTATCTTATTGCACAGTTTATTAAAACGGAGTGAGGGACTTCCGACCGCTTTTTGCTTTTTTAGGTTAAAGTTTTAAAAATGAGTTTATATTAAGGCCAAAAAAATCTTAAAAAAACTTTCACGTCATTGATTTTAAAATAGACAAGTGACATTTTGACAAATTTTATTAAAATTTAATAAAGACAATTACAATAAAAAAGTTATTGATGAAATGGCCGCTCATAAAAATATAATTGTTCTGCGCCTTCCGCCGTATCATTGTGAATTAAATCCAATAGAATTAATATGGGCACAATTAAAATCACATGTAGGAAAAAATAATAAAAGTTTTAAAATGGCTGAAGTCAAGGAGCTAGTCAGAGAAGGATTAAGAAAAATTGGTACGGCGTCTTGGATAAATTGTATTGAACATGTGAAAAAAGAAGAAGACAAAATGTTGCAGCTTGACGGCTTAATAGATGCTGCAACAGATACACCGACCCCTAATTTTATAATACATATATCAGAAGAGTCGAGTAATTTATCATCGGAATCAGATTAATAAAATTATTAAAATAACTTGTCGTATTATTTCTACCCAATACTTTACGTTCACTGCATAAAAATTAAAAACCATTAAGTTCAGTCATTCATTCGTCATGCACATCTCTATGAATTATCTCTGGTCACCTGTACGCCATATTTGTTTACTATTTAAGACACGTAAGAAAAAATAGACTATAGGGGTTAAGAGTAATAGTTATTTTTGAAAATTAATTTCCTACAGTTGTTACTTACACTCCATAAATGCGTTAGTTAACACACACAGTGCGCTTCACAATGAAAGAGTAACTTAACGGTTATTTTTTTCTGATTTCAATTAACCATATTTTTGATATTAACCATATTTTATCGGAATAAAAAATTGTCTATAGCACCCTGTGGTAATGTAGCTTTCTATTAGTGGAAGAATATTTAAAACCTGACCAGTAATTTCAGAGGTTACCCCCTACACACAAACTTTTATCCCTTTATAATATTAGTGTAGGTAACGTGTAAATGTCGTTGTTCGTCTCATTTGTTCAAACGACCAAAACATGTACTTTACAGTAGAGAGTTTTGTTCCTCATTTTAAAAACAATTTTATTTGTAAGATTTATTTACATATTACATTAAAGTAAAACTTGTATTTAATACCAATAGAATTGTCATTTAAAATTAATAATCCTGTATCTTCGATATCCCCTGTCGGTAATTTGGTCGCTTTGAATTTTGATAAAAGAGCACTGAGACGATGATGTATCAAGTGTCACTATACGAGTACATTTATGTATATATGTGTCGCAGCATGTGCTCGCGGGCGTCGCTGGCGTCGCTGGCGTCGCTGGCGTCGGCGTCGTCGGGCGTGTACGAGGAGATCGCGGAGGAGCCGCGCGGCGACGAGCCCACCTACGAGAGCGTGGAGTGCGTGTACGCCACCATGCGCCGCGCGCGCCGCGCGCCGCCGCCGCTGCCGCCGCGCAGGCCCTACGGGTGAGGACACTACTGCCTGACTTGCCGTGCCAGCGGCCGCGGGTTCCAGTCCCGCTGGGGGCATTCGTTTGTGTGATGACCACGAATGGTTGTACACCAGTCGTGGGTGTTTATATTTATACTATGTATGTATTTAAAGTTATATATGTGTGGTGTATCAACTATCTGGTATCCATAACGCAGGCCTCGTAGGTTACCATGGAACTAGATGGTGTTGTCCCAACATAATTATATTTAATAATATTTAACTTCCTCGAAGCCGATTTCAGAATTTTTGAAGTTTTGTCTTACTACTATGTCAAAATTACTATTTGACGTAGTTACGATGAAAATGGTTACGGTATCTCCGGATTCATAAGACTTGGAGCTTTATGGGTAAAACTATCGAGTAGCATTTTTTTTTAATGATTTCGAATCTGCATTTAAGTCATTTTTGACCAAATTGTTAATTAGGGCCTTCTTTATTATGATGGCAGTATGCTGGGTTTAATAAAAAAATTAAGATGATGGGATGGTATTCTGTTTTTGACCAACTTTGAGGATCATATAATTTTGTAAAAATTTTAATATTATTTTAACTTAAATAAAGTAGAAAAGATGAAAAGGTTCACCATTTTATTTTCTTTTATACCACTTAACCGTTACCAAGGGACAATCAATCCAAATAAAAAATAACAATAACCATATACATTTAAAGACCATAAATTCCGTTTAAATAACTCATTATATAATTAATTATAATTCCAGCACAATGAAACTGGGCGAGTCGTGGGGCTGCGGCGGCGGCGCGGACGCGGGCGTGACGCGCCACTCGTCGCTGGGCTCGCTGCACCACAAGCCCGCGAGGCACGCGAAGCCGTTCAGTGTTTTCAGGTTAATATCTATACAGATAAATTAAATTGAAGTGTTTGTTTGTAATGTCAAAATAACAGCTTTATACTAAATGCATATGGAATTATATACGGTGAAGACGACGACGACGACGACGAAGATATATACGGTGCTTAGAAGAAAAACACAATTTTTAAAATTTTTGGCTGTCTGTTTGTTTGTTCCGGCTAATCTCCGAAACGGCTGGACCAATTTTAACGAGATAGGTGATATTATAAGGAATATCTTGGGCTACTTTTATTTTAGAAAAATAATTAGGGTTTCGCTCAAAAAAAGTTAAAACGTACCTAGGGGTGAACCCTAGTGAAACGAGGGTGAGTCGCTAGTCTCTATATAAATATCTCGTGTCACGATGTTTGTGGTCGCACTGCTCCGAAACTGCTCGACCGATTTTTAATGTTTTTTTTTTGTATATTTGGTAGGTATGAGAATAGGTCGTAAAGTATTTTTCACCCTCCTACTCCCACCCCATTTTTTAAGTTACTAGGGACGAACCCGATCGGAGCGACGATGATTCGCTATGTAGCACACAAAGCAAAAGAGGTTTTTTTTTTTGTAAATTAAACGTGTGCGAAACCGCGGGTTCTGTTAGTAATAGAATAAAGCTTTATTTGTGACACACACACCGTTACAGACAATAAATAATAATAAAAACAATACAATATAAGGAAAAGTATATATATTTTTTAAATAATTGTGTTTTAAGAAAATATAGCATTTTGTCCGTCTTTTCCCTCGTTAGTTTCCGGGTTCGGATCTCGGGTGTGACTTGGTTATAAGTAGTGGAGTTTTCTGTTAAGAAATTCTCATTGCCAGTGGGGAGGATGTTGGTGGTTTTAAATCCCTATGCTTAAGCGGAGATTTACGTCAAACAATTTTTGAGTGTCCAATCGTAACCAGCATCTTTGAGAGTAAAAAGAATACAGAGTACACTTTTGTATTACTTTTAATATTATTGTCTGTACAAGAAGGCCCCTCCTTAAATCATTGTATAAATGCTTGTTATACTTCAACGTTATTTTCTCACAAATTATATAAATTTTATGTAATTGTGTTTTTGATATCCATAGAAAAAGGCTCAAAAGCGACTCACGCATCGCAACATCACCAAAATCAGAAATAACAAAAGAGAAAGACGTTGAAACTAAAAAGAAGAAGTTCGACTTCACTCCAACGCGCGATATATTCAAAAGCTTTAAAGTAAGTCGAAAAATGAAAAATTTAAAAATAACATCAGGACTATCCAAAGGCGAGACTAAGAGCTGTGAATTCTTAGACGAAACCCAGCACGTGACGACGAACCGCTGCTCTAAATCCGTCGAATGTTTAGAAGACGAATTCGACGAATATGGGACTATTAGCGACGAAACAGTGGAATCGTTGGCGTTGCCTCAAGAGATAGTGCAATTGATTCTAGGTCAAGAAGTAAAAGTGCGTTTAAAAGAGTCTCAGTGTGAAAGTGATTATATGCCCATGTCGCCGATAGTGCCCATAGTGCCCATAGTGCCAGGAGTGCCCCAGATAGAACACCACTACATGGTCATGTCCCCGAGGACCAATCTCGCTTGATCTAGTCGCTAGGGTAAGATATTTCACGTTCCTTAAATTATATGCAGGGTTTGGGTTACGGTATGGCATAATGGTGACTGCTTCTCTATACCATATGATATGATTATCGTTTATTTATAATTCGAACTTAGGTTCTGATGATTTTTGTATCAATTTTATATTCAATATTATATAAAATGTAAAGTGTAGAGTATACAATATATTTGCACAGTAATTTAAATATGATTGTGATAAATATTCGATTCATCACTGATTTATAAAAAAAAAAAAGATAAACAAACAGACAGATAAATCAAGCATTTTATATACATAACAACAATGTCATCACTATGTCACTTAACTGATTGGAATCTCAAATTAGAAATATAATCATATTTAACAAGCACTCATTAAGGGACGTAGTTAACGCTAGGAACTGCTAGTATGTGATAATAGAGCTAGGTCAGAGCCCCGATGCACTGCATACTTTAAATTTTTTTAATGATGTATGGAGGAGGTATATAATTAGGTATGTTAATAAAAAAATAAGAAAGAATGAGTGCATCAATGTGTATTGTATGTGCAAGAAGTGAAACTTCTGTAGGTTATCGGTACTCTTTATGAAAGCTAATTTGTGTTTTAAGTAATTAGGATAGGAGATGCTAAATTTTTTTTTTTTATTAAAAAGGAAAACAATATTTTATTATTCACAGTACAGATGGTGTTAAGATAAAATTTAATTTTCAATCAAATGTAATGATTCATTAAATTATACCCTAATAAAATAAATGGTAACACAGGGACGCGATTTTTTTGTGCAAAAAAATTATACTGTATTAAAATTATTTCGAGTAAATAATTTTTTAACAATACTCATTTGATATGATTCCATCGTTTATTTAAAAGTAAATGAAAGAAGTATTTTTTATAAAAAAAAAAACTATTTTTATTTCGTTATTCTTTGAAATATTCATAAAATAGTTAAAAAAAAAATAATTGCCTATTTATTCACTTCCGTTACAACCGCTTCCGTTACAAAATTGTAACGCCAATGCATTCCTTTTTTCCCCTCATGGCACGTCTAAAGAAGTTTCAATTCAATAAAATTAAGTTAATATCTACAAGGTATCTATTAAAGACTGCATTATTATTAAGATTTTAAATGAATCTCAGCTGGAATAAAGGAGGTATGGCTAATTTTGATATTTTTGTAACATAGAGGTTGATATTCGGTAAGGTAAACTGATATGTTAACTGATAGCTTTTCTTAAATTTATTCAATAACCTAATTTGCAAATATTAAGTTTAATAACAATAGCGCTACTTAAAATTATATTATTGTTTGTTTTCTTCTTTAATCATATCAATATTAATTAAACATTGCTAAGCTCAGTCTCTTGGTGGTTATTAGATGCAATTTTACTTTGCACGCTTAATAAAAAACTGACTTAACTCAAAAAATTAGATACTTGATAAATCAAGAAAAATGCTTTTGCAATAACAACCTTATTTGTTTATTCTTAAGTAGAATAAACGTTTACAAAGTAAATTAATATATTTTAATTATTCCAGTTAGTCTTTAAACGTTTGTTGTGTAATTATTTTGACCTAATAACTCTATTTTGAACTAAGTTGAAATTGGACAGTTTTTTATTATGCGTGTGACTTGATATGTCAGTTATTCAAAAGCTTTTTATGATAGAAAGTATATGCAGTGCATTGAAACAGGCTCGGGGAAATTGCAGTGACATGGCTGTCGTCAGAAACATTATGTATTAATTTCCGTCCAAACTGGACTTTTTGGGTGATTAGGGTTGTAATTTATATTACCAAATAAAATTAAAACGAATTTTAGTTAAGGCTAAGAAAATATTAACAGTTATGTAATCTAGCTCTCTTTCATACATTATATGGATCACTTTTGTGAATATGTTGACTGGTTTCATATTTGTATTTTGTTCAGTAGTAATAAAGTAATGGCCTCCACACTGCCTTCCCTATTTAAAAACTCTTTTTTTATTAAAAAACAAATATTTATTGGTTTTTATGTGGCTTTTGTTGCTTTTGATGAGATCCTATTGGAGTTTTTCAATAGGGTTAACAATGTTGTGAGTAAATTAATTAATAATATAATACTTCCTTTAGATTTACGCGAATATTTTAAATATAACTATCTTTTCGGATTTTTATTACGGATTTTTTCGAAATTCAATTTGTAATTTTGTGGGTAGGCTGTGTCTGGAACTACTATATAATGCTTTTGAGACGCCTAAATTCTTAGTCTCTTCGGTGACCATGATTGCTGTAAAGCATTCCAAGTGTCGAGAATTAACAATCGAAATAAATCTCTGGAAAAATTTGAAAAGATAGTTCTAATTATTTGTAATTGAAAATAAGAAAGAAGAAAATAAATTTAAAAGTAGAATTAATAAAGAATATAGATTATTATAATAAAATGGCCACTTATGAAGTAACTTCAACATATTCACATATTGTATCCATGTATATACTCTACATAAAAACACCACTAATATATATTTTTTTATTTATCATTACATTGAAAGACAATTTTAATTATATATTTTTTGTTTTGAACTTGCAATTATGACGGTGTTTAGAATTTTTTTTTTGTTAGACGTTTTATTTGAATATTATATACATCCATTTTCTGTATAAACTACCCTGTAATTTCTAAATAAAAAAAAATTAATACATTTGATATTGCAACACTTGCTTTAATCGAAAGCAATTGAGTAATTAATACTTATAATTGCATTAAATATTATTTTTTTATGAATCATATACAAATATAAATATGTATTTAAATCCCATTATAATTCAAGGTAAACACTAAATCACTTGAAAAATTTGCTTTTAGCTTATCAAACTGTATGCAGGTGTAACCGCTCAATTAATTTTTGTTCAAATTGTCAATTAGTAAAAAAGACATCTGAAATTATGAAATTTGATTGAAATAAAAAAACCTGATAGTTGAAACTCATCGGTCTTTATGTTAGTTCTTCTTAACATTTGGAAAGAATGCCATCATTATTTCTAATATTTCAAATGAGATTACTTTGATTGGATAATTAATAAACAGACTATATATTAAAATTTTGTCCAACAATATACTTTGAAATCCTAAAAAATAACCTATCCTAAAATATATTATATATATATATATATTAGGATTATATATATATATAATATATATATATATATATATATATATATATATAATCCTAAAATATGTTATATATAAAATTAATATTTTTCTCTAGCTCTGAATAGCTAGTTTGATTCCATCAAAGTTGGCGGCTTAAAAAAAATTACTTTTAAATAATAATATATTCTTTGCATTATTCACCTTACATTAGATAAATTAGATTCTAAATTCTTGCTTTTAATATTAAAAATTGGAGTCGAATTAATATCTCATTATGAAGACTGAACAAGACATATTGTAATTTTTACACGTGAGCCAGTATTAGGATTAGTATGTAACGGACGTGTTATGTAATACGTGACCTAAAATATAGATGTCTGATACCAGTAGTTTGGTTGATTGTGCTTTTTTTTTTTAATTTGTAGATTGGGAATCTGAATCAAGAATCCCAAAAAAGGCAAAAAGAAATATTAGCTATTTCTTAAGCTCAAAAAAAAAGAAAAAAGTTTTTTTTGTTGTTTGTATATGTTGAAAGAAAAAAAAAGAAAAAAATTAAAAGAAAAAAGTTGTCTAAAAAGTACGTATGTAATGTGTCCTGTGATATAGAAGAAAAAGTTAATACCAATATAAATTTAATTGACATTTTGAAAAAGCTCAGCCAATTTTATTCTACTAGTGGTACATATTAGAAATTACGATATGCGTGATATAGGACTTGTTTAGAAAAATATGCTTTATCTTCAGACAAAAAATGTATTGTATAGACAGGGTGATATAACATCGATCAAAAAAATACTAGATACACGATCCCATGCAAAAGTTCTCTTAAAACTGTCTCCAATTGTGCTTAGGTAATTATTCTAGTTGAAATAAATATACAACAATGTAATTTGCACCTTAAATTCAATGCTTAAAGTTATTTTTACAAAAAAAAAATAAAAAAATAAAAGCGCGCTCTAATGTTCCATTGAGCGCTCATTCGGTGAGAACATTTTTTGTCTCTGATTGTGTATCTAGTACTTTTTTGATAGATGGTATGTAACAGAAAAGTGAAGCAAAGCTCAAAATGTAGACGCATCTCTTATTATTAGCATGCTAACATAAAAAAAAAAAACCACTACACTTTTACAAGGGCTATTAAATTGTCAACGTTATTTAAAGAATATTTTAAATAATAAGGCTTGCATATAGAATACCATTTTAGGCGTCAATCGCTGTTCTTAGCGCTCTCTCTGTATCATTCTTTTGATCTGAAGCATCACCTTTCAATGTATACGGCTTGTGTGCGCGACGGTGTTGTGATAATTATTGTTAGTGTAATTGTTATCGGGCTTTATAGCTTTTGTTGATTTTGGTGTGTTAAAATCGAATGTTGGACATTTTGGAAAAATTTTTGAACATTTTATGTTTGTGTTGGCGAAGGAATAGGGCTATGGGTGGGTGGTCGTGAATGATTATTGTAATCGGTTTTATGAATAATCGATTATTTAACGAATTAGAGTAATTTTTGATAAGTATTACTTATCGTATTTCATTAATTAATAGGTAATTTATCGAATTTTATTTAGTTAATATGGCGGTAAATCATTCGTAATCATCCACGTGATGCCCTGATGCAGGGAGTAGCTTAATTCGTATAGCCATTTTCTATATTTTAAGGACATTAGGTCGCTTTCGCATTCTAAATCTGACCAACGTACTCTAACGTAGTTGTAAGTACTTAATGATCTATAAACTATTGAATAAAAAGATCTCTTAACTTCCTCAAAAGTATTTATTTGCTTTAAAATAGACATTTATCTTAATTTTATTAAGAAATTGTGAAGGAAACTTCGCATAATTCAATATTCAATGATAAAGCAGCATTTTTCATATTATATGCAAATGTGCTTGTGCGGTGATACAATAATTGAAAGGTTGAATTAGAACATGCCATTATAAAATACACGCTTAAAACTAAAAATAATTTTCTTATAAAGATGGATACATATTGGTAATTAATAATTTGTATTTGTTTTTTTTTTTTTTTAATTTGGGATAAACATTAATGGTCATGAGCCTAAAGATAATAACAATGTGTTTTCATTTATTGGTTTGATCACTGTCATGTTCCATTTTGTATTATTTGCAGCTTTATTTAAGTTTAGAGTTGCCGTACATTGCAGATTTTTTTCAGTAAAAAAAATTAAACACTCTTTGTATTGCGTTATGCATCACGTTTGTTTGTAAAAGAAAAATGTATCGCCTGACAAAAATCTACAATATGCGGTACCTTAGCATTACTTATACGTATCTGACTGTGTGATATATTAAAATATATTTTGCTGTCTTACCCTTGTGTGGAATGGCCTAATATAAAGCTAGGTCAATTGTTATTTTTTTTTGTTAAACGAAAATTTGTATAAAACGAAATTAACTGTTTCAATATAATTTGTATTATATTCTAACAAAATTTAATTTCAATAAGCAATGACATTGACGCCATATTGATATATGTGTGAAATGTTGTGATTCTACAAATTATTTAAAACAGTTATCTAAGTTTAATATTTAATTATCTGTTATCTTTTGGAAATCTGTTTTTTTTTTTTTACTTTTTGTCTTAAAACTCGTATTCTCATTAGTGTGATTTCTTTTATTTATCTATTTTTAATACTCTAAAGTCATCTGTCATAAGTTAAACCTTTGCCTTGTTTATAAGTCTATTTATTTTGCTTTATAAATAAATACATTGTGTTATTTGAATAAAGTTTGTATGTGTATAAGGAATTTTATTTTATGTGTAACCTACTTTGGATTAATCAAACCCCATTAATATTATAACCATTAATAGGCATTAATCCTAATAACATCTATACATATTTATAATAAAACTGTAGAGGTCAAATGTCTGTACATAGAATAAAAAATACAAAAAACCGAGTCAGGGGGACGTAAGAAGAGAAATAGAACAAATCTAGATTTTTTCCAAATTTTTTGTTTCTCTGCTGTCTGTTTGTGCGGGCTAATCTCCGAAACTATTTTACCGATTTAAATGAAATTCTGCATGGTGGTACCTCATATCCCTGGACAACATTTTAGATACTTTTCATCCCGGAAAATTAATGAACCTAAGCGAAGTGTGGATAACTTAGTAGTAAATATTATTATATAATAAATATGGTCAACTAATGACCTGCTCTCGATCGTCCCTACTCCCTAAGTACCTTTTGTGAATTGATATACAGACATCGGCATTTCTTTACTTGTTACATATTATTATATCTCGGCAACCTATCAGCGCCATCTTTTGGCATATTTTATCTGTGTACAAAATTTTATCCAAATCCATCCACCTCGTTGTTTCAGCGTGAAGATATGACAAAAACACACATACATTATTTTTAGACTTATTTGACCCTTTTATTTATAATAATAGCCAGTGGAAACGTTAATTTGTTAATCGATCGAAAACTACATACTTGATACTGCTGTTAGGTTTTTAAGTGATATAAATAAAAATAGAAAGTAAAAATAGGTATAGGAAATAAGAAAAATAAGTAGCACAGTAATATTTTTATTTTATGAAACCTTCATTATAATATGTGAAAATAATTATAAAAAAATAAAGCAATATTCTACAACGAAGCTTGCATATAGCCACGAGAAGAGGCAAGGGTTCGATTACAAAAGTACTTGTATTGTAAGACATTATATAAACGGTATGTATAATTTTGTTTATATGTTATTCTTTATTGCACTTGAAATTAACATACAATAAAATTAGTTAGCAAAAGTGGACTTATATTTAGAACAGTCAACCTAAGTGAGCTAGAGAGATAGTATTAAAAATCAGGGTAAAGTATAGTTACTCAAATATAAAAAATTAAAGAAATTAGTTTCCAAACGTTAACAGTATGTAAAATTTTGAACTTACATTATTACTATGCCGCTCTGAAGCAAGGCTCGTAAAAATATGTTAGAAAATTCAGTGTGAGGTATTCAAGTATGCATAATTGGTAATAATATAAAATATTGATTTGAAAGCAAAATAAAGACTCCAGACTTCATTTCGGAGTGGCACAATGAAGTATACTGATTTTGAACTATAACCATAGTTTGGTGAAGTCATACTACATACATATTCCTTGCCTCTACTCCAGTCGTTACTTTCTAAGGCTCTGTGCACACTGAATTGACTTAAATATACTACAATACGATATTGTTGAAAATATTTTGGTTTTGACAGAATATAAAGTTAGCAGATCTTACAACTAAACAGAAGTGCAATCAGAGGAGAATAATAAATTTTTCAAGTTCATATAATAAATAATACATAATAATAGTCGCATACTAGAAATATATGAAAAAATATAAAAATTGTGTATTTAAATGTTATTTTGATGTCGGCTAAACGTCAAAACAAAGGTGAGATACGTAGCTGCCTCACATAAGAGAGTTCGTGCATTTATTGGCTAAAGTAATATTTTTCCGTCAGATCGTTTAAATTTTACGCATTTAAATATAAGTATTAATACAAAATCAAACTCAAATAGTTTTGAGAAACAAATATATGAAATTAAGTACAATTTAAAATAGCATAAACTAGAAAATAATAAATATAGTTTAAAAAAAAATGAGAGTCGTTTAATCCAGAGCTTCTCAAACTTTGAACTTCATCATTTTTCATGTATTTATAGGTGATATTATAGATGTATTAATCAAAATAATAAAAATCCTAGTAAAAACACTATTAGCATTGATTAATTTCCCTAGTGGCTTCACAACTAAAATCAGTCGTAAGTACGAATTTCTTCATCATGTGAAAGTTTTATACTTTTTTAAACCATATCCAGTTAAATATAAGAAAATGTTGATTTAAACGTTATAACCGACTTAATATCAATTATATCTACACATAGTTGTAACGCGCCGGTAGGGAATTTACTCACTGCTAATATAACTAGGTAGTAGCACTTCTTAAAAAGTTACTGGACCTCTAAGATTTGAATATATATCTAATATATTTAAAAAGATTGCTAAAAACTCAATAACTTTGAGAAACTTTGGGTTAAATGTGATATGTCTTTGCTAGAAGTCTCCTTCGCGTGTTTGTCGTTATCCCGAGTCGCCGAGATGAGTGTCAGCGGACGACATCGAAGTCTCCAACTTTAATACTGGAAAGTTTTATAAAATCCGTTCAGTTGTATTTATATAATTCAAAATATACCTTGAAAATAATAAAATAAAAAAAAATACCGAACATCAAAGTTAAATAATTTATTCATAAGATTTACTTTAAAGCCAAATCAGCCAGTGCATTTACAATCTGCATGCATTAACTACTACCTACCTATACTGTGGAAATTATAAAATCCAATACTTAAATTGAACATACCTACTATGCTTATATGAATATTGCTTATTATATATTATTATAATAAAATTTTGAATGAATTTTCATTATATAAATTAAATAAAAAAATGACAAAATCGAAAATATACTTTTCTTTAAAAAAATCTTTTTTTTACGAAGTAAAATAGGTATTTAATAATATTATACGGTGTGTTATAATACTTTATATAAGATCATAATATCCATCACAATTAAATACTAATCAAAGTTTTTTTTTATATTTATTTTAAATATTCCCCTCGTATTGAACGGGCTTCCCCCGTCCCCGTGCCCCAGCAGTGGGACGTTAAAAAAAAGGGCTGAATACATTTTATTTTAAATAAATGTCCCTTTATCCTTAAACCATCATTTAATTTACTTTAACATATTTATATATAAATAATCATAAGCATTATATATTTATGTTCCATAAAAAAAAAACAAATAAGAATATAAAAATCATTAATACATAATCCTTCCCTGTAAAGTTTTTAGAATTTAATTATTAATATCATAAGAAAAAGGAAATATTTAAAACGTCTTTTAAATCATTTTTTTCGTAATTTTAGCTCTTATTAAGCTGCAATTTAGTGACTAAAATTATTCAAGTAATATATTCCATAAACACATTTCACGTTTCATCCAAAGTGACACACTAAACTTAAAAAACAGATTCATAATTCGATAATGTTCAAATGGAAATATTTCGACAGTGTATTTATTATACAGGGTCATTTTTAATTTCCTGAAGACCTTTTGGGAATATACTATTTAGATCATAAGAACAACATCTGTAACAAAAAAAAAAAAAAATTCATAAACTTTTATTTTCATACAAAAATACAGAGGGCCTAGACAAGTGGCATAAACGCTAGTAGAATAGAGTAATCAATGTATGGGACTGACATATGTTTACGACTTCAAATTTGACTCAACGTATCGCATTTGTAATTGGCTAATTGACTAATTGTTGTCATGGTAACCGTTGTCATTGTCTGACAAATATATATTATTGTATTTATTGTTATTGTAGAAAAGACTGCTAGGCGAAATAATCCTTATAATTAGTGAATTTTTGATAAAGAAATCCTAAAAATCCTATGTGTTGCTCGTATACGTTTAAATTTTAGTGCATTTCACAATGTCAAGATGAGGTTCACAAACAAAACCATGACTACGTCAAATTGTTATGGAAATTGCCAAGGCGTTAGCGTTTATCGAAGAAGAATCGATATGGAGCGTTTGCCACTTGTCTAAGCCTGCTGGTCAAGTTTAAATGAGTGAGCGCCGTCTCCTGCACCCCCCTCCCCCTCCCCCCTCCATCCCACCTACTCCACCGGCCACGCGTTTTCTTTTGCTAATGCTGGATTATTACCGTTTAGATGGCGCAATAAAAATATTTTTATTTTTGTAAAATTTAAGAAATATTTTTTTTCTTACAAATGTTGTTGTTATGATGTAAATAGTATATTCGCAAAAGGTCTTCAGTAAATAAAAAATGATCCTGTATAAAAGTAAAATATCGAACACGATTTCGATGTTTTATAGGTTAGAAATTTGAAACTTTGCAGGTCGATTCCTCATAAAATGAGGGTATCCGCTAGAGGAGTTCAAATCGTAAAAAAAATAGTAAAAAATGAGTTGGGACCTATGAAAATCTATTATTTTTAAAGTTACCGGGACCCAAAATTGGAAAAAATCTTCCTAATTACAATTGACTATTTTAATTCAAAATTTGATGGTCATCTTCTGACGAAAAATAGAGGATGACGTGAAATTGGAGATTGCGTCGTTTTAAAAGTAAAAAAATCATGGAAACTTGTATTGAATTTCATGGAAATTTTTGTTGAATTTTTTTAATATCTAGTCACTTTGAAATATGTTTTCTAACACGTTAAATTAAATACAAAAGAGGTTGTAAAAAACCTTTTTAAATGAAGATCTAAATGGATGGATTCAAAATGATATTTTACTGAGTATATCATATAAGTAAGGTGATGTCGTACATTTGTTCGTAATTAATTATAGCTAAATACTACATGACTATCGCCATCTAAACTACTTGTGATGAAAACCCAATACCAAAACTATTTCAGTATTCAAGCCTCTGTTATGTTACAAACTAAGCATTTCAAATTAACTCATAAAAAAAAATTCAGATAATACTCAAATTGCTTATATATAAATATTTAAAAATATAACTAAACTAAATAAAAATATATATGAAAATAAAATATTTGAAGTTTGTACTGGACTACAATCCTGTTTTAAATGCATCATGTTGTCTCTTTCTATACTATCTTTGGAAAGGGATAGCGATATGTTATTATATAATAGAAATAAAGCTTTCGTCAATTATTATAGTGTAGAATATTAATGTAAAAGTCTTTAAACGAGTGGAGAATACTACATAACTATATAATGGGGAATATGCGTGATTTTTTAAACTTTTTTAAACAATAGCTAACATCGTTATGTGTAATTGTAAAAAAAAATATCCAGTTCCAAAAAACTAAAATTTAGTTTTTTTTAAATATACCGATAAGAATACTTTAAACGCCCGCCATTTTGGCGCGTTTGGCGTGAAGCCACAGTATGACATACACATAAAAATGACGACTCAATTTGTAGCGACAAAATCGCTAATCGCTTTATTATGATAATACTCTGACGTCATATTCGGTCTGACCAATGGCGTGCGTTTCAACTACTTTGAATTTCCCACCTGTTTTTGCACTTTTTAATAATTATTTTCTTAATCAAAAAGAAATTACATAAAAAATATTGATATATTCTTAATTCAAAAAAATATTTCACTTTTATTTAAATCACACGAATATTCCCTATTGCATTGATGTAAAAAATTAGACTCAAATATGTATGGGTTTCACCATTGGCTGATTAAAAGGAAAGTTAATGTCTGTCTGTATAATTCTTTGTTGTAAAACTCAGACTGAGTTTTATCTATACAGATAAATAAAATTGAAGTGTCTGTTTGTAATCAAATTAACAGCTTTTTACTAAATGGATAAGAAATTATATACGGTACTAATAAGAAAAATATTTTTTGTCTGTCTGTCTGTTTGTTCCAGTTAATCTGCGAAACGGCTGAACCGATTCTGACGGGACTTTCACTGGCAGATAGTGATGTTATAAGGAATAACTTAGGCTACTTTTATTTTAGAAAAGGAATCAGGGTTCCGCGCAAAAAAATTAAAACCCATGAAGGTGTGAACAAAATCCGCGTACCTAGGAACACACCTGAGCGAACCGAGTGTAAGTCGCTAGTAATTAATGTTCCTGCAAATTCTCACAGTCATACGGCAATAATATACGACGTCACATGCAAGATAGTACATAGATTACTTTATACACTTTAAATAATCCATTTTTATGATCTAATTTTTACTCGTTTTCAGACAATTCCTAACGATATATAGGATTTCTAGATAAATGTGATAAAAAGCGTGTTTTAAAGCGAATTGTGTCATAATTAAGTTATTATATAACCTCCCATTCACTATCTAAATGATCGTCAGGTGATATTAGAGTATTCGCGTCTTTAACAGCATTCTTTATGTCCAATTTTAATTCTATTTTTTCTAAATTCCAATTATTCGGTAGTTTTACGACTTTAGGAACTAAATCACCGGTTTCGATTTTCTTTTGCACAGGTTTTTCGGTTTTGCTTATAATTTTTTCGGTTTTCGGTTTTTCTTTGCGTGACATTTCTTTTTGTGTTACAACCGGTTTTTCTGTATCATACTTGTATGATTTTTCCATTTCCGCTTTATACGTCACTTCGATATCCGGTTTGTATTTTATATCAGTATCTTTCACTGTTGTCGTTTCAATCGGACTTTTGATGCTAAGAGATTCTAAGTTCAGCATTTTAGCGAGTATCTTTTCTTTTTCAGCTATCTGTTGTTCTAACAGATCGTCGTTTTGCTGCGGCATATTCCTGAAAAAAGGTACACAATTTCAAAATGTTTAGGCTTAAAACAGAGAAAAAGGATTTATGCAGATAATATATTGGCTTTAGAAATAACTTTAATTGAATAAATGAAAAAAAAAGAGCATGTGGACCATTATAAGCTAGATTTAATTGCCGTTCTTGCCAGCATCATTTGAGCAAGGAGTTAGGGACCTTTAGGAGTTTGCTCTTTTTAAATATCTCTTAAAAAAAGCATAAATAAAATTACATACCCGTATACACTAACATTCATAACACAAGGGCTGGTATAACTAACGTTCTCTGGTTTTCGCACTGGTGTCGCCATTCTCGGTGTACTCGATCCCGAACTATTATCCCTCCTGCGACTTCGTCTGCTATGTATCAACTCATCATCATACTTCTTCTCCATTATACTATTATACATTTTCAATTTCTTTTGCAATTCCTCAGATTTAACCCGCCTTATCTCCTCCGCGTCACTCGATACGTCTTTGAACTCGTTTATAATCGATTCCAGGACGTTTTCCGATATATCGTCAGGGAGGTGCTTTATGGGAGGTAGTTCGAAGCACTCTTCCCCATTGGCTATGGTTCCGGTCTCTATGGTCTCATTTCTGGTGAACATCGATATCGGTTGTTCTAGAACGCTGGTGATGTAGGGGACAGTTTGGTCGATGTGAGTGAGATCGCGTACGGTGTTGACGGCATGTTGTAGTGAAGTTGTTAGGGACTTCGTCATTAGGTTTGTTGAATCGTCTGTGAAAGGAAAAGTGAGCGATATTATTTTTTTTACTTTGTAATAGAAGTTTTATTTAAAATGTTGTTGTATTATTCGCGTAAATCTAAGAAAATATGACAATTTAATTTAAATTTAATAACTATTTCAATTTTTAGTTTTTTTTTGTTATGATGACAACATTTGTTATAAATTAAACAATTTGTATACATTATAATATCTTCTACTATTGAATATAGATTTTTTTATGAACACAAATATTATAACTAAAGAGAAGCGATATCTAACAGAGCCATTGCTCATTTTATAAAGAATAAAAAAAATTAAAATGAAAATTAACAGCTTATAACAGAAAGAAAAAAAGGTAAAAATAAAAATGCAAAATAATATATAAAAAATATATATTTAAAAAAGTACAATGGCCGTGTTGACATCGTTTCAAACTTAATATAAAGTCAGTTAGCTTTATAATTTAAATAATTGATCTGAGAGTTAAAAAGGACAAGACATTTTTTGTATTTTTAAATGCAAGGTTATGGAATAAGAAGTCAACTTTAAAAACCGTAAATAAATAAGAATTTAAAAAAAATTAGGTACACCAGTAAAGTAAATAAAAAAAAAACTGTCAAATGCTCATGTGACATTATTTTAAAAATTGATTTAAATGATAGGTAAAATATGAATATTACTATGATGATATATAATCAAATATATAAACGTATATTCGTAACGTTGAAATTTAAAAAAAAATGGCGATGAAGAGATTTCCTAATGGCAAGAAGCAGAACTTCGACCGTTTAAGTCTCTATTTAGTTGCACACTTACAAAGGATAGATTCAAAAAACTATCCACAGTAGTAATGTGAAATGCTTTCGCTAGTTCCGAAAATAGCCACTAGATAATTTATTCACCGCCAGTATAATATGCAAAGTTACATTCACTACAATCGACCTCTGACCAATACACGCAAGCATATCAAAAAACTAAAAATATTTTTTGAGTAGAAAATATATTTATTTCATTGAAATCATTCTTAGACATCCATTGAATAAATAGTAAGAATATTTTACTGAAAACGAGATACAGCAAACATAATATCAAAAATAACTAAGAAATTAAAAAAAAAATCATTTTAATAATTAAATTCATTATTAATTCCAATTTCAAAGCCCTGAATTTATTAAAAAATAAAATTAATTTTATTTATGTTCATTTACATTAATATTGAAATAACAGTCAGTAGTGACAGAATTATCGATTATTAAATAATTATTAAGACAAATTTAATAATGGAATTTAGAGCCAAAAAAATAATCATGCTAATATTCTATCTCAAACTTCCACAATAGTGATCAAATTAAAACTACAAACAACCCACAAATTGTGCCCAAACCTTTTTTCTAATTAACTAAATTTAAATAAAAAGAACAAACTAAATGTATTAAAGGTTAACATTTTCGTCATTTATATTTCATATTTCGTAAGAATTTGTAATATTTAGGACTAGAAAAAAAAAGAACTAACAGAAAGTACTAAATAATATCAATATATATAAATATCATACATATATTTAAATAATACTTTCTTAGATTTACGCGAATATTTGACATTTTAAATAAAACTATCTTTTTGGATTATTTCGCGGATTTATTTTGATTTTTGTTCTCGGCGTATCGAATGCCTCTCCTGTGACCATGATTGCTGTAAAGCATTCGAAACGTCGGGAACCAAAAATCAAAATAAATCCGCGAAATAATCCAAAAAGGTAGTTTTGTTTAAAACATGTGTAATTTTGTGATATAAAAGTAAAGTAATGATTATGTACTTAAATGTATTTAAACATATTTTTCTCTATATTAAATATAAAGTACATATTAAGCTATATAGTTTATATACTGTATAGTGTATACTAACAATGTAGGCGTCTCTTTCTCATCTATTATTTTAATTCCCAGAAGAAGAGTATAGCATATTTTAATTTCTTCTCTCATTTTAACTTATTTTTCAAGAGATTTCAAATTAAAGCTTATGTCTAGACACCTAAAGGACTTTATTACATAACCGTATTCCCCTACAATTGTAAGAACATTGGATTATTTTTTAATGAAGGATTTTTTAAATAAATATTATAATCCTTAAAAAGTTTATTTATTAAAAAAATATACTTAATATAGTATAATCTTTAAATTCATTAACTTATTACTATATTTTATTATATTTTAATTGTTCTTTTTTTTAAATACTTGGAGGCAAGGTGAGAAAGAGACAGACATACATTTTTATCGTTGTAGAGATATACTATTTTTTAATATTATTTTTAGTTCCTTATTTGGTATTAGTTTAAGGCACTTTATCTTCTGCACATATTTATAGAAAAAAATAAAAACACTGAGTATGGCACAAAAAAAAAACGTTTACATAAAATTATCGAGACTGATTTAAAAAATATATATACGATAAAGAATATGGTAACACCATTATAATGTTTCAAAGGGTGAAACGAAATTAAAATTTCATATTAAATACTCTTTAGTCAATAAGACTATCGCACGGACGGATCATATTATAATACAACCTTTTGAAAAAGTAGTTCACAAAAACAATGTCAGCTACAAAATACGATGAGAAATAACAGCATAAATGATATTTCCAAAAATTAAAATATAATAATCTCTCGCTACTGTGGTCAACGACAGTGGACATGAAGAAAGAACGAGTCAAACGCAAAGCAAAATAATGTCCAAAGAAATACTTATAATATTAGAAAAAAATACCGACATTAGTTGATATTCACCTGTTTTACTTTTAGTTGAAATAGAGCAAATATTTTTTTTACTAAAATGTAACGTAACTTTTATCAAATTTGATTAAAAAAATATGAGTCGAAAAAACTACCCACAATGTTTCGGGTCAATAAGATGGTAAAGTTATAAGTCATGGGAAAAAACACCTAAAAGGCGACCACGACCGAGACCTCGGTCGCAGCGACCGCAAAATTAAGATATATATGATGGTCGCGGTCATTTGTTTGTCTTGTAGTACGTGGTATCTACACTACTATTATAAACAGGAAAGTTTTCTATTTTTGTATGTTTGTAACGAATAAACTCAAAAACTACTGGACCAATTTTGATGAAATTTGGTAAGATAGTTTTGAGACCTTTGGAAGGACATGGGATATTTTTTATTCCGAAAATCATCCTTTAAGGGTGTGAAAATGGGGATGAAAGTATGTATGGGGAATCAAACTAGGGACAAACCCGAGCGAAACGAGGGTGAGTCGCTATTTGAATATAAGATAATGTTGGTAAAAAAAATTGTTGGTCGCTAACGACCTTGATCACAGTCGAGTGCAGGCGGAATGGTGAATTCAATGATGTAAGTAACCCAATTTTAAGAATTAATTAGCAGAGCGAGTTGGGCGAGAATACCGATTTTTTTCTTACAATACATTTTTTACTTATCATCGTAATGTGGCAACGATAAAATCATTTCTACAATGTTATCAATAAAGACTTTACACACAAATATTCTTTCTTTTTCTTTTAAACCCTATCTCTTAGTCTCCTTGAAAAAAGCTTCCAAGAAAGCAGTAAAGTGCACAACCATTAATCGAATGTCGTTTGTCATAATACAAAATATATCGATTTTTCTAATTTGGTAACAATATTGATTTGGTCATATACTTTGATACGAATGTTATAAAATATTCGATAGCGATGAGCCTTCACGGGTGGCATATCTTAAAATAGTGAAGTACATTGAATATCGATATTAATCGGTATTAGAAGAGTGTATAATGTACATATCTACTTCACTATTTTAATACAATTTATTACTAAAAAAAATCATATTTTGAAATTTCATAGAAAAATTTGTTTTAAAGATCATATAAATTAACTTATTACGAATATTATAATCAAATTATATCCAACAAATATTATCGACAAATCACTATCGAATTAAAAATGACTATTTCTAAATTTAACATAAAAATTAAGTACTAAAAAACATGACTACATACTAACAATAAGTACTACACTACTTCATAATTCTATTACAATACGTGCTATTTTATATAGCTTACCCTGCAATTTCTTATATAAAAGCAAATTATTATATTATTTCTTAAAAAGCTCAATGTAATATATATAATCAGACTAAAAAATAATTTAGACGGAGTGTCATAGAACCGAACATGAAGCCAAACAATAATGTTTTAAAACAGTATACAAATATTAATAGAATACTTAATATTTTGATAAGTAAATAAATGTTAATAAATAAAAATAACTGAAGGATTTTATTATAATAAAGGAAACATTTAAATAAGCTACTATTATGTTACCTGTCTTTCAAGAAGATGAGAATCAATGCTTAAAAAAATTCAAAAGAATATGGCATTATTTTTAATATTGATATATTATATTTATTCACAAAAATTATAAAATAATAGCTATATACATTTTCCCTTATTCTTTAAAAAAAGTAAACAATCTGTATGGCAAAATCGAAAATAGTAGCATAAGCAGCAAATCACGCTACTATTTTTCCTTTGAATTTTTTTGTCGGACTTCGTCTATATTATTCTTTAGTCTGAGTACATATCATAGATAATGTAAGCTATACATAAAATGTCTACAAACAATGTTGAATGGTACATAATTTGCAACTAAACTTTAGGCACCAAAAAGCTTAAACTATAAGCTTTAAATATAAAATCATAACATATAGAACAAACTTTTCTAAGGACTTTAAAATGATTTCATATCAGGATATATAAAAGCTGTACTTATCTAACATCTTAAAACCTAAATATGTTAAAAAAATAATATAACAATGACTATTCCATAATACTATTAAAGTAATAATAATAAAATAAAGCAAATTAAAGAAAAAATAGGAATGATTAAGTACTAGGTTTTAGTATTTTATAATACTATGCACACAAATTAAAAAGGCACATGTCTGTATAGAAATGACTGCGGAAGGTATAATAATGCAAATTGCATATATTATAAAAATGCCATATTTATAAAATTTTATCATCGATCACTAAAAAGAACTAGATACACAATCAGCGACAAAAAATGTCCTAACCGAATGAGCGCCAACTTGAACGTTTGGGTGCGCTTTTAATTTAGTAGCATTCGAACGTTGCGACGGTAAACATGCCTCGGTGATCGTTTAAAAATTGCAAAAATCATACATCTAATACGCTAAAAAAGGATGGAGTTTCATATTTTCAATAAGCATTAATATCGTCATTATATAATTATTAACACTATATTGTAAATATTTATATTTTGTCAAGAAATTATCGTAAAAACAGTTTTTAAATTAAGTCGTAATAAACAACAGGAGTTATAAATCATTTCAATTGTAAAGACTTTTACTAAACGTATTAATCATACTATCGAACGGAACTTAAATTGTTCGAGTTATAATCGTTGATTTTGTTCCATTTGTTGGATTTTTTGGCACTTTGTAATTCTGACTTTAAGACGTGCGTTTAAAGTTGAATTTGTTTTGATGTATGTTGACCAGCGAGTCTCGGCCGTAACAATGTTTTGCTTTTTATACATAACTTTGTTAAAACAACTTTAAGCATTGCATTTAAGGTTGAATTTACATTGTTGTATAATTATTTCAACTAGAATTACCTAAACACAATCGGTGACAGTTTAAAGAAAACTTTTGCATAGGATTGTGTATCTAGTACTTTTTGATCGATCAATTTTATGATTAAAAGTCATTATTAATAAGTGTTTAAATTAAAACAAAATCCCTACTAATTACCCTAAAAATACTAATTTCCCTAACAATATCCCTAAAAATTGAATGCATTATATGAATACTATACTACAATGTCATATATAAGTAAAAAAATGATATGATCTGTTGTTAGAAAATGATAAAACTACGGAATGGGACAATGATAAGGATGTTAATTTGTGACGAGTCAAATGCTTCTAGATTACATATTTTACAATTAATCGATTAACTTTACTAAAATAATTGAAAAATAATTCAAAATTTGGTCATAAAATGTAAACATATCAACTTATTCACCCTATATGTGTATTTTAGTATGTGTTAATTTTCGTAGTGTGTAATTATGTAGAGAAGTACTCTCTAGTATTGCGAATGTATAATAGAAGTACAGGGGAAGTATAGGGATTTCGGGATAGTCATGGTGAAATGTGGAGGTGTTGTGTATGGATTGAGCATGGGGGTGTTGGAGGGTACCGGGGGGTATCCGGGGGTGTCGGGTGCGTGAGCCATGAAGGTAGATAAGTATGTATGTGTTTTAAGGCCCATTTTCATTGGTCGTTAATTTAATCGTCATACCGCATGCGAGAAGTCCCCGAATGCGAGATAACGACTTATGAAAGTGCTTCATCGATATACATCATGCGGGTATTCCCCACAAAGCTTAGCATCGGGATTACGCATCCCACATATAGGCCTTATCGACCGATAAAAACGGGTCCCGCATTCGGGTGCTATGGCATGCATTACATAGAATCTCCCGCATCCCGCAATCGGGCTCTAACGAACAGTAAAAATAGGTCTTTAAGGATGTATGGTCACAATGGAGGGTGTCTGGTATGGTCACAGTGGGTGATCGTGGGCGTGTCAGAGGTGTCGGGGGGTGTTGTGTATGGTCACAGTGGGGGAGCGTGGGGGTGTCGGGGGGTGTTGGGTATGGTCACGATGGGGGAGCGTGGGGGTGTCGCGCGAACACACCTGCGGCGAGCGCGGCGGGCTCGGGCGCGTGCGCGAGGCGCACCAGCGAGCGCGCGCCCTCGAGTACGAAGATCTCCTCCTTGTTCACCGCCACCGATATGATCCTGGGACAATTATTATTGGTATTATTAGGAGGCACATAGAAAATTATATAGGTATCCTACCTATATAATTTTCTATGTGCCTCCTAAAAGCATTTATTGTAAAATGAGAGAAATAATTACATTATTCACAAAAGTTATTGTACTCTTATCCAGATTCTCATAATGACTTAGGGAATACATAGGCTATAATTATGCACGCCCGAGCGTGGTGAGAGTAAATACATAGTATTATTATAAAATTTTAATTACATAATTGTGAAATAATATCATTTGAAAGTAAGTCTCAACATAAAAATCATGTATGTATGTATGTATGTGTATGAAGGAAAAATGTGAAATTCGTTACTTTACAAATAACAATCAAGAGATGTCGACCACACGTGCAACATAACTCAAAGTGAAGTGAAAACAAATGCATAGTATAAATTTACTTATCACAGCGATTCATTTCACATTCCCGTTTTACTTATATATATATATATATATATATATATATATATATATATATATATATATATATATATAGCATATTTAAACGGGAAACAAACGAATTATAAAAATAATAATAATTCTGCGTTTTTAACGTCCCACTGTTGGGCACGGGCCTCCACTCCACGATGTTTTCCTTCACCGTAAGACAAGTGGTAATCATGCAGGAAATGATTCGCATAATATGAAAATATCCCTCCCTGTATATGCGACAGCAATTCTTACGACATACACTCCTCAACACTTATGATCGCCTGGTACTTTTGTCACGAGTACTAGGGTACCACGAACATCAAGGAGTGCTCATTATATATGTAGGGCCCCGTCAAAGTGTGCATACGACCTCCTTGACACTTATGCTGTCCTGGTACTTGTGATGACGTCATATGGGACGGTTATAGTAAAAAAAAAAAACTTCCAGAACCTTCTGAGATCGTCGACGACGGCGACCGCGGTGAGGGAGCGCGGGTCGAGTATGTAGAGCACGCAGTCGTTGTGCGACACGAGGAAGTGCTCGCGGAACACGTGCAGCGGGCCCAGGTTGTACTCGCGCTCGGCGTGCGAGTGCTTACGCGACGACGGGTTCAGCAGCTCCGCCACCGTTAGCGGGTTCGATATCGCCTCCTGTTGAGTCAATGTTTGATGCGAATATAACAAACCACGCATTGTTATTGTTATATAGATTAAATGAGACTTATGTGAATGTTGGACATTTTAAATGTAACTATTTTTTGTTTGTATTTTGAGTTTTTGTTTCCAACAAACAATCAACAATAACTCAGAATATAACCTAAAACTTTATTAATAGTTTAAATTATATTAATTATTAGATCAATTTTAGCTGTGTTGTCTAACTAGTTTTCAAGCCGAAGGTCGCAGGTGCAATATCCGCTCCGGACAAACACTGTGTTGGCCATTAAGGCATTCATCCAACCATTGAGATTTTTTTGTTAACATCTACTACACTATTACTATTATATGAGAAAGTGTGTGTTGGAAATTGGTAAACGATAGAGAGTGGACTGTATAAATGAATTGTATTAATTTGAAAATTTAAATCACAACATAGTATAAAACAAAGTCGCTTCCTGCTGTCTGCCTGTCCCTATGTATGCTTAGATCTTTAAAACTGCGCAACAGATTTTGATGAGGTTTTTTTAATACATAGAGTAATTCAAGAGGAAGGTTTACATGAATAATAAATACATGCATATTATAGTACAGAAAAGCCGAGAAATTCAAAGATTTGTATTTCATAAGCGAGGGTGAGTCGCTAGTATAGGGAATAAGGTAAGGAGACGCGAGTGATCGTGGTAGCCGCCAGTATTCGAAGTGGTGGCCCGCCGGCGGCCGGCGCGCCCGAGACCGCTTGACGCCGTCCTCTTTCCGCTGCCCTCTTCTCGTCCCTCGGATCCACGTTCGAGCGACCCGCGAAGAGTATATGTTTGTAACTGGTTCATGTTAAAACGACGGAGCGGATTTGGATGAAAATTCATAGGTCACTCTCATACATACATGCAAACATTGATATTAAATTATGATACTAGTGTCACTGAACTACAGAAGTACCAGGCAAGCATAAACCACAAGCGGTAACCACTAACCTTAAACAGCAGCGTCTGGTGCACGCGGCCGGCCGCGTCGGCGCGCCACAGCCGCAGGCCGGGCCGCGCGCAGTACGCGGCCGCCGCGCCGCCGCGCGCGTACGAGTACTGGAACACCGCGCCCAGCGCGCACAGGCTGGGGACATACATACATAGTATTATTTATTTTTGTAGTGACATTTTGGTGGAGTATTTCTATTAATTACTAGCAGTACACGCGGCTTCACCTGCTTTTAAACTTCTGGTGTAAACATTAATTTTACAATAACGTATGGAAGTCTACCTGATTTGTTGACGTTTACGGTTACTGCTCGCTCCCGTGGGTGATATATAGCCTATGGGATTCCTAATATGAACGGATTCTCTAATGCAAAAAGATTTTTTTTAAATCAGATTAGTAGTTCCTGAGATTAGCGCGTTCAAACAAACAAATGAGCTCTGTCTTCTCTTTATAATATTAGTATAGATACTAATGTATATATATTTTTTAATTTAAATAAAAGTGAACGAAATTTTTACGGCTAAGTAATGTCTAATTCATTTACAGTGTATGTACGTTACGACAGTGTATGTCGCTGCTGTTGTCGCTGTCCGTTGGATCTACGCGAATATTGACATTTTATATAAAACATTATTTTTAGATTTTTTCGCAATTTTATTTTACTTTTTGGTTTCCATCGTTTCGAATGCCTTACCGCAACATGTTGGTTATTCTACGCATCAAACATATTATGTTTACATACTGTATGGCGTTCGAACCTTCGCGTCGAGAACCAAAAAACAAAATAAAAAAAAAACCAAATAAATAAAAATGTTGGAACATTAACACACAGCACCATTTAGTTCCATGGTAAGCTACGAGACTTCCGTTATGGATACCAGATAGTTGATACACTACACGTATATAACTTTAAATACATACATATTAAAAATAAATAGTTTTATTCACTATAGTGTAGTGTAACTATTATCTCACCTCTTCCGCTCCTTCTTCCCCAACTGCGTAACGTGCCACCGGCTGTCGCGTCTCTCGCACACTATACAGCGGTACACGCTCGACACTAGCAGTGTGTTCTGGTAGTAGCTCATTTGAACTATTTCATGTTCTTCATTCACTATTTCCATAGACTTACACAAATGCTGTAAATTGTAAATGTTATATATAAAATGACAATAATTCTTAAAATATATTCGTATCTTTATAAATTAAAGTATTTATTATATGGGTATTACAATAATATTTTTTTTAAACTTACTATTTATATATGATTATTTAATAATTTTGAAATTTTTATGAAGGTGTTTCGATAATTGATACTCAATCACGTCATGTATAATATGTGCATATTTTGAGTTCTAAACTTGTCAAAAGATGGCGCTGCCAAAAAAGTGATTACATGGGATATTACACAAGTTACAAGTAATTAAGAAAAATAAACATCTGTAAGGACCAACGACACCTTATTTCGAAATAATTTAAATAATTAATTTAAAATATTGAATGAAAAAAAATGAAAAAAAGAAATATTAATTAAATCTTAAGTTCGCAAATTCAATACAATCTTCGGAGAGACCATTTTATCCAAGCATTCATCGTGGTTTTACGTCAGCCATATAAAATACTTAGTATCCCTTATCTTTTGTAAATAAATGTATAAAAATAAACAGAAATACTTTTAAAACAAACTGATAACTCCCCATAATCACTTGTAATTGTTTACGCGACGCTTTCAATGGGAAGCGGAAAAATTGATAACACGCGGAGATCATTAAACTGTTTGTTGTTCTTTCTTACATGTTTTCAAAACGAATATTATCAATGCAAATATTTTACTAAAATATGTTGCATAAAATTAAAACTTGTATTACTCAGTCTTTATTTCAAAATAAAATAATAAATCAGTACTAATTTTAATCTTTTTCGATTACGTTCTTTAGCCGGTTAAATCCGGGAGATCGGTTTTTGACGAATTTAGGGTCCATGGACAAAATTGATCGGTTGAAATGAGTTTTTGTGTGTTTACATTTGGCGCGTCTTTGCTAATGGTGAATGGTTTAGTGCAGCGGTCGGCAACCCGCGGCCTGTGACTGTTTTATAAACAAAAGTTTTTAAGGTTTTTAAGTATTTTGAATTTGTAATTACCGAAAAAATGAAATGTTCCTTGTTTCATAGATAAGCATTTAAGAGTCATTTTAAAAATTGTGACATTGAATGTTGTAGTGGAGATATTTTGTGGTATATGTGTGCGGTTTTTTTTTTTTTTGCACAAGTTTTTTTCTCACAAGTGCGGCCCGCTTGTACTAGGTATAGGCGCCTTGTGGCCCCTGCCTACTAAAAGGTTGCCGACCGCTGGTTTAGTGGAAAGATCAATGAACGTTTCTTACTTATAAATGAATTAACCGGTTTATTTCGGTATCAAAACTGAAGTCCAGCCTTTCTCTAAGAATAAACGTTAATCGTTATTATTTCGGTTTACTAATCTTCGTTTTTATAGCGATAAATTAAACATTACATTATCGACACAAACGTTTTTTTTTTAAACCGGTTCCGAGCCTTGGCCGCTACACGTGTTTTAAATTATCTAAAATTATATTATCTGTGGAACATTGAACAACGTTAAGTATGAACGTAACGTACAGTCAAAATTAAAATTCACACAAAGTTACCTTATCCAGACACTGTTTATAATACAAAATAATATTCATAATAATTATAATTTGGCAAGAAACAAAGCCCCGCAGCACAAGAAAAGGAATAAGAGAATAATTTGTATTTATTAACCCCATCTATACTAATATTATAAATGTGAAATTTTGTGAGTATGGATGTATGGGTGTTTGTTACTCTTTCACGCCAAAACGGCTGAACGGATCTGGATGAAATTTAGCACAGGATAGACAGATACTTTGGAATAACACATAGGCTACTTTTTATCCCGGAAAAATGTACGGTTCCCATGGGATAGGTTTGTTTTTGTTTTCCTAGAGGCTAACCAGAGCGAAGCGAGGGTGACCCGCTAGTTAATCAATATTATAAATGCGAAAGTTTGGATGGATATTTGTTACTCAACCACGCCAGAATGGCTGAACGGATCTGGATGAAATTTGGCACAGAGATAGATTATAGATTGGAATAGCACGTAGGTTATTTATTATCCCGGATAAATGTACGGTTTTCGTGGGATAAATGTTTTTGTTTTTCACTAGCGACGACCCCGACCTAAGCGAGGGAGAGTCGCTAATAAGATAATATTTTGTTTCTGCCCTTTTTGTAATTGCCCTACCGAGTCCGTCTCGTACTAAACATTATAATTAAAAAAAGAAAATCGACATTCTAATACAATTGTATCAACAACAAACTTACCATGTAAAAGTCAATTTCAGTCATAATAATGACGCCATTCTTGTCACCGGAGAACAATCGCATTCCATTCTTCGACCACTCTATTGCTGTTATTTTGCTTTTGTGCAAATCTCCTATTGTATACCTTAAAAGTTACAAGATAACTATAGTATCTATTTATAAAGAAATCGCGAATACAACAATCATTGGTTTTATTTTTTATTTTTATATTTTGATCTAAGAGTTAGTTTTATTTACAATTAGTTAGTATTGTTTAATTCGAATTTTAATATTATAAATGTGAAAGTTTGTGAGTATATATGGATGTTTGTTACTCTTTCACGCCAGAACGACTAAACGGATCTGAACGAAATTTGGCACGGAGATAGATTATAGTCTGGAAAAATGTACAGTTCCCGTGGGAAAGGTTTGTTTTTGTTCTTCTAGAGGCAAACATCGAGCGAAGCGAGGGTGAGCCGCTAGTTAGAAATAACTGCTAAAAAATACTTATAATGTATGCCTTTTTGTATGGAAGGGCGAAGAATAAATATACCATGTTGCCGTTTTCGTGACAGGTAGCAAAACGTTTTCTAAACAATATTTGTCATACAATATTTTCGTTAACAGTTTTATCATTCATAATGCAAGTGAAAGCAGATCATTTAAGTCTTAGAGTAGAAGAGGGTGAGGGAGACTACGTTTTTACAGAACTTACATTTAATGCATATATCTGCTTTAAACTATTTTATGTTCCTACATAAGTGATGGTCTTATTTTACTAAGAAACTTTACCGAAAATAAATGGCTAACTTTCGAGGGGATTTTATGTACCGTGACATAAAGCATAGTACACATATGAGTCACAGTTTGGGAATACCACAAATTTGACATGAATCATGCACCACCAACAATAATAATGGTAATAGAAAACACAACGTTATAAATATTTAAACTTGTACTTGTTTCATACACTCTATACAATACTAGCGAATCACTTTTGCCTCGCTCGGGTTCATCGCTAGGTACGTTTTAATTGTTATTATAGAATAGATGACTGTATATTAGTATATATATATATAGGTATGATGAACTTTATATCCTTTACTTGAGAAATGATTGATTTCCCATACAAACTTTCACTCCCCTTTTCACCGCCTTAAGGAATGATTTCTGGGATAAAAAATATCCTTTGACCTTGCTAGGGTCTCAATTCACACTATCTTCATACGAAATTTCATTTAAATCGATTCAGCAGACTTTTAGTTTATCCATTACAAACAAAAAATCATTTTTTTTTTCGTCTTATAATATTAGTATAGATATTCCACAGTTTATAAGTAGCACCACTGATAACGAAGCCAAGGAGTAATAGGTTAATGTGACGAGGCGAGCATATCATGACCAGGGAAGGAAGTCATATACGCTAAAGAGTATTAGGTACGCACGCGGACAGATATAGAAGTGGAGAAAGTAAGTTTGGATTGTGTAAGTTTTTTTTTTTATTGTTAGATAGGCTTGCGTTTGACGATAATCAACGCTGGGAAGTACTGACGAGGTCTAGGTTGGGGCGCGCTCGCCTAGAAAATGCCTATTCACTCTTGCTTTGAAGGTACTTATAGTGGATATCTGTATGCTGATAAGGCGGCTACTAGAAACAAATGTAAGAAGAAAATATGCTATGAGCGTGGGGTCGGGATAGGCTATACCATAACGTGGGATAAGGAGAAGACCAAGAGACATAATAAGTTGTAAGTTTGGATGTAATCTCTGAAACTACTGATCCGTTTTTGATAATACTTTCACTAATAGAAAGCTAAATTACCGCCGAGTGCACGAGTGCTATAGCCTATTTTTATTTAGATAAATATGTATGGAGAATAAAATGTATGGCAAAAAGACACCTTAGAATGAACTCGAGCAAAGCGAGGGAAAGTCGCTAGTTTTAAATATGTTATTGCAGTTTTATTTGAATTTTTTGACATTCCGACGTTTCAAATGCTTTAAAGGAGTTATTTAAGAGGAGAAAGGCTTTATATAATCAGTAAGTACTAATACATGCAGTTTATGATAACTAGAGCAGAATGATAGTGATTTATACAGCCCAAATGCTGTAAGTATTATAAGCTCTATTGGAAAAACGTAAAAGAAATAAAACAAAACACATCAAACTTAAATATGGTGTTATTTATGATACATTAAAGGTTTTTGTTTTGAAATGAATGAGGTATATGTTTCATATAAGACTGTTCTTTTCTTTGTAAGTAGACTGTGCTTAAGTGGCATGCTTTGAAGTTTGAAGCATTTTAAAAAGAGTATTGAATTGAATACTGGTCTTTATAGTTAATAATATAAGGATTAATATACACTATAACTTACCTCTCCACCTTAGGTTCAACTTTGGGTTTAAATGTATCAGGTAAGTTGTCAGGGTGTTCTTTAGGAATTTGGAATACAGTGACTTGACCTGACGCATTTCCAGCTCCAACCATGTAATCCACAGTACTTACTATCTTCACATATGTTATTGGTGAAGTTGATGCCTAAAATAAATATAGAACAAAATGGGGTCATATTAGAAATAAAGAAATGAAAAAAAAATATATGTTTTTGTATTTTACTATTATACTTTTTTTTATATACATATATATAAAGGTTTAATTAAGTAATGTACTTTTACATACATTTAATTATTACTGTACAAGTTATATCTGCACAGAATTATGGCAAGAATGCGGCTAGCATTACCTTGTTGAATATAAGTTGTTTCTATTATTGTTGTTATAAAACATTTTTAGAATATGTTCTATAAGGCTTCACTATTTTAATGTATATTAAAACAGTTATTAATTTATTATACTGGCTACACTGACAACATGAACAACCAAGTTATGATACCTTAATAAATCAGGCAATTCAAAATTATGAGAATGGCCGAAAAAAAATAAAAAGAGAGAGAATAAAAAAACAAAAGAAGGGCATTGCTCAGAGGGTGTTGACATAGGTAGAAACTATTGGAGATTTTTAACTCAAGGAAAGAAATAAGAAACTGTTGAGAATAAGTGTTTCATAATAAATTGTAACTAAATCTGGTTAATATATAAGTTTTCGAAAGTAGATGCTGGCTTTTTCTGAAATTTATCCTTTAATACTAGTAGCTAATAGTAACAGCTATATTTAGGATATATTTACTTAAGTTTTTGCTGCACTGTACAAATAATAATAATGACATATGACTTTTTTATTTATAAAAACATTTCGACTGTTTTATTTATAAAAACATTTTCAACCTCCACACATCAATTTCTTCAATTCAATTCTTTTGTTTAGTGGCTTCCAGAAGTGCCAGTTGGGCACAACATTAATTTCTTTTCCACATTTTATAGATTCAAAATGTAATACTAATAGTATTTTTGTAAATAAGCATGTTAATAAAAATTTTGTAAATAAAAAAACCCTCCTGAGTTCAAGTAAATCTTAATGATGCTAACCTACATAGATAAAGAAGTATACATACTGTGAGAGTTAATTATAATAACATTGCTATCACAATTCAGTAGTTATCTATGTTTACTTAAATTCTTATCACATAAATATTCATTTTCCTGCAGGACTATTCATGTATATATAAACTGATAATTCCTTATATTTTAATGTTAAAAGTTTTTTTTGTTTCATTGACCTTAACATGTATTAAGAACTGACATTAAATCTACTGGTAAATATATATTATTAAGGTTCCCTCCTCCCATAGATTATAGTGGTGTATAGTAAATTTTATATTTCAAGTAACTTATAGAAAGTATTTGTTTAAATGATATCTCTATATGGATTAGAATACAAAGTACTACATAGCTAGAGTACAGTCATGCTATATTTTAATATAATTGCTTGAGGTACCGAGAGGTAACATTATACTGAACAATCCATTTACTATAATTTCATTCTATTAGAAATTGAAATGAACTTAGCAATAGCTAGTATAAATATGTATGCATGTATAGTAATAAAATTTATTGTATTTATTTTATACTAATGCCTGTTGATACTCTACCAGAAAGCCATATTTGAAATATCAATAGAATTTAAAAATGGTAATTACATAAAGGGTATATACTTAAGAGATATTGAAAGTGTTACAAGGTAAAGGAAAGCTGTTTTAACATATGGAGGCATTACTTACTTCGCATCTTAGACGTTGAATGTTCCCCTTCTTCCTGTCGTACCAATATACTAGTCCAACGTTTGTCCCTAGGGCGATATATTCACTAACTGCATCCACACAAGTCAAGCACAATTCATTTGAAAATAGACCAGTTTGAATTCTAGGAGGAATTAAGTTTAAAATATGGGAACAAGGTGTCCATTCTCTCACAAATCCTTCTTCAGCTCCGCTAGTTACTTCCATTTTAGAAATTTTTTATTCAGCAGTTAAAGAACTGTAGAAAATCGGTTCTTCATCGCCAAATCATGTCTAGATTGTGTATATTTTCATTGTAACAGCAGAGAATTGTGAATACATTTTGACATTATTCTTGTATCAGTTGCTGCCTGTCTGATGTCCACAGATTATGGAGACTACAGTTACACTAATGTCTCTGTCACTTTAATGATTAGTCTTCACTCTTCAGTCTTCACCTGCATCGATTTTGTAATTTTTTTTTCTTTCATACAGACTATCTCATAGATTTACTTAAATGTACTTCATCATATGGCTTTTTTTAATCTGTATTATTATTTAGGGAAATACCAACTTAAAAGATCTAACTGTACACTTGTCATTTTCTTGTCAAACTTGAACCATCGGGGGGAAAGGATAGTTGAGTGCATAATATTTTTAATTAAAATAAAAAATCTTTGAAAATGGCTGAATCTGTGACAGAAATACCTATAAACATCGAAGAAACTGTAAAAGAAGCTATACAAAATGTCACAGAAAAACCCCCAACAAGTATCGAAGGAGTCGCAATCGCGTACTTAAGTTTAGTGATAATGGCTATTTTACCCATATTTTTCGGATCGTTTCGGTCTGTGAAATATTTAAAGGAACAGAAGGTAAGTTAACTTTATATTCTTCGCTTATAAAAGTAATTATTATCATAGGTTGGTTTTACAAAGCTCCCAATCAGAACATAGCACGTAATGTCATCGTGGCATATTTTGCCGTCGTTACCTTCTAAGAAAATAATGCACAATAGTAATAAGCGTTTTTATAAATGTATATTATTTCTATTTTAAATAAAATAAGATGTTAAGTTTTTTTGCCATCGTCAAATGTATTCAAAGTCCATTTGTATTCTTTTATGAATATTTTTCCTATTAAAAATACTTAAAATTAATTAAGTAACATATATAACATACTCAATTATACAATTATGTATAATATCAGGTAATTAGCATATAATTGTTTAAGATAATGCTATAATTTATTATATTTTGAAAAATTTGATATATTATTATTTTCAAGCATATGTTTTCACAAATAGGAGAAACATATTTATTTAATACATAATATGACATGGTAGTAAAGTTGATTTTTAAAGATATATAAATAATCCACTAATATGTAATAATTTATTTCAGGAGTCAGGGGAAAGGCCTGAAACAATGTCAAATAAAGATGCATTAATGTTCCCACTGATAGCATCCTGCGCCTTATTTGCTCTCTACATATTCTTCCAGTTCTTTTCTAAGGAATATATAAATCTTCTTCTTACTGGATACTTTTTCTTCCTTGGAGTCTTAGCGTTGAGCCATCTTTTAAGGTAAACAAAATATTAGATCTTTTGAATAGAATTAAGTGAGTTTTTTATGTATGTGTGTTAGTGTATGATAAAGTAATAGAAACAATATATAAGGAACTATTTAACTAATGCATAAAATTGCATGATCCCTTTCTCTTTTCTATCATAATTGAATCAACAAAATATTTTTAAATAGTAAAATGAATATAATTATTATTTAAAGTAAATATACTAAATGAATGGATATAGCTTTTCCTTATCTATGAACTCAACATCTAAAGAAACTTGTTTCATAATTGCTGTGGTGTCACTGTAATCAATTTCTTATAACTCTCAAGTAGTTAACTCTAATAATTCATTTTCTTAAATTAATTATTACATAAGTGTTACATTACATGTTATAATTTATTTATTATGATTTAAGTTTAAAAATTATATAACAAAATGAAAAAAAAATGTAACATGTCATAAATGTCTACATAATCTTAAGGATTATATCAAACTATACATAGCGACTCACCCTCGCCTCCCTCGGGTTCGTCCCTTGATTGAATCCCCATACAAACTTTCATTTTCACCCTCTCAAGGTATGATTTCCAGAATAAAAAATATTCTATGTCCTTCCCAAGGCCTTAAACTATCTTCTTACCAAATTTCATCTAAATTGGTCCAGTAGTTTTTGAGTTTATTCATTACAAACATACAAAAATATGAAAATACAAATCACTTCTCTTTATAATAGTAGTGTAGATTATATGACTGTAATATACTAATCACCCTTTGTCTATTTAGACTATATTATGTTCTTTGTATATGCTCTAAACCAAAACTTGATTGTTGTGACCGCTTTTAATGAGACATTGAACGTATTGGTAATTGCCAACTGCCCTAAGGATGTCGGTCTGATAATTGTTTGGGGATGCATAGAGGACAAATATAGAAAAAATTATAATTTTTGGCCTGACCTTTGTAGGTGTACATACAACAAAGTTTCATCACAATCAAATGAATTATGTAGGCACACATAGAATACAAACACAAAATAATATCCATTTTTATTCATATAGATTTTGATATTGCGTACATACATAAAGAATGCTTAAAGTCAATCGATTATTCGGATACGCATGAATTCAGAATTGACGCAAGTCGCAACACTATCGTAAAATATTTCGATTTTAATCCTTTTGCTTGATTGTTTGAAAAAGTGATACACTTTAAAATAAAAAATAAAAAATTATTACGATTTTTGTAACTGACGCCAGAGTGCATCTTGAATTGTTTTTTAAACACGTCAGAACGTACTTTTTTGATTTCAAAATATTAATATTTGAATGTTTGTGCGAATGAAATGAAGAAAAAATGTGTTCAGCTAGTTTTTGGGTCATAAACTAATTTCTGTATATTTTCCAGCCCAATAATCTCACTCATAGTGCCGGCGTCAGTCCCCAACGTCCCTTACCACATCTTGTTCACACGCGGAGAGCGCGATGGTCGGTCAGACATCGTCAACTACAAATTCACTTCCTATGACGTCATCTGCCTCGTCATATCGCTGATCATGGGAGCCTGGTACTTGTTGAAGAAGGTGAGTTTTTAACCGTGGAGGTGTTCAATAGGGAATATGCATGTTTTTTTTTTTAATTTTTATACAATAGCTAATATCGTTATACAATTGTAAAAAAAATATCCAGCTCCAAAAAACTAAAATTTAGTATATTTTTTTTTTAAATAGACCGTTACGGATACTTTAAATGCCCCCCATTTCGCGCGCTTGGCGTGACGTCACAGTATGGTATACACAGAAAAATTACGACTGAATTTGTAACGACAAAATCGCTTAAAACATATTTCACTTTTATTTAAATCATACATTCAATATAATATCAATACAATCAATCATTTTATATTAGGTGCTTACCTCGCTCCGCTTAAATGTGGCACTAGGAGAGACAATTTTTCCGACTAATTCATTAATATTAACATAATGGTAGTTTATTTTCGCAAAATATTCATAAATTGTAGACAATCCCTCTTTCACACTTTTTCTACTAAAACTTTCTAGTGTCTAAAATTAACCCATAAAACAAAAAAAAAACTTGACTTTTAATACAATAACAAATTTTTAATAGTACTAGTATCGATATATTAAAAAAAATATATAAAATTAAACTAAAAAAATCTATAAACAAGTTTTAATTTTATTTTACCATTTCTCTTATATATTTTTTTTGGAAGAACTCCTTTTTGCCTTTGCTCAGTTACATGGTTTTCTTCCTCCAATAAATAAATTATACTATTTCAGCATTGGATCGCCAACAATCTCTTTGGCATCGCCTTCGCAATCAATGGCGTAGAACTTCTGCACTTGAACAACGTGGTGACTGGATGTATCTTACTCTGTGGCCTCTTCCTTTACGACATATTCTGGGTTTTCGGCACCAATGTTATGGTCACAGTTGCGAAGTCCTTCGAAGCCCCTATTAAATGTGAGTATACTTATATCTTATTAACAGGGTCGGATTTAAGGGAAGGGGACTCTAGCTGATAACCCCCAGGCCCCTTCATGTGAGGGGGCCCCATACGAAATGTTAAGGTGGAATGTTTGTAAAATTGGAAATTTGGCTAACTTACATTTAAAAAAATAATGTATGAACATTATCCTTTGTTATTTAAATACTAGCTGACCAGATCTTGTTCTCTTAAGTAAAAAAAGTTTAAAAAAACAAATTTACCAACCAAATATTAAGCATTTTTTGCTTGTTTGTTTATTTGTTCCCATGAGTCTTTGGAAAAGAATTCACCTAAATTTATTAAAATGTGCAAAATAATTCAAGTATTGGTGTAAAAATCTTTTCGGATTTTTTCGCGGATTTATTTTGATATTTGGATTTCGACGTTTCGAATGCTTTACAGCAATCATGGTCACGGGAGAAATCATAGCATTCAAAACGTTGGAAACCAAAAGTCAAAATCAATCCGGGAAAAAATCCGAAGAAATGGTTTTTATTAAAATGTCAAATATTCGCGTAAATCTAAGAAAGTATGATGGTCTACCTAAGTCATGGATAAGTGTTACTTAAGTGCGGGATTTGGCCGAGCGGTGCTTAGAAATAATGTTTTAAGCTTTATTATTATTTAATAGTAAAATCGTTATTTATATAATTTAAGGCATGATTTATACCACGATACAAGGGGTTGGGTTCAAAGTTAATAAATAAGATTATTATTGATTTTACTTCAGTGTCGACTGATTTAACACCGCCAATTTAGTCGATAATAACTAATAAGTACAAATATATTGTATTAATTGATAGATAATTTTTTATTTGTAATTAGCAATTCACCCTCGCTCCGCTCGGGTTCGTCCCTAGCTACGTTTTAACGTTTAGTATAGATTTCTCAGAGATGAGATATTTTCCCGCAGTAAAAAGTACCCCATATGTTGAACCAAACATTGATAATAATCAACTATCATCAACAAATTTCATCAAAATCTGTCCGGTGGTTTTCTCGTGATACATTCCCAGATAGTAAGACAAAATTCTAAAAACTATAGATTCGGCCTCTGTATTGGTAATAAGAACTATTTCAATAAGATTTTCCAAAAAATATTTAATGTACAGATTCGACTCAGTTAGAATTTTATTATATGTATATAGATTGTTATTGCGCGTTTTTACCGACTTGAAAAAAATATTCTTAATTCGATTTTATTTTTTGTGTGTCGGTATGTTATGTTAGCTAACTGTGAATCGATTTTAGTAATTTTTGGTTTAGTTAATATTTTATATCTCAAGGTGTCCCAAATAAATTAGAAAAAATACCAAATAAAATTAAAAAGGTGGAATAATTGGTTAATAATAATAATTATTATTAATGAATAAACTCCTAAACAATATTTAAAGAAAAGAGAACCATAGGACCTCATGACACTTTAATGATACCAGACTAAAATCCCATAATAAATATTATAAATGCGAAAGTTTGGATGGATGTTTGTTACTCAATCACGCCAGAACCGCTGAACGGATCTGGATGACATATATTATAGTATAGCACAGAAATATATTATAGTCTGGAATAGCACATAGCTTACTTATTGTCTCGGAAAAATGTACGGTCCCCGTGGGATAGATTTTTTTTACTCAGGACGAACCCCAGCAAAGCGAGGGTGATTCGCTAGTAATAAATAAAAAATAAATGGGCATATCAATGGATATTGTTCCTCGCGCGACCAAATCAAGTACATAACCTGCAGTTCAATGTCAAATAGACGGAGCGCAAGATTATAAAGGATTTAAAAAATATATTGTATATTTGTGTCTGGACGAATTAATCTGATATTAATACTTTTTTAAATCTACGCGAATATTTGAAATTTTAAAATAAAACTATCTTTTCGGATTATTTCGCGGATTTATTTAGATTTTTGGTTCCCGACGCGCCGTTTCGAATGCTTTACACTGTTACAGAGTCAAGATATTCTTAGAAGTACAATTTTAAGAAAAAAATATTTCATTCGTTTTGAAACCACTGAGCTTTAGAATAATAATTATTATTTGATAAAATTTTTGATGCTCAAAATATATACCTACATATAATTAATTAATTATTGAAGATCTTTAAAAGATTATAATATAATATGTAGTTCACATCCCAACGATAATGTTGTTATAATAACATTGTATTTGCTAATTTCATGGGAACTGAATGAACGACGCCATTCTTTAAAATTTAAATGAACGCAAAAACTATTTTATGCCATTAGTTTCACATTTCGATAATAATATTTTATCGTTTGTACGTTATAACATAAATAGTACAATATCAAACTAGCACACCTAATTTTCGTGGCGATAAAATGGAGATTGTCTTAGGTTATTTTAACCTTACTTTAAATACATAAATATATTTACTTACTAGTGACTCAATTCGTCCCTAGACAAAAACAAATCTATCCCACGGGAATCGTACTTTTTTTCGGGATAAAAAGTAACCTATTCTAGACTATAATCTATCTCTGCGCCAATTTTAATTCAGATCCGTTCAGTTGTTCTGGCGCGAAAGAGTAACAAATATCTATCCATCCTCACAAACTTTCACATTTATTATATTAACTAGCGGCTCACTCTCGCTTCGCTCGGGTTTGCCTCTAGAATAACAAAAACAAATCATCCCACGGGAACTGTACATTTTCCCGAGAGAAAAAGTAGCCTATGTGTTATTCGGATGTATGAGCTATATTATTGTAAAATTTCATTAAAATTCATTCAATAGTTTTTGCCTGAAAGAGTAACAAGCATCCATACATCCTCATAAACTTTCGCATTTATAATATTAGTAGGATAGTTGGATTAGTAAGTAAGTGGGAATAAGAAGTTCCGATGGGATGATCGACTTCCCAATTCCGGGCTGTTAACAGAAATATCTTAATAGACAAAGTCAAAACCTTGACCCGACCCGGGGTCAAACCCAGGACCTCCGTAACTATAGACGTACACGCAAGCCACTACACTATCGAGGCGGTGTAGTGTGATAAATAGGTCCAAACTAACATTTTCTTCTATTCCAGTGGTATTCCCCCAAGATTTACTCATAAATGGATTCAACGCAAACAACTTTGCAATGCTCGGTCTCGGAGATATAGTAGTTCCTGGTATCTTCATCGCATTACTCCTGCGTTTCGACAAGAGCCTGAAGCGTGGTTCCGAGTTCTACTTCAGGGCCACCTTCTCAGCGTATATCCTGGGTCTCCTGGCAACGATCCTGGTGATGCACGTGTTCAAACATGCCCAGCCCGCGCTCTTGTACTTGGTGCCGGCCTGTCTGGGTACTCCCCTCACGCTCGCCTTACTGAGAGGCGATATCAATGCTTTGTTTAAGTGAGTATGGCATTTGTTAGTTTCAGGTTTTAATTCGAACAAAATATCTATATGAGATATCGAAGGTACGACAGACTATTTGTAATATATTAAATATTTGCCCAAAGGAAAAATGTTAACGCATTTTATTTTAAATATCAAACATCTTAGAAAAACTAACACATTACTTAAACATTTCCATTCATTTTTACATTAACAATACTAGTAAAATTAAATTTATATGTTTATTATTAAAAATATAGTTTTCAGAAATTACATAATACGAGTACTTTATTAAGTTCAAAAGGCTATTTGAACTATTGATCTATATTATAAAAAAAAATTCTGTCTGTATGTAATGACCACTTTAAGTGAAACTTGAAAACTACAACCTACTTTCTATTGTCACACAAACAAAACCTCAGTCAAAAGGCTAGTTCATAGTCTAATATGTCCGGTGTTTGCCCACAGCTATGAGGACCAGCCCTCTATAGTGGAGGCTGCAGACAGTAAAGCTAAGAAATCAGAATAGACCATATAAATAACAAAAGCTAAGCACAAACCCGCGACGCATCACTCACTGGGATCCAAACCTAGGACCACCCCGGGACACCCGGTTGTGAACATAGAATTAGTGAATAATATTGAATTATATGCATTATAAATTGGCTAAAATGTATAATGCTATAAGAAATCATATATGAGAAAGTTTTTTTGTTTGTTATATATCTAGTAAAATATATGTTAATGTCACAAAATGTGCCAAATTGTGATAACAGCTTGAGAATAAACAGCCATTTTTGTTAAATACAATATTAATATTTCATATTAATTGATTGTAATGTTATTTTATGTTATAAAGCATCAGTACTTACATTATAATTTCAAGAATACATACATAACAATATGATATGTACTTGAGAATGTATCAAAGGCAGTTATAAATATTATGTGAAATAAGAATAATTAACTAATAATATAATATATAAATATTTACATGTTATATTTTTGTTGAAAACTAAAACATCTTGCCATATCGAAAATAATTGATAATTTTCTTAAAGCCTTGTACATGCATATAATTCAATAAACAAAAACTACTTCCATCGAACTTCCATTATTTATTTGGACGCATAATATATGAAAGGCTAAAATTTGTGCATAATTCCAATGTGTGTGTTTAAAAAGAATATTCTGAAATGTATTTTAACATTTGCATATTCAGTGTCGGTGTTGCTATAATGTAATATTTTTTTATTTTCATTACAACGTTGTATTTTGTTTTAAATAAATCACTGTATATATATTATTTGACTGAATGCGATAGATTAAGTTTATTTTTGTTGGAAAATTTTTCTTTTTTTTAAATATTTTTGTATAATATGTTATGAAAATAAAATGTTCAATTTATCTCTTTATATTTTTTTTTTGTGACTTGTGAGTGTTTTTTCTAACTCAAGTTACTTAAATAAGAATACGACGCCATCACTTTAAGGGTTTTAGTTTTACATAATTATAATAATAATATTTATTAAAAATTTGTATTTTCAGTAAACAGCAAAATATTTATCAAAAACCTTCACAAATTCATTTAAAATAAGAACTTATTAAAATAAACTTATTGTCTCAACATGAATAACTATTGATTATAATAATAATAATTATTAATGAAAATAATTATTAGATTTTTGCAATTCAAAAAAAAATTATCAAATATAACAGATAAAATATGACATTAATTCATAGTACAATAATAATGGTGTTTGTGTATTGAAGTTAATACTTACATAAAATAATGAAGGATAAGGAGTAGAGTGCATTATAATTTATTGAGTTATTTAAATTATTATTTATATTGAAAATTGGTATTATTATTTATATTAAAGCAAATAAAAATATCTATGAATATAAACATTCCGGGTAAGGTTTTATGTAATCTTGATGTCATGAAGGAAATTATTTGTTTATTTTGTAAACCGTCTTATGCATTTCTGTGCTTTGTATTTCTTTGGAAATGATTCCTCTATTGTATTTTTTACTTTCAAGCCTTTGGTTGATGTAAAATTTTAATGTATGAATGTAAAGGAAATGTGTACCGAATTAATAAAAACATAGAATATAAATTATGAAGCCAATACTTGGGGATAATTTGAATAAAAATGTCGATGTAAATATATGTTGTTTTATTTTAATTAATTCTCAGGCAATTTTTCCCGTTGTACCTTATTATTATGGAATTGTTGTTCAATAAAGATAAAATAATTCACACTTATGTAGGTGATTAATGTTATAAAATAAAAGGAAGATAATAATAAATAAAAGATTTATTAATCTTATAATTTATAAACAAGTATACACTGTCGTAAATATCAATATCATTGACTAGGTATTTATTATTACCAATACATTTATAAACAAATCTAATAGTCTTAATTTCGTCGCCTTAGTGCTTATTTCTTCAAACTTGTTGTACTCAACAGTAGAGAGTTTTTTCCTCAATATAAAAACAACGCTACATTAGATAAAATACATCTTTACAGCTTTTTAAAAGTAAAATTTGTATTATATACCAATAGAATTGACATTTAATAATCAATAATTCTGTATTAAAAGCTCTAAGTAAAGCACTGAGACGACATGTTGTCTGTGTATTCAGTAACAGTTAAACAGCCTTTATTTATAGATTCATAATAAATATGCTAAATATTAAATGCAGTCACAACACCACAGTGTACTAATCCATACAGTATGAATTTTTACACTGTAACAATATATAAGGATATTCACACAATTATTTACTTATCACTTATATGCTTATTTACAAAGCCTAAGCCGCTGCATTGAATTATGTTCTGCTCCCCTTCCTGTTGAATGTTGAATTTCACCTAAAAAAAAGGTTTTATTTTGACTACAAGAAAAAATTTCTTTACATTAAATAGGTACGTCAGAATGATACTTATGTATAATTATTAATCTATGATGAAATCAGCTAATAGCAAATTAAACTTAAAAAGAAAAACCTTATTTAAATACAAAATTTTAACCAAAACGTTGGAGCCGTTTCAGAGATACACAAAATAAATTTATATACATAGATACAAGAATTGCTCATTTAATATTATAAGATGTATATTATATACTGTATGACATATGACAAGTGATACGTTTTAGCGTTTAGTATATGTTTTTCAGAGATGAGATATTTTCCCGCAGTAAAAAGTGTCCTATATGTTGACCTGAATAACCAGCTATAGTCATACCAAATTTCATCAAAATCTGTCCAGTGGTATCCTCGTGATGCGTTCCCAGACAGAGAGACAGACAAAAATTCTATAAACTACAAATTCGGCCTCTATCGATAGTTATGACTATTTCAATAAGATTTTCCAAAAAATATTTAATGTATAGATTCAACTCAGTTAGAATTTTATTATATGTATAGATATACAAGTACCTTGGCAATCATCTCACAGATGTATATAGCGGTCTGCGTGTGCAGCGTGACGTCAGCGGCGCGCACCGCGCTGTCGCCCGACGCTAGTGCCATGTAGATTATTACTTGGTCCTGTTAACAATAAAAATATATATTTAATTTAAAAAAAAACACGCTCTATCACGTACATAAAATTTAAAAAAAGCCCAAGCCAATAATATTTTGTTCGATTTACGCGAATATTTGACATTTTAAAGGGTCTCTCCGTTAACCATGATTGCTGTAAAGTATTCGAAACGTCCGACACCAAAAATCTAAATAATTCCGCGAAAAATCCGAAAAGAAATACTGACATTAAATTTAAATTTAGAAATGTAAAATTGACGAGTCAAAAGTGCTTGTAAAAGTCTGTTTTAATAAAGTATGTGATTTGAATACTCAAAGTCTGCATGCAGTCTGATCCCCCTCGCACAGTTGGTCATTCACTGGGATGAATTATTTATATTATTAAGGGCTTTTCCACTTCCTAAATCTCTGCTTAGACATTTTACTAGTATTTTTATTAAACAATAATATTATATAATTACTTATTTACTATATATATACGTTTATAATATACGGGACTTAAACGCTTAAATCCGTACGTGCTAAATACCTTATTCACGAGGTTTCGACTGTATTGCACCAGCCGTACAGGCACGGACTGACTGAATTCACGCGCTTAAGTCCTGAAGTGTCATCATTATACTATTATGGTACGTGAAAATTTAAGAAGTTATAATAGTGTAGTTTTTGAAAGACATGCTCAGTCTGCCAACTCGCACTTGGCCAACATGGTGGACTCTGGTCTGATCCCCTTCACATTGGAGGGAGGTCCGTGCCCAGCAGTGGGACGTTAAAAAGGGCTAAACGCATGCGTGCATATTAGTGTAACCTGTAAATGTGGGTCAACGCAGGCCCCGCTGTCTAGAATGTTCTTCAGCTCGTTGCTGACCTTCCTGGCCACCTCCTTAGGGCCCACGCGGCGACTGCCCAGCGCGTCGGTGCCCAGCACGCACCCTGTCGTAGTGTTGCACGATAAACTGAAAATATACAAATATATATTTATTTATTTCTTAGATATGCCAAACAATACATTGTAATTACATTATTACATTATATAATATATAACAGGTAACATTAATTATAGAGTCCGGGAGGCCCACTCCCCAACCCTCCTCCCTCCCAGATGTACATGGGCGAAGGTGATCACTTCCCATCAGGTGAGCCTCTTGCCCGTTTGCCCCCTTTATCCCATAAAAAAAAAGATTCGACTAGTTCTAGTGTATGTACCAAATACAGACATACACAGCATTACTTATTTCACTCGTTAAGTTAAAAAAAATATTACTAGCAACTATAACTTAATAAATGTATGTATTCAGCCCTTTTTTTAACGTCCCACTGCTGGGCATGGGCCTTCCTTCAATACGAGGGAGATCAAGCTATAGTCCACCACATTGGCCAAATGCAGGTTGGCGAGCATGTCTTTCAAGAACTTGGTAGATTCTCTTAGACATACAGGTTTCCTCACAATATTTTCCTTCACCATAAGACAAGTGACAATCATGTTGGAAATATTTAGCACATGAAAATATCGCAGGTGCGAGACCCAGGATTTGAACCTACTTCACTCGGTTTCCCAAGCGAGCGCGTTACCACTTGGCCACCACCGCCTTATACTTAACAAATATTAAATATAGATACATATTGTTTACATTTATACATATAATAAAACTGTAGAGGTCGTATGTCTGTACATAGAAAAAAAATGCTAAAAACCGAGTCAGGGGGAAGAACAGAAATAGAATAAATCTAGATTTTTTCAATTTTTTTTTGTTTCTCTGTCTGTTTGTACGGACTAATCTCCGAAACTGTTGAACCGATTTAAATGAAATTTTGCATGGTGGTATCTTATATTCCCGGTCAACATTTTAGATACATTTCATCCCGGAAAATTAAAGAGTTTCTGTGAGATAGTTACAAAAACTATAGTTACTTATACAGCTTAGTACACAAAAACTACTGATTGGATTTTAATGAAACTTTCCAATAATATAGTTTATATATCAGAATAACAAATAGGCTACTTTTTATCCCGGAAAAATGTACGGTTCCCGTGGGATAGATTTGTTTTTGTTCGTCTAGAGGCAAACCTGAGCGAAGTGAGGGTGAGCCGCTAGTATGATATATTGTTGATTATACGTTAATTTATTTCAACAAGCAATTCAAACTCACACGATCCCACTACAGCTATCAGGGGCCATGTTTTGATCCTCCTTGTAGCTGTGTATCTTCACTTTGTACTCGCCTAGTTCCTGCCGCACCCCCTCCGCTACCGTCTGTGCTAGCTGAAAAAGTGTTGTTTTTATATTAATTTTGTTATTTATTTTGTAGGGGAACAATATTTTATTTATGTATTCACATTATTAATTAAGAAAATATTATTAATATGTAAACTAAATTATAAAATATATAAGCTATATACAAATAGAAATCCTAAATTAAAACTAAAAATATCTATATAGATAAATAAAATTGGAGTGTCTGTTTGTAGTATTAAAATAACCGCTTTTTACTAAATGCATATGGATGTATACACGGTACATATGTACCGTGTATACATGATGAAAACATTGTTGACAAAATGTTGTTTTGGTATATACCAAAACATTTTTTACAATTTTTGTATGTCTGTCTGTTTGTTCCGGCTAATATCCGAAACGGCTGGACCGATTTTGACGGGACTTTCACTGGCAGATAGCTGATGTTATAAGAAGTGACTCAGGCTACTTTTATTTAAAAAAAATAATCAGGGTTCCGCGAAAAAAATAATTAAAACCCATGAAATTGTGAACAAAATCCGCGTACGGCGTACGCACCAGAGCAAAGCGAGGGAAAATCGCTATATAATTTAAATGAATATCTTAGGAGTAGCAAGCTACTATTTATGTATAAAAATAGCTAACCGTGAAAACGTACCGAGGGACGAACGCGAGCGAAGCGAGCGTAAGTCGCTAGTCTACAATAGTTGCATATTTACAAATTGTATTCCAATTATATATTGAATCATTATATTTAAAAATATAAAAAAGTTAAAAAGAAAAATGAACCAATAAATTATATTTACGAACCAATAAATTAAATTATATAAACGCGGTTATAAAAAAGGCGGCTAAAGTTTTGGGTTTTATCATCCGTGTCACTAAAAGGGTTTTTAAGCCTAGTACAAAAATTATATTATATAATAGTCTGGTGAGGAGTATTTTGGAGTATGGTAGTATTGTTTGGCGACCACACTATTCGACACACTCTCTTAGAATTGAACGACTGCAAAAGCGTTTTACAAGGCACCTTGCATACTCCACAGGCGTAGTAAAAATACTAGACACATATGACAGTAGGTTAGAATATTTTAAAATGATATCCCTGACCACCAGAAGAGATATGCTTGATATGGTATTTCTGTATAAAATTCTGCGTGATCAAATTGATTGTCCACAACTTTTGCAGTTATTTAATTTTTACGTGCCTCCTCGTTTACCTCGTGGTGTGATCAAGCCTTTGTCTGTGCCATTTCGTAGAACAGTATTGGGAGCGAATTCAACTATACCTCGGATTGTAAAGATTTACAACAGGTGCAGTATTTCAATCGATGCATTTAACACTTCACTCAATGTTTTTAAAAAAAAAATCAAAACTGTCTTTACTAACACTAGTTAAGCTTACATACTAATTGTTTATCTCTGTGTTACATTCAATTAATTTTTGAGCATGTTGTGTTTACCTTTAAATAGTTTTACAATTACTAATCTATATTTCACTTCTATATGTATGTAAGTCATAAATTTATTTAATTGTAAAACTGCTACCTTAATAAATAGACCTTAATAGGTAGACCTTAATAAATAAATAAAATAAATAAATAAATATTTCATAGTTATATTACACAAACAAACAAAATATAAAATTATATTATTGTTATGGTAGTATTAATTCAAATCTGATTATTTGCTAAATTATAGTATAGCTGTAACACAACATTCCAAGAATATTAAATATGGCAATAAATTATTAATAATTAGCTAAATCTAATCTATCTAATATATTTAAACGAGCAATTTTTGTATATTTATTTTTTTATACCGGCGATCTCGGAAACGGCTCTAACGATTTCTATGAAATTTGGTATGTGGGTTTGGTATGTTTTCGGGGACGAAAATTTGTTCTAAATTAGTCTCATGTCTGGGAAAACGCGTGTTTTCGAGTTTTCATGCGGTTTTCTTTTGCATTATTCAACGCAGAATATGGTCGATAATTTCTTACAAAGCATCGTGGTCAAGTGTCCAAGGTGTAAGATTAACCATCACAGGTGTCCAAGTTCGAATCTCAATCGGAAACAAAGTTTATGCTTTTGTTTTTTTTTTGTATTTATTCAAATTTTTAGTGTTTTTTATCTAAAAAATACGATATAACAAAAAAGAACACCGAGCGAACCTTGGTCGCCCAGGTACTTTATTACTTTATATAGCATATTCTATACCTTAACTGGCAGCACGCCTGATACAAAACTCATTCCAGTAATATCTTTCACTTGTCCCCTTTCTGTCAGTCTCACACTTTTTAGCGAGTGTATTGGAGCGATTTCCACCCACACATGGCCGCCTCCTTTTGGATAATATCTGGAATTTAGTACAAGTGTTTTTATATGTTATTAAAATATTATAGAAAATCTGAAATATTTTGCAGATTTATTGCTTTGTTCCCATTTTATGCAGCAACAATAGTTAGGTATGAACATAACATATATATATATATATATATATATATATATACATGAGTCTCATTTCTTTCTTGAGAAAAAATAATCAGTAAAAGTAAATAGAAAATATCACATTGATTTAATGGCAGCTTAGCACAAACTCTTTATAATCATCATATAATGTGGTTAAATCTAAATATCATTAAATTTACCCTCTCCTCAAGATGTTCATTCGAAAATCAGCACCAAATTCTCTAAGAACATTTTTGAATATTCTTTCCATGTAATCTATCTGAGGAGCCATGTCTGCATTAGTGCCTCCTTTAAGATCCAATACAACAGGTGAATCAGCAAACAGTGCACAGGGTAATGCTACTTGCAGTAATAGACTTATTGATCTGAAATATAACATTTTTGACTTTAAAAATCTAACTTTTTCACACACGGAACAAACCTTATAGTCATTTAATTATACATCAGCAACTAAGAGAGTTTAAAATATAATATAAATTATTAGCTTTATAATAATAATAATAATGACCTCCCAACTGACTTCGACCATTGCGGCCAGTCTCCTTGAGGTTGGGCATTTGCACAGAGTTAAGGCGAAGGACTGACGGCTTTACGTGCTCTGCGAGGCACGGGGGTGAAACACTGCTAACTTCTCAACTCCAGGCTGTTACTGAGACTTACTAAACAAGAAGACTCAATAACTAAACTTGGCCCGACCCAGGACTCGAACCCAGGACCTCTCAATGTGCAGCTATACTTGCTAGCCACTACACCACTGAGGCATTATGATTATATTAGCTTTATATAAACATAATGAATAATTTCATCAATACTAACCCAGCTGTTTTTGTATCTGCTATATAATGTCCTCCTTTAATTTCACCAGGTATGAATTCAATCTCTGTGGATCCAATGCTGGCTCCTTTTAATTTAGCTTGGCACATTTGTGCAACTAATTGTATCCCTGAAAATTCATGAATAACACAATTTAGCTAGTATATAATTTTATGTAATATATTAGAATATTTTAAGAATTGGTTATAAGTTTTAACAATTAAGAATGTATTATATGTTTAAGAATTAGCGTGTAATCAAACATTTTATCTTAGGAATCTACCTTTTAAATGCTGTGCGGCTAATCCTGGTTTACTCCGGCCGGCGCGAATATTTTGGACTCTAACGGGTATCCCTAGGATGGCACTTAGAGAAATAGACATACGGAGTATCTGTCCTCCCTAAAATAAAAAAAAGGTTAATATATAATGCATAATTTTGCTATATTTCTGTTACTACAACTTCATTACTAAGAAAATAGTACCCCTTCTAGCACACTTCCATCTATTTGTAATACTTCAGCCATTTTTATCGCTCTGTTATAATGCTAAAATTATTCTCTTAATAATATTAATTATTTCTCGTAAAAAGAAACAGTTTAAAAAATCGCGACTCAAACAGATTTTTTTTCAGGATACGATTTGAAGCTTAGTTTTCAGTTTAGACATTGACTGTAGTCTCCTTAATCTGTGGACATTGACATTTTGTTGATACAGTTACTGTCTGCGAAGTAAGTTCAAAAAATACTGAACTGATTTTATTAATAAATTGTAGAACTTATTTTTAATTATTTCTAAATATTTCTTATGTTGAATGATTATTTTATTCTTAAAATATATATTCACAAATAAATGACAAACATCACGTTGATAAATCTTAAACATAATCTATATATATTACGTAGTAATGTCAGTTTTTCCTAATTTCTAGGCCCCCGCTTCGTGCAGTTTGTAATCTTGTTGTTACTTGTCCCTGGTCTGTGGTTTGTAAAATGTCAATAATTGTTTTGTTGGGTACAATTATTTGTGAATTAGATTTTTATACATAGTTAATTTGTGTTAGTTTACTTATGCTAATTTTCATTATTAATAAAAAGTACATAAAACGATTTTTTGTATTGGTGGAAGCTTTATTTCTATTTTTTAACATCTTCGATCAGGATGCAGAGAAAGCCAGGCTTTCCTGTTGCAAATTGCAGCATAAAGCTGGTAAGAAGTTATATGTTATTAATATAATATGGTATGATATAAAATAACTACGTCTTGTGCATATAATATAATAAAAAACAAAATAGAAATGATAAAAAAATAATAATACACATGTTACTAGCAACAATAATAATATATTGCTGTGGTATTTTTGAAATGAATTTTTTTGAATAGCAAATAACACTTCATTTTGTATATTCCTTAGCCTGACAACATGCCTGTAGTTGAGGGGATGCTGGAAGAAGAAGAACCTATACAAAGACGTCAACAACTTATTAACTTTGGCCATTCTGAATGGGGATTCAATAACTGGAGTTGGACTGTTACAAAACAGGAACTAGGTAATAAATTACTATTTTTCTTTTCACGTATTAACCAATCTTCTTTTGTTGTCTTTTAATCAGTTTTAAATTTACTAACAGTGGCTTAATATATTACACAGATTTTGTTGAACTTTCAAATGGGAAATACACAGCAGGAGTGGCATCTTTTGTTTCTGTGACAGTAAAAAGCTTGGACATACAAAGAGAAAATGTTGGCTATGCTACATCTATTGCTCCAAACAAGGGAGCTGCAATACATAGAGCAAGAAAGGTTGGTAAATACAAACAAGTAGAAATTATTATATTTTATAAACAATGTCTTGCTTTAAAATAAATTTAATTTAATAGACTAATAAAATTTTAATCCTTTTGGCTCTGAAACCCTAAGAGTTAATTTTGTTCAATGTTTATAAAATAATAATTTTAAATAATTATAATTTCAGTGTGCCGTAACAAATGCTCTTCGTGAAACATTACTCAGTTTTGGAGGCAGTGTAGCTACAAACCTAATGGAACAGTTAGAATCTCATAAATCCAGTGATATAGCAAATCCACCACCTCCTAGGGACCCAGAGCCACTCCAAGAGAACAACCAAAACTTGAACAACAAGCTGTCAGAACCAAAAAATATAAAACAGAATATTAAAAAAGATATGAACATCCAAGCTCCTGTGCCATCTGCAGTACCAGTTCCAGTTCCAGTTCCGGTAGTTCCTGGGGTAAAGAATATTGTCAATCCGCCAGTGGCTAAGGCTCATCCAATGCCAGCTAACTTACCCCCTGCTAACCGAGGCCCTCCGGCAAATGCGCCTCGACCCCCAGTACCTCCCCCCACCGTCAGACCAAACTCTAACGTAAGTTTTGTTCTTCAGCCAGTGATGGGGGGCGTAGTCCCTCCGATGTACACACCCCCACGCCTGGCCCCACCACCTCCGCCACACGTTTTCCAAAACTACTATGAGTACCCTTGGCACTTTGCCTATGAACCCTACGATCGTCATCATGGGAATGTAAATCTAAATTTCAACATTCCGCCAAAAAACTTGGTTGTAAACGGCCGAGCTGGGTCTGTGGAGTGTAAACGCGAGGAGCCCCATTTCCAAACGCCTCAGGGCTGTTGGATAAAACCCACGATCTTCTATGATGGTTTTTGGACCGAGCAGAAGGTTAAGAAGTGGGTTGCTGAGCAAGTGGAAAAGCAGTTCCCTGATGAGGCATCAAAAACGAATTCCCCCGGGAACCCACCCGACCCCTCTACCCCTAAATCTTAGGTAGCATACACACGAGCGGCAAATTTGCATTTGTTCAAACTTTTTTAAACTTTAAATGTTTGTCAGAATTAAAGCTATTATTATTGTACATTCATAATCGTTTTAGGAAGTATTTGGGGCAGTCAACGAATCTCTTGCATTTATGTATCAAGTAATTCTACATGAAATACTTAGAATTTTCTGAAAAAAGTTATGATGACGTTGTATTGTTTGTGAATGCTCAATTATAATAGTTGTAAATTAACGTCAACTGCAAATTTGTCGTTCGTGTATTACTCGCCTATATCTAACCAGTTGTGTGTAGGACTATGGATTGTCTAATGTTGTGTAGATGTCACGGTTTCATAGTACTAGAGTACGGTAGACTCCAGACCCTTTGGATATTTTAAGTCTCAAAAGTGGTTCACTATTTTTTATTGAATTTTTTAAAGTTACTAGTTTAGTGTTAAGTGTGTTTTATGAGGAGATTGTATTCTCGCTTGATGCTCAGTATTCTAGGGACTTTTCTATTGGAAGTCGTTGGTATAGTTCTTATAAGTAGGTGTAGGCATTATATGAATTGGAAATTTTGACCGTCTAATAAAATGGGTGGTTAGAAATGTTATTTTATTTGGTTATGGATTAGTGTACTGGGTTTTTTATTGCTCCATTCAGTCAAAGCAAGGTCTTTAGCGCCATCAGTCCTATAAATATAATAAATAACTATATAAAATACAGATTTTTATTGATAATTTTCAAGTTTAAAACATTTTAACACTCACAGAAAATAGTATAAAATATTTAAAGTGAAGATGATGTAATAAAGGATATTTTAGAGGTTCTTGGCATATTTTCTCTAATGAATACTTTGTAAGACACAATGGTTTCGATATTTCTATAGCACATTGTATTGCAGTTTTTCTCTCGGATAAACCAAATGTATGGTGTAGTAGTGTATAGGTGTGCATTTTTACCGTTATCATTTTACGGTTTCATATCTCACTTGTATTTTTTTATATGATGATCTTTTATCACTATATATAAATATAAAGGAATTGCGGATGTACAGTTATAGATTTAAACTAAGAATATGTGGTTTGTCCATGTTTTTATTATAATAAAGTCGTTTGAAAATATCAGATGTTTAATTGTTGTTTCAGTTTTGATGTCTTTTTTTGTTTATATCCTTTCAAACGATCCCAATGATTAATTATAGTAATTATGTTTTTTTTTTTCTTCTCAATTTCAATCTCATTCTGTTTTATTTGAAACATAAGATTTTGAATAAGCATATTAAAAAATGCTGAATTAATTTATCATTTAAAAGTAATAAATTTTAAATATTTGCCTGCTACGGGTGTTTTGTGCACTGAAAAGGCGATTTCAATCTCATTTGTAATTTTTAAACATTTTGTAAACGAATAAAATATTTACATTTACAATTTCAATTTTAATTTCTTTTAATCAAAAACTTTTGTAATGTTTTTGTATAAATTCTTTTATTTTTCTTTTGTGTAGTATAAATTAGTGTTAAAATTAATAATTATAAACAGGAGGTGAAGTTTGAAGACCTTAGTGAAGAAGCTCGCGCGGAACGCAAGCGCCGTCAGAGACTCGCTCAAGAAGAATTTCGTTTGAAGCATTTGCTGAAAAACAATAGCGAACGTGATCTCGGTTAGCGATTACCCATTTTGATAAAACTTTGGCCATTGAATAGATACTTAAAATAAGATTATTGAGGGTACTACTAATTTTTAGCTTTATATACTGTCAAATAAAATATGATATAACGGAGGCTGTGTTACATAAAATAATTAAATTTACATATATCTGTACCTGAGAAGCATAACACTGTAACTCCGTATTTTACGAGTTTGTGTTTTTTACAGTATATTATTGTATGTGTCCTTTTCTACAGTAGCATAACACTGTTTGTAGCAAAATTAACTATCTATTAGACTAATAGAATAATAGTATACTGTAAAAAACACAAACTCTTGAAAAAAGGAGTTACAATGTTATGCTTCTCAGGTACAGATATAGGTTCTGCTACTTTTTTACAATATTTTCTTCTTTTTTTTGCTTCTTACTTCCACTTTTCTTATTTAGTTTAAATTTTAAATTACTTTAATAAATATGTTTTTGTAATATATTATTCTTAATTTATTCCCTTAATCCTTTATAAATGCTTATTTAAAATATAAAATTGTCTTAGATGATTTATACCTGTGCTTTTTCTTTATATTTTCCGCTTTAAAATCCAAAAATGTTAAAGTATCCAAAATTATATAAAAATTGTAAAAATTGACAAAACATCATAAAACAAAAATATCTTAATTCTTATATTTTACATAATAGTTTTAAAATTTTGGCTTCAGATAAAGAAAATGATAATAGTAACAGTCTCGATGTGTTAATGTTGGCAATACCGACTCAAGACATTGAGATAGAAAGTACTGGCGACACTGGAGGGAAACGGAAGTCCCCCGTACTGGAGGGCGGCGCTAAGAGACGAAGCATTGTGAACAGATTGGACATTTACAAAGCTTGATTTAATTTTAACATTTATTATAAGAAATTTGTCGAAACAGTATATTATATTTTGTCATTGATTTTAAATAAATCATTTTAAAAATTATTTGCGTCTTATTTTATTATATATGTCAGTTTAACAGTAAAACGGCTGGATCGATTTGGATGAAATTCAGTATACTGACAAACTATGACCTAGAGTTACAAGCTACACTACCGTTAGGCACCTATAAGAAAATGAAAAAAAATATTTTATCAAATCTGTTTGGTAGTACTAATAAATCATATTATGTTTTACAATTAGAATTACATAATATTTTAATTTATATGGTAAATTAAAAATAAAACATCATTCTGCGAAATCATATTTATTCAAATCACTAACAATTTTACGAAGTTACATGTATTTATGTACAACACTAAAATAAGCCTAACCTCAGGTTATTGTACTCAAGTTAAAACTAAAGAGTCGACTCGAAGAGAAAAAAACAAAGACTTCTTAAAAATAACTTAAAAGCTATAAAATTAACGATTATCAAATACGTACAAACCAGACCAAATTGAAATAGAATTCGCCGTATCTACGATAAAAAAAACTAAATCGACTGTTAAAATAATAAAGGGTTTATCGATTGTCGATAATACTCGAAATCAAAAATCGTTAATCGATACATTACAGCTTACAAAATGTATGAAAATTAAAGTAATATTTGTGTCAGTTTAAGAAAAAGGAACCCTAATCATATAATAATATTAAATTAATATATTTTTTATTTATTTTTAACGATTATCGATATCGAGTTAGTCGATTACAATCGGCTTCAGTAATACCTTTACCACAACGCACGAGCGTCATCAAACATATGGAGGAACACAAAAAATCAAATCTCCTTTTAAATAAACCTTATGCTGAAATTCTTATGCGATATACTTATACATATTCACTATAACGATGTAAATGTAAAAATATGTTTAAATTACATACATGAAAAATTGCAAAAGACATTTTATTTTGACGGATATTATGTTTAAAGGAAATAACGTTTTCCGTGTTGATAATTAATATTATTTTATTATTGCGCACTTAAAGCTTTTGTTATATAGCATTATGGAGAGCCAAAAATGGTTATCTTACGTCATTTATTACATATTGTTTAGATAAAAAATATTTTACTTTACGTTATAACAAAACTGGATGAACACTCAAAGCCAATATCTTAAAAATATAGTTTGTAATTGTCATAGTAGCCTTGAGAGACCTTACATAGTTACCTACAACATTGCGCAGCGGCAGCTCGGGGATAGACACCCTTAGCTTTTAACGCCATCTATCATTTAGAGTTGCTAGATGTCGCCTTATTTTTAATTCTCACTTGCGCCATCTATTATCATTTTAGGACAAAAAAAAAATAGTGTGTCCAATAGCGTGAGTTAGCGATGTCCAAATATTTGTATGGGATGCACTATCTGTACTCTATATATGATCTGTGGTTTATGGTATATTTTATATTGAGAATAAAAAATAATAAAATATGAGTTTTGTTGTTGTTGAATAATATCCCGTACGCTCCTAGTCTATACCGTGAATTGATGACGTAAGGAAAACACTGTTGGCTCCCAGATTATAATTAATTTAATACGTTCACAGTTCAGACTCGTTTACTTAAATCGAGCAATTAATGTGTCGTTATCATTTTTAGAGCTCTCTCCCTATTTAAGAATTTCAATAGGACCTCACCAAAGCGACAAAAGCCACATAGACACCAATAAATATTTATTGGTTTCTATGTGGCTTTTGTCGCTTTTGATGGGATCCCATTGAAGTGTTACAGTAGGGCTTCAGAAGATTTCTCATTAAAAATCCTCTAGCAATAAACAAAAAAAAAAACGATCCAAGTATTATAAGAAAACATATTATAGCAAAAGAAATAAAAAAAAAAATTACCCATATGTTTAGAAAATATTACATTTTTATCAATAACGTTTTTAATAACGGAATTTGAAATATGAAACCTTCTTACATTATTAAATTATTGTTCGACACAATCACGTTTGTCATGAACGATAAAAAAGAAAATATAATATTTATTTAAAATATAATAATTTTATCGTTATTTTGATAGAAAAAAAAAATCAATGTACATTGAAATCAAACATTTTATACGACATCTATATTTAAAAAAAAACCGCTGTAGTCATTTTATCTCGTTATATTCAAACAGTACGACATGTAAAGTATTGTATATACACCATTTTATATTAATATATTACAAGGACCGTTTATATATTCAGATAATATATTCCTTAATCTTTGAGTATAACATCGGACGATATGAACGGGCCTTAAATTAAGGACGATAAATTACGAATGATGGCGATAAAAATATTTAATTACACATATGATATTACATGTATATAAATTTCACTTAATTTATGTCATTTTAAATAAAACTATCTTTTCGGATTATTTCGCGGATTTATTTTGATTTTTGGTTCCCGACGTTTCGATTGCTTTACAGCAATCATGGTCACGGGAGAGACTGATTGCTGATTGCTGTAAAGCAATCGAAACGTCGGGAACCAAAAATCAAAATAAATCCGCGAAATAATCCGAAAAGATAGTTTTATTTAAAATGTCAAATATTCGCGTAAATCTAAGAAAGTAATTTATGTCAGTTTAAACCAGTCCGGCCGATCATCCGGTACGAAACAAACTTCCTAATTTGTAAGCGTTGCTTATCGAGTTTATGATTAATTATAAATATATTTATTAATATTTTTCCGTCCGCTGAACTCAATTGGATCCACATCAAAACCAGTCGTGTCTAAGTTGTTATCGAATTTTATAGATATGTACACTATGTTTCAACGGTTAGTGTCAAATACAAATCTTTGAATTTCTCGACTTTTGTGTACTCTAATATGCACGTATTATAACATATAAACCTTCCTCTTGAAACACTCTATCTATTAAAAAAACCGCATCAAAATCCGTTGCGTAGTTTTAAAGATCTAAGCATACATAGGGACAGACAGACAGCGGGAGGCGACTTTGTTTTATACTATGTAGTGATTTACTTAAAGTAGTACAGACTAGAGTTTTTTATACACCACTTAGTAGGTAATGACAAAAATTTGCAATATTTTTTTAAAGACACTATTTTCATTTAAATACGTGAAACAACGTAATATGATATTAAAATTCACTTATACATATAAGTGTTGAGATCTTTCACTCCTAAACTGCAAACGACCTTGGTGCTACCTACATGTTTATTTAAATGTGTGTAGAGAAATAGTTATTTCAAGCTCTTCCTATTCCTTTTATTTATTTTAAACTTATTTGTGTAATGATTGCAATAAAAATGTCCTTTCACACAATATAATAATTATGTAAAATGCTTCAAGATCAACTGCAGTTTAAGAGTGTACGATCTCTAACAGTGTAATATATGATTTGTATACATTATAAGCTATAGTTTTACCGTTACCCACAAAATGGAGTATAAATGATAAAAACAGTCTATACCCACTATTAAAAAATACCTATACCCTGTGATGTCAGATCCAGTGACCAACAGTTATCACCTTTAAACCAGATCCGATCCATGGCCAAACCAAATTCGATTATCTGTTGCGGCCTTAATCATTCGTAATATATCCACTTAATTGTTATCAATATACATACATATATATACCCTCTACTTGTGTTGATAATATATAAGTTAATATAGACTGTAATTAAAAACTATGTACTGCTTTTTGTCGATGTCTTATAAGTTCCTCGTAACCAGGGCTCAGAACCGGTTTAAAAAAACCGGTTTTCAATGTGATGGCTAATTCGTCGCCCGTTCTTTAACCGGTTAATGAAAACGAACGGTTTAGTAAACCGAAATAATAATGATTAACGATTATTCTTAGAGAAAGGTTGGATTTCGGTTTTGATACCGAAATAAACCGGTTTATGTCATTCATAAGTAAGAAACGTACATGTATCTTTCTACTAAGCAATTCACCATTAGCGAATATTAGCAGATGTAAACGCATAAAAACTCATTTTATCCAGTTAATTTTAATCATTATCATAACCTAAATTCGTCAAAAATCGTTTTCCGGCATTTAACCGGTTAAACAACGCGACCGAAACCTTAAACCGAAAAGCTTTTCGGTTTGGGGTCAATGACCAAAACCGGTTTAAAAATTGAACGGGTTACCGAGCCCTGCTCGTGACAGTGAGTTTAATTTAAATGTCAATCATTGAAGAATAAAAATGTTTTAAATTGTATTGAAATGACATTAAATCGTTGTCATTCCCATATATTTATTACAATTCTTCATTGATTTTAGAATGACATCTTATTTAAACCCCTGTAAAGTAATGACTTATTATTAATATCTGAATATTATTATCAAATACAGTCTAAATAACCGTGAATGGCTAATTGTGTACAATATATGAATCTACTGATACACTATAAATCATACAGGGCAGTATTCATTACTGAACTATAATATAAAACAGAAAATTTTACACATTAAAAAATACTTTGTGCACTTACTTCTTCATATTAAGCATTCTTAAATTTTATTATATTATTTAATAATTATTTTATTAAATAATAAAAATGCTTAAAACAAATATGAATTAAATTAATATAAACATTTTTAGTTTATTTTCAACGGATAGCAAATTCGTTACGAATTAATGAAAATTTATTTATTTAAAAAAATAATTATTGTTCGCTGATTTTTTCTGCTTTATTTTATAATTCTTATTGTTTATACCAAAAGCTACTTGATATAATAGAATATATTCTCATAATAAGTATATGCTACATGTGACGTCTATAAACTATGGATAAAAACATAAAACTTTTGTTTGAAATAATTTAAATAATACTTAATAGTATTATTATTATAGAATAAAAAAACTCTATCCATAGTGAAAAAATACAGTATGACGGACCTACTCTAGTGGAAGTCGGTTAAATATGTCGTACCAATAAATTTTCCGAGATGAACGCGTCCGATCGCTTTCGTAGCCTTTTTTCCTGAAAAATAAAAAAAAATACAATAACACTATGTATAAATTGGAAATTGATGAATTCATATTTCTTATAATTAGAATTAATAATAGCTCGTGTAAACAAAGTATGGAAGTATATGTGATATTCTCCTCACATTCTCCGGTACATATCGCAAATATAGTTAAGCGAAGCGAGGGTGAGTCGCTTGTTATATTATATTTTGGTGATTACTTTGTTTTATTTCATAACCCTTGATAGTAATTAATTAAAAACTGATGTACACAATCATAAACTATGTACAATTGTATAATGTTAAAAAAACCGGTCAAGTGCTAATTCCATATTGTACAAGATATCTGCATGGCGCCCATTTTGAAATTCGCCATCTTGGTTTATTATTATTACACACCCGACTAGGTATGACAGTCGGATGTGTTTGACTGAATGTGCTTATGTGGATCTCTGAATGGTGCTTGACACAACTCGAGCACTAAACAGGCACCTCATCCCGCTCCTTCTCATTACCATACTTAGACGACGACATTATAAGATTCGGAAAACATATTAAAACGACAAACTTACGGCTTGGGTCGTGTCAAGCTGCAGCGGGCCCGGCCGCCGCACTAGGCGGGCACCTCCTCCTGCTCCTGCTCGCGCTGGCGCACCGCCACCGCCGTCTCCACCAGCAGGTACAGGCACTTGAACTTGTCGCGCTCGCCCTCCCCGCCGCCGCCGCCGCCGCTCGCCGTCTGCGTATGCACACATATATACAGATATATAAACATACATATGTTGGGACATCAACACACAATAATTAATATTTTATTGAGCAAAGCGTTTATTACATCGTTCAAGAGTTTCTCGTCGATGGGAATGTACGGAATTAGATATATTGACTCGTATGCTAGTTATGTGTAATATTATGTTTATTAATGTAACTTCGATATTTAAAAGAACAACTGTTGAATTTATCGCCGGTTCTTCTCAGCAGAATAAATATGTAAATAAATAAATATGTTGGCACTTTAACACACAGCACCGTCTAGTTCCATGGTAAGCTACGAGGCTTGTGTTATGAATACCAGATAGTTGATACACTACACACATATAACTTTAAATACATACATATTATAAATATATACAAAGTACATAATATAATGTATGGAATGTTTGTATTTATTGTATTAATATTGACAATATGGTGGAAAATACAAAATTATTGAGTAGATAGAAAGAGCATTTAGAACAATAAAGTTATAGCAATCTCACTGTGTATTGCATACTTTTTTTTAGTATTCTTAGCATATTATAATTACAATAACTTTAAAATAAATAATAGAGATTGTTTAAATCTTTTATTAATCTTCTATTTTAAAAAAAAGATTATATTATAATTTTTACTTCAGCTCAAGTTTTACATAGTGTACAAAATAAAAAATGACTTATAAAAATTCAACTTCATATCTGAATTGAAATTCATTAGCCGACCCGGGATTCAAACAGGATTCTCACCCAATTAGCAATAGAGTGATACAGTTATGGAGTAAACAAAGAAACAAAAAACTATTGCGCATCGACCAGGGCTTCGAACCCAGTAAATTATTCAAGATAACTACTTGTCAAATCAAATTATACTTTATTTAAATGGACATTAACAATCACATTTGAATGGCAAATTTTTAGTTTATACATTTAAAGATTTTAAATAGAATGTGAGTATATAAGTCTTAAGAAATTTACCGCCGTGATCTACCACTAGTAAGTACAAAAGTTACAAAGTAAGAAAAAAATGGTTGCGTGTTACCTTTACGGGCGGTTGAAGTAAAACTTCTTTGGTAAATATCGCAATGAAATTAAAACAAATTAGTAATTATATAAAGCATATTAGGCATATTAAAATTATAATTTTATAGAATATCATATACGGAATGAATATATTTGTGAGAAAATAACAACGGTCACTATGGCGACATGGCAATGTATTCTATCTCATTCTCTCGCCGGCTTAATCCTATATATTTATGTTTCTTTTTTGTGCCGCATTTCTGTTTCATCGAGTTTCAAATCACAACGATTCTAAAGAAAAAGAAGAGAAAAAAAAGAAAGAAAAGAAATAGAAAAAAAAACGCAAGCCAAGCCGGGCTCGCAGCCCTCGACCCACCTGCAGCTTCCTGCGCAGCGGGTGCGGCAGCTGCGGCAGGTGCGCCAGCTGCGGGTGCCAGCCGCCCCCCCCGCCCGCGCCCCCCCCGCCCGCCGCGCCCTCCGCCTCCTCGCCCTCCGCCGTGCGCACCGTCACCACGGCCGCCGAGCTGCTGGCGGCCGGAATCACAACATATCTACATATTACTTCTGTATTATACATACACACTAGCGACTCACCCCTAGGTTCCTCCCTAGAGTGGACCTCTTATCACTTAGGAGTATGAAAAATAGGTTACGCCCTATTCTCAGACCTACTGAACATACACACGAAATTTCATAAGAATCGTCATAAAATCATGCCGTTTTGGAGGAGTTTTGTTATAAGCATTGTGACACGAGAATTTTATATATTAGATGATAAAATTTTAAGTGAGTCGAATCTGTACGTTAGATATTTTTTGGAAAACCTTATTGAAATAGTAGGTAATTATTATCGATACAGAGGCCGAATCTATAGTTTTTAGAATTTTTGTCTGTCTGTGACTGCAACACGAGAAAACCACTAGACAGATTTCGATAAAATTTGGTATGATGATAGCTGATTATCCGGGTCAACATATAGGATACTGCGAGAAAATATCTCATCTCTGAGAAATCTATAGTAAACGTGAAAACGTAGTCGTCGCTAGTATATAATAATAATAATATCTTCCCGACCGATTTTCACAGCGACCAATATCCAATGAGAGTAGTCATCTGCGCAGGATGCGTGTACGCGCAGACACAAGTGCACTCTCTATTCCTGTCGCTCTCATACTCCGGTGGGACGACACGAGACACGGCCGGTGAGAGTTAAGATGCAAATTCGACGGCTTTACGTGCTTTTCGAGGCACAGAGGTGAAACATCGCCAACTTCCCAACTCCGGGTTATTACTGAGGTTTACTATACAGAAAGACTCGATAACTAACCTTGGCCCGACTTGGGACTCGAACCCAGGACCTCCAGATCTACGGCCGTACATGTTAGCCACTAGAACACCGGAGGTAGCTGCTGCAATACCATTCCAAATTACCACGTCCTATACGCACTGTACAACCACTACACATCTATATAGTACTGCATTCGAAATTAAACCTTATTACTGCTATATAGGGTCTTCGTTACAATTTACCACAATACAAAAAGTAACCCTACATTAATTGAAAATTAAACTTAATTCCTGCTGTATTAAGTCTTCATTTCAAATCACCGTACACTCCATACACACATTATTACACTACTATTATAAATGTGCGTTTGTATATGCGTATCCGTGTGTGTGTTACTCCTTTACAAAATGGCTGGACGGATTTGAATGAAATTAAATACACATGAGAGACAATGACTTAGAATAACACATAGATGTTACACACAAATTAAAATACATATTCTTTAAAATATTTCATCACTTTAGAAACAGTAAAAAAAATCTTTAGTTTTCCACTATCAGCTTACATATAAAAAAAAAAAACAATATTAATACTTTCTTAGATTCCGAGTAGAAGTCCGTTCCGTTTGGAAACATCGAGAAACAAAAATCAAAATAAATCCGCGAAAAAAATTCCAAAAAGATAGTTTTATTTAAAAGAAACAATATCCCTACATCGTTTACTATTCACATAATATAATACGAGCATATACATTGTACTATATATGTAACAAATATCAAATGTCTCACCCTCTAGCAGCGGGGTGCATCTCCCTCTCCGGTCCATATCTTATAACAGACTGCCACACGGAGGGGTCGTACTTGACTTCTTCCTCACTAACAGCAGAGGAGGAATAGCCCTCCTCTCCCTCTAACTCCCCATCACTACGATATACGAGTAAGCCGTCGCCATAGTCATGGTCTCGACCTCCTTCGCCCTGTGGAAAATAAAAAAAAAATGTCTATACTAATATATTAAAGGTGAAGAGTTTGTTTGTATGTAGTATAACTTACAACGTAGGGTAAACGTGTCTGCCTCGCACACGAAGGACTCCGTACCATAATAGTATTTCTTTTTGTTAATTTGCATAGATAGCAGTCTTTTTCAAATTCGCCATCTTAGTTTTTTATCAATATATTGGTGTTATATACGTAATAATAAACATTATCACAAATATTCAAGTTCATTCATAGGTCAATGGGAAGTTAAAAAATTCTATGGAACAAAATTCTGTAAAAAAAGCTGACTTTGGCTTCTCATTCCTTTGTTTTCCAATATTTTTTAAAACAAAAAATACTTGAAAACATTTGATTTGTATGGCTTTGGGTCAACGAGGTGCTTATATGTACTGTGAAAATTTCAAGACCGTAACTCCAAACGTTGGACTGTAAAAACTGTGTGGGACAAACAACAGACAGACGGACATGTGACTGACAGCAATAGGGCTCCGTTTGGGCCCTTCGGGTACGGAACCCTAAAAACGAAAGCAAAATAATACTCATGCTACTGTACTTGATCCGCCTTCGCCATCCTAGGCGTCTTCAAATAAAAAAAAAACTTCCACGTGTACCTTTTGTTTAAAAAAAAAAACAAAAGCTAAACAACACTCACGCAACTGTACTTTATCCGCCTACGCCATCTTAGATGTATTCAAATAAAAAAAAAGCCGCGTACCTCGGGCTCCCCCTCCCCGTCCCAGGCGGTGACGACGACGCCCGCGCCGGAGCCCGACGCGCCGCCCAGCTGCTTGCGGCCGCGGCGCGAGATGGTGTAGTGCAGGGGGTCGTGCCCCTCGCGGCGGATCATCTCGGGCAGGATGCGGCGGCGCGCGTTGATGAACCAGTTGCATACCTGTTGGTTGTTAATTAATGCACAATAATAAAATTAAAGAGTAGCAATAACAACGGTTACCATGACAACGAACGTACGTACATTTTTTCGTAACGCATTCACCAGCTTACCCCCCCCAAGTCAAGCGTGCGTAAACAAGTTTTACTTCAAAAATCGGTCAAGTACGATTCGGACTCGCACACGAAGGATTCCGTACCATAATCATTTTTTTCTTTAAATTTGCATGGCAGTATTTTTGAAATTCGCCATCTTGGTTTTTTATCATAATTATTAGCCGTGAAAATTTCAACTCTCCACCTATTACGGTTCATGAGATCCTCTCTGACGGACAGACGGACGGACGGGCGGACAGCGGAGGCTTAGTTATCGGAACCCAAACTAAAAAGATTATCTATAATTTCGAGTAAATTTTTCGAGGACTCCTATACTGTGCAAGAGACCATTTAATTATATAATTTTGATTTCAAATAATAATTCGACTCTTTTCAATCACTATTTTTATTTAAAAAAAGGTAGGTTTTTTTAGTCTTTAGTCTCGCGTGTCAGTTTGAATATGATTTTAGCTTAAAAACCTTGATGGATTATAATTTATAATATTCCGATATCATAAGATTCGTCTTTACTTTTTATGTAATATTTTTTAACGTAGTCATAATGTTTTTTTTTTGTTTTTCTATTGTACAATTCAATGTTTATATTATAACCTATTAAGTTATCACTTATCAATAAACCAAATATGTTTTTTTTGCATACTATATTAATGAGTTGAATATCTATTAGGCTATATTATTTTTAAAAAAGTGTCAAAAACACAACAAACACAATATATCACCTGCAATACTGTCAAGTTGGCCTCCTGACTGAGAGTAAGTTTCTCCGCGTCACTCGGGTACGCGTTGTATCGGTGCTCGTACAGCCATCGCTTGAGGATCTTCACTGAATGCTTTGGCAGGTTGCCGCGACGTTTGCGAACTATTATCCCGCCCTTTTGAAACAAAATGTTATGTGTATTTATAAAGTTAGTACTTAGAAATGTGGATTACAATCTTGATTATTCTCAAATTTAATTTATAAAAAACTAGCGACTCACCCTCGCTTCGCTTCGGTTTCGTCCCTAGTCAAAAACAAATCTATCCCACGGGAACTTTACATTTTTCCGGTATGATATATAGCCTATAGCCTTCCTCAGTTAACGGGCTATCTAATGCAAAAAGAGTTTTTCAAATCGGATTAGTAGTTACTGAGATTAACGCGTTCAAACAAACAAACAAACAAACTCTTCAGCTTTATAATATTAGTATAGATTATAGAAAAAAAACCAATGTGGGTAAGTAAAACACTTTATCATCATCAATATCCATTCAGCGTGCTCTCGGCATCAATCAAAAAAGTACTAGATACACAATCCCATGCAAAAGTTCTTTTAAAACTGTCACCAATTGTGTTTAGGTAATTATTCTAGTTGAAATAAATATTTAACAACGTAAATTGAACCTTGAACGCAATGCTTAAAGTTGTTTTCACATTAAAAAAAATATTAAAAGCGTGCTCAAATGTTCAAATGAACGCTCATTCGGTGAGGACATTCTTTGTTGCTGATTGTGTATTTAGTACCTACTTTTTGATCGATGGATTTCAGTCACTGCTGGACAAAAGCCTTTCCTATGGCTATTTTTAATAGGAAAGCTGTGAAGAATATAAAAAACCTAATTCTTCTAATATGCAACGTTTTGCAACTCTTTATAAAGTGATTTTTAATAGAAATTTTTACCTTTGTGCAATTTCAATACCTTTTTATTTGTAAGTTTATTTCAACAATTTTTGTCTAAGTTAGAAATATGAAAGGTTTTTTTCCTTACCGGTGGCGGTCCAGAATGACCCGCGTGCGATATTGAACGTCGAGATCGGTCTGCTTCGCCATCGGTCCCCGATTCATTGTCGTCTGTCGACGATGTCGACGGGAATCTGTCACGAGCTAAAAACATAATATAATATAAATATTAAAAAATATAATAGAAGCAAAAAAGCAGCTTTTATTGCAGAAAACTGTAGTTGAGTATATGATCATTTTATATATGGTTATTTTCCGTCTACTTTATTAGACTAGTTCTATAGCCCCATATCTATGGATAAAAGTCTGAAGGAGTTTGTTTGTTTGTTGAACACGCTAATCTCAGGAACTATTAATCCAATTTGAACAATTCTTTTTGCATTAGATAGTCCATTAACTGAGGAAGGCTATAGGCTATATATCGACCCGGAAAAATGTACAGTTCCCGTGGGATAGATTTGTTTTTGTCTAGGGACGAACCCGAAGCGAAGCGAAGGTGAGTCGTTAGTGCTTTATATACATACAAAATTTAACGATGAGTCAATAACGGGGACAAAGTTGTCTTTGTAGACTCATCCTAACAAAAAAATATTGTGTAACGTAATCTATACTAATATTATAAAGAGTCAGAGTTTGTTTGTTTTTTCGTTTGAACGCGCTAATCTCAGGAATGTTTATTGAGGAAATCTATATAGTTATATATCATATAATTATAGCATATATAGTCTATCTATTTCATACTAACCGTTAAAACGTAGGTACCTAGGGCCGAATTCGAGCGAAGCGAGGGTGAGCCGCTAGGATACGTATAAGTTTAATTAAGCTAAGGACAACAAAACCAGCCAAACTAAACAATAGATATTTCTCAATATTTGATTTTCAATTGCTCTTTTTGTGTATGTGTGTATAGAAGTCTATTCAACTTGTCAAAAACATGTTGGCGTTTTCTTAAGGTGCATGATATAAAAAAAAAAAACTATTAACTTAGAACGGCTCAGAACATTCTTCAATTCAAGCTGACATTAGCCATCCGCTGCCATTTTTTTGAAAGTTACTAAACAATGAAACTGCTATACATATACATATGTGTATAGGTATTCAAACACAAATAAAAAATATGAGCCATATGTCCTAAAGGGTCACGTTCGACATATTGAAACAAGCATTAATAACAATGATGTTGAGCTTGTCGATGTTTTAACGTATATACATATATACTAATATTATAAAGCTGAAGGGTTTGTTTGTTTGGTTGAACGCGTTAATCTCAGGAACTACTAATCCGATTTGAAAAATTCTTTTTGCATTAGATAGACCGTTAATTGAGGAAGGCTATAGGCTATATATCATCCCGGAAAAATGTACGGTTCCCGTGGGATGGATTTGTTTTTGTAAAGGGCCAACCCGAGCGAAGAGAGGGCGAGTCGCTATTAATTAACGTGTTGAGGGATGCGGGGAACCACACATTTTCCGAGAAAAACTGTGTGTTATTCCAGACTATAATCTATCTCTGATCTACCAAATTTAGATAGAATTTTAAACAGAAAGAGTAGAAAACATCCGTACATACTCACAAACTTTCACATTTATAATATTAAATAATACGGAAAAATACGGTTAAGGAAGTATGGATTTAGAATAAAAGTGATGACAGTGAAGATTTGTTTGATCGATTCGCAAACTAATGCGTCAACAAAAGAGAGGTCGCGCGTATTTACGTCAATACATAGGAATCGTAACGCCATTTACATTGAGCTTAGAATTTATACTGTATGTGTGTATATTGTGTCGTAAACAATTTGGAATTATTAAGCTTTTTTATACATAATAATAATATTATATGAATTTAATGTTTTTTAATTTATCCAAAAATACCTAGTTATTTGTAATCAGATATTAATTTAGGAGTCATGTGCAACCTATACAGTAGAATAATATAAAGTGTCTGTTTGTAATGTCAAAATAACAGATTTTTAATAAATGTATGAAAGTATATACGGTACTTAAAACAATTTAAAAAGTTTTTGTCTGTCTGATAATTCCGGGTAATCTCAAAAACGGCTGGACCGATTTTGACGATACTTTCACTGGCAGATAGCTGATGTTATAAGGAGTAACTTAGGCTACTTTTACTTAAGAAAAAGGATTAGGGTTCCGCGCAAAAAAATTAAGACCCATGAAATTGCGAAGAAAATCCGCGTACCTACTTAATTTTAATAAAACGTAGTATTAAGTAAATAAACATAGTAAAGATTAAACCACTCACATAATAATATATTTTTTTTAACATAAGATAAAATATATGTTATTCTACAATACTCGTAATTTACATAATATCTAACCTAACGTTAGCCTCGCATAAATATAACTGATAGTTTACATTGTTTGACTGTTGTTTGTCACTGAGAACTATGTTTTGTTTGATAAAAACTAAACTACTATTCGACCTCAGTTTCTGTTAAGATTTTTCAAAGTATCTCGAAATGAGTAAAAGTATTAGAACGTAAATAATAAATATGAAAATCGATTTACATTAAAATTATTATCCGAGAAAAGTATGTTTTATGGTCTCGAGAGGCCGAAAATCACCCCCAACTTCAAGTGGACGTTTACATTTAAAAATTTTTTTGTACAATTTTCAGATAGGGCTCATTCTTTTCGTCTTGAACTCTACTTTTTGAAGAAATAAAAATATTGTATGGTCGCTCTGTGAGAACACTCTTAAAAATTGAAAACATTGGAGAAATCGATAATTTTGACTTTGTAAACTACATTTTTTTTAATTATCATTGGAAAAGTGTACTTTATTGACCAAATTTTTATAAACTCATTATACCAGTGTATTTTTCGGGAAAAATCGAAAGAAATGGTATTCTTAAGTTTTTAACTTGACGCTTATTATTTATACAATATCGTCGTAAACATTCCAACTTTGCAATTTGACGAGTCGTGAAGAAATAATAAAAATTGGAATTCACGTAAAGTACACTTGTTTCTTTTGTATTTTTTCCAGTAGAATCTATTTATGTTATTATTTTTTTGAATTTATCAATGTTTTATTAATTTTTGATCGATTTTGGAGTTAAATTTATTGACTTTTTCTAAAAAATCAGATTTTAAGGTAATTACAGAAAGAAATGAAATTCATTCGTAGTCTAATCTTGTTTATTCATTAGTTAAATGTGTAATTAAAAAAAATTAAGTTTATATTTACAAAATTTTGTCATCGTTATGTTAAAAAAATCATACAAAAATTAAAAAATGAAAAATAATAATAATTAAAAACAAAAAAAGTACATTAAAGGGTAATTTTAAAAAGATTTAAATTTTTAAAATTACTCTTTAATGTACTGTGCATCCATCAAATGCTTAGATATTGATGATAAAAAAGAAAAGGATGCCTTTTTATTGAAAGTCGAATATTTCAGGAAAAAATCGACGTAAAGAGTGTAGTAAAAACTTTTTTTTTCATTTTATACATTTTTTCACAAAAATAATAACATAAATAGATTCTACTGAAAAAAATACAAAAGAAACAAGTGTACTTTACGTGAATTCCAATTTTTATTATTTCTTCACGACTCGTCAAATTGCAAAGTTGGAATGTTTACGACGATATTGTATAAATAATAAGCGTCAAATTAAAAACTTAAGAATACCATTTCTTTCGTTTTTTCCCGAAAAATACACTGGTATAATCAGTTTATAAAAAATTGGTCAATAAAGTACACTTTTCCAATGATAATTAAAAAAAATGTAGTTTACAAAGTCAAAATTATCGATTTCTCCAATGTTTTCAATTTTTAAGAGTGTTCTCACAGAGCGACCATACAATATTTTTATTTCTTCAAAAAGTAGAGTTCAAGACGAAAAGAATGAGCCCTATCTGAAAATTGTACAAAAAAATTTTTAAATGTAAACGTCCACTTGAAGTTGGGGGTGATTTTCGGCCTCTCGAGACCATAAAACATACTTTTCTCGGAAATGGCTGAACATTTCAATTTCAATTTTTTTTCATTTATTCTATATATATATATATATATATATATATATATATTGTATATTACATCACCTTAGTTTCATGAGAATTAAAAGATTATTCTAGAAATTAAAAATAAAAAACCAAGAAAAAATTAAAAACGGAGTTTTTTGCAAATATCTCGAAAACTTTGAGGTTGTTATAAAAACTGTTATAAATAAAAGTTGTAGATTTTTACTAGACCTACAACTTTTGTAGAAAACATTTTTCGATAGAACGTCACAGTAAGCCGGAAATTGAAAAAAACTATTTTTCAACGCTTTGCGTCCCCCCATTTCTCGGGGGTGGCTGGGCATCGGGGGCATTTTATGAATTTCTATTCCTTATATACCTGCCAACATTTTAAAATCATAAAACTTCAGGTTATCAATATTTTATTTTTTCTTAAAAATAACTGCATTTCGCTTGGACTATTAGGATGTAAAGCTTGTAAATTTTTATATAGAAGATGGGTAATGTCTGGAATTAGAATTCATTTGAAACCTAAACTTCTTTACGAAAGGAATTTAGACGTACCTGTAGGTAAGTTTCAATGAGGGCAAGGTTTTTCGAGTTTAAGAATACGTATTATTATGTATGTATAATGTACGTATGTATATCTGTCCATTTCATTAAAACATTCCGTAGTAGGTACGCTATGCAACGCAAAGCTGTAGTTCAGCTCTATAGTTCAAGCTTGATGGTTTTAGCATTATATCAGATTCGTTCTGTGGTAGCTACATAGGATACATATATTGTATTCAGCCCTTTTTAACGTCCCACTGCTGGACACGGGCCTCCCTTCAATACGAGGGGAATCAGACCATAGTCCACCACGCTAGTCAAGTGCGAGTTGGCGGACTTCACATGTCTTTCGAAAACTTGCTAGGTTTTCTCAGACTTGCAGGTTTCCTCACTATGATTTCCTTCACCGTAAGGCAAGTGGTAATTATGTTAGAAATGATTCGCACATGAAAATATCAGAGGTGCGAGACCCGGGATTTGAACCCGCTTCACTCGGTTTCCCAAAAGAGCCATACCACTGTCACCATACCACTGCCTGTATATATATAGATACATATATAACACTACTTAAATAATATGGCGCATTCGAATCCAAAAAAGTTGGTTAATATTTCTAAATTGTTTGATACAGAAGACTTTTCAATAAGAAATCACTCAGTCAATTCTTTAGGGAGTCAGCGAGCTGTTCTTCGAAAATAAATAAACAAAGGGATCAAAAACTCAACAGAAAAACATCCGAAAAGACAGTTACATTTAAAATGCCAAATATTCGCGTAAATCTAAGAAAGTATTATTAGGTGAGATGCTATGGTCGTCACAACAGAGGGTAGGGGGTGCGGGATGCAATCGATCGGGTTCAACGGCCGAGTGACGCAACTCCAGTCTCCAAGGACATTTCCGCGGAAGCTTGCGTGACCTTAATTCTGTCACACTTGACATGTTTTTTTTTTTTAAGAATCTTGTTTCTTTATTATTATAATTTTCTTTTAACATTTGTATAATTCATGTAATTTTTCTTAAATATCTAAAAAAAGATGTTTTATATTTTTCTATAAGCCATCCAAATAATTATATCGCTCGAGTAGGCGAATGAAAATATCTGTTATTTTACTATATTGGATTTAAATTTTAAATATATATTTTTAATAAAATAATAATAATGTATCCTTTATATAAAATCTTCGAAACGACTGGACCGATTTTGACGGGACTTTCACTGGCAGATAGCTATGTTATAAGGCGTAACTTAGGCTACCTTTATTTTACAAGAAGAATTAGGGCTGTTGCTCCAATATTTGACACACAAATTAACAAGATTAATTTTACACACCGGAAAGGATAGGATTACCAGCGGTACATAATAGAAGTTTTTCTAACGAAATATCTGTTAGATTAAAAAATTTTGATGTATTTATAGACATAAGTATTTATTATTTACTAGCAGAACCCGCGGCTTCGCCCGCGATCAAACCACGAAAAAATAAACTTTTTCGCAATAAAACATACTTTATTACTTGCAAAACTAAGTTTGTGTAAGTTATATTATTTCTTAAATATATATGGAAAACAAATTAAATTTTAGCAATCGTAACTCAAAATAACCAGTATCTTAAATATTGTTAAGCGTATATTCTGTAAATTTTAAACTTTAGGTATTTAGCAAGCTCCACTACCTGTGTTTTTTGCACATTTTTGTACTCCATCTTTGCAAAGTACAATCGCATACAATATTTACGACTTTAGAATCTTGTAACTCGGCTAATTTGGATTTTTTAACTTACAGTCTCCCTCCTTCTCCTTCTTTTTTAAGTTACACATATGAATTGCCATTCTGATTTTGCTGTAGCTTTTTGCCCGCCCGCCCCTTGAGCCATGTTACTCTATTTAAATATATTCAACAACTCAAAGTTCAACGCCCAGTTTTACCCACTTAGGGGCTGAATTAAAAAAAAAACTATAATACATGTTTGTTTAATTGTATTGAAGAGCATTAATACCAAGTTTCAAGTAATTCTGATCATAAACAATTTTTTCCTTATATAAACAGCATAACCCCCTTTTACCCTTTTAAGGGATAGATTTCGAAAAAAAAAAGATATTTGTATTATTTTATTTTCTTTTTATAGGTAAATACCATTTTCTGTGCATCCATTACAGAGTTTCATACAAACTTTCATCCCCTATTTGACAGCCTCATGGGGTGAATTTCAAAAAATGCTAAAATACGTATTTATATAATTGTACTGAAGAGCATTAAAACCAAGTTTTAAGTAATTCTGATCATAAATAATTGTTTGCCCATATAAACTTTATCACCCCCATTTACCCTTTTAAAGTATGAATTTCGAAAAAAATCTTATACATATATTTCTTATTTTTCATTTTAAAGCTAAATATCACTTTTGGTGCATTTCGCGTTAAGAATGACAGAGTTTCATACAATCTTTTATCCCCTATTTTATCCCCTTAGGGGATGAATTTTGAAAAATCCTTTCTTAGCGGAAGCCTACATTGTATAAGGAATACGTCCTCCAAATTTCACGTTTCTCCGACCAGCTGTTTAGGCTGTGCGTTGATCGATCAGTCAGTCAGGACAAAGCATTTTATGTATATATAGACTAGTCATTAGTTACCCACCTAGCACCTTTTTTTTTAATGTTGGGAAATGCATTTACGCATACAGATGTTTATGTGCGACTCACCAGCAAAGCTAGTACTACCCACTAAAACTCAACCGAACCTCCCCCGTCTTAAAGGGGTGTTGCAGGATCACTTACGCACTCAACCACGACGCCCCAACGGCAGGTCCACCGAAGCAGACGACCACAACAACCATGGGGTTGCTCCAACGGTCCACTCTGCTATCAGAGAAGTATCATGGTTGCCCACATGGCACATCGCCCACCGAGGTGGGCCGCCATTGTTCATATCCCATTAGAATTATTTCATATCTAATATATAAAATTCTCGCGTCACAGTGTTTGTAACAAAACTCCTCTGAAACGGCTTGTGAAATTTTGTGTGTATATTCAGTAGATCTGAGAATAGGACGTAAACTATTTTTCACACCCCTAAGTGATAAGAGTGGTCCACTCTAGAGACGAACACGAGCGGAGAGAGCGAGGGAGAGTCGCTAGTAACGTTATAAAAAGTAAGTCACTTATCTGGCCCATAAACGAACTTTGTGCAAACATAACTAACAAGTAACAATTAATATAGATGTTGTTGGTGCGTAAAAGAAGACTGACAATTGTACCTAATTGCAATTGTTTTTAGGTACTGGCGTACGTGGTTATTTATTTAATGTTGTCCCGCGGCTCTGCTTGCATAGTTCATTTACGTATTACTTTATTTTTATAAATCATAGCATATGTGTTGTATGCTTTGATATATAAGCTTTGTACTGTAAAGTTTCATCAAAATCCGTTCAGTAATTTTTGAGTGAAAGATAAACAAACAAAATTTCGCATATGGTCTTTTAATTACCTCATTAATTGCAAATTCAGCTATCTATGTTTAAAATTCAAAATATTGTAAAAGAAACTCAAAATTTGCCTAACTATGATGTGTGATTTAAATAAAGCGAGCAGGCAAAAATTGTATAAAATTAAATAAATTATAAACTAATTTATAAAGCTGGAGGATAGAGGATAATATATTATGAAGTTTGTATGTTTGAACATGTTAATCTCTGAAAGATTTAAAAAAAAATATTTTGCAATCCTTAGAAGAGAAAAAAATCTCAAGTGATCATGGTATAATTTACTGCACTTTAACACATAAAAGTGTTATTTAATATAGCTAATTTTTACTAGAGATTAAGGAGCCTACTTTGAAGTATATAATACAGTATACATACAATATATCCGTAATGAGATTGAATAGTTAATTATACATTTAAATATAGTACATTGTTTTCAGAGACCTTTGACATGACTGGAATTAGAATAATTTACCTTTTCTAATGAAAAAGCTTATTTTTAGTATACTCTCATAACGTATTCTATAATTTGTTGTTATATTTATTTACATGTTTAACAATTATATAGAGGTTGCTAAAGTTATACTAATCTTTTCTACAAGTCTAGATACAAAAAATGAGTATTTTTTATTATTATTATGTTATAAAAAATCATGCTTCTTATATGGCTCAATACCCGCACAGAGCACAGTGTTGACTGTGTTGTATGTGGTTAGTTGTAGTGCTAGCGATACATGGTAGAAAGTATACTGTCAATGTTTATCACGCTTAAAATAAACATAACATACAATAAGTTTTTTGGTAAATTATACAGCAAGAAAACAAAATCAATCAATTGGCTATCTAATAAGAATATTTATTGGATAAATTTAAATTAAATAGCCAAATATATTCTAAAAAAATATAGTAGGTTAGTCAAGTTTTAGTAAAAGTAATTGTGATATTGAATGGTTGAATTGAAAATCAATTGTATACAAATGGTTTTTGTTTGTTTATATAGTTATTTTCTTAACTGATTTATTAACTCCTATATAAACTGTTGGTAGGTCTCAGAGATGAAATTCTGACAGCACATTTCTATAATAACATAGGTCACAAATGACAAGTTTTTTGAAATTGAAACATGCATGACAAACAATATATTTCTAACCAAATTTACTTAAAATTGATACTGTATTTAGTTACATTAATGAAATATTATTCTTATGGAGCTTAGAAAATATTGAATTTTAAGAATTTAATGGATGAAATCAAAGATAGGCTTATTTTGCAATCTATAAGCTCTTATCTATGACCCATTTGTTAGTGATAATGCTTTATCTCTAAGGTTTCTTAATTTTGATTTATGTTAAGTTGAAGATAGCCGATAATTTAAAGGTATTCAATTAATATTTAGATATGTGATGTTATTTAGAAAATAGGTATCAATGAGAAATCAAAAATAAACATAATAATATAATGTTTAAGACATATTAGTTGTAAATGATTTTATTTCCAAACAAAAACAGGAAATAATAATAAAAGGCGGGTTGAGGGTGATGAATTGAGATTTGAGAGCTCTCCTTTTTGGGAATTAGGATAATAAAAATTTATTGTTTGTAATAGCTAATTTGAATAATTAGAATTAGAGTACATCGATCCCAATTAACATTTAAAGCTTATTTCTGTTATATTTATATTATGATACGATACATATTATTAAAATCAATAACAAAATTAAAATATCAACAAAGCAACAGCAGCGCCGCCTAGTTAGCCGCGTGATTAAAATCAAGAACGTCCGCCATCTTGTCATCGTTGATCGCTGTCATTTTACTGTCAATACGACAAAGTCAAATCTCAATAATAAAAATAAACATACAACATTTTCATCATATTAATATAAAACCTAAGGCTAACGCAACTCTTGAGTTGGTGGCAGGCAAGTAATTATAGCCTTATGTATAAAACATTGGAACTATGAACACCTTTGGGCCAGCATCTAAAAATAACTCCAGCATGTGCCAAAGCTCAATCAGAATTCGTATTTAAGATTCAAGCTTTTTGCTTTTTATTTTGGAAAATTTAAACTAAAACGACTACAGTATAGAATTTCATTCTAGAATTACTGTTTAGATAATGATAAGCAAATGAGGCGCTCAATGTGGTGCATTGGCGCCATTTTACTTTCGCGCGATCGAGTTCCTAGGTGACGTAACAGACCTAGTTTCTATTCCAAATGAATCCTAGATGGTCTCAGACTATGATAACTAGGTTTTCCTAAATTATTAACGAGAAAAATAGTTGTTTTTATATAAATGTCACCTTGACGTATGTCAATATGACAAGCATGGCGGAAACGTGGCGTCGTTTTGGACCGGCTTGCTTACCTCCAGGCGACATTGATTGTCTGTTTGAAACGCGGGCTTCTCTGATAATGTCTCGGGTTATTTCTCTCACGTCACGTCTTTGTTGGTATGCCATTTCGGGCCGGTCACGTTGTTCCTGCGCTATACCGGCCGTAGGAGGTAACATCGTCACTCAATCCATCCGAAAAGTGTAATTTCACCGAGTCACAAGCAGTATATGATTAACCACACAGTTTTTGGTCCCACTGTCAATATTGTAAACAACACTTCAAATTAAAAATAAAATAACACAAGCGCAACTACGCACGGCAAACGAACTAAAACGCGACTGTGTCGACCGACGGTCGTTTGGGGGGACGGCGGGAAGATACGCTAGAGCGCCGTCGCGCAGCTATCCTTGTCTCGCTTAACCGCTATGTATATTGGTTTCTCTTTCTAGCACACAACGCTTCGATGTCAAAATGAGACTACTGTCAAAACAAAGCGTGGGTTTGGCAAGACATTATTATTCAAATGTCAAACAATCAACGTTTACAAATATAGAAGTGCCATCTAGTTTATTTTAATGTAATTACACTGAAATTGGGACAAGATACTATTTTAAACTTGTTATGTCAGATTATAAGGCACTGAATATAAAAATAATTGAAGTTCTTACCCATAAGAAAACAAACTGTCCTTTTCTTTGTTGATAATTGGTGGATTGGTATTTTATTTTAAATTTTCCAAATTGCGTAAAAAAGAGATGTAAATCGTAGAAATTTCAAACGGGTCTTTAAGGTTTTAAGAATTGAAACTATTTAAAGTATAAGGATATAAATCTTTGGTAAGAAATATTAAGTCACAATGTTTGTAATCCATACACAAAATAAAACTAGCGGCTCATTTTCGCTTTGCTCGGTTTCGCCTTTAGAAAAACAAAAACAAATCTATCCCACGGAAACCATACATTTTTCCGGTTTGAAAAGACTATAACCTATTGCTGTGCCAAATTTTATCCAGATCTATTCAGCCATTCTGGCGTGATTGAGTAGCAAACATCCAAACATTTAAACTTGCACATTTTTAATATTACTAAGATTGTAACAAAGCGAAATATATACATGAAATATTTTTTAAAAACAGTGATGTATTGTGTACAGAATATAGACCAAAACAATTGTTGTTGAAATTTTTGTATATTTGCCTGTATATTTGTGTGCATTTCATTTAAAAAGTACTGAATGGATTTTAACTAAATTTTATGTAGGTGTAATTTATTACTCGAGTCAACTTATTAATATAACAACAATATACCTTTTATTACAAGAAAATCTCTCATTGAGGGAGTCTAAGGAGAGTTTTACTGAGATATTTAAAATGAAAAACAAAATATACCTCAGTGTTCGTACAGCATATACTAGTAAGATTTATTTGTGAAATTAAAACCACCTTCTGTCGTCTATACTACACAATATGACAACATATGAAAAAGCGCCTGACAAAAAAAAATAAGAGTAATATGTTGGTCTATGTTACGTTGCTTAATAATAACGAAATGGTGATTTAACAGGCCGACTTGTCCTTAATATAAAAATTTAAATCATTTATTCTATATAACCTTTTAAAGACAGGGTTATAATTAATATATATATATATATATATATATATATATATATATATATATATATATATATATATATATATATATATATTCAACGATTTATAACTTTTCATAGGAAAATGCATTTGGTTCAAGAGCACGTCGCTCATTTACGAATATTGTACATTTTACATAATGAAAACTAAGACGCTTTCTACCTGTTTCTCTACTTTTTCTCTTAAAAAGACGGTAAACGAGAAAGGATTGTATATGTTCCAGGTAGATTGTAAAAACCGTGAAATTATAATTTTACTAGCGAAATTTAATAATTTCGCTCCTTTACGAAACTCCGGGTAATCCCGGAAATCGTCTCCTTTTCTTACAATATCATGGGACAACGTTAGGTATATTATAATTTTACTTGCTTAGTACACTAATACACTAGCGACTTACCCTCGCTTCACTCGCATCCCTAAGCTTGAAAGGTTCAGGATTAGGAACGCATAAAACACAAAATGTCTTAGGAAAAATCCTTCCTATACTGCATGTAGGTATATAAGATAGTAAAAGCTAAAAAGAAAATTTTATATATTGACTAGCAACTCACCCTCGCTTCGCTCGGGTTCGTCTCTAGTTACGTTTTAAGGTTTATCTCAGAGATGAGATATTTTCCCGTAGTAAAAACTATCCTATATGTTGACCCGGGTAACCAGCTTTCATCATACCAAATTTCATAAAAATCTGTCCAGTGGTTTTCCCGTGATGCGGTAACAGACAGACAGACAGACAAAAATTCTAGAAACTATAGATTTGGCTTCTGTATCGATAATAAAGTCTATTTCAATAAGATTTTCTAAAAAATATTTGATGTACAGATTCGGCTTAGTTACAATTTTATTATATGTATAGATATACTTTCATTAGTTACGATTAGGTTTATGTATAAGAAGATTGACACATTATTAGTACTCAATTTTCTATAAACTTCTGCCTGTCTTTTTTCATAATTTTCAATTATGGATCAACCAAAAGTGAGTGAGTGAAATAGTTTTTATCCCGGAAATCATCCCTTAAGGGGGTGAGAATGGGGATGAAAGTTTGTATGGGGAAGCAAGCTAGGGACGAACCTGAGCGAAACGAGGGTGAATCGCTAGTTATTTATATATTTTTTTCTTAAAATAATTAAGAAAATAAATTAATAAGAAATAACAATAATTATCATAATACATTTTAATATAGCATAAATGTAATATTCTTTATTTAAGCTTTTATATTGAAATAATTTCATTTAGTTTTTATGTCCTAGTGAGTTAAGAAGTAAAAGAATAAATTATTTGAAATGTTTTATTATTGGACGGATATCTTATTTAAGTATCATTGAAAAATATTATTATGTAGACAACTTATGAAAGCTACAATACACATAATCTAGTATTTAAATAATTTTCGATCTATTAGAGATAATTAGTAGTTCTTAATCGATTCGATCAGCCTCTTGTATACTAATTCGGGTGCCTTTTTGGAGAATTGGAAGTCCATGGTACTGAAGTGTTTTTCAGGTACTTCATAAGCCTCTTTCACATTAGGCAATTCCCTGTGAAGTCGCTCTACGTCCTTGGGGTGTGCTAACCAATCTTCTTCGCTGAAGTAAAGTACAACTGGCACATATACTTCACTCATGTTGTATTTAGGAGGTACGTTCTGACCGTATACCTTTTTGTTGATATCGAATCCGTAGTTGAATCTTCTGAACTCTTGAGAAGCCACACCCTGGCCGTAATGCAAGATCTGTCTAGTGGATGCTCCAGCAGGAAGGTGGGAAGCGATTGAAGGAATCAAATCGAAGTCCATACCAGCTGTGTCAACGCCAGCCATTACAAAGTAGATGTTAGAACATATGTGCTTGCAGCCGATTTCCCAATCGCAAATGTTGCCGCCGACCGTATGTACGAGCTCCTTGCTAGGCTGGAATTCTTCGTGACCAAATCCGTCGTAAAGGCGCTCATAAAATTGGCTGCTTGGTGCTATCATGCGGAAAAGAGGGCTGCGGACGTTGGTCATATAAACCATAGGAGACATCGCGAACATCATCGCAACTTTTTCTCTGTATTCTGGGCGAGTGGCAGCCAAAGCGAAGAAAATAGTAGAGCCCTGTGAGTGACCGATATAGAAAAGCTTCTTTTGTTCGGAAACTTTCAGGGCATAGTCTATCATGGCGGGCAAATCCATAAGAGCGATTTCATCGATGCTGAACTGCCAGAAATCGGGATTTGAGACGTGTTTAGTGACGTGACGGCGAGAGTACTTGTTGCCGCGAACATTGCCTAGCCAGACGTCATATCCAGCGTCAGTAAGTAAGTAAGCAAGTGAATGCTCTGGACCCATCAGAAGCCAATCATCAGCGCTTCCTAAGACTCCATGCATTAGGAAGACGACGGGACGCTTTGTGACATCACCGGTATCCTGTTTTGCTTTAATACGAAACAGAGTGAGGAAATAACCATCATCAGTCTTCACAGTGTGTTCTTCAACTCCGTAGTGATATTTCCTAAGTAGTTGAGTCGCATTGTAAAGACGTTCTTCTCCGTACATTCCACCGGCCTGTTCGAATAAATCGTGGATTTTCTTCTTATCTTCTTCACTCACGTGTTGAATTGTTTTGTAAGCGTCGCGGAAAATCCTTTCTATCTCTTTTGTTTCGCTTACTGGAGAATTCGGGCCTACTGCTATTTGTACGCCGCGCCATTCAATCACATCGCCGTAGGGGATTTGGTCGCTCTGGGTGACGACGGTAGAGAAAAGTGGTACATTCCAATTTTTGACGGAGCGGAATGATGTGGGGTAGTCGCTGACGTCGTCGTAGCTGAAGTGCTCCTTGCTTTCTTGTGAGGTAGATTCATGACGATGGGTCATCTTTATTTCTCTCTCACGTTGAAATTGGTCGACATAGTCATTAGGGTGTATGACGAGAGTGTCCACACGAGGGTTGAGCTGGTGACGGACGATGTTGCAGACGGCGTTGCGGGCCAGAGCGAGGCAAAGGAGCACATAGACAGCCCTCATTGTGCTAGCTTGTGTTGACTGTGAGGATTGTTAGTTTGTTAGCGATTTTATATAGTTAATAGTGCACATTCAGCATATTCATTGAATGTTTTATACGGAATGTTCTGAAACGTGACAATTTTTAAATTATGTATCTTGATATTAATTAATGTTTACAGTACTAATGTTTAGTTTCTAAGTTTTTTTTTTTTTTTTTTAGTTATATTTATTATACAAATGGATATAGGTACATAGTAGGTGATATAATTACTATGCATTAACTTAAAAGGTTTTTCTGCGAATGGTATTTTGCCAATCAATTATATATATACTTAATTAACTATACTTAACTATACTTATTATAAAGAGGTAAAGTTCCTGAGTTTGTGACGTTGTAGGGAGTAATCTACTGAACCGATTTAGATGAAATTTGGTATAAGATAGTTTGAGACCCTGGAAAGGACACAGGATACTTTTTATCCCAGAAACCATCCCTTAAGGGGGTGAAAATAGGGAAGAAAGTTTGTATGGGGAATCAAGCTAGGGACGAACCCGAGTAAAGCAAGGGTGAGTCGCTAGTATTGGATATAGCATAAGAGATATTATTATATTTCCATTCAATTTTACATGTCTACGTATAAGTAAAATTTTTAAAATAATTTTAATAATATTTTCGTATTAGATATCAGCCTGTATATTATCATATATTATGCGTGATTTGTACGTTTATTTAGGTTGTTTTACCTAACAACGTTTACTGATTGCAAAATCATTTGTTTACTTACCATACTACTTACACTCATTAATTGCTTATTTAATTTAAGTAATAGATATTTAATAAAAATAATGGTAGATATTTACTAACTTTATATGTTTAGATTTTTATTATAAATTAAAATGTTATAATTTAAAATAATATATTTATGTTATAGTGTAAAAACAATAGAGCTTATATAATTTATTTCTAATATAGAATTCGTGAAAATCATCGCAATTAAAATTCCTTTAAAATAACCCTATTTCAAACAAATAGATTTCTTTTTTTCAGTAAGTTTGAATCTTCGTCGATTTCATTAAAAAGCGATCAACATTCTTTTTTTGTTTATTTTAAGTGAGCGCGTTTAAAATGACTAAATTATTCATCTTATTGTAATTATATCAGTAAAAACGTTCTTACAATATGAGTCCTTTCGCTATTTCCTGGAAAACAATATGTAGAGTATAAAACTGACAATGAGACTAAATAGATTGGCTCAGTTTGTAGTGACCCTATTGCTGTGCCAGAGGTCGTGGGCTCGAGTCCCGCTGGGGGCATTCATTTGTGTGATGAGCACGAATGTTTGTACTCCAGTTATGGGTGTTTATATTTATAATATGTATGTATTTAAAGTTATATATGTGTAGTGTATCAACTATCTAGTATGCATAACACGACCCTCGTTAGCGTTACACCAGAAATGTCGTTTACTCTTAGTTTTCTTAGTTTTGCCATCTCTTTTCACTCAAGGTCCAATTGTTGAAGTTATCGAGTAACATACAAACAAAATTAAGAATTGACGACCTTTTCGGATTCTACCGAGGATATATTTTAATTTTTCGTTCCCGACGTTTCAAATGTTTTACAGCAATTATGGTCACGGGAGAGACTGATTGCTCTAAACTTTAAAGCATTGATAACGTCGGAAACCAAAAACCAAAATAAATTCGCGAAAAAATCCGAAAAGATACTTTTATTTAAAATGTCAAATATTCGCGTAAATCTAAGAAAGTATTAATTGAGTACCTCTTTTGAAGGTTCAAGATACACTTTTTAACAGCTACTTTTATCATTATATACAAGATGTCTGTCAACATTTCAGCCTAATACGTCCAGTGGTTTATATCTTTGTATAAGTACTAGTTCTACCTGAGGCTTCGTTCGCGAGATAAGTGGGCCGATGATCAAAGGAAGGAGGATCTATGTCCGATCCCAGAAAACAGAGTTACCTTCAGATTTATAAAATTATTGATATGAAATGTTTTTTAACATAAAAATGTAGGTATTTATTATTTATTTTCGCACTTAAGGTTAGTAGATCATATTCGTAAAAAAAATATATGCTTTATTCATTAATTGCCATGATATATATCTCTTAAGTCGTAACATACATAAAAATACCTAGAAAAAGCCGAATTAATTACTTCCTCCTTTTTAAAAGCGGTTATAAAATTTTCCAACTAGCTAATATTAAATTCGCATCCCATTATATATTTAATACTAGCGACTCACACTTGCTTCGCCCGCGTGCGTCCTTCGCTACGTTTTCACGGTTAGTATAGAATAAAATATATATATATGTATGTACATACATAGGTATAGAAAAGTAAGTACCTACTTTATCAATTAAAAAATATATACATCCCTTACTTCAGAAATGATTTCCAAAACAAACTTTCATCGACCTTTTAATTCCCTTAAGGGATGATTTCCGGGATAAAAACTATCCTATGTCCTTCCCAGGGTCTCAAATTATCTCGGTTCAGTGGATTAAGTGTGAAAAGATAACAGACAGACAGACAGACAGACAGACAGACAGACAGAGTTACTTTCGAATTTATAACATTAGTATGGATGTAATCCCATTAATATTATAAATGCCAAAGTTTGGATGGATCGACTTGCTCTTGAAATAAATTACTGAACAGGTTAACTGATTTTGATGTTATACGTCGTTAGATATGTCTTGGAAACGCAATGGCACATGGCTAATGTAATTGGATGAACTCATAAAAATATATAATGACGTCTTTTAGTTACCAATTTATGTAGTACGAGTTTTCAAGAGGCTATCACAAAAATATAAACAACTTAAATATATTAATATGTATTTTTAAAGATGTTTTATGTTAATGAATTTGTAAATAAAACTCGAACTAATAAATAAAAATTATTAATAATAGTTGACTGCGTTAAAAGAGTAGGTATATTATGTAGCCCTACAAACTCTATCTTTCAGTAAGAGTTCCATTACAATCGGCCCAAAAGTCTCATTACGATCGGAAATGCCGTTCCAAAGATTACCTGGACAAACAGAAAGACAGATAGACAGACAAAAATTAAAAAAGGGTTGTTTTGGTATAAATAATTATGTACTATGTACCTTTTTTTTTAAATCACATACAGATATTTCAGTTTTATTTATATGTATAGATGTACAGATAGATGAGTGAACCACAGATGTATGTTCAACCTAATAACTATTATATAATATTAACCTACTCGTACAAATATGACAAAGATAACAAAAATCAGTTTTAAAAAATCAAACTAATATAACTAAGTATCGTGTATACTTATCTAGTTATAGATAACACTATTAAACAAAACAAATAACTAATAATAATTTAAAATTGAATTGTACGTGCCTTTACTGTAAAATTACTAAGTTCTATGTTCAATTTCCCTATTTATGAATAAAAGTTTATTATAAAAAAAAGAACTCCAAAAAAAGTGCCTCCTCGCCCCCGTCCGCCACTGCCTCCGCTATCGTCGTCGTTGTTAAGATATTATTACGTTTCGCGAGTTATTTTAAATCTGTAATATCTTCTAAGATATTCATCTAATTTTATGGTGTAAAGGTCAGTTTTGATCTAAATTAAGTGCTTAAGTGGTCTAACATATTTATTTAGATAAGGATTAACATCATGTTAGTAAAAGCACCTTTGCAAATAACGTATTATTTTAGACCAAATTTGGAAACCATGAAAATGGTTATTGTGAGTACACCTTAAAAGACGCGGAATTTTTTGTAGTAATTTTTATGTTTTTCAATTTATTAGAAGATTTCGTGGTACTTCATAGTTTGTACGCGGTGCATGCCAGTACTAAAGCTCCCAGTCGCCATAATTTTTTCAAAATTTTCGACAATAATAGCCATATTTCAGCCAATTTACACAAAATCTTAATGTCTCATTAAGGATTTGTTTAAGTTGGCAAGCCTAAATACATGTTAACATTTCTCATGAATCACTCCGTCCATTGGTGAAAACTGAAAACCGTACGAAAATCTGTCCGTAGTTTTTGAGTTTATTGTGTTGAGATAGACAGAAACAATAAGATTCTATGACACAGGCGCAGCCGATCTGCCATATATCATAATAAGTCTAAAATTCTCGCATCCGACTAAGTTCATAAAAACCTAAATTCAAACATGAACTACAACAGACAAAAAACGATTACGCAGATAATACCTAGTGATTGAGTAATTATTATTGTACTCGATAAAAACACTGACTAGGCAAAAGGTTATGTTTTCATTTTAAACGACTAACCTTTGGACTTTACTTCACTTATTATATCATTATTTTTACCAGCTTCAGAAAAGGAGATTTTTTGTGACCCATTTTGAATAATTAATGAAAAGGGGCGTAAATACCTATGGCTAGGGTTAGGGCTATGTAAGCCTACCTTAAAGGCACTATGTAAATTTTCCAGCCGAAAGGGTGGAATAATTAGGTATATCTATTAATAATGGTATAATCTATACATATAATAAAACTGCAGAGGTCGAATGTCTGTACATAAAAAAAAATGCTAGAAACCGAGTCAGGGGGATGTAAGAAGAAGAAAAGAACAAATCCAGATTTTTTTCGAAATTTTATTTTCTCTGTCTATTTGTCTGTTTGTACACTCCGAAATTGTTGTACCGATTTAAATGAAATTTTGCATGGTGGTACCTTATATCCCCGGTCAACATTTCAGACACTTTTCATCCCGGAAAATTAAAGAGTTTTTGTGGGATAGTTAAAAAACTATAGTAAATTATACAGTTTGGTACACAAAAACTACTGATTGGATTTTAATGAAACTTCACAATAATATAGTTCATACATCAGAAGAACAAATAATCTATTTTTTATTCCGGAAAAATGTACGGTTCCCGTGAGATAGATTTGTTTTTGTTTGTCGCTAGTTAGGAATAATTAGGGAAGAATAAATTATATTTTCTTACACAAAAGCTACTTTTATTTGATATCAATGTACATTCTACAAAAAATCATAAATTAGATAGGTAGAGGGGAAACGAGAGGGAAGGAAGAAAAGTACCTTAAATATTGAAGTTATCAAGTTTTAATCAAAATGAACATTATTCTACTCTATTCTAAACATTATTTACTTTTTTTTATTAAAAAGCTTTCTTTAACAGGTAAGTAATCGAACCAAACAACTGCATAATTTAGTTTAAAAAAATGTTACCTGAATCAAATAAATAAAAATGCAAAAAAGTTCTTCAAAATTAAAATGCAGATATTATTCTTTTTTTAAATCTATACATATAATAAAACAGTAACTTAACGACATCTGTACATGAAATATTTTTGAAAAACAATGACTGTAACGTATTATGTACAGAATATAGACTCCAAAACAATAGTAGTATTTAAAAATTTTGTCTGTTTGTGTGTTCGCGTTTCACACAAGAAGTCTGGACCGATTTCCACTAAATTTTGTGTAGTGATAACTTATTACTCGCGTGACAGTTAGGATTTTTTAGTTTAGGAAAATCTTTCATTCTCACTGGAAAACAAACTAGTAATATCGAGTTATCCTTAGAAATTTATTTGGCTAACACTAGCTAAATCTTAAAAGATACATCAAAAAACAATGTACTAGAAAATTGTAAGTCTTTAAAAGGCCTACAAAAAAGTCTACAATAGCATATGTTTACCTACTAAGGTACACTCACAATAACTTTTCATATCTATTTAAAACGTACTTAGGGACGCATCCGAGCGAAGCGAGGGTAAGTCACTAGTTTAAAATAAATCAACGTTTCCTTTGAGTAAAATTAGATAACTTTAATATTCAAGGTAATTTTCTTCCATGTCCCATCCATTTGTTCCATCTTGTATATCCTAAGCAGTTGGTTAGAGTCAGCTAGATTGGTCGCCGTGAGAGAAATAGGAGTGTATTTTTTTTTATAGTATTCTGAATTAGTGCTTGACTACGTTCTACCTGATGGTAAGTGGTAACGCAGTCGTAGATGGTAAGTCGCACTAATTCAGTAGCCACCTATTCACTCTTGCCTTGAAGACACCCATATTGTAATCGGACGGAAACACCGACGCTGGTAGGTTGTTCCAGTCCTTAGCCGCTCGTATAATAAATGACGTAGCGAAACGCTTCGTCCGGAAGGGTGGAATGTCCACGACATAAGGATGGAGGCTAGCCGTTCGTCGAGTTGTCCGATGATGGAAAGGGGATGGGGGAATTAAGCAATGTAGTTCCTGCGCACACTCTCCGAAATGTAACCTATAAAATACACAAAGGCTGGCAACCCTACGTCGGTGATCGAAGCTTTGTAAGTTAGCTTTTACTAGCGTAGGGTCACCAATAAGCTTTTGAGCACGCCTCTCAATCGAGTCTAAGGCTGACAGATGGCATTTCGCAGCACCAGCCTATATGTGACTACAGTATTCCACACACGACCGGACTTGAGCTTTATACAAAACAAGAAGCTGTCCCGGCGTGAAATACTGTCAGATCTTTGCAAGGATGCTAACTTTCCTCGCTGCGATATTAGCCTTAGACTCGATGAACCGCCTGTAGTTCATGTTGGGGCTAATGTCCATTCTTAACAACTGCAGACGGTCAGTGTATTCCAGAGGCACATTTCGGAAAGTAGGAGTCAAGGTGAAAGGACTCCTTTTTGTGGTGAACAGGCACGCCTGTGTTTTGGTGGTGTTGAAACACACGAGATTGGCATCACCCCAAGTGGAGACTGTCCTGAGTTTGAGATTCAACCGCTCTACCATGGCCTCTCTTTCGGACTGAATTTGATCTCTACTGGCCCAAGGATTCGACAGGTATCTCTCTACAACAGTGCTGTCGTCTGCGTACCCATAGATACCGGGTATAAGCAGATCGTTGATATGCAGCAGGAACAAGGTTGCAGAGAGAACAGACCCCTGTGGAACTCCTGAGTTGGTCTTTAAGGGTTGTGATGAACAACCCTCAACCACAACTCTGAGTGATCGGTCGCTCAGGAAGTCTTTAATCCAGCCAATCAGGCCAGGAGATATGCCATAGGCTGAAAGCTTGCTTATAAGGCTAGCGTGCCAGACCCTGTCAAAGGCCTTTGAGACATCGAGGGAGACGGCAATCGCTTCCCTGCTTCGCTCAAGAGCTTCACCCAAGGTGTGATTGGCATACACTAGAAGGTCCCCAGTCGACCTACTCACTCACCCTCGCTTCGCTTCGGGTTCGTCCCTAGACAAAAACAAATCTATCCCACGGGAACCATACATTTTTCCGGGATGATATTATAGCCTATAGCCTTCCTCAGTTAACGGGCTATCTAATGCAAAAAGATTTTTTCAAATTGGATTAGCAGTTTTTGAGATTAGCAAACAAACAAACAAAAAAACAAACTCTTCAGCTTTATAATATTATATTAGTATAGATGATAATAATAGATAGATATGTATTATATATACAAGTCGGATTGCAATAATGAAGGAATTTAATTATAATTTAAACCAAGTAAGCATTTTGTTTGTTAATTGTCCAGTCAGATGATAGTAGAAACTAACGCTAACAAAAGTTTTTATATGACCGTTATTAAAAAAACAAATAAGTACAGAATTTTATGCACTCAATGGTAAATATAAGTGTTTCCTGCAGCATTGAAAATGAAATATGTAAAAAATAATCCGTTATTATGTATCACCGTTACCATGTAAAAGGAATGCAGCTAACTTCATCATGTCGCTTTTTGGCTGTCGGTGTGCGCGCGCGTCGTAAAAATTTTACTCTCATAATTTTTTCCAAACGTGCCAAAAGAAGTATAAGTCCAAAATTTTTTGGAAAAACTCAAAAACTTTTTTAAATCGAAAAAATGTGAAAAATGTAGTCGTTTTTCGTCCGGTTTCGGTCAGAAAAAAACATATCTCGAGAACGAAATGAGATAGCTAAAAAAAAAATAAAAACCCCCTAGAGATATGACTTTGGGCTACATTTAAAAAAAAAATTGAGGTGCATATCGCTGCCATCAGCGATATTCGATCTTTCGACAACGATCGAACGTAGTCATTATGTTGTTCGACGAATTAGTGATTCTTTGCGAATCGCGTACTTGGCGAACGAGTTTCGCTCGGAGTTCTTTTTTGTTATATCGTATTTTTTACATAAAAAAGAAACTAAAAACTTGAATAAATAAAAAAAAAGTAAAACTTCATATCCGATCGTGATTCGAACTCGGACACACCTATGATCGTTAATCTTGCACCTTGGTCGCTTGACTATGATGTTTACGACTAAGTGTTAGAAATTATAGACCATATTCTGTGTAGAATAATGCAAAAGAAAACAGCATGAAAACTCGAAAACGCGCGTTTCACCAGACATGAGACTAATCTAGATCGATTTTTCGCCCCCGAAAACCCCCACATACCAAATTACAGCGAAATCGTTAGAGCCGTTTCCGAGATCGCCGGTATAAATAAATATATAAAGATATAAATATACAAAAAATGCTCGTTTAAATATATTATTATTATTCGATATTATTAGATAGATAGATATTAATTCAGTTTGTGTGACAGATTCATTTTCAATGTACCTATCCGAAGGTCGCGGCAGATACGAAATCTATGCATTTTTTATATACTCATAAGTAACTCAGATAGGTAACCTGTATATACATATGTTTTCCTCCAATTTTTAATTTTGAATTTGAATTTCGACTAAGTACTCGGCGAAATCCAGTAAAATTAAAAAAGAGCAATGTTTTATTTATTTAACAATAGATGTGGCGTGCCTTATATTTTGTAACATAACAGTTGCGTTAAGCGTAATTTTTATTCTAAAGATCTCGAAGGTTTCATTCTACATAGCAGATAAAAGTTTAAAAATAATTTTAATGCAAAGGCTTGACGATTAAGTAATAATATCGCTGATTTATAGCGACTCACCCTCGCTTCACTCGGGTTCGTCCCTAGGTACGTTTTACTGCTGAACTGAGCTGAACGTTGATAAATCAGTCAGTGAGTCGCGAGTAGTGAATAAAGATAGTAATTGCGAATGTACCTTAGGTGATAGACATATAATATTGCGAACTTGGCTGTATAACTTTTTAAGACCTACAATTTTCTAGTACATCGTTTTGATGTATCTCATAAGGTTCAGCCAGCGTTAGCCATAAAAATTTCTAAAGACGACTCGATAGAACCAGTCATTGCGTTTTCCGGCGGGAACGAAAAATGTGCCTGTAGTAAAAGGTATCCTAAATGTTGACCCGAGTGATAAGCTATCACTATACAAAATTTAGTTAAAATCGGTTCAGTACTTTTTGCGTGAAATGCGCACATCGATTTGACTAAGTCAGTTTTATTATAGGTATAGATAAGAATAGGTATTGCGAGTGTACCTTAAGAGATAGACATATACTGTTGCAGATTTTTCTGTTGACCTTTTCAAGACCTACAATTTTTTAGTACATTATTTTGATGTACGTCTTAAGGTTTAGCCAGCGGGAGGTTTCTAGGAAGGAGGACTTGATAAAACCAGTTATTTCGATGTCCCGTGGGAAAGAAAGATTTTTCTGAAATAAAGGGTATCCTAAATGTGGACCCGGGAAATAAGTTACCACTTCACCAAATTTCGTTGTAATCGGTTCATTACTTTTTGCGTGAACCGTGTACAGACAAAGAGACATACAGACTAACAGACAAACAGACAAACAGACAAAAAATTTAATAACTATTGTTTTGGGGTCTATATTGTATACATAATACGTTACTTCATGTACAGATTTCGCTAAGTTACTGCTTTATTATAGTAATGTATGTATGTATTTAAAGTTATATACGTGTAGTGTATCAAATATCTGGTGTCCATAACACAAGCCTCGTAGCTTACTATGGAACCAGATGGTTCTGTGTTAATGTCCGAACAAATAAAAAACAAAAAATAAATAAATAAGTATTCATTTCAGTCAATATAAAACGAATAAGTATTATATGATCTGTGATAAAACGGTCAAAAAAATATAAATAAATAGAGATAACTTTTACGCCTAGTGCGTCTATGACGTAACCTACAACCCAAAACATAGGCTACCAGGACAACATGAATAACTAGGATGTACGCCTTTTCTCTCGTCGCTTAAAGTGCAGTACGATAGCTACACATTGACAATTTCTCTAAATGGCTCAAATATTCTTGTCTCTTTTCAATACATTGAACACAGACTACAGTACACTTTTTACACTTTACTGGCTGCTGCTAACAAATACGTGCGCGTGTACCTACTTTACTTTTTATGAAACTTAATGCTCATCTTTAACAGTAGAAAAATTCCAAAATAAATGTTTTATTTACCGTCATTTTGAATGACCCGCACACCGCAAGGAATATTATACCGGAACAAAAGTAAAAGTGTACAAAATTCAATAGTATTCTATATGTATATACATATGATACAAAAATATATATATATAAAAAAAACAACTTCTTCGTAAAAACTAAAAAGATCGAGGTATGTGTAAGAGACATATGTATGTACGTATGTGTCTCCGACTGCATAATACCATTTCTTCTTCAACTTGTTGTCATCTTTTTTGTTTTGGCGGCTTTTTAGTTTAGACATTTGAAGTTTTATTTAAAAATTTCTTCGACAAATTAGTTTCAAACATATAAGTTGTATATTATATGATTGTGATTGCCTTTTAAAAACCTTTACTGTGATAACCTACTTCTTAATTTTGAATTTGCTAATTGGCCCCTAAAATCCGGCAATTTCATTAGGTACATCGAAACAATGTACTAGAAAATTGTAGGTCTTTAATACAGAAATATTTGCGATTGTATGTGTCTATCTCCAAAGGTACGTTCACAATAACTATTTTTATCTATATAAAACGTACCTACATAGGCACACGAGCAAAGCATGAGTAAATCGCTAGTACATAATATGTATGTATAAAGAAGAAAACAAAGTCCCTGTCTGCCTCTGTCTGTTTCTCTGCTTACTTCTTCTAAACCACGCAACTGATTTTGATACAGTTTTCAGTAATATAATCAGCCATAAAAGAGGAAGGTTTGTGTATATAATTTGTAAATATTTTGTACAAAATGGCTTAGCTATGAGTAGCAATAGCAATCATCTATACAGATAAATAAAATTGAAGTGTCTGTTGTAATGTCAAAATAACAGCTTTATACTAGGTGCATATGGAATTATATATACGGTACTTATAAGAAAACACAATTTTTAAAATTTTTGTCTGTCTCTCTGTCTGTCTCTTTGTTCTGGCTAATCTCAGAAACGGTTGGACCAATTTTAACGGGACTTTCACTGGCAAACAGCTGATATTATAAGGAGTAATTAAGGCTACTTTTATTTTAGAAAAAGAATTAGGGTTTCGTTAAAGAAAATTAAAAGTGTGAGTCGCTAATTAAAAATAAAGTACGTGTTAATAAAATATGCGGTAGTATTTTTTACCTCAAAAAATCTCGGGAACGTCACAGCTTAGGGTGCCATATTAAGTATTGTTATTTTAGTAGCCTCTATGGGTATTCACCATATGGAATTTTGGCTATGATTTTGGACTAAGCATTTTTGAAGTAAAACTTCTTTGCGCACGCTTGACTTGGGGGGTAAGCTGGTGAACGCGTTACGAAAACATGTACGTACGTTTGTTGCCATGGTAACCGTTGTTATTGTCTGACAAATGATATGTAATATTATATTCTTTCTTTAAATGATATTCTATAAATATATGAGTGTAATATGCCTAATATGCGTTGTTTTTAGTATCTCACCTATCCTAATTATTTAAAACATAAATTGAATTTCATAAAGAGTACCGATAACCTACAGAAGTTTTACTTCTTGCGCATGTACACATTCATAGACGCACTCTTTAATTTTTTTTTAATTATAACTGATTGCGGCATTTGATTTGTTGCTATTATGCCGGACAGTTGTCTCTGCGAGTGCCTTAAATTGAAAGTCACGTTTAAATCAAAATATGAGCTACCAGGTAATCAGTATCAAATAGGAGATACACTATGCTCATCCTATGGGTGGTCCTATCTTACAGTCTTGCATCTCCCTTTAATGCAGATATACATATGCTTTTCTCGCTTCAGCACATGAAATTACGTGCAAAATGAAAACATACACTATATCACGGTGAGCTTTTTTGAAATAAAGTTGTCTCACTCATTCTGGCTCTACACTGAAAATTATGAAAACTGTACCGTTATTTGTAGAAAAAATTAAATGAACTCTAGTTGTAAAGAATTTACTGATATTCCTTTTTACCCTGTTACTACATCTTCCCCTTACATAGGTATCTTTTCATATATTTTCTATTATGAAAAAAAGAAACTAATCATACCTGTAAGCAAAACATATTGTTATATCAGAGAAAGGCATGAACTGTAGGGGTAACATCTGTATAGCCCCCTTTAAACCAAAACATCAGCTACCAGGCTACTATAAATGCGTAGGAAATGATATTTTATGCTTGTCCATTTCTAGACACACGGCAAAGTGTCGGATGAGTTCGCAAAGAATTATAAAAAAAAAACGGATTATGTAAAAAACAAACTAAAAAGACGAAAAAGAGTTGTTGAAATAAAATAGAATTATGCAGTTGGAGACATAAACGTAGTAAAGCTCTAAATAAAAAAAAACGTAGCAAGTAAAATAAATGTAGCGAGATTAAATTCAAAATTGTAACAAAAGCCTATTTCTATACACCAAAAACACGAAAATTACTGTTTCTCACAGACTGACTCACTCATTAAAAAAATTCTTTTGAAGTAAAACTTCTTTACGCACGCTTGACTTAGGGAGTAAGCTGGTGAATGCGTTACGAAAAGTGTAACGTTACGGGCGAGGCGAACGTTTGTTGCCATGGTAACCATTGTTATTGTTTGACAAAATATGATATATAATATTATATTCTTTCCTTAAATGATATTGAATAAATATATGATTGTAATATGCCTAATATGCGTTATTTTTAGTATCTCCCCTATCCCAATTATTGAAAACATAAATTAAATTTCATAAAGAGCACCGATAACCTACAGAAGTTTTACTTCTTGCGCGTGTACACATTCATACACGCACTCTTTAATTTTTTTGGTGGATATTCTTTGCAACCAACGTTGTATTAACCATAAAGTTTTTGGTACCAACAATAAAGTGTCGTACTTAGTTATTATCTTCCCTATGGTTTTGTGTAATGCAATCTTAATGAGCTGACAGTGCAGGTTTATTTTAAATTCCACTCTTTATCTTCACGGTTTTTAAACATAATTGAAATGAAATGAAATTTATTTATTTAGTAACAGTTCTTATATATACACAGTAAAACAATGGCTACGATGATACTGCAAAAGTATAAACTGCGTTGCAGATATCAATGCCCGCCTCCGTACAATATTTAAATTATTTTATAAAAACTGAATAACAACAAGATGATGATGATGTATGTGTTTGTGTGTTGCGTGTGTGTGTGTATATTTGTGTGTGTGTGTGTGTGTGTTTGTGTTTGTGAATGCAAATATAAATTACAAAGAAGTAAGTGATATTAATATGTGTGTATGACTTACACAATCAGGGCGGAGAAAAATGTATATAATATATGGAAGTTCTTAATATATCGAAAAGTAATCAGCCATTTTGTTGAACTCTATCCCAGTCACGTTGGATCAAAAACATGGGGTACTAGGCTGTCATAGTAATATAGGAGATATTCGATCCTTGTGATATATGAAATGCACTATTGTGCACTATTTGTCTCACTTTAACTCAGGTTTCATAAATCTACCCTGTAGTTTTCATCCCTTATAAAATATATTCGTCTCCTTTTAGTTCATTTTGTTACGCCATAGGTATGTAGAGTTCAACGCCAGTTCATAGTTCATACTCTAGTCTAGAGTCTAGAGCGCTTGATGATATCTTCTTCGTCTACCATATCGAGTACGTATATAACATATACTTATAGTGCAATATTGTCATATGACTGAAATTTTAATTGCAAAATGCATCTTATTTTCTCTGCAATACAGTTTAAAATGTGTTACTATGATTAAATAGGCTAGAATCGATGAGTGGTTGAGGTTGAACTATATCTATACATCTATACAGATAAACAAAATTGGAGTGCCTGTTTGTAATATTAAAATAACCGCTTTTTATTAAATGTATGTATACACGGTACATATACCAAAATAGCATTTTTTACAATTTTTGTCTGTCTGTCTGTCTATCTGTTTGTTCCGGCTAGTTTCCGAAACGGCTGGACCGATTTCGACGGGACTTTCACTGGCAGATAGCTGATGTTATAAGGAGTAACTTAGGCTACTTTTATTAGTGATAAGCTATCACTATACAAAATTTAATTGAAATCGGTTCGAAGAAAATAATATTGCTTACAAAACTATATTCTTCTTTCCCGGGGAACACTTTCATTTATCATATAAAAATAAATGGGCTTATACCTAATATTATGGCTGCGTTTACATTATTATTGGAAATTTTGATTAAGGTAGTTTTATACTACACTAGCGATTCACCCTCGGTTCGCTTCGGGTTCGTCCCTAGATAAAAACAAATCTATCCCACGGGAACTGTGTATTTTTCCGGGATGATAAATAGCCTATAGACTTCCTCAGTTAACGGGCTATCCAATGCAAAAAAAAAAAAATTTCAAATCGGATTAGTAGTTCCTGAGTTTAGCGCGTTCAACCAAACAAACAAACAAACTCTGCAGCTTTATAATATTAAATAATAATATAGATATAATCTTCATAATCTTAGTATTTTACTCATTAATTTTTGCTGCCTTATTTGTTACAATTAAAGAGAGTAAAGTCACAGATCATATAATACTATACTAGGTAAAGCTAACTTCGCACCAATCCCTTGCCTTACCTAAGCCTTTGGGGTAGTCACTGAGAACTTAGAGATCAGCGCTACCATCTCTACATTCTATATGATACGGGCTCTATTCACTAACGCTTTGTCAGGCTTTTAACCTGACCCTCTTTTAAGTATAATGAAAAATTATATATTATTGATATCTTTCTGATTGATTTTGGCCACTACTAGACTGATCTCTTACTAAACGACTGATCGTACGACTGACGTCACATATCGCGATAGAATACCTCTCTGAGGTGCGAAGATGTAACATCGCCATCTTCCCAACTCCGGGCTGTCTGAGAATTTATTAACAGAAAATCCTAATGGCTATCCTTGATTCGACCCGAGACTCGAACTCAGGACTTCCGGATCTGCAGTCATACAACGGTAGCAAATAACTACTTATTTTTAGTAGGTATTCGCTTCGCTGGGGCCTTATCGACCTCTCTACTCGCATCTTTCAGTAATTTCTAATCTACTCTGATAATGTTTTATAATTGTAATGTAAAAAACCATAATTGTTTATAACAATTAATTATATTATCGTAATATTTGTTTATATTTCAATTAACAATAAATTTAATGCACAAAATTCGCAATTTTGTATATAAGTAGGGTAAACTTGCATAATTATGTGACTCACATAATTCTGTGATATGATATTTCGAAGATCCTACCGCTTGATTGAAACAAAATTCACTTTTTTAAATTGAACCTTGTGATAGCGCAATAAACCTTCTTTTTGTGTATGAAATTTTGTTACAATCGTTCGTGCGAGGTAGTAACATTGAAGTGAATTGTCATTTCGCGCGGCCATTTTTTCTTTTCGCTGGTAACGTACGACTGTGTTATGATAATTAATTCATTTTAAATAGTAAACATTGATGTATCTTCTTGAAATTTGGAAAATAAGTTGTAAAAGACATATACTTACTACTACCTTTATTAGTTTCAGTTATTTATGGTTAGTGTTTAAGTAATATCTTATTTACGTTGCTTGAAAATTAACGCTTTTCAAGATTTGAGCGCGAAACATTATCACCGAGTTAACCAAGGTAAATGTGACATTTGTCTGATTCTGAAAGTAAACATTGTGCAATAATACAACTACTCGGGTGATAGCGTTTATTGAACTGAACAGCTGACTTACAATACCAGATTACCCACATTATCTTATTATACATATTTTTGAAATTACCTACAACACTACATCCCTCCCCACTTAATTAATACTAGGTCTTTCCTTATGTACTACAACATTACAAAAAATTTGACTACATACTAACTAAACAATCAACATAACCGGAAATGGTTTAGTCTTTTTTCTTTAATCTACAAGACCTTACAGGGCGTACCCAGGGCTGCTCCACTGGTGGTCGCGTATAGACAGATGTCGTAACAGGTTCGATACTTTGTGAAGCCTGAGTGATCCCGGGCGGCGACGCCACGCATGATCCCCCCGGCTCCTCCGACAGACCTTCCCGTTCTCTTACCGATTTACTCTCACCCTCCTCCACTATACTTTCCTCCCGTTTATCCATCTCGGTTGTATCCTTTACCTCACCCGTGTCTGATGCGCTCGATGCACTAACTAACGAATTTCTTGACCTCCGTCTTAGTTGGTCGACGTGCCTATGGATAACTGTACCATCCCTTGCCACTATTCTGCAATTAGTAGAACCTAAACATTCCCTTATTTCCCCTGGAGCCCACTTTTCCCCTTTTAGATATTGCCGATACCACACTTCATCACCCACTTTTAAAGACTTATCTACGCCTCCGGCAGCTTCTACTTGTCTACGTTGCGCTTGTTCTACTTTCTGTTCCCTGTCCGGTCTTATCAAATCCAGTCGAGTTCTCATTCGTCTACCTAACATTAAATGTGATGGGCTTTCCCCAGTCGTGGAATGCTCAGTATTTCTGTAGTACAGCAGAAAAGAATTTAAGGCCCTATTCACGTTGCATTTATCGTGCACTGCTTTTTTAATAACCCTTTTAACAGTTCTAACAGCATTTTCCGCCGCTCCGTTAGATGCAGGATGGTACGGTGCGGAAAAAATATGTTCTGTCCCGTAATGGGACATAAACGTTTCGAACTCCCTACTAGAGAAAGGTGGACCGTTATCGGATACCAGCTGTTTGGGTGCGCCCCATCTAGCCCAAAGCTCCTCTAACTTTTCGATAGTTCCATTGGCCGCGGTACTAGCTACATTGAAAACCTCGATCCACTTAGTTAACGCATCAACAACGACTAAATACATTCTGCCAAACAAAGGCCCTAAAAAGTCAACATGTACGCGTGACCACGGGCGCGAGGGTCGCGGCCACGGATGCGGGGTCGCGCGCGGCGGTGCGTCGGCGTGCGCCGCGCACACCGGACACCCGCGGCACGTCGCCTCGACCGCCTCGTCGATCCCCGGCCACCACACATAGCTGCGCGCGAGCGCTTTAGACTTAACAATACCCATATGAGGCTCATGAATAATTTTTCAAACCTTTACTCTGCAACTATCTGGAATCACCACCCTATGGCCCCACATAACGCATCCTAATTCCTCATATAATTCTTGCCTCCTATTGAAATAAGGTTGTAAATTCACAATGTCACAATCTGTGGGCCAACCATTTCGTATGTAATTTAAAACTCGACCTAACATCGGGTCCCTATTTGTTTGTTGTTTTACTTCTTTATAGTTTAATAACAAAGCGTCCTGAGCGAAATGCAAAAATGTTTGTTCGGGAAGGTTATCTTCCTTTTTCTTACTACTGACTATCGGTAATCTTGATAATCCGTCCGCGCCGTTATTGAATGAATTTACATACTCAATGTCGAAAGAGTACGCAGACAATATGACTGCCCAACGCTGCATCCTACTAGCGGCCATTGCCGGTATAGCCGCGTTACTTTTAAAGATACTAACTAAGGGCTTATGGTCTGTACGCAGGATAAAATGCCTGCCGTACAAATATTGATGAAACTTTTTTACACAAAAGATAATGGATAACGCTTCGCGGTGAATTTGAGAATAATTTTTCTCAGCGTCGTTGAGCGTTCGAGACGCATACTCAATGACCCGTTCGCCACGCGGCCCGCGTTGTGTCAACACACCCCCCACGCCCCGCGCGCTCGCGTCACACGTAAGCGTAAGACTGTCTGTCGGATCATAGTGCGCTAACACTTCCGCGCTTGTTAATGCTTTTTTTACTGCGTTAAATGCAAACTCACAATCTGAAGACCATATCCACTCTGCATCTTTCCTTAATAAATTATAAAGTGGTACTAACACACAACTTATATTCTTCACAAATTTTGCATAAAAATTCACTATACCTAAGAATGATCTTAATTCTGTTACATTTTGCGGTCTCGAAATATTCATTATGGCTTCTATCTTTGAGGGGTCCGTTTTAATACCGTCCTTAGATATAATGTAACCTAAAAATTTAACTTCTTCTACTAAAAATACGCATTTATTTTTTTTCACCTTTAAACCGTGACTATGTAATTTTTCAAACACTCTCTCTAACGCTTCCAAGTGTTCAGCAGTAGACCGCCCACCTATGATGACGTCATCTAAAAAAAACTCTACGTTAGGTATATTACCTAATAAATTACTCATAATACGTTGGAATATGCCCGGGCTAGATGCTAATCCAAATACTAACCTATTATACTTAAATAGACCTCTGTGGGTGTTTATAACTGTGTATTTACTCGAACCGTCCAACTCAATCTGGCTGTACGCTTGCGATAAGTCAATTTTCGAAAAATATTTAGCCCCACTCAGTTTGACTAACACGTCATCTATTTTCGGCAAAGGATACCGGTCGACCAATAAGACGGGATTAACAGTACATTTGTAATCAGCGCATAATCTAAGAGAACCGTCGGCCTTGTTTACCGGTACTAGAGGAGAAGCCCAGTCGGAGCAGTCAACAGGTTCGATGACGCCGTCGCGCAGCATCGCGTCGAGCTCGGCGTCAACGCGCTCGCGCAGCGCGTACGGCAGAGGGCGCGCGCGGTGGAACACGGGCGATGCGTTCTCGCGTACTCGCAGCGTCGCGCGACCACCAGTGTAACGCCCCAGGCCGCCGCTAAACAATTCCTTATATCTGTCCAATAAAACACATATTTCTTTATTTATTCGGCTAGGGTTGCTATTAACAAAATTACATCTAAAACTAGGAATAATTACGTCCAGTTCAGCTAACCACTGTCTGCCTAAAAGTGAAGTGGTGCCTCCATCAATCACAAACAAATCTAATTTTTTTTTATTATTTTTATATTGTACCATCACTGTTATTGTCCCTAACGGGGTCACTTTAGTGCCATTATAAAATCTTAATTTTAAATTGCACGGTTTTATTATTTTATGACTGAAATTACTCTCGTATGTCCTCTTACTGACACATGAAATCGCAGTACCTGTGTCAATTTCCATATTTATAATGTTACCTTCTATAACAATAGGTAAACTCACCGACTTGTAGTCATTCAGGCATAACTGGTGAAAATCCGCACTCTCGTCCTCCGCCGGCGACTTCCCATCGTCTATGTCACCGAAATGTACTGGATTCTTTCGGTAATAATAATTGTTGCGATGCAATCCCGCCTTATCACCTCTTAATTCCCCTCTAGGACACACACGACGCAAGTGACCACGCTGCCGACAATTGTCACACACAAAGTCACGATAAGCGCAATTATTATAGCCGTGACGCCATGAACCACAACCTTTGCACTCCACCCTTGGCCGCCCGTGAGAATCCGCTGATGCTCGTTGCGGCGCCGCTGACCGCTGGCCCGCTCGAAATGGTTGTACGGGGGCCGGCGCCCGCTCGCGAGGCACTCTCAACGCGTGCACTGCACTGCCACCGCTCCTCTCCGACGATACACTATTCCCAGCCGGTGCCTCCACCGCGGCTGCATCCCTCTCCGCAGCCTCCATCGAAGAAGCTATCCTCACCGCATCCATGTACGATAGACTATCGCTCTCCGCGAACAGTCTCTGTCGCACCACGTCGCTTCTTAGACCACACACTAATTGATCTCGTAGATTTTCATTTAAAGTGTCGCCGAACTTACAATTTCTTGCCAGCCGCTTTAGCTCGGCTACGTAGGCAGCCACATTCTCGTTAACTAATTGACGCCTCTGTCTAAACGAGTACCGCTCGGCAAGTGCCGACGGTGTCGGCTCCAAATGCTGACGCAACAACTCCGTCGCCTCTGCATAGGTCAACTGCGCCGGCTTCTTGGGATCCGCTAGATTGACTAACAAATCATAGGCCTCGCTCCCCATGACTGTGATCAATGTCGGTATACGTAAATCCTCCTTAATACCGTTCGCTTTAAAATACATATCTAAACGGTCAACGTACGCGGACCACGAACCGTTAGACACATCAAAATCACCCATCTTCCCGATCGACATTTTACACTACTTATGTGTAAAACCACAAAATATTATTAATAAAGTACAACGCAAGTCGTCCCTTCGTAATGAAACCTCAAAAACTTAATCCTCGTCGCCAATGTGCAATAATACAACTACTCGGGTGATAGCGTTTATTGAACTGAACAGCTGACTTACAATACCAGATTACCCACATTATCTTATTATACATATTTTTGAAATTACCTACAACACTACAGTTATTGCGAGTAATAAAGTAATTTCAGTTAAAAATATCATTTATTGAGATAATAAAGCATCGACAGTTTTCAAATATGTTTAAAATTATTATTCAGTTTTTTTTTTTTTATCACGGAATTAAGTGAGTCGTGTTATTTCAGACACCATGGACGAAAAAGGAAAGTGGAAAAAAAAAAGAATAGAAAATATAATGAAGCAACGTTAAAATCAGCCATAGAAAGTGTTTTCGAATCAAAAGTTACTTTTAATTATTTACATAATATCGTAATCCTTATATTTTAACGTAGGTATTTGCATAAGTTACATAATATTCTAACATATTTACATAAAAAAATCTTTAAGATTGTAAAGAAAAGTAAATTAATGTTATTGTAATAATGTTACATAAGATTATTAAACTTGTTTCTAGTTGACTTGTGAAATTATATTTGATTTTATCTAATTGTTAATTTTTAATATTTAATTATGGCTAATTCTGTGACAAAAAATAATTAATACTCACTTAACTCTGATATATCACAATTAGAGTAGTTCTATCACGGAATTAAAGTGATTATCACAGAATTAACCAAGTTATCGTCATTTTAACAAATTCATATTACGCTAAGTTAATTGTTTTAAAATTACGATTTATACTTCTCATAAGGAAAACAAAAGTCTGATTAATGGTCGTACTTAAAATAAAACGTATTGATTAAGATTAACCAGGGGTTTCTTGCGATATTCCGTTTTATCACAGAATTATATGAGTTTACCCTACATAAAATTTATTTATGCTGATGTAAAACAAAGCAAATCTATTTTAATACGTATAAATACATCACAAAATGAATGTATAATATTTTAACTATAATTAAAGTTTATACCTCTACATATTTACATTATCGGCTGGCACCGACTTCGAAAATATCTGATTAGGTATCTATAGTAAATAAAAACCCCGGTTCAGCTATTTTTTACCTAAATTAGTTTCTGGAAGTCAGCTTTTTTTCAAGTTTTTTTTTTTATATTGAGTGCATTTTATGTACATTTTATCCTGTTCAAGACGTCCTTGAAGAACGAAGAACTTCATGAATACATAGTATGAAACAAAGTCGCTTCCCGCTGTCCTTCTGTCCCTATATATGCTTAGATCTTTAAAACTACGCAACGGATTTTGATGCGGTTTTTGTAATAGATAGAGTGATTCAAGAGGAAGGTTTAAGTACATAATTTGTTAAGTTTTTGTATACATTGCCCATACCAATGTATGGTGGAATTGTGTATCTTATATGTATAGGTCTACAGAAAAGTCCGCGATGGTATATGTCTATCTTTTAAGGACACATACTATATCCATTTTAATACTTTAAAAAAATGGCAATTATAATGCAAAAGCTATTTAAACAAATACGGTATTAATTTCTAATAAAAAAACCTATGTAAGTACATCTTTCCCTTACGAATTAATTAACAAATAATTAAAAAAGCTGTATCAGTTATTATTAGTAACAGGTTTTTATATACTTATTATAATTAATTAGATACAATAAAATTATTTATATATAGAAGTGTTTTTAATGTAGGTAATTAAAATTTAAAAACACAAAAGACGTATATTTTGTATAATATATGCACCTACATAAATAAAATGGATTTAAAATAAATTTATAATAATTTTATACAAAATATTACGGTTTTTCTATTTAATACCGATTTTGTTTATCTAAAGTTATCAAAAAAGTGACAGTAATTTTCGTAATTTTTTATAAATGAGTATTTTGAGGTCTTTGGCTACTATGAAATCAAGATGGTTGAAAGTACGAAGAGGAATTCTATACATATCTATAGCATTAGGTAATTCGTTGTATAACAGGTGGACGTCATCGGGATGAGCTAACCAATCAGAATCACTGTAAAATAAGGAAACTGGCGCGGTAATACGATGTAACGCGTATTTAGGGGGCGTTTTTGACCCATATTGTTTCAGGTTCCCCTTCATACCATAGTTATATTTCTTAAACTCCTTTGATACAACATTTTGGAGGAAGTGTATCATTTGTTTCGTCGATGCTCCAGAAGGTAAATGGCCGAATATCACTGGCAAATTGGTAATATTAAGCTGCGCGAAATCAAAACCAGCGCCTAAAAATAAAATATTATTGCATAAAATTTCTGGTACGGGCCCATAGCTACATATAAGTCGTGTGAAGACGTGTATTAATCTACTATCAGACAACATTTCGTACAGACCAATTGATGAAGTTATACTGTAAATAAAAGACGAAGCTGGTGCGATAGACCTGACTATAGGTGATTTAATATTTCCCATAAACGCCACTGGCGACATAGCCACCATAAGAGTGACCTTTTTGTTATATTCTTCCCTCTCCGAAGCCATGACGAAAAAGGCAGTCGTCCCTTGAGAGTGTCCTATGTATTTTAATGTACTAGAATTACTGACACCAAGTGCATAGTCGATCATTGATGGAAGATCATAATATCCAATTTCGTGCCATGTAAAATTCCAAAATGTCGGCTTTGACGGATCTAATCTGATGTGACGGCGCGAATGTTTATTTCCCCGGGCATTCCCTATCCACACATCATATCCGTCCTTTGCGAGAAGATAGGCAATTCCGCTTTCCGATCCAGCTATGACGAAATCATCGGAGCTTCCGCATAAGCCATGCATTAGGAGGATTACAGGCCCCTTGTTCGGTATCCTATGCATTCTAATCAGATATCCGTCTTCAGTTTCGACGGTGTGTGTTTCCATTGTATAACCATATTTAAACGCCAGCTCTACAATATTCAAAGTTGCGTCTTCATTATACTGATGGGGCTTGAAGTCATTTATGAATTTGTCAATCAAATCATAGAGATTCCGCTGGTTACCTAGAACGGGAAGGTTTATATATGCCAAACCTGTGGTGTTAGCAAACGTGATGGGTAATTTTGTGATAGCAACTAAAGTGTCGGCTAGCATTTCCCCTGCGTTGTAAACTAACGATTGTACTACAGGATCCTGTACCCATGTGTTCGGGGATAATTGTCCTCCGCATGTAAGAATTAAAACTGCAAATAAAACAGCACGATCGAACATAATGAGCACGTGCACATGAACTCGAATAACTAACGTATAGTTTAATAACAAATTGAGCTCTTCTCAGTACGTCGTAACCTTGATGTACAATTATATATTATAAGGTTTTATATAAGCTAGTGATTCTTAATAGTTATATGGTGTGAAACATAACTCAAGTGAATTTAAAGCAGGTGGAAGTCCTGTGCCTCTTTATATACCTATATTTGTCGGTTTTGGTTATTTTTATCGATTACGTGACGTATTTATCTTTATAAATATTTAGTATCTTTATAAATAATTTATCGCGGCTTCGCCCGCGTCTTTTAATTTAATTAATAGAATTACTCCGCCCTCGCAGGTCATAGTATGATGTAAGATAGCCTATACTTTCTTCAATAAATAGGCTTCAGGAATTTTGAAATCGGATAATCCAGAGATTAATGCGTTTAAACAAACAAACTCTTCCGCTTTATTTGTAAACTAGCGACTCGCCCTCGCTTCGCTTCGGGTTCGTCCCTAGACAAAAACAAATCTATCCCACTTGAAAGGTACATTTTCCGGGATGATATATAGCCTATAGCCTTCCTCAGTTAACGGGCTATCTAATGCAAAAATTATTTTCCAATCGGATTAGTAGTTCGTGAGATTAGCGCGTTCAACCAAACAAACAAACTCTTTAGCTTTATAATATTAGTATAGATTAGTACAGAATCTTTATATATAACTAGCTTCTGCCTACGACTCCGCTCGTGTAGTTTACTTTGCTCCTAGGTCTTAACGAGATGTTGTTTATAGCCATACTCTACTAGAATACTCTACTATACTCTACTCTACTAGGATGAGTGTTCACTGCTCATTTTAACATTTGAGCGCGCTCCTAATTTTTTTTAAAACAACTTTGTGTATTGCACTCAAGGTTCAATTTGCATTGTCGTATATCTCAACTAGGATAATTATTAGTTATTACCTAAACACAATTGGTGACAGTTTTTTTGTATGGGATTGTGTATCAGTAGTACTTTTATGATCGATGCATATAGAAACAAAGCAAAATCTGTACATGACAATAATTGTAACGTATTGAACGTTATAATAAGGGGGATAAGGCCATAGTTCACTACGCTGGTCAAGTGCGGGTTGGCGGACTTCACAGGTCTTTCGAAAACTTGCTAGGTTCTCTCAGACATGCAGGTTTCCTTTCGATGTTTTCCTTCACCTTGATTAGTGGTAATCATGTTGGTAATGATTCGCACATGAAAATATTAGAGGTGCTATACCCGGGATTTGAACCCGCTTCACTCGGTTTCTCCAGCGAGCGCGTTACCACTAGGCTACCACTGCCTTCTTTCTCCACTTACTTGTTATAAACCACGCAATAGATTTTGAGACGGTGTATATACAATTTGTAAATATTTTGTACAAAATTGCAGAACTATAATGGTTATTTGTGAGAATAAAGCTATAAAGTGCAAGTCTGACTCTTATAACGAGGGTTCCGTAGAATGTAACATTAAATTTATGTTTTGGTTTAACTTATTTGTTAATTGTTATGTCAAAAGTAAAATAAAATACCTACATAGGTAGGTACATATTTAAGTATTCATCCATCGAGGAAATTAAATTTTATTGACGGTATAAATATATTATTATTAAACTCGTTTTATAGAATAAATAAATAAAATAAGTTTGTATTTCATAGTATTACTATGAGAAAGAAAAATATACATAATTTTGCAGCTGAACGCGTGAAACGGAAAAAATGAAATATCCCATATCTCAAAAACTACTCAACGTATCTTCTTTAAAACTACGATGAAGTTCTATTATTATGTCAAATTATTCCAGAATTTTCCGAAGCATACTTCAAACCCTGCAAGTAGTGGCTTGAACAAAAAAATCCTTTAAAAAAAATTAAACCTTTCTGTTACATGAATGAAGGTTACACCTATTTTTTTTTTAATTCAACTACAGAGGAGTCTAGCGATTCACATAAGATATGTACCCACTAACAGCTATACCTATATATATATATAAAAATCTTGAGTAAAATGACATACGGACAAACGGAAAAATGGACATAGCGAAATTATAACGCTTTCCGTTTAGCCATTTGGCTACGTAATTCTAAAAATATACGCATTGACCATATTATCTCGTTCTTATGCGAATCCCGTTAAACGAAAAAAAAAAAACAATGTTTTCAGCAATATCGTTTTAAAGTAAAGATAAAAAGAAATAGGTACAAAAATATAAATGATTAGTTAATGTATGGGTTAAGAATAAAATTCCTCATATTTTATGTGTTTTCGTATTTTAAACCTGATATGACACTAATGATATCATTATGGTCGGATTTTTTATTAGTTTATAATTTAAATATTATGTATATAGCGTATGTACCTAAAAAACGGTCATGTTCTAATCGATTCGCACGTTTTAAATTATATGTATATTTAGGTACTTTTAAAAATGTCTGTTCAGTGAATCGAATATAATCAGAACGCATCGAGGCTTCCCACCACGTATACAGATAAATAAAATTGGAGTGTCTGTTTGTAATATTAAAATAACCGCTTTTTGCTAAATGCATATGGATGTATACACGGTACATATACCAAAACAACATTTTTTACAATTTTTGTCTGTCTATCTATCTGTCTGTTTGTTCCGGCTAATCTCTGAAACGGCTGGACAGATTTTGACGGGACTTTCACTGGTAGATAGCTGATGTTATAAGGAGTAACTTAGGCTATTTTTATTTTAGAAAAATAATCAGGGTTCCGCGAAAATAAATCAAAACCCATAAAATTATCAACAAAATCCGCGTACAGCGTACGCAGCGAGGGAATCACTATATAATTTAAATAAATATCTTAGGAATAGCAAGCTACTATTTATGTATAAACATAGCTAACCGTGAAAACGTACCGAGGGACGAACGCGAGCGAAGCGAACGTGAGTCGCTAGTATCATAATATTGCTACTGCCTACTATTGACAATTTAACTAGTCTAATTCAATATCACTGAATGTGCTTAGTGAAATTATAATTAACCGACTTCAAGAAAGGAGGAGGTTCTCAATTCGTCGGAACCTTTTTTTTATGTACGTTCACCGATTACTCGAAGACGCCTGAACCGATTTGGAAAATTATTTTTTTGTTTTAAAGGGTATTCTTTCCCGGTGGTCCCATTTAAATTTTATAGAAATCGGTCAAGCGGTTTTTAAATAAATGGCTTAATCGAATATGTTTTTAAAAATCTTTCTTCTTACAAATAACCTGCTTATTACGTCTATACTAAAAATGGAAAAATAAAAACTTTTTAGAAAAAAAAAAAATAAAAACCGACTTCCAGGCACTGAAAAGTAAAAAATAACTAAAGGAGTTTTCATTTAGAATAGATACCTAATCAGATATTTTCGAAGTCGGTGTGCTTTGATTTGTATTGGCGGGCAAGCTGGCTGCTTGCTATAGTAATCGGCCATTAAGTTGGCCGATTCCTATAGCAACGAGTATACTTAAGTTACTTTAGGTACCTGGCAAAATAATTATAAGAAAACAAGTAGGCACTTGACTCAGCACTAAGATTTTCCATTATAGTAAAAGTAACGGATATCCATGTGACGCAATATGTATTTATTGTTTGTTTTATAATCAGCGTTATTGCATTTCGTTTATTGAAATGTTGACATATAAATATTTTATATTAACTAAGGCCCCGCCCAGGCTTCGCTTTGGCCTTAAGTGCATGTCGTAAGTTGTAAGTCTTTGTCAGTAAATAAAAAGATTCAGGTTTTTTAGATTAATTTAAAACTATGCCTTTATAGTTATCATTTTATTGATTTATTCTTGCTTCGCTCCAAGGCGTGCTTTAGTATGCATGATGTAGTAAGTTCATTGTACAGGCAGTACAATGTTCGTCATAATATAAATTATAATGTACTTATTTGTACAATTATAGTTAACCAGTTTTTGTATTTTTTCTCAGAAATGAGATATTTTCCCGCGTTAAAAAGTATCCTATATGTTGACCCGGATAACCAGCTATCATCATACCAAATTTCATCAAAATCCCTCCAGTGGTTTTTCTGTGATGCGGTAACAGACAGACAGACAGACAAAAATTCTTAAAACTATAGATTCGGCCTCTGCATCGATAATAATGTCTATTTCAATAAGATTTTCCAAAAAAATATTTAATGTACAGATTTGGCTTAGTTAGAATTTTATAATATGTATAGATGTATGTTGGTGGTATGCGTAAATACAATTCCCAACCATAAAAAGAATTGGCTGCAGTCACACATTGACTAGGGCCTATTTTTCTACTTTTTTGTTAATTATTCGACGGGCGAATTATTGCAGCCAAGCCCAAAGGATGCATATGCATGTCTATCCGATCTTTATGTTCTCTCGAATTTACTAACGATTACGATTTCGTTTGGCTCGGTTTGTAGTGACTCTACTTGCTATGCCAGCAGTCGCGGGTTCGAGTCCCGCTGGGGGCATTCATTTGTGTGATGAGCACGAATGTTTGTACTCCAGTCATTGGTGTTTATATTTATAATATGTATGTATTTAAAGTTATATACGTGTAGTGTATCAACTATCTGGTATCGATAACATAAGCGTTTAAGCAAGTGAGTGCATGTAATTTTAGGAAAGTATACACTTATTAAAAAGGCAACTTGCTGTAGAAAACTTGAAGTACTCCTTATGCAGAAGTAATGAGCCTAAAACATTATTTTTAATAATAAAATCATTACACTTAACTTAATAAGCCATTTATACATTCATCCTATTGTATTCTCATTTACTCGCACAAGCCACGCACGTACACACACTAACATACACACTTTCGTCCACACGCATACACACACGCGCACACACACGCGCACACACACGCGCAAACACACGCGCACCCACACACACACACACTTTTTCTTTTTTGTTTGTTTAATTTTTTTATTGCTTTTTGTTTCAATTGGGTTTTTATTCTCTGAGTCCTGTAGAGGTTAACTTTAGGAATAGTCCTCTTGCTCAACACCCTAGGAAGCTGGGTGTAACTGAAAATCAGCGCTGCTTGAGATTTCGGTCTTAGCGGCATCAGCTCACTTATTACCCTCTGCCATAAGCTAGTTTAAGTTTTACTGATTCTGTTTACTTGTTTTTACTCTTTTTTTATGGCAATAAATACTTTTTTAATTTAATTTAAATTTTTAACACAAGCCTCGCAGCTTACCCTGGAACTAGATGGTGCTGTGTGTTAATGTCCTAACATATGTATTTATTTATATCTAATATAATACTTATAGCACTATTGCAACACTGATTCACATAAAAACTTAAGTTTAAAACGTTATTGTGCTCGAACATAGGGAACATCCGATAGCAAAGCAATGAATGAGTGTACTGTGAGACCGTTGCGTTGTAAAATGACGTCACGCGAGCTTGGCGCGCTCGCGCGAAATATTTGAATGGAACGGAAACTAAAATTGTCTTAACTTCAACACTTCTTGCGTAATTTAAATGAATCAAAAACAGGTGTATTTCTAATCATTTACGCTACACGATCATAAAATTTCAAGTCATTTAACAGACCTAGTGACGTTCTTCATTGTCTGTTTCTTCATGGTCTGAGGGTTTATATTACAAAATTTATTAAGCCTACTGATTACTGAAGTCTGACCCGCGGCCCAACGATGTTTTATATATTATAAACTTTAAACTGAATGGACCGGAATATCAGCTACCTTTTTTGGCACCATTTTAGTGCTATTTTACAGAGTACACTGTTGTGCTTAACTTCATAAAAAGTTAAAAATGTATAAATCCTCGCCAAACTTTTCGGCCGCCCTAAAGTTGGCGCTAGCAAAACCTCGCGCAGATACATTCGAGTGGACAATGCTTAAAGCAATTAAAAATATAATTTGATAATAAATTAACATAATATTGTTATTTATTACTTTTTCATATGCAATGATTACTTTTATTAAGTTTTAATAAATATATTTATAATATTGATAAATGAATTCAATTAATAGGATTTGGAAATTAAATATATATCATCATCAAAGACATTTTAAATATCAAATTGAAGTCCTTTTCTTGGTTACTTTTCATAAATTGTAAGACATAAATAACTAAAGTTAAACACAACAAAAAGTAACAAAATAAATAATATAACAAAAATAATAAAGAAATATTTAAGAAATTTGTACTCGAGTGTTTTATGTGCATGTAGTTTATGTACAGACGTGTCACTCGCACTACACTGGACGAGCTTTCGGGCGCTGCGGGCCGCTGCGCAGAACGAAACATTACGCCCCGTCCGCACTGCGATATTTCACCGCACGATTTTTTTCTCGCAATTCTATAACACATTGAATCTTATAGAAGTAGCCGAACTGGTTAAAAATTCACGCGAATAAAAAATTTGTGATTTGATGCAAATTGAACGCGATGCGGTGCGAATTTTTCAAGGCCGCAAATGGGTGAGTCCAATGTTCATGACGTCTTTTGATAGGTCTGTCACACCGCCGCCGCCGCCGTAGTATCAAGTAAATTATTTTTTTTCTGTTATTAATTTTATACGTTCGTCTCAGCCGGGAACTGGCTTGAACTAACAAAAATCGTAAAAAATTTAATTCGCAGTGCGTAATAAGTGTAATTCCAATCACGGAATATAATACGCGAGAGTAAAAATCGTACGGTGAAATATCGCAGTGCGGACGAAGCCTAATGTTTCGTTCTGCGCAGCGGCTCGCACCATTTCGGAGCGGTCAAAAAGTTTGGCGAGGATTATACTCGAAACCATTTTGCTTATTTAAAGCTAAAAACATGCTAAAAACACTCTATTCTTATTTCTTACCGGTTTTAAACTTATCTTTACGCAATGTCGTGTGTTTAGACGCAGGAGTATGTTTTTTATTTTTAAATTTAAACCTTTTATTATTAACTTATATGTCAGTCATTTTGTGTCATTTGTCTTTAAGTTTTAATAATATTTTACAATTTTCTTTTACATCATGATTTAAAGTTATAAATGTACAATCTATTGTCATAAACGATTTTAATATTTGATAACATTTTTGGCTGTTGCTATCCCCTCTACTTTGCGGTAGATCTGGCCCCTTAACATGTCAAACTTCTTAAATTGATAAGCCTTATCTTTTGAAATTTATTTAACCAATTCGTTCATTTCCATACTTATAGTTTTTCTTCGTCTCCTTTGAGATACATATCTAGAAGTTATTGTGTTTTATGTTTAAATTTATAAAAATCTTTAAGGTGTTACTGTAAAGATCGCCAAAGCCTAAAGGACAATTATTATTATTAAACGTAAGTAAACTATACATTATTTAAAACTTATAGTTTAACTCAATAGATAAACTTAATGGAGTATTATTTTGACAAATTAACTAATAAAAACCTTATTAACTAATAAATAACCTAATTTCTTTTACAGATATGTATTTTGCTATAAGAGAAATTTCAACAGTATGACATTTTTTGAAGCAAAATTTGATAATAAAATGGATACTAAATTGGCAGAGGTAAGTAAACAACTATGCTACAAACAAGTATAATTAGGATTATAATTATAATCACAAAATATGACTATATGTATTTTGTTTCATTCATCTATACAGATAAATAAATTTGAAGTGTCTGTTTGTAATATCAAAATAACAGCTTTATACTAAATGAATAAGGAATTATATACAGTACTTATAAGAAAAACACAATTTTTAAAATTTTTGTCTGTCTGTCTGTTTGTTCCGGCTAATCTCCGAAACGGCTGGATCAATTTTAACGGGACTTTCACTATCAGATAGCTGATATTATAAGGAGTAATTAAGGCTACTTTTATTTTAGTAAAAGAATTAAGGTTTCACTAAAAAAAAAAAAAAACGTACCTACCTAGGACTCACCCGAGCAAAGCGATGGTAAGTCAATAGTATAAAATATAGATGCATTTTAAAAAAATTTTTATTTAATAAATTTAATACCAACATAATATAATATATAAAAGTTAAATATGTTTACAAACAAATTACCAATATACTTAAATAAATTATTTTTATTAGTGCTATGCAGCTATACTATATTATGTATGGACTATGGCCTGTTCCCCTCTCGCATTCAACAGAGGCCAATGCCCAGTACTGGGATGTTAAAAAAAAAACAAAGAGCTGAAAACAATTTAATAAGTTTTTAATATTCTTACATTCTATTTCTAAAACATCAAAAGTACTTCCAAACTATAGATTAATAAATTCTCTTTGTAAATTAATATTGTAACATCATTTCAGAATTATTTGCTACACAAAAAAGAAATCCACTCAATAGGGTATGAAGACAATGGGCAGTTTGAATTAAATACTTTTAATAATAAAATATTTTTTTCTGAATATAATGAGAATTTGGTAACTACATGTGACACTGAAGATTATCAAGATTTTTTAAGTTTGGCAGAAGAAATAGACAATAAAAAGGACTTATTTTGTCAATTAGAGTATTTAATAAGGGATATTCCAATGGAATATGTTAAAAATTTTGATGTGGAATTAATTAAGCAGAATCTTATTTATCATGGAATGTATGGAAAAGGGGAGAAAGCTTATGGTAAATATTCATGTGTTATTTGTAACTGTTTTTTTTATTAAAATTTTGTTCAAGTGTCTTTTTGAATTAATAAGCTATGTCTTTTGATTAACAAAGATTATTATTCTATAATATGATAGTCAATAAAGAACAAAAACAAATATATTCCACCGGAACTGTACATTTTTCCAGGTTAAAAATTAACCTATGTGCTATTCCAGACTATAATCTATCTCTATGCCAAATTTCATCCAGATCCGTTCAGCCGTTCTGGCATGATTGAGTAACAAACATCCATCCAAACTTTCTCATTTATAATATTTAATAACGGGATACCTATTAATTTTTCAATTTCATATAACCAATTATACAGTTACTTTATTTAGCTTGAAATATTTTTTTAGATTCAGTAATACTGATGTCAGATGACAGCCATCTTGCAGATCTCGGTTGCATTGTGTCTTGTGAATATCCCGTGACAATAATATCTGGGGTAAAGACAGCAATTATTTGTTCTCTTTTTGTAGATCTTTGCATCAGCGTTGGGTAAGAATAATGATTATTACTAAATACCAAAATAATATAAACTAGTTTTTCTCCATGGCTCTTTTTATTTGGTACATTAACAAACAGAATTAAAAGGTAATGGTACCGAGTGGTAATACTCTCCCTTCGGAAACCGAGCGAAGCAGGTTCAAACCCCGGGTCGCGCATCTCTTATATTTCCATGTGTGAATCATTTCCAACATGATTATCATTTATCTTACAATGAAGGAAAACAACGTGAGGTAACCTGCATCTCTGAGAGAATCTAGCGAGTTTTCGAAAGATTTGTGCAGTCCGCCAACCATTTGCTAGCGCGGTGGACTATGAACTGATCCCCCTGGTATTGAACGGAGGCGTGTGCCCGTCAGTGGGGTGTGAGAAAAGGGGCTGAATATAAATACTTATTTTAATCTAGGATATAAGTTATCTCAATTTTAAGGTTCACTTAAATTCTTTAAGCTTCTTTTAGAATATACTCATTTAGTTAGAGTTAGAATTTACACATATATTCATTTACTTCAATTATTTTGTTTATAAAATTTCCCTCACTATTTCGATTGTTAAACATAAAAAACTGTGATTTTTAAGCACAATATTAGTTTATTTAATTTTTATTTTATTTTATTATTTAATCCATTCACCATTATTATTTACTTATTACTCACGACACAAATTATCATTTGTATACTATTATAACATTATTGTTTGTCTTCATGTTTAGTTCTATGACACTGTCTATATTATACCCATAGACAGAGAGTAGACTGAGTGAGCTAAAAATGGCGGAAAAGCGACAGAGACAAAACGAATGTGCGGCCAGAAGTGATCTGTATGTATTGAAATATGATTAACTAGCGACTCACCCTCGCTCCGCCCTGGTTCGTCCCTAGTCAAGTTTTATCGTTTAGTATAGATTTCTCAGAGATGGGATATTTTCCCGCAGTAAAAAGTAACTTATATATTGACCAGGATAACCAGCTATCATCATACCAAATTTTATCAAAATCCAGTGGTTTTCTCGTGATGCGGTCACAAACAGACAGACAGACAGACAAAAATTCTAAAAACTATAGATTCAAAAAATTAATGTACTGATTCGATTCAGAATTTTATTATATGTATAGATAAAGATAGATATTTATAACCATTTTGCATTCCATTATAATATTGTAATTTTCAATAATATTATATTTCTTTTACATTCTATTTATAAATTCAAATTGAAATAAAAGACAGGTATTGGCCGCACGTTCGCTTTCTCTCTTTCTGGAGAATGGTCAATTTCATGAGAGTATTGCTTAGTACATTCTCTACATCTATGATTATTCCTAAGTCCGAGTGTATTTATTTAAATTTATTTTTTAATTTACAGATTAACAAAAGTGAAGTTATGTATTGTTTCCAACATCCATGAGATATTTAAGGGACCGGTGCCTAATAGATTTGTTGGTCGAAATAAAATTACAGGTACATAATTATTTTCTATACAAATTATCTATACTATAATAAAGCAGTAACTTAGCGAAATCTGTACATTAAATATTTTTTAAAAACAATGAATGTAACGTATTATGTATACAATATAGACCCCAAAACAATAGTTATTAAAATTTTTGTCTGTTTGTCTGTTTGTCTGTTTGTCTGTACGCGTTTCACGCAAAAAGTAATGAACCGATTTCAACGAAATTTTGTGAACTGATAACTTATTACTCGGGTCAACATTTAGAATAACTTTTACTTTTGGAAAATCTTTGTTTCCCGCGGGAAATCGCAATAACTGGTTTTATCGAGTCCTCCTTAGGAACCCTCCGCTGGCTAAACCTAAAGACATACATCAAAACAATGTACTAAAAAATTGTAGATCTTGAAAAGGCCAACAGAAATATCTACAACAGTATATGTCTATCTCTCAAGGTACACTCGCAATACCTATTCTTATCTATACCTATAGCAAAACTAACATAGTTAAATCGATGTGCGCGTTTCACGCAAAAAGTACTGAACCGATTTCAATTAAATTTTGTATAGTGATAGCTTATCACTCGAGTCAACATTTAGTATACCTTTTACTACAGGCACATTTTTCGTTCCCGCGGGAAAACGCAATGACTGGTTCTATCGAGTCGTCCTTAGAAGTTTATATGGCTAACGCTGGCTGAACCTTAAGAGATAAATCAAAACAATGTACTAGAAAATTGTAGGTCTTAAAAAGTTATACAGGGAAGTTCGCAATATTATATGTCTATCACCTAAGGTACACTCGCAATTACTATTTTTATTCACTACTCGCGACTCACAGGCTTACTTATCAACGTTTAGCTCAGTTCAGAAGTGAAACGTATTCTTAATATATTAAGTATTTAGTTCATAAATATAGTGAATATTTTTATATTTTAGATATTTTTTTTAAATGTCAAATGTTCGCATCAATCTAAGTACATAAGTATTAATTCCTTCTGCCGCAATGAGTTTTTTATTTTGATAAGTTTTTTTATTTTTATTAGTACCTGGCGACCGAGCTTCGCTCGGAGTTCTTTTTTGTTATATCGAATTTTTTAGATAAAAAAAAACAGCTAAAAACTTGAATAAATAAAAAAAAAAAACAAATGTAAACACTTTGTATTATGACCAAGACTCGATCCCGGACATATATGTTGTCTAACTTGCTCCTTGACCGCTCGACGGACGTAAGAAATTATCGACCATATTCTGTGTAGAATAATGCAAAAGAAAACCGCATGAAAACTCGAAAACACGCGTTTTCCCAGACATGAGACTAATCTAGATCGATTTTTCGCCCCCGAAAGCCTCTACATACCAAATTTCAGCGAAATCGTTAGAGCCGTTTCCGAGATCGCTGGTATAAATAAATAAAGATATAAAGATATAAATATACAAGAATTGCTCGTTTAAATATATTAGATTATTTTCAGGAGAAACAGTTACTGTTTATAACGCGGGTTGCACCGGCGTTGTGACTGAGAATGCTGACATAGACTCTGCGGTAGATGCTTTCTTATTTGCTCCCACTCAGGTAAATTATTACTTTTCTTTTATTGACGACACGTTTGGCTCAGTTTGTAGTGGCCTTACTTGCTGTGCCAGCGGTCGCGGGTTCGAGTCCCGTTGGGTGCATACCTTTGTATGATGAGGCCGAATGTTTGTAATCTAGTCATGGGTGTTTATATTTATAATATGTATGTATTTAAAGTTACATTTATATGTGTAGTGTGTCAACTATCTAGTATCTAGTAGTATTTATTTTATTTGAAACAAGTCTTTCTAGTTTCTAACTACAGACCTAGTCCTATTCGCACTTGACCATTTGTTGTATGTTTTGTCGAAATAATATTATGTTAAAATTATTCGTACGTTTTTGAATGGGAAATAGATAGATTTTTTTGTGTAAAATTGCCCTTTTTTTAGAAAAGAGACCTATTTGTAGATAATCTTGAAGAGTAAAACCTTATCTAAATACAAAGTTTGATTCAAATTGATTCCGAGATACACGAAATAAATATGTATATAGAAATTGCTCATTTAATCTATACTTATTAATATTATAAAGCTAGAGTTCGTTTGTTTGTTTGTTTGGTTGAACGCGCTAATCTCAGGAACTACTAATCCGATTTGAAAAATTTTTTTGCATTAGATAGCCCGTTAACTGAGGAAGGCTATAGGCTATATATCATCCCGGAAAAATGTACAGTTCCTGTGGGATAGATTTTTTTTTGTCTACTGATGAACCCGAAGCAAAGCGAGGGTGAGTTTCTAGGTTTTATATAATATTGAATATTTTTTCAGCGCCCATGGCGTGTAAGAAGAATTTTTGTACAAGAAAGCGTTATAAAGCGCTTTGAAAACACCCTCGCATGGAAAAGCATCAAGGTGGACTCTAAAGATAACTTCAATAATCAGAAATCCTCATCTGTCTACAGCTATGAAAGTAAGACATTTCTATTCGAATATGTAGGTCCTAACGATATCGGTAACGCAACTATAATAGAAGCGTATAGAACTGTTAAAGAACTTCTTTCTTTGTTGAATAAAATAAATCCATTTTGTTGTTCCATTTGGTCGAATAATGTCGCTGAGTCTAACGAAATAGCTCATGAAACTAAAGCGACAATAGTTTGGATTAACGGTTTCGGTCATGTAGATAACCCGCATTTAGCGAACGCTTTCTATTCGCTTTCACACCAAAATATAGATAAAAGTATCACCAATTCTATTCAAAATTCTGACAATACTAAACAAATTTTAAATTTAAAACGCGAATGGTTCAAATTAGATGAACGTGTCCGATTAAAAATTATTCTTAATTTATTGAAGAGTTTTGCACAAGATGGTTGGACAGTTGGTAATAGATTAATACTGGATTCAAACGATTCTTATAATGTAGGGAAAAAAATTTGCATAGCAATTCGAAAACCCGTTGATTTTATTTATTTAAAGCTAAAAAGTGAAGGCGAGTTTCCATTAGGCGACGAACATTTACGATATGTTATAAATGGCGGCGTTATTATTTTCTTGCACGTTCCCACAGAAGGAAATGTAAATGATGATACTTTAAAGATTTTCACACAGTTTGAAGCTATGAAAGTACCCATTATGTTAAGAGAAATTAATGTTAATGTCGATTATATTTGTGACGGTCGTCTTCTCATGTACAAGACTAAAATAATTTGGAGCAGTATCGGAACGATTTTTGCGAATTGAAAACTAAGAATTCCAATAATACCATTAATTCCATTAATATTTTAAATAAAACTATCTTTTCGGATTATTTCGCGGATTTATTTTGATTTTTGGTTCCCCAAATTTCGGTTTTTGGGAACCAAAATTCAAAAAAAAAAAGTAAAATAATCCGAAAAGATAGTTTTGTTTAAAATGACAAATATTCGCGTAAATGTAAGAAATTATTGATATTAAATTATAGGTACGTTTTAATAGTAAGTATAGATATCCCACGGGTTTCGTACATTTTTCCGAGTAACAAACATCCATTCAAACTTTCGCATCCCATATTAAAAATGCGAGTTTGGATGTTTGTTACTCTCTCACGCCAGAACGGCTGAACGGATCTGGATGTTTGGCACAGAGATACATTATAGTCTGGATTAACACATAGGTTACTTTTTATCCCGAAAAAATGCTACGGTTCCATTTCGGTGAAATATTTTTATACATTTTTTCATTTTTTTATACGTCAGTTAGAGATGTAACGAGTATAACAATGAAAACTCATAGAAATATCGATTTTGCTAAAACCAAAAACTGTTATTAATTTTTTTTTTTTTTTCATAGTTATTATGTATTGTGATTTCTATGTGATATTACTAAGTTGCAAAAATGTACTAAGGACTTGCAAATCTAATAAAAGTATAAAGTTGACTCTTATACTATACTAGCAACTCACCCTCGCTCCGCTCGAGTTCGTCCCTAGTTACGTTTTAACGTTTCGCTCAGAGATGAGATATTTTCCCGCAGTAAAAAGTATCCTATATGTTGACCCGGATAACCAGCTATCATCATACCAAATTTCATCAAAATCTGTCCAGTGGTTTTCCCGTGATGCGATAACAGACAGACAGACAGACAGACAGACAGACAGACAGACAGACAGATAAAAATTCTAAAAACTATAGATTCGGCCTCTGCATCGATAATAATGTCTATTTCAAAAAGATTTTCCAAAAAATATTTAATGTACAGATTCGGCTTAGTTACAATTTTATTATATGTATAGATTAATAATGTTATATAATTATTAAATATTTTTATATATTTTTTTAGAAATTATACATAATCTATTATAAAAAATATTATATTGCCATATTTTGTTATACAATTAAATGTTTATTTTATATTTGTGTAATTTTTATTTCTCTCACTTCCTTACCTCCATCTTATCATTGATAATTTAATATATACATAAATACTGTATATGATATACTCAGGCTAATGAATAACATAGGCACAATATAAAAAAAAAATAATTAAATAATATATAATGTTTTAAAGCCATATACAAATATTAATAGAAAATGCTATCTTCAAGGGGAAGAGAACTGAACAAATACATAAAAAATATAGAAGAATACAGTATTATTCTTATTTTCTTCTCAAAAATTGTAAATTGATGACTAATACCTATATAATTTCCCTTTTCTTTAAAGAAAGTAAACGATCTGTATGGCTAAATCGAGAATCTATACTAATATTATAAAGAGGTAAAGTTTGTGAGTTTGTGAGGTTGTAAAGGGTAATCTCTGGATCTACTGAACCGATTTAGATGAAATTTGGTAAGAAGATAGTTTGAGACCTGGAAGGACATAGGATATTTTTTATCCGGGAAATCATCCCTTAAGGGGAATTTGCCGTGCTTGAGTAATTCCCAAAATGCCCTCATAGGCTCTCCTACCACACGGATGGCCTATATATAACCTGGAACATAAGCTACCTTGTAAGGTACCTAGAGAGGCACCCGAGAAACGAGGGTAAATATAACGTAATAATAATATTTTAAATTAACATTGAAGGCTGTATCCCGTTAGACTTTTTACTCTTTTACTTTGCAAAAACAGAAATGTGAAAAAACACACCACATAAATACACCGTAGTGCCTTTATAATACACTAGCGACTCATCCTTGTTCCGCTCGGGTTCGTCCCTAGTTACGTTTTAACGTTTAGTATAGATTTCTCAGAAATTAGATATTTTCCCGCAGTAAAAAGTATTCTATATGTTGACCCGGATAATCAGCTATCATCATACCAAATTTCATCAAAATCTATCCAGTGGTTTTCCCGTGATGCGGTAACAGACAGAGAGTCAGACAGACAGACAAATTCTAAAGACTAGATTCGGCCTCTGTATTGATAATAATGTCTATTTCAATAAGATTTTCCAAAAAGTATTTAATGTACAAATTGGGCTCAGTTACAATTTTATTATGTGTACCTATAGATTTAGTGGCGCCAAAAAGTTAACCGCCGGTTAATTGTTTAACGATAAAAATAGTTTCAATCAAATGTCGCATCCCGCATTCCAAACAACCGTTCCAATTTTGAAGTGCAAACAAACGATAGTTTTGGCGGTTGACGTTTGTATTGTCTTTTGTATTGTGAAGTCTTTCTCTTGAGTGAAAAATGCTTTGAAATTAGGGGTTATAATGTCGAGTGTTACTCGTAAGAACCAAGTGTACAGCGTTGGGAATTATCTGATGACTGGCAAAGTGCTGGGGAAAGGCCATTTTGCGAGAGTGGAGGAAGCGACTCATAGAGTTATAGGCAAAAAGGTCCGGAAAGTCTAGTGTTTTTATTATCTAGTGTTTCATCTTAATTCTTACTAGCGACTCACCTTCGCTTTACTCGGGTCTGTCCCTAGGTACGTTTTAACGGTTAGTACGAAATACAAATCTTTGAATTTTTCGGCTTTTCTGTACTATAATATGCATGTATTATACATATAAACCTTCCTCTTGTATCACTCTATCTATTAAAAAAAAACCGCATCAAAATCCGTTGCGTAGTTTTAAAGATCTAAGCATATATAGGAACAGACAGACAGAAGCGACTTTGTTTTATACTATGTAGTGATGTGTTATGTATATTCGTATATATATCAGAAACAGCCACTGTGTATGTCAATCACGATATATTATAATTAAGTCTTGTACTTTAATGAAATCAGACATCTGAATCAGAAAGGGCAATTACTTATAGAATAAGATAGATACTTGAATTGTATTTAGGATATCTATACTAATTATATAAAATTCTTTGTATGTAGGTATGTTTGAACGGATTTAATTAAAAATCTATCCAACGGATTTCAATGAAACTTTTTTCAAATATTCCTTACGATTTCAGAAGTGCTATAGGCTATGTTATATTTGTTTTATTTTAATAAAATTTGGAAGTGGGAGTTATTTTACATTATTTCTACTTAAATTTTAACTAACCCTAGCCGTATCGTATGTATATAAAAAAAGATGTGTGTATGTGTGTTCCATATGGACTCCACAATGACTGGAGCGATTTTGATGAAATTTCCAGGCAATCTTCAGATTAGACCATTGTGGTGATCTTGGGAAGGTTGGTAGCGATCGGAAGTTTGCACGCGGGCGAAGCCACGGGTACTACTAGTCATAATATAACAGGGTACAGAATGATGTATTCAGCCCTTTTTAACGTCCCACTGCTGGTCACGGGCCTCTCTTCAATACGAAGGGGATCAGGCCATAGTCCACCACGCTGGCCAAGTGCGGGTAGGCGGACTATACAGAATGAACTATTTTAAAATTACCATTTCGATAAGAAGTAGGATAATTTTGCAACTCAACTAATTATCAAATATATTCAAGAAATCCTAGTTAAATGAATTATTATTGTTTATTTACCACATAATATTTTAGGTGGCAATAAAAATTATAGATCTTACATGTATCAAAGAAGAATACGCCCGTCGCAATCTGCACAGAGAGCCGCGTGTTATGTCCAAACTGCGACATCCTTGTATCGCTGCCTTATATGAAACTATGATGGTTTGTATAATGCCACATTATATATTATAATAGAGCTAGCCACTTACCCACGTTTCGGTCGGGTTCGGGTTATTGCGTGTGTAGGTACCTTACGAAAAAGACTTATGCTATTGCAGAATTATCTGCCTTTTTAAGACCTACAATTTTCTAGTACATTGTTATATAAAGGTATAGTATATATGGATAAACTATAGTCTATGGCCGGGGTTCCCAAAGTGTGCGCCGCGGCGCCCTGGTGCGCCGTAGAGAGTAAAGAGTGGCGCCGTGAGGCGCTCCTGTTTACCATTCTCCGAAAACTAAACTTAGGCATTCGCGGTTACAAAATGAACAAATCATGTGCGCTGCATGACTCGGAAACCGACGATACCCCTCTTCTCCCGCGCCTTGACCCGCCTGCGATCCAACTAGCTAGTACGCATAGATAGCAAGCATAGTACATTTCCAGACGAGACCAGATGAGGTCGATTTCTTTGTTTTTATTGTGTTCATTGGGTCGCTTTGTTTTGATTGTCGCTTAGTTTGTATTTTCGTCAAAAGTCGGACAAAAAATGGACAGATTTTTATTAAATAAGAAAGTAGGTAGTGTAAGTGACAGTGGTCAAACATTTACAAATGGCGGGGAAGCAAAAAAGCGGAAATATCGCAAATATGATGACAACTATTTGGACTTTGGTTTTACTTCAATAGAAGTAAACAATGAAGAAAGACCGCAGTGTGTTCTCTGTTTGAAGATTCTATCGTCCGAAAGCATGCTCCCAAGTAAATTAAAGCGACATCTTGAAACCATTCATCCTGCTATGCTTGAAAAATCGCGTGATTTTTTTAATAGGAAATTGCAAAATTTACGAAAACAAAAAAACGTGTTCACTCAACAAGCCTCAGTACCTGGCAACGCACTGTTAGCATCATTTAAGGTGGCATACAGGGTGGCAAAATGTAAAAAACCTCACACTATCGCGGAAGAGCTTATTCTACCGGCTGCTCTCGATATCGTGAATATTATGGTGGGAGAATCGGCGGGAAAATTAATTTCCAAAGTACCTTTATCCAACAACACTATTAGTCGAAGAATCCATGACATAGCTGAGGATCTCAATCACCAATTAATAGAAAAATTGAAAGGCAAGGAATTTGGTCTGCAACTTGATGAGGCTACTGACAGTAATAAAGATGCACATCTTATTTGTTACGTACGCTTTCTGGATGACAATATTATCGTTGAAGACCTTTTTTTCTGTAAAAGCATTACTGAAAGCGCAAAGGCTCAAGACTTGTTTGAAATTCTTGACAAATTTATAACAGAAAATGGTTTAGATTGGGAAAAGTGTATCGGTGTTTGTACTGATGGTGCTCGATCAATGTCTGGCAGGTATGGAGGAATACAAGCGCTTATTCGTAAAAAAGCAGCGCATGCTATGTGGACCCATTGCATTATCCATAGGGAAGCTCTTGCGTCGAAGTCAATGAGCTCTGAATTAATCCAGGTATTAGAACATGTCATTAACGTAGTAAACTACATAAAAACTAGGCCCCTAAAAGCCAGACTTTTCAAAAAACTATGCATGGATATGGGAGCTGAACACACGGCCCTGCTATATTACTGTAGTTCACGATGGCTTTCACGTGGAAATGTCTTATTTCGTGCATTTGAATTACATGAAGAAATTCACACATTTTTACGAGAGGAAGGTCATGTAAACTTCAGATACTTTGCCGAAACAGACTTTTTGCTAAAACTAGCATATTTGTGCGACATATTTGACAAACTAAATAATTTGAATCTGTCTCTGCAAGGCAATAACATGCACATATTGAAACTATTGGAAAAGATTGCGGCGTTTACGAAAAAACTGCAGTTGTGGATAAAAAAAATTAATGAAGACGGCGGTCAAGATTGTTTCCCACAATTGCATAAATATGCGACTTCTAAAGAGCTTATTGTCTCACAAGACTTGATGTCCCTTTTCACTGAACACCTTTCGAAGCTCACTGAATGGTTTTCGAAATATTTTGCCGAAGACAATGTCGAAAAATTTGCGTGGATCCAAGATCCTTTCCATGCACAAGCTCCACCAGAATTCACTTCGCAAGAAGAAGAGAGTCTCATTGAACTCTCTTGCGACAGCAGCCTTAAAACAAGATTCACATGTTCTGAGTTGGCGGAGTTTTGGATATCGGTTCAAAATGAATATCCAACTTTAAGTTTAAAAGCTCTAAGAATTCTCATTCCCTTTGCAACATCTTATTTGTGTGAAGCCGGATTTTCAGCTGTAGCTGTAATAAAGAGCAAATATCGCTCAAAGATCAATGTGGAACAAGAAATGAGAGTAGCGGTGTCAAGCCTTATACCACGCTTTGAAAAAATATGTGGGGATCACCAAGCTCACACGTCACATTGATTAATTTGACATTGTATTTTATTTCATATTTTTTTATATAACAAATGTTTGCTTGTATGTAAATATAAAACTCAGCTTTATATCATACTTAGTATCATTGTACCCTATTTCAACTAGCTAGGGCGCCGAGACAAAATACTAAACCTGTAAGTGCGCCGCGAACTGAAAAAGTTTGGGAACCCCTGGTCTATGGGTTAGGTACTTTGGTTTGGTAAAATTTCATCAGAATCCATTCAGTAGTTTTTGCGTGACAGAGTAACAAACACCCATATATCCTCATAAATTTTCGCGTTTATATTATTCGTAGGATTCAAATATAATTTACTTTACACTTATTGAATAGTCAATTTTACATTCTTAAATTTTAAATTAAATGTCAGTATGGCAGTCTGTGAGGAATCTAGCACCGGCTTAAATTAATATTACAGCACGGTCCTCGACTGTATATTGTGATGGAGGCAGCTGGTGGCGGCAACCTCTGCTCCCACGTGCTGGCGGCGCGGTCGCGGGGACTCCCCGAGGCGAGGGCGCGCGCTCTCGCCGCACAGCTAGTGTCTGCTGTGAGACATATGCACGCACGCGGTGTTGTTCATCGGTAATATACTTTATTAGTTCTCTTTTAATTACCCGACTGCGACGAAGCTTATAGTAGGGTTTTGTGTTTGACCTGTATGTGTGTATGTTCAATCCTGTTCCCTCGTAGGCTCGTAATTATTAAACGGCTTAACCGATTTTCATGAATGATACGTCGTTAGACTTTGCCTTGATAACGCTAAATTAGGCGTCTTGAAATATTTTTTTTTCAATCCTATCAACTGCGGTATCAGTATGAAGATTTTAAGAGGCGAGCTCATATGTTTAAAAATAATTTGGGATAACGAATTGCCACATAACTTATAATTCTAGCTGCCAAAACTAAAATTGTATCAATAAAAAAAATCTTCATATTATATTTTGTTCGCTTTGCATTCAGTCGGGTTTTTTATTTTATTAACCTATTGATATCTTCAGAATGAAAGTTTTATTATGGTCTATAATGACAAAGTTAAACTCTTCCCATCTAAAAAAGCTTTTTTAAACCTAAGAATTATATATAATCGTATTGTAGGTGGAAAACTAAATAACTGCGATTTTGGCCAAATGGATATTTAATCATTTTCGTAAACCCCAAAAAATGCCGCATATTTTACTCTAACAAGCATTTTCATAACTTGTCCCGTTTCAGAAATATAGCCGTTTTTGTATTCCAAATGGTAGAGTAAATATGTTGAAACAGTAACGTAGAAAGAGACGTAAAGTATATAAAATTAACGACAGTAAAGTTTTCTCTCATTCATAGATTATGCCAAAAAGTTGGAAAACAATCAGTAAATCGCGATTTTCGCCAAACTAGAAAATTTGAGTTACTTAGTTCTCCACCTACGCCGACGATATATTGAAGCAATATATTAAAGATGCTGATATTTTATCTGTTTAATCTTTTTTGTCATTAACTAAAATGGACACTTTTATTTGCAGCGATCTGAAGATGGAAAACATCATGCTAGATAGCACAAAGCAGTTTATCAAGATTGTAGGTAATTTTATTTTTAAAAGAATGTCTTGTCTCCGTGTGCATAATATCTACTATGTTCCTTTGTCAACTTGTTCTCATTTCGTTCGTCCCTAGCTTGCTTCCCCATACAAACTTTCTTCCCCATTCTCTCCCCCTTAAGGGATGATTTCCGGGATAAAAACTATTTCACTCACTCACTTTTCATATCAAAAAAATCTTATTTTAGTAAAAAAAAAAACTTTTAATTTTCTTCTATACAAGGCTTGTCCCGAGTCCTGACAATAACAAACACACAAAAAAAAAAAGAATTTTCCAACTTAGTGCAGTCGATGGGAAGTTTTGCGCGTACATACATTTCGGTGATTAATTTTTTTTATATAGATTAGTTATTGGATTGTCTTTATATATGTTTTGATAAATTTGGTTTATTTCACGTTCATTTTTGTTTCACACGTGCATCTTGTACAACGATCTTCCTCCTGAGGTTTTCCTTGAGCGCTATAATATGGGGCTATTCAAAAGTCGTGTCTTCAAGTCCCTTAAAGACCGGCCAAGCATTCCCAACTCCTCGTATATTACAGGTGTCTATGAGCGTTGATGGCCACTTACGTTCAGGTGGATCATTTGAGTGTTTGCTCGTTTTTACCCGACTGCGGTGAAGAAGATTGAGTGATATATACTTCAGAGTGATTAACTCATTTTAATACAGTCGTTAGATAATGCGAGTCGCTTTGATAACGCGAGTGTTATAGGTATTTATGGATATTATAAAAAATCATAATAGCGCTTTCCAAGCACCAATTTGTGTGTCAGGAAGGAAATTTTTCTTCCTATTCTTTTATAATTTAATTCTATAAAAAAAATTATAGAATTCTTATCTATATTTAAACATTTTCTTGTAATATTTGATCAGATTTCGGTCTATCTAACGTGTGGAGCGCGGGCGGTGCGCTGCGCACGCCGTGCGGCTCGCTGGAGTACGCGGCGCCGGAGCTGTTCGTGGACGGGCGGCGGTACGGGCCTGAGGTCGATCTCTGGAGCATGTATGATATATTGTTTTTAACCCTTGACGCAAAAACGACGGAGTGTTATAGGTTTGACGTGTCTATGTGTGTCTGTGTGTATGTCTGTGACATCGTAGCTCCCGAACGGATGAACCGATTTTGATTTTTTTTTTGTTTGAAAGGTGAATTAGTCGGGGGTGTTCTCAGCTATGGTTGATGAAAATCGGTCCAAGATGGTCGGGGGATTTTTTAATTTTTGATTGATTTTTTTCTTAATTTTATAAATTGGAAATCGTAATAATAGCAACTCTAGTTTAATATTTAAACTGTATTATTATAACAACCTTTATTGAACTGTTATTATGGATGTGAAAGACTCGTAAGAACGGTTGGTTAGATATAGATATGTTTTTTATTTTAGAACACGGATAGACAATTATGACCGGAGTAAGACAGGCTATTACTACTAACCGTACTGCAATTTAAAAAATAATAAATAATCCTATATAGGCACTGACGTATGTACATACATATGTGGGGAGGTATGTCGTGGACTCTTTCTTCGACATTCTTCAGACAACGTTGTAATGACTATGATTTTTTAACTAAAACTATCTTTTCAGTTTTTTTCCAAAAATAGCACTTTTTCAATATTGCTGTATTTTTTTTTGTGTGCGGTATCTTAAGGATGTGGCGTATTTTTTTACTTGTATAATCTATATAATTAATTATACTAAATCTCTTTTGAACAGAGGGGTGATAGTTTATGGCATGGTGACGGGAGCCCTGCCATTCGCAGGGGGTTCGAGGGGTGGCGAGAGTACGGGGGGCACAGGGGGTCCCGGGGGCACGGGGGGTGCGGGGGGCGGCGGGGGGAACGAGGGGTCGGCGCAGTTGCGGGCGGCCATCTCTCGCGGCTTCACGAGGAAACAACATGCTGCTCTCGTATGTGTCTCCGCGGGTGAGAAATGTATAGAATTTTTTTGAATACTATGACGTTATTGGCGGCGCCATCACTGTCATTACTATTTTAAATTTCATCGTAAATAAAAATAAGTATTATCATCAAATTCTAAAGGTCCCCTGGAAGGGCACGGCCTACCCATTAAGGGTGTAAGTATAGCGCTAAAAAATCTCAAGTTATTCACGTTACTAAGAAACTGCAAAACTAGTTCATTTAACGGCAGCTCCCGATGGATATTCTTGGGCTTTTTATTAAGTTTATAGGTTGAATATGTTATTGCCACATCTACAATCATCGAGAATCAAATAGGTAGGTACGTAGGGAAATGCTGTGAAAACTGATACTCTATTGTTTACATATATGACCGACACCGCGAGAGATTTTTCATTATTTTATCGTATTTCAATTACTTTTTAGCCGTCGTGGGCTTTTTCAATTTTTTTTATTTAGCTTTTTGTGAAAATAAGTCGACTTTACCAAATTTTATTTGATTATTGTAACGTATGTCTTATCAATCGTGATTATGAAATTGAAATTAAAATATTATGCAAAAAAAAAAAACACGCACACACACAGACACATGCGCGCATACACACACACAGACACACGCACACACGCTTATTTTTATCTTAAAATGAAGTTTTTGACCATTTAAAAGAACGAAAATACATTTTTTTTATTAGCTGTTTTATTTTTTTATACTTATTATTATCTTATTCGCTAAAACAACACAAAAATGAACATAACTTTAAAGTACACTTGATGTAAGCTATCTTGAGTCGGCAAAGAAAGAAATTTTAAGATAACGTCTATAATATCTATACAAATAATTAAAGTGTCGTTTCATAGGAAAGTGGTTTTTTTACATAATTGTACTTAAAAATTTAGGTGAAGTATGAATATTTTGAAATCAATGTGTTTAATATATTATAAAGAATACAAGTGTAAGGGAAATTATTATTTGTCCTTTTATTTTTTTTGTCACTTTTCTATTAACGAATTAACATTAGATTTTTAATATTTATGTATGTAGTTTGATTTTAAATTGAAAATTTGTCTCCCATAATTTAAAATACACTAGATCAATAAATAACATGCACCATTAAACAAAGCAAATATATTAAAAATACGTGAGACAATATTAACATTGGATAACGGCTAAACAATAAAAAATATTATTATTTTACACATACGAAAAAAATGCGCCAAAATTATTTATTCTTTAGTGTTGCCATATTACAATGCATAGAGTAATATATTATGGATCTTAACTTAAATGTTACATCAATATTTTATACAATAATAGCTAAAGTACACGAAAAACCTAATAGTTCACTTAAGTCATCGATCAAAAAAGTACTAGATACACAATCAGCGCCAAAAAATGTCCACACCTAATGAGCGCTCATTTGAACATTTGAGCGCGCTTTTAATTTTTTTTTGTGAAAACAACTTTAAGTATTGCATTTAAGGTTCAATTTTCATTGTTGTATATTTATTTCAACTAGAATAATTACTAGAGATGGGCCGACTAGCCGACTTGTCGCCGAATATATTAATATGGCCGAATAGTCGACCACTAGTCGGTACATCTCTGATAGTTACCTAAACACAATTGGTGACAGTTTTAAGAGAACTTTTGCATGTGATTGTGTCTGGTACTTTTTTTGATTGATGATTTTAGTCTATGCTTATGAACATTCTCACGTTCTTCTTACGTGACGACGGTTCTTCACCGCCGTACCTGGAAAAAAAATATAAAAGATAATAAAAAAATCTCGTGATAATATTTGTTAAATTTAAAACTAATTTTTTTTTAATTTTTGCTTTTTGGATTTCGAGGTTGTAAATGATTTATATATAAATAAATTCATTATCACATAATATCCGAAAAATAGTTTTATTTCGAATTTTCTTCTATTTTTCGGATACCACACATTAAAAATATTCACATATGAACAATAGTCACTTATGGGATGACTTTTGTTTTATACAAAACTAGCGACTCAAGCTCGCTTCGCTTCGGGTTAGTCCCTAGACAAAAACAAATCTCTCCCACGGGAACCGTACATTTTTCCGGGATGATATATAACCTATAGCCTTCCTCAGTGAACGGGCTATCCATTGCAAAAAGAATTTTTCAAATCGGATTAGTAGTTCCTGAGATTAGCGCGTTCAACCAAACAAACAAACTCTTCGGCTTTATAATATTAGTACAGAAGATATAAAATTTAGCATATTTTGGATACAGTATTTTTTCTATATTTTTTATTAATCATTTTAGCATGTAAAACTTTCATTCAACACCTGTTGGAGCCTAAAGTGGAGTTTAGAATGAAAATAGAAGAAGCCGCGAGACATCGTTGGATTAAAAAACCTGGCATGAGGATGAAAACACACCCTCTAGCCGCTGTCGATTCTAAAACGAACAGAGAGGTAAAGAAAAACGATTTATATAGGTATTTTCGTTACAATAGTATTTGTATTACAGATAACTACGGGGTTCGGAGTTTGAGTCCCGTGTCGGTGCAAAAGTGATTGGGTTGTGTCAAGAAACTCTAAATAATGACAGATGATGCTGTTACATCCCTGTACACTATGTGTTGGTTACTTGTGACCAAGTTATAAAGACATGGACGTTGGTCACAATATCAACCTTGGACTCTTTATCCCAGACCAGACGGTCGTGAGTGGGAAAAGCTTAGAGAGCTTCTCCCACTGACAGTGTGACAGTATCAGAGCCTTTAAGCCATTAAGGGTGGCTTGTATTTAAACGCACTGTTGCACTAACATCTGCCGCGCTATTTTAGTGAGATAAGGCACTTTGTTGATAATCATTCAGCAGACCATTATGTTAAGCTATAAATCAAATGTTTATTGATGAATAAATCTCTTAGCACCAATTTGTCGTATAAAACCGGTCAGTCTAACATACAAGCCTTTTGATTTATACAAAATATAAACAAATATAGTAGAGATACTATCAATTTTGATATTTCAATATCCTCCTCTATTACAGATTCACAGGCAAATTTCAGAAATTTGCGGCAAACCTTTAATAGACGTGATGGCAGGTATCAAGGCGGACCCATTCGGACCCCTTGCAGGAATGTACAATATAAAGACTCATTTACACCAACTGCAAATGAACTCTGGTTCAGATCTTCTTTGGTCATTAAATATGCAAGAGCCTAGACCACAAAGTCCTCCCGAATACCGTACAAAGTATGAAGAAACAAGTCGGACACAATTATCCTCTCCCATACAAATATCTATGTCGAAAATTGGAATTTCGTCGGTCCAACCAAATTCGTCTGTTAAGATTTTACCCTACGATTTTAAAACTAGGCAGAACTTCTCCAAAAAAGCAGTTTTTAAGGTTTTGGATAATGGTGACGGTCTAGACCCAAGGTTGCCGAGTATCGACGAATATTCCAACACAGAAATGGACCCCAAAAGAATATTGATGAATAAAAATATCAAAGAAGATCCAGTGAGGCTTAACACGTGTCCCAAGGTCGATGTGAAAAGGACGAAATTTTATAGGAAAGCTGGTGACGCGATGCCAAGGTGAGTTTGTTGGAAGTTGTAGATCGATTTCTAAAAATGACTATGAAGGATAATTCCGATGAAATGTTTAAAATTAGCTAGCTAGTATGTCTTGAATAGCCATCCAATATACATGGTTTATAATGTTATTCCATAAGAACTTTAATTTAATTCAACGGGTGAATCAGCGTACATACTTTATATTAGAATGAAGTATATTCACGGATTCAGCTTTCGTATTTCATAAAGGTTCTTATATATACTGTATAAAGCCAGGAGGTGAATATTGGAACTCTTCCATGGTCACTAAGGAATTTTAGATTTCATTCGTTTTTACGAGTCCCGTAGATAACAGTAGATCAAATACAAGTTGTTTCTTTATTTACTAAGGAACTCCAACAAAAGTTTATATAACAATACATTACTGGAGAACACAACATACACTACAATAGTGTTGATAACATTATTAGAATTTATTAGTAAAACTAAATCTAACTAAACAGAAAATAATAATGTCATGAGAATCAAATTTATATATATTGTTAGTGTGGAATAGGATAATCTTCCGCGGTAAAGCCTATGTCACTCTCCAGCCATCCGACTATCTCCACACAAAAAATCACGCCGGTCACTCTATTTCGACGTAAAGAAGGGCAAACAGACACATTTTCACATTTATAATATTAAGTATGGATATTGGTCTAATCATGAACATGTACAGCAGTTGGTGCAACAGTGTCGCCACAAACTCAACAGCTCGCGTGCTTCTACAATCCCCTGCCACTACGATCAAGCGAGCTTCTTTAGGGTAATAATATTATTTTTATTATCCTATGATATGTGTTGTATTTTATAGTCAGAATAAGTGATCAAAAAAGAATAATCGTTGAAGAATAGAAATTTAAATAAAAAAAATGGGTACTTTTAACCTTTATACGCGGTTAAAGTAAAACTTGTTTGGCAAATATCACAATTAAATTAAAACAAATCAATAATTAAATAAGGCATATTAGGCATATTATAATCATATACTTATAGAATATCATATACGGAAAGAATATAATGTTTTATATCATTTGTCAGACAATAACAACGGTTACCATGACAACAATTTAGTTTAGTAAAATTAGTCGTAATATCTTTAATTTAATTTATTTATTTATGCACATTCATTAGGCAGTAATAAATATTCATTTTTATGAGTAATAATTATTATTAAAATAAAATATTTTTTTAAATTATTAATACTAAATTTGCCTTTCATTTCCGCGACACTCATTTTTCCAATGTATTGACTTTACTTCTCAGTCACGCTTAACCGATTCATTGCGGGTGACACTTTAGGGGTGTCATACATTTCTTTCCTGTGTGGCGTGTGACACCCGAGCGGTGTCATAATTCAATTCGTCGAAACTATGTTAAAATGACATTTTTAAAGGTTTTCGCTAAATAAATCTATCATTATTTTATCACACAGATCATGCCTGTACTGTTCGTTTCAGGATTTAGCGTGAATAGAAAATTTTCAGGGGTTAAAAACCTTCTCATTGTTCCGAATACATTTCTTTCACGTGTGGCGGATGACACCCGAGCGGCGTCATCATAATCCAATCCGATGAAACTCTGTTAATCGTAGAATAACGTATGGAACTGAACATTTTACCCGTTTTGCATAGTTTTATACCCGACTGCGACGAAGCCGAGAAAGGCTATGATTATGATGTATGATTTGATGTTTCCTCGTAGCTACGGAACGGATAAAGTGTTTTCTATAATGTATTTTCTATAATATATATATCGATATTGATCGGTAGATTCTTCTTTGGTGACGGGAATGTCCATGTGTAAATTAAAATAACAAAATACCGGGTGCTATCTTTTAGGCTTTAAATCTTTTTTATCAAAATGAAGGGGTCTCAAAGAAAATTTATGTTATTTTTATATTCAAAATAATTATGTTTAAAAGCAACTTGTAATAGTACAATCTATATTTTCTTAATTTCTGTGCATGCCCCAATATCTTTCATTTTCTTTTTTTTTAGGAAGAACATACTCTTCATATGATTGAGAGTTCTGTTCCAAAGTACACTGCGTTTCGTCTTCGTCACTCTGCGATTCAGGGATGTATAGGCGTTTTCGATTCAATTCAAAAAATTGTAACAATTCTTTAAGCTATAAAAAATATAAAGTCGTGTATTACAAAATCTATACTAATATCCATACTAATATTATAAATGCGAAAGTAACTCTGTCTGTCTGTCTCCTTTTCACACTTAATCCGCTGAACTGATTTAGACGAAATTTGGTATGGAGATAGTTTGAGATCCCGGGAAGGACATAGGATAATTTTTACCCCGGAAATCATCCCTTAATAAGGTGAAAAGGGGGGGTGGAACTTTGTATGGGCAATTAATCATTTCTCAACTAAGAGATATAAAACTCATCATACCTATTTATGATATATGTATATAGACTATATAGTCTATGTATTCCATACTAACCGTCATAAGGTATCTAGGGCCGAACTCGAGCGAAATAATAGACGTCATCTCAATAGCTAAACTCAATACTTTCAAACTTTTCTTGGGAGTTTTAGTTGCCAGTATTGCACCAAGTATATAAAAAAAAACTTTGCAACACCAATTTCAGAACATATTTTAAAATATATTCTTAAGCTATTTAAATTGTATAGTCAAAGAAAAAAGAATACCAAATGTTTACAATATCTGATTCAAAATAGTCATTTCAAGTAAATCACGTATCTAAACACAAGGAACTCACTCTAAACGAATTAACAAACTGCTTAGGTCTGATATTAGATGCTGACTGAACGAAATCAAGTGTAAATAAGCCAAAAAAAGAAAAAAAAGCACAAAGTTTTCATATATGGCTGAAGGCACCGTAGGGGTGTCATTTTAACGTATGGCGCGTGACGCCCTAGAGGTGTCATGAAAAATTTGTTCGCCGCCACGGGCCGTAGTTCGTAAAAAAGGCCGTCGCAATGAATCGGTTAAAGAAGTTTTACTTCAAAAAATATATTTAAATCATAAGTCGTTATGTCGTAAAGTCATAATATGTCATTCCCATTTTAAATAAAACTATCATTTCGGATTTTTTGCGGATTTATTTTGATTTTTGGTTCCCGATGTTTCGAATGCTTAACAAGTTTACAGCAATCATGGTCGAAAAAATCCGAAAAGATAGTTTTATTTAAAATGTCAAATATTCGCGGAAATCTAAGAAAGTATTAAGTCATTCCCATATTATAATTTATATTTCTATTTTTAAACGATTGTAGAATGACATCTTGCCTAAGTCTCATTTATAGCCCCCCCCTCCCCCCTTTTTTTTAATGTTGGAAAATGCATTTACGCATACCACCTGTAGACAATACGGAAAAGAACAACTGTTTGTTTATATTTTTAAGTTCTCACTTCTGTCGGCACTCCTCATGACTGTTTTTTTTATATATCAATGGACATAATAATAAAATATAATTATAAATTTCTAGAAACATCGTGAGCCCACATTCGTCTTCAAACAGTCACTGCAAGAGTGAAAGGGCAATGCCGGTTAGTGACACTACTTTTACTTTAAGAGATTCGGGTTAAATAAATGAGATATTTAACTCAATAAATAATACATTAATACCATTAAAATCTGTCTAATCGTGAAGCATTTTTCATGATTGTTTTTATCACTTCGACGACACGTTTGGCTCAGTTTGTAGTGATCCTACTTGCTGTGTCAGCGGTCGTGGGTACGAGTCCCGCTGGGGGTGGTATTGATTTATGTGAGGAGCACGAATTTATGTACTCCAGTCATGGATATCTTTATTTATAATAATATAATATCTATGTATTTAAAGTTATATATGTGTAGTGTATTAACTATCTGGTATCCATAACGCAGGTAGCTCACCATGGAGCTAGACGGTGCTGTGTGTTAATGTCCCAACATATTTATTGTTATTATTCCAGACTATAATCTATCTCTGTGCCAAATTTCATCCAGATCCGTTCAGCCGTTCTGGTGTGATTGAGTAACAAACAGCCATCCATTCTCACAAACATTCACATACTACTAATATTATAAATGCGAAAGTTTGTGAGGATGTATGGATGTATGGATGAATGAATGTTTGTTACTCTTTCACGCAAAAACTACTGAATGGATTTTAATGAAACTTTACAATAATATAGCTCATACATCAGAATAAAATAGGCTACTTTTTATCGAGGAAAAATGTACGGTTCCCGTGGGATTGATTTGTTTTTGTTTTTAATATTATCGCTAGTTTACAGTATTAGTAGGATTATTTATCTAATGTGTACATTTCACAGGTGGGATGGTATTCGACAAAATCACTCCCGAAAGAAACTCACTTGCAACGCTTGAGACGCTCTGCTGTTATGAAATGATATAACAAACTAGTCTTATTGACATTATTATATTATATTTTCGAAGCTCATTCATGTTTAATTTTAAGTGAATAAAAAAAAAATATTTTTGTTTTTGTTTGAGTTAGAAACGTTTTTAATATTTTGATTTGCTTTACACGAATATGTACAAAATAATAGAGTGATATTTTATTATTGTACAGAGTATTTTATTGAATAAAAAAATATTATTTTGTATAAAAATCATAATGTATTTAAATGAGAGATAAGGGGAAGATAGTCAAATGTGTTTGAAAATATTTTTATGGAGGCTGTCATTAGCCATCCGTCGCCATTTTGATTATGGCGAATGCTCTGTATGGATAGAGGGTTTAAATTAAATATGTCAGTCATTATAATAGTATCGTTGTCTTTAAATATCTTATATATTTGCAGATACCCTTTTTTTTGATTCGTGGGGAAACCCCTTTACGGGTGCCCCACTAAAACGACCACGGTGATCCCTATTGCAAAGGACAGGTCCACGGGGTCGCTTTCGCATTCGACCTCGAAAATACCCTATTACCAATATATTTTTTTTTATTTTGTCCTAAAGTAAAAAAAATAAAATAAAAATGACGGTAGATCACATAGGTATCTTGCGTTTGGCAATATAAATAGAAAATTAAAAACTGCTACTGAAATTTGGCATCCGTAAGCATCACCCACCCACTCCATAGGGGTCTTACAATTAGTTACATACATTTAGATCAGGGTATGTACGTATAGGGCAGGAATCTATACATCTAGTAAGTCTCATATGGCTACACATGCATACATACTGTGCCCTAAACGCCTACGTAAGTGTAGGGCACAGCATGTATGTATGTGTGGCCGTAGGGAAACTCTAATGAGTTTCATGTGATTAGGGCATCTCTAGTAAATCTTATGTAGTTACAGGGTATTTACAGCGAGCCTTGGATCTTTCTCCTACACGAGCTCCACGGGCACGTGTAGGGCATGGGTGCAGTCCAGGCGCAGGCACTCACCGGCGGGGTCAGTGGTAGGGCATGTGCGCGGGGTTGGCGCTGGGCGCGAGGCGCGTGTAGGGCGTGCGCGCGCGCGGCGCCGCCTCCGCGCCCGCCTCGCCGCGCAGCACCGCGCAACACTTCCACTGGTTCATATATTGCACTGGAAATAAATATCTTGCTATAATATTTTCCTAGATTTACGGCGAATATTTGACATTTTAAATAAAACTTATCTTTTCGAATTATTTCGCGGATTTATTTTGATTTTTGGTTCTCGACGTTTCGTTTTCTTCTACCGTGATCATGATTGATGTAAAGCATTCGAAACGCTGGGAACCAAAAATCAAGTCTGTGAAATAATCCGAAAAGATAGTTTTATTTAAAATATGTTGCTACTTAAAATGGACTACATACTTATATGGAAATAATGAGTGATTATAAATGCAAAAGTTTGTAATGTGTGAGTTAATTTGGATGTTTAGCGCAGATATAATGTTAGATAGATGTAGATTTTCTCACGATATTCACCTTCACGGTAATACAAGTGTACAAGCACAAGTGAGAGTGTAAGCCTGAAACCGCACAGGCAGGCGGCTTGCTTAGCGCCTAGAGCCTAGTGAGTCACCCAGCTAGTAGCTTAGTGAAACGAACGTTTTAAAATGTTCGCGACCGGCCGCACTGCGCTCTTGGCGCTTCTTGCTAAGCGACTAGCTAGGCGCCAAGCGCGCAGTGCGGCCGGTCGCGAACATTCTAAAACGTTCGTTTCACTAAGCTACTAGCTGGGTGACTCGCTAGACTCTAGGCGCTAAGCAAGCCACCTGTCTGTGCGGACGTAAATGTTTGCAAGTGTATATGAGTTTTTGCAAGTGAGTATATTTATATGAGTCATGAGTGTGTATGTATTCAGTCCATTTTAACGTTCTACGTGGACACGGACCTCCCTTTAATATGATGGAGATCAAGCCATAGTCCACCACGTTGGCCAAGTGCGGGCAGACTTCACATAATTTATCTTTTGAAAACTTACTAGATTCTCTCAGACACACGTTTTCTCACAATGTTTTGCTTCACCGTAAGACCACTGGTAATTATATTGGAAATGATTCACATATGAAAATATTAGAGATGCGAGACCTGGCATTAGAACCCGTTTCGCTCGATTTCCCAAGCGAGCGTGTTACCATTGTCTTTGAGTGTGTATGAGTGCATATGAGTGTGTATGAGTGTATGTGAGTGTATATGAGTGCACTTCAACTCACTCTTCCACAGCCGCACGCAGCAGTCGTCGCCGGAGGAGGCGAGCAGCGTGCCGGTCACGTTCCACGACACGCGCCACACATTCGACATATGGTCGTCGAAGGCGGCCACCACCTCACTCTTGAACCGAACCGACCCATTCGATGCACCCGATGTTTCTCTGTATATTTGTTGGGGATATTGATTAAATTATGTGTTATACGACGCTAGTTTAGTCGAAGACATTTAGCGCCTTCGTACAATCTCAGTGGTGTTCGTCTACGCGGGTGCCAGGCAGGCAGGGAATGACGACAAATACATTTGGACGTTTGACGCGGGACCTATGATTTTCGCTTGTGTGTATAATTTTATTAATTACTGACAATATAACGATTAGTACAAGAAAATAGTTTCATTGTTTACATAATATGATCTATTTAAAGATTTATGAAAAGTGTTACATATGATTTTTATTACTATTTTAAACTTGAATGTTTTAAGACAAACGTTCAAAGAAAAATTCTTTTTTTGTACCAAAGACCTTTGCAGATGTAAACAGAATTAAGACTCACGATGACTGTCACATTATATAGTTTTTATATGGTAATATATTAAATAATTTTCTTTTTATTATATGTAAATGTTAAAGTTTTTTTTAAAACAAAGTTAAATATAAATACGGTTGTAATAGCTGTGTGTTAAAATTTGAAACTAAATCAATTTTAAATAGTCAAATATGAAATACTTACGGTATTGGTTCAAGTTTTATAATCCTAACATCTTTAGTTGCGACTGCTAAGAGGTGGAAGGAGCGACCCAAGTTGGGTGCAAAAGCTATATCATTCACAGGTTCTACCACTGAAGACAAACATTCAGTTCTAGTCCAACGACGAGATGACTCACTGTACCTGTTAAGAAATCATATTTATAATCTACTAGTGATTCACCCTCGCTTCGCTCGGGTTTCTCCTTACGTAAAAGGTAGGTCCGCGATAAAAAGTTGCCTATGTCATTCTCCAGCCCCTCAACTATCTCCACACAAAAAATCACGACAATCCGTCACTTCATTTTGACATGAGAGAAGGACAAACAAACAAACTTTAACATTTATTATATTTGTATGGATGTATGTATGTATTCATCCCATTTTAATGTCCCACTGCTGGACACGTTTCAATGTTACGGAGATCAGGACATAGTCTACCACACTGGCTATATGCAGGTTGGTGGGCTTCATAAGTCTTTAGATAACTTGCTATGTTGCTGGCTCTCCTCAGACATGCAGGTTTCCTCTTGATATTTCGTTCACCGTAAGACAAGTGGTAAGCATGTTGAAAATGATTTACACATGTACAAATATCACTGGTGTTCGATCCGGGATTTGAACCCGCTTCACTTGATTTCTCAATTAAGCTTGTTACCACTAGACTATGCCTTACTTTTTTTTTGCTTTCATAAACTTTACAATACAATAAAATGTATTTCTTTATGACTCACTATAGCTACCAAAAACTGAGTTCATATGGATATATGTATGTTTTATAATAAAGCCTTATAAAAATAGCACTTACTCGTAAATGAACACTTTTTCATTGTTAGAAACTTTGTCGCTTTGTGTGCTGGTGGCACTTACATTGTTAGGCTCATCGCTACCTACAGCAAGCATGGGCGGGTTTGTGTTACTTCTGAAATACATACATTAATAAGTGAGTCAGATATTTAATCAGTAAATAAAGAGCTCCTATAAAAATTTTCATCTTAAATTCACACCTAAATGGACTGCAGGAAACCACTGAACCCCTCTCAAAAACTTTCATCCCTCACCTCCTGGATAATTTCTAAGAAATTAATTGTTAACTGGCACACCGGTGTGCCCACGATTCTCAACGGGTTATTTGAATCCCCCTTTGGGAGATGAATTTCCAAAACTTCTTCCTTAGTGCTTGTTAAATATGGAAAATAAACCTTTGTTAAATAGGAACTATTGAAAAAATTTAAACCTTCTAGAACCTAAACAGTTGTGCATTATCTGTCTGTAAGAATGACTTTAAAATATTTGTTTAATACTAGGTACTGCTGTTTTTTTCGTTACAAGATGTTATCCTATTTATCTACTCGATCCATCTTTGTATTGTAGCCTATTGAAGAAGTAGCTCATGTAATATGTGTAGATATTGAGCTGTGAGAAATGTTAAGGCTTTTATTTTTTTATGAGAGCAGAGAAATTTTAAAACCATATTTTAGATAAGGCTTATTGATTTCTTAATACATAATCAAATATGTCGCAAATTCAAATACTTATATAAAGAAATATGTTACTTGCCTAGATAGTGACGGATTCCATGATAAACAACTGATGGAAAGTTTTGTTGGTATCTCATGTTGTAAAGTCCATTGCGCTAAGTTCATAACATCTGGTGCCTCGTATATTCTAAAATAAAATCTTTTATTAGTCTAAATTACTTTAAAAATAAAAATTAATTAAATTATTTAAATTAGATTACAAATAAATTCTTTTTTCTTATGATTTAAGAATATTGTTTTATTCTTTCAAAACATTACATTGTTTTATGATAAGATTGGAAAAGAGTACCTTATAATCCCATCAGCTGAACAAGTGACAAGGAGTAATCCTAAATGTTTTGGACCAAATTTCACATCTGTAACTGAAGTTCTGGAGTCCACCAAGTTAGATCTCTTTACCCAAGTCCGTAGACCTTTTTCTGAACCAGATGCGGTTGTGTCACCTGTAGATTTTTAATAGATCTTTTATAGATTAAATGTACATTATATGGTGTTCTCAATTTTCTGATAACTTATGATATTTTAAAATTCATAGTTATAAGGTGAATAAACAGAGGTAATGGCATATTACCAAACATCAAGTGAGAATTTTATTATTTTAAATTCTATTTACCAACTTCTTCCCATATAGCAGCAGTTCTATCAAAGGAACATGTTGCCAAAACCTGCCCAAACTCTGGATGTGCCCAGGTCACTTTCCAAACGGAACCATGATGTGCTTTCCAACTGGCTGTAAGACGCCAACTACCTTGACCGTCAGCATCCCACACCTGAATTTTCAAGAAGAGAAAATAAAATATGAATATTTTAATCGTAAGTGATTATTTCCATAAGCATTCAATTTAAGTTTCAAGCTTTCACATTTTTAATGTCACCAAAAAAAATAATTTATCAAATTACAATATCTATGTAAATATATTAATATTTTAATTGCGTAGAATAAATAAGTGAGATAGCTGGGGTAAGATTGATAACAAAAACATAACCTTACTTTTACATACTGATCACTTGAGCAAGTTGCCATTCTTTCTCCATAGAAATCATATGCGACATCATGGATTAGATCTTTGTGATCTGCACTTATTGTGTAAGATTCAAATACATTAGACGTGGCTGCTTCACTCATTTTGGTGTTTTATTAAGATGAATTTTGAATTTGCAAGTAGCCGATCTGCGATCATGAATTGTGACAGATTAACATTTAACGGATTGAAAATTTGACACTGACATTCTTGTTGTTCTTTGACATAGATATGAGGTAAATGGTAATATCAAACAGAGTATAAATATTCATTATTTATTGATTGTAAGTCATTATCAATTATCAAAGCTCGTGGCCTTTATAAGGAATGGGGTCATTTTTAAATATAAATAGGCATAGTTCTTTTTTAAACATTAATTGCTATAGTTTTTAACTTTAAAACAACTTAATAAGTTTCTATGGTACGATGCCGGATCTGTTTGCTGTCAAAAAGTTTTGCGTGACGTGTAATTGTTGATAATAATTATTGTAGCTTTTCGGCGTAAAACTTATTCGGTAAGTTTAATGGTGTATGTATATATATCCTATTTATTATTAAAAACGTTCACTTCTTGTTTTCTTCCTCTTCCTTCTTACTTTAAGATTCAGAAAAATTATAAACTTCAATGTAGGAATACCAGCTCAACCGGCGAATAAATCTACTTTAATTCTATTTTTCAGGTTACTTCTTTTACGGGTTACAAGAGTACGTGAACATCTCACAATGATTACAGATATTCAATTGGCAGTGTTCTCCAATATACTTGGAGTTTCAATATTTTTACTGGTCATCTTATATCATTACATCAGTGCAAACAGCTCTAAGTAGACACGGTATGGTATTATAAATTTTTATTATATGTTTACTTATTGTTCCACAAACAACCATCACTTATATCAGGAGGATGCCAAAACCGAACCTGAAGTATTAGGGCTAGAGTTTTACTATGGTGCTTGCGTCATTCAATTATGTATTACTATCCTCATAAATTATAGCCTATATATTATACTATGATTTATAAGCTATTTTGCTGTAAATTTATATCAAAGTCTGTTCAGTATTTTTGCATGAAAGAGCACCATACATGCATCCATACATCTTCAGAAATTTTTGCATAAAGGATAGTAATTGATTTACAAACCACAATTCTTGGCATTCTATTGAGCTGTAAGTTTGATACGCAATGCCAGTAATTTGCCCTTAAATCAATAATTATGTATCAAATTTTGTAAGAAAATTGAGGTTCTGTTATGGAATTTAAGGTAATTAACTTGTTTGGTTTTTGATCCTCACAATATCTAATATTGAACTTAAATTTTAGTTTTTATTTAATATTGATTGGTTTTTTGAATAATAATTAGTAAATACTAATTCAGACTTTGATTTTATGGAAATTTAATATAATTCTTTTGTTTCAGGCTAGGATACACAAACTATACACTAAGATAAAGCTGTAATATTTATAAATAAGATGTTAATAAACTAAGGTTTATAAAATTTGGCTTTTTATTTTAATTTTATAATAATTCACATTTTTACGACTGCAGTGAAGGCTATTTGTTTGGACTACAATATTACATAGTATATTTATTTTTGTACTTCCCAAGTAGGTTATTTACATATAATGCACTATATTGAAGTGTTGTAGTGTAATGTTTGATAGTCTATTAAGCATCCTAAAATGTAGGCTTTACAATTTAAAAAGGATATTTTAAATAGTGTTCAAATATATAAATGGATGGTGTTTGAGTGAGTTCAAATAAACAAAAAACTTTTTAGCTTTATAGTTTATAAGCATAGTTTTATTAGTATAGATTTTTTCATTTGATACATTATTTACTCTATGAAAATAGTTTTCCCAACATCAATGAATAGGTCTTATTAAAATTAGAATTAGAAAACTAAAATTTTGACAGTTTACTTCTATAATGAAGTGGATAGCCACTAAAAAAAGAATTATCTTAATTTAATTTGGATCTTAAATAAATATGTAGAGTGTATTTCTTCTGAACTTTAGTTACTATTTTTTTTTTAAATAGTAATTTAAATAAAGTTTTTGTTGATATTGTGGTGTAAAGGCTAATTTTGCTTGTCTGCAGTGGGTACATTTCTTTATTATCTATCTATTTGTTATCTACATAGGTATATATTTTGTTAAAAAAAGTTAAATCTTTATTACCATTTTTTAAAATGTCTAATAAAGAAACTGAAATGTTAAGATTTAAGAATTAATTCATTGAAAAAGTAGTTTCGATTTTTTTTTATAAAGTGTCACCTCTTTTTATTTTTCACAATGAGGGCTACCGCGTTTGAATTTGCCGCGAGAGGCGCTAGTGTAGAGTGATTTCTCTAGAACTCTCAGATGACACTGAATGTTAACTATTTGCGAGATTTTTATCGCGGATTTTCATTAATTATTCATGATAATTGTAAACATTGTGCCATTCCTGATTAATTATGGTAGACACGGTATTGCTCAACAAATGTTATTGCTTTAAAAGAAGAGCTAAGAAAGAGACAATATTTTATCTATTTGGTTATTACTTATTATATGTATATTAATTACTAGCAACTCACCCTCGCTCCGCTCGGGTTCGTCCCTAGTTACGTTTTGACGTTTAGCTCAGAGATGAGATATTTTCCCGCAGTAAAAAGTATCCTATATGTTGACCCAGATAACCAGCTATCATCATGCCAAATTTCATCAAAATCTGTCCAGTGGTTTTCCCGTGATGCGGTAACAGACAGACAGACAGACAGACAAAAATTCTAAAAAGTATAGATTCGGCCTCTGTATCGATAATAATGTCTATTTCAATAAGATTTTCCAAAAAATATTTAATGTATAGATTCGGCTTAGTTAGAATTTTATAATATGTATAGATGTAAAAGTAAATTCTGATAAACTGGTGCCTTGCTAACAATTATTATAATAATATTAAATTTATGGCCCTGCCATACTAACAAATACTTTTCAACGACAGCGATATTACCTTACTCGCCAGTATTGCCAACTGGTGCCACCAAAAACGATAGTCCTCATTGACTACGAAAATAAAAGTTTCACGAGAGTTTAGTAAAACACCTATGTTTTATTGTTTTGCTCAGTAGCCTTTGATCAGGGTAGAGATAAATTGTCTTTTTGCGCCCTTTAGTCGGCGCTTTCACTTTAAATAAATTGTACTTTGGCTTTATGTTAAATAAATAATAATTACCAATTTTTTCAAATTAACTTGCATGACATGCTAGATGCAATCGATAGAAATCTACAGATATTTCATCGTCACCCTACGGATTTTCAGAAAACTGCCCCGCGGCTTACAAAAGGTGTTATCAAAATTTTATTTTTTGCTGAAAATTGTTTTTCGCATTTAATTTTTTGGCGCCCCTTGCTACCTGGCGCCTAGAGCGACCGCTCCTCTCGCTCTGGGCCCCTGACGACGACTACATTGACGACATTTCTGGGTTCCATTTTAGTCTTTGTACCCTAAAACATTTCAATCAGGTAAAAAGACGATACGCAGCGCTTCAGCTTCAGCGCAAGCAGACTGAGCTTAAATAAGATAACCGCACGTGTTTGTACGAATAGAAATCTAAAAAAATATAATATGATGCGCCATCGCTTCGCTCGGTTTTGTCCCGTAAATAGTAAACTGAAAGCTATATCAATCTAAATACGCTGTTTTCCTGTAACAAACAAAAACACTTACATATTTACTCAATTCAATTTTCTTGGTAATGCCTTCAAAGCGTGCCAGTTAAGTTTCATACTTATAATATTAGTATGGATGACATATTATTATGATTTGAAAAGTTGATTAAAATTATGTTATTTCAATACAATTTTTAGATTTCATTTCGCTTAAACGATTGTACATATCATTTTGTCTAAGCCCGCAGGTAATATGAATTATGAACTGACAGTTACGAATTACGAAATAAATTGATATCTATGTTCTTAACGTAATATTGGATTTCATAACAATATATAATTCTTAAATTTATATGTATGTATTTCAGCCCTTTTTAACGTCCAACTGCTGGGCACGGGCTTCTCTTTAATACGAGGGGGATCAGGCCAAAGTCCACGTTGGCCAAGTGCGAGTTGACGGACTTCACATGTCTTTCGAAAACTTGCTAGGCATGGGCGTACCCAGCTTTTGGCCTAGGGCAAATCAGAAATTTATTAAACCGGCACCCGCGCTTGTTTTACTGTACATATTACACAAAAACACTACACAAAAGATTAGGCACTTGGCCGCAACCTCTTCGCAGCCAGGTGTAAGAAAGAAAGAAAGGCTACACCTAGGTTTAGGTACGAACAACATTGATTTCGAATACAAAAAAATATTACAAATTACAATTAATCATAGAAAACACTCACAAAAAAAATTTCGTATGTCCCTTCCTATTTAACGGACGCTTCTTGTTATTGTTCAACAGAATGCACCAAAGATCAACCAGATTTTTTAAAGTAGTGTATGATATTATAATTGATAGATATTATGGACATTGAATTAATACTTTTCGTAATCTACGTTTGGCTCTTTCAAAACAATAACAATATGTCAAACAAATGCTTTCTTGGGTTGCTAGTTTTCTTTCTGGACGTAGCATAAAAGTCGTAATTGACGGTATATGCTCCGACACTGTGCAGATTAACGCTGGCGTAACCCAAGGTTCAGTACCTACTATCGCCTACACTGTTTATTCTGCATATCAACGATATGTTGCTAACTGGCAACACTCATTGCTATGCAGATGACAGTACAGTCGATGCCTGTTGTACTGGCCGAGAAAGCATCTCTCGAGCTAAGGTTGAGGAGAACTTGTGTCCGAAATTGCGACTTCCCTAGAGCAGCTCTCCGATTGGGTCCCACGAAATCTCGTCCAGTTTAACCCCTAAAAAGACACAAGTTTGTGCGTTCTCCACTAAAAAAAACCCCATTCTCTATAGCGCCAAAGTTCCAGAACACTCCTCTTAACATCTATAAGAGTATCGGGATCTTAGGGGTCGAAATATCGAGCGACGTCCAATACATTACCGCATTATAATTGCCAATTTTTTAAAGTATTAAAATGGAAATAGTATGTTATCCTTATAGTCCAAGCAAAATGCAGTTTGGGAACAAAATATTGAAAACCTGAAGTTTTATGATTTTAAAATGTTGGCAGGTATATAAGGAATAGAAATTCATAAAATGCCCCCGATGCCCAGCTTCCCCCGAGAAATGGGGGGACGCAAAGCGTTGAAAAATAGTTTTTTTCAATTTCCGGCTTACTGTGATGTTCTATCGAAAAATGTTTTCTACAAAAGTTGTAGGTCTAGTAAAAATCTACAACTTTTATTTATAACACTTTTTACAAAAACCTCAAAGTTTTCGAGATATTTGCAAAAAACTCAGTTTTTAATTTTTTCTTGGTTTTTTATTTTTAATTTCTAGAATAATCTTTTAATTCTCATGAAACTAAGGTAATGTAATTAACAATATATATATATATATATATATATATATATATATATATATAAAAAAAAATTGAAATTGAAATGTTCAGCCATTTCCGAGAAAAGTATGTTTTATGGTCTCGAGAGGCCGAAAATCATCCCCAACTTCAAGTGGACGTTTACATTTAAAAAAATTTTGTACAATTTTCAGATAGGGCTCATTCTTTTCGTCTTGAACTCTACTTTATGAAAAAATAAAAACATTGTATGGTCGCTCTGTAAGAACACTCTTAAAAATTGAAAACATTGGAGAAATCGATAATTTTTACTTTGTAAACTACATTTTTTTTAATTATCATTGGAAAAGTGTACTTTATTAACCAACTTTTTATAAACTGATTAAACCAGTGTATTTGTCGGGAAAAAACGAAAGAAATGGTATTCTTAAGTTTTTAATTTGACGCTTATTATTTATACAATATCGTCGTAAACATTCCAACTTTGCAAGTTGACGAGTCGTGAAGAAATAATAGAAATTGGAATTCACGTAAAGTACACCTTTTTCTTTTGTATTTTTTCCAGTAGAATCTATTTATGTTATTACTTTTTTGAATTTATCGATGTTTTATTAATTTTTGATCGCTTTTGGAGTTAAATTTATTGATTATTTCTAAAAAATTAGATTTTAAGGTAATTACAGAAAGAAATGAAATTCATTTGTAATCTAATCTTGTTTATTCATTAGATAAAAGTGTAATTTAAAAAAATTAAGTTGATATTTACAAAATTTTGTCATAGTTTTGTTAAAAAATCATAAAAAAAAAGTTTTTACTAAACTCTTTACGTCGATTTTTTCCTGAGATATTCGACTTTCAATAAAAATTCATCCTTTTCTTTTTTATCATCAATCTCTAAGCGTTTGATGGATGCACAGTACATTAAGGAGTAATTTTAAAAATTTAAATCTTTTTAAAATTACCCTTTAATGTACTTTTTTTTGTTTTTAATTATTTTTTTCATTTTTTACATTTTTTATGATTTTTTTAACAAAACGATGACAAAATTTTGTAAATATCAACTTATTTTTTTTTAAATTATACTTTTAACTAATGAATAAACAAGTATAGATTACAAATGAATTTCATTTTTTTCTGTAATTACCTTAAAATCTAATTTTTTAGAAAAAATCAATAAATTCAACTACAAAATCGATCAAAAATTAATAAAACATCGATAAATTCAAAAAAAAATAACATAAATAGATTCTACAGGAAAAAATACAAAAGAATAAGGTATATTTTACGTGAATTCCAATTTCTATTATTTCTTCACGACTCGTCAACTTGCAAAGTTGGAATGTTTACGACGATATTGTATAAATAATAAGCGTCAAATTAAAAACTTAAGAATACCATTTCTTTCGTTTTTTCCCGACAAATACACTGGTTTAATCAGTTTATAAAAAGTTGGTTAATAAAGTACACTTTTCCAATGATAATTAAAAAAAATGTAGTTTACAAAGTAAAAATTATCGATTTCTCCAATGTTTTCAATTTTTAAGAGTGTTCTTACAGAGCGACCATACAATGTTTTTATTTTTTCATAAAGTAGAGTTCAAGACGAAAAGAATGAGCCCTATCTGAAAATTGTACAAAATTTTTTTAAATGTAAACGTCCACTTGAAGTTGGGGATGATTTTCGGCCTCTCGAGACCATAAAACATACTTTTCTCGGAAATGGCTGAACATTTCAATTTCAATTTTTTTTATTTATTTTATATATATATATATATATATATATATATATATATATATATATATATATATATTGTAAATTACATTACCTTAGTTTCATGAGAATTAAAAGATTATTCTAGAAATTAAAAATAAAAAACCAAGAAAAAATTAAAAACTGAGTTTTTTGCAAATATCTCGAAAACTTTGAGGTTTTTGTAAAAAGTGTTATAAATAAAAGTTGTAGATTTTTACTAGACCTACAAATTTTGTAGAAAACATTTTTCGATAGAACATCACAGTAAGCCAGAAATTGAAAAAAACTATTTTTCAACGCTTTGCGTCCCCCCATTTCTCGGGGGTGGCTGGGCATCGGGGGCATTTTATGAATTTCTATTCCTTATATACCTGCCAACATTTTGAAATCATAAAACTTCAGGTTTTCAATATTTTATTTTTTCTTAAAAATAATTGCATTTCGCTTGGACTATTAAGAGATAGACATATGCTATCGCGAACTTTTTTGTAGACCTTTTTAATGTGTACAATACTGTAGTACATTATTTTGATCTATCTCGTAGGGTTCAGCCAACGTTTGCAATGTAAGCGCAAAAAATGTGTTTATTTACGATATCACATTAGAAACCTCTAAAATTATCAGTCTTTCTCTACTATATTATGCATGTATTATACATATAAACCTTCCTCTTGAATCACTCTATCTATTAAAAAAACCGCATCAAAATCCTTGCGTAGTTTTAAAGATCTAAGCATACAAAGTGACAGACAGACAGCGGGAAGCGACTTTGTTTTATACTATGTAGTGATAGTGCATTCTCTAACGACAAATATTGTTAGAGCATAAATATTATATCATTTGGTATGTGATTAACGTGATCTATATGAGGTACTAAATAAATAAATAAAATAATAATAAAATATTTTTGTTTCGGTTCACCGGTGAATATTACACTAAACTACAGGTAGGGAGGTAGGGGCAGGGGGGGGCAGCTGCCCCCCCCTGCCCCTACCTCGGTACGCCCATGTTGCTAGGTTCTCTCTCTCAGACAGGCAAGTTTCCTCACAGTATTTTCCTTCACCGTAAGGCAAGTGGTAATCATGTTAGAAATGATTCGCACATGAAAGTGTCAGAGATGCGAGGCCCGGGATTTGAACCCGCTTCACTTGGTTTCTCAAGCGAACGTGTTACCACTGGGCTACCACTGTCTCCTTTTGATTTATATATCTTCTCATTATTTTTTTGCAATGGCATTTTTCCTTAGGTACATCCTTTACCTTTTATAAAGACAGTACATAATGAGGAATCGCCCCTACAGCCGCATCTGTTATTAATCAAACAAAACATATTTAAGTATATGAACAATAGAAAGAATTCTTATATATCGAACTCAGGACTTCCGGCGCGGTAGGCAGTGCCCCTCGGATATAATTATAAGTCACTTCGTCATCATACGTACAAATCCACAGGGACGCTGGAAAATATCCGCTTTTAATCACGCTAGTTCTATGAATGCGGCAATTTATGTGTTTTTCTGTGTATTTGTTATGTTTGCTTAAACAATTTAAGTCTAAAATTAAAAATATATTAGTGAACTAGCGACTCACCCTCGCTCCGTTCGGGTTCGTCCCTAGTTACGTTTTAACGTTTAGTATATAGGTATTTCTCAGAGATGAGATATTTTCCCGTTTCCCGCAAACACCGAAAGGTTGTATTTTGTCATATATTATATAAATCTTAGAAATAAAGCTCTGTTCTTAAAATAGAGGAAAAAGCTCTCTACTGTAAAGTAAATAAGAATTGGTAGTTTGAACAAATTAGTGATTGTTTAGGTGATGGTTTAGCTATGTTTATTAAATGTGCTATGGTCCTTATGAGGTAGGTAGTCTTTCTCAAGAAAATTCACAGTAGTACCTACTCCCATATCTCCGTTACGTAGTTTCTGTTATCAGTTCGAACAAACTGCTGTTGAAACAGTCACAATAAGTGTATTTTATTAATTTCCACTCAGCATTCTAACTATACAAAATGTACATACTCAATAAAAAATTTTGAAAAAAAGCGCAGTGCGAGCAATTTATAAACTAATAGCTCGAATTTCATGCGATGTGTTTTCGTTAGAATTGCTATATATTTTACGTTTCGCAATGTACCTACTGCAACTATTGTTTATTTGTAAAAATATAAATTATAGCGATATCCTACGGGAACCGTACATTTTTTGGGGATAAAAACTAACCTATACACTATTCCAGCCAAATAAAAAAAAATATAAATTATAGCGATATCCCACGGGAACCGTACATTTTTTGGGGATAAAAACTAACCTATACGCTATTCCAGCCTATAATCTATCTCTGTGCCAAATTTCATCCAGATTCGTTTAGTCGTTCTGACGTGATGAGTATCAAACGTTCATTCAAACTTTCGTATTTATAATATTTATTATATGGAATGATTTAAAAACAATAATAGGTATCGCGTTATTTTGCTTGATATTTTAATATTTTTTTAAAAGTGGGCTTGTATTATTATATTCACAATTTATTCTTAAGCTTAAATTTACAACTACTTAAATTTTATTATTTCATAACTAGAGATGAGATATTTTCCCGCAGTAAAAAGTATCCTATATGTTGACTCGGATAACCAGCTACCATCATATCCATCAAAATCTGTCCAATGGTTTTCTCGTGATGCGTTCCCAGACAGACAGACAGACAAAAATTCTAAAAACTATAGATTCGGCCTCTGTACTGTTATTTGCCTACTATTTTACTCTTATGAAAAATCTAGATTTTTTAATATACCTACTATCTTCATAACTTTTGACCTGATTTCTCGAGTAAATAATTAAATAAAACTAACAATTAATTAATTCTTTCTTCCGTATGCGATACAAAAATCTTTTGTATTTATCGAGTACAATATAACTATTTTTTCTTAGCTAATAACAAAGTAAGCCAAATCTCCAAAACAAGGGCAGTGGGCGATGTTTAATTAACGACATTATTCCGACGAGGAATGCCTATTACAATGAACATGTTACGGACGCGGGATATAAATTTCTTTCCCGAAATTCCTGATCCTTAAAGAGATTTTTCACATAGGGTAAATGTTTCCGAAATGGCATTCTCGTCTCTATAAACGATACATTGTATCAACCTGAACTTGACATGCTATAAAATATAAAATATTAGATACTTTTCAATTTTATATCCCACTAGCGACTCACTCTCGCTTCGCTCGGATTCGCCCCTATTTCCGTTTTAACATTTAGTATAGATTTCTCAGAGATGAGATATTTTCCCGCAGTAGAAAGTATGTTGACTCGGATAACCATCCATCATTAAACCAAATTTCATCAAAATCCCTCCAGTGGTTTTTCCGTGATGCGGTAACAGACAGACAGACAGACAAAAAATTCTAAAAACTATAGATTCGGCCTCTGTATCGATAATAATGTCTATTTCAATGAGATTTTCCAAAAACTATTTAGTGTACAGATTCGGCTTAGTTACAATTTTATTACATGTATAGACTTCCTTTTGTCCGTGTTCCTAAATTTGTGTTTATCTTTTTAATTGAGAAAATGATATTTATACAAAGTTGCATCTATTTTTAAGATGCAGATTAAAAATGAATTTTAACAAGATTTAATCTATTTGTTATACAATTATATTTTAAATAAGGTTAACTTTAAATCAAAATCAAGATTCAAAGTTAACCAGAATTTAAAATGAAACAAATTTCAAGAAATGGTCCATAACAAACCCAATCATGGCATTATAAACGGACCGTAGCTTGTCGACACGGCCAGCCAAATTGCCACGGAGCTTGATTAGCTACCGTGTATACAATTATATGACACGTCCCAGTTAATTTATGTGAAAACTTTGCCTCGACACGCTCCCTACATGCACTGTGCACTGGCGGTGGAACAAGCGCTAAATTAACTGTACCGTAATATGTCAGTATTTCACGAGATATAAGATATATGAATGATTCTTATGGTTTTTAACTCCCATCTAATAAAACTAGCAGAACCCGCGGCTTCGCTCGCGCTAAAATTACAAAAAAAAAAACTACAAAGGTAGGTTTCATACAAATTATCATCACCTATTTTACCCACAAAAAATCACGCAAATCCGTCACTCTGTTTTGAAGTGAAAGAAGGACAAACAAACAAACACCTTCATTTATAATATTGATTATGGATTGTATGATTCGATATTTGAGTCTATTTTTACGTCTCACTTAGCGAGTCGAATTGAAGACCTTCTGCGGCAAGTGCTTAGAATACTACGCCAGGTCGTCAAAAAAGCTTTGGAACACTTGCATTAAGATCAAACATAATGAAACTGGTTTAAGTATCAAGATGTATCATATTATGAGAGAATGGTATTTATGTTTGTATGTCATTTAATATAATATAATATGGAAACATGACAAAACTAACGCTGCTATTGTACCTTTACAGGTTGCTGCATACTATGATATAATAATAATAATAATGTCCTCCTGACCGATTCCGGCCACGGCGGCCAATCTCATTGAGACTAGCCAACTGCGCAGGAGATATTATAGTGCACAAATGTACGCGCAGACACAAGTGCACTCTCTATTCCTGTCACTCTCATACTCCGGTGGGACGACTACTCGACACGACCGGTGAGAGTTAAGGCGCAGGACCGACGGCTTTACGTGCTCTCCGAGGCACGGGGGTGAAACACCGCCAACTTCCCTACTCCGGGCTGTTACTGAGGCTTACTATACAGAAAGACTCAATAACTAAACTTGGCCCGACCCGGGACTCGAACCCAGGACCTCAGGATGTGCAGCCGTACATGCTAGCCACTACACCACCGAGGCAGTAACTATGATATATACATATTATATTAAGACTAGCGATATGCCCTCTTTTTACCTTGGTCATGAATAGGTACACCCCACCCCATTGATCCTTGGTAACTTTTTAATATGATCAGTGAAATGTAGCCTTTCACTCAGCGATAATGTACGTAATTAAAGAACTTTCAGTATGGGATTAGAGGTGCTGGAGTTAATATCGTGCATTTAAACTAACAAAGTTTACCTGTTTATAATATTAGTCTAGATTTAAACGAATTAACGTAGGAAAAGTAAACGGTGCACTTTAAATATTCCATTTTATATGCAAAACATTTTCCTCTAAAAAGACCATCGAAAAAATATATGTTTTATGTATGCAAATCTGATTTATTTTTTCGTTTTACTTAAACCGTTGCAGACATGAAATATAAATGTTTTCAAAAAGTGGAAAACTAAATATTGTAAATAAATATTTTACACGATATGTTGTGAGTTAAAACTGAGCTTGCTTTATACTTTTTTTTAACTTTTTATAAAAAAAAAAATTAAATGGCATTTCAATAAAATATTTTTGCCTTTCATTAAATAAAATAAAAAAATATGTAAGTCGTTTCCCGCCATGAGGATTACAGATAATCTAGTGCTTCGAAAATCGCCCCCCGAGGCCGAATGAGACTGACCGTGTAATAAATTATACAGAAAGGCAATAATGGCTGTAATAAAAAGCAATCTTAGCGCGTTTCACCGCTAATTCACTATTTTTCATAGCCCGTGAAAACAGTTTGATTTTCAATATGTCGCAATAAAGATTATGGCACTGTGGTGGTGTGATTTGTTGCCATTTACAAATTATATGATTGTAAAACTAGATTGAAGGTATCTATACATACATAATTTATAAAATTCTAACTGAGTCGAATCTGTACATTAAATATTTTTTGGAAATTCATATTGAAATAGTCATTATTATCGATACAGAGGCCGAATCTATAGTTTTTAGAATTTTTGTTTGTCTGTCTGTCTGTCTGTGACCGCATCACGAGAAAACTACTGATTTTGATGAAAGAACAATGGCAGGACTCTATACAACGATTTACCTGATATCTATTTGAGGCGTCTTGAAATGAAAAAATGCTCAAACGATAGGGATTAAATAACACAAGTTTATCCCGAAAGATTTATTTTATTAGGAAGTCACAAAAAAAAGATATTAGCATTTTTATTTTATGATTTGCGGTTATAAACCTACCTAGCAATGACAGCTGTCACTGATTATTGTATCAAATATTATAAATTAAGTATTATAAATTTAAAAAAGTACGTTCGCATTACATATAAGTTACGTTTTTAATTTCTTTATCATGTATGAAACAAGGTACTACTTTGAGTCCGTTAGGAGAAATCAGTATTAGTTGTAAGTATACACTGGCGATTGTCCGAGAGAATGCACAAGTCGTCGCATGGGGCAGGTAATCGGGTCCGTGGGCAAAGCGACAATTAAAACTTATAATAATCTAGAAAAATGGAACAGTAACTGCAAAATCAAACGTAGTAGTCAAAGGCATACGTAAAATCATGGATGACAAATAAAATATAAAATCTAAATAATATGTCAATATCAATTATCAAGTCAATCTCACTGTCATCTGTTGTGTTGCTATTACTATTATTTTAATTACTGTACTAACTGTAATAGCGTCAATTAAACTTATAGCATAACATATAATGTTTCCATTATATGTAAAGCTGTAAGATTAATGAACAAGACATAGATCATTATTTAATTATGTACATAAGACTTTTAATAAAAATATTTTAAAATAAATACGACATTTCATTTTCTTCTGTGGCAACAATTTTTACATCATCTTTGACATATGGCGAAGCCGGAAAAACATAAAAACAATCAATAAGTATCTTATTATGTAAACATTTCTTCGTGGCTTTGTCATGTAAAACAAACGCCGTGAAAAAAAAGAGCAAATTAAATAATTCAGTTTTGTATATGTCCTAATCTTAGACGCTTTAAAAACGTTCAGGTAAAAACTTGCCATTGTTCTTTGGTATGATGATAGCTGGTTATCCGGGTCAAGATATAGGATACTTTTTACTGCGGGAAAATATCTCATCTCTGAGAAATCTATACTCTCTTTACTAAATATTAAAACGTAATAACTAGTCTATAATATAAAATTAAAAAATATCTAAGTAATAATGACAATACAGATTATATAAAGTAAATTTAACTTTTCTTAAGGTAATGAACAGCATTTATTTGACGTTAGCTATATTATCTATGTCAAAAATATTTTTATTATTTAAGTTTCAAATAAAAATACATATATTTTAAAATCATTTAACTACTGTGTGTAAGGACTCTCATCACACACTCATGACGCATGAAGAGTGTAATGATTACTTGCTGAGCCAGAGGTCGCGGGTTCAAGTCCCGCTGGAGCCATTCATTTGTGTGACGAGCACGAATGTTTGTACTCCAGTCATGGGTGTTTATATTTATAATATGTATGTATTTAAAGTTATATATGTGTAGTGTATCAACTATCTGGTATCCATAACACAAGCCTCGTAGCTTACCATGGTACTAGATGGTGCTGTGTGTTAATGTCCCAACATATTTATTTATTTATTTATATTTATAGCTATAACAAATGAAAACAAATCCGTGAGCAGATGTTAGTTTCGTTAAAAATACGTAGTTTAGAAGAGCAGATTCTTTGGTATTATATTTATGCTGCATTTTGTGTACTTTCCTGGCTTTCTAGTATTCATAATTACTCGTCTCGGTCTCGCGACTTTTAATTAAGAAAGACTTGTTTATTATCTTTTTGCTTACGCCATGATGGTTTAGAGCCACGGCTTTTAAGCGTCTGAATTAAAGAAATTTAAATATTTTAATAAGAAACAGGGACTTGTTATGTTTAAGTATTTCAATATAATTATAATGAGTATTATTCATGATGTGGCAACACTGATTTTGTTATGGGACTTACCTCATGTGGATAAGACATTTACTCGACATATTTTTATCGACTTGAAATAATAAATACATGTATACATAGTCTATTCATATGTAACATATATACATACATACATGGATAAGATGTAATCCTCCTTTTGGGTTTTTGTCGGGTAAAAATATAGCAACTCTTTACACTCTACTATTTTCGGAACGGTTCATCTGATTTTAATGAAACTTTTACTGGGTTGTTTGCTCGAAAATAACAGATATTATCTTTAGTTTAATTTAATAAATCAACACCAAAATATTATTAAAATAACTTAATTTATTTAAAATAAATATAATCTAAGCTTTACAATAAAATTCTTCTTTAGACGCCGCCATCTTCATAGTGAAGAAGTTTCCAGCTTCCAGTTTTTTCATGCCGTATTCACTGGCAAAATATGATACACTAAACCTTGACCGTTTTACTGCCAGGCTGAAAACAGATGTCAAATTAAAAATACCTATTATAATTCTTTTCTTTTTAAATAAAACTTTTTTTTGCGGATTTTTTATTTTGATTTTTGGTTCCCGACGTTTCGAATGCTTTACAGCAATCATGGTCACGGATGAGACTAAAGTTAATAAGAAATAAAAGTATTGGGTAGAACTTTGACTTAAAGTTTCAGCTCTTTTTATTACTTTAATTTTATACATAAATAAAATGTATAAATACATTGTTCTGGAACCCTCAGTGTTCGAAAACGACTCGCTCTTGGCTGGTTTTATTATTTTTTTACTATTAAAACAACGTACTGTACTTCATTCATCACTGAATTGAAAACATAACATTTTAAAATGTAAGCAACATAGTTGTGAAGACGCCATTGAATGCTGCAGTTACAGTGGTTTCCAGTCATGACGTAAATGTGGAATTAAAGTAGCTTTATTCAATAGCATCGTTCTATAAAAACTTCTGTTAATTAAGATGTAAGAAGATGTTTATTCCTACTAATGATATAAATGGGAAAGTGTTTGTTTGTTTATCCCTATTTTAAGCAGTTAGTGCGCAACAAATTGATGTGGTTTTTTTTAAATACACTAGTGATTCATCCTCGCTTCGCTTAGGTTCGTCCTTAGACCGTTCCTTTTACAATAATGTATGGAAGTCTGCCCGATTTGTTGACATTTATGATTACTCCGCTCCCTTGGGTAGTAGCATGATGATATATAGCCTTCCTTAATAAACAGGCTATCTAATGCAAAAAGAATTTTTCAAATTTGATTAGTAGTTCCTGAGATTAGCGCGTTCAAACAAACAAACTCTGCCTCTTTATAATATTTAAGGATCTCTTTATAATTTAAAGGATCCTAATAACAATATATAAATAAAACAATTTTTGAGGATTTATTTTGATTTTTGGTTCCGGACGTTCCGTATTTTTTGATATCATTTTGTAATTTTGTGAATAGGCACTGTCTGTAACAACTACTTAAATAATGACGTTTGAGACGTTTAAAACATCAGTCTCTCCCGTGACCATGATTGCAGTATAGCATTCGACAAGTCCGGAACAAAAAATCGAAATAAATCGCGTAAATGTAAGAAAATATTATTATGATTTATAATTAATATGTTTGGATCGGCTGAACGGATCTTGATGAAACTTAGCACAGAGATAGATATCTGAAATAACACATAGACAACTTTTTATCTCGAAAAAATGTACCTATAGTTCTCGTGGGATAGATTTTTTTGTTTCTAGACGCGAATCCGAGTGAAGCGAGGGTGAGTCGTTAGTCTATTGTACGCCAAATATTAAACAAACAAATATGAAAATCGAACTCGCCAGTTCTGTTATAAATCTAAACAATACCATAGCAACCATCCCACCCTCCTTTCTTCTCTTCTTTAACTTTGTACATAGAAATGCAAAACAATAATGTTCCATCAAGAAACTCTTAAATGTAAAATTAACAAGATAAGTAATTTAAAGTTATAATACTGTTGAAGCGTAGGTCACGTTGACAAAGGACACTCGGTTCGGAGTATACTAAAATACCTATATTTCGTTTTTGACGATACACAAGGGAAACGTCAGAGCAAACTCATTTGATAGAATTTTCGTACAATTGTACGTTAAAGTTTCTTAGATGTCAAATTACAAAACAAATAATTATAATAAATATAAATAATCACTGTATAATTATGTCAGATAGGCCGTTTTCTTTTGTCTAGTGTAAAATTTATTTCTGATACTCCAAGAATATAATAACTTGCTCATCTATACAGATAAATAAAATTGGAGTGTCTGTTTGTAATATTAAAATAAGCGCTTTTTACTAAATGCATATGGATGTATACACGGTACATATACCAAAACAACATTTTTTTAAATTTTTGTCTCTGTCTGTTTGTTTCGGCTAATCTCAGAAATGGCTGGACCGGTTTTGACGGGACTTTCACTGGCAGATAGCTGATATAATAAGAAGTAACATAGGCTACTTTTATTTTAGAAAAAAAAGTAGGGCCCCACAAAAAAAAATTAAAACCAAATTAATTAATTAATTTTGTTTTGGGAAGCAACCTAGGGATGAAACCGAGCGAAGCGAGGCTGAGTCGTTAGTTTTCATAATAAGTTCAAATGGTTATATTTTTTCCATTTGTCTGTCTGTTCGTTAACTTACTTTAACAAAGCAGGGTCTGACTCATCTATATGCTTCTCCTGCTCATATAAGAGAAATACGAATCTATGCCATCCAGAGCCCGGGTATACCACGGGCGGTACGTACGGTGTGACTGTGAAACCGGCTTTGATATTGTTTTCAGGTATATTGAGGACTAGCCAGTATAAGACGGAGCGTAAAGCCGGAGTATACTGTGAGGGCACATCTGCATCTGTAACATCAAATTGCAAGAAATTATAGATTATAGTTGTTAAAGCGCTTTCATTATATACGTAAAATATCACTTTATACGTATTCACTATATACGTAAAAATCGATGGGTGTATGTATGTTCTCTATGGACTCTAAAAGGGCTGCAGCGACTTTGATGAAATTTTTAGGAAATGTGAAGTTTGGTAGCGCTTTGCGATTGGGCGAAGCTGCGTACTGGTAGTATTGCTAGTTATGAATATAAATTATGTTTATTTTTTTGTATTGAGATAATTGATGTTGCTAGTGGTGAATTAAATCACGCTATCATTTGGTTCATTTAAATTGTATAGAAGGATTTTTTCATATTTATTTTTTTTTTCATTTTTTAATTATTTTTCATATTCATTAATCCAAAATTAAAGTGTTGTGGAAGTCTTTAATTTTATTGAGTCCTAGTTGTAATAGGTGTATTCAATATTAAAACGCTTTTCAGCTGCATTTGCAATTAAGTAATATAAACTTGGAAATCGATTATAACCTGTTAATAATAAAATTATATAAAATCAATATTTTATTATTAATAGTGTATATTATTAAAATATAATATTAATTTTATTTAATCTCCAGTCTTTTTTTAATATTAAAATCTTTTTTTTTAATTGCATTTTGGAATAAGTTCCAAAATGTAAGAGTTTGTGTATTAAAAAAAATATATATCGTTTGTATCTTTTTAAATATACATACTCTACAATCTTCTATTTTATTGTGGGATAGATATTAGATACGTATATCGTAACAAATGCAGACATATTTTGTTCAAATCTTTTAAAAGTTTGAACTTTCAAGTTAAACCTCCTGAGGTAAGCAGTCACTACTGCTTTATAAAGGCACAAATGTGCCTTTGATGCTGTCTTTTGTGTTGCAAGTTTGCTTCAAAATTTTTATGTGACATTATAGAACTTACTTTGTGGCATTATTCACTTTACTGGACAAAAACATTGTATTTGTTATAGAAAAAACTTAAAGCCAGAATGCGAATTGGATATACTTATAACGGAGTTATTCTCAGAATATTTTTGTTGAAAATGTGACAGAGAAAAATGTGGAAAATGAAATATCAAGTTTTTAACTGTGAAAGTTAATATGTTTATAAAATTGAAATAGATTATGCTAATGATGATTACTGTTATCTCCTGATATATAAATATCTCGTGTCACGGTGTTTGTGGTGGCACTTCTCCGAAAAGGCTCGACTGATTTTCATGATTTTCTTTTGTATATTTGGTGGGTATGAGAATAGGTCGTAAAGTATTTTTCACCCTCCTACCCCACCCCCCGTTTTTTAATCGCGATTTTAGTATTTTTGTATGAACCCGATCGAAACAAGGGTGAGTCCGTAAATAACTTATAATATTAAAGTTACACGAATCTTTATCTTCATCCAAACAAACTTATATGTAATTGTGAGAGTCTGTGCGTTTATAACTTTTAAACGCCTTAGTTAATATTGGCTTTAGCTTGTTAATTATTGTAGTTTAGGTTAATCTGGGTTTTATTAAAGAACCCATCTTAATGTCACGATTCACGAAACCCCGACGGCTGGCCTATCAAGACAGACCATAATAACCATGGGGTTACTTCCATGGTTCACTCTGCTATCAGAGAAGTATCAGCAGCAAATGGATATCAGTATACATGAAATACTCACGAAAACCAAAGAGAAGGCGGAACATCATGTAAATATCAACAATATTTCTCCCCAAGAGCTATTAAATCATCAACAGCAAAATTACATGTGTCCTAAATAACAAAAGGGATCCATCAAAGCTAACTAGCAGCAAGTCAGTAGAAGTACTTATCAAACAATCAGGAAAGATAAGTCGTCTTAGAACAAATAAGCTTATGAAGAGCTTTATAGTTAAACTTGTCGATAAGCTTTCACCTGTCGATAAGTGTTACACATACTCTGTGGTTAACAACTTAACTTAGAGTATGAATTGCCTAACTAGCATGGGTGATTCTCGGAGCCCCGGGTTTTTTTTTTAATTATTGTCACTCGTAACGGGAAAAATAACCTCCTACTTTGGAAAACATCGAAATGTACAATATAAATAAAATAAACAATGATTTTAACAGTTTTTTTTTATAGCCGGTCCCCCCAACCAAAACACCTTAAAGTTGCCTCGTATCTTCTGGCTGACTGACCGATTTTTATGAATCATTACTTCGCTAGATTTGTCTTGAGAGCGTAAGTGTAGGATATAGTATAAAGATTATAAAAAACCGGTCAAGTACGAATCGGATTCGCACACGAAGGGTTCCATGACATCGTATAAAATAGAAAGAAAACTATGTACTCTTTAAATATTTTCATAAAAGAAACGGAAACAAGAGAGGAGAGACATTTTTTTAATTCGCATGGCGGACATTTTGAAATTCACCATCTTGGTTTTTTTCTTATTTGTTGTTTTAGCGGCAATAGAAATAATATAATAATACACATTCCGTGAAAATTTTAATTCTACCTATTACGGTTCATGAGATTCAGCCCGCTAACAAATAGACGGACGGACAGCGGTTTAATAGTAGGGTCTCGTTAGCACCCTTCGGGTACGAAACCCTAGCAATAAAAATTGCGGATTAAAGGCGTCAAATTAGGCGTTTTGTAAGTTGTTCTATTCCAAACTCATCGAATGGGGTTTTTGAGAGGCGGTCATATACTTATACATATTTAAATAATTTGGAATAACAAATTATTTTAATTTGTACAATTTGTATATAAAACTTGTAATTATAAAACATTTATGTATGTATGTTTCCGGCTGCATATTTTGTTATTTTTTTTAATTCACACTTTTAAGGAGTCTGCCCACTACACCGTCTCATACCATGACCGTGCTATGAACGTATCAGGCACGGAAACGAGCATGGCACGGACTACTATGCCCACTAGAACGTATCAACAACGTATCATACCCGTACATAACGGTTTTAGTGCTGTGTATGCTCACCATTGCGCCGCCTGCGCGCACCGGTCCCGTAACGTCGCGTGCCAGGCACGCAGCGTACCGACACCGGTAAAATATTCTCGACGACAATTGTTAACGTTCCGTGCACGGCACGCGACGGTGCCAGTCGGTGACGGAACGGTCTAGTGGGCAGAGTCTCATACATTTCAATAAAAAGAATATTTTTTTGCCTGACACGCTCCTAGCACGGTCATGGTATGAGACGGGGTAGTGGGCAGACTCCTTTACAGTCGGGTTTTTGATAAGGTATATTAATTTGCATATCTCAATTACGTAACTCATTCGACCTATACATATAATAAAATTCTAACTGAATCGAATCTGTACTTAAATATATTTTGGATAATCTTATTGAAATAGTCATTATTATCGATACAGTGGTCGAATCTATAATTTTTAGAATTTTTGTTTGTTTGGGAACGCATCACGAGAAGACCACTGGGCAGATTTTGGTTAAATTCGGTCTGAAGATAGCTGGTTATCCGGGTCAACATATAGGATATTTTTTACTGCGAGAAAATATCTCATCTGAGAAATTTATACTAACCGTTAAAACGGAGCGAGACAGGGTGAGTCGCTAGTCTTCTTATAAACACGATTTCGTCAATGTATACATTACAAGATATCAGCAAAATTAAAACATCAGACTGACTATTAAAAATAATATTGCATTATGTATACATTAAAGCGTTGCATTTTTATTTTTTACCAGCAGAATTTCAATTATACGTGTTTCAGTAAACGGAAATTAATTTTGTTCAAAACGTAGTTATATTCGTAGAAAGGAAATTACTAAAACAACATTAATAGGATAACTGGAGGGTTAACTATTCTGGTTAAGATATTTTACGGCTACCTCTTTATGATTATATTATTTTACTAGCGGCTTACTCTCGCTTCACACGGGTGTTTTGTTCACAATTTCGTAGGTTTTTTTTGCGCGGAACCCTAATTCTTTTTCCAAAATAAAAGTAGCCTAAGTTACTTCTTATAACATCGGCTATGCTGCCAGTGAAAGCCCCGTTAAAATCGATCCAGCCGTTTCGGAGATTAGCCGGGACAAACTTAAGACAGATAGACAAAATATTTAAGGAATGTTAGGGTTCCGTACCCAAAGGGTGCCAACGGAACCAACCCTAATACTTTGTCTCCGCTGTTCGTCCGTCATGCATGTATGATGGTACAGAACCCTACGTGTGCACATTCGACTCGCACTTGACCGATTTTTTTTTCTTATAAGTAACGTGTATACTTTCATATGCATTTAGTAAGAAGCTGTTATTTTGACATTACAAATAGACACTTTAATTTCATTTATTTCAATAGATTCCGTGCTAATAAATACGCTTTTTAATATAAGTTTTTACATAGGAATACCTAATATGAAACGATTAACTAAAGTAAAACGAATTTCATGCTACTACCCAAGGGAGCAGAGCAGTAATCATAAATGACAATAAATCGGGCAGACTTCCATACATTATTGTAACGGGAACGGTGTAGGGACGAACCCATGAGTGAGTGAGTGAAGCAAGGGTGAGTCGCTAGTGATATTATAAATACACAAAGTACCTAGGGACACAACAGAGGCAAGCGAGGCTAAGTTACTAGTAAAAATAATAAGCACTTACCGATCATAATTAAAGTGTAGTTTACTTTAGATTGGCTTTCGAACGTTACGTTTGGCATCATTATAGATTGTGTCTGAACAATCTCATCTCCGGGGCATATTTCTGTAGAACTATAGAAAACCTGTAATGGATAAATGAGGTTTATATTTCATTCTATACTATCTGCACAGATAACGAATAAAAGCGAGTAAATAACATAATATGTAACATGTATGTATGTATGTATGTACATACATATATATGAATGTCCAATGCATTGTGGTTTAGGCCTACTGGGATAGAATACAACGATAAAAAAACGCGCCACTTACTCTACCTCAAAGTGATGTGGAAATAAGTTTTTTTAGCCAAAACGCATGTTGAAGTACAATTTGCGGCGATTGTACGCAAAACATATTCATTTTACAAAAAGAAAATATTCTATATATTATACATAAAATGCTTTGTCCTGACTGACTGATCGATCAACGCACAGCCTAAACCGCTGGTCGTAGAAACACGAAATTTAAAGGACATATTCTTTATACAATGTAGGCATCCGCTAAGAAAGGATTTTTCTAAATTCATCCCCTAAGGGGGTAAAATGGGGGATAAAAGATTGTATGAAACTCTGTTATTCTTAGCGCGAAATGCACGAAAAGTGGTATTTAGCTTTAAGATGGAAAGTAAGAAATATGTGTATTAGATTTTTTCGAAACTCCACCCTTAAAAGGGTAAAAAGGGGTGATAAAGTTTATATGGGCAAACAATTATTTACGATCAGAATTACTTGAAACTTGGTATTAATGCACATTAATACAATTAAATAAATACATGTTTTAGAATTTTTCGAAATTCATTTCTTAAGGGGGTAAAATGGGGGATGAAATTTTTGTATGAAATTCTATAATTGATACACGGAAAGTGCTATTTACCTTTGAAATGAAAAATAAAACAATACAAACATCTTTTTTTTCGAAATTCATCCCTTAAAAGGGTAAAAAGAGGGTTGTGCTGTTTAAATGAAGAAAAAAATGTTTATAATCAAAATTACTTGAAACTTGGTATTAATGCTCTTTAATACAATAATTTAAATAAACATGTATTTTAGTTTTTTTTTAATTCGCCCCTAAGGGAGTAAAACTGGGCGGTGAAGTTGGAGTTGTTGAATATATTTAAACAGGGTAACATAAGTCAAGTTCTCCGTAAGTGCACACTTATTGTGTGGATATAAAGTAGAGTACTTAGATTATTCCAAACTCAGAAGAAAATTATGTTTAACTTTTCGGCTGGCTGACTATAATAGATCTAGAGCGCGAGAGAGAGAACCTAGCTAGAGAGTATCCTGCTATCTATGTATATCCTCCTTCTGAAGGTTGGCACAACTGTAATGAAAAAGTCACCTAAGCTATGTAACGTGATAAGACTGTATTTAATTAAACATCATAGTGGCCACTGTGTTTGCGTGTTTGTTTGATGTGCTTGGGGGGAATCGAAATTCATACCTCGAATACCACTGGTAATTTCTGACTGCGCCTTTGAATTTAATCTATTTTAATTCCTCCTTAAAGTTTGCTTTGCAATGACCATTAATATATCTTAGAGCGAGTCGTTAAAAATAGCAGGCGTAGATTTAAGAGAGGATAGCTCCTCACAGGGATATTTTAGTAGAACCCAAAACTAGACAGAACATCCATCCGTGTGGTATATTTGTGGTTGGGTTTTTTAGTGTAGACTAAGTTAAGTGAACCTAGAGCTTTACTTTAGACATAATATTAAAAATTCGATATGACAACGTACAAATTCAATGGAAATTAAAACTGAACAAATTTTTCAGTCCATGCTAGCGTGGCCGCGGGCAAAAAGCTACAGTAAAATAAGAATGGCACTTTATATATGTATGTAACTTAAAAAAGAAGGAGAAGGAGGGAGACTGTAAGCTTCAGGTGTAAATAGCATTGGGTCTTAAAAATAACGTGCCTATTAGTAGGTATGTTAGTTAAAAAACCCATATTAGCCATGTTAAATGACTCTAAAGTCGTAACATTGTATGCGATTATATCACTGTACTCTCTTCCTCTAACTTTAGAGAGATGGAGTAAAAAAATGAGTAAAAAATATGGGTAATGGAGCTTACTAAATACCTAAAATGAACATTTATTTCCAAAATATTTTATGTATGTTTAACATCTTTTAAGATACTGGATATTTTGAGTTACGGTCGCTAAAATAAAAATGTGTTCCTTATGTCTTTAAGAACACGAAATCTTATACGAAATTATTTTTGCAAATAATAAAGTATGCGTACCGAAAAAGTTTTTTTTTTGCGTAAATTGATCGCGGGCGAAGCCGCGGGTTCTGCTAGTTATTACATAAATTGTAGAAAATTTTCTCTAGTTTAATTTTTTATATAAATGTTTTTACCGGAAAATTATTCGGAATGGAGATATTATCAAAAAACCGAAAAAAATTGCTATTTTTCCAATATGGCGGCCTATTCGGTATATTCCAATATGGCAAGATACGAGATGGCAAAATTGAAATTCGGAAAGAGCACATCGAAATCTATAAAATCATCAATTATCAAACTATATGTATAGACTAAAGAATAATAAAGACAGATGTCGTAGAACTATACTTGAAGTCGAATAAGAATGTTTTAAAATAATATATTTTGTTTAACAACAGTATACAAATAATAATACTCATTTCTATAATAAGTAAATAAGTGTTAATAAATAAATATAACTAACAAATTTTATTCTAATAAAAAAAAATAGCTAATTTCTAAATACAAAAAAAAAAAAAACTCAAAAATTATAAATTAGCTTCTAATACTTATATAAAGTGTCCCTTATTCATAAAAAAGTAAACGATCCTTATGGCAAAATCGAGAATTGTAGCATAAACTGCTCTTTGGGATATTATTTTGCCAAATGATATTTCTATTTTTTTACTTTGACATTTGTTTTGGCGGACTTCTTCATAAATTTATTAAAATAAATATATTGGGACATTAACACACAGCACCATCTACATAGTTCCATGATATGCTACGAGGCTTGTGTTATGGGTACCAGATATTTGATACACTACACGTATGTATATAACTTAAATGTATACATATTATAAATGTAAATCCGCATAACGAGTACAAACATTCGTGCTCATCACACAAATGAATGCCCCCAGCGGGACTCGAACCCGCGACCGCTGGTACAGCAAGTACAGGGTCACTACAAACTGAGCCAAACGTGTCGTCAAAATTGTTTCTAATTATTAGATATTTGAGGCTGTATAAAATTGTGCCATATAATTTTACTGTAAAAAAAAAACTTGAATTATAATGAGCTTATTGCAGAGGTACAGTTCAGATTTATAGTAAGTAAATATTTAGTTTTTATACTATACATTTCGTTTCTAAATTAAGATGCTTAAGAGTTTTACTATATACAATAAAAAAAAACGTTTCATATATTATATATACTTACATTTAGTAATTTTTCTGGGGCCATCCAAACAATATCGGGAACTATGTTATAGTCTTTAAAAATGGATTCCACCTCCACGTCCCCCGTGGCGAGTACATTTGATAATATAAATATAGTTTCAAGAATGAAACTTATTCGTAACTGGAAGAATGGTATAGCAAGTAAATAAGAGTGTTTTTCATACATAATTTTCGATGATTATGTATTTTTATTTTGTTCATATAAAGTATTTCAAATTAGTATTTCAAATGAATATTTTTCATTTGCAAATGTAATTCTTAATTAATTTTAACTTTTTAAATTACACATAGAACAATAATGTGGCTTCAATAATTAATATTTAATTTTTTCTTTATAGTTATAAATATAATAATGGCAACACTAAATATAGATTATTAATCAATAAATTTTCTGAGAAATTGTAATAATTATAATAATAACAGCTAAAATTATATAAATAATATTCCATATTCAAGTATAAAAGTAATTAAAATTATAAAAATGTTTATAATTAAAATTAACAAATATTGTAAGGTACTTTGGTGCCATTTTTCAAGTTTTTTTTGCATTCATTTTGTTATTTTGTGGGTAGGCTGTCTGTAACAACTATAATATATAATATCTTTGAGACATCTAACACCTTAGTCTCTCCCGTGATCATGATTGCTGTAAAGAATTCGAAACATCGCGTCGCGTCGGGAAACAAAACTCAAAATAAATCCGCGAAAAAATCCGAAAAGATAGTTTTATTTAAAATGTCAAATATTCGCGTAAATCCAAGAGAGTATAGAGATAACCTTATCTTAAAATTGTAGATAGTGTAGCTTCACTGCGGCATGAGCCGCAACGTTTCCGTGGTGTAGCGGTTATCACATCTGCCTAACACGCAGAAGGCCCCCGGTTCGATCCCGGGCGGAAACATTTTTATATTTTTTTAAATAATGTCAAATCCAATCCGCACTTGGCCAGCGTGGTGGACTATGGCCTGATTCCCCTCGTAGAAGGGAGGCCCGTGCCCAGCAGTGGGACGTTAAAAAGGGCTAAATACGTACATACGTATCTATTCAATATATTTATTTATTTTCACTAATAATCATTACATATAGTTTATATTATAATTGAATTGTAATTAGTAATTTAATTATTAGTATGCATACTAACAGAAACTCGTTTTTGTAATTACGAATGCTAATTAACAAAGTATAAGCAAAGTAGAGTGTACTTACTATGTCCATTTTTGTATAAAATAATGGGTCTTTTGTAATTTAACGTAACAAATACTGTAGAATAGGTAGATACAGCTTTTATACTTATGTTGGATTTTGCATATCAGTGATAAGTGCTTACATGAAGCATTCTTTATTGGATAGAGATTACAAAGAATAATGTTTGGGCGACACTAACTTTTTTATTATTTAAAAGATTTTTAATAATTTAAATACGGACTTTCAGTCTAAATATAATCTGTATTTTTACTACTTATCATTTAACACCAGGTCGCGCGACCACCCAAGTGGTCGAAAATCGAGCATAATATACAAATAAATGAAATTGATGGGTCTGTGTGTTATGTCAAAATAGAAGTTTTTTACTAAATGCATATGAAATTATATGTATACGGTACTTATAATTAAAGCACAATTTTCAAAATTTTTGTCTGCCTGTCTGTTTGTGCCGTCTAATCTCCGAAACGGCTGGACTGATTTTGACGAGAATTTCATTAGCAAATAGCTGATGTTATAAGGAGTAAGTAAGGCTATTTTTATTTTAGAAAAAGAATTAGGGTTCCGCTCAAAAAAATTAAAACGTACTTACTACAAAACTTTTTAGATTGCCCTTTTATGCAATGAAAATCTTGAAGTAACCTACATGTCTGATGGAACCTTAGAAGCTTTCGAAGGACATATGAAGTTCGCCAACCTGTTTTTGGTCGGCATGTAGACTATGGCTTGATGCTCTATGCATTGAAGGGACGCTCATACCTAGCAGTGGGATTTAAAAAAGACAGAATTACTAATAATATTATATAGACACTAGCGACTCACCCTCGCTTCACTCGGGTGCGTCCCTAGGTAAGTTTTAATTTTTTTTAGCGAAATCCTAATTCTTTTTCTAAAATAATAGTAACCTAAGTTACTCTTTATAATATCACCTATCTGCCAGTGAAAGTCCAATTAAAATTGGTCTAGCAGTTTCGAAGATTAGCCGGAACAAACATACTGACAGACATACAGACAGACAGACAAAGATTTAAAAAAATGTGTTTTTCTTATAAGTACCGTATATAATTCCATATGAATTTAGTTTAAAGCTGTTATTTTGAAATTACAAACAAACACTTCAATTTCATTTATCTGTATAGATAATTTATGGTCCAAGTATTAAAATAAGTTACTTTGATGCTATTTAGACTGTTTTTCTGACCATTGTTTCCGATGTTTAGACTTTCCACAAAGTTATTTAGGGTTACGTTATAAGGGTCATGATCCAGTGAAACGGCCATTCAGAAAGACACTAAGAAGTAAGACTAAGGCTTTATGTACTCGAGGCATGTGAACGCTAGATAAAAATTTTATAGCTTAGGACTCTAAATAAAAAATCTCAACAAGAAAAAACAATATTCTTCTGGCTCTACCCGCAACTCGAATCCATAACATAATAAATTTTATAAGCTTACTACTTAGTCATTAGAAGAAGCATAAATATATTATAATTTTTAACATTTGCAACCCTAACCAAGTATTTCATGTTTTATTAAATAGTGAGATAACAATGACGTAAGGAAGCAAACGCAGAACTGGATATTTTGTATAAAAGGTAGGATATTTAAAATATTATCATTTGCTTAAAAGTTTCTCAAAAGCTAAAATACTTTATAAAATTAATTAGATAGCTAGAATTCACTAAAATTCTGGTAAGATTTATATAGAATATTTTTAATTTAGAGACGGTTGGCACCTTGTTTCGCTTTAGAAATAATCAGGAAACCACCAAGAACCCTGAGACCACTATAAATACCGAATCTGCAACCGCTGAGATGTCAGTTTTATCACCACGGTGCCATTGAAGTATAGTTATAGGTGTCTTTTTAACTAATAAATAAGAGATTAATTGTGTTAGTAATTTTAATGCTACTTGACATGACGACTTTCAGGTCTATCACACTACATCACTTCATGAGTTGGCTGAAGAAAACTATGCCTTTGACAAATTGTAATCTACCGTAAACAACCAAACTCGAAGGTTTTTCGGGTAGCCATTGAAGAGTTCCAATATCTACTACTAGCGACTCACCCTAGCATCGCTTCGTGTTCGTCTCTAGACAAAAACAAATTATCCGTACATTTTTCCGGGATAAGAAGGAACCTATGTACTATTCCAGAATATAATCTATCTCTGTGCCAAATTTCATCCAGATCCGATCTGTAGTTCTGGCGTGAAAGAGTAACAAACATCCATCCACTAGTCCATCCATTCATCCATCCATCCATCCTCACAAACTTTAACATTTATAAAATGTTAGTTGGATATATTATCTTGGTTTCATTATCAAATTATTTCGGTGGCACTTTCTTAGATTTACGTGAATATTTTACGTTAGAAATAAAAATACCTTTTAGGATGTTTTCCCAGATTTATTTTGTTATTGTTTTCCGGGTCATCAATCATGGAATCCCTCCCATGACAATAATTGCTCTTTAATTAAGTTTGATTATATCATACTATTTCAGAATTATCCAGATCACTAATAAGTCTAATGGTTAGCACGTACGGCTGCAGCACCGGAGGTCCTGGGTTCGAGTCCTAGGTTGCGTAGTTTAGATATTGAGATTTTCTGTCAAGAAATTCTTAGTAATAACCCTGTTGTAAGTTGGCTGTTTCGCCTCTTTTCTTTGGAGACCATGTAAAACCACAGATTTTGCATCTGATCTCCACCGGCTCCTAAGGTAGTTCTGCTAAAAGAAGCTGGCGAGAAACTTAATAGCATTAATGGCGTATCGTATTGCAGGTAAAAATGAGATACATTATCAATATCTTGCTTCTGTTAGTTGCTAGAGGAAGAGCTCTTTACACTTCCAATCACTTTGAAGAAGCATTTAAATCATTTGCAATCGTTCCTGATGTACTGTCGACTGTGCCTCGTGCGGAACTTTCTGTAAGTAGTTTTTTATTTATATTATAAAAAACAGTCAAGTGCGAGTCGGTATTGCATAAAAGAGATCACACCAGATATGATGGTTTAAAAATTTATGGTTATTCTATATATTTTCCTATATTTCCGATAAAAGAAGACGTGTCATGGTAATGAAAATATAACCCCTCCCTTATGTAGAACTTCTTTAATGACTACTGTACAGTGTATAGGTATACTGTACATTGTACTATAGGGATGTCATGGTGTATGAGTAAATCAGAATATGATTTATTCAATCAACTAGCATTTGCCCACGGTTTCACTCGCGTAGTTTATTTATGTATTTAAATTCCTCCACTCCCTGAGGGTCATAGTATGATGTTAGATGCGTATAACCTTTCTTGATAAATAGGCTATAAAATACCAAAAAAAAAATTTTAAATCGGATTGGTAGTTTCAGAGATGAACACGTTCAAACGAACAATAATATAATTAGAAATAAAATCGATTTTTATACACATTTTAGAATACTTATCTGTATTAAAAATGTTAACCACTAAATATGTAGTGACCCTACTTGCTGTGCCAGCGGTCACGGGTTCGAGTCCCGCTGGGGGTATTCATTTGTGTGATGAACACGAATGTTTGTGCTCCAGTCATGGGTGTTTATATTTATAATATGTATGTATTTTAATATATATATATATATATATATATATATATATATACATATATTCATATATGTGTAGTGTATCAACTATCTGGTATCGTATCTAGATCTGGTATCTGGTACACAGGCCTCGTAGCTTACCATGGAACTAGATGGTGCTGAGTGTTAATGTCCCAACATATTTATTTCTTTATCTTAGATAGTTCTAAATGAAAATTATATTGTCACAAAGGATTTACCCTCGCCTCGTTCGGGTATAGGTGCTAAACTTGAATGACAAAAGTCCAACGAAAAGTTTTTTTTTTACACCAAGAACCTTCGCAGTCGTATACAGAATCATCCACCAGAGTTTCATCACAATCGGTTCAATGGGTACGAAAGGCATAGAGAACAAATACACGAACATTCATTCTTATTTATATATATAGAAGATTATATTAATATGCTTTAAGATCTCTTTTATCTCTCAAAATGTAGTATATTTTTCAAAACGAAAAACGTCACGTATAGAACTACTTATTAAATCCAGTTAACATTAATAATATACTTTTTATAATGTGATCTAGATTAAATTAAAACATTTTTAATTTATAGTACTGATATACACTTTTGTTTGGTTATTTAAGAATACTTAACGTAGTTTCCGTGGTGTAGCGGTTATCACATCTGCCTAACACGCAGAAGGCCCCCGGTTCGATCCCGGGCAGACACATAACTTTTTCCTTCCATTTTTTTTTAAAGTCATAATAAACCTTGCTTTTTAAAATACTTAATTTAGCTAATTCTAATTTTTTCTTTTAATTTCTGAATTTGGTCTAGAGATGTAAACCATGAAGTTATTTAATTTAAATAAACCCTAATGGAAATATTTTTGTTGACTTACGTAAATGATAATTTAATGTATAATTTTGGGACTGGACTTCATTAAAGTTTTATTACATGTAGAGAAAAACTGTTACATCTATATGCATGGTACAAGCTGCATTTAGGATTTCTTTTACCATTACATTTTGACTGTATAATAAAAATTCACATTAAATCCCATTTTAAAAAGATTTTACTTCTTATACGTACATCTCGAATATTTAGTAATTAAAAATTTTGTAAAACTGTTTACTGTAAAGTTCAAAATGAGTTTAAACTCATTAATATTCTATAATACTTTCTGCTTTACGCAAATATTTGACATTTTAAATAAAACTATTTTTTCATATTCTTCCGCGGTTTTATTTTAATTTTTGGTTCCCGACGTTTCGAATGCTTTACTGCATGGTAACGGGAGATACTGACTCTCTCGTCAAAATAAATCCACGAAAAAATTCGAAAATACAGTTTTATTTTTTTCATTATTACAAAAAATATAATATTACTTATACTACACAAAAATAAAAATTTATTTGCAGGTTAACTATTTTACGGATACTGTATATTTGGGTAATATAATATCTCCATACGATGCTATAATGCCACCTCACGTCACGTATGAAGCTAGTCCAAACGGCTTGTACACTTTAGCCATAGTGGGTAAGTATTATGAGGTTTAAAAGTGAAAATTTTTTCGATAAATATTAAATTTTTTTTAATTTTTACACGCTGGGAAATTGGTGTATACCTTCCATATCAAGAAAAGCCAATTAAACTGCCAGTAACGTGCTTTATCTCTAACTGGTTCTATCGAAATGTCGTCCTACCGGATTGTGACAGTTAAAGGCATAGAGATTAGAGAATGCACTTGTGTCGCTGCACTATAATATATTCGTCGCAATACGTGAATTTCAATGAGAATGGCCGAAATCAGTTAGCAGGACATTATTATTATTATTATAATACTAGCGTCTCACCCTTGCTTCGCTCGGGTTCGCCTCTAGAAAAGCAAAAACAAATCTATCACCGGAACCGTACATTTTTTCCGGAATAAAAAGTAACCTTCGTGTTATTCTAATATTATGAGTAATATTATTTTAAAGTTTCATTAAAATCCATTTAGTAGTTTTTGCGTGAAAAAGTAACAAATATGCGTACATCTATAAATCTAGACACCCATACATTTTCACAAATTTTCGCATTTATAATATTAGTAGGATTTGGCAATAATTTGTGCTTAGTGCTAAACCTAAAGCTGATTTATCTGTACATTGTGTTTGCTGTGCTGTATACATATGCACTGCACATACACATATATGTAGCGTGTGCAGCACAGTTGGCGATTCTCAATGAGATTGGCCGTAACAAAAATCGTTTAGGAGAATATTATTACTGTATACTTACAGATCCAGACATGCCATCCAAAAGGTCTAACTACGATAAGGAATATATTAACATGTTAATATTGAATATTCCCGGTACAAATATAACCGATGGAAATGATATAGTTAATTACATAGCTCCCAATCCTTACCCGGGCTCTGGCTACCATCGATACGTATTCCTCGTTTACAGACAAGAATATCACATTGACGTCAAAACTAAATATTTTAACAAGTAAGTTTCTTTTTCTTATTATATCATCATATTAAAAAGTATAGAGTACTAGCGGCTCACCCTCGCTTCGCTCAGGAAGAAAATAAAAACAAATCTATTCCTCGGGAACTGTATATTTTTACGGGATAAAAATTATGCCTACGTATTATTCCAGACTATAATCTATCTCTGTGCCAAATTTCATCCAGATCCGTTCAGCTGTTCTGGGGTGAAAGGGTAATAAACATCGATACTTACAAACTTTTACATTTATAATATTAAAACAGATATTATAATTATTATAATTTTTACTGAACATCATGAGACACCAGTTCGGAAACAAGACTCAATCCTGAAAATAACTGGCGAAAGAACCTCAGCAGGACTAAAATTATTTACATTTTACTTTTTTTTTGTGTATAAAATAGTAATAATAAATATCTTGGCACCATCTAGTTCCATGGTTAGTTACGAGACTTGTGTTATGGATACCAGATGGCTGATACACTACACATATATAACTTTAAATACATACATATTATAAATATAAACACCCATGATTGGAATACAAACATTCGTGTTCATCACACAAATGAATGCCCCTAGCGGGACTCGAATCCGTAACCGCTGGCACAGCAAGTAAGGTTACTACAAACTGAGTCAAACGTGTCGTCAAACAAAAAAGGACAATTATTCTCCGACTTTGATATAGCCTGGAGGTGATTGACGGTTACTTTCTACAAAATCACTTTCCTGCAAGGAAAAACAGTGTAATTAATTGTAATTTTGGCAAATTAAATCTGGATTATATGAGGAAAAACATTTTTTTTTAATTATCTATGTACTTAGTTACAATTTGTTCCTAGCCTAGTATTTGGTCCTTAGTAAGAAAGGTGAGAAGTATAAGAAGAGCTCAAAATGACATAACTATTTTAAAATACTCAAAGACACTTCTATTTTGTTTACATTTAGATTTAATACTTTCTTTGATTTACGCGAATATTTGATATTTTAAATAAAACTATTTTTTCGGATTTTTTCCCGGATTTATTTTGATTTTTGGTTCCCGACGTTTCGAATGCTGTACAGCCACAGTAAAGATATAAACAGTATTTCATGTTCATACAAACGGTCGAAAATCGAGTTATACCTACGCGACTCGCGTTCGGTAAACACTCGGTAGACAATCGTAAAGGGCTGCCAGATCGTATAATTGGATATGAAAATTATAAGATGGTTATGTTATGTAACTTTTATAATTGGATACAAAATAAACATTTTATTTCTCCTAATGTAAATGTCCTCTGTAACTTCACTAATGCCAAACAAAAAAGTACTGAGACATCGTATGTTTTGAAAATAAAATAATTAATTAAATTAGAAATAAAAATTAAAGTATTTTTAATTAAACTGTTTATCCGAATGCGGATTTTTTATACTATTAAATTTAACAGTAAAGTTTTTCGTACGTCTCAGTCGAGGCGCAAATATTTTTCAATCTCAAATTTATAAGGGTCACTCACACCCTTGTAAATTTGAGATTTTTTAATTAAATTTACTAATAATATTTTTTAAATAAAAAATAAAATATTTGCAATCACAAAACTAGAAACAAACTCAAGATGAAATTAAAATACTGTAGACGGCCAGCCCTCTCGCGTCGTTGTGTAGAGTGCGGCTGTACTGGCGCGTAGGTAATTATTTCAAGGACAGGGCCGAGTTACAATACTGTTTATATCTTTACTGTGGTACAGCTATCATGATGAGATGGTAAAGTCTCCATATCCAGTGACCATGATTGCTGTAAAACATTTGAAACGTCGGGAACTGAAAATAAAAATAAATGCGCGGAAAAATCCTAAAAGATAGTTTTACTTAAAATACATTTAGATTTGTTAACAAATATTCCGCGTGGTAATTAAGTCATAAACTGTTGCTAATAAATTTTTCTTTATTTATTTAAATTATTGTGCAAAACACACGTAGAAATACGTACATACGTATGCATATTATATATTAATTATTCTAAATACTTTAAAGTAAAATTGCATGATCACTTTGCAACCAAACCCTTTTAAAACAAAGATTAAAAAAAAAGAAGCTAAATTGAACTTATTAAAATAAAAAAAAACCTGTATGTACGTACATACATACATACATACATATCTTTCTGAAACAAAACTTAACAGCCCAATATTTGTAAAATATTAAACCATGAATTAATTAAATTTACCATTAAATAATTAATTGTATGAATGTTTTTCAGACTAGCGACAACATTGACTGGGTTCTCTATATCTGATTTTGCAAAAAAATACGACTTGGGTGACCCGATCGCTGGTAACTTCTTCCGCGCGCATCTCATCATCTGTGAAAGTGGTAGCTATCAGCCGAGAAAAAAGTGCTCCAAATAATATATGATAACTATTTTATAAATAAAACAAATAATATTGTTAGTAATTGAATTAAAAAATTGAGAAAATATTTTATTGATTTATTAACGGTTATTATACCTAGATTTCTCAGAGATGAAAAAGTATCCTAAATGTTGATCTGAACAACCATCTATCACCATACCAAATTTCATCAAACTCCGCCCAGTGGTTTTTTTTCGTGATGCGTTCCCAAATAGACAGACAGACAAAAATTCTAAAAACTATAGATGCGGCCTCTGTATCGATAACAATGATTGTTTCAATAATATTTTCCAAAAAATATTTAATGTACAGATTCGACTTAAAAGCAGCATATGTACAAATTTACCACATGTTTTTTTATTTTTCGAAATAGTCCTATTAAGATTTTTAGGGGACAAGAATGGGAAAATCTTTTATGAACTCAAATCACACACACTTTATTTATTTATGGCAATGTCTGCTCAAAGTAATTCATACACGTATTCCTTTTCTAAAGTAAAACTCTGATAGTTGAAATCTCAATTATGTAGTCCAGTACTCCAACTACATCTCAAACATGCGCAGTTTCGCGGATATTTTAATTAAGGCTGAAAAAATAACCATCTACCATTAATTACTGTTTCAGCGCGAGGTCCGCGGCTGTCGGAATTAAATTCAGTTCAGTAGCAAATAATTATTGTTTTTCCCTCTTAATTTCGCTTTGGCTGTCCTTGTAAATGAGCAATTCTGATTACGTTATGTTATTAACCACTTCACAAAACAAATTACTTTCGGCGGTAGTAATATAAAATGGGGTTACGAAATATCTTTCATGATTAAGAAAAAAATTTGAATTGAAATCGATTTATGCATTACTTTTTAATTCCTTTTTTAAAGGGGTTTTGGTCTCAGAACGAACATGCGTTAAAAGTAGCCTAAGTTACTCCTTATAATATCAGCTATCTGCCAGTGAAAGTCCCGTCAAAATCGGTCCGGCCATTTCAGACATTAGCCGGAACAAACAGACAGACAGACAAATATTGTAAAAAAATGTTGTTTTGGTATATGTACCGTATATTACATCCATATGCATTTAGTAAAAAGCGGTTATTTTAATATTACAAACAGACACTCCAATTTTATTTATCTTTATCAATTTAAATCAAGATTTGATGCAAGTGTGGCTACTCATAATGAAGATTAATTGGGAAATTATTCTCCCAACACTTACAATATGTAGGCGTCATGATGAATTAATTTCTTACCATAGTTGAACACCAAAGACGATGGACTATAATTACAGTTTCTGGTGCCACCTGTTCTCATGACCGCGCACTTTAGTTGGAACTGTTTTTCAAGTGGTACTTTGATCTTAGAAAGTGTGAAGAATGTAATAGTACTATTACTTACCGGAACTTAATAATTAGGGCGAGCTTTTTTAATCATTCACTTCCATATGTATTATAGTTGATGCGTTAAAACGAATAAGTACAAAAGTGCACTCTGAGCGAGAGTGTCACACAATTGTTAGTGTACCTACTTTTTCAAGGAATTAGTTTTAACCATAAAAGGTATATCATCTTTGAAATGACTTAAAAGGATTCCATTCGGAGAAGTGGATTTATTTTTTTAATTTAATAATAAAAAAAAAACACCAATCTCCTTCGTGTCTTCTCCATTCTACGTGACATGCTCAACAGGCAGCTTTGAAGCCATTAACAATAGAATTGAATTGAATTGAAGAATTGTGATATTTGTGAAGATATCGCATGCTATACCCACTATAAAAAAATACAGACGAATTTAGTTTACTTCTAAGAAATGCTATCTAATATTTATTTATTGATCATATTCACCTAATACCTCAGCTCGTTCGAGGAACCATAAAGAAAAATAAACGTTTTCTCATTCAAAGTGCTTGTTCGATCCGAATATAAAGTAGTCTGCGACCGTCGCGGTGTCACAATCTATTTGTGTACAGAATACGTCGCTTGAGGTTTCGAAGCGTACAAACAACAAGTAGAAAGACTCATTGACATATTACGGGAGTAAAAACTCAGTGGATTGTATTCTATTAGCACTACCTACTAAGCAGGAGGTACTTAGTTCAATTTTTCTCTACACTTCGGTCTGTTGTGCACCATAGAGATATTTAAACTACCATCCGCCACCAGCAACGTAATTTCTTCAGCCCCCTTAAACGGAGAAAACACCTTTTTCAGTCGATTTTTTACTATTTTGCACAAACGCACACAATAAGCAGTTAACTCTAAGTAGGCTTAGTAAGAACTGTGACAAAGAAGAAGTAACCAAGTTTAATTCAATAGGTTCGTCTTTGGCTGTTAAGCCACAACATAATTACGAAGTTAATTTATATTTGTAAAATTATTTTTCTTCTCACCAGAACTGCCTTCCGAGCCGGTAGTAGTTTCCTCAAGAACGAATATAATTACTATCTTTAAATTAATTGATGATTCAAAACTGCTTGTATAAGTCTTCAATTAGACTAACATATTTACATATAATATAATTATTATAATTATATATAATAAAGTTATTTTTTTATTTCATCTGTGTCATCGATCTTAATTTGAGGTTACTGAAAAAAAAAATATATCACACATTTATTCTTGACATTTTAATTATAACTGTGTGTGCACAAATTATGAGAAATTTATACATATAATAAAATTCTGAGTCGAATGTGTACATTAAATATTTTTTGGAAAATCTTATTGAAATAGTCATTATTATCGATACAGAGGTCGAATCTATAGTTTGTAGAATTTTTGTCTATCTGTCTGTCTGAGTGAAACGTGAAAACCGCTAGACAGATTTTGATTAAATTTGGTATGATGATAACTGGTTATTCTGGTCAATATTTAGACACTTTTTACAGCGGAAAAATATCTCATCTTTGAGAAATATATACTAAACGTTGAAACGTAACTAGGGACGGGCCCAAGCGGAGCGAGGGTGAGTCGCTAGTAAATATATAAATGCCATCTTCTAATATACATAATTATAGGCTATGAGAGTTATTGATTTAGATTGTTCTGGATTTTTTTGTTAATAAATTAATACGTAAATTAAGATTTCAGGACTTGAGCGTTGAAGAGACGTTGTGGTGCAATCGTATTATATCATCTATATATATATAAAACAAAGTCGTGTTAGTTACATTATTTATAACTCAAGAACGGCTGGACCAATTTTTATGATATTTGATTGTTTGGATTTCTCTTAGTCCGGAATAGGATAATAAGTATTAAAACATCAGAAAAATTAAAAAAAAAATTATATGGCTAACGCTGGCAAATAACTATTTTAAATATCTATGTAAAACGTAAGTACCTAGCGACGAACACGAGCGAAGCGAGGGTGAGCCGCTAGTTATGAATATAAACATATTATCTAAATTTCAGAATAAAATTATAACATATCGTTGTCTAGAATTGTTTAAATGATAGCTTGGAAATTGTGTACTCATATTACTAGCTTTTATCATATTTTGTTTCAATAATAAATTCAGAATATTCTTATCGTAAATAGGTATTACCGAACATAATAATAGGGATGCCCCTAGCAAAATATGATATTAAATTTTTATCAATTATAAAATAATATTTTTATGTTTCTGGAAGATGATATTGACTGATAATAGAATAACAAATGATGTCATGGGATCGATTGTTATATGAAGAGAGTGTACATACATACATATTTGTTATTATATTCAGGACTTTTTTTAAACCCTCCCCCCCCCCCCCCCCCCCCACCCCTGCTGGGTATAGACCTCCTTTCAGTGCAAAGGGGTGAGGCATAGTCCACCACGCTAGCTAAATGCGGGTTGACGGACTACACGATTTCGAAAACTTGCTAGGTTCTCTCAGAGATGTAGGTTTCCTCACGATGTTTTCCGTAACCGTGAGGTAAATAGTATTTATATCAGTGGTGCGTGACCCAAGATTTGAACCCGCTTCACTTGATTTTCGAAGCAAGCACGTTATCATTGGGTTTATATGAATATAAACTATCTGGTTAAAATAAAGGTGTAGTGTAGGATACTATCACTTTACATATTTGTACTATTAATGTTCTGACGGCTGACGATAGTAATTTATAACCGACTAAAGTTAACGCTGTATCAGAATTGTTAATTAATTTACTTTGGTAAAAATAAAAAAGGTTTTATTTTTAAATTCAATATCTAGAGAAAGATTCAACCACTTGTGTAAAGAGGGGGTACCCTTTTTACTGAAAGATAGTATTTTTCCTGTCTTCGCTATTATTTTTTAACCCCCGACGCAAAAGAGGGGTATTATAACTTTGACGTCGATGTCTGTCTGTGTGTGTGTGTATCTGTCTGTGGCATCGTAGCTCTCAAACGGATGGACCGATTTCGATGCGGTTTTTTTCATTTGAAAGCCAGTTTCCTTGCGGTGCTTCTTAGCTATGTTTGGTTAATATCGGTTCAGCAGTGTAAGAGTATCAGCTCTTTTCCAAAATGATGAAAGGCATTTTGGCGTATGTTTACTTGATTAAGTGCTTCACGCGTGCCAATGCGTGTAATCGTTAAATGACAATTAATTGATAACTTCGACCTGATGCTGCAACCAGAATAGTCTCCAGAGAACCTTCGAAAACTCACAGCAGACATATCGTATTTTTTGGGTTCAATAATTTCAATGAGTAGGTACCTTGCAGGTTATTGCGTAGGGGTTTTTTTTAATTTTTAATTTAATTTTTATTATTATTTAAAATTAATATATAATGATAATTATTGACTTAAGCAATTGCAAATCTAATATTGATAAGTACAATCCATTCAAATAGTTTTTACTAAAATAAAAATATAAAATGCACATCCCTAGCGTATGAAGAGAATAGAAAATTGTTTTCTCAATATTTTCTCAAAGAGAATTTCCACCTGGATATTTAACAGGTTTTTTTTGGGGGAATAGCTCATAAATATATAACGTTAGTTTCATCTTGCGAGTAAATAGCCTTTATTGGAGCATAAATTGCGAATTTTTAATATCGTGCATGAAATTTTGCTGGATAAAAATTTATCTCTAAAATCGTATGGTAAATTGGTCTTGTATGATCATTTCAATATGCTGATAGCGATGACTGATATTGACTGAATGATAGCGTATAGGTTAAGCATATTATGTGCATATTTTTGTATTATGAAATAATAAAAGAATTGTAAAATCTATACTAATGTATCCTAATATTATAAAGCTGAAGAGTTTGTTTGGTTGAACGCGCTAATCTCAGAAACTACTAACACGATTTAAAAAAAAAATTTTTGCATTAGATAACCCGTTAACTGAGGAAGGCTATAGGATATATATCATCCCGGAAAAATGTATGGTTCCCACAAATGTATGGTTTTGGTTGGTAAACACATTTTGCCAGAATAAAAGTAGCATATAGTTCTGCTGTAATGTCTTATTAGGGGAAAAATTCGAATCAGTAGTTTTAGAGATTAACCCCCTACATCCAGTTACAAACTTACAAACTTACCAACATTACATCTTTTTATATACATAGTAGCAGTACCCGCGGCTTCGCCCGCGTCTAAACTTCCGATCACTCACAAAATTCACAGGATCACCCGCTTGGCCATCTGAAAATTGCCAGAAAATTTCATCAAAATCGCTCCAGCTGTTTTGGAGTCCATAGGAAACATACATACACACATCGATTTTTATTTTTATTTTAATCAACAATTTAAATGTATTTATTGCACGGAAAATGGAGTCTTTCATAAAAAAAATTGTGACACACTAAGTGCAGCGCCACCTACCGGGTCCATTTGTATTTTCAAACTATCCAGGAACCCAACTAAATCGATCCAGCTGTTTAGGAGGAGTTAGGTGACTAACACACGTACAGAAGAAATATATATATTAGGATATTGAGGAAGACTATTTAATGTCGCCTTGCACTTAGGAGCAGAATATATAAACTATGAGAGCGAAACCGCAGGCAAACGCAAGTGTATTTATTGTAGGACTTTTCAGCACAATCATTTTGCGGGTAAGCAGTGGAAAAATACAGACATAACATTGAATTCTTTACTTTTCACTAAACAAGCGTTATGTGTACGTTAATAATCAATACTAACAGAAATTACAACAAAAATAAAATAATCAATTTAAATGTGTATAATTCATCTTTAATTCACGAATATTTGTTGTTAAAATCTTAGCACCGGGAAACATGTTATATAGATATTTATCTCGCGTGGGAAGCGAACCTGCGACCTCCGTAACTTAATTTGTGATTTGACTGTGATGTGATATGTCCACCTATGTTAATATTAAATTATGCTTAGCTTAGCTAAATATTAATTATCAAAATGAAAAAAAAAAAACATCGAAACTATACTGAAAACTCAGCAGAAGCTGAATCCTGTACAATTTAACCAATTTTTACGTACATATTTGAATCAAATAAATTACATATAAAAATTCATTCCACATTTTTGCCTATTTCAACAGTATTTCGGCTCGTTCGAACGATTCGATAAATATTCTATATTCTCTTTCATATCATATTTACTATGTAGGCTTTACGCGAGCGTTATTTACTTTTTGTTTCGCCGCCAAATATAGCTGTTTATTCAATATTTTCGTTGGTGAATATGACTTTTAAATGGTTTTTATTTTAATGGCTGGAGCTAGTGATCGATCGTTGTCTCATCTACAATGAAAAGGGATTTTGATATAGTTATTTAATGTTACAGTTAATAATTAATTTCTGTTAAACTTAATAATTTATCTTTAAAACTAGCAGAATCCGCGGCTAAAATTACAAAAAACTCTGAAAAGGTAGGTTTCATACAAACTTTCATCCCCTATTTTACCCTCTCAGAGGTTGAATTTTGGAAAACGCTGAAATACGTAACTCATTAGATAAGGTTTTTTTTTTACTTTTTTTGGGATAGTCCCAGAGTATAGATGATTAATTAAAAGAATAATCATATAAAAAAAGATTTTAAATAAGCAAATATACGCGAAATGAACTATGGTTTCATAAGGACATTTCTAAATATAATTATGGCAAAAAAACAATGGCAGGACTCTATACAACGATTTACCTGATATCTATTTGAGGCGTCTTGAAATGAAAAAATGCTCAAACGATAGGGATTAAATAACACAAGTTTATCCAGAAAGATTTATTTTATTAGGAAGTCACAAAAAAAAGATATTAGCATTTTTATTTTATGATTTGCGGTTATAAACCTACCTAGCAATGACAGCTGTCACTGATTATTGTATCAAATATTATAAATTAAGTATTATAAATTAAAAAAAGTACGTTTGCATTACATATAAGTTACGTTTTTAATTTCTTTATCATGGATGAAATAAGGTACTACTTTGAGTCCGTTAGGAGAAATCAGTATTAGTTGTAGGTATACACTGGCGATTGTCCGAGAGAATGCACAAGTCGTCGCATGGGGCAGGTAATCGGGTCCGTGGTCAAAGCGACAATTAAAACTTATAATAATCTAGAAAAATGGAACAGTAACAGCAAAATCAAACGTAGTAGTCAGAGGCATACGTAAAATCATGGATGACAAATAAAATATAAAATCTAAATAATATGTCAATATCAATTATCAAGTCAATCTCACTGTCATCTGTTGTGTTGCTATTACTATTATTTTAATTACTGTACTAACTGTAATAGCTTCAATTAAACTTACAGCATAACATGTGATGTTTCCATTATATGTAAAGCTGTAAGATTAATGAACAAGACATAGATCATTATTTAATTATGTACATAAGACTTTTAATAAAAATATTTTAAAATAAATACGGCATTTCATTTTCTTCTGTGGCAACAATTTTTACATCATCTTTGACGAATGGCGAAGCCGGAAGTACATAAAAACAATCAATTAGTGGCTTATTATGTAAACATTTCTTCGTGGCTTTGTCATGTAAAACAAACGCCGTGAAAAAAAGAGCAAATTAAATAATTCAGTTTTGTATATGTCCTAATCTTAGACGCTTTAAAAACGTTCAGGTAAAAACTTGCCATTGTTCAAATAAGTATATGATTAACACTTTGTTTAAACGCACTCAATGTCAATTTATATAACACTAGCGGCTCATCCTCGCTCCGCTCGGGTAAGTCCCTAGTTACGTTTTAACATTTAGTATAGATTTCTCAGAAATGAGATATTTTACCGCAGTAAAAGGAACCTATATGTTAACCCGGGTAACCAGCTATCATCATACCAAATTTCATCAAACTCCCTCCAGTGGTTTTTCTGTGATGCGGTAACAGACAGACAGACAGACAAAAATTCTAAAAACTATAGATTCTTCTGTATCGATAATAATGTCTATTTCAATAAGATTTTCCAAAAAATATTTAATGTACAGATTCAGTTTAGTTAGAATTTTATTATATGTGTAGATATTATACGTATAGATAAAATTAATCCTATACACATATAATTGTTACTAAATACTAAAATCATTAAAAATTGTCTGTGGCGCAACACTTTGAAATAAATCATATAATCTGTTTAAGGTTTTTAATCTGTGATAGAATTTGGTCAGTAGTTTCAGAGATTTACTTTCACGTGGGCGAAACCACAAGTAAACGTTAGTGTAATTACAAAATTCCTTAAAGTATTCAATTTTTGCGGGTCAATTATTGCATACAACTATTATAGTTTCTTTTTACCACATATGTATGTACACTATTATCGTGCTTGGACGTATCATTTTATAAGAAATATAGCATGAAATTAAATAACACTTTAGTAAAAGCTTTAAAGAAAACGTTGAACCATAATAATGAATAATAATGTCCTCCTGACCGATTCCGGTCACGGCGGCCAATCTCATTGAGACTAGCCAACTGCGCAGGAGATATTATAGTGCACAAATGTACGCGCAGACACAAGTGCACTCTCTATTCCTGTCACTCTCATACTCCGGTGGGACGACTACTCGACACGACCGGTGAGAGTTAAGGCGCAGGACCGACGGCTTTACGTGCTCTCCGAGGCACGGGGGTGAAACACCGCCAACTTCCCAACTCCGGGCTGTTACTGAGACTTACTATACAGAAAGACTCAATAACTAAACTTGGCCCGACCCGGGACTCGAACCCGGGACCTCAGGATGTGCAGCCGTACATGCTAGCCACTACACCACCGAGGCAGTCGAACGTTGAACCATACTCCATATATTTCTATATAACTCTTGACATTTAAAGGGATAACTTTCTTATATACCAGTCTATGTAAAGCCTCAATTCTAGGTTTCTGTAGAGTAGGGGAGCTATCGAATGAAGCGTGACAATTTAACAAGCACTAGCGCTAATAGCCCCCCGTCTACAATACAATGCTTAATGACATAGTAGTAAATGTATATTAAAATATAAACCGTAGTTAGTATTTTTATTGTTACAATATGAATGGAATGAAAGTTTATAAGGATGCAATAATTGCTGAGTTGAAAGGAGTTAAAGTATTTTTCTAGACTCCAAGGGTTTGTTGGTTTTGGTTGGTTTTGGGAATTGGTTGACTTAAAAAAAGATAATCTTATGGAAATTGGAGAATACGATAACAATCTTCGTATAAATGGAGATTAACCCATCTGTTATATAAAATATTATCGTTCGTTTTCTAACCATAATTTTAGAAGATATTTATTTATTGAAGTGAAACTTCTTTAGGTGCGCCATGCGAGGGGAAAAAATGGAGGTATTACGATTTTTGTAACGGAAATGGTTGTTACGGAAGTTAATAAATAGTAGCTTTAAATATTACAAAAAATCATCTTAATAAAAATTACAAATTGTCTTTGTGCTATAGTAACAGCAATAAAGCTTTCTATCTGTGAAAGAATTCTTAGAATCAGGTCAAGTTCCAGAGACTATTTCTTAGTCTCATATACAAACTCAGAAATCTTACCACTATGGAAAAGTGTATTAAAAATTATGATCACAAAAGTTTTTACTGCCAATATTTCACTTTTCATAGCGATGACACGACTTAATACAATATCGTTTAAAATAGCAAAATCGGTCAAGCCGTCTCCGCGAAATCGCTGAATATATATAAAAAAATACATACAGACGAACATAGAACCTCCTCCTTTTTGGAAGTCGTTTAAAAATTGTCTATTCAATAAAAAAATTAAAAATTCTATTCATCAGACATTGTAGAATGACATCCTGTCTAAGCCTTCAAAATAGACGTAACAGGTTCGATTACCGTAATTGGAAAATATTTGTATTGGTTACATAAATAAACTAAATTAACAATTTGAGTCGTAATATCTAAACTATCTAATCTAATATATTTAAACGAGCAATTCTTGTATATTTATTTATTTATTTATTTATTTATTTATACCGGCGATCTCGGAAACGGCTCTAACGATTTCGCTAAAATTTGGTATGTGGGAGTTTTCGGGGCCGAAAAATCGATTTAGATTAGTGTTATATCTGGGAAAATGCCTGTTTTCGAGTTTACATCAGGATTTGTTTCGCATTATTCCACGCAAAATATTGTCGATAATTTCTTACAGTCGGTCATAAGCATCGTGGTCAAGCGGCCAAGGCGCAAGATAGACAAACTCATGTGTCCGGGTTCAAATCCCGGTCGGATACAAAGTTTTTACTGTTGTTTTTTTTATTTATTCAAGTTTTTAGTTTTTTTTTATCTAAAAATACGATATAACAAAAAAGAACTCTGAGCGAAGCTTGATTTAATATCACAAGTTTTAGAAATGTATTTACTAGTTTTATAAGCTTTCAATTGGTGCTTAGAAACAAATTATCAAAAACCATTAACATGAAAATAGAAGGATTTCAATAAGTAAATTAAGTGAGAATGCTGAGACAATAAGCGCGAGACTTCGGCTAAGAGGCCGTATGTTGGACAAATCGTCGAATTAACCCGAACTACTGCTACTATTGCCAAGTCACTTTGCTTCAAACTTGCTGGTGTTAAGGGTAGGAAAAGCGTTTATTTTTTAATTTTATAATGTAATTTAAAAAGTTTTAAGCTATAAGTTCTATAGATAAAGCTTGAGTTCTCTAATCAAATGTAATAAGCTTAAAAATATTGCGATATATTTTAATTATAATTAGACTGATCCGGAATTTAAATCCAGGATGTCCTTATCTACAGCCATACATACCAGCCACTAGACCAACGAGACAATTATTTTTTTATGTATAGATTTTGTGGAACTTAATATTTGCAACATAAGTATCGCCTCTACTAGTAATAGGAGAGCTGGAGCATTTTTGCCCAAAGAATCGGCATTAACATTCAACGGGGGAATGCGGATAGCATTCTTGCCACTATTCCACGCGGACATGACTTGTACTACATAACTAAGTATACATTTGTTTTGTTTTGTATATATGTATAATTAAGTATATTTGTAATTTTCTTTATTGTAAATATATATATATATACTTATGTTCTCTCTATCCATTAAGTGAAAGTACTCTAATTTAACTAAAAACAAAGTTTTATTTACTCCCTCAATACATATTTGCCATCCCCTTAACAGTTATGGAATCAGCAATAATAATAACAGTTTTACAATATTGAAAACCGCAATTTGCTGAGCGAGCTTTTAGGCATTAGAGCGAATAATAATCTGGATGATTTCAAAAGTACTATAATGTTATATTTTAATTGACTTGCTTCTCTCAAATTCTTATAAGTCAATTTGAAGGGTTAACAATGTATAAGTAAAAGGGCATTGTCTGTCTGTACATTTACCAGTTATATCTTTAAAGGGCTGTATTTTTTAACTATAGTAATAGCTTTGAGATATTGTCGTAGAATATTATAGCGATAATTCAACGAGAATTTAATATTTTTCAATTAAAAACACTGTAAGTTGGTATCATCAACGATTTCACAGTCACCTTGAAACTAATTATTTCATTCTAAGGGTTGAAAATTTTCTTGAAATTTAAACGGTACCCTTGAAGTTATTTATGAAAAATCATTGAAAAAAACACATTATTAATAAAACTATCTTTTCGGATTTTTTCGCGGATTTATTTTGATTTTTGTTTCCCGACGTTTCGAATGCTTCAACAGCAATCATGGTCACGGGAGAGACTAAGGTTTAAGACGTCTCAAAGGTCATTACACACTTCTTTAAGACAGTGCTATTCATTTATTTATTTAAAATCTCAAATATTCGCGTAAATCTAAGAAAGTATTGAGAAAGTATTAAATATAGGACTCTGCCATAACAATTAAATGTGTCATTTCAAATAAAATAAAAATAAAAAAGGGTTCTATACGTAAACGATTGTCGAATATAATCTTGTCTGAGCTCACCATCTTGTCTAAGACATTAAAATTATAATATGACAAAATGTAGAAGTGAAATAACTAAACTAAAACATTTATATAATTGTTATTTTTAATTTGTTTATATTGTACTTTATCAGACGATGAAATTATATTTATTTATAAGAAGGTAATTTATAATAGGGTTGTGGGTGTAATGTGTATGTATTTAGATTTGCATTGATTTTCATAATTGTAGGGTATCTCAGCGTAGAAGAAGTTGCCAGCTATAGGGTCACTGAAATTGTGGTTGGCTGCAAATTGCTTGACGGAAAAATGAACCCGCAAGAGTAATGATCTGAAAACGAAAAATATATAAACTTATAAGGAAGTCATATATTATGTATTTTCCATCAATAAAAGTATTGTTATTAAGCTCCTTTTTAATGTCATATGCGCTAAGTGCGGGTTGGCGGTCTTCACAAACTTGTTAGGTTCTCTCAGACTCTTTCGTAAACTTGTTAGGTTCTCTCACATGCAGGTTAAAGATTTCTTCACGATGTTTTCCTTCACCGTAAGGCAAGTGATAATTATGTTGAAAATTATTCGAACTTCGAGAATATCAAATGTGCGAAAAGTGGGATTTCAACACGTTTCCCAAACAATCATGTTAACACTGGGCTGACATTTTTTTTTCTATATAATATGTAGTAAAATAACACGTTTATTTCTTCATATATATTCATAGGTATTCATATTTAACGTCATTACGTACTTCATTTCTTTTATTAGCAACTAGCTACTCACCCTTGCTTTGCTCGGGTCCATCCCTACGTTGATTCCCCATACAAACTTTAATTCCTATTTTCACTCCTTTAAGGGATGATTTCCGGGATAAACAGTATCCTATGTCCTTCCCAGGGTCCACAAACTTTACCCCTTTATAATATTACTATAGATTCATTCTTAACTTTAATAAATCAAAACTCACTCGCTTAGAGGTCGATTGTTGATTTCGATAATGTGTGTTCGTAGACCAATGCTACGTAGCGGTGAGCCTCTGACCCCGGGGCTGGGGTCGGTGGTACGTAGGGTGCGAGGGAAAATCCACGGCTTAAATCAGTACCAAGTATGTTTACGTATAAAGTTAGTAAGTAATTGCGAAATACAGGCGCAGCGCGTGATGGTACATCAGGAACTGTAATTTTAAAAATCGACCATAATTAATCATATTTGAGGAAAACATTAATGAATAGAAATTACCTATGTATATAAAAAACACAACGCGTGATGAGAAGGCAACCAAAGATTTTTTAAATAACGCAACTGCTGCTGCAGATATTGTGCATTTGGTAGCCAACAATAATGATAATAATAAAGATACATCTCTTACTCAGACTCAAACAGCGTAAAAAAGGTTCTGTCTGTATCTGTTCCCAAATTTTAACATTGAAAATGTTTTTTTTGTCGCTTCGGTATAGGCCCGATTTTCAACGAAAGTGCGACATCGCCCTGGTGTCGTGGCTTTTGGGACTACGTGACTGATTGGGACGTCAAAAGACGCGTCATGACAAGGGCTCTAAAATGCAAAAAAAATTTTTGAATAAACTCTATTACTTTTTTTAAAAATCGAAATATTGTGAAAAATGCGGTCGTTTTTTGCCCGGTTTCGCTCAGAAAATAATTCATATCTGGAAAACGAAATGAGATATCGAAAAAATGAAAAAAACCCCTAGAGATACGATTTTGGGCTACATTTATAAAATCATTGGAGGTGCTTATCATGGCTGGGTTATTCAGAAGTTGTACCTTTGTGACGCAGAGTTTACGCCCGAAGAGCGCGTGAGCGCAATATTGATGGTGAATCTAATTTTGGAACATGATTATGTGTTTGAACGAAGTGATTCTTTATGCATAAATAAATACATGTATTTAAACTAATAACTTACTTATATCTATACACATAATAAAACAGTACTTAGCGAAATCTATACATGAAATATTTTTTTTAAAACAATGTCTGTAACCTTTTGTATACAGAATATATACCCCAAAACAATAGTTATTAAAATTTTTGTCTGTATGTCTGTTTGTCTGTTTGGGTGTGCGCGTTTCACGCAAAAATTACGGAACCGATTTTAACTAAATTATGTGTAGTGGTAACTTATTACTCGGGTCATATATTATATAATTTAAACCCATTAATAAAATATTGTATTTAATTGAAATATTATAAATGCGAATGTTTGGATGGATGTTCGTTACTCAATCACACCAGAACGGCTGAACAGATCTGGATGAAAAGCACAGGGATAGATTATAGTCTGGTATAGCAAATTGATAATTTTTTAACCCGAAAAACGTACGATTCCCGTGGGATAAATTTGTTTTTGTTTTACACAAAGCAAGCGAACGACTATCTATTCAATACTAACCGTTAAAATGTACCTTACGCTAGTCTGTATCTACACATGTACTAAAATTCAGAGTCAAATCTATACATTAAATATTTTTTGGAAAATCTTATTGAAATAGTCATAATTATCGATACCGAGGCCGAATCTATAGTTTTTAGAAGTTTTGTCTGTCTGTCTATCTGGGAATGTCTCACGAGAAAACCGCTGGACAGATTTTGATGATATTTAGTATAATATTAGCTGGTTATCCAAGTCAACATATAGAAAAATTTTTTATTGCGGGAAAATATCTCATCTTTGAGAAATCTATGCTACCCGTTAAAATGTATCTATACATATAATAAAATTCTAACTGCGTCGAATCTGTACATTAAATATTTTTGGAAAATCTTATTGAAATAGTCATTATTGTCGACACAGAGGCCGAATCTATAGTTTTTAGAATTTTTGTCTATCTGTCTGTCTGGGAACGCATCACGAGAAAAGCAGTGGACAGATTTAGATGAAATTTGGTATGATGATAGCTGGTTATTCGAGTCAACTTAAGAATACTTTTTACTGCGGGAAAATATTTCATCTCTGAGAAATCTATAGAGAGACGTTAAAACATAACTAGGGAAAACCCGAGCGAAGCGAGGGTGAGTCGCTAGTATATATACAAAAGGCTTTGTCCTGACTGAATGATGGATCAACGCACAGCCTAAACCACTGGTCGTAGAGACGTGTATTTTTGAAGAACTTATTCCTTATATGACTTCGGCATCGGATAAGAAAGTATTTTTCAAAATTCATCCCTTAAAGGGGTAAAAGGGGATACCAAAGTTTATCTGTGAAAAAAAATTTTTAAAATCAGAATTACTTGAAACTTAGTATTAATGATCTTCAATTCAATTAAAGAAACACGTGTTTCATCTTTTTTTTATAATTCATCCCGTAAGGGGGTAAAAAAGGGGATGAAAATTTGTAATTTACTCGTGTTAAAGTCTGTAATTTTTAATGTAGAATGCACGGAAAGTGGTATTTAGCTTTAAAATAAATAATTAAAATACGTGTGTAATATGTATATTAGATTTTTTTGAAATTTATCCCTTAAAGGAGTAAAAGGGGATGGCAAGGTTTATATGGAGAACAAAATGTTTATTGATCAGAGTTATCTGAAACTTGGTATTAATGAATTTAACTTTGTGAACGTGCTACACTGACCCCCAAAAACAACAATGCTACTGATTTTAATGACAAAAGTGATTTTGATTTCAATAACTTAAGTCCTTTGAAGGGTCAGAAATAGAATATAGGTCTGTCGTTTCAGTGATGCAAATGGATGAAGCAATTTACTATCCTGTAGAATTCCTTAACAGTGTTCTATCTTTCTGAACGTTGGCACACCTGTTATGAATAAGCCACCAAAGCTGTGTAATCGGATAAGACTGCTAGTAATCTATAAAAAAATATTGTGGCCACTGTGTTTGCTGGATGTACTCGAGGGGAATCAGTATTCATACCTCGAATAATACCACTAATAACCTCTGACTATTGCTTTGAATTTAATCTATCATAATTCCTCCTTAAAATTTGTATTGCAATGAGTATTAATAAATGTCAGGGCCAGTTGTTAAAAGTAGCAGGTATGGACTTTAGAGATTTGCTTCTCACATGGACATTTTAACAGAACCCAGAACCAAACGGAACGTCCACCAATGTGGTATACGAAGAAGCTCTTAATCAAATTATAATTCTTCGGGTTCTCCTAGTAATTAATATGTTGAAAATGATTTAATTCAATTCATTTGGCAGATTCATTTTCAATGTACCCGAAGGTCGTGGCAGGCACGAGATCTGTGGATTTTTTTTACTGATAACATTAAAACTCGTCTATGACTACTAAAAAAAAGGAAATTGGTTGACAAACAGTTGAGAAAAAGGCACTGAAGTGTTTTGTCTGTGCCTATTTATATATAGATTATATGTTTATAATAAATGCCTTGGTGGTGTAGTGGCTATGATGTACAGCTGCAGATCTGGAGGTCCTGGGTTTGGATACCATGTTGGTCCAAGTTGAGGCTTTCTGTTAGAAAGTATACCTACATGTAAACTTGAACTAAAATATTAATATAACTACCCGTGTTCCACCTTGGGGGAGGATATTTCTCAATATTTAAGAGATCATTCTCGAGGTTATGTAACGCGATGTAATCATTACCGATTATTACGGCTGATTTATTTTAAATTTTGAGCGAAAATGTAGATTTTTGATGTAAGTATAGGATCTAAGAATTGAATAAATATTGCTTTCAGAGTTATATATTATGTATGTATATCGATTAAAATAATCATTAATGATAAATAACGTATAACCCAGTCGGGTTAGTGTTGAACCCCGAAAATCAATCATACGAAGAAATTTCGATGTTTGAAGCCTGAACCTTAAATATTGGTTTAATGAAAAAATGGTGGAGATCAAAGTTGTAGGATTTGTTATTCCTCATCACTTTTTTCCTGTACATTTAGGTCCTAAAGTCAATAATAAACGAGATAATTCAATAACTACGTTTCCCTTGACTCTGAAAATATTGATAGCACGAAAAAATAAGCAACAAATAAAATATAGAAAAACCAATAATGAATAACTTTAGTCCTTATGATTTTTCTCAAAAAGTTGAAAATGAGCGAGCGGGATATTTCAGAAAAACGATTTCTCCTTAAAATCAAGATGGTGGCTAACGCACCGCTTGAATTTAGTCGCGAATTTGGATTTAAAATCCCAGTAAAATGCTCCCTAAAAGGCTCCCCTTAAAGGCTGGTGAAATAAAATTTTGGCTTAGAATTTTTTCGGGATTAGACTCTTATTTTCGACAACCCGACTAGGTAGTAAGAATATTTGATATAAGCGGGCTTCTCTACTGACTACATCTGACTTATAAAATAAGCTATAGGTAAAGATAAAATACATAACATAATCTTACCAATTATCATGAATGTGTAGTAAGTATCTGGCTTTGCATGGAAGTCTATCATAGGAGGCAATACCGTTCTTAAAGGACTTATTGTGTTTCCTAAATCCGCTAACGCCGTTTCATATATTATCTAGTAATTAATAATTAAAGTATTTATTGAATTACTGTTATAAATGTGAATTTTGTATGTATGTAATATGTATGCTGAAATATACAAACATGGATGAAAAGTACATAAAAATTAAATCAATAAATTTGTCATATTTATTTATAATACTTAAAAAAATGCTTCGAATTAAAATCAACTTTGGTGGCATTTTTGAAATCACTTTGTAAAATTGTGGGTAGGCGCTGTAACAAGTATATAATGACTTTTGACACGTCTAAAACCTTAGTCTCTCCCGTGACCATGATTGCTGTAAAGCATTCGAAGCGTCGGGAACCAAAAATCAAAATAAATTCGCGAAAAAATCCGAAAAGATAGTGTTATTTAAAATACATAGATAGAATTAGACATAGATAGGGTAAATCGCTAGTTTCTCATAATATATTTAAAGTCTAATTTTAAAATCGCTGTAATACCACAGTGTACTAAAAAATAACAGTGGGCTATCGCCTTTGATGTTTGAGGAAAAGCCGACAACGCGTAGCGTACTTCGCATTACGCAGGGTTGTTACAGTTTTTTTTTGTAATTTAATTAAAATATAATATTATTATTTAGTTATTTATCGAAGTTCTTCATAGCAAAGAATACAAAAAGGCATTTCGCGGAGGCAAATTCAAATAGAGTTTTACAATGTTTCATATAATAATAATAATAAGCATTTTATTCCTTTAATAAAAAATAAAATATACAATTGGTTTAATAATTATTTAATTTGATTAAATGAATATTTCTGTGTAACATTATAATTAATTTAATGAATAACTAGATAATTAGAATGAAATAAATTAAGTTATAATAAAAATAAATTAAATCTAGCAAATTATATTACATAAGTCAATTTGAATTTAGTTATATATAAATTTATCATTATTTTCAATTTTTTAGCAAAGTTAGTTTTATATTATATAATGTAATTAATAAATTTCCAAATCACTTATTATAAATGGGAAACGGACAAATATTTTCGGTTTCTAGATTTACTGGATTTGAGTTATTAAACTTAATTATGTAAAAAATCCTCATCCTAATAAATAATTTATTATTTAGTAGTATGAACAATTTTAATTGCTTACAAATTAAAACAAACGCGCGATAGCCCTTAAAGTCGTGTCCCGAGCTGCTAACTAATTCGGGCGGCAGAAATGTATGCAGCTCGGGCTCGCCTACCCGCGTCTCACCCCTCACACCCCGCACGATTGCCCTGTCTAGACGGCTTCGTTGGATGACTGTATTGTTTTATAGACTATGGTAATACTTTATTACAGTCTTAATCCGTAAAGAAGTCAATATGGTTGGCCCAAATTTTATATGGGTTGGTTAGATTTTTTCGGGTATCAAATAAAATATATATATATATTAACCAGCAAAGCCGGGAAGGGTTGAATGTGAATTATTTATTAGGTATTGTTTCAAAAGAATATGGTAGACGTCGTTTATAGGTTTAATTTCTTGAATATATTTTGAGGTTCTAGGTCTGCTGCAGACTGTCAAGGGACAGACAGTTAGTCGGTTGGTAGATTTGACTGGCAATAAGTTACTTGTTCTCAAGGGATTATCACTTAGTACGAATTTCGAGCTTACACTAAGTCTAGAGATAATTGGTAAAACTAAAACTTTTCTTTATTATCTTCAAGAGATCAGACAGTATAACATACTGTACAATGCTATTAGCGATCTGCTCGGCTAAAACAGTGTGCTTTTATCAATATTTTGTCAATAATAAGAAAAAAAATTATACATTTTTTTTTTATTTTCAAGACACAATTTATATAAATTCTTTGTCCTGGATATTATCAATAAGTTAACATAAAAAGAAAAATAAATGTACTAAAACTTACTTTAAGTGCATCTTTAGGAGCCTTAGGAATTATTTTTGTTACAATTCCATTTTCCTGAAATGCTTTTAAAATGAACAAATTTTGTGTAGTATGTGTCAGAGTCGCAAAAGTTGCTAGAACAACTAGTGTCACCTTCATTTTGGAAGACACTGAAAAATTTTAATAGAAGTAAATTTGAAATGAAACCCACACTTGGCCAGCATGGTGAACTATGGCCAGATCCCCCTCGTATTGAAGGGAGGCCCGTGCCCAGCAGTAGGATAATGTAATGTAAACCATATAGATATATTTTGCTTTCGTATTTTTTTAGCGTCCCTAGATGCGCGGATTTGTTCACAATTTAATGGGGTTTAATGTTTTTGATGCAGTGGTAGCCCAGTGGTAACGCGCTCACTTGGGAAACCGAGTGAAGCGGGTTCAAATCCCGGGTCTCGCACCTCTGATATTTCATGTGCGAATCATTTCTACCATGATTACCACTTGCCTTACGGTGCAGGAAAACATCGTGAGGAAACCTGCATGTCTGAGAGAACCTAGCAAGTTTTCGAAAGACGTGTGAAGTCCGCCAATCCGCATTTGGACAGCGTGGTGGACTATGGCCTGATTCCCATCGTATTGAAGGGAGGCCCGTGCCCAGCAGTGGGACGTTAAAAAGGGCTGAATACATAATGTTTTTGCGTGGAACCCTGATTCTTTTTCTAAAATAAAAGTGGTCTAAATTTCTCCTTATAATATCAGCTACATATCTGCCAGTGAGAGTCCTGTCAAAATCGGTCCAGACGTTTCGGAGTTTAGCCGGAACAGACAGACATACAAAAATTTTAAATTTGTTTGTTTTTTTTCTTATTAGTAGGTAGGTACGGTATATATTTTCTTACACATTTAGTAAAAAGCTGTAATTTTGAAATAATAAATAGACAATTTCAATTTTATTAATCTGTATAGATAATTGCTCTCCTTCTAAGAGCCATATCATGATATTAGATGAAAATAAAATGATTTTTTTTTATTTAACTGATCCTTCAAAAGATTAGCGCTATATATATATATATATATATATATATATATATATATATATATATATATATATTTCCATAATATCTAAAATAATTTTTCGGCATTGAAATATCGATTATTTTGGTAGTACCTAACATAAATTGAATAATTATACTCGTATGTTAATTCAAATGATATAAATGCAATTTTAAACATATTTTCTACGTATTACAAAATACATTATTTAAAATTTCATTTTAATGTCTGGATAATAATTTATCTTTCCATAAAAACAAAATAAAGCGCTACTTGAAATGTGCATATTTTTGTATAATATTAAATTAGCTTATTTTAAGGAGATAAAAAAACATTTATTAATCTTTTCTGTAACCAATCACTCAATAACTGAAATAACTGTTTAGTTTTTAGTTTTCAGCCCTTTTTAACGTCCCACTGCTTGGTACGGGCTTCCCTTCAATACGAGGGGAATCTGGGGAAGGGGAATGAAATAACTTTAAACCTAAAATTTTGTAAGGTATCCTTTTTATTGTTATCGCGAAAAACTGTCAAATTTCCAGCAATAATAAAGAATTTGTGCGAAGATTTCGTTAGTATTGAAGTTACAAACTTGAAAATTGGTTTTCAAAACTTTTATTGAATTATAAGAAGAATTGAACTGTTACTTCTTCATTTCATATACCATCCGATTATTAAGTTTGAAATATTTAAAAGTAGTGAAATGTCTTCACCAGGTTAGATTTTGTATCCCATTTATATCTCAAGATGATATTACAACATATGTAGATGTAACGGGATAAAAAGTAGCCGATGTCATTTTTCTGTACGTATGAAATTAGTATTTCTAAGTCATTTTTGCTCTGTTTGTCTGTTCGTTTGATCACAGTTCGTTCAAATTTCATTTCGGTCTTGTAATGTAAAAGTAAAAATATAAATATGTTGGGGCATTAACATACAGCACCATCTAGTTCCATGGTAAGCTACGAGGCTTCTGTTATGGATACCTGATAGTTGATACACTACATATATATAACTTCAAATATATACATATTATAAATATAAACACTCGTGATTGGTACCAACATTCGTGCTCATCACACAAATGAGTATCCCCAGCGGGACTCGAACCCACGACCGTTGGCACAGCAAGTAGGGTCTCTACAAACTGAGCCAAACGTGCCGTCATGTAGTATTAAAGTATTTTTATACAAGAAACATTGCTAGAGTATTCGACCGGAACATGACTTTAATAGATGTTGTGAATGCACTCATTGTTTATTGTATAAAAACATATACCAATATCGAACCGAAAACTAACCTTGATCGACATTATAGTATGGATCGGGCTTTATAGATTTTGAAGGTTGTATGAGTCATACAATTTAGTGATATACTCGTACGTATAGAGATGTTATTATTTACACCAACATGTATACACGTATTTATGTTACCAGGTATTAAACGTTCATTGAAATTTTAGATCCAATATATTCTATTTAGCCTTATATAATTGTTCTTGATGATTAGTTGGATTATAAAGGGTTTCTCATAATTGACGTTCGAACTTTGAAAGTTTAAGAGGAATAATTACCAGTCCTCAAATTACCATGGAAAATTATAGCTTTAAGCAACACATTCCAATTAATAAATCGTTATGTGTCGAACTGGCTCAGTGTGTGCCTAGCATGCATGGCTGCAGATTCTATGGATCAGAGATCTTGGGCTCGAGTCCCGCGTCAGGCCAAGTTTAATTACTAAGTATTTCTATTAAAAAAGATTTTTTTTTAAATTTCTGTTAAGATGTTCTCAATAGTAGCTAAACTACGAGCTTCCTAACTTAGAAGGTGGCGGTGTCACTATACAAAATCTTATGGACGTAACAATTTAATATTTTTGCATCCATTTTGTTAAATCCTGGCTTTGACAAGATCATCTCTAATTGTTGAAGAATAAACATATAATATAGGATTAAAATAACTTTAACTGTTACTTCATAAAATCATAATACTTTATTTTATTTTAAATAAAACTATCTTTTCGGATTTTTTCGCGGATTTTGATTTTTGGTTCTCGATGCTTCGAATCTTTTACAGCAATCTCGGTCACGGGAGAGACTTAGGTTGTTGACATCTCAAAAGTAGTTGTTACAGTGTCAAAATAAATCCTAAATGTCATATTATTATGTTTATATTAAATGTATTCTAATAGATTTTAAGTTAAAAAGTTAACTATATATGATGTTAGAGGTCCTAAAAGTTAATAAAATATAACGTAGCTCAAAATCTCTTTCTCAATAAAGGATCGATAATAAAATAAAAATGTATAGATCATTATTAACTTTCAAAAAAATTGTTTATATGTCTAGTATTTTTTATATTTAAAACATTACTTATTTTCGATGAATGTTCTGTTAATATTATTAATTGCGAAACTTTGCGAAGATGTTTGGATGTTTGTTACAATAATTCTCATAAGCTGTAGAACAGATTGGTTTGAAACTTGGCACAAAGAAGGACAGGGTCGGATTTTCAAGTGTGGGCAATCAAGGAATGAAGGGCCTTAACTAATATATTAAAGAAGTTATTCTGGCCGACTTCTAAAATTTAAAAGGAGAAACCTATCACACATTTTTAATTTAAGTTTTCCAAATTTCGATTTTTGTATATATAACACTTAGAAATATAAATCATAACCTATATTAGCATAAAGGAAAGTTCTGTAAGAGATACTCATACATTTACATTACAGGCAGAGCCGCGGGTAGTGACTAGTCCCTTATAAAAACATAGCCTGAGACAGCAACGTCTAAGTCCTTGCCCAAGGTCTATATTTATGTTGGACACACACGTGTTTATTCTGGTTTGGCTAAGACAGAGTGGTGTTTGCATTGCCTCGAAATACGAAGCAAAGAACGAATTTCGTAAGGAAAATTTAACAGCGTTAACATTGTGTTATTATGTAGAAAAATATAATTCTTATTTTATACTCAATTTCTTATCCACGCTTTGCCCGAATGCACCCTTAGGTGTCTTTTGTATAATCTATATTATTAATATTATAAAGCTGAACAGTTTGTTTGTTTGTTTGTTTGTTTAGTTGAACGCGCTAATCTCAGGAACTATTAATCCGATTTGAAAAATTATTTTTGCATTAGATAGCCCGTTAACTGATGAAATTATGATTATGATAAAATCATTCCGGAAAAATGTACGGTTCCCGTGGGATAGATTTATTTTCGTCTAGGGACGAACCCGAAGCGAAGCGAGGGTGGGTCGCTAGTACATTATACAGGCGGCGCTATCTTTTGGTCAAATTTTATTATTACTAGTAGTCTATTTGCTACTCCAGGTCACAGTCTATCTGTAAACTAAATTTCATCTAAATTCGAGCAGCTGTTTTAGAGCCAAGTAGTATGATTAACAGAAATTAATATTATATTGCACGTACGTGCACAAAAGCAAGCACACTATATTATGCTTATCACTGTCAAACTTCGCTAGGAAGAGACTTCGGCACGTCTGGTAAGGGATCAGGCGCAGGACCGACGCAAGACGTGCCTCGAAGAGCACGTCTTGCGTCGATCGGGGTGAAACTTAGGCTACTTTTATTTAAGAAAAAGGATAAAGGTTTGCAAATAAATTAAAACCCATGAAATTAGCGAAAAAAATCCGCGTACCTAGGACGCACCCGAGCGAAGCGAAGGTAAGTCGAAAGTTTAATTATATAGCTTTAATTTAGTCTTTGAGTAAAATTACGGTGACATACGGACAGACGGACATGACGATATTTTACGGTCTCCGTTTTTAAAGTTTGCCTACGGCACTCTAGTTTGTCATATTGGATTTATGTACAACTAGCGACTTACCCTCGCTTCGCTCGGGTACGTCCCTAGGTACGTTTTAATTTTTTTTGAACGAAACCCTAATTCTTTTTCTAAAATAAAAGTAACCTAAGTTACTCCTTATAATATCAGCTATCTGCTAGTGAAAGTCTCGTTAAAATTGGTCCAGCCGTTTCAGAGATTAGCCGGAACAAACAGACAGACAGACAGACAAATATTTTAAAAATTGTGTTTTTTTATAAGTACCGTATATAATTCCATATGCATTTAGTAAAAAGTTATATGTTATGTGTAGTCTATCAACTATCTGGTTTCCATAACACAGGCCTCGTAGCTTACCATGGAACTAGATGGTGCTGTGTGCTAATGTCCCAACATATTCCCAACAGACGTCACATTAAAATAAAGGTAGATTTAACGACTAACTTCACATTAGACTTACCATGGAACTAGATGGTGCTGTGTGCTAATGTCCCAACATATTCCAAACAGACGTCACATTAAACTAAAGGTAGATTTAACGACTAACTTCACACTGTAGCCAATATAGACTAACTTCATAATGAAATGAAAAATAGCTTATAACGGCATTGTAGCTTCATATTAATTTAATTTTCTGAATTGGATCAGTAGTATTGAAGACTAGCAGAACCCGCGGCTTCGCCCGCGATCGAACGACGAAAAAAATAAACTTTTTCGCAATACATACTTTATTACTTGCAAAAATAATGTAAGTTTTATTATTTGTTAAAGTATATATGGAAACAAATTTAATTTTAGCGATCGTAACTCAAAATATCCAGTATTTTAAAAGATGTTAAGCGTATATTTTGTAATTAATTTTACACTTTAGGTATTTAGCAAGCTGCACTACGTGTATTTTTGTACATTTTTCTACTCCATCTTTCCAAAGTTAGAGGAAGAGAGTACAATGATACAATCGCATACATTTTTTTTTAACTAACATACTAACAGGCTAACATCTACGTTATTTTCAAAGACCCAATACTATGTACACCTGAAGCTTACAGTCTCCGTCCTTCTCCTTCTTTTTTAAGTTACGTATATAAAGTGTCATTCTTATTTTGTTGTAGCTTTTTGCCCGCGGCTACGCTCGCGTGGACTGAAAAATTTGCTCAGTTTATTTTTTATTTTTTTATTTTTATTTAGGTAAAGCTCTCTCTCTCGCGCTCTAGGTCTGTTATAGTTGTCGCTGCTGTGGCCAGCCGAAAAGTTATACATAATTTTTCTTTGGATCCTGCTTTATATCTCACACAGTTAGTATGCACTTACAGAGAACTTGAGTCATGTTACTCTATTTAAATATATTCAACAACTCAAACTTCACCGGCCAGTTTTACCCACTTAGGGGCTGAATTAAAAAAAAAATCTACAATACATGTTTATTTAATTGTATTGAAGAGCATTAATACTAAGTTTCAAGTAATTCTGATCATAAAGATTTTTTTCCTTATATAAACAGCACAACCCCCCCTTTAACTTTTTAAGGGATAAATTTCGAAAAAAAATGATATCTGTATTGTTTTAGTTTTCATTTTAAACGTAAATACCATTTTCTGTGCATCAATTACAGAGTTTCATACAAACTTTCATCCCCTATTTGATAGCCTTATGGGATGAATTTCAAAAAATGTTAAAATACATATTTATTTAATTGTATTGAAGAGCATTAATACCAAGTTTCAAGTAATTCTGACCATAAATAATTGTTTGCCCATATAAACTTTATCACCCCCTTTTACCCTCTTAAGGGATGAATTTCGAAAAAAATCTGATACATATATTTCTCATTTTTCATCTTAAAGCTGAATACCACTTACCGTGTATTTCGTGTTAAGAATAACAGAGTTTCATACAATCTTTTATCCCTTATTTTACCCCCTTAGGGGATTAATTTAGAAAAATCCTTTCTTAGCGGATGCCTACATTGTATAGGGAATATGTCCTCTAAATTTCACGTTTCTACGACCAGTGGTTTAGGCTGTGCGTTGATCGATCAGTCAGTCAGGACAAAGCATTTTATGTATATATAGATTACTGCTTATATACAAATTCAATAAAATATTGATTTTACCTTTTTTATCTATACTAATATTATAAAGAGGTAAAGTTTGTGAGTTTGTGAGGTTGTAGGGGTCAATCTCTGGTTCTACTGAACCGATGTATAATGTCTGGATCTACAGAACCGATTTAGATGAAATTTGGTAAGAAGATAGTTTGAGACCCTGAGAAGGACATAGGATCCTTTTTATCCCGGAAATCCTCCCTTAAAGGGGTAAAATGGGGATGAAAATTTGTATGGGGACTCAAACTATACAACCTGATTATAAATCAATCGATATCCTATTAAATATTATAATCAGCCAAAGTAGAGTAGATGATTTATGTTTTTTACAGATCCTGACATAAATGCCGTGCGTTTTGGAACATGAACATGTGGTTTTGTGTGGTATGAGAGTAAACATACCAGAGGATGATATTCTTGCTGGAGATCCTCTTGCACCATACATCACCTATTTGCCTATTACAGGTGGAGGAGCAAATCGTAATGTGTACCTTCTGTATGAACAAATGAAACGTATAAATGTGACAGAAGAGATGATAATAAGGTATTTGTACAAACAAGTATATGCTACTTTCATAACTTCACTGTTTAATGGGTAGGCAGATATTAACACACAACACTATCTAGTTTCATAGTAGGCTATGAGGCCTGTGTTATGGATACCAGATAGTTGATACACTACACATATATAACTTTAAATACATACATATTATAAATATAAATACGTATAACTGGAGTACGAGCATTCATGCTCATAACACAGATAATCTCCCCCAGCAGGACTCGAACCCGCGACCGCTGGCACAGCAAGTAGGGTCACTATAAACTGAGCCAAACGTGTCGTCAAGTGACTTTTTATTCCGTTTGTTAACTAACTTCATTAACCATGTTTTTTTATAAGTCTAATTATTGGGTTGGTGGAGGAAACGATTCAGCTTCTTCCATAGTAACTATTGGTCAAAACACACGCACACACACAAGCACACGCCCACGCACACGCACATAAACGCACGGTGCGTGTAGACGTGCGGGTAAGCCTTCGTGCGTACGTACGTGTCTTTGTCACCGCAAGTCGCAACCATCCAGTATGAAATTTTATTATTTCTTGTTTACTTCACAGTGTGTCAACAAACATCACTTGGTTCAATCTCCACGAATTTGTTTCAACACATGACTTGGGCGATCCTATCTTAGGCAATTTTTTTCTAACCATCCTCAACTTCTGTGATTAGTTAGTTAATAACTGTTTAGTTTAAGCTATTGAGATGTTCCTTATTAAAATTCATTTAATCGATATATCAATACGAAATTATAATAAAATGTATACGTGCTTCTAAAAACTGTGAATATACAGTTTTGGACGTAATCGTTATGTACGTAATTAATCTGAATTTTCTGCATTTCTTTTTGTTTGGTGCAATAATGTTATTAAAATGTTATTTTGATGTATGTTTTATTATCATTTTTTCATGTTCATCTCTTGTATATTTACGTATGCTTTTTTTCTATATAATCTATTATCGACTGCCTCGGTGGTAGCATGTCCTGCTGCAGATCCGGAGGGCCTGAGCTCGAGTCCTAGATTGGGCCAAGTTCAGTTATGGAATATTTCTGTCAAGAAATTCTCAATAATTTTAATTAGTGGTAACCAAAGTCATTTGTAGGTCAGTCTTGTTCTTGAAGAATTTTCAAATATTTAGACTAAGATATCTAAAACAAAAAATTCATCATAACTCAGGTAGCCATGAATCTTCAAAAGTAGCCGAAGAAATAAAGGAAAGAAGTACTTTTTATTTTTCATCTGACCATTAAAAAGAAAGCATACACCGGCCGGCCATTCGTTCGCTGTTTAAAACTTCAAAATTGGGTATTTTGTAGTGTCTGGTGCACCGTCTTCTCTAATTTCCCCCGAGGCGTCTCAGAAACCGCAAACTGCCGCTATAAACATCCACCCGCCAACAAGAATTAATAGGCCCGTACTTTTTTCTTATGAGCATTTTTTCGACTGTGTAAGAATTGCAATTTGCGAATTTTCATTAAACGTTAAAAGTGAGATTTTTTAGTTTAAAACTGTGATATTGTAATGTATTTTTTTTAGAGTTTTATAGGAAGGATCGAGTCGGAAGTCTATTACTAAGGCAAACTTCTGTTCTGTTTACATGGCAGATTTCAATAAAACTTGCCAAGTTTTTCATTCAAATAATATGGTAATAACATATAATAATAAACTATATAATAAAAAATATTGAAAGCATCCATCTGTTTATAAGCGACAGCAAAATTACATCCTAAATATATTCTAATCAAAAGTATTAAAAAATATTTTTATAGATATCTATATTTTTATAAGCGCTAAGTTTGAGAAAAGTAACACAATCTTTTACAATGTTAGGAATATTATTGAAAGTATAAAACATGATGTATTATCGGTGAATCCTTTAGCAGCGACCGCTCGTAGCGAATACATTTGAAATGCCTACCTTCCTTAATATACAGTACTTCAACTATCTCGCTACTTGAGTTCAAGTCATAAGAGACTCGAGTTAGCTAAAAAAATTGGATGTAGTTATGCAAAATAAATCCAACCACAAAAATTTACTTTTGAAAAAATAGGAGTTTTATTAAAATTGGTATATCAAAATAACAAGACCGTAGTTTTTTTTAAATTCCTCTAAAATAATAATTAATAACTAAAACCGCATTTTATTTTATTTTTTTCTCACGCTCGAGGGTTTCTGGTAGAGATCTCTTAAAGAGATAAGTCATCCTTTGTACACATGGTTACTGTTATCTATTTTATCTGTATTTTTTTTGGTACATAAATAAATAAAAATAAATATTGGGTATTTTATATACTTTCTGTATAAAAGTTGATATGTAGATGCCATTTATGACAGTAACTCAAAAAACGGTTTTCGTGGATCCATTTCGCATAACTACGTCCAATTATTAAAAACATCGCATCAATATCTATATATGGATAGGCAAAGACAAAGCAGTTCAGTACCATTTTCTCTTCTGTTTGTCGAATTTTTTTTTTAAATAAAAATAAAATAAAAATCTTTTATTATCAGGCAACACAGGCTCATAGTTTGTAAGTACAATATAATTACTTAAGAACTATGTTAGTAAAACAAAATAAATAAATAGCTACCACAGGGAGATTGATCCAGTCACATTTTGTACATGTAACTTGATAAACTTCCCCATGGTCGGCCCATCCAATCTTTCCGCAAATATTATATTTTTTGTTTAGTAATTATTAACGAGCTTTATAAGTATGTATGATATCAATGAAAAAATGTTGAAAACAGTAAGTTTTTTATTCAGATACGTTAAATTCTACTCATATACTCGTATGTTTTATTCAAATTTTCATTTTTAATTATTGTGGTCAATTTTCAAACTGTGGGCGAACATTAGTTATAATAATTTTATTACCTAAAAAAAAAATGGAAATGTTCTGACCACGTGATGATTAATGCTTAGATTTATCTTTTCTATATACTTAGTTTTCAATTAGCGATAGCGATTGTAGAATGTCAAATTAGCTATAATCTGTAACTACCGTGTAGTTGAATTTTGAGCAATAGTATCTGGTATATATCTCTATTTGTCCGATCAATTGCCCTCGTGTGTCACCATTGTGTGTCATTGGTGAAGTAAACTGTGCTTAGCTGGCACGTTTTGAAGCTATTAATAAGAAAATGGGGTTGACTCTCTTTCTGTTGGCACGAGTTGTTCTACGATACATTACTCGGGAACGACTTCATGAAATTTGGTGACATTTTATTACACTAAGAACAGCATGAAAAATAATATTATGAGGTATATTTTCATCTGTACTAATTTTCTTGGAATCGGTTATCGAAAACTAAAAAAAGAATTTTTCAAATCGAATCAGCAGTTCCTGAGATAAGTGCGATCACACAAACAAACAAACTCTCCCTCTTTATAATATTAAGTATAGAAGCATAGATAAGAGTTTTTACTTTTCAATTAAATTAGATTTCAAGGCATCAATGCAATTAATTCTAGATCATGATATACATATATATGTAATAATCAATTTTACATATTATTAAAACATAATATTATATTATATGTATACGACATAAGATTATGTCTATTACTGCAGCTATGTTCCCATCACTTGTACCAAGCACGCAAGATGTGGAGTGAGCAGCGGATATGAGCTAGGGACGGATATTGCACTCGCAGGTACATTTGGTTCCAGTGTAAACTACCCACATTTGGTTATGAATGTTGCCATATATAGCGCTTGTAAACGGTGTATTTTACTTTCGTATTGATCCTTTTGTTTTATATATGTTGATTAGTATTTATGTTTGTTTTGTGGTGTTGCTATGTCAGGAATCGTTAATTGGATGCTAATAGCTTCTAATAAATTTTGGTTTGTATATATTTCGAAAGGCAGTGGTAACCCAGTGGTAACGCGCTCGCTTGGGAAACCAAGTGAAGCGAGTTCAAATCCCGGGTCTCGCACCTCTGATATTTTCATGTGCGAATCATTTCCAACATGATTACTACTTGTCTTAACGGTGAAGGAAAACATCGTAAGGAAACCTGCATGTCTGAGAGAACCTGGCAAGTTTTCAAAAGACATGTGTAGTCCGCCAATCCGCACTTGGCCGGCGTGGTGGACTATGGCCTGATTCCCCTCGTATTAAAGGGAGGCCCGTGCCCAGCAGTGGGACGTTAAAAACGCTGAATACCGATATATTTCGAACATGTGCGTTTAAAATTTTATATATCAATTGTTTTTTTTTTTTTTTTTTATTCTTTAATATTTAAAGGTCTTTGAATCTTTTCAGATTATGCCAGACCTATCGTATCTCACAAACATATATTCAGCTACAATCTGTTATCTCCTTAAATATTTTTAACACTTCATTAAAAACTAATTTAGCTTGTTCTGTTACAGGAGTAGCAAGTATGCTATGAAATCTACCAACATCTTTTACATTAAAATTAAAATTTTTAATCAATTTTTTTCGCAAGGCTTCGCTTCGGGTACACTCCACTAAAATATGTTGTACATCTTCTACGATATCACAAGTACTACAATTAGCTGATAATGTCTTTTTCATTAGGAACTTAAACTTATTCAGGGGTATATGCCCAGACCGAAGCCTATGCGCCATTACAATTACTTCCCTACGCATTCTACAATCTATAAACCAAGGTATATGACGAGGTTCTTTTTGTATAGTACTGTACCAGATTCCTTTAACCTTTGAGATTTCTCTAAAGTATTTGATCCAATTATTAAAGATATCAATTTTACATTTAATCAAAATTTCTGTAAAATCTGGTACAATATATATTTCAGACCCATTTAAAATTGCCTCTTTAGCTATTCTATCGGCTTCCTCATTCCCACTTAGTCCAATGTTTGCCGGTACCCATTGCAATCTCAAAGTCAGTCCGTTATTAGTGAGAAATAAAATTTTTCTCATAATTGCATAGGCTATCGATACACCTCTTTGACCAGAGGCGCATCGAGCCAAATGCTGCAGCGCACATTTGCTATCTGATAGTATAACTACATTTTTAGTTTCAATATTATTACTAATATATGTTAATGCCTCTGAGATTGCAAGGAGCTCGGCGGACATGATTGAGACACTTGATGTAATTTTATATTTCTGTTTCACATTGTGACCAGGATCATAAAAAGCTGCTCCTAAGCCGTTTGTTGTTTTCGACCCATCAGTATATAATTTATACCACCCTTCATATTTAACAGCGAGCATATTAAGTGTACAGTATTTTAACATAGTATTCATGTTATTATTCTTAGATCCTGTAAAGCCTTCTATTTCAGTAGATATAATAATTTTATCTATGTTAGTTTTCAAGGCATTTGTATCACAAGACTTTATTCTCTCCTCTTTGAGTGAGTTATATACATTTGCGAGTAATGGTTTTTTCTTTTTCTGCCAATAATGGTTTTGACATACCTGAGTCAACTCTTTCAATAAAATAATGGTACTATCTTCATATGAGGTCATGGATTTAAGACAGTATTTACTAGCCAAGAAGTGACGTCTAATATTAAGTGAAGGGATGCTGAGTTCACATTCCATGACGTGAATAGGTGTAGATTTTATAAATCCACCTATTATACGTAAGGCAGAATTCTGTACACGATCTAGTTTTAATAAGTGTGTCTTGGCTGCACTATCATATAAAAAGCTACCATAATCCATTCTGCTGCGAATCAATGCAAAATACAATCGACGTAAATGTTTCGGGTGAACTCCCCATGAGCTTCCTGCTAATATTTTCAATAAATTTAATGTTTTCAAAGTTTTTTCTCTAATTTCATTAATATGTTTATTCCAAAGTAATGATTTATCAATCCATATTCCTAAATATTTAAAGCAATCAACAATCTCAATATTACAATTATTAATTTTAAGGGGAACATTATCAATTTTTCTCTTTCGTGTAAAAATACAACATTTAGTTTTCGCAGGTAAGACATCCAAACCGATTTGTTTCAATTTAGTGACTACAGTATTGAGACTAGTTTGTAACTCCGCCTTACTACTAACGAGATTTTTATTTTGTATATAAAAAACAAAATCATCGGCATATTGTAAAATATTCACGTTATTTATTCCTATACATATCTGAGAAGTAACTATATTAAAAAGAAGAGGAGAAGTTGGGTCTCCCTGAGCTAAGCCCCTATTAGTCCACCTAATTAGAGGTTGTCCACTATCACTAGTGATCTTAAGATATCTTCTACTCAAAAAGTGCCACAAATAACTACAAATTTTAACTCCAACATTTAGGTTATCTAAGATTAGAATAAGTTGCTCGACAGAAACATTATTATAGGCATTCTCAATATCCAGGAAACAAGCAAGAGTGGGAATATTTTTTGTCATTCCCATCTGTATATATGATACAAGTCGTACCAAACAGTCCATACATGATTGTCCCTTTCGAAAACCGATAGTAGATGATGGTATCACCTTCTTCTGTTCTATAAAACACTCTAATCTTTTTTTCAACATTATATGATATATTTTACATATGCATGAAATTAGAGATATGGGTCTTAACTTTGGAGAATTATTAGAATTGGTATTATGTTTTGGTATGGGTACAATTTTAATACTACGCCACTGTTCTGGTACATGAGATTGACTAAATATTAGGTTATACATTCGAAGCAAAAATGATTTACCTTCATTGGGCAAGTTGTATATCATGCTGTAAGTAATACTATCATCCCCTGGAGCAGTATCCTTTTTCTTGAGACAATTTTGTAATTCTTCTAATGAAAAATCCTGCTGCAATTCTTGATTGTCAGAATGAAATGTGGGTTGCGGGTATTCTACATAATCTGGAGTCAGGGAATGTAAAAGGTCTCTTTTCATTCTTTCAGTTATTTCAGAATACTTCGGTTATACTCCTTTCATCCAACACATTTTGTTCCACATAGTAGGAGTATCCGTAACTTCATCGATTTGTGTACAAAAACCTTGCCAATCTCTAGTTCTAGCACGTCGAGTTAATCGTTGAGCATTTGCTATTTTTGATGTAAGTTTATCAAAATTGTTAGGGATAGGATTTCGTCTAAATTTTTTTAAAGCCAAACGTCGTTCTGCTATAGCTCGAGACAATGAGGAATCCCAATATGTTTTTGGTTGAAATACCTGGCTAGGATCAGTACATATTTTTTTAAAAGGAATACTTTATCTCCGGCTTTGTTTATTTCATCTATAAAATAATCATACATTTCTTGAACGTTATTGTATTCAGTGGAGCAACCAAGACTATTTTTCAATAAATTTTGATATTCTTGCCAATTTGCAAATTTGTAATTGCGACACTTAGCAAACGCTACCTTACTTTGAAATTCCAAGGTGAACTTAATGATTAAATGGTCACTACCTAAACTTTCATTTGTAGTTTCCCACTTAAAATAAACTGCAATATCAGATGTGACAAAGGTGATATCTGGAGAGGATGTCTGTAAAATATTGTTAACAAATTTAATTCTTGTGTGATTCCCATTATTAAGTGATATAAAATTAAAATCTAATAATGCATCGTAGATTTGAGACCCTCTGGTGTTTTGTTTACATGACCAATTAGAATGGTGCCCGTTGAAATCACCTGCTACTATGGATTTACATGAAAATTTAGAAAATAGCTGATCCCAGTCACATTGTGATGTTTGAACAGAAGGTGGACAGTATATTGATGTTATAAATTCTAAGTATTTACAATTAAAAATTTTTATTGACACAATTTCAATTCCCGGATTTCTTAATTCTACAGGATTACTACAACTTTTAACAGATTTATGAACTACAATAGCAACACCTCCATATGCATTACATCTATCACTTCTATAGATAGTATAGTTTTTGAAATGTAAAGGTATATCAGGATGCAACCACGTTTCACTCAGAATACAGATGTGAATTTTTTCCCTATTTAGTAGCAGCTCGAAATCTTGTTTTTTCTGCCTTAGACTCTGCGCATTCCATTGACAAATATTAATAGCATATTTCTTTAAATTACCGTTATCCATTGTATAATGCATTCAAAATTTTATTCATAAACTCACCATCAGTAAAAGTCTTCTGAATAGTAAGTTTTATCCATTCGAATAGAAATTTTACACTTAAGATGATTTTTTCTTCGACCGACTTACTAGATAATACAATATCTTTAAGTTTTGTTATTAGGTTTACAAAATTATTATTCTTTTTTGTTTCACTGCTATTTTTATTGCTTTCTTCGCTTTTCTTTTCTATTTCTTGATTTTCACTTTCCTCGATATGATTTACCACATTTTTCTGTTTTTCTGTTTTCTTATTTTTGTTGTTTTTCTTCTTCTTTCTATATTGTGTAATATTTTCATTGGATTGGGAAGCATTCTCCTCCATATTGTCATAGGTTTTACTTTCTTTATTTGCAAATAGATCTACTGCTTTTTCATGTTGTGTTATACATTTTTCACCTAATATGCTTTCTTGGCTAGACAATACTTCTTCTACTATATCATTATTATTGGCCACTGACATTTCAGATCCGTTATTTTCATTGGCATATATTATTAGTGCTTTCTTATAAGTACAATTTTCCTTGCTCATGATACTACGTATCTTTTTTTCTTTAAAAAAAACTGGACATCTTTTATAAAAGGATATATGATTACCTTTGCAGTTTATACATTTATAGATAGTCGTATCACAATTATCATGCTTTTCACCACATTTGGGACACACCTTATCCTTTTTTGGGCAATTTTTTGCTAGATGACCGTATTTCCAACAGTTGGAACATTGTGTCACGGGGAAGATATAAGGCTCCACTTTAAACCTGCCGCCATAACCGTATACATATTCAGGTAATTTAACACTCTTAAAGCAGAAGCGTACAGTTTCACTATCAATCCACTCACCATTACTTGATTGCTTTTTAAGTCTTCTTACTGATACGATCTCTGACTGACAAGTAAATGATTCTAGAAGTTCCTTTTCATCTACTTCAATCTCTAAATATTTAACCGTTCCGTAAGAGTAGCTTACTTCATTAGTTAAGTAAGATCGAAAACCTAAACCAGTAAATTTTCCACTTCTTAGCATCTTATCAGCTTCCTCTCTTGTTTCAAAATTTATAAAAACTTTATACGGGGTTTTGTATTTAATTCTAGTAATATTTTGCAGGTTTTCCGACTTCAATAGTTTAACTAACCCAATTTGTTTAGGCAGTACATCGAGCGATGTCAAACAAACTTCATATTTATTTTCTTCAAGATATTTATATGCACTTCTATCATTATAAGAATTACTTCGCGCTATTCGCTTTACTTTCCTTTGTACAATTGTAAAATCTTCCGCACTCTCCTCATCACTTCGTAATATTCCTTCATTTCGGTTCCTCTTCATACGCCTTGCGTTGTCGGTCAATTCAGACATGTTTTGCCTCGACTCTTCACATTCCTGTTGTCCCTCAATTAAACTATTACTCTCACACTGGTTTTCACTCAAACTACTACTTTCAAAAATAGATTCTGTTGACAGAACAGAACTATCCATTTTTAATTAACAGATGTGGGTACATTGAAAATAAGTTTGCCGCGACGAGTACGATCTTATCTAAAAACGTGTGCTCGCTTGGTCTGACCGCGCGCGACTGATATCAATTGTTAAGAAATAATATAAAATAAAAAATATGTTATTATTAAAATTCTAGCCTAAATAGAAGAATTAAAAAAAGTAAATTTCGAAGATTGTAAAATTTTATTCCAATTATTATAACTGACAAAGGGAAAATAGTAAATAATTACAAATATACTTAATCATACAAATACACAAAAATGTATACTTAATTAAAAATAATTAAAATAAATAATACTTTTATATGCGATACAACTGCATATTACATCAGTTACATCTAATTTTGCTCCTCATCTGTAAAGTTAAAAAGTCACGGACAGAAGTTAGCTCAGTATTTCCACTGTTCGATATTCTAAGTCAACATTCAGAAACCTAAACACAGGGCATTACTTTGAAATATGGCGAGAGACGCATTCCGTTCAGGCCCGTTTTCAAATTTATAACCTCATAAATCAGGTTTATTCATAGGTGTTTTGTACATGTCTGAAACTCATATTGCGGCTCTGGTCATTATGAAGGGTTGAGTGTTGAATTAAAGAGGACCCATTTAAAAATTTCCACGACACACTAACGTTTTTATAACGTTTTGTGTTGGATTTTACTCTATTTCACTGTTTATCAAATAATTGTTTTCTTAAATATTCTCGTATACATACTGCACAAGTTATGTACCCTAGCTTTGCCCTAGCACGTTCCTGGATAAACAAAAGCTATAAGACCTCCGATAGACGCTTGAACTTGAGAAATATACTATTACCCAAAAGAAACTTTTATCTCGTACTTCACCCCCCCCAGAAGTTTTATTTTTGCGACAAAAGTTAACATGTGTACGTCCATCTGTCCCTATACAAAAAATAATTTAAATTGGTTAAGTAATTTAGACGTGAAGACGTGAGAAGCAAACAAACAGATAGTTACATTTGCAATATTAGTATAAGGTAAGTTCAAGTAGGGACTATTTTATTGACAATTTGTTTTTCTTCCATGCATTGAGCATCTTATTGGGTTCTATTATAAATCTAGTTAACTAGTATATTACACATAACATACAACTTTATCGTCTTAAATTAGTCTAATTTTTTTGAAGTTGTACTTCTTTTGGGACGTTTTGAAAGAAATATTAGAGTAAACTTTTTACAATGCGCGCGCACACCGACATCCAAAAAGCGACATGATGAAGTTAGCTGATAACTGTTTGTTGCCATGGTAACCATTGTTATTGTCTGAAAAATGATATATAATATTATATTCTATACTTAAATTAATTCTATAAATGTATGATTGTAATATGCCCAATATGCCTTATTTAATTATTTTTATTAATTTATCACTCCTTTTACAAAAAGAGAGTTGTGACATACGGGATGAAGTCTCTAGCTATTTTTGTTCTGTTACGCCAAAGAAGTATAACTTCTTACGTGCGTACATAAGTATAGATAGTGAATCCATGAAGACGCGCGATTTCAACTGTCAATAAAGAGAAGGGCGCGTCTTCGTAGATGGCACAAACTATATACACACACGTTTCTTTTTAGTAAAGAAGCGTTTTTCAAACGCTACTGTGTTTCTTTTCGGAAATTAAACGCAAATCGATGATTAGACTGTCACCTGCGTGTTGTTGCGAGATTTTTTACTTTTTTATTTGTCATCTGTCATCATGGCAGTTTAATTAACGTTATCTGTAACCTCTGGAATAACAATACCTTTATATTTTCACGTATTATTACACATTTTATGAGAATTGAGATAGCTGTTATTAATTTAAGAGGTCCATTTTTATTTATTTTCATGGTGAAAAGCTTTTAATTTGAAAGTTAATTAATACATTTTGACGACACATTTGGCTCAGTTTGTGCTTGCACTGCCAGCGGTCGTGGGTTCGAATCCCGCTTGGGGCATTCATTTGAGTGATGAACACGAATGTTTGTACTCCAGTCATGGTTGTTTATATTTATAATAAGTATTTATTTAAAGTTATATATGTGTAGTGTATCAATTATCTAGTATCCACAACCCAATCCTCGTAGCTTACCCTGGAACTGGATGGTACTGTGTGTTAATGTCCCAACATTATTAAATATTAAATTTATAGTATTATATAAATCTAAAAAGTTTGTTTAAATGCGTTAATTTCTGAAATTAAAAGTTTGTTTAAAAACTTCCTTATAATATCATATCTAATCGTAATATTACGTTAATACAATTAAGAACAGTGTAATTGCTCATAAATAAGCTACGCGGGCGTAGCAGCGAGTATTGATACTAGTGTATTCAGCCCTTTTTAACGTCCCACTGCTGGGCACGGGCCTCCCTTCAATACGAGGGGAATCAGGCTATAGTCCACCACGCTGGCCAAGTGCGGGTTGGCGGACTGCACATGTCTTTCGAAAACTTGATAGGTTTTCTCAAACATGCAGGTTTTCTCACGATGTTTTCCTTCATCGTAAGACAAGTGGTAGTCACGTGATTCGCACATGAAAATATCAGAGGTGTGAGACCCGGGATTTGAACCCGCTTCACTCGGTTTCCCAAGCGAGCGCGTTATCACTGGGCTACCACTGCATTACATTAATCAGTAAACTTCCTGCAGTATTGGCCTATATTTCAACGATTAAATAGATTTTTATTCAAAGCTATATCTATATAATATATTAAGTTTTATAACTACATATATAAAACATAGATAGATAAGTAGTTAATATATGGTTTTTTATTTACCTTGCACTCTTCAAAAATAACACGAATTTGTGCTAAATAATGTATATGTAGATGATACACTTCCACTGCTGTATACCTTCTATTTTTTAGGGTCATCTTCAGTCAACATTTGCTTTGCTTATGAAGCCTACGCACTATACACTACGCAGTCCATATCTAAGTAAAAAAGTACGGTCTCCTTCGTTTCCTTATAAGACACTTATATTTTAGGGTTCTTCTTAAGTTTGGTTTTCTATAAAAAATTTAATATTTACAAGTACAAATTAATAATGACAAAAAAAAAAAACATATCAGGTATGAGTAGGATTAGCACTTATCTTGTTGATGTATTGTTTTGAGGCATTTTATTGTTAAATATATTTTGAAATAGTTTAGAACCTTCGATACGTGATTCCAACTCACGCTTAACTCATTTTTCATACTTAATATGCACATAAATACAAACTTCATACATATCCACACAATCACTTTATTAATAAAATATCCCGAACCTATCAGCTGTGGAACAAAAAATGTAACTTTTATGACACCCACTAAAAGTTTTTATGGTTGAAAACGTCGTAAATGGTATAAATAATATATAGCGGCAACTGACGGCTGGAGTGTGCAATAATTTTCACATTTTTAGCGATCCGAGAGGTTGCTTTTTCGATTATAATTTATAGCTTGGAACGAGGTCTCGTATCTGTGGTACGTAATAATAAAATAGGACGTGGATGTATGTTCATTTCTAGTATGCTAGTAAATTCTGTGCTCTAGTTTTGAGGAAGTTTGAATGGAGTTGGACTCTATTATAGAGCTTTTTGGTCAGCTTTATCATACCAATTGTTGTAAAATATCTAAAGTTTAGTACTTTCATATCACAAAGTATGAGATTCTTAATAATCACGCGAGAGAAGAATGAAATATTTCCAGTCACAGTTTTATTGTCATTAGATTTTGATAAGGCAATGGTAGCTCAGTGGTAACGCGCTCGCTTGGGAAACCGAGAGAAGCAGGTTCAAATCCCGGGTCTCGTATTTCTGATATTTTCATGTTCGAATCATTTCCAACATGATTACCACTTTTCTTACGGTGAAGGAAAACATCGTGAGGAAACCTGCATGTCTGAGAGAACGTAGTAAGTTTTCGAAAGACATGTGTAGTCCGCCAACCCGCACTTGGCCAGCGTGGTGGACTATGGCCTGATACCCCTCGTATTGAAGGGAGGCACGTGCCCAGCAGTGGGAAATTAAACAGGGCTGAATACATACATACATACATAGACTTTTATCGCAAAATGTGAAGATCTGTATATAGTTACGGGAAACATGAATATATCTGTTTTATCCCTAACAAAATATTATATATGAATGAAAACGAAGCCGTACACGCTCACTAGTAATAACTATGCGATACGTATAAAGTCATAAATGATGTCGTAAAATTGTTGGCCAAACTCAACGTAATCTGCTCACGTCTTGATAAAAACAGTTGTAACAGCCTCTGATAAAGAAGCCATCGTCAAAGTAGGATTTATTTAATTGTTGATAATAAAAATACCCGTAAACCTATTTTATGTGTGTCAGTTTACTCATGGATTTCCTTCTGTACAAAAATATAGAAGTACTATATCTGCTATATACCTATTGTACTAGTATCTTCTACGTAGTGGTATGCAATCTATAGTTTTATATATATATATATATATATATATATATATATATGTATATATGTATATATATAAACATTTTTTTTAATAATTTTAACTGCATTGTTTACTATGATATATATTACTGTATATTATAAAAATACATATAAAAATATTATAATGGTATTAACTACCTACGTACTTCTACATTTATTGATAATGTCAATCGCTTTAAGTTTAAATAATTTTGTTCCATCTTACCACAAAGTACATGAAGCGATAGTATCACAGAATAATCTATACAACTATATTCCTGTAGTCAATTTCGGTGAAGCCTGAAACTCAATCCTGCAGTACCATCCACGATTTTCTAAAAAAAAACGACCAAAGTGGACTCAGTACGACCGTAATGAGGTACGGAACCCTTTACGCTAAAAGCTGAAAGTAGTTTCGACCCTTTAGTCCTTGTAAACGACGGATAAAGAAAGAATTTTGGTGGATATTTCAGCACTCGACTAGAGTGTTTTGAGAGTTGCATTTTCGTAAAGCCAGAAGTTCGAACTGAAGTATTAAGAATTTTGTATATTGCTGTATTTTAGAAACATTGCTGTGATATTTTTGTTTCAAGTAAATTAACATTTGACTTTATTTTTGTAAGATTATTTTATTTTGTAAAACACAGGCTGCGTGTAAAAATTGTAGATTACAATAAACTTCTATTTAAAAATTTGGTTTAATAACTTCCAAAAAAGCTTCTTCCATTTTTTTAGGGCATCTCAGTGTATTAGTTACAATAATCTGAAAAAAAAATGAATAGTTTCTATACTTACGTCATAAAGTATTTATCTGTGCTTAACTTTTCAGACTTTGGAAAGTTGCAAGTTCGATTCCCGTACGGGGACATTTGACATTTGATGTTTTCAAATACATACATATACATGAATTATATTTACCCATTCAGAAATTCTTTAAAAATAGTCCAGTTGTATTAGAGTAATGGCTTATACGACTAAGTCGTCATTATATGGTTCTGAAAGGGTCCAGTCAAAAATAAACAGGTTAGCGCAAAGGTAGGATTATAAAAAGAGTGCTAACGAGCTTGGAAGTGAGTGCATTCGATCTTATGCTCAAAGGCATCCGATCAGCAAATTGCTTCTAGATACGAGTTACGTGAGATATTTTAGTGACTTTAATATTTATTTTAAGTTAGTTACTTTAAGATATGAAAAATATTATATACTAGCGACTCACCCTTGCTTCGCTCGGGTTCACCCCTAGGTCGTTTTCACATACAAATTTTCACCCACATTTTCACCCCCTTAAGGGATGATCTCCGGGATAAAAACTATTCTATGTCCTTCCCAGGGTCTCAAACTATGTTCTTACCAAATTTTATTTAAATCGGTTTAGTAGTTTCAGAGCTTATTCGATACAAACAAACAAACAAAAAAAAACAAGATTTCTTCTTTATAATATTAGAATAGATTAATAAAACAGTAGAGTGTTTTTAAATACAAATCTAAATATATTAATACTAAAGGAGTCGAGTTGAAAAAAAAATTAAAGTACGTAGTTAGACAATAGAAAAATACACATAAAACTATGGGTATATTTTAAATTTTAAATCCTTTTAGATTGATTGTACCTTAAACCATTAAAAAAAAAATTATATGTCTGTGATTTTCAAATAACTGCATTTTCTCAAGTATATATACTTATTTATATGATACCAGTACCTAAACAACCCTTTGTGAAATGTATGTTTGTCTTTGTTCTGTTTGTTTGTCTTTCTGTTCGTCCGGGGTAATCTTTGGAACAACATATATATATATATATATATATATATATATATATATATATATATATATATATATATATATATGTGTATATATAACAACAACTGGACGTATTGGGTGGGACTTTCACTGAAAGATAAAAGAGTTTGTAGGGCTACATATAGGGTATGTTTTATTCAAGAAATATTTAGAGTTGTAGCATGTAAATCGAAAATTTTAATTTACGCAAAATTAAAATTTACGTTTCTAATTTGCTTTGGACGCATACGAACGAAGCGGTGGTAAGTTGCTAGTATACTTATAAATACATATATTGTAGATACTTTTAAAAAGTAACATAGTCGATACTTAGTAGGGGATGTTGGTAGCTTTAAGACTTCGGTTGGATTCGCGACGGTCTCAGATTCGGTCGAAGCTCAGCGATAATTCTTTCTTAGGGTTGGTATTTTTTTTATTCTAAACCTATTATTAATTTTACTAATTTTGAGAATAAATTCTTTAAACTTAATTATTCTTTAAATTTAAGCTTCCTTTTATCTAAGATTCGTTTATGTCTTTGCTATAAAGCTAGATATTTTATATCTGACCTGACCTTGTTTATATATAATCATTTTTAATACACTTAACACAAAGTTAAATGTGGGAAAGGGTTCGATTAACGTACAAGTGTACACTTGGCTTAACTCAAATTAAGTAATGTTTACAATATTTGACCGACTTAAAAACTAGGAGGTGCTCAATTCGCATGTAAACGTTTTGTTTGCTAGATGTGATTCCATGCCAGAGCCTTACTTTTGGGTTACCACTGCCTTTAATTCAAACAATATATTCATATAAAATACAAGAAACCTCTCAAAGTCAGGTAAAAATAAAAAAAAAAATATATCCTCTAAACATTATTCCAATCAAATCTATACAGATAAATAAAATTGAAGTGTCTGTTTGTAATATCAAAATAACAACTTTATACTAATTGCATATGGAATTATATACGGTACATAAAAGAAAAACATAGTTTTTTTTTTTAATTTTTATCTGTCTGTTTGTTCCGGCTAATCTCCGAAACGGCTGGACAAATTTTAACGGGACTTCACTGACAGATAGCTGATATTATAAGGAGTAACTTAGGCTACTTTTATTTTAGAAAAAGAATTAGGGTTTCGCTCAAAAAACTTACCTAGGGACGCACCCGAGCGAAGCGAGGGTAAGTCGCTAGTATTTAATATACTTGATGCTATAAAACTTAACTTATAAAATATTTAAATTGTATCTATTATTGCGGCAACCCTAACAGGTCTAGCGCATTAAAAAGGCGTGTTGACTCAACAAGTCTGGTCTAAGGAGGCGCTGATCGCTGCATGCTTTGAAACCGATAGCTATACTATAGTATATTGTCAGAACATTCTCAAAGGTGCTGGAAAGAAATAGTGAATACCATTATAGGATCGAATACAAAATATTAATATATAAGCAATACATATAAAAGTGTCACCTTTAAATATTTATAGATTTTTTTGGCTTAAGGTATGTTCTGCTTTTTCTTCAATGGGCGGTGTACTTCTCTGATAGCGGAGTGGACCGTGAGAGCACTCCTTTGATTGTTATGGTCAACTTCGGCAGGCCTGCCGTTGGGACATCGTGGTTGAAAGCGTAAGGACGCTTAAGCTGCGAGTTTCAATTAAGACGAGGGAGATTCCGTTAAGTTTTAGTGGGTAGTACTGGCTTTTCTCGCCAGTGAGTCCCACATAACTACCTATATGTATGTAGGACGTAGATAATATGCGTAAATAAATTTACCAACATTAAAAAAAATGTATAAAATGATTGTGTTTTTTTTTAATCTTAATTTATTTCTAGGTGGACAGAGAATTATATAGACATTGAACCCACATGTTCTGATATAACAGTTGCATACTGTCATATGTTATACTTCGTTATTTTAATTTCAATTATATTGATGACCTGATGCAACATAGTTATTGTCTTGATGTTAAAAATTAAGTGCGAGTTGGACTATCATTAAGGCGAATATAAAAAAGTAGAATTATATAAAAAAATAGACTGTAATAAACAAACAAACAGTCACTCGAATTCTATAATACGTAAGTATTTTTCATCATAAGTAAATATCCATAAAACTGGGCAAAACATCCATCAATTTGGACCATACACGTAGTATATTATAGGCTTATTTACAAAATACCACATATCTCCTAAACCACCATAAAGAACAAAAACTACAAGACACCGTAATTGACTTTTGACAATAAAACCCACAGACGCGTGTAACAGCCCCTTGAACTGCCTCTAAACATTGTATCCACTACAACCATAAACTATCCAGACAATACCAACTTTCATCCTATGCCACTCTTATTTTACCATTATAAGGATGATATTGGGATAACCAGTTTTAGTGTAACTTTGTCACATATATCATTACAAAGTTAATAATTCGCTCAGTATGTATTATGTTTTGCTATTATAAACTTTAAACGTATGGTAATAAAGTTGATTATATAATTCTTCAGTTGTATGCTAGTGAAGACAGTTATCTTACATGAGCCGTTATGCCTGGATAGGTTGCAGGTCGATTAATTTGCTAATTACATATAATGAAAGTATTGGTCAAGTCAATTAGAATATATTATATTATGAATTTCTTTCTGTCCTAACTTCTTAAAGATGTTTTAATGATTAGTACCTATGTATAGTTTTTTCAGAGATGAGATATTTACCCGCAGTAAAAAGTATCCTATATGTTGACTTGGACAACCAGCTATTATCATACCAAATTTCATCAAAATCAGTGGTTTTCTCGTGATGCGTTCCCAGACAGACTGACAAAAATGATAAAAACTATAGATTTGGCCTCTATATTGATAATAATGACTATTTCAATAAGATTTGCCAAAAAAAAAAAAAATTAATATGTAGATTCAAACTCAGAATCTATACATATAATAAAATTGTAACTAAGCCGAATTTGTACATTAAATATTTTTTGAAAAATCTTATAAATATAGACATTATTATTGATACAGAGGCCGAATCTATAGTTTTTAGAATTATTGTCTGTCTGTTACCGCATCACGGAAAAACCACTAGAGGGATTTTGTGAAATTTGGTATAATGATAGTTGATTATCCGGGTCAACATATAGGATACTTTTTACTGCGGAAAAATATCTCATCTCTGAGAAATCTATACTAAACGTTTAAACATAAATAAAGATAAACCCAAGCGGAGCGAGGGTGAGTCGCTAGTTTTATTATAAGTATAGAAAACTGTACTGCAAATGATTTAGTCAAGTACTTGTAGTTTTCATTAATTCTAGTTGTAAGTTCTTATTATTGATCATCTTCAAAAAGAAAAGGTACTTAAATGTATTTGTTACCGGAGTACTTTGCCAAGTGTGTAAACATTTTTATGATTCTTAAGGTTAAATGTACTTGTGGTCATGTAATGATCCATGTGAATCATAATAAATCATAATAATTATATAAAAAACTGTTTCCAAACTCTTTTAATTGCTTTAATCTAAAGCCTTAATAGCTACTAAATTAACAAAAGAATATCGGTTGATAAAGAGAGGAGAAAAAGGTATTGAACTGTTTTATCTAGTATTCAGCCTTTATTAACGTCCCACTGCTGGGGGTGGGCCTCCCTTCAATACGAGGGGGATCAGACCATAGTCCACCACGCTGGCCAAGTGCGGGTTGGCAGTTGTTTCATATTTGCCTATTTATATAAATACTTTTAGGAGATCTTTCGGAGTTGAGTACTGGGCAATTTTATTGGAATCGTTTTAGTAGATACTCATAAAACTTGATCTAACACATATTATTATATATGCAATATAATTTTCTATATAAACAAAAAGGTACACTGACTTAAAGATTTTATTTTGGAAAATATTGGATTACCCTTCTAGTAAATCCAATACTTATATTGAGGTAGTAGCGAAGATCCTGATTAACAAAAACATACACGCCGATTGAGTACCTCTATTTTTTAAGTCGGTAAATTCTGCTATTAAGAGATAGTATAGTGTGACCCACTGCTAAGCATGAGCCTTCAAAACGAGGGATGCCATAGTCCACCACGCTGGCCAAATGCGGGTTGGCGGATTTCACATATCTTTCCGAAACTTGCTAGGTTCTCTTGGATATGCTGGTCCCTTTACGATGTTTTCCTTCTCCCTAAAACAAGACGTGGTTATCACGTTGAAAATGATTTGCACGTTAAAATATCAGAGGAAAAAGACCTGGGATTTGAACCGCTTCATTAGTTTTTACTAAGCAAACGCGATACCACGAAACTACCACTGTCTTATTATACATGCTAAAATGTAATTATTTTTAAGCTTTAATTCTTCACATGGGAAATAGCAAATCCATATAGGAGATATAACCTACTCATTAAAAAAAAAACAACAACAAAGAAAATTCAGCAAGTTGATCCTTCTTGAATTTGGTTCAAGAATAAATAAATAAATAAATAGATTAGGACATTGACACATAGCACCATCTAGTTCCATGGTAGACATAGTAGACTTGTATTATGCATACCAGATAGTTGATACACTACACATATATACTCGTAACTTTAAATACATACATATTATAAATATAAACACCCATGACTGGAGTACAGACATTCGTGCCCATCACATAAATGAATGCCCCCAGTGGGACTCGAACCTGCGACCACTGGCACAGCAAGTAGGGTCACTACAAACTGAGCGAAACGTGTCGTCAAATCAAAGAATCTAATAAAAGGATCAATTCTAAGTATAGTTAAGTATAGAAACTCTATTGTCTGATCCTTATAACAAGAATAAGTACAGATTCTTAGCCAGTTTCTCTAAACTTTTAATTACCCGTTAATTAGATACCGTGCTCTGGTTTTCTCGCGATCATCGATGCAAGTAATCAATTAGACAGAACAATTTTTCTTTTATAACAAAATTAATTACTTTTCAGTCCATTTTTTACTTTCTTTTCTTAAATTAGTGTTTTTTTTCTTTATAAACTTTTGGCAAAGTTTTATTGGAAAATCTTGTGCAAGTGATATTTTATTTCGGCAGGGACAAGTAAGAAAAATTGTTTTATGCTGATCTTAATGGAATTTAAATTGATTAGTTGTGTATGGTAAGAGTAAGGTAGATTTTTCTAACTCTAATCAGGAGATTTTTTATTTATAGTATACTATAAATATACAAATCTTTTAAGGAAAATATTTAAAACTAGCGACTCACCCTTACTTCGCTCGTGTTCCTCCCTAGGTGATTCTTTGAATTGACAGAGCTTTTTTATAAACTTTGATTGAATTGATAAAACAAATACATTATTTTAAATAGATTATTTTTGTTTATTTTGTTTAGTAACACATATTCGTTTCATTTGAATCCACTTCTTTGATTAAGGTATCAAACAAGCAAAATAAACATCGATTTTTTCAAATAGAACTAATTCTTCAGTTTTTTTGCGGATTTATTTAGATTTTTGGTTCCCGACCTTTCGAATCTTACAGCAATCACGATCATGGGATAGACTAAGGTTTTAGACGTCGATATATTTCTTACAGACAGTGCTTGCCCACAAAGTTAAGTAATGTTTTCAAAAATTCAATAATGATACCATATATTATATAAAAGAGGATTTTGTTTAAAACGTCAAATATTCGCTCAAATCTAAGAAAGTATTATCCGTACATGTAGGTACACAAAATATTACATCAATAATACATTCAAAATGCCGCATTTTTTATAATTTTTCTTACAAACAAGGTTAAAAGTTATGGAAAAATATGACATATTTCAGTATAATTATTAACTACCACCACACGTGTGCACTAAAACGTGCAGAAGGCTACATTGGTCACGTGACCGAGCTTTTGTAAGCTCGGTTTGCAAAACTTTGTACAGTGTTTTACTTTCAACTTTGACAGGGTTCTTAGATTTGAAGAAACTTTTAATAGGCTTTTGCTGGTTTTGTAAATCAAGCTCGATTGGAAATACTTTTTTTATACTAGTGATGTGTCGCTTAAAAACTCATAATATTAATTATGAGTTTTTAAGCGTTTTTAACATCCAATGAGTGTTACAGTTAAACTTTTTGAGTCTAATACATACATTAAGTGGTCTATAGTACTCAGCAGATATTTAATATTGGACAAAATATTAAGGATCAGGGCCGAATTTAGAAGAAGGAATTAGATAAAATATTAGAACGCTTGTCAAAAATCTAGTGAATCAGTTTTTTATAGACACAAAATTTTTGTACTTAATTTTTTCACTTAATTCGTTAAACATATTTAAAAAAATATTCAAATCAAATTAAGAATTGAGAAGAAATTGCAAAGAAAGAAAAAGAAAACAGTTCAGTGCCATTTTCTCTTCTGTTTGTCAACTGATTATCGTTTTTTTTTATCAATAAAATTTACTAGATTATCAATAAAAAAAATGGAAACAGCTACGTTTTTAATAAAAATAGGTAAATCCTATTTATATATTTTTATTAAAAACGTTTTCCTCACATTTTCAATAATGGTTAATTATTTCAAATTTCAACCACTAAGTGATCTATAAAAATTAACAATCTTCTGTAAGGCTGAGTTCTGGACTACAACCTTGTATGTTCTTATTATATCCCCGTACATCGTATTATATGTGACAACTTTATTCTTACTGTTACTTAGCACACTGTTCCGATGGGTAGGGCGATAAGAATTGATTAAATAAGTTTTTATTATCTGCATAAAACCGATGAAATTGCCATGTTTTTTCATTTTCATATCACATTGTTGCCATTATAACTTTATTAGAATCAAAGATAATAAAATATATTTATTGTATGGTAATTGTATGAGAAAAGTTTTTTGATTAGTTAGATTTCTTAATATAAAAATCAAGTAAATATTTTCTTTTAGTAATAGGATAAATTACTATTTTTTTAGTAACTAATTTTCAACGAAAAAGAGTATATATATATAAACATAATATTTAAAACATTTATTGAAATTTATATACGACCACTCTATCCTTAATAAAAATATATGTGAGTATGTACGTGAATATCATCTCAATTTTGATACCTGTCAAAAGTGTACCCATAGGTAGAAGAGAGTTTGACAGAGTGTTTTCCATCTCCATTTTTCATTTTTTCTATCTTATTTCTCTATTACCCAAGCAGAGTAGCAGGCAAAAAGCTAATTTAGAAAATCCTAAATACTACAAAAGTCAATATTTAAAACATTTACTGAAATTTATATACGACAAATCTGTCAAAAGTGTTCCTAGAGGTTGAAGAGAATTTGACAGACTGTTTTCTATCTCTATTTTCCATCTCATTTCTCCCTCACCCAAATAGAGTAGCAGGCAAAAAGCTATTTAAAAAAAACCCTAAATACAGTAAACAAATTTTACGAGAATAAACATTTTTGTTGGCTGGTATTAAATTTTGTTTACAGCTTTCATCCTTATTGACATTCAACGGAAATGCAGACATGTTTGTGTTGCACCGGAAGTAATATATCTCGGGCGTTATCATTCGTTATAGGTTTTTTTTTGTTTAAACAAATAGTATTGTTTGGATATAGAGGTTATTAGTGTTAAACTGAATTTATAGGTAACTAGCAGAACCCGCGGCTTCGTTCGCGCTAAAACAACAAAAAATATTCGAAGAATGGATGAATACAAACTTCCGTCCCTTATTTTACCTCCTTATTGAAAAGCATTAATACCAAATTTCAAGTAATTCTAAGCATAAATATTTTTTTGGGTTGTATTATAACGTGTTTTCCCTTAACACACAACATCATCTAGTTCCATGGTAAGCTACGAGTCTTGTGTGATGGATACCAGATAGTTGATACACATATATAACTTTAAATACATACATATTGTAAATATATACACCCATGACTAGAGTACAAACATTCGCGCTCATCATACAAATGAATACCCCCAGCGGGACTTGAACCCGCGACCGCTGGCACAGCAAGGTAGGGTCACTACAAACTGAACTAAACGTGTCGTCAAAATAAACGTCAGATACGTTTATTTCGGCTCGACTATTACGAATCTTTTACCCCTGGTTAATAGCATCAAAAGTCAAAAATTAAAAGCTTAAAAGTTTACTCATTGAAGAAGCATTTATTGAAAGCGAAGATTGTGTCATCTGTTCGAGAAGAAAATGCACCATTTCTATGAAGATTGACAAAATAAAAAGCGGATTGTAGTTTATATAAAAATATATTTAATCCTAGAGACTCAACCTCGCTTCGCTCGGGTTCGTCCCTAGGTACGTTTTAACGGTTAGTGATTCCCATACAAAATAAACAGTTCAGAACTTTTTGATTTTCCAGCTGCTTTTTTTTATATTTAAACCACCCCTGACACACCCCCAACAAAACAAAAAAGAATTATTCAAATCGGTCCAGCCGTTTTTGAGTAATAGCGAGACTAACGAACAGCAATTGATTTATATATATATATATATATATATATGAAATTTGTATATGTTTGTCTAATTTCCTTTTCTCTTTAACACACAAACAACCTAATATTCACTTGGTATAACAAAAAACATAATAATATCCAGTATAGGGACGTTACTTAATGACAACATCTAATGTAGCGAGCAAATAGTCATGACAACCGCTTATTATATTAACGCATCGTTGAGTTTGGGCGAAGTTAGTCTGGTTTGTTTCCCTTACAAAATTAGGGAAAGAAAATGACACAAAATACCCTCATATACTTTTCTAAGACTTGTAATATGTAAAAAGTGTTATATAAAGTGTTGTATATATATATATATATATATATATATATATATATATATATATATATGACACACACACTCACATATATATATATATATATGTATATATATATATATATATATATATATATATATATATATATGACTAGCAACTCACCCTTGCTCCGCTTGGATTCGTTCGTAGTTACGTTTTAACGTTTAGTATAGATGTCTCACAGATGAGATATTTTCCCGCAGTAAGAAGTATCCTATATGTTGACCCGAATAACCAGCTATCATCATACCAAATTTAATCAAAATCTATCTAGCGGTTTTCAGGTTATGCGTACTCAGACAGACAGGTAGACAAAAATTCTAAAAACTATAGATGCGGCCACTGTATCGACAATAATGACTATTTCAATATGATTTTCCAAAAAATATTTAATGTACACGTTCAACTCAGAATTTTATTAAATGTTTAGATTACGTTTATAAGAAAATAAAATGTTAGTCTTTTTCTTAGGAATTCGCGTCCCTAGTTATCAGTAACCTATGTGTTACTTCAGATTGTACTACATTTCATTAAAATTTGTTTAGCCTTTTCAGAGTGAAAGAGTAACAAATATACATACACAGACATACATACAAATATTTGCGTTTAATATAGTAGTCACATTACATATAGCTGGACATATTAATGGATATACGACAGAAAGGTTTGTTCGGCTGTAAAAAATGGTCTTTACCCAGAATCGAAGCTGTGACCAATGTAGACACTAGTTATTAACTAGTAAAATTTTAATAGTAATTTTCAGTACACATGTATATCATACTATACATTATTTTTTTTATAGAAAACATGAAATTTTAATTTGAAGCTTTATTTTTATTAATAAAGCGTTTCACTGTAATCTCTTAAACCGTTCTTAAACGGAGGACGTAAAAATCTGGGGAGTGCTGTAAAGAAAAAGGGTTAGGATGTGTCTAGTATTGAATTTCGATTAAAAGCTCATCACCTCCGTTCGATTTAAGCTTCCTCGCTGCGGAATATTTTCACTCAGTTTGCTTTGACGGCTACCGACTTTAACTGCTTTGATGTAAAGTTTCTGGAAGAGCTATTAAATTAAATTTAATAAAACAAATTATCTATAAATATTTTAAATAAAACTATCTTTTTGGATTATTTCGCGGATTTATTTTGATTTTTGGTTCCCGACGTTTCGAATGCTTTACAGCAATCATGGTCACGGGATAGACTAAGGTTTTAGACATCTCAAAGGCATTATATAGTTATTACAGACAGTGTCTACCCACAATTTTACAAAAATGATTTTAAAGATTCTTTATTGATAGTTTTATTTAAAATATTAGATATTTGAGTACATCTAAAAAAGTATTATCTATAAATACTTATATAAAACTAACGATTTTTTTTTCTTCAGTCGGATGGTCAAGAGAGTGTGTACTAAATTCCAACTAAATTCGTCCAGTTGTTTCTGTGTGAAGTAATAGCAAACTTACAGACACACACATACTTTTGCATTTATAATTATAGTCGGTTTGCAAATAATTAATTTAATAGTTATTTTCAAGTGGTTATTATATACATCTTTATTATAAGATTTACATTACATCGAAAACTTACTAAGTTCTCTCAGACATGTAGGTTTCCTCACAATGTTTTCCTTTAAGGTAATCATGTTGGAAAGGATTCGTACATGTAAATATCAGAGGTGCGAGACTCGGGATTTGAACCCGTTTCACTCGGTATCTCAAGCGCGCTACCAGTAAGCTACCACTACCTACTTACAATTATGCCTTGCAAATTAATAATACAGGTTTTAACTTACAAAATTCATTGATATTAAAGGAATACGAAAAATAAGTTTGAGAGAGATGTTAGAAACAGATGCCGATACTTGGTACGTACTAACAGACGCCTATCAACTCAGTCCCTATGCGGTTATGGAAAAGATTACCATTATTTATTTATTTTTTTATTTTAATAAGGTTTGCTAGTGGCTATTTTATGTTATACAAAAAATCATTAAAATTAAATCAATTAAATAAATCATAATTATGTATAACCGTTGAAAAGCAAACACAGCTTGCACATTCTTGTGTCCGTTTTCACAATTATGAATATTTTAAAAACATAGTAGCTAATTAATATTTTAGATTAAACATTAGGTTAAATAAATTAAATAAAAATTTACAAATGATAATCTAATATATAAATATCTCGATTCACGGTGTTTGTGGTCGCACCCCTCTGAAAGGATTTGACCGAATTTAACGTATTTTTTTGTATATTGTATTTGAGGGTAGATCGTAAAGTATTTTTCACCCTCCTACCCTCTCCCCCCATTTCTTAATCGAGAGTTTAGTATTTTTGTATGAACAATATTATATAAATACATAGTGATTAATTCGAGCGAAGCGAGAGTGAGTCGCTGTATAACATAAAGCCAAAGAGTTTTTTTTGTAAATTGAACGCGGGAGTAGCCGAGGGTTCTGCTAGTTAATTATATAAATATCTATAATTTACAATGTATAAAAATCTGTCCAGTGGTTTTCTTGTGACGCGGTCACAGACAGATAGACAAAAATTCTAAAAAACTATAGATTCCGCCTCTGTATCGGTAATAACGACTATTTCAATAAGATTTTCCAAAAAAAAATATTTAATGGACAGATTTGATTCAGAATTTATTACACATATATATATATAGGTTTCAAATTAGCTCATCTAGAATAATACATCAGTCTTCGTGTAAGCTATTGTAAGCGAGTGAAGTTTAACTTGGGTTTGGCTTAAGGGCCGCATTGTTAATGCTGTATTGGCTTTCGCGTTAGCGTGCTTACGGACGTGTCGATTCTGTTTAACGTAAGTTCAAACAGAAACGTTCAAAGTTAAACGCATTTTGTTATTTTAGTTGACTACGGCTTAACAATTTGGTACCTAGTTAGTAGATTATATGTTAAGTTTTTTGCTTTGTATGTTTTGGAAAAGATGAGAAAGTTAAAGAAGGTATTATGTCATCAATCACCGTCAATTTGATGTGAATTGTGTGATAGGAGTATGTCGTTATTGACATCTATCTGTAGCGCCGTGTGGTAACATTTTTGAGTCTAGGTCTATATATTTTATCCAATAAAAAAACTGATTTATGGATGAATGAGGGCGTATTACAGCAGCTTATAACATTAAATGAGCAATTCTTGTATATAGGTATATAAAATTTGGTGTATTTTGGAAACGGCTTTGAAGATTTGAATCGGATTTTGTATTTAGATTAGGTTTTGCTTTGCAACTCTGTCTGTATAGGTGTCTTTTTTCACCAAAAAAAAGCATTTTGTTATAACTAATTAGTTATTAAGCTTTAATTTTATTAAAGACTAGCGACTCACCCTCGCTTCGCTCGGGTTCGTCCCTAGGTTACGTTTCACTGCTGAACTGAGCTAAACGTTGATAAGTCAGCCTGTGAGTCGCGAGTAGTGAATAAAAATAGTAATTGCGAGTGTACCTTAGGTGATAGACATATAATATTGCGAACTTCCCTGTATAACTTTTTAAGACCTACAATTTTCTAGTACATTGTTTTGATTTATCTCTTAAGGTTCAGCCAGCGTTAGCCATATAAACTTCTAAGGACGACTCGATAGAACCAGTCATTGCGTTTTCCCGCGGGAACGAAAAATGTGCCTGTAGTAAAAGGTATCCTAAATGTTGACTCGAGTGATAACCTATCACTATACAAAATTTAATTGAAATCGGTTCAGTACTTTTTGCGTGAAACGCGCACATCGATTTAACTATGTTAGTTTTGCTATAGGTATAGATAAGAATAGGTATTGCGAGTGTACCTTGAGAGATAGACATATACTGTTGTAGATATTTCTGTTGGCCTTTTCAAGATCTACAATTTTTTAGTACATTGTTTTGATGTATGTCTTTAGGTTTAGCCAGCGGAGGGTTCCTAAGGAGGACTCGATAAAACCAGTTATTGCGATTTCCCGCGGGAAACAAAGATTTTCCAAAAGTAAAAGTTATCCTAAATGTTGACCCGAGTAATAAGTTATCAGTTCACAAAATTTCGTTGAAATCGGTTCATTACTTTTTGCGTGAAACGCGTACAGACAAACAGACAAACAGACAAACAGACAAAAAGACAAACAGACAAACAGACAAACAGACAAAAAAATTAATAACTATTGTTTTGGGGTCTATATCGTATACATAATACGTTACAGTCATTGTTTTTAAAAAATATTTCATGTACAGATTTCGCTAAGTTACTGCTTTATTATAGTATAGATAACGTACTCGTATAAGAAAACAGTAATATCATTTAATAAAAATAGTTATAGCGAGTGTACTTTAGGAGATAGACATATACCGTTGAGAACTTTTCTGTAGAACTTTTTAAGACCTACAATTTTCTAGTACATTGTTTTGATTTATCTCTTAAGGTTCAGCCAGCGTTAGCCATATAAACTTCTAAGGACGACTCGATAGAACCAGTCATTGCGTTTTCCCGCGGGAACGAAAAATGTGCCTGTAGTAAAAGGTATCCTAAATGTTGACTCGAGTGATAACCTATCACTATACAAAATTTAATTGAAATCGGTTCAGTACTTTTTGCGTGAAACGCGCACATCGATTTAACTATGTTAGTTTTGCTATAGGTATAGATAAGAATAGGTATTGCGAGTGTACCTTGAGAGATAGACATATACTGTTGTAGATATTTCTGTTGGCCTTTTCAAGATCTACAATTTTTTAGTACATTGTTTTGATGTATGTCTTTAGGTTTAGCCAGCGGAGGATTCCTAAGGAGGACTCGATAAAACCAGTTATTGCGATTTCCCGCGGGAAACAAAGATTTTCCAAAAGTAAAAGTTATCCTAAATGTTGACCCGAGTAATAAGTTATCAGTTCACAAAATTTCGTTGAAATCGGTTCATTACTTTTTGCGTGAAACGCGTACAGACAAACAGACAAACAGACAAACAGACAAACAGACAAAAAGACAAACAGACAAACAGACAAAAAAATTAATAACTATTGTTTTGGGGTCTATATCGTATACATAATACGTTACAGTCATTGTTTTTAAAAAATATTTCATGTACAGATTTCGCTAAGTTACTGCTTTATTATAGTATAGATTTTTTCTTTCCGAATTGGTAATAGACTCGTGACGTTCAGTAAAAAAAAATGTAAAGTAATTTAACCTTGAATAGAATATTTTGAATTTGAACTTTCTTTATTTTCATAATAACTATTTTTAACTAGATTTTACAACTATCTTTTCGGATTTTTTCGCGGATTTATTTTGATATTTGGTTCCCGACGTTTCGAATGCTTTACAGCAATCATGGTCACGGGAGAGACTAAGGTGTTAAGATGTCTCAAAGGTATTATATAGTTGTTACAGACAGCCTACCCACAAAATAACAAAATGAATTCAAAAAACTTGAAAGTTGGCACCAAAGTACCTTACAATATTTGTAAAAAAAAACCGATAAGATAGTTTTATTTAAAATGTCAAATATTCGCCTAAATCTAGTAAAGTATTAGATTTTACAAACTTACAAAGTTTCAAATTAATATATCAAATGAAAATTGAAAGTATAATATAGTTAGTTGATACAAATGAAGCTAAAAATAGCGGTGTTAAAAATCACTAGCAGATGTTTTTCCAAGCGGGAAATGGAGCTAAGAACGATCAATCTACAATGTGAGGAATATTGCGTGCGATAATACCATATAACGCTATCTTGTGTTTTTACGGAGCGCGGAAAACAAAAAGTTGAATTTATTCTTAGTCTACATACCACCTATATATTTATATAGCCAATTGAAAAAAAGCCTGTATAATAAAAAAAGTAGTCATGAGGACTGCCGACAGAAGTGAAAACTTAAAACTATAAACAAACAGTTGTTATTTTTGTATATTCAAATTGATTGTTTGATCTTAAATTAAAATGTGTAAATTAAAACTGTTTACATTTATCTGGTGTTGACATCTATCGGCAGTCTGAGTGTTAGCGTTAACACGTCACGTGACCATGTCGATGACGACTTACATGAATTTACTCCCCATCCAAACCTGCCTATAGAAGTTTTCACTTCAAAATGTCATGTTAAAATCAGTTCAGTTATTTTAAAATAATTATTGTCGGAAAATGTGTGAAAATAATATTTTTGACACTTATTCGCTACGAAATGACGTACACATTATATTCTCAATAGCTATTATAATAATTAATTTTAAATGGAAATGTGTTTCAAAGTAACTTTAATTATTATTTTATAAGGGACTCACCCTTGCTTCGCTAGCGACTCGTCTTCGCTTCGCTCGGGTTCGTTCATCTCGGGTACGTTTTAACGGTTAGTATGGAACAGATAGTCGATCCCTTGCGTTGTAAAAAATAAAAACAAATCTGTCCCACGGGAACCATAAATTTTTCCGGTATAAAATGTAACTTATGTGCTATTCCAGAATATAATCTATTTCTAAGTTACTCCTTATAACATCAGCTGTCTGCCAGTGAACGTGCCGTCAAATTCAGTCCAGCGGTTTCGAAGATTAGTCGGAACAAACAGACAGACAGACAAAAATTTAAATATTGTATTTTTCTTATAAGTATCGTAAAGAATTCCATATGCATCTAGTAAAAAGCTGTTAGTTTGAAATTATAAACAGACACTTCAATTTTATTTATCTATGTAGATAATAATATAATAATTTATTCTCCTTCTCATCTTATTCGATAAATAATACTGTGTTTCGGATTGAGGAAAATATCGCATAGCTTTAATCACACAATGGGCGTATTACCCAAATTAAGTACCTTACTTTTTGGAAATCCTTCCAAAAATAGCATGTTGGGTGAAACTCCATAACCCAATCGATACTTTCAGTAGTTTTCTATCGTCAGTAACAAGTAGACACAGTTTAGTGAAGTAAAAGGACAAATGTTATATAAAAGAGCACTCACATAACTAAGGAACCATCTGAGTTAATATTGACTCAGCCATGAACTGTTTGTTATTGCAGATTGAAACCTCTTTGATACACAGCGTAAATGTTTATTTGTTTGTTTGTGTAGTAAATTCTTATTTGAGGCGAGGCCTCCGCAAATATTTCGAGTAAATATTATTAGCACGTGCTTTAACGCCGATTTTGTTTGAACATGGTGGGATTCTAGCTTTTTAATTCGGTTATTTCTTTTATTTATTCTTATATATGTTATTCTTGTTTCTTTCCTTATGTATAATTATTATGTAACAAGGAGTAACATAGGCTACTTTCATTTTAGAAAAAAAATAGGGTCCCACGAAAAAAATTAAAATAAAATGAATTAATTAATTTTGTTTTGGAAAGCAACCTAGGGACGAACCCGAGCGAAGCGAGGCTGAGTCGCTAGTACAGATAAATAAAATTGAAGTGTATGTAATTTCAAAATAACAGCTTTATACTAAATGCATATGGAATTATATACGGTACTTATAAGAAAAACACAAGTTTTAAAACTTTTGTCTGTCTGTTTGTTCCGGCTAATCTCCGTAACGGCTAGACCAATTTTAACGGGACTTTCATTGGTAGGTGACTGATATTATAAGGAGTAAGTTAGGCTACTTTTATTTGAGAAAAATAATTAGGGTTTCGCTCAAAAAAATTAAAACGCACCTAGGGACGCACCGGAGCGAAGCGAGGGTGAGTCGCTAGTCTTTAAATATATTCGTAGTTGCGAAGTGAGGTGAACACGGATGTCAATCCACGACAAGGACAGTTAATAGGAAATTACCGGGAGTGGAAAAGAGACAGTATATTTTCCATAAAAAAACTTCTTTATATAATACTTTCTTCACGGAGAAACTAAACGTCTGTCGCAGCCATGATTGTAAAAATCAATTGCGTGAAAATCAAAAATATGTCGGGATGTCAGGAACTAAAACTCAAAATGAATCCGCACAAAACCGGAATATATAGTTTTCTTTTAAAAAATGTTATCTGAACTGTTCAAATTGAATCTCGCATACTATATATAGTGATCAGCTTTATTATTTAAAAAAAATAGTTTAAACAAACAGTCAGGCAAACCAACTTCTAACATTTATAAAAAAAATATTTTTTACCAATAAGTCCGCGTACATACTATACATCTTTTCTTTGTGTATTTATGTATTTTTGTTTCTATATTTTTCTTGGTTTACAATAAACTGTGATATATGTATGTAAAATATCTATTTTTCATTGAATTAGTCCTTCTAAGTCAGAAGGGCAACGTAACTTTATTAATAAGGTTTCGACCCAATCTATGAATACGAGACCCTAAAATACATTTACTTTTGCGAAACAAACACACAATTATATCAGTATAACATTAAATGTATATTTATTAACATATACATGTATTTATATGTAGTTATGAGAAGTGGGTGTCAGATTGTACACAAAGCTCCTTTCGTTGACAACGGCTTCCGTACCTTGAAACGTCTTTCATAGAAGTTCTTACTATAGCGTCTCGTAACTCACGTTTATTTGAATGGTTGTGCTTGAAATTTATATGGTACGTTTTGTGCTTACAAAATATTATATTCGGAGCTTATGCTGCGATTTTACTTTACATTATTTTATTGCTTAAATAAAACTATTTCGTAACAAGTCCTTGGATGCTTCTTTACAGCTTTTTATGAAAAAGGACTTGGTATTTCAGTGTGAATAAAATTCTTGAATAGTTGTTTTTACAGTGAATATTCTATAGAAAAATTAAAGAAAATATTCTTTATAGAAATTTTATAATATTTTTTAGTTAAGATTTTACAATCAGTTTGCAAATAAAGTACCTAAGTCCAAACAAAAGAATTGGGGAAGACTTATGAGTTGAGTTATGTTTTATAGAAACTGTAGTTAAATAAAGAAGGCATACCCAGTTTATTGAGATGTATGTATTTAAGGCCTCCTCCAAGGAGGACTTTACCTGCGAGGGGTTCTTGCAGAAAAATTACCATAAGTAGTTATAAGGTAAAAGATTTTTTAACATATTTATGAGATAAATAAGGTAAACAGTTATTAGCACTCTAGACTTAATTTTAATACTAACATAAACATTTTGCAACCTGTAATTCTGTAAGAAATATAGGCTTTTTTATATTTATATTTATTTTATTATGCACTTAAGTACATACATGTCACTTGATATATGGGCGTAACAAGGGAGACTAGAGCTTAAGGATAAACTGCCTAGTGATCTAGAGGTTAAAACAAGAATAGAGAGTGCACTTGTGTTTGCACACATGTTTGTGTACTATATAATATTTCCTGCGTAGTTGGCTAGTCTTAGTGAGATTGGCCGCCGTGATCGAAATCGGTCGGGAGGTCATTTTTAAAAATATATATATGTATACTTGCGATACAGCCTCGCTCCGATCGGGTTCATCCCTACTTACGTTTTAACGTTTAGTATAGATGTCACAGAGATGAGATACTTTGACCCAGTAAAAAGTATCCTATATGTTGACCCGGATAACCAGCTATCATCATAACAAATTTCATAATAGTCCCTCCAGTGGTTTTTCCGTGATGCGGTAACAGACAGACAAAAATTCTAAAAAAATATAGATTCGACCTCTGTATAGATAATAATGTCTATTTCAATAAGATTTTCCAAAAAGTATTTAATGTACAGATTTGGCTTATTTACAAATTTATTATATGTATAGATTTTTATATACTTACAAGCCATGTATGTCAGAGCCACTGTAATCTAAAAAAACATGTTATATTATCTAGAGTCTTATTTCAGAAAATAACCATTATAATACCATCATTTTTATTAGATACTTATATAAGTTTAGAAATTTCTCAATTACTCGATAAAGAGAAAGGAAACCCGAAAATTCTAAGTCTAAATGTTCCACTTGGAATATTTGGAGAAAAACATTAAAACAAAAGAGAAATAATCCTTACAGACCAACGTCGTTTATACAGTACAGTACTCCCCAGTTTCACATTTTTTTTAAAACTTTCAACTTTTTTTATGTAAAGCACCTTAACAAGTGATCACTATTACTTAATAATATACTAAGGTGCGTTAATAATAAAATTTAGTTATTTTACCATCAAAGGGCTAACGATTACGAATGTGAAAATTTGTATATTGTTATTCCTTCACACTTAAAAAACTGAACGGATTAAGATCAAACTTAGTAGGCAGATAGATTATGAACTGGAGTAACACAGGCTACTTCAAGGCACCTAAGATACGAGCAAATCGAGGGTTTTACGCAAGAATTACCTAGCAATAATCTTTACTATATAATTATAATTATAATATATTATTATAAAGCTGAACAGTTTGTTTGTTTGGTTGAACGCGCTAATCTCAGGAACTAATTATCCGATTTGAAAATTTCTTTTTTAGATAGCCCGTTAACTAAGGAAGGCTATAGGCTATATATCATCTCGGAAAAAATGAACGGTTCCCGTAGGATTAATTTGTTTTTGTCTAGGGACGATCCCGAAGCGAAGCGAGGGTGAATCGCTAGTAAAATATAATCACATTTTCGTCATAATCTGCTCAATTATCCATTTTCACCAACAGCCTTAATTAATCGCTTATATTTATATGATGATTCATGTGTTTGTTGAGTTATCTGACTGAACTGTAATGCAATGAAACCGCACAACATTGTACCCAGTCGTATATCTCGCGATAGAAACAATCGCGCTTCGCGGACACATATAAATCTGTCAGGGTCCCGTGTACCCGTGCCGTTCATTTACATGTTTATGTCTTCGTTTCAGCTATAAATTACGTTGATTGAGATATTTTTTTACTAATTATATTTTTTTTTTATTGTATACAATATGTATAGCATAGTATGTATTATATGGTAATGATCTAATCCATTCTCGTTTTGAAAGTAAAAAGGAGTTACTGTATTATTATTATACAAGCGACTCAACCTTGCTTCGCTCGCGTTCGTTCCTAGATAAAATGTTACTCTTTCACGCCAGAACGGTTGAATGGATCTGGATGTGGCACAGAGATTGATCATAGTCTGGAATAACACATAGGCATCATAACTATTTTTTATCCCGGAAAAATGTACGGTTCTCGTGAGATAGATTTGTTTTTGTTTTCCTAGAGGCGAACCCGAGCAAAGCGAGGGTGAGCGGCTGGTCAGATTATATTTATCATAAAAAGTCGTGATCTGAATCGAACCAACATGTAAAATTTCAACTCTATTGTTTAATAGAAAGTAGTTCTAATGTAGCCTGCAAGATTTGACTCATACAAACATGAACTACCAAACATTTTACACCAAAAATAAAATAAAATCCGAAAAAAATCCGACAAGACAGTCTTATTTATTTAAAACATTGCAAGTTAAATAAAAACTTGAAAAAGTTTGTAAAAAGATAATTATTATAAAACCAATTATAAAATCAATTAATTTATGATAAAATAATTCACTGTGTATATATTACTCGTAGTTATTACTTCGTAGCTGCTCCGTAGAGCGCTACGAGGGTCTACAGTATTTGATAAATTATGAAAGTTAGCGCTGTAGCCTTTGCTATTTAACCGACTTTATAAGAATAGGAGGTATTCAATTCAGTCATTAGTATGCAAGTTATGCAATAATTTTACGAGTTTATTGTTTTATTATATATATTAAATGAGTTATTGTATATTTGTATATGATAATATTTTGTGTATATCGGAAACGGCTCGAATAATTTGGTTCAAAGTTTGTATTTACTAGATAAGGTGTGTCTTTTTAAGTTTACCTATAGATGTAGGTGTCATATCTGAAAAAAAAAAAATTGTTAATTTTTTTCTGAAAAATAAATAAACGAAAGAAATCGCCGAGCGTAGCTTGGCAGCCTATCTACAGATTTGTAGTTATATCTCCAGGATGGTTCTAAATAACCACGATTTTGCAGTAGTCATTGAATTTTGAATATTGAGCTGCAGATCGCGGTTACGATTAACGTAAACATTCATCATCCAAAAATTAAGTTATTGCTTATATAAATTGTTAAAGTTCATATTAATATCATATAAATTGTGTAATGTATTTTAAAGTTTATTTTCTATTTTCTAGCTTTTTTCATTTATTCTTATTCTTCTCAGAAAACCCTTTCATTTAATATTCTGATCATGGGGGTGCATAAAAAAAAACGTATTCCGCCATCTTAGGGAATCCACCATTTTATTTTATTGCCAGTTGGATTTAGAACGCGTCACTTAGCTAACCAAGCATTGTCATATAAAGTAAATAAATAATAAATAAATAAATATGTTGGGACATTGACACACAGCACCATCCAGTTCCATGGTAAGCAACAAGGCCCTTGTTATGGATATCAGATAGTTGATACACTACGCATATACGAGTATAACTTTAAATACATACATATTAAAATATAAATATAAACACCCGTAACTGGAGTACAAATATTCGTGCTCATCACACAAATGAATGCCCCCAGCGGGACTCGAACCCGCGACCCGCGATAAATGTGTACGTAAAATTTTTAAGCTCAATCGGTTGAGGATAACTGCTTTAAAATTCAGTTGCAAGATTTGTTCCGAACAAACATACATACATTGCAAGTTAAATAAAAGATTGTAAAAATGGAATAAGTCTTTAGCTTCCGATATAAACTTCTTAATTTATACAACAAAATATCATAAGTTAAAAAATATTAAAAAAAAACAACCAAAACCAAACTCAAACACTAGTGTTGCCATAAAAATGCACATGATAAATGAAATACCAAAGGTTTTGCGAAGGCTTCCTTCACGCCTATACGCTTTACCGTTTTCAAAAGCCGTCTTAAAGCATATAGCGTAAATAAAGTAACGTGAAAACTGTATAAAAGTATAAAAAAAGCTCCTATAAATTCTATACTTTTCACGGCATTGAACAAGTTGGTTGGGAAAGAAATGATTTTCTACAATTCCTTTTACTTTAATACGGGGAAAGGTAATTTTATGATTCTTATTTCATTTGCCATTGCTTTGCGGGTATTTTTAGAAACAAAAAATGTATGAAGGTTTACTTTTATTTATACAAGGTTTTTACGCAATTAGTAATATGTAAGTAGCCCATTGGAATCATGGTTTAAAATAGGATTACCTTTTTTACCTAAATGTAAGGGAATGTAACAGTATACAGAGATCTGATTCTGTAGTAGCTAAGAAACTCTAAAATAGTTCAAAATATAATAATATTAATATGTTGGGACGTTAACATACGGCGCCATCTAGTTCCATGGTAAGCTACGAGGCTTGTGTTATGGATACCAGAAAACCACATGAAAACTAAAAAACACGCGTTTTCCCAAACATAAGACTTATCTAGATCGATTATTCGTCCCCAAAAACCCACACATACCAAATTTCAGCAAAATCGTTAGAGGATAAATAAATAAATAATATATAAATATACAAGAATTGCTCGTCTATACATATAATAAAATTGTAACTAAGCCGAATCTGTACATTAAATATTTTTTGGAAAATCTTATTGAAATAGATTTTATTATCGATACAGAGGCCGAATCTATAGTTTTTAGAATTTTTGTCTCTCTGTCTGTTACCGCATCACGGAAAAACCATTAGAGAGATTTTGATGAAATTCGGTATGACGATAGCTGGTTATCCGGGTCAACATATAGGATACTTTTTACAGCGGGAAAAAATCTCATCTCTGAGAAATATATACTAAACGTTAAAACGTAACTAGGGACGAACCCGAGCGGAACGAGGGTGAGTCGATAGTTCAAATATATTAAGATAGATAGATATAACTGTTTTGACTTTACCTATCTATATATAAAAAAAATAAAAAAAAAACTGTTTCCGATTTTTTTTAATGATAACACTAAAACTCGTCAATTGCTACTAAATAAAAAAAAAAAATCGGTGGACAAACAGAGGGGAAAAACGTACTAAACTGTTTTGTTTTTGCCCATGTATATATAGATTATGGTAGTAGTCATTTTTACCTCTGTCAACCGAAATTATTTATCTATATATTAATACGTGAAGCAAAAACTTAGTACCCCTTTTTACGAAAATTGCGCGGACGAAGGAGTATGAAATTTCCCACACTTATAGTTTATATAGAGAAGGAGTGCAGAATGCTAATATTTATTAAAAATTATGCATAAAAATACATTAAATCAATTAAAAAAACATTACACACACTACCATGTATTTGACACACACACGCATATACATTAAGTCTGTGGTCAAATTAAGAATAGATTAATATTATAATATACGCAAGATAATAAATATAATATAACTCTATGAACTATGGTTGATTTTCAACCGCGCGGCGATCACTAGTTTTGTTTAATAGCTATTAACTTTAGTATTATCGATAACGAAAAAACATCGTCGAATTTCGGCCACTGGGCTTATATAACTGATTTATAAATACATAAAAAGTTGTAGAACTAAAAACGTCATGACTCACGTACTAAAAACAAAAAATCGTATACAAATTTTAATTTTTATTAAAATAAGTGTTGATATATTAACAAAATTACACAAACATAAAGTAAAAACATGAACCTCCAAGTAATTATTGCGTGCCGCACGAACATATAAGGATGGGATCATTAAATATCCTCCAACTTCAGACTTTCCAAACCTCGCAAACCTTTCATTTAAGCGACATTTTGCTATATCATACAGTATATAATGTAAGGTAGTATTTAGTTTTATTGCAATCGTAAAATATTTTATGAAGCCGCTCGGAGACAGGCAAAGCGCGTGTGGACTACAGAATCGAGTGTGAGTGAGAAAATTACAAATTTAAACGATTTTATACCCCATTTAAAGGCGATAGAGGCGATAATTGAATAGCTTTAAACTTGTAATGGTGGCAAAGCTATAGGTTATAAAACTATAATGCAAGGGATTTCAAATTAATTTACGTATTCAGTAAGTGTTAGTTGAAATGGCGGGGATATATTCTTATGTGGATTGTAAAAGTTGCTAACTTAATTATGTTATGTATTTACTAGGACCTTCTCTATGTAAGTATGTATGTATGTATGTATGTTACTTCCTATACTCAATTTAAACTTATATTATTAGTAAAAAAAAAAAATTGGAAAATGAAAGAACATGGCATTTGTGTTAGAATATTAGAGGTCACCCAGTGGTCGAATTAAACTATGATCATTATATATTTAGAAAATGGTATAAATATTATGGTATGGTATATCTACTAAACAAAATAAAAGAAAATCATTTGACGAACAGAGAAGAAAAGGGTATGTGTATGTATGTATGTATGTATGTATGTATGTATGTATTCAGCCCTTTTTAACGTCCCACTGCTGTACACGGGCTTTCCTACAGTACGAGGGGAATCAGGCCATAGTCCACCACGCTGGCCAAGTGCGGGTTGGCGGATTCACATGTCTTTTGAAAACTTGCTAGGTTCTCTCAGACATGCCGGTTTTCTCACGATGTTTTCCTTCACCGTTAAGACAAGTGGTAATCATGTTGGAAATGATTCGCACATGAAAATATCAGAGGTGCGAGACCCGGGACTTGAACTCGCTTCACTCAGTTTCCCAAGCGAGCGCGTTACCACTGGGCTATCACTGTCTAGAAGAGAAAAGGGTATTGAACTGTTTTATTTTTGCCTATTCACATACATATTAAATTAAATACTAATTTGGACCGTGGTTTCGCTTGGTAGGCACGTGGATAGTCCATGATATTAAAAGCTACTTCTATTAAGAATTTCAATCAAATCTATTGAATCGTTACAGCGACAAAAAATCGGCAAACTCACTTTTAAAACAAACTGTTATCTGAATTCTTTCTCTATACGTCAATAAAAGTTTGATTGGAAACGGTGCATCTTTTGATACTTCTAAAATCCATAGTCAATCATTATAACTGAATTGATGTTATAAAATAACTTTCAACGAGAATCGAACCTACAGTACTGCCTACAAACTACCACTACAATACCTATCGCTAGACGTTTTATTATATTTATTATTCTGTAACATCATCCATATTATTTATAGGGACTTTGGCTCTGCAACGTTTGAAATTCAGCAACCATTGTCGCCGGAATGTGATTTATTTGCGTCGTGTGGACACTAGCTTTAAACTTATTTGTTTCTAAACTAGTTTATGTTTTAGTTGGCCATTTTCAATATTATTCCTACATCTAACTTTCTTATAACAATATTATTAAATGAAGCATTTTTAAATTGAAATTTTGTGATTTAATTGAAGTTATTAATATATTATGTTGAAGAATATATTTTATAGTAAACTAGTGACTTACCCTCGCTTTGCTCGGGTTACGTTTTAAATAAAAGTTTAGTGTAATTTCTCAGAGATGAAATATTTTTTCGAAGTAAAAAGTATTCTATATGTTGACCCGAATAACCGGCTATCATCATACCAAATTCCATCAAAATCTGTCCAGTGGTTTTCTCGTGATAAGTTCCCAGACAGACAGACAAAAATCCCAAAAACTATAGATTCGATAATATGACTATTTCAATAAGATATTACAAAAAATATTTAATGTACAGATTTCACACAAATTTTATTATTTGTGTAGATTAAAGTGTGGAATATGATTAATTAAAAAAAATGGGAGTTAGATGCTTATTTCGGATTTATTTTTTGTATTTGCTTCAGAAAGAGATGATGTGAAGTCCTCCAACTTATTAAAGGGAGTTTCGAGCTCAGCAGTGGAACGTTAAAAAGGGTACGAATATGAATCTGCTTAGTGATATCTTCGGCAAAATTGATTTTGATATATATTTTAATGAATAGGGCAGATTCAATCAAATATGGTAGAACGGTAATAATTACACTTTTATGACGCTGAAGTCTGAAGAAGTTAATCACATTACATATAAAATTTCTATAATTATAAATGAAAACGCAAAAAACACCCCAAAAAAAACCATGGGATCTAAAAAGAATTTCTTCATAGTATGGAGAACCACTGAACAAGATTTTTTGAAATTTCATTTCTAAGGGGAATGAAAAATGGCAATAATTTAAATTTATTTGCGAATTATATTATCTGGTCATATTTACTTATATTGAATAATCATACTTTTGTTATTCGATATAATTTAAAAAAATGTATTTTTGTATTTGACAAAAATTTCTATTACAAAATATTATTCGAAGTGTTTTTAAAAATTAATAATAAAAAAATATTTTAAACAAGCTTTTATTTTAATGCTCTAAAAAGAAGAAAATAAACTTTCAATTCAGTTCAATGCTTTGTAATTTGGCTTTTAAGCGTGTCATTTGGGCACAGAATACTTCGCCAATGCCGAGTAGAATAGAGAAAACACGGTGTAGATAAGGTATTAACCGGTTAAAAAAAGATATTCACACTGAGGTCTCTTTACATATAAATACTAGCGATTCACCCTCGCTTCGCTCGGATTCGTCCCTAGCTTGCTTCCCAATACAAACTTTCATTCCCATTTTCACCATCTTAAGGGATGATTTCCGGGATAAAAAGTATCCTATGTCCTTTCCAGGGTCTCAAACTATCTTCTTATCAAATTTTATCTAAATCGGTTCAGTAGATCCAGAGATTACCCCCTACAACGTCACAAAATCACAAACTCACAAACTTTACCTCTATAATATTACTCGTAGTATAATTGAACAATTAATAGTATGATTGAGACTTACAACAAACAAGACATTACGTTTTACAATAAAGTACATACAAGATAATAAATACACATAAAATAGATGTAAGTATTAATTAATTGAATATTTTACAATTTGATATAATTACATCTAGACTAATATTATAAAGCTGAAGAGTTTGTTCGTTCGTTTGTTTGTTTGTTTGTTTGTTTGTTTGTTTGTTTGTTTGTTTGTTTGTTTGTTTGGTTGTTTGTTTGTTTGTTTGTTTGTTTGTTTGTTTGTTTGTTTGTTTGTTTATTTGTTTGTTTGTTTGTTTGTTTGTTTGTTTGTTTGTTTGTTTGTTTCTTTGTTTGTTTGTTTCTTTGTTTGTTTCTTTGTTTGTTTGTCTGTTTGTTTGGTTGGTTGAACGCGCTAATCTCAGGAACTACTGGATGGAATTAAAAAAATCTTTTTGTGTTGGATAGTCCATTTATCGAGGAAGGCTTTAGGCTATATATCATCCCGGAAAAATATACGGTTCCCGTGGGATAGAGTCGTTTTTGTCTAGAGACGAACCCGAAGCGAAGCGTGAGTGAGTCTCTAGTTTGATATATTTACACAAAAATCTACATAAGGGACTGTATACAAACATTAACAAACAATTAACATTAAAGGGACGGGGGATTTTAGAAGGGACAACGTCATATAGGGGATGAAGGAGTTTAGGGCAGCTGAAAAAGATGTGGAATAAATTACTTTCGCCAAGGCCACATTCACACAGGGAGTGGTCCCTGACTCTGATCTTCGCCAGGTGGAAAATAAACTTTAAATTACATCAAACTTATCAATTATTACATTACACAATTTATATAATTTAAAAGCGAGTTTTACCTATTTTATGAAAAAAACATTTTTTTTTCTTTTTTTTAGATTTTACTTATGTCAAGATCAAGTTACATATTGTATTCTTGTTTATCTACACGGGTAAACGCGACAAGCTTGTATACTCTAAAAACTACGACAGTTGAAACGTTTGATCCCTGAATGCTGTAAAGCATACGAAACAGGGTTTAAAAAATTGAAAATAAAACGCGAAAATATCCGTAAAAATTGTTTATTGACAACTATTTGTAAGCCTAACAAATATTAGGGATGCTATCACTTACAATATTAATATTGATACTAAAAACATCATAACAAGTGTACGTATGTATATCATAACACTGTTTACCATGCTTCTAAATGACTGGCTTATGGTGTTTATAGGGTGAACGAACTGAGCACGTGGAAGCTGCAATTGCGCAGTTTTGAAGACCCCTGTAGGGTTACGACGTATATGATTTTAGGGTAAATGTACCTATTATAGACAGTTACTGCGTGAAAAATAAGATTTTAATAAGTTAATATCTTCTTCAAAGTAATGTTCTTTTTAATAATTAATTTATTTAATAATGTATTTTAGTTTTTAATTTCTTATTATTCTTTTATTTATTGAACAATCAACGCATGTTGTGATTATCTCTAAAAGAAATAGTACAATTATACTATACTATGTTTAATTTATTATGTAAACTATCTTTGTATTACTGTTGTCATTTCTGTTGGTAATTTTAATAAATAAATAAATGTTAAATATCGTTTCGGTTAATATTATGAAAAAAAAAAAATTATATCGGAGATAAAGTTTTACTCTGGAAGTTTGTAAATTGACACATTCGGAATGTGAGCTTTAATACAAAATCAAACAGCTAATTTCATGTATTTATTATATACTCGTATATTAATATTTTGCAAATCTACCATATTATATTTTTAACTAGGTTTTGCCTACGTATTCGCTTGTGTGATAAGCGGCGCGAGGTTTAAAGCAAGCATATGCCCGATATCAGGATGCTTAACTTAATTTCTTTAAAAAAATAATCAAAATCTGTTCAGCGCAAACGCAATAGACAAAGTTACTTTAACATTTATAATTTTAGTATGAATTTTACCACTCGAAATAAAAATTAAGTACCTAGTATACTTCTGTATAATGTTCGATTACAGAGAAATAACAAGTTTGTAATATGTAAATAACAGAGCAGAAGATGCTATTGTACCTAAGTGTTCTTTTACAAATAAAAACGACGGCTATTACTTGAAATACATGAAAACCCTGTAAATAGTTAACGTTTTATTTGTTTCCAAATGAATAGAAATACATTCAATGAAATAAGTCAATTGAAGAGAAAAACTAAACCGAACAATATTATCAAATATGATATTTATTTATTGTTTCATTTTCAATGACTTTGAATAAAGTATTGAATCATAATGGAATAGGAACGCACTGAAATATTATGTCGAATAATAATATTTTTACTAGACGATACTCGTGAGTTTTTAGTGAATGTATTTGGATTTTTATATACTCGTCTTATAAATTTACATTATAGATGTGAAAGTTTACATGGATGTTTCAATGTTTATTACTCGATCACGCTAGGGTGGCTGAACGGATCTGCATGAAATTTGTCACAGGGATAGATTATAGGCTGGAAACTATTCCAGCCTATAATCTATATATATCGCCTATAATCTATGTACCTATAGCCTATAGTCTATGTACTAACATAGGCTACATTTTATCCCGAAAAATTTTTAGTTCCAGTGGGATAGATTTGTTTCTGTTTTTTGCTAGTATAAAATAAAATTGTAATGTCTGTTATGAGGTACCATGTTTTTTTCGGATATAATTAGCATTTTATGGTGTAATTAAAATTATCTACTAGGACGAATAAAAATCGTTGGTACGAGTCCAAAATATGAAAAATTCCGGTTAATCTTTGGAATTTCATGTTGAGGGATTTTTTTTATGGAAAATGCAAAATTTTATAGTATGTTTGTAACGAAGTGATGTTAATACTCATACATGTACTCGTAATACTTATAATAGTGCATGATAGTTTGTATGTTGTATTTGCCAATCGAAACGAAGGAAACGGGAACGACGATTAAAAAATATTTGCTTATATTTTTTCTAAACGAAATGTAGTAAGTGCCCAGTGTTAAAAATAAAATCATTTTAAAACTTTTATTCTTTTAACTCAAATTACAAAAAAGTAAGTCACGTATTTGTACGTAGGCAAATGTAAGTCACGTATTATTCCAGTAGGGATATTAAAGTTTTTCTGTTTTTATATTTTTAACAAAAAACTAAATTCTTGGCTTTAAATGAATTATAAACGATATAATAATTTAAGTATATATCTCACATATTTTAAGCAGATTTAAAAATCCAACAGTAAGCTAGAAACATATTTTCCTCGTACAAACAAAACTCAGTGAACGTTGTTATTAGTATAGATATGTAATACGTGTATTCTTCAAGCGCTATTGTGCTCAATGAAGCGTCGTTATATCAAAAATGAAATCAATAAAGTGAGAAAGAAAAAAAGCTCTCCTAACAATACGTTCATTTTTATTTGTACTTTCGATTGAATTGGAATGTTTCTGATTCCACGTTACTATCAATATAATTACAATGGAAGAATTTTTCTTTTTCAATGTGAATAGTAATGTAGCAAATATAGCATTTGATTTTTTGTTACGTTATTGGGATTCTCTATTACATGTTAAAGGAAAAACATACATATATTATATCGTATAAAAATTATTAAGTATTGTTGAGCATCGTTGTATTATTTGGCTTGTAGTGCTTAAAGTGTCAGAGATCGCAAATTCTAGGTTATTAGATATCAATTAGGCAGTGGTAGCCCAGTAACGCGCTCGCTTAAGGAACCGAGTGAAGCGGGTTGAAATCGCAGGTATCACACCTCTGTTAATTTCATGTGCGACTCATTTCCAACATAACTACCACTTGTTTTACGGTGAAGGAAAATATTGTGAGGGAATCTGAATGTCTGAGAGAATCTAGCAAGTTTTTCAAAGACACGTGAAGTTTACCAATCCGCACTTGTCCAGCGCGGTGGACTATGGCCTAATCCCCCTCGCATTGAAGGGAGACCCGTGCCTAGCAGTGGGATGTTAAAAAATGCTAAATAAAAAAGATATCAATTAATTAATATAGTATTATTTTTAGAAAACAAAATAATTTTAAGCTATTAAAAATAATATACCTGATATTAAAACTGATATTAAATAGCTTAATTTAAAATTTTCACGTATTTTTTTATACTATTTAAAGTAATGTAAGAAAGACGTAACGATATAGTCATTAATGGGCTTGTTTACCTTAAACGTATTTAGGTGACCTACATCCGTCCCTTCGGAGTACTGTGCACGGAAGTGCAATCAAATCACGCTTTTGCGTACATCGGTCCCTTAGCACGAATTCATTAATCCCACCTGCTAATAATTATAAGGTATTACGCGTTGGAATTTTTTATGTGATTAAAAAAACCTAAGTAAAGTTTAAGCATTATCGTAGAGAGATGTAAGTACTTTTTTTATTTTGAAATATTAATGAATCCTTTTTAGATTGGATATTTAAAAAAATGTATTTGAGAGACGTTTAGAATAGAATAGACGTTAAATTAACACTTCTGCAGTATTCGAACAACAATTATACATACATATCTATATACGTGTATATTAGGAGAACAGTTTTTATAGATTCATTTCTATAATATTAAAATAAAACTACTTTTTGCGGATTAATTTTGATTTTTGACCACAGTCCACCACGTTGGCCAAGTGCGGGTTGGCGGACTGAGCATGTCTTTCGTGAACTTGCTACTTTGTGTTAGAAATGATTCGCACATGAAAATATCAGGTTAAGACCACGATTTGAACCTGCTTCACTCGATTTCTCAAGTGAACACGTTACCATTGGGCTACTATTCTCTACTATACATAATTATACGTAAAATCGTCTGTACGTTGTAATAATTTTAGAATGCATGCATTTTAATATTAGACATCGTTTGACAATCTAATATATATGCAATATCGGTCCCCTTGGCCCATGGGGGGTAGATTATGGTGGAATCAAATTATGTTCTCGTTACATCTGATGAATGGGCCGCTATGTAGCCCTCTTTATTTTAAATATTATTACCGTAGGACAGTTAAGTTAGATGTGAGGTTTTGACCGTCTTGATGTTTAAACTAATTCATGGAATACTGCTTTAAACTTACGTTGGATTAATCTTAATTTAATGCACCCGTCGTGCGTCTTAGAAGGAGGGTAATGTCTTTTGAGCGTATATACATCTATATATATATAATACATATAGTAAAATTGTAACTGATCGCTGTCTGTACATGGAAGATATTTGAGAAAAACTATTATTGGGGATCTTTATTAACGCAATAGAATCCAAAACAATGATTTTTAGTTTTTTGTCTGTTTGTCGGTTTGTATGTTTGTCTGTGCGTTTGTGCGCGCTAATCTTAGAAACAGCTTAACCGATTTGAGTGCGGTTTTCACTAATGTATTGTGGTAAGCTTCACTTAACATTTAGAATTGTTTTATTTCAATCAGTTCCTAAATAAAAAAGTTATGTCAATTTAAAGAATCATCTAGGGGCGAAATCGAGCGAAGCGAGGGTAAACCGCTAGTACATAATATGTATGTATCTATCAAAGGGAGTGAGGAGCAAAAAGGTTTTTATTGGAAAATTTGAGTATTAAATAAAAACTAGGCAATAGTCTTTTGTGCTGCCATTTAGAGGAAATATAAAAAATGTTCAGTAGTAAATTTCTTAGGGTTATATGTTATCTGCTTATTTTTTTACCAATATTTGTTTTCTTATTTAGTTATTTATTGTAATGAAATGAATGTTTCAAATGTTTATGAACACTTCTATTTGTTTTATAGATGTTTCATCCAGAAAAACTAAAAGTCCTATCAGAGGAAAAAATCGAGAAACAAAAAGCTAAATCAAACATTTTTTTTAGAAAAACCTAATTCTCTTAGTCTACTTGATAAATTATATTCTAATTTATACGATTTTTTTATGAAGTATATAAATTTATTACGTTTATTTTTAACATTTCAGATTATAATATTTGTTTATATTGTAACTACAATGTATTCAGCTGTAGAGCTTTTGTAAATATTTGAAAGTGATATCAAAATGTCAGGAAGAAGAAAAATTGTCCAAAGTCTCATTTTTCTAACCCCTTTAATTTATTATCTATAACAGCCAGTTATCTAATTGTCATTGAAACAAAATTATAAAAAAAAAAACTTTTTACCGCTCACCTTCATATTTTTTCGCAGATAACTAAAGAGATCGTAATATCGATAAATTTCGTCGGGAAATCGAGTGGAATCGCTTTGAATGGTCAATGTTGATTTATTAGAGCAGATAGTCGTGGGTATAATCGTAAATTTAAAAATTCGCTCTCACAAAAACAAGATTGAAATTTATGATAATACAAAAATGGGTTATTGGTTGTGCTCCAGCTTTTTAAGTAATTTGTATTAAGACATATTTCCTGGAACTTTTTGGAGCTTTTTCAATATATATTTTTTTGTTTTACTTTTGTCTATTTGTTTGTTTAATACTTTCGTAGATTTACGCGAATATTTGACATTTTAAATAAAGCTATCTTTTCGGATTATTTCGCGGATTTGTTTTGATTTTTGATTTTTGGTTTCCGACGTTTCGAATGCTTTACAGCATTTATGGTCACGGAAGAGTCTCTCTCATACAGATGGTTTTATTTAAAATATTTGTTTGTTTTCGTTCCCATCTGTTGGTTGATTATGATAAAACTTTAGTGAACTATTGTGCGAAAAGAAAGTATCATTGATGAAAGACTTATATCTTCTAAGTATTAGATATGTGAGATCTATCAATCTAACCAGAGTAAATCATCTGTATAAATGTATTTGTGAAGTAAGTTTATAAAAAATACTTACAATATGGTACAATAAGACAAGTGGTATTCCCAGTGGTAGCGCGGTCGCTTGGGAAACCGAGTGAAGCGGGTTCAAATCCCGAGTCTCGCACCCCTGATATTCTTATATGCAAATCATTTCCACCATGATTACTACTTGTCTAACAGTGAAGGAAAACATCGTTAAGAAACCTGCATGTCTGAGAAAATCTAGCAAATTTTCAAAAGACATGTGAAGTCCGCCAACCCGCACTTGGCCAGTGTGGTGGACTATGACCTGATCCCCTTCGTATTGAAGGAAGGCCCGTGCCCAGCAGTGGGACGTTAAAAGTGCTGCATACATACGAAGATAATTACGAAATTCTAGTACACCATACATTTTAGGCAATTTCAGTTCACGACTTCGACAGTGATGGTTATTCAAGATTTAATATATGTACATATGTTTGCATATCGCTTGCTTATTGCATAAGAGCTGCATTCACGCCCCTAATGGGTCTGAGCATAGCGACGAGATTTAATTCCAATCTGAAATACATCAAGTAATTACAAATAAAAAGTGGAAACAACGGGCGACGAGTGTGCGGGAAAATTGCGTGGTGACCACGCTTTTGCTCAGACCTAACGTAGAATAACGAGTGACCTTCTTAACTTCTGCATGTAATAGGTATATACTCGTCCATCATTCCCAGTCTTATAAGTAGGCTATATGATGTAAAAAGAATTTTCCCTTAAAACGTATCTAGGGACTAACTCCCTAGATACGTTCTAACGGTTAGTATAGGTTTCTCAGAGATGAGATATTTTCCCGCAGTAAAAAGTATTCTATATGTTGACTCGGATAACCAGCTATCATCATACGAAATTTTGTCAAAATCTCTCCAGTGGTTTTCTCGTGATGTGATCCCAGACAGACAGACAAAAAAACAGAAAAATCTAAAAACTATAGACTGAGGCCGACTGTATCGATAATAATGACTATTTCAATAAGATTTTCCAAAAAATATTTTATGAACAGATTCGAGTAATTTAGAATTTTATTATACGTGTAGATATAAATAGAAGTAAATATTGCAAGTATTGTTCCTGAGAATCAACTTGCCTTTTTCTGCTTTGCTTCTTCATTGTTCTTCTTATTCCTGTCAATGCCTTCCTTACATCGTGATCTCATTTAGACTCAACTTATAAGTCAAATAAATTAACTTATGAGATAAAATCACAAATGAAGACGACACGATTGGCTCAGTGTGTAGAGACCCTACTTGCTGTGCCAGCGGTCGCGGGTTCGAGTCCCGCTGGGGGCATTCATTTGTGTGATGAGCACGAATGTTTGTACTCCAGTCATGGGTGATTATATTTATAATATGTATATATTTAAAGTTATATATGTGTGGTGTATCAACTATCTGGTATCCATAACACAAGCCTCGTAGCTTACCATGGAACTAGATGGTGCTGTGTGTTAATGTCCCAACATATTTATTTAATTTAAATGTGCTTTCCTAGAGTATAGAAAGCTATGCCGACCCTACACGTTAACATGCGGGCAACATTAATTAGTAAACAGTCGGCCGTCTGAGTGTAACAACAAAGCAAGGTTTTTCTTACGTTCACTAAAATCTCCGCTTTAAAAATCCTCATTTTTAAATACATACGCTTACGTTATGTTCGTTTAAAATTGTCATTACGACCGCGTTAGGAATATTTTTATTGCTGCACTCATTTAGTATGAAAAACCTCATTAGATGCAAACCCACCGTTTACCTGAATCGCACTGCAGTCATTCTGTAATACTGTTTTACTTGTAATAATTATAGAAGTTCTTGAATAAAATGCTCATTTTCTGTTGTTGCCATTCATAATCTTTATTTTTGGCTTACTTCAAGCAGCTCACTCACTTTTTTGTGTACGGAGTTTCGAAATTCTTGTTTTATTTATAGGTCCCATAACGTTAAAGGTCCCATGTATATCTCTGGAAAAAAAATCTAACCATGAGGGTACTATTTAATTTTGTATTTTTTTGACGCCAAAAAAATTTTTTTATGTTCAAAACTTACTTTAAAATATATCAGAAAATTTCATTAAAACTTTAAATAATACTATAAAAAATATTTTAAAAATAATATGGAATATGCATATGACAAGACGTTTAAGAACTGTCCAAATATTAAGCCACGCCTAATTTCAAGCTGTAGACTGTACCAATGAAAGTGGTGAAAATTTACTGGCATTAGATAATTTTATATACCTAAATCTAAATTAGATGTTGAAACGTTACGGTAAATAAAAAAATCTCAAGATCAAATACTACAAGTGAAGTTTAAAAGGCGTCTAACGATTAAAAGATTTGAGGACCCCCTGTGCTGGTCAGTTGATGTCAGGCAGGCGACCGGTCGTAAAACTTTTGCCAAAACCTATCAGTATATATAGTTCAGAAGATGTACTGCGTAGAAAAAGTTTGTTTTTCTTACTGAAGCGAAAAATTCTTAGATTCGGATACTGATAAATTTTAGTGCTTTGGAGTATTTTATATTTAAATTATACTAAACTAGCAGCTCACAACGCTTCGTTCGTTTTCGCCTCTAGAAAAACAAAAACAAACCTATCCTACGGGAAATGTACATTTTTCAGGATAAAACGTAGCCTATGGATTATTCTGATGTATGAGCTATATTATTGTTAAGTTTCATTAAAATCTATTAAGTTTTTGCGTGAAAGAGTAACAAACATCCATACATCTATACATCCAGACATCCATACATCGTCACAAACTTTCGCATTTATAATATTAGTAGGATTACTTATGGCATCTAGCCTTAAGTACTTAGCCTTAGTACTTACTATATACTCGTATATATATATCGTATATATATATATATATATATATATATATATATATATATATATATATATATATATATATATATATATATATATATATATATAACGAAATGAGAGCGTCAATTCATTAAACATAGTAATAAAACAATGATAACAATTTAATACAATGAGTACAGTAATGTGGAATTATACAAATTTAATAATGACGCATAAAATCGGTATTTATTCCCTTAATAACTCAACTTATTCGCGTCAGACACAGCGCGGGGTGTAAACGGAAACGGTGAAATTTTAATGAGCGGCCCTGAGGCGGTATTGTTGGGGGGTGCGTGTCCACTGGATGTGTTACGCTATGCGATACACAAACTATTATTACTAATGTGAAACTTTGTATGTATGTATTCATGTATGTCAGTCCTTTACCCTAAAACGGCTGGTCTGATTTAGATGTAGTTTTGTACACAAAAGTGAGGATAAATTGCTATATGTATATTGTATATGATAGTAATTTTATAAATGTTAAAGTTATTCAGTGTGATAAGATTTGAGTGAAAGTTGGATTAATTAGATGAATTGGTATTTAAAAATTGATAAGAGTAATATGTTCTCTACAATATCTATTCCATATAAAAAATGTATTACATTTTAAAGAAATGTTTTTTTTTTAGATATTTTAACATAAAAAGTAATTGTGTGAACACACAAGAGAAAAGTTACCTTACAATCAGACTTAATTATTTTAAAAGAAGTACATTCTATAGCTTATAATATATATATATATATATATATATATATATATATATATATATATATATATATATATAGCTTTCTATGTTAAGTATAAATCTGCCTTAAAATATAAAATATGAAGCACACGCGTGTTCGGTCAGTTCACTTTTCACGCTAGATTCGCCCATAACCGGTTTCATGTTTAATTTTCCCCATATTTATTATAAATCGAAAATAATGGCAATATATAGTTTTACCAACATATCTGTATTGACATATTTAAGATAAATTAAATAACAAAAGATATACTGATATAAAACTAATAATTCACTTGAGAGGTGATTTTTTAGAAATATATAAGACCTCCTTGTGTTATAAACCTATTTATAAAAAAAAATCCCTACTGCGTAAAAGAGAACAAAAAGTTGGGAATAAGTTGACATAGTATAATGCAGTCTGAGACATACATACATGTTTTATACTAGTTGCGAGTCTTGCTACATACATACAGGCCAAACACATAACCCTTTTTAGCGCTTCGATGCAGTCGGGTAAAAAAGAGATATACATGAAAAGCTATTAGGCGAACGTATCGCGTAACAATATCGTCACATAAAACTCTTTATATAATATGTACATTTGGTTAAATTATAAATATTCTTCAAATCAAAAACCTAACGGTCACCTTCATTTACATAAATAAAATAAATAGACAAAAGCTATTATTAATCTATACTAACAAAGAGGCACAGTTTGCTTGTTCGTTTGTCTGTTTGTTTGAACGCGCTAATCTCAGGAACTACTAAGCCGATATGAAAAATTCTTTTCGTATTAGATAGCCCGTTTATTGAGGCAGGCTATATTCTATATATCATACAATATATATTCTATTTATTCCATACTAACCGTTAAAACGTACCTAGAGACGAACCCGAGCGAAACGAGGGTGAATCACTAGCATATAAAACAGTTAAGTACCTTGTTATTCTCTATTTGTTAGTGTTATCAATAAAAAAAACATCAAAAACAGACAGTTCTTTATATAGATAGATAAATTGAAATTCTATTCATTTATGTTTTCCCCTTTTCAATAATCATTAATGTCGCACTTTGACCACTGGACGAACATTTGTAATAATAAAATATTGACCCCAACACATAAAATAAACTACTATTCCTTTCATTACTTGCTAATTATTTCTTTTTAACTAAAATAATAAAAAAAAGTTAAAGTAATAATGCCACATTCCATCATAACACAATCTTTTATAATATCATAATGACGACACGTTTGGCTCAGTTTGTAGTGACCCTACTTGCTGTGCCAGCGGTCGCGGGTTCCAGGTCCGCTGGGGGCATTAATTTGTGTAATGAGCACGAATGTTTGTATTCCAGTCATGGGTGTTTATATTTATAATATGTATGTATTTAAAGTTATACATGTGTAGTGTATCAACTATCCATAACACAGGCCTCGTAGCTTAACATGGAACTAGATGGTGTTGTGTGTTTAATGTACCAACATATTTATTATACTTATTTATATACATTTGTCACTGCGTTGGACAAACAAACAAATCAATAAACATATTCACACTATAAAATCACTAGGTAATCTATCTACTACCCTTTAAGGGTTCCGTACCCAAGGGTGCCAACGGAATCCTATTACTAAGCCTCCGCTGTCCGTCCGTCTGTCCGTCGGTCCGTCTGTCAGAGGGCTGTATCTCATGAACCGCAATAGGTATAGAGATGAAATCTTCACAGAGTATGTATTTGTACTGCCGCTATAACAAATAATAAAGTACACACACACGTTTTTTTATTATACAAGCAAAGCCTCTGGTTAAAGCTAATCTAGAAAATATTTATACCAGTCACTATAATATAAAAGTTCATTAATTCGCGCTCAATATGCGGCGCGTCCACAATTATTTACTTCATTGGTATTGCGGATGAAAATGTTTTCATTACCAGTTCGGTTTTAATTGAAATTTTCATTTTAATAACCTTTCAATGTGTACAGAATATTAATATTTATATTTATCGTTCGTTTCATAGCTTGCAGTATCTAACGTGTATTAGTTAGAACGCTGATTGATTAAATGTGAAGCCCTTTGAATAATTTTTATAATATTTTATTTTCAGCCTTTTTGTGGTCTTCTGGTATAGTGAAATTATATACCTTATATGAATATTACAGTTTTTCATTTCATTTCATGGTCTTATACTAGTAAATACGTGTGCTTAGTAAGCTCGATTTGTTTTGATTCTTTGATATAAATATTTTGTATACGAGTATGTCTATACATACATATAATAAAAGTCTAACTGAGTTAAGTCTCTACATTAAATATTGTTTGGAAAATCTTATTGAAATAGTGATTATTATCGATACAGAGGCTGAATCTATAGTTTTTAGATTTTTTGTCTGTCTGTCTGTTTGTCTGTTACCGCATATATCGTTGGCAACCTGAAAAAATAGTTTTGTTTAAAATGTCAAATATTAAATCTAAGAAAGTAATAGGAGAATTGTAAACGTAAATCATGATATAAAATTTTTAGTCTGAGGAAGGTTATAATTAAAATTCTTTAGGTGCGGAGCAATTTTAAATAAATAAACTACACGAGTGGGGTCACGGCCGATAATAACAATTCGTTTATTTCATCTAGTATGAAGCGGCGGCTTCGCTCGCGTTCAAAGTACAAAAAAATAACTTTACACTTTTTAACTTTCCCTTCCCTTTACAATAATATATAGAAGTCTGCCGGACTTATTGACATTTACGATTATTGCTCCACTCCCTTGGGTAGTAGCATGATAATATAATATAATCTATAGCCTTCCTCAATAAACGGGCCATCTAATGCAAGAAAAAAAATTTCAAATCGGATTAGTAGCTCCTGAGTTTAGTACGTTCAAACAAACAAACAAACTCTGCCTCTTTATAGTATTAGTATAGATAACAGATAAGGGACGTCGACCAAACTAATAAAATAACAAAGTAACTATTCATAGTATCTTGTAGAATACTTCTTGCAAAATCTTCTTAATGATGCAGACGCGTCAAATCCTAATGAAAGCACCCATCACTCCAAACTTAGTAACACTAATATTTGGCTAGATGTTAACAAAGGTGGCATATTATATTAACCTAAAGTGAAGTGGGAAATTTATTACAAAAGCTAGAAGACCTTTACTATATGCTTTGGAAAATATAACTGAAAATTTTGCTATCCATTGCTTTATTTGTTACTTCACAAACAATTCAACAACAACAAATTAAGCAATGTATGATGAAATTTGCGAAAATACTATATTTGAATTTTCATTCAAGTTTTAAGCTCGAGCTAAATATGAGGGGTCCTAAGTTTGGACAGCCCCGTCTGCAAGATGCAAGTAGATGCAAGAAGCCGTGATGACACGTATGAGACAAAAGATTGAGTTATGCCTCGCTTATTATTAAATATAACTTTGGAAATATGAACTCTTTGGTTAAAAGTTTAAAATTTTAAACTAAATAACAGTTTTATATGTTGTCTTGGTTATTATGAATGAAATTTTGCATAAAATATTGTTTTTACTAAGGTCGTAGGTTCGATTACCAAATAGTTTATTAGAGTATTTGGTAATCGAACCAATAACCTTTAAAATGATATGTTGACTTCAATAACCCTTAAAAGCAATTATTTAATATCCAGGGTGAAACTTTTTTTTGTTCTGTTTGGAATCTTTCAATAAGTCACAAGACCTTCGAGACAATTATAATTTTAATAATAAGAAAATAAAAAAAGGTTTACTGTTTGGAAATTAAAAGAAAAACAATTTTATTTTTTACTACCTTTAATATATATATATATATATATATATATATATATATATATATATATATATATTATATGCTAAATATATGACCCCTAATTATTTAATATTCTAAAACTGAAAACTGTATGTGACGATTACATTACAAGTTTTGTCTTAAACGAACTCTTCTCACTTTGAGAAAGTTAAAATTATCTTTGAAAATCAATTAAGAATATACTTTATTCCTTTACGCTAAAGTTTTATTTCCTTTGTTATTATATAACCAAATACTTGAGATTCGCACGAAGCGAAATTGAACTTTATTTGTATAACTTTAAAGGTCTGTTAATAAGCAAAATTAAGATTGTTTTGGGAAATTCGCTTGGGAAATTATGATAATAGACGAGTGCTATAGTTGGCAGCTATTTGATAGATAAAAGGATATTTGGATATAAGTATTAATGGATCGAGCGTATACGTACTTTTACTTTCACGATGTGCAATGTGCATATTTCAATACTAGCGACTTACCCTCGCTTCGCTCGGGTTCGTCCCTAGGTTGATTTCCCATACAAACTTTCATCCCCCTTTTAACCCCATTAAGGTATCATTTCCGGGATAAGAAGTATCCTATGTCCTTCCCAAAGTCTCAAACTATCTTCTTACTAAATTTCATCTAAATCGGTTCAGTAGATCCAGATATTACCCCCTACAACCTCATAAACTCACAAACTTTACCTCTTTATAATATTAGTATAGATTTTAACGGTTAGTATAGAATAGAAAGACTATATACTATATGATATATAGCCTATAGCCTACCTCAATAAACGATCTATCTAATGCAAAAAGATTTTTTTATGTCGGATTAGTAGTACCTGAGATTAGCGCGGCCAAACAAACAAACAAACTCTGCCTTTTAATATTTTGATGCACAACGTATATATCTCGGAAGGTTATTAAAGGTCATACGTTTGTTGTACCTTAAGAAGGTCAGGTCAAAAGATTTAGGACCCCCCAACGAGTGTATGAAGAGATTGATGACAATATAAGAAATGAATGTATGTAGAGATCGAGATAGAGATCTTTTTAACTACAAGTTGCTACTATCTTATATAGTACTAGAGACTCACCCTCGCTCCGCTCGGGTTCGTCCCTACTTACGTTTTAACGATTAGTATAGATTTCTCAGAGATGAGATATTTTCCCGCAGTAAAAATTATCCTATATGTTGACCCGGATATCCAGCTATCACCATACCAAATTTCATCAAAATCCCTCCAGTGGTTTTTCTGTGATGCGGTAACAGACAGACAGACAGACAGACAGACAAAAATTCTAAAAACTATAGATTCGGCCTCTGCATCGATAATAATGTCTATTTCAATAAGATTTTCCAAAAAAATATTTAATGTACAGATTCGGCTCAGTTACAATTTTATAATATGTATAGATATAGATAGTATTTATCTGTTTTTCTTATATAAAACAGTAGCCAATAGTGTTTTTTTATTAAGTAGAATGCTGAGTGATAGGCTATTTAAATACATACATACATACACGTGACGTACATACACGTTTTTACAAATACTTTTCATATTATTAGAATACTAGCGACTCATCCTCGCTTCGCACTTACAGTATTTGTTAATTTTAAACATTTTTTTTAATTGTAATAACATATTATTTATTTAATTTTAGCTATTATTATTATATTAATTCAATTGTAATATTATTTTATTACAATCTGAAAAGATAATTTTATTAAAAAATGACAAATATTAGCGTAAAATTAAGAAACATTTTTTTAACTGTGCAGCTGAACTGTAGAATTGAACACATGAAAAACTGTACAGGCCACAAATATGATGTAAAACTAAAACAATTTGCCATTTTTCAAATCGGTATCGGTTATCTAGAATTCTACATTAAAAATAATAGCACTTAACAAACTATTGAGAGTAAAACCAAAGCTCAATGCTTTTAAGTTCTTAGTGAAGATTCGACCAAATAAGTTGAAAAGTTGATTCGAGCTTAACTGTAGGAGAATCAATCTCGATCCAGGTAAAAAGTGACGTTTCGAGGAAAGCGAAAGAGTGAAAAAAAAGCGAATGGAGTTTATTTTGTGAATCTCACGCGAACTATTTGTCAATTGGAAATGTCGTAGCTTTCTGTTAACTTTTAAGTCTTGTACTTGATGATATCGATGGAGAGTTTTTATTGTTGAAGTAAAACTTCTTTACGCACGCTTCACTTGGGGGGTAAGCTGGTGAATGCGTTACGAAAACATGTACGTACGTTTGTTGTCATGGTAACCGTTGTTATTGTGTGACAAATGATATATAATATTATATTCTTTCCTTAAATGATATTCTATAAATATATGATTGTAATATGCCTAATATGTAGTTACAGACAGCCTACCCACAAAATAATCCGAAAAGATAGTTCATCTAGCCATATTAATAATTTAAAAATTATATATCTATGTTTAAATAAACTATTATGAAATACAATTTATTCTAGTCACTTCTTTCTTCTTTTAAAGACCTTCAGTTAAAAAAAAATATATTTGCTTTATAGCTAAAACACATGTTAAGCTGTAAGCTAAAACTAGTGTCTAATACGTCAAATAGGAAAAATTACAAGCCCTCCGACTCCACTGTCTCAAAATCACGAGTAAATTTATTTATGCAATCTCAGCGAGGTCTGAAGCACTGCTTAATTAGAACAGTAATTAAGTTATAAATTCCAGCACGTTGAACCTAGCCCTTGTAGGGGAAGGTTATTGTAAGGCTGGCTTTACCCTATCATATATGTATGTTTCTATATTATTAAAAGTGAATGTTTGTGTGTTTGTTAGGTTTATACTGTAAGGGCTCGACAGATTTGAGTGAAATTTCAATCGTAGATAGCTTATATTATGAGATTAGTATACATTGATGTGCTTATCGCGCTAGTTGATTATAAAAACTAGTGTCTTTGAATAGAATCGTTTATTAAAAATCAATAAAAAGTACTAAATATGGAATTAATGTTAATATTTAGATAAATAAATAAATATGTTGGGACGTTAACACAGCACTATCAAGTTCCATGGCAAGCTACGAGGCCTTATATAAGCACCCATGATTGGAGTACAAACATTCGTGCTTATTATACAAATGAATACCAGCGGGACTCAAACCCGCGACCTCTGGCACAGCAAGCACAGCACTACAAACTGAGCCAAACGTTTCATATTTAGATACGATAAAATAATCCATAATTAATAGTCTGTTTTAATATTAATTAAGACATTATTATCAACTTTAAGATATTTATCTTTGTTTTGATGTGGTCTATTAATGAACTTGTGGCTTCTTATCATCCGAAGCTTATCTTAAAAAGCGTGGGAAGCTTTTTGGGAAAGTTTCTTTTTGATAGTTTTAATTAATTTGACGAGCAACTCGCACTTCTTGCATTGTTTTATGGATAATAACTCCAATATATAATAGATATAATATTACTTATACTAAAATATATATAACTAGCTATATACCGTGGTTTCACCCGCGTTAAATTTGTTTGATTATTATTAATATTAGTTTTACAATAACGTATGGAAGTCTGCCCGATTTGTTGACATTTATGATTACTGCTCCGCATTGGGTAATAGCAAGATGATATAATAGCCTATAACCTTCCTCAATAAATGGGCTATCTAATGCAAAAAGATTTTTTCAAATCATATTAGTATTAGCGCTTTCAAACAAACAAACAAACAGATTCTGCCTGTGTATAATATTATATAGTATAGATTTAATGATTCTTTATAAAACAAGGTTCTAGTAAAGTAGTCTAAAATATATAAGTACATATACTTCTTAATATTCAAGTAAATGCTGCATAAACGATAAAAAAATTAATTAAAATCACAACAAAAATTGAATAAATTGAATAACTCCGTTCGTTCGTTCGTTCGTTCGTCCGTTCATCCGTCCGTCCGTCCGTCCGTTCGGTTTTTTAAATAGATAGAATGATTCAAGAGGAAGATTTATATGTATAATGCATACATATTATAGTACAGAAAAGCTGAGAAATTCGAAGATTTGTATTTAATACTAAACGTTAAAACGTACCTAGGGACGAACCCGAGCGAAGTGAGTTGCTATAATATTTCATTTATATATAATAATATATAAATGAAATTGAAACCTAGAAAGTTTCTAAAATTACCTATAGATAAAACCAGAGATCGAATACAAGTGGAATTCCAAAATACTCTTTGTTTCTCATTACGATGCAACCCACTGGACGAGAATAAGTCATTAGAGCTCTGTACATGTTAATTAATTAAGCTTCTTGTAGATAAATAAATAATAAATAAATATGTTGGGACACTAACACACAGCATCATCTAGTTCCATGGTAAGCTACGAGGCTTGTGTTATGGATACCAGGTAGTTGATACACTACACATATATAACTTTAAATACATATAAACATTCGTGCTCATCACACAAATGAATGCCCCCAGCGAGACTCGAACCTGCGAGCGCTGGCACAGCAAGTAGAGTCACTACAAACTAAGCCAAATGTGTAGATTTTATTTGAAAAGGTTTTCTATATTTTAGTTTGCCTTTTGTTGGGTTTAAAATTAATTATAGAGAAAGCTATAGCATTAATTATGTAGTCATTTAATTTTTCAGTAGTTAGTGGTTAAGTGGTATTTTTTTAGCAATTTTTTTATTATATTACAGCAGTTTGGTACCTTAGTTTGATTTTATTTATTAATAAAAAAATATTTGAAAATAAACAAAAAGATATATTTATAAAAATAAAAATATAGATGTCACTATAAGTTCATATACACACATAGCATTCACTATAATTTAAATTTTAATAAAAAAATTACACCAAATTTAAGTTTGTATATTATAATCTGCAAATCTGTACATTCAATATTTTTTGGAAAATCTTACTAAAATAGACATTATTATCGATTCAAAGGCCGATAGTTTTTAGAATTTATATCTGTCTGTCTTTTTGTCTGTATGATTTATGTCTGTCTGTCTTTTTGTCTATATGGGAACGCATCACGAAAAAACCACTGGACAGATTTTGATGAAATTTTGTATGATGATAGCTGGTTATCCGGATCAACATATAGAACTGCGTTTTACTGTGGGGAAATAACTCATCTCTGAGAAATCTATACTAAACGTTAACTACTATCTAATACTAACGACTCACCCTCGTTCCACTCGAGTTCCGAAATAATATATTTAATAGTAATACTCTATTCTCTTACGCCTCCCATAGTCGTAAGAAATGCCAATGCTTGTCAATTGAATTAAGAATAGCATTATATTGGTCTCACATCCATACTAAGGAGGGAGGATATGTTAATGAAACCCGCCACTTTGCATATGTTTTTATTACTTACAGTGTATTGATAAATGTATTTCGTATATAATGAAGGCTGATGATATCCCAGTGGTAGCATGGTTGCTTGGTGAAATAAGCAAGTGTAGTAGGTTAATTACCTCGTACTTCTAATTTTTTCATGTATGAATCATTTTCAGCATGATTACCACTCGCCTTACGAAAACTGACAAAAAACATTGCGAGAGAAACTTTTAGTAGTCTTCGAAAAATATGTAAAGTCCGCCAATTTTCATTCGGCCAGCGTGGTGGACTATGGCCTAATAAGACTTAGGTAGTGGGACGTTAGAAGTTAGATTGTATTATAAATCATTGTTACCCGACTGCGGCGAAGCCCAAAGGAGGGTTATGTATTTGACCTGTATGTATGTACATATATCCGATATCTCGTAATTACTAAACGGCTTAACAAATTTTGATGATTCATACGACATTAGATTCGTCTTGATATTGGGAGTGTTATAAGATATATAGATTATAGATGTGGGATTGAGGATACCAGCAATGAAACTATGTATCACCTTAATACGTTTATTAATTCTATATTATATATATTCACAATGCATATGCTCGCTTCCTTCTCTCAAACTCAACCACACTCATACAACATAAAATCAATCATGGCCGAACACACTCTATCCCTTTCACTCGTTTTTCCTTTCATTCACACTTCACAGTTAAGACAATAATTTATATTTAAAACAGTTATTCCATATAGATATCAATTAAAATGACGGATCCCAAGTGTCAGTTTGTGTCTTGAAAAAAAATTTCGTCCAAACCATTAATATATTTGTGAAATAAATACCATTTATGTGCAATAAAGTGTTTTAAACAAGAATAAATAAGTCAAAATAAAAAGCCACATAAGTACAGGCTGTTACAGGCAAAGTAGTACACAACAGTAACAATGCTACCAGCAACAAAACATGACAATAGATAAAAATTGTTTTCAAGCACCTTTTTCAAACCATTGTTTTGTGGGAAAACTGGTAACATCACACTAATGCGATGTGGAGTTGTGCAATTAGACTCACAATAGGCTTTCCTTAATATAATGTAAGGGAAATGTGACTTTTTAATTGTCCCACTTCAGTTTAAACATGTACGCGCTTGATATGAGAGGAGCAAAAAGGTTTTGTAAATATATAACTAGTGAATGACAGTGGTAGCCTAGTGGTAATGCGTTATCTTGGGAAACCAAATAAAGCGGGTTCAAATCTCGGGTCTCGCTACTGATATATTCATGTGCGAATCAATTTCGTGAGCAAAACAGCGTGAGAAAACCTATATGTCTTAAAGAATCTAGCAAATTTTCGAAAGACATATAAAGTCCGCCAACCCGCACTTGGTCAGCGTGGTGGAGTATAGCCTAATCCCCTCGTGTCTAAAGGAGACTCATGACCAGCAGTGGGACGTTAATAATATAAAATTAAAATTTTTAAATATCTCCCGACAAAAAAAAACTATAAAAAAATATGTAATTCGCCATTTTGTGGTGGCGGCCATCTTGGTTTTGAAATTTATCACAGTGTATAGTATTTTACTAGTCAAACCCTTTCATTTGATACCCATATTGAGGGAGTTGTGAAAAAATATGTAATCCGTCATTTTGTGGTGACAACCGACTTATTCACCTTTCAAACAAAAAAAAAATCAAAATTGGTTCATCCGTACGGGAGTTACGATGCCACGTCAAACTTATAACACCCCGTCGTTTTTGCGTCAAGGGTTAAAAATGACTGAATACACACATATGACTAGTGTATGGCAATGTAATAGTTGAATTAGTGTTCTGAATGAAGTTACGAGTTCGATTTCCGCACATTGATTTTGTAGATATTTTCCATTTAAGAGATGAAACTGAGATATATTGATTAATATGAGTTTGTATGTGTGTATGTATTTACATGCCTAAGTGTATATGCTTGTTATTTTTTCAAGATATGCAGCCTATATATAGATAGATTAAAACACATGCCATGCAAGGTACCTAGGGATGTGCCAAGCAAAGTGAGGATAACTAATTAGTTTGAAATAAAATCCATACTAATATTATAAATGTGAAAGTTTGTGAGTATGTATGGATGTTTGTTACTCTTTCGCGCCAGAACGGATGAACGGATATGAATGAAATTTGGCACAGAGATAGATTATAGTCTGATATAGCACGTAGGTTACTTTTTATCCCGGAAAAATTACGGTTCCTGTGGGATAGACTTGTTTATGTTTTTCTAGAGGCGTACCCGAGTGAAGCGAGAGTGAGCCGCTAGTTTAAATATAACAGTTTAATACTAAACCGTTCTCATAAACTAAAATTATATTATATTCTCTTGTACATTTTAATGAACTATTAAATAACATATATTTCCAGTAAAGAAGGCTTAAAAGAGCTTATAAAAGCTTATATCATATATATGAAAATATTTTATATTTGAAACGACATCAACAAAAAGTATGTAAAGTAAACAGAATTTACGGCGAATTGCATCGAACATACTCGTATTTGCTTATATACATATCCGTAATTTCTCTTTGAAAAACCTTTTCTTCTTGCTGGCTTTAAATTACACGAAGAGCATAAATAAAGAGCAGGTATTAAATGAAAATATATCTTACTTTTGTTGTTTCGATAGCATTTTGTATTTAAACTAAATATATAAGGTAAGTGAATACGGATGGTATATTCTGATACTGTAGTATGTAAATATGTATGTTGATACATTACCACACAGCACCATCTAGTTCCATGGTAAGGTACGAGGCTTGTGTTATGGATACCAGATAGTTGATACACTACACATATATAACTTTTAATATATACATATTATACATATAAACACCCATGACTGGTGTACAAACATTCGTGTTCATCATACAAATGAATGCCTCTAATGAGTGGGACTCGAATCCGCGACCGCTGGCACAGTAGGTAGGGTCACTGCAAACTGAGCCAAACGTGTCGTCGTCAGTATAGTGAAAATGTTCTCTTTGTAGATTTTGATCAGATTTGTACTACTATCGTGACTCCTTTGAGCATTTTTCGCTATCACGCCCACTTGAAAACTTCATAGCAACTTGCATATAAGATATATTTTCCATAGAAAATAAAAATGGGATGCTGTTTGTTGGTAATGGCATCACTTGAGGACAGCTGGACTGATTTGCCTATTTTAAAATGTTTCGAACATTACATTACAATACATAGAGGAAACGTTATGAATATTTAAAATAGTAATAATTTTACATCAAATTGGGAAAATCTGAATATTTTTTTATATGAACTCAAAGTTTACAAAAAAATATATCAAAAAGACAGTTTTTAGGTTCGCTATTGTGTAAGATATATGTATTATAGAGGTTATTACAAAAACTTAATTACACACAACTATACACAAATATGATTGGCGATGAAGATTGGCGATGAAAATTGGCGAACAAGCCAGGTGAAGAAGCAATCTTCGATTGACGAATAAGACTGGCGATTTTCTTCGTCAATGTGAAGAAGATCGCCTGTATTCTTCGCCAGTCGCAAACATATATGCGACTTTTTTGTTAGATATGCGATTTGTATCATTGTACTCTCTTCTTCTAAGTTTGGAAAGATGGAATAGAAAAATGTGCAAAAAGTAGCGGTAGTGGAGCTTGCTAAACACTTTAAACGAAAATTAATTTACTGCATATACGTTAAATATATTTTAAAATACTGGATATTTTGAGTTACGATCGCTAAAATTAAATTGAACCTTTAAGAAATACTAAAGTATCTATTGTGTAAAAAATTTTTTTTAGTGTGTACCTAAATATGTTATTAAAAACAACACAATATTAGGCGGTACGGAACTCTCGAAGTGCGAGTCAAAATCGTACTCACATATTTGAAAATATTACAGCAATCAAATTATATATTAGTTATAACATAAAGCCAAAGACTGTTTTTATAGTCTTCAAATGTGGTGTGTTTTGGAGGTTTTAAAGATAAACGTCTTCTTCGGTTGGAGACATATTTAATAATCAAAATATCTTAAGTATAATTATAATGAAAACTTAGCTTAATGGGTGGTCGACCATATATGGATGATATATGAGCGCTTTATATAAGGTAGAGCTTACATTAGACTTAATGCTATACTATACTATACTTTACTATGCTATATTATACTATACTTAATATATAAACATTTCACACTTCACCTCCGGGGGTGAAAGAAAAAAAAAATATTTTAATACATTTTTTTTTTAATATTACATACTACTTAATAAATCGTTTTGTTCGATTCTTATGCACTATATCTATTTTCTTATCCTTACTTATTTTTACATTTGGTCCCATATCTTCTAATACAACAAATGGTCCATTGAACAGTTCATCCAACTTACCACCTGTTTCTGATTTCACTAAAATTAAATCATCCTTATTGTAAGTAATAGGGTTAACATATTTATCATATTTTACTTTACGATTACATTTACTTTTTAATAAATTATTTCGGGCATCCTTAAAAGCAACTTGCAACTTATATTTTAATTCACTACAATAATTTTCTGGATTATACATAGGTTCTATTGTATTGGATAATCTATTGGGAATATTGCATTGCCTACCAAATACAAGTTCAAACGGTTGGTATTTTGTTTCGGTATGGACAGTGGTATTAAAACTAAAACACCAGTACGGTAGCCAATAAGACCAAGATTGTTTATCTTTGTCGCAGTGAATTCGTAAGAATGAACCTAAATTTTTATGAGCATTCTCCAATGCCCCAATGGATTGATGATGGTATGCTGTTGAGGTAATATTATCTATATTTAATAGTTTACATACCTGGGTTATGATGGAAGACGTGAACTCTGTTCCTCTGTCTGATGCTATTATTTTGGGTATGCCGAATCTTAATATAAAATTATTTACTAATGCTCTAGCTACGCTTATGGATTCCTTATTTTTTAGTGGATAAGCTTCTATAAACTTGCTTAACTCACATTGAATTGTTAAAATATATACATTGTCGTCATAATCTTTTGGTAGCGGGCCCACTATATCCATAAATATTTTTTCAAACGCGTATGACGCAGTTGTCGATAGAGTCATAGGTTCTTTAACGTATTTACAATGTTTAGATTTCTGGCATTTAGAACATTTTCTAACAAATTCTCTTACATCAGCTTCAAGGCCTGGCCAGTAAAATCGTCTTTTAATATTGTTTACCATTCTACGAACACCAGCATGGCCACTGGTTGGTAGTAAATGAAAATCATTTAATATGAATGATTTTTCTTCATCGTTATCTATCCTAGTTACACTTTTTAAAATGCAAATTCGTGGTCCGGACCACTTCTTAGTCGACTTTATTTCATCATTTAAATCGTTAATAAATCTTTCATTATTTTTATCTTTTATTATGCATATTTCTGCAATACTTAATTTTTTACAGAAATTACTCAACATGGTCACAAATTCGACTCGCGAGAATTGCGCCTTAAAGTTGAGATTAATGTAAATTATCTTTTTACTAGGACAATAAGAAAAACATTCATACTCATCACTTATTCTGTTTCCCTTTCGTAACTTATCTAATTCATAACCCTGTATCAATTTCATTTCTACTGAACCACACGGCTTTCGTAATAACTCTACAACTCTTGGTTGATCAGGCCTTTCGTCTCCAGAGTTATTAAGGAAGGGTACACCCTTTTCCATGATACTCTCATCTACCTCTTCCATTTCTTTTGTTTGCTTTCTTGTTAACACAGCCATAACTTGCTCATTCATACCTTTTAAGTCATTAGATGTAATATATATTCTTGACAAAGCATCTGCTCCTACGTTTTCTTTACCTTTTACATATTCGATTTTAAAATCATACTCTTCTAACGTTAACCTAAATTTCATTAACCGACTAGAAGGATCTTTCATTCCAAATAGATATACTAATGGTTTATGATCAGTTTTAATAGTAAAATGCCTCCCATACAAGTACGGTCTAAAGTATTTTACACTCCAAACTATAGCCAAAAGCCCCTTTTCTATTGTTGGATAATTTATTTCTGATGAATTTAAAGGTCTGCTCGCGTACGCAATAGGTTTCAAATCTTTATTAGTCAAAACTGCACCAATAGCGATTCCCGATGCATCTGTTTGAAGAATAAACTCATTTTCTGGAGAAAAGTCTGGATATTGAAGGATAGGGGGAGAGATCATAGCTTCTTTAAGAATATTAAATGAATTTTGACATTCCTTACTCCAAAAAAATGTTGAATTTTTCCTAGTAAGTTTATTGAGAGGAATTGTTATATTAGCAAAAGAGGGTATAAATTTCCTATAATAATTACAAAATGCAACAAATCGTCGTACTTCATCAGCATTTTTAGGAATGGGATAATTTTGCAACACTGAAACTTTTTCAGGGTCTGGTAACATGCCTTCTGATGAAATTACGTGACCAAGATATAAAATTTCTTTTTTTTAAAAATTGGCATTTACTTGGATTTAATTTTAAATTAACTTTTCTAAGTCTCTCAAAGACATCAATCAAATGTTTGTTATGCATTTCTAAATTTCTGCCGAAAACAATTAAATCGTCTAGGTATATGAAACACTTTTCAAATGTAAGCCCAGACATAGCTACAGACATAACTCTACTAAATGCACTTGGTGAAATTTTGAGACCCATAGGTAGTCGTTTCATTTGGTATTGGCCTAAATTAGTACAAAATGCAGTGTATTTACGATTTTCTGGGTTAAGCGGAATTTGATAATATCCAGAACTTAAATCAAGATGGGAAAAATATATGGAACCTGAAAGTGAATCTAATATTTCAGTGATGTTAGGAAGTGGAAATTTATCATCTTGAATGTTTTCATTTAATTTTCGATAGTCTACAACTAAACGCCACTTTTTTTCTCCTGTTTTGTCACTTTTTTTAGGAACTAATAATATTGGACTAGACCATTCACTCTTAGATTCCTCTATTATATCATCTTTTAGCATGCTTTCAATTTGCTTTTGAACTTCAGGTTTCAGTGATTGAGGAATCCTGTATGGCTTTATATAGACTGGACTAGTATGGGGCTTTAATGTAATTCTCTGTTCATAAATGTCTGTCGTTGTCAGTTGGTCACCTGGTAAATGAAAAATATTTGCATATTTCCGACAAATAGTACTAATAGATTTATTTTCTTCTGGATTTAAATGATCTAATTTTAAGATTGATGATAGAGTATCGGCTCTTTTAGCGTTTGCTACAGTTTTATTAAAATTACAAATATTATAATGATTTAATGAATGAACCTCAGGGATGAATCTAGGTAATTTTATGTCTTTTTCACTAGTATTCAAAATTTTAATTGGTATCTTGCCATCCTTTATTCTTACAATCGTACTTCCTAAAAACAACTCTTTACTTAATTCTTTCGCGCAAACCACACAATCACCTTCCAAACCTGATTCTACAGCTACATATTGTATTGACTCACTCCGAGCCGGGATAGACAAATAATCCGTAGTATAATCCGGTATTTCATAAATTGGCATAAGACATTGTTTTCTATTAGAGTGAAGACTTAAAGTATTAGAATTTAAAAATATATCGCATCTAAAATTATTCAAGAAATCTAATCCAATAATGCCATCTACTTTTAACGATAGATTGGTGAAAACATAAAATTTATGATGAAAAGATTCACCATCTTTTGTTTTTAATGTTAGATACACATGACCTCGAGATTTTACTTGACCTCCTATTCCATTTACTATAGTCTCACTTTTATAAATTGTAGTATTTTTTTGTAGAACTTCGTTTCTTATAACAGATAACGAAGCACCAGTATCTAGTAAAAAATAATATTTATATTTATTTATTTCAAAAAGAACTATTTTTTGTTTATTATTTAAAGTAAAAATATAATCCTTAAATCCGAAAAAACTGATCTACGTCATCTTTTTTTATAGGCTCGCTGACAGTATTATTTGTATTTATTGGAAATACATTACGATTACTACGTTTAGTATCCCTAGAAAATTGACCGCGATTTGAATGTTGATGATGTTGTTGATTTCCACGGTTATAATACTTATCACGTGAAAATGATTTATTATTATAATAACCACGTCGATTATGTCCTCTTGTTGTTGTAGGATACCTATTATAAAAATTATTGTACCTACCTTGAAAACCTCTTTTACCCCGAGCCGAGGATCTCCGTATGTGCATGATTTCAGAGTTCGTTGAGGTCGAGGGCAAGAAAATTTCCTCGTCCTTTGCCGCTTGGATTGCGTCTTTAAGAGAAGAGTAGTTTCTAGCTGCAATTATGGTACTTAATTTACTATTTTTTAAACCATCCGAAAACTGTTTAATTGCTGACTTTTCGTTCAAGGGCTTAAGAACACTATAATTAGAAGTATTTCCGTCTGCTTGAGATATTGTTAATTCTGTGAAAAGCTTTTCGATTTCACTGCCATATTCCTCAACTGACCTCCAACCTTGAGTAGTCTGTTGAAGACGTGCTTGAATAGCCGTAAATGATTTTTTCGTTAAAAGATGAATTTTCATATCCTTAAGAATATCTTTAACAGAAGTATAGTCTGTCAACATGCGCATTTTAGCGTTTTCGGAAAGTCTACTTTTTAAAATAAATTTAATTAATAAAGGAAAATCTGAATCTTTAAGCATATCCGCATACATTTCGATACCATCAATTAATTTTTTCGTAGTCTCCTCTACACCGTCCATAACCGGCAACAAACTACAAGCCGTTTTTAAATCGAAATCCATTTTTGTGGAATAACTTTCTGACTTAATACACAATTTTTTTTATCTCTAAATATATAACATTAATATTTTCATATATCTCAATAGCTTTATTAATTATATCCGACTTTTTACTATACTTTATATTTTCTAAAATTAAATTGCTACTTGATATAAGTTTTTCACACTCATTTAATTTATTTTCTATAATATTTCCAGTAAACCTTTTTTTACCAGACTTTATTAAGTATTTCTTTATATCGATTAAAGAGTTATATATTAAACATAATTTTTCTGTCATACTAAATCTTAATAATTATAATAAACATCGAATCTTAAAATAGCGCATTGTAACATTACAAACAATAAAATACTTAAGTACATCGCGTAATTTGAGCGGGAATGGAATGTCACATCTTTCCTTTTCGGGCGGCGCGTATCATATTCGCGTACACTCGCACCGAATATTGCAATTATTATTAATGCATAGTTTAAACACTTACGTGGATCACAGTTTAGGGACGCACTTACACACTTTACTTTTAGTCGCCTCCTTCGTTCGATGATTTTTGAGCACGACCGCGTCGAATCATACTCGCAGCTCGTTGTAGCGCCAGTGAATTAACTTCTCCATGTAAGATTGGTTGGCAGCTGATCCAGCAGCATTTTGTCCATATTTTCTTATTATCTATATTTTCATATTATCTATATTTTCTTATTATATTATATATATTTTCTTTTGACGCGATGACTTTTTTTTGATTTGACACATATTTGGATTTATGTAGAAATAAAGCGCAGAAAAGCAGGTCTCTTCAGCAGGGTCGCCATCAAATGTGGTGTGTTTTGGAGGTTTTAAAGATAAACGTCTTCTTCGGTTGGAGACATATTTAATAATCAAAATATCTTAAGTATAATTATAATGAAAACTTAGCTTAATGGGTGGTCGACCATATATGGATGATATATGAGCGCTTTATATAAGGTAGAGCTTACATTAGACTTAATGCTATACTATACTATACTTTACTATGCTATATTATACTATACTTAATATATAAACATTTCACACTTCAGTCTGATCGCAGGCGAAATCGCGGGTTATGCTAGTAATTAATTTAGTTCATTTGGCAGATTCATTTTCCATGTACTCGAAGGTCGTAGCAGACACGAGATCTGTGGATTTTTAATTAAAATTTTGTTTACATTTTACATTTTACAACTAGTCTATAAATGTTATCTTCGTTTCGAATTTATAAAGATTTCCTCAAAAAAAATCACTACATAGATTTTGATGAAATTTGGTATGATGATGGCTGGTTATCCGAGTCAACATATAGTATAATTTTTACTGCGGGAAAATATCTCATTTCTGAGAAATCTATACTAAAAGTCTAAACGTAACTAGGAATGAACCCGAACGGAGCGAGGATGAGTCGCTAGTATAAAATAAAACTAAACCGAATAAAATTCCCAATAACAAATAGTAAGGGATACGTATTTCCTCGTTTAAAAAATCCGACTGAATTTTTATATTATTATTTGCCTCTATCGACGGCCTTTGATACAAAACCTACGATTAATTGGCGTCCCTTTCAAGTCTGAAAGAGATACAGGAGTTCGTGTGTAAATTAAAAACAAATATGTATCTTTTACAGTGAACTGTTTGAAAACTGAGATTTGCTTTGTAACTCACTCGCTCGAAACAACTCTAGTAATTCGACTAACAATTTAGACGAGTCTGTATAATATGTACTTTTCATCTGAAAGGAGAATACGGAATGGGTTTTCCAGTTTATTTACAAAGTTCCTTTTGTAGAGTATCGATGCTGTTCTTCCGCTAAGCTTTAAGCTATACGAGCCGTTAAAAATCAAATATGCATATTTATTTTTAATATCTTTTGCTTTGTTCTTCTATTTCTATTCAGCCCTTTTTAACGTCTACTGCTGGGCGTGGGCCTTCAATGCGATGGGGATCAGGTCCTAGTCCACGCTGGCCAAGTCCTACGGACTATGTGCCATTTTTATATCTAAGTAAGTTACTGGAGATAAATTTGTTATTTTATTATTATATCAAAAATAAAAAATAAATCAGCCTACACCGTATATAGCTTTAGACTATTATAATGCGCCAACTTGACATCAGAGTAAGTTATTGCCGCATTATTCATGTAGGAGATACGAATATTTTGTCCCAATAGATAAGGTATTTGTTTTTTTTATTTTTATTTTTTTTTAGCTTTAATACTTTGAGGCATAAATATAAATTAAACAATTAGTAAAAACTTAAAACTGTAAACAAACAGTGGTTATTATTGGATGTTCAAATTAATTGTTCGATCTTAAATTAAAATTTGTAAATTAAAACTGTTTACATTTATGTGGTTGCGACATCTACCGGCACTCTGAGTGTTAGCGTTAACACGTCACGTGGCCATGTCGATGACGACTTACATGAATTTACTCCCCATCCAAACCTGCCTATAGAAGTTTTTACTCCAAAAAAAAATTAAACTACAACTTTGTCATCATGTTAAAATTTGATAAAATGCTCGCGACTTCTTTCGTGGACTGACAATGGCATATTTGTATAATCTGTACATATAATAAAATTCTAACTGAGTCGAAACTGTACATTAAATATTTTTTGGAAAATCTTATTGAAATAGTCATTATTATCGATACAGAGGCCGAATCTATAGTTTTTAGAATTTTTGTCTGTCTGTCTATCTGTCTGTCTGTGACTGCTTCACGAGAAAACCACTGGACAAGTTTTAATGAAATTTGGTGTGATGATAGCTGGTTATCCGGGTCAACATATAGGATACTTTTTACTGCGAGAAAATATCTCATCTCTGAGAAATCTATATTAAACGTGAAAACGTAATAATTATGAAAATATAAAAAGCGAACTAACAGAAGGGAACAAGTTACGAAGGAAATTAGTATTATAAAGTCGGATATATATGTATGTACTCGTACATATTTTATCCTTACTGTAGATTTTGCTATGTGTTTCAATCTTGATACTGCCCTTATGGTCTGGTGGCTAGCATGCACGGCTGCAGACCGGAGGTCCTGGGTTCGACTCCCGGGTCGGTTCTTGTTTAGTTATTGAGTTTTTCTGTTAAGAAATTCTCAGTAACAGCCCGGAGTTGGGAATTTGGTGGTGTTTGACCTCCGTGCCTCAGAGAGCACGCATCCCCACGTACGTCGTCCCACCGGAGTATGAGAGTGACAGGAATAGAGATCGCACTTGTGTCTGCGCGTACACTTGTGCACTATAATATCTCCTGCGCATCTGGCTAGTCTCAATGAGATTGGCCGCCGTGGCCGGAATCGATCAGAAGGATATTATTATTATTAAAATACAATCGATTTTCATGAACCTAGCTTTAATTATTTATTAATATGTATCAGTAATTGAATACTAATAATTATTATTGCTACTAATAAGTAAAATATTATTTAAAATACAAAAACACTAACATACTTCCATGTGACCATAAAACAGTTTCCTTATCGTAAAATGGACAAAATATGTAAGAGATAGGTCCATAAGATATCGAGAAAAAAATAGGGGCAGTGTGAACACGCTTAAATCATACCATGATTTATTTCATCCCATACGTTGGAAAACGGTAAAACTTGTGTGGAATTTTTATATGCCCTTTGACTTCCAAACTACCGCTTTTAGAGAATAAATTGGGACTGACCGTTCGTTATGTAATATGTATGGGAACATTGTATTTTAATTTAAAAAAATATTTTTTAAAAATTCTTTAATTTTGTTATCAATATTTTCAGCTCTCTAACTTTAATATTTTGGTCTAGAGAATGGACTACACAACACGTTTAATGTAGATAGGTGTTTAGATTAGAGTATATTTTCAAGACCTAGTTATCTTTTCAAAGAATTGAACCTATGACTTTTATCTATATTAAATTGTAAAAAATGCACCTATCGACTTATATCAAAGAGAGGAATAATGAAATTATTAATATAGACATATAGAATCTTTATAATATACTAGTGGCTCAACTTTGCTTGGCTCGGGTTTATCCCTAGATACGTTTTAACGGTTAGATGAAATAAATGGAATAGATGGACTGAATATTATGTGATATATTATAGCCTATAGCTTTTCTCAATAAACGTGCTATCTAATGCAAAAGGAATTTTTCAAATCGAATTACTACTTCCTGAGATTAGCGCGTTCAAACAAATAAACAAACTTTGCCTCTTTATAATATTAGTATAGATTGGTGGTATTAAAATAATATTTTATTATAACATTGTTTATTTTAGTGTTCTGAAACACAATGTTTTAATTATTCAGTTAAATAAGTAGCAATTTCACTTTTTAGCTTTTATTCTTAGGGTTTATACAATTATATTAATCTAATAAAATGTACTAGATAAAATAAATAACATTAAATCTACAGATAGAATAGATAACCGTCTCTTTTTTAACCTAAGAATTTTATTTTATTTAAAGTAAATTGTAAGTACACAGGTAACTTATAATTTAGGAACAATAGAGGGACACGTGAAGTGACTACCGGTGGTTGACGTACACTCAATACTCATTCGAGTGAATGAGTATATGAACAATATAATATGTATGTATTCAGCTCTTTTAAACGTCCCACTGCTGGGCACGGGCCTCCTTTCAATACGAGGGGAATCAGGCCATAATCCACCACGCTGGCTAAGTGCGGGTTGGCGGACTTCACATGTCTTTCGAAAACTTGTTAGGTTTACTCAGACATGCAGGTTTCCTGACGATGGTTTCCTTCACTGTTAGGCAAGTGTTAATCATGTTAGAAATGATTCGCACATGAAAATATCAGTGGTGCGAGACCCGGGATTTGAACCCGCTTCTCTTGGTTTCCCAAGCGAGCTCGTTACCACTGGGCAACCACTGTCTTCAATATGATATACATACAAATATTTATCTACCGCTAGCTACAACCCTATGAGTCTTGTACAGTCCCTTAAGATAGAAATAACAAAATTTACCAAAACAACTGACGCTAATAAAACAATATTCCATCAACCCCATACCGACAAATTTAATGACAATAACAAAAGTGATTTTTCGTGTTCAAACCAACTTTCAGGCAATAATTTACCAAAAGTTAACGACATTGCGTTGCTGACAAACGACTTATGCATTCGAGTTAACCAGTGGCCTGCGCGGTTCATCCGTCATTGTAGAGTGCAAAATGAAACAGATACGACTCTGTCGGGTCGATTCATCAGTCTGAATATTTAGGGCGAGCTGTTCACGGACTGATTGCTGTATATTTACATTTTAAATAGCCATCTGTAGGCAATTCAAGTTTTATATGAGTTGCTTAACTTTAAATAAGGGTAAATTCTGTATGCAAAGTTCCGAGTAAATGATAAAAACGATTTTAAATAAGATTTATAATTTTATATTTAAATAAAATATCTTTTAAATATGTTGTTTGTTATAAAAGTTAGCTTATAATCCTATTAATATTATACATAAATGTGAATGTTTGGATGGATGGATGTTTGTTACTCAATAAAACCAGAAGGGCTGAATTGATTTGGATGAAATTTGGCACAGAGATAGATTATAGTCTGGAATAGCACATAGGTTAATTTTTATCCCGGAAAAACCGTCCCGTGGGATAGATTTGTTTTTTTTTCGCTAGTTGGATAATAATTATTTGAAATAAAAATCTTTCTTCCCTATACAATAAAAATTGAGTTTTGACTTTGAGTTTAACAATCATAATGTAACATATCGAAATGTACCTATTTAAATTATTTTAGGAATAAAAATAGATTTCTTGTAATTTATTACCAAATACAATTCATTTAAAGTTATGCAACATATATGAAGTATGTATGTATTTTTAGATCCAACTATCGAGTTACATAAAAAATATAACAGAATAGTGCTACGGTATCGTTCTGGCTTTTAAATATATTGTTTAAGGCAAAAGAGATTGTAGGTTAAGGAGTTTTAAAATTTGGGTTAATGGAATTTGTGATGAACTTTTTGAAGTTTTTAGTGACAGTGCGATTTAAAATTGTTATTACACTAATGTGAGGCACAAATCGCAAATATGAAAATAAGTGATATGCGAAGATCTATTTCGAAGTTGTGATATAGAAGATAATGTTGTGTTCAGCCCTTTTTAACGTCCCACTGCTGGGCACGGGCCTCCCTTCAATACGAGGGGGATCAGGCCATAGTCCACCACGCTAGCCAAGTGCGGGTTGGCGGACTGCACATGTCTTTCGAAAACTTACTAAGTTCTCTCAGATATGCAGGTTTCCTCACGATGTTTTCTTTCACCGTAAGGCAAGTGGTAATCATGTTGGAAATTATTCATGAAAATACAAGATTAATAGAAAGATTATAGAATTAAATATTAAAGAATGAAGATAGAAGATTAATAAAAGATATTGATATAGTTTCTTTTTTTAATTTTTTTAAATTAACTTTAAATTTAGTAACTGTTGTCTGTTTTCCATAGTTTATGAGTATATTAAATCTGATCCAAATCTTTACAGACATTTAAACATAAAGTAGTATATATAGACACACACATATGAAAAAATCAGCATTTATAAGTAAATAAATAAATAATTAAATAAATCGTTTATTTCATTTAACAACAAGTACATGATAGTAACAAGGTTGAAATCCTCTTTTAAGTAACAATACCTGTGTCAGAGGATTTCGCTTCTCCATAAATAGTAAATTTTAGCTTAAATTAGTTGAGATGAAATAATTTAACGATAAAATAACTAATTGAGAAAAAATATCTTACAAAAATATAAAGAAAATATATTTTCTAATGTGTTATTAAGTATATTATAAGGATATGTATATGAATGATTTATTTGTGGCATGCGTATGAATGAAAGTATGTACGATTTTATGTGTGTACGTGTGCTTGGATTTGTGTGTGAAGTATGTGGTTACTTCATTGCCTTTCGTTAATCTTAGTGTACACGCCCGACAAAAATAACTTGCTATAATTTTGTAACCGTCTTGTCGTGTATAGAAGCATTAATGTTGCCGTAAATATCAAATTCGATTAAGGTCGTGTATCCAGCGAGCTTGTTTTTGTTAGCTCCGTATCTTACGTACACTCTCGTCTCCTTGAATAAGAAAAATAAGCCGCATCTGTTTTAACAACCAATATAAATGTACAAATAATGCTTCTATTATTAGGAAATTCTGTTATAAGGAAGGTTTTTTATATTTATTAATTGAAAATAGCCTACGTTCGTTATAAGTGTAGATTTATCTTAGTAAAAAAAAAAAATTAAAATACGTTAAGAAAAAAGTTAAATAAAAACAAATAATATCTCATTATAATATTAATAGCGGACCTGACAAATGTTGTCATTTTTTTTTAAATGCTGGAAAATGTATTTACGTATACCATTCCAAGTTATGTGGGAGTCACCGGCTAGAAAAGCCATTACTACTCACTTAAACCCAACAAAACCTCCCCCGTCTTAATAGGACGCCACATAAACTCAGCCACGACGCCCGAACGGCAGGTCTGTTGAAGCAGACCACAACAACCATGGGGTTGCTCCCACGTTCCACTCCGGACAGAAATTGTCCCGCCCTAATATGATTTTCACCATATTCGGTATTTGCCATAAATCCTAGGACCCGACTGCAGCGCCACTTACTGAGTCCAGTTGTGAATCTACTCAAACATATATAAAATATTTCGTTAAAATCGGCCCAGCCATTTAGTTACTCTCATGGATATTTTCATTTCGATTCCATGAAAACATGTTTGTATGTGAAAAATGTTACGATTTTTTTAGTCTGATTAAAATAAAACCTATATCATACTGATAGAACATGATATTAGTATAGTATTCTTTCTGTTGTTGCAATCACAAATAATGAAACGTATTTAATTCCAGAAAGAAAAATGTAGGCGATATATGTATGTATATCAAAACTGTGTAAGCGTGCTTATAATAATAGCTCATCTAAATCAAAATAATTTGAGAAATAAACATGGTACTATGTAAATATGAAAACTCACTCGAAAGGACCAGCTAAAATCCTCATAATAATTCGTAATAATAATTTAGATCAAAAAGTTATATTTCAAAGTTTCAACAAATATTTTCTCCATCTAATCAAGCCTCAGGGAAAAACTTTTAACAATGGAAATATGTATTTTATCCTCTAATTACCGCCAAACTAGACATTACATTTAACAAAACATTTACGGAATCAAACATAAAATAGAACCTACCGTATCCGCAACTTACAAACGTCATAATTATAAAAACGATACCCTAAGGGCGAGGGTCTAGTTCTATATAAAATACCGGTACAAGTTGCTTTATAACCCTTTTGTTTAGGCATCGCACACACTTTCGACAATTTAAGATCATGAAGAAAGTTAGAGTTAGGTACGGATAAAAATGTTGAGAGTGAGTTATTATACCCGATGGTGAGTACTTGTATTTTTTCACGATACGTTGTCATTTCATGATTCGACCATTTAGTGCAATATTATATTATAATTCTTCAATGATTTGCCAAATCACGAAATGGCATCGTGTCAACAAAAGGCTTAGATAGAACACGGTCTGGAGAATCTTACTAAGAAAAAGAGAAATACTAGCGACTCACCCTCGCTCCGCTCGGCTTCGTCCCTTTCTCAGAGAAGAGATATTTTGTCGCAGTAAAAAGTATCCTATATGTTTACCCGCCAGCTATCATCATACCAAATTTCATCAAAATCGCATCAGTGGTTTTTCCGTGATGCAGTCACGGACAGACAGACAAAAATTCAAAAAAACATGGTTTCGGCCTCTGCATCGATAATAATGTATATTTCAATAAGATTTTCCAAAAAATAATTTATATACAGATTCGGCTTAGTTACAATTTTTTTATATGTATAGAATAGAAATAAAATGTAGAAAGATAGTATGAAATATGGATGTCAAAAAATGTTCCAGTTAAGTAACATATAATATTGAGTTTTACATTACGATCTGGTCCTTTTCAATTGAAATTTTGTACATTTAATAATGAATTAATCATTTTATCTTTTCTTTTACAGATAGCCAAAGAGAAGGTAATGAATGGCTATTTACTCTGCGTTAACTATCGACGTAATTACAGTAACTTTTTTCTGAACAGAACGTATATTATGGCCAATGTATAGATTTACTCCATTTGGGATTCCACATTTTCAGTAGTCAGGCATATAGCAGTACATCTATACATATAATAAAATTGTAACTAAGCTGTCTGTGTGCTTGTTCCGGCTAATCTCCGAAACGCCTAGACTAATTTTGACGGGACTTTCACTGGCAGATAGCTGATGTTAAAAGGAGTTACTTAGGCCACTTTTATTTTAGAAAAACAATTAGGATTCCCCTCACAACTTAAAGGGAAGCAGTGTTAACTTTATTTAGAATATTCAAATCGTTGCGTCTGCAGGCGTCCAAAGCTATCCCTTTCAAAGCGAGTCCTCGACACGAGGAGTGCAGGTTTGAGCCGCAGGCGAGCACCCTCCGTCTTGTAACTGTTGCATACGTGGGAATGTATGAGTGCATTTCGAACTCTTTGTTTTTCGCTAGTTACTGGTCCTTGCCTCGTTAATGTAATGAGTTGGGTGAAATTTTAGGGCTCATTTGAAGTACTGTTTTGGTGCAGCTTTTGTATTGTAAGCTTTTGTTGTTATATGAGAAATGATTTGATTTGTCCTAAATGGAAACGTGTACGGATGAATGCCTGCTTTTATTTTTATGAAACGCAGCGGGCGCATTAAGTTTATACACAAGCTGTTCACTCTGGTTTTGTTCTTGTAAATTTTTATTATTTCTAAGAGGAATGCAGTTTTAAGTAAATGTGGTCGGGAAAATATTATTTTAAATGTTAAATATTGCCAGCCATTTTGATCTCCTTAGGGTCAAATTCTAGTTAATATTCATGCTATTGAATGGGATGACACTAATAAATCTTCGAGGTTTTCCTCGCATATATTTTTGTATTCAGTATTTTTGGAATATCAACTTAGTTCTTTTATAATCGTCAGTATGTCTGTTCGTGTGGAAGCTACCATCGGCTCGGAAAGCATTTAATTCATGACAAGTCACTACAAGGTGGTACCGACATGCCTGCAAAAGCGCGGGAAAACAAATGAATATCCGCGCCGTTTTTATTTTTTTTTAATACATTCCTATCGGCTAAGGTCACATAAATAAATGCCTTATACAAAAATCATTACAAATTAATCAAATATATTATTTTTTCATTAAAACGCTCATATATAAAAATGCAACCTTACGATGTTCCTATGTAAGACATTAGAGTGCATTTGTCAACATTTTTAGCCCTTTAGCCACTTCTTCGCCTTTATTTGTTTTTCGCTCTTATTTGTTCAAACGACCAATACTTATTGTACTTTACAGTAGAGTGTTTTTTCTTCTATTTTAAAAATACAGCTTTGTTTCTAAGATTTATATACATACTAGCAACTCACCCTCGCTCCGTTCGGGTTCAGCCCTACTTAAGTTTTAACGTATAGTATAGATTTGTCAGAGATGAGATATTTTTTTGCAGTAAAAAGTATTCTATATGTTGACCCGGATAACCAGCTACCATCATATCAAATTTCATCAAAATGCCTCCAATGGTTTTTCCGTGATGCGAAAACAGACAGACCGACAGATAGACATATGGACAGACAGACGGACAGACAGATAGACAAACAGACATACAAAAATTCTAAAAGCTATAGATTCGGCCTCTGTATCGATAATAATAACTATTTCAATAAGATTTTCCAAAAAATATTTAATGTACATATTCGTTTCAGAATTTTATTATATGTATGTGTAGATTGAAAAAGAAATAATGTAATTTTCAAAAAAAACTCTTAAAAGCTAAGGCAACTTAAGTTGAAAAATAAAAGAAATTGCCAATGACTGTTAGGGGTTTTATTTGTTAACTTCGGTTTAACAGGACTGGGGGGTGCATTTCGTCCACTGTTTGTGAAGTTTAGTACGTTAGGTATTACCAAGGGAGTCTGGGTAATGAAAACATTTGTACGTTTCTCGTTTTGTAATACTGAATAGAGTATTTTTTGTATAAAATTATCATTTATAAAAAGAGTTCTTACATTTTGCCTCATATTAAAAATTCAATAAAACTAATTGAATTAACTTAAATAATTTGAAATTTAAATCAATCTGAAAGTATACACTTTCAAAAAAAATAAAAAATATCCAAATCAGTTAATAAATGACGGAGTTCCGAGGTAACAAAAACAAAAAAAATTAAAAACTACAGCCGAATTGTGAACCTCCTCGTTTTTAAAGAAGTCGGTTGAATAAAAAAAAGATTATTTTTATCCAGATTTAAATTATTTATCTACGTACTAAATTCTATTGAAATATGCTCAATTATTCAGCCGATTCGGTGTAAAGAAGTAATGAACATACAGACCTTCGTATTTATAATAGCATTGAGATTTATTAAAAAATATTTTTAATGCTTACTAATTCATTCTGACAGACCTGACTCTTTTGATTATTTTATTTAAAGAGTTTCTTTTAAAAACGTAAAAAAGGTCCGCTAATTTTTTACAAAAATCCTGAAAGTAATTAAGTTATTAGTTTGTTGAAAATGCTTTGCCCATACATTTTTTGTTAAACTTCAAGTTGTAAATCTTATTATAGGCTATTATAAAAAAAAATCAATGCTCCTTAGTATCAATGTACTTAGAAAAGATGTCAAAATACAATCGTTAATAAAATGAAAATTGTATAAGGATGAGTCAAGCAGCTATAATATAATAGCTAGAATGAGTGACCCAGTATGTCAAACAATCGTAATATGTCATTCTTATATATTCTTTGCAGGGTATCTATTTGCTATATCGATTACTAGCGACTCATTCGTCCCTAGATACGTTTTGATGGCTAGTACTATATGTACACATAGGTATGATGAGTTTTATTCTGAGTTTTTTACTTGAGAAATGATTGACCCCATTTTGACCCCCTTGAATCCCTCAAGGGGGTCAATTTCCGGGGTAAAAATGCTATGTCCTTCCCAGGGTCTCAAATCAACTCCACACCAATTTTCATCTAAATCGGTTAAGCCGTTTAGTCGTTAAAAGGTACACACAAGCAAACAAACAAACAGTTACTTTTGCATTTATAATATTAGTATGGATAGAAAGGCTGAGTGAGAGCGATAAGTTATCTCAGATAGTTTTGAACATTTTTCACTAGATTTAAAGATTTATTATGGACTAACAACTCACTCTCGCTTCGCTCGGGTTCGTCTCTAGGTGATTCTTAAAATTGATATAATTTCTTTATTTATGAACCGATTGAAAAAAAACAAGTACAAAATTTTAAGTAAAGCTAACCAAACTACATTAGTGAAAACCGCACTCAAATTGGTTGAGCTGTTTCTGCGATTAGCGCGTACAAACGCACAGACAAACAAACATACAGACAAACAGACAAAAATTTTAAAAATCATGGTTTTGGGTTCTATTGCGTTAATAAAGATCCCTAATAATAGTTACTCTCCGTATACAGACAGCGATCAGTTACAATTTTATTATAAGTATAGATAATATTAAAACGCACTAAACAAAAATCTTTAAAAACGACAATTCAAATATTACTCTCTTAGATTATTTTAAAAGAAAATTCAGAGTCAACTTCACTAAGGTAAATATTCAACGTTTTTTTATTTTTATAAATACATAAAATAAATGTTCCTAATTGTATTAACTTAATATTTATTGTTAAATGTTTATAATGAGTTATATTATGTAAATATGGACCTGTCTGAATGAAAATAAATAAATAAATTTATTAAATATTAATTATTGGTAATAAAACGACACAAAATATTTTTTTTAGAAAAGAGAAATCCAATCTATCCAATTAATATCAATTGAGCATAAATAAAGTTTTGCACGAGTCTGATTATACAAAATGCATGACTCGGGCATCGAATTGAAGTATTAGAGTAAGTTAATCCACCCTCGTTGACGTTGAAGAGATTTCCCACGAGATCGAGCGAGTTCGTGGTCTTAAGTTATAAGTTCTTTTCGGGTGACTTCTTTAGTTTTTGACAAAAGTTTTTTGCATGGCTTATATGATGAATAAAAAGCGAAGAAAGCTTTTAAAAGCTAAGTGACTTGTTTTTTTTTTTGTTAAATAGAAGATCTATGTATTTGGGTAGTATAGTTTTAGATTGGTTTTAAAAATTCCTGTGAAACTCGATACTGTGTTTATGCGAATGTTTGTACGTTTGTAATCTGTAGAGGAGAAACCAATTTTTGGGCCCTGAAGACTAGGAACCAAATATATATCAAAAATATTCTATTTTTTTTTTATTCCATTAAAAAGTTAAGTGCGCTCATCATTTACCTTAAGTTGAATAATTTTTCATGTAATGATGTCTCATGTGTCAAAATATAACGTAAAACCTAGTATTATATGATCTGTGGTAAAATCTAACCTAAATATAGCATATTTAAAACCCAATTTTACTAACTTGGCCACTGCTGGAGCCCATGAAAATTGACCTTATGACGTTTTTCTAAATGTATTAATTTATGACTAATTTGTAAGCCTGTAATATTGGACCTCAGTTTGTATGGGGAATGGTTTTGTCCTTTACTCCTCTATGGTAAAATAATTGGAAAGATTTCGATGAGTAACTAATTTTCTATAAACGTGTAAACTACTAATTACTGACGTTCCCATACTTATAAAAGCCCTTCCTTTGATATTTTCGATTCAAAAATGTGTAAATGTGGCATTTGCGAGATGAGTATGCATGAAATGATGTTTTAAGAGTAATAAAAAATCGGGAAAGTGCGAGTCGGACTCGCGCACGAAGGGTTCCGTACCATTATCTATAAAAACGGGAAAAAATCACGTTTGTTGTATGGGAGCCCCCTTAAATATTTATTTTATTCTGTTTTTTAGTATTTGTTGTTATAGCGGCAACAGAAATATATTATCTGTGAAAATTTCAACTGACAGACAGACAGACGGACGGACAGCGGAGTCTTAGTAATAGGGTCCCGTTTTACCCTTTGGGTATGGAACTCTAAAAAGAGACGTATGATATGATTTAAGAAATGGAATAGAATAAAAGATGGATAGAAGAAAAGAGGGATGTTTTGTCAAAATGGCGGCACGACGATACGCATGAACATTTTTTTTCTGTAAATTTTAATATAATAATTAGTTTTTACTTACTTACTTTCATTTGCATTCTTGGATCCTACATAAATATAAATAATATTTTCAGTTATAATAATAATAACAAATTTATCTTGTTAGTTATTTTAAAGTTATTTACTAGTTTTTTTTTTATTTTGTTTATTGTTCCTATTTTTAACTGTTAAACCCAAATATGATTTTTCTCTCACAAAATATACATATTAAGACAAAGGATACACTTAGTTATGATATAATAGCAAAAAGGCCCTCCCTTGCACCGCCGGAAGCCCGAAGTAATATTTTAAGCGCGTCGGAATCATCGCTAGAACTCTTTCCATTTAACACCCCAAGGTGACGTTTAAAATCCACCCTAATCACGTGCGTTTTACGTTAATTATATCGCTTTGTTATATAGTTTAATTATATTGATTGTTACCAAATAACTATTTGTTAATTACTTTAAAATAGGTTCAAACTTTGCTAAATATTTTTACATTACCTATATATATACTATTCTTTATTGCACTTATATGTAAAATACAGAGATAAACTAACAATAAAATTAGTTAGCAAAGGTGGACTTATCTCTAGAAAAGATCTCTTCCAGTCAACCTAAGTGAGTTAGAGAGATAGTATTAAATAGCAGGCTACAGTGCAGTTACTCAAATATAAATAATTAAATAAATAAATTATATATAAATATATAAAAATATAATATTATACATACTATATATCATAACATATATACATACTACTACATACACAAATATATATCTATATAATATACTACATAATAATAGTACCTATCCCCTTTTTTAACTTAGGAAATTGCATTTACGCATATCACCTACAAGACAGTGGTTTTGTAGCAAGCTTTTGAAAGACATGTGGAGTCCGCCAACTCGCACTTGGCCATTGTGATGGACTATGACCTGATACCCATTCCCTGGTATTGAAGGCCGTGCCCTGCTGTAAGAAGTTAAAAAATATCACCAATTTTTATATGGGACTCACTGGCTAGAAACTGGAAATAGAAGTATCTTCACCTCAAAGGGGCGTCGCAGGATCATTTACGCATTCAACCACGATGCCCCAACAGCTGGCCTGCCGAGGTAGACCAAAACAACTAACGGATTGCTTCCACGGCACACTCTGCTATCACAGTAGTACCAGGAGCAACTAGGTAAACCGTGATACCAAGTGCGTTTCTTGACTTCACCCACTGAATTAATTGGCAAAACCCTATTTAAAATTATTAAATTAAAAAAAAAAAGTTTAAGCAAACAGACTTTAACAAAGGCTTTTGAATCGTTAAAAAGGAAGTAGTCAATTCAGGTGGATATTTTTGAACCAATTTTCATGATTAATGATTTAATTATTGAGTTGTCTCTCGAAAGTGGTCTTAAATAAATTTCATTAAAAAGAACCCCCAAGGGCGGAAGAATATTTTTAATTTAATTTTGAAGTATAGTCTTCTCTATAGGCAGCGGTGGCCCAGTGGTAAAACGCTCACTTGGACAAAGTGAAGAGGGTTCATATCATCATGGAGAGATCGCATCTCTGAAATCTTTATTTGGTTATCATTTTCAACATAATTACTTGATTACCTTACGGTGAAGAAAAACATCGTGAGGAAACCTGCTTGTTTGAGAGAACTTGACTTTATATTTTTATCGAAAGACATTTGAAGTCCATCAACTCATACTTGGCCAGCGTAAGGGATTATGACCTGATCTCGCATTGAGAGGAGGCCCGTGTCTAGCAGTGGGACGTTAAATATGGCTGAATGACAGTCCAGCCTAAACAAAATGATGTATGAGATAAATATTTAACTCCAAAAGTATATATACATATATATATATATATACGATCATTGTATAAAGTACAATAGTAAAAAAGTCTGAATCATATTAAAGCAACTGAAAAAATATTTATACATAATTGTTTCTTAAGAATTTTCCTATGGAACCCCAAAAAGAAATTAACACCTACAGTCTCTAAATATGCACTAAGCCTAAGATTACAGATTTACCTACACTATGCAGGACCACGACACTTCCAACCCTTCCCCTCGTGGGGTAGAACAATACGTCAGACGTGTAGTGCAGGATCGAACCCCCGACCCGTGCAGGCGCTAATTAGTTAATATGAATGCCCTTTGTGCACTTCCTTGATCTTTTTCATTATTTTAAAATGCTAGGGTTTTTCGGTTATTACACACTTTGGTATTACACCTAGAATATTTTTCAAAGCAAATTTTTTTTTATTTGAAAGCTATGTCTATATAAGTTTTACCCAACTGAAGGAAAGAGTACTAGAAGGAGGGTAATATATGTGTATCTATTTCCTTTGCTACGTTTATAATTTTGTTCTGAAATTTTAACATATGAGGTGTTTTTAGATTCGGATTTATTATAGAAGCGACAAAGCATTTATATTTCTAGCATACATTCATAGTATACTAAAGTTAATTAATTATTATTTCATTATTATACAACGATCATAGAACCTCTTCCTTTTTGGAAGTCGGTTAAAAATATAATTGATCGGTTGATTTGTTCTTTTTTCATGTCATTTTTTATAAGGAAATATGGCAGATATATGCTACTTTTTGTTGATGTACTAATGTGTCTTTCTCCTGAACTTCTTCATGATAATTATAATTTGCCAGTATTTTGGTTTGTATAAACATTTCTCGTGAAGGGAAATCTAACTCACATTTTGTTCCTAGAAAAAATCGTTGAATTTTATTTAATTTTTATCTTCGTTACGTTTAAAATCTAGATTGTGGATTTTATTTATTTCATATAATAAAAAATAGGAAAAGGGAAAATAAGAAATATGCCTCTTAATTTATATACAGATTTATATAAAAAAAATAGAGAGTGCAAGATTGACACACACACACACACATACACACAAAATCTTTATCTATACAAATAAATAAAATTAGAGTGTCTGTTTGTAATATTAAAATAACTGCTTTTTACTAAATGCATATGGATGTATACACGGTACATATACCAAAAAAAAAATTACAATTTTTGTCTGTCTGTTTGTTCCGGCTAATCTCTGAAACAGCTTGACCGATTTTGACGAGACTCTCACTGGCAGGTAGCTGATGTAATAAGGAGTAACTTAGGCTACTTTTATTTGAGAAAAAAAAATTGGGCCCCATGAAAAAAATTAAAACCAAAAAAAAAATAGTTTGTTTTGGGAAGCAACGTAGGGACGAACCCGAACGAAGCGAGGGTGAGTCGCTAGTAATAAAATAAATAAATCTATTAATATATACCCACTTATACTAAAAAAATGTAAAATAGAGCTAACAAATTGGCTTTTAACCTTAAGTTACGAATAGACTGAGAATTTAAAAAATAACACGTACTCAGATACACAAAAATACACACAACCCACCCTCACCCATTCACTACACATCAATTATATCCATAATTAATTATATGATGCCTTACTTACATTATTATTAATTACGCCTTATTTGCTTTACTTAAAATAATTATTTTTTTTGAAAACCGATTTAATTTAGCTTAAAAGTTTGTTTATATTTTTGTTCTTATAAATATAATATATATATATATATATATATATATATATATATTTTTAACTTTTTGAATGTACGTACATATTTTTTCAGTATTTTTGCTGGTGAAGGGCGTCAATAATTGCGACACATAATATGTGTACTGAAATTTCAATAAATAAACAAAAATAAATAAACACACATACACACACATATGCGCACACACGTACACACATGCACACACACATACCTAAACAATATTTCGCGTTTATAATAGTATTGCGATATTCATAAATACATCAAGTATACTAGAAACTAAATCAAAATCTGTTCAATATTTCCCCATTCAACCCTAACAGACAGACGGGTACTTTATTTTATGACAATCATAGAGATTAATCAACGTATTGCCGTTGGCAGGGCTTAGCAACTGACCGTGTAATGACATTTCCCTACCAAATTACATTTTGATCACCAATATTAATTATAATTATTAATTTTGCTTTGACGGCCTTCTAGCAGCTGTGGTAGTTATGAGTTCGATTTTTGCCTGATACAAATTTTATATTCTGCATCTTTTCTTACAATCTATTTGGCAACATGTTTGGCTCAGTTTGTACCTAGTGACCCTACTTGCTGGGCCAGCGGTCGCGAGTTCGAGTCCGGGGAGAGGGGGGGGGGGATTCATTTGTGTGATGAACACGGATGTTTGTACTCCAGTCATGGGTGTTTATATTTATAATATGTATGTATTTAAAGTTATATATGTATATCGTATCAACCATCTAGTATCCATAACGCAGGCCTCGTAGCTTACCATGGAACTAGATGGTGCTGAGTGTTAATGTCCCAACATATTATATTATAATCTATATATATTATATTGCGGTATCAAATATATGCCAAAATTTAGTAGCGGAATTGTCATTTTTTTTCTCATTCCCTGCTGAAAGCCACAAAGAATGCCAGCACCCCGACCGTTAATAGCTTGTATCGATCAGCTGTCCGCTACTTTTTTTTAAAGTTAGTTCATCATGCTGTAAGGTATCTAATAAAATATAACACATACCGTTTTTTGAACCATCAGAGCTTCCAAAGATATTTGTATTTCAGATTGCTAATTCTGCGTATATGCTGGTGACTGATGTACAATTGAAAGACTACATTTTGAATTATATTTATCAAAAAAGTTCCATTTATCCGCACATTCCATTCCTCATTGCTCGAGCTTTTGTTTCTGGATGCTTAGAAGACTTTAGGGGCTTAACTATAAAATTCGGTGGTAAAAAAGCTTTTTTTTTTATAAAAACTTTATACGTTTATATTTGTATATTAAAATTATCAAATGAGTATACAGTTTGCTTTATCATCAGTTGTTATCGTCCCTTTACATTACAGGGGGACTTGTGACGGGTTTTAAAGTTTGTAGCGTATAGAAATAACCCATCCCGCGGTCAAAAAATTGTGCTAAAAACATAATACATATAATATATATTAATTTATATCTAATTATATTGATTTATATATTTTATAAATAATTACTTTTAATATATGTATATATGCAGCTTTTTGGGCTCAATTCAATGCTTTGCATAAAGCACATTGTATAGTAGATTTTTAAACACTAATCTGCTTTTCAGACTGAGTTTATACATAGCTATGAATAACTGAAAAATGTTCAAAATTGAGTCCTCATATTTTTAAATAGTACCGTACTAATATAATGGTACCGCCATTATATTTTTTGTCTCTCCGTTTGTACTCCCTCATCGTCAGAACACCTGAAAAGAGAAACTGTGAAATCAATGAGAGATTTAGAGCTTAGTATTTGTCTTTAGCCATTCATTATCATCAAGATACAAACACTATGAGTGAAAGTTAGTCTATACATATTATGTATAATAAAATTGTAACTAAGCAGAATCTGTACATTAAATATTTTTTGGAAAATCTTATTGTAATAGACTCTATTATCGATACAGAAGTCAAATCTATAGTTTTTAGAATTTTTGTCTGTCTGTCTATTACTGCATCACGGGAAAACCACTGGACAGATTTTGATGATTTTTTTAATGATGATAGCTGGTTATCCGGGTGAACATATAGGATACTTTTTACTGCCGCAAAGTATCTCATCTCTGAACTTAACGTTAAAACGCAACTAGAGACGAACCCTAGCGGAGCGAGGGTGACTTGCTAGTTTAAAATAAAAACAAAACATACAATTTCTTTAAAGCAATTAACAAGAAAATTGAATTGAATTGAAAACATGCAATTCAATTCAATTAAAACCTGTTATTTTCTTGAATGTTATAAATATAATTTTTCAAATATACTCGTACGTCTAGTTTTACGGCATGCGGTTTTCAGAATAATTAGCTCATTCGAAACATCAAGTGAAAATTTATTTTAGCTTAGAAATAGGGCAATTAAGTCGGGTCTTTAGGGGGATAATTAAGGGCCTTGGTAAAGGGCGGATGAGAGAGACAGACATACAGGTACTCAAAATGTACTCTATGACGAAAAGGGACAGAAGATGTAAGTAATACAAATTGTATTTTTTAATGAACTGTCCCGTAATTAAGTTAGCAAGTTCAAAGATTTTTACAAATGATGGGAAACGCGAACGTTTTTAATATTTATAAGAGAAATTCTGTTAATGAGAGGAAATTAGGTGTTCTTAATTAGTGGTACCGTTTTATTTTATTTTACGATTTCCAATTACGAATTGATTCATAACTAAGATGATAAAGATGTGTTTTCAATGGTTCTATAAAATTATGAAAAGTTCTATAAAAAGAGGAATCTGTACATTAAATAGTTTTTGGAAAATCGTTTTAAAATAAACATTATTATCGATACAGAGGTCGAATCTATAGTTTTTAGAATTTTTGTCTGTCTTTCTGTGACCGCATCATAGAAAAAGCGCTAGAGGGATTTTGATGAAATTTGGTATGGTGATAGCTGGTTATCTGGGTCAACATATGAGATACTTTTACCGCGGGAAAATATCTTATTTCTGAGAAAAAATACAAAAACTGCAATGTAAGAGTATACTAATATGTAAAACCTAAGAATTTGGCTTTTGGTCATCTGAATGCGGGCGGAGTCGCGGGCAATGCTAGTGTTATATATATTTGAACATAAGCTTTACGGATCAAAAGGGAAAATTATTGTGTAGAACAATAGGCATTTTTATTTATGTTTGTGATATGCATGCTTACATCATCAGTTTTTATATTTATATCTCTCTAGGCAGATAACTTAGGATTAAAATGGAGTATTGCCAAGAAGATACAGATAAAAACTTTTTATTACAATATTAGCATTTTTTTCTATTTAAAGGAGGAATACTTTCATAAGAAACACGTACTATCAAAACGCTAGCTCCAATCCATCTTTGCTTCGCCACGAAGGCTGTTTATGCACTTCTGCAAGCTGTCAATGAGAATATCTTGACAGGAAAATTCAATAACCTGAGTCTTGAACCCAAGTTCTTCGGATTTGCAGTCGTACATACCATCCACTAGACCAGAGAGGCAATTTAACTAAAGTTGCCCTATTAACTTGGAAATATTTCCATTCAAAATATTTAAATTAGTCACCCTTCATTCATGAACTTCGGACAACAATAACGCAATTTCCATGATTTTTTTCTCACCAAGCAGTCGATAGAAGGAACACTCGATCTTGAACGATAATAGGCGTGTCAAGTTCTGCCAATTAGTATAAGCGACACGACGCTTTATACTGCAAATAAAAATATTATTATATTTTCTGTGCCTCTTGCTCCTTTTTATGGTTTTTTTTATGTTAATCGATATTTGTTCAGTTTTGAGATTTCGAGTTATTTTACGGTAATGTAATCAAAAATATTGGTAAACTACGGAAGATTATTGTTTGTTGCTGACGCTGACGGCTGGACGAATTTGGATAAAATTTAGAATAAAAATAGACTATATATAATACATTTGACGACACGTTTGGCTCAGTTTGTTGTGACCCTACTTGCTGTGCCAGCGGTCGCGGGTTCGAATCCCGCTGGGGGCATTCATTTGTGTGATAAGCACGAATGTTTGTACTCCAGTCATGGGTGTTTATATTTATAATATGTATGTATTTAAAGTTGTATATGTGTAGTGTATCAACTATCTGGTATCCATAACACAGGCCTCGTAGCTTACCATGGAACTATTTAGATGGCGCTGTGTGATAATGTCCCTATATCTGTACATATAATAATATCTGTACATATAATAATATCTATACATATAGGCTACTGCTATGGACACAATCGAGTGGAGCGATATTATTTCACTTGTATAATATAAGATTAAATTTATATCTAACACTAGCGACTCACCCTCGGGACTCCGTTCGGGTTCATCCCTAGTTACGTTTTAACGTTTAGTATAGATTTCTCAGAGATGAGATATTTTCCCGCAGTAAAAAGTATTCTATATGTTGACCCGGACAACCTGTTATCATTATACTAAATTTCATCAAAATCTGTCCGGTGGCTTTTCCGTGATGCGGTCACAGACAGACAGACAGATAGACAGACAGATTAAAATTCTAAAAACTATAGATTCGATTTTTGTATCGATAATAATCTCTATTTTAATAAGGCTTTCCAAAAAAATATTTAATGTAAAAATATTTAATTCAACTAAGGTAGAATTTCATTATATGTATAGATTAGCGACTCACTCTCGCTTCGCTCGGGTTCGTCCCTAGCTTGCTTCCCAATACAAAATTTCATCCCCATTTTCATTATCACCCCCTTAAAGGATGATTTCCGGGATAAAAAGTATCCTATGTCCTTCCCAGGGTTTCAAACTATCTTCTTACCAAATTTCATCTAAATCGTTGTAGATCCAGAGATTACTCCCTACAACCTCACAAACTCACAAACTTTACTTCCCTATAATATCAATATAGATTATATTGGCAGAAGAAATAATATGCGTTAATTACAAATACTCGTATATAGCCATAGACCTAAATCACGTAAAGATACTCATACGTCACTGAATGTTAGTAGATCCACTAAAATAGCGATTTTTTTATTTTGTTCACATACAAAAACTCAAATACACAATTAGAGTCTCAAAAGTGTCCTCAAAAGACGTGAACAATTCGAAATTGAATTGCGCTTTTTTCAAATCTCTTTTGTTTATTGCTTTCGGATGATAAAATTAAAACGCACGTTGTTTTGAATTTGTGTTTAGACCATTAAAACTATCGATTTTTTTCATCCTTTGGTTTGACTTAACGTCGTGTCGACGCCACTTTTTGGAGAGATATTTGTTAGGAAATGTGTATCTATGTTTTTGTATATCAATGGTTTATTTAAACATCTGTATATATAAAACAAAGTCGTGTTAGTTACACCATTCATAACTCAAGAACGGCTGGAGCAATTTATATGATATTTGATTTTTTGGATTTCTCTTAGTCCGGAATAGGATAATAAGTATTAAAACAACAGAAAAATTCAAAAAATAAAATAAAAAAACAAATAAATATTAAAAATTACATGCCTAACGCTGGCAAATAACTACCTTAAATATCTATATAAAACGTATCTAGCGACGAATCCGACCGAAGCGAGAGTGAGCCGCTATTTATTAAGTAATGACAAGATTTATAAGATTTTCCGCCGAGCAACTATTGTATGATAGGTACTTAACTATAGTAGAATCCGATAGGTGGTGCTGTTATTAAGTTTCAGTTTTTTTAGTTTTCCTTTTAAACTCTTATTTATACAAATTATGTACACAAATTAAGTCAATAATAGGTTTAGCTGTCATTGATTTGATTTTATTGATGTCATACATACCAGTGTAAAGTGTGAAAAGTCTACAATGCGATTACATAATATACTATCGATAGTAACAATTTTTTTTAAATGAAGCGGGTTACTAGGGTAAAAGAAATTAACCCTTTATATGTATAAATATAAAAATAATTTTAGTGATTGTGGCATAAAAAACGATTAAAAATAAGAAGGGCTGGCTGTTTAATTTTTTTAAAGTTAAGATTTTCTCATTTTTCAGATTCTATAATGTATTTAGTACATAGAAAGATAGCAAAATTAAAAAAATAACATAGACCTATATATGTTGAGACATAATATACAACACCATCTAGTTCCATGGTAAGATACGAGGCTTGTGTTATGGATACGAGATAGTTGATACACTATACATATATAACTTTAAATACATACATATTATAAATATAAATATTTAGTGAAATAACATAAACGAGTGTTTAGTGGCCATACGAATAGGGAATTCGGTCTCCACACGAAAAGCAAGTCCTGATTTATGTGAAATCCATATAAATGCAATTTGGTTAATTAAGAAATGGCGATGATATGGTAGCGAAGGTAGCCCCTTGGATTAGCTTATACATGTAAGACCCTAGTCTTAGAAGATTTATGGTGGAACGTAATGAAAATAATATATTTTAGTCCTTATAAATTCTAGAATACTCTGTATGTAAATAATGTGTTATGCATCTAGAGTCCAGACTAATGAGAAAATTTAATAAATAACTTATATAACTTTGACGACACGTTTGGCTTAGTTTGTGACTCTACTTGCTGTGCCAGCGGTCGCGGGTTCGAGTTCCGCTGGGGGCATTCATTTGAGTGATGAGCTTGTATGTTTGTACTCTAGTCGTGAGTGTAATATTTTTGATATGTGTGTATTTAAAAGTCATATGTGTATAGTGTATCAACTATCTGGTATCCATAACACAAGCCTCGTAGCTTAGCACGGAGCTCGATGGTGCTGTGTTAATGTCCCAACATATTTATAATTTATATTTAACTTAACATATTATATTATGTATATGTTTAACGAGATTTTACCCGTGGCTCTACTCTCTTAGTTCAAACAGATATACAAAATAATGAATTTTCATATAAACTTCTGACCTCTTTTTTACCCTCCTTAAGGTTAAAATTTTAGTGGTCCCTCGTTTCTGTCCGGTACATCCCTAGGTGACTAACAGTAGCCTATGTGTTACTCCAGTTAGTCTTTTTTTAACTTTAGGAAATGTATTTAGGCGTACCACCTTCATGCGTATAGGTGCATATGTTGAACTCACCGGCAAAGCCAATAGGTACTACCCACTAAAACCCAGCGGAACCTTGTCTTGAGCACTAAATTTTATCCAAATATGTTTAACCATTTCGGCGTGAACAAACAAACGCATAAACTTTTTCATTCATAAGAGAAGTTCTATATATTGTATTGTATTCAGCCTTTTTTAACGTCCCACTGTTGGGCACTGGCCTCCCTTCAATACGAGGGGGATTTTAAATTAAAACAAAAAATGGTACTTTTATGTTTTAAATTTTGTGATGACTATCTTCTCAACATAGCTCTCAGCACAATTATTGCTGTCATAGTTTCTTCACAAGTAATCTAGTTGTCTCAGGCCTCCACTTTTTCGTCCCACTGCTGAGCACGGGCCTCTCTTCAATACGAGGAGGTTCAGGCCATAGTCCACCACGCTGGCCAAGTGCGGGTTAGCGGACTGAGCATGTCCTTCGAAAACTTGCTAGGTTCTCTCAGACATGCAGGTTTCCTCACGATGTTTTCTTTCACCGTAAGGCAAGTGGAAATCATGCTAGAAATGATTCGCACATGAAAATATCAGAGGTACGAGACCCAGGATTTGAACCCGCTCCACACGCTTTCCCAAGCGAGCGCGTTACCACTGGGCTACCACAGACGTTCTATATACAAAAATATATATTTGGTTCTAACATATTTTCGAAACTATATATAGTTTTATAATGTTTGTTAACCGTATTAATTCATTAGTGTACTAAAGTACATTGTTAAAAAGAATTTTACGTTTACTTATTTTAAAAGTTCAAAATATTCGCATGTCAATACAACATTAATTTATAAGTTGTAAGCTTAGCTTCGCAAGCACTGAAGTGAAGCACGTGTAATAGAAATACTTAGAAAGTTAGAACTAGGTAGTGTAGTAAATTTCTGACATTATTGTTCAAGAAATAGTTAGAGGAAATGTTGTTTTAGCATGGACTTTAGTACTTATAATAGGTTGTTGCTTAATTATCTAGATTATATCAGATTTATTACTTTGATTATAATAAGTTATAGGTAATTAGGTTTCATGCTAAACCCTTTGCAGGGTCGAAGAGTGTAATGTAAGTATAATGTAAGTAGCAAAATGGTATAGCGCCTTAAAAATGATTTTAAAATATTTATTACAGCTTTATTGTACCATCTCGGTCGTTTTTTGTTGTTTTAGATACGTGATAATTAAAGGGTTATTGAAAAAAATGGTGTGTAAAATTTCATAAAACTATTTGTAAAGATTTGAAATTAGACAGACTCAAGTCTGGATGAGTTTTTGTAGCGTAGGAATGAACTCATGATATTTGTTTTTAAGTTTTTGATTTCTATGTATAAATTCAGGTAGGTTCAAAATGACAAATCTAGCTAAAATCATTAAAAAAAAAACAAGCTACAAAAGGTAAGCTGTCAAAAATTCTTGGATAGTACTAATTTGTTAAACTTATTTCCAGAAAAATTAAAGAGGTTTTTTTTTTAAAAAACCGAGTTATTTCTCAATTTTTTATTTTTGTAAGCATTTTCTCACATTTTTCCCTATATTTGTATCTGATTTGGACTATTATGGACATTGAAAAAACATGCCACAGAGCTCTGGTCGTTTTCGTGTTATTTACTAATAAAAAACATTTCATTTTTAGGGTTCCGTACCCGAAGGGTGTCAACGGAACCTCCCCATTTTAATTACTAAGCCTCCCCTGTTCGTCCGTCTGTCAGAGGGCTGTATCTTATGAACTGTAATAGGTAGAGAGTTGAAATTTTCATAGAGTATGTATTTCTATTGCTGCTATAATAGCATACAATATAAATTAAAATACAAGAAACATTTTTTTAACGTTCGTAATCGATAATCGAAGTTAAAATACTATATGTAGAGTAAAAGTCATATTAATAAAAAGTACATGTGCGATGGTACGGAACCCTTCGTGTGCGAATTCGACTGACACTTGATCGATTTTTACTATATAGATGTATGCAAATAAATAGCATAAGCAATCCTACATATAACACATTAGCGACTTAGCTAAAACTTTCACAGCTACACTCATTATTATCTAACATAATTGTCGTAATTGTAAAAATATGGATCCATTATAAGAGAAATTACTTTTATCGCGGTATGGCATGTTAACTTGCCGTACTAAGCTGAAACTCTAAACAGCCACACTTTATGGCCTCATGATGGTAATGTTGTTAGATAACTGGATAACCCCAAATCGTTGAAAAAAATGGAAAATCGATGATCTAATGGGTATATTCGATGCTGACTTTTTTGTTTTCCTATGGATATGGATATCTCGTTATAGGTTTGTACGTTTTTATGTTATTATTGTTGGTACAAGCACAATAATATAGTAATGTTCGATTATATAGAGCTTTTGAATGAGTTCGTTTTTATTTTGGTAAGGAACCCAAATTTTGTAATAAACTTAACGTTAAACTTTAAATTAAATCAAAATATACATTATTTTAATAGATACTAGCGACTCACCCTTACTTTGCTCGGGTTCGTCCCCAGCTTGGATGTAGTATGTTATCCTTAAGAGATAGACATATGCCATCGCGGATTTTTTTGTAGAACTTTTTAAGGTGTACAATACTGTAGTACATTATTTTGATCTATCTCGTAGGGTTCAGCCAGCGTTTGCATATAAGCGAAAAAAAAATGTGTTTATTTACGACATCACATTAAAAACCTCTAAAATTATTAGTGTTTCTCTACTATATTATGCATGTATTATACATATAAACCTTCCTCTTGAATCACTCTATCTATTAAAAAAACTGCATCAAAATCCGTTACGTAGTTTTAAAGATCTAAGGATATATAGGGACAGACAGACAGCGGGAAGTGACTTTGTTTTATTCTATGTAGTGATAATATTTACACATAACTTGTACTTTTAAAAATTTATTTGAATGTCAGTATGTATGTCCGCGAGCAATCTATCACCGGTTCGGAAGAAGAAAGCAGAACTGTCTGCTATATAACTAGATGTTTTATCTCATTATATTGCAAGATTGATACCATCCTATTGGTATTTTATTCTTAGTAAAATATATCATTGCTTATTTTTTTATGAAGGAAAATATTGTGATATTTGTTTGCGCCATATCAAGAAACATTATTTGGGTATTACATTTTAAACGTAAAAGGTTTACCGATGACTTATACAATTAATCGTTAAAAATTTATTAAGAACTAGCGACTCACCCTAGCTCTCCTCGGGTTTGTCGCTAGATGCATTTTAGCGGTTAGTATAGATTTCTTAGAGATGAGATACGTTCCTGTAGTAAAAAGTATCCTATATATTGACCCGGATACCCAGCTATCATCATACCAAATTTCATCAAAATCTGTCCGGTGGATTTTTCAAGATGCGTTCCCAGACAGACAGACAGACAGACAGATAAAAATTCTAAAAACTATAATTTCGGCGTCTGTATCAATAAAAATGATTATTTAAATAAGACTTTCCAAAACATTTGATTTACAAATTCGAATCTGAATTTATTACATAAGAATAAATCTTATGTAAAATTCATACACCCGAAATTTAAACATTTTAGAAATTGGTCGAAACGTATTAAGTATAAAATATTTCAAAAATTGTAGTTGTGTGTGAATATTTTGTTGAATCATTCAATAAGAACTTTTTATACCAATTCAGAGATTCAACTTTCTCAATAAATGAACCGAACTCAAACTACGTACATATCAATAATTATTTTTTAAATACAAATAAAAAGATATAAAACAAAGCTGTCATTTTGTGCAGCTGTCTGCCAAAAATAATCCCCATTTTGCTTTGAATGAAAATCGAAAAAGAATCTCGCGTTCATTAGCGAAGGGTGTAACTTACATGGGGGACTCCCGTAGGGGTTTATTCTGTAGATTGCGTGAAAATAAGTCGAATGCGCCTTTTTAAATAATATTTTATTACAAATTTTAAATAAATTTTCTTTCAGTTTCGAAAAAGTACTTATGACTGAGGACTTTTTTTTCAGTCGTAAAACGGTTAATGTTGATTATTTAGATATGTATATTTTTGTTCTTTGCATTTATTATATTTTAAACTATCTTTTGTTTACTCATTGGTTAAATAAGGAATCATACAAAATATGTTATTGTACGAATACTATCAATTAGTCAATTATATCTGGATTGGACTCATTAGAGCTTTGCCTTGAATTTAATTTTTTTTTAAGTTTTTTTTTAAATTTCTAATCTCCGCCCTAATCTAAGCCCCATAAGATACAGTCTTTATCAATTTATCTATAATACAAATATTAAAAGAACATATACGAGTATTAAGAATTAAATAAAACGATAATTGCAAATATTTGGTGACGTCGAAAATATTCGCCCGAGCCGTTTTTAATTTGTACTTGAAGTAAAAACCTGAGGGCACATGAGATGGAGGTTTCGCGCGGAAAGAGAAAAAAAGGCATTTGTTTTGACAGAACGAGGGTCGAACTCGGTGTAGAGAGGAAATATTATGTGCCGAAAATGTTCGCAGTTAGCTAATGGAAAGAAAGTGACTTTAAAAGTGCTGTTATTTAACGTATAGATTAGCCAAGATGAAGTTTTATTATTTACGAATGTTTTCATATTACTATTATAAATATGAATGTTTGTTAGTCTTTCACGGTATAACTACTAAACGGATTTAGATGGAATTTGTATTTAGCTCTTTTTTTAACGTCCCACTGCTGGGCACGGGCCTCCCTTCAATACGAGGGGGATCAGGCCATAGTCCACCACGCTGGCCAAGTGCGGGTTGACGGACTTCACATGTCTTTCGAAAACTTGCTAGGTTTTTTCAGACATGCAGGTTTTTCTTTCACCGTAAGGCAAGTGGTAATCATGCTAGAAATGATTCGCACATGAAAGTATCAGAGGTGCGAGAGACCCAGGATTTGAACCCGCTTCACTCGGTTTTCCAAGCGAGCGCGTTACTACTGGGCTACTACTGCCTAACGTAATGTGATGAAATTTAACATACAGATAAGCCTGGAATAATATACATTAGTAATCGCCAAGAGTTCGCACTTTTATCAATTCAAATCACCTGTAATCTAAGCGAGATAATTCCCCTCTAGAATTAAAAAGAAAATTCACTCTTAGGAAGCCAAGACTTTATTTTTTACACTCGCAGTAATCAAACCAACAGGGTCCTTAGTGTTTTAATTAAATATCTTCCATTGTAAATATTTTATAATTTACTAAGATTACATTAACTCAGCTTGACATAAACCTTGGCCTTTCAAATAGAACAAGGCCATACGTTAGATGTTACAAGGTACTAGCTACCCTCGTGCCATTTCTGGGAGGCAAAGAGTATAGCTTTAAAATTTTATAATAATAATATTACATTGGACGTACAAATGTATGAAAGAGTTGTATGATTAATCCATACTTAATATTATAAATGTGAAAGTTTGTGAAGATGGATGGATGTTTGTTACTCTTTCATGCCAGAACGGCTAAACGGATAGATAGATTTATAGTCTGGAATAGCACATTGGGCACTTTTTATCCTGGAAAAATGTACGGTTCCTGTAAGATAGATTTGTTTTTGGCTAGTTTAAAATATAATAGTCGGATACAGGTATAAAAATTGAAATAAAAGAGAAGAAATAACAGTTTATTTACGCTAAAAGAATACAGTATAACACAATATATGGGAAGAGAAATAATAGTATCATATGTAGAGAAAAGCTTAGTATAAAATTCAATACATTTTTTTTTGTTAAGGGCTTCAAAAGTACCAGCTGAGCACATATTACTTTGCTTAAGTTACGTAGAATGGAGAAGACCAAAAAATTAATTGTACAGCATACAACTATATAATAATAACTTTTGAGACATCAAAAAGTATATCCCGTGACCATGATTGCTGCAAAGGATTCGAAACGCCAGAAACCAAAAATAAAAAAAGAATTCCAAAAAAATAAAATTTTCAGCTTCATATATTTGTTTATTAAGCAACAGCGATAATTTATCAATATGGCTAAGCCATATCTTATACATATATAAAAAATACCTTTTCAAAAATAGTGACGAAGGAATAACGTCTTAAACTACAGAGAGTTAAAGCTACAAAAAGGAATATGCGTGACTTTTAAAAAAAAAATCTACATCGTTATATAATTGTAAAAAAAATATCCAGCTCAAAAAAATTAAAATTTAGTTTTTTTTTTAAATATCATACCGATACGGGTACTTTAAACGCCCGCCATTTCGCGCGCTTGGAGTGACGTCAGAGTATCATACATAGAAAATGACGACTTTAGTTTGTAGCGACAAAATCGCTAATCGCTCCGTTATGATAATACTCTGACGTCACATTCGGTCTGACCAATGGCTAGCGTTTCAACTACTTTGAATTTCCCACCAATATTTGCACTTTTTCATAATTATTTTTTTAATTAAAAAAAATGATATAGACTAAATTCAAAAGAAATAAAGATTATAAAAAAAAAATCATCCTCATTTAAATCACACGTAAATTCCCTAATATCACTCTGAAACCTGTATTTTTTCTTCAGCCATATCTACATTTTATTCTTTGCCTCAATCGTGGGTGGATCATAGAACGAATAAAGAAAAACCTTGTACTTTATCAAGGACTTGCTCAATGCTATCGCTTATTTACAAGTATTATGCATTTGCTAGTTGTTGAATCAGCATGAATAAGCTTCATTTGTAAAACTTCAATGTCTTTTGAAACATAACTTTTTATTATAAAGAAAGTAAATTGGGTCATACATCTATGTATATTAATATGTAAAGCTAAAGAGTTTGCTGTTTTATTTGTTTGAATGCATTTATCTCTAAATTCACTAGCTTAATATATATATATTAGTTATTATTATTATTTTTTATTAGCTAATTCACTAGCTTAATATATATATATATATATATATATATATATATATATATATATATATATATATATATATATATATATATATATATATATATTTGAAAACATTTAAAAGCATCCTGGTACAACCTTAACAACTGAGCTATCTATATAAAAGTAAATGAATATTCGTATGTTTGTCCTCTATGCAGTCCTAAACCATTGATCTGATTGTGATGAAACTCTGATGAGTTATTCTGTATACGCCTGAGAAGATTCTTGGTGCAAAAAAATTATCTTTGGACGTTTATCTTTTATGCGCTCCTATATATTCAAGCTTAGGGATGCACGGCAAGTCACTAGTTATACATAGATAAACAGAAAAAAAGGAAGTTAACGTACTTACCTATTACGTCATCAGATAAAACCCTAAAAAGTAAAAAGTTCTTGGTATTTTATACTATATTTTGTAAAAAGTTAAGCTTAAAAGCTTCAAACCCATATAACTACATATGTATATTGACTTTAGTATGTAAGTTGTATACAGATTATGGGTTTGAAAGAATACTGTCAATATATTAAATACTAGCGATTCACCCTCGCTTCGCTCGGATTCGTCCCTAGCTTGATTCCCAATACAAACTTTCATCCCCATTTTCACCCCTTTAAGAGATGATTTTCGGGATAAAAAGTATTCTATGTTCTTTCCAGGGTCTCAAACTCTCTTCTTACCAAATTTCATCTAAATCGGTTCAGTAGATCCAGAGATTACCCCCTACAACCTCACAAACTCACAAACTTTACCTCTTTATAGTATTAGTATAGACTAGCGACTCATCCTCGCTCCTTGCGTTTACGTTTTAATGTTTGGTATAGATTTTTTAGAGATGAGATATTTTCCCGCAGTAAAAAGTATCCTATATGTTGACCCGGATAACCAGCTATCATCATACATCAAAATCTGTCCAGTGGTTTTATCGTGATGCATTCCCAGACAGACAAAAATTCGAAAAACTATAGAATCGGCCTCTATATCGATATATCGATAATAATGACTACATTAATATGAATTTCAAAAAAATATTCTATGTGCAGATTCAACTCAGAATTTTATTATATGTATAGATAATAGTATTGAATGGTAAAAATGTAAGCTTTTTTGTGTCGCCTTTTCGATTCGTGCTTGACCGATTTTCATATATTTTTAAGTAGTAGCTTTTTTTCTTACTATATTACCACTTTAGAGTTCAATTAAAAAGTACATTAAGTTAATTGAATGATAAAAGTAATTTCATCATGGATTTATCGTTGCGTTGGGAATAGAATAGAGAGTTGTAAATTGAAAGCTTAATTTATATGAAAATGTTATAAATTTATTACTACAAAAGCTTGGAATTATGTTTTGTATCAACAGTTTTTATGTGATTACTAAATTTTGCCCGCGGTTCCGTTTGTATTATTTATCTATACATATAATACAATTCTGAGTGGAATCTGTACATTAAATATTTTTTGGAAAATCTTATCGAAATAGTGATTATTATCGATACAGAGGCCGAATCTATAGTTTTTAGAATTTTTGGCTGTCTGTCTGTTTGTCTGTGACTGTATCACGAGAACACCACTAGACCGATTTTAATGAAATTTGGTATGATGATAGCTGGTTATCTGAATCAACATATAGGATACTTTTTACTGCGGGAAAATATCTCATCTCTGAGAAATCTATTCTAAACGTTAAGACGTAACTAGGAACGAATCCGAGCGTAGTGTGGGTGAGTCGCTAGTTTATATATAATTGCTATACTCTTTGGGGTCGTAGGGTGTTCTTGTCTAGCCTTTATAACTTTACTCAACATATAGGCTACATAAGTCCAAAACATTTTTTTAAATTGGACTGATAGTTTCAGAGATAAGCGCGATCAAACATATGAATAACAAAACTCTTCACTTAATGTATTTATATAGATAACTTAATCATTATTGAATATTTGATGAAAACTTATATTATAAATAGAATTTATCTGTTTATACAAAATTAAAATTATTTCCAAAAATGTTTTATTGAGTTAGGTCTCTTGTTAATGGCTTCAAATCCTGCCAGTAAAGCACAGATTATTTCGAGTGTCTCCGTCGTGAGTATGTCACGTGGAATGAAGAAGAAGACTACTTTATTGATAACACTTGAACTCATCAATAGGTATTAGACAAAAAAAAATACTCTTTTGTCTATACCAATTAATATCGCTCGGGTTTGCCTCTAGAAATACAGACACAAATCTATCCCACGGGAACTGTACCTTTTCCTGGGATTAAAAAGTAACCTATATGCTATTTTAGACTATAGTCTATCTCTGTGTCCATCCAGATACGTTCTGCCGTTCTGTCGTGATTGAGTAACAAACATCCCAACATTCATCTTAACTTTCATATTTATAATATTATTTAGATTATATAATGCCTGTGTATTGGGCTTTGTATACATATAATATGTGTGTATGTACACGTGTGTGTGTATGTGGCTTTACACGTAGGAGAAGCTAGATTATTACGTTAGTATGTAATAATACTTAATATCTTAGAAAACATATTTAAACAAATACTAACAATCTTTAACTATGATAAAAAACACCATTTTATTTTCCAGGTAAATGTAGATTATTTTTAAAGATTGTCTTAAACGCCACGTAATAAAGATAAAGCAGAATAAAATAAACATAATATTTGGAATCATTTTAATCTGTACCAAATATAATATTCTAAAATCCTTTCAACAAAATATTTTTAACTCAAAATAACCTAATTTCAACTCTATTTCAATAGTAATAAGTGTACATGAAACGCATGATTCAGTAACTAAAGCCAGTTTTAATGACCTCTAAACACTGCGGAATTCTGAGATTTTTGCTAAAATTATCAGGGGTTAGAGAGGTCTAGTGTGTTTGGGCGTTTCATTTGAAATAGACATGAAAACAAAGCGCGGATTGTAAGAAAATCCCACTCGGGGCTCGTACCTTGCATTCGCTTTACCAAATTACTGAAACTTCATTCAGCTTGCGGACTCTGAGGGCGGGGTGGATGTAGAAAACAGTGGATGTGATATCTTAAATAATTTTTAGTTGTTTTTAACTTGCCCAATTGTCAAGAAAATCATTCAAAATAAGTTCAAAATGTCTTAATATATGTACATTTAAGAATTGAATTGAAAAAAGGGGGTAATCATTTTTTTTTGTTGGTTAAAAATGATTGACACAAAGCCGTTGGAGTTAGGTAAAGTTTCTATCAAATTTTCATAAAATTTTGTACTAGAATTCTTTACAGTTGAGTGCCTACTAAGTATATTAAATAGTGGATGATTTATATGGTAGTTTTTAATACTAATATCCCTCGAGGACCGCATACACGCCGGCGTGTACGATAACAATTGAATTCTCGGAAATTCGCACGGATTTCTTAGAATTTGTCCGGGAGGGGTTAAAAATAATAGTTTTTAATAATAAGTATTTTAAAATAGTTTAAAAATGGGTAATTAGTATTAAATTAAGGGTATGCGAACGTGGTGTTGTAGTGTGTGCGCAAGCGATCCTGCAACGCCCCATTGCACTGCGGCGACGGGTTCCGCTGTGGGTTTTAGTGAGTAGGAGTCTCACAGTACCTCACCCATTGACGGCCGGTGAGGTCCCCATGATGGGTTTCCCCAGCGATATCAAAAAAAGGGGTATGCGAACATAGTTCGAATCGAATCGAATTATTCGATTTTTTTCGAATTATTCGGGAACTTTCGAATAATTTGAATTTTGGACTTATTCGATTCGAGTTTCGAATCGAATATTAATTAATATTCGATTCGGAACGAATAATTCGTGGGTTCAAATTAATCGCACACCTCGATATTAAATAGATATCACTTTGAGCATAAATATGGTATTGCAATAATATAAGAAGGCTTAATCTAGCAACGAGAAATCGAGTTGAATTAAATACACATACATACATATATTCAGTTATTTTTATTACAAAAAATATAGAGATAAAACAATTAATAATAACTTCTTCTTCTTCCTCCTTCTGCCACTCTCCTAACTTTATCTGGGTTCGAGCTTTTTTGTGTGTCTGTGCCAGGATGGATCTGTCTTAGGTCCCATCAACATATTTTGTTTTCTAAGGTCTCTTTTAGAAGTAAATAGCTGTTCATCCGCTATTTCCTCCTTTACTGGTACCAATGTTTAGCACTCTATACACTAGGTAACCCATCACTATGGTCATACCTCTAGAGGCTTCCCTCTTTGAATTTTACAGTTTACCGGTGACACTTTGAAGAGTCCTCTCACGTATTCGTTTTGAACTTTACCTAAGCGAGTCTAATAATAATTATAAGTATCTTATAATTACCATTTATAACTAACCAATTAAGTACCTAATTACTTAATTTTGGTCCTAAAATATTAAAAAAAAACCCTTAAAAACAAATACCAGGTTTTTTCAAGATTGCCACCTTTATTTTAGTGGGGTGATGTTAGAATTTAGTTTTATAAACCGAAACAGGCGGGACGAGCTTAGCGGTTCCGTACCGCCGGACTACTCGACGACTAGGATTTGCGAATGTTACTGCTTCGAGTATATTTTGTTTATTTTGAACTTATTAAATTTAGTCTTTGTGAAGAACATCCCAAAATTATTGTATAAATGTTAGTAGTACAAAAGAAATATTATTAACGACGTGGGTACCTAAATTTTAATAGTATTGTGAAAATTAAATATACACAATTATAAAGAGGCAGAGTTTGTTTATTTTTTGTTTCTTTGTTTTTATTCGTTCGTTTGTTTGTTTGTTAGTTTGTTTCTTTGTTTTTTTATTTATTTGAACGCGCTATCTCAAGAATTATCTACTAATCCAAATTGAAAAATTCTTTTAGCATTAGGTACTCCGTTTATTGAGGAAGGACTATATTATAGTATAGGCTATAAATCACATAATATAATATAGTCTATGTATTCCATACATCCATACTTATAACTAGGCACGAACCAGAGCAAAGCGAGGGGCAGTCGCTAGTTTAGATATAAATATTTTAATTAGGAAAAAAGTAATAAATCTTTGTTTATTATTTGAATACTAAAATTCTGCAACACCTATTTGTAGTGCTGGGATAGGGTTCCGCTGAGGGTTTTGAGAGAATCTCACAATCCCCTGTGATGATCGGTGATAACCCCTTTAGTGGGTTTTCTGTGTAAGTACAAAATATGGAACCATAAAAAAGGATTCGTTGAAAAAAGTATTTATTAGTCCAAGATATAAGCTATCTCTTTTCCGAATTTCACTCAAATCAGCATAATCAGATAATAATAATTTGTAAGATGAGCACGAATGCTTGTACTCCAGTTATGGGTGTTTATATTAATAATAGGTATGCATTTAAAGTTATATATGAGTAGTGTATCAACTATTTAGTATCCATAACACAAGCCTCGTAGCTTACTATGGAATTAGATGGTGCTGTGTATTAATATCCCAACATATTTATATTTATTTATTCAAGCAAAAATAGCACGGTTAAAGGGAGAGATAAAATTAAACCAAACAAACAGTAGAGTCTATTTAGAAGAAGTAAAATTGATATTAGTTGTGGAACAATTTATTTCGCCTTACACCTAGTAGGTATAACAAATCGACGGCTTTCAAACATCCAAACTTGTCTTCATGATAACACGGTACCGGTTTTGGTACAGAAATTCATATATACTGTAGTAGCGTTACATGTAGCTTAATATTTCGGAGAATCCGATGTTATTTTATTTTGTGTACTAGTGACTTATCCTTGCTTTGCTTGGGTGTATATTTTGATAATAATAAATAAATATGTTGGGACATTAACACACAGCACCATCTAGTTCCATGGTAAGCTACGAGGCTTGTGTTATGGATACCAGATAGTTGATACACTACACATATATAACATTAAATACATACATATTATAAATATAAAAACCCATGGCTGGAGTAAAAACATTCGTGCTCATCACGCCAATGAATGACCTCAGCGGTACTCGAATCCGCGACCGCTGGCGCAGAAAGTAGGATCACTACAAACTGAGCTTAATGTGCCGTCATAAATTAATTACTAAAAGTAGTACGTATTCGCACTATGTACTTCAGGTACTTCTCTAATAGCAGAGTAGACAGTGAGAGCAACCCCATGGCTGTTGTCTTCTGCTTCGGCAGACTTGCCATCACGGCGTTGTGGTAGAGTGTGAGTGTAAGCGATTCTGCGACACCCCATTAGGTTCTATTGGGTTTTACCAGTATGTACGCAGGTGGTATGTGTAAATGCATTTCTCAACATAAAAGATGGTCATCTTCTTCTTCTGAAAGGAAGGAAGATCTTTCTGTGTAGGTACTAAATGTCATCCAAATATTAGAACATGAAGGAGTAGTTGAGGAGTTACGGACTATCTAACATCACACTATGAAACTTACAAATGAAACAATATACACTTGTTAGTTTTTAATTTCCATGATTATGACAAAATATATTAATTGAAGTTAATATTTGATAAACTTAGGTAAAATGCGTCGATTTTTGAAATTAATATCCCCAGTTAAAAATAACTTATATTTAAACCATTTGAACATCTTAAGTTAAGTTTTTATAGTACAAAACTAATTATTTTTATAGGTTTTTAAGATTATTTTTAACCTTTTTTTTTGCTATCTTTTTTATAGTGTAGGTTATTTAAACATACAAATATTTGTAACAAGCGGACCCCAATTTTTGTACCGCGTTGCAATCTCATAATACCTGGCGCTGATAGTTTCGTTTAGAGGGAAACTTTTCTTTGTCAGACTTGCGAGTTTCTTACTAGTTAGTTCTAAACTCGACTGCCCACTTGTTATAGTTACTTAATTACTTCGCTACATACATGTATATTGTATAGTGAATATTACTTATTAAGCTCTACTTTGTATCTTTGAAATGTTTTGATCACTCTGTTGTTCGAAATGTGAAAGTTTGTTTGTGTGTTTGTTTCACTCTCAGATTTAAATGACATTTACTGCACTCTACAAAGACATTTTTATGTTACTACCAGCGGCTAGTAGCCATAGTAAAAAACAAAATAATTCTATCCCACGGGAACCGTACATTTTTACGGGATATAAAATTACCTGTGTGCTATTCCAGACTATAATCTATCTCTGTGTTAAATTTCATCCAGATTCGTTCAGCCGTTCTGGCGTGATTGAGTAACAAACATCCATTCATCCAAACGTTCACATTTATATAGTAGTAAGATTACTGTCAGTAATAAAATTTGCTAACAGGTGGCGCTGACCGTTCTTTCCTTTTATATGTGTTTTACGAGACCAAAATATATTGATGCAATAAACAATAGTATGTAATTATTGTGTGTATTCAGCCCTTTATAACGTCCCACTGCTGGGCACGGGCCTCCCTTCAATACGAGGGGGATCAGGCCATAGTCCACTACGCTGGCCAAGTGCGGGTTCGCGGACTTCACATGTCTTTCGAAAATTTGCTTAATTTTCTCAGACATACAAGTTACGTCACGATGTTTTGCTTCACCGTAGGCCAAGTGATAATCATGTTGGAAATGATTCGCACATGAAAATACCATATGCGAGACTTGTGATTTGAACCCGCTTCACTCGATTTCCAAAGCGAGCGCGTTACCACTGGGCTACCACCGATCCGTTTTGTAATTATTGCATGGAAGATAAATTCCAAATGTCATAACCAAACATATTTCAATTTTCCACATAATTATTTACAACCAATCGATAGACACATATCAAAAACCTATTCAGTTCAAATACAAACATTGTATATTGAGATTTTCCAATACAAATATCCTTTATGTTCAAACAGGTTGTCTCATTATGATTGAATGAAGTTAAATTCGAATGCAAATAGAAATTACTTGTGTTGAAACTACAACAAAGCATAGAAACACAATTATAAGGCTTAATTAAATCCTGTAAGTACTCCATTTGAGAGTAAAACTATTAGTGTTATTACTATTTGATACAGTGAACTAAAAGCATTGAAATTTCCTATTTATTAAGGATTTAGGGTAAGATTCTATGGAAATCGTGTTTCGAGTGTTTCGAGTGGTGGTAGATTGTAAGCTCGGTTTTGTTAGTAAGTATTTATACATATACATGTTTCATGATAACTATGGTTTCTATCATATTATCTACCTAATTTATGAACCAGTTTTCAAAAGACATGTGAAGTACGCCAACCCGCGCTTGGCCAGCGTGGTGGACTATGGCCTGATTCTCCTCGTACAGACATAAGACTACTCTCAATCGATTTTTCGCCCCCGAAAACCGCCACATGCCAAATTTCAGCGAAATCGTTAGAGCCGTTTCCGAGATCTCCGGTATAAATAAATAAATAAATATACAAGAATTGCCCGTTTAAATATATTAGATTAGATACCGGGAACTGGATTTAATTAAAGAGCCGATAATTAATTCCAGTGGAACATCATTTTAGTGGGAAAAATACTGAAGAATACGTAGATTTAACATGAAGCCTGAATGAAGCGATATATTCTTTACGTAGTAATTAACTACGTTGTTTTTTTTAAACTACCATCAAATATTAAAAAACTACATACATAGTAGGACAATACATAGTTTGACGACACGTTTGGCTCAGTTTGTAGTGACCCTACTTGCTGTGTAGCGGTCGCGGGTTCGAGTTCCGCTGACATTCATTTGTGTGGTGATCACTAATATTTGTAGTCCAAACATGGGTGTTCATATTTATAATATATATGTATTTAAAGTTATATACGTGTAGTGTATCAACTATTACTACTGTGGTGGACTGTATTAAAACACTATTTTTCACTATTTTATTATTTATTGCTATCTAGCTTAACTGTACTAGCACTGGAACTGGAATACACTTTACCCAAAAACACCCCTATATTTATACCCCAATTTACATGCGCAATCTACATACTACTGAGTGAGAACATTTCAAATGCCCCACTCTAATTGGCTACACAAAGTAATCAATATTTACACGTAAAGACATGTTTAAACTAAATCGGAACTAGTCGGGCGGCGGTCGGGTCGCCGTCGGGTTTTTCCGGGCTCGTCGTCGGCAACAGTTCTCCCCCCGGCGCAGCGCTGCGAGCCTCCTCCTTCACCAGCACGATGAGCTTCGTGACGGGACGCTTGAAGACGCCGGTCCTCGTTCGGACGTCCGCCACTCGCACGCCGCCATCCGGTCCCTTGTAGATCCGATCCACGAATCCCATCGGCCACACGTTGCGTGGCAGGGTGTGATCGATCACGAGCACGATGTCTCCCAATCGCAGCTGCTTGGTGTTGTCGGTTGGCCCGCCGCGAGGAACGAGAGTCGGTAGGTACTCTCGCACCCATCGCTGCCAGAAGTGATCGGCGAGCGCCTGGCTGGCACGCCAGGTGCGTCGGTCGTCGTCGCTGCATGGCCCAGTGGTGGGTAGGCCAGTGGATGACCCCAACAGGAAGTGGTTGGGGGTCAGCGCCTCCGGGTCGTGTGGACTCACGCTTACATGAGTCAGGGGTCGGGCGTTGATGGAGTACTCCGCCTCAACCAGTAGAGTCCACAGCACTTCCTCCGTCGGCTCCTTCTCTTTCAGGGTGGAGGCTAGTGCGGCTTTAACTGATCGCACCAGCCGTTCCCATGCGCCCCCTTGATTCGGGGCACCTGGGGGTATGTATCGCCACTCCATGCGATGAAGTAAGCCCTCTTCTTTCAGCGCTGGCGCCCACTCTGCGTAGGCGGCCCTTAGCTCGTTGTCAGCGCCTCGGAAGTTCGTGGCGTTGTCCGAGTGCATGGTGCTCGGCCATCCTCTCCTAGCTGCCATTCTTCGCAACGCCATGATCGCCGAACTTGTAGACAGTGACGGGACGATCTCTAGGTGTACGGCGCGCGACGTGAGGCATGTGAATAGCGCGCCCCATCTCTTCTCACGACGTCGTCCGATCTTCACTATCATGGGCCCGAAGTAGTCCACCCCACAGTGGGTGAAGGGGCGGCGAAATGGTTCGAGGCAAGCGCGAGGCAGGTCCCCAGTCGCTGGAACCTGAGGCTTCGCTTTTCGCACTTTGCAGAGGGCGCACTCCCTTTCTATGGTGCGCACAGTAGGTCGCAGGTGGATGATCCAGTATCGCTGCCTTAGATCGTTGGTCACACGCTCACAGTTGGCGTGACCTGCAGCGCAATGCTCACGTAGCACGATGAGTTTCGCAGTGCGGTGGCGTCCGTCGAGGATGATAGGTCGCTTCATCTCAAGCGGTGCAGTGGCAGCTCCTATGCGGCCTCTCACCCGCAATACGCCTTCCTCCAGCACTGGATCCAGCCGGAACAGTCGGCTCGTCTTAGGCAGAGAACGAGATGACTTCATACGTAGTAATTCGTCTTGGAAGCTGTCTCTCTGCGCACGGCGTATGAGTGCGCGCTCGGCTTCCTCGATGTGACGATGCTCCAATCCCGTAGCTCGGCGCCGACACTTGTCTATAAAAGCCAGCACCCTCGCAGCTGCTCGGACCAGTGTTTCGAATTTGGAGAAGCGCGCAGGATCCGGCAACCACTCGTCGCCTTGTTTGTCCTCTGTGGTCACGTGCAGCAGGACCTCCTCCTCTTCTGCGGGCGTTCCCTCGGCTGGCCACAGTTCCTCTGGGTGACGTAGGAACTCTGGCCCTTGGAACCATCGGTCGTCACTGGTAATGCGAGTGTGCGCGAATCGTGTAGCGTCGTCAGCTACATTGTCACTGGTTGGGATCCATCGCCAATCTTCAGGTTGGGTGAGCTCGGCTAACTCTCCAAGACGGTGCGCGACGAACGGTGTATATCTGCGTGCATCGTGTCGTACCCAATGTATCACCGTCATGGAGTCTGTCCAGTATACCGTCTTCTGGACCACAATCCGATGTTCTCTCTTGATTGTGTCTGCCAGTCTGGCGCCGATGACTGCTGCCTGTAGCTCCAGACGAGGTATCGTCTGCGTGCGCCTTGGAGCGACCTTTGCCTTGGCGGTCACGAGGCTTACTTTGATGGTGCCGTCGGGTCGAGTAATGCGCCAGTAAGCCACGGCTGAGTAGGCTTGTTCGCTGGCATCATACAGCACGTGCAGCTCCAGGCCTTGGCAACCTTCCAGGGCGTAACAGCGTTCCAGTCGTAGGCAGGTGAGGTCAGGTAGTTGTTGCAGCCAAGCCGCAAACATCTCGTTTTCTTCTACAGGAATCGGCTCATCCCATGACATCTTGATGCGCCAGAGACTCTGCAGGATGATCTTCGCACGTATCGTGTAATGACTCAGCAATCCTAGGGGGTCATATATAGACATGACCGCGCTGAGTGCTTCTCGTTTGGTAGGCGGACGGGTCTGGGCGCGCACTTCCGCAGGAACTCGGTTCATCGAGGTGTTGAACCCCAGCTCGTCCCGTTCGGCGTCCCAGTGCAGGCCAAGTATTTTATTTGCGGGCCCGTCTCCACCTAGTCGGGTCGGTGATGTTGCCAGCAGCTGCGTGGGCACGTCGCCAATCACTTCGTTCTTGTTGGCGTTCCATCCTCGTAGCGTGAATCCCGCTGCTGCGTGCACCTCCCTGATTTCTTTAATGGCGCGTCGAGCTTCTTTTACAGTGTCGTAGCTCGCCACCAAATCGTCCATGTAGTGACTCCTTGTGATGGCTTCGAGGGCACGAGGATGCGTCTGAGCGTGCACCTGTGCGTTGTGATTCCGCACGTAGTGAGCCATGAAGGGTGAACTTGCTGCGCCGAATATCATGCTCGTCATTTTGAAGTGACGAGGTGGATTGTCTCTGTCGGCGCCCCTCCACAGGAACTGTTGTGCTGGCTGATCTTCTGGCCGAATCTTCACCTGGAGAAACATTTCCTGTATGTCGGCAGTGATGGCCACTGTTCGCTCCCTGAACCGGAACAGGATGCCTTGAAGAGAAGTTAGCAGGTCAGGTCCCTCTAGCAGATGGTCATTGAGGCTAACCCCTCGGCTCTTGGCTGCTGCATCAAATACCAGTCTTTGTTTCCCAAGTTTGTTCGGGTTCTGCACGGCAAAGTGTGGTAAGTACCAGCAGACTGCGCTCGAACGTTCCGTGCCGTCGCATTGTACTGCGCATCCCTTCGCCAGCAGGTTGTCTATCTGCTTGGTGTACTCTTCTGCGAAGGTCGGGGCGGCATCCATCTTTTGTTCAATCTTCGTAAGACGGCGAAGTGCTGCGTCGTAACTTGGTGGCATTCTAACGTCGTCTTGTTTCCAGGGCAGTCCTACCTGGTATCCACTTTCGATTTTCTTTAAGGTCTGTTCGACGATCTTCGTTGCCCGGGAATTCTCATCGCTCACTCGTGACTTGTGAGCAATGCCGAGCGCGTCGATTCGGAAGTGTTCTTCCACCAGGTCATGTAGGCGTTGATCTCGCTGGTCGTTCACGTTTCCACCAGGTTCAGGGGTGAAGACGTGAAGAACACCATCTCTGTTGTGGATTACACTGCGTGGTGCTGTTCCGTGCACCACCCAGCCGAGTTGCGTTCTGGAGGCAGCTGGTTGATTCGGGCCTCCAACTCGCAGCTCTCGGGATACGATGTATTCCCAGTGGTCTGTCCCCACCAGGATACCAGGGTGTGCCAGGTCGTAGCACACTTCTTTCCTTGGCAGGTCTCGCAGGTGATCTTGTTTCAGTAGTGCGCTGGGAATGAACTGCTGGTGAAGCTTCATGTTCTTGACTGTTCGTGCCCGAAGCTTATGTCTCTTTCCATCCTTTCCCTTCAGGTGCACCGTGACCAGCTGACTGCCTTCCTCGTGCTGAGACATGTTGACTCCGTGCATGTAAAGTGGTGTGAGAGGTCCCTTGGCGCCGATCTTCTTTGCCAGCTCTTCGTCGATGAGGGTAATGGTAGCCCCTTCATCGAGTAGAGCATGGGTCTTCTCCTCCCCCCGTGGCCCGACGACGGTGACTGGGCACATCTTCAGCAGGACCGCTTGAGTCGACACAGTGGCTTTGGATGCCACCGACAGCACAGCTTCGGCTTCACTTGTCGTTGAGGGTTTAGGCGTCTTATCTTCCCGGTGCAGAGTTGGATGGTGAGGACGGCGACACTCGTTCACGCCGCACAGCTTTGCTTTGCAGCTGTTGCGTCTGTGCTTCTTAGTTATGCACTTGAAACATAACTTCTTTTCTTTCACCAGTTCCCATCGTTCATCTAACGTGAGCCCTTTATATTTGGGGCACTGTGGCAGTGTATGAGTCTGCTCACAACTAGGACATCGGCTGATTTGTTCCTCTTCAGCTTCAGTCACGTTGTACACGGCGCTCGTCTTCTTCCTTTGGGTCCCGGTGTTCATCGAGGGTCTGGTCTCCCTCCGGGTTGCAACAGGTGTTGAGACGCTCGTAGGTGGGGCATATGCATACTTCAATGCCCGGTCTGCCTCGCGCATGAGGAAGCAAGACAGCACTACAATCTCTGGATGTAGTGTCCCGTCGTGTTCTTCGGCGTAGTCACACCAGCGTGCCCTGATGTGAGGACTCAGTTTGTCCAGGACTTCCCTCGCCAGCATTGGGTTGTAGAGGTACCTCTGGCGTCCGATGCTGTTCAGGATGCTGACTACGCTTTGAACTTTCACTGCAAAGCTGTTCAGGTCTACTGCTGATGACCCAGGTCTCGGAAGCTTCTTCAGTTCCAGGAAGTCTTGATCTATGATGACTTCAGGCCGCCCGAAGCACTGTTCGAGGGTCTTCATCACGACGTCAGGATCTGTAGCGGCGTGTAACAAGCCAGCTACGACGTTTCTCGCTTCTCCCCGAAGGCAGCTCCTCAGTCTTTGCAGGTTCTCGTTCGCTGATATCTGGTATATCTTCGTAGAGTCTTGATAGGCTGCTCTGAACGACAGCCACTCGTTAGTTATTCCAGAAAAGATCGGTAAGTCAGTGCATCTTATTCTGGGTCTAGCCATCTTCTCCAGGGCTTCAGCCAATTGCTCGATCCCTGGCCTCGTTCTGGTTGGAGTGGGTGACCTTCCTCTTGTTTCGAATCGAAGGTGCCGTTCCCCTCCAGTCCGTTTCTGCTCCCCTTCCTCCCCCCGTGTGCTGATGGGGTTGGTGCGGAGCCAGGCGTCCACCCTTTGTTGGTGGTCAAGAGTTTCTTCATGCAGGCTCTCCTGCTCCTCTTGGATGTTGCTGATGTCTGCGGCCAGCCGCTTTCTGATGAGTTCAGCTTCGATTTCTAATTCTTTTTTCCTCAGGTTTGCTAGCTTCTCTGCTGCTTCAAGTTCCGCCAGTCGCACCCTAGCGGTCACACTTGCCGTCGATCGCACTGAATGCCCTGGTGACCTGGTTCGGGGTCGGTCTCCAGTCTTCAGGGTTCGGTAGGCAGCGGAGGGTGTGGGGGCAGAGGCATCGTTCGTAGCCCCTAGCCCAACCTCCGTATCCAGGAGTGTGGTCGGTGAGGCTGGTGGATTCTGAGAGAATCTTCGTCTTCGCTCCAATTCGATACGTTCAGCTTCCTGGCTTCGATCTTCCATACGGGCGCGACCTTCCAGGTGGCGCTGATCTTCCAGGTGTCGCTGATCATCCAGGTGTCGCTGATCATCCAGGTGTCGCTGATCATCCAGGTATTGCAGGTGTTCCAGGTGTTGTTGACCTTCCAGGTGTCGTCGACCTTCCAGATGTCGTTGACCCTCCAGGCGTCGCTGGGTGTCCGGGCGGCGCAGGTCGTCAGGGCGGCGCAGGTCGTCAGGGCGGCGCAGGTCGTCAGGGCGGCGCAGGTCGTCAGGGCGGCGCAGGTCGTCAGGGCGGCGCAGGTCGTCAGGGCGGCGCAGGTCGTCTGGGCGGCGCAGGTCGTCAGGGCGGCGCAGGTCGTCAGGGCGGCGCAGGTCGTCAGGGCGGCGCAGGTCGTCAGGGCGGCGCAGGTCGTCAGGGCGGCGCAGGTCGTCAGGGCGGCGCAGGTCGTCCGGGCGGCGCAGCTCGTCAGGGCGGCGCAGGTCGTCCGGGCGGCGCAGGTCGTCAGGGCGGCGCAGGTCGTCCGGGCGGCGCAGGTCGTCCGGGCGGCGCCAGTCGTCCGGGCGGCGCAGCTCGTCAGGGCGGCGCAGGTCGTCTGGGCGGCGCAGGTCGTCAGGGCGGCGCAGCTCGTCAGGGCGGCGCGGCTGGTCTGGGCGGGGCAGCTTGTCCGGGCGGCGCAGCTCGTCCTGGGCGGCGCCGGTTCCTGGGCGGCGCTGGTCCTGGGCGGGACTGGTCCCTGAGTGTGACTGCTCCAGGGCGGCGCCGGTCCCTGGGCGGCGCTGGTCCTGGGCGGCGCTGTTCCCTGGGCGGGACTGCTCCTGGGCGGCGCCGGTCCCTGGGCGGCGCTGGTCCTGGGCGGCGCTGGTCCCCGGGCGGCGCTGCTCCTCCAGGTCGGCAGCATCCCCTTGGCTCCTGGTGATGACCATTCTTCAATCCGGGTCGATGGGCCAGCTTGTGGTGGACTGTATTAAAACACTATTTTTCACTATTTTATTATTTATTGCTATCTAGCTTAACTGTACTTGCACTGGAACTGGAATACACTTTACCCAAAAACACCCCTATATTTATACCCCAATTTACATGCGCAATCTACATACTACTGAGCGAGAACATTTCAAATGCCCCACTCTAATTGGCTACACAAAGTTATCAATATTTACACGTAAAGACATGTTTAAACTAAATCGGAACTAGTCGGGCGGCGGTCGGGTCGCCGTCGGGTTTTTCCGGGCTCGTCGTCGGCAACAGTTCTCCCCCCGGCGCAGCGCTGCGAGCCTCCTCCTTCACCAGCACGACGAGCTTCGTGACGGGACGCTTGAAGACGCCGGTCCTCGTTCGGACGTCCGCCACTCGCACGCCGCCATCCGGTCCCTTGTAGATCCGATCCACGAATCCCATCGGCCACACGTTGCGTGGCAGGGTGTGATCGATCACGAGCACGATGTCTCCCAATCGCAGCTGCTTGGTGTTGTCGGTTGATATTATCTGATATCCATAACATAAGCCTCGTAGCTTACTATGGAACTAGATAGTGCTGTGTGTTAATGTCCCAACATATTTATTTATGACTATAATGAGTATAGTCAATATGCTGACTACATCACACAAAACGTGAATAATCAGACATGTCAAGTGGCGGTCTTTATGACCGAGACAAGTATTTAGTTAACACAAACATTTGTCCCATAAGAAATTATATAATATATTCTGATAAAACGCACAACGTGGTGCTATATTATTTTCCAACTACCCACAATCCAGACAATGTCGAAGATAATAGCCAGTCATGTACATTTCTAGTAAATTTCCTGTGAATCTCAAAGCGATGCACTCACCAAACTAAATAATACAGTTATTAGCGGATCGGATTACTCAATTACTCTGGTTGGATATGCACCGCCCATTAGAACTTGTGAAACATTGAAATATGCTATTATTAATTGTACACCACTTTGTATTCAGATACCGTATTGTTTGTATACGTTTTTGTGTTATTAAAGTTTATAGTTTTAATTAGTTTAATAAAATCCATATATATAATAAAATTCTGAGTCGAATCTGTACATTAAATGTTTTTTGGAAAATGTTATTGAAATAATCATTATTATCGATACAGAGGTCGAATCTATAGTATTTAGAATTTTTGTCTCTGTGACCGCATCACGACAAAACCACTGGACAGATTTTGATGAAATTTGGTATGATGATAGATGGTTATAAGGTCAATATATAGGATAGAGGATAGAGGAAAATATCTCAGCTCTGATTTTTTCGTGGTTTTACTTGAATTTAGTTTCTGACGTCTCGAATATTTTACAACCAATAAAAAAAAGTTATAAAAAAAAAGTTTTTTTTTTTTATTTGTTTAATCCCTCCCGGACAAATTCTAAGAAATCCGTGCGAATTTCCGAGAATTCAATTGTTATCTAGCACACCGGTGTGCTCGCGGTCCGCGAGGAGTTAAAACGGTATACGTATATCAAACGGTTTATTGATTAACGTACATACATACATACATACATACATATTAATTTATAATATAATCAAAAGCAAAACATCGATCGAAAATTATAGAAACTACAAGACACAAATTTCCCCTAGCGAATGAACTTAAGTCAACTATACCAGTTGATCGGACGGTCAATTTCCTGCCTTCTATTTATTTAGACGATGCGCCAGAGGTATAGCTGTAATTACGAATGGTTTGTAAGCTGTACTTAGGCGGATCGAAGGATTATTGTAATTCGTATTCTATATATTAATTATTAGTATTGTAAATGCTTATCTAGTGTAGTATCTTTGATGGAGAAGATGCCATCTATACATATAATAAAATTCTGAGTTGAATCTGTACATTATATATTTTTTGGAAAATCTTATTGAAATATACAGTACCTAGTTTCGATACAGTTTTAAGAATATTTGTCTGTCTTTCTGTCTGTGACCGCATTGTGAGAAAACCACGGAACAGATTTTGATGAAATTTGGTGTGATGATAGCTGGTTATCTCGATTAACATATATGTAGGATACTTTTTACTGCGGGAAAATATCTCATCTCTGAGAAACCTATACTACAAATTTAAAGGTTCTTAAAAAGTTCCGTGGTAAGCTACGACGCTTGTGTTATGGATACTAGATTGTTGAAACACATATATAACTTTAAATACATACACATTATAAAATATAAACACCCGTGACTGGAGCACAAACATTTGAACCCGCGACCCCTGGCACAGCAAGTAGGTGACCCTACTAACAAACTAAACCAAACGTGTCATCATTCTGTGACCCATACAGATCAATCTAGATGCCTTAACTGTGCAAAGGTATAGCAGTTCCAGCCAAAAATACTATCAAACAAAAGCTAAACTGGCGTATTTTCCTTGCATTGTTATATAGATGACTAGCGACTCACCCTCTCTCTGCTCGGGTTCGTCCCTACTTACGTTTTAACGTTCAGTATAGATTTCTCAGAGATTAGATATTTTTCTGCAGTAAAAATATCTTATATGTTGACCCGGATAACCAACTATCATCATACCAAATTTCATTAAAATCCCTTCAGTGGTTTTTTCGTAACAGACAGACAGATAGACAAAAATTCTAAAAACTATAGATTCGGCCTCTGTATCGATAATAATGACTATTTCAATAAGAAAATCCAAAAAATATTTAATGTACAGATTCGACTCAGAATTTTATTATATGTATAGATATCAATTAACATGAACATGTACTATCTAAATTATGACTCATTAAGCTGTAATTGGAATCTACGTCGGATTAAGCTACCTTTGACGCAGCTCGTTGGAACGTACGGTATGTTAAGTTACTTTGCGCGCGATTGAGTTTGATACGCTAGCGAATACAGAATACTTGTTATGAAGGCTTTAACATATGATCGACTACGTACCTACTGATATTTTTTTAATTAATTTTTGATTATCTTTTATGCATCTTTTTATTTATATAATGACGTCACCATTGGTACAAGAAATTAAAAAAAAAAACCCGGCCAAGTGCGACTTGGACTCGCGCACGAAGGGTTCCGTACCATTATCTATAAAAACGGCTAAAAAAATCATGTCTGTTGTATGGGAGTACCACTTAAATTTTTGTTTTATTTTAATTTAATTATTTATTTTTAAAGTGAATATATTACTAATTATTCTGTGAATATTTCAAGCGTCTACCTATTGCCTGTTTGTTGTATGGGAGCCCCTTTAAATATTTATTTTATTTTGTTTTTTAGTATTTGTTCTTATATCGGCAACAGAAATACATCATCTGTAAAAAAATTTCAACTATCTAACTATCACGGTTCATGAGATATAGCCTGGTGACAGAAGGAAAGACAGACAAACGGACGGACAGTGGAGCCTTAGTAATAGGGTCCCGTTTTACTCTTTACAGAATCCTAAAAATAAGATAAATATTAACTACTGCACTTCTAGCCTAATTAAAAATACATTATAACTAAATGAAATATAATCCTGAGTTACTACATATATCAAAGAGAACCACACAAAAACATAGAGATTCAAATCAGAAGTTACTTATATTCTTACTCTGTATTTCCTTGAACCCATGAAAAGTATTTTGACCATAAATAATTTTTAAAATAAATTTAAAAATTATATGACCAACCATAATGTATGGGACTCATCAAAAGGAATCAAATTAGCCCAAGCACAAAAGAGCTATTGAAAAGATTCTCTCTCCATCACATAACTCCATCGTAAGATCAGCTCGATGTTTAACCAAATTTCACATATTTAAGTTTCAAATTGATACAATAATTACAATTAAAGCTCATATTCCAATGAGATGACACTCCAAAAAAACTAGGGAAAATAACACGACGCTTTTCAACAAACAGACCAACAAATTAAACATATCTACGAGTATATGACTCAATATTCTAGAGGTTTGAATTTAAACGTGTAATTCTAAGTTTTTAAGTAGGCTGACTAGGCTAAATGATAGAGCCCCATTGAGACCTTTATTTCACCATACTTTACAAAACTTTTCCATAAACATTACACTGTTTTACACTTGAATATCGCTTCGTATCCCATAAGCATAGTATTGATTTCCAACAAACATGTAGGACAGAGATATCAATTATCGTGGGCAGGCATTTACCTAAATTATGAGCCATTACGCGCGTAATTGGGGTCCCCTCTGGATTATGTTACGTTTGATGTACCTAAAGCCGTAATATATGATGTGTTTAGGATCTGAGTTTTATTAAACTCAATATGAATGGTACTGAGTAGCAATTTGGCTGCTCATGTTTTTTTATTGCACCAGATTTTGTGACGTATTAAATTCAATGAATTTTTTTGTTAATGGCTTAAAGCGTGCCAGTTGAGAACAGATTACTTCGCCAATGTCATGTAGAATGGAGAAGACAATTATGCCACTTAAATATAATATAAATATTTTACCGATAGTAGGACTCTGTCAAGACGGAGGAGTCCGACTGGATGGGTATCACCCCCTTATCTATTTCTGCCGCCAAGCAACAATGATTGCATTGTTGTGTTCCGGTTTGAAGGATAAGATAGCCAGCGCAATTACACTCAAGAGGCATATCATCTTAGTCCTCACAGTGACAACGCACCTGCGGCTTTGCATTTTTGATACCTAAAACCTAAGTGTCTGAACCGTAGGTGTTATGGGCGACAGGTACTGCTTTTCGTCAGGTAGTGTGTCTGCTAGTTTGTCACTGAATCTCATAAAGAAAAAAACAAAAAAAAATATTTGAATTTGAATAATTTCATACATTGAGATGCAAATCACTCATTCTTCAGCTCACAAACTATCTCTATACAAAAACCTTAAAACCAAACACGTTTTCGCATTTATTATATATAAAACAGTTCAGTACCTTTTTTCTTTTTTTTTAAAGCTATTGACGTTTAGAGTTATCAAAAAAAAAAAAAAATTTGGAAACAGATTCTTTTATATAGATAGGTTTTTATTGAAATGTTCAATAATGATTACTAATTATGTTTGAATTTTGACCACTGGACGAAGACTAGTAAGACTAATAAGATCTCCTTTGAGTATGTGGAAAGTGCACTTCGTTCTTTACTTTTAACTGAATCTTTATTATATATTCGTGGATGATAGAAAATTTTACGCATTAACTGGTTTGAAATTTTAAAAAAGAAGTTAATAAAATATTCCAATATTTGAAAATTCAAATGTTTTCTGTGTATTTTACGTGATATCTTAGATAATTATGAACTGACTAACGATTCACCGTCGCTCCGTTCGGGTTCGTTCCTACTTATGTTTTAACGTTTAGTATAGATTTCTCAGAGATGAGATATTTTCCCGCAGTAAAAAGTATCCTATATGTTGACCCGGAAAACCAGCTATCATCATACCAAATTTCATCAAAATCCCTCCATTACTTTATATGTGATGCGGTAACAGACAGACAGACAGACAGACAAAAATTCTAAAAACTATAGATTCGGCCTCTATATCGATACTAATGTCTATTTCAATAAGATTTTCCAAAAAATATTTAATGTACAGATCTGGCTTAGTTAGAATTTTATTATATGTATAGATTTACATGATTTTTGATGAACAGGTAACTAAGTCATCCATAGAAATTTAAAAAAGAGATTCCATTTATAATGACAGAACCCTTGTCGTAATAAATATCCTTTATACTATCATTAGCATAATGAATTTAAATATTCAGACATTTCTTTTCTTTTTTCTTTCTTTTTTCAATGTATGAGTAGGTACTCTGTTGTCCATTATATATCACAACTAGCGACTCACCCTCGCTTCGCTTCGGGTTCGTCCCTAGACAAAAATATATCTATACCACGGGAACCGTACATTTTTCCGACATGATATATAGCTTATAGCCTTCGTCAGTTAACAGGCTATCTAATGCAAAAAGAATTTTTCAAATCGGATTAGTAATTCCTGAGATTAGCGCGTTCAACCAAACAAACAAACAAACAAACTCTTCAGCTTTATTATATTAGTATAGATAATCTAATTTTGGCCGTACTTGTTAATAACTTTGTGCTCAAACTGTATTTTTATAACGCTGTAAGATTACCATATAAATAAGTAAATAAATCTTGTAATATTACATGAGCATTTCTTGTACATTATATATTATAAAATTTTGTGTATCTCGGAAACGGCTCTAAAGATTTGTATCAAATTTTGTATTTAAATAAGGTTTTGCCTTTTAAGTTTTAGATGTTCATATATAGGTGCCTAAGGCAGTGGTAGCCCTGTGGTAACGCGCTCGCTTGGAAAACCGAGTGAAGTGGGTTCAAATCCCGGATCTCGCACCTCTGATATTTTTTATGTGCGAATTATTTTTAACATGATTACCACTTGCCTTACGGTGAAGGAAAACATCGTGAGGAAACCTGCATGTCTGAGAGAACCTAGCAAGTTTTCATAAGACATGTGAAGTCCGCCAATCCGCACTTGGCCAGCGTGCACTATGGCCTGATTTCCCACGTATTGAAGAGAGGCCCGTGCCTAATAGTGGGACGTTAAAAATAGCTGAATACATACATATAGGTGTCTTTACTGAAAAAAAACGCAAATTTTATATTTTCCGAAAAACGCCGAGCTAAGTCCAGGTACTTTTTACATCAGGGATTCATATCGATAAATTAATAGCTATTATATTGTATCTATAGCTTCTAAAATGTGGTTAGTACAATATTATAGTAGATACGCAAAACATATGTTACCAAACAGCTTCACCGACGTTATTACTATTCTATAACAACTGAAAATGTCACTGGCAATTTTAATGAAAAACGTCCAGTCTCTAAATCATTGGGACCGGTCGAGCGTCCCCATTCGAGTGTGTTATCAATTTCCAACTAATGACTCAATTTGGATTCAGCATGAAACGACGTTGATAATAAAATTCATCACAAAACGCTACCAAAAGCAAAAATTAATATTCCAATGACGTTACAATGCTTTATTTCTGTGAACGTGCCTACAGTGGACTTTATTTGGATGATATTTATGTGATGTACTTTTTAATGTATTTGCTAAAGACATTCATAAAATATTATTTAGAGTTACTTTTATTTACTGCTTATTTAGGTCTAATTGGAAGTTCCACTTCTTTTAGGTATGCTAGTGTATTGTTTTCTTTATTAATATAATGTAGAAGAGGGAAAATAGTGATTGTTTACCAAAAATAGATTAGGATGACAGAAAAAGAGTGTAATTGTAATCTATACTAATATTATATAGCTGAAGAGTTTGTTTATTTGTTTGTTTGTTTGTTTGGTTGAACGCGGTAATCTCAGGAACTACTAATCTGATTTGAAAAATTCTTTTTGCATTAGATAGCCCGTTAACTGAGGAAGGTTATAGACTATATATCATCCCGGAAAATGTGTGGTTCCCGTTTGATAGGTTCGTTTTTGTCTAGGGACGAACGTGAACCGAAGCGAGGGCGAGTCGCTAGTTTTAAATAAAATTATTTTTTCGGATTTTTTCGCGGATTTAATTTTGATTTTTGGTTCCTGACGTTATGAATGCTTTAGAGCAATCATGGTCACGGGATGCTGCTGTGAAGTATTCGAACCATAAATCAAAATATATAGTCAAATATTCGCGTAAATCTAAGAAAATGTTAGAATAATTGTAAACCATATGCATAATTTAGTTATAACAATCGATGTTGTATTTTTATAAAAAGCTGCCATTTATCTTTTTTAACTAACGTAAGGGATTTACATATCAAAAAATTAGTTAACTAATCCATTTAGTCTAATTAGAAATTAAAGTTACTCTAAAGCTGTTGCAATAACTATCATGTCTATAAGAAAAATCTTATTACATATTTTTATATACTTCAGCTTAAACTATGGTAAAAACTAAGATTTTATATTTCTTTCAGAGTTAAAAGCTAAGTTTAACTAATGGAAAGTCCAGTCGCACATGCGTGACGGAAAATATTTAAAAACTAGCGAATCACCCTCGCTCCGCTCGGGTTCGTCCTTAGCTGTGTTTTAACGTTTAGTATAGATTTCTCAGAGATGAGATATTTTCCCGCAATAAAAAGTATCCTATTACATGTAGGACGCAGATAATCAGCTATCATCATACCAAATTTCATCAAAATCTGTCCAGTGGTTTTCTCGTGATGCTATCCCAGACAGACAAAAAATTAAAAACTATAGATTTGGCCTCTGTATCGATAATAATGACTATTTCAATGAGATTTTTCAAAAAATATTTAATGTACAGACTCTATTCAGAATTTTATTATATTTATAGATATCAAAAAGGTTTTTACTTTATATCAATTTGGTGTAAATGGCTAGGAATTTAATCATACCAGTAGATATGAATTGGTTTGAATTGAGCAGCTTGTCTACTTATGACGAAACATTATATTCATTTTATCATTACCTAGTGACTTATTAAGGCAGTGGTAGTCCATTGATAACGCGCTCACTTGGAAAACCGAGTGAAGCGGGTTCAAATCCCGGTCTCGCACCTCTGATATTTTCATGTACGAATTATTTCTAAAATGATTACCACTTGCCTTACGGTAAAGGAAACCATCGTGAGGAAACCTGCATGTCTGAGAGAACCTAGCAAGTTTTCGAGAGTATAAAGTCCGTTAACACGCACTTGGCCAGCGTGGTGGACTATGGCCTGATCCCCATCGTATTAAAAGGAGGCCCGTGCCCAGCAGTGGGATGTTAAAAAGGGCTGAATACAGTAACTTGGTCGTCCTTTGCGGAACGTTCCTAGGTGCATTTCTAATATTGGGACACGCATTCACTTTGCTTGACGATATGATTAAAAAACCTTGACTTTTTATGTACTTTTTACAAGAATAATATTCATATACATAATATTAGTTTACATATTATATAAACATTCTGGGAGAATTTCACTAAAAGATCACGAAAAACTTTATCAAAATCCGTTAAGTAATTTTAGAGCACAAACAGACATGAACACCTATTATATTAGTGATTTTTCGGTATTATCTAATAACATTATTTCTAATAGAAACAGTGAAAATATATATCAGACACCGAATTTCTTCTGTTATTCAGATTTGATCTTAGATTACGGTTTGGACGTTAGTTATCGCGTTATTATGCGCTACCGTAATGTACGTCCGAGACCGCGAAATATGGCAAATATATGCGCGTGGATATTGAGGGAGAAAACACTTTTGTATAAAACTATTAATAAATATTTGATTTTATTTAATTTTTTAAGTATTTCCTGCTTATATTTTCAAAGGTCGTGGGTTATTGTATAGTGCATATTTACCTAGGTTTTTACTTTATTTAAAGACTACCGACTCACCCTCGTTCGGCTCGGGTTCGTCCCTACTTACGTTTTAAAGTTTAGTATAGATTTCTGAGAGATGAGATATTTTGCCCGCAGTAAAAAGTATCTTATAAGTTGACCCGGATAACCACCTATCATCATACCAAATTTGATCATAATCCCTCCAGTGGTATTACCGTGATGCGGTAAAAGACAGTCAGACAGACAAAAATTCGAAAAACTAAAGATTCAGCCTCTGCATTGATAATAATGTCTATTTCAATAAGATTTTTCAAAAAATATTTGATGTATAGATTCGGCTAAGTTACAATTTTATTATATGGATAGATTTAATAAAAAGTGACAGCAAACTGTAGTGCTATTCTGTAAGATCTATGTTATATAATAGGTGATAGCTGATTTCATGTAATTTGCACGAATTACGTTTGCGAATTCAGCTGTCGAGTTACAACATTTTTACGGAATAAAAGGACGACTACTTGTTGAATATTACAGATATTGAAGTTATCATCTAATATATTCATTTATTCCATGAAGAGAAAGAGATAATGATGTCCATGATGTTCTATTTACCTACTTTATAAAACTAATTGTTTGACTCAGAAAAAAAATAAAGAGTGCGTGTATGAATGTGTACACGCACAAGAAGTAAAACTTCTGTAGGTTATCGGTACTCTTTATGAAATTCAATTTATGTTTTAAATAATTAGGATAGGTGAGATACTAAAAATAACGCGTATTAGGCATATTACAATCATATATTTATAGAACATCATTTAAGGGAAGAATATAATATTATATATTATCATTTTTCAGACAATAACAACGGTTACCATGGCAACAAATGTTCGTACATTCTTTCGTAACGCCACCACCAGCTTACCCCCCAAGTCAAGCGTGTAATAGACTTTATTATTAATTTCACTCTATATTTTTTATATAATAATATTTTTATTATTATTTTTTAATTTAACTATACTTATAAATAGTTTTTTGAGTGGCAACATTTCATTTGAAATCTTTGAGAGTAAAATTAATTATGATTTGACATAACGGCCCAATACGATGTTATAAATACCCTGTGTTCGTTGCGGAATCACTTTTTTTCTGGCGAGCAGCTGATCAGGATGAAGTTAAGTAGCCTTGATAATTAATTGTTTAAAGGATAAGGTATTCATTTATAGTATTTTGCTGATATATTTCTTTTGGGTTATATTTAAACTATTTTGTGATATTTTGTAATTATAATTTATAATAACTACAATAATATAAATTAATTGTTACAGTTTCCTTTGTCTTATTTAACTACCCCCATATATATAAAATTATAATTATTATAATTATTATTTATTAAAGTGTCATGTTTTTGTTTAATATTAAAGTAATATTGGGTAGTTTGAAGCTTTTGTTATCTCTATATTTTTAATGAATCTATCACGTGCGTAAAGAAGTTTTACTTCAAAAATTACATTCTTCTGTAGACCGTTACAAGTTTGATGATCAAGCCAATTGGTCTTAAATAATTTAATGCAAATTTTATGTTATTGCAACACTTTTTTTTTAATAGAAAAATTTACGATTTAGAAGTGCTTTTAATAATCCATTAAAAGTTATTTCGCTATATTAGCATTATTAATATTAAGCAAACAGATAAACTCTTACATAAATAACTATATATATATATATATATATATATATATATATATATATATATATATATATATATATATGTATATATATATATGTATATATATATATGTATACACTTAATATATTAAATATATATTAGTATATAAAACAAATATTTTTCCGAAAACCAAGTTGCATTCACCAGTACCGGACTCCAGATAATGTGTGAAAGAATAAAAATGTTAGCGCGAGGTGCTAACACTGCTTAAATCATATGGACGCAATTTATGACCTTCTTTATCCTCTACATATATGTAAATACGATTGTTTCCCTGAATACGAAATTTCTTATCGATTAAATAAATAAATATGTTGGGACATTATCACATAGCACCATCTAGTTCCATGGTAAGCTATACGGCTTGTGTTATGGATACCATATAGTTGATACACTACACATATATAACTTAAACACCCATTACTGGAATAAAAACATTCGTCCTCATCACACAAATGAATGCCCCCAGCGGGTCTCGAACCCGCGACCGCTGGCACAGTAAGTATGGTCACTACAAACTGAGTCAAACGTGTCGTCATTGTACGAGAAATTCATTAGTTTATTGACAAAAGCAATCTACATATAAGTAGGCAAAGACAAAGTAGTTCATATCAATGTGTAATAAAAAGTTTAATTTAAAAAAAAACTCGAAAGTTTAGAAAAATATCAACCGCTAGATGAAAGGTAATGGTTCTATTAATGACTAGCAACTCATCCTGGATTCGCTTGGGTTCGTCCCTAGTATGTATTGATGGTTAGTATGGAATAGATAGACTATATATTAGTAAATATTATATGTACATACATATAATGAGTTTTATTACCCCTAACTTGAGAAATGATTGATTCCCCATATAAATTTTCATCCCTTTTTTCGCCCCTTTAAGGGATGATTTCCGGGATAAAAACTATCCTATCTCAGGATCAAACTATCTTCAAAAGAAATTTCCAAATTTAGTTTATACATTACAAACAAACATACAAAAACTTTTCTCTTTATAATAGAAGTATAGTATAGATAACATAAATTAAAGTATGAATAATACAAATATTTCCAACAGAGAATCGAATGTGAGACCCCGAGCTAAGTGCCACAATAATGTTTTTGAAACTATCAGTGTCTATTATTATTTCAAGCATGTATAAAGAAAAGTTTACATTTTAAATTTTCGGTTATTTTAACCGCTCTCCTACAATCTTTCAGCGCAAACACTAGAAGTCAGAGCACGTGAAATACAAGGATAGTTCACTTGAAATATTGTTCAAACTGCGCCTGCTTTCTACTACTTTCATTACTATATTTCTACGGCATATATGTACATAGAGTTGATAATACCGTATTAAAATTAATTATTTGTTTTTATTTTTTCTTACTGGCTAATAATCGTGGGTTCGATTCTCGCTATAGCTTATTTTTTTATAAATTATAGGTACATCTTCCAGTTCCGTCCTGTCTAGTATGGAGTAGCGCTAATTAATATCGTAATTGTTTACTCTGTATGGGAAGACAGTATATAAATAATATTTTCCAGTAAACGTATGCGTATTCTTAATTTCTTTCAAATTGGTTCAGGCGTTTCAGCATACATGAATGAGAGATACAAACACAGACAGACATACACACATATTATAGCATAATATAATTATATGATAAATATATTATAGAATTTAGAATATGAATTTACAGCTCCCTATCAATACCATATTTTTACGTGCTTTAGTTCAAATTAGCTGAATACGTGGCTCGCATTTCTTCTAATTTATTCATATGAATCCACTTCTTCTTTGCTTTCTTAGTGATCTATCTTAGAGAATCACATTAAGAGAAAATGGCATTAAAATTTCTTAAAAATACAGAATATTTTTAATAATAGACTTATGGCTACTATTAACCATAGAAAACTATTTATGTGCAAAAGTTGTACTAATTTAAAAATTTTATTAACTAGCCACTCACACTTGCTTCGCTCGGGTTCGTTTGGGACGTTTGAATTATTGTTATGGAATAGATAGACAATTCATCTCGACATAAGAATCTTCCTCGAACTTCAACGAATTTTTGAAAAAGTCTATAATACTTATATTATAAAGAGGTAAAGTTTGTGAGTTTGTGAGGTTGTAGGGGGTAATCTCTGGGTCTACTGAACCGATTTAGATGAAATTTGGTAAGAAGATGATTGAGACCTTGGGAAGAATATAGGATACTTTTTATCCCGGAAATTATCCCTTAAAGGGGTGAAAATGGGGATGAAAGTTTGTATTGGGAAGCAAGCAAGGATAAAATTATCCAAATTGGTCCAACAGTTCTTGAGTTTTGAGCTTAACAACACATTTAGCAATTCATTTTTATTTATACAGATGTAATTCTTGCATAACATGTAACCTTCCTCAATTAATAGACTATTTAATGCAAAAAGTTTTTTCAAATCGGACCCGGACCCTATTCCAGTGACAAGTACGAGAAAAGAAATAAATATCCATACATAAGTTTTATGTATTAGTATAAAATTGATCGTATTTTTGTTCAAATTGATAGTATCTTGCAGCAATTATGCGAGCAGAGTCACGAGCAAAAGTAAATCTATTAATTTTTTGCTTTATACAGTCCTTCTTTATATAAACTTTAACTATACCAAAGCTATATATGCTTTCATACGCGCAATATGCTTAAAAAGGACGCAAATCTCTTCACGTATAGATACATACATATAAACAATCCTCTATACAACGTCCATAGTCGTAAAATGTAGACTTTATATAATTTAAAATTAAGTCTCTGTATAAAATCCTCTATATTTCATGCAGAAATAATGCTGTAAAATAATATTCACTAACATGATGAATTCAAAAGCGTTACTTCAAAGAGAGAAAATATTTATTTAATACGGTGCACGTTGCTAACATGTAATTACAAAACTTGAAGGCTAAATTGAACCTCATTTATGGAAAAGTTGCAAGTTAATATAATATGAAACTTACACGATAAAGGGAAATCAAGTTTTCTCTTGTGTGTTTGTTTGAGTTGTCTAATGTAGCGAACTATGTAGAAAATTCTTAGCTTTAAGCTCTGTAACATTTCTATACATATAATTTAAATATCAAAACCCGCGGCTTCGCTCGCGCTAAAACTACAAAAAAAAAGTCTAAAATGGTTAATTCATACAAACTTTCATTCCCTATTTTACTTTTATGGGATAAATTTCGAAAAATGATAAAACACCTATTTATTTAATTGTATTGAAGAGCACTAATACGAGTTTCAAGTAGTTTTGATCATTAATATTTTTTTGGGTTGTATTACAACGTGTTTACTCGTGGGAATGAGATCTCCCGTGGTAAAAAGTATGGCTATGTCACTCTCCAGCCCTCCAACTATCTCCACATAAAAAATCACGCCGTCACTCTGTTTTTTTGGAAAATCTAATTGAAATAGTCATTATTATCGATAGAGAGGCCGAATCTATAGTTCTTAGAATATCTGTCTGTCTGTCTGGGAATGCATCACAAGAAAACCACTGGACAGATTTTGAGGAAATTTGGTATAATGAAATATGGTTATCCGGGTCAACATATAGAATAATTTTTACAGCGGGAAAATATATAGCTAGTACCTAGTATTTTCTTAAGTTTACGCGAATATTTGTTTAAATAAAACTACCATCGAATTTTTTCGAGGACTTATTATGATTTTAGTTCCCGACGTTTCGAATGCTTTACAACAATCATGATCATAGGAGAGACTACTTGACCATCTAGTTAGTCCTTCAGTTTTGGATCCATTGGATCAACTATACAGACATTAGAATGCTTCACACATCAACAAAATAAAATTTACTTAAAAGTAATGTCGTATAAAAAAATTCATGTAGTAAAAATTTATGTAATGTATTTAAAAATAATGTGTGTAAAAAATTTATGTAGTGGGATACGTAAAGATACTCGTATAGTAGGTACCTATGTAACACATTAATATACACTAATAAAGTATAAACAAACTAATACGTTATACCATATACCTATTAACATGATAATTGTCTAGATTTTATATCTAATACTATTTAGGATTCCGTGTATATGTGACTGTATGTCAGTCTATCACAGCCCATTCTCCTAATCGCTATACCTTATAGCATCACGCTTGGTCTTGCCTAGCCTTCTCTCTAGATTTTGTCAATTTCGCCAATATTTCCCCAGCATTTCTTGGTGGCTTTCAAAATTCATTTTATGATTTTAAAATAGTAAATGTAACTTATATTCTATATTCTTTCGGCTGTTAACATAATATTCCTTTCAGACACAAGACAGTGAAACACTGTGTCGAATTCTCGCCACGTCCCGCACAAGCTCCGCACAGACAGTGAAGTATCAGCGCAGATGCGATTAAATTGGAAAACATTCACTCAATTTCCTGCCCGAAAGGGAATCTGGCCTCCGTCGAGTTTGAAATACGGTTCGCAGATAAATAATAATAATATTATATTTGAATTTTTATATATGTTAGTTAATTATGTAAATTTTAATTTGATTGTGCTTATTACAATTACATGGAGTACTAAAATATAATATGTTAACACTTCTAGTCTTTCCATTTTTCCTTCCTATGTTCAGGAAACATCCTTAAAGGACATAACAATTTATTTTAAGTCTGAGACAATGATATTTCAATCTGAAGGTGTATTAAGATACCATCATATTATGATAATAATCAAATATTACTATTGATGAAATATGATAGTTCTATAACGAAATAAAAATAACATAATAAAGCTAGTTAAAAGACGTTTTTTTTTTCTCAACAGTACACAAACCACTGATAAATCCATGCAGTAGCCAATAGTACTTGTTTGCTGACGTTACTCCGTCTGCAAACTATTGGTAAAAGCTACGTTTTTAAATTACCAAACCGGCTTCTTTGAATCGATTTGTTACTCTTTAACAGGATCAGAATTAGAATATAACATTACACTCAAAAGGAACTTAAGTACGAATCTATACATGTATATATATATATATATATATATATATATATATATATATGATGATGATATATGATATGTGTGTATGTATGTTCCCTATAGACTCCAAACCGGCTGGAGTGATTTTGATGATAATTTCAGGCAATATTCAGATTAGCCCAGCGGGTGATCCTGTGAAGTTTGCAGCAATCCGAAGTTTTTTTTGGGACATTAACACTCATCACCATCTAGTTCCATGGTAAGCTACGAAGCTTGAGTTATGGATACCAGATAGTTGATACACTACACATATATAACTTTAAGTACATATCATAAATATAAAGACCCATGACTGGAGTACAAACATTCGCGCTCATCACACAAATGAATCCCCCCAGCGGGACTCGAACCCGCGACCGCTGGCACAGCAAGTACTACAAACTGACACAAACGTGTCGTTTAACGTCGTTCGAACGCAAGCGAAGCCGCGGGTACGGCTAGTAATCCATATAATAAAAAAAAAATAATGTTTGTTCATAAATTGGTAAGTTGCTTTGATATATAATATGTATATGAGTTTTAGAGTCAGATGTATTTATTTCATGAAATAGTTAACTATACAGCGGATAATGATTACTCAGGAAATTACTCAGGTAATTTTTTATCCCAGCAGATCAAGTTGATTTCCGTGAGATTTAGTTCGGTGGTTAAACAATGGCTTAGGGTTGTTTACTGGTTAAAAAATCTATCTCCGGAAATAGAGTGTTCATAACAAAAACATTTTATATATAAAAATTTTGAAATTATAATTTATCTAAAAAGTTGTACCGTCTGGAAGACACTAGAAATACGAAAATGTTAAGAAATATAAAGTAAATTAAATACGTGTAAAGCCGCGGGTTTGATCTTGTAACGTATAAAATCATCTATAATAATAATCCTACATCGCATAATAAATGGTTAAATATTTAAAATTAATTAAAGCAAAACTGTTAATAATGAAATTGCAATCATTTTATTTCAGGCGCAATAAAATAATATTCATCCAGCTATTCGTTATTCTTTAATGGTAGTTATTAGTTAATGCATAGGTAATATCAAAATATTGAATAGTTTTAAAAGCTTTATAACATCGAAATTGAATAATTGAAATAGTTTTTAGTTGTGACTTTTACATATACTATATAACGTCTCATATACATAGTATATATATTATATATCTAATGTTTCACTCTTTATTTAGTATTTTCTGTATATAAATAGACAAACATTTTACGTCTCTGTTTGTCAACCTATTTTCCATAAAAAAATCTAGTTCTGTTTTATACGTTATCGTTTGTTATGATTTGCCATTCAAAAAAATCTATACATATAATAAAACTGTAGAGGTCAAATATCTCTACATAGAAAAAAAAATCTAAAAACCGAGTCAGGGGGATGTAAGATATGAAATAGAACAAATCCAGATTTTCTTCAATTTTTTTGTTTCTCTGTCTGTTTGTTTGTTTGTCTGTTTGTACGGGCTAATCTTCGTATCTGTTGAACCGATTTAAATGAAATTTTGCAATGGATTTAAATGATACTTTTCATTCCGGAAAATTAAAGAGTTCCCGTGGGATAATTAAATAAACTATAGTAACTTATACATTTCGTACACAAAAACTACTGATTGGATTTTAATGAAACTTTACAATAATATAGTTCATACATCAGAATAACAAATAGGCTACTTTTTATCCTGGAAAAAAATACAGTTCTCGTGGGATACATTTTTGTTATTATTTGTCTAGAGGCGAATCCATGTGAAGCGCGGGTGAGCCGTTAGTATGTAAAAATGACTAAATGGTAATGATTATTTTTACTGCATATAACCAAGTGAGCTTAACGTGAGGTTGTTTTAAAATCTCAGCCAGATATTTTAGATTTATTTACCAGAAGTATGTTATAATAAGAGATAAGTTACTTTAAACCTATTAAATTGAGTACATAAAAAATAATCTTAGCAATAATCGTAAATTATTTTTCAACACAATTCATTTTGACTTTTAATAGAAAAATAAATCTAATTTTTAAGAGCTTTAAGCGTGTTAAAGTTTTTGAAAAATTAAAATGGACTTTTATTACTCTTATGATATATCATTCATTAACTTAATTGCTGTAGGTGCGACTGGACATGAAAAATATTTGTATGTAGACGTCCAACCACATATGTATATACAATGGTGAGAGTGTAGGTTAATTTGTTGAAAATTTAATTCACAAACGTTTGCATTAAATATTTACTGTTTTAGAATATTATGTTTACTCATAATATTATATTAATTAGTACCTAGTGGTTGAGTTGCGACCATAATTATTATTGAACATTTGAGGATAACATAACATATATCTATACATATAATGAAACTAGCAGAATCCGCGGCTTCGCTCGCAATACGAAAAATACAAAATTTCATGCAAATATGTCCAAGGAATAAAAAGTTTCATACGAACTTTTATGCCCTATTTCACCCGCTTAAGGGTTTAATTTTGAAAAATCCTTCCTTAGTGGATGCCTTCGTACTATCTGGTATCCGTAACACAAGCCACGTAGCTTATCATGGAACTAGATGGTGCTGCGTGTTACTGTCCCAACATATTTATTTATATTTTTATGTATCCAAAATTACTAATATTTTAGTTTCTAGCAGAAAAAAACATAGGACATTCATAAAAAAAAACATTTTTTTTCACAAAATCTGTTCTTAGCTTATGTCTTCTAAGTAATTACATACCTTTTCAAAATTTAGCCTCATTTTTATAGTACAAAGCGGTAGTAGTTTCGAGATGTTTAGTCAATGAGTGAATACCCTTTCGATTTTATATACATACTAGCGACTTACCCTCGCTTTTCTCGAGTCCGTTCCTAAGCTTGAATGGTTTAGAAACGCCTAAAAGACAAACTTCCAAAGAAACTTTTGCAGATTTATAGAGAACAATCCACCAAAGTTTCATCATAATTGGATCAATTATTTAGGAACGTATAGAGTACAAATATACGAACATTCATTTTTATTTACATACTAGCGGCTCACCCTCGCTTCGCTCGGGTTTGCCTATAGGAAAGCAAAAAAAAACCTATCCCACGGGAACCGTACATTTTTCCGGGATTAAAAAGTAACTTACGTGTCATTCCAGACTATAATCTATCTCTGTGCCACATTTCATTCAGATCCGTTCAGCCGTTCTGACGTGAAAGAGTAACAAACATCCATACATGCTCACAAACTTTCACATAATATTAATACGGACAAGATGTTTTGTTTGTTTTGACCAGGACAAACAAACACACAATAAATGTTTAATATTAGAAAGTATAAAATTAATTATTTATGAATAAATTCATATATACAGCTACTAGTTTCAAACAATCCGTACCCGTGAGAATACGTGATACCTCATACAAATTGTAACGTTCTTATCGCTTCTACCCTTCGTTTTAGGTTTGGAAATTGAATTAGTTTAATGAATAAATAAAACGCAATTATGTTTTTAAAAGCGAATAAGTTTTAATGTTTATAATTGTAATAAAACTGGTAATTAAGTTTTGTATTACTATAAATAAATAAATAAATATGTTGGGACATTAACACGCAGCACTATCTAGTTCCATGGTAAGCTACGAGGCCAGTGTTATGGATCCCAGGTAGTTGATACAATGCACATATATAATTTTCAATACATGCATATTGTAAATATACACACCCATGACTGAAGAACAAACATTCGTGCTCATCACACAAATGAATGCCTCCAGCGGGATTCAAACCCGCGAGCTGGCACAGCAAGTAGGGTTACTACAAACTGAGCCAAACGTGACGTCAAACATTACTAGTTAATCTAGTTATAATGTATAGATACGAATATTACTTTTGTATTGAAAACTGTTATTATAAGCGATTTCATGTGCTCTGTGGTCGACTGAACCGATTTATTATTTATACGCGCGGTCACGCTAACAGTTTTATACTAAATGTCTAAATTGCGAACTTAGTTCGACATAAGTCATTATATGTAGCTAATGATAGCATACGATTGCACATTTTCTTTATTGAAAATAACAAGCTTCTGTCTGTGGTTTTGTTTACTTTTGTGGGTTCATTTTGTTAACCGTTTTTTTATTAAAATGGTAGTGCCATGCTTGTTACCTTCGGGTAGCAGCCGAATGGGTCAGCACGCCCCGTATAGTTACATAGTACCACTCTCTCATAGGAGACCGACGTGAAGTGGCAGCTATGCTGTTGCGTTTCGTCCGGTACGTAAGAGTCCGGGAGTCCCACACCCCATCCCTCCTCCCTCCACCCTCCCTCCTCTCTCCACCCTCCTTTCTCCCTTCCTCTCCCTCCCTCCCTTTCCTGAAAGGCCGGCAACGCATCTGCAAGCCCTGCAGTGCTGCAGATGTCCATGGGCGGAGGTGATCACTTCCCATCAGGCGAGCCTCTTGTCCGTTTGCCCCCTTCATCCCATAAAAAAAAGAAAACCGTTTGATATGATTAACGCTTTTAGGGTTCTGTAGCTGAAAGACTGAAACGGAGCTCTTATTATTTCGCCATGTCCGTCTTTCTATCTGTTCGTCTATCTGTCTGTCAGTATATTTAAAAAAAAATTGCGAACTATTGAGACACAAGCTATTATATGTAGTAAATAAAAAAAAATATATATTTAATATTAACAAGCGTTTGTTTGTGGTTTTGTCTGCTTTTGTGTGTTTATTCTGTTAGCTATTTATATGACCATCGTTTTTACGGTAACGTAGTATTGGAGCTTTGTATTCTATTCAACAGATCAATCTGCAAACTTTTTTGTGTAATTTTTAGAATTTATTTTTATTGAATCAATTTTATATCAACGAATTAAAAAAATCTATTAACTAAAGTAATTATAATTTTCATAATCTTACTCGTATACAGTAGTGTATATTTTGTGGACCAAAATCCTTACTTCTATCTCCTTGTATATAAATAAAAATGAATTTTCTTATGTGTGTCCTCTATGCATTTCTAAATCATCGATCCGATTGTGATGAAACTCTGGTGGGTGATTCTGTATACGTCTGCGGAGGTTTCTAATGAAAAAAAAAGATTATTTTCTTTGGACATTTGTCTTTTATGCGTCCCTGAACCATTCAAACTTAAAGACACACGAGGGTAAGTCGCTGGTATAGTAAAAAATATATGTGTTTTTTGGTTTATCATTTACGCAGTAATGAAATAACTGATTTGCTTGATATTTTGTATAACGTAATTAATGAAGGGAGGCCCGTGCCTGAAGGGAGGCCCGTGCCCAGCAGTGGGACGTTAAAATCGGCTGTATACAATTAATGAGTCAGATCTAATTATAGATTACTTTTGATCCCGGTTTATGATCCCGTTTTTCGGTGATTCCAGTAGGTATATTAAAAAATAGCATTAGGGATGCTACTTTTTCTTAAAGACATCTATTATCTATACTAATATTATAAAGCTGATGAGTTTGTTTATTTGTTTGTTTGAACGCGTTAATCCCACGAACTACTGATCCGATTTGAAAAATAATTTTTGCATTGGATAGCCCGTTAACTGAGGAAGGCTATATGCTATACATCATCTCAGAAAACTTTACAGTTCCCGTGGGATAGATTTCTTTTTGTCTAGAGACGAACCCGAAGCAAAGCGAGGGTGAGTCGCTAGTTATCATATAAAATATGTTTTTTAACGTTAATTATATATATTTAGGTATATTATCAGTATTTGTAGCGACGAGTATTTAATTCCATATTTCGTTATCACATTCACGTTGGAAAAATTTAAAAAGCAAGCCACGCCAAGCTTACATGTGACTAATGGTGCAGCTACGTGGTACTTTGCTATTGTAAAGGGATGTGCACATTATAAAAAAAAAATAAAGAGTGCTTGTATGAATGTGTACACGCACAAGAAGTAAAACTTCTGAAGGTTATGGGTACTCTTTATGAGATTCAATTTATGTTTCGAATAATTAGGATAGGTGAGAAACTAAAATTAACGCATATTAGGCATATTACAATTATATATTTATAGAATATCATTTAACGAAATTATATAATAACTAGACAATAACAACGGTTACCATGGCAACAATCGTACTGTTATGGGTCCCTGGATAAGACCCTTTTTTAAAAAAAAAGATTTATTTATTACTGAAAACACTTTAATAACTTGATTAATTAATTAATACAATATTAAGAGGAGCTAATGCTCGCGACCGACGATACTCTCGAACTGAAGTTACTTTTAATTACATGACTTATATATAGAGTACAAATGACAATGGTCAGTAGGGCTTTATCATAAGTAAGCAATAACCCATACAGCCAAGGGGTATAACACCTCCCCCGTTAAAATAAACTTCGGACTTCCTTTTTAAACCGAAGTTTATGAAAATTAAACGTTACATCTGATTGATGGATAAGAGGGTTGTTCTTCCATCTCTAAGTTAGTATTGTCAGGGTTATTTTCATCTTTTAATTCTATATTAAGGCCCAATGATTTATTACATTTTTTATAACAGTATATAATCTTAATACTAATAAAATAAGCTAATACAAAAATAATAATAACCAATATAATTATATTTAATGTAGAATAATGTGTCCCATATTTGATTATATGAGGCATATCTGTATCTATTTCAGTTTCCAATAATTTTCTTTTTAATGATTCTTTTTGAATTGTTAAATTGTCCAAATCAATTTTTTCTAAATTAATAGGAGACACATTGTCCTTAACCTTATCTAACTTAAATTTATTACAACAAGTGTCATTAATAATATTATAATCAAAGGTAATTATCTCCGGATGTATATTTTATTAATTTTTCCAATCAATACAGTGTTTTTATTATAGCCAATGCAGGATTGGGGTAGGCTCAAAATACCTGTTCCCAATAATATATTTTCACGATGTATTTTCCACTTTTGACACTCTATTACTATTTTACTACTTTCAGACTGAATAAATATCCATTTATTATTATTTAAGTTTTTCCAAATATCAACTTTACCATATATAAATTTCGTTTCACACTGGTCGGGAAGTTTATTAATAACCTTTGATAATAATTCACTTTCACAAGTAATCTTAGAATCAGTTGCATATACATTAGGAACGTCGCATATAAAATGTTCATGACTTATAATTAAACAATTATTCAAACTGTCCAGATCAAAATAATGGTTTTTATCAATCGTTATTGCGATATATTTAGTACTAGGGATTATCAGACTGAAGGTCTCTGGGTTATTAACATTATGCGGTGTAGGTAAAGGTATATTATGATATAATTTATATAATTTATTAGACACTAGCGGTATTTGCAATACAAATACTAGTCGTGGTTTCATAAAATAAGATGATACTTTGGAAATATTCATAATAATATGCATCATATTAATTTCAAGAGGGACCGGTAGTTCGAGTCCTTGTGGTAAATATCGAAAAGAATCGACTAGTTCTTTATGGAGCTGTGTCGGTGTCATTATTGCCGGGTGCAGTTTATTCAGACTGCTGAACATTATGGCATTTATAATATCTTCTAATTGAAAAGATAAGGTAAGAAGGGACATTTCAAGATTGCTAAATAACTCGTTTATACTTAACTGTAACTGAACTTTGTCGGTAGCAATAGATATATTTTCTACTACTGAAGAAAATTTATTAATCGCTTCATTTAAATGATATTCATTTAATTGGACCTTTAAAATTGTTTCATTAAAACGGGTAATTATAGAATTCGTTACTAGAACATTTTCCTTAATTAATGATGACATTTTCTCCTCGTTTTTTATTACGGACTCTATTGCATTATTGAAAGCTAGACCATCGTCCTCGTCTAGAGTTCCGAAAATATGCTTCATTACTGAACCAATGCCGGCAAACCAGGCATTACGTTTATTTTTTGTGTCTAATAAATGAGAAATAGAAGAAAACTGTTTTAAAATTTCATTATAACGAAATGTTAATGGTTCAAATATATTATAACATTCTATACTATCCGGTGTTTGATTACAGTTGTTCCTAACTGTATTAATTACTGAATTAATGTTTTCAATATGTGGTTTTATAAAAGATGTATCTACTGGAATTAAAACATTTAATTGTCCTTCAATTATTTTTACATTTCCTAAATAATCAAAATATATGCCGGAGCTTGCGGAAATTCGTTGGATGAATTCCTGTTCCAGTTGGGCGGATACACTGAAAATATTATAACGTGTTAATAATTTTTTAATTTACGTAATTAACCCGATGCTAAAATTAACTAAACCTTAAGTTGAATATAATATAAAAATAAAAATAAAAGTAAACGTAAATAAAGTGTAAAAATTAAAACTTATATCTAACTAGTTTGCAACTTCATAAAGTATTACTAGATCTATCAGCTAGTTTTACTTGATCATAATGGTGAGTAACATGTCGTCTATTGATTAATAGTGATAACGTATTGTTACCAAGAATTTTCACGATTTTATAAGGTCCCTTCCATAAAGGAGATAAGGCCTTCCGCATTCTTAAATGGTTTTTTAGGTAAACATAATCACCTATTTTATATTGCTGTGGTTTACTATGAGAGTCATAATAGTTTTTCGAATTGTTTTTAGAATTTTGTATGTTTTGAATTGCCTTTTCTCTTGAGTATTTAAGACGGTTTTGTAGCATCTTTACATATTCTGGATAGGTTGCTCCAGGTGATTCCTCGAAAATAGAATTTGGAATAAAAGGCTTGTGAGCAAACATTAGCTCATAGGGTGTAAAATGAGTAGTGCAATGAACACTGGTATTATAAGCTAACATTGCAGTGTAGACGTAACGAGGCCAATCAGTTTGTCCTTCGTTGACATATGATTTCAGATATTCCTTCAGGGTGGAGTGACTTCTTTCCAGCGCTCCTTGCGTTTGTGGGTGGTAAGGCGATGACCACAACTGTTTAATTTTTAAAAATTTGCAAGTTGTTTTAAATAGTTCTGCTGTAAAATTTGTTCCTTGATCGGTAAGGATCATTTTAGGAATTCCGAACATAGCAATAAAATGAAGAAGACATTCGCTTGTCTCTTCTGCAGTCGTACTACGAATTGGGTAAGCCACAGAAAATTTAGTAAGATCGTCTTGAAGTGTGAGAATGTATTTTAATTTAGCTGTCCCAGATTCTGGAAGTGGTCCTACTATATCTAAGCTAACACGTTGCCAGGGAGCAGTAGAATTACTAGTTATTTGCATTGGTGCTCTGTTTATTTTTCTTAAGGCTTTATTTTCTTGACATGATTTACAGGCTTTAACATATGTCTCTATATCTTTTCGCATACCTTTCCAATAATACATGTCTTTTATTCTGTTATACATGCGGACAGAACCAAGATGTCCTGCAATGGGTATATCATGATTATCCCGTAATATCTTTTTTATTTCAGTAGGTGAAGGATAAATTATGTTATTATGATATATATTTATTTTTATGTCAGTATTATGGAAAAGATACATCAGCATATTATATATCTTAGTAAATGAATGTTTTTCAAAGGGATTTTTAAAATCTGAAATTGCTATTTCATTTATATTTCCGAATATTAACAATCTATTTCTGGCGTTTTCCAGAGTTTTAAATATTTCGGCATAACGTGATTCATCAAAATGATGTACTCTAGTGAAAAGAAGAAGATAGGTTTTATTGGTTGATTCTATTATCTGGAAAGAATGTAATTGTCTTTCTGCTTCTACAATCTCTTTTGAATTTTCATGGTTACCTAAAATCTCTTCTATATAAGGATTAGATTCATCAAGGTCTATTGAGGTAGGTATTATTATAGTTTTTACGGTAGTTTTCATCAAACTTTCATTATGTTCTATAATTTGTGTATTAAAATTTCTATTTTTTTCAGATGTTGCTTTGAGAAATGTTGAATAGTCATCAGTAGATGGGCTTATTTCTCGACTTGGTAAGTCAATGGGTTCAACGACAGGTGAACCAATAGGCTCTGCAGTTGGAGAACCAGCAGGCTCTTGCGAAGGTAAGTCAACTTGTTCTGAAGAAGGTAAGTTAATTTCTTCTGGAGAAGGTAAGTTAAATCTCTCTCGTTCTGGAGAAGGTAAGTTAATTTCTTCTGGAGAAGGTAAGTTAAATCTTTCTTGTTCTGGAGAAGGTAAGTTAATTTCTCCTGTATCAGAGAGAATTTCATCTAAACGGAAAGAAGGTGGAGAAATTAGCAATTCTTCTAGATCTCTATCAATATTCATATTTCCTTGTTCAGAAACTTGAGGAGATTCTGGATTCATTTCATTTGTATAAACTGAAACTGGGTTCACTGGGTATCTTGAAAGAGCATCAGCATTTGAGTTAACTTTTCCTTTTTTATACTTTATATTGTAATTATATTCTTCTAGTTTCAGTCTCCATCTTACTAGTCTGGATCCTGGATCCTTACAGTTAAAGAGCCATTGGAGGGGTTTATGGTCTGTGACAATGGTGAAAGTATTTCCATACAGGTAAGGTCTAAACATTTTAGTACCAAAAACTATTGCTAGACATTCCTTTTCTGTAGTGCTGTAATTTGTTTCAGCTTTATTAAGAGTACGGGATGCAAATGCAATGGGACGGTCTTTTCCTATTTCTCCTTGAGATAGGATTGCTGAGATGGCGTATTTCGACGCATCACAAGTGAGAACAAATGGCTTGGTAAAATCTGGATAAGAGAGTATAGGAGCTGTTAGTAATTTATCTTTCAAGGTTTCGAATGCAAGTTGCTGTTCATTATTCCAGGTAAATGATGTGTTCTTCTTTAGAAGTGAAGTCAGGGGTTTAGCTAACATGGAAAAGTCTGGAATGAATCTACGGTAGTAGGAAATAAGACCTAGAAAGGATTTTACGTCCTTTGGAGTTTTTGGAGTAGGAAACTCTTTCACAGCTTTAACCTTGTCAGGATTTGGTCTAACTCCTTTGTCTGTAATTATATGACCTAGATAATTTACTTCTTTACGGAGAAACTCGCATTTGTCCGGCTGTAATTTTAAATTGAATTGACGTAACCTGCTGAATACTTTTTGTAACTTCTCTATATGTGAATTTAAATCATAGGAATAAATGACAATGTCATCCAAATAAACATAACAGTGTATACCCTGGAGACCAGATAATACGGTGTTCATTAATCTTTGGAAGGTAGCTGGAGCGTTTTTCAGCCCAAATGGCATCCTCTTAAATTGAAAGTGTCCTTCTGGAATGGTAAAGGCTGTCTTATCAGCAGCTTCTGGTGCTATTTGAATTTGGTGAAAACCTGACGCTAAGTCGAGAGTAGAAAAATATTTACTGTTACCTAATTGGTCTAGAATTTCGTTTATTTGAGGAATAGGGTAAGATTCGCCTATAGTTATATCATTAAGTTTTCGGTAGTCTATTACTACACGCCATTTTCTTTCGCCAGAGGCATCAATTTTTTTCGGTACAACCCATATTGGTGAAGACCATGGTGATACGGATGGCTGAATTATATCCTGATCCAACATCTTATTTATCTGTTTGTGTACTTCTTCTTTATGACACTGTGGGAACCTATATGATTTTGTATTAATGGGAATATTGGAGTTAGTTTTAATTTGATGTTTTAGTGCATTTGTATATGTCAGTTGGTCATCAGGTAAATGAAAAATATCAGAGTACTGAGAACAAATATCTAGAAGTTGTTCACTCTCTTCATGATTTAGATGAGATATTCTAAGTGAGTCTAGAACTTGTTCAGTTCTTTCTATTGTACTTTGACAATTGTTTACTAATTTTACATTCTGCGATGGAATTTTTTCTAATTTGAGTTGTAAATTAGAATTCACTTGGACAGGTTCCTCTGTAATATTTAATATAGTAATGTTAACTCTATTGTTAGGTTTCACTCTTACCATGCAATTTGAAATAAGTATTTTATCTGAGATTTTCTTATCCAATATTAATCCTTCTTGGATTTCAGGATTTACTACGGTGCATTCTATAACGGTTTCAGACCTAGGTTTTATTATATAGGTAGGTTCGTGAAACATAAGGTAAGTTTTATAGTTATTTATTTCTAAGCTATTGGAATTATAATTAATTTGACAGTTATATGTCATAAAAAGGTCAGTACCAATAATACCATCATATGGAAGCTGTAATTCGTCAAAAACATGAAATTTATGACATATATAGTTGTTACCAATTTTTAATTTTAAGTTTACGTAACCTAAACTTTTCAATGGAGGTTCATCTTTCGAATTTATTCCCCTAACAGAAATATTATTGGGGTAGATTTTTAAGGTGTTTGATAGTGCTGAACTTTTAATAAGGCAAACTGAGGCACCTGTATCTATTAATAATGACAAAGGTCTGGAACTTCCAGAAGTTGGCAATTTAATATGGGGTAAGTATCTATTATTATTATTTGTTATTTTATAAATCTTATTCGTGCCATTTTTAAGATTTTGTCGCGTCCGACACGTTGACGGGACAACTACTCGTTTAAAGTAGGCTGTTGACAGTCATAGTCGATGTCCTCGTTAGGTTTATCCTCAACGGGTTCATAAGTTTCTTCATAAGGGAATGACGTCCCTTCTTCTTCATAATAAGAAGGATTGTCCTCTACAAAATTTATACGAGGTCTATTAAAGTTACTTGGATTTTTATTTCTAAAATGAGGCCTGAAATTATCAGTAGGTCGATTATTTTGATTAATTTGTCCTTGACCTTGAGGAGGTCTTGGGGTAAATGTGTTAGGCGCACTATAAGAATAACGCTGCAAAGGGTTAGAAGATCTATTCTGATCAACCTGCCTAGGTATATTATTAAAATAATTATTTCTTTGAAAACTATTACTATTTGTAAATTTATTTACTTTATTAGGTTTTTCAAAACATTCTGCCTTTTTATATAATGTTTTCTGAATTTTTTCCTCAGAAATTGCTAAGCTAATTGCTTCATTTAAATTTTTAGGAGATCTACACCTAACTATATTCGATATGCGTGGGTGCAGACCCATCAAGAAGTGATGGAGGGCTAGGTCCTCCATAGCAGCTGTTCTGCCTGGAATCTCTAATTTTTTAGTAGGATTCATAGAAATCTCTGTCAAAAGTTGAGATAAGATCGATTCAATTTTAATAGAAAATTGCGTAACATTTTCCACAGATGTTTGTCTACATTCCTGTAATTCACTAATTAAATGAGAATAATGTTTCCTTTGACTAAATTGAGTTTTCAGAAAATCTTTTAATTGATCATAAGATGTAAAATCTTTTATTGAGGCTGCTATTTCAGCCTTGCCTTGTAATTGGCTCAAAATATATTTAAATAAAATATGTCTTTGCGACTCCGATGCAAGTTCATACGCATTATTACAATTCGTCAAGAAAGAATTTATTGTATCTCTAGAACCGTCATATGGTTTAATAAATTTTAAAAGAATATTTAAATCGATGTCATTTACATTATATTTCTTTTCCGTTTTAGAGACGGCGGGCGAAGGCGCTTTTTCTCCGTCATTAAGCGGAAGAATCGGAATGTCGATTATAGATATTACAAAAATATAAACTTAATAAAATAAACAAAACAATCAATAATAAAAGAATCAATCAGAAAAATAATAAAGGAGTATAAAATATTCATAAAGTATTATAACTTTAGTTTTAATAAAATATTCGTCAAAATAATATTTATATTATAAGAGTCTGAGATAGTCACAGTATTAAATTTCATATAAGTATTATAATGTCTTTAACGCGCAACTTCCAAGAATTGTTTTTATTGTAATACTATCTATCACTCACGTGTGGGCTACAAGTAACACGAACACGACGCGGGCGGCGACGAGCTGCATTCCTGTAGATAAGGCCAGACCTTGTATGCCAGCCAGCTCAGTGGTCACAGGTTCAAACCTGGCGTCGTTCCGGACGGGAGACGAACACGACACACGTACTAGGTCCTCTGCCAGTAGACGTAAGCGTCTCACTCTCTGGTGGACGACCTGAATTTTCACTTAACACTTTTTCACAGCTTTTCACAGCTTTTCACAACTTTTCACAACTTTTCACTTTTTATGGTGGTTCCCCACTTTAATTAGAAGTTACGCGGAGCCGAGAGTTCGCGGTCACTTAAGGCACAGGAATTTTCGTTAATCCTGGGGTATTCGGGACTATTACTATCCCAAGGTATCCGGGATTATTAGTATCCCAAGGTATCCGGGATTATTAGTATCCCACCGCTGCCACCAATTGTTATGGGTCCCTGGATAAGACCCTTTTTAAAAAAAAAGATTTATTTATTACTGAAAACACTTTAATAACTTGATTAATTAATTAATACAATATTAAGAGGAGCTAATGCTCGCGACCGACGATACTCTCGAACTGAAGTTACTTTTAATTACATGACTTATATATAGAGTACAAATGACAATGGTCAGTAGGGCTTTATCATAAGTAAGCAATAACCCATACAGCCAAGGGGTATAACAGTACGTACATTTTTTCGTAACGCACTCACCAGCTTGCCCCCCAAGTCAAGCCTGCGTAAAGAAGTTTCACTTCAAAAAACGTTTACAGCGTAATTTTTATTAACTACAACCTACCCTCATTTTATTCAAGTGCGTCTCTAGGTGCTTGACAATAGTCTATATGATTCTCCAGATAATACTCTATCTGGGTACTAAATTCCTTTCAAATCTGTTCAGCCGCTTAAGCGTCTAGATGTAACAAAAATACATATACATACATCAATACAGATAAATAAAATTGAAGTGTCTGTTTGTATTGTAGAAATAAAATATTCTTAATAAATGCATATGAAATTACAATGTCCTGAGGGATTTCGGCCTCGGCGACGAATCTCATTGAGACTAGCCAGATGCGCAAGAGATATTATAGTACACAAATGAAAGCGCAAACACAACGTGCACTCTATTCTTTTTTTTTGATACTTCAATATGGCTGGTGAGAGTTAAGGCGTAAGGCCGACGGCTTTACATGCTCTCCGAGGCACGAGGCTGCAACATAGCCAACTTCTTATGATTTTAATATAAAGCTGCTATTTTGACATTACAAATAGACACTTCAATTTTATTTAGACGATACGTTTGGCTCAGTTTGTAGTGACCATTTGTTGTGCCAGCGGTCGCGGATTCGAGTCCCGCTAGGGGCATACATTTGTGTGATGAGCGCGAATGTTTGTACTTCAGTCATGGGTGCTTATATTTATAATATGTATGTATTTAAAGTTATATGTGTGTAGTGTATCAACTATCTGGTATCCATAACACAAGCCTCTAACTAGATGGTGCTGTGTGTTAATGTCCCAACATATTTGTTTATTTATATTTATTTATTTGTATATAGATGTAAAAAATTGAAGCAAGTGTAAAGTCCTCCTGCAATTATCGCTAAACGTCACGTCAAGCAGCCACTGACCAGTAGCACGCGACTGCGATTGATTTTTATACTACAAACGTATTATTATTATTTGAACCTATCATATTCTAGGAAAATCAAAAATTTAAAATTAATTTCGATTCTTAAAATTTTCATACTTTAAAGTGGGCATGGACTTTATTTCAATAAATGTTTATAGTCTTTTGGAAAGCAATTAGAATATTTTTAATAACTACTAGCGACTTTACCCGACTTCGCTCAGGTGCCTCCAAAGTTCCCAACGTTTCTAATAAAGTATTATGTCATCGTTGTAAACTATTCGAAATATCGGGAACCAAAAACCATAAGAAATCCGCGAAAAAGTCCGAAAAGATTTTATTTAAAGTTTAATTTAAAATGTCAAATGTTTGCGTAAATCTAAAAAAATATCCTGATAACTGTACTTAACATCACTATTAGCACGCACATATTGACATTTTTACAATATCAATTCATGCTTATTACTATATTTTCATATTTATTATTAACTAGCGGCTTACCGTCGCTTCGCTCGGGTTCGGCTCTAGGAATACAAAAACAAACCTATCCCACGAGAACCGTATATTTTTTTGAGATAAAAAGTAGCCTATGTGTTCTTCCAGACTATAATCTATCTCTGTGCCAAATTTCATCCAGATCCGTTCAGCCGTTCTGGCGTGAAAGAGTAACAAACATACATCCATACTCACAAATTTTCACATTTATAATATTAGTAAAGATTTTCGAGTCAATCGATCCAGAGAATAAGAAGTTCCAAAGAAAATTCAACCCCCCATTTCATCCTCTTAGGGGTGGAATTAAAAAAAAAACTCTTCTTAGTGAATACGTATAGGTACTTCGCAAAGAACACACACCCTTCAATTTCATGTCTCTAGGACCAGCGGTTTAGGTTGTATGTTAATATATATCAGTTAGTCAGTCAGAATTTTGAGTTTTATATAGGTATATAGATAGAAGAAGATTGTGCGTATGTTTATGAGTTTTATAAAACACTAGCGACTCACCCTCGCTTCGCTTTGTTTCATCCCTAACTTGTTTCCCCATACAAATTTTCATCCTCATTTTCACCCTCTTAAGGGATAAACTTTCGAGATAAAAACTATCCTATGTCCTTCCCAGGGTCTCAAACTATCTTCAGCAGTAGTTTCGGAGCTTATTCGGTACAAATAAACAAAAAAATCTTCCCTCTTTATAATATTAATATAAATATATTCATTTTTTTAGCGACTGGTAGTAAGGACGAACATGAAGATAGTTCAAATGATAACGAAAAAAATATAGAAAACAGAATAACCTTTTAAGACAGTACTTTATAAGCTCATAGAAATGTAAACAAAGAGCTTTTGCTTCTTTCAACTAGTTTACAATAAATTATGCACTTTAGAATGCTTTCGAGTACTTATTACGTTACGATATAATGGTTTTTATTCACTTAGCAATTCCTTTTGCTGGATTAACGGACGAATTGCTAAGACGTCACGTCAAACGTGAAATTTTATATTGCATTGGAATAAAAATGTATGAAAAAAGTGTTTAATACTTATAAATTTATAATGGAATTAGTATTGTAATTTTAAATATTACTACGTTTTAAAGTTTAGTATAGATTTCTCAGAGATGAGATATTTTCCTGCAGTAAAAATTATCCTATATGTTGACCCGGATAACTAACTATCATCATACCAAATTTCATCAAAATCTGTACAGTGATTTTCTCGTGATGCGTTCCCAGACAGATAGACAAACAAAAGATAATAAAGACTATTTCAATACGATTTCCTAAAAAAATATTTATTGTACAGATTCGATTCAGTTTGAATTTATTAGGTATATGTATGGATTATTTTTATGAATATACATAATATATTATTATTTTTTGTTAATTTGTTCTTCTACGAGTATATGGAGCAAATAGTCGATGTATTTTTTTGTAATGCATATAGATATAGATTAAAAAAAACTTTTTCATATGGCTCATTAATGTATTCATGCTAGTTATTAATATTATTAATGTGAAAGCGACTCTATTACCTTTTCACGCTTAAAATAAATTCCGGCCTTTGACTGAATACTAGTAATTATTATTTATGAATTTGATTAATATTTTAAATACATAATTGATGGCAACACATTTCTGTATCTAATAGGGTGACCTCCCTTCAATCCGAGGGTCTCAAGCTATAGTCCACCACGCTGTCACTTCACTGCACTGATCTTTCAAAAACTGATTAAGTTCTCTCAGACATGCAAGTGTCCTTTATATTACCTGACTACTCATTGTTAATCATATTAATTATAGGATATAATTAATTTTTTGTCGTTAACCTGAGAAATGATTTGTTTCAAATACAAACTTTCAACCCCTATTTTACCTCTTTCAAGTTTCATTTTTGCGACAACAAGTATCGTATGACTTTCTACAAGGTCCCATCGCTTTCTATACCAAATTTCATCAAAATTAGTTTAGCGGTTCAAGCGTGAAAACGTAACAAACAGACAGAGCTTACTTTCGCATTTATATTAGTATGGATGGCATTCTCAAGAAAATTTCACAGTTACAACTCGGGATTCGAACCTGTTTCACATGGATTTTAAAGCAAACTAATAGGCTACTTCTACTGTATGTAGGTATATAGCAGGGCTTATGATAAGTAATTGTGATGTAATAGAAACATACTCGAATTGTAATAGTTATGTTTTAAACATAATATGTACACAAATCAGGTTAGATTTACTAAGTGACATTCCCATTTCGTAAGGGATGAGTAATGAATTAATTATATTTCAACCGACTTTAAACGTTAGGAGGTTCAATTTGGTTATGTTTGTTGTAGTTTTTCCGCTATATATTCAAGATTTTCAATCAATTATTTATTTTTTTTAGTTAGGGATGTGTTTTAAAATAAAAAAAAGTGCTTGTATAAATAAATAAATATGTTGGGACATTAAAACACAGCACCATCTAGTTCCATGATAAGCTCCGAGGCCTGCATTATGGATACCAGATAGTTGATACATTACACATATTATATAACTTTAAATACATAAATATTATAAACATAAACATAAACACCCATGACTGGAGTACAGATACTTGTGCTCATCACACAAATGAATGCCCCCAGCGGGACTCGAACTGGCGACCGCTGGCACAGCAAATAGGATCACAAATTATAAGGTTTATTTTTTTTTGTAATATTTTTACCAATTTTAAAAGTTATTTTAAATTTTATTTGACATAAATATATATTACATATTATTCAGTAATTAATTTTATTATTTTTCACTTCTTTTTACTTTTTTGTAATGTATTCAATCTCAAACAATTAAATAAGGCATATTACAATCATATATTTATAGAATATCATATACGGAAAGAATATAATATTATATATTTGTCAGATAATAGATATTAGCCGTTGCTACCATGGCAGCATGGTGGTGTATTCTATCTCATTCTCTCGCCGGCTTCTATATTTACGTGTTTGTCTCTTTTTAGTGTCGCATTTTCGTTTCATCGAATTTCAAATCACAACGATTCTAAAGAAGTTTCACTTCAAAAAACGAAATTAAAGGGTAGAAGAAACGTGATTGAAAATAAAAATTTCACTTTTAAACTCAACTTCTATTTGCATATTATTCATTAATATTTTCCACTTTGACGTGAAGTACAATGAAAACTTTATTCGTGACGTTTCTTTCTACGAACGAAACAAATTATTTTCTTACATTTCTTTCGCAGTTTTTACTGGAGTAATCTCTTTTAGGAATTATACGGTTTTAACGGAGTGAGCTTTGTAAATATAAAATAATGTTCATTTGAAAAGTAAACCTTATTACTTAGCTAGCGACTCACTTTCGCTTCACCCGGGTTCACCTTTAGAAAAAAAAAACAAAGCCAGCCCACGGGAACAGTACATTTTTCCGGGATAAAAAGTAGCATATATGCTATTCCATACTATAATCTATCTCTGTGCCAAATTTCACCCAGATCCATTCAGCCGTTCTGGCGTGATTGAGTAACAAACATCCATCCAAACATCCAAACATCTAAACTTTCACATTTATAATATTAGTAAGATGACGATTGCTTGGCTTTACACTACCTGCATGCTTGATGACCATAGCAGCAACCATGGTCGCCCGACTATTTAAATTATGTAAGGGCCTATGCACATGATAATTTTTAATGCGCGTTTGAAGCCCATTCGATTTGTAACGGACGCAATGTCGACGCGTTTGTATCGGTACAAAAGATTAATACATATTTTTAAACTTATCAGCACAATATGCACAGATGACTTAATTTCATTATGCGCGTGTTTTTGGTTCGTCAATGAAACGTGATCTGCTAGCATGTCCGTCTGCACATCCAAAAGTCCAGGGTTGGAGTCCCGTGTCGGATCTACTTTAATTACGGTTTTTTTTTTCAGTCAAGATCAATTTTCAGTAGTAGTCCGGACTTGGGAAGTTCACCTTGCTACTATTCGTGCCTCGGAAAGCACGTCAAGCCGTCGGTCCTGCTCCTTAACTCTCACCGGTTGTGTCGAAGTATCGTCCCATCGGATTTTGAGAATAATAGCAATAAAGAGTGTATTTGTGTTTTCGCGTACACATCTGTACTATATAATATCTCCTGCGCAGTTGACTAATCTAAGATTACGATTAAGATGAGATTAACGATTAAGATTAACTACCTTGGCAGCAATTGGTCAGGAAGACATGATTACTATTATTATTAATACCTAGGATATAAGCAATTTCAAATGCCATTTGATTTAAAGCAGACATGCCTCCTAATTATGCTGCTTTCTTTCCACTTTCTACTTTCCTAACTAATATTGTGAATAATATGAATTAAAAGTGATTAAAAATAAATTAATATATGATAATAAGTATAATAAAATATACACTAATATATTTTATATTATCTATAGGTACATATAATAAAATTCTAACTGAGTCGAATCTGTATATTAAATATTTTTTGGAAAATCTTATTGAAATAGTCAATATTATTGATACAGAGGCCGAATCTGTAGTTTTTAGATTTTTTGTCTATTTGTCTATCCGTCTATCTTGAAACGCATCACGAGAAAACCACTGGACAGATTTTGACGAATTTTGGTATAATGATAGCTGGATATCCGGGTCAACATATAGGATATTTTTTATTTTGGGAAAATATCTCGTCTTTGAGAAATCTATAGTAACTAAAACATTTTTAGGGACGAACCCGAGCGAAGCGAGTAGAGAGTACATTTTAAAGTTTTAGACGATTAGAGAACTATCAATGAGTTTTGTTTATTTTAATTTTTAGGGAAATTCAGAAATGTACATAATACATATATAATAAAAGAAGGAACCGTCTGATCTTAATGCTTACAGCTTACGAGGCTGGCAGGAAATGTTTATTAAACAATTTTGCATTAGCTAGACTTAGTTGGAGCAGGCGGACTCAATATTATAATCCTCTTATGTCTACGATATACTCTTAGCGCGGGAATAAGATTAGGTTGAAGCTCGAACGCGAAAGATCTTTGACGACACGTTTGGCTCAATTTGTAGTGATCCTACTTGCTGTGCCAGCGGTCGCGGGTTCGAGTCCCGCTAGGCCATTCATTTGTGTGATGAGCACGAATGTTTGTACTTTAGTCATGGATGTTCATATTTTTTATTTATAATATGTATGTATTTAAAGTTATATATGTGTAGTGTATCAACTATCTGGTATCCATAACACAAGCCTCGTAGCTTACCATAGAACTAGATGGTGCTGTGTGTTAATGTCCCGATATATTTATTTATTTATTTTTGAGCATGTCCTTAGTAATACTGTAAATATGACATTGTTTGTTGATTTGTTCAACTTTCAAAAGTTGATGTTGAATTTATAAGACGTAGAGTAGCGTCAGGTTTAACAAAATCTGTCTAAATCAATAGAAAAAACTTGAGTGGAGTGCAATTCGATATAAATAAAACTTGGGAAAGCTAATTATATTAAGCGAATAGTTTTATTTGGTGTTAATCGATACTTTCTTAACCTTACGAAAAAAATATAATAGGAATATTAAAATTTACTTAAGTTCAAACATTTTAAATTAAAACGAAAAATTGTACTTTTATGTTTTAAATTTTCTGATCATCTCGACATGGCTCTCAGTAGAATTATTACTGTCATAGTTCCTTCACAAGAAATCTAGTTGCCTTAGGCCTCCACTTTTTCGCCCCGCTGCTGGGCACGGCCCTCTCTTCTATACGAGGGGGATCAGGCCATAGTCCACCATGCTGGCCAAGTGCGGGTTGGCGGACTTCACATGTTCTTCGAAAACTTACTAGGTTCTCTCAGTCAAACAGATTTCCTCACTATATTTTCCACTCTTAAATGTAAAATAATATTGGAATAATTAATTTCCCTACATAGTTTAACACCAGCTTTATCTACGTGGTTGTTAACGCGCGCCCGGCCACCCAATAGTAAGCCCACTTACATAGACTAAAAGTGCTTAATTCATTCCCCACTTAGAGTCTACGAACCATTGCTATTGAATTTCTGGAGCTTTTAGCTATTAAAAGCTCATACAATTTTCAATACAAATATCTATTATATATATATATTTTTTTACTTCTTTCATGTTCGAATAACACCTAATATGCGTTGTCAAACGGTGAACAGCTATACTATGAAACAATATCTATACTTAAATGTATTTGTACAGTGTAATTACTGATGGAACAAAGTAAGCTTATAAAAGTACTAAAGTACATAAGTATAAGTAATTTCAGCAACAAGACAGCGAGACTAAGCTTTTTGATGTCTCAAAAGTCAGATAAAACAGTATGTATAAAATTAAAATACCCATGCACGGATTTTAATTTTATAAACCATCGGAAACAAAAAATCTTAATAAAATGGCGAAAAAATTCAAATATTTTGTATTATTTATAATGTAAAAATTATTTGCCTAAATCTAGCTAAGAAAATATGATTATTACCAGGTCTTTGCAGAACTAAAGCAAAACTAACTTTAGGCTATACGAGTACAGCCCAATATGGCAAATATTTAAACGTAAAATGGAGTGTTTATGTAAAGATTTCAGAAAAGACACACAGAGATTATTACATAAAATAAAATATAGGATCTAATCAGAAGCCAACATCTTTAGATTGTTTACTTTTCACCAAATATGTAGTAGTATACTTAGAAGGAAAAAAAAATCTGAAAGTTTTTAAATAAACTAGCGACTCACCCTCGCTTCGCTCGGGTTCATCCCTAGTTACATTTTAACATTTAATATAAATTTCTCAAAGATGAGATATTTTTCCGCAGTAAAAAGTATCCTATATGTTGACTCGGATAACCAGCTATCATCATACCAAATTTCATCAAAATCTGTCCAGTGGTTTTCTCATGATGCGTTCCCAGACAGACAGACATTCTAAAAACTATAGATTCGGCCTCTGTATCGATAATAATGATTATTTCAACAAGATTTTCCAAAAAATATTAAATGTACAGTTTCGAGTCAGGATTTTATTATATGTATAGATTATGCTCTAAAGTTAAAATTAATAAAGAAACCGATCGAGTGGTTTTTCTTAGAACATTGATTGTTAATTGTGAAGAAGGTATTTAGTAACACACTAGAGCAAAGCGAGGGCTTATCACTAGTTAAATATGTATAAACGAATCTTTCCTTGAATAAAATATATAAAATACTGTGTAAGTTTATAATGAACTTAAAGAAAATGAGACAATTTTGCTATGAAATTGCTTTCTTTATGAAGTAAATTTTAATCGAATGCCATTTTAAAATATAAATTTTATGTGTTTGACGCGTCCACCAGCAAACACATAAATTAGTAGTTTCATGTAAAAATGGGGCTTTATGCAGAAATTACATTGCCGTGACGAAAAACTGTATAGATTTTATATATTTAATATGATAACCATAAATAAATAAATGTTGAGATATTAACACGCAGCACCATCTAGTTCCATGGTAAGCTACGAGGCTTGTGTTATAGATACCAGATAGTTTATACACTACACGTATATAACTTTAAATACATACATACATATTATAAATATAAACACCCATGACTGGAGTACAAACACTTGTGCTCATCATACAAATGAATATCTCTCGCGGGACTCGAACCTGCGACCGCTGGCACAGCAAGTAAGGTCACTACAAACTGAGCCAAACGTGTCGTCAAACCATGTATGTATATATGTATAAAATTTATTTATCTTTATTAGTAGGTACAATTTGAAAGATTTTTTTAAGATTTTAGGAAAAGAAAATATTGGCTTTATTGATTATTGTTTTCTTTCAGGCCTCGTGATATACATAAATACTCGGAAATAGAAGGGGCTTAAGAAGTATCAATTATTATAAACTAAGATAATCTCAATTAACCAAAGTCTATATCGATATCGATATAGTATAGGATTAATTGAGTTTAGCCCGCTACATTACTATTGATTTGGACGCTCGATTTCATGCAATATACATAATTCTTGCATTTCCGACCCAAGAAATAGTGAAATACTAGAAAATTATTAGAACTATTTTTTATGTGTTCAGCCCTTTTTTAATGTCCCACTGCTGGGCACGGGCCTCCCTTTAATATGAGGGGGATCAGGCCATAGTCCACCATGCTGGCCAAGTGCGGATTGGCGGACATTTTTCATATTTTGATCAAATAAAGTGTTGTAATATTACCGTCCCGGTTTCTGTTTGTCTATAATCAAATCTTGCAAGTTAAATTTGAGTAAATGTCATTCAAAATTAAACATGGTTGACTCCCAAAGATGGCGGACTATGTTTTTTTTATGCACCCCTATGATATGGATATCAAATGAAAGTTTTCGCTGAGAGGAATACGAATAAAATAAAACTAAAAAAAAAAAAAATAGTAAAATACCATTTTTAAAAACAAGCTTTTATTTAAATTCTCTAAAAGGAAAAAAAATCCCTGTGTACATAAATAAGAATATAATATTTAAAAATCTCGTGACAATCTTTTATATCATATAAATTGAGTAATGTAATAAATTGTTGGGTTAAATTTAATTTAAAGTTTATTTTCTTCTTTTAAGAGCATTTAAACAAAAGCTTGTTTTTAAAAATGTTTTTTACTATTTTCTTTCATACTTTATAATCAAACTCATATATTTTACTGTAAAGGTGATAGCAGCAGTATAAAATAGGCCTTACTTACCACAAAAGAGAGATAAATAGCTAATGTTATATTTAGTACCCAGGCGACCGAGCTTCGCTCGGAGTTTTTGGCCAAAAGTACAATTTTCTTTGTTTAAAAAACTCAAAACTTGAATAAATAAAAAAAAAACAAAAGTAAAAACTTGTATGTGACCGAGATTCGAGCCCGAACACCTATGATTATCAATCTTGCGCCTTGGCCGATTGAGCATTGGAAATTATCGAACATATTGTGCGTGGAATAATGCGAAAGAAAACCGCATGAATACTCGAAAACATGCGTTTTGCCTGACATAAGACTAATCTAGATCGATTTTTCGCTCTCGAAAACTCCCACATGCCAAATTTCAGCGAAATCGTTAGAGCCGTTTCCAAGATCGCCGGTATAATTAAATAAATAAATCTGTACTAATATTATAAAGCTGAAGAGTTTGTTTGATTGTTTGTTTGGTTGAACGCGCTAATCTCAGGAACTACTAATCCGATTTGAAAATTTCTTTTTGCATTAGACAGCCTGTTAATTGAGAAAGGCTATAAGGCTATATATCATCCCGGAAAAATGTACGGTTCCCGTGGGATTGTTTTTTTTTTGTCTAGGGACGAACCCGAAGCGAAGCGAGGGTGACTCGCTAGTAAATAAATATACAAGAATTGCTCGTTTCAATATATTAGATTTTCATGAAGTTTTATTGAATTTGATAAATTCATCTACAATATTTTTTTTTGTGTACACCGCACCATGGTCGCGAGTGTAGCAACATCGTTTTCGTGCGACCGTGTGAATGATTAATATACTTATTCCATGTTCCACATTTCAGTGTGAAACCCTCGTTAGCTGTATGCACGTGAAAAAAATACGTCCTTTTAGTTTATTGTCGCTTATCTATTACATAATGTACGAAACCACGAAGGTCTTAGATGAGTTATAAAAACAGATGTTAATTGAAAATTATAAAACACTACAATAGTTAATATCTACATTGTCTTAATTATATTTTATTACTAGCGACTCACCCTTGCTCCGTTCGGGTTCGTCCCTACTTGCGTTTCAACGTTTAGTATAGATTTCTCAGAGATGAGATATTTTTCCGCAGTAAAAAGTATCATTTTAGTTAGCTAGCTAGTTAGCTGGTTAGCTATCATGATACCAAATTTCATCAAAATCCCTCTAGTGGTTTTTTCGTGTTGCGGTCACAGACAGACAGACAAAAATTCTAAAAACTATAGATTCGACTTCTGTATCGATAATAATGTCTATTTCAATGAGATTTTTCAAATAATATTTAATGTACTCTAAGATTCGACTCAGAATTTTTTATAAAATGTATAGATTATAAAATTCAATACATTTCATATTATGTTATGTTTTAATTTTGGTGCAAATCTTTTATACTGTATAATAGACATGAAGAAATAACAAATAAAAAAATTATAGTAATAATGTTACTGTCTAGTATGATGGTTGATGTCCTTAGGACGAAGGTAGTGTGATTGAATCCCGCTTGGGACAAATATTTATATTGGTCATATCTGCCTGGGTGTGCCGTATTATGTGTATATTTTATATTATCGTTATCACAAAGCAATCTATAGGGCCATTAATATTGTAGCTTTATTTTTTTTATGTAACTGCATCGGTGGTGTAGTGGCCGCTAGCAAGTACATTTCTAGGTAGGAGTTTCAGCTGTAGTCATTGGGGTTTTCTGTAAAGAAATTCTTAGGAATTGTGAAGTTGGTATTATTGAACCCCTGTTATTTAGGCCGCATGTAAAGCTGTTGGTTTGCGCCTGATCTCTCACCGGAGTTTGAGAGTGACAGAAATAGAATTGTACATGCGTATACACTTGTTCACTATAATGTCTCCTGTGTTTCTATGCAGTCTCAATGGGATTGGTTACGGAGGCCCAATCGATCAGGAAGACATTATTATTATTTTTATTATGCACACATTCAATCTATAAAGTGTCGTTAAAATAAATCTCATATTTAACTAATAAAAATAAGAAGAAAGAAAAAAAATCGTTGCGTTTTCTTCAACTTACTAAAAATTGCAAAAGTTGTAGATAATAAAATGTTGCGAGCGGTACCACTTTAACGTTTTCTATACATTTTGACGACACGTTTGGCTCAGTTTTTAGTGACCCTACTTGCTGTGCCAGCGGTCATGGATTCGAGTCCCACTGGGGGCATTCATTTGTGTGATGAGCATGAATGTTTGTACTCCAGTCATGGGTGTTTATTTAAAGTTATATACGTATAGTGTATCAACTACCTGCTATCCAAAACACAAACCTCGTAGCTTACCATGGAACTAGATGGTGCTGTGTGTTAATGTCCCATCATAAACACACAACCATTTACACCAACATTACTTCATCAGCTCAAAGATAAGTTCATTTAATGTTAACCTTATCATATAACAAAATGACTTATCATAGTTGTGAGACGTATAGAAAAGCAATACAATTTAATAGATGAACGACAGCTTCAATGGTATTTCTAATGAAGGTAAAAATAAAAAATATTAGTCATGCTTTGTGAATGTTATATGTATGTACTTCTTCCAATACGAGAGAGATTAGGCCATAGTTCACCACGCTGGTCAAGTGCGGCGTGGACATCACATGTCTTTCGAAAACTTGTTAAGTTTGCATGATACTTTCTTAGATTTACGCGAATATTTGCAATATATAAATATAATAGAATTGTATATAACTAAGCCGAATTTGTACATTAAATATTTTTTTGAAAATCTTATCGAAATAGACATTATTATCGATACAGAGGCCGAAACTATATTTTTTAGAATTTTTGTCTGTCTGTCTGTCTGTCAGTCTGTCTGTCTGTCTGTTACCGCATCACGGAAAAACCACTGGAGGGATTTTGGTGAAATTTCGTATGATAATAGCTGGTTATCCGGGTTAACATATAAGATACTTTTTACTGCGGGAAAATATAATATTAGCAATCATGATCACAGGAGAGACTGACGGGAGAGTCTCTCTCGTAACCATGATAATTGCAAAGCATTCTAAACGTCGGGTACCAAAAATCTAAATAAATCTGCGAAATAATCCGAAAAGATAGTTTTATTTTAAAACTGTTAGGTTCACTCAGGCATGCAGGTTTCCTTCACAGTAAGACAAGTGTTGAAAATGATTCGCTCTTAAAAATATCAGAGGTACGAGATCCGGGATTTGAAACTGTTTTACTCGGTTACCCAAGCGAGCGCGTTACCACTGGGCTATCACTGCCTTTTTCTGTGAATGTTACTATCATGTTTTATTTAAACAAAAATTGAAAGTTATATCAAAATGATTACACTAAAAGGGAGTGGTAAGCGCGAAAAACATAACCTTTCTTTTGCAGTCGGGTAATAAAGAAAAACTTTAATACAGTAGAAAAAGCAAAATTAACCTATTTTAAGACGTAATTATGTATTATAACTCCATAACAGCTATCTGACTTCCGACGTAAGATTTTACAGATAAAAACGATTCAAAGCCTCTATCAGATAACAGTAAAGGGCATTTTTATAAAAGTACTAGCTGACCCGGCAAACGTTGTTTTGCCATATAAATAATTTCCTATTACTAAAATGGCTATTAAAAAATAAGGGTTGATCGTAGAAGGGTGAAAATTGAAGATTGTATGTATTTTTGTATGTTGTATCATAAAAAAATAGAAATTAAAAATTTTGTCTAAAAAATAAAAAAAAAATTTAGGGGTGGACTACCCCTAACATTTAGGGGGATGAAAAATAGATGTTGGCTGATTCTCATAGATACCGGATAAGCACAAAAAATTTCATCAAAATCGGTCAAGCCGTTTCGGAGGAGTATGGCAACGAAAACTGTGACACGAGAATTTTATATATTAGATAATTAACACGTAAATTTAATTTCTTACATGATATTTCCTCACAAATAACGAATGAGTTGACATTATTACGGTAAATCAGTGTTTAAAGCTCCTTTGATCTGAATAGCTGTGATGTATTGTTCGCGTTTCGTATGTTATTTTTGTATTGTATTTTTGGGTAAAATAATTAATTTTATGAAGTACGTTATTTATTATCAAGTATTTCTGATTTTGTTTTTGTATGTATTTTTGATTATGACATGTTTGATATTTGCAGGTACATATTTTTCACGAGAAAAGTTTTTTCCTTAGATTTGTGCGAATATTAGACATTTTAAATAAAATTTATATATATAAAAGTGAATGCCTATTTCCCATCGCGCCCGCGCCTTTACGCGTGAACGGCTGGACCGATTTCACTAATTCTTTTTTTGTTGTATTTGTTATTGTTAGGAGAAGGTTCATACATTAAAAAAAAATTAAGAAAATTGCACAGGAACTTAGAAAATGGGGATAAAAGTTTGTATTGGGAAGCGAGCTAGTTTTAAATAAAACTATATTTGCGGATTTTTTCGTAGATTTATTTTTATTTTTGATTCCCGATGTATCGAATGCTTTATAAGTTTACAGCAATCATCGAACTCCATCGATTCTCTTGAAAAATCTCGAAGTTGTTATGATTTCTTTGTATGAGTCTCAAAACTGTCACATTGTAATGTTATTGTTGATTGACGAATAAAATATTTTCAACTAGCGTATCTTAAATCCCTAAAATGAACAATACAATTAAACCTTATGTTCAAATATGTATACATAACTCGGGTTCGTTCCTAATTACGTTTTAAAGTTTAGTATAGATTTTTCAGAGATGAGATATTTTCCGATAGTAAAAAGTACTCTATATGTTGACCCGGATAACCAGCTATCATCATACCAAATTTTATCAATATCCCTCCAGTGATTTTTCCGTGATGCGGTCACAGATAGACAGATAGAAAAAAAATCTAAAAACCATAGTTGATCTTTGTTTGGATAATAATTATTATTTCCATAAAAAAAATTAAAAAATATTTAATGTACAGATTCGGCTTAGTTATAATTTTATTATATGTATAATACTAGCTAATAATAATTATAATTGAGACCCTTTTAAACGTCCAACTGCTGGGCACGGTGTCGATGCATGGACGAGTAGTCTATAGTCCACCATATTGGTTATATTTGGGTTGACAGAACTCACCCATCTTTCGAAAACTACAAAACCTGTCTCAGATGTGAAGGTCCCTCATAATATTCTCCTGCATCGTACTAACAAATGGTAATTATACTAAATAATAAAACAATCAAAGCATTAAAGTTATAAATACCAATATTTATTTTTAGTTAATAATCATGCCAGCTTTAAAACACGTACACAATAAAAATACAGATAAAATTTATACATGCGCGACCTGTATAGGTATATACATCGTTCTTAACAAAAAGATTCGCGTGAACAAGAAAATGGAAACGTTACGTTGAAATTGTTTTTCGAAAATCGGCCTAATTTCACGGCTACTTGGCTCCGCTAATGAAAAGAATGTGAATTTTCGAGTCATGTGATTGTTTGTTCTGTTTTACGTAATTTTATTTACGTTTTAAAGTTTAGTATAGATTTCTCAGAGATGAGATATTTTTCCGCAGTAAAAAGTATCCTATATGTTGACCCGGATAACCAGCTGTCATCATACCAAATTTCATTAAAATCTGTCCAGTGGTTTTCTCGTGATGAGCTCCCAGGCAGATAGACAGACAGATAGACAAAAATTCTAAAAACTATAGATTCTGTCTCTGTGTCGATAATAATGACTATTTCAATAAGATTTTACAAAAAATATTTAATGTACTGATTCAACTCAGATAGAATTTTATTATATTATGTATAGATAAAACTGTAGAAATAATCTTATAATATTAGTAATAATGTGTCTTTTGATAAATTATAATGGCATATTTAATTCTAAAAGATAATATAGATTGTAATGAAAAATATAAGTCTTAGCTTTACTTCTAGACATCCTAAGGACTTAACATCACTTCACTCGGGTGTTTCCCTTAGTGTATAATGTATTCAGAATATTTTATATATACCTATACAGCGCCACCTTTTGACAAATTTTAATACTAACAGTAGCCTATATGTAAGTAATTTCAAGTCAAAGTCTATATACAAACATACATACACATATAATCGCATTTATAATAGTAGTGTAACAAAGGATTTTTCTCAACCTCAAGGAACAGAAAATTTCTTTGTTATAAAATTACTCTACAATATGCATACGGCGTGGTAATGATAAAACACCTTTTATCAGTCACCTGACCCAATTTAAAGACAAAGGACTGATAATCATAAATAACCTGTCAAGTTTTTTCACCATGATTCGGTTAATATAACCGTACACTTGTGTTTTTTACGTCGTTTATTATCGTCGTTATTTTATATATTACTAGGGACTCACCCTCGCTTCGCTTCGGGTTGGTCCCTAGATAAAAACAAATCTATCCAACGGGAACCGTACATTTTTCTGGGGTGATATATAGCTTATAGCCTCAGTTAACGGGCTATCTAATGCAAAAAGAATTTTTGAAATCAGATTAGTAGTTCCTGAGATTAGCGCGTTCAACCAAACAAACAAATAAACAAACAAACTCTTCAGCTTTATAATATTAGTATAGGAGTATAGATATAAAAATAAATTGTTGTTCGTTAGCATTGCTAAAACTCGAAAAGGGCTGAACCGATTTGAATAATTCTTTTTCTGTGTCGTCAGGGGCGGTCTAACTATAAAAAAAAGGGAATTCTAAAAGAACAGCTGGAAAATCGAAAAGTTCAGAACTGTTTATTTTCTATAGGTATCAGTACTTCGGGTTACTTTCAATAGTGGCGGACTTATACCATCTACAAAAATGCGTGAAGTTTAAGTTGGAAAAAAATATATAATGTATAGTCTATCTATTCCATACTAACCGTTAATAATTAACTATCTAAATATGTACATTAAATATTTTTTGGAAAATCTTATTGAAATAGTCATTATTATCGATATAGAGGCTGAATCTATAGTTTTATTTTTTGTCTGTCTGTCTGCCTGCCTGAGAAAATCACTAGATAAATTTTGATGAAATTTGGTATGATGATAGCTGGTTATCCTGGTTTACATATAGAATAATTTTTACTGCGGGAAAAAATCTCATCTCTGAAAAATCTACACTAAAAGTTAAAACGTAACTAGAAACGAACCCGAGCGAAGCGAGGGTGAGTAGCTAGTTTTTAATAATATCGCTTTTTAATATTATTACATATTGATTCCTACGTGTTTCATTCCCATTGTATGTTTTATCCTAGGTTAATTTTTTTTTTATGGTTAGATAGTCGCTTTAAGCTTTAAAAAAGAGTTTTAATGTTAAGTGTTGAAACTGCCCGCTATTAGTCTAGGTTGAAGAGCTCTTTACTTTTTTTTGAATGAATTTTATTATTATTTTGTACATGGCAAGTTTTTAAAAGATTTTTCGTTTTAGACACAACATGATCATAGCATATAATACCTAAAGTTATAAAAAGTTAGATTCTATTTGGCCCATTTTAATATCCTACAACTGGGCATGGGCCTCCCTTCAATACGAGAGGGATCCGGCCATTTTCCACCATGTTGGCCAAGTGCGGTTTGGCGGATTTCACATGTCTTTCGAAAACTTAAAGGGTCTCTCAGACATGTAAGTTTCCTCAAGATATTTTCCTTTATAGGAATGCAAATGGAAATTATGTTGAAAATGATTTGAACATGAGAATATCAGGGGTGCGAGACCCGGGATTTGAACCCGCTTCACTTGGCTTCCCAAGCAAGCGCGTTACATCTGAACTACTACTGCCTAGTTTATATTAATATTTAGGTAGCTCTAAGAGAAAAGTAAATGTAAATATAGACTTATATCATGTGTTGAATTTTACTTTATATTATGAAATGAAGAATGCGAGAAAAATTGCAGATATTTGCCAGAATATTTTTTTACTGAGATATATTACACGACAATCAACAACAATAATATTATTCCACAGTGTACGGTGCGCTTTACAAGCACAGACAGACAACTGTGCAAATATTGACGATGCAACGAATCGTGTTGTTCATGTACTGCATTTTAGAACACTAAGGGCTTTTGATAGTTTTCTGACTCACGTTTTACTAGAAATTATAATAAATAAACTGTTTATTGTTCTTATTAATGGGCATTTTCAGTACATGTATTGAATATAGGGAATTGAACTTTTTAAATAAAATTGTTTTTTAACCGACTTCAAAAGGGAGGAGGTTCTCAATTCGTCGGAACCTTTTTTTATGTATGTTCACCGATTACTCGAAGACGCCTACACCGATTTGGAAAATACTTTTTTTGTTTCAAAGGGTATTCTTTCCCGGTGGTTTCATATAAATTTTATCGAAATCGGTCAAGCGTTTTTAAATAAATGGCTTAATCGAATATGTTTTTATTTATTAAAAATCTTTCTTTTTAAAAATTATTTGCTTATTACGCCTGCACTAAAAATGGAAAAATAAAAACTTAAAAAAAAAACCAACTTCCAGGCACTGAAAAGTAAAAAAAAAAACTAAACAGGGGTTTTCATTTAGAATAGATACCTAATCAGATATTTTCGAAGTCGGTGTGCTTTGATTTGTATTGGCTGGCACCGACTTCGAACATATCTGATTAAGTATCTATTCTAAATGAAAACCCCTGTTTAGTTATTTTGTACTTTTCAGTGCCTGGAAGTCGGTTTTTATTTATTTTTTTTTAATTTTTATTCAGATTTTTATTTAATATTTGTTTCCGACGTTTCAAATGCTTTACAGCAAACATGGTAACGGGGTCTCTCTCGTCCCGATAAAATCCCAAAAGATAGTTCCATTTAAAACTTTTATCAATATTCTACTTTGGTCCCCAAAATTAACTCCCGATATGCGAAATTGTTTACTTACTTTAAAGATCTCAATATACCCAACACTTTTTGTGGAAATAGTAGCTATAACAGACAGACATGCGAATCGTATGAGTAAAAGAAATCGGATTTTATCGTATCTATGAAACCCAAAAATAAATTATTTTATGGAATGTAAAAAACATTTAAATATACTTAATCGTAATATTGACTAGCGGCTCACCCTCACTTCGCTCGGGGTCACCTCTAGAAAAATAAAAACAAGTCTATCCAACGGGAATCGTACATTTTTTTGAGATAACAAATTGCCTTTGTGCTATTCCGGACTATATTCTATCTCTGTGCCAAATTTCATCCAGATCCGTTCAGCCGTTCTGGCGTGACTGAGTAACAAACATCCATCAAAACATCCAAACATCTAAATTCTAAATTTTCACATTTATAATAAATAAATAAATAAATAAATAAATATGTTGGGACATTAATACACAACACCATCTAGTTCCATAGTAAGCTACGAGGCCTATGTTAAGTATACCAGACAGTTGATATACTACACATATATAACTTTAAATATATACATATTATAAATATAAACACCCATGACTGGAGTACAAACATTCGTACTTATCATAAAAATGAATGCCCCCAGCGGGACTCGAACCCGCAACCGCTGGCGCAGAAAGTAGGATCACTACAAACTGAGCCAAACGTGCCGTCGAATGTTAGTAAGAAGTAAAATTAAACATTAGAAATATTTTGATCGGACAAAATCAGGCATAAGTCTAAACTTAACATGCAAATATTTGCTATTAGTAACGAATTGATTTATCCAAACAGCATTTTAGCTTGCTAAGGGATTTTAGAAATCAGTGCGTTGACTTGAATTTTGGGGGTGGTTTAAGTAAAATTGGGATAATTAGTGTTCGCCGAGTCGTCAAAGTTCGATCATAATTATGTTAAAATTTACTCAAAGTAAAACACAATTTTTTACTCCATTTCGCGACGCAAAGGAGGGTAATGTGTTTATCAGTCTACGTATGTATGTTTGTATTTCGGAGACATATACGTTTCAACCTTGCCGCGAGATATACATACATACATATGTCACCAACTGCACAATACTATATTCCTTCGTCAACTTGTTTTCATCTTTTAGTGAACTTTTATGCAGTCCGTATTTTTTTATTTTTATTATATATTTTATAAATTATTTATTTTAACTTTCTTCCGCAAACCTCGCACACACCGCCTTACGTAGAATTTTCCATCTTGAATCTTGTTAGCAAAAACATCTAATAACACACCAAAAAAAAAAAAACAAATATACCTCAAACGTATTCGAACCTGAGACTTTATAAGGTTAGAACATTCCATCTACGCTTCCGCTACCTCCTATACTTTATACAATAACTTTGGCTTTCAATAATTAATGATGTGCGGTCAGCAATATAAGCATATTTAGTTATGATTTTCATCGTATTTCATTTTTGATATCAATATTTTGTTGAACATCCATAATGAAAACAAAATTAATCATTTATTTATATTTTAAAAGCTTTCGAATGTTTGTATTGAATTAATAAAATATTCATTTGGAACTTATTTTCAATCTATATATACATAAAATGCTTTGTCCTGACTGACTGATCGATCAACGCACAGCCTAAACCGCTGGTCGTAGAAACACGAAATTTAAAGGACATATTCTTTATACAATGTAGGCATCCGCTAAGAAAGGATTTTTCTAAATTCATCCCCTAAGGGGGTAAAATGGGGGATAAAAGATTGTATGAAACTCTGTTATTCTTAGCGCGAAATGCACGAAAAGTGGTATTTAGCTTTAAGATGGAAAATAAGAAATATGTGTATTAGATTTTTTCGAAACTCCACCCTTAAAAGGGTAAAAAGGGGTGATAAAGTTTATATGGGCAAACAATTATTTACGATCAGAATTACTTGAAACTTGGTATTAATGCACATTAATACAATTAAATAAATATATGTTTTAGAATTTTTCGAAATTCATTCCTTAAGGGGGTAAAATGGGGGATGAAATTTTTGTATGAAATTCTATAATTGATACACGGAAAGTGCTATTTACCTTTGAAATGAAAAATAAAACAATACAAACATCTTTTTTTTCGAAATTCATCCCTTAAAAGGGTAAAAGGAGGGTTGTGCTGTTTAAATGAAGAAAAAAATGTTTATAATCAAAATTACTTGAAACTTGGTATTAATGCTCTTTAATACAATAATTTAAATAAACATGTATTTTAGTTTTTTTTAATTCGCCCCTAAGGGGGTAAAACTGGGCGGTGAAGTTGGAGTTGTTGAATATATTTAAACAGGGTAACATAAGTCAAGTTCTCCGTAAGTGCACACTTATTGTGTGGATATAAAGTAGAGTACTTAGATTATTCCAAACTCAGAAGAAAATTATGTTTAACTTTTCGGCTGGCTGACTATAATAGATCTAGAGCGCGAGAGAGAGAACCTAGCTAGAGAGTATCCTGCTATCTATGTATATCCTCCTTCTGAAGGTTGGCACAACTGTAATGAAAAAGTCACCTAAGCTATGTAACGTGATAAGACTGTATTTAATTAAACATCATAGTGGCCACTGTGTTTGCGTGTTTGTTTGATGTGCTTGGGGGGAATCGAAATTCATACCTCGAATAGCACTGGTAATTTCTGACTGCGCCTTTGAATTTAATCTATTTTAATTCCTCCTTAAAGTTTGCTTTGCAATGACCATTAATATATCTTAGAGCCAGTCGTTAAAAATAGCAGGCGTAGATTTAAGAGAGGATAGCTCCTCACAGGGATATTTTAGTAGAACCCAAAACTAGACAGAACATCCATCCGTGTGGTATATTTGTGGTTGGGTTTTTTAGTGTAGACTAAGTTAAGTGAACCTAGAGCTTTACTTTAGACATAATATTAAAAATTCGATATGACAACGTACAAATTCAATGGAAATTAAAACTGAGCAAATTTTTCAGTCCATGCTAGCGTGGCCGCGGGCAAAAAGCTACAGTAAAATAAGAATGGCACTTTATATATGTATGTAACTTAAAAAAGAAGGAGAAGGAGGGAGACTGTAAGCTTCAGGTGTAAATAGCATTGGGTCTTAAAAATAACGTGCCTATTAGTAGGCACGTGCCTATGTTAGTTAAAAAACCCATATTAGCCATGTTAAATGACTCTAAAGTCGTAACATTGTAAGCGATTATATTACTGTACTCTCTTCCTCTAACTTTAGAGAGATGGAGTAAAAAAATGAGTAAAAAATATGGGTAATGGAGCTTACTAAATACCTAAAATGAACATTTATTTCCAAAATATTTTATGTATGTTTAACATCTTTTAAGATACTGGATATTTTGAGTTACGGTCGCTAAAGTAAAAATGTGTTCCTTATATCTTTAAGAACACAAAATCTTATACGAACTTATTTTTGCAAATAATAAAGTATGCGTACCGAAAAAGTTTCTTTTTTCCGTAAATTGATCGCGGGCGAAGCCGCGGGTTCTGCTAGTCTATACATATAATAAAATTGTAACTAAACCGAATCTGTACATTAAATATTTTTTGGTAAATCTTATTGAAATAGACATTTTTATCGAGAGGCCGAATCTATAGTTTTTAGAATTTTTGTCTGTCTGTCTGTCTGTCTGTCTGTCTGTCTGTCTGTCTGTCTGTCTGTTACCGCATCACAGAAAAACCACTGGAGGGATTTTGATGAAATTTGGTATGGTGATAGCTGGATATCCGGGTCAACATATAGGATACTTTTTACTGCGGGAAAATATCTCATCTCTGAGAAATCTATACTAAACGTTAAAACGTAAGTAGGGACGAACCCGAGCGGAGCGAGGGTGAGTCTCTAGTGTATTTTATATATTTTTTATCTGTGAAGAGCTTTAATTTTGTAACTACGTTTTATTTTTATAATTTCTTGATTACATTTGTTGTATTCATTTGTATTCTAAAGTTTGTTTTTGTATAGCCAGTTGGATTTTTTCTTTTTTTTAATTTCGGCCTGCTTTAAATAAGAGGAAAGTACTCAATTTCAGTATATATTTTATTGTATCTAATATGTTATGCGATATCGAGCCTATTGTGAAAAGAATTCGTATGACTTTTTAATATTCTTATAGTAAAAAGTAAAAGAGTTAGAGAACAAGAAGAGAAAATAATATAAGTTTTATAAACGGTTTTTTCTTGTTATCACTAAGTTCATCTGTTGAATGGTTTTATTAGGCGTGCATAAAATACAGTCTTTTTAAATAATATATTAGCGCACACCTATTTCAAAACAGATATATCCCATTTGTTTGTTTGATGATTTGTTCTATTTCTCTTCTTACATCCCCCTGACTCGGTTTTAAGCATTTTTTTATGTACAGACGTTCGACCTCTACAGTTTTATTATATGTATAGATTAATATAATTATCAAATAGCTATCAAGTTTTTAGTTTTCAATGTCGCAAAGGTCGCGGAAATGAATTGAATAAAGATGTAAAAATATTCATTGATGGCGATCTATCTTTCTAAAAATATTTGTTTGTGTACCAGATATTATTATAGTGCACAAGTGTGTACACACTTTTTTCACCCTCGAAGTCCAGTGAGATTGTTTTACGAGAAACATCCAATAACTATACTTGACTCAACCCGGGATTCGAACTGAGGATCTCAGAATCTGCAATCTGGAAAACTAATTCTCTATACAATATGATTTGTGCCAATTCTGGTCAATAAAAACCTTTTTAGAGTATGTTATGTTTTATAACTACGCGAGAACGGGTGAGCGAATTCAAATAGGAATCATTATAGTTTAAATTAAAATAGATAAACTGAATTGATTGAGCCGATGGACAAAGAATGTGCTTCCATGAGCTTAAAATTCCAACTCATAATCTCCTTTATTCAAATAGATTAAATATTCTAAACATAACATTTCAATAAACAATAATTTTCTCGTAGTAATTATAGTTAATAACTAGCGACTCATCCGCATCCTAGATGATTATTAAAATTGACATAACTTTTTTATTTATGAACCGATTAAAATAAAACAAATATTAAATGTTTAGTAAAGCTTACCACAATACATTTGAAAACCGCACCCAAATCGGTTGAGCCGTTTCTGAGATTAGCGCGTATAAACGCACAGACAAACAGACGCACAGACAAACAGACAAAAATTCTAAAAATGATTATTTTGGGTTCTATTGCGTTAATAAAGACCACCAATAATAGTTTTTCTCAAATATTTTCAGTATACAGACAGCGATCAGAGACATTTTTATTATATGTATAGATTAATTTTTAATTGAAATAACTAAGTATTTCAAGTACTTTGAGCGTAGACGTGATGATATCTATAATAATACGAGTATATGAGAATGAATCCAAAAAAATGAGAATGACATTATTATTCTTAGATATAACATATTGAGTCATTATAAGAAACTTTTTATAAGCTTTTTATTATCTCGCAATGTTCGTAGTTGTAAGTTTCAAAATTTGCAAATTATTTTCAACCACGTTTTTGTAACTTTGTAATAGTATGGTACCATGGATGTGATAATGGTGCCACAATGTAGGGACCTGGAACTCTCTGATGGCAAATGCTAGGAAAGCCGATTTTGGACTCGTCTGTTTTTACTTTTTAGTTCATATTCTTACAATAAAGGTTTTTTTTTAAAAAACTTTTTGTTTTATTTCAGTATAATTTTCTAAATATCTATTCGTAAACAGCTATAGAATATAGTCTGCCGTCACCATATATCTATCAAAACGCCTAGTAATGAAATAATTCTATTATAAAAATATTGATAAGTTAATTTTATATATATATATATATATATATATATATATATATATATATATATATATATATATATAGTAAAATTGTAACTAAGCCGAATCTGTAAATTAAATATTTATTGGAAAATTATCTGATTTGGATCTTATTGTAATAGAAAGTCTATTTTAGACAAAAATTCTAAAAACTATACATTCGGCCTCTGTATCGATAATATTGTCTATTTCAATAAGATTTTCCAAAAAATATTTAATATTACAATACAATACAGCTTAGTTACAATTTTATTATATGTACCTATAGATTACAGAAATGTTATTTAAAATGTCAAATGTTCGCGTAAATCTAATAAAGTATTATTATTTTGTGGTTAGTACACGACAGTTTTGCATAAAGAATGATCGATGGCATCACGGCAGGTGGATTAAGCGTAATGAGTCATTAGTGAGTTATTAAGCGAAATGCTTCAAACGTAAATAATTAAAACAGGGAGTGACTTTAAGCTCGATTGATACGCTCAATGCATGGAGTTTTATATACAATATACATACATACAATATAGATCTATACATATAATAATAATAATAATAATATGTTGGGACATTAACACACAGCACCATCTAGTTCCATGGTAAGCTACGAGGCTTGTGTTATGGATACTAGATAGTTGGTACACTATACATATATAACTTTAAATACATACATATTATAAATATACACACCCATGACTGGAGTACAAACATTCGTGCTCATCACACAAATGAATGCCCCCAGTGGGACTCGAACCCGCGACCGCTGACACAGCAAGTAGCGTTACTACAAACTGAGCCAAACGTGTCGTCAAATATATATATTACATATACTAATATGATATTTTCAAATTTATTAAGATTATTATATTGCATATTACGTTTTAACGTTTAGTACAGATTTTTCAGAGATGAGATATTTTCCCGCAGTAAAAAGTATCCTATATGTTGACCCGGATAACCAGCTATCATCATACCAAATTTCATCAAATTCTATCCAGTGGTTTTCCCGTGATGCGGTAACAGACAGAGAGACAAAAATTCTAAAAACTATAGATTCGGCCTCTGTATCGATAATAAAATCTATTTCAATAAGATTTTCCAAAAAATATTTAATGTACAGATTCGGCTTGGTTACAAATTTACTATATGTATAGATTCGTGTTTACATTGTGGTCCAATAATAATTAATTAAATTAAACATTTTAAAAACCTCCGGCCATCTTGGACCGATTTTCATCAAACATAGCTAGGAACACTCCCGACTAATTTACCTTTCAAACAAAAAATAACAAAATTAAAATCGGTTCACCCTTTCGGGTGCTACGATGCCACAGACAGACATACACAGACACGTCACTTATAACACCCCGTCGTTTTGTGTCGGGGGTTAAAAACGATCATAATCATTTATATCTTTATATCATTAAAGCTTTTTAATAGCTATTATACAAAAAAAAGAAGAAAATCGGTTGACAAACAGAGGAGAAAAAGGTACTAAACTGTTTTTTCTTTGCCTCTTTATATATAAACTAGCGACTCACCCTCGCTTCGCTTCGGGTTCTTCCCTAAACAAAAACAAATCTATTCTAGGGGAAGTTTTTAAATAAAACTATCTTTTCGAACTATTTCGCGGATTTATTTTGATTTTTGGTTCCCGACGTTTCGAATGCTTTTGATAGCTAATACTCCATACGGATGTAGTTATATAAAATAGATTCAACTAGAAAAAAATACTTTTGAGAAAATAGGAGTTTTAGTAAAATTGGTACATCAAAATAATAAGACCGTAGTTTTTTTTTAATTCCTCTTAAATATTGGGTATTTTATCTACTTTCTGTATAAAAGTTGATATGTAGGTGCCATTTATGACAGTAACTCAAAAAACTGTTTTTGTGGGATGGATCCATTTCGCATAACTACGTCCAATTACACGCAAATGAGAGATAATAAATAATTTTGAGACTTGGGTAACTTTGGATAAGTCTTTATAAAATCGACAATTTTTTTCAAATCTACCTTTTTTATTAAAGCCAATAGTTGCCGAAAATTTACTTCGTAAGTCGTCTTAATTCGTAAACTCTGAAACTAGAGTTAAGTAAAATCCATACTAATAGTATAAAGCAACACTTTTACATTTTCACGCTTAACCCGCTAAACAGATTTGGATGAAATTTGGCAAGGACATAGATTGCATCCGTTGATATAGGCTATCCTGCCCCGCTTATCACGCGAGCGAAACTGCGGGCAAAACTAGTGATTTATAAGAGAAACATACCAACATTTTTGCTGAATATCTTATGCTATTTCTTCATAAGCCTGAGGCATTTCGTTACTAGACTGATGGTATATTCAATAATACGCAAAAAAATTGTATATTTTTATGCTGAATAGGAATATTATTACTTTGAGTGGAAACCGTCTTACTCTAAATCGAAGGGTTTCTACCATATTATACTGAAAAAGAATGGTCTTAATACCTTTATTTACATCTTTTTTATCTCTCACTAGCGATTTACTACTACGCTCAGATGTGAATTCAAATTTAAAGTTCATTCAACATTAAATTTTTACTGAATTTCATGTATCTACTACCAGTTCAGAAAGAAAAAGTCTCAGACCAAAAAAAAAAACAGATTTTATTCTAATAACACGATGGTAAAACTGGCGAAAGAAACTCAGCGGGACTCATTTTTTGTTTTTTGTTTTTTTTTGTCTTTTTTGTAGTTAAAATATTTTTTTTATAAAATTACAATATTTCTACAGAAATTGAAGTGGAGGAGACTGGAGGAGATTACGTCGTTCCCTAGACGTGCTATCTACTATAAAATCATTAGTGTGTCCGAAGGTGTATTTTGCAATATTTATTATTACTTTATACCAAACTATTTGGACAGCGAGTTACTTTATCGGCGATAAGCGACTCACCCTCGCTTCGCTCGGGTTCGTCCCTAGCTTGCTTCCCAATACATACTTTCATCATAAAGTTTTTCATAAAAAGTATCCTATGTCCTTCTCAAACTCAAGCTATCTTTTTACCAAATTTCATCTAAATCGGTTCAGTAGATCCCGAGATTACCCTCTACAACATCACAACATCACCAACTCACAAACGTTATCTCTTTATAATATTAAACTAAACGGTCAATCTTCTTAAACGTTCCATAAACGTCACATTTTTCTAAAAAAGTATTTCAATTAAAGTTTTCTGACAATAAACACAAGCGAATCTGCCGTAAAGCGAATTTATCTTAAAGCGAATCTATCCTAAAGCGAATGAGACATTGTTATCGGAATAAAAAAATAGCCTATAGCACTTATCGGTCACGTAGTTTCCTGCTAGTGAAAGAATTTTCAGATTCGGGTCAATAGTTTCAGAGATTATCCGCTACAGCCTACATATCTATGCTAATATTATAAAGCTGAAGAGTTTGTTTGTTTTTTTTTGTTTGTTTGTTTGGTTGAACGCGCTAATCTCAGGAACTACTAGTCCGATTTGAAAAAATCTTTTTGCATTAGATAGCCCATTAACTGAGGAAGGCTATAGGTTATATATTATTCCGGAAAAATGTGCGGTTCCCGTCGGATAGATTTGTTTTTGTCTAGGGACGAAGCCGAAGCGAAGGTGAGGAGTCGATAGTAAGCTTATAAACTTAAAGTTGAAAGCTTTATTATAATAATATATAATTATTGCAGATTGTATATTATAGTCATTCAGAAAATATTATGATTTCTTGGATTTACGCGAAATTTGTAACTCTTTAATTTAAACATATTTATACGAATTATCTTATAGTTTTAATTTGATTTTTGGTTCCCGAAGTTTTTTACACTTTACAGCAAACATAGTCACGGGAGAGACTAAGGTCTTTGACATCTCAATGACCAGTTATTATAAATGGTGTCAACGTACAAAATTAAACTAAAAAATCCAAAAAGATAGTGTTATCTAAGAAAATGTTTAGAAAATTTCGTGTTTTCAGATTAATATATTTAGCAGTTAAAGTAAATCAGGCGTAAACGGCGAGGAACATGTTAAAGCGACATGTCACTCGTTACACGGTATAAATAATAAAGCACTGACTCACTGATGACTAACTCAGCTAAATTGTATAATCTATATATAAATAGGCAAAGACAAAACATTTCAGTACCTTTTTTCCTTTGTTTGTCAATTGGTTTTCTTTAATTTTTTTTGGCTATTGACGAGCTTTAGTGATATCAATAAAAAAAAATTAGAAACAGTTTCTTTTACATTTTTATACATACTAAAATTGTATTCATATACGTATGGACAATAGCGACTCATCCTCGCTTCGCTCGGGTTCGTCCCTTGTTACGGTTTCTATAGATTTCTCAGAGATAAGATATTTTCCCGCAGTAAAAAGTATCTTATATGTTGACCCGGATAACCAGTAATTATCATACCAAATTTCATTAAAATCTGTCCAGTGGTTTTCTCATGATGCGTTCCCAGAGAGAAAGACAAAAATTCTTAAAACTATAGATTCGGCCTCTGTGTCGATAATAATGATTATTTCCAAGGGATTTTCCAAAAAATGTTTAATGCACAGATTCGACTCAGTTAGATTGCAAGAAAATATTGTAAGGTACTTTGGTGCCATTTTTGTATTTTTAAATTCATTTTGTATTTTGTGGGTAGGCACTGTCTGCAACAACTATGTATATAATGATCTCTGAGACGTCAAAAACCTTAGTCTCTCCCGTGACCATGATTGCTGTAAAGCATTCGAAACGTCGGGAACCAAAAATCAAAATAAAATATAGTGTTATTTAAAAGTTTTTTTTTGTAATACGAGTATGTGTGTGTACAAAATATAATATCAGTTTGTTTGTAGATATCTACTCTACAGTGTTTAAATCTAAAACCCTCACTTTACGAAATCATAGCTTAGTTATATGCAAGATAAATAAATATATTTATATATTACTAGCAGAACCCGTGGCCCACGTTCAATGTACAAAAAACCTCTTTTTCTTTATGTTTATATAATATAAAGTTATTTGGATATTGTCCATGCAAAAATGGCGATTAAAAAATGGGGGGTGGGGGTAGGAGGCTGAAAAATACTTTACAACCTATTCTCAAACCTACCAAATATCCCAAAAAAAATCATTAAAATCGGTCGAGCCGTTTCGGAGGAGTGCGACCACAAACACTGTAACACGAGATATTTATTAGATAAGCTTTACTATAATACTACAAACCAAAGTTTTAAAGAGCTTTAAAGAAAAGTTTTAATTCTCAGTTAAAACTTTGTGATATTTAGTTCAAAAATAATCCTGAAACTATGAGTGAATCACACCCGCCCGTCATTTCATCAAGGTCCTACACGTGTTCCTGATTACTCATAGCTGTTTAACTTCTGATGTAATTTCTTTATTAATTTTATAAAAGCACTAACGTTTGCCTATGGCTCTGCCCTCGTAATTTAATTGATTTGGATAAAATTTAGTACACGATGACCTGGAATAATACGTTATTACAGGATTCACCCAAGTGAGGCGAGGATAGCTTGCTAGTGTTACTGGAGTATCTCAGGAGCAGGTAAGGTAGGCCAAGTAAAGATAACGGCACACAGTTTTTAGGGTTACAACGTACCCAAAGGGTAAAACGGGACCCTATTACAAAGATTCTGTTGTCCATCCGTGTGTTTGTCCGGCTGTCACCAGGCTGTATCTCATGAACCGTGATAATTAGATAGTTGAATTTTTTACATATGATGTATTTCTGTTGCCGCTATAACAACAAATACTATACTAAAAACAGAATAAAATAAATACTTGAGGGGGCTACAACAAACGTCATTTTTTGCAGGTTTTTATTGATATTGATAACGGCAACAGGTAGATACTTGAAATATTCACAGAATATTTATTTATATATTCACTTTAAAAATAAATAATTAAATTAAAATAAAACATATATTTAAGTGGGGCTCCCATACAACAGACATGATCTTTTTGCCGTTTTTATAAATAATAGTACGAAACCTTTCGTGCGCGAGTCCGACACTTGGGCGGTTTTTATTATTTTATACAGAGTCAGAGTAACTCCTCAAATAACATTATAAAAAGGAATGACGTATTTCATTAATCATAAAACAAAAAACAACGCTTTTCCCCCAATTTCTTCACTCAAGATGACAACTTAAGAAAATTCTAAGTATTTTATATCAGAATGACAACTTAAGAATCAAATAATAATTATTTTACAATTATACATATAAAAACTATTTTTATATAATTAATAATTAATGTATAGTTTATATTATTATTAAATTGTAACACTTGTATATTGTACGAGTGTAATAACAATTTTTAACAAAAATTCTTTCCACCGTAGCAAAAAGTTTGACCTAAATGCAACATAAACGTAGATTATTAATGGGTTTAACAATTTCCATGGTGTATAAGCCCATAGGACAAATATGGGGCTATTTTAATCAAAACTTACCGGGCACGGTAAAACTTGAGCAGTTTAAGTTGAAACGTTCTGTGACCGCGTCATTACGCAATATCATTTAGGTGGGATTGTCAGAACTATGATATATTATTTATTATATATTAAGTTGTTTTCCTCATATATACCTTGGGTAGCCAGTACCTACCAGGTTAGTATTTTGGCTGTTTGTTTCTACAAATACATATGACACGTTTGGCTTAGTTTGCAGTTACCCTACTTACTGTGCCAGCGGTCGCGGGTTCGAGTCCCGCTGGGGGCATTCATTTGTGTGATGAGCACGAATATTTGTGCTCCAGTCATGGGTGTTTATATTAATAATATGTAAATATTTAAAGCTATAAATGTGTAGTGTATCAACTATCTGGTATCCATAACACAAGCCTTGTACCATGGAACTAGATGGTGTTCTGTGTTGATATCCCAACACATTTATTTTTTTATATTTATATATTCACATACTAGCATCCCTAGGTAACATTTTCTTTAGTAGTTTACCCTCGCTTCGCTTGGGTGCTGCTGCATGCTTTTCGCTTTTTCAATATTAGGTTTTGCACTCAATTCACTTAGTGACTTCATTACATAACTGACATCTACTTTTCTTTCCATTTATTTATTATGGCGGCGCGGTTAATATAGAAAAAAAAAAATTTCAAATCATCCCCGCCAAATGAACCACCTTGGGGAATGATATTTCAAAAACCCTCCAATACTACAACTTACCAATAGAATTAATATGAATTAGATAATACAATGGGTTCCGTATACAAACTTTCATTTCCTATTTATCCCGAAATTCCCCCAAATCAAGTTTAATTGTTACGAAAAAAATGTGCGTTCCCATCAAAATTAGTTCAGCAGTTTAGTCGTGAAAGTGTAACAAAACAAGGCAGGAAGATAATACTTTCTTAGATTTACGCGAATATTTGACATTTTAAATCAGAGTTACTATATAATATCTTTGAGACATCTAACACCTTAGTCTCTCCCGTGACTATGTTTGCTGTAAAGCAATCGAAACGTCGGGAACCAAAAATCAAAATAAATCCGCAGAAAAATCCGAAAAGATAGTCTTATTTAAAAGGCAGTAAGAGTTACTTACATGTCTATCAAATTCGTATTGTGATTATGATTGTAATCACAATACGTCGATAAGAACAGAAATGATCATACATTTATTATTAGATCAAGTAAAACCACCGGTAAAAGCTAGTAAGTATAAATTAATAAGCTGTCATCATTCACATAGCAACGTCTCATCCCAATTAAAATATCCAGAAATGCTTAGTCGAGTGTTCGATGAAATTTAACGATATGCGATCGAAATTTTTTCGAATTGAAACAATGAAACAAGAATCACTGGATTTTCCATTCAAAAAACGTAACTCCGTCGAAAATGACCATTGAAAAAAATTCCGAATAGCATTCTTTCAATATGGCGCCGTGAATTGGCAAAAATTGACACCTAGAGTGTAGGGACCGGGTCGAGGTGAGAGGGACAAGCTGGTTGGTATCCATTGCCGCGTTATTTTATTTTTTAAATTAGATCAAAGTATAAAAGAAACGTGTGTGTGTATTTATGTACGCATGTAAGAAGTTATACTTCTTTGGCGTAACAGGGCAAAGATAGCTAAAGATTTCATCCCGTATGTCACAACTCTCTGTTTATAAAAGGAATGATAAAATAATAAATTAGTTAAATAAGGCATATTAGGCATATTATAATCATATATTTATAGAATATCATTTAAGGGAAGAATATAATATTATATATCATTTATCAGACAATAACAACGGTTACCATGGCAACAAACAGTTATTAACTAACTTCATCATGCCGCTTTTTGGCTGTCGGTGTGAGCGCCCATCGTAAAAATTTTATTCTCATAGTTTTTTCCAAACGTCCCAAAAGAAGTATAACATCAAAAGTAAAAAAAAAAAAAATATAAATGAAAAACGCAATGTAAGTAACACATAAAGTTTGAACTCAAACCCATATATGCATAGTTTGAATCGCAAAGAGCAACTAGCTCCCGAGTGACCATCTCTGCTGGCAGCCATTCTACAACTAGGGCTAACAAACTGCCTTTCAACACTTTACCAATTAAATTCAACCCTTATTCCAACAAAAATAAGAGTCACACTTTATTAATTGAACAGCAAATGAAAATTTGTATACAGTTTATACAGGAAGTGTTAATATTGTAGAAGAGAATTGTGACCAATTTTTGTGATGGTGCCAAAATGTTGGAAGTTGTTTTTGTAAAATTATTGTTTTTTATACAATATTTTAAATTAAATTATAAAAGTTTTAATTAAAATGTAATGTTTTTACTGTATAAATTATTAATTATTATTTAGTCTACTATTGAATATTATGAACTTCATAAGGCCTTCTGCGTGATTAAAATTTCTTTTTATATTTGAGTCCATTCCATTATAATAACTAATCAAACTGAAAATTAACTTTATTCAATGAGATTTTCGAAAGAATTTGTGAATGAAATTTTTTTCTTTCAATATTTAAGCTCAGCAGGCAGTGGCAGCCCAGTGGTAAGGCGCTTGCTTGGAAAACCGAGTGAAGCGGGTTCAAATCTCGAGTCTTATACCTCTGATATTTTCATGTGCGAATCGTTTCTAACATTATGACCACTTGTCTTACGGTGAAGGAAAACATCGTGAGGAAACTACATGTCTGAGAGAACCTAGCAAGTTTTCGAAAAACATATGAAGTCCGCCCGCACTTGGCCAGCATGGTGGACTATGGCCTGATCCTCCTCGTATTGAAGAGAGGCAAGTGCCCAGCAGTGGGACGTTAAAAAAAGAGGCTGAATACATAAATACAATACAATTTAAGCTTAAGGGAATTGCATTACATTTCTAACTATTCAAACACCATGTATAATAAATATTTAGTTTAAACAAGTGAAATAAAGTTTAATGTGCCTATAATATAATTATTAGAATGCAAGAGTTGTTAGTGTAAATGTAATAAGTTTTTTGACTATGTTCATTTTAATATTTTACAATATTATATTCGCTCTTTTTATAGAACCCTATTTTAAAAGCGAGATCTTTTAAAAATTAAAAAGTAAAGTGCATTTTTGCTACAAAATTGAAATACCTCACATGGTTAATTAACGATCATTCTATATTGACTTTATTAAAATGATTTTTACTATATTCGATGCGGATACGACACGATTTTACTTATTAATATTTATTATTATAATTTATTCTTTCTTTATGTTTATTTTTTACATTGTTAAATATAATATCTTATATTTTATTTATTTATTTTCTTTTTCTTATTGAGCCCTTTTTAACGTCTCACAGCTGGGTACAGATCTCTCTTCAATACGAGGAGGATCAGGCTATAGTCCACCACGCTGGAAAAGTGCATGGTGGCGGACTGAGCATGTTTTTCGAAAACTTGCTAGTTTCTCTCAGATATGCAGATTTCCTCACGATGTTTTCGTTCAAGACGAGTAATATCAATATTTCAAAAGTATAATACATACTTTAAGCATATTGTGAACGTTTACTCATAACATCACAATCAGGGAATATTTGATATTTTAAATAACACTATCTTTTCGGATTTTTTCGCGGATTTATTTTGATTTTTGGTTCCCGACGTTTCGAAAACTTTACAGTAATCCTGGTCAGGGGAGAGACTAAAGTGTTAGATGTCTCAACGTCGGGAACCAAAAATGAAAATAAATCCGCGAAAAAATCCGAAAATATACTTTTATTTAAAATCACAATCAGGATTGAACGATCTATATCCATTGTATGTTTATTCGTTACTCGCCAATTAAATATTCGTTTAAAAAGTCATAAGTATAATATATTAGATGTAGTGTAAAATGCGTTGAGATTACGACTGAGTTTGCAACTAGCGTTTCACCTACGCTTCTTCGAGTACGCTCTATATATCAAGTTAACTTACCCTCATGAGCTGTACTAACTGCCTGGCTTTTATACCGTACGATATTATTTTACGATTATTGATCGTGTGTTTATTATTTCAAGTATCTCCATTCTACGTGAGATTGGCGAAGTAATCTGTGCTTAACTGGCATGCTTTGAAGCCTTTCACAAGAGAATTGAATTGAATTAGTTATTTCAAGGTAGAATTGATATATTTTATTTTTTAATATTTAATTTTACTATTGATTTTTGATAGAACACACACATTTCTACACTAATGTTATAAAGCTGAAGAGTTTGTTTGTTTGTTTGTTTGGTTGAACGCGCTAATCTCAGGAACTACTAATGAGATTTGAAAAATTCTTTTTGCATTGGATAGCCCGTTAACTGAGGAAGGCTATATATCATCCCAGAAAACTGTACGGTTCCCGTGGAATAGATTTCTTTTTGTCTAGAGACGAACCCGAAGAGAAGCGAGGGTGAGTCGCTAATTAGAAATATTTACGAATTTATATTTTATAACCTCATATTTAGAACACATAAACTTTATAGCTAGTTTTTACTTCAATTATGATGCAAAATCTTTTGATTTTATTTCTTTTTTTTTTATTTTTTTTTTACATCGTATAGCAAAGTACAACTATAATTATTCAAACCTATATATAAACTGCATTGAAATAATATTTGAAATTGCAAGTAACTTTCATATAGGATTTTTTATTACAAACCATATATCAGTTAGCTTTGCCTCATGATATATCCTAACGATAACTACTTTTATACTATACGATATTAATTCAAAATAATATTATTTTTTTAACTTATAAGCATAAAGATATTGGCAAAAAATTATTGTCGGTTATTTTTGTAAAATTTAAGTTAAATTTGAATTTCAATTTTTTACTAGCGACTCACCCTCGCTTCGCTCGGGTTCGTCCTAAGGTGCGTTTTAACGGTTAGTATTAAATACAAATCTTTGGATTTCTCGGCTTTTCTGTACTATAATATGCATGTTTTATACATATAAACCTTCCTCTTGAATCATCTTATCTATCAAAAAAACCCGCATCAAAAGCCGTTCCGTAGTTTTAAAGATCTAAGCATACATAGGGATAGACAGACAGAGGGAAGCGACTTTTTTTTACACTATGTAGTGATTAAGAAATAATCTGTTTGGTAATCAGTTTTATTTATGTTATCTGTATAAATATTTTTACGTGACAACAAGTGATGATATGTAGATTTCTTATTTTGTTTTCCACTTAGTTTTCTTTCCTTTAGTCTAAGACTGTACTATTTATTGGTATTTACTCATTATTTCTTTTAATATTGTTATTTTTGCGGCTTATCTTAATCATAGACGAGAGGGGTGTAGGTCTGTCTGTGGCATGTAGCAAATTATATAGTTTAAAATCAGGTCCCTCGACAGATTTCAACAGTCGTCCACACTAAAAAGCCTTAACTTCGCGGTGAACCACATACCTTCGCCAACTCCGCCCATCAATCTATGCTCTCCACAATGAATGGACAGCCTCCAAGCACTACCAACTTTTTTAACACTACATTCTCCTATTTTAAACCTTATCTCAATAAATATATGGTACAAAGATAAGCATTTTTAACGTCGCCAAGGCGGATCGCGAGTCCAAATTGATAGTGGAAATTTTATTGTGCTTAATGAGGGAATTGAAACAGATAGAAAAGCGAATGGACTTGGAAGATCTCGTCGATTGTGCAACGTATTGCCATTTTTAACCCGTTTCCAAAGAATAAGGAGATGTCTGCTATCATCTTTGTACAGTTTACAAAGTAAGAAAGAGCGTCTTTAAAGTCTCATTCATCTCAAGTAGAAGTTGTGGTTTCAAAACCTTCTTGATACTTGAATTGCTAAACAATAACTTAGTTTTGCATACTTTTATGATGAAGATCTTTCTGTCTGTATTTGAAAGGCTTAAACAATTATATTTAACTGTATAAATAATATTTATGTTTTCTCTAAAAAATGTTGTACGGGCTTTAATAAAATCATTGTACTTGCAGAAACTTTAATTGAAATTAAGGTTTCTAGGTTTAATTAAAAATATATATACCTAATGAAGACAATAAGTTTAATTATTGTTAACCAAACAAAAACAAATGACATTTAAAGTAACATATAAAATAATTAGTAAGTTAAAGTCATCAGTAAACTTGTTATTAATAGCAAATATTATATATATATATATATATATATATATATATATATATAGACCACAAATACAAAGAAGAATACATTTCACCTTAACCAACGTACTTCATTAAACTGTGGTAGAGTTAAAAAAGTTGGCAACTTTGGTGCGAACGCAGACCACAATACGTTGGTGTTTTAATCTGGAAATTTTTCATTTACAGCATACTTGTTTTGTTACTGTTTTTGTACAAATGCCTAATAGTAACTTTTTGTCATCTACATCATATATATAAAAAACAAAGTCGTGTTAGTTACACCATTTATAACTCAAGAACGGCTGGACCAATTTTTATGATATTTGATTTTTTTGGATTTTTCTTAGTCCGGAATAGGATATTAAGTATTAAAACATCAGAAAAAAAAATTAAAATTTAAATGGCTAACGCTAGTAAATAACTATTTTATATATCTATGTAAAACGTGCCTAATAAACTACATATGTCACTAATTAGATTCTTCTTTGGAACTTTATTATAAAATAATATTATACTTTGCTGCACTTAAAATAATTTGAAAATAACTTGTGGATTTGCTTCTAGAAGAGATTTTCAACAATGGAGGTGAAAAAGATTGATATCTAGCAAAGCAGAAAATTACAAGAGATTATTCATTACAATTAAAATAATACAAATAAAGTTATGATTTTTGTAAAACTTTATAATTTTTCATTGTAAATGAACCACTATGCAATCTATACATCTATACATATTATAATAAAATTCTAACTGAGTCGAATCTGTACTTATTGAAATAGACATTATTATTGGTACAGAGGCCGAATCTATAGTTTTTACAATTTTTGTCTGTCTGTTACCGCAGCACGGAAAATCCACTGAGGGGATTTTGATGAAATTTAGCATTATGATAGCTGGTTATCCAGGTCAATATATAGGATACTTTTTACTACGAGGAAAAATCTCATTTCTGAGAAATCTATACTAAACGTTAAAAGGTAAGTAGGGACGAACCCAAGCGGAGCGAGGGTGAGTCGCTAGTTTCTTAAATAAATTTTTATCAGTGATTTTTATCAGCCTTTCCAATGCGTCTTTTGGTTCAAAATGTGACAGATTTCTCGATATGCCGCTACAAATTTGAGAGTAAAAGGAAACGCCTAAATAAATGGTACTAAATGTTTTAAATTAAGTTGTATTTTAAAGAAATTTGAATTTGGATTTTAAAATATATTGTAGTCATAATATTATAATATACATTTATCCACACCTTCTCTTATGGACACCATAAAATTAAACGTTTTCACATATTCTTGTCGTATTTAATTGAAGGCAAGATTATTTACAATGCCCGTAAGTTGATCCTATCAATGATCATTCATATGATTAAAATTTCCTTATTAAGACGTAACAACTATTAGAAAGGGTCAAATGGCGACGGCTGTGCAAAACTGGTAATGTTGAAAATTAATTCGTTACGTTGCTTTGATAAATTTACATTACTATACTAATAAGTATGCCAATTTACATGTAAGTTTATTTCTTATTAGCTTTTTGCTGCGACTCCTCTACCTTACATTTTTTTTTAATTTTATTTATTCATGTATGTTACATATTCATATTCATCAGTTATGCGCAATTTAATCCTCCAAGCTCACAATCGATACTAAAAAATAACTAAAATTACTCAAGTCTAGTGTTTAATTATTTTTCGTGTATGTTGCTAGGTTATAATAAATAGATTATAATGCAGGATTTTTAGTTTTCGAGAAAACATTCCAAAATTAAGATTTTTTTATATGATACTAGCGATTTACCCTTATTTCGCTCGGGTGCGTCCCTGAGCAAAATGAAAAATTGTTTTTTCTTCTCACTCAAAATAACCCACAAAAGTTTCATCACAATCGGATCAATGGATTAGGAACGCATAGAGGACAAACATACGAAGAAAATTAGTATTTTTATAGTATAAGTTTTTTTTCGTAATTACTACATTACAAAAATAAAACCGTAAACAAAACAAAAAAAAAAATCTTTAAAATTTTCTATTTTACTACACTATTAGCATTTATATCAGCGCCAAAAGCAATAGCTAACAATAGAAAGGTCTTATTGACTATAATCTGTAACATGTCGAGACAAATCGGCGGAATCAGCGCGTTTAGTTCTCGTCAGAATCTTCTATGCCAGGCGCATCTCAATACAAATATAAATTTCAAGCGCTTTAACAGCGCTTTTATATCATATTTTTTTTTACAAATACATAATATTAATGATTGAATGTAAATTGGTAAAGCTATTTCTAGCATCTAATTCAGATTGTTTATTTTGAAGGCACAAAAAATGACAAATAGCTGTTTTTTACAATTATTTACTTTCAATTCATTTTTTTTTTGGTAATATTTACTTTATCGTTCATTGTAGTCGTTTGAAGGGCTCTTTAATTTTGTAACGTTTGATTTTGGGTAATTTAATAAATTATAATTAATCATTAAAAATCTAAAAGAATAATTTAGAAGAAAAAATAAGCTTATTTTCAATATGAATTAATGTTATATAAACTTCATCTCTATTAAAAAAAAATTAAATGAATATTCTAGTAAAATTATAATAAAGCTTTAAAAATCAGTTATAAAGCGCTTTACCGCTGCTTTGAATATACAGATAACTCATTCATGTCACGCGTGCTCCTGGAATGACAGGTGCAGTCTAAAAAATAGAATTGATTCTGGGACTGAGGGCACGAGGTAATATATATAACCTGTTTCATTTTATTATCTTTTATTATTATATAAATTACTACTCATTTCCCGTCGGTTTGTTCGTATATTTTTTTGTTATTTTTTATATTGTGCTTCTTAAAGGTTAAATTACTTTTTATATCGTATGCACAACGTAACATAATAATGACAAATATATTAATATTAATGTTCACTAATGTTATAATAAAATATATAAGTAAAACTTATGTTTATTAAAAAAGCTATTGGAATAATTTTATCTATCTATAAAAAAAAAAAAAAAACTTTATACTACACGACTTTCTAATTAAAGTCTTAGTAATACGCAAAGCTAATTCTAAACAAAAATAAAACATACGACCAAATGCGAATGGTAGTGGAAGTTTTATTCAGATGATGACTTTTGAGCAAGAAAGTCTGAAAAGTGTAAAGCTTGAGTCCTTAGAGCTTTCTCAAGCTTTCAATAGAATTAAAACAGTAATTAGTGGTTTTAGAAAAACTTGCAATCATTCTCGTCTTTTTCTATCTCCTTACTTTGTAAAGAGGGTTTATGACTATTTGAATAACTTTCTTCATATCTATATATAAATAGGCAAAGGCAAAATAGTTCAGTATTTTTTTTATGTTTGTCAACTGTTTTCTTTTATTTAGTAATTATGGACGAGCTTTATTTATTTATTTATTTATTTATGTACCAAAAAAAATACAGATAAAATTACAGTACAGTAACCATGTGTACAAAGGATGACTTATCTCTTTAAGAGATCTCTACCAGAAACCCTCGAGCGTGAGAAAAAATAATAATAATAATACGGTCGAGTTTCGACCACTGGGCGAAAAGTAGTCTTAATTATTATAAATTCATTCTAGTTTATCGATGGGAAATACCTTGAGCTTCCTTAAGTTTGATATTTGTACAAAACGTACCGACTATTTTGTTAGTTTTAAAAATATTAAAATACTAGCGCGACTCACCTTCGCATCTCTCGCGTTTGTCCCTAGCTACGTTTTCACGGTAAGTATAAAATAAACTATATTATATATCCCTTACTTGAGAAATGATTACCCATACAAACTTTCATTGCTCTTTTTACTCTCTTAAGGAATGATTTTCGGGATATAAACTATCCTATGTCCTTCCCAAGGATCTTAAACTATCTCAATACCAAATATTATTTAAATCGGTTCAGCGGATTAAGCGTGAAAAGGTGACAGACAGATAGACAGGCAGACAGAGTTACCTTCGCATTTATAATATTAGTATAGATTAATATGGTTGTTTGAAAAACCATAAAAAAACATTCGGGTGAAAATTGAAAACATGAAGTCTCTCGATGGAAATTATCATCAGCAATTTTTATCTCTCTAACTTTTTAAAAATGCTAACTTTCTTCATTTAGCCCTTTTAAGGTATACATTTTTAACAATTCTTTCTGAGTGTTTACTTTTGTTATATTTTGGTAGCCCAGTGGTAACGCGCTCGCTTGGGAAATCGAGTGAAGCGGGTTCAAATCTCGAGTCTCGCACCTCTGATATTTTCATGTGCGAATCATTTCTAGCATGATTACCACTTGCCTTACGATGAAGGAAAACATCGTGAGGAAACCTGCATGTCTGAGAGAACCTAGCAAGTATTCGAAAGACATGTGAAGTCCGCTAGCTCGCACTTGGCCAGCGTGGTGGACTATGGCCAGATTTCCCTCGTATTGAAGGAAGGCCCGTGCCCAGCAGTGGGACGTTAAAAAAAGGGCTGAATACATACATACATACATACATACATACATATAAAAATAACTTTTGCAAAATTTTATGAGAATCAGTGGTTAAGGCTGTACGTTATCTTTCACTCAGTCTGAGTTAGAGTTTAATTAAATAAAAATAGACCCTATTTTCTACGAATAAGGACTATTTTTCACTAACACACAACACGATAAACGAGTGAAAACTGGTTATCTTATAAAATATTCGCGTTTTATTTGAAATCAAGTACAGATTTTAGATTACATAAAATTATTTCATATTATTTTCAAATATTGCTGGGAGATAGAGCACGGATTGAGTTGAAAGTTGATTTATTTCAAGAGGTCGGGCGTGTGGCGGCTTATCTCGCTATATAATTATAGTTTGTTTACATTTTTACAGCAATTTTTTTTTGAGATGTGTAAAATCTTAGTCTCTCCCGTGACCATGATTGCTGTAAAGCATTCAAAACGTTGGAAACCAAAGATCTAAATAAATCCGCGAAATAATCCGAAAAGATAGTTTTACTTAAAATGTTAAATATTCGCGTAAATCAAAGCAAAAAAAAAAAACTAGGAAAAACGGAATACATTAAAATTTGTGCTATTTCATTGAAATTATTCCTAATATTTACATATCTATACAGGTAAATGAAATCGATATTTCTGTTTGTAATGTCAAAATAACGGGTTTTTTCTAAATGCATATGAAATTATATACGGTACTTAGAAGAAAAACACAATTTTTAAAATTTTTGTCTGTCTGCTTGTTCCGGCTAATCTCCGAAACGGTTGGACTGATTTTGACGGGACTTTCACTGGCAGATAGCTGATATTATAAGGACTAACTTAGGCTTTATTATGTTAGAAAAAGAATAAGGGTTCCAGTAAGTAAGTCGCTAGTTCTGAATATAGTTTATATTTTCGTAACTAAATATTGTGCTATTCTTAAAGTTTTTATCTTATTAAATACTAGCGACTCACCCTCGCTTCGCTCGAGTTCGTCCCTAGCTTGCTTCCCAATACAAACTTTCATACCTATTTTCAACCCCTTAAGGAATGATTTCTACGATAAAAACTATCTCTTCATTCTTAGGGTTTCAAACTATCTTCTTACCAAATTTTATCTAAATCGATCCAGTAGTTTCGGAGCTTATTCGGTACAAACAAACAAACAAAAAAATGTTTCCTCTTTATAATATTCGTATAGACTAGTGAAGTTAAGCAGACGTTCTACCATAGACCTTGTTTGTTGGAAGGTAAAAAAATATCTGGATCCCGACAACCGAGCCACTTACCGGCACCAATTATAGCTAAGATCCAACCAGTTGACTCCATGAGTACACAGTAAAAAACCCCTAAACAGAGGAGAAGGATTGTGACACCGTTATTTTATGTTTGTATAAAGTTAAAGGTAATTTTATTTCAATCAACAAATAATATTATGTCTTTGGTGGATTTTTGTAGATAACTAGCGACTCACACTGGCTCCGCTTGGGGTCTTCCCTAGATTAACGTTTTAACGTTTAGTATAGATTTCTCAGAGATGAGATATTTTCCCGCAGTAAAAAGTATCCTATATGTTAACTCAGATAACCAGCTATCGTCATACCAAATGTCATCAAAATCTGTTCAGTGGTTTTCCCGTGATGCAGACAGTCAGATAAAAATTCAAAAAACCATAGATTCGGCCTCTGTATCGATAATAATAACTATTTCAATAAGATTTTCCAAAAAATATTTAATGTATAGATTCGATTCAGAATTTTATTATATGTATAGATGGAATGCTAAGTACTATCTTTATATACTCTTTTCGCTTATTCTACTGCCATTATTTTTTATAAAGTTGTTACATATGTATATATTTACATACGTATGTACGCTACGTATGTTCTTTATAGAATTATTCTACGTTTTAGAAACTTATCCTCCGTTTAATTGAATGCTTTCCTAGGTGTTTAACAGTGGCCCATATTTTACTTTATAACGTACGTAGAACTTTACGTATCTGTATTGTATGTATGTATTGTATTCAGCCCTTTATAACGTCCCACTGCTGGGCACGGGCCTCCCTTCAATACAAGGGGGATCAGGCCATAGTCTACCACGCTGGCCAAGTGCGGATTCGCGGAATTGACATGCCTTTCGAAAACTTGCTAGGTTTTCTCAGACATGCAGGTTTCCTCACGATGTTTTCCTTCAACGCAAGGCAAGTGGTAATCATGTTAAAAAAGATTCCCACATGAAAATATCACACGCTTCGGTCAGTTTCCCAAGCTAGCGCATTACCACTGGGCTACCACTGCCTATCTATATATCTGTATACTAAATTTTATTCAAAATTCGTTTAGCCGTTTTAGCGTGACAAACACACATACCAAATTTTGCATTTAAAATAGTTATATGATTGTATTGTATTGTATTCACCCGTTTTTATTTCCCACTGCTGGGCATGGGCCTCCCTTCAATGCGAGGGGGCATAGTTCATCAGGCCATAGTCTACCACGCTGGCCAAGTGCGGGTTGGCGGACTTCACATGTCTTTCGAAAACTTGTTAGTTTTTTAAAAACATGCAGGTTTCCTCACGATGTTCTTCTTCATCATAGGATAAGTGGTAATCATGTTGGAAGTGATTGAAGATTTGATGAAAATATCAAAGGTGGAACCCGGGATTGGAACCCGCTTCACTCGGTTTCCCAAGCGAGCGCTTCACCACTGAGCTACAACTGTCTCACGGTCGTATGGTTATATTAATTTATGCTTGGATGGTATTCAGAAAAGGTTTAGTGATATTTATTATCAATTGTAATAAAAGTAGGTGACCTGCATGTTCCATATAAGCCGCGATGACTTAACGGTTAGCATACTTAAGGTATGAGTATATGTACGATTGCTTGTGATACATTGCTGCTTTTGTCAAAAAAAAATTATTTGTTTGTTGGTTAGCTTATATGGCTGTGGATTTTGAGGTACCAGGTTCAAGTTTTAGATTTGATTAGAAAAAAATGTTGTGAGTTCAAATTTGAATTTATAAATGGAAATATTCCACTCCTCTCCAGACTCCATAAGTAATAAATTTACCGGATTCGGATATCCGAATTACATACCAACTACTCAACTTACAAAGTTTGACATTTATATAATACTTAGTTACAAATAAAGTTAGAAGAAACATCTAAGACGACACGTTTGGCTCAGTTTGTAGTGACTCTACTTGCCTTGCCAGCGGTCGTGGGTTCGAGTCCCGCTGAGGGCATTCATGTTTGTGTTGAGCATGAATGTTTGTGTTCCAGTCATGGGTGTTTATATTTATAACAGTATATATTTAAAGGTATATATGTGTAGTGCATCAGCTATCTAATAATAATATAATATCTATCTAACTGCCTCGGTGGTGTAGTGGCTAGCATGTACGGCTGCACACCCAGAGGTCCTGGGTTCGAGTCCCGGGTCGGGCCAAGTTTGGTTATTGAGTCTTTCTGTATAGTAAGCCTCAGTAACAGCCCGGAGTTGGGAAGTTGGCGGTGTTTCACCCACGTGCCTCGGAGAGCACGTAAAGCCGTCGGTCCTGCGCCTTAACTCTCACTGGTCGTGTCGAGTAGTCGTCCCACCGGAGTATGAGAGTGACAGGAATAGAGAGTGCACTTGTGTCTGCGCGTACATTTGTGCACTATAATATCTCCTGCGCAGTTGGCTAGTCTCAATGAGATTGGCCGCCGTGGCCGGTATCGGTCAGGAGGACATTATTATCAGCTATCTGGTATCCATAACACAAGTCTCGTAGCTTACTATGGAAATAGGTGGTGATGTGTGTTAATGTCCCAACATATTTATTTATTTATCTTACGTTACTCTTATACAATCATAGCTTACTATAAGTAAAAAAAATTATAACATATCTGGTTCTAAATTTTTGTCTAAAGTTAAAAGAAATTTAATAATATACTAGGCACTTGCCCTCACTTCGCTTGGGTGCGTTTTTATGTATGTAGGTGAATTTTGTATTTACGATCTATACTATAATCTATACTAATATTATAAAGAGGCAGAGTTTGTTTGTGTGTTTGTTCGTTCGTTTGTTTGTACGCGCTAATCTCAGGAACTACTAATCCGATTGGAAAAATTCTTTTCGCATTAGATAGACCGTTTATTCAGGAAGGCTATAGGTTATATATTATATACATAATATAGAGTCTATCTATTCCAAACTAATTGTTAAAACGTACCTAGGGACGAATCCGAGCGAAGCGAGGGTGAGTAGCTAGTGTTATATAAAGGTAGCGTCATTTTTTTGCTATTCATTTAGCAATATTACTAACAGTAATGTGTTACCAGATCATAGTTTATCTTTATACTAAATTTTATCCAAATCTGTCCAGGCGTTACGGCATGAGCAACAAACGTACGTACAAATAAACTTTCACATTTATAACAGTAGATTTTCTGTAAACATTTAAAAATACAGTAATGTATAATGTACGTGGTAATTTCTTCTCACCATCTTAACCGGTGTAAAAGCAGACGCGGTAATGATCTGCGGCGCCATCTAGCGGCATAACGGGCCCTTGATTGGTTAATTCATGTTTGCACCTTCATTATAGTCAGGAATCGGGCCGGCAGTTTAGTTTTTCCTTTGATAATAAAATGTCTTAACGATTCTAATCGCTGACATACACATATAAATAGCATGAAATATGTGTCGGTAAATAATGTAAACGCCGTTTAAAGTTATATGCGTATGTTATGTTTGTTTTAATGTCTGTACATTTTTCATGGCTATTTTGAAATAAAAACTTACTTCGATTAAATTTCAAATGATACATATTTGTATAAATTGCTTTATAAATAGGTTTTTTTTAATAATACAAATGATAATTTTACATATACTAGCGCCTCACCATCGCTTCGCTCGGGTTCGTCGCTATGTTTTAATTTATATTTCATTTATTATAGAGATATTTTCCCGCAGTAAAAATTATTCTAAATGTTGATCCGGATAACCAGATATCATCATACCAAATTTCATCAAAATCTGTCCAGTGGTTTTCTCGTGAAGACAGACCAAACAGACAGATAAACATTGTAAAAACTATAGATTCGGTCTCTGTATCAATAAATACTAATACTAAAAAATATTTTATGTACAGATTCGACTCATAATTTTATTATATATATATATATATATATATATATATATATAGATTATGCAAAGCTTTTAAAAATAATTGAATATGAAATATTAAATAATTTTTTGAAATTTTTAGGGAAATAGATATCTATAGTTAATCCTTTATGCTGAGATTCAAACATCGGAGAGAGAAAAGACAATCTTTTACATGCGTATTATAATAATATCTCATCTCACCAACAAAAAAAGTATTTACATGTTTTTTTTTAACGAACAGTTAAAACCAAAGGGCCAAACATTTTAACAAAAGAAATAATATTATAGTTTTAGTGGGTGTACCTTTTTTTTAGGTAATGTTTCACGGTTTTTAGGGGTCCGTACCTCGAAAGGTAAAAAAAGGAACCCTTATAAGATCACTTTCTTGTCCGTCTGACCGTCTATCTGTCCGTGTGTCACCACCGATTTTCTCAGGAACGGGTGGGCCTAGCAAGTTGAAATTTATACCAGATACTGAGGTCTATAGTCTATATATAGAGTATAGTCTATATATATAATACAAATTTGTACGGAACCCTCGGTGGGCGAGTCCGACTCGCACTTGTCTGGATTTTTTAGGTAATGTCGTTGTAAATCACTATCTGTACTCTTTATCAAACAAAGTCGTGCAAGTTAAGTACACAAACTACTTGAAATTAGGGCAAAAGCATTTGCTTATTGCTTGTAATGAAGATAATATAACCAATAAAAGTGGTAATGAGTTGATGTCTACTATTAAGTTAGTTTTATGTGTTTAACGATCTATTCATATCTAACAACAATTTACTCGTGAAGTAGTTTTCTTTATTCTTTTTTTTTTAAATAAACTTACATTAACTTTTATTAATTTATTTAATAATGAGTGAATGTTCGTTTCTAAGATATTTGTATGATTGCGTTGAAATTTCAGTTCTTTTGTGTGCATACTTGCTTACTTTTGGTTTCATCGAGAGTTCGTTTGTGTGTTTGTTTGTTTATATGTCTGTCACTTTACCCTTAGGCAAAGTTATTTTGGATCTACTACACTGACACTACACTTACTACACTGACACTACACTGACTACACTGACATTTAATTTAAATTTAATTTCAATGTAAAATTGACGATTCAAAAGTGCTTGTAAAAGTCTATTTGAATAAAGTATATTTTGATTTGATTTGATTTGATTTGATCGTTAATTTGACATGATAATACCTACACATATTCTCCACATAGGTAAGTTAGTAAGAACTTTAACAAATCGTATCAAATACTCGTTAATACATGTTTATAAAATATGTGTCCTAAAAATAACCACTTGATTCGAGATGCTATCCGTAATATATAAGATGCACTTTAATTGGTTTGTAATTTAACGCCGTGACCTTATTCTTTTTTAAAATCAGATGATTATAGAAATGAGAGTTTTTTTTTTATTTCTGTGTGTCTGTTGATCATTTAAATATTTTTCATTACTGCTAACTTTATACTGATGTAAAGACAGATATTGTGATGATAGGTATAACAGAACCTAAATTGGATAATTCGATACAACCAAGAAATCGATTGTATTCAGTCATTTTTAACATCTCATTGCTGGGTACGGATCTTCCTTCAATACGAGGGGGATCAGACCATAGTTCACCGCTAGTCAAGGGCGTGTTGGCGGACTTCACATGACTTTCGAAAACTCGCAAGGTTCTCTCAGACATGCAGGTTTCCTCAAGATGTTTTTTTTTCATCGTAAGACCGGTGGTAATCATGTTGGAAATGATTTACACATGAAAATATCAGAGGTGCGAGACCCGGGATTTGAATCCGCTTCACTTGGTTTCCCAAGTGAGCGTGTTATCACTGGGCTACTAATGCCTATAAAACAATTAACGAGAAACGAACAAGCAAAATTGCACTTCTATTAACACATATCATTTCGCGACCTAATTTATCATTTGCAACAAAATTTGCTGAAATGTGCAAAATTAGGAACTATTTTGATCATGAATTATGTATATTCTCGTGTCGCATTTCAGCGTCTTTAGGCCTAATGAGGGAATGCTCGTTGACGGGTTAATCTCCACATTGTTTAGTCACGCTTTGCGAAATGCAAATTTATTTATACTCGTACCTATTGTAAGATATTTTGTTTATCGGTGGCATTTATCAGGCTTTGTATTTTATAGGAGCCTCGAAGATCTACAATCGCAAGAAAGATTACATTTGTAAAACGGGATAATGTGTCGCAAACTCAATAATTTCGTATACATATAAAATATCGTATAGGTCCTGACTGATTGACTAATTTATCAACGTGTAGAGTACATACTTTTTTCGGTTTTTGTTGGGATTTACGCATACCACCTTACTCACCGGCCAGCTAGATATCCATTATCCATAGAAACTCAAAGGTTGTTCGTAATAGAGGGTCGCAAGATTGCTTACGCACTCTACCACGACATTCTGACGGTAGATTACAACAACCATGGGGTTGCTTTCACGGTCCACTTTGCTATCAGAGAAGTACTAGAAGCAACCTGCATGGTACAACACCCACCGTATTGGACTACTCCCAAAGTGGATATATATGGCATAGGGGACGGAAAAGAGTAGGGTGGAAAATTTATATTCGGAAAATATTATTTTAATCAACTCAAAATTTACGATTAGGTACTGTTATTTTACAGAATAAACCACATTTTAATATTCCTTAAGAGAGAAAAATAAAATTGAAAAAACGTGAACTAAAACAAATAACTGGCGTCACAGCATATTTGTTATTTTTAATCTACTTCAAAAAATAGAAGAGCTTCATAATTCGTATACCTATATTTCTTTCGTATGTGAAATTATTGCAAGGTGGTCTCATTTTAATTTCACACGTATAAATGTAATAAATGTAATAATAACTACAAAATAACCTTCTAAATAAATATAATTATCTTTTTACTGTCGCAACTATTACACTTTCTCTAAAAATAATGAAAATAAAACTTACTAAATAAAATAAAAATCGATGTTAAGGCTAAAAAGAATAAAATACGAGTAGCTAAACAAGATTTTTCATTTCATAATAGACATACAATATTCGTTAATATTTTTTTTTCTGTAATGGCTTAGAATAATACTTTTTATCAGACATGAAATTTGATACAAGTGAACAATTTAAGATATTTGATGTAATTTTTGACACAAGTGTTCAATTTTTTTATTTAAATGAATTATAAAAATTGTGCTAAAATTGCTGTGGAAAATATATTTTTTTCATGGGAACGCTAAATGAAAAAGAAAATACAATTCTGACAAAATCATTAGCTTGTAGTTGATATTATTTCGTCTATTAGTTTTAATTTAGTACTAAAATTAGAATTTTAATCCATGAATTATGAAACATTGACACGTACATATGTATACATTCTATATAATATAGAAACTCATTTGTTTGTCAAAGGTAATCCTCAAATCAAATACGTATGTTTAGACGGGAATTTACTGCGAAATACGAGTATGACAACGCCATCTCTTTTATCTTTCATAACACAGCTTTATTTTAGGGATTTCCCCGGCACTCTGTCACGTGGAAAAGTGATGATTAAAGACAGGTAGTGGAACCCCACATGACACATCAATATCAAATTCAAAGCCTTTAAAGGGCAACGCGACTGTGAAATTAGTTGCCTATTCGATAGCTTGTGCCATGATGAGTCGGTTTGTTGCACTTAGTTCCTAAAACAAATGAAATAAATACGTTTTTTTAATGTACTCTTATACATTGACAAGTATCTCACCCTCGCTTCGCTCGGGTTCGTCCCTAGGTTGATTCCCCATACAGACTTTCATCCCCATTTTCACCCCCTTAAGGGAGGATTTCCGGAATAAAAAATATTGTATGTCCTTTCCAGGATCTCAAAAAATCTTCTTAACAAATTTGATCATAATCGGTTCAGTAGATCCAGAGATTACCCCCTAAAACCTCACAAACTCACAAACTTTATCTCTTTATATGGTGGTATGCGATTTCATTATAATATATAATTTAATATTAAACCAGTGTTTTCACAAGTTCTAAATCCAAAAAACTATTTTTACCAATTTTCAAAATGGTCAAACTTTTACATTTTTTTACAGTCGGATAGAAAATTCAAACGTGAATAAGATAGGCTACTAGGCATTTGAACTATCATTATAAATGCAAAAAATTTGACGTACTGTATGTGTGTGATGCTTATTACTTACTTTACTTATTCACGCAGTAATGGCTAGATGTATTTAGATGAAACATGCATCTAGAGCGAGGGTAAGCCACTTGTAAATAATAAATAAAGAATTTTGATATAAATTACTTTGATTGAAGTGTATGTATTATTGATGTTTTCTATATCCGCTGATTCTGCAATAGAATAGAAAAAGGAATACCAATCTAAACAAGCCATCTAAATCACTACATATTATAAAACAAAGTCCTCCGCCGCGTTTGTCTGTCTGTTTGTTCGCGATAAACTCAAAAACTACTGCACCGATTTGCATTTTGTTTTCACCAATGGATAGAGTGGTTCTCGAGAAAGGTTTTAGTATATAATTTGTTAAGTTTTTTTTTATACATTGACTAAAATATAACGATATTTATTGGAGGTGTCGAAAAAAATAAGCCGTCTGGGAGCTTTCAACGAAAACGCTGCCTAAACCCTTTGAGATATAACAAAATAATGTATAGTGGAATTGTGTATCTTAAATAGGTCTATAGAAAAGTCCGCGATGACATACATATGTCTAAACGTTAAAACGTAACTAGGGATGAATCTGAGCGAAGCGAGGGTGAGTCGCTAGTAATTTACTAAATATAAAAGAACCCAAGTAGAACGTACCTATATGCTATATTTGAGTTTGTCATGCCCAGGGCTGTTATACAAATTCGATATAATAAACTCAGGATTATGCTTTAGGAGTATCTTATTGGTTGTGTATTAATATTGGGACCGATAAATCTGTATGCCATAGAGCTAATGTATGTACTAATATTTACTGCGGTGAAGGAATTATTACTAACTGCCTCAATGGTTTTGTGGCTAATATGTATGGCTGTAGAGCCGGAGGTTCTGGGTTCAAGTTCTGCGTCGGGCCAAAAGGTACTGTGTTTTTCAAAGAAAAGTTTAAAATAATATTCCGAACTTTGGAGCTTGACGGTATTTCTCTTGGGAGAGACAGTGAAATAAAAACGCTCTTGCTTGTGAAACCAAGTAAAGCGGGTTCAAATCCCGAGTAACCTCTGTTATTCTCCATAAACCCAAACCTCTGATACTCTCATTTGCGAATCAGTGGGACGTTAAAAAGGCTGAATATTATTAAAATTAATTATTTCCAACAATTTGCGAAAACATCGCATAAAATAAGAAAAAAAAAAACTGAAGTTTCTTCTTTTTGAATTTCGTCGATAATTGAAAATGCGATTATTACACTGAATAATTTAAACTTAACCTTAATAAAAGGCGTTTGCGTTAAAAATCATTACTACCATAAATTAAATAATATTTTTATAAGTTATCTTATCCTCCATCTCAATCATTTGTGTATGCACCATTAAAAACAATTAGCTTTAATAAGAATTTACAACTCGATTTCAATAAAGTTTAAAAATAATATCAATTTTAAGTAAAAAAAAATAACTATAAAGGACAAGACTCAATTCAAGTTGTCATGTTTTATATAAATGATATATCACATCGTTAGAATATGTTATGCCCATCACTGCCTCGGTGGTGTAGTGGCTAGCATGTACGGCTGCACACCCAGAGGTCCTGGGTTCGAGTCCCGGGTCGGGTACCAAGTTTAGTTATTGTGTCTTTCTGTATAGTAAGCCTCAGTAACAGCCCGGAGTTGGGAAGTTGGCGGTGTTTCACCCCCGTGCCTCGGAGAGCACGTAAAGCCGTCGGTCCTGCGCCTTAACTCTCACCGGTCGTGTCGAGTAGTCGTCCCACCGGAGTATGAGAGTGACAGGAATAGGGAGTGCACTTGTGTCTGCGCGTACATTTGTGCACTATAATATCTCCTGCGCAGTTGGCTACTCTCAATGAAATTGGCCGCCGTGGCCGGAATCGGTCAGGAGGACTTTATTTATGTTATGCCCAGTACCTGGGCGACCGAGCTTCGCTCGGAGTTCTTTTTTCTTGTATCGTATTTTTAGATAAAAAAAAACTAAAAACTTGAATAAATAACAATTATAATAAAATAAAACAAAAACAAAAGTAAAAACTTTGTATCCAACCGGGATCCAAACCCGGACACCAGGGATTGTCAATCTTGCGCCTTGACCGCTTGACCACGATGCTTATGCCGGAGGGTAAGAGATTAGCGACCATATTCTGCGTAGAATATTGCAAAAGAAAACCGCATGAAAACTCGAAAACACGCGTTTTCCCAAACATGAGACTAAGCTAGATCAATTTTTCGCCCCCGAAAGCCCCCACAATCCACATACCAAATTTCAGCGAAATCGTTAGAGCCGTTTCCGAGATCGCTGGTATAAATAAATAAAGAAAAATATAAATATACAAGAATTACTTGTTTAAATATATTAGATGTATGAGCTATTTAAAATTTGATATAAAACATATGTATGTGGTTAGCACTTTAAAAAAAATTATCAGAAAAAATAATAATTGATATGGAACATAAAGTTTTATTAAAATTAATTTAATTTTTCATCTCTCATGCTTCTCGTTATCTATATATACATAAAATGCTTTGTCCTGACTGACTGACTGATCGATCAACGCACAGCCTAAACCGCTGGACGTAGAAACGTGAAATTTGGAGGACATATTCCTTATATATTGTAGGCATCCGCTAAGAAAGGATTTTTCGAAATTCATCCCCTAAGGGGGTAAAATAGGGGATAAAAGGTTGTATGAAACTCTGTCATTCTAAACGCGAAATGCACGGAAAGTGGTATTTAGTTTTAAGATGAAAAATAAAAAATATATGTATTAGATTTTTTTCGAAATTCATCCCTTAAAAGGGAAAAAGGGGGTGATAAAGTTTATATGGACAAACAATTATTTATGATCAGAATTTCTTGAAAGTTGGTATTAATGCTCTTCAATACAATTAAATAAATACGTATTTTAGAATTTTTTGAAATTCATCTTATAAGGCTGTCAAATAAGGGATGAAAGTTTGTATGAAACTCTGTAACTGATGCACGGAAAATGGTTTTTTTATGGAAATATTACCTTTAAAATGAAAACTAAAACAATACAAATATCTATTTTTTTTAAATTCATCCCTTAAAAGGATAAAAGCGGGTTGTGTTGTTTATATAAGGAAAAAATTGTTTATGATCAGAATTATTTGAAACTTGGTATTAATGCTCTTTAATACAATTAAATAAAAATGTATTGTAGATATTTTTTTTAATTCAGCCCCTAAGTGGGTAAAACTGGGCGGTGAAGTTTGTGTTGTTGAATACGAGTATATTTAAATAGAGTAACATGGCTTAAGTGCCGAATATAAAGTAGAGTAAAATGTACTGAATATACGCTTAACATCTTATACATATTTTTGCAAGTAATAAAGTATGAATTGCGAAAAAGTTTATTTTTTTCGTAGTTTTATCGCGGGCGAAGCCGCGGGTTCTGCTAGTAAGTAATAAAATCAATGATAATAAGAAAATTGCAATCAAGAGATTATTTCAATTAGTACGATTAGGATTGACCTCAAGTATCTGTAGTCGATTATATTAAAGATAAAATATATAATATTACGTAAAAATGAAATAAATGTATAATATTACAGTAGTTTAAAATTTTATGATTATCTTATAATATTAAATGAGCCATTCTTGTATATATACGAGTATTACTAGCGACTCATCCTAGCTTCACTCCGGTTTCGTCCCTAGACAAAAACAAATCTATCCCACGGAAATCGTACATTTTTCCGGGATCATATATAGCCTATAGCCTTCCTCAGTTAACGGGCTATCTATTGCAAAAATATTTTTTTAAATTGGATTAGTACTTCCTAAGATTAGCGCGTTCAACCAAACAATTGTAGATAATGTCGTGTATTTCGAAAATAGTTTTCTTGTTTTGGATAAAATTTTGTATGTATTTAGATAAGGTATTGTTTTGTAAGTTTATCCATATAATAGATGTCTTTTTAAAAAAATGCAATATTTATATATTTCCAAAAAACGCCGAGCCTAGCACGGTCGCCCAGGTACTTCGTTAAATAGATATACAAACATGCACAAAGCCATAAACATGAGCTAGTCAATAATAAAATTATATATATATAGGTTTTTAGCAATTTTCATATCAAATATCGGGTCCTGCTTCGCATAACGGCCTCCACTTAAGTAAATTGTGGAACTAATATATAAATTCTAAAGTCAGCGGTTTCCAAGTTTCTATATTGGAATTAATTTGATCGGCTTGATAATTTTGTTTCAATGAAGCTCACAGTCCTTTGTGGTGTGGGAGAATGTAATACATTCGTAGATCAAGAGGATGTGTACCCTTCTTGATCTAATTATTTGGTTCTAAGGGAAGTTCAGGATTGGTATTTCCATTTGTGGACTTATTAACTCCATATCCATATTGACGACATGTTTGGATCAGTTTGTAGTGATCCTACTTGCTGTGCCAGCGGTCGCGTGTTCGAGTCCCGCTGGCATTCATTTGTGTGATGAGCACGAATGTTTGTTCTACAGTTATGGGTGTTTATATTTATAGGGTAGGGTATAACACATTGTAAGTACATGTTGTACTTACAATGTGTTAAACCCATAAAATATTAAATACACGATTACAAATTAAGTTTATATAAAACCGTGCAAAATAAAAGCAACATTCATTTTACAATTTCATATAATTTATCATTTAAAACAGTTAAATGCACGTCGAATGTTATTTAAAAATTCATTCAAAGTACAGTCGTCCATTACTCAGTACTAGTGTGGGGATAAGCAACTAATTAAAAACAAACATAGACAGGGCTATTTGCTTTACTTTTGAGCTATAAGAAACCACGCTTATTAACTCATGCGGTTAATTAAAGTAGTATAGCAAAGTAATTTTGTACTTAACTTGGCTTGAAAATGTTCTTTTTGATTTAGTCTACGCTAATTTTATTATAAATGTCAGAATAACTGTGTGTCTATATGTTACCTTTTCATGCTTTAACTGCTGAACAGATTTTGATAAAATTTGAAGATGACGTAGATGATAACGAGGACGGATGTAGCTTAATTATTTTTTTCGTTATCTTGCTAAATGTGCGAGTGAGTTTTGGTTACAGCGGCCAAGACTAGCCTGCATCTACTATCTGTGCAGGAAATACTTTAGTGCACAAGTATGCGCTCAAGTACTAAATAAAGTGCACCCTTCTGTCTGGTGGGACCGGGAATTTCAAAAATCAAAATTCAATAATACCCAAGCTAAGGCTCGAACCCAGAACGTGAGAGCAACCCCTTGGTTGTTGTCTGCTTTGGCAGGCCTGCGGTCTTCGAGCCCGGCGTGGTCGTTGAGTGCGTAAGCAATCCTGCGACGCCCCATTAGGTTCTGCTGGGTTTAAGTGCGTAATACTGGCTTTTCTGGCGGGTGAGTCCCAATTGATAAATGCATTTACAAATGTTAAAAAAGGGTAACTATATATGTAGCATAATGTTAGAATTAATCCAGCTATTTAAGCAAACAGACAAACATGCAAATATAGATATTTTACTTTTTTAATAAGTATAGTTTTTACTCATTTAACTTTATGGGGTTAGTAAATTCTATAATAAATGGTGTGAAACTCACTAAATGCTTGCGTCAGCCTATAAATAGAACTGTAACAGTATTAAAACCACACTCTATTTCGACAGTAACGTTTGAATTGCGCGTAAACCTGTGAACTGTGACACTGTTTACGGTTTAAGGGCAGTAATACACTAAAATATATATCTATCTATAGTGTTTATTAATTATTTATGTTTGACGACACGTTTGGTTCAGTTTGTAGTGCCTTACTTGCTGTGCCAGCGGTCGTGGGCTCGAGTCCCGCTGAGGGCATTCATTTGTGTGGCGAGCACGAATGTTTGTACTCCAGTCATGGGTGTTTATATTTATAATATGTGTTTATTTAAAGTTATGTATGTGTAGTGTATCAACTATCTGGTATCCATAACACAAGCCTCGTAGCTTACCATGGGACTATATGGTGCTGTGTGTGAATGTCCCAAAATATTTATATTTATGTTGTACTTGAAATGGCACATACACATTTTTTTGGTTAGCCTAAAAGAATAGGCTACGTAACTTGTACGTAAAAAGTGAACTAAATATATGGAAAAAGTTGACGAAGAAAAATTGTATTATGTAGTCGGAGACATACATACATGTTTTGTTCTTGTTGTGACTTTTGCTTTATTTATCTCTTAAGATTCTTTTGTTTTTATAAAAAATAGGACCGTTTGGCAACAAAAAATATTTCGAGTTGATTAAACGCTTTTCCGTACAAAATGTATGGGAAAAGATTTTGGCGATTTCTGTCATTTCTTGTACTCATACCTTAAATGGTCCCACAGAGTCTTTTGATCCCTACATGAAATAGGATCGATTGACATAAAAAAATTTTTTTTGGTATTTCAGCAATTTTCTCGCTGACTGTACATTTTTTCCAAAATCTGTGAATGCAGTTCAGAATATCTCAAAAACTTATGGATGGTCTCCTAGGAACGTTATCCTGTAACTATAGTATTTAAGGTACCTGCCCTTACTGTCCCGTCAAAAAATCCACCCTGTATACTAGCAATTCATATTCGTAGCGCACGCCAATTATTGAATATAACAGGCATAATCTTGATACTTTAGGTTACACTATTGCAAATTTCGTGGGGATCTATAATTTTTTTGAAAATAAAATTTGGCTCATGTTACTTACTGATAATTTAATGTAGCTTTTGATCGGTGAAAGAATTTCTAAAATTGGTCCAGTAGTTTTTCAGAAAGTAGAGTCCAGGACTTTTTTTCTTTATAATATAGCCCATATTATGTAAGACGATCATATTTTAGTACAAGCCTTTATAAAACTTTAACTCAACGTCCATTTTAGTTAGGTTAGTGTATAATTATTTTTATGTTGATACCCTCACTTTAATCCAAACCTAGAAGGGGAGGCAGTAAACTAAACTTAGGCAGTTAAAATTTAACCGTCGACTTGAGTTAGGAGCTGTATTATAAATTAAATTAGCTTTACTTGTGAAAATAACTAATTACGAGTAAGTTATTATAAGTTAAGATTAAAAAATGTATACAATGAAATTTTGGTATGAAGATTTGTATGTATGTATAACATTGAATAAGAGTGAAAAATATAAGTAATGAATTTGAGCTATCTTAACTATAATATTATTTCAGAAAATAATACTTTCTAAGATTTACGCGAATATTTAGCATTATATAAAACTATTTTTTCGGATTTTTTTGCAGATTTATTTTGATTTTTGGTTCCCGACGATTCGACGTTTAATTCAGAATCTTACCGCCCCACTTCTTAACACGGCTTTTTATAGTGAGTCCTTTTAAAGCAATAAATACAAGCCAAAGAATTAGTTTGCTGAAGTGACATTAGGCTGGTTATATATGTATACCTCAACTTCGACAAACGTTGAAGCAGACGATTTTTAGGGTGGAGACCGCGTTGAGGCAATGTTTGGGTTGGAAAAGATGCTGGTCAACGTTGCTGTCAATGCTTGCTTGCTGGCTCTGGCTGGATGGGTGGAGTCCTGGATAGAGAGGATAGAGAAAGGCGCAACGTGGTGCTGGTTAAATACGAGTTAACTTTATAACCAATTTATATCTTATCATAATTATACAAAATTACAATACGGGACTTAACACGTAAATACATACTTACTTGTCAGTGACAAAATACCTTGCGCTTGACGTTTCGACTAGATTTTTATTATTATTATACTAGATATTTAGCCACTTATAAAAATATACATACGTGTTAATTTCTTAGTATTATATAATAATTCTTAACTTTAAAAAACATGCGAAGCCACGCGCGAAAGCTAGTATATAACATAACAATGCTTAAAATAGAATTCTGCCTAAGAAGCTAAAAGATAAGGCAATTTTATTAATCGCAATCAGTAGAGAACGATTTGTCAGGCGAGTAGTTAGGAGCGATTATCGAGACAGTTAAGATAGATTTATTTTGACAATAAAAGTAAACACCAGCTCTCTACCGCGCGCCATTAGTGGAAGGGATTGCCTGTTAGAAGGGCGCAAGTTATAAGAATGTTGTATTTTTTCTAAGTTACTATAAAATATTGACTTAATTTTTTTGTTAACGATTCATCTATGCTTCGCTTCGGGTTCGTCCTTAGAAAAAAACAAATCTATCCCACGGGAACCGTACATTTTTCCGGTATAAAAAGTAACCTATCATCATCATCTAGATTCGTTCAGCCGTTCTGGCGTGAAAGAGTAACAAACATCTATCCATCCTAACAAACTTTCACATTTATAATATTAGTATGGATATGGATTTCTAAGTAACTCTTAAATATTGATTTTATAATACTTTCTTAGATTTACGCGAATATTTGACATTTTAAATAAAACTATCTTTTCGGATTATTTCGCGGATTTATTTTGATTATTGGTTCCCGACGTTTCGAATGCTTTACAGCAATCAACCACTACACATCAGAATCTCACCACCATCCTTCACAGTTAGCTACCGTGGGAAAATCTTTGTTTCAGAGAGCACAAGGGATCTGTGACGAGCAACACCTGGCCGGAGAACTGCAACATGTCAAGCAAGTTCTGCGAGACAACAAGCTGCAAGTGCCGCGCCTGCGTCACAGTGACCGAGTGAAACCAGCCACAGTCGAGCGAGTCCCTGCAGTCCTGCCATACATGAGAGGAGTCACTGACAAGATTGGCTACATCTTAAAGCGTGCTTCAATCAAAATTTACTTCAAGCCGCCAAAGAAAATTAGTCAGTTTTTACCACCAGTCAAGTGCCACATCCCTCTCCAAGATGCAGGGGTATACAAACTTGATTGTGATTGTGGGCTCTCCTACATCGGACAAACAAAGAGATCCATTAGAACTCGGGTCAAAGAACACATAGCTGATGTGAAGCACCGTTGCAATACAACATCTGCAGTCTGTAAACATAGCCAGGATCGCCCAAGCCACTACATTCGCTTCGATAATCCACAAATACTTGCGAAAGAAAGCCGTTATCGCCCCAGGATGATTCGCGAAGCTATTGAAATTAAAAAACATCCAAACTTCAATAGGGAAGATGGCTGGGTACTACCATCATCGTGGGATCCTGTAATAAACATAATAAAATCTAACAGCAAAAACAAAGATAACAGACCTGTAGATGTAGTTAGTTCATACTGTGTGGATCGCTATAACAATGATTCAGATTAATATATATTTTATCTGTGAAGATAGTGTTGCTTAATATTCTATCTTAAAATTACATTAGAAATCTAAATTAAAAATTTAATTTTCTAAATTACATATAAAACAATAATAATACTTTAATAAATAATTAGTATTTAATAAATAATTAATATTTTGATTTTCTTTGTGGTTAGACATATTATAGTAATAGCAACACTAAATAATATTACATTATTAATTCTTAAAGTTTTTAAAATATTGTAATATTTATAATAATAACAGCTAAAATTAAACAAATAATATTTAATTATAATACTTATTAAACTTTTTAAATATGTTTAGAATTAAAATCAACAAATATTGTAAGGTACTCTGGTGCCATTTTTGAATTTTCAAAATCATTTTTGTAAATTTGTGGGTAGGCACTGTCTGTAACAAGTATATAACGCTTTTGAGATGTCTAACACCTTAGTCTCTCCCGTGACCATGATTGCTGTAAAGCATTCGAAACGTCGGGAACCAAAAATCAAAATAAATCCGCGAAATAATCCGAAAAGATAGTTTTATTTAAAATATTGATTTTATTTTTTTTTATTTCTAAGCAGGTAACTATTAGATATTGCTTTTATTTATTAGGTAACAAAGTCAAAACTTAACTTGTTGTACTACTACTGGTATTTTTTATATCTGCATATTTTCGGAGCATAAAAAAAATTCGAAATTGGCATATTTTCTGCCATTAATAACTAAAGATAAGTTAACTAAATTTCTTTCTAGGAAAAAATAACATTAAAACACAAATAAATTGGATAATATTGTAATCTCAGTATTACAATATTATCTAATTTATTTTCGACTAAAACAAGCATTTGTCTGTATCTGGTTTTTTCTTACATTTTTTATGGATAAATTGTATGAATAATAATTTATAAGAGTAGCCTACTTTCTTTTTCGAAAAGAATGTTCCAAACCCAGTCATTAAGGCTTTAAATTGTATTTATGTATATATAAATGAAAAAAATAAGATTTTCATTAAGTAGATTTTTTAAAGCTTTGTGTAATCGCTTTGTTCCTTTGACTTAAACGTGAACCATATTAGTTGATGGCAGGGTCAGGGTTTGGGGATATGTTTTGAACTTACGCCTCCGTTCAAATGGTTTGATTGTCAGTAGAAAATGGAATGGACCGGAAACTTAAAAGAAAGGGAGAAATTTATCCTGACAAATAATTTCTTAGGATAAATCCCAAGACGGATAACTTATAATGGAATTTTATGAAAGTGAGTTGTTTAGCACAATGAAACAATAAATATATATCGTAATCTATCAAGTCTTTTTGGTAAGTTTTTATTGGATCGGTGGCAAAATATTATGTTAAGTGCTTATTTTGTAAACGTGATATGCTTTATATCTGTGCTTTATATAAGTATGTGGCATTTGCAGCACAAGTATTGATAAGTCGTACCTGGGTGTTATAGCATTTGGGGGTTTTTTTGTAAAATTGTGTTTTTTTCAGAAATTATTTAAAAATTGTTCTTTTTTTTAGAAAATACACCTATATAGATAAACTTAAAAACAAAAACTTATATAAATATAAAATAACCAAATCGTTTGTCGTTTCTCAGATACACTAAATAAAATATTGTACATACAAAAATTGCTCTTTTAATATTTTAAGATAGACAAGATATATGAATAATGTTTTCAAATAATATTTGTATTGTTACTTTGAATACTATGTAATTAAAAGCATAGTTAAAAAAAAGGGTGCATGTAACCTTTACGCGTGGTTGAAGTAAAACTTCTTTGGTAAATATCTATAATTAAATAAGGCATATTAGGCATGTTACAATCATATATTTATAGAATATCATATATGGAAAGAATATAATATTATATATCATTTGTCACAAAAATAACAACGGTTACCATGGCAACAATTAATCATGTATTCTATCTCATTTTCTTGCCGGCTTAATCCTATATATTTATGTGTTTATCTCGTTCTCGTGTCGCATTTTCGTTTTATCGAGTTTTAAATCACAACGATTCTAAGGAAGTTTCACTCCAAAAATCCCCCAAATTTATTGAATGAAGAAGTAGTCGTAGTATATCATTGCCAACACATTTGCTTGAAAATCCACGTTAAGTCTGACAAACTCATATGAAGATTTTAATTTTCAAATCTAATTTTCAAAAATCAAGAAATTCTGCAAGCCTGGGAGAACCTACATATTTTTTGAAATACACGGGAAGTTAACTAACAGGTATGTGGTCAGTGTGATGGATTATCATGGTCTTTTCGCTCTCGTAATCCACAAAATCACAAGATTGCACAAATGTTAAAATCAAAAATGTAGTTTTACTATAAAGTTCAGAAATTTCATTTAAAAAACTATGACCTTTTTGTACATCAAAGTCTGTTAGTCTCTTCCAGGACCTTTAATCTAATATATTTAATCGAGCAGTTCTTGTATATTTATATCTTTATATCTTTATTTATTTATACCAGCGATCTCGGAAACGGCTCTAACGATTTCGCTGAAATTTGGTATGTAGAGGCTTTCGGGGGCGAAAAATCAATCTAGATTAGTCTCATCTCTGGAAAAACGCGTGTTTTCAAGTTTTCATGCGGTTTTCTTTTGCATTATTCTACGCAGAATATGGTCGATAATTTCTTACACTTGGTTATGAGCAACGTGGTCAAGCAGTCAAGACGCAAGTTAGACAACACATGTGCCCGGGATCGAGTCTCGATCGGAATTCAAAGTTTTTACTTTTGTTTTTTTTTTGTATTTATTCAAGTTTTTAGTTTTTTTTTTTATCTAAACAAAAGATATCACAAAAAAGAACTTCGAGCGAAGCTCCGTCGCCCAGGTACCTAATTAAATTAAAGCTTTAAACTTTAAAGCATTCGAAACGGAAAAATACTTTGTCAAATATTCATCTAAAATCTAATCTAGCATTATTACAAATAATTTAACAAATAAATGATAAACAATAATGGCGTCCTAAAGCCTAGATCACTGAACTAAAAACTATTTACGTCCATCTGATGATCACGTCTTAAGACCATATAAAAACCATGTCATAACAATAAAAATCAAAAGCGTATAACAAATGCTTATAGCTATATTTCCTTTGCGATGAATAGCGTTTACCGTTTTTTCATCGTTAGCTATAAATGAGAATGGCTAAGAATTCACTGTTGAACGGTAGAAGCGAGTCATAAAATAGTAGGATTAGGGTGGACACACTTTCGTAGTATTGTGGTCGCTAAATTGGCGATTTTCAAATGAAATTGAAATGAAATGAAATTTATTTATTTAGTAACAGTTCTTATATATATACAGTAAAACAATGGCTACGATGATACTGCAAAAGTATAAACTGCGTTGCAGATATCAACGCCCGCCTCCGTACAGTATTTAAACTATTTTATAAAAACTGAATAACAACAAGATGATGATGATGTATGTGTTTGTGTGTCTGCGTGTGTGTGTATATGTGAGTGTGTGTGTATATGTGAGTGTGTGTGTATATGTGTGTGTGTGTGTTTGTGTTTGTGTGTGTGTTTGTGTTTGTGAATGCAAAATTCTTTAATAAACAATGGTCAAAAGTTCTTCGGTCTCTTCATACGTAATGGATTTAAGCCATGCTAAGCATTCAGATTTGCAACGATAAGATGTGAGTGGATATATATTCAATAATTTATTGATTCTATTGTAGAGTAAACAGCTTAGATATGGGTAATGACGTTTTGCGACCGCGGTTCTTGCAGAATTAATTTGACATATTGCGTGGGATCTGCGTTTAGTACATAATATACTAGGGTTATAAGGAAGCTCAGAGTGTTTACGAAGAACAATTTTCAAATGAAGAATAACCTTTTTTGTTTGAATTAATAATAATAATAAATATATTGGGACATTAACACACAGCACCATCTAGTTCCATGGTAAGCTACGAGACTTGTGTTATGGATACCAGATAGTTGATATACTTTACACATATATAAATTTAAATACGGCCACACATATATTATACTCTACACATATATAAATAAAAATAAATTAAGCGGTCGCGGGTTCGAGTCCCGCTGAAGGCATTCATTTGTGTGGCACGAATGATTGTACTCCAGTCATGAGTGTTTATATTTATAATATGTATGTATTCAAAGTTATATGTAACATATGTGTAGTATATCAACTATTTGGTAACCATAACACAAGCCTCGCAGCTTACCATGGAACTACATGGTGATGTGTGTTGATAAAAATAATATAACATAAATATTATTAGGATTCCGCTTATTTAGTGGCCAAGTCCTAAAACTTACAACTAGCGCTCCCACAGGCCATTGACGGAACTATAAAAGTGTGCCGTAATAAAATGGGTCCCCTTAGTCGTTGCATACATCACTAATCATTTGTACAATATACATTGAAATACTGCTATCAAAAAGCGCCTTTGAAAATGCATTAACGGATATGGACTTAGGTCTATTTATTATGTACATATATATCTTTACTTAATAAAAGTTTTACTTTTATAACGGAACTAGCAACTCACCCTAGCTTCGCTCGGGTTCGTCCCTAGATACGTTTTACGGTTTAGCTCAGTGATGACATATTTTCCCGCAGTAAAAAGTATCCTATATGTTGACCCGGATAACCAGATATCATCACACCAAATTTCATCAAAATTTATCCAGTGGTTTTCCCGCGATGCGGTAACAGACAGACAGACAGACAATTATTCTAAAAACTATAGATTTGGCTTCTATATCGATAATAAAGTCTATTTCAATAAGATTTTCCAAAAAATATTTAATGTACACATTCGGCGTTGTTACAATTTAATTATGTGTATAGATAACAGTTTATAACCTTACACAGAAATTACTTAAATAATAGAAAACTAAGAAGAAATTTTAAAATTTAAAGCTTGTGTGAAAAAATGTTATTTTTCATAGTAAGAAATAAAGCATTTACTATAACCAACCACAATTTATTAAGTTCGATCGATATTGAGGTTCTATTTTCTAAGTTATATAGATAACCTATAAAATCCAAAAGAATTTTGAAACAGGCCCATAGCTTAGAGATTTGCACGTACAGACAAACAAACTTTTCGTCATTATATTATTTAAGTACTCGTATAACATTGATGAAGGTTATCTAACATCGTGATACGTCTTTGAGCAGTGTAGTAATTATATATAAATAAAATGCGTGAGCGGATTCGTGGGTAAAAGATAGTCAATAAATGGCTTTTTGCAGTCCGTCTCTATATAAACTTTATTTATGCCAAAGGAAGGAACGGAGAAGTATGAGACTTTTCCGTACATGCAATATGCTTAAAAAGGAGTTGAAAATTTTCTTTTCACGTATTAATATATAGATATAATTCTTTATTTTCTGACAAATTTTAGTCTGGATTGCTACAGTTATTGCTAGCCAAATAGCATCAGAATTAGAGTGATCTATGCGTACAAACATACAATAACTTTTATAGTCTGATCGAGGGAGATATCACACGTGGGACCTATAGATTAAATGATTCATAAGCTGAACTGAAAGATACATCCATAAATTTTCTAGCTCCAGTCAATTACTAAATTATATTTTACAGACCCAATACCTTTTTTTGCCTCGAGCCAGGAATCAAACCCAGTATCACCATTCACATCCTTCATATAATCTAGTATCCGCATAATAGTTACAAACGATATCAACAAAACAGTTATAATACGTGTATACATAAGTTAAGAGTTTATTCAGTTCTGACACCCTTAGAGGTGCAAAATATTTGATGGGCCATATATAACTTTTTACGAGTTGATGCGGCGTAATTATGTTATATTGTTTTCTAACGATCCAGCTTCTGAAATGTTTACTGCTTTAAATCGTCGGAAAGCTTGTTCTACTTGTTATATAGGTCTGTAATAACTTTACTATTGTACAACGATCGCAAAGTTTAGGCCTAGAAGAAGCTTTGGTGTTTTTATACTGTACACTATGTATAGATAGTGCCATCCACGAAGACGCGCCCCACTCTTTTTCCTGATCGCTTACAGTACAAGTGTCCAACATTCCGATAGTGTTTTAACTTTTAATTTTGTCTTCTCAACACCCTGCATCATCATCAGTTCCTATGCAAAATTTAAACCCGCCGAAAAAGTTTTTTTCGGCGGGTAGACGCGAAAGTGTATAGACGTGTTTTTATGAGCTCTACATTATTTAATTACAATATTATATTATAATATATATGTGCTAAATCTTAATTACCTGTGCTAAAGTTAACTGTAACTACACTCTCTCACACACTTTCAACGCAATGGAAACACCTGTTGAACAACTGTTGAAAAGTATGGAAGAGCTCTCCTCTATGTTTACCAGCAGAATGGGTGAGTTTGAAAAAAATCTTACTCAACCTGGCTCTACTGTTCCTAACTTGACTGTGAAAGCCCTGGCCACTGAATTCAATGCATTTAAAGCCTTTGTTTGGAAGTCACTCGGCATTTTGAAGTCCCAGGTTGAACTTGTTGCCCTTGGATTAGACCGCTTGGAGACGCAGTCCCGCAGGAAGGTTCTTCTGTTCCACGGAATTAAAGAGGATAAAGAAGAGGACGTGCTGAAAAAAATTCTTCACATATTGTCCAGTCAAATGAAGGTGTCAGATGCTAACTCCAACGCAATTGAATTCTGTCACAGATTGGGTGTTAAGAGAGATTCTGCTCGACCAATTCTTGTTCGCTTTTGCAATGGCCAACTACGTAGTCATGTTTGGAAGGCCAAAACTGCACTAAAGGGTTCTAAGATTACGCTGACAGAGTTCCTGACTAAATCCAGGCAAGAAGTGTTTATAGCTGCTCGCAATCATTTCGGTATGAAAAGATGCTGGTCTGCAGACGGTGTGATTGTTATACTTCTTCCGGATAAGTCCCGCATCAAGATTTCTTCTTTACCAGAGCTAAAACAATTGATATCTCAACACCCTAAAAATCCTGGATCAAACAACGATGCGTAGTATTATATTTTCACTATTTTAATTTAGTCGGGTTATATTTTAGGTAATGTAACAACTTTAGGGTACTTTAAATTCCACAATCCGTTTGTTTTGCTACTTAAAATTTAAAATAATATCAATAACGTTCTAATTTCCATGTGTCACTCATTTATATTTGTTAAATTTGCAAACTGTCAACGTCAGTTCGAATTTAAAATTTGCAAACTGTCAACGTTGCGTTTAGTTTTTGCATACAACATTCTGTGGTTTTTGTGACAGATAATGTTATAAATTTTTATTTATGTTTGTATCTGTGTTGTTAGTGTTGTGTAAACTTTGTTTATTTTTTTTTGGTCTCACAGTTAACTTATGCACGTGGATAGTGTTAATTGTATTTTATTATTATTTTTTTGAGTCTGTGTTTATTTTAATTTATTTTATTCATATTTTTTTTCTATATTTATTTATAGGTATTTATATTATATTATACATTAATTATTATGTTAGATGATGATTATTTTTCGTGCTCATCAGATGATTATGAAAGTGCTAGCAGTAACAATACTTCACTATCTGATTCAGAACCACTTGCAGATAAACTTACTAATGTTTTTGAAAATAGATCGGCCTCTCTTTCCTTAGTGCATATCAACGCGCAGAGTATACTTGCTCATTACAATGACTTTCTCGCATCTTTTAGCACCGGCGTGGTTGACTGTATACTCATATCTGAAACCTGGCTTAAACCATCCCTACCATCTACTAGTTGCTCTCTTCCAGGTTATAAATTATATCGTAATGACCGCACTGACCGAGGTGGAGGTGGCGTGGGTATCTACTTACGTTACAGCATTTCTGCTAGTGTTGTGTCATCATCGCCCCCACATACTTCAGGGTCTCTCGAGTATCTCTTTTTAGAAATTTTAGTAAATCATAAAAAAATATTACTTGGTGTCCTTTACTGCCCAAATGACAAAATTAATTATTTCACTGATTTAGAGTTTTTATTTAACAGTCTTCTGCCTTCATATGACCAAGTAATTTGTATGGGTGACTTAAATACATGTTTACTAAAAAATGATACTAGAGCACAAACTTTAAATGCACTAATTGCTTCCTTCAATTTACATATTCTCCCCTTGTCTTCTCCCACCCACTATTTCCCTAATTGTAGGCCATCTCTCATTGACCTGATCTCTGTCTCTAATCCAAATCTTGTTATATCTCACGGCCAGATGTGTGCCCCCTTCTCCCATCATGACTTAATCTACCTTGCATATAAGCTGCGTCCTCCAAAGGTTAGAGGCAAGATTTTTTTCCAGCGCAATTTTAAGCTCATGGATCTGGAACGCTTAAGAGAGGACGTGAAGAAATGCAACTGGTCGCTAATATTTTCTTCCAATAATATTGATTTTATGGTCGAATCACTAACCTCTGAACTGATTAGTTTATACGATATTCACGCCCCGGTAAGACCAGTTCGCATGAAACATGCTCCAGCTCCCTGGATAACACCATTGATCAGGAGAACGATGGCTAAACGAGACAGGGCAAAGTCTAAAAACAAAAAATATCCGTCTGAGGATAATCTTTCAGTATACAAAAAACTTCGTAACATCTGCAACAGAATGTGTAGGGATGCGAAACGTCGCTATATTCACTCCACAATTCAGGATCTCTCCCAAGCGCAAGTTTGGAGATTTCTTGAGTCGCTTGGCGTGGGCAAACCTCCGACTTCTGGCGAAGTCTCGGTTGATCTGAACATGCTAAATTACCATTTTACTATCCCTCCTTTAACATTAAACTCACAATTAAAAACTGCTACCCTTAAACATTTATTTAATATTGTCCCACCAGACTCCTTCTCTTTCTCTTTCGAACCAGTCACAGAAGATGCCATTAAGAAGTGTATCCGCTCCATCACTACCAAAGCCATTGGTAGTGACCATCTCAGTCTTGACATGATTCTTCCTGTGTTGGATTGCATTGCTCCAGTTTTCACTCACATTATTAACTATTCACTGGTTTGCAATGTTTTCCCAACTCAATGGAAGAATGCTCTTGTCATACCCCTACCTAAAACCACAAATCCCACCTGCCTCAATGAGTATCGTCCTATATCCATCCTACCTATCCTATCCAAAGTCCTAGAATCTATTGTATACAATCAACTTTACTCCTACCTTGCCTCGTATAACCTACTGTGTCCCTACCAGTCCGGTTTCCGTCCCTTCCACAGCACTATTGGTGCGTTGCTGAACATCACGGAGGATATTCGGTTTGCTATGGATAACACCAAGCTCACTGCAATGGTACTCCTTGACTTCAGTAGTGCATTCAACTCTGTTGACTTCGACATTCTTCTTGGCACTCTTCGCGCAGTAAACATTTCTCCTGCGGCTATTGACTGGTTTCGCTCATATCTCTTCGGGCGCCGCCAGTGTGTGAGAGCTAATGACACTTCGTCAGTGTGGTTGGATCTCACGGCTGGGGTCCCCCAAGGCGGCGTTCTTTCACCCTTACTCTTTTCTATTTTTATTAACAACATATCTCGCGTCATTTCTTCTCCCTACCATCTGTATGCAGATGACTTACAACTATATCGCCATTTTGAGTTAAATGAGCTGCCCGATGCTGTCGAAGCGTTAAATAATGATCTAGTCGCTATACAAACTTGGGCCGAATCTTACGGACTTTTAGTTAACCCTAAAAAGTCTCAAGCCATAATTATTGGCAGCAGCAGGCTTAGATGTAAAATAGATTGGCAGTCAGTCCCTGGGATCATTTACTCTGGGGTTCAAATACCTTACTGCGATAAAGTAAGGAACTTGGGTCTTATCTTAGATTGCCACATGACTTGGACACCTCATATCAATGAGGTCAGTAGGCGTATGTTCTTCACTTTCCATTCTCTAAAGCGTCTCCAATACTTTCTCCCCTTCAAAACCAAACTTATGCTTGCGCAATCTCTTCTATTACCCATACTTGATTACGCCGATGTATGCTATTTGGATGTGACGGAGGAGCTACTGAATAAACTAGAGCGTCTTCAAAATCTCGCCATACGCTTTATCTATGGTCTGCGCAAGTATGATCATGTTTCCGACTTTCGAGCTCGTCTTAAATGGCTCCCTATCCGCCTTCGCCGTGATATGCACATCCTTTCATTTCTGTTCAATATCCTTCATAACCTTAATTCTCCCTCTTACCTTCGTTCCCGGTTTAACTTTCTTCCCACTCCAACGCGTTCCAGGCGGCCCTGCATCACATCGATGCTTGACATTCCGAGAAGCAACACAAAGTTTTTCCAAAACTCATTCTCGGTACACGCTGCAGTGCTATGGAACAGACTTCCCAAAGTCCTACAGGAGAGCCCTTCTAATGATGCATTTAAAATCAATATAAAAAAGCATTTTCTAGCTCAAAGTTGAAAAATATATATCTTTCTGTTTTGAAATAATATAAGTATGTCTATGTATATTGTATGTATTTATATTTACATATGTATATAGTTCTGGTATTTATTTATTATTCCTAATGTTTATGTAATGTTTATAATACATATTTGTATTTATGTATTTATGTTTATATTTTTAGGAACCAGAAGTGAAATTTAAATAAAAAAAAACAATAACGACCACTTACACACATTTACACTTTAATAGAAATTTAAACAAAATCAGTTACAAAAATAAAAGAGTTCTAACGTATTATTAATTTAAAGAAATATTAATCTAAATTACAAAAATAGACAGATTGACTTCTCAAACGGACAGGGGTTCACCTTACACTTGTTGACAGTACACAAAATTCGTTTCGAATGAAGCGCGCACAGGCTTATATAAGTTCGACAACACCACCACTACTTGTCATCCCTTCCATGATGACGTCTCCTCATTATTCTTCCGACACGGCCTCTCCTGACTGGAGGACGTCCTCGTGCTCCTGTGTCTCATGCTGCTGGATGTCCACCGAGCAGGAGGGCACAGGCTCCGTAGTAGGCTCGCGAGGTATATTGTTGCTCCCGGCAGCTTGCTTGGATGTGGACTCCATATTGTCATCATCGTCTGCACCTGAGAACATAAAACATATCGGATCGGGACGTCGGCAATTACCGAGAACACTTTGATCCATAATTGATCACAATTACATATACCAGAGAGGAAGCACGACGTTAGCTATCTCTGACCGTAAGAAACATAGGCACGACGTTAGCTTATTTCTTACATCAGCTCACCTACATGGCATAGGCACAACGTTAGCTTACCATGAGGCTAATACGAATGGCAGAGGCGCGACGTTAGCGTACCACTTTCAAATCAACCACATGGCATAGGCACGACGTTAGCGTACCATGAGGCTATAACGAATGGCAGAGGCACGACGTTAGCTTACCACATACAAATCAACCACATGGCATAGGCACGACGTTAGCGTACCATGAGGCTATAACGAATGGCAGAGGCACGACGTTAGCTTACCACTTACAAATCAACCACATGGCATAGGCACGACGTTAGCGTACCATGAGGCTATAACGAATGGCAGAGGCACGACGTTAGCTTACCACTTACAAATCAACCACATGGCATAGGCACGACGTTAGCGTACCATGAGGCTATAACGAATGGCAGAGGCGCGACGTTAGCATACCACTGTCAAATCAACCACATGGCATAGGCACGACGTTAGCGTACCATGAGGCTATAACGAATGGCAGAGGCGCGACGTTAGCATACCACTCTCAAATCAACCACATGGCATAGGCACGACGTTAGCGTACCATGCGGTATTCATCACTGTGTGACAGTAGCACGACGTTAGCTTGTCCACACGAGTACCACGTAAACTCGCTCTCGAAGAAGGCAGCACACAATTCAGGAGTCCACTCCCCTCGCCATGGAACCATAAACTCTGCCGCAGCCCGAGTCGCCTTTCCGTACGAGCCTGCCAGCAGTTGCAGCTCGTAGCGACCGTGGGGAAGCACAATGACCACACGATATGGCCCGCGCATGCCCGAGTCGAGCTTGCCCGTCACTTGTGTCCGCTGCTTAACGATCTTTGGGATGGGAGCCTCGACCAAAGCTTGGACTTTCTTTTCGCTCGGCTGCACCTGACCCTGACTGATAGTCCGTCCCAAATATTATAGGTAACACCTTCGCGATTTAATACGTCGGTACCAACAATAATAGGAGTATTCATAAGTTTAGGGGACACGGCATGTAAGTCCACCTCTAAAGTTATTTCATTAAACTCTATAGCTAAAGTGACAAAATAAGTTGACTCAATTTCATTACCGTCTATACCTCTTAAAACTCTGAAAGCTGGCTTACGCGCACATTTGAAATGTTTCAGCAACGATGAAGAAATCAAGGATATACTTGAACCGCTATCTATAAGAATATCGACAGGAATTCCCTGTATAACTGCTACTACTATATCTTTGTTTTTATTATGGCAATTTTCCTGGCAGAAGTTAACATTATTCGTGTTACGAGAATCAGATTTAAGTTTTGCAAAACAATTTTCAATTTTATGACCCGGTTTTTTACAGAAAGCGCAAGGTTCGGATTTATTTAAACTCTGAGCAGAACTATCCTTCTTATTGTGTTCATCATTGTTGCTTTTATTAGGAATGATTTTAGACCTCTTAAAACAATGAGACTGGACATGACCACGTTGGCCACATAAAAAAACATTTACCTTCCTCAAACTTACGTTTGCGGACGTTTGCATCGTGATTTAATTTAGAAAAGCGGTCATTACGCGAGCTCTCACTAGATTTCTTATTAAAAAGTTGACGTATTTGATTTGACATAAATAGAGAAAAATTCTACTAGCTCATTTGGCATTAACTTCGCATTGGTAGCCGAAGCACGAATTTGCGGATCCGTAATGCCCCGTATGACTATCGCTGAAATAAGCTCATCACTCAACCCCCTAACTATGCGTAACTTTAATAAGGACCGACGAGCATAATCGGCATATGTTGGGTATCTATCAGAATCATTACTCATGACCTCATACAAAATATTTGCTACATCCGGTTTCCTAGGGCACAACGGTTTAAACTCTTTTCTTAAAATTGCTCCAACTACGATCGTTGGTGACCCATTCATTGAGCCAAGTCCTAGCATCTCCTTTAAGACAGTTACCGATGCGAGACAGACACTCGTTATCGTTCCAATAGTTTGTACTCTTAGCACGGTCAACTTCCTCACACCAGGTGTCTATATCGTGGATGCTAGGATCGAAATTGGATATGTAATAAGATTGGTTAGATCTCACCGTCGTGTTGATTGAACGTATCGCGTCGATGATACGATCAGTCCCGCTGGCATCACGGTCCGTAATTGCACTCACGGGACGCTCCGGTGAAGACGGCACAGTAGACTCTCGACCTTCCACCAACGACCTCTGATGCTCAGCTACAGTCGCGGTCACAGGTCGCAGCAGTGGTGGCGTCAGCGCAGGTGCACCAGCGCTCGGTTCGAGCGGCCGTGACGGTGAGGAGCGGCGTTCACCCTCCAATGCAGTTAAACGATTTAGAATTTGTTGCATTTGTTCGATTAACAAGTTATTAGGGGAATTATGTCGTTTTGACGTACGTCTAGAATGCGACTTTCGGCGCCTAGAACCAGGATCACCGTCACTTGGGTGTGCAACACTGTGCCCAGGACGCGAGTCGCGGTTTCTAGAGCGACTTCTACTTTTACGACTTTGATTAGGCATTTTCTTTAATGTAGGAAACAGTAAATTACGAAAAATGTAAATAAACTAAGCACAAATAAAAGAACTGCTTAATGCGAGTAGGTAGGCTTGTATAGATAAATAACAAAATAGACCACGAGAGTTTTTAAATTTGAATTCACAAATCTATTTTAGATCACGCACAATTATATTCAAAATCACTGTAGGTAGCAAACAATACACAAAAAAATAACAAAATTGAGATGTACTCACCAGGGTTTTTAGTGTTACTGTACTGTATACTTTACCATACAATCACGCAGACTGCACAATACTTACATAACAGCAAGGAATATGGAATAACCTCACTTTTCGAACGTAACAAGAAAAAACGTTAAGTAATTTGAATAGTCAAACTGCCATATCTCAGGAATGCAAAGCGAATTAGGTCACGTGAAAATTTGGATCCCACTTCTGATTTTAGGAACCAGAAGTGAAATTTAAATAAAAAAAAACAATAACGACCACTTACACACATTTACACTTTAATAGAAATTTAAACAAAATCAGTTACAAAAATAAAAGAGTTCTAACGTATTATTAATTTAAAGAAATATTAATCTAAATTACAAAAATAGGCAGATTGACTTCTCAAACGGACAGGGGTTCACCTTACACTTGTTGACAGTACACAAAATTCGTTTCGAATGAAGCGCGCACAGGCTTATATAAGTTCGACAACACCACCACTACTTGTCATCCCTTCCATGATGACGTCTCCTCATTATTCTTCCGACAATATTATATATATGAAATAAATTGTGTGTATATATATTTATATATTGTATTTATTTTGTTTTACATATTTTGCTTATTTTTATATATCCTTATCATTCTTTGCACTTTCTCTTTCTGTCCCGCTACTTAACACTATTTCCCACATACATGGGTTGGCTGGAAGAGATCTCTTATAGAGATAAGTCCACCTTTGTCCACATTTTTTTCTATGTATTGTTTTTTTATTACTTGTTTAGTGCAATAAAGAAAATTCTGCATTGGACTTCTAGATTCAACGCTATGACTTTGCGCTGTATGTCAGTGTTTGTATAAAGTACTACTAGATTACTAGTACTATATATAGATATGTATATATAAATGAATTTTTTTTCTGTTTAAATCAGCCCTTTTTAAGATCTCACTGCTGGTCACGGGCCTCCCTTTAATACTAGGGAGATCAGATCATAGTCCACCATGTTGGACAAATGCAAGTTTGCGGACATCACACGTCTTTCGAAAACTTTTTTTCCGTTATTTCAAATTTTATTTTTTTATACTGATGATAACACGTCTTACTTATAAAGATCTTAGGTTTGGATCTACCAAAACTAAGACAGCGTCTTATTTGATAATATGTATATATAACACTAGCGACTCACCCTCGCTTCGCTTCGGGTTCGTCCCTAGACAAAAACAAATCTATCCCACGGGAACCGTACATTTTTCCGGGATGATATATAGCCTATAGCCTCAATTAACGGGCTATCTAAAGCAAAAATAATTTTTCAAATCAGATTAGTAGTTCCTGAGATTAGCGCGTTCAACCAAACAAACAAACAAACAAACAAACAAACTCTTCAGTTTTATAATATTAGTATAGATTTTACTAGCCATCTCCATTTAAAAACAAACAAGGAAGTAAATATAAAAAAATAACATAATATTAACTCAATAAAGGTATTTTACGTTTTAACATATTTGTATTAACTTAGAGTTATTTAACTTCGCTATTTAAATTACAGTTTCATGTTACATGATAATTTTTTGTTAAATTCAATTCCACGTTTACACAGCTAGTGTAAATAAGGTGAACATATCCCTTGCATTGTTACGTGTGAGTAAAGCATTTATACGTATATTTTGCTATATTACCTGTTTACATCCAAAATTCTTTTTATATTTTACGCTACGTTTCGTCTCTGGCTTCGTTTTAAGGATACATCGATAGAAATATGATAAACTAGCGACTCACCCTCGCTTCGCTTCGGATTCGTTCCTAGACAAAAACAAATCCCCTCGGGAACCGTACATTTTCCCGGGATGATATATAGCCTATAGCCTTCTTCAGTTAACGGGCTACCTAATGCAAAAAGAACTTTTAAAATCGGATTAGTAGCTCCTGAGATTAGCGCGTTCAACCAAACAAACAAACAAACAAACTCTTCAGCTTTGTAATATTAGTATAGATAAAAAAGTGCGGGTCTGATTCGCACACCAAAGGTACAGTAGCATGAAATATTAATTATTTTGTTTTAACATACTAATTTGTAAATTATCTAAATAGATTTATATTTCATAGGATTATTTAGAGCGAAGCGGCCGAATGCGTGAAACGGAAAATATCCCATATCTGGAAAAGTACTAAAACTAATCTTTTTCAAAATAATATTCGTTTTTGTAAGATTAGTTGAACTATTTTGGAAGATATTAATTTCATAAATTAGATTCTGAATCTATCATAAATTGAAACATCCAAAGAGGTTAAATCCAAAGACCATTATCATTATGATATATCATTATCATTATGATTTTATCATTCTTTTTTTTATTGATAACACTAACGCTTGTTAAGTTTTTAAATAAACAAAAAATAAAATCGGTTGACAATCAGATGAGAAAAGGTACCGAAGTGTTTTATTTTTGCCTATTTAAAATAAAAATATTTAGATAGTAGTCAGTCCTTTCGTTTTAATTCGCATCCTGAAAACGTTTTAAAAAATTTTTCCTTCCCCTTAAGATGTACAATGCAAACAAACTAACAATAAAGAGTTAAGCAATTTTTGATGAAATTCAAAAATTAGAAAATTCTCAATTTCGGTTCACGTTCTCTTATACTCTTATATGTTGTTACTTGATATCTTTATCAATCGTGAATCGATTTCCATGACACTTTTGCTTAATAGGTTTTTATAAAAATTGAGAAAAAAATCACCTCCAGGAATAGAATATTATTTTAAAAGTATTCAGCCCTCTTTAACGTCCCACTGCTAGGCACGGGCCTCCCTGCAATACGAGGGGGACCAGGCCATAGTCCACCACGGTGGCCAAGTGCGGGTTGGCGGACTTCATATGTCTTTCGAAAATTTGTTAGGTTCTCTCAGACATACAGGTTTCCTCACGATGTTTTCCTTCACCGTAAGACAAGTGGTAATCATGTTGGAAATGATTCGCACATGAAAATATCACAGGTGTGAGACCCGGGATTTGAACCCACTTCACTCGGTTTTCCAAGCGAGCGCGTTACCACTGCCCACACTATTATTTTAAAAGCTATTTAGATTTAGTTAAACAGTATTTATTTTTAAATTAGCGATGAGATATTTTATCGCAGTGAAAAGTATTACATATATTGACCCTGATAACCAGCTATCACCATATCCGTCAAAAACTGTCTGTGGTTCTCTCGTGAGGCGTTCCCAGACAGACAGACAGACAAAGATTCTTAAAACTATAGATTCGACCTTCGTATCGATAATAATGACTACTTCAATAAGGTTTTCCAAAAAATATTTATTGTACAGATTCAACTGAGTTAGAAATTTATTATATGTATAGATATATAATTAATGTACTGTCATTAATAGTATAATTTATATTTAGGATTATATACTAAAATTAACATTTATTTAGCCATTATAACAAATATCAAACTAAGCCGTATTACAACCATATTAACAACGTAATTCAAATTATTTCAACGCCTATTAATTCAAATCTATGAAATGAATTTATTTTAACTAGCACTCTATTCCGTTGGAATAGAGATGATTTTTAATTGTCAATATTAGGGCACTAAAACCATTTGGCAGATGTACCTTTTAGATGATCCTGAAAGGGTACATCAAAGGGTGTATCGAATGTCATTGATGCGTACAACACTTTGACGCAAAATCCGACCCTACATCGCGATATAATTATATTTTCAATACAGGTATTGAATTCAGGTATTACAGTGGTATTAGATTTGAAGCAATCGTATGACGTGTTTTGGGAATATTTGGTTTAATAATTATACCTGGGCGACCGAGCTTCGCTCGGAATTAATTTTTGTTATATCGTATTTTTTTTACATAAAAAAACTAAAAACTTGTATAAATACAAAAAAAAAAAACAAAAGCAAAAACTTTGTATCCGATCGGAGTCGAACCCGGACACCTGCGATTGTGAATCTTGCACCTAAGTCGCTTGACCACGATGCTAATGCCTTAGTGTAAGAAATTATCGACCATATTCTGGGCGGAATAATGTGAAAGAAAACCGCATGAAAACTCAAAAACACGCATTTTCCCCAGACATAACACAAATCTAGATCGATTTTTTGCCCCCGAAAATTCCCACATACCAAATTTCAGCGAAATCATTAGAGCTGTTTCCGAGACCGCCGGTATAAATAAATTAATAAATATACAGAATTGCTCGTTTAAATATTTTTAAGTAGATTTTATATCAAAAAGCACACAGACTTTTAAAATTACTTAAACCTACTAATTGCATTTGTAGGGCTAAGTTTTTTTTATTATATGAGTTGCGTACAAAATGCCTGATAGATGAACTTTAAAAAAAAAGAAAAATGAAAATCAAGGTCAAAAAAATATTTACTTTGTTTTTCTTGCAGGGAAAACAAAAAAAAATTATCCACATGAGAAATAGATAATATTCTAGATATTATAACTCCATTTTCCTATTACGGCCTATATTTCGTAGTATGAGGCAACATTTAGCACCACTGTAATTATGATAGTAGTTACATATATAAAGTTTTAGTACGTATGTGGCCCTCTATCTTATAAAGATACAGAATATAGGATTAGAAACAAGTGTTTACCAAAAATTTATGATGTTCAATCTATACTTACTAATATTATAAAGCTGAAGAGTTTGTTTGTTTGTTTGTTTGATTGAACGCGCTAATCTCAGGAACTACTAATCCGATTTGAAAAATTATTTTTGCTTTAGATAGCCCGTTAACTGAGGAAGGCTATAGGCTATATATATCATCCCGGAAAAATGTACGGTTCCCGTGGGATAGATTTGTTTTTGTAGGGACGAACCCATAGCGAAGCGAGGATGAATCGCTAGTGTAATTATATGTATAAAATATCAAAACCACTTCTTACACATATTTATTCTATACACAATCAGCCTCAAAAGTATAAATATTGGCCAATGAAAAAAAAAAATGGTAATTTTACATACATATATAAGTAAACCCGCGCGCTAAAGCTAGTAAAAATGAAATTTTATAGTGATTATTAGTTGAATTTTCGGGCAGAGGTCATTTACCTGTAATGCAACCTAGATGGTGGTGGGGTCGGGGGTCACAGGTAGCCCATGTTCGTCTCTAGAGCGCAATTTATATCCTTGTTAAATTTTATCGAAATCTGTTCAACGGTTTAAACGTGAAAAGAGAGCAGACATAGATACTTTCACATAAATAATATAAAATATATTATATTATTAAATACTAACAGCTCACCCTCGCTTCGCTGAAGTTCGCCTCTAGGAAAAAAAACAAACCTATTCCACTGGAACCGTACATTTTTCCGGGATAAAAAGTGGCCTATGTGTTATTCCAGGCTATAATCTATCTCGGCGCCAAATTTCATCCAGATCCGTTCAGTCGTTCTGGCGTGAAAGAGTAACAAACGTACATCCATACATCCATACTCACATTTATAATATTAGTATAGATGGATGTCGATTTTTTAAATAACTAACAAACGAATAAACAAATTTTCCCTTTTAATAATATTTGTAAGCTTAGCTTAGAGTTTCCTCGATTTTAGAAATCATTTTAAAATCTAGATTTTTTACATTTTCGCTTTGTTAATTTCACAATGGAAGTCAACAATATGGAATTTAATGACTGTGCCATGGTCGATGCATGTGTGTAATTACTATATGGGGTTTCGATTGAGGGGTATTAACTGCACTCTGGTGTTTTATTTTGCTTTTGTTTCATGAACGGTTGCGGTATATTTTCGAACAGGGCTTTTGGTCTTAATAAGTGCTTCTAGTGGACTGTTGAATTTTTGGATGGAATATACAGGTTTTTAGGAGTTATGTATGATTTTTTGTTTAATTTAAGTAATGGCTTAAATTTGTTGGTAACTGAACTACAAGCAACTCATCCACGGTCTGCTCGGGTGCTTCCCTTGGTACCTAACAAAAGCCTATGTACTACTTCAGGTCATAGTCTATATGAGAACTAAATTTTAATCCAAATCTATCCAGCAGTTTAAGCGTGGATAAGTCGCAAATATTTATATAATAGTAGCTCCATAAGAAAAAATATAATAATAAATATATATAATAAATATGTTGGGACATTCACACACAGCACCATCAAGTTCCATGGTAAGCTACGAAGGAGATTTGTGTTATGGATACCATATAGTTGATACACTACATATATAACTTTAAATAGATACATATTATAAATATAAACATCCATTACTGGAGAACAAACATTCGTCTCATCACACAAATAAATGCCCCCAGCGGGACTCGAACCCACGACCACTGGCACAGTAAATAGGGTCACTACAAACTGAGTCAAACATGTCGTCAATAAAAAGTATTGTTTTATGTCGCATATTGGAAACTTACTAAAATACCATATTTCTTTTATTTATACCCTATTTATATCTAGTACTTACACCCTAAATTTCCCTTCCTAATTTTCCTCAAACCCGTAGAGCTATTACGGCGTGAGGAATAACAAACACATCCACAAAGTTTTGCATACATAATAGTATAATTGTGACTGGGCTTGGCTAGCTTCTATGAAATTTAAATGATCCTCCGTTATAAGCATTAGGCAGAGTACCGCAGGCAGTCGATTTAGTGATCTCTTAATAGTTTCCTAATTTGAAACAAGGTAGACTCAAAGCTCGCTAAGGTAAATACAGGTAAAATTTGAATTATATGAATTCCTAGAGCTTTGAGCTTTCCCAGTTTAGTTTGGTATGGACGGATGAAGTTTGATTGTGAATAAATATATACTAGGGAGAAGCTTTGACTTGAATGTTGGTAAGTTTGCGATATAGTTATTAGGGATCTCAGAAACTATTTAAGACTAATTATATACAAAATATAATTTTGATAAATATTGTATATCAAAATATTCTATTTAGAGGGATCTATTAAGAAGTATTGTAAGTTTGTTCTACTCAAGTCAAAAATCCAGACTAAATATTATAAATGTGAAAGTAGCGAGGTCTGTTACTTTTTCACGCTTAAACCGCTTAACAGATTTCGATAAAATTTAGAAATGACGTAGAAAACCTACATGTCTATAAGTAAACTATTTTTTATAAACGTTAAAGTCCGCAAAACTGAAGTAAGCCAGTGAAATGGCCTAAACTCTCAAGCTTTCAGGGAAGACCCGAAGCTTACTTAATTCAGACGATAGAAAAGAGACGGAATCATTATTATATTAACAAAAACGAGAGATTTTCCTATTTTTGAAATACAGTTATTGTTGGCGGTAAAGAATGCGGTAAAGGGCTGGTTCTAAGAGTAAAATCAAGTGAACTGTATATAAGAATGAAAAAGGGTGCGGACAGCGGGAATAAAAAGCACGCCTACCTTGCTGGAGCTCTGCGTCAGGTCTCGGCTGCAGCGCCAAGGATGATAACGGCAGCGTTTAGATGGCGATGGCGGTGATGATACTCATGAGGGCACACATCACAAGTACTTGAATGTTCCATGCAATTATGGAAGGCGTGCGCGGGTTTACTTCTTGCAACTCAAACGGTGAATGCTAATTAACTGCGTATAATGACCCTTTAAATTGTAGGCGTGCATATAAAAAGGAAGCGGGTAGGAATAAAAATGATGTAAGTTTACTATTGGCGGAAACAGTTATAGTACAAGCTGTTAATATTATAATACAAATTCAAAATTCAACTTGCTAACTTACACCGAGATAAATCTAGAGCGAAACATAAATTTCGAATAGAAAACTATTCCAAACATAAATTCTAATTCAATCTTCACAGAATCTCGTTCACATAATATTACAATACGTGCAAAGAATATTGGAGTGCAGAAATTGAAAAGCACTAATGTTATTATTGAGATTTCAAAAGGCCACTGCTTCTCGGACGGTGACAAATACGTCTCAATAAGTGCGATGTAGACGCGCCGGCCTTCTGTTCTCTGATAGGGTTGCCGCTTTTTTTTTAATACAAAAGAAAATGTAAAATTAAAAAAAATATATTTATAACCCATTTTTTTCCTAAAAGTTTTTTTTTTAATTTTGATTTTTTATACTTAATACATGAACATCTATAAGCATATTTGAATATATTTAAATTATAAAATAATTTGGATCTGAATTTTAATAACTTAAACCTTAAAACCCCCACGCACCAAATCCCAGCGAAATCGTTAGAGCCGTTTCCGAGATCACCGATATAAATAAATATACTATACTTTGTTTTCTTCTAACTTATTTGTGCAAAAAAGAATATATATACAAGAATTGCTCACTCACTTAAATTTATTAGATTAGATAGGGATAAATTGTTAGATCTTGATATTGATGGCTTGAACCGTCAACGATAACAAATCTTTTTGTAAATGAACAAATTAAAAAGTCACGAATAAAACGTCCGTGGTATTAAGAAAAAAAAAACTTTATTTTAATCATTAATTTACGCCGGCTCAGCGACCCAAAGTGGATATTAGCATCCGACACTACATTCCGCCATTCTTCATTCTACCCAGAGCAGTGGCCAACATGGAAGAACAAACGAATAAACGAATAAACGATGAAAAAAAAATGAATTAGTATAGTATATTTTAAAAAAGTATTCAACACCCTAAAATCACAACCCTAACCCAGACATTCGCAGCTCGTACTTTTAATCTCTCTTTATTTTCTGTCCGTACAAGAGGGTGTTGTGTGTTTGTCTTTTGTTCAGCGATGCCGGCTGCCGACGCGAGAATCTGTTCTGACATTTATAAGATATTTTATAACAGTGCGCTTACTTACGTAATAGTTTTCTATTAATGAATGTTTCCACACTTCTTTTGCGAGAGCTTTTTTGGTAGTGGTAAAAAAATCGATGTCATGTTCTGAATTTGATTTTATTAGCTTTCTTAACTATGTATTCAAATCTTTCAATTGTCGATTTCCAATTCAAATTTTAATTTTCTTCTATTTGTCGCACTTATTTGAAATTTTATTATCTTTACATATAATAAAATTGTAACTAAGCCGAATCTGTACATGAAATATTTTTTGGAAAATCTTATTGAAATAGACATTATTATCGATGCAGAGGCCGAATCTATAGTTTATAGAATTTTTGTCCGTCTGTCTGTCTGTTTGTTACCGCATCATAGAAAAACCACTGAAGGGATTTTGATGAAATGTGGTATGGTCAAAGCTGGTTATCTGGGTCAACATATAGGATATTTTTTACCGTGGGAAAATATCTTATCTCTAAGAAATCTATACTAAACGTGATAACGTAAGTAGGGACGAACCCGAGCGAAGCAAGGGTGAGTCGCTAGTAAGTAATACATACATAAGAGACATGTAGAAGAGAAGATGCATAGAAAACAATAATGTGATCCTATAGATCTGATTTACTTTATAGAAATATTGTAAATTATAATTTAACTTTATAAAAAATATAACGAAATAATATTAGTCATGCTGAGTTTCTTTCGCCAGTTCTTCTTAGGTCTAAGGTTTCTTCTTTCCGAAATGATAGTAGACTCATGGCGTTCAGTAAAAAACTGTGATAATTTAATGCCTGAATAAAATATTTTGAATTTGAAAAAAAAAAATAGAATTTAGTAATGGAGAGTACCCATTCAATGGTAACTAGCAAAACCTTTGAGTATGGGCTAACTTATTAGGTTTTAATAAATTCCATACATTGTAATAGGCTTTAATTTTAATTTAATTTTATTCTAGACAAAAACAAATCTATCCCACGGGAACCGTACATTTTCCGGGACGATATATGACCTTCCTCAGTTAACGGGCTATCTAATGCAAAAAGAATTTTTCAAATCGAATTAGTAGTTCCTGAGATTAGCGCGTTTAAACAAATAAACAAACTCTTCAGCTTTATAATATTAGTATAGATAAATATAATTTGGGTGGATATCATTAACGGGTTCAATTTCAGGAGAGAATGTTTGTATAAACTATACTTATGATTCTTTTGATTTTAACAAAATAAAAGTTACTGACACCATCCTTAAGCAGAATGTGTATGGTCCCTAGTAAAAAACATAGAACGCAATAAAAATCCTCCTTTTAACGTCGTAACAATAGTTTAAGGTTCCTAATATAAGTAAACTATGTTCTTTTTTTTTTGGAAATAAATGTCTTTAAACCTAAATTTTATTTTACACTAACCGTTCACCCTCGCTTCTCCGGGTTCGCCTCTAGAAAAACAAAAACAAATCTATCCCACGGAAACCGTATATTTTTCCGGTATAAAAAATAGCCTATGTGTTATTCTGATGTATGAGCTATATTATTGTAAAGTTTCATTAAAATCCATTCAGTAGTTTTGTCGTGAAAAAGTAACAAACATCCATACATTTATACATCCAGATATAAATACATCCTCACAAATTTTCGCATAATTATAATATTAATAGGATACAACATGACTTTTTATATCTTTTAAATGAATTTTCATGAGGGAATAATAATATATTGTTTTCCTCCATATTTTTTCCTTTTTTCCCCTAAATGGTCGAACTTAGCAATCTTATTATTATAAACTTTCATAATTGTCACTAACTTTCTCTATCATAATATATTTACGCTACGCTACGTCTAACTTCCACATTTGCGTGACAATAATTGACTCTTAATTGTATGAAAATGGCCGTTTGCATAAATAAGGAGTAAGCAAAATCAATATTACTATCGATTTTTGCTATAAAGTAGGTTTATTATAGGAGGAAATGTGAAAATTGTGCAAAAACTACCTGTTCTCTATACACTGAGTTTATCGAATATTTTTGAAAACTGTGTTGGATTTCCATGATTTATAACAACTCTGCAATTTTTTATTAGTTGTTGAAATAATATTTACTTTTACAGATAGTCAAGGAGCTTCAAACAAAATTATAAATCAAATGAAAAATTCACAATTTGTTAAAAAATAAAGAGAAAAGTACTCAAAGCTACTTTTTCTTATTTATTCACATCCAGAGGTTGACTGGAAGAGATCTCTTTTAGAGATAAGTCCACCTTTGTGAACTATGTTTATTGTTGCTGTTTTTTTTCTGTATCACATTTAAAGTGCAATAAAGAATATAATAAAAGCCTTACTTTTTGCTTCTTGAATATACTTTCGCTAGTTTTGTTACAGTTTATTGATATTTTTTTTCTGCAAATGAATTTTTTCACAATTTTCTACCCTACAGTGAGAGTCCTATTAAAATCTGGTTTTCAATTTTGCAGATTAGCTAGATTGTATATGTAGATACATGGATAAAGATTTTCTAAAGGCTGTTTGGGATTTGGTATTGTGTACATAACTGACATGGGTCGGGCTCTAAGATAAGATTTTTCGAGATTGAACATATATGGATGAGAACAGGGTTGGCTACATATTGGAAATATTTTTTTGACCAAAACTTGAAATTTAGCAATTCTAAGGTCTAAACCTCTAAGAACACCTTAGTATTTTAAAATGATAAATGTAATTCAAGCAAAGCCGGGCATACTTCTAGTTGACTAAAAGTAATATGTTATCTATAATAGTGAGGGTTAAAAAGACTAAGAGATTCTCAGATTATTTATCTATATAATAAAATTCTAAGTTGAATCTGTACATTAAATATTTTTTGGAAAATCTTATTGAAATAGTAATTATTATCGATACAGAGGCCGAATCTATAGTTTTTAGAATTTCTGTCTGTCTTTCTGTCTGGGAACGCATCACGACGATACCACCAGATAGATTTGATATTTTTATGGTGATAGCTGGTTATCCGGGTCAACATATAAGATACTTTTTACTGCGGAAAAATATTTCAACTCTGAAAAATATACACTAAACGTTAAAACGTAACCCAAACGGAGCGAGGATGAATTGCTAGTTGTTCATAAAATATCACGAGTGTCACAACCCCTGAAATTTCCATGTGCGAATATCGTCATCGTGTGGAAACCTGTATTTATGGAAAGACCCAATTAGTTTTTTAAAGGCGTGTCAAATCTGTCAGATCACACTTGGCCAGCGTGGTGGATATCCTTTCAGGCGGATAATTTTCTTTTCATTCTGGATGCTAAAAAATATTAATTTATTTTTATTATATAATCTATACTAATGTTAAAAAGAAAAAAAAAAGTTTTTTTTGTTCGTAATCGATAAACTACAAAACTAGTGGACCAATTTTTAAAATACTTTCACCTATCAAAAGTTACATTATTAGCCAGTAATATGGCTTATATTTTATTTTCAAAAAAATTAGAGATCCCCACGAAAATTTCAATAATGTAACCTAAGGTATCAAAATTTAGCATATAATAATTGTTTTTGGCGTGTTTCGCGAAAACTAAAAAAACCCTAATTAGCAAATCATTCAGCTCTCACGGTATCCTCAAAGCAACTTTGTGACTAAATAACATTCAAAAATAAAACCTGAAGCCAACTAATTATGATAAAAGAAAATCTTCATACAATGACATGAATCATGTTGGTTTGAAAAATTAAACGCATTTACGCAGTTTTACTGTAAGTGGGACGTTTACGCGTAATTTATCGTTAGATAAAGACGGAGTTCCGCATAACATAATGTAATGTAACTTGATATGTGTTTGTTTATATTTTTGTTATTATTTTTTCTTTATAAATCTATGTACATACTAGTGACTCACCCCGCTTTGCTCGGGTTCGTCCATAGGTACGTTTTCACGGTTAGTATAGATTTTTCAGAAATGAGATATTTCCTACAATGAAATATATCTTATATGTTGACCCGGATAACCAGCTATCATCATACCAAATTTCATCAAAATCTGTTCAGTGGTTTTCTCGTGATGCGTTGTCCCAGATAGGCAAAAATTCTAAAAATTATAATATAAATTCGGCCTTTGTATCGATAATAATGACTATGTCAATAGGATTTTTCAAAAAAAACATTTAATGTACAGATTCGACTCAGAATTTTATTATATGTATAGATTATGTATAAATAGGTAAAGACAAAATAGTACAGTACGTTTTTCTCCTTTTTCAACTGTTTTTTTTTTTTCATTTTTTTATTTACTTTTAATGTTACTAATAAAAATATTTTGGTAAGAGTTAGTATTTTATATAGATATATAGATAAATTCTATTCACGTTTCCCTCAAATTTTCAATAATGATTTTGGAATTTGGAGTACTTAAATTTGGTAATAAATTAATGTCCTATTCCAAAAAGAAAACCATGTAGATTTTTTTAATTTAATCATTATTACGTACTATTTATACAAAAAAAAAAATAAAGTAGGAAAATAAATAAAATCAAATAAATATTCGTTGGATCCCCTTTTGTACTTCTGACATAAATAAAAAAATATAACACACAGCACCATCTAGTTCCACGGTAAGCTTCGACGCTTGTGTTATGGATACCAGATAGTTGATACACTACACATATTATATAACTTTAAATACGTACATATTATAAATATAAACACCCACGACTAGAGTACAAACATTCGTGCTCATCACACAAATGAATGCCCCCAGCGGGACTCGAACCCGCGACCGCTGGCACAGCAAGTAGGTTCACTACAAACTGAGCCAAACGTGTCGTCAAACATACTATGTACTACGAAAAATAAATAATAAATACCCGTGAACATATTCTAACGATATTTTCCCAAAACTTTCTTTTTTCAGTAGCAAACAACAAACGTGCAAGTATAACTTTATACATACATATTTGCTAACTGGCAAACTAACATCCCTCTTCAATTAAGACTCTAAAAAGCAAACAGAACCCTAATATGTCTGTCCGCATGTCTGAACACAATACATCGTAATTGCAGTGCATAATTAATAAAAAGATGACTCACGTCTTTGTCTCTTTGTAGCGTATCTTTTAATTTATGGACGTAGACTGCACGCGGAAACAAAAGGGTTTTAAACATGTGTTTGAAGCAGGTTTATAAGGTAATTTTAGTTCAAACAAGCATTTTATATTTTGTTCTATTGAGTACTAGTTCAATTCAATTCAATTATTTTATTTCTTGGGTTCTAGGAGTGCCAAAGAGTTTTAGCAATTGCGAATCTAAGGTTTGAGATATCATCCCCAAATTTAGGTATTCCTACCTAACAGAATACCTATACCAGGAACTAATTGATCCTGGTCTGATTAGTTTAATCATCATCATCATCACATTCAGCCTGCTTTCGTTTACTGCTGGACATAGGCCTCTCCTATGAAACGCCACTGAGCTCGATCTTTAGCTCTATGCATCCAACCATTGCCAGCCAGTTTACGTATATCGTCGCTCCACCTAGCTGGAGGGCGTCCTACACTACGTTTGTCGAGCCGTGGTCTCCATTCTAGAACCCGTCTACTCCACCGGTTATCGATTTACCGAGAAATGTGACCAGCCCACTGCCACTTCAGCTTGCTAAGTCTTTGGGCTATACGATAACTATGGTTCTCTGTCAGATCTCTTCATTTCGTATCCGAGCCTTCAGAGAAACTCCGAGCATAGTCCTCTCCATAGCACGCTGAGCGACCTTAAACTGGTCGACCAATCGCACCGTCAGTGTCCACGTCTTGGCTTCGTATCATTTTAATGGCTAATGATAATGGCAGATTTCAGTCACAGCTGCCAACCTTTCTTAGACAAGTCATGTGTGGAGGAAATATTATAGGTGGATGACAAAAAAGACCGGCTGCATTACTCTCTGAAACACTAGGGTGAAACGCTGCAAATCTCCTTACTCCGGGTTGTTACTGAGATTATGTTTACAAAAATAATGTAAGCTAATGGCCAATGTCTACGATGTATGTCCGTCTATCAATTTGTTTGTTGCTTTGAAATTATAATCGACTTGATTTTTTTTAAAATAAATTATTATAAAGATTTTTAAATTTTCTTCTTATTTTTAGAAAGTCGATTCGTAACTATGGGAACAGAAAGAAGTTCTGCTCAAAAGAGTATTAAATAGGTATTACAATATTTTTAATACGACATAATAGATATCCCGTTATTTTATTTTTAATAAATTCTTGAGCAGGGGAATTAGTAAAAATATGAATTAATTTTACATGTAAGACTGAAAATTTATTATGTTTATATACATATAAATACATATGTACGCATATAGGCAGTGGCGTATTTATGCCAATGCGGTTGCACGGGGACCCTGTTTCAAGGGGGATCTAGTGGGTCACAAGCGGTTTTTTTATTTCAATACATTTTTTCGGGGACGGCCTTCGTAGAAGTTTAAAAAAAACGGCAAGAAAAAGTGTCCTAAATTTTCATATATTATTTCATTATAAGTAAAGCGGGCACTTCCATTTTTTTTGCATTGGGGTCCAAAAAGGCTAGTTACGCTACTAAAATAGGCAAATGCAAAACCGTTCAGTACTTTTTAAATAAAACTTTTCTTTTTTTTTGTTTAGTAGCAAATGTTGAGCTTTAGTATTACCAATAAAAAAATTTTGGAAACAGATTTTTTTATATAGATAAGTAAATTCTATTTATATCAATAAATATAAAAAAAATCAATATCGAAAAATTAAATTTTCAATCGAATATTAACCAATGAACGAGCACTAGTATGTATAAAGTCATCATAATGGCTATATGTAGGGTACATATAGCCATTATGATGACTTTAAGAAGATAACTTAAGCTGTCTGTAACAACTATATAATACCTTTGAAATGTTTAACACCTTAGTCTCTCCCGTGACCATGATTGCTGTAAAGCAATCGAAAATTCGGGAACCAAAAATCAAAATAAATCCTCGAAAAAATCCGAAAAGACAGTTTTATTTAAATATCAAATATTCGCGTAAATCTAAGAAAGTATTAAGATAAATTATATTCGCTGTAAATTATAATTTGTAATATTAGGACGGTTTTACAGAATATATTACGTTATTATGACAATTAACTTAAAGTCTTTAAACTTTCACGGTCACTGATAATATTATTATGATTTAATACGGGGTATTTACCATATTTAGCCTTTACTTTTGTAGGAACTCTCAAAAGAAAGTGTTAAACGTGTTAAGCGTCCCCTATAATAATAATTATCTTTAAGTATAAATATTGAATTTTTGAAATAGTACATAATATGTATGTATTCAGCCCTTTTTTTAAAGTCCCACTAGTGGGCTCCCATCAACACAAGGGGGATAAGGCCATAGTTCACCACGCTGACCAAGTACAGGTTGGCGGACGATGTATGTCTTTTGAAAACTACCTAGGTTTTCTCAGACTAGCAGGTTTCTTTACGACGTTTTTCTTCATCGTAAGGCAAATCATGTAAGGTAATCATGTTGAAAGTGATTCGCACATGAGATTTTAGAGATGTGAGACCCAGGATTTGAACCCGCTTCACTTAGCTAAGCAAGCGCGTCACTGAGCCACTGCTTTGCCCCTACATTCGAAATGACTAATTCTATACCTCCCTGCTCCCTATTGTTTTCAGAGTATATAGTTATTTTTTATCATTATAGTAGGTATACCTACAGGTGGAGTTTTATGTAGTTAATTAAATATTTAATATTATAATTTATACGTCTGATAGAAATAATTTAAAGAAAATATGTCCTTTGACGTAATCGAGATAGACTTTATATCAAACTAGCGACTCACCCTCGCTTCGCTCGGGTTCCTACTTACATTTTAACGTTTAGTATAGATTTCTCAGAGTTGAGATATTTTCCCGCACTAAAAAGTATCCTATATATTGACCAGGATAACCAGCTATCATCGTACCAAATTTCATCAAAATCTCTCCAGTGGTTTTTCCGTGATGCGGTAAAAGACAGACAGACAGACAGACGAAAATTCTAAAACTATAGATTCGGTCTCTGTATCGATAATAATGTCTATTTCAATAAGATTTTCTAAAAAAATATTTAATGTACAGATTCGGCTTAGTTACAATTTTATTATATAGTACGTACCTATAGATTATAATTTATACGTCTGATAGAAATAATTTAAAGAAAATATGTCCTTTGACGTAATCGAGACAGACGTCTAAATCAAATAATATTGATACAAAAATTCGTAACCAAATCTAATTTCGTCGTCAAATTACCAAAATGAAATTACGGTTCCACTCAAAGCTTTATTTACCTTAATTTATCAATATTATTGCCAAGTATAGAACAGACGTCCTTTAAACACTTCCATCTACTCAGCCACGTGTTACTGAGTGTATAAACATCAACCAAGTGAACTGTGTAACAGGTCGTCTGGCAGTCGTCGGGGTGAATGGCTAGTGCAGAATAGGCCCCGTCGGGTCAGTCACTCCGGTCTGGCGAGACATACTGCTGTGGAAAACGGTTAATATCATCCCTTTTTCATATTTTTTTAAAGTATTAGCGACTCACCTTCGCTTCGCTCGGGTTTGTCCCTAGTAGTCCAGTCAAATTAGGACTGAAATCAAAATGTTGACACTCAACTCAAATCGGATTAGTAGTTCCTGAGATTAGCGCGTTCAACCAAACAAACAAACTCTTCAGCTTTATAATATTAGTATAGCTTGGATATAGTAAAATGGATATAGTAGGTTATCCTATAGAGATTAGAGATAGACATATGTCATCGCGGACTTTTTTGAAGACCTTTTTAAGGTGTACAATACTGTAGTAGGGTAACCTGGGTACGGTTGTGCCAGGGTACGGTAGTGACAGTCGCAATAATAGCGAAACTATACGGAATACGAGGGAGGATGTAAGAGAAAAAAGATGCATCTTGCAAGTCTAAACATGTTTCCCAGCATTGCGTCAGCCAGCGCGCGATGTTAACGTATCTAGGAGCCCACATTGCTTTTCAACAATCAAAAGTAAGTATTTTTGTTCGATTTCTTTTCATAATTACTGTTATTTGTATACAGATAGATTATCTCGTTATTTTTTTTGTTATAAGTTGAACATTAATAGTTAATGGCGAATGAATACTTTTTACGTAACTCATTTGGCAAAGTCATGGCAATTTATGTTTTTAAAATGGTATGTTGGGTACGGTTGTGACAATTTTTCTGGGTACGGTTGTGACATATATATAATTTTTTTTTTTGCTTTTAGACGCCCAGAATACGTTTGCGGAAGACCGAAAGAACGCGGTGTGACATCAGCAAATATGAAGATGCCTATGAAGAAGTGAAACGCGGGACTTCTTTACGAAGAGCCGCGGAAATGCATGACATTAATCGCATGTCGTTGCAAAATTTTGACTGATTATAAGAAGGCTGTTGTAATAACGTTAGATGTTTCCGTTTATTAAAATTTGTTAAGCATTTTATCTGATTCTAAGAATACTGTTATAATCACATGAGATGTTACAGTGCCTTAGGTATTAATTATAAAAATTGAAGTGATCTCAGATTTTAGTTCATTTGCTATACCTAAGACTATTAACTATGTTTGAAAGAATATTATATTAAATATTTCTAGCAATAAAAGACATTCTAGACCATTTTGGTGTATGTGTATGCATGTCACTACTGACCCCAAACACTGTCACAACCGTCCTTGGTATGTGGACGGTTGTGACACTTTCCCATTTTTTTTTAATTTGATTTTATGAGTAAATACATCGTATTTAGGGGCAATATATTAGTGTTTTTACGCAGACAAATGTACAAATTACGATACAAGTTGCTTTTCTATGAGCTAACTAGTAAATAAACAAAATTATTGGCGATCAAACAAAAATTGGCACAACCGTACCCAGTCTCCCCTACATTATTTTGATCTATCTTGTAGGATTCAACCAGCGTTTGCGCAAAAAAATGTGTTTATTTTGATATCACATTAGAAACCTCTAAAATTGTCAGGGTTTATCTACTATATTATACATGTATTATACATACAAACCTTCCTCTTGAATCACTCTATCTATTAAAAAAACCGCATCAAAATCCGTTGAGTAGTTTTAAAGATCTAAGCATACCTATATAGGGACAGAAAGACAGCGGGAAGCGACTTTGTTTTATACTATGTAGTGATAAGAAAGTCAAAAAGATAGAGACTTAGGAAATTTAGATTTTATTTAGCTTTCACATATTTCTATAAGGAATAAAACAGTGTTATAGCTAATACATAAATCTATTTTTCTTTATTTATAATACATCTTCAAATACTGCGACTGTTAATAAAGTTAAAAGACAGAATTTAGATTAAGGGCTACAATAATGTCCTCCCGACCGATTTTGGCCACGGCGGCCTATCTCATTGGGACTAGTTATCTGCGCAGGAGATATTATAGTGCAACGCGTGTGCACGCAGACACAAGTGCACTCTCTATTCCTGTCACTCTTATTAAGGCACAGGACCGACGGCTTAACGTACTCTCCAAAGTACGGAGGAGAAACACCGACAACTTCCCAACTCCGGGTTCGGCCAGGAAAGACTCAATAACTAACTCACTTGGTCCAACGTGGTACTTGAACCCAGGACCTCCGGATAGGCAGCCGTACACGTAAGCCATTACACCACCGAGGCAGTTAATGAGTTTAAGGGGTATTAACCCCCTAGATGCAGTACAGTAATCCATGTGTTATTACAAGACATGATCCATCTGTAGGTTAACTAGATTTAATGCAAATCTCTTCAACATGAAATGGTAATAAATATACACATATATACATACATAAAAACATTTATAGTAGTAGGATGTACTATACATTTATTATTACTAGTGATCGCCGCGTGGTTGAAAATCAACCATAATTCATTAAGTTTGATCGATATTGAGGTTCTTTTTTCAAAGTTATATAGATAATCTATAAAATTCAAAAGAATTTTCAAACGGGCCCATAGATTCAGAGATTTGCACGTATAGACAAATAAACTTTTCATATATATGATGCGTTATCCATATACTACGAACATCATCTTTAGTAGTTACTAATCTTGTGGGCGTTATCAGGGCTCAGATAATAAAGTATTCAATGCTCAATACACCATTTAATTAGGCAAATCACAATGTTATAAACTTGAAATGATAATTCTAATAATTTAGAGGAGCAGCGGGTTCATAGTCACCAATCAGACTATCACATTCAATATCAAAGCATAACTCTCTGTGATCCACCATGATCAACTAACATTACTAAACCACGTATGTTGTATTCAGCCCTTTTTAACGTCCCACTGCTGGGCCCGGGCCTCCCTTCAATACGAGGGGAATCAGGCCATAGTCCACCACGCTGGCCAAGTGCGGGTTGGCGGACTTCACGTGTCTTTCGAAAACTTGTTAGGTTTTCTCAGACATGCAGGTTTCCTCACGATGTTTTCCTTCACCGTAAGGCAAGTGGTAATCATGTTAGAAATGATTCGCACATGAAAATATCAGAGGTGCGAGACCCGGGATTTGAACCCGCTTCACTCGGTTTCCCAAGCGAGCGCGTTACCAATGGGCTACCACTGCCTTAAAAACCACGTATATCCAATGAAAATCTCACAATGAATGTCATGATGGCGTCTCGACCCCGCTCGAGACTAAATCTCTGCTCTAAATTCAAAATAACTTCAAAAGCAATAAAAAGTAAACTAAATAACATAGTGACTTTAAACAATAAGGTTTCACATTCTAGCAGAAAAAGGTAATTAAATCCTCCTTCGTCATATATATTATGTAATTACTCATATAATATTTAAAAAGGTATATAACATCATACTACATCTTTTAGCAGTGAAGTAGGTAATTATATATAAATAAAATACGCGAGCGGATTCGCGGGTAAAAGAAAGTCAATTAATTTTGGCTTTCTGCAGTCTCTATATAAACTTTAACTATGCCAAAGCTCATCCTCCTCCGTACATGCAATATGCTTAAAAAGGGGTTCAAAGTTTTCTCTTCACGTATTAATATATAGATAAGTCCAAAACATTTATCTTCTGAGGGTTTCAAACGCACCATCGTGCGTCTCGTAATTATCATCTCCATTGAAATAAGTACCGGTATGCACATAATACGTTTATTTCAAAATTAAAGAAACGTAGTCAAAACTTGTAAGCCGTGTGTACATTTTATTAGATACATAACTATCCAAACTTCCAGACAGACAAATGAATTCACAAGTTCTTGAAACTTGAACTCAGGCTTTAGACTGTTTCTGATGGACTTAGACATCTTGATATTCGATTTGAAACGTAACGTAATAAATATGTACATATATATTGTAAGCTAGTGAAGTACTCTCGCTTCGTTCGAGTTTGTTTAGATTAGTAAAATCATGTAACACAGGGATTTCCAAGCTATTTTGGGCAAGAGACCCCTTTACCAAAATGAATTGTTACCTCTGACCCCCATAGCTAAATTACTTTAAAAATCCTATCTCCATTTTTTTCCAATTGATACAAAATATTTACCAATTTCAAAACCTTGCGGTCTGTTAGGTGAGTTTTTTAGTACAACAATGATACTTGCTACTAAAATATTAGTCATTTTATAATAAGTTGGTACACGTAACACAATTTATACAGTTTTTGAAAGTTTCAAATAAGAAATTGTGTTAATTAATAGGGATCGGTTTTTAGCCCTCGTCAACCCCTAAAATCAATTTTCTCAGTTTTCGTTTATGTCGACCCCTGGTAAACCACCATTTTGGGAATCTCTGATATAACATAACATTATCATTAAACACGTAATATTACATTATTAGCGATTTACTATCGCTTCGCTCGAGTGCGTCCCTAGATTAGCCTATGTGTTAGTTACTCCAGGTCATAACCTATGTACTTAACCCTACAGGTGTAATAGACATACACATAGTACCTACACACAAAGACGCACACGCACACACATACGCATAAACACATCCATACATATAAATTTTCTCAGCTATAACAGTAGTCGGATGTACAATCTGCATGTACATACTATATGGGAGTGTTAAGTCTAGAAAGACTACTTTATATGTATAATATTGTGTATTTATTATTTTCAAGTAAGATTGCAGATTCATTTAGTGATATCGAACCTGTGACTTCCTAATAACAAGTGCCAATTTGATATTTCCGTCTGAGCTACTACGATTATATATAGATACACCTACCCATGTATGAAATAAAACATTCGTATTAGTCATGGGAGAATTGTAATCTTTTTTTTTAAACCTTAAACTGTATTTTTTTTAATTTGAGATTACCATAGACAGTAGACGTGTACAGTATAAAAATCATATTTTAAGGAGTGCAGAATCAAACAACATGTATATAGATATAATATTTTTTCAGTTTTTATCATATATGTGTGGAATATCGGATTTAAACAATATCAATGACTACTCAAGAAAGTAATAATATGAAAATTACTCTAAATAAATATGATGGTACATTTACACACAGCACCATCTAGTTCCATGGTAAGCTTACGAGGCTTGTGTTATAGACACCAGATAGTTGATACACTACACATATATAACTTTAAATATATACATAATACGTAACATAAATATAAACATCCACGATTGGAGTACAAACATTCGTGTTCATCACATAAATGAATGCCTCCAGCGGAACTCGAACCCGCGATCGCTGTCACAGCAAGTACTGTCACTACAAACTAAGCCAAGCGTCGTCAAACAAATATAATTTTCTAGATATATCTAGAAATTCTAAGTAGAAACTGCCCTCTAGTAATTAACACCGCCGCATAGATCATGCTGAACTTCACGAAGTCCGTCGTCTAACTTCTTCAGATATGCCTCGTTTATAATGTACATAGATATTATACAAATTCATCTGTCTTTATATGCAATACGATTAGTTAATTAGAAATTGCTTATAAAAAATTAGAAATTTGTAGAAAACAGGCTAAAATGTATTTCTTTTTGTTTTTTAAAACGTACCTAAACCTCTTGTTTCAATACTTATTACTATTCTACAACGATTATAATAGAACTAGCGACTTACCCTTGCTCCGCTTGGGTTTGTTCCTGTCACGTTTTAAGGTTTAGTATAGATTTCTCAGAGATGAGATATTTCTCGCAGTAAAAAGTATCTATATTGATCCGGATAACCAGTTATCATCATACGAATTTCATCAAAATTTGTTCAGTGGTTTTCTCGTGATGCGTTCCCAGACAGACCGACAGATAGACAAAAATTCTAAAAACCATAGATTCGGCCTCTGTATTGATAATAATGACTATTTCAATAAGATTTTCCAAAAAATATTTAATGTACAGATTCGACTCAGAATTTTACTATAAGTATAGATGACATTTTATCTAAGCTCTAAGATTAGCAACCCTATTTCATATCCTATCTTTATATACTGAAACCGCTTAGTACTTTTGACCTAGCAATATTTTAGATAGCCTCAGTTTCTAAGCGCCACTGTCATATGGGGAGCTTAACTCAGCTGTGGACCCGTCAGCTTACGTTGTTGGCATAATTCAAGACTGAGTTACTTTAGTTAGGATAGTGTCATGTACACGTTTTCAGTTGTAAATTAGAATGGAAAATATTTTGCTTTTCTTTAAAGTTATATGTTTTAATATAATATTTGAGATTTTAAATATATATGTTAATTAATGGATTTGTGGAGAAATAGAAGAAATGGTTAGAGTAGAAGTTTATACGTCGGAAATCGCAGGTTTGAATGCGTGTTCATATATGATACTCCAATTTATCTATTATTCGCGACTTTATCTTAATAAGCATCGAGCTGTCGAAAGAAAGTAATCTAAATATTTACTTTCAACAGTCAGTATTTACAGTAATCCCTCCAGTGGTTTTTCTGTGATGCGGTAACAGACAGACGGACAGATAAAAATTCTAAAAACTATAGATTCGGTCTCTGTATCGATAATAATGTCTATTTCAGTAAGATTTTCCAAAAAATATTTAATGTACAGATTCGGCTTAGTTACAATTTTATTATATGTATAGATAGATTTATATTTTACATGAAACAGGCTGTAATCTTTTTTGTTGTTCTTCTCCACTAGATGGCGTCGCAATATATTAAATACAACATTCAACCAACGGCTATAAAAAAGATGACATATGTATATCTTGAGTACGAAGAATATGTCCACGTTAATCCATACAAAGGGAAAGATTAGCTTACAATTATTATAGTCTATCTAATGTGTATTTTCTAATAAAAACCTCCTTCATATTGGAACTAGAAACATATAAAACATATTTTAATATTCTTCCTATCTATAGAGATAAATAAAATTGAAGTGTCTGTATGTAATGTCAAAGTAACTGTTTTATTAAATGCGTAAGTAATTAATTATATATGGCACTTATAAGAAAAAGACTTTTTTTTTAATTTTTGTCTGTCTGTTTGTCCTGGCTATTCTCCAAAACGGCTGGACTGATTTTGACAGGATTTTCACTGGCTTAGCTGATGTTATACGGAGTAACTTAGGTTATTTTTATTTTTGAAAAAGAATTAGGTTCCCGCTCAAAAAAATTAAAACGTTCCTAGAGACGTATCCAAGCGAAGCGAGAGTAAGTCGCTAGTTTATATAATAATATAATATGTAAATGAAATGATGTTATCTCATAATGTAAATAAAACTCACATAACTTCAATAGTAATGTTTTAGAACTAAACGAGTCTATTAAGAGCGTGCATTGGAACGCTTCCTAGTACCGGTTCATAATATTCAGTTAGAATGTCCAGAGAATTTGTTATACTGTTTTTAATTATACTATAATATTCTACACTAAAGTAAATGTTTATATTATCCTTACTTATTAGTAAAGTATTATTATATTATTATATAAATGCAAAAGTAACTCTGTCTGTCTGTAATCTAGGATAGTTTTTATCCCGGAAAAATTTTCCTTAAAGAGGTGAAAAAGGGGGGTGGAAGTTTGAATCAATAATTTCTCAAGTATCCCTTGTTGTATCCCTTGATATGTTCTTTTTTATTTTTTAAAGTACCTACTTTTCTATACCTATGTATACTTACATATAGTCTATTCCATACTAACTGTCAAAATGTACCTAAGGATGAACCCGAGCGAAGCCAGGGTGAGTCGCTAGTACTAAACTATAAAAAAAAAACTATAAACATGAAATTATATCTGTTTGTTATTTTTTCAAGCTTAAACTGCTGAACAGATAGTGATAAAATTTTGTAGGTATCAAGATTTTTTTCTTTCGTCCCCTTGACGCTTACCAGACAAGCAAAAACACGTTCAAAAACTAGTTATATTCTTTCTTGTTATATGCGTCAAAAACTAGTTATATGCGTTATGTTATACGTTATAGTGAAGTGGGAGTCGAATCTGTACATTAAAATTTTTTGGAAAATCTTATTGAAATAGTCATTATTATCGATAAGGAGGCCGAATTTAGTTTTCATATTTTTTGTCTGTCTTTCTGTCTGTCTGGGAACGCATCACGAGAAAACCACTAAACAGATTTTGATGAAAATTGGTATGATGATAGCTGGTTATCAGAGTCAACATATGGGATACTTTTTACTGCTGGTAAATATTTATATATGTATTTCTGAAATCTATACTAGCCGTTAAAACGTACGTAGGAACGAACCCGAGCGGAGCTATGGTGTGTCGCTTGTATCAAATCTATATAGTTTATTTGAAAAACAAAACAGTATCCTCCAGTCGATGGGATATCTACCCCATTGTTGAAAAAAAAGAAGTAACTTAATTTTAGCTTACAAGGCACCCTAAAATTTTCAGATTTTGCTAAATCAGACCGCAGGGGTGAATCTAAATTAAAGGGCGTCGGTAAACCTTTTTCGTTTTTTAGAACAATTCATAGAGTTTAGAGGTTCCTGAGGCGTTAAAGGAGAATATAATGAAGGCAGCGATAAGCTTTTGTATGATTTTTTGGTGTACATATATTAGCTTTTCTCCTGTAACTTTGTTTGTATTATATTTGCATTACATTACTCATGTAAGAGTAAAAAGTCATAAAGCTCAAAATCATTTGAACTTTTATCTTTTTCTTTACACAAAAATTTTTACATGTAGTATTTTTTTGAAAAGGCTTAATTTATGTTTATTTTTAACTAAACACATTCTAAATCTTGATCATATATAGATTGTTAAAAAAATTGTCAAAAGCTCTTTTCTAATTTTGGTAACTAGATTTTACCTGCAGCTATTACTCATGGTGGGTGCATTTAATCAAGTTCACTCTCATATTCTCCCTTTTGCCACCATTTTTACCTCTATTTTTTTCTTAAATTTGAAGGAAAAGGTTGTCAAAATTTTAGATCTTCAGTAGTTTCTTCGAGTAATTTTTATATATAGACTAAAAAAATATATTTTACCTAAATTAAAACGTGTTCAATTTATGGGCCTGTTGTCAGAATTTAGAATGATCAACTCAAGACGTTAGCGTGCAGATGTTTCAAGGAAATATGGTATCTATTTATAAAGACGTTAGATTTAGAGATGATAAACGAGATGAAATGTTTACGTGGAGTTATTAATGAAATTAATAATTCAGAAAAGCTTCTACAAAAGTACCTGCAGCAGTTAGTGTTCCGAATATTATAAATTAAATATGTTGGTACATGAATACACAGCACCATCTAGTTCCATGGTAAGCTACGAGGCTTGTGTTATGGATACCAGATAGTTGATACACATATATAACTTTAAATACATACATATTATAAATATAAACACCCATGATTGGAGTGCAAACATTCGTGCTCATCACGTAAATGATTGCCCCCAGCGGGACTCGAACCCGTGATCGTTGGCACAAAAAGTAGGGTTACTACAAACTGTCAGAGAAACGTATCGTCAATTTAATTTTTTAATTCTTGGTGTAAAGAGGTAAGAAATGGATTAATTTGAAGTGTTGTTAGTGCTAACATTTCTAGTGCTATTCGAGTCTAGACTTAGAGTAGAAGATTAAAAATATATCAATCTGTAAGCAAATAAAAATCATCATCACCTTGATGTACCTCTATTTGTGTTCAGTTTTAACGTTCCACTGCTGGGCACGGGCCCTTCAATACGATGGGGATCAGGCTATAGTCCACCACGCTGGCCAAGTGCGAGTTGGCGGACTACACATGTCTTTTGAAAACTTGCTAGGTTCTCTCAGACATGCAGGTTTCCTCACGACGTTTTCCTCCACCGTAAAGCAAGTGGTAATCATGTTAGAAATGATTCGCACATGAAAATATCAGAGGTGCGAGATCCGGGATTTGAACCCGCTTCACTCGGTTTCCCAAGCGAGCGCGTTACCACTTTGCTACCACTGCCTTATAATATTATAATATTAGTATGCATTAATTATAAGCGACGTTGGGGGCAAAAAAATTAAAATAAACAAATAAACACGCCATAATCGTTATGCATAGCAATTATATAATACCAATTACATGTTAAACGCTGTATAGTATATTACTGTAAATTAGAGCAATCTAGGCTTCTTCCAGTACACGGTCAGATGCCAATCGAAATACAATACATTCAAATTAGTTTTAACCAATCGTTAACATATTTTAAACGTCTTATGGCTAAATTGAACTGTTTTACTATATAATAGAGTTTATTTTCGTATGTAATATATCACAAAGGGCTGTAAACGAGCGGCGTGAGTAGCGAGGTGTGAAATGAAAGACTAATTTTATTATGAACAAAACAATTACAATAGAGGCACAGTTTGTAAGGGTGAGTGACCACTTGTGGATAGTTTGAAGCGTAAATTCGCCTGAAATCCTTCATAATTCTTGTATAATTTAATGAAATATAGTAAAAATTGAATGTGAACTTAAAATATATTGATTAGACTAAGGGATAATATAGACATAGTGTCATAGAACTAAACATGAAGTCAAAAAATAACATTTTAAAATAATCTATACATATAATAAGATTGAACTAAGCTGAATCTGTATATTAAATTTTTTTTGGAAAATCTTATTGAAATAGACATTATTATCGATACAGAAGCCGAATCTATAGTTTTTAGATTTTTTGTCTGTCTTTCTGTCTGTCTGTCTGTTACCGTATCACGGAAAAACCACTGGAGGGATTTTGATGAAATTTGGTACGATGGTAGCTGGTTATCCGGGTCAACATATAGGATACTTTTTATTGCGGGAAAATATCTTATTTCTGAGAAATCTATATTAAACGTTAAAACGTAAGTAGGGACGAACCCGAGCGGAGCGAGGGTGAATCGCTAGTATTATATAAATAGCGTACATAACTCATAATCAGTGGAGAAACATCTTTATAATGAACAAAACAATTACAATAGAGCCAGTCTCTGTAACAGTTCGTTTAGACTGTTAATCACACACGACATTAATTTGATTTTGCTTTGTTGAAAGCGATTTAATGAGATTTAGGTGAAGTCGTACAAGTGTTTGTAAAAAAGTGTTTAATTTTTAACGAGCTTTAAATTAACTGTACTTAATAAATTATGGCAGTGGTAGCCCAGTGGTAATACGCTCGGTTGGGAAGCCTAGTGAAACGGGTTCAAATTCCGGGTCTCGCACCTCTGATATTTTCGTTGACAACGTGGTGAAGTAGGACATGATTCCCGTAGCATTTGAGGAAGGCCTATGCCCAGTGGGAAATCAAGAACACCTAAATGAAAAACTTAATAATTCAGCACTTATAAGGAGGATCTGCTTTTGGGCAGTGGCTACTACTACTGAGAGGAGGTCCTCCTCTCAGTAGAGGCTATTAGGAAAATCAGGCCATTAAATGGCATGGCGTATTAAAAAGAACTCGAACAATCTGTACTACATAATATGTATCATTTGAGATAAAGAATTTTTTTTTGTATGGACATTAAAAATTATAATATCTGGAACAAAAAAAAAAACTAAAAATTCATTTTCAAAATTTTCTTTTCTGATTTATAAGCTATGTTTTTATAGTGAAAACAGAGCCGCGAGCGATAATTAGTATATTAAACTAAATAATAGACAAAAAGCTAGAAACTATAATAAAATCATTCTAAAAATAAAACGGTAGTTCGAGTGAAACATTGAATTTCATCTAAGAATGAATGTGAATGATTGAATGGCGTCTAAGGGTCCTGTTATTGGGTACGATAAACGAAAGGGGATAAATAAAACATCCGTCTGTTACAGTGACAACGCGGTCAAATGAATAATTCAATAGATAATCACTGTGGAAAGATCAAAGCGGACTTACGAATGCTTAATTCTGTATTGAACGAACGAATGAATGAAATAATTTGTTTGAATAGCTGCTATTATAATTTAAGGCTGTTTTTCTATGTTTATTTTATTAAAAATGACGACTCTTTTGATGGTTTTTTTTTGATAATTTTCTTTTTCGAGGATTGGAATTAAGCTTGTTATTTTTATTTATATATAAATTGCTCAGCCATTTCATGTTTACTGTAACAGAAAAGTAAATAAAACATTTTACTTATGTTTATTACTTAACTGTTAAATTATTTATAAAGAACGAGCTACTTACCTTTTGATTCGCTCGAGTGCGTCCCTAGGTGTCTTTATATTTTATTTATAATATTATTATTATATATAGGTAGCGCCATCTTTTGGCAATTTTTATTACTAGAAATAGCCTATGTATTACTCTATTCATAGACTATCTGTTGAATTAAATTTTATCTAAATTCTTTCAGCTGCTTAAGCCTGTAGAAGAAACACATACATACTTAGGCATTTATAAAAAGAGCCTAGCCTAATAATTATAATTTACTAGCGACTCACCCTCGCTTCGCTCGTGTTTGTCCTTAGGTACGTTTTAATGGTTAGTATGGAATAGATTTTCCAGCTGTTTTTTTGGGTTTTCCCTATTTTTTTTATACTTAAACCACTTGTGCTACGGATGTGTCACTAACAAATAAAAAAAAAAGAATGATTCAAATCGTTCCAGCCGTTTTTGAGTTTTAACGATAATTAATTAAATTAGGCATATTACAATCATATATTTATATACTATTCTTTATTGCACTTATACGTAAAATACAGAAATTAATATACAATACAATTAGTTAGCAAAGGAGGACTTATCTCTAGAAGAGATCTCTTCCAGTCAACCAAAATGTGTTAGAGAGATAGTATTGAAAAAGCAGGCTAAAGTGCAGTCACTCAAATATATATAAATAAATTATATATAAATATATTATATTTAAATATATAATAAAATATTATACATACCATATACTATTAAATATGTACGTACCACTACATACACAAATACATATCTATATGATATAATACATAATAATAGTAGTTAATATAATTGTGGATTAACTTGGGTGAGAAGGTGCTCTTTTATTTTCTTTTTAAAGGCAGGTATAGGGGGACTTAATTGGATATCTTTGGGGAGTTTGTTCCAGAGCGATGCGCCATATACCGAAAAAGATTGTAAAAAGAACTTTGTGTTGCTCTTGGGTATGTCAAGCATCGCAGTGATGCAAGGCCGTCTGGAACGTGAGGGAGTAGGGAGAATTTGGAAGCGAGAACAAAGGTATGAAGGAGCATTGGGGTCATTAAGAATATTGAAGAGGAACGAAAGGATGTGCATATCACGGCGAAGTCGGATTGGGAGCCATTTAAGTTGAGCACGAAAGTTTGATATATGGTCATGCTTACGCAAGCCAAAAATAAAACGAATGGCTAGATTTTGAAGACGCTCTACTTTGTTAAGTTGCTCCTCAGTCACATCCAAATAGCACACATCAGCGTAGTCGAGTATCGGGAGAAGAAGGGACTGAGCAAGCATAATCTTGGTTGTGAAAGGGAAGAAGAATTGGAGACGCTTGAGAGAGTGAAGAGTGTGATGCATTCGTTTGCTGACCTCGTTAACATGAGCCACCCAGGTCATGTTACAATCCATAATTAGACCCAATTTTTTTACTTTATTGCAGTAGGGGATTGGAACACCAGAAAACTGGACTGTAGGTGTTGAGGTCCAATCGATTTTGCATCTTAGCCTACTACTGCCAAAAATTATGGATTGTGACTTGCAGGGATTCACAAGAAGGCCGAAGGACTCAGCCCGCATTTGGACCCGGACAAGATCCGAGTTCAATGCATCAATAGCTTCATGCAACTCGGTCAGCTCACAGTGTCGATAATTTGTAAGTCATCTGCATACAGATGGAAGGGAGAAGAAATGACTTTTGATATGTTATTAATAAAGATTGAAAAAAGTAAAGGAGAAAGTACGCCGTCTTGAGGTACACCAGCAGTAATATCTAGCCAATCTGATGATGAATCGTTGATCTTTACGCACTGCTGGCGTCCGAAGAGATAAGAGTGAAACCAGTCTATAACAGTAGTAGAAATGTTGAACGCACGAAGAGTTTCAATAAGGATGTCGAGATCAACAGATTTGAAAGCACTGCTAAAATCAAGTAAGACCATCACGGTGAGCTTGGTTTTATCCATAGCACCACGAATATCCTCCGTGATGTTCAGCAGTGCACCAACTGTGCTGTGGGAGGAGCGGAAACTGGATTGATAGGGACATAGGAGGTTATTGTGAGATAGATAAGAGTAAAGTTGATTATGCGCCAATGATTCTATGACTTTGAATAGGATAGGAAGGATAGATATAGGACGGTATTGAGTGAGGCACGTAGGATTCGAGGATTTAGGTAGGGGTATGACGAAGGCTTTCTTCCACAATGACGGGAAGACATTGCGTGTGAATGAGAAGTTAATAATGTGAGTGATCACAGGTGCAATATCCTCCAGTACCGGAAGAGCCATGTCAAGGCTGAGGTCGTCACTACCAATGGCTTTTGTGGAAAAAGAGCGGACACACTTCTTTATATCATCTACTGAGACTGTTTCAAAAACGAATGGTGGTATGTCAGGGGGGGAAAGGTTCGATAAAAATAAAAGAGTTTCAGTTTCTGTATGCGAATCTACATGATGGGTGGAGTGGTAAAGTGATAGTTTAAAGCATTGAGATCCACAGAACTTTGACAAGTTTCTGAGGCCTTGCCCACACCCAGTGACAATAGAAATCTCCAAACTTGCGCTTGACAAAGATCCCGAATCGTTGAGTGAATATAGCGGCGTTTGGCATCCCTACACATTCTGTTGCAGATGTTACGTATTTTTTTGTATGCATCAAGATTCTCGGCAGATGGATGCTTTTTGTTCCTAGATTTAGCCTTATCACGCTTGACCATAGTCCTCTTAATCGCAGGTGATAGCCATTGAGCGGGAGCGTGTTTCATTCGTACTGGCCTGACCGGAGCGTGCTTGTCATACAACCTAATCAGCTCAGCAGTTAAAGAGTCAACCGTGCTATCGATAGTATTTATTGACAGTATTGATGACCAGTCAATATTCCTAGCATCCTCTCTCAAAGGATCCAGATCCATATGCTTAAAATTGCGCTGAAGTATACCTAATCTTGCCTCTCACTTTTGGAGGACGCAATATATAAGCGAGGTAAATTAAGTCGTGGTGTGAGAAGGGTGCAGTCATTTGACCATGCGAAACAGTGAGAGTAGGTTGAGAGACAGAGATTATATCTATGAGAGATGGGCGACAATTAGGGAAGTAATGAGTAGGTAAGTTCAAAGGGAGAATGTGCAAATTGACTGAGGTGTTTAAGTTGTTTAATGCTTCAGTCCTGGAGTCATTTTTTAATAAGCACGTATTTAGATCGCCCATGTAAATTACATGATCGTAACAAGGAACAAGGCCCTCAAGGATATCTCCTAATTCCTGAAAATAATTAATTTTGCCGCTAGGACAATACAAAACACCAAGAAGAATTTTTTTGTGGTGAATTACCAATTCCAAAAAAAGATATTCTTTATTTATAGAATATTATATACGGAAGGAATATAATATATTATATATTTGTTAGACAATAACAATGGTTACCATGGCAACATGGCAATGTATTCTATCTCATTCTCTCGCCGGCTTAATCCTATATAATATATGTCGCATTTTCGTTTCATCGATTTTCAAATCATAACGATTCTTAAAGAAGTTTCATTTCAAAAATATTTTGCGGGTAGTTTAAACTATTTTACCGATTAGAATTCAGAATAAGAATATTGGAAGTGGATTTAATTATAAGTTTATTTTACTGTCATATTATATTGTTTTTAATTCAATTCAATTATATTTTAAGTTTTAAATTTAAATTTAGTTATAAATAATTTAATATCAAATATAGGATGATTAGGTTATTGATGTTTTATTTATTATATTTATTGCCAATATGATTTTTAATTTCTTTTTATAAGATTCCATAAATTTTTCACTTTAAGTATTATTTGGTATACATATATAATATGGTATACATATTATATATTATCATTTCCAACATGATTACCACTTGTCTTACGGTGAAGGAAAACATCGTGAAGAAACTTGCATGTCTGAAAGAACCTAGCAAGTTTTCGACAGACATTTGACGTCCGCCAATCCGCAATTGGCCAGCGTGGTGAACTATGGCCTAATCCCTCTCATATTGAAGGGTTTATTTGGTAATTGATTATAGCAGATAGCATTGCACCTTCACACATAATACATTTTTGCCGCAGTTTGTGCGTGGTCTATAAAGTTTTTAAATTATTTACATTTTGAAGCAATTTACTATGCGTTAGTTTATTTTTCTTGAAACCTATTTGTGTTTATATGTCATGATTTAAACAACAAACAATAACATTACTTTATCAATAATCTTATAATGTACAATGCTATAGATAATAAAAAATAGGTATTTAATCATGAAAAAATGATAGTCCGCCAACCCGCACTTGGCCAGCGTGGTGGACTATAGCCTAAACCCCCTCTTAAGGATGGGAGGCCCATGCCCAGCATGGATTCATAAAATCATGAAATATCCTTATAAATATTGTAATCATGAAAATATCTATAAATACAATGTGTAATGTAAATCTGTTTTATTTTTGTATGAATCATCAACCTAACTAGAAAATGTATGTACCCTAACCTATTTACATCGAAATTGAACCAACAAAGTTCTTATGTATGTCAACGGTCTATTTTAATTATAATTACCATTGTATTGTATGCTCCATAAATAAAACATATCAATAATTCCTGTAAATAACTCGCTTGCTATGCGCCGTTACTTCGGACAATGGATTTTAATATAGAATTCATATTTTCATTTTATGATAATTATTTATTGAGTTAAAAATTTATACTGAGTTCAATATAACTTTGAAATAACTTGTGAGTACTTTTTTTTGATATTTATTGCATAGTATTAACTATGGAAAAAATTTAGAAAATTTTAAAAAATTATTCATTTCTAAAAAAGATTTCCAGCCAAATCATAGATGTGGTAAGATTTTATTCCATGGGGCAATACAGTTCAAGAAAAAGATTAGACACATATAAACTATTATATGTCTGACGTATGTAGAGCTCTTAATGTATTTAGATTATTCATTTAAAAAACATGACAATTTATTCACAATTGGGGAAAAATTTGCGAGTACAGCGTAGAGTAGTTATTCAAGTTATTCAATAATTTGTTATTTTTTACTTCACCGTTAGGCATAATAACCTCATGCTGGAAAATGAAAACGTTAAAAGTATCAGACCAGGTACGAACCTACATATACTTCGCTTGATTTTCCAAGCAAACGTGTTACCATTGGGCTACCACTACCTTATAACATTAAAACTACTTAATAGCAGTTATTCCTTATTCACGTTGAATTATCTTATTGTATAAAATGCATAATATAGATAAAATTTGATATTGATGTGCTTACATATTAAAGATTTCTGATGTTTTTTATTGTTTGTTTTTGTACTCTATATCCCATTCCATCGAAATCCCGTGGGATATTAGGTTATTTCAATTGTCTATATATAAACAGGCAAAGTCAAAACAGTTGACAAAAACCTTTTTCTCCTCTGTTTGTCAACCAATTTTCTTTTTTATTTGTTTCGTAGCTGTCGTACTTTAGTGTTATCAATAAAATTTATTTGGAAACAGTTTTTTTTATATGGATAGGTAAATTATTCATATACTAGGGACTCACCCCGGCTCCGCTCGGGTTCGTCCCTAGTACGTTTTAACGTTTAGTATAGATTTCTCAGAGATGAGATATTTTCCCGCAATAAAAAGTGTCCTATATGTTGAACCGGATAACCAGCTATCATCATACCAAACATTAAAGTCTGTTTAGTGGTCTTTTCGTGATGCGTTCCCCAGACAGACAGACAGAAAAAAATTTAAAAACTATAAATTCGGCTGTTAAATCTCTGCATCGATGATAATGATAGTCATTTAATAAGATTTAATAAGATTTACCAAAAAAATATTTAATGTACAGATTCGACTCAGTTTTAATTTTATTATATGTATAGATGTATGGTTTCCTCAAACATTCAATAAATTTGACCCTACTTGCTGTGCCAGCAGCCGCGGGTTCGAGTCCCGCTGGAGGCATTCATTTGTGTGATGAGCACCAATGTTTGTACTCCAGTCGTGGGTGTTGTATTAATGTTCCAACATATATTTATTTATTTATTAATGTTTATGATCGAATTTTGACCACTGGACGAACACTAGTCTGAAAGACGCACTACCAGCAAAGAGAAATCGAATCCCGGACCTTGTATAACATAATCAAACACATCAGTTTGAACAGACATATATAAGTACATTCAATCATATACATATGTTTTATAATACGTGACAATGATGAGTTCCGTAGTATCAACAATGGATTCAACGTACAAAAACGTTCAAACCAAATTGATCCCTTTGTACATACATTTAAGGGTGATTTAGCCTTAAAATATTAAATACGTACATAACGACCTTCTCGTGTATACACGACAGTTCAAGGCAGCACTGACACTTTTACCTTATTGGATTTTGTATTTAATTGCAATGCAATTGTTATGCATTATTAAGTTCCTGGTATGAATGGTAATACAGGCTCATCACATATACTTGTAGTCGAATAAAATATGTACCCAATATTCTTAATCTCTCTTCTTAAACTAATACTGCTTGAATCGATAAGGTTATTTAAATATCCAAAACGCTTTAATTTTACTATTCACTAGCGACCTAACACCTAGGTTTATTCCTCCTACAAACTTTCACCCCCATTTTCACACCTTTCAGGGATGATTTCCGGGATGGAAACTGTCTAATATCTTTTCCAGGGACTCAAACTATCTTCTTACTAAATTTCATCTAAATCGGTACAAGCAAACAAACAAACAAAAAAATCTTTCCTCTTTATAATATTAGTGTAGTATAGATCAAATTAAATGAGATAAGAGACTTAGTGCTTGCTTTTTCTCTAACGGCTATAAACTTTTAATATATATAATAGATATTGTATGTATGTTCCCTATGAACTCCAAAACGGCTGGAATGATTTTGATGAAATTTTCAGGCAATCTTCAAATTAGCTCAACGGGTGATCATGTGCAATTTGTTAGCGATCGGAATTTTAAACGCGGGCAAAGCTACGGGTACTGTTAGTACTTAATAGAAATCCTAGCAGATCAGTCAGCGCACAGCCCCAATAGAAGCGCTAGCGTGACCATGAACTCTCTCAGTATCCCTCTACCTATATTTAGGTAACAGCGAATGGTCACTGGTAGGCAACCATGACCACGACAGTGGAATGTTGGTCGTGGTTGTTTAATGGTCACAGACAAACAGACAAATAAAAATAAAAAAATATAAATATATGTAGATGATCTAATAACAGTAATTGCGGGTTCTCAACTCAAGGGTAATAATAATCAGACTGGATGTTACACAAAAATTCCAAGAATGCCATTTTAGTCTCAAAGTCATTTGTGCGTAAAGAAACTCCGCGTCTGTCTGGATGATAGATGATGCAAACGACACATTACCAAATATACAAGTATCCATATTAATATTATAAATGTGAAAGTAAATACATCTGTCTGTCTGTTACATTTTCACGCTTAAACCGCTGAACCAATTTTGATTAAGTTTGGTATACAGAGGGATGGAACCTTGTAGAAGGACATAGGATACTTTTTGTCGCAGAAATGAAACTCAAAAAGGGTGAAATGGAGGTTGAAAGTTTATATTTTTTTTAAATACTTACCTCCTTTTCTATCCCTTACTAACCGTTAAAACGTACCTAGGGATGAAACCAAGCGAAGCAAGGGTCTGTCGTTAGTTACATATAGAGTTAAATACATCCCGTAAAAATGATACAGATGTTAAGCCTATAAAGCTAATATTATATTTTTCTAAAGTTTATTTTTACTAGTTATAATTGCTTCTTAAGCTAAATTTTACACGAGAATGTAGATTGTTTATAATAAAAATACTTGGAATTGTTAAAAATTATATGGTCACTTTAATTTAAAAACAAAATGCAAGATAATAATCAATTTGGTTGTGGAATCATAGAATATGTACATTTTCGTACATTCCGAGTAACTGTTATCAAAGCTCTTGCAGTAGAGAAGTGAGTATATAAAAATACTAGTGATTCACCCTCGTTTCGCTCGAGTTTGTCCCTAGGATACTTCCCCATACAAACTTTCATCCCCATTTCCACCCCATTAAGTGATGATTTCTGTGGTATAAATACACAAACAAACAAAAAATCTTTATAAACTAGTATAGATTATATATTCGTAGATATTATATTTTAAATAAAACTATCTTTTAGGATTTTTTCGCGGATTTATTTAGACTTTTGTCTAACGAAGTTTCAAATGCTTTACATCAACCATTGTCACGCAAGAGTATCTACCAAAATAATCTGAAAATGTAGCTTTATTTAAAATCATATATTACAAGCTATAAACAAAAATATCTTTTGTATTGAAACCTGGTAATTTTACAGCCCACTTACGTCAAACGCATCTCACGATTCTTGAAAATGCATTGTCATATTCCGAATATCACATAATTTTAGTTTACAAAACATACGAACGCTAAATCGCAAAACAGTAACTTTTGTATAATATCTTGAAATATATACTACTAGCGACTCACCCTCGCTTCGCTCGGGTTCGTCCCTAGGTTGATTCCCCATACCAACTTTCATCTCCATTTTCGATCCCTTAAGGGATGATTTCCGGGAACAAAACTATCCTATATCCTTCCCAGGGTTTCAAACTATCCTTCCTCTTTATAATATTAGTATAGATTAACTTATAGCACAATATATAATACTATTTATGGTCATTTATGATGAATATTATGTAAATCTCAGAGATGCGAGACTCCATTTTTAACTTTATTACTTTGTTTTCTTTTTGGGCTACCTCTGTTTGAAATGTATGGATGCCTACAAAATATATGTAAGTTTTGATTATATTATCAATATTTTTGAATCATGAGTTGTTATTGTAAGGTAACATTAACATTTTCCCACAATTTTATACAATAATTTGGAAGAATAAAGAAATGGTACTGAAGTACCTTACATTTTTAAAATTATTATGAAAATGAAAAATTCTTTTAAAGGTAGGAGCTGTACTCTTATAGTTGAAAACATTAAGAAAAAGTGAAAATAAAAGTTTATTTTGAAGTGTAAAACTATAGAAACATTATTTTGCATTACACATTTTTTAAACTGTTTTTGACGACACGTTTGGCTCAGTCAGGGTCACTACAACACTACTTGTTGTGCCAACGGTCGCGGGATCGAGCCGCTGGGGGGATTTTGTACTCCAGTCATGTGTGTTTATATATATAATATGTATGTATGTAAAGTTATATATTATGTGTAGTGTATCAACTATCTGGTATCCATAACACAAGCCTCGTAGCTTACCATGGAACTAGATGGTGCTGTGTGTTAATATTCCAACATATTATTATATTATTATAAAACTGTAAGGTATAAATAAGCGCAAGAAATGTGAAAAACTATTTTTATTCAAAATGTCAAATATTCACGTAAATCTAACAATGTATTTAAAATCTAACCGTTACCTATATTATATACATATTTATGTACGTATATGTTATAGTTGTATTAACGTGCCCGCACAAAATACACACTCGTGTTTTTCATCTAATTAGGCACGGCCATTTCGCCTTTGTCATTTTGTTCTCGGAAATATGCAGTAACAAAAAGAAATTGTGTCAAAGTCCTGCGACAAGGTAGACGATAAGTGGTGCGGAACGTTTTTTATTTGTTCACGTTTGAAGTGACGTATCGAGTTTTACGGTATATATCTAATATGTAAGTATGTATGTATTCAGCCCTTTTTTAACGTTCCACTGCTGGGCACGGGCCTCCCTTCAATACGAGGGGGATCAGGCCATAGCCCACGCTGGCCAAGTGCGTGTTGGCGGATTTCACATGTCTTTCGAAAACTTGTTAGGTTCTCTCAGACATGGAAGTTTTCTTAAGATGTTTTCCTTAATCGTAAGACAGGTGGTAATCATATTAGATATAAATATATGAGAGATGTGAAACCTGGGATTTGAACCCGCTTCACTCTGTTTCCCACTGTCTATCTAATCTAATATGTAAACATCGAAAATCGTTGTACTTTTACTGAGAACTTATTATAAAAGCATAGGAATTTAAACTTTTTCTTCATAGTTTTTCTTCATTTTCTTCATTTTTCGTCATAAATGTATTGTACAATATCGTGTATACACGATATTGTATAAAGGCATGTAAAAACAAAGTATCCAGAATATACCATTATAAAAATATGAACTAGGTCGTTAAAACCAAATGTAAACATAACTCGATATGTCATTTTTCAAATTTTTAAGTGTACTTGATTTGAGTATGTCTTTTTGATATTTAATATTTTGTTTTCTAATTCTATATCGATTGTAGAAATGCGAAAATAGAAAATATAATGTAACTAACAACCCCAAAAAGATGGTATTCAAAAAATATTGTTTCTCATACTAAAGCTACCTCTTTTTATTTGATTGAGTCAACACTGGAAATCAAACCCAGGACACCTAATATAAAAAATATGCTTCTAATACAGGTATTTTATAGCGTTATGGTAGATCTATTTTTATGTAAGTTAATGAAAGTAGAAAGGGCAATGTACGTACATTGATAATAATTCTTACTAATTATTTTATTTCAAATAGTACCTGGGTGACCGAGCTTCGCTCGGAGTTCTTTTTTGTTATATCGTATTTTTTAGATTAAAAAAAAAAACAAAAACTTGAATAAATCCAAAAAAAAAACAAAAGTGAAAACTTTGTATCCGACCGGGATTCGAACCCGGACACCTGTGATTGTTAATCTTGCACCTTGACCACGATGCTATGCCCTATATGCTATGAAGATTTAAACTATTCATATAAAAATATAATAGTCATTTTATCTTGGGTCCTATATCCGAGATCCCTATTCTTAGAGAAAATCGAAAGAATAGTACGAGAAGTATTTAATACAAACAAAAACTAAATTAAACAAACCAAAATATAAAATTTTAAAATGAAAATTTTAAATATTTGCATCATGACACGTTCATTAAATGTCAAAGACGGCAAATCATTAATGTTACGAATACCGTTCAACCCGCGTCCCTCAATTAGGAAACATCGTTACCGACAAAAAATAACGCAAAAGTGTGAAAAATGAGGCAAACTGGCAAAAAAATATAATTATTGTACAAAAAAAATGCGATGGACGTTATAAATAACGGTACCTTTGGAATATTTTTTTCATATTGCTTCACTAGCGTTTTACCCTCGCTTCGCTCGGGTTCGTCCCTAGGTACATTTTAACGGTTAGCATGGAATAGATAGACTACATATTATAATATGCAGTAATATATTACTGCTCCGCTCTCTTGGGTAGCAGTATGATGATAATATAGGTATAGCCTTATAGCCTTATATCCTCAATAAACGGGCTATGTAATGCAAAAAAAAATTCAAATCGGATTAGTAGTTCCTGAGATTAGCACGTTCAAACAAACAAACAAACAAACTCTGCCTCTTTATAATATTAGTATAGATATAGTATCTTAAATAATTAAATAATAATTTTTGTATTAAGTGTATATAAACGAAAGCATTTATGAAAAAAAAGAAAAATTCCTTTTCAAACTCTACATTTTTTCAGTCTTTTAGAAGCTCTTCTTGGCTTATAAAATGAAAGAAAATAACAAAGTTTGATAGTTGTATTACAACCCATACTAATATTATAAATACGAAAGTAACTATGTCTGTCTGTTAGTCTGTTACGGTTTCATGCCTAAACTGCTAAACCAATATTGATGTATTTCAGTATAGAGATAGATGGGACCTTGGCGAAGGACATATAATATTAATATTATTCATTTAATATTTATTATGTCTCTATGCTTCTTCAATGAAAACATAGGTCCACTATTGGATTTTAAGCTAATTCAATAGCTTACTTCAGTCTCTATATTAATTTTTTTATGATTATTCTTGAGTTTAACGCTACATTTTTACCTAAGAGCATAGGAGAACCGTTTGCCAAAACAAACATTCACCATCCAAGAATCAAACCCACTCGAACTAATGCGGTAGACGACCCAAACAAACATTTTGTAATTCACATTCTCTGTATCTGAGTGTATCCAACGTTTCAAAAGCTTGCCAAAAAATTCTCTTTTATAGAAATAAGTCAAAACTCTCAAACAATGCAGTCGGATCAACGTCACTTGCAATTCATACATATGTGACGTATCCGCCCTAATTTCCGGTACGACGACCTGGAGAGCACTTATTACTTTCCGCGTTGAAATATCGACTCTATTTTTTTGAATTTTCATATATTTGCACAAACAAAAAAAATAGGTTTCATTTGTGACATGATGATGGTGTGCGATGTTTTTTGGCAGAATTTTATTGTTATTTTTGTCATTACAAAGTTTTATTTTACTTTATTTGGCTTTCATTTATGTAAGTATAATTATTGTTTTAAAAAAATGTAATGTATGTATGTAACCATCTCGTCTATACAAATAAATGAAATTGAAGTGTTGGTTTGTAAGTTTAAAATAACAGCTTTTTACTAAATGCATATGAAAGTATACAGATACTAAGGTAAGATATACAGTACTTGATAAGAGAAATCAATTTTTAAAATTTTTGTGTCCATCTGTCTGTTCCGGTTAATCTTCGTAACGGCTGAACCGATTTTGAAAGGACTTTCACTGACAAATAGCTGATGTTATAAGGAATAACTTACGCTACTTTATTTTAGAATAAGAATTAGGGTTCCGCGCAAGAAAATTAAAATCTATGACATTGTGAACAAAATCTTACCTAAGCGAGGATAAGTCGCTAGCCCAAAATAGTCAAATAAGCCTATACAAGTATAACTCGCTACTATATGAATGAAAAAAATCTAACTAATACGAACGAAACCGCGGCAGTTATACTGTATGTAATAACCGTTATAACAATCTTTGCCAGAGTTAACGTTCAATGAGGAACATCACCACCCAGTGTTTCACTTGAAATGGTATTTCTGTACCGCTCGCTATATTTACTTCTACCTCTCTTTATGTCTTATTGTTTTCACTCTAATGGTACAGAATTTCACCCTTTCAAAGTTATAACATATTACAAAAAAAAAAGACAGCCACACAAAAAATGACGACACGTTTGGCTCAGTTTGTAGTGACTCTACTTGCTGTGCCAGCGGTCGCGGGTTTGAGTCCCGCGGGCATTTATTTGTGTGATGAGCACGAATGTTTGTACTCCAGTCATGGGTGTTTATATTTATAATATGTATGTATTTAAAAATTATATAATATGTATAGTGTATAAACTATCTGGTATACATAACACAAGCCTCGTACCTTACCATGGAACTAGATGCTGTGTGTTAATGACCCAACATATTTATTTACATTTATTCTATAACACCACCAACCCTATTTTAATCAACACTTATAAATACAATCCGCAAACAAATAGTAGACGTAAATCATGAAAATTAATTCTATCGGAAAAACAGAAAAGCAAACAGTACGATATAATAGCCGTTTAACAATAATTTCCCAAAGCAATAAACAGCTCATATATTGAATAACTTAATGCAAAAATTGATTTATTATTGCGCCGGTCAAAATAAAATCACACAGTGGCTACAGGAGTCGGCATGATGCCAGAAATTCCTACAAAAAATAAGCCATTTGTAATTTTAATAGCCAAAAATAATAAGCTAAATCGATATATCATGGCGATGTAGTATGGACTTGCTCTTGATTTTTAATTCCCTTAAAACCGCCTCGATTGCCAAATTTTTGAAGATATATTACAATGTGAAGCCTGAGTTACTGAGTGTGAGATTTAACTGTGATAGATAAAAATAGTTTACTGCGTCTTTAGCACGATAATTTCGAAGGGTTTTAGTGAAGTGTTTTTGTAGATGCAGTTTCTATTAGATAGCTAAAATATATCTGAAATAAGAAGATTTACTTGGCCATTTTTTTTTAAAAAAGGAGCTGTATTGCAAATACTAATTAATAAAGTAATTTTCTATTAGATTTTGCTTTATAAACTGTTTATAAGTAGCCATCTCGATATGTTACTCCATTTCCGCGTAAATAAAAAAAAAACATGACCAACAAAAATAATCCGGCATTAATTTTTAAGTAATACTTAACTTTCCTTTAAACCATATACATGTCCAGTGGTTTTCTCGTGATGCAATCCTATACAGACAGACAGACAAAAATTCTAAAAACTATAGATTCATCCTCTGTATCGATCATAATGATTTTTGATTTTAGCGCGATGTGACACATTTATTCATATCACAATATCATCATATCAAATTTCATCAAAATCTAGCCGGTGGTTTTCTTGTGATGCATTCCCAGACAGACAGACATACAGATAATAATTGTAAAAACTATAGATTCGTCCTCTTTATCGATAATAATGTTTTTTTAATTTATCGAGATGTGACCAATTTATTCATATCACAATGTAGCGGATATAGTACAATTTGTATGAAAAGCAAAAAAAGAAAATTTTACGGAAATAAGTCAATCATGTAACCCTTTGTGATACATTTAATGCAGGGTCAAAGGGTTTCTGAAGGGACAAGAATGCGTTTTCACCTACTTTATTGGACAGTTGACCAGAGAATTCGAAAAGTTTGACCGTGACATGTTCTGAATTTCATTTGAATATAAGAATGTTGATGTAAATGGAATAATTTAGTTTATTTACACTTCTATATATAATATTATATAGATTAAAAAATTGTCAGTTTTTTTATACGGCTGTGGTAGGTGGTAGCCTAGTGGTAACGTGCTCGTATCGATAACCATGTGAAGCACGTTCAAACTCTGGATCTCGCATTTCTTATATTTATCTGTGAATCTTTTTAAACATGTATCACTTGCCTTACGATGAAAGAAAATATCGCTAGTAAGTCTATATGGTTAAAAAACATAAATTTCGTTCCACATATGGCTAGTATAATAGACTATATCCTGGTCTCCCGTGAAGGCCTCAGTAGCTGATACACTACACATATATAACTTTAAATACATACATATTATAAATATAAACATCTATGACTGGAGTACATACATTCGTGCTCATCACACAAATGAATGCCAGCGGGATTCGAACCAGCGACCGCTGGCACAGCAGTAGGGTCACTACAAACTGAGCCAAACGTGTCGTCAATAGATTATAGATAAAAATAGTTATTTTACCTATTTACCCTACTTTAATTAATTAAACCAAAGATTCCTATCTAAATCAGAGTATACAAAAGCTTTGTAAGAACATAACAATAGGGCCAAAAACAATTTGCCAAGGTAAAGTTAATAACAGCGGTCATCGCAAACTTAATAAGCGACGCGGCTGGCATACTCTATCCATACTAATAATAATCCGACGAGTAATATAAATGTGAAAGTTTGTATGTGTGTTTATTGATATTTCTTTAAGCTGAAACGGCTTCACCGATTTTGAAGAAATTTACTACACAAATAGACTATGGATTTTTTTTTTATGTTGGGAAATGCATTTTTGTATACCACTTGTATACATACAGTTGGTTACTCACCAGCTAGAAAAATCAGTACTACTTCCACTAAAACCCACAACCTTCCACGTCTTAATGGGGTGTCACAGGATTGCTTACTCACTCAATCATGATGCTCCGATGGCAGGCTTGCCTGGGCAGATCAAAACAACCCTCCAGGTTGCTCCAACAGTCTGCTACCAGAGAACCTATAGCAACCCGCCCTGCCCACCGAGGTGGACCGCCTCCCAGTGCGTTTCTTGGCTTCGCGCCCAGCGGTATTGCCCGGTGCTAATTACGCTAATGATGCTTGTAGTGGGGGGGGGGGGGGGGGGCTAACCACGATAAGGGGGAGATAGACTACGACCTGAACACAGACACCTAAGGAAGCACCCAAGTAAAGCCAGAGTAAGTTGTTAGTATTATAAATGTGAAAGTACCCGTTTGTTGCCTTTTCACAATTGAAATCCTAAACAAATTTCGATATAGTTTTGCAACACATAGATTGCATAATGTGGACGGTCAGAGGCTTTTATCCCCCCCCCCCCCCCCCCCCCCCCTCCCCCTCCCCCTGCTAAATATATGTGCGGAGTCGTGGACAAACACTAGTATACAACAATTCTGAATATTCTCATAAAGTAAAGGGGATAAAATGTGTTCATTTGTTAAAGAGAAGTGTGGGTCATTTATAATTTAATAATTCACAAACAAAGAAACATTTGTAAGTTAATGTGCTTTCAAAATTATTATGCTGTTTGTCTCAAAACTTGAGATGTAAGAGCATTTGTCCTGGTTATTTTATGTGACACATGCGATGTTAAAATGTTATTCAATACTAGCGACTCAACCTCGCTCCGCTCGGGTTCATCCCTTACTATAATACTCAGTAATAAGATATTTTCTCGCAGTAAAAAGTATCCTATACGTTGACCTGGATAACCAGTTATCATCATACCAAATTTCATCAAAATATGTCCAGTAGTTTTCTCATGATGCGTTCTCAGACAGACATACATTCTAAACTCTATAGATAGATTCAGCCACTGTATCGATAATAACGACTATTTCAATAACATTTTCCAATAAAAAAAAATTTAATGTACAGATTCGACTTAGAATTTTATTTTATGTATAGATTTTGGATTTGCATTATCGTTTTTGATATAGAGCTCTTTCTTGACTCTTAAACTCTTAACTCTGATTGAAGTAATTTTAATAAAATTTGAATTGGATAAAGAAGTTTGCAGTAAAGAAAAAATTCTTCAGAAAAAAGAAGTCTATAATCATTTTCATTTCATAGGTTTCATACATGACATAATTATTATAACTGCGAAAGTGTGTTAAGAATTTGGATGATATATGAAATTTAGTACTTAGACTATGAATGACCTAAAGTAACATATAGGCTACTATTAGTAATAAAATTTTCTAAAAGATAGCCCTTTAGGTGCTCATTTAAATAATGTTCTTTGCGTATTGATTATAACTGGTGATCGCCGCGCGGTTGAAAATCAACCATAATTCATTAAGTTATATATTTATTGTCTTGCGTATTTTACAATATTAATCTATTCTCAATTTGACCACAGACTTTAACAATAAACAAAAGAGTGTATATGCGTGTGAGTGTCAAATACATGGTAGTGTGTGTAATGATTTTTTTATTGATTTAATGTATACGCATAATTTAAAAAAAAATTTAGCATTCTGCACTCCTTCTCTATATAAACTATAAGTGTGGGAAATTTCATACTCCTTCGTCCGCGCAATTTTCGTTAAAAGGGGTACAAAGTTTTTGCTTCACGTATTAATATATAGATTATTACAAAAAGTGCCTGAGGATGCATCTGATCGAAGCAAGGGTAAGTCGCTAGTTATCAATATTACAACCTACGAGTATACTAATATTATAAAGCTGAAGAGTTTGTTTGTTTGAACGCGCTAATCTCAGGAACTACTAATCCGATTTGAAAAATTATTTTTGCATTAGATAGCCCGTTAACTGAGGAAGGCTATAGGTTATATATCATCCCGGTAAATTGTACGGTTCCGGAGAAATAGATTTGTTTCTCTAGGGACGAACCCGAAACGAAGCGTGGGTGAGTGGCTAGTATCAAATAATCTCTTATACATAAACAAACTAAAATGCATTTACAATATTAGTAAGGATCCATTTAAACAAATCGTTTAGCTTTAAAAAGTGGTTGAATAGAAATAACGTTTTGTAACAAAATGTATGAAGTAATTTTAGTAGTGAAATATCGCGGTCGCGTGACGACTCTCTTCTAAATAATAGATTAGCAAGCGCATATACTGCTTCTGGACATAGACTAACCAATATGCAGTACAATTATTACTTTAAAATTATTCTTTTATTAAGGTTAGTATGGAATAAATCTATACTAATATTATAAAGAGTTTATTTGTTTGTTTGGTTGATCGTGCTAAGCTCCGGAACTACTTATCCGATTTGAAAAATTTTTTTTGCATTAGATAGTCTGTTAACTGAGGAAGGCTATATATCCCGGAAAAATGTACGGTTCCCGTGGGATAGATTAGTTTTCTAGATCTAGGGAAGAACCCTAAGCGAAGTGAGGGTGTATAGTATATATTACTATACACATTACACATACATAGGTATGATGAGTTTAGATCCCTTACTTGCGAAATGATTGATTCCCCATACGAACTTTCATCCCCCTTTTCACCTCCGTAAGGGATGATTTCCGGGATAAAAACTATCCTATGTCCTTCCCAGGGTCTCCAATTATATTTATACCAAATGTCATCTAAATCAGTTCAGCGGTTTTTAGTTTATCCGTTACAAACAAACATACAAAAAAACTAGTCTTTATCTTTAGTATAGACTGACGCTGAATAAATAAAGAAAATTTAAAAAACCTCACATTCTTTGTGAATTTCAGTTAAAACATTGCAGCAAAGTTATGATATTCTTATTATTAAAGCACACAAAACAATGATTTTTAGAATTTTTGGCTGTTTGTCTGTACGTTTGTGCACGCTAATCTCAGAAATGGCTTAACCGATTTGAGTGCGGTTTTCACAAATGTATTGTGGTAAGTTGCACTGAACATTTAACATTTGTTTTATTCCAATCGGTTCATAAATAAAAAAAGGTATGGCAATTTAAAGAATCACCGAATAGGGACGATCTCGAGCGAAGCGAGGGCGAGTCGCTAGTTTTAAATAAAATTATCTTTTCGAATTTTTTCGCTGATTTATTTTGATTTTTGGTTCCCGACGTTTCGAATGAATTTTAATACGTCTAATAAAATTATTAGACTCTTGGTTTACAAAAAAAATAGCGAAGCGAGGGTAAGTCACCACTTTAGTTAGTTATCGTACCAAAAATCTATTTAACCCAATAGGGTTCCGATAACTAAGCCTCCGCTGTCCATCCGTCCGTCTGTCAGAGAGCTGTATCTCATGAACCGTAATAGGCAGAGAGTTGAAATTTTCACAGAGTATGTATTTCTATTGCCGCTATAACAACAAGTAATAAAGAAATAAAAAAGATACAAGAAACATTTTTTTAACGTTCGTAATCGATCTTCGAAGTTAATATACTACGAGTACATACATAGAGTAAAAGCCGTATTAATAAAAATTACATGTACGATGGTACGGTATCCTTTCGTGTGCGAATTCGACTCGCACTTGACCGATTTTTACAATTTTAAAAAAAATTATGCAATGCATTATTGTGACTCCAAAAAAAAAACAATATAATTTAAGTGTATTGATAGATTACTTTATTTACGTTTGTATTGTATATACATATAATTAAAAACGTAAAAAGTAATATCTACAAACTAATCTATGCACATAACTGAATGCCACCCTTTTCTATGCAAGCACATAAAAGCTTACATTACAAACAGAAAAAAAGTTCATTTGAACCTTAGAGTGCATGCTCGAATATTATAATTCTCCTTATGATGAACGCAAAGTATAGGGGTTTGTTTACGTCAACTTTCAAAAGAATAACAAGTAGTTCAAACAAGATGTTTTTCAATATGGTTTTTTATAGTTTAGCCTTAGATTGTGACTTTGTCTGTAGCGAAAATTATTAAAATAAATTAAGAAATATATATATTTGGGTAGAATTTAATTTTATCTAGCACTAGCGACTCTAATGCAAAAAGTATTTTTCAAATCGGATTAGTAGTTTCTGAGATTAGCGCGTTCAACTAAAGAAACAAACAAACTCTTTAGCTTTATAATAAGATAATAGATATATAAATGGTGCCCTTTATTAAGATTTAAAAAAGTATCAAATTAAATAGTTTCATTTGAGTGAAATGTGATTTCTAAAAATATTAGGCCACAGATTATACAGGTTTACCAACCAAAAATCCATACTTCCAGTCAGATATAATAAATGCAAAAGTAATTTTGTTTGTCTGTTTGTTACGTTTGACACCTAAACCCCTAAAGAAAATTGTGAATTTTTATTTAGAGACAGAATGGATTTTTGAGTGCCTTTGCTACAAAGCAAAAATAAAACTTGAAGGCTATCCAACAAGAGATGTTGTAAGTTAATGAAATTTGCATGGTGATCTCATCATTGGAGGGTTTAAGGGGGGGCATCAGTATGCTTTTATTTACTACTAGTACTACAATATAGCAAATAATATAGTGAAATTAATAGAAATGGATGAAGTGTGAGTACTAATTACTTAAGTGTTGCAACGTGCAATGTGCATACTATGCATTCATATCAACTGCTTAATTCCCTGCGGTATAATATTCTATACCGTAGGTGTGCTATCATTGTATTACAATTCTTTATACTTGTTTTGTTCGGGTTAATGTTCCGGAAATTATGACATATTATATATATTTAAAAATGTAGTGTTTTCGTTATGTATATAGGCCTTTTTTAACGTCCCACTGTTGGGCAAGGGCCTTCATCCAATACGAGGGGGATCGGGCCTTGGCCCACCCTCCTGGTCAGGTGCGGATTAGCGGACTTCAAATGTCTTTCTGAAACTTGCTAGGTTCTTTCAGACATGCAGATTGTATATAAGATTTAAAAAAATCTAAATAAAGTCGTGGAAAAAATATGAAAATATGATTTTATTTAAATTGTCAAATATTAAACGTAAATATAATTGAGTATTCTGACTACGAGTATATTTTATACTGTAGATCTAATATGTATTAATAAGCAAATAATTAATGAAAAAAAAAAATCACAGATAAAACCGCAAGTCATATTTAGTAATAAAATAATATAAAAAAATAAACTTATACTGTGAAATCTTATACATCCTGTATAATGAAATAATGTCAAACATAACGTTTTATTACACTTCCCATTGAAATGAGAAAAACAATTTCTATATAAAATTGGCACTTTCACTTAATTAAAAACATAACCAAACAAAAAAAAATATATTTAAAAGCAAATAGGCATAAAGAATGTCATCCTTTGCCGTATTAAAATGGCGGATGGGGGAAATGTCATTTTGTGAAGAGGTCAAATGAGGTGATAACTGCAACGGCACGGCGACGAGACGGGGACGGGACGGGGACAAAAAACAATGGAGTTTTATGTGTCTAATTAAATTTTACAGCTAGGAAATTAAGTCAGTATCAAGGCTTCGCCATTTTATTTTTTGTTTGCGTCAATTGAGATTTTATAGTCTAGTTTATTAAAAAGCGTTTCATTATATTGTTTTATTTAAAAGGAGTTTATTTTTTTTAATTTTATTTTTACTCCTTTCATTACGTTATTTAATAATCGATTGTTATTATTTTATGATGCTCGTCAACTTTGACTTGCAGTGACATTTTATTTCTATATGCGATATGTTAATTTCGTATTTTAATTACTGGTTGGATCGTGATTTCAATTATAATTTTTCTTAATTAACATAATAAATAAACAAGAAATTCTTCGGGTGTTATTGACTTTTGGTTTCAATTTTTTAAGTAATCCTAGAGCTTAGCTTGAGTATTTTGTTTAAGCTTTTTATAAAAAAAACTACTTACATTTTTTTGTTGTTGATATCATAAAGCTCGTCAATAGATACGAAACAATAAAAAAAGTGTTTACAAACAAACGAGAAAAAGGTACTGAACTGTTTTGTCTGCCTATTTATATATAAACTAGCGACTCACCTTCGCTTCGCTCGGGTTCGTCCCTAGGTACGTTTTATTTTTTTTTAAATGAAACCCTAATTCTTTTTCTAAAATAAAAGTAGCCTACGTTACTCTTTATAATATCAGCTATCTGCCAGTGAAAGTTCCATTAAAATTGGTCCAGCCGTTTCGGAGATTAGCCGGAACAAACAGACAGACAGACAAAAATGTTAAAAATTGTGTTTTTCTTATAAGTACGGTATATAATTCCATGTGCATTTAGTATAAAGCTGTTACTTTGACATTACAAACAGACAGTTCAATTTTATTTATCTGTATAGATTGGTACATGAAGAAAAAACTAATGAATTGATTTAAACGCTGACTTTTAATAGCGTCCATTTCCAGATGAAAAGATCATAGTTGAGAAGTAGATAAAAAGTAGCCTGATATCGTATAATTCCAGCATTTTAAATATCTCTAGTTTGAATATCGTTCAAATTGATTAAGCCCTTTTAAAGCGAAGGACTCTAAAAACATAACCAATAGTTACAGAGTTTACAGCTTATTATCTCTCATTCCGAGATCGACCCCTATTTCTTGCTTATTTGACTGGACTTTAAGATAAAAATTAAAATAAATGTTAAATCTGTTTGTTCTACATGAACATTAAATGGTATTATTATCAAAATAATGTATTTTTGAAATAATTTCACTAGATTCTTGCCATTTGGCATGCATATGCGGAAATTATGATTGCAACCAAACGTACATATATCTTCCAGTTCTTTTAGAATTACATTATATGAAGATTTAAGTTTATTTATAACATCAACAGCACAACTTACTTATACATATAATAAAATTGTAACTAAGCCGAATCTGTACAGTAAATATTTTTTGGAAATTCTTATTGAAATAGACATTATTATCGATAAAAAGGCCGAATCTATAGAATTTTTGTCTGTCTGTTACCGCATCACGGAAAACCCACTGGATATTGATGAAATTTGGTATGATGATAGCAGTTTTATTTTATCCGGGTCAACATATAGGACACTTTGTACTGCGGGAAAATATCTCATTTCTAAGGTAAACGTAAAAACTTAACTAGGGACGAACCCGAGCGGATCGAGGGTGAGTCGGTAGTCCATTATAATTAAAAAAAGAAAAATAAGTTTTAAGCTTCTGGTAACGTTTGCTTGTCAAATGCTTGACTCATTTTTGTATTACTAAAATTTTCGTAATAAATACACTGTAACTTAAATTTTTATTGTATACTGCTACTGGTCCTTGCTTTCCTCGGGTTCGTCCCTACACATTTTTAACGGTTAGGATGAACAGATAGACTATATAATTTTATTATATACATATATTATTTTTTCCAACTTGAACTTTACGTATTGTTGTAGATGGTAAGTCCGCAATTATTGGAAGTAATCCGAAGTAGTGATTCTCATATATAATAAACAGTTCTAAACTTTTTGATTTTTCAACTGTTCTTATGGATTTCCTCTATTCATTTTATATTTAAGACCACCCCCGACACACCCCTACCAAAACAAAAAAGAATTATTCAAATCGGTCCAGCCATATTTGAGTTTTAGCGAGACTAACGAATAGCAATTGATTTTTATACATATAAATGGCATTATAAATGTATGTATGTAGATATACATTTTAGGTACGTTATGACAAATCATCCCTTGACAGAGTGGTCAAAGAGTTCAGAAGGAATAAAAATAAGCTATGCTTAGAATTCTAAAACATATTATTATGTACCTACAATATTTATAATATATATTTAAAGTTATATATGTGTAGTGTATCAACTATCTGGTACCACAGGCCTCGTAGCTTACTATGGAACAAGATGGTGTTGTGTGTTAATGCCCCAACATATTTATTATAAAAAGTTCTACTAAAATTTGTTCAATCATTTCCAAGTAACAAATACATAAATACAAACAGGAACACGATTTTATTATACACAAAGATGTTAAATACGAAATCAGTCGTATTATAGCTGCTAAAATAACAAACGCTAATTTGTACCGGCAACCTTGAAGAAAGTATTTGTAAATACGCAGTGAGTGTACATTCAAGGGCAGGCCTTGCACTTTGAAGATAATACACGATAATTGTACTCGACGCATTCATTGCTAATATACCAATATTTTTTATTATTCTACAAGTTACGCGCCCTGGTTTTGCTCAGTTATATGGTGACACATATAAATATAATACTCTCTTAGATTTACGCGAATATTTGATAATTTAAATCGTATCTATCTATATCAAACAAAGTTGTGTTTGTTACACCATTTATAACTCAAGAACGGCTGGACCAATTTTTATGATATTTGATTTTTTGGATTTCTCTTAGTTCGAAATAGGATAATAAGTATTAAAACATCAGAAAAATTCAAAAGAAACATATTAAAATTTATATGGCTAACGCTGGCAAATAACTATTTCAAATATCTATGTAAAACGTACCTAGCGACGAACCCAAGCGAGGCGAGGGTGAGACGCTAGTAATATATCTAAAACTATCTTTTCGGATTATTTCGCGAATTTATTATGATTTTTGGTTCCCGACGTTTCAATTACTTTACAGCAATCATGGTCACGGATGAGACTAAAGTTTTAGTCGCGAAATAATCCGAAAAGATAGTTTTATTTAAAATTCAAATATGTTATTAATTTTGATATAAACTAATTAAGTAAGAAATTTTACGATATGACTCGCGACATCTATCGTGCGTTGATAATATTTTTTTAGAATTATCGCCGCGCAAGATAACTCGCCACATTTTCAAACTAAATTCAAATGAATTCCATGTATGTGTAGGAATACATGAGTACGATAAACAGACAAAAATACATTTCTCTAATTTATTTACTAAGACTAGCATTATTTCCACGACACGTTTGGCTCAGTTTATAGTGACCCTCCTTGTGTGATTTGACCCATTAATTTGTGTGATGAGCTCGAATCTTTGTACTCCAGTCATGGGTGTTTATATTTATAATATGTATGTATTCAAAGTTATATATGTGTAACAACTATCTGATATTCATAGCACAAGCCTCGTAGCTTACCATGGAATTAGATAATGCTGTGTTAATGTCCCAACATATTTATTTATTTAGCATTGTTCTTCTTGCGATTTTACCTGCGTTATTCTTTGAGAAGCGTTAAATTAGCAGCTCAAACTTTCAAAGAATCTGTATTTTGTTCTTATTAACAAATTACTAACTTCTGTTTGGGGGGTTCCCCTGCGTGTACACTTTTTTTAACTGGTAAACATTTCCTTGACCAGTAAACATGACCTCCGCTTTGTATAGAAACACGCAGAATAATAAGATCATGATTTTTAGCTACAATTAGCTCTGTTTCAGACTATGATAACATCTAAGTATAGATATATTCGGAAAATCTAAATAATCAGTTATTCCAGTTATAAGGGCTAAAATCCAAGTCAAGATGAAATGCTGCGTTGAATATCATCAAGCATATCAACTTAAAAATTATCAAATGTTCCCTATATTTTGCTAACAAAAGTTATGATAGTTTGATTATGAAAAACTGTCAGAGTAATATATATGTGAAAACCTACATACATATGTATTACTAGCTAGCTTGTTTCCGCAGTTTTACACGCATAGTTGATTTATGTATAATATCTCCTCTCCCAAGAGCCTTTTTTTTAATGTTGTAGACATACAGGTAGTTATGTGGGACTCACTCTGCTGGAAAAGCCAGTATGTACTACCCATTAAAACTCAACAAAACCTCCCCCGTCTTAATGTGGCGTCCCACGATCGCTTACACAATCACGGCGCCCCGACGGCAGGTCTGAAGCAGTCTATAGCCCTGCTGTCAGTGAAGTTCCAAGAGTAACCCGCACTGGTACAGTGCCCACCGAAGTGGGCCATCTCCCAATGCGTTTCTTGGCTTTGCGCCCGGCTGAATTGCCAGACGTTAAGGAGAAAAACTACGAAACGGGGGCTAACTAACGCACTTATTGTTCTCTGAAGAGCCCCCCCCTAGCGTGATGTAAAAGAGTCTATAAGAGAGTTTTTAAATACGAATGCTAGTCCTATAGATTAGTGCATACAGAAAAACTAAAATCTTTTCACTTTTATAATATCATTGTAGAATGTAAATACATACATGCATAGCTATATTTCTTTAAGCGGAGTGACATTTTAATATATGTATGTAAGCATGATATAAATCTCATTTCGCAAATTTTATGACACAGTGCATGCCCTGAGACGACTGGCCTTAACGGATTCAGGGCCACGCAGTGCAGTATGTTGCACTCTACTTAACTAAATGATAAGCGATAGCGATTAATTAATTTTTTACCAATTCATTTACATTTACTGTTTATGATTTCCAAATTCAAATTAGTTTTTTTTTATTTATTTTAATATTATAAACGTGAAAGTTTGTGAGGATGGATGTATGTTTGTTGCTCTTTCGGACCAGAACGACTGAACAAATCTGGATTAAATTTGCCACAGAGATAAATTATAGTCTGGAATAGCACGTCGGTTCCCGTGGGATAGATTTGTCTTTGTCTTGGGACGAGCCCGAAGCGAAGCGAGGATGAGCCGCTAGTTAATAACAATTTAATTTAATTACAATAATTACTATACATACTCACAAACTTTCACATGTATAATATTTATACAGACTAGTTACGTTTTAATGTTTAGTATAGATTTCTCAGAGATGAGATATTTTCAAATTTCAGATAGACAGACAGACAAAAATTCTAAAAACTATAGATTCAGCCTCTGTATCGATAACATAGATAGATTGAATTTACATGGCCATTATACGCTCCGTGATATATAACAATACAATACAAGCGTAACAATCCATTTCTATGTTACTGCTTTAAAGTATCACAAACGAACATTCATATTATTCTTTTATAATTTCGACCAATAATAATTTATGAAAATAATAAATCTTGCTCGCTTCTTTCGATTTTTTTTTCGCTTTAAAATCGCTATCGCTTATCATTTAAGCCATACCAACGTGATAATTTCGGCCAACAGCGAAGGTGAGAGTGTCGTATTTATAAACACGTCGCATCGTGCTCTTGTTTTACTTCCTGCTGGCTCATAGCTCTAAATATACATACCTGTTCGGGATATGTTTCTTACTTCTTCAGCAAATTCATTTAGTGCTTTAACTGGTTAATTTAATCCTATGTTTTGTTGAAATTGAATCTGGAAGGTTTTCTTAGAAATACCTTTGAATGTATAGTAAAACGCGAAGATTGTAGGTTTTAATTCAAAATATCTATAGATCCGATGAACTTTTTCAGCAATAGTTTTTAGAGCATTTTTCCAAAACTTCTTATAGACTTCTTGACAAATTGAGTGTATTTTTGAAATCAATATATTATAAGTAACTAGCGACTCACGCTCGCTTCGCTCGCGTTCGTCCCTAGGTACGTTTTCACGGTTAGCTATGTTTATACATAAATAGTAGCTTACTACTCCTAAGATATTCATTTAATTTAAATTATATACCGGATTATATATTTTATTTTTTCGCGGAATCCTAAATCTTTTTCTAAAATAAAAGGAGCCTAAGTTACTTTTTATAACATCAGCTACCTGCCAGTGAAAGTCCCGTCACAGTCGGTCCAGCAGTTTCGGAGATTAGTCGGAACAAACGGACAGAGGGACAGACAGACAAAAAATTTAAAAAATAGATTTTTTTATAAGTACCATATAAACTTTCACATGCATTTAGTAAAAAAGTTCGATTTTATTTATCTGTATAGATTAGAATTTTTAAATTAATATCGTTGGTTTGTCCATGAACAGGTCATGGATGCCATCATTTGTCCTTAGACTTACAATGTTCAGGCATATATTGATAATATTATATAGATTCTAAAATTCAATAGGTTATGTTAGTAAAATGTTTATGTCGTCAAAGTTTTATAGCAAAATAATATTCCAGGTGAAATTAAGGACGTCGAACTAATTACATAAGAGTTTCTGTGAAGAACATAAACTATTATTATAATCATAGGCATAATTTCGAAACGAAATTATATTAATTGCATAGAACACAGTATAATTTGAAACAATGTTATAGCACATTATTTTATCGACACCATAAAATACTTAATTTAAAAGGTATCAAAACACACGCTTTTATTAGATTTACTTATGTAGTAAAATATTGAAAGATAATTTTAAACTACTTCTTATTTTTGGATGGATTTAAAACCTTGTGTCAAAAATACAAAAAATTGATAATACTCTTACTAAGCTGACTAATTGCTGATAATATTTAATACCAGTAAAACCTTCGCCATAGGCAATTGGAAACTTTTGCTAACTTTTGTAATTCCTGGTCTAGTCTTTTGAGATTAAAAAGCGAATCATTTTCTACATGATTACCACTTGGTAATACGGTGAAGAAAACATTTTGAGGAAGCCTGCATGTCTAAGATATAGTAAGTCCACCAACCTGCATTTTGTCGCCTTAGTGCTTATTTGTACAAAATTAGTGCTTATTTGTTCAATTTTTTTCTATTATTGAGTATCTATATCTCGAAAACAAAGCGAGATATCAAAAAAATATATTCTTATTTTTCTTTTTATTTTTTCAAGATCTATAAGGATTCATCGCCAAATTACGGCGCTACGGAAATTGAAATGTTGCCTATGTATGTATATATGTATCATGTACATCAACTAGGCAATGGTAGCAGAGTGGTAAAGCGCTCTCTTATGAAACCAAGTAGAACGGCTTCAAATCCCGAGTTTCGCTCCTCTGATATTTTCATGTGCGAATCATTTCCAACGTGATTACCACTTATCTCACGGTGAAGGAAAACATCGTAAGGAAACCTGTATATCTGAGAACACCTAGTAAGTTTTCGACAGACATGTGACGTCCGCCAAACCGCACTTGGCCAGCGTGGTGGGCTATGGCCTGATCCCCCTCGTATTGAAGATCCAGCAGTGTAACGTTAAAAAAGATTGAATACACCATATAAATAAATCAAACTGCCATCGAAAACTTACAAAGTATAGAAAATTAATTATTTATAATTATACCCCATAAAATCTACTATATAGATCCATAGATTTAGTGTTAAAACAACTTTTTATAATCTTTTTGCACTATTAAATTCAAAGTGATATTTTTACGAGCGGCGCACTCGCGTCGTTATCGGCGTTGTTTGATAGAACATAAACTGGACGCAGCTGTTGTAATATAGTGAGTGCAGTGGGTTTTGGTATTTGTTTTTATAGCACTAGTTCTAGACTACAGATTTGCCTGTATTGTGTACCTAAATAAATAAATGTAAAGACCAACGAATTAAGGGAAAGAGAAGTGTTAGATGATGAAAAGAAAGAGAAAACAATCTTTTTTCTTCTTCTAATTTGTGATTTGAGAATATTTTTAGTTAAATATTTGCTGTATACAAAATGGCATCTTTTATACTGTAATGAGAAGATAGATATCTGATTTATTTAGAGTTTTCTTGTGTACATGGTATATATTTTCCTGTAGTAAACCGATTAGGACGTATGTTTGAGATACTAATCAATGGTTAATCCTCAGAAGTACTATGATATATTGTTGAGAAAACTATATTATAGATTTACAGCGTTTCTGGGTATTCTATAAGGAAAATACCCTAACATTTCACTTGCCAAGAACAGTGTAAATTTTCCACTGAAACTATGTTAATTAGGTTTTAAAAACAATTTCAACAAAAACTTATATATAAATGGGTTGGTTTTATACCCTTTCAGATGCGTCTCTTTTAATAAAACTTTTTGCTTATAAAATATTATCCTTGTCTTATCTATACACATAAATAAGATTGGAATGTCTGTATGTAATGTGAAAATAACAGCTTTTTACTAAATGCATATGAAATTATAAACGATACCAATAAGAAAAAGACAATTTTTAAATTTTTGTCTGTCTATCAGCTGTCTGTTTGTTTTGGCTAATCTCCGAAACAGCTGCAATGATTTTAACAGGACTTTTACTGGCAGATAGCTGATGTTATAAGAAGTAACTTAGGCTCCTTTTATTCCAGCAAAAGAATTAGGATTCCGCGAAAAAAATTAAAACCCAAGAAATTGCGAACAAAATCTACTCATCCGAGCGATACGAGGGTAAGTCGCTAGAAAACTAAAAACAAAACAATAATAATACATTCCTATCGCAGATGCATTGCCTAATGGCAGGTATATTTCTTTTTTCGTTTTTAGCTAATCTATTTAGGCTTTTCTTCTTCTAAGCAAATGGGTGAAGGATGACCTTATTTCGAATATTTTTCAAATTTTTTATAACTTATGTAGTATTAATAAATACATACGAACTGTAATGAACTTTTTGGCAAATTTTTATTTTGCCTATATATGTATATGTCATGGTATACTCTATGGCACAATATTTGAACAGATTTACTTACATACATTTTTGCAAAGGTAATTTAGTGGAGTCCCAAAGGAAAATTATTTCCTAAAATTGGGATGTCCTCCTGACCGATTTCAGCCATTGTGGACCATATCACTGAGACTAACCAGCGCAGGAGATATTATAGTGTAGCGTGTGTACGCACATAATCAAGTGCACTCTCTATTCTTTCACTCTTTAATTCCGACGAGTCGATAATTCGACCCTACCAGTGAAAAATCAGGTGTAGGGTCTACTTTACGTGATCTCCGAAACTCAGGGGTGAAACACCACCACCTTTCACACTCCAGAGTGTTACAGGGACTTAGTTAACAGAAAGATTCAACAACTAAATTTGGCCTGGCCTGATACTCGAACCCAGAACTCCTGGATGCGCAGCCGTACAAATATGTACATGCTAGCTACTACACCACCAAGGAGGTTAAAAAATTAAAGGGTCATGTTGGCCGTAGAACTCGACTGTTGGAAGCAGATAAACTCTTTTTCTACACTATTTACTAAGACCAATATTCTATATTCATATAAAAAACATAGAATATTATATCTGATCATAGAAAATAGTACTATTTTTATAATCAGTGATTATTTTTAAATTTTAGAATTAATAATAATGAAAGCAATTTTTTTCAACATTAAAAATATATAAATTCTTATTATGATTTTCGAAGTAAATTAAGCCTTGATAGCCTCATTTGAATATATTTATTAAAGTTCAAAGATTAATACTTTATGAATATGAAAAAAACAAAAAATTAAATAAGTAATAAGCTAATTGAATTAAGTTTATTAAATAGTCTTTTTCGATATGTAAATATTTAAAAATGTAAATATATAAATGTAATAATTGATAAACATATAAATATATACTATCTGCCAATTAATTGTATTTCAATTAAATCAGACAATGACTGGCCGCAAATTCGCTCTCTCTCTCTCCCTCTCTCGCTTTTCCGCCATATTTAAATTACAATTACTTCTATGAACCTAAGCGTTATGTCACGTGGTCAGAACACGTTATTTCCATTTTTTTTCGTTATCTATTAGCGATATTGATTGTAGAAAGCCATCTTATCGAAGGGAATTTTTGTCATCGACTGCAGCAAAAAAAAAAACAACCAATTGTAAATCATGAATCCAAATAAGTGATTGTTTACAACGTACTGGCTTGTTCGTACATCATAGGTCACGTATTTATAACAGTATTCGTCGTATGCTGCACATAATCAAATAAAGCCCATGCTCATATATATAGCTGAGATTATTCGACTTTCTCTGCAATATTTATATAGGTATAATTATTTAAAAAAATACATTATATTAAAAAAAAAATAATTTTTTTTGTAGTAGTTTCCAATTATTAATTAGAAAAAATAAATAAATAAATGCATTTTGTTTTTTTTTAAATCCTTTTTTCTTTTTGGTGTCAATAATAATGCACAAATCGTTGGAATTTAGTTCAGAAAATATTAACTGTACCTACGGAAGGTATTTAAAAAATATCGGTTTACAGGAACCGAAAAGAATTGTGTTGTACATATGAAATTAAAAAAACTATCTACTAAACCAGTTTAATCAAAAAATACAAACTAACAAATGGGTATATTATTAGTAAACATACTTGTAAAATCCAATTTAGGTTTAACTCAAATATTTTTGTTTTACTTTTCACCAATAGACTCTATATGCGTACATAAATGTTGGATGCTTATAAATAAATATAAATATTGTATGATCCGCGTTACGCGGAGTAAAATATATATAAAACTAACGCTAATAAATTATAATATAAAGTGTACCTTGTACGTGGACTTAGCCGTGGAAGCGTTGCCGGGCCCGGAATCCTTAATCCTGCGTAGGCACTGATCACTAGGGGTGTTTGTGTGTATGTGATGTATAAATATATAAGCCCATAATTAATCCGACCGAAAATACTTATTTTACTTTGTAACCGAAACAATTCAAAAGAGAGGAGCACTCGTTATACCGACCGAACAATCCCGAATCCAATTGACAACTTTCATCTGTCATGTCAGACATGACTTAAGACAATAATACCATATATAAAAAATACTAAACATTCCCCCGCCCAAGCAGTCCCAAACTGCTTTAACCGAAACTAAACTAATCTTAAATTACCCTAACACCAGCCTAAATACTAATATCCTAATCTAAAGGCAAACGTGACAGCTTAGAAACTGCACGTTGCAAAATCGTACCTTTAGCAATCCGTATTTCCGCGAGCCTGACCACACCATCTGTTCCTGGGTGTAAAGCTATTATCCGACCTCGACGCCATTGAAGAGGAGGAGTATTTTCCTCCTTTAGTAAAACCAAATCTCCAACCTTAGGTGGATTTATTGAATCATTCCACTTAAAACGTTGCTGCAGGGTGTGGAGATACTCCAAATGCCATCTATGCCAAACTCTTTGTGACATTTGCTGTAGAAGTTGAAACCGAGATAATTTAGAAAATTTTATATCCTCTAGTGGATATTCGGGAACCGCATTCAACGGCTGGCCAATTAGAAAGTGACCAGGAGTTAATATTTCCAAATCATTGGGATCCGACGAAAGAGGACATAAGGGCCGTGAGTTTAACACCGCTTCAATTTTACAGAATAGAGTGCTGAGCTCTTCAAAAGTTAAGGTAGTTTCCCCAATAATACGTTTTAGATGAGTTTTCGCCGATTTAACTGCAGCTTCAAACAAGCCTCCCCACGATGGACACCCAGGTGGGTTAAAGATCCATGTAATTCCACGTCGAGATAAATCTTGACCTATGTGACCTTCACTTTTATCCAAAAAACTAATTACTTCCTTTAAATATCTATCACTTCCTTTAAAATTAGTACCACAATCCGACCGAATAACCGAAGGTAGGCCACGCCTAGAAACAAACCGAGTAAGAGTGGCAATAAAAGCCTCCGTTGATAATTCCGAAACCAATTCTAAATGAACAGATTTAGTGGTCAGACATACAAAGACGCATAAGTAAACCTTGATGATTTTTGGATTACGATTAAAATCAAAGTTTGATACCGACATGTGTCCGAGCCTTAAATATTCACGCATGATATCAATATATTTTTCTCGCAATATGGGATTTTTAGTAAACCGTTTTTCTAAGGCAAAAAATCTTTTTTCCGCCGACACTCTCGAATCACCTAATAAAGGTCTATTAGACAAGAAAGGCAACTTAGTAACAAACCGACCGTTTTCTAACCGAAAAGTATTATTAATATAAAAGAGTTCACACTCCTCATCAGGTAAACCCAAACGCGATGCCGTTGGTGGTTCTTCCACCTCCCAAAACCTTTGTAAGGTATCCGAAATAGAAACACCGAAATATTCCGAATTATCAATTAAGCTCGATTCAATATATTCCACTGGACCTAAAATAATGTATCCGAAAACCGTACTATACGCCGTAAGACCAGAAGAATTTAATATAATTTTATCACCTCCGACTAGTGAACCGAAAACATCCGAACCAAGTAAAAGATCCACTGGCTGTGGAATATAAAAATCTGGGTCTGCGAGACTTAAACCCATAGTTAAATCCGTTACCGATTTATTCAAACAAATTAACGGTTGATCACCGACAATTGTATCCATACATACTACCGTTGTAGTTACTCTAGGAAATGAATTATTTAATGGAGAAAATGTAACCGAGGACCTTCCGATAATATTAATATTTTCAATACCTCCTACTCCTTTAACCCGTTCCGTACATTTTTCTAAACATAACCCCAACCTACCCAATAACTTAGAGGTGATCAATGACCCTTGAGAACCTGCGTCCAATAAAGCCCTAACTGTAATGCCCCTTTCCGAATCCGAATTAAAATAAACCTTAACCAATGCTGTAGGTAATAAAACAGTAGCTTTAGGGCACGTCTCAAAAGGGTAGGTGGGGACCGTATCCTAGCGCCGACCTGGTGAGTAACCACGTGAGTCAGTATAAACAGCCTCACGTGTAGCGTTCCGTTCATCATAATGTTGACCATGGTTTCGACCGTTAGAGTTACCACCTCGCTCCACTTCTCCTCGTTGGTGCGGCGAAGAAGGTGACGTACGAGTAGGTGAGTTCCGAGGAGATTTTATAACTGTTCTATTATAATAGCGACCACCCCCGCCCATGCGAGGAGGTGACCGTTCCGTAGAGTTCCGATTAATATTCCGCCTTTGTTGGGTTCCCGACCGATTGAAACAAAGCATTGGATGATGCTTATTACTACCACAATGACAATGAGGAATTCGGCTGCACACTCGATAAGAATGAGGACCTAAGCAAAAGAAACAAAGACGTTTAAGGTTAACTAAATCTTTTCTCGCGAAAGGTGTCATTGCTTTAAATTGAGAGCAATGATTCAGAACATAATGTTTTGTTTCACCACAGCAAGCGCATGGAGGAGAAACTTCAACCGCAGCATAATGACCAGCCTTACGTGAAGGCTTTGTTTGCCTCGCATTGTATTCATTATACAAACCATGCGTAGATTCCGAACTTGCACATTCTAAAAGCCGACATTCCGTTTCCAAAACTCAACCAATTCCGAATATTTTGGTATAATATCTGTTTCACATCCGAATTTTTGTTCAAACCGAGATTTTAGTGTAGTAGGCAATTTTGACAAACATATATGTAAAAGTAAAAATGACCATTCCTCGACAGGAAAACCAAGCCGCTCTAATTGATTTACCGCCATAATTAATGGATTTAAAAATTGAGTCCGAAGTCCATTAAGGCGAATAGAAATTACAGGTAATTTTAAAATCTGGTTAACCTGAACATCTGCCAGCCGTCTAGTATTTTGATAACGCTTCATCAAAAGATTCCGAGCAATACTGTAACCTTCATCCGAAATTCTAATATGTTGAACCAGACCGCGAGGTTCACCGGAAAGACATGACATTAAATATGCTAATTTCTGCGCAGGAGATAAATCCGAACGCTTATCTACAAGGCTATCAAAAAGATGATTAAATCCAACCCATTGATCCATATCACCATCAAAGGATGGGAGCCGAAGTCCTGGTAAATGTGATAACAAAGCATCCAGTTCCATCCGATCCGATTTAATATTTTCCGAAGTAGAAGCCGACGTAGGAGGAGATTGTTGCAATTTAATCGTCATTAATTTATCAAAAGCTTCCAAAGCACGAGTATAGTCCGCCCGGGCCGCAACCACTATTTCTCTGTCCGCCGTAATAGTCTCATCCGCGAGTTCAAGAATACGTTGGTAAGACGTCTCAAAAGCCGTAAATTCCGAATTCACCGTTAAAAGCCGTACCGATAAACGCATAGAAAGTTCTGGCCTGTCTATAAGATCAGCACTATCTAACAACCATTGCAACTTTACTCTAAATTGGGACCAATTAAACCGTACAGACATGATAAATAACTATTATTAATCAAGCCAAACCAAAAATAAAACAATAAATAAAAATGTTTCAAATAAAATATTAAAATATTCCGAACGTTAAACTATATATAATATTTTATTACAATTATAATTTCTATAAACCGTTAATGCTAATCTTTAAACACAGTATAATATAAAGTATATAATACTTCTTAACTTTATATCATAAATTTAACTTTTAACAATGACATCTTAAACCGTATGAAACAACTCGATAATAATTATCCTATATATTTCACGAACAACCTTTTACTTCTTATTCCAAGTTTATAATATGTATATTTCAATTAATGCAATTTTAATGCTAATTTCATTGAATGAAATAATGAACCTACGATTAGTAACATACATAAATCCAAAAATCACCAAGATATAATCCGATAACCATCATAAGTTTATTATATAATTATTATATTGACAATGTACGTATAAAGGTAACGAGCACAGTTCAACGCCGTATCAGCTGTCTCCGCAACGCGTGACAAAATGTTAACACAATAAGGGGTAGATATAAATTACCGATTTCTCGCAAATTAAAGATATCGTGTATTATACACGTAAAAGACCGAAAATACAACTACGCTCTGCTACCAAAATGTATGATCCGCGTTACGCGGAGTAAAATATATATAAAACTAACGCTAATAAATTATAATATAAAGTGTACCTTGTACGTGGACTTAGCCGTGGAAGCGTTGCCGGGCCCGGAATCCTTAATCCTGCGTAGGCACTGATCACTAGGGGTGTTTGTGTGTATGTGATGTATAAATATATAAGCCCATAATTAATCCGACCGAAAATACTTATTTTACTTTGTAACCGAAACAATTCAAAAGAGAGGAGCACTCGTTATACCGACCGAACAATCCCGAATCCAATTGACAACTTTCATCTGTCATGTCAGACATGACTTAAGACAATAATACCATATATAAAAAATACTAAACAAATATGTTAGGACATTAACACACAGCACCATCTAGTTCCATGGTAAGCTACGAGACTTGTGTTATGGATACCAGATAGTTGACACACTATACATAAATAACTTTAAATACATTCATATTATAAATATAAACACCCATGACTGGAGTACAAGCATTCGTGCTCATCACCCAAATAAGTACCTCCAGCGGGACTCGAAACCGCGACCGCTGGCACAGAAAGTAGGGTCACTACAAACTTGTTAGTTAAAGTTATAGAAAATTCAAATCGTATGAGTACTGCTAGTTGAGATCCTCTGTATCAAATGGGTATTTACAATGTAAAAGCAGTTTATATGCTCAGTGGTAAACGTACTCTCGCACTGGCGTTAATTGTACGTAGCATACAAATCACATATTATTGCAATAATACAATGTTTATTCGAGGAGTAAAAAAGTATGGAATGGAGAAAAAATGGAAAAAAGAATGGAGTCAAGAGGCTGAGTGGCAGTGGTACCTGCATTGTTAGTCACAAGTTCGATTTCCATATTGAGTAAATATATCATTTATGGTGATGCCTGCAAAGTGATTGATCTGATTAAGATCATCAAATCTTAAATAATTTTATTTTTTCGGATTTTTTCTCGGATTTATTTTGATTTTTAGTTCCCGATGTTCCAATATATATAAGATACAATATAAGTAGTTCAATTCATTCATTAAAACACTCAATTTTCTTTCTTACTTTTTACCCGATTGCGGCGAAGCCCAAAGGAGGGCTATGTGTTTGACCTGTCTGTATGTATATATTACATGTACATACATATGTACATATGTATGTTCGATTCTGTTTCCTCGTAATTACTAAACGGCTAAACCGATTTTGATGGTTCATACGTCATTCGATTTTTTTGATGACGTGAGTGCCATAAACTATAGATATTGTTAAAAATCAAAATGGCGGATCCTAGGCGCCAATTTGTGTGTCTTAAAAAAAATTTCGTCCGAATCAATCGAGTGGGGTATCAAAATACAGATTCTGCATAATACTGTGTTTCTTTTTCAATTTGTTCTCTTCTTCTTAGTTCGCTTTTTATTCACTACAAAAACTAAAACACATCCACCTACAACTTTTCCACATATTACAGCTTGGAACTAGTTTAACTCAGACTAAAATTGCCACCAAAATGTCAACTTATAAAGCAATTTTCTTATAAAAAAAATTTAATTTGATCGAGAAAGTTGACACGGTGTTCGTTAGCATTTTTTCAACCTGGCGAGAAGCCAACATCGATGATTAGTTGACAAAGGCATATAAGGGTGGAGTAAATGTCAGTGTTGATTTATAAAAAGTTATGTGGACATGGTTTTAAATATTCATACATAGATAAATTAATTAGCGTCTGTCAAGCGATTGGCATAGCGCCAATATCCCTTTCGATAAGCTAAGGTTACAAGTATTCAAATGAAGTACATATTAGTAAGGCAGTGGTAGCCCAGTGGTAACGGGCTTGCTTGGGAAACCGAGTGAAGCGGGTTCAAATCCCGGGTCTCGCACCTCTGGTATTTTCACGTCTGAATCATTTCTAACATGATTACCACTTGCCTTACTTTAAACCTGGATGTCTGAGAAAACCTAGCAAGTTTTCGAAAGACATGTGAAGTCCGCCAATCCGCACTTGGCCAGTGTGGTGGACTATCGCCTGATCCCTCTTGTATTGAAGGGAGGCCCGTGCCCAGCAGTGGGACTTTAAAAAAAAGGGCTAAATAACATACATATTCGTATTTTTTATCTAGTAAATTATGTTAAGTACTATGAAAATTGTTATATGAGATTCGTCACCGACTATGAATCTTGCTCAAAAGAAATGATTTCACCTTTAAAAGTGATTTTGTTTCTAATTTATATGGGGGTTACCTTCGAGGTACAACCTAATTATGTGTTTAAAAATGTTAATTTAAATTTTAGAGAAGATGTCACGAAATATACATACATATATCAACAAAAATACAGTCTGTAAGAAAAAAATGGAAAATGAATATATAAAAATCAAAGTGATTGCTTTCAGCAATCATTTCGATTGTTTTGTCTTAACTTGATAAGCAAATATTAATTCAACTTTCTATCTCCATACTAAATTACTTGCGGTTACACCTATAATTTTTATAGCTAATATGATTCCATACTTACACGAAACTAGCGACTTATCCTCGCTTCGCTTCGGGTTCGTCCGTAGCCAAAAACAAATCTATGCCACGGGAACCGTATATATTTCCGGGATGATATACATATAGCCTATAGCTTTCCTTAATAAACGAGCTATCTAATGCAAAAAGAATTTTTCAAATCAGATTAATAGTTCCTGAGATTAGTGCGTTCAAACAAACAAACAAAGAAACTCTGCCTTTATAAAATTAATATATAAGTATAGATATGAAATACAATATCAGAATACCTCATCTAAATTTATTTTTTCATCGCTTCAAGCACATTTGAATGCGTGTCGTGTATGCAAAAACACTGGTTTCCCCGTCTGACCGCAGGCTTCCCTTATCACCTATTGTCTGTCCAAGGTCTGGCGCTGTGCGGTCTGCCGACTTGTGTGGACGTTTGTTACTGAGAAAAATGTATATTAGCTGTGGTATTGCGAAATTATATGTTTAAATGAAAAATTATTATAAGTTTTTAAACTAAATTAAATTTTGACTAACTTTAAAAGAGAGAGATTATTCTTTAAAGAGTTAGATTCTTTAAAGAGTTAGTTATCCTTCTATCGGCTCCATCATCACATCGATGTTGACGAATTATCATCATAAGGCATGGATTACACGTACTCATGAATTTTCAAATCGACATGACGATTAGAATTAGGTTAAAATTTACAAACTTATTAAAATAAAACAATATAGAACTAGACTTGACTCGATCCGGGACTCAAACTAAGACCATACTTGTTAGCTGCAAGACCAAAAGGGCAGAGCTAAATATTATGGATAGATAAAATACAGTCGTGTTTATAATTACTTAATTGTTTTATTTAATACTAGCGACTCACTTTGTCCCTATTTACATTTTAACGTTTAGTACACATTTCTCAGAGATGAAAAATTTTCCCGCAGCAAAAAGTATCCTATATGTTGACCCGGGATACCAGCTATCATCATACCAAATTTCATCAAAATCTGTCTAGTGGTTTTCTCATGATGCAGTTACAGACAGACAGACAGACAAAAATTCTAAAAACTATAGATTCGGTCTCTCTATTGATAATAATCAATAATGTGCATTTCAATAAGGTTTTCCAAAAAATATTTAATGTACAGATTCGGCTTAGAATTTTATTATATGTATAGATTAAGTCAGATAAGGAATGAGGTGATAAATACCTTTGAATGATATATAAAATTTCAAATTGCCTTTGCAATAAAATAATTTTTAAAGAGCGTATGGACTCATTTTTTGTTTGAAAAATACGATTTACCGTAATTTTATTCGTTCTAACTGTAACTAATTGAACTCAACAAATAAGACATTTCTCAACATTAATTAAGACCAGATGACAAATTATTATCCTTAAAAAACAATAAAAGTTAATTGACCTGTTTATTACCGCAGTAATCATGTTTGATCCGTAATCACATTATAATTTGAAACAATGCTCTTTTAAATGGAGGTGATAACTGTATTATAATTATTCAGTACAACTTGTAACTTATTGTAATTTTATTAACTTTTAAGTTATTTTTCTAGTATTAGATATTGTATACCTGCAATATGCAATGTTTTTGAGTAATTTTGAATTTGGGCTATAAAAACATATATAAGAAACTAATGATTTTTCCTCGCTTCATTCGGGTACATCCCTAGGTATTTATGTTATTTATAAAGTATAGGCAGCGCTATCTTGGCAATTACTAAAACTAGCGACTCATCCTCGCACCGTTCGGGTTCGTCCCTAGTTACTTTTAACGTTTAGTATAGATTTCTCAGAGATGAAATATTTTCTAGTAAAAATTATCCTACATGTTGACTCTGATAACCAGCTATCATCATACCAGATTTTATCAAAATCTATGCAGTTTTCGTGATGCTTTCCAGACAGACAGATGGACAGACAGACAGTTAGACAGACAAAATTTTTAAAAACTACGGATTCGACCTCTGTATCGATAATAATGACTATTTCAATAAGATTTTCCAAATAATATTTAACGTACAGATTCGACTCAGAATATTATTATATGTATAGATTACCTTATATGTTACCCCAGGTTATAGTCTATCTGTATACTAAATTTCATCCAAATGCGTCCAGCTTAGTTTGAAGGATTAAAAGACATACAGAAACATATAAACTTTCTTATTTATAACAGTAAGACCGATTATTTTTCCGGAGAACCCTAATTATTTATTATATAGGTTTGAGCTGAAGTGTAGTGTATAATTTACACGTAGGGCCGTGTATGTTACGGTTCGTGAAGCAGATTGCATTTTTTAAACTCGCATTGTCTTGTGGGACTGGTGTTAGGCTGTGTTTATAATGAAATTTTAGAAAAATCCGGAAATTATGTCGCTTTAGTAATAATAAATATGTTGGGACATTAACACACAGCACCATCTAGTTCCATGGTAAGCTTGGTTTGTGTTATGGATACCAGATAGTTGATACTTGGAGTATATATATTCGTGTTCATCACACAAATGAATGCCTCCAGCGGGACTTGAACCCGTGACCGATGGCACCGCAAGTAAATCACTACAAACTGAACCAAACGTGTCATCAAGAATTATTAAGATTAAGACGTTTGGTCCATTGGAGACAGATTTTTTAAATTCCACATACTCAACGATGTGTGATGAGGGTCCATGAAACACATCTAGACCACGATATATACCTATTCTTTACTAGTTTTTGTCCACGGCTTCGCTCGCTTAGTAAGTTGGATGGGTATCAAAATTAGCCCATGCCCGTATTCGGGATACAATTTATGCCAAATTTAGCCAAAATCTGTTGAGAGGTTTAAGCATGAAAATGACAGACAGAGTTACTTTTTCATTTATAACAGTAGTATGGATTATAAGAACTTGTTGTATAGAGGAAGGAACTAAGTCTACTATGCAAGAGGATCGATGGACATCTATACAAATAAATAAAATTGTAGTATCTTTTTGTAATATTAAAATAAACGCTTTTTACTTAATGCATACGGATGTATACACGGTACATATACCAAAACAACATGTTTACTATTTTTATCTGTCTGTCTGTCTGTTTGTTTGTTCCAGCTAATCTCTGAAACAGCTGGACCGATTTTGACGGGATTTTCACTGCAGATAGCAGATGTTATAAGGAGTAACTTAGGCTACTTTTATTTTAGAAAAAAAAAATATTAAAAAATAATTTGTTTAGGGAAGCGACCTAGGGACGAACCCGAGCGAAGCGAAGGTGAGTCGCTAGTACATAATATTTACAATAGAAAATTGCTGTCTTAGTGCAACTCAAATGTTTTAAAGTATACACTGTTAATATCTTTAAAGGCGTAGAACGGACGGAATATCGCAAATAAAAACAGTTTTAAATAAATAACTTTATTAATATTCTCTAAAGTTATGTGTATTATACATATGGCAGGACTATTTTTTGGGAAAACCATAATCGCATGCCTAATTTTAACTGCCTTGTACATGAAGATCAAAAGTATGAAGATTCGAAGATATAAGTTTCATTCACCTTTTTATATTTTAATAAAACAAGCTAAATTCAGACATTTTATAGAGAATCTTGAAGCACTTTCAAGTTCTTTTTTATTTAAATCGGAGTAATAACCAGTCTAAATCTCCGTCATTGTGACTGCAGCCGTATCCAAATTGAAGATGTACAAAAATCTGTACGGTCCGTCGCGTGCTTATCGCGTGTGACGCTCGCTTCAAACGCATTTTTGATATCATTCTATAGGTACCATCGTGCACAAAGTTTGTTAGAAAATAAAATATAGTAAATATTAATTTAACCTTTTAAATAAAACTATCTTTTCGGATTTTTTCACGGATTTTTGGTTCCCGACATTTCGAATGCTTTACTACAATCATGGTCACGGGAGAGGCTAAAGTTTTAGACGTCTCAAAGGTCATTATATAGGTACTTGTTACAGACAGCGCCTACCCACAATTTTACAAAATTATTTAAAAAATTCAAAAAAGGCACCAAGGTACCTTAAAATATTCGTTGATTTTAATTCTAAACATGTAAAAAAAAATTAAATCAAAATAAATCCACGAAAAAATCCGAAAAGGTAGTTTTATTTATAACTAGCGACTGACCCCTCACTGCGCTCGGGTTCGTCCCTGCTTACGTTTTATCGCTTTCTCAGAGATGAGATATTTTCCCGCAGTAAAAAGTATTCTATATGTTGACCCGGGTAACCATCTATCATCATACAAAATTTCATCAAAATCCCTCTATTGGTTTTTCCGTGTTGCGGTAACAGACCGACAGACAGACAAAAATTCTTAAAACTATAGATTCGGCCTCTGTATCGATTATAATGTCTATTTCAATAAGATTTTCCAAAAAATATTTAATGTACAGATTCGGCTTAGTTACAATTTTATTATAATATGTACCTATAGATGTCAAATATTCGCGTAAATCTAAGAAAGTATTATATTCATTTAATCTATTTTCACATAGCTAGGTCAAAGTTAAATCGATTGCGATTTGGTGGCCTCTTAGATATGTTAGCTTTCTCAAGATATTTTCCTTTGCCGTAATGGTAATGAAAGAATAAAAATGATTCCTACATGACCTAGAGGTTGAATTCGCTATACTTGTTTTTCTAAGCGAGAACGTTACCACTGAACTATCACAAGAACTAAGTGTACATTTGTTTTGTATATATAATTAAGTATTTTTGTAATTTTCTTTATTGTAACTAAAAGAAAAGAAGGTTAAACAACTTTGATAACGTTCTAATTTTTAGTAATTAAGAACAGCCTTTATAACATAATAATAGTAGCTTCCTAATAGTAAAACATTTTTTTGACTTTTTTTCTGACTTTAAAATAAGGAAGTATCAATTGAGTTGTTTGTTTTCGCCAATTCTGAAGTAATTTTCATAATTATTTCAATGGATGATATAATATAATTATAAGCAGTTTGTTTTTATTACTTTTGTTGTTTATATTTATAAGATACGATTATACATAAATAGAACAAAAAAACTTTAATTACTCAATTATAACATTCCCTAGGTTGCTTCCCCGTACAAACTTTCAACCCCATTTTCACCCCCTTAATTAACATAGTGACTTTAAACAATAAGGTTTTACATTCTAGCAGAAAAAGGAAAATAAATCCTCCTCTGACACATATAGGTATGTATCATATATCATAGGTCGAATAATTCTGAATGGTGTGAAGGCATAATATGAACTGCTTCTATATTCTTGTTGGATGCTACATTTCATTATCTAATAAATTAAAATATTTTAGAATATTAATTATGAAATAATAATAATATGAACATTATATATTTTTTGCAAGAACAAACAGATAGCCTAAAAGTAATTTTAAATATTTTAAATATTTTAAATATATATATAATTTACATAAAATATATATTTAAAATATTTTTTTTTCTTATAAGTACCGTATATACTTTTATATGCATTTAGTAATAAGCTGTTATTTTGACATTATAAACAGACACTTTTTTATTTATGTATATAGATTTGTAATTATTATTAATTAAAAAAAAATACGGTATAAAACTTTTCATTCCGACTGTACTCTTAAATTTTGGCGTAATCTAAATATACATCTCAAAATATATCAGCGATACTGCAAATTTCATCATGTAATTAAAATATTTTAATACAATACAGTAAATTTGAACACATACATGTTTTCTAAACTTATGTTTAAAAATATCTTTACCAACATTTCAAATACAATTTCGCAATTTTTAATTTTAGAAAAATTGTAATACATAAGTATTTTAGTGAGTTCAAAGTTAGATATAGTAAATATTTAAAAAAATATATATATTTGTAATATTGAAAAAGATTTTTTTCATTGTAATGAAATATTTTAACAACATGAAATTTGCGAAAATTTCGTTAAATTGATTTTAACGACTTTATTGAGTAGGTTATACTTATTGCTTCCTTAGCTGGTTGTCTCTGTCTTACTTATCACTGCTGCTACTGCTTATCGATTACACTGACTGCAAAAGTGCTTTTCTTAGTAAAAAAAAAAACTTGTAAAAAAGTTAAATTAATCCAGTCATTTAAGGGCACCTATAACCAATTTTAGGAGGAGATCCAGAATCTCAGAATCGTAGTTAATATTATTTAAAACTAGCGATTTACCCTTACTTCGCTCAGATGCTTGAATGGTTTAGGAACGTATAAAAGATAAAGTAAAGAAAAAAAACTTTTTTTTGGGCCAGGAACTGTTACAGGCATATACAGAATACCCTACCATAGTTTCATCAATATCTAACTTATGATTTAGAATCGCATAAAAAACAAACATACGAACATTCATTTTTATTTATATAGATAATTTTGTAATCTATGTAGGATTATATCAATGTGTATTGGAGAAAACGCAATATTTTACTTACTTTTAATTTACTAATTTCAAAATATAACAAGCGAAGTCGCGTTCGAAAGCTAGTCCATCCTCACAAACAAGTGAAGTCGATTTGGTTGTAGCTAAACTAAAATTCATTAATCAAGTAGAAACTCGAAGGACATTAGCGGTGCAAGTTGTGTCCTTTCACCCTTCGCTGGAAGTTTTGATATCGATCGAGTGATGATACGGTAATTACTAGTTGAGGTACCTACTGTTGTTTTTGTATCATACTGGCTTTTGCCCGTGACTTTGCTTGCATTTTATGAAGGCAAATAGAAAAAACTCTACATACTAAAGTTTAAAACTAAAGAATTATTCAATTCAATTCAATTATCTTCTTAATGGCTTTAAAGCATGCCAATTGAGCATAGATTACTTCGCCAATGTCACGTAGAGTGGAGAAGACACGAAGGAGATTGGCCAATAAAATAAGAATATTAAATAATAAAAAAAATATAGATTCTTTTGTCTTTTTTCTCTAGCCAATAACTAATATTATATATTGTAAACTAAAAGAACAATATATGAGCCCTTTTCAAAAGTCCCACTGCTGGGCACGGGCCTTACTTTGATACGAGTGGGATCAGGCTATAGTCCACCACGCTGGCCAAGCGCGGGTTGGCGGACTGAGCATGTCTTTCGAAAGCTTGGTCTCAGATATACACCTTTCTTCATAATGTTTTTCTTTCCTGTAATCATGTTGAAAAATGAAAATGATAAGCACATGAAAATATTTGAGGCGCGGAACTAGGAGTTTGAACCCCCTTCACTTAGTTTCCACGTTACCACTAGACTACATGGGCTTTATCTAATGAACACATTAATACAGTATAAACACATAGTTCTTATTACCAATAATTATTTCCTAATCACTATCAGAAACTCAAAATATTAATTACTATAATTCTAAATGAATACGTACATATATGTACATTACATTACAGAACCAAGTTTTAACCAATGGTTAGTATCTTCACCAATTGAGTTAACTTTAACCAGTTACGCTTCAATCTAATTAAACGTTAAACAGTATTCAATATGTACGATTGCTTCCATTAGTTAATAGATTTGGTATTCAATTTGGGTAAGAGCTTTGGAATTGAGAAGTTTGGGGACAAGGAGGTTGAATAAACTGAATATTTCTTGTGACTCTGTGTTTACTAAAGCTTACCTAGAAGTGAAATTCAGAAGTGTCAAACTTTATTTCTACACTAGCCGCTCACCCTCGCTTCGCTCGGGTTCGTCTGTAGACAAACAAAACACATCTATCCCACGGGAATCGTAATGAACTATATTATTGTAAAGTATCATTATAATACAATCAGTAGTTTTTGTGTACTAAGCTGTACAAGTTACTATACTATATTAGTAGAGAAAAACTGAGAATTTTAGAGGTTTCTAATGTAATATCGTAAATAAGCACATTTTTTTGCACTTACATTGCAAACACTGGCTGAACCCTACGAGATAGATCAAAACAACGTACTACAGTATTGTACACCTTAAAATGGTCTACAAAAAAGTCCGCAATGGCATATGTCTATCTCTTAAGGATAACATACTATATACATTTTACTATTAGGTATATAAATGTAAAAGAGACTCAGGAATGCACCCAAGCGAAGCGATGATAAGTCATTAGTTAAATAAAAAATAAATAATAGTGGTGAATCATATATAATTTTCTGCAATAAATAATTTCATGAAAACATTATTTTTATATATAAGAAGTGAGATAAAAACTTTCTTTGTTATATTTAATTACAGTCGATTCAAACAAATTGTGAAATAAAAACAAAAATATATTATATATAACTAATTTTTATATTGTAAGTAGTATCTTTATTAAATATCAAATGCCTAATTAAATAACGGTTCTTTAGAATTCCGTATTCAAACGATAAATATAATTATCAAACTTCGTTCTGTATTGCAATAATTACGTTTTAATCGATATAACCTTGATAATTATAATTTATATACATGTTAATTATAGATACTTATATAATTATTATTTCTAAATAGTATTGTTGCTAATATTACTTATTATGTTTTTCACAAATTTCATAAAGGAGTCTGCCCACTACCCCGTCTCATACCATGACCGTGCTAGGAGCGTGTCAGGCAAAAAAATATTCTTTGTATTGAAATGTATGAGACTCTGCCCACTAGACCGTTCCGTCACCGACCGGCACCGTCGCGTGCCGTGCATGGAACGTTAACAATTGTCATCGAGAATATTTTACCGGTGTCGGTACGCTGCGTGCCTGGCACGCGACGTTACGGGACCGGTGCGCGTAGGCGGCGCAATGGTGAGCATACACAGCACTAAAACCGTTATGTACGGGTATGATACGTTGTTGATACGTTCTAGTGGGCATAGTAGTCCGTGCCATGCTCGTTTCCGTGCCTGATACGTTCATAGCACGGTCATGGTATGAGACGGTGTAGTGGGCAGACTCCTTTATTGTGAAAACGGACACAAGAATATGCAAGTTGTGTTTGCTTTCAAACGGTTATCCATAATTGTTCTCTATTTATTTAAGTTAAATGATTTCTTGTAAAACATGTAATAACCATAAGCAAACCTTATTAAAATAAATAAATAAATAAATGTTTATTGTGTGTTTTGTGTACATTTTAACTTAAAATATTTTTATATTTCCCATTACGTAATGGAAACCACGTTTGAATTACCTTATTCTTATGCATAAATTCATTTCATTATTGTCATTATTTTTAATGAAAAAGTAAATTTTAAGTTTTTCTATGCATATAGTGAGACTAAAATAGGCTCACTTGCTAACTACATACATATATACGCCATTCATCCTAATATGATGACTGCTGTACTTTAATCAGCTGGCATTTTTAATCAAAAAAATTTTTGCATGAGTCTTTGACTGCACTTATATGTATATTATGGGCATCTTTACTTTAAAATGAATTTTAGTATCTAGAAATAGCCTATATATAATATATGTACATATATCTACTGTTTAAGATCCTAATGCCTATCTATTTCATCAAATCAGATCAGACAATAGACATAACAATGAGGTAAACAGACAGACAAAGCAACTTTCACTATTATAATATAAGTACATATGTATAACTTAATACTTTTTTAGATATACAGACAGATATATTTGACATTTTATGTAAAATCATTTTTTCAGTTTTTTCCCATTTTAAAAAAAAAATGCTATCCGTGATAATCCCCAAAAAATCATACATAATACATTGTTCGGATTCTACTTTAGTCAAATAATATTACGTTATACCAGCGGCTCACCTTTGCTTCGCTCGGGTTCGCCTCTAGACAAACAAATACAAATCTATCCCCCAAAAACCATACATTGTTCCAGGATAAAAAATAGCTTATTTGTTATCCTGATATATGAACTATATTATTGTAAAGTTTCATTAAAATCCAATCTGTAGTTTTTGTGTACTAAGCTGTATAAGTTACCATAGTTTTGTAACTATCTCACGGGAACTCTTTAATTTCCCGGGATGAAAAGTATCTTATCTTAGTAAATTGGTCCAACAGTTTCGGAGATTAGCTCGTACAAACAGACAAACAGACAGAGAAAGAAAAGGTTTGAAAAAAAACTGAATTTGTTCTATTTCTCTTCCTATATTCCCCTGACTCGGTTTTTAGCATTTTTTTTCTATGTACAGACATTCGACCTCTACAATTTTATTATATGTATAGATAATATCACGATAATATTATGATTCACTACAGAACCTTTTATGTTTTTTCGAAATTGCTTGGCCTTAATAAAACGATGATGTAGAATTAATAAAAACCTTTGACGTAAGGTAACAAAGGATTATGGGTAATTGCTCAATTACAAGGACTGGCAACGTTTTGACAAAGGAAATAATATTTTATCAAGCGTTGTAAGATTATATTTTCTTGGAAAGGATATTTTTTTGCAATGAAATTATGATATCACTATACCTTAAAAAGTATTGCAAGAAAAATGAAACTTAGTGATTTAAATCGTGAAGGTCGTTGGTTCGATCTTGTGTATAGCAAATGTATTTTAGATATAATTTCTGTTAGGTTTATAAGATCCTAGGTATCCTAGGGCCTTCAGATCTATAATTATAGTCCCCGTACTTCGTATTTAGCCTTATTTAACGTCCCACTGCTGGGCGCTGGCATCTTGTTTATGCGAAGGTTATCAGGCCATAGTCCACAGCGTTGGTCAAGTTGGGTTGGCGGACTTCACAAGTCGTTCGAGAACTTGCTAGGTTCTCTCAAACGTGCAGGTTTCCGTACGATGTTTTCTTTTACTGTGATGGAAATTGGTAAGCAAGTTGACAAATTAAAATGATTCGCACACGAGAATATCAGATCAAAATCTGGGATTTGAACCCACTTCATTCGCTTTACACTAAGCTTTCTATCATCCAATCCATAATCTAATGAAATTCATCAAATCACAAACAGAGACACATATGAAGCTATTGTGTAATGTGATTGACAACTCACCACAGGTTTTAGTTCAATGAACAGTAAACGCTGACATCGCTAGTTTCTACCTTAGTTATGTCTGAACCAATCAATCAACTAGAGTTGTATTAAGATTCTTTTTTATTTGCCATATATTATATGTAAATATGTGAAACTCAAATATTATCTATATATAAAAATCGATTGCCATTCGTTAGTCTCGCTAAAATTCAAATATGGCTGGACCGATTTTAATAATTCTTTTATTGTTTTGTTGGGGGTGTGTCAGGGGTGGTTTAATATTAAAAAATAGACGAAACCCAGAAAAAAAAAACAGCTGGAAAATCTAAAAGTTCAGAACTGTTTATTTTGTACCTATGTATATATTAGTATATTATATAACCTATCTATTCCATACTAACTGTCAAAACGTACATAGGGATGAACCTGAGCGAAGCGAGAGTGAGTCACTAGTTTCAAATAAAACTATTTTTTTAGATAATATAGACAATGTCAGTAATAACTATGAATTTTGTTTTTACTGTGGGAAAATATCTTATCTCTGAAAAACCTATGACTATACTTTTTACTAACCGTCAAAACGTATGTACCTAGGGATGAACCCGAGCGGAGCTAGGGCGAGTCGCTAGTTATTTTTATAACCTTAAAACACTCCTCAATGGTATTTGACTGCTAAGCTACAATTTTCGACAGATTTTGTATACAAAAAATCATTATTTAATGCGAGTTTGCTTGTGCAAAGTGTTTTACATAGAATTTATTTTTGCTCAAGTTCATGCAAATCTGTACAAATGGATGCTTTTTAAAGAATACAAAGTTTTTTTGCATTTCTAATATTTAAAAATGATTGTTTTTTTTTTTCTAAATAAAGTTTTGTAACGCACTCCTATAATGCTATAGAAATCTTGTTTATTGAAATATTCAACCAAAATCGGCGTGTTGGGTGCTAGTCCTCGTACGCTACCATAATACACCATTCGAAATATTTAATTCACTGTAACAACATTCTGCAAACGCATTATAAAGTAATTATTTCCACCATCTGAGCTGAAAATTAAATATTTACTACTTGACTGCACATATAATGCACTTTGATGTAAATGCTACTTTTACGTCCCACTGCTTTCATATGCTTTTGAACTGTTTCAGTATTGCATGATTAAAGTTTCATTGGATTTTCATGAAGGATTTTTAACTGCCTCGATGATCTAGTTACTAGTGGCTCGCATGTAGAAGCAGATAAGGAGTTTATGGTATAACTAGCGACTCACCCTCGCTGCGCTTCGGGTTCGTCCCTAGACAAAAACAAATCTATCCCACGGGAACCGTACATTTTTCCGGGATTATATATAGCCTAAAGCCTTCCTCGATAAATGGACTATCCAACACAAAAAAGATTTTTTCAATTCCAACTAGTAGTTCCTGAGATTAGCGCGTTCAACCAACCAAACAAACAATCAAACAAACTTCAGCTTTATAATATTAGTATTGATTCGTAATTTTTTTATAAATAATTTTCCTTTTTTTATTTACTGGACCAGTGAAAAATATGTCATGCATCTATGTTTTAACTATAATTAATATAGTATTTTTAACACGTATGACTACTCAATACTCATCTAGATTACTCTCAATGACACTGGTTGCTGGAAAAAAAAATTGGCCAAGAGGATTTAAAACAATTATAATGTAGATACACTAAGGTTTATACGTGCCAGGTAGAAAAAACATTGTACTTATTATATCAAAAACGTTGTACTTTTTCTTCTTAAATTCTATAACATTTATTATAAAATATAAAAATATCGTAATTCTTAAAAATCCTTATAAAGTCACATACTAGCTTTTGCTAGCACTCGAAAAGCTTTTGTCTCGATAAAAAGTACTTATATTACACGAACACAGTGTAGCTTACTGAAAGATTTTTCTTAAAATAAGTTAGCTTCTCATATTATTTTACTAAGAAAGTATTATTATTTTACTTGTTATTTTTCATGGTGTATATATATAAAAAAAAAAACTATTTTACATAACACCATTATACCTACAATGTACTTTTTTTATTAGAAATGGCTTTACTCTTGACCATCATCTTTGCTCTAGGGCATAGATAAGGTTTCGATATAGCAAGTTTGCCCAGAAGCCTGTTAACACACACCTTAAAGAATTTCAAGTTATACGCACTCGGAAAAACAGACGCAGTCAGGGCAATCCACTTCTTGGCTGCGCGCATTATAAAAAATAGCGACTCACCCTCGCTTCGCTTCGGGTTCGTCCCTAGACAAAAACAAATCTATCCCACAACAACCGTACACTTTTCCGGGATGATATATAACCTATAGCCTTCCTAAGTTAATGAGCTATCTAATGCAAAAATAATTTTCCGAATCGGATTACTAGTTCCTGAGATTAGCGCGTTCAACCAAACAAACAAACAAACACAAACAAACAAACTCTTCAGCTTTATAATATTAATATATATATAGTATAGATGACAAATAGTACTTCACGTCAGGTATCACGTCAGGTGTTCCGTTGGAAGCACGGCGATTTTGGTATGAGACCATGCAACTCGTGGACACACTCCCCGAAGTACAGTGTGTAGAAAACCGACAGACAATACTCAATACAATAAAATGTTATACATATTAAACTCAAAACAAAACGTATAATTACGTAAAACGGAAAACTACAAACATCCAAATAAATTATAACAAGTAGGTACAAATATTTTAAAACGTGCTTCATAATCTTGGCACATCTCTTCCTTATTTTGTTGAATAGTTTATCGAGGCAAATATTCTTGTATTAAAACGTGCGAAAATGGTTCTTAAGCCTTTTGTAATAAGAGTGTTTGCGTTTAGAATGGTTAAAGGATTGGTAAGGACGTGACGTAGATGCCAGTTTACGCGGGAAAACATATTTTATTAAAATTTTCCATCTCCCCGGCTATGTTCAAACGCTTGCAAAGAATAGATTTTTTTCAGATATTCTATAGATTTCAAAGTAACTTAACTTTCGATGATCGTTATATTTAGTTAAAAAAATATTGTGTACTAGCGACTCACATTCGCTCCGCTCGGATTCGTCCCTACTTACGTTTTTACGTTTAGTATAAATTATCAGAGATGAGATAATTTGCCGCAGTAAAAAGTGTCCTATATATTGACCCGGATAACCAGCTATCATCATATCAAATTTCATCAAAATCCCTCCAGTGGTTTTTCCGTGATGCGGTCACAGACAGACAGACATACAGGCAGACAAAAATTCTAAAAACTATAGATTCGGACTCTGTATGGATAATAATGTCTATTTCAATAAGATTTTCTAAAAAATATTTAATGTACAGACTTACGTATATTTAAAGCTAAAAAAAAAAAAAGAATATTTTTCTAAATAAATTGAGTTTTTTTTGTTTTATTTAGTTAATATAAGATTGATAGATGAATATATTATCTATAATATCGTCTTTGAACCTCATTGGCTCCATAGCTACAAGAAATATAAGCAAATCCGAAGGTCCTAGGTTCGAGTCCAAGCAAGACTCAAGCAAATTATAGTTTTCAATTTTTCTGTACAATTAAATTCTTAGTAGTATTTCTGTGTCGGTTTGTCACACCCCCCTGTCTGTGGTGGAATGGGGAAATGAGTCATCGAGAGTACGAAAAATCTTTCTTTTTAAATAAAAAATAAGATTTTTCGTATTCTTGGTGAAGTCTGGTTATGAGGAATTATTCTATTACTTTATCATGAGAGTAAAAGAAATGAGTGCACGTATGTCTGTGTGTACATGTAGTTCACTATATTATAATCTACATATTTTAGTTTGCTAGTCGCCCTGAGAGTTTTGCTGTCCTTATCAAAATCGATCAAGGACTTATATATATACATATATATGTATATAGAAAAATCCCATCCCTGTATAAGAATAATATAAGCTATGGTATCATTTACTAAACATATAAAAAATTAAAATAACATTATATAGAAGAAAAAAATAATATTAAAAATTTTAATTTCATTAATATTTTTTTGACTTCCATATATGGTAATAACTTAAAAATATCAATAAAAACATCTTCTCCGTACTTCTTTTTATTCTATGCAAGAAACTTGACGGCGGAGCAGTTAATGAGGCCGCTTTGTTACCGTCTTGCTCGCCGACATTCGTGCACGGGTTGGTGGCGTGCCATAATTTTACTTAAGCTTATTACACCAACTTCTAATTTGAATAGTAATTCGACTTAAATATTCAACTTTTTAAAAGGTTTTCGCTATTCCTGTGATGGAATCTTTGATTCTGAATGTCTGAATTTTCAATTCATGGGTGAAGTTGAAATGTGAATAGCTTTATGATTAAAATTAGCTTTAAAGCTAATGTAAATTGAAATAAAGTTGTTTTAAAATTACTGTATTAATTATAACTAGTGATCGTCGCGTGGTTGAAAATCAACTATAATTCATTAAGTTATATATTTTTTGTCTTGCATGTATTACAATATTAATCTATTCTCAATTGACCACAGCTTTAACAAAAAACAAAAGAGTATACCTATGCGTGTGTGTGTCAAATACATGGTAGTGTGTGTAATGTTTTTTTATTGATTTAATGTATTTTTTATGCATAAAGGAGTCTGCCCACTACCCCGTCTCATACCATGACCGTGCTAGGAGCGTGTCAGGCAAAAAAATATTCTTTGTATTGAAATGTATGAGACTCTGCCCACTAGACCGTTCCGTCACCGACCGGCACCGTCGCGTGCCGTGCACGGAACGTTAACAATTGTCATCGAGAATATTTTACCGGTGACGGTACGCTGCGTGCCTGGCACGCGACGTTACGGGACCGGTGCGCGTAGGCGGCGCAATGGTGAGCATACACAACACTAAAACCGTTATGTACGGGTATGATACGTTGCTGATACGTTCTAGTGGGCATAGTAGTCCGTGCCATGTTCGTTTCCGTGCCTGATACGTTCATAGCACGGTCATGGTATGAGACGGTGTAGTGGGCAGACTCCTTAATTAAAAAAAAAATATTACCATTCCGCACTCCATCTCTATATAAACTATAAGTGTGGGAAATTTCATACTCCTCCGTCGTCCGTAAAAACGGGTACAAAGTTTTTGCTGCACGTATTAATATATAGAATAATGGGAACAAAAATTAATTAAATATTATTTTAAACCAAAAATCAAAATAAATCCGAAAATATAGCATATTTATTATATTTATTTATAACTTTAAAACTTCTAACTTCAAAAATGACGAATTTCCATATTAACTTTTTCCCCTTAGGTTTTTTACCCATCCGTCCGTCGGTAATAAACTTCCAAAGAATACTTCCTTTATGGAATAAATAATATAAAGAAATCTTGAGCAAAATATATTAATAAAATAATAATTAACTTTAAAATTAAGTACCTACCTGTGCGACCGAAATTCGCTCGGAGTTCTTTTTTGTTATATCGTATTTTTAAATAGAAAAAAAATCTAAAAAGAAAATAAAAGTAAAAACTTTGTATCTAACCGGGATTCAACCCGGACACCTGTGATTGTCAATCTTGCACCAATGCCGCTCGACCACGATGGTTATACCCAAGCGTAAGAAATTATCGGCCATATTTTGCGTGGAATAATGCGAAAGAAAACCGCATGAAAACTAAAGAACACGCGTTTTCCCAGACAAGATCGATTTTTTTTCGCCCTCGAAAACTCCCACATACCAAATTTCAGCGAAATAGAGCCGTTTCCGAGATCGCCGGTATAAATAAATAAATAAATATACAAGAATTGCTCGTTTAATTATACTGTATGTATTCAACCCTTTTTAACCTCCCACTGCTGGGCACGGGCCTCCCTTCAATACGAGGGGGATCAGGCCATAGGCCACCACTGGCCAAGTGCGGGTTGGTGGACTTCACATGTCTTTCGAAAACTTGCTAGGTTCTCTCAGATATGCAGGTTTCCTCACAATGTTTTCCTTCATCGTAAGGCAAGTGGTAATCATGTTAGAAATGATTCGCACATGAAAATATCAGAGGTGCGAGACCCGGGAGTTGAACCCGCTTCACTCGGTTTCCCAAGCGAGCGCGTTACCACTGGGCTACCACAAGCTATTAAATATATTAGATTAGATTAATTATGTCACTAAGTCACATACATATAAATTATTATATTAAAACTTTAACTAGGTTATTATAAAATATCAATTTTACTAATATTATAAATGTAAAAGTTTAAATGGATGTTTGGGTATTTGTTACTCAAACACGTCAAAACGGCTAAACGATGTGGATAAAATTTGGCACAGAGATAGATTATAATCTGGAATAGCACATAGGCTACTTTTTATCCGGGAAAAATGTACGGTTCCCGTGGGATAGATTTGTTTTTGTTTATCTAGAAGTGAACCCGAGTGAATCAAGGGTGAGCCGCTACTATAACAATATATTGGTATTGTTTATACAAAACCACATCAGACCAGGGCTTCCGCTCATAATCGCATTAACGAACTAACGAATTCTTGGTAATATATATTAATACATATTAAAGCTGGTTATTGTACGTTATTGTAATAAGAACATCGATATATGCAATATGTATAGGTTATATCGTGATTTTTAGTACGATTTGGTTTTTTTTTGTAATATAGCGACTCATAACTAGGCAAAGCTAGGGTCTATCTAGATGTAGCATTTAGTCCATGTGGTCGATGGACATTATTAAAAGATTCAGTAATCTATACAGATAAAATTGGAGTGTCTGTTTGTAATATTAAAATAACCCCTTTTTACTAAATACATATGGATGTATACACGGTACATATACAAAAACAACATTTTTTACAATTTTTGTCTGTTTGTCTGTCTGTCTGTTTGCTTGTTCAGGCTAATCTCTAAAAAGGCTGGACTGATTTTGATGGGACTTTCACTGGCAGATAGCTGATGTAATAGGGAGTAACTTAGGCTACTTTTATTCTAGAAAAAAAAAATAGGGTCCCACGAAAAACTTTGAAACCAATGAAAAGACATACATACATTATATTTTTTCTATATTTCTTCTATTTAAACTATAAACTCTATATAATATACCTAGAGACGAACCTGAGCGAAGCGAGGGTGAGTCGCTAGTAGTTTATATATATACGTTCCTTAAATAGAAATAAATACGCGAGCAAAGTCTGCAGAAAAAGTGAGTCTTACACAAAGTAGATATTATCTCAATATTACCTTCAAGTAATTTTACGACTTATTTCGTCAAACTGCTAATTACTGTCACTTAATTCATTTAAGAGCTGAAATTGGGAGCTGAGCTGTATGAAAATTGACGCTTTTTATTGAAATTGAAACATTTCAATATTAAATATACCTTATCTTTAGCGTTCCCTTTATATATTATTGGAGAATTTACTGAAATTTAATTTTAAAAATGTATACGTTGTAAATGAAATATTAACTGAGAGAGAGATAGAGAAAGAGAGAGAGAGAGAGAGAGAGAGAGAGAGAGAGAGAGTTTTGTATTTCTATTATGACATAATAGCATGACCCGCGGCTCTTATATAAAAATTGGCGACTTCCATTAGTGCCTGACACTTCTAACCTTTGTGTTTGTCCAGGTCTACCTTTACACTAAATTTGATCCAAATGCTTTGATTTAAATGCACATACACACTGAAAAACACACACACACTCACTCACTCACACACTCACTCACTCACACACACACGCACACTAGCACACACGCACGCAAGCATACTCGCACGCACTTACACACGTACGCACACTCACACAATTAAATTTTAGTCCAATATGAAAATCATATAGATTATAAATAATCTAAAAAAAAACTTATAACTTTTTTTAAAGCTTCTATTGAGACCAACATAGATATAAAAATACATATCAAAAAGATAAAAAAAAAAAAAACAATTACTTTCTTCCACAAAAAAAAAATCTAGAAATATTTATATATATTTCATGATACTATGACTTTTCCCGAATAAAAGAATATAGCTAATATTTCAGCTGTCACAACACGATATAACATTCTTATAAATATTTGAGTGCTTCATAATACGATTGTTCCGCTCCACATACGAGTATATTTTTCTCAATCGAGACGCTTTAAGTAGTATTAAAGTGATGCCTTTTTTGTAGCTTTTTGTATAGGTACTAATAGCTATAGTTGATATTTATACGTAGGTATAATTCTATACACTAGTGTTTATGCAGTGGTCGAAATTAGGCTTTAATCATAATAGAAAATTTGAGGAAAACATATATGAATATAATTTATCTATCTATATAAAAAAAACTATTTCCAAAAAAAAATATTTTGATTTAGGTATTTAATCTGTTTTTTTTTCTGAAAAAGTATAAGATAGATAATTTATGTCTGTTATATGTATTTTAAAATTCGCATTGGTTTTTTTTTTGAAACATTAACACACAGCACCACCTAGTTCCATGGTAGGTAAGCTACGAGGCTTGTGTTATGGATACCAGATAGTTGATACACTACACATATATAACTTTAAATACATACATATTATAAATAAATAAAAACGCCCATGACTGGAGTACAAACATTCGTGCTCATCACACAAATGAATGCCCCCAGCGGGACTCGAACCCGCGACCGCTGACGCAGCAAATAGGGTCACTATAAACTGAGCCAAACGAGTCGTTTTAGATTTATCTACCACATATCTTTACATATAATAAAATTCTGAGTCGAATCTGTACATTAAATATTTTTTTGGAAAATCTTATAGACATAGACATTATTATCGATACAGATGCCTGTCTGTTACTGCATCACAATTAGAGTGGTAGGAATAGAGAGTGCACTTGTGTCTGTCCGTACACCTGTAATATAATACCTCCTTTGCAATTGGCTAGTCTAAATGAAATTGGCCGCCGTGGCCGAAATCAATCAGGGAGACATTATTTTTATTGTATGTAGATCTACACTAGTACCTAGTTCACAGTTAGGTCACCTTCAAAACAGTAAGTAATACCATTCAAAAATAATATATTCAAAATATATTCAAAATATTCTTAGTAAATATTTTTGATTATATAATATTATTATGTATAAAGAACAAATTCGTTACAATTTGTAATGCTAATTTACCAAGTACTGGTTAAACTGAACCCCCTCTAGAGTTCTGTCAAAGCGTTTCAAAGCTGTATGTAAATTTGTACGGAACCCTAACTTGCCTGAAAGTTGAGTTCGAAGTTAAAACGACTTATTTAAAGACAATTTGCTCTCCAAACTGTTCTCTAAATATTTATAAAGAAATTTGAGTTTATGTACTTATGCCATTAACACATTAAAGTATATGAAAACCGTTTACCTCATTTTTTTATAAAATAACTGTTTTTCTTGTACAGTGAAGTTCAAACGAATTTCATATATAGGTATATTGGGTTAAACTTTCAACCTCAAAGACGTCTTAATAAGATGGTGGCTTAAAAAAATCTATAGTTTCAACTAAATAGGGTAAGGGAGAGACGCCTATAAGGGAGAGATGCCTACTAAATTTAAAAATTAAAATTTAAAATTTTGCATGATCCGGAACGCATCCATAATACGTAAATAAAATGATAATTTTTTTTATATAAAATAATTAATATTATTGTATATTTTATTCGTATATAAAATTTGGTGTATCTGTAATAACGCTCCTCCTTAACGGGTTGGCCGATTTTGATGATATTTTTCTACACTTATAGGGCACTTTACAATTGAAATTTATTTAAGAAAAAATTTAATAGAAATAATTTAATTTTTTATATTTCTCAGTGAAAGCAAATTTTTAATCCACACGGGAACGTAACCTACGACCTCTTTAGTGACACCGAAAGTAATTATACCCGTTCTATAAGTATTGTTGTCTATGATTTCAACATATTTAACTTACATAGTTATTTTCATATTTACTATTTATAATAAGCATGAAAAATATACACAAATATAAACTCTTTAAATTTAATGTCGGTTAATTAAATTAGAAAGTTACTACCGATTTCAATTTTTAAATCTAATAATTATTATTCCATACGAAGAGCTTATATTTACTTTTTTTTAATTTACATGGTTTAACTTAGAAGTATAACTTTGTTAAAAAAAAAAGAATTATTTTATAGCTAAACTTCTTTACTGGTGCACAATTGGTAAAGTTATCGTCTAATATACAGCAAAAATACGTAATAAATAATATTATATGTGAAATGATCTCCTAAACACCTAATAAAACTAAATAAAATCGATTTCCAAGCATTAAAAAGTAAAAAATAACTGATCGGGCGCTATTATCTATACATATAATAAAATTATAATTGAGGCGAATCTTTACATTAATTATTTTTTGGAAAATCTTATTAATTGTCAATATTATCAATACAGAGGCCGAATCTATAGTTTTTAGAATTTTCGTCTGTCTGTCTGTCTGGGAAGGCGTCACGAGAAAACCACTGGACAGATTTTGATGAAATTTGGCGTGATGACAGTTGGTTATTTGGGTCAACAAATGGATACGGAACGGAACAAAATGGATATTTCATCTCCGAGAAATCTATACTAACCGTTACAACTTAGGGACGAACCCGAGCGGAGCTAGGGTGAGTCGCTAGTTTATTATAAATAACTAGTCAAATATTTTTGTAGTCAGTGCCTACCTTTTTGGAAATCGGTTAAAAATCAATTTTTCATTTCTATTAAAAATGCGAAACAATCTAAGGTAAAGAAAAAAATGAATCTTTCTCCAGAAACGTTTTAAATTATGATACTTTATTATAACTGTTTACTTTTTTTGACGACACGTTTGGCTCAGTTTGTAGTTACTTGCTGTGCCAGCGGTCGCGGGTTCGAGTCCAGCTGGGGGCATTCATTTGTGGGATGAGTACGAATGTTTGTACTCCAGTCATGGGTGTTTATATTTATAATATGTATGTATTTAAAGTTATATACGTGTAGCGTATCAACTATCTGGTATCCATAACACAATCCTCGTAGCTTACCATGGAACTAGATGGTGCTGTGTGTTAAAGTCCCAACATATTTATTTATTTATTATAATAACCACTTATAATGAGATATATTCAAAGAAACGCATCGTTACTTTTAATAGGAACTGTCGTGACATTTACGTTTTGGCTTCACAAAGGATGCCGATACTATAAATTATAATTAGTTATAATTAGTTATATATTAGTAATTTTAAATTTAATTATGTGTTGTCAAATGAAAATAATTTACAGCTAGAAACAAATGTTGAAACTGTTAGAATTCTGATTAAAAAAACAATGTTTTATAATTTAGTATAATATATTTTTATTTTTGTGAGCTGGTGAATGCGTTACGAAAAAATCTACGTACGTTTGTTGCCATGGTAACCGTTGTTATTGTCTGACAAGTGATATATAATATTATACTCTTTCCTTAAATGATATTCTATAAGTATATGATTGTAATATGCCTAATATGCGTTATTTTTAGTATCTCACCTATCCTAATTATTTAAAACGTAAATAGAATTTCATAAAGAGTACCGATAACCTACAGAAGTTTTACATCTTGCGCGTGTACACATTCGTACACACACTCTTTATTTTTTTTAAAACTAGTGACTTACCCTCGCCTCGCTCGAGTGAGTCCCTAGGTATGAATAAATCCGTAATACATTGCTTTCATATAACTCTATTGGTTTACGCGGCGTACGCCAGTAAAGCTCCCAATCGGCATGATTTTTTCCGACATCTTCAACAATCATCGTCATATTTCAATCAATTAACACAAAACCCTAATGAATTGTACACCTAAACTTCTAGAAATGACTTCTAGAAAAGGTTATATAGTTATTACAGATAGTACGCACCCACAAAATTACAAAATGATTTAAAAAAAAAAATGTATTTTTTGTATTTTGTTAAATCATTTTTGTATTTTTTGAAATAATTTTGTAATTTTGTGGATAGGCGCTGTCTGTAACAACTATATAATGACCTTTGTGACATCTAAGACCTTAGTCTGTCCCGTGACCATGAATGCTGTAAAGTAGAAAGTATTATACTCCTTCCATTGCTGAAAACTGTATGAAAATCCGTTTGGTAGTTTTTGAGTTAGTAATAATAATTAATTGGATCGACCACAACTGTATGTATTTGTCCCGAGCAATAATCAAATCCGCGATATACCCAGATCATGCAACTACTATACCAGATGGTCTTCTGCCATTCAAGCAAATTCATAAGCCAAACTTAATCAAATATTTTTAATGTATATATTAATGAGCTTTACATCTCGCATTGTTATTTCATACCGAGATTAATTAATGGTCATTTGATTAGATTATTAGATTACTGTAATTATCTTCCGAATTCGGGTATATGTCAAAGGGATTGACATAGATATAGTTATATACTAGGGTATCTATAGATAACCATTTAGTGCAAATACTAATAGGGTATTAGAAGGGTTAATGAACCGAAAATATTTAGTAAAGAACGGTTTTTTGTGTTTTTTTTTTATTCGTGATAACAAAAAAACAGTATATTATAACCGAACTAAAAAAAGAAGAGAGGAGAGATATTGAATAAGGAGCTATGTTTATTTTTCCACGAATTGTGAATAGATCTCATGTTTTTTTAATTAATCGGATACTACATTAAAATTTTAAGAAAAAAATCACGTTTACATTTTGTTTTGAAGTATTATTTTTTTTTTGGTTAAAAAATGATTTTTTTTTTAATGAGTATAAGTGATATCTAACGAGAACTTATATACGACGATAAAATATAGTCTATGCACTCTTAAGCTCTTATTTTTTTTTAATAAAAAAAAACTAGGTTTCTCAGATGTTATATGAAGACCGAGGACAAACTATGTATGTTACACAGTTTCACATTTTAATTTTCGCATAATAATATTATTAGCAAAGATTCTTAGAACTATACTGGGAGTATTCAAATACTAATTAATATATTTTAATGAATTGGTGATTTGTTCTTTGATCATACGAATATGCCGACAGTCTTTAAGCAAACATATATATCTACAAAATATCTTTTTTTTAAGAGGAAATTAATAAAGATAACAAAGTTGATAAGTTTTTAATTGAAGAAATATCTAATTAGAAAGAATTAAAGTAATATATTTATAACTCCATGAGATGTTAAATATATGTATGTACATATGTATGTATAAGTATATATATATATATATATATATATATATATATATATATATATATATATATATATATATATATATGATTTTTACTGTTATTTCTAATATATTTATTTCTTGCACTACATATATTGCCCGCTGACATCTTCCACATCCAGGGGTTGACTGAAAGAGATCTCTTTCAAAGATAAGTCGACCTTTGTTAATTACGTTTATTGTTTATTTTTTCTGCATTGCATTTAAAGTAGAATAAAGAATATAAAGATGCTTACCCAATTTTTTCATCTTAATAGTACCTACTTACTTAAGAGTAGTACTAGTATAAAGAGTACCTGAACGACCTAGCTTCACTCGGTGTAGACGCTCATTCAGTAGGCTATCCTATATCCATTGCGACAATGTAAGTACCATATAAAAATACGAGAGCTATATGCTATACGGTCAACATGAGAGCAAAAAAAGGCTTTAATAATAATAAGTTATAAAAAAAAGTTTTTTTTTTGTGAAAAATTTAATATTTTTGAATAGCGATTTGTTGTCAGTTTCGTTTTCGAGAACGAAATAAACTTATATATGTTACCGGCCAAACCCGATTTCAGGCCAAACTAGTTTGTCCTAGGTTGATTAAATCGTTGCAAGTAACAAACTAAACACATTGGAACCCTAATTAGAACAAAAACATTATTTTTAATTTTAGGTTGACTCTAAAAATTATGTTTATTATTACTTTAAAGCACTTATGATATTGGGAGTTCTGGGTTTGAAATAAAAAAAATACCTAACAACAAGGCTAAAGCCTATTCTCAACCTACGTTATCCACGTCAGGCCTATCACATAATAATACTACCCACTGCTCAAAACTACAGCCAAATAATACCTCAAAATCAGTTCGGCCTATGCCGTTTGGCCTAGGCCAAACTGACTAGTTTTAGCTAAGCCTAAAATATTTAAGCCAAACTAGATTGTCCTGGGCTAAACTAGTATATCCTGACACACTTAGGATAGGGTTTGGCCTAGGACAAACTAGTTTGGCCTGAAATCGGTCTTGCCTGGTAACATATACATATTGCACATATACGAGAATTGCCCATTTAATATTATAAGATTAACTTAATTCAATTGAAACTCAATCAGTAACTTCATAACAGATAGCTAAGTTTTTAAAACAAAAAAAAAAAAAAAATGCACAACTTTTTTTTACATATAACACTATACAAAAATTTTTGAGAATCCATCTGGCAAATGAGTAAAATAGGTGATGAAAATTCTTTTTCGAAATTAGAAACTTTGAACTTATATTGTCGATGGAAAATCTACTATTTGAAATTAAAACAGGAAAGCAAAAATATATATATTATATGTTTTTTCTTGAAAAATCGCGTACTTATCATATATGAGTGTTTACTTGAAGATCGGCAATAGGTCTGGTAGGGCAATTGCTTTTCATAGGTTACCGTGTCAAGGGCTTAACGTTGTTGAGTGCTTGAGAACTGTTTGCATTTATAATGCGTATAAATATTTAGCGGTCTCTTCACTAGGTTTCCATATATCTTAGGGGTTCTTAATAATTATTAACGTTTTACATGTTAACTATTACCAGTTTCTTTACTCGATAATCGAGTTACTGTACATTAAATAGTATTATTGTTTAAACATGAAAAATTGAAAACGTATTATAGGTCAAGCTTAAGTAAAATAATATAAATCTCCAGTGATGTGTGCTTAACGGACAGACAAAAATCAAAAACAATCATCGATTATGATTATTAAGATTAAATATATATATATATATATATATATATATATATATATATATATATATATATATATATATATATATATATATATATATATATATTTAAATATATTTAACGCTCATCTTTAACTTAGTCCAGTCACCTCACTGAGACTAACTGCTTCAGATATATTACAGTACATAGGTCCACTTTCTATTCCTTTAACTCGTATATTCCGATGGGACGAGAAATTGACAAGAACGATGAGAGCTAAGGCGCAGGACCAACAGTTTTACAGCTTTTCGAGACTCGAGGATCAATATACCGCCAGTTATAAAACTTCTGACTGCTATTAAGTATTTCGTGATCGAAAAACCTAGTAACTATTTTGGCCTGACCTGGAATTCGAACTCAGGGTCTCACGATCTGCAGACGTACATGCTAGCCTAACATACTGATGAGACTTAACCATCACCATCTTCCTGCCCATTTCCCAATTACTTGGAGTCGGCGCAGTACAAACTTCTGTACTGCTGATAGGATTTGGCCTACCTGACATCAACCCTCCTTGGAAATAGACTGATTAAACCTAATAATAATATAAAAATCATAGCTAAATAGAGTTTAGCTATTTTGTCAACACTGACAAATATAAATATTAATAATTAATATATTATTATAGCTTATAGATTTAAAATCACTTTCCGTCTTCTTGTTTTGTCCATTTCGATTCAATTTTTCAGCCAACGCATTCAAAACAAATAACATACATTCCGAAAACAGATGAAATAGTTTCTAAAACGGTATTAAAATTTAAACGAAAGCACTCAAAGCGATGTTTAGTACCTGCATTTAATTCGCATTCCTGCCTTCTGTCATTTTATACCATAGACTAGACGACAATGAGAGTGGCATATATAAAATATTCAGTTAATCATATTCTATTTCATTTAAGGTAGTGGTAGCCCAGTGGTAACGCGCTCGCTTGGAAAACCGAGTGAATCTGGTTCGAATTCCGGGTCTCACATCCCAGACATTCTCACGTGTGAATCATTTTCAACATGACTACCACTTGTCTGACTGTGAAGGAAAACATTATGAGGAAACCTGCATATCTAAGAGAACCTAGCAAGTTTTCAATAGATACGTGAAGTCCGCCAACCCGCACTTGGCCAGCGTGGTGGACTATGGCCTGATTCCCTTCGTATATAAGGAATGCCTGTGCCCAGCAGTGGGACGTTAAAAAGGGCTGGTTAAAAATGGTTATAAAATATAGGAAATTAACCATTATATATTATAGCAAACAAACATTTACTCTTAAGCTTAATTGCTAGCTCACAAAATGAGATTATAACAGTAAACTACTATAAAATTGCTTGAACAGGTTGAAGTCACTTCCATTTTACAGTCTTTGATTTCAGTTTTATACAGATAGTATTTCCAGGAATGTCAATGAAATGTTTAATTAAAAAGGGATGTATCGAGTGCTAATTTGAAACGCTAAAAATACTTCAGTTTAATTAAATTTTAACTTTTATCCAGAGTACTGACTGTAATGAGATTATTGGTCCTTTATCTGATATTGATTCTTTTAAGTTAATAGATATTGAACTGTATTTAGTTTATTAACATTTACATTTCATTTATAATTCATCCGTGTGATTGTTTTTTAAAGGGCTTTTGAGTCTAGTTATGTAATATTAGGGTGTATTTATGGGTTTGGAAGTTAACAATGCTACACGATAACGTGGTAGATTAGGTTTTTTAAATAATAATATTATAATTGAAACGTTTGTAAGTAAAAATAATCTAGAAAATGTGGTTAACGTTTTAGATGGTCAATTTTCATAGCAGATCTATGATGATGATTCATACAGATAAGGCACTATAACTGTATTCATTAGCGTCCGGTAGTTTAGATGGGCGCGAAGCCAAGGAACGTACCGAGAGGTGGCCCACTTCGGTGGGTGGTGTACAATGCTGGTTGCTGTCTTCTTCTGATGGCGAAGTGGACTGTTGGAGCAACCCCATGGTTGTTGTGGTCTGCCTTGGCAGACCTGCCGTTGTGTCGTCGTGGTTAAGTGTGTTAGCGATCCTGTGACGCCCCATTAAGACGGGGCGGGTTTTGTTGGGTTTTAGTGTGTAGTGCTGGCATTTCCCATCATTTTAATAAACTATATAGGTATGTAAATAAGGTATATAAAAAATAGGTATATAGGTAAATAAATAGGCATTTATAGGTACAATAAGGAAATTTTGTAGAACATTCTCATATTTATAATGATCATCGAATGATGACCACAAAACCACAAAATGGCTCTATTAAATCAGTATTGTAAATACATTTCATTACTAATTAATTTGTTAGTCAAATGTAGTTTAACATTATTATAAATACTATGTAGAGAATGTAACTTATAATTTACTAGCGACTCACCCTGACTTCACTCGGGTTCGTCCCTAGTTACGTTTTAACGGTTAGTATGAAATAGATAGACTATATGCATGTACCTAGGTACAGAGAAGTAGGTACTTTAAAAGATAAAATAATATAACTCTTATTTGAGGAATTATTGATTCCCCATACAAACTTCCACCCCCCTTTTCACCCCCTTAAGGGATAATTTCATCGTCGTAGATAAAACGCAGTGACGCTCATTTGAAAAATCTTTTACTTCAAGTAGTAACTTTCGATTAGATTTATCTCATGATTACAAAATATATGAATATTTCATAAAAAAAAATATTAAATTAAAAAAAAGCTCAGATGAAGTCGGATGGGTCACTCAACATACAACTCAACTAGAGAAAAAGTAAAATATTCTTATAACTATATGTATAATAGCATTTAACTTTATACCAAACACTTTAGAAACATGAATATTTGAAAACATATAATAATACTAGCGACTCACCCTGGCTTCGCTCGGGTTCGTTCCTAGGTCGTTTCCCCATACAAACTTTCACCCCCATTTTCACCCCCTTAAGGGATGATTTCCGGGATAAAAACTATCTTATGTCCTTCCCAGGATCTTAAACTATCTTCTCACCAAATTTCATTTAAATCGGTTCAGTAGTTTCGGAGCCTATTCGATACAAACAAAAAAAGAAATTTTTCTTCTTTTCAATATATTATTAGAGAAGATAACGTAAATTTTGTAAGTAGGTAAATACTGTTAATATGTAAAATTAATGTTTTTATATATTGCTTAAACCTAAAGCTAAAAGTTTCGTCATATTTTAAGAACTCTATATAACTATAGTCTACTCTATAGTCATAAAGTACTCTGATTTATTTTACGACGAACACTTCGTCTAATCTCACTGTTAGAGTTTTACCAGTAGCCAGCGATTTATCTCGCTATATAGGTACATCCCTATGTACATAATAATAGCCTATATATTACTCCAAGTCATAATTTATCTATGTATGTACTTCATTCAAATTTGCTCAGCAGTTTCAGCCTAAAAATGTAACAAATACACATACATAAGCAATTTTAGTAATACAATTTGCCAAAAGATGACGCTAACCGTTTGTCAAAAAATAAATTTATACAGACACTAGCTTCTTAACGGTTATCTTAATTTTTTTTAATTTCTCGACTTTTCTGTACTAATATATGCATATATTATACATATAAACCTTTCTCTTGAATCACTCTATCAATTGCTGAAAACTGCATTAAAATCCGTTGCATAGTTTAAAAGATTTAAGCGTACAAACAGCAGGAGCGACTTTGTTTTGTACTATGTATAGATATATACAGAATTGTCGATGTTTTTGTAGGTAGTTGTATGAGGTATGTAAGGGAGTACCGAAGCAAGGATAACCCACTAGTTAACTAATAATATGTATATTTAATTAGGCTAGTACACATTTAAGCAATGTCGTTGTTAGTCGGACCACGTACCTCTCTACTTGGAGGCCTGCCATACACAGCGGATTAATGGCTTTGTTGAAGAAAACATTCAAATTAGATAATTGTTGGCGTTCAACTATAAATTTATTTCCTTATGATCTATCAGTACTTTAGATTAATCAAACGATATTATTTTTATTACTATTAATATCTATTATGGCATCATAGTCGTGCGTTTTGGTCGAGAAGCTTGTGCTGTTCCAGGAGTTCAGAATTCCACTCGATCCAAGAATTTTAAAAAAACAATAACAATAATACAACTTTGAAGAAGACCTAAGGAAATTTTTTCATTTCTTTGATTTGACCAATAAAACTTAAAAAGAGATACCGAGAAAAATGCGGTGGTTTTCCAACCGTTATGCTTATGGCGGTATACAGCTTAAGCTTTTATCTCTCCCCACTTACTAAACGAGAAAAGCCGCAGGTAGAAACTAGTGTAATTGAGTATTAAAGTTATAGTGTTATATTCCATAACCATGGTATGAGGTCAATACCATGATTATGGGTTATGAGATACCATGATGATATGAGGTACATTCTGTAAAATATAATAATATCAGTTTCACAGTTCTTTGTTATCATTTAATGAAATAACCGCAAACCGAATTCACACAAAATACACGTAGATATAAAGTTTGGGGACAGAAAACTGGGTAAATTAATTAACCTATCCATTCATAGTTTTGTTGAAAGGTGCGTCACCGCAACCCGACGGATAAGTTTGATGGATCACAGAATAAAGGATAGATGTGGTATGTATTATTTCGGATAAGAGATTGGATCCCGCTTGAAATAAATATTTTTATTAACTTTAAAAGTAATTCTTGCGGTCTGGAGTTTTACGGATCATTACAGTTTTTGCTCGCTTCTCAGTTACGTTTTTAGAGGTATAAATAAGTTTGTTTCAATTTAAGACGGTATTTCTATTCCAAACACGCGAAGTTTGAAGAAAAGAAAAGTTTGAGTCGTTTTAACCGTTTAAATGACGTGGAAAAAAATGTGTAAGTGACACACTTTATTTTATTAAATATTTGCGTAAATCTAAATAAGTATTATATTTTTTCTTGTTTAAGGCTCTCTGCCCACTACACCGTCTCACACCATGACCGTGCTATGAACGTATCAGGCACGGAAACGAGCACGGCACGGACTACTATGCCCACTAGACCGAATCAACAGCGTATCATGCCCGTACATAACGGTTATAGTGACCGTAGCATCCGCGTATCAACCGCGTATCAACCGCGTATCAACCGCGTATCATCCGCGTATCATACGCGTGTCATATCCGTATGGTTCCCGTTTTAGTATTACCTGTTGTTTCTAGATAAATATTACTAATAGTAAAAGTATTAGTTACAATATTATAATATTGCCAGACGAATAAATTAATATTACCTAATCCTGAGAAATATCGGTACTAACCCATCTTTAATAACGATTATCACCCATCTCTACAAGACAAGCGGCAATACGTAACGGGCTTAGAACGGTCATCATACGCGGTTATAACGGTCATCATACGCGTTTATAACCCGTATGCTCACCGGTTCAACAACGTCGCGCGTCAGGCACGGAGCGTACCGGCACCGGCAAAATATTCTCGCCGAAAATTGTTGACGGTCCGTGCACGGCACGCGACGGTGCCGGTCGGTGACGGAACGGTCTAGTGGGCAGAGTCTCATACATTTCAATACAAAGAATATTTTTTTGCCTGACACGCTCCTAGCACGGTCATGGTATGAGACGGGGTAGTGGGCAGACTCCTTAAATCTTCAAAACGCTACGTATACTTGAAAACATTTTTTTGCACTTAATATCTTACATATTAAGACACGTTGTAGCCCTAACGTTTCGATCTTTAGAAGCGCAGAAAATATAAAATAATAAACTATTAAAGTGAAGCCGGGCGCAAAAGCTAGTATAATATAATTTATCACTTCAAAGTTTATAATGATAGCATTTCCACATTTCTTATTCTATGTCAGGAGAGACGGATTGACAAGGTCTGCTTAACTTGCTCTATTGTGGTTTACAAATGACTGTTTTAATGTATTTAAAGGATAAAGGTTCAAAATAAATCAGTTTTATAATCCTTTTGTCTCGTTATAACGATTTATACTCGAGTTAGATAACCTTTATTTTACGTTTTAACTTTAGTTTGGAACCTACTAGCGTAAGTATAAAATGGAATATATAAGTTTGAAATTTAAGAATTTTAATTATTTAAGATATATAAGAATAATTATTTAAGAATTATAAGTTTGAAATAGAACAATATTCTACGGAAAACACTCGAGGAAACTAAATAAAATGTTGTTTTTCACATTCATCGAATAATGGTGTTTTTAACCCCTGACGTAAAAATAGGGTTCTTTTTTGATAAAAGCTCGATGTGATAAGTAAATAAAATAAAAACCAGAATACAAATAAAAAGAAGATTGATAATAATAATAAAGTATTAGCGGTCCCTCGACGCGGCGACGCTTATCATCGAAATATTAATTGGTACTTTTAATAAAGTTAAAAGACCAAGAGAAAATTTTTTTTTTTAACTTTTTAGAGCTTTTTTTTGTGTTGGGGGTTACTTAATTTTTTTTTTATTAAATTAGCAACTATTAAGTGTTTCGCCTTTTTGTGTATTTTTTGGCTCATCTAGAAAGTTCTTAGCTATCGATGAAGTGTTAGAAGGTGCTGTTGTCTATATAAAGACCTTTATCATTTTCCGATCAAACTAAAACAGCAGTACAATGCCACCTAATTTGTGTGATAGTGAAAAATAAAAACCCTTAAAATCTATTTAAATAAAGTACATTTTGAGCTTATTCTAGCATTTTTCATTTACAATACGAAGCGTATGAAAAATGTATGCAAAATCCTATCTTTTCTCCTTTATCCTGGTAAAATCTATCATAAACCAATAAAATTGAGGCATGCCTTAAGGAAGCATGTGGTATTCAAATGTAGCTAATAGCCCATAAAGGCAGTGATCAACAGGCGAATAAAAAGTTTCACGTCCCAGCCAAATCGCTTTTGGTAGGCGAAAGAAAGATGTTTTAGCCGTTTGAGCATATCTGTAATATTATTAGTACTTAAATGTCTGTACTTATATGTTTTTAATAAGTTATTTGTATTTCATTAAATTAAATATTGTTTAGGAAATTGGCTATTGATGAAATCTCCATTAATCTTATAATTTTTGTTCCCATTTAATTAATTTAAGTGCAAATACGATTAATTATGTAATTATTAAAACTAAAAAAAAAACCGATTCCGGATTATAAGAAGCTATTTAAAAAAAAGTTAAACCCGATTTTCACGCACTTAAAAATAAAAACTAAAAAAAAAACCTATTTCTATGACAGATTAAATCTGTTTTTCTTTTTTTTCCTAAAAAATTTCCTAAAAAATATTAGATAGTAACAGCTTCGAAGATTGTATGGGTCATTTTGGATGTGGCACATTTTTTTAAAGTTTAAATGTTGTCTCCCCTAAAATCACAAAAAATGAGTTACGATTTTATTGCATGGAGGTGTCGATTTGTTCAATGTCAGGCCACAGTCCACCACTCTAGCCAAATGCGAGTTGGTGGACTTCACATGTCTTTTGAAAACTTGATAAGTTCTCACAGATATACAGGTTTCCTTACGATGTTTTCCTTCACTGTAAAGCAAGTTATAATCATATTGGAAATGTTTCTTACATGAAAATATCAAATATCTCCTGGGATTTGAACCCGGTTCATTTGGTTTTCCAAGCGAATGCCTCACCACTGAGCTACTACTACCTGACGAGAGTACAATCCCTTAAAGCCAAATGAATAAATAGAATTATATACTCAGACGAAGTCAGGTATAATCGCTAGTAATAAAATGATACTACAGATGTTTAATCTGACCAAAGGTCAAGTTGACTGTTTCCATTATACGTGGTCCACGAGGCCTACTCCGCTTATCATGCGTAGATATCTATATTTACACATATCTATATTTATTAATAGAATCGTGTCTGTCTGTTGTTCTAATAAAGCTAATGTTATCTACTCGATGTAATACCTTAAAGCTCAAACATTTTGTTAGTTAACTTGTAATAGCTAATATCCAGAACATTTGGACTGATTTTATTATATCATTCTCGCGAAATTAGGATTAGAGTGTAATAAATAACTTTTCAAATAAAAAGTATGAAACGATGAAGCGAACTCTAAATAACTTTAAATATAAGCTATAAGCGACTTACCCTCGTCTTGCTCAGGTTCTTCCCTAGGTTGCTTCCCCATACAAACTTTCACCCCTATTTTCACCCCCTTAAGGGATGATTTCCGGGATAAAGACTATCCTATGTTCTTTCCAGGGTCTCAAACTATCTTCTTACCAAATTTCATCTAAATCGGTTCAGTAGTTACGGAGCTTATTTGTTGCAAACAAACAAACAAAAAATCTTTCCTCTTTATAATATTAGTATAGATTATATACCCCAAGAATATCTACTTCATTTACTTGAGACCTTTGAATATAACATGTTCATTAAAAAAGCTTATGAAAATTCATGAAGACATTTTCATTCAAATACTTATATTTTATACACATTATTAATATCCATTCTACCTTTTTCTTTTTTTGCTAGAGTATTTAATATTTATATCGACTATTTATATGGTAAAACGCAACAGAAACCGTGGGACGTGGCTTGTTAAAAAATAAGTTAATCAAGATAACAACTAATAGACCGTTCTTGACATGTACGTAACACTCATTTGTTTTTATGCAATTGCATAAATGCAGCTGGCATTACTATAATATACTAATTAGATGCTATCTGCAAATGTACAGTATATCGTTATCAGATCTATGCACGGAGTGGCTCAGTGGTCGAACTGTCAAGTTGGTTCAAGAGTCGATTTTATAATATATTGGGACATTAACACAGCGTTATCTAGTTTCATGGTAAGCTAAGAGGCCTGTGTTATGGATACCAGATAGTTGATACACTATACATATATAACTTTAAATATGTATATAATATAAATGTAAATATCCATGACTGGAGTACAAACATTACTGTTCATCACACAAATGAATGCTCCCCAGCTGGACTCGAACCGGCGACCGCTGGTACAGCAAGTAGTGTCACTACAAACTAAGCCAAACGTGTCGTCAATGATGCTCTTATTTTATTTTTAATACCTACCTAGACCTACTGATTTACGCTGTGCGCTAATATCCTCATCGATTGGCAAATAAAATTAAAAAAAAAACTTATTTCGATTGTTGGTTGCTGACGTTTCGAATGCTTTACACCAATCACAGATATTTAAAAGTATAACGAAAAGATGAATAAATAATAAAATAAATAAATAAAAAGCCTTTTTTGTTGTTTAGTTTAAATTACAAAAACTTTTATGTGCCTAGAACTTATTTAACAGTGTTATTAACTTATAAACTATTATTATACTATCAACTATAAAATTATAAGCAGTAACTATTAACTAAACTTAACTATTTTGATTAACTGTTATAGCATTTTTAACTCGGCAAAAGGTAATTATTCTTCAACTTGTCTTCCGACAAAGGCCTCCTCTAAAGATCTCCATTCTGTCCTGTTCTTTGCTGTTCGAGACCATGTTGGATCCGCTATTTTCCTAAGATCATCCTCCCATCTCTTAGTCTATCTACCTCTGTCTCTTGCTGTCTAGTGGGTACCATTCTGTTATTAGTCTTCTCCATTTTTCTTTCTTCTTTCTTGTCATATGCTCTGTCCACCTCCACTTTAGTTGTTTATATGTTATGTATGTATTCTTAAATTTTACAGTAAGTTAAGGCGTTTTTAAGTTAACAATTAGTGAATAAAATCATGTTAAAAAGCTAGTTAAAATAATAACTTGTACGAGCAATTTATGTATTTTTTAACACATCCATCAATTTTCACCTCGTGTACAGTATTGACTCGTAGGTTATCAGACCTGACCCTAGCAGATGTATTATTTAATACGCACTAATCTTTGATACACACTGTGAACTGTGACTTAAGTCACGTATCAAGGCTGGTATTGTATAGGGAAGTTTGTTTGTGCACATATCACATAATACTACACTAGGTTTGTGTATATAATAAACAATTATTGATAATGTATACATATAATAAAATTCTGTGTCAAATCTACACATTAAATATTTTTGGGAAAATCTTATTGAAATAATCATTACTATCGATACAGACGCCGAATCTATAGTTTTTAGAATTTTTGCCTGTCTATCTGTCTATTTGGGAACGCATCACGAGAAAACCACTGGACCGATTTTGATGTTTGGTATGATGATAGCTGGACATCCGTCCAAAGGATCATAGGTTATATGCTCGGTCGGATTTTTTCTTTTTTTTTATAATACGTACAAAAGTTTTTAAGCCTCGTGGCATACCATGGAGCTAGATGGTGTTGTGTGCTGATATCCCAACACATTAAAAAAAAAAAAGAAAAAAAAAAACGACGACATGTTTGGCTCAGTTTGTAGTGACCCTACTTGCTGTGCCAGTGGTCGCGGGTTCAAGTCCCACTGGAGGTATTCATTTGTGTAATGAGCACGAATGTTTGTACTCCAGTCATGGATATTTATATTTATAATATGTATGTATTTAAAGTTACATAATATATGTAGTGTATCAACTACCTGGTATCCATAACACAAGCCTCGTAGCTTACCATGTTTGATCGCAATCACTTAAAAATTGCAAACGCAGCGATAACAATTAAAATATTACTTTAGTAGCCTATTTATTGGGAAAGGTTTTATTAGGATGATAAAAACTACGCTTGATCGTGGAGTGGAAAAATTATGTATAAAGTACGTCTTTATATAGTACCTAATAATATATATTTGTCAATGATGTAATTTATGACGAATTTTATAATATTAAATGAGCAACTATAACATTTATTTCGTGTATATCAGAAACGGCTCTAAATATTTGGGTCAAATTTTGTGTTTAGATAAGATTTAGCTTTTTAAGTTTATCTATATAGGTGTATTTTCTCAATAAAAACGTGTGTGTGTACGTATGTACGTACGTAAGAAGTTATTCGTTAGTTACGTAACAGAACAAAAATAGCTAAAGATTTCATCCCGTATGTCACAACTCTCTGTTTGTAAAAGGAATGATACATTAATAAAATAATTAAATAAGGCCTATTAGGCATATTACAATCATATATTTATAGAGTATCATTTAAGGAAGTATATAATATATATCATTTGTCAGACAATAACAACGGTTACCATGGCAACAAACAGTTATCAGCCAACTTCACCATGTCGCTTTTTGGCTGTCGGTGTGCGCGCGAATCGTAAAAATTTTACCCTCATAATTTTTTCAAAACGTGCCAGAAGAAGTGTAACTTCAAAACTAAATTTTTATATCTTTTCCAAAACACGACGAGCGAATCTCATTTCTAAGCCATATAACGTAGATAAGCCATAGTGTTTGTTTAATTTCTTTTATTTACAACTAGCGACTAATCCTCGCTTCGCTCGGGTTCGCCTAGGTTGCTTCCCAAAACAAAATTAATTAATTAATTTGATTTTAATTTTTTTTCGTAGGACCGTATTTTTTTCTAAAATAAAAGTAGCCAAGTTACTCTTTATTACATCAGCTATCTGCCAGTGAAAGTCGCGTCAAACTCGGTCCAGCCATTTCAGAGATCAACGGGAACAAATAGATAGAGAGACAAAAATTGTAAAAAATGTTGTTTTGGTATATGTACCGTGTCTACATCCATATGCATTTAGTAAAAAGCGGTTATTTTAATATTACAAACGGACACTCCAATTTTATTTATCTGTATAGACGAGTATTTATAATACTTTGTGTGTTTCAATATTTTTTTTTTCTCTTTCGTCTTGTCTAAACTGGCTTAAAATAAATGTATTATACGACCATCGACTTAACGCTATTGAAGTCAAAGTTCATGAATATTTGATAAACTAATATATTTTGTATTAATTATAATATATATTTTCAACATTTTTCAATTCGACCTGATTATAAATTATTATTGCTATCAAATGAAACACAATTTTATAAAACACAGTTGATATTATTCAATATGTCATAATACGAGTATGTTTAAGTTTTACAAAAAAAATATTTCTCCTGAAAAATTAATTTAATGACACGTTTTTCGTAATTTGACGACACGTTTGGCTCAGTTTGTAGTGACCCTACTTGCTGTGCCAGCGGTTGCGGGTTCGAGTCCCGCTGGGGGCATTCATTTGTGTAATGAGCACGAATGTTTGTACTCCAGTCATGGGTGTTTATATTTATAATATGTATGTATTTAAAAGTTATATATATATATATATATATATATATATATATATACATATACATACATATATATATATATATATATATATATATATATGTGTGTGTGTGTGTGTGTAGTGTATCAACTATCTGGTATCCATAACGCAAGCCTCATAGCTAACAATGGAATCAGATGGTGCTGTGTGTTAATGTCCCAATATATTTATTAATTATTTATTTACATTGCATAAAACCATCCAAATTGTCTCTCAGAAGCTGATAAGTGCACTGCGTAGTAGCGATAAGTTGTAACCTATTTACTACTATTAAATAAAAACGTATACCTAACTGTTCCTTCATTTAGATATTGAATAGAAATAATTAAACAAGATCAAAAGTTTATCAAACTAATGGGGGAGTGCGATAACGCTTTTTACTTTATTAATTTAGATTCTCCATTAAAACGTATGGCGTAGTAGTAGCATGCATGCATAGTCTGTTAAAGGGGAATTTTACAGATTCGATTACTTCTTACAGACTGAGGTGTTCATCTAATACTTAACGTATGGCATAGTGGTAGCAAGCATGCATAGTCTAATTAAGGTAGATCTAACAGATTCAATTACTTCTCACAAATTCTCAGGTGACGATCTAAATAATCGACATATCTATCTATGTTTTGAACTTTTAGCGCCAGAGGTAATTAAACACTTTGAGGATTTATGAGGAAATTAGCAAAAGATAATACTTTATTCTATATTGTGAGTTATATTTCATGGTGAGTGGCTGTCATTCTTCATTATTCCCAATGGTTATTGGGTTTATGGAAAGTTTATGGAAACATGGAGTAAAAGTGTACAACAAATAAGGCATTTCCGTACATTTTGATGTTCACCATTTCCTAAGATGTTTTTTTATCATTTTATTTCGACTCCTGCCAGTATTTGTCCAAGTATTGTGCTATTTGGACAATGCCTATTAGTTGACAATATCCAATAACTATAAGGTTATTGAAAGTATTAGCTAGTTTATGCCTACGACTGCATCCGCATATATATATATATATATATATATATATATATATATATATATATATATATATATATATACATTCATACATACATACATACATATATTTCTACATAGTATAATAATGCTCTCCTGACATATATCGGCCACGGTGACATTTCTTAACAGAAAGATTCAATAGCTTAACTTGGCTCGACCCCGGACTTGAACCCAGGATCCGGATCTGCAGCCATACTTCTAGCCACTAGACCACTGAGATAGTTCTATACAGTAAATTATATTGTTGTTTCATATTATTATGACAGAATAAAGCTGTATTAAAAAAAACTGACAAACAAACGTTCATACTATTAGTAGTTATTTCATTACTAATGGTCCATCCACACGATACAGACTTAGTACAGATTTACATAGATTTCTATAGAGTTTTGTCTGTGTATTGAAAAAGTCGGAGCTATGTATGAAAATCAAACGTATGCATATGATATGTTACATTTTGTCGACATATAAACTTTGAGCTTTTTCACTCAGACTTTTCATTTTGTACAGATGTCTATACGATAAAAGTTTATCGTGTGGACGCACCATAAGTCTTACTTGTGAAGCAAACAAGTATCGTACGTAGTATTTAAAATATTTCGTCCAAGTCAATAAAATGTATGGTGATTAGTTATATAAATGCCATATCTGACCCTATATTACTCGATATCAAAATGGTATAAACAAGTATGGAGTAACAACTTTTTTATTATTTTCCTTACTATTAGTAATAGAATGCTTTATTGAGTCATACAAATTCTTTTCTTAATATAGAAATCTTTAGCATAACTTTTGCTAACGATTATATGATTAATCTTAGTATTACAGATAATATATTTTACTAGCGACTCACCCTTGCTCCGCTTGGTTTCGTCTCTAGATAAATTTTAACGTTTAGTATAGATTTCTCAGAGATGAGACATAGTCCAAGCGAAATGCAGTTATTTTTAAGAAAAAATAAAATATTGAAAACCTGAAGTTTTATGATTTTAAAATGTTGGCAGGTATATAAGGAATAGAAATTCATAAAATGCCCCCGATGCCCAGCCACCCCCGAGAAATGGGGGGACGCAAAGCGTTGAAAAATAGTTTTTTTCAATTTCCGGCTTACTGTGATGTTTTATCGAAAAATGTTTTCTACAAAAGTTGTAGATCTAGTAAAAATCTACAACTTTTATTTATAACACTTTTTACAACAACGTCAAAGTTTTCGAGATATTTGCAAAAAACTCAGTTTTTAATTTTTTCTTGGTTTTTTATTTTTAATTTCTAGAATAATCTTTTAATTCTCATGAAACTAAGGTAATGTAATCTACAATATATATAGAATGAATAAAAAAAAATTGAAATTGAAATGTTCAGCCATTTCCGAGAAAAGTATGTTTTATGGTCTCGAGAGGCCAAAAATCACCCCCAACTTCAAGTGGACGTTTACATTTAAAAATTTTTTTGTACAATTTTCAGATAGGGCTCATTCTTTTCATCTTGAACTCTACTTTTTGAAAAAATAAAAACATTGTATGGTCGCTTTGTAAGAACACTCTTAAAAATTGAAAAAATTGGAGAAGTCGATAATTTTTACTTTGTAAACTACAATTTTTTTAATTACCATTGGAAAAGTGTACTTTATTAACCAATTTTTTATAAACTGATTATACCAGTGTATTTTTCGGAAAAAAACGAAAGAAATGGTATTCTTAAGTTTTTAATTTGACGCCTATTATTTATACAATTTCGTCGTAAACATTCCAACTTTGCAATTTGACGAGTCGTGAAGAAATAATAAAAATTGGAATTCACGTAAAGTACACCATTTTCTTTTGTATTTTTTCCAGTAGAATCTATTTATGTTATTATTTTTTTGAATTTATCGATGTTTTATTAATTTTTGAATTTGATTTTGGAGTTAAATTATTTGATTTTTTCTAAAAAATTAGATTTTAAGTTAATTACAGAAAGAAATGAAATTCATTTGTAATCTAATCTTGTTTATTCATTAGTTAAAAGTATAATTTAAAAAAATTAAGTTGATATTTACAAAATTTTGTCATCGTTTTGTTAAAAAAATCACAAAAATGTAAAAAATGAAAAAAAAATAATTAAAAACAAAAAAAGTACATTAAAAGGGCAATTTTAAAAAGATTAAAATTTTTAAAATTACTCTTTAATGTACCGTGCATCCATCAAACGCTTAGATATTGATGATAAAAAAGAAAAGGATGCCTTTTTATTGAAAGTCGAATATCTCAGGAAAAAATCGACGTAAAGAGTTTAGTAAAAACTTTTTGCAAAGTTGGAATGTTTACGACGAAATTGTATAAATAATAGGCGTCAAATTAAAAACTTAAGAATACCATTTCTTTCGTTTTTTTCCGAAAAATACACTGGTATAATCAGATCATAAAAAATTGGTTAATAAAGTACACTTTTCCAATGATAATTAAAAAAATTGTAGTTTACAAAGTAAAAATTATCGACTTCTCCAATTTTTTCAATTTTTAAGAGTGTTCTTACAAAGCGACCATACAATGTTTTTATTTTTTCAAAAAGTAGAGTTCAAGATGAAAAGAATGAGCCCTATCTGAAAATTGTACAAAAAAATTTTTAAATGTAAACGTCCACTTGAAGTTGGGGGTGATTTTTGGCCTCTCGAGACCATAAAACATACTTTTCTCGGAAATAGCTGAACATTTCAATTTCAATTTTTTTTTATTCATTCTATATATATTGTAGATTATATTACCTTAGTTTCATGAGAATTAAAAGATTATTCTAGAAATTAAAAATAAAAAACCAAGAAAAAATTAAAAACTGAGTTTTTTGCAAATATCTCGAAAACTTTGACGTTGTTGTAAAAAGTGTTATAAATAAAAGTTGTAGATTTTTACTAGATCTACAACTTTTGTAGAAAACATTTTTCGATAAAACATCACAGTAAGCCGGAAATTGAAAAAAACTATTTTTCAACGCTTTGCGTCCCCCCATTTCTCGGGGGTGGCTGGGCATCGGGGGCATTTTATGAATTTCTATTCCTTATATACCTGCCAACATTTTAAAATCATAAAACTTTAGGTTTTCAATATTTTATTCCCAAACTGCATTTCGCTTGGACTAACATTTTCCTCCAGTAAAAAGTATCCTATATGTTGACCCGGATAACCAGCTATCATCATAACAAATTTCATCAAAATCCGCCCAGTGGTTTTCTCGTGATGCGTCTCTAGACAGACAGACAAAATTTCTAAAAACTATAGTTTCAGCCTCTGTATCGATAATAATGATTATTTCAATAAGATTTTCACAAAAAATATTTAATGTAATCAAGTCTGTATATTATATAACATAAACAACGTTATGTAATAGGTATATAACGTCTTTGAGATGTCTAAAACCTTAGTCTGTATATGATTGCTGTAAAGCATTCGAAACGTCGGGTACCAAAAATCAAAATGAATCTGATAGATTTATTTAAAATGTCAAATATTCGCGTAAATCTAAGAAAATATTATTTTCATAAACAAGTTGACGCGATAACTATAATACTAAATAAAAGATTACATCAACTACAAGTTATTCAATTAATTAAAAATTGGCATTTTGAATTATGTCAGCAAGTAAATATTTTCTCACACATAAGTTCCTGTTCCCTTATATGCGTTGTACCATCTCATGGTCGCCGTGCAGTCTATCTCGAGCTTTCCTTTTAAGGATAAAAGAAAAAGCTTATACGCTTCCGGGTTCGAGCTTTGGATTGTTTGTAAAATATAATAAATTTCATAGAGCTTTTTTGCTATTACATACAGTTTGTATGCTTTAATATATAATTTTGTAGCTTTGTTAGTCTACTTTTTGTTTATGGGACTGTATATGGTGGGAATATCTAGTAATAAAGGTGTTTCTTTTTTCAAAAACATTTTATTGATACAAAAATCAATAACAACATTACGATTTAGTTATGTATAATTCAAAAATATAGTACATACATAATGTATTAACGCCATTTAATTTTATACTAACTTATATACATATATCATTAGCACTATTCATAACAAAAACTTTATCAAAAAAAAAAATAGATAAAAAAAATAATTTTTGCAGTCCAAATTAAGCAATAAATGTAACACATACAAAATTTTCCCATTTATGATTGAAGCCTTTTAGTAATGGTTTTTTCTTTAAACTATTATACCAAACTTCATCAAAATCGCTACAGCCATGAAAATTAAAAGAACAAATAAGAAAAATATGATTATTAAAGTAAACATATATGTGTAATAATAAAATTTAATGAAAAGTTATAAGATATGGTAATTACATGGTGGAATAACGACATAAGTTTGGACTAGAGGTGAATGCAGTTGGTAATGCGTTAAGTTTGAGAGTCACTCTTGATACGTGCGTAGTGATGTGCCTTAAACATTTGATGTTTTCTTCTTCTGAAAAATATAATACAAATCTATACTTATATTATAAAGAGGCAGAGTTTGTTTGTTTGAACACACAGATCTCAGGAACAGGTAATCTGATTTGAAAAATTCTTTTTGTGTTAGATAATCCGTTTATTGAGGAAGACTATAGGCTATATATCATATAAAATATTCAAATTCAAAATATTATTTTATTCAGCATTAAATTATTACAATTTTTTACTGAACGTATATACTCGAACTATAGTCTATCTATTCCATACTGACCGTTAAAACGTACTTAGTAGTCGCTTGTAACTATATATTTTAGTTATGAGTGTCAATCTGTTCATAAATTAATTTCGTTGATTTGAATGAGTTTTAAATATAGAAATGAATTGGCCAAGTGAGACTGTCTGAAGAAGGAAATTTCGCGGTATTTTAATGATATCTTAGTAAAGAAAATTAGGGTATTTTTTATTCTACGTCCACTGATTTTGGAGATAACGAGGGGAAAAGCGGGAATATTTTTTTTTTACTTAAGAATGTAATGTATTACTATTTTTACTATATAAAGGGCAAAGTTAAGCTGGTTCTGTACCTTTTTATCTTCTGTTTGTCAATCGATTTTTTTTTATAGCTATTGACGAACTTTATTGTGAAGTGAATTTCGACCACTGGGCGAACTCTAGTACTATTTAAAGGATAAAATCCCAAAATAAGAAAAGACCAACAAACAAACATACCTACAAACAAACGACAGCGTAGGCGAAGCTGTAGCGCATCACTAGTGTTATAAATATAAAAAAAATATAATATAATTTATCGACATCTCACAACACTAATTCACCTATTGAGTTAACAGTGACTCGGCGTCTGGACAGTTTATTAAAGTCTTAAGACATTTGCAAGATTTTGACTGGATAATACCGATGTAATTCAGTGCAATACGCAATTATTATAAAAGCTACACTCAATTTCTGAACAGTAATTGAAACTAGTTTAGTTTGAATATTTAAAATAAAATCAATTAAAATTATTTAGTAGTATAATTATATGATTGTATTCAGCCCTTTTTAACGTCCCACTGCTGGGCACGGGCCTCCCTTCAATGCCAGGGGGATCAGGCCATAGTCCACCACGCTGGCCAAGTACGGGTTGGTTGACTTCGCAAGCCTTTCGAAAACTTGCTGATTCTCTTAGACGTGCAGGTTTCCTCACGATGTTTTCCTTCACTGTAAGACAAGTGGTAATCATGTTAGAAATGATTCGATCATGAAAATATCAGAAGTGCGAGCCCCGGGATTTGAACCCGCTTCACTCGGTTTCCCAAGCGAGTGCGTTACCACTGGGCTACCAGTGCCTTTTAAGATTTAATTTTCAAGTTTTACATGAATATTTGACATTTTAAATAAAATGATATTTTCGGATTTTTTCAAGGATTTCTTTTGATTTTTGGATCCCGACGTTTCTTGCTTTGAATGCTTTACAGCAATTATGGCTACTTCTATGGCATAACTAAGGTTATAGAGATACTAAAAATAATAATATTTAATATTCAACTATGTAAGTAATTAAAATTATAAGAATGCTTAAAATTAAAATTAACAATATTGTAAGGTACTTTGGCGTCATTTTTCTATGCCTACATTTATTGTACAATTTGTGGGTAGATATTGTATGTAACAACTATATACCAATTTCGAGAATTCTATTATGAGAATGATTTTTGTATCATATTCAAAAATTCATAAATTCACAAATCATCGAGTAATCAGAAAACTTCGGAGCTATGTGATTATTGAGAATATAAACGAAGAAGTGAAGAGTGAAGTGATAGAAGTTGTGGAACTAGAAGGAAAATATAGCTAAGCCACAGTTAATAGAGTTAAGCCACAGTTTTGACGTTTGGCTCAGTTTACAGTGACTCTATTTGCTGTGCCAGCGGTTACGGCTTCGAGTCCCGCTGGTGTTTGGTCCCGTTTGGTCCCGTTTGTGTGACGAGCACGAATGTTTGTACTCCAGTCAGGGGTGTTTATATTTATAATATGTATGTTTGTAAAGTTACATATGTGTAGTGTATCAACTATCTGGTATCAATAAAACAAGCCTGGTAACTTACCATGGAGTTAGATTACCATGGAACTAGACGGTGCTGTGTATTAATATCCCAACATATACCGCGCATATACCAAGAGTGTACTTAAAACATCTACAATACAGCTTTAATTTTTAACTTTATAACCCAAACTTATAATAATAATACTATTTGGATAACTAAGCATACCCTACTACGAAATAGTACTTAACCAACCCTTAGTTAATAATTAAATTAACTAGAGTTAATTCAAAATTACAAAGGGTTGCTGTTAAAAGCTAGTATCGACGTACCAAATGATATTGTTAGCACAACTAACGTGATCGGCGATGGTCTGATAGCTTAATGCATTCAACGTCTAACTGCTCTAAATATGCCAATTCTCCATTACAAGCGGATGATGTTTCATATCAACAGTATATTTACTTAAAGGAATGCACAATATGTCGAACTGTCTTGAAATTTGCATGATATCTAATGTTGTGTTCAAAACTTATATGTTTGTTTGTATACTAGCGACTTTGCTCGGGTGCTGTTGGTCCTTTTTTATTTTATTTATTTGCTTTCCAAAACAAAATTAATTAATTAATTTGTTTTTTTTTTTGTGGGACCCATTTTTTTCTAAAATAAAAGTAGCTTAAGTTACTCCTTATTACATCAGTTATCTGCCAGTAAAAGTCCCGTCAAAATCGGTCTAGCCATTTCAGAGATTAGCCGGAATAAACAGACAGACAGACAGACAAAAATTGTAAAAACATTGTTTTGGTGTATATACCATGTATACATCCATATGTATTTAGTAAAAAGCGGTTATTTTAATATTACAAACAGACACTCCTATTTTATTAATCTGTATATATAATAAGATAACTAGCGATTTATCCACGTTTAGCTTGGGTGCGTTCCTGGGTACGTTTTAATTTTTTTTAAGTGGAACTTTAATACTTTTTCTAAAATACTAGTAGCCAAGTTACTCCTTATAACATGAGATATATGCCAGTGAATTTCCCGTCAAAATCACATCAGCCGTTTCAGAGATAAGCCGGAACGAACAGACATATACACAAAAATTTTAAAAGTTGTGTTTTTCTTATAAATATATACATATGCATTTAGTAAAAAGCTATTACTTTGTCATTACAAACAGACACTTCAATTTTTATTATATGTATAGTAGATACTAGTGATGTACATAATATATTCGCTTACGATGTGTCCTTAGGTTAGACATTTTATTACTAACAGTTTATCTCGTACTCTAGGTCTTAATCTTTCCTGTACTAGATTTCACCCAAATCTGACCAGCTGTTTCAACACAAATGAATGACAAACATACACACATAAAAAAAATCCCATTTACAATAATATGATACATAATAATAAAAAAAAATGTTGCTCATAGGACTAAAATAAAGACTGATTCTTAGGGGAATCGAACCCACCATCCTTTGTATAGTCATTAATAGTCCGCTTTCTACTTTAAATAGATCACATATATCATATACATATATTTAACTTATACTATCATTTCTCTCACCAATATTTACCAAACAACTTATCGAGTCCAAATACATTACGGCAATGAAATTTTTCATCGAAAAATGGCCCGAGCCGTCGTTAACATCAAATGCAGTTAAAATTTTGCTGTTGCTCGTAAAAAAATTTTATATCCCAGCTACTAGGATTTTGTAATCGAAACACCTAAATCGTTATCGGAGCTCTCGTTTAAATCGCTATAAATGTGATATAGGATGGTTATGGTGCTGTGACAGTGACTGATCTGGTTTACCACTGCTTAGGTCACAGGTTCAATTCGTAGGATGAACAACTATTAGAATAAAGAATTAAATATACTAACTACTTGTTTAGCTGAGCTTTTAAGCAATAATAATAAATAGTGGTACTGTACGGAACCGGCTATTCTGACTCGGTCTTGATCATTTTCTACATTTATTTTCTTCATATTATTACAATATTTAAATTATTATTTCTTTAAAATTAATTTTTAGGCCGAAAATGTAATAAAAGTAAAAAAAGTAATAAAGGTAAAAGATTTTTTTTTAACGTTTTATATACTTGAGTGATTTTTCTAAAAACAACCTAATTTCAAATAAGTCTGAGAAACTTTTAAGCTCCGTTGATTTTTGATCATTCATTACTATTGTTCGAATAAAGGTCCACCCTAAATAATAAAGTCTACTATAAAATTATTTTAGATGTAGAATTTTTAAAGAAGAAGAGACCTTAATAGTATATTATTTTGTTAAATTGAAGGTCACAACTTTGATTCTCGCTAAGGAAAAATTAGTCATTGAAGTCACTTGTTAGGTATTTTATCAAGGAAATAGTATGTACAAAAATTATTTAAAGAACCGATTCGCAAAACAAATTAGTAAAAAATAATAAAGTCTTAATTAGAGTAATAAACTAATACGAATAAAAAAAATGAAGCAAAATATAAAAAAAAAAAAATTACCCTTTTTTTTCAAACTTCACATCAAATTGCTTTCGAAGCGAGCATTGTCAAATGCAAATGCTAGTTAATACAAACAATATAATAATAAAAATACAATGTAGTTATTTCATGAAAATCGATAACCCATCTCAAATATTCTAACCAAGGAAAACAAAACGTAAAATATTTTAAAACTATCCAAACATGAAAGGATTTTAAAATAATATTTTGAATGGTAAAAACGAGTTAGTTTAATTAATATTGTTTATATCAGGTTCCTATTGAAAACAATAAAACAATGCAGAGTAAAAAAAACAAACGTATAGAGCTGAGCCAAATGGCCTGTAAAAAAAGCAAAGGTACTGAAGTTCGGTGGTGAAAAGAGAAAACGCTGATTTATGTTGAATTTAATTTTATATTCTGTATAGCCTCGTTGGTCTTATGGAAAACATGTACAGCTGTAGTTTTGACGGCCGTGGGTTCGAATCCTAGGTTGAACCAAAAATAGGTAGTTATTTGCCTTTTCTGTAATAGCCCAAGGTTAGGAACTTGGCGATGTCACACTCCCGTGTACCGGTGGATAAGTTAAGATGTCGTTCCCGGTCTTCAATGGTTGTGCTAAATTGTCGTTTCACTTGATTTTGATAGTGACAGGAATAAAGAGTGCACTTGAGATTACGCGTACTTGTGTATATCTTCTGGGCAGTTGATTAGTTTTAGATTAGCCACCGTGGTCGAAATCGGTCAGGAGATCGCTATTCTCAATGTGAAATAATTACAATGGAAAATGGATTGTAAGAATAATTACATTGTGTCTGTTTGTTTGTTTGTAGTTATCCAATTGAGTTCCCGCTCGTACTATTTTTGGGATGTTTAAATACTTAAGTCTAGTCTTGATTGCTGTAAAGCATTCAAAACCTCGGGAATCAAAAATCTAAATAAAATCGCAAAATTCGAAAAGATAGTTTAATGTAAAATATCTAACATTCGCGTAAATTTAAGAAAATATTACGTACTCCTCCTTTTTTGAAGGCGGTCAAAGAGATATTTACTTTAATATTTTTTTATATATCCATAAAAAAAATATTATAAGTTAAAACTACTCAAGGCATAAATCTTACCTTAAATTTCCTTTAGTTTAAAAGATAACTATTCAATTTAGAGCTTAATTATTTACACGTTTTCTTTCAGTTTAATTTAAACAGCTTTTACTTCGGAACCCAATACTGAAAATACTTAAATGCAAGCTTCATTTGTATGCTAATGCAGTGTACATCAGCATTTGTTTTTACTTATTCACCTATTTTTCCTTTCGTAATCCCTTTTAAAAGCATCTAACCCCTACTATGTTTTTATTCGATAGACGTTAACGAACACGTTATTGATTTTTATTTAGAACATTCTATACTCGCTAGCGACTACAGTAAATATGATAATATTAGTAGGTAATGGTAGCACAGATACACTCGTACAGTTAAATGTTGACTTTACTTAGCATAATGTCGACTTTTATGGATATTATTGTACGCGATATTCACATAATATAAGCTAAATATATTTTTATGAAGTTATATTAAATTCTAAATTGCTTTATTTTTCGTATAACGTAATATATTTTATTCTATATTGCAGAAAATATGGTAAAAAATGTTATTTAATGTATAATGTCAAGATATTTTACAATTTTAATACGTAAATAAAGACGTTTTTTCTTTGTTAGTGTTTAAAATAGATTATGTTACGAGATATGAAAATTTAAATATATAGAAGTTTAGTTGTACATTGCATCTTATTGCATTTTTCTTTGGAAGGGAGAAAAATCCATGTTCTGTATCCATTTGTATGTATGTATGTATTCAGCCCTTTTTAACGTCCCACTGTTGGGCACGGGCCTCCCTTCAATACGAGGGGGATCAGGCCATAGTCCACCACGCTTACCAAGTGCGGATTGGCGGACTTTACATGTCTTTAGAAAACTTGCTATGTTTTCTCAGACATACAGGTTTCCTCACGATGTTTTCCTTCACAGAAAGGCAAGTGGTAATTATGTTAGAAATAATTCGCACATGAAAATATCAGAGGTGCGAGATCCGGGATTTGAACCCGCTTCACTCGGTTACCCAAGTGAGCGCGTTACCACTGGGCTACCACTGCCTGTATCCATTTAACAACGAAGAAAAGTTAAATGACTAATAACATATAAAACAGAGTCCCATGTCGTTCTGTCGGTCTGAAGGCGTTAAACTCAAAAACTGCATAACGGATTTTCATATGGTTTTCACCAATGGACTGAGTTTTCACCAATGGAGTGTTCATGAGGAAGGTGTAGGTATTCACTAGGGACTCAACCTCGCTTCGCTTCGGGTTCGTCCCTAGACAACAACAAATCTATCCCACGGGAACCGTACATTTTTCCGGGATGATATATAGCCTATAGCCTTCCTCAGTTAACGGGCTATCTAATGCAAAAAGAATTTTTCAAATCGGATTAGTAGTTCCTGAGATTAGCGCGTTCAACCAAACAAACAAACAAACTCTTCAGCTTTATAATATTACTAGCGACTCACCCTCGCTTTGCTTCGGGTTCGTCTCTAGACAAAAACAACTCTATCCCACGGGAACCGTACATTTTTCCGGGATGATATATAGCCTAAAGCCTTCCTCGATAAATGGATTATCCAACACAAAAAGAATTTTTCAATTCCATCCAATAGTTCCTGAGATTAGCGCGTTCAACCAAACAAACAAACAATCAAACAAACTCTTCAGCTTTATAATATTAGTATAGATTAAGATTTTGTGTAAATTGGCAGAAATATGATGAAGATTGTTGAAGATATCAGAAAAAATCATGCCGATTGTTAGCTTTACTGGCGTGCGCCAATAAGCTTAATAAGCATATAATAAGTTTAGTTTTAAGACGCTTTTATTAGCTTTATATACGCATATAACTCGCCAAATCTTGAAAGTAGATTTTTTTTTCTATTTGTTTTGAAACCTTATATGTATAGATAATATAATTATTACAATAATTTATAACTATTTAGCTGAACTTGAGTCAATCCAATAGTGGATTGTGTATGTCTGTTTCTCCCTGAAGCTAAAACGGCTGTACGGATTTGGATAAAATTTTATACATAGATAAAATATAACCTGGAATAGTATAGATATAGTCTGCTATTTAGCATCTAATGACACACCTCCATATTAATGTTAATTAATTATACTATAAGGGTCTGAATACAATTTGTATAACACGATAGATGTTTTAACACAACATAATATTTCATATGTGAAGTATTATTATAACAACATGCACCTGTACTACATGCCATCCATTCACGCAAGGGCCTCACAATATCCTTGTCATTTCAGCCACTTCATTTTTCATACCCTCCAAAATCGATATACACGAGTATTTTCCCCTTCCGTTATAGAATATTTTGTAGATGATATATAGTATGTTATTAACTGTTGTTTTGATGTTTGGTTCAGTTTGTAGTGACCCTACTTGCTGTGCAAACTGTTACGGGTTCGAATCCCGGTGGTATTCATTGGTGTGATGAGCATGAATGTTTGTACTCCAGTCATAGGTGTTTATATTTATAATATGTATGTATTTAAAGTTATATATATGTAGTGTATTAACTATCTGGTATCCAAAATACAACCTCGTAGCTTACCATGGAACTAGATGGTGCTGTGCGTTAATGTTCCAAAATATTTATATTTATTTTTAGTATATGATTGCAACTTAATAAGTGTCTTCTGTAAGGGAAATTTTTAAGAGATAAATAACATGTTTTAAGTGCTATAAATCACTAGTAACTTACTCTGGCGTTGCTTAGAGTAAGTACTAACGTACCTAATAGTAGCCTATGTGTTATTCCAGGTATTAATCTATCTATGTACAAAATTACATCCAAATCCATCCAGCCGTTCCAGCGTGAAAGACTCACAAACATACACACATACAAAACTTTACATTACAACTAACTTTTCATCATTTACAATATGTAATAGTAGCTCAATGTATACACTACTGTTACAAAGAGGAAAGATTTGTATTTTTGAATGTTTGTAACGAATAAATTCAAAAACTACTGGACCGATTTAGATGAAATTTGGTAAAAAGATAGTTTGAGACCATGGAAAAGACAAAGGATATTTTTTATTCCGGAAATCATTCCTTAAGGGGGGGTAAAAATGGGGATGAAAGTTTGTATGGGGAATCAACCCAGGGACGAACCCGAGCGAAGCAAGGTTGAGTCGCTAGTATAGTGTAAAACGTAGCTTATATGTTTATTTAGAATTAGTCGTAGCCAAATCCGTTAAGCCTTGATAGTGTGAAGAGTAACAGATACATTCACTCACCCACAAATAGCATGTACATTGTTATTTAAATTAACATATTTGTTTTAAACCAAATTAGTAACGCTTCGGGTGCGTCCCAGCCTTGATGCCTTTTATATATATATATATATATATAATATTAATAAAACTCTCAAATGGAACGATTTTTTAGACTTAATTCACAAATATTATTATATTTGGAGTTTACTTTTCGCAAAATCTATTATAACTAAAATTGTAACTAAGCCGAATCTGTACATTAAATATTTGGAAAATCTTATTGAAATAGACATTATTATCGATACAGAGGCCGAATCTGTCTGCCTGTCTGTGACCGCATCACGAAAAAACCACTGGACAGATTTTGATGGAAATAACCAGCTATCATCATAATGATAGCTGGCTATCCGAGTCAACATATAGGATAGAATACTTCTTACTGCTGGAAAATATCTCATTTCTGAGGTAAACGTAAAAACATAACTAGGGACGAACCCAAGCAGAGCAAGGGTAAGTCGCTAGTATATAATACAGTTTAAATGTTCCTTAAATAACAAAAGCTGTACGTTGCGGCCATAAAAGGATTAAACGATGATAGGGCGTTCTGAACCTACTGGTGAATCAATTTCTATGTTAATTCTATTAGGTCTTTACTTAAATTGTCACTACCCACGGGCGGTACAAGGTCAGAACACTGTATGCTAAATGGTATCTATCTATGGTGTAGAATGTAGATAATAAAATTACGTCGTATAGCTTTTGTGTGAGGAATCCATGGTTATTACGAAGTTAAAACATGACTCAAGTATATATTATGTATGTGAAAAAATAATTATAGACACATATTCATATTCAGACATTTTTTACGTCCCACTGCTGGGCACGGGTCTCCCTTAAATGTGAGAGGGATCAGGCCATAGTCCATCACGCTGGCTAAGTTAGTATTTACGATAACGTCGCCTTAGTGTTTATTTGTTTAAACTACCAATACTTGTTGCACTTTACAGAAGAGTTTTTTTTTTCTCTATTTTAAGAACAAAGCTTTATTTTTAAGGTCTGTATACATAGTACATACTCGTATGTAGATAAAATTCATTTTTTTATTTTTTTTTTAAAGTGAAATATGTATTTAATATGTATATGTATGTAAGCATTAATTGAAATACAATTAATGAAGATAGATATTTATAACTATTTTACATCCCATTATAATATTATATTTTATTTAAAATTATAATATTATTATATTTTTATTACATTTCGTTTATAAATTCAAATTAGAATAAAAGACATGTATTAGCCGCACGTTCGCTTTCTCTCTTTCTGGAGAGTGGTCAATTTCATGTGAGTATTGATCAGTACATTCTCTACGTCTATGATTCAATACCAATAAAATTGACAATTAAGTCAATAATTCTGTGTTAAACACTCTTTCGGTAAATGGGTCGTTTGGACAAATAAGTACTAAGACGATATTAATCTAATATTATTATTATTATATTTAAACGAGCAATTCTTGTATATTTATTTAGTTATTTATTTATTTATACCGGCGATCTCGGAAAGAGTTCTAATGATTTGGCTGAAATTTGGTTTGTGGGGGTTTTTGGGGGCGAAAAATCGATCTAGATTAGTCTTATGTCTGGGAAAACGCGTGTTTTCGAGTTTTCATGCGGTTTTCTTTTGCATTATTCCACGCAAAATATAGTCGATAATTTCTTAAGTTGAGCATAAGGATCTTAGTTAAGCGGCCAAGGTGCAAGATTGATAATCACAGGTGTCTGGGTTCGAATTCCGGTCGGATACAAATTTTTACTTTTGATTCAAATTTTTAGTTTTTTTTTATCTAAAAAAATACGATATATCAAAAAAGAACTCCGAGCGAAGCTCGGTCGCCCAGGTACTCTAACTTATTTACATCATTGGGTAAACAAAGAACTTATTTTAACCAACTTTTAAGAAAAGAAGTTATGTGTTCAGCTGACATTTTTTTATCATACCGGTATAACCTAGTATCGCGAGCTGATAACATTTCTACAGTAGGTATATGCCAAGGTTGTATATATCATGTTCAAGCATACAATTTTAACATTTTAACATTTATTATGAAGAAATAAAAAACAATTTCGCTTGTACTCCTTTATTCTAAATTCAATGCAGGATTTACGATCGAACTTTGGATGACGAAAACGAAAGCTGTGATTTAGCGATTCACTCTCAGATGTGATGATAAAACGATTCTGGGTTACTCTTCAATCATACTTAAACGTAAACAAGCGAAATTCAAAGTTTGTTATAATTTTATGATACAAAATCTTATGTAAACATGTATTTTTTTAGTTTAAAGTTTAGCGTTTTAGGAAACTTCATAAAATTTGGATAGATTATGGAGTTTCTACATAGTATTAAAAGAAGGCGATGTTTTTTAAACGTTTTTAGTATATCTAAGTCAATTTCGTGACCATGACTGCTGTAAAGCATTTGAAACGTTGGAAACCAAAAATCTAAGTAAATCTGAGAAAAAATCCGAGAAGATATTTTTATTCAAATGTTAAATATTCGCGTAAGTTTAAGACGGTATTGTGTGAACATCTACGATAAGCTCATGATAGAGAATTTAATGCCGCAGTTAACGATTTATAAAATATTTTTTGTTATAAAAACGATGCTAAAATACAAAATTCAACTCATCAAAGTCCTTTACAGATACGTTATGTCCGCGATGTGACTAATGAAAACTAGAACAAGCTTACGGGCTTAGAAAAAATAACACTCTTTAGTTTTCTTTAATAAAATCACAAACGTATAGAAATAAATAAAATTGAAGTGTCTGTTTGTAATGTAAAAGTAACAGATTTTTACTGAGTGCGTTTGAAATTATATACGGGACTTATAAGAAAAACACATTTTTTTTGTCTGTTTGTTCCGGCTAATCTCCGATACAACTGGACTGATTTTGACAGGACTTTCACTGGCAGATAGCTGATGTTATAAGGAGTAACTTGAACAATTTTTATTTGAAAAAAAAGAGTCAGGGTTCTACGCAAAAAAAAAACGTGCCTAAAGACGCACCCGAGCGAAGCGAAGTTAAGTCGCTAGTATCTTGCTAATGTTATAAATGTGATAGTTTGTGAGTATGGATGTTTGTTACTCTTTTACGCCAGAACGGTTGAACGAATCTTGATAAAATTTGGTACAGAGATAGAATATAGTCTGGAATAATACATAGGCTACTTTTTATCCCGGAAAAATGTGCGGTTCCCGTGGGATAGATTGGATTTTTTTTTCCTAGAGGCGAACCCGAGCAAAGCGAAGGTAAGCCGCTAGTTCAATATAAATAAATGATTAAGCTCCATAAGCGATGCAAGTTCCATACCAATACCCATATATGAGCGAAGCATTCACAATCACAGAATGAAAAATTATAGGAAAGTATACACTTAACCCTAGAACATCCCATTATTCTGCTTCACTGAACCTTAAACATAAATTTCAACCAATTTCAAAACACCATGTTAGTACCAAACAGTAACACGTAGTGACCATATAAGGTACACATGAGTGAGATAATAGCGGTACAACACGCAACCACGGTATAAATCAACGAAATTCTAGCACCTCGTAAAGAAAACGAGCAACGTGAATGCAACGTGAATTTAGTTTAGAACTTCCTTTAATTTATTAGAAACTAGTTATTGCATTTGGTTTCGTCCGTCGATTTTCTTTATACCCGTTGAGACTATTATTTGAAAGTCGGAAAGCAAAAATCAAAATAAATTCGCGGAAAATCCGAAAAGATAGTTTTTCGGTATAATTGCTAGTAAATAATTTTGATTTGGGCAGTGGTAGCCCAGTGGTAACGCATTCGCTTGGGAAATCGAGTGAAGCGGGTTCAGATCCCGAGTCTCTCACCTCTGATATTTTCATGTGCGAATCATTTCTAACATGATTACCACTTGCCTTACGGTGAAGGAAAACATCGTGATGAAACCTGCATGTCTGAAAGAATTTACCAATATTTTGAAGTCCACCAACCCGCACTTGGCCAGCGTGGTGGACTATCGCCTGATTCCCCTCGTATTGAAGGGAGGCCCGTGCCCAGCAGTGGGGCGTTAAAAGGGGCTGAATACAATACAATACAAATAATTTTGAAGTCTATGTATCTTTTTAACAAAATAACTTTTCATTACAATCGAATAAGCATTCATACCTTGAAAATGACTGAATTTGATAACAAACCAACACCCAATTCCTAAATAAGGCTACTTTGAGATTTTATTTTAAATATCTCCCTAAAATCCTGATGTATTCCGAAAATAATGAGTTTATTTGTTAAAAAACTTATGTTTATTAAAAACAATAACTTAGATTTACGCGAATATTTGGCATCTGTATAAATATTATAAATGTGTAAGTTTGTGAGTATGGATGTTTGTTACTCCATTACGATAGAACGGCTGAACGGATCTGGATGAAATTTGACACAGGGATAGATTATAGTCTGGAATAATACATAGGCTGCTTTTTATCCTGGAAAAATGTACGGTTTCCATGGGATAGGTTTGTTTTTGTTTTCCTAGAGGCGAACCTAAGCAAAGCGAAGGTGAAATGCTAGTTTTGGATAAAACTATCTTTTCGTATTTTTTGCGGATTTATTTTGATTAATCCTCGAAAAAATCCGAAAAGATAGTTTTATTTAAAATAACTCAGATATTATATGCTAAGATCGTCTTAAATCTACGTCTTTAATAAACGTGTTTTTTCTAGCTCCATTTTTACGTCTTTATTAAGTTTGGAGAGACATTACTATGTATTACTGTTATATATAATATAGTGGCTTATTGAAAAATGCTTCTACAGTGTAACAGAGTATTTGGATTATAATTAATGTGTTATTATGACTGCTTGGATAATATTTCTAATTATTTAATTTAAACATAGTATTTTAATAAATGACATATAAAATGAATATATACACCTAAATATTACACTTTTATATATCCTTGTAATTGTACCTTTGTGAATTATTTATATAATTATAATAGAATTCAAAAAATTAATTTGTCTATGGGTGGTATCTGGTTTTGACATCTATCGGCTCTCCGAGTGTTAGCGTTAACACGTCACGTGACCATGTCGATGACGACTTACATGAATTTACTCTCCATCCAAACCTTATATATATATATATATATATATATATATATATATATATATATATATATATATATATATATATTATTATTATTATTATTATTATATATATATATATATATAAAGCAAATCCGTGTAACTTAAAAGCATAAAGTACACAAGCAAACAAACACAAAGACTTCCTTACAAACCATTTATTTTTTATCAAATATTCATCTCATACTTTGTAATTCCAATGTTATCCCAAGATGATAATATTCGAAATAGAACGTAATTGTTATTGCAAACAAGTTATATAAGATACGAGTATACCCTTCCATCATATACATCAACATAACCCCTTATGGTTCCCCAAATACTCCTTACAAATGGACACCGGAACTGCCGCCATATTTCCCTGAATATGACGCTTCGTATCGTTACAGCAACAATAGTCGTTTCCGTGAGTGCTTCCGGTTTTTTCATTTGTTATTTTTATTATAGTTCTTTGTAATTGGGGTATTTCAGTTAAGTTATGCTTCTTTAGTAGTACATAATACTTATTTTGAGGACTTAATCTAATATATAAATATCTCGTGTCACGGTATTTGTGGTTGCACCCCTCCGAAACAACTCGACCGATTTTAATGTTTTTTTTTTAATATTTAGTAGGTATGAGAATAGGTTGTAAAGTATTTTTCACCCTCCTACCCCCACCCCCCTTTTTAATCGCGATTTCAGTATTTTTGTATGAACAATATTATATAAATACATAGCTACGAACCCGAGCTAAGCGAGGGTGAGTCGCTGTATAACATAAAGCCAAAGAGTTTTTTTTTGTAGATTGAACGCGGCCTTAGCCTCAAGTTCTGCTAGTATCTATATATAAATAGGCAAAGTAAAAACAGTTCAATTTTTCTTCTGTTTGTCCACCGACTTTCTTTTTTTTTTGTTTAGTAGCTATAGAAGAAGTTTAGTGTTTTATCAATTAAAAATAATTATGGTAGAATTCTGATTATTCTGATTACCGGACGAACACAATTTGTAATAAATAGTTTAATAAGCTATAGAATTTTAAACATAACAGATTTTCATGAATATTTTAAATTAAACTATCTTTTCAGATTATTTCGCGGATTTATTTTGATTTTTGGTTCCCGACTAGTGATTGCAATCCGGCGTCATTTTTAGTCCGGCCGGATCCGGACTAGATTCCCATCAATGCGGCCGGATCCGACCGGATCCGGCCGGATTGATTAAATCAGGATGATTTTCGCTTTTCGGTTCAAAATGAACTGTTAGTAAGTTAATCAAGTGTCATTGTACCTAATATAGGTAGTTTATAAAAAATAAAACATATATAAAAACAACTTTGACGCCTTGGTGACTTTGGATAGCCACGACAGACTTCCATCGCCTTTGCCGCGCCCACCACATTTCGACAGCTCTTATAAAAGTATTTCATTATGGATTATCTTGAATTGATTATAGAAGAGGAAGAAGATGATGACCTTTTAATTCGATACTATCTCAGTGTAAAAAGGGGCTTCCACTCATCCAATTTTCATCAAAAAGTCGAACAACAACAACAATTTCAACAGATGCCAAATTCAACAGATGCCATTTTATGAATTTTATTGAAAATACCTCAAAATACACGTGGGCGGCGTCGACACTGCGAACATGAGCGCTGCAGTAACGCTAGGGTCTAACATCACAGTCGCAGCGACACTGACACGGTGTCAGTGACGCTGCGCTCGAATGTCGTTTCCTACATATTCATAGTGCATTAATCTGCCGCCCTGTCGCGACCTCACTGACGCTTGCACTATGTAAATGTAGGGAACGACATTCGAGCGCAGCGTCACTGACGGAAATACTTTTAAAAGAGCTGTCGAGATGTGGTGGGCGTGGCAAAGGCGGTACGATGATGAACGTCTGTCGTGGCCATCCAAAGTCACCAAGGCGTCACTGACACCAGTCAACTTACGCGGCGTCGGTAACGCTATAAACGCCGCGTTATTGACTCTTGCTTCGAAAGTCTACCTTTAACAGGGTCGAATCTCTTCTGCATAGGGCCTATACATACAAAATCTCTATTATTTTGCCAAAAATTGCTAGCACCGGATCCGGTCGCCGGATCCGGTATATCGGTACCGGATCCGGTAAACGTTCAATGGTGCCGGATCCGCCGGATTACCGGATCCGTTTTTCCGGATTGCAATCCCTATTCCCGACGTTTCGAATGCTTTACAGCAATCATGGTCACGGGAGAGTCTCTCCGAAAAGATAGTTTTGTTTAAAATGTCAAATATTCGCGTAATTCTAAGAAAGTATTCATGAATATTTTTACAGTCTGCTTAAATAGTCCGAAAAAATTGATAAATATTTATGGACTATTTCACTTTTATCTATAGGAAAATGTGTTAGTTTGTTTAAAAATGTGTTTAATAATAAAAAATTCAAAAGTCCATGTTTAAAATCTGGGCTATTGAACTTGAAAAGTAATTCCTAAAACTCAAACAAAACCAGCAGACGTCGCTATATCTGAAACATTTAACAATAAAGTGATCATAAAAGTCAGTTAAAAGAGCATTATGAATATAAATGTAAATGTATTACGGAAAATACTAAACTAAGCTTAACTCAAAAATATATGGATCATTTAGATAATTCACCTACAACTTCCATACACCGCCTTCGCTCGCTCGTATTTTCTTTTAATCCGCGCAAATTTATTTTTAATTATTATAGGAAAAGTGGGTTTTCGTGGTTTACTTTTTATTATAATAGGTTCTCTAATTAGTTTTATAGTACTTTCTTAGATTTACGCAAATATTTAATATCTATCTATACTAATGTTATAAAGAGGTAAACTTTGTGAGTTTGTGAGTTTGTGATGTTGAACCGATTTAGATGAAATTTGGTAAGAAGATAGTTTGAGACCCTGGGAAGGACATAGGATACTTTTTGTCCCGGAAGTAATCCCTTAAAGGGATGAAAATGGGAATGAAAGTTTGTTTTGAGAAGCAAGCTAGGGACGAACCGAGGGACGAAGCGAAGCGAGGGTGAGTTGCTAGTCTTCTAAATAAATAAAAATGAATGTTCGTGTGTTAGTCCTTTATGAGTTCCTAAACAATATTGATCAGATTATGATGAAACTCTGTTGAGTTAGACTGTATACGTCTGCGAAGGTTTTTGGTACAAAAAAAGATTTTCCTTTGGACATTTGACTTTTCCTCAACAATTCAACCAAGAGATAGTATTAAATACTGTATTCTTAGATTTTTTCAAGGATTTATTTTGATCCTAGATTTACAGTTATATTCCTGGTAACGGGTTCGATTTTCATGAGAAGACGTTTCCAGCACGACTTATTTACGCAACATACACCTAGTCATACAACAAGCGTATATCAACTATATAATAAACGTACGTACAAATTAATATTAGTAGAATTTATTATGGAAAATAAATAACTCGGAGCGTTCCAAAGCATTTATTTACTTACTTTTGAAAAAGCCATTAGGTAAAACGCAAAACATTTAAAACCGCTTCTGCACTCGAGTGTAATGTAGAATAAATCGCTCGAAATATCCCACGGAGTTATGGATAATCATTATTTTTAATACCGCTGATTTCTAAAAAGTACCTCTTGAACGTATTTAAAAACTAACGGCTCACCCTTGCTTCGCTCGGGTTCGCCTCTAGAAAAACAAAAAAAAACCTATTCCACGGGAACCTTTCAATTTTCCGGGATAAAAAGTAGCCTATATGTTATTCCAGACTATAATATATCTCTGTGCCAAACATCCAGATCCGTTCAGCCGTTCTGGCGTGAAAGTGTAACAAACATACATACATACATCCATACTCACAAACTTTCGTATTTATAAGATTAGTATAGACTAGTTTACAGCCCTCTTGGTGTATAGCTGTGGGGTGTCTATCAGTACGGGTTTGCCTACAATTAGTACTCCGTGCCAAAAGTTTTCTTAGATTTACTCAAATATTTGACATTTTTACCCGACTTTTAAGCCTTATTTGATCTGTATGTATGTACGTATGTCCGACCCTATGTTCTCTAATAATTACTATATGGTTTAACCGATTTTGATGATACATACGTCGTTGAATTCGTCTTGATATCGTAAGTGTCGTAGGATATAAAGATGTAATTAATAATCATAATGGCCGATCTTAGACGCCAATTTCTATGTTTCATTCTTGCTGTGAATATTGCTACGTTTGTTTTCTTTATAACTAAATTATGTTGATACTGATTTAATCGACTCTTTTATATTATATGGGCTTTGTTTCTCGAGATTGGCCTATTTAAATATTATTTTATGTAGGTATGATCATTATTGTATTAAGAAAGCGTTACGTTTTGCAGCAAAAAAAATATATTCACGAAATAAATTTACGAAGATATACCTATTTTATGTTTATGAGATATAGGCGAACGTAGACTATTTTTACCCGACTGCACGACAGGAGGCAAAGGAGGTTCGCGTTCACGGAGGCAAAGGAGGGTAATGTGATTACTGCATAATACTTTATTCCTTCGTCAAGTTGTTTTCATCTTATTTAAATAAAACTATCATTTCGGATTATTTCGCGGATTTATTTTGATTTTTGGTTCCCGACGTTTCGAATGCTTTACAGCAATCATGGTCACGGGAGAGACAAAAAACTTTGAATTCATTTTGTTATTTGTGGGTAGGCTGCCTGTAACAACTATATAATACCTTTGAGACATCTAATGTCAAAGTCAAAGTTTTTTGTGTCTCCCGTGACCATGATTGCTGTAAAGCAAGCCGAAACGTCAGGAACCAAAAATCAAAATAAATCCGCGAAATAATCCGAAAAGATAGTTTTATTTAAATGTCAAATATTCGCGTAAATCTAAGAAAGTATTATGTTTTCATCTTTTTAGTTAGCTTTTATGCAGTATTTTTTTTAATTTTTGTAATATTTTTTTTTTATATTTATCTTAATATAGAAGGTAGGTTACGAGGCCTGTGCTATCATGGATACCAGATAGTTGATACACTACACATATATAAATTCATATACATACATATTATAAATATAAGCACCTATGACTGGAGTACAAACATTCGTGATCATCATACAAATGAATGTCCCCAGCGGGACTCGAAACCGCGACCGCTGCCACAGCAAGTATGGTCACTACAAACTGAGCCATACGTGTCGTAAATGATACGAAATCAGTTTTATTTTCACTACCATGTCAATCACATTCCTAGTATTAATGCGATAGTTTGTATGTGTGTTGTTACGCCTTCACACTGGAACGGCTGGATGGATTTAGATGAAATTTGCTACACAGATAGGCTATTGATCTGGAGTAACATATACGCTATTGTTATTAATTGAATTTGTCAATCGAGGTGGCTATTTATATTGAATACTAGCGACCGACCCTCGCTCCGCTCGGGTTCTTCCCTAGTTACATTTAAACGTTTAGTATAGATTTCTATTTCCCGCTGTAAAAAGTATCCTTTATGTTGACTCGGATAACCAGCTATCATCATACTAAATTTCATCAAAATCTGTCCAGTGATTTTCTCGTGATGCGGTCACAGACAGACAGACTAAAAATCTAAAAACTATAGATTCGATCTCTGTATCGATAATAATGTCTATTTCAATAAGATTTTCTAAAAACTATTTAATATATAGATTCGACTCAGAATTTTATTATATGTATAGATGAGCATAAGGCACTTAGCGACGCATTCAAGCAAAGTGAGGATAAATTGGTAGTACAAAAAATTACTATTACAGAATATCCAAGCTCAAGTGGCAGTGGGCAGGGCACATCGCTCGCAGAACAGACGGTCGTTGGGGACGCAAAGTTCTCGAGTGGCGGCCACGGACCGGAAGGCGAAGCGTGGGTAGGCCTCCCACAAGGTGGACCGACAACTTGGTCAAAGTCGCTGGAGCCCACTGGATGCGGATGGCCCAAGACTGGTTGTCGTGGAAATCTTTGAGGGAGGCCTATGTCCAACAGTGGACGTGTTTGGGCTGAAACGACGACGACAAAAAATTGCTTCCTAACCATCAAGCATTATATTCAAGTTAGATTAATACATTAGGTTGCTTATACCGTATATGAGTAATTTTTTTCCAAGCAACTCCAAGGGAAAATACTAGTAAATAATTCACAGATAGCCCTTTCATAACTCAGTAATACAAAAATAAATTGTAGAAAAGCCGACTTCAAATAGCAGTACGTTATCAATTTCAGAAACTTCAAAAGTTTATAAAGCTCTCAAGTTTATGCTAATATGAAATATCTGACTTAACTTAACCCTGCTTAAGTAATACAGAGTGCTTTTGGCTTCACTTCAAGTTAAAAGAGATGGAAAATTTTTTTTCCATACATCCTAATGGTTCGAGTTAGTTTAAAGGGCCATAATTTTTTTATTACTCATAAATAAGGAAAGTTCAATTTTGCAAATATGTTATGTAGTTTGATATTCGTGTTTATTTTAAAGCTTTTTTTAAAATATGAGCTTTTAAAAAAATTAAGACTTAACATGAAGTCATATGCAAATCTATACAGGTAAAATAAAATTGAAGTGTTAGTTTGTAATGTCAAAATAACAGTGTTTTGTTATTTATTTTAGAAAAAGAATTAGGGTTCCGCTCAAAAAAATTAAAACGTACCTAGGAATGCACTCAAGCGAAGTGAGGTTTAGTCGCTAGTCTCATATATAATTATAATACTTTTTGTCTTATACATTTTCCATTAGATTGTATGGAAGAAAGTTTTGATAAGACTATTTTTGTGCTTCACGTTTTTTCCTTTATTATTTTGTTTCATATAATCGGCCTCTTGTAGTATATGTACAATAATTAGATAAATAAATAAAGGAATTTCATAATTTATTGCAAGATATTATGTACATATTATATACTAGTGACTCACCCTCGTTCCGCTCGGATTCATCGCTAGTTACGTTTTAACGGTTAGTATAGATTTCTCAAAGATGAGATATTTTCTCGCAGTAAAAAGTTGACCCGGATAACCAGCTATCATCACACCAAATTTCATCACAATCTGTCTAATGGTTTTCTCGTGATGCATTCCCAGACAGGCAGACAGACTGACAAAAATTCTAAAAACTATAGATTCGGCCCTGTGTCGATAATAATGACTATTTCAATAAGATTTTTCAAAAAATGTTTAATGCACAGACTTGATTCTTGATTTTATTATATGTATGTATAGATTAAGTTAAACTTTTCAACACTTATCGACTCCTTATCCTTAATGTTCGTAACATCATTAAGTTAAAAGAACTTATTTACCGGAACCACACAGAGTACTTTTAGGCCAGAGTCTTTTAAGCTTGAAATCAATATTTTTTTATTTAGTTAAATTACTATTTATTTATTATTATGTTATAATTTGATAATAAAATTAATATATTTTTATCCAATTTTTATTTAACAAAAATAACTTGTTGTTGATAACAGTAATAACCTTCGGTGTGTGACTGATAAGGGGTTTGTTTCTATACTATAACGTATTGTATACAGAATATACAGAGACCCCAAAACAATAGTTATTAAATTTTTTGTCTGTTTGTCTGTATATTTAAAAAAATGAACTAATTTTAACTAAATTTTGTGTAGTGATAACTTATCACTTGGGTCAATATTTAGGATACTTTTTACGACACGAAAATCTTTCATTTACTCAAGAAAACAACATAGCTGATTCTGTCGAGTCGTCCTTAGAAATTTATATGGCTAATGCTGGCTTAACCTTAAGAGATACATCAAAACAATGTACTAGAAAATTGCAGGTTTTAAAAAGGCCTACAGGAAACCTGAAATAGAATAAGTCTATCTCCTAAGGTACACTCGCAATAACTATTCATATCTATTTAATACATACCTAGGGACGCATCAGCGAAGCGACGATAAGACGATAGTAACTTATATTTAAAAATAGCAGAATATATGGCATACCTAATAATAAAAAAAGAGAATGTATTTGGCTCAGTTTGTAGTGACCATACTTGCTGTGCCAGCGGTCACAGGTTCGAGTCCCGCTGACATTCATTTGTGTGATGAGCACGAATGCTTGTACTCCAGTCATTGGTGTTTATTTTTATAATATGTATGTATGTAAAGTTATATATGTATAGTGTATCAACTATCTGGTATCCATAACACAAGCCTCGTACCTTACCATGGAACTAGATGGTGCTGTGTGGTAATGTCCCAACATATTTAACGTAAACCAAAGCTACTCTGTACACATGACGAATACAAGACAAAGATGTTCCTTCATACTTAATTTATGCATAGAATAATGACAGCATTCCTTTAAATTGCAATGTTAATTGCAAATTGTATGGTGGAAATGGAAAACAATTAAGTATTTATCGTTTATATCTAAAGTTAAGCCTTGTTCTGTTAGTAATTATAGAAATTAACTGCCGTATTTTAAATTAGTTTTGGCCTCAGGCTTTGTGTGTTTAAAAATATTATATATTAACCTTATTGGTTTAATGGTTAGAAGGAATAGTATATGTTACAGATTCTGATTGAAATTCGGGTTCGAATCCCAGATTTGGGAGATTTTTATCTAGCAATTCTTCTTCTTCTTTTATTCTTCGTCTTGTCTTTAGAGACGAAGACGAAGAAAGTATAGTGGCTATGTGGCCGAAATTAATAAAGGGTGTTTTCTTGTGTACAAACAAACCTTTATAAATGGATAGAAGATGCTTAAGCAAATAAAATACCAGTAATATAGATCCATAAAATGTCACGTTTTTTGTTAATATTTGAAAGTAAATATTTCCATTCGCAAACAATGACAATCTTTAAATAATCTATACATATAATAAAATTCTGAGTTGAATCGGAATATCAAATATTTTTTGGAAAGTCTTATTAAAATAGTCATTATTATTGATAAAGATGCCGAATCTATAGTTTTTAGAATTTGTCTGTCTGTCTGTCTATTACAGCATCACGGATAAACCACTGGAGGGATTTTGATGAAATTTAGTATGATGATAGCTGGTTTCTGGATCAACATATAGGATACATTTTACTGTGGCAAAATATCTCATCTCAAAGAAATCTATACTAAACGTTATAACGTAAGTAGGGACGAACCCAAGCGGAGCGAGGGAGAGTCGCTAATATTACATAATATAGTCTCAGTCTAAATCTTTAGTCTCTCCCGTGACTATGTATGCTGTAAAGCATTCGAAACGTCGGGAACCAAAAATGAAAATAAATCCGTAAAAAAATCCCAAAAGATAGTTTTATTTAGTATGTTATTTTTATATATACTGTGATTTCTTTTCTTTTTTTAACTTTATTTCCTTATTACCTTGTTTTTTTACGCTCCGCTAAATGAACAATCTTTTTCACCCCCATAGGTTGTCTTTAAGAGATCTCTATTAGAGATAATCCACCTTTGCCTGCAATTTTCTCTTTAATGTAATATACCTATGTTTTTTTATGTGCAATAAAGTATATAATATATAAATAGATTATATTTTACAAATGATTTAAAATTGATTCAGCTTAATTGTTTGCAGTGGCAGCCCAATGGTAACGCGTTTGTTTGGGAAACCGAGCGAAGGGGGTTCAAATCCCGGGTCTGCACCGCTGATATTTCCATGTTCAAATCATTTCCACTATAATTACTACTTTTCTATCGATGAAGAAAAATATCGTGAGGAAACCTGCATTTCTCAGAAAACCTAGCAAGTTTTCGAAAGACATGTGAAGTCCGCCAACTCGCACTTGGGCTAGCGTGGTGTACTATAGCTTGATCCCTCTCTTATTAAAGGGAGGCCCGTGCCCAGCAGTGGGACCTCAAAAAGGGCTGAATACTATTTGAATAAATGAAGCCGCGGGTATACCCTAGCTAGGTAATAAATCTTTGAAGCAACAGGTCAGCTGGCAGGCCATTTTTCAAAAAATCAATTTTTGCCTACAGTCTAGATTGATAGGTTGTAAAACGATTGTCGATTCAAACAGCCTATTTCTTAATCATTACAAGAAAATGAAAATTTAAATACAGTACATTATTATCTATTACATATAATAAAATTGTAACTAAGCCGAATCTGTACATTAATTTTTTTTTGGAAAATCTTATTGAAATAGACATTGTTATTGTTACAGATGCCGAATCTATAGTTTTTATAAATTAAAAAAAATATTTTCATTCAGTAAAAAGTATTCTATATGTTGACACGGATAACCAGCTATCATCTTACCAAATTTTATCAAGATCTGTCTAATGGTTTTCTCATGATGCGTTCCCAGACAGACAAAAATTCTAAAAACTATAGATTCGGCCTCTGTAACCATAATAATGACTATTTCAATAAGATTTTCCAAAAAAATATTTAATGTACAGATTCGACTCAGAATTTTATTATATGTATAAATAACGTATGGTTTTAAATAAAACATTCATCTTAACTCTAAATTTAACTGACAGATTTTACCATATTATATGCCCGTAATTAACTAATTAAAGGTGTAAAAAAGATACTGTCTTGTGTCCTTATAAAAAATATAATTTACGGGTGATATGTCACTTAAAGGGTTTTCATTATGGTAATTAAGTTTAAACCGCACCAAAAAAGGAAGGATAAAATATTATGTCGAGATGTTTTATGTTTGCACTAGTTTTTGCTTACGGTTTTGCGTATATATGTAATTTTGTTCCTTAGTTTGTTTGTTCGTCCTTGTTTTACGCAAAGGAATATCTGACTTAAAGATATAGAGGAAATAGAAAAGAAAGAAGAAATGTTGGTTACCTTAGAAATATTGGTTTTGTAAAATTTTACTTCAAGATGCGACTCACTAGTTTTATATGTGTTTATATTCAAGGTCGGTATAGATTTCTCAGAGATAAGATATTTTCCCGCAGTAAAAAGTATCGTATATGTTGACCTGGATAACCAGCTATCATCATACTAAATTTCATCAAAATCTGTCCAGTGATTTTCTCGTAATGCGTTCTCAGACATACAGACAGACAAAAATTCTAAAAACTATAGATTCGGCCTCTGTATCGGTAATAATGAATATTTCAATAATATTTTCCAAAAACATTTAATGTACAGATTTGACTCAGTTAGAATTTTATTATATGTATATAAAGATATTATGATTTTCGGTTTTTAATGAATAGAGATTAAAAGTTGAGCTTTATCTGAGATTTGATTTGAGTAAAGTTAAGTTGAGCATGTTTTGAACTCTAATTATTATCTTTATGTCAAAAAAATTTTAAACTTTAAAAGTAAGATCATGCTTTTTTGAAATTTATATGGACGATTACATAATACACTCGCATATACATACATACATATTTTTATGAAAAACTTAAAGGTAAAATCTATGAACATAGCAAAAGAACCATGAAAATCGGTTAACAATTATTAAAGGTATCGCTAAACATACACAGAAAAAAATAGCCATACTCTCGAATCCAGTATCTCTTTTAAAATAAATTAATTTAGTCTGGAACATTCTTAAATCCTCCAAATTTAAAGTTTTAAAAAAATATATTCATTGAGTTTTATCTATATGTAAATAGACAAAGACAAATCAGTTCAGTGCCTTTTTCTCTTCTGTTTGTCCGGTTTTCTTTTTTTATGTTTAGTAGCTATTAAAGAGTTTTAGTGTTATCAATTATATATATATATATATATATGTATATATTATTGATTATAATATGATTGTGGTCGAATTTCGATTGGACGAACACTAGTTTATTTTATTATTATAAACTAACGCAACATCGCTTCGTTTATAAGCATCCGTAGGTGCCTTTTGCTATAAAAAAATATATGCAGGCAGTACCACCTATTGGCAAATTTTATTACTTACAGTAGCTTATGTGCTACTCCAATTCTAAATTTCATCCAAATCCCACCCGTTACAGCATAAAGGAGTAACAAATATACACACATAAAAACGTTCGCATTTATAATAAACTAGTGACTCACCCTCGCTTCGCTCAAATTGGTCCCTAGGTTGATTCCCTATAAAAACTTTCATCCCCATTTTCACCCCCTTAAGGGATAAAAAATATCCTATGCCCTTCCCAGGGTCTCAAACTATCTTCTTACCAAATTTAATTTAAATCTGTCCAGTAGTTTTTGAATTTATTCGTTACAAACAAACACAAATACAAGTATTTCCTCTTTATACCTAACATTAGTGTAGAATGTAGATAGTATGTAATTTGATTTCATAGTGATATTAAAACTCACTACGTACATTGTAAGTATTCTTAAACAGCCAACCCAAGGCAGGATTTGTGTACGCTCTGGGTTCAACGCAATTAGCACTGCCATTAAGCATTTTTTCTTTTTTTATGCTCTCGCAACGATATTATCTTCGGTCGTCAGTTAAAAGGCTATTCACGTATCGTGAAATCCTTTCTATTTTACATTATTTGCGAATAAAATTGAAGTTGCTAAGTAATAAAACATTTTAAACGTTTTATATGGGTTTTAGATTTAAAATTGTGACTTGCTAGTGACTTGTCTTCGCCTCGTTCGCTTCGCTCGGGCCAGTAATAAATTTATTATGTTAGGTCATAGTTTATTTATATAATAAAATTCCATCCAAATCGGTCAAGTAATTTCAGCGTGAAAGAATAACAAACATACACACACAAATAACTCAACAAGCAATCTATACAAATAAATAAAATTGAAGTGTCTGTTTTTAACGTCAAAATAATAGTTTTTTACTAAATACATATGAAAGTATATACGTTATACGTCACTTATTAGATAAAAACAATTTTTAGTTTTTTTTTACTGTTTGTCTATATGTTTCGGGTAACCTCGGAAATGGTTAGACCAATTTTGACAGGACTTTCACTGATAGGTAGCTAATATTATAAAGAGTAACTTAGGATACTTCAATTAAAAAAATATATATATCTTCTGTACAAAAAAAAATTAAAACCAATAAAATTGTTAACAAAATTCGCATACCTAAGAACGCGAGTAAAGCGAGGGTAAGTCGCCAATCTTAATATAAGGGTTTTCAGAAAGTGGTGACATCGACACATCGAAGCCTCAATACCGATATTACAATACTCGGCAAAATGGTGGCAGTATTGTTCTACACAGACTGTTTATGTTCAGAGCAATCAGAAATAAGTGTTCTGTGAAAGATATTTAAGGAAAAGAAATGTGAAAATTTGATACTCTAACACCTAGCCTTACATTCTTGTAAATTATATGTTAGAATGTCAGATGTTATGTGTTTATATAAATTCTTGTCACCGAAAAGAAAAAAGCAAAAAAAAAATTATAAATTCGTAGAGTATAAATAGTATAATAAATACTTATAAAACAAATTAAAAATATAATAATAATAGTCAATGAAATAATTCCAATTTTTAGTAAATCCTTACAGATAAGTTAAATGTAAAAAATATGTTTATATGTTTGCTCTTCTTAATTGCTACAACGGAGTATAGAAAGAGCGTAATTTTTTCGTACAAATTCTTATTCTTATATTATAATTACTGTGAAGGAAAACATTTGAGCAAAACCGGGATGAATCCTAAACTAATAATCAAAAATAACATATATTTCGATACAATTTTAAGACGTTACAGCGCCAAAGCAAAAATAAATAGCCACCGCAAAGAGATTAAGCATGTATCCAGAGAAATCTCCCATTCGAATGAAAACCAAAAATGTTATATGATACAAGCGACTTGCTCTTACTTCACTCGGGTATCTCTAGTTGCCGAACAGTAACTTATTTGTTACTTCAGGTTAAAATCTGTCTCATCTTATTGTCTGAATATTGTAAGCACTCCATCGTCCATATTTTGTTATATAATAATTGTTATTAGATTAAGGAGTATATTTGTATATATTTTTGTTATTACGAATTAAATAAATAAATAAATCTTGGTTGATAGCGTAAGAATTCCTAGACGGTGAAAGATCCGTTGGGTTTTAGTGGGTAATATTGGTTTTCTGGCCGATGAGTGCCATAACCGTCATTTCCTAACATTTCCTAACATTAGCAAAAAATTCAGTCTATCAGGATACTAAATTTCATGCAAATCCGTCAAGCCTTTTAAGCGTAAAGAACACACATACACACATTAAACATTGACATTTATAATAGTAGTTCCATTTAAAATCTAATCTATGAGCCTATTCTATCTTTGGTCTATGCCATCCATAACGGCTGCCGTCGCGTTGCTTGTCAAATTAGCGTCGAGCGCGATACACAGCTTATTACCGTATTGTGTTGTGTGGCTTCTGGACTAGTGACTTTGCAATATTATACTGTGCACAAAATATAAGTGCTCACGCTGCATCTCACTCGCTTGCAGGATAAATAAAGCTTATTCTAGTTATAGTTTAAACTTATTCATAAATAGATTTTCAAATAAAACTATCTTTTCGGATTATTTCGAAGATTTATTTTGATTTTAGGTTCCCCGGGAATCAGCGAAATAATCAAGTATTAAACAGTACGTCTATTACTATAATCAATATAGATTAAATAATTTTTAATTTAAATATCTGACATTATAGGTATTCTACCTTTAATTTGAACAAGTAATAAAAATGAATAATGTTTAATCGGACGACACGTTTGGCTCAGTTTGTAGAGACCATACTTGCTGTGCCAGCGGTTGCGGGTTCGAGTTCCGCTGGGGGCATTTAATTGTGATGAGTTTGTACTCCAGTCATGGGTGTTTATATTTATAATATGTATGTATTTATAGTTATATATGTGTAGTGTATCAACTATCTGGTATCCATAACACAAGCCTCGTAGCTTACCATGGAACTAGATGGTGTTGTGTGTTAATGTCCCAACATATTTATTTATTTATTTGAGTATTAAGAAAGTATATTTACTCATACATTCATATCCTTACATGGTTATCCACTTCCTACCATTAAGAGCCTCCAAGTGTTTTACGCGACGATGTCCAAAAACTATAACAAACTAGCGATCTACCCTTACTTCACTTGAGCGTAAAATTGTATAAACGTTCAATACTTAGTCCTGCGAAAGCCATAGAAATTCATTTTATTTGTAGTATAAACAGGTTTTGTTTAAAGTATACATAATTCTTTTATTTATACAGATAAATAAAATTGAAGTGTCTGTTTGTTGTTAGAATAACAGATTTATACTTATAAGAAAAACACAATTTTTAAAATGTTTGTCTGTCTGTCTGTTTGTTCCAGCTAATCTCCGAAATGGCTGGACCTATTTTAATGGGATTTTCACTGGCAGATAGCTAATATTATAAGGAGTAACTTAGGCTACTTTTATTTTAGAAAAAGAATTAGGGTTTCGCTCAAAAAAATTAAAACGGACGGGACGCACCCGAGCGAAGCGAGGGTAAATCGCTAGTCATCAACTTAAGTCATTTTCATTTGAAAATCAATAATAATGTTTTTATGTCACTAGCTACGTTTTGAAAATACCAGATTTGCATTTAAATAACGGTTTGTGTTTTTTTCCAATAACAATAATTACGTATTAATTATATCTTATCATTTCTCTCGAATACTAACAAAGATAAATTTCTCGGTACAGCTATCAATAACACGTGCAATTTTATTCACTTTTTAAACCCCACTTTCTGTTTAATTTGCATAAAAAGCAATCACGTCGGAGAATTTCTAATTAATACATCTTAATTTTGGTTAAATTTGTTATATAGATATCTTTTCTGAGATTAAATTTCCTTGAAATGAGAAATATTGTATATTCATGATGATTTTACATGTAATATGTCAAGTCATTCTGATAAGCTAACAAAAATGCGTTTTGGATGTCCGGTACAGTATATAATATTTTTGATGGATATCACGGACTCTATTATCGTTTGGATAAAATATACTTTCATACAAGTATTTCACATTTTCCATCTCATTCTTATGTGTTTCACGTGCTCCTAATATAGTTTACTCTCTGGAAGGCAAATGAATGTGAATTGGAACAACGATTCGATCTTACATGGCTACAGATCATGCGGTCTCTAGTCGGACCAAGAGAGTTATTGGTTTTCTGTCAAGAAACTCACAGTAGCAGCTTACAGTATAGAAAATAAATCTTGAAACGTTAACTCGCTTAATTTTATAAAATTACTTGCAAAAAACAAATCTATCCCACTGGAACCGTATATTTTTCCGGGATAAATAATAATTTATAGGCTATTCCAGACTATAATCTATCTTTATGCTAAATTTCATCCAGATCCGTTCAGCCGTTCTGGCGTGAAAGAGTAACAAACATCCATCCTCACAAACTTTCACATTTATAATATTAGCATGGGTTTTACTCTTTAACAAAAAATCCGAAATCCGAACATTTTTGCCAGGTTCTAATCTGCCTAGGCATTTCATAATACGACGCCATTTTGTAATTTGACAATAAACACCCGCTATATCATTGATTGCCCATTGATTTGCCCTGTCATGTTTATTCTATAGAAGTAATACTTTCTTAGACTTACAATGGCATTATAGGGTAAGAGCCGGATAGTTGCCCTACCTTTTGAAAATCTTCAATTACATAAAAATTAAGTATCTACTTACAACATGCTCCGTGTATAATAAAACATTGGTCTTTAATCTTTCATTGTGACCTATTTTTTTAAACACAATCAATATTGTTTTTCAGTAAATCCTGTTTTATTTGACCTCTACAAAAACGGATAGTTGCCCTCTGTGGCGGATAGTTGTCAGTTGTTAAAAATGCTTTCGGGGATACTTGCCTCATGCGGGGATAGAAGACTCATTATGAAATTGCTTCGATTTTTTTTGGATTAAAACAAATTTATGTAATCAACCATTATTAATTATTGACATCAATTTATTAAGTGGGTAATAATCGAAATACTAATCATTACAACTTTTAAAATACAAATAAAATCTTCAAAATTTAAGTTATAAATAATAATTAATTTTAAAGATAAAAATAATATGGCAATCAACTTTGGCAAAAATATTAAAATTAGTGGGTAAGCCGATATCACCACGAAAAATTTTAAAATCAATTACGAAGCCAAAACTTACAATTTTTCACATCTCACACAATATTCTTTGAACGATGAACAAATTTCCTGGAAACACAGTCCAGTCTGATTTGGATTTAGTATTATTGTAATTTTCAAAACATTTACAATAATCATCAACTGAACTTTCTCATTCGCATTTTCTATATTTGTATTAATGTTTATAACTCTTTTAGTGTCTTTTCAGTGTCTCTTATCTTTCAGTGTCTTTAATTTCTTACTCCTTTTTTTGTACTCCTTTAGTAGCTTTTTCTTTGGCAATTTTTGTATTTATAATGCTTTTTTTACTTTCACTCTCGGAACTATAAATTTTTATTTGTCATCCTTCATCTCTTTCTTCGTCCAATTTAATTAAATATATGTTTTCACATTCTGTTACACTGCTAGAGAAATCGACATATTTTTTGATCTTTTACTTTCGTTTCGACCTCTTTTCTTCATAATTTTCATCTCGTTATCAGCTGATTTATTTTCTATCGTCTTATAATCTTTTTATTTCTTTGTCTCCATTCTAGTTCTTTAGTAATGTTTGTTTCTTGTTCTTTATCCTTTTTTGGACAATTTTTTCGTTAGAATTTAAAACTTCTGCAGATTGTTTACCCCTTTTAGACATGCTAAACTCTTGCTCATATTTGCGAGGCATTTCGCCTACTTGCAACTCTAATTGCCCTTAGGGCGACTATCCGCAAAATTATATGCGGCGACTATCCTTTTCGGTACGGATACTTGCCCTTATATTTTGAAAAAAAAATCAAAGCTATTTAACAGTATAAAGTAATAGGTAGTGTAATTTAAACTTCACTGCATGCGTAGAAGCAAAAAGTTGACTGAACCGACAGCCGTAACAAAAAATATTCAATAGAAATACTCACGAATATTAATTTAACGCTCGTCAACGTCCTGCCGCGGAAGATTTTCGCTCACATATACAAAACACGTGTACCTAGTCCTACTACTGGCATCGAGCTAAGGTCTGTGGAAGAGGCGCTTCAAATTACAGAAGAGCGCTAACGTCAGGGACATCTCTAATATAGCGTATTGAAAATCGGGGCAAGTATCCAACTGAGGCGACTATCCGGGTTTTACCCTATAGTTGTTACAGAACCACCCACAAAATAACAAAATTAGCAGCCTACCCACAAAATAACAAAATTAATTCAAAAAATTTAAAAATTTTATTACTTAACTTCTATAGAGTAAGAACTCAAAAAGCAACTCCTAGAAACTAAAGAAAAGTAAAAAAAGAAGAAAGCGAAGATGAGAGTCACTATACATATTGTGTATACATATTGCAAATCATATCTATCATCAAAATTGAATTTAAAAAAATGAAATAAACGTCTAGCCATGTTACAACGTGGCCAATTGTTATGATACTAATAAATAATCAGTCAAATCATGAAATATCGACATTGTATATAAAAAAACCTAGGCAAATTAATTAGCCTAGGCAATTTATTCTAGGGGTATTCATTTATTAAGGCAGTGGTATCGCAGTGGTAGCGCGTTCGCTTGGGAAACCGAGTAAAGCGGGTTCAAATTCCGGGTCTCGCACCTCTGATATTTTCATGTGCGAATCATTTCTAACATGATTACCACTTGCCTTACGGTGCAGGAAAACATCGTGAAGAAACCTGCATGTCTGAGAAAATCTAGCAAGTTTTCGAAAGACATGTGAAGTCCGCCAACCCGCACTTGGTCAGCGTGGTGGACTATGGCCTGATTCCCCTCATATTGAAGGGAGGCCCGTGCCCAGCTGTGGGATGTTAAAAAGGGCTGAATACATACAACATTCATTCATTGGTCATCCTTCAGAGTTTATGACTTTGATATTTTTTCCTAGTCTATTTTAAACTGCATATTTATACATATAATATTTTTGCAGCGAAAACAGATAGCGTTTAGATCTTAAAATTTAAATAAATTGAGTTATCTTATATGACATTAAGTAGTAATATTGTTTATCGATGCACTCATACTATCGATTGTAACGGCGTCTTACTGTCTGTAGTCACGTAGACAAGTGATAAGGCATGCTATTCAATCTGCGACTGAAAATTATATGTTTTAATAGGACATTTTAGTCTGGGTTATTAGAAAATACTAAATATTATACTCTTTCGTACAATTTAATCTATCGAAATTATTTAGGTTTACAAATAAAAGTTATTATTATAATTGTATGATATTTTTTTGGCAAGATGTAGTAATTTTTTTGGTTTCCATATTTGTATTTAGGGAATTTTATACATCGATTTACTGAAAAAGTCACCTTTCTATGAAAATCAAGCCTATGCAGGAATAGAACCTGTGACATACTTTATACAAAGCAAGGTTTTTACTCTACTTTAAATAATTAATTTCAAAATAACTAAAAATAAAAATAAAATCGTTCAGTGAACAGCATATTTTAGAGTATATTATTGTTTTTTTCCACGATCAAATATAATCACTATGAGGAAAATACATCGTATTATTACAAGCTTGAAGTCACAAAAACTATAGATTTAATTATAAATATGAAACCACGTACCGTTCACTATTAAATGCATATTATTCAAAGTCGACCCTCGTCACGAGTTTACTTGCCCACTGTTTAATAATTGCATATGAACGAGGAAATTGATTTACTGACATGAAAATCTACCTTTTTTGCCTATTATTTAAAAAAAATTGTTTTCAATTTCTCTAAATATTTATAATATGTATGTATTTAAAGTTATATATGTATAGTGTATCAACTATCTGGTATCCATAACACAAGCCTCGTACCTTACCATGGAACTAGATGGTGCTGTGTGTTAATGTCCCAACATATTTATTTTATTTATTTAAATATGACTTTTATGCTTTCAAAAACTTCTATTTTGTAAGCTTTCTTTGGATTCATTTTTTATTACACGGTTCAGTGGCTTTTCATCTCTGTATGTCAAGCGTCAAAGTTTACTAGCTATTGTCGAGGTATATCACTATCAATAAAAAAATATATTTGGAGACAGGTAGTTTTTAACCGACTTCTAAAGGAGGAGGTTCTCAATTCGATTGGTATTTTTTTTTAATATCTGATTAGGTATCTATAGTAAATGAAAACTACCAATCTATTATTTTTTACTTTTAGGTGCATTTTTTGAAGTCGGTTTTTATTTTTATCTTAAAAAGTTTTTATTTCTTCTATATACTTATTTAGTAAGATTCTATAATGATTATGGTTCCATTTTCGACCACTGGGTGAATACTTTAATATATTTAAATATTTTTGTTTGTCAACCGATTTTCTTTTTTTTTTTTTTGTTTAGTACCTAGCTAGCTATTAACGAAGTTTAGTGTTATCAATAAAAAAAAATATGAAAAAAATAAAAAAAAATATATTTATTGATTGATTGATTTTTATGGTCGAATATTAGTATAATACTTGAAATTACTATGGGATTACTGAAAATAAAAAGGTGAATCCATGGAAACAATTCAAAAAATGTTATTACAATAGTAAATGCTATATGATTTATGGACATCATGGAAAAGTAGCTATTAAATTGTAGGGAAATTCGATCTTACTACAATTATAATACGCAAGTTTCTATGTTTATGTTTTTCGCGGAAACGGCTGGACGGATATGGATGAAATTTAGTACACAGATATATATGTTTCTTTTCTTATTTTTTTTTATGGGACACACACAGCATCATCTAGTTCCATTGTAAGCTACGAGGCTTGTGTTATGGATACCATATAATTGATACACTAAACATATATAACTATATAGCTTTAAATATAATATATAATAATGTTCTCCTGACCGATTCCGGCCACGGCGGCCAATCTCATTGAGACTAGCCAACTGCGCAGGAGATATTATAGTGCACAAGTGTACGCGCAGACACAAGTGCACTCTCTATTCCCGTCACTCTCATACTCCGGTGGGACGACTACTCGACACGACCGGTGAGAGTTAAGGCGCAGGACCGACGGCTTTACGTGCTCTCCGAGGCACGGGGGTGAAACACCGCCAACTTCCCAACTCCGGGCTATTACTGAGGCTTACTATACAGAAAGACTCAATAACTAAACTTGGCCCGACCCGGGACTCGAACCCAGGACCTCAGGATGTGCAGCCGTACATGCTAGCCACTACACCACCGAGGCAGTTAAGCTTTAAATATAGATATTTTATAAATATTAACACCCATGACTGTAGAACAAATATACGTGCTGATCACATAAATGAATACCCCAGCGGGACTCGAACCCGAAACCGCTGGCATAGCAAGTAGAGTCACTACAAACTGTCAAAATGTCAGGTCAAAATATGACCTGGAGTAACATAAATATTACTATAAGGCACATAAAGACGGACTCGAGGTTACACAATATGCTGGTAATATATAATACTTTTAGTATTATAAATAACTAGCGACTCACGCTCGCTTCGCTCGTGTTCGTCCCTAGGTGCGTTTTCAGGGTTACCTATGTTTATACATAAATAGTAGCTTACTACTCCTAAGATATTCATTTAAATTATATAGCGATTTACCCTTGCTTTGCTCGGGTCCGTACTCCGTACGCGGATTTTGTTCACAATTTCATGGGTTTTAATTTTTTTTCGCGGAACCCTGATTCTTTTCCTAAAATAAAAGTAGCCTAAGTTACTCCTTATAGCAACAGCTATCTGCCAGTGAAAGTCCCGTCAAAATCGGTCCAGCCGTTTCGGAGATTACCCGGAACAAACAGACAGACAGACAGACCGACAGACAGACAGACAAAAATTGTAAAAAATGTTGTTTTGGTATATGTACCGTGTATACATCCCTATGTATTTAGTAAAAAGCGGTTATTTTAATATTACAAACAGACACTCCAATTTTATTTATCTGTATAGATAGCTACACTGCAATAATTTTTTGCTTGTTCTTATGAAAATCGTTGTATGCGGAAGAAAAAACCACACTTCACGCATTTTATATTTATATTATAAATTATTAACCAGCTATCTGTTTGTCTATCTAAATGACCATTGTACCATCTAAATGAAATCTCATACAAAGAGAAGGGTTATTGAGTTGACTTAGAAGTAACGCGACTGAAGTCACAGGTATTAGATAGTTTTAAACTTACCTATTTATTTACATAAAATAATAATAAATATGTTGGTACATTAACACCATCATAAGCACCATCTAGTTCCATGGTAAGCTACGAGGCTTGTGTTATGGATACCAGATAGTTGATACACTACACATATATAACTTTAAATACATATGTACATATTATAAATATAAACACCCATGACTGGAGTACAAACATTCGTACTCATCACACAAATGAATGCCCCCAGCGGGACTCGAACCCGCGACCGCCGGCACAGCAAGTAGGTTCACTGCAAACTGAGCCAAACGTGTCATCATTTACATAAAATTATAACATGTTTTTTTTTCAAATCACACATAAAACTTGGATTCTAACCCCTGAGCCCCCGAAATTGTATTATAGTTTATCCTAAAAGTACAATCCCTCACGCGTACGCTACATTAAGCGAAGGAAGACCTATCAGTCACGTTCCCTTGAGAAATATAGCAAGAGGATGCAATAAGGCTAACGTTCGTCTATTATATAGCGCTATACCTAGCTAATAACCGTATTTTGTTACCTGTATTTTTTTCGCTGCACAGATTATTAAAAATGCTTTACAGGAGTCAAATGGATACATTACATTCCTTTCAAAAACGATGCTAAGTTTTAGACGAAGAACGTTATTTTATTAGAATTCTCCCAACTACGTAACTCAGGGTATCTTTCAGTTTTTTAGCAGAAGATTTTTAGAATTAGCTCAGTATTTAAGTATATAATTTTGCTGTTTCAAAAGAAGTATTTTTTTTTTTTCAACTCTTGTAACGTTTTCTGGATGTCATTATTTCAAATTACATATGAAGTCTCTCTAATTTTAAGTAAGTACATGTGAAAAGAAATATTTGATAAAACACGTTTATTTATTTTTTATTTGCAGCTATTTACTGAAACGTTAAGCAAATGAGTACTTTAGTATCCTCTCATATATTGGCATAAGTTACTTTTTATCCCAGTAGATTTTTTTTTAATGTAATAAGTTACTAGATTTAAATAACTCGCCCTGAGTTACTTTATTATATAATATAGCATTACGTACGTATAACGTAAGAAAAAAGCTTAAAATCTGCTAAAATAAAACTTTATATAGCACTAAAAATTGTAGTATAATGGAAAGCCAGTCTAATAGAAGCCATGGCTTCCCAGCTTATTATTATTAAAGTATATGAAAATTTGGTATTCGGAAACAAATACAATATCAAAATTTAAAGCAATTTAGGATGACAATGAAAACAACACTTTATATAAAACTAGCGACTCGCCCTTACGTTTTAACGTTTAGAATAGATTTCTGAGATATGAGATATTTTCCCACGGTGAGTATATATATATAGGGATTTGGTATATGCCCTATATTATCTTAATATAAGTAAAATATTGAGTTCTCCTAAACAAAGGTGTTTACAGTATATTCGAGATGTCATATGATTGTTTTATTTTTATATTTTCAATAAAAAGTATCCTACATATTGACCCGGATAACAAGCTATCATCATACCGAACTTCATGAAAATCTGTCCAGTGATTTTCTCGTGATGTGTTCTCAGACAGACAGATAGACAGACCAAAATTGAGAGATGAGATATTTTCTCGCAGTAAAAAGTTGATCCGGATAACCAGCTGTCATTACTCAAATTTCATCAAAATCTGTCTAGAGGTTTTCTCATGATGCATTCCCAGACAGACAGACAGACAAAAATTCTAAAAACTATAGATTCGGCATCTGTATCAATAATAATGACTATTTCAATTAGATTTTCTAAAAAATATTTAATATACAGATTCGACTCAAAATTTTATTATATGTATAGATTTAGTATAACGTTTTATGATTTCGTGGAAATAGAAGTTTTCTGCTAAAGATAAGTCTGCATTGCTTTATGAGTATCTTCAGGAGTCGAATCTTTATGGTTATAGCCGTAACTGCCATGATTTTTGCTTTATACACCTTACACAATTTTTATTATATAAAGTCGGCTCTCTATGTTTTCCTTCACCGTAAGATAAGTGGTGATCACGTTGGAAATAATTCGCACATGAAAATATCAGAGGTGCGAGACCGGGATTTGAACCCGCTTCACTCGGTTTCCCAAGCGAGCGCGTTACCACTGGGCTACCATTGTCTTTTTAAGCTACAGTGAACCTATTTCCTTTTTACAATAATTGCGTTAGCCTTATTGCGAGTAGATAATTATTAAATGTTTTTATGAGAATATTCTGTATAAAGCAAATCAACAATTATTGTAATTCTAAGAATGTTACAGTATCTAGAAACTAAAGGAATTGATTGAGGAAAAGTTTGAAATAAAAGTAAAGCAAATAAAAAAAAACTGTTACTAACATTTAATACGGTTAACTTTTTTTATATATGTATGTAGTTGCTGTCCGGTCATGAGTTTGATTCTTACTTGAACAACTTTAGTAGGGTTAATAAAAACTAAATGTAATCAAATCTTAGACCTAAATATCTTGAAAGTAGTTTATTTATAATAACACTAATAGTCGAAACTTAGTTCTGCTAAAATATTATATTAGAGAGCTAGTGACACACGCAATTATTATAGCTTCCACAAAATTCAGGAAAGTTTAAAATGGAGGGTCTTTCCCGGAGAAACCTTTTTATTCCGGTAAAAAAATATCTATTCTGCGTAATCATACTATTGTTATACAAAAAGTTAAAGCCCATCCAGTAGATTTTGCGTGAAACGTAAGCAAATAAATACACAGACAGTGAGACAAACAAATTTTTCAAAAAACACTGTTTGGTGGTTTATTTCAATACAAAACCATTTTTTTTTTTTTGTAAAAGTAGAATTTTCATCAAACACTTAATTTATAGACACGACTTCTATACTATTTAACTATATATTTGACGACACGTTTGGCTCAGTTTGTAGTGACCCTACTTGCTGTATCAGCGGTCGCGGGTTCAAATCCCACTGGGGGCATTCATTTGTGTGACGAGCACGAATATTTGTACTCCAATGATGGATGTTAATATTTATAATATGTCTGTATTTAAAGTTATATATGTGTAGTATATCAACTATCTAGTATCCATAACACAGGCCTCGTAGCTTACCATGGAACTAGATGGTGGTGTGTGTTAATGTCCCAACATATTTATTATTTATTTATATGCACCTATAGATTACAAACTTGTAATGCTTGTGATTCGATTACACAGAGCCAGTAATTACTGGACTATTTTTTATGGACAATATATACGTTTTTACAAAAGAAACCCAGAAAACGTTCAAAGAGCTTCTTTTGCTTAATTAAAAAAAAAAACTTCTTAAAGAACGTTTATGTGAAGGGAAACAAAAGGTGATTTTATAGAAAATGCTTGTTTCGCTTTAGGAATAATGTGATCGCATCTAGGCTACAATGTTGTAGAATTATTGTAATTTGTAATTTTAATCACAAAAAAAAACTTCTTCCGCCGAATTTCTTTCCCTACTTCTTTTCAGGATTTACCTTTTTTTCGAACTGGTAATAAACTCATGACGTTCAGTAAAAAACTGCAATAATTTAATCTATACTAATATTATAAAGAGGAAGGATTTGATTGTTTGTTTAAACCGAATAGGCTCCGTAACTACAGAACCGATTTAGATGTTTGGTAAGACGATAGTATGAGACTCTGGAAAGGATATAGAATAGTTTTAATCCCGGAAATCAGCCGTTAAGGGGGTGAAAATGGGGATGAAAGTTTGTATGGGGAATCAACCTAGGGAAGAACCCGAGTGAAGCGAGGCTGAGTCGCTAGTGTTCAATAAATAGTATCTTTCAAAGTCAAGAACTATAATAATATGAACATTATGTACATATATTCCTTCGTAATTTCCATCCATTTTTATTATATTTTCCAAGAAAATTGTATTAAATATCTACAATCTTTTAACCTGGTTATTAAGTTATTTCAAAAACACTTTGCATATGGAGAGTCGTTAATCAACGTTCTTAACCACAAAATCAATATTTGACTGGACGCAATCACTATCCTTGCATTAAAGACCTAAAAACTAATATACAGCCAAAATGATCATTGTTATTATAACAATAGAGTTGAATTCTCAATAAAGAATCAAACCTGCATTTTGACGTAGCGTGCATTTTTGCATATAATATAATCACTGAACATACAGTATAAACAAATATTGCAAGGACGTACATATATTATAGTGTGCTGTAACGTAGTTCGATGACCAAGCTTTATCTTGGCTTGTTTATTTTATTAAAATCTTAATACTTTACCTAAGAGACAGTGGCAGCCCAGTGGTAACGCGTTCGCTTGTGAAATCTAGTGAAGCGGGTTCAAATCTCGTGACTCGCACTTCTGGTGCCCATCACCCATGTGTAAATAAATTTCAAACCTGGATGTCTGAGAGAACTTAGCAAGTTTTCGAAAGATATGTGAAGTCCGTTATACCGGCTTTGTTTAACGTGGTGGACTATGGTTTGATCCTCCTTGAGATGAAGAGAGGCTTTTGCCCAGCAGCGGGACATTAAAATAGCTGAATACGTACATATGTACATAAATGTAGAAAAAAGGTAGAGCTCGTAATATTTATACAAAATATTATATCGCGTGCTTTTCTAGCTTTTTATGGTATACTTTTAGGCTATCTCTTATGTAAATAATCAAATCGTTCAGTTACTTGGTTAGAAATAACAAGTAAATAATTCTGTCTGATTTTATTTACACTTTTATATCTGACGTCTCTGTCGTCGACGTCGATGTCTGTCGTTGAAATTCTACTTTAATCATTATAGAATCTATATTAATATTTTATATTATAAAGCTGAAAAGTTTGTTTGTTTGTTTGGTTGAACGCGCTAATCTCAGGAACTACTGGTTGGAATTGAAAAATTCTTTTTGTGTTGGATAGTCTATTTGTCGAGGAAGGCTTTACGCTATACATATATCATCTCGGAAATATGTACAGTTTCCGTGGGATAGATTTATTTTTGTCTAGGGACGAACACGAAGCGAAGCGAGGGTGAGTCGCTAGTGTATAATAATACTGAACCCTTTTGCCTTTCCTCCCTATATAAAATATGTTTCCTTTTTTTATTGATAAGCTTCTAACTACTAAAACGTAAGAATATCAGTTGACCGACAGAAGAGAAAAATTTTGACTATTTATATATAGATTTCTATATATAATATTGTTTTTATATATACTATTTCTATGTACAATTGAGTCCAAAAACAGGTAAGTTATAATAATTTAAAATATAAACACTATCATAACAGAGTTTCTGGCAAAAGCTAGTGTTTAACAACTTTGGCACATTTCCCAAAAATCTGACGACACGTTTGGCTCAATTTGGTCGCGGGTTCGAGCCTCACCGGTGTGACGAGCACGAATACTTGTACTCCAGTCATAGGTGTTTATATTTATAATATGTATGTACTTAAAGTCATATGTGTGTAGTGTATCAGCTATCTGATATCCAGATCACAGGCCTCGTGGCTTACCATGGAACTAGATGTTGTTGTGTGAACCCACGACCACTGGCACAGCAAGTAGTGACACTACAAAATCAACCAAACGTGTCGTCAAATACGATTTTCATAGTACAAACTAGCAATATAACTAAGATTATCATAAAATATAGATTTACTATGACTAACTTTCCCTTATTTGGAGAAACCAGCGTCCTTAAACAATTAGACCTCAACTGGTACAAATATAATTGCGTCTAACAAACCGGAAAAACTTGAAGTCTTCCGAAGTAACGTAAACAATGGTGTGTCTACATTTTAAATTACCTACAAGACCTGTCATATGACGGAAACTACCCATTTATAATGTTTAAGCCGCATTTTAATAAGAAATGAGGTAAATGTCAAAATATCAACAACTAGCGACTCATCCTCGCTTCGCTTCGGGTTCGTCCCTAGACAAAAATAAATCTATCCCACGGGAACCGTACATTTTTCCGGAATGATATATAGCCTATAGCCTTCCTCAGTTAACGGGCTATCTAATGCAAAAAGATTTTTTCAAATCGGATTAATAGTTCCTGAGATTAGCGCGTTCAACCAAACAAACAAACAAACAATCAAACAAACTCTTCAGCTTTATAATATTAGTATAGATGATCTAAGCAAAAGATTGCAATTTTTTTTTTTTAGTTTAGTTACGGTGCGCGACTTTGTCTGCATTGATATTAGTTTTAATGTTAAAAAGTTCCAACAAAAGATGATTTCATAAAAATCAGTGATTAATATGTTACTCAGGCTGGAAGTGATAAAAAGCTTCTATTACATCCTAAATTACACTTAAAAACCGGTTTTGAAAAATATTAACCTCATTGCATATTTATTATTTTGCATACATAAAAACATAGTCGTAAATTCGATTCTTGATAGATGCAAACACTTATAAGTGTTGTTTTTCTATACATATAATAAAATTGTAACTGAATCGAATCTGTACATTAAAATATTTTTTGGAAAATCTTATTGAAATAGTCGTTCTTATCGATACAGATGCGGAATCTATAGTTTTTAGAATTTTTGTTTGTCTGTCTGGAAACACATCACGAGAAAGCCACTGGACAGATTTTGATGAAAGGTATGCTGATAAGTAATTATCCGAGTCAACATATAGGATACTTTTGACTGTGGTAAAATATCTCATCTCTGAGAAATTTATACTAAACGTTAAAATGTAACTAAGGATAAACCCGAGCAGAGCGAGGATAAGTCGCTAGTTAAGAGATAAAATCGTAATTTCAACAGGTTTTTTACTAAAATGTCATATATGACCGATATGCAAAAAATTATCAAAAACCAGTTTATACTTAACCTTGGTAAAATGTATTAGTGTATTTTAGTATTTTGTTTTTGTGCCCATTTTAGATAAACTACAATGTCAAGCTCAAGGATTTTTAGCAATTTTATAGGAAGTCGAATTGGACTCGTCCTCCTTTTGAATAAGGTGACTTGTGCAATTAAAGAAAAGATATGTGGCAATTTTTTTTAAAAATAAGGTAAAGTATTTATAAAAAATGCTTTGTAGGCAAATCTCTCTAACTGGTTATGATTGAAGTATACTTCTTGGTCAGAGATTCCTCTAACTCTTATTTTTTCTAAATATGTAAAATTTTATTAACAAAAAAATACTTTTAACGTAAAAAAATCGCTGGGGAAAGAATATTCATAGAATAATTCTATTCTACATTTCCGCCAATATTGATAAAATGCGTATATGGATGTATTTCTTACACATTCCCCTGATAAAACCAGAAAAAAAAATTAAAAAAAATAATATGCAAGGTAACTAATTATTCTGCACAGGAATCGATCTCGTGCCCTCATTAAAAAAACCAGACACATTGTCAATGTGCTATAATATTCTTCGATAAAAAAATAGCAGTTATAAAACCAATAATTATTTCTATGAACAAGTAAATACTGTTAGCAATTATATTCTTGTAACAGTATTTTTTCATAGAAATATACAAACTTGTTAGAGTGTTACTACGATATTTGTTTCGGTTGATTGCTGAGATGAAGCTGGATGAGTCTAATTGCCATGGCTCAGTTAGGCTTGATGGGTAATACATAGGACTGTAAGACTATTCTTACATTATACATATATTTGTATGGATCATACAAAATTTTCCTCAAGTATAAATAAATAAATACGTTGGGACATTAACACAGAACCATCTAGTACCATTGTAAGCTACGAGGCTTGTGTTATGGATACCAGATAGTTGAAACACTACACATATATAATTTAAATACATACATATTATAAATATAAACACCCATGACTGGAGTACAAACATTCGTGCTTATCTCACAAATGAATGCCCCGAGCGGGACTCGAACCCACGACCGCTGGCACAGCAAGTGGGATCACTACAAACTGAGCCAAACGTGTCGTCAAATACCACACGCAGTTCGTTAACTCTGTTAGAAAGCAAAACATTTAAAAATAGGTAAGTTACATATTTTCTCTAGGCGATGGCTTAAATATTTATTAAATCGCTGAAAATAGCGACACGCGGGAATCGAACAGGCGGATAAAGGGAAGTACATGATATGCCAACATGTGAATTGGCAAAAATCTGCTATTACAGATATTATTTATCATTCAACAAAGGGACCTTGCAAAGACAGTGATACCGCATTATTTGCATAAACGGTGATGTACGCGGAAGGCCATGAAAGTACAAATTTTACGTACAAGGAAGCGTTTAAGGTCACTCCGCCTCAATAATTTAATCTTAACGCGCCTTAGTGCATTTGTCATCCTGCTTTGTACCTAGGAAAAGGGAATGCGGGAAATGTTTAGATCACCCAACATTTTTTTTGGTGAGTGTTGGGTACTATTATGTGTCAGAACACTCTAATGATTTAGTGCTAGTATTGCCCAGTAGTCAAAATTCGACCATAATCATTTTTTTCAACCGACTTCCAAAAAGGAAGTTTCTCAATTCGACCGTATATTTTTTTTTTCTTTTTTTATGTGTGTTCGCGGATTACTTTGTCGTTTGTGAACCGATTTTGATGATTCTTTTTTTGTTGAAAAGAAGATATCTGAAGGGTGGTACTATGATAAGAAAACCAGGATCTGATGATGACATCTCAGAGAAATCGAGGGGAATCTTCGAAAATCGTAGTGGCGATTAGTGCATTGTTAATTTTTTTCATTAAGTATTTTAAAGTATTACTATTTAATGAAGGTCTGGAGTCAATATGATGATGAAGCCGAAAAAAGTCGAGGGAACTCCTCAGTGATTTACAGCAATTACCTGGTGTTTGGGCTTGATTAATTTGTATTGATGAGAACTTTACACCTAGATGGGCTGTGACTGTTGTTTATAGGGGTCTGAATAAATAGCTTAATCGGTGCCATCCAATGCAAATCAAAGCACACAGACTTCGAAAATATCTGGTTAGGTATCTATTCTACATGAAAACCCACGTTTAGTTATTTTTTACTTTTCAGTGCATGGAAGTCAGTTTTTTTTTTAGTTTTTTTTTACTGGTAACACAATAAGCTCGTCATTACTAAACAAAAAAGGAAAATCTGTAGGCGAGCAGAGGAGAAAAAGGTACTAAACTGTATTGTCTTTGCCTATTTATATGTAGATAAAGAACGGTTAGGGATTTAGTGTATGCCTTATATTATCTAAATATAATTAAGTAAAATATCGAGTTTTTCTAAACAAAGGTGCTTAGGATATTATATTCGAGATATCACATGACTGTTTTATTTTTATGTAACACTAGCGACTCATCCTCACTCCGCTCAGGTTCGTCCCTAGTTACGTTTTAACGTTTAGCTCAGAGATGAAATATTTTTTCGCACTAAAAAATTCTATATGTTAAACCGGATAACTAGCTATCATCATACCAAATTTCATTAAAATCTGTCCAGGGGTTTTCTCGTAATGCTTTCCCAGACAGACAGATAGACAGACAGACAAAAATTCTAGAAACTATAGATTCGGCCACTATATCAAAAAATATTTAATGTACAGATTCGACTTACAGTTAGAATTTTATTACATATATAGATTATCATTGCTTGGAACATAGAAGTAATGAGGATTGTCGTGGGAAATAATTTTTTTCTAGATCTTTCTTTTTACTAAAAAATGAACACCCGCTTCAAAATCAATTTCAAAGTAATCCTATCCTTCGAGGATGAATACTTGTTATTGGAAATTTAGAATTATGAAAGAACGATTAACGATATTGTGGTTCGCCTCTACTGGTGACAAAAGAGCTAGTTTTTCACTTAAGGAATCAGCATTGCCATTTAGAGTACATTGTGCCACAATTCCACGTGGATGTCCACGTTTTTTTATTTGTACAGTATTACTCTATTATAAAGTATACAATTCTTTTGCTATATATAACTAATAGAACCCGCGGCTATGTCCGCGTTCAATCTACAAAAAAAAACTCTTTGGCCTTATGTTATACAGCGATTTATATAATATTGTTCATACAAAAATACTAAAAAGGCGATTAAAAATGGGGGTGGGGGTAGGAGGGTGAAAAATACTTTACAATCTACTCTCATAACTACCAAGTATACAAAAAAAAAACATTAAATCAAATAAATCATCGTTTCAGAGGAGTGCAACTACAAACAACACCTAGATATTTATATATTAGAAGATTAAATATATATTTTGTAATTTCAGTGTATTTTCTTTAATGTAAATATACGTATAGATGTCAAAAAAAAAGATGTAAAACCTCCTTTTTTGAAGCAAGGGAAAGTCGCTGGTCAAGTTATGTATATAATAACCCAAAACTATGAAAACCTCTTCCCACAATGACTTGGACATAAATAAATATTGCAGAGCCGAAAAATTTAAAGACTTTGAAATTCTGACATACTAATAACAACTCAAATATTTCTAATCATATTTTCTTAATACAGTTTACAAGTTTTCCGCCTACGTTTCTTTTCTTTTGCTTTATTCATACTTTTAGATTCTGCGCAAAGCGGAATCCCATCGTTTCAAAATGCTCAAGGAACATAACATATCCAAATATCATTTTCTAACTTCCAACAGTTCGAAGCCAATTATTTTCCTCATACGTTCGACACATTTAATTAGATAAAAGCCAAAGGGAAATTTGCAAAATCATATGACTTGATATTTTGTAGAAGTCGTGTGTACGTCATCTGAGAAACGCGGTACATCTAATTACTCCTTATTTACAATAAAGATTAAAGATTAAAGGTTATTATTGTCAATTTCTTATCTATTTGATATTCTTATTTATTTGACGACACGCTTAGCTCAGTTTGTAATGACCCTACTTATTATGCCAACGGTCGCGGGTTCGAGTCCCGCTGGGGGCATTCATTTGTGTGATGAGCACGAATGTTTGTACTCTAGTCATGGGTGTTTATATTTATAATATGTATGTATTCAAAGTCGTATAATATTATGTGTAGTGTATCAATTATCTGGTATCCATAACACAAGCCTCGTAGCTTACCATGGAACTAGATGGTGCTGTGTGTTAATGTCCTAACATATTTATTTATTTAAATTAAATGTCATATTATGTTTTATATAAAATATCGTTATCATAAGCTATTTTAACCTATCAAAAATATCAATTTTAATACAATTAGGTCTGTTCGTATCACATATGTATGTACATTATATAGTGTATAATAATAATAATGTCCTGCCGACTGATTTCGGCCAATCTCACCAAGAGTAGCCAGCGCAGGAGATATTATATTAGGTACACAAGTGTATGCGCAGATACAAGTGCACTCTCTATTCCTGTCACTCTCATACTCCGATGGGGCGACTACTCGACACGACCGGTGAGAGTTAAGGCGCAGGACCAACAGCTTTACGTGCTCTCCGAGGCACGGGGATGAAACACCGCCAACTTCCCAACTCCGGGCTATTACTGAGACTTACTAAACAAAAAGACTCAATAACTAATCTTGGCTCGACCCGGGACTCGAACCCAGGACCTCTCGATGTGAGCCGTACTTGCTAGCCACTACACCACTGAGGCAATTGATTTTTAATGTACCATAAACACAAGTATACAATATACCTTTTTTTCCAAATAGGATGACTTTTATTAATCCAACTTATTATTAATCCTATCAAAGTGTTGCCATTATATTTTATTTTTTTAATATACCATAAACATAAGTATACAACATAGATTTCATATAAATTACTCAATTTTTACATCTATCATGCACTATAGGTATCTCGATGCAATTTATCAACATTGCACACAAGTATAGAATAAGTATAATGTGCGCACGCGCGAGTGCCATGACCTCGCTCAATGCTACGAGTTCACGTATGTACAGATGTTTACATCCACACTAGTGTAAGTGTAGCTGGATTGAACAATCTTAATACTTTATATATATTTTTCTATTATATTGATAGGTTTTTTTTAAGTTAATGAATATATCTTTCGTTATTTTAATTTTTGTGAATATTTTCCGATGATTTAATGCGACTCATCCAATAAATGTTGTATAATGATTAAAAATAGATATAGTTTTAATATTTCCTGCAATTGTCTTTTAAAATGTGACTATCATCACAAAAATATGTGTTACAAGCAATTAACTGTATGCTAATGTTATAACCTATAGGTACCTAAAATTAATGTTATAAGCTAATATTAGTGTCAATAAAATTCAATATGTACTCGACTTTTTATCTTGTTAAGCACAGATAACTTATACCATACGTATAGATCTATATAGGAATATCATCATTATCCTCGAATTTTTTTATGGATTCGAACCAAAATAAACAAAACAATCTATAAATAATATGTATGTAAAGTATCAAAATCAACAACACTATCTAGTATAATAAAATTGGACGTGCACGATTACTCACGCACAGCACACACTCGCACGAATGTTTACAGATAATAAAATATTCGCGACTGTTCAACTCTTGCGCACTATATCCGTACATGGCTTTGTCTCCATTTAATGATCATTAGCGTTTATGCGTTTTAATGCGAGAAATATACTTACATACTGTTTTATAATTTATGATATTACCTGTGACTCATACGAGTATTGAACAAAGTGTTGTCTGTCTGTTTTAAATAAACGTTACTAGATACATTACCTACACTAAGGTATCGCATTGCAAAGACAAACTGATTTAGTATTTTATTATATTCTTTAGCTGTCAACACGTTTGGCTCAGTTTGTAGTGACCCTACTTGCTGTGCCAGCGGTCGCGGGTTCGAGTCCCGCTGGGAGTATTCATTTGTGTGATGAGCACGATGCTTGTACTCCAGTCATTGATGTTTATATTAATAATATGTTTGTATTTAAAATTACATAGGTATATGTTGTTTATCTACTATCTGGTATCAATAACATTAGCCTCATAGCTTACCATGGAACTAGATGGACATATTTATTAGTATATTTTCAATATATAAGAGATAATGCCTCGGTCTGGTAAGGAAATTGTGCATTTTCACAATTTTTTTAGAAGTGATATGTTGATAAAGTCGGAAGTATTATTGGATTACTTATCAAAATTAAAAAAAAACAGTTTAAAGAATTCTTCTTATTATTAATGTTTAAGGATTATATTTTTATTTTTTATATATATTTGAGTATTATTACATTGTTTTGAAATTAAATAAAAAAAAATAGTCATAAGTAGTTACAGATTTAGTAATACATATTATAAAAACACTAACTATATTTGTTTCTAATAAATCTGATTAGCTTCAAGAGGGACACAATATTAATTTATTACATACCAACCTTTGCCTCTTTGACCTAAAAATGTGGAATGGGAAGTTTAAGCTAGATCTTTAAAAATCTGTACTAATTTAAATATTTAGTTTAAGTTCAATAAAATCAATCAATTATAAGAAATAGATTCTATCATAATCAATAATCATTATTGGAAATTTTGATATCCATGTACATTGTACATACAAACAAACTGTTTCCAAAATTAATTATATGTAGTAGGATTTACTAGATGATACTCGTAACAATATTTTTAATGATATTTTAGAGTAAAATTAAAGTAGATAAGATGATTTCATACACTTTATGTATAAACATAATGGTTTCTGAGACAGGTGACATGACACATCAACACAAGTCTTGTGTAATTTTTATTTTATTAATTAGCGCTTAATAATAATTTTCTCGGTATCCTCCAACAAATATGTAAAGGTCATCTGAAGACTGATATGATTATTGAAACTAGGTTGCTTCGCCATACAAACTTTCATCCCCATTTTCACCCTCTTAAGAAACGATTTCCGGGATAAAAACTATCCTATATCCTTTCCAGGGTCTCAAACTATCTCCTTGCCAAATTTCATCTAAATCGGTTCAGTAGTTTCGGAGCTTATTAGGTACAAACAAACAAACAAACAAAAAAATCCTTTCCTTTTATAACATTAGTATAGATTACTAGAATTAAAGTGATAACGAAATTAGTACAATATAACACTTCACGTTATTACATTAGTACTAGATAAGTGCAGGTCAATGGCATGCGGTGGCGGCTTGCGGTGACGATGCCAAAAAAACAATACAATCGGTATATCACTAACATCATTAGCGAGACAATGATTTACGGCTAATAATAAAGACATTATGCTCCTAACCTATATATTTTATACTTTTTTCTTATCAAATTTATAACTGACTTTGCAAATTAGATATGGTAGCCGAGTGGTAACGCGCTCGCTTGGGAAATCGAGTGAAGCGGGTTCAAATCCCGGGTCTCGCACCTCTGATATTTTCATGTGCGAATCATTTCTAACATGATTACCACTTGCCTTACGGTAAAGGAAAACATCATGAGGAAACCTGCATGTCTGAGAATACCTAGTAAGTTTTCGAAAGACATGTGAAGTCCGCCAATCCGCACTTCGCCAGCGTGGTGGCGATCAGGTGGTGGCGATCAGCAGGGGGATCAGGTCATAGACCTGATCCCCCTCGTATTGAAGGGAGGCCCGTGCCCAGCAGTGGGACGTTAAAAAGGGCTGAACACATGTGTTAATACGTATGAGTATGTTTGTATGTTACGTGATAACTTCAATTATACACAGATATTACAGAGACAGAAACTTTTAATAAATTAGGTTAAATCTGAAGGGATTACTAATTAGTTCTTAAGTTAACTTAAGTTTTACGTAAAACTATTTTTTTGGATTTTCGCAGAAGTATATTAGATAAATAAAAATCAAAATAAATGCGCAAAAAAATCTGCTAAATATTTATTTTAAATGTCAAATATTTGCGTCTATTTAAGATATGCTTTCGAAGTCGGTGTACTTTTTTTTGTAAAAAATAATTTTAGTTGAATGTGTATTATTGGCTTTCAGTTGTGAGACCAAAAAGTCCATTTGGTCTTGATATATATCAAATTGTCCATCTGTCTTTAATATGTTTCTCACTTATATTTAACGAATAAAAAATCTATTAATATAATCAAGAATAACCCAGACTTATTCTTGTATAAAAATTAATACACAAATAAAAAAAAATATTTACAAAAATAAAAAAAACCTGACTGCGTAAAAAGCGAACTAAAAAGATGACAACAAGTGATGAAGGAACATATTCGTAGTATTATGCAGTTTTATCACAGATTAAGTAATAGTTCCTTGTCTTATGCTTTTTACGCAGTCGGGTTTTTTTTATTCTTGTATTTTTTTTATTTACAACTTTTTAATTTTGGTGAATTAGACATTTTTAGTTTTGTTTAACATTTTTTCTATACTAAATAACTTTTAAACATATAAGTAGCATATATTTTTGTAATCGTCTTTTAAAAGCCTGTATTTTGATACCCCACTCAATTGATTCGGATGAAAAAAATTTTTTCAAGACACAAATTGGCGCCAAAAATCCACTGTTTTGATTTTTTTAAACACCTATGTAAAAATTACGGACATACATATAAGATACGCACGTAAAAATTACCCTTCCTTAGCAGTCGGTCAAAAAGAAAAATATTTACATCGCAAATATAAATAGTAATCTTTCGCCTATTTAAGAAACTGAGTAGGCTTCCTAAAAAAATGTTACTTTATTGATAAATATCTCGAATAATAATAATTGATTGATCTCTAAAGAATATAATGTAAGCTCCGTGCGAATGACAACGTTTAGTTGAAACTCACATACATTTAATAATATGTGACAACGGCAATTTCCTTAAGAAATGACTAATAAAAAAGCATACTGTAAAAACACTTTGTATGATAATTATGAAAGAAGTAAAGTAAAAAAATATATTTCTAAGAAAAAATAGATGAAAACCTGTGGCAGAAGCTTGTGTAGAATAAATTAGGCCACAATCTGTTCCTAATAATTGTAATGACACGGTGCAATGTCAACAAGGCACTCTCTGAGCGGATGTCTCGAACATTTTCGTTAAAACTGCCACTTTAAAGTCAGGACAAGGATATTTCGTTTATTTCAATCTAAACCTTCTTGAGCGCTATATACATTACTAGCGTTACCCCGTGGTTTTGCTCGTAAAGTATATTTATTTATATATAATTGCTCTAGCTCATACATATATAGTTATACATAGTTACACATCATCCCCTTTTTTCATCCCCAGAAGATATGCTTAAAACTCTTAATTAGAGTCGCCTAAAGGATTTTCACACAAACTTCCAAACTCTTTTCTACCCCAAGGAGTTACATTTCCAAAAATCATTTCTCAGCATTCAGTCAGTTTATTTAGAGTAGTTATTTGTTTTAGCAATCAATACTTTGGTGGAAAAGGCAAAGATTACTTTTTATCCGGTAAGGATAATGAGTTACAAGATAAAGGATATGAGGGTTTGATCTAAATTAATATAATCTACTTTCATGGCATATAAGTCCCCGTTAAAATGGGATAGCGGATAGAAGGTTTTTAGTGCTAGCCAATTAACGAGATCATAATATAATGCTTGCTAGATAAATTAACATATTTTATGAGATAAAAGTAAAATAGTTTTTTTGCTAATTTCAACCAAATAGAACTTAATACTTTCTTAGATTTACGCGAATATTTGACATTTTAAAATAAAACTATCTTTTCGGACTATTTCGTGGATTTATTTTAGTTTTATTTTAAAATATCAAATAGAACCTATTCATTGTTATGGCATAAAACATTAATATTTATTAATATTATAATTATAATAAATAATAGATAATGAGTGAGTGATCCATACAGCGAGTGGTTGTTAGTTCCCAAGGTTACTGATTAGAAATGTGTTCGGGTACTATAAAGCGTAAATATGTTAGTCATTGGACACTTGGTGTTTACTCATTCTTATAAGTTACTAACGATTCACACTCGCTTCGCTCAGATTCGTCTCTAGGTACGTTTTAACGGTTAATATGGAATATATACTTAAATTATATATTATATACATAGGTATGGTGAGTTGTTGTGGGTTGTTTTATAATGTGTTTTCCCGGGGGAATAAGATAATCTTCCGCTGTAAAAAGTATTAGCCTATGCCACTGTCTAGCCTTCTAACTATCTCCAAAAAAAATCACGAAAATCCATCACTCTGTTTCGACGAAAAAGAAGGACAAACAAGTAAACACACTTTCACATTTATAGTATTAGTATAGACTACTTTACTAAAGGCTATTATACAATAAATGATTTTATAGAAAATGCCACATCTTGGGAATAAAGTGATCCAGGTTACTTCAACTTTATATAAATATTGTAAATTATAATTTAACTTTATAATAAAAACTTTTTAAGAAAAAAATAAAAACCGACTTCAAAAAAAGCACTAAAAAGTAAAAAATAACTGATTGGTAGTTTTCATTTACTATAGATATCTAATCAGGTATTTTCGAAGTCGGTGTGCTTTGATTTGTATCGACTGAACTGACTGGTGAAGACTGAACTCCATCCAAATCTGTCGAACCATCACAGCGTAAAACAAGCACACACACACTACATAGACAAACATACACACACACACACACACACAAACACACGCACACACAAACACACACTAACTTTCGCAATTATAATAGTAACGTAATAACGTCCACAAATCATGTCGATTTAATTCTTTTCCATAAAAGAAGGACACTCATAAATTAAAATAGTAAGGGCATTTCTCAGAACACATCTATTAATAGCGCATAACTATATATAAATTAAAACATGTGTATGTACGTACATATCAATAGCACTACACGTTTACTGAGCACAGTGCATCTTAATTTGTGCTCTCGATTCGCCCCATTTACAGTAATCATATCATAAAGTACCTAAGCAGTCTTCTGAATGCTACATTTGACCGACATAATTTATCAGAGTTACTAAACGTAGTGTTTGAATTCTGCATATATTACACTATTTCATGGTTTTGAGATTGTAAGTAGACGAGATGTTATCATTGGGATATTACATATCCTATCCTGTAATTTCAAATTATTGACCTAGAAAGATATAAGTAGTCTAAAAGTGATTATTTTGTTTGTTAGGTTTGAGATGGATTTGTCACCGATTTTAGAAAATTGAAGGCAGTGGTAGTCCTGTGATAACGGGCTCGTTTGGGAAACCGAGTGAAGCGGGTACAAATCTGGATCTCGCACTTCTGATATTTCGATGTGCCAATCATTTCTAACATGATTACCACTTGAAAATTTGGTAAGTTTTCGAAAGACACGTGAAGTCCGCCAACCCGCACTTGACCAGCGTGGTGGACTATGGCTTGATCCCCCTCGTATTGAAGGGAGGCCCGTGCCCAGCAGTGGGACGTTAAAAAGGGCTGAATATATTCAGAAAATTGTACATCTACTCAATTTCATTTAAGCATCGACTTTGTATCCACGTAATGTACAATTAATGCGAGCAATAAATGACGTGTGCATTATCTAAGGATGGAAAAGAACACTTGACTATAGTAAAAAAATATGAATGTTTTTAACTAATTTTAACTTTATATGCATAATATTTTAATAAATATAAATATGTTGGGACATTAACACACAGCACCATCTAGTTCCATGATAAGCTACGAGGCCTGTGTTATGGATATCAGATAGTTGATACACTACACATAATATATAACTTTATATACATACATATTATAAATATAAACACTCATGACTGGAGTATAAACATTCGTGCTTATCACACAAATGAATGCCCCCAGCGGGACTCGAACCCGCGACTGCTGGCACAGCAAGTAGGGTCACTACAAACTGAGCCAAACGTGTCGTCCTATATTTTAAAGTAATATAATGTCTCGAACTAAGAAATAATATAAACAATGTGTCATAGAAACATGAAGACAAGCAATAATATTTAAAAATATTGTACAATATTTTAAAACAGTATACAAATAACAACTTGTGTACTGAGTAATAAGAAACTAACGAAAAACTAAAAATAGTTAACGGATTTTATAAAAAATTAAATAAGCTCGATAAACGCTCTTTCAAGACATTTTTGATATTGATGTTTTTGGCGGGCTACGAGTACGTTGTACGTACGTACGTACAAAACATTATACATTTTCTGATCCTTCATCACTACATAGTATAAAACAAAGTCGCTTCCCGCTGTCTGTCTGTCCGTATGTATGCTTAGATCTTTAAAACTACGGAACGGATTTTGATGCGGTTTTTTTAATTGATAGAGTGATTCAAGAGAAAGGTTTATATGTATAATACATGCATATTATAGTACAAAAAAGCTGAGAAATTCAAAGATTTGTATTTCAAATTAACCGTTAAAACGCACCTAGGGACAAACCCGAGCGAAGCGAGGGTGAGTCGCTAGTTATATACAAAAAACAATTACAAACAAACAAACATTTCGCATTAACAATATTATTATACATAGATTGGTAAAGAAACGTAGCTTTACAGTCAAGTTTAAATATAACGTATATATCATCGCATAATTTCATTTAATAACATCAAGAAATGCAATTAAGACGGCAAACAGTATTTAATGTGGATTGCGGCAAAACTCATGGAAAATACTCCGCGTAACTGTGCCGCTTACGGCAGTACCTACTACCTACGACTATGACATAGTGTTGTCACATTACTTGGTCAAAGAATAATCATTTAAATATAATAAAATATCGATTTATACTCGTTTCGCTCGGGTACGTCCCTGGATACTTGCGTTTTAACGTTTAGTATCGATTTCTTAAAGATGAAATGTTTTCCCGCATTAAAAAGTATCCTATATTGACCCGGATAACCAGCTATCATGATACCAAATTTCATCAAAATCGATACAGTGGTTTTCTCGTGATTCGGTCCCAGATAGACAGATAGACAGACAAAAATTCTAAATACCAGAGATTCGGTCTCTGTATCGATAATGATGACTATTTCAATAAGATTTTTCTAAAAATATTTATTCGACTGAGTTAGAATTTTGTTATATATAAAGATATTATTAGGTTTGTTACAATTTTCCTCTGGTTTACGATAAGAGAAAATTATTTATTATTTAATTATTACAAACGTGTAATATAATTGGATTATGAAATTGGTACATCAAATATTTTTTGAAAATCTTATTGAAATAGTCATTATTACCGATAGAGACCGAATCTATAGTTTTTAGAATTTTTATCTCTGTTTGTCTGGGAACGTATCAAAGCAAACCACTGGACAGATTTTGATGAATTTTGGTATGATGATAGCTTGTTATCCGGGTCAACATATAGGATACTTTTTACTGCGGGATAATATCTCATCTCTGAGAAATCTATACTAAACAGGAACCCGAGCGGAGCGAGAGTATCATTATATCAATTTGTCAAAAACATTTTAATCTAATATAAAATCCCCCAACCAAACTAATTACAATTCAAATAAAACCTATTTTTAAATTAATTTCTTGTAAAATAACTATAATTCATAAAAGACCATATCCCCCTAATTTTAATATAATAGCAGCTAAAATTATTACTTTCAAAATTAAAATTATTAGTTACCTTGTAAATCTGTTCAAAGTGATCACACACTTATAATAATATCATGACATCACAATGTAAATGTAATCACACAGTAAATAGAACAAAATTGTTTCCCAAGTAACAATGTAACATAAAACTATCCTAATATAAGGCAAAAAGCAAAATTCTAATTATTTATCATGAACCGACCACAGCTGCGCTGCGCATGATTCACTCAAAGAATGATAAACTGATAGATGTGCTAATTTATTATTATACCTACATCTAAAATGTTAGAAATTGTATGTCGAAGTTCGTCTATATTGTTGTACTAGCGACTGAACGTAGCTTTGCTCGGCGTTTCTAGATGTCTGTCTAATCTATTCACATATATAAATTGGAATGTTTGTTTGTAATGTCAAAATAACAGCTTTTTATTAAATGCACATGAAATTATATACGGTATTTATAAGAAAAACACTTTTGTTTTACTCTTTGTCTGTCTGTTTTTTCCGGTTAATCTTCGAAACGGCTTGATTTTAACGGGACTTTTACTGGTAGATAGCTGATGCTATAATTATTAACTTAGGCTTCTTTCTAAACTACTCTAGGTTATCTGTGTACTAAATTTCATTTAAATATGTTCAGGCGTTATAGCGAGAAGGACAAACAAAAACACACACATATAGAAACTTTCCGATTTATATTAATAATGTGATTATTATACTTACATCTAAAATATAAATAAGTAGAAGGTCGTAAACTATAATGTTGTATTATATTAATTGTTACTTATTTTATCCCGTGGTTTCGCTCAGATTGTAAAGGTATTTATTAATTTCTATCTGTTATAAGTTCCAGAAATTGTATTCTATCACCTTTTTACCCGACTGCGGTAAATTTGAAAGGAGGGTTATATGTTTGACCTATATGTATGTACAGACATACACTTAGCAAGAGAGCAAGTATAAAACATGTACGTCTCCGAGCGCATGAATAATACTATGTTTCCTTGGTAACTTCTTTCTTTCTTTTTAGTTTACTTTTACGCAGACAGGATTTTTCACTATCATAATTTTATTTGAAATACTTTTAGTACGATACTTTATCTCCTTATGAACTCAAAAAATCATTAAACTCATTTACCAAAATCCAAAGGAAAAAACATTCTAAATATGGAAATCGAACTCGTTACCTAAGTGGCATGATTCAGAGATGAGGCTAATTTGATAGTATTTAGTTTTAAAAATCTTGCAATAAGAGCACAAACAGACAAGTTTATTTATTAAATATAAGCAAATGTAAATGCTATAAACTCGTTTGTTAACTTGATTTTTATACAAGATAATTATTTTAATTATTATATCCAGTTAGAGATAATATCGCTGTGTAAAATGCATTACATTTTTTATTATTTGACTTTGAAATAGATTCTGTTGGGTTTATATTGCTTTTGTTTATATATAGAATAAAGATGTACAAGGGCATATATAATAAGTACATAGATACGTTAGATGAGGCAGTGGTAGCCCAGTGGTAACGCGCTCGCTTGGGAAACCAAGTGAAGCTGGTTCAAATCCCGGGTCTCGCACCTCTGATATTTTCATGTGCGAATCATTTCTAACATGATTACCACTTGCCTTACGGTGAAGGAAAACATCGTGAGGAAACCTGCCTATCTGAGAGAACCTAGCAAGTTTTCGAAAGACATGTGAAGTCCGCCAACCCGCACTTGGTCAGCGTGGTGGACTATGGCCTGATTCCCGTTGGGTCCCCGAGTGGGACGTTAAAAAAAGAGCTGAATACAATAGAGATACGTTATATAAATAGGTGAAGACAAAATAGTTCAGTGCCTTTTTTCCTGTTTGTCCACCGATTTTCTTTTTTATTTTTGTCTAGTAGCTATTATCAAGCTTTAGTGTTAATAATAAAAAAATATTTATAAAAAAATAAAAAACCTAACTCCGTAAAAATTGACCTAAAAAGATGAGAACGATTGACGAAGAAATATACTATATTTCTTCGTCAACATACTAACTGCGAGACATGTAACGAGTGTACTGTATGATATCTATGACACTCGTGTTATCAAAACGAATCTAACGACGTATAAATCATTAAAAACGGGTTAAGCCGTTTAGGAATTACAAGGGAACATAAGTTCGGACAATACAGGTTCAATACATAACCCTTCTTTGGGCTTCACAACAGTCGGGTAAAAAACTATCAAGTATTGATTAAGGGAAACTTTTATAAATATTTTAAAATATTCACCTATGCACATATGTATGTGTGTATTTGCTTTTGTACATTAATTTCTTTTGTAGTTAATACAGAGGCCGATCCTTTGGTTTTTAGAAAGTTTGTCTCTGTCTGTCTGTCTATCTGGGAACGCATCACGAGCAAATCACTGGTTTGATTTTGATGAAATTTAGTATGATGATAGCTGGTTATCCGGGTCAACATATAGAATACTATTTACTGCGGGAAAATATCTCATCTCTGAGAAATCTATACTAAACGTTAAAACGTAACGAGGGTCGAACCCGAGCGGAGCGAGGGTGAGTTGCTTGTGTTCTATATAGCTTTAGTCGATGTCGTGTAGTGTCAATCAATTTTGTAGATTATAATAACTGCGACAATTGTGACGTCAAACGACACGACATATACATATAGCAAAAATGGTCTCTCCCGAGATCATGTTTTTTTAAGCATAAGAAACATCGGCTATCAAAAAATCAAAAAAATCCGTACAATAGTTCTATATCTATATTTCATTAAAAACCCCATCTTTTTAGGAAAAACTTTTAGGGGCCAAAAGTTCCAAAAATTCAGACAAAATCGTAGGAAACACCTAGTTGCATACAAAAAGCTATTAAAACATCACAAAATTAATTTACGACAGTTTAAAAAATAATATTTCTGTGCGATCTCTTTGAAAATGCCGACGCAAGCACTTTGCATATTAAGCAGTAGTTTATTGGAATGGAAGAAAAATCTATTATATGGAATTCATTATTAGTCTCGTAGAATTTTTTATTTATGGACTAGTCTGGTGCGTGACATCGCCTGGAAGGGACACTAGCTGCATGCCCTGACTTTACCTGTTTGTTTTTTAATACTATCCTATATTTACGTGAATATTTGATATCTATACATATAATAAAACTGTAGAGATCGAATGTCTGTACATAGAAGAAAATGCTAAAAACCAAGTCAGGGAGATGTAAGAAGAGAAGTGGAACAAATTCAGGTTTTTTTCAATTTTTTTGTTTCTCTGTCTGTATGTCTGTTCGCACGGGCTAATCTCCGAATCTATTAGACCGATTTAAATAAAATTTTGTATGGTGGTACCTTATATCCCCGTTCAACATTTTAGATACTATTCATTCCGGAAAATTAAAGAGTTCCCGTGGGATAGTTTAAAAAATTATCGTAACTTATATAGCTTAGTACACATAAAGTACTCATTGGATTTTAATGAAACTTTACATCAACTATATTATAGTTCATACATCAGAATAACAAATAAGCTACTTCTTATCCCGGAAAAATTTACGATTTCCGTAGGATAGATTTGTTTCTGTTTGTCTAGAGACAAACCCAAGCGAAGCCAGGATGAACCGCTATTTTAAAATAAAAGTATCTTTTCGGATTTCTTCGCGGATATACTTTGATTTTTGGCTCCCGAGAGAAGTGAATTACTTAATATAATTTTCAGTTTTGACTCAGCTTAAGGCCGTATGTAATAAGTTTTTGCGTGCATGTTGCGCTATAACCTTATTAGCATAGCACCTTTGATATTGAATTGATATTGATAATTCTTATTGTTTAATTCATTATATTTAATTGGCTATTTATTTTTGAGTATCTATATGTCACTTATATGACTACAACTGCACGATTTTTGCCTGCTTTATAACACATTTCTCACTACCATAGGTTAGTTGGAAGAGAGAAAAATTGAATTTTAATCACTGTATTTTTTTAAGTGCAAGAAAGAATAGTATACATTGTAATGCATAGATATGGTCGTGTATAAATCATGTTATAAACTAAAAAATCAATGGCAGGTTGATTTTTGCATATTATAGGTATAAGTTAGAACCTGAATGCACTATAATTCCTTATCAACTCAATTCTTTTTAGACTCTTATTGATAGAATTTCTAATAACAGAATATTTTCTGTAGAATTAAGTATACTTGATTATAAATTGCATAACATTTCCATATATTAAGAAAACAACAATTAAACATAATATAAAAATATAAAAACCAGACGAAAAACTATAAAATTTCAAAATAAAATTGAAATTTATAAAAGTTAAAAGAATGTACGAATTTCTTACAAGGATCGTTTCTCCCAGTCGTCTCAAGAATGCTTGGGACGCGGTGAATGCCGACAGATTACAACGTAAATCGTCCTGAGACTACACATTGTTCCCATGTGTTCTGAGATACATTTATATTACAGTACGAAATTTCATTATTTAATAACATTTAAATTCGCTTATTATTATTTTTTCTATTTGTAGTATAATTTGACATGAAAACGGGCTTTCATTAATAAATCTCAAAGGTGTGTGGGATAGAAAAGACCAAATAATCAATCTGTGTATTTTTCATCCAAATCTTTCCAGCTGTTTCAACGTGAATTAGTAACAAACAAAAATACATACATACATACAAACTTGCCCATTTATAATACTTACTAGCGACTCACTTTCTAATGAAAAACAAAAAGAAATCCCACGGGAACCTTACATTTTTCCGGGATAAAAAGCAACCTATGTGCTATTCCAGACTATAATCTATCTCTCTGCCTTTCATCCAGATCCTTTCAGCCATTCTGGCGTGATTGAGTAACAAACATCCATACAAACTTTCGCATTTGTAATATTAACGGGATAATGGGTTTAATAGGATGTTATTACTACTCGACGTACCACGAGTAAAAAAAACACCAAGAAGAGCCAATATATATGTATATATTACAAATACTACATTGATTGTAAAAATACATTTACATTCTTCTGCTCTTCTTCCGTATTTCTTACATGTACTCTTTATAATATCCATATCTACTAATATTATAAACGTGAAAGTGTGTTTGTTTGTTTGTCCTTCTTTCACATCGAAACAGACCGACGGATTGGCGTGATTTTTTGTATGGAGATAGTTGGAGGGCTGGAGAGTGACATAGGCTACTTTTTATCGCGGAAGATTATCTCATTCCTACGTGAAAACACGTTATAATACAACCCAAAAATTTATTTTCGATCAAAATTACTTGAAACATGGCATTAATGCTCTTAAATACAATTCAATAAATACATATTTAGAATTTTTCGATTTTCCCATAAGAGGATAAAATATGGGATGAAAGTTTGTATGAAACCTATGTACCTTCTTAAAGTTTTTTTGTAGTTTTAGCACGAGCTAAGCCGCGGGTTCTGCTAGTTTATATATAAACATAAATAGAATGTAATAGCCTAATAGTCGACACAATACGTACAATTAGAGTGAACGCTGTTAGTGTCGCGTCTAACACGACACTTGTCAGCACAATGTAGGTACGTGCAGTGTTGGCGGAAAAACTGATAATACTTATACATTTAACTGGGTATTACCCATAGCTATTGTTCCGTAATATAGTTAAAATATATCTACAATAATTCGATTTCTGTTATAGATAAATAATTAAAATCAAATTAATAATTTCATATGCAAATCATTTTCAATATAATTACCACTTGTCTTAGTCTTATGGTTGGCATTTAGAGAAGTTCTTTTTCTACTATCAATATCGCTAATAGAAAATAAAACTATTAAGGAATAACGTTTTCTAAATGACAGATCTTTTCTCTTAGATTCATAGATTATTTACTTTGAAAATAATATTATTTGATAAAATTTCTCCATCTTTGTATATGTGGTGTTCACATTAAATCGTATACTATGTCATTATAGCAACTGTACAAAATTTTTATTCCGTGTATTGCCATTGATGAATCTAACTAAATAAATAAAACAAATAAACTAACAGACAAGCGTTTGAACGACGAACGAACAAATAAATAAATGTATGTATGTACATATGTATGTATTCAGCCCTTTTAACGTCCCACTGCTGGGCACGGGCCTCCCTTCAATACGAGGGTGATCAGGTCATAGTCCACCACGCTGGCCAAGTGCGGGTTGGCGGACTGAGCATGTCTTTCGAAAACAAACTGTTATGGTATATTTTATTCAAACTCAATAAATACTTATAAATAAAACGGTATGTCATGATGTTTTAATATTTGCACAGAATAAAGACTGATAGAGAAAAAATTTAGAAAAAAGTCACAACTTTTTCAACTACAGCAGAAATAACAGATCTGTAACCAATCGGTTAATTATAATTGAAATGGTATTGTGGGCTAACTCTATAGTATCCTTCATAAAGTGCATTGCACTGTGGAAAATTAACTTACAATCAATTTTGAACTACTCTGGTGAATTTTGCTGGATTTTAAAATATACAGTTTTTATAATAAACAGTATGTATGTATGTATTCAGCTCTTTTTAACGTCCCACTACTGGGCACGGGCCTCCCTTCAATACGAGGGGAATCAGGCCATAGTCCACCACGCTGGCCAAGTGCGGGTTGGCGAACTCATTATACATATTTATACATATTATACGTATTTTTATTATGGACTAGCGACTCTCGCTCCGCTCGAATTCATCCCTACGCCCGTTTTTACGGATAGTATAGATTTCTTTCTCAGAGATGAGATAGATATTTTCCCACAGTAAAAAGTATCTTATATGTTGACCCGGATAACCAGCTATCATCATACCAAATTTTATCTAAATCCGTCCATTCTCTTGTGATGCAATTCCAGACAGACAGACAGACAGACAAAAATTCTAAAAACTGAATGTTCGACCTCTGTATCGATAATAATGACTATTTCAATAAGATTTTCCAAAAAATATTTAATGTATAGATTCGACTCAGAATTTTATTATACATAATATGTATTGAAGACTAAAATCTGTTTGATCAGTCACATAAAGATGATAATAATCAAAGGATAATATTTTTTTATACAGCCATAAAAATCAATCTAGTATAATTTACTCTCAGTGTTAGAGATAATTTTATTCTTTTATAAACTAATTTTTGTCTACTTTTTGCGAAAAGTTATTTAATTTCATATATAATTTAAATTTTATATTATAAACGGCTTTACTGAGGATCAAGATTTTTACAGGATAAGATTTACTTCATTAAAAGGATATACGGATAAGGGTAATATTATACACGGATAAAAAACTTTACCCTTAAGGATAAAAGAGAGGGTGTAGCTTATATTGTCAAAATTAGTACAAATATCCATATAAAATATAGGCAAAATCGCAGGAAATCATTATATTCACTCGTATAATAACAGTGCATCAACCGAGACCAAATATAATGGAAAAAATTGAACCTTATGTCGTTATTAATAGGTATCAGTTTGTGCAGCAAAATCCAATTCATGATGTAGCATTTTATAAACACTAACACTATTACGTGTATTTACGTGCGTTTAAACATTTTCTTTTTTATATGATACGTGATTTATACGGTACTAGCGACTCACCCTGGCTTTGCTCGGGTTCATCCCTAGGTAAGTTATAACGGTTAGTATGGAATAGATAGACTATATTATAGTATGTGTTATATACCCTATAGCCTTCCTCAATAAGCGGGCTATCTAATGCAAAAAGAATTTTGCAAATCGGATTAGTAGTTTCTGAGATTAGCGCATTCAAACAAACAAACTCTGTCTCTTTATAATATTGGTAATAACAGTGTTATAATTTTTGTTAATCTTAAGGTGTAAAAGCTTTAAAATAATAGCCCAAATTAAATAATTTTAAATTTACAATAGCAACACTATTTTTTTTTTATTTGCGAGGTACTTTGGTGCCATTTCTGTTTTCTTTCTAATTAATGTATAATAAAATCTGCTTTTTTTTTTAATATTGTAAAGAAGTCGGCCAATGACTGGAAGCAAAGTGCTTTGCACAAGTCCAACTACATATGTTAGTCTAGTCTCTTTGGTCTTATTGAAAAAGGATGGGTGGATCTTTTTTGTGGATATGTTAATATCTTTGCCAAACGTGAATTTTTATAATTATTTTTTTAAATGTAATACGCAATTATTTGACTTTTTAAATAAAACTATCTTATCAAACTTCTTTTTTGTTCAAAAATAGTTAAAATATCTCATGCCTATTTCTTAATATTGTTCTCCTTTACCATATTATATGTTGAATATAAAATTCTTATATAAAAATTGCAGGGATACTCGTTGAGCTTGAACCCAATTTATCCTGTCTCTAAAGCGAGCGCGCTACAAAGCGGCTAATACTAGAAGTACCCACTTAATCTATACAGATAAATAAATTTGAAGTGTCTGTTTGTAATGTCAAAATAACAGCTTTATACTAAATGCATATGGAATTAAATACGGTATTTATAAAAAAATCACAATTTTTAATTTTTTTGTCCGTGTGTCTGTTTGTTGCGACTAATCTCTGAAACGGCTGGATCAATTTTAAACGGGACTTTCACTGGCAGGTAGCTGGTATTATAAGGAGTAGCTTAGGCTATTTTTATTTTAGAGAAAGAATTAGGGTTTGGTTCAAAAAAATTAAAACGTATCTAGGGACGAACGCGAGCGAAGCGAGCGAGTCGCTAGTAGCTATATAATAGTAATAATTATATTAAAACCTGCCTAATAAATCATTACAAAGAAATAAAATTAAAACGTCACGTAATGTCGAAATAACAGCTTTTTTACTTGTTCCGGTTAACCTCCGAAACGGCTGGACCGATTTTGATAGGACTTTCACTGGCAGATAGCTGATATTATTAGGAGTAACTTAGGTTACTTTTATTTTAGAAAAAGTATTAGGGTTTCGCGTAAAAAATGAAAACCCAAGAAATTATGAACAAAATTTTCGTACTTCTTAGTCTATATATATATATACATATATATACATATATATATATATATATATATATATATATATATATATATATATATATATATATATATATATATATATATATATATATATAGACTAAGAAGTTAGTAATTGTATTGATATTTTAACTACTTTTTGCTTTATTACCAAACTTATTTTAAGTTTTTTTAATGTTTAGGGATTAAACGTGGCGTTGCAGTGCTTCAAAGATGTTCGCAGAGGCACACACGGATGGGTTTCATGCCATTATGCGCAAGAAAGCTATTTCTTTGATGCAGAGTCTACATGACAGCAACAACAGTATATTAAAGTGTATTTCGGCCAGAATGGACTGCCCCTTCCAGAAACACTGGATGGAGTTGGCCATTAGGCTAAGATAAAGCTAAAAATACTAACAATACTAACATAGTATTTAAGTATAATTGTTACTAACCAATTAACAATATATGGATGTACTTACGTGTGAAATAAAGATTATTATTATTATTATTATTAAACTAGGGTTGTATTTAAATTGATTTTGTTTTTTTTTTGTTTAGTAGCTTTTGATGAGCTTTAGTGTTATTAAGAAAAATTTTTGGAAACATTTTTTTTATATAGATAGTTAAATTCTATTCATATATGTTTTCCTTAAAATTTCAATAATAATTAAGGTCGAATCGAACGAATGGATGAACTAGTCGAAATAAAACCGCGAATGAAATAAAAAAAAATGTTATATTTATAATATGTATATATTTAAAGTTATATACGCGAAGTGTATCAACTATCTGGTATCCATAACACAAGCCTCGTCACCATGGAACTAGATGGTGCTGTGTGTTAATGTACCAACATATTTATTTTATTATTATTATATATTTAAAATATCGCGTAAATCTAAGAAAGTATTATATAACATAGTAATATCACCTATATAGAAAATTGTTTCACGCGAAAATCTCATATCGTTTGCACCCTATACTCATAAGTAATTGCAAAGTGCCAGACGTTCGTCTCTCCAAATGATCATAAAAAATAACGTTACAAGTTATTATTAAGAATACATTCAAAAGGAACATCAAAAATATAATATGGCTTCTGAAGAAGCCAAAAATTGTTTATTATAACAAATAAACTCGGTTAGCGAAGAGTATAAATATGTTAAAGGTGTTTTCCACTTGCACCTTGGGAATTGACACTACTATTTTTAAATAGTGCCAGCCGACAATAATCTAATAGGTAAATACGACAAGGTATGCACTCTAATTATATATAGTTAAAATATTATACATCAATTTATGATGTATTTACATATATATATGTGTGCGTGCCTGCGTGCGTGCGTGCGTGCGTGCGTGCGTGCGTGCGTGCGTGCGTGCGTGCGTGCGTGCGTGCGTGCGTGCGTGCGTGCGTGCGTGCGTGCGTGCGTGCGTGCGTGCGTGCGTGCGTGCGTGCGTGCGTGCGTGCGTGCGTGCGTGCGTGCGTGCGTGCGTGCGTGCGTGTGTGTGTGTGTGTGTGTGTACACATAGATTAGATTTACTTTGTATCGGCTAGCACCGACTACGAAAATATCTGATTAGTTGTTTATTCTAAATGAAAACTGCCGTTTAGTTATTTTTTACTTTTTACTGTCTGGAAGTCGGTTTTTATTTATTTTTAAAGTTTTTTAAATATGAGAGTTTGTATGTATGTATGTTATGTGTGACTTTTATGCGCTCAATAGGCTGGACGGACTTGGATGAAACTTATTGCTCAGATAGACTATGGCCATATTTATCCCCCCCCCCCCCCCCCCCTCACCACGACAAGGTGTATGACCATGATGTAAGGTAATGAATTTCAAAATTTCTAAAGGTGGCGCTATATGTACAAAAGATACGTAGGAAGTACTCGAACGAAGCAAGGGTAAGTCGTTGGTAATGATATAAATAAAGCAAGTGCATTATCTACAACGAAATCATTGATTGACATATTTTTTTATATAGATATTTCATTATAATTTGACCAACTTCAAACAGTATACAGTACATGTACATATGTATGTGATTTTTTTTCTTAATGTGTGTTTCGCGATATCTTTGTCAACTATGAACCAATTTTTTTGGTTTATAATAAATAAATAAATAATTAATATGTTGGGACATTACCACACAGTACCATTTAGTTCCTTGGTAAACTCGTGTTATGGATATCAGATAGTTGATACACTACACATATATAACTTTAAATACATACATATTATAAATATAAACACCCATGACTGGAGTACAAACATTCATGATCCTCACACAAATGAATGTCTCCAGCGGAACTCGAACCCGCGATCGCTGGCACAGCTGGCATTACAAACTTAGCCAAACGTGTCCTCAAAAGTCATTTTTGTAATAATAAACTACACAAACTTCATTTCAGGTTGTTTGTCCCTTATATAAATACATTATTTGAAAGAAATTTACACAGGTCTTACTTTTAAACTAGTTATAAAGTGTACCTTTTGAAGTTCTCTAGAGGCTTTAGGAAGATAATTAAATAAGAATCTGAATGATTCATTCATCTTTCCCTTTTATCTTATTTATACTGAATGAAAAACTAAAGTTTGTATTACTGAATGACCCTGGAAAGGACATAGGATAGTTTTATCCTGGAAATCATCCCTTAAGGGATAAAAATGGAGATGAAAGTTTGTATGGGGAATCAATCGAACTCGAGCGAAGCAAGGGTGAGTCGCTAGTTTTTAATAATAAAACAGAAACAATTTTAACATTTTCTGCAACTATAGTTTTCATTATTGATTTAAAATCTAAAAGGTGTTGCTTGAAAGACTCCATTTAATTTTTAAATTATAACATTTGTTTATAATTAAGTTAATATATAAATACTAAAAGAATATCCAGAGGTCATTGGCTAGTAACATAAAAAAAAATACATATAGAGACAATTATCGTGGCTCCAATAGAGTCGAGACTGTTCACACAAGTTTACGAGCAATAAAACAAAACATTGAAAGTTCAAAAGAACCGCCACGGTTAACTTCAAACCTCAGTCGCATATGCGGAATTTTTATGCCTTAACAAGTTTACATATCGGCTATTTCTAATTTAAATTGTTCTTTGAAACACCGAATTATGAAGATTAATGTAAGAGATTACGGACTAATTTGTATAATGGCTAAGCAGTAAAATACTGTCACTATTTCATTTTTATATTTAAACTAGCGACTCACCCTCGCTCTGTTCGGGTTCGTCCTTAGATGCGTTTTAACGGTTAATATGGATTTGTCAGAGATGAAATATTTTCCCTCAGTAAAAAGTATCATAAATGTTGACCCGGATGTTTATCCGGTACCAAAACCTTTCCAGTGGTTTTCTCCTAATGCGTTCCCAGACAGACAGACAAACAGACAGACAGACAAAAATTCTAACTCCTATAGATTCGGCCTCTGTATCGATAATAATAACTATTTCAATAAGATTTTCCAAAAAATATTTAATGTACAGATTCGACTCAGAATTTTATTATACTATATAATAACATTCTGAAAACAAGACAAACTTAGATATTGAAACTTTTTTTATTTATTTTCTTATAAAAGAAAAATGTTAGCTGAATAATATTCACATCCTCTTTGGAAATAAAAAAAAAAACGATTTTAAAATAAGCGGAAGAGGTATACAGAAACTTAAGCACTACCACTCTTCTCTACCTGTCCCCGGAAGGGATGTACTTTAAAATGAAGCTCAACTTATATTCTTAAATTACTACAGGCTATAAACCATTTGCAAGAGAACAATTGTGACTCGAAATATTTCGCTTTGTCATTTTTAACTTCAGTTAAAATTAACTGTTATTCAGCACACAATAAAAGTACTACAAAGGAATCGTAACGCCTTTGGGCAAGTGAAGAAGCGTAAAATTACAGACGCATGTAATTTGGGTCATTTTAGTAAAAATATTCTTTTAAATAATATCACGTATTGTCGTATACATTTTACACTCTCAACACGACTTAAATTTGATTTGCCCATTTGAACCGCTTTGAAAGCAGAATAAGTAGGTGCGATAATGATAAAATAATGGTGCAAATTTCAATTTTAAAATGTTTATAATTGATTAACTGGAAATTTATTTATAATAATATTATAGAGGAAAGATTGTTTTGTTTGTTTGTGTCAAATAAGCTTTGAAACTACTGAACTGATTTAGATGAAATTTGGTAAGAAGATAGTTTGAAACCCTGGAAAGTATATAGTATATTTTTTATCCCAGAAATCATCCCTTAAGGCGGTTAAATGGTGATTAAAGTTTGTATAGGGAAGCAACCCGGTAAACAGTAACCACAAGTAATTGATAATATTATTACGCCAAATATTTAGGTCTTGTTTGTCATGTACATCTGGGATTGGGAAGTTCTGGGTTCGAGTCGGGTCATATATAATAGGCATTTTCTATAATGAAAGCACCAGTGATAGGAGGAGAAGGAGCCCCCATGTTCCTCGAAGAGGAAATAAGCATGTAGCATATCGGTCCTTTGCTTAAACTCTCACGGTTCGTATCGAATAATTATAGTAACGTGAGTGAAAGAATGGGGAGTGCTATGGTGCAATAATATCTTCTGCTTAAGTGGCTTGTCTCAGTAAAATTGGCGACTTGGACCAAAATCGACCAGAAGGACACTAGGTATATATTATGACGTGAGGAAATTTGCATGTTTGAGAGAGAGCAGACATGTGAAACCCACCGATCCGAATATGGTCAGTGCGGTGAGTTCAAATCTGATTCTGGTAAATTCTGACGTGAAAAAAATTGAAAAAATAAATGAGTATTTCCTATGTTTTTTAATGCAAATATGACGATGATTGTTAATTTAATTTTAGTCAAAGAAACCTTACAAATATTTTCATTGAAGTACATACATATTATTCAAGTCACAGTGAGGAAATCAATGAATCAAACAATTATCATGAAAGCATGGGCAAAAGCCAATAGTTTTAATAGCTAACACGAGTATTGCAGCGATTGATTTTACGACCATTGATTTTTCTTAAATAAATTAAGATATTATAATTATTAAAACCTTTATTTTATCTTTTTCTTTCTTTATTAAAATCTTTATTATATTATATTCAATAAAAATACAATATAATACACTAAATTTATACCCTATTTTAACTCCATATAGGATGAATTTCGAAAAATGCTAAAACACACATTTATTTAATTGTATCGAAGCACATTAATACCAAGTTTTAAGTAATTCTGATCATAAAAAAAATTTTAGGTTGTATTTCAACGTGTTTTCCCGTGGGAATGATATAACCTCCCGCGGTAAAAAGTAGCCTATGTTACTCTCCAGCCCTCCAACTACCTAAACACAATAAATCACGCCAATCCGTGAAAAACAAACAAACAAACACACTTTCACATTTATAATATTCGTATGGATAACAGGCAATTCTGAAGACGCAAACTAGTTTAGTTTTAATTCCCAATGCATATATTTCATGCAAGTTGCATTCTGTAGGAAGTATTAGTGACGCATGTTCGCTCAAGTCTGCTTCCTACACATTGAATATTATCTATCAACTTACATGGTGTGGTGAAAACAGGTGGATGTAAGGTCGTCGATACGTACTGTATGTAGCCTCGTTCTTATACTGATTAGTAATCATATTTTGTAAGACCATAGACTGTGTAATCGTGGGTTCGAATCTCCGGCCGGACCATCGGGTCAGACCAGAATAACCTTCGATCCTATTCTTCGGTACGTAATCTATACATATAATAAAACTGTAGAGGTCGAATGTCTGTACAGAGAAAAAAATGATAAAAACTGAGTCTGGGGGATGCAAGACTCTTCTTGTTGTTGTTGTTGTTCAATAGAACAAATCCTGATTTTTTTTAAATTTTTGTTTCTCTGTCTGTTTGTCTGTTTGTTTGTTTGTACAGGCTAAGCTCCGAAACTGTTAGACCGATTCCCGATCCCCGGTCAAAATTTTAGATACTTTTCATCCCGGAAATTAAATGGTTCCCGTGGGATAAATTGGTTTTTGCTTATCTAGAAGCGAACTCGAGCGAAGCGAGGGTGAGCATAAAAGCTAACTAAAAAGATGAAAACAAGTTTACGATGGAATATATTATTATACAGTCGGAGACATACATTCGAGTATGTGCATCTCTCGGCAAGGATGAAAGACGTGTATGTCTCGGTCTACACTGTCTAAGAAAGTATTATGTCTTGTTAAGTATATAGAGTTATCTATACCAGAAACTAAGCAATCCTTTTTAAATTTTTTTCTGTCTTTCTGTTTGTCTGGGATAATCTTTGTGACGGCTAACCGATTGTTGAGATTTTTACTAAAAGATAGAAGAGTTTGTAAGGCTATATAAATAACATGTTTTAGTCCGGAATTTTTCCAGCGCGAAAATGGAAAACCCTTAAAAATAACGCAAAATTCTATTTTTTTTTAATTTACTTCTCTATACTGCTAGTATGTACACCGAACTTCGTAATATATATATATATATATATATATATATATATATATATATATATATATATATATATATATATATATATATATATCCTTGACTTTAATTAGTACTTCATAGTTGCATGCGACATATAACTTAATAGAATTGGTATGTTAATGTTTTCTTCATATTAATTATAGTATTTTATCGACATTGTAAATGAAGGATGTGTTACCGCAACGGAAATTCCAAACCAAGCGATCCGTTCTTATATTCGCGGAAAGGATCGTGGGAAGTGTATTGTTTTCGAGACCATTTGACATAGTGGTGGTACCTTTACTTTGGAAATTATAGGTTTGATGCCTTTGATGCCTGATTGACCGACTTCAAAAGCAAAGTATTCAATTCTTATGATGATACGTATTAATATATATATATATATATATATATATATATATATATATATATATTTCTGATACCCTTCTTCTGATATCTTAGTGTATTTCCTACATCTTAAGGTTGCCTTGAATAGATCGCTCTTTTAGTGATAAGGCCGCCTCTTGTACATTTTCCAACCTTTTTGTTTTTTCTCTTTGATTTAAAGGTGTACATTAAAGGATATTATTATTGTTATTCCTTATACTCGTTTAGTTTTTCTACAAAATTCTTTTTTCAGACCGACTTTTGGCTGTGCCTTACCTATGAATTAGTTAATGTTAGCTATACTATTTTTTTTTGTTTCTTTACGTTTTGTTTTTATTCTGGTTTTCGACGTTTGGGATAACAAATTTTTAAAATTATAAAGTTCTTTATTATAGGGTGATAACTGATACTTGACTGACTGACTGATGACTAGGGTGATATTTATATTATTATTTATAGACTAAAATAACTGTGTAATTTTGTAGGTAGGCACCATCTGTAATGGCTTTGAGACGTTAGGAATTTTAGTGTCTCCCGTGATCATAGCGTTTGCTTTGACAACCATGATGAAGAACTAAAAGTAAAAATAAAAAGTCGAAATAATCCAAGTAATTGTTATAAAAAACATAATAGATATAATTTGATATAGATAACTATTCTAACGTCATAAAGCATGGATAGACATTGTTATAGCAGGGTAACAGGTTCAGTGCTCATTTGAGCCATTTGTGTTGATCATACAGGTGTTACCATGGTCTAGTTAAAACAAAACCAATGCCTGAAACCGCCTTTAGAATAAGCTAGACCTTAATATATGGGACAAATTGCTACTTCTATTTCGCAAGAGAGCGTGAAGTCATAAAAATTTCATTGTTTTTTGCTTGTCGGCAAATGGCTAAGAAAATTAAAATCTGATATTATACTATTTTATTACTTCTTAAAAGCCAAGTTCAAATTTCGCCTGAGTAGTAACTTGGGTGGTCTCAAATTTACATTTTATGCGTTTTTATCATTTAATTTAATGTACGGTTGTAAAATTTGTATTAAAATTACTTTTAATTATAGTTTGTGTTTTTATTGTTTATAGACTATCTATTAAACCATCATAATATATGATTTACTTTATATGGGAAATTAACTTTAACTAGGTACATAAAAATAAAACGATCTTAGCAAGATTTTAGTTTTTACAGGATATTCTAATTTTTAATATAGTATTTTTTTATTTATTATTTCATTACTAGATTACAAAAGTTTAAGATTGTGAGCTTTTGACGCTATTTTGTAAGCTTTAAGTGCGTAATTTTCGAAAGATTCTCTTCTGAACTTCTCCCTTAGGTGTTTAAGATACATTATATACGAATTCCAAATACTTGTTACTAGAAGTTAGGTTCACATTAATATTTGAGATTATATCCATACTAATATTATAAATGTGAATGTTTGTGAGTATGTATGTATGGATGTTTGTTACTCAATCACGCCGGAACGGCTGGACGGATCTGGATGAAAAGCACAGAGATAGATTATAGTTTGGAATAACACATAGGTTACTTTTTATCCCGGAAATATTACGGTTGCCGTGGGATAGATTTGTTTTTGTTTTTCTAGAGGTGAACCGAGGGTTAGCTGCCGTACAGTAGCTAGTGTTACTCCAGTTTAGATTCTATCTATATACTAAATTTCATCCAAATCGGTCCAGCCATTTTAGCGTGAAGGAGTAATTAACATCTACATACAAACATTTTGCTTTTATATATAGCAGCCCGACTTTTATACACAGTCTGTATTTCAAAAAAGTAAATTAATACGTTAAATACGTTGAACATGAAACACGAATTTTCAGTCGATGTGATGCACGCAGGATATAGATTATTTTGAGAGCAAATAAAACAAATGATAAATTACCTTAGAAGGTGGAGTCAGACAGAAATTGCATGATCCATATTACAAATAAATATTATGTAACAAGCTTGTTGCTGATAGGTAGCACTGTCAAAAGCTATCAATATTATAGATATAGTAGCTTAAAATCATTGCTAGATGTAGATTATTATAAAACTTATACGAATTTTGAAATTTTAAAAATTATATATTGCCTAAAAAAGGCTTTATTTATTTTTCGTCCAAATCCTGGCTCTCTTATGCGCTTTTTTCGCATATAGCATAACTAGAGATAATTGTAGAAGTTCTTTCTAACCATAAAGGTGACGTGCCATTTCTAAAACCACTGTTCTATGACTACCAAAAATGACAAGACGTTGCGTTTGCGCCACGTGCAAGTTCGTCGTAAATTTTATCTCATTTTGTTTTTGTATTTGATAATTTTCGCCTCGTACATTTTCTGGGAAAACGGGTTTCTGTACAAATGTTATCATATATTATTGAAATTTCCTTTATTTATAGACCACTATGTTTTCGTGGTTACGTCTGGTTTTTCTTACTAATTTATTTGGTGCTCGCTAAGAAGATTATGATAGTGGTGCATTGCAAAAACTTAAATATGTTATTGGTAAAATTTGTCAATATTTCAATTAAATCCTAAACAAAACATTTGAAGTTATACGATAAGAATTATATCGAGTTGAGTTTATTTTACACTAGCGATTCGCCCTCGAGCGAAAAACAAAAACATCTTTCCCACGGGAACAGTATTTTTCCGGAATATAAAATAACCTATGTGCTGTAATCTAATAATAATATAATGGAGTCTAATAATAATATAGTAGAGCGGGTTACAAGACCTATATGATGACCACGACTAGTCTGTCAAGACTGTAACAACTAAGAAAAAGAAGAAGACAAAGCTATAATCTATCTCTGTGCCAAATTTTATCCAAATCCGTATAGCTGTTCTGGCGTGATTGAGTAACAAACATCCATCCATCCAAATTTTATATATTAATATTTATAATATTAATGGGATAATGGTATTACAAAAGGAAATAGTAATAATAATACAGAGAATGATTCTTCTGCTTTATGTTTTCATACAAATTAGAAACATTTATCTATTATTTTATCATTTATGGAAATCGAACCCCATCTTCCGAAGCAATAGCACTACTAGATAGTAAAACCCTATAATACTACGATTATAGTTTAAAAATATTATCATCAAAAAATATAACCTGATTTTGAGTATTAAACCAAAGAATACTAACAAGAGAAGATAAAAATGTATTTTAAAATTCAAAAGGACATCAAGATGTAAAGTGGTAATATAACTCAATATCGTTAGCTCAATTACTTTTTAAAAAATCAGGAAATAAAGTTATGATCTTTATCCCGAAAGTCATAAACTAAATATAGACGACAGCGAAATGTATTTTTCTGTAGGGCTGTGATATCAAAAATTAACATATTTTTATTCTGTATTAAAGATACATTTATAGGAAAATTGTATGATGCGACTGCATGCCGCTAATTTTCATTTGTTTGTTTTAGGGTGAAGGAAAATTTCATTACAAAACCTGTATGTCTGAGAGAGCCTAGCTTGTTTTTAAAAGAAATGTGAAATTAAATAAAGTTTATTCAATTAGACTTATTACAAGCACTTTTGGATCGTCAATTTAATGTAAGCATCAGTGAAGTCAGTTCGTGAGGAAGCTACCACCGGCTCGGGCAGCAGTTCTACTGAAAAGGATCGGCAAGAAACTCAACAGTGAACACCTTTAACCCACACTTTGCTAGGCACTTAAGTGGCGGACTATAACCTGATCTCTCTCGCATTGAGCGGAGACCTAGCAAAGAACCTAGGAGTCTGGCAATAAGTCCGTCAAAACGGTAAGAGGGCTGAATTATTATTGTTTACTATTATTTCCGTCGAAACTTGTTCATTACTTTTTTAAATTTAAATAAAACTGTTCGAAACTTTAGAAACAACAAAAAAATTAAAATAAACTTGTGGAAAAATTGGAAAAAAAATAGTTTTATATAAATTCAAATAAACATTTTGACAACCCTATACATTTCGTGTAAAATCACTTCGTACATAATATAAGTCAGATTTTCGACAAGTGCTCTTTCAGGAATTTTTACGTGACAGAATGTCACTTGCCAAATCTGTAAATGTAAGTATTTAAGAATATTTACGATATCCTGTGAGGTTGACGGAACAATGAGGCACTTGTGACATAGTGGTGGTCGACTGACACGGAGTTAAGATTCGATTCTTATTGGAAAAATCAATGAAGTAAAATATATAATATTACTTAAAAAGACTTTTACAAACACTTTTGAATCAGCGCAAGCACTTTTGAGTAATTTTTTTTTTTCAAATGAAATATCATCCTGTATATAGCGGTACACCTGAAACAGCGGATACTTTTTTTTGCAGCTACATCATACCAAAAATTTTTGGCTAATTTCGTTTTTGCCTTTTGACTACGGAACCCTAAATCGTAACTAAACATTATTTAAGAACAATGATCTATACTAATATTATAAATGCAAAAGTAACTCTGTCTGTCTGTCTCTCTGCCTGTCTGTTTATTTGTCTGTCTGTTTGTCTCTTACCTTTTCACACTTAATCCGCTGAACCGATTCAGATGATATTTGATATGGATATAGTTTGAGGCCCTTGGAAGGACATAAGGCAGTTTTTATACCGGAAATCATTCCTTAAGGGAAGGGCGATGAAAGTTTGTATGGAGAATCATATATATATATATATATATATATATATATATATATATATATATATATATATATATTAAAGTAGATACTTACTTTTCTATACCTATCTACGTACATAATATATATATTTATTCCATACTAATCGTGAAAACCTAGTGTGAAAATAATACATTTACTTATTGCTATTAAATTTTAATATATAAACTAACACAATTAAGTGATCATAAATATAACGTTTTAATATAACAATTTTCATTTCACAGTCAGACAAGATAAATAAACCTCATAATTACTGTACATTTTATAGCAACACAAACTAATCGTTAACAGCCTTACTTTATTACCAAAACGTAAACTACAAACAGATTCATTTAACCAATTAATTAATTTCAATGCAAGCTGCACTCAGTTTATTTTTCTCCGTCCGATTTTGAGGAATTTAATTTGGGAAAGCCAGGGATTCGAATGCGCTACCCTAATGAGATTTTCGTCTGGACCTCTACTTTGTTAACTCGATACTCTATACTGTTTTTGTTACTGACAATGTATTTGATATTGATTTACTTTAAGAGCAACCATATATTGTATTATTTGGAGGCAGTTCGAACCATTTTGGATTTACGTAACGTTATATTGATCTTAGTATAGTAAATAACATTATTTAATCTCTCTGTTTCAAGCTTTCTCCCTCCAACTTCTTTTATTTATAGCTCTAAACTCTCCTCGACGTTTCATCCTTTTGACGACACGTTTGGCTCAGTTTGTAGTGCCAGCTGTGCCAGCGGTCGCGGGTTCAAGTCCCGTTGGGGGCATTCATTTGTGTGATGAGCACGAATGTTTATAGTCCAGTCAAGGGTGTTTATATTTATAATATGTATGTATTTAAAGTTATATATGTGTTGTGTAACAACCATCAGTGGTATCCATAACACAGGCCTCGAAGCTTACCATGGAACTAGAGTGAGCAGTGTGTTAATGTCCCAACATATTTATTTATTATTTATCCTTATCATAATAACATTAAGCTTTTTAAATAAAACTATTTTTTCGGATTTTTTCGCGGATTTATTTACATTTTTAGTTCCCGACGTTTCGAATGCTTTACAGCAATCATAGTCACTGGAGAGACTGATGTAAGAAAATTTTATTTGAAACATTAGCCTTATCATATATCTCATAAAAGTCGTGATTACCATAATTCGTCTTCTAACAGTGCATTGACGTTTTTGATAATCTTGGGCTCAACGTTAGATAACTGTTTTCATTTTTCTCATCTATTCATAATATAATAAATAATTCTGAGTCGAATCTGTACATTAAATATTTTTTGTAAAATCTTAATGAAATAGTCATTATTATCGATACAGAGGCTGAATCTATAGTTATTAAAATTTTTGAGTCTGCCTGTCTGTGACCGCATCACAGAAATACAACTGGAGAGATTTCGATGAAATTTGGTATGATGATAGTTGGATATCCGGGTCAACATATAAGATAATTTTTACTGCAGGAAAATATATCATCTTTAAGAAATCTATACTAAACGTTAAAACGTAACTAGGGACGAACCCGAGTGGATTGACTATGGGTCGCTAGTCTAAATAATAAAATCTATGGCTTCCACAGTTTTTAACTATCCTATTTAATAGAAAATACGATAGCGACTGTCGTATAGTAACGTTATAAAGTCACGGTAGAGGTACACTGAAAATGTTGTTTTGTTAGTCAAAATCGTTTCTTTAGTGGTACAGTAATTTTGATTGCACAAACGTAATCCAGTTATCTTCCTTCTATATAAATAAAACAGAATTAAGAGATTTTAAATGAGAATGTTTTCAAAGCTCTTTAATATTAAGTATGTTCAGTTATTTATATAATCGTAGTGGGCTTTTAAACGTAAATTGTTTTACAAACATATGTATATCAGCAGTAAGCTGGTTCGATTCTTGTTTAAGGCATACTTTTTTATTGAAATTCAGATTTTAATTGTGATTTGGATGTACTTTTATAAAAGAGTTATTATTTAATAAGATTTACTTAAGCGGATTTGTGTGAGGTAAAGGTTCGTCTGATATAGCAATTTTAAAGGTCGCAAGTTCAGTTCTCACGCTAGGTATTTACATGAATCATATATATTAATATTACTTTGGTATTCAAAACCAATCACTAAAATTGAACATAAGTTTATAATGTGTTTTAAGATTTTTTAGCTTTTATTGGAGGTCAGTCCCATTGGCCTTGTGGTGATTTAGCAACCAGATGTTCCCATCCTTTACAATTTAGTATCTTCCGAGCTTTTAATTCATTCTTTGCCTGAAGATTCATTTAACACTTATTATTATCTTTAAACATAAAAATTAACACTGACTTTCACGTAACGTAGTTATAGTTCTACGCTTCGATCAATATTAGATTTTAGATTTTAAACCTAACTTATTAAGCTAATTGAAACGCACATATGGAAATTGACAATTTTTTTCATAATTAATGTATAATAATAATATATACATTGTATTTATTTGTATAATCTTAAAACAAAAACAGATCATCTTTTTCTTCTCTAATTATCACTCGATTTTCTTTTTTTTTTGTTTAGTAGCTATTGCCGAGCTTTAGTGTTATCAATAAAATCAATAGTAAAATTATAAATGCGAAAGTAACTCTGTCTGTCTGTTACCTTTTCAAGCTTAATCTGCTGAACCGATTTAGATGATATTTGATATGGAGATAGTTTGAGACCCTGGGAAGGACATAGGATAGTTTTTATCCCGGAAATCATCATTTAGGGGGGGGGGGGGGGGTGAAAAGGGCAATGTAAATTTGTATGGGGAATCATATCAATCAAAAGTAAGGGATATATATATATAGTTTATTCTATGCTAACTGTGAAAACGTATCTAGGGACGAACGCGAGCGAAGCGAGCGTGAGTCGCTAGTATACAATAATTATTAAGTTCGAATTTCATTTGTGGACGAACATTAATAATTATTTAATTTACCTAATTAAACTTAGACATTGGAATACCAAATCTCAACCTGTAAAAAAATGACTTCCAATGACTACTATGTAAAAATGCAAGTCTCGCAAGTTGTAAGTTTTTCTACCGCAAAAAGTTTTCTAATGTGAAACAAAGTCGATTAATATATTCAGTATCTATATATGGAAGCATCTATCAACAACTTTGTTTTAAATTGTCTAATTAGTTAAATAGCAACATTTTTTAGAGATATCAGTACTAGTAAATTCATCTGACCTTTATCGAATCCCATTAATAATATAAATGTGAATGTTTAGATGGATGTTTGGATGTTTGTTACTCAATTATGCCAGAACGGCTGAACGGCTTGATGAAATTTGGCACAGAGATAGATTACCTGTCTTTGTCTGTTTGGCACAGAGATAATCTGGAATAGCACATATATTACTTTTAATCCCGGAAAAATGTAAGGTTCCCGTGGGATAGATTTATTTTTGTTTTTCACTAAGGACGGATACGAGCAAAGCGAGGGTGAATTGCTGGTGTTCTATAAATAATAACTAATAGCGTAAATCTAAAAGTCCTTGCAAGCAATCAAGCATATTAACGTACTTTTATACTTGTACTATCAATTTATAACAGTTCACCGACCTCCAACACCTATTGCGGCTGGCGCAGATTAACTCGAATTATCTAATAATAAGTAAAGCGACGCCTGCGCAGCGCACTGTCAGAGATAGGGTTGGCACTCGCGAAAATTAATAATAGATGGAAAACGAATATATACATATATTATAAAGAGGAAAGATTTTTGTTTGTTTGTTTGTACCGAATAAGCTCCGAATCTACTGGACGGATTAAGACGAAATTTGGTAAGATAGTTTGAGATCCTGGAAAGGACATAGGATAGCTTTTATTCCAGAAATCATCCCTTAAAAGGAAGGAAAAAAGGGATGAAAGAAGGGTATGATTTCGCACAATAAAGGCAATTTTATATGGATAAAATAAGTCTATAACATTTGACGGTAATATCAGTAGTTTCAAAGATTATACTTCTCACATCCAAACTTACAAATTTTAATTCTTTATATTATTAATATTAGTATGGAAAACGTGCACGACTGGAGAGTAATTTCTACTAAGTCAGTAAGCCAAAATGTTTTGACATAACTTTTTTTATTAATCTGTGTTAGGGAAATTTAAGTAAAAACAAGGAACATTGTTATGAAAATTCTACAAAATATATTAATACAAATAATTTAACACAATTTTAAAAGCAAATCAAACATTATTTTACGCTGTCGAAACACAGATTAATTTTGAAGTAAAGTAAATAAATATATTATTAAATTATAAAAGATAATTGCCAACCCTGTACACTCACTACGCAGTAAATGACATGATATTGTTGCAAAACAAAAAACTAACTCTGACTCACGCATGGACTTTGCGTTTAGGCATTAATTATACGTATTTATATTTCAAACTGTGGTTTGTTCTGTTAAAATTTTAATGTATTGAGAGTAAAAATCTATGTTTTGTATAATATTTTATAATATACGCATATATATATATATATATATATATATATATATATATAGTATATTTTTGTTTTTTTTTTATATAGATAAGACACCTCTCATCGTACTTCCTATTAATATTACAAATGCGAGTTTGTGAGGATGTATGGATGCCTGTATGTATGGATGTTTGTTACTCTTTCAAGCAAAAACTACTGAATAAATTTTAATGAAACTATACAATAATATAGCTAATACATCAAAATAAAACAGACTTTTTATCCCGGAAAAATGTACGGTTCCCATGGGATAGACTCATCTTTGATATTCTAGAGGTGAACCCGAGCGAAGCGAGGTTGCGCCTCTAGTGTTATATATAAATATTTACCTCTCTGTCTGTCCGGGTCATAATATCTCTTATACAAATCGCTTATAAAAAATAACGATACTGAATTAGCTAGGCCACCTAACTAGGTTAGGTTCTAGTTTTAATTTTATTATTATTTCTACCTACTAATGAGAATTAATAAATAATATTAATATGCTCATTGATATGTATTTAGATTTTTAACGTCCCTGTTTTCCTTCACCGCAAGATAAGTTGTAATCATATTGGAAATGATTGGCAAATGAAAATGTCAGAGGTGCGAACCCCAGGATTGGAACCCGCTTCACTCGGTTTTCCAAGCGACGTGCTACTGGGCTACCACTCTCATTAGTATAATAAAAATAAATATCATAATTCATAACGATATCAAAAAACTTTCAAAGTCTAGAAAAAACTAATATATATTGGAATTTTCTGCTTTTACCCGGAGATATCTATCGGAAATCAAACCGACGCCATCTATCCTAATAACTTAATTTATACGTACTGTACGTTATCAAATATGTTCTCTTCGTTAACAATTTACATTGTATCCATTAATAATAAATTAATGAGGTTGTTTATCTAATACATAATATGTAAAGCGTATGTTTGTACTGCAAACGTAATTTCCTAGTGTCAATAGAATTAAGCATTATGTCTCCAATTACTACTATTTGCTCGAGTAAATACCTATGATGCTACACTAAATATTCTATTAGGCTGAATACATACAACGTACTATTTAATAGGTAAATGTAAGGGTATATTCACATTTAACAAGTAGCAAGAACAATCTTTTAAGGTTGCTTAAGGGTTATAGTATTTTCGAGTGTATGTACGTTTTGATGACACGTTTGGGTCAGTTTGTAGTGTATTTGCTGTGCCAACGGTCGCCGGTTCGAGTCCAGCTGGGGGCATACATTTGTGTGATTAGCACGAATGTTTGTACTCCAGTCATGGGTATTTATAGTATGTTTGTATTTAAAGCTATATATGTGTAGTGTATCAACTATCTGGTATCCATAGCACAGGCCTCGTAGCTTACCATGGAACTAGATGGTGCTGTGTTAATAATTATAAAAGGTTGATTGGAAGAGATTTTTTCTAGAGATAAGCATATTTTGACCACAATAGTCTTTGTATTGTTTATAAGATTTTTTATAAAATGTACAATTAATATAATATAATATATATATATTTATATTATAAAGAAAAAAAGTTTTAATAATCGTTTTAAAATCAAACTATATCTATACTAATATTATAAAGAGGAAAGATTTTTTGTTTGTATGTTTGTACCGAATAAGCTCCGAAACTAATAGATCGATTTAGATGAATTTTGGTACGGAGGTTGTTTGAGATCCTGGAAAGGACAAAGGATAGATTTTACCCCGGAAATCATCTCTTAAGGGGGAAAAATGGGGATGAAAGTTTGTATGGGGAATCGACCTAGTAAAGTATAAAAAAAGCTTCTATTTTCGGTGAATAGTATTGTAAGTACTCGGCTATTTTGAATTTTGAACATAGTTGAGTTTTTAAAATAGCTACGATTTTACCTCTGAGGGTGCTATGTTGAAAAAGCTTTTTTTTTAAATAAACAACCCTATAAATTCACATCGTATACATTCAGCCTTACACCGTATATATTGTAAATTGTTGAAGCCATCAAGCTGATATCGTGAGAGACTTTCATATAACAAATAGGTTTTACTTTGTTTGCCACTCTACATTTTTCTTGTAGAAATAAAATATGAAACATTTAAAACTACGTTGTGTTTATGAATAAAAATGTACTAATAATACTATAAAGGGTTAAATGTGAGTTTGTAGGTATATAAGAGGCAAACTTTGGAATGGATTCGAATCTCAAATATATTAAAAATTATTTAATTGACCCGGATAACCAGCTATCATCATACCAAATTTCATCAAAATCTGTCCAGTGGTTTTCTCGTGATGCATCCCCAGAGAGACAGACAGACAGACAAAAATTCTAAAAACTTTAGATTCGGCCTCTATATCTTTATAATCTATACATACTCGTATAACATATATTTTATGGTACATAAATAAATAAATAAATAAATAAATACTCGTATAGTAGATAAAATTGTAATTAAGTCGAATCTGTAATTTAAAATTTTTTTTGGAAAATCTTATTGAAATATATGTCTGTCTGTCTGTCTGTCTGTCCGTCCGTCCGTCCGTCCATCTGTCCGTCCGTCCGTCTGTCCGTCACCGCATCACCGCAGTGGTTTTTTCGTGATGTTATCGCATCATGAAAAATCCACTGAAGGGATTTTGATGAAATTTAGTATTGTGATAAATGGTTATTCGGGTCAACATATAGGATACTTTTTACTGCGGGAAAATATCTCATCTCTGAGAAATCTGTATTAATCTTTAAAACTTATCTAGGGACAAACCCGAGCGAAGCGAGGGTGAGTCGCTAGTTTTTCTAATATATCTAATTATGAATTTCATTATGTATCAAAATTGTATCAAAATCCAGGTGTTTCATTAAAATTTATTTAGTAACAACAAATCAAATGATAAATTACACTCGACCGCAAACGATTACAACGAGGTTGGAGAATAGCATGATTTCATGATACAAAGCTCATTGGTCACGCCATTCTGTCACTCAGGCTGGAAAAAACTTTACGAAGCAATAATACGACTTTTAGTTAAAATAGGTTTTTTTTTTAATTTTAACTTTTTTAAGACGATTAAGTTATAACTCAGTTAATGTTATGATTAAAAATCTATTTGAACCTTCTAATTTGAAACCTTTTATGAATGCGTTGTTGGTCTTTAAGGAACCTGAAGACCCCACTCTTGAAGAGCCCCATATATAACTCTCAGGGAAAACCTCAGGAGGAAGATCATTCCACATTTTGCACGAGATGATGATAGAATGAAATAAATAATGTAACTTTTTAAAGGCTATAGTGGCTATAGTAAACCTGACCATTGCCTAATTGAATTCGTTTTCATGAGTCCAATACACTCAGAGTAATATAAACGGCGTCTACCAAAGTAAATGTCAAAGTCAATAACAGTAGCGTGATTTGCTGTTTATGCTACTATTCTCGATTTTGCCATACAGATCGCTTATTTACTCTTTGAAGAATAAGCGAAATTTTATAAATTTATTAGTTAAATTAATATACAATTTTTGAGAATAAAATATGAATAATAAAATAATACTGTATTATTTCGTATTTTTATATAGTACCTGGACGACCGAGCTTCGCTCGGAGTTCTTTTTTTATATCGTATTTTTCATGACATGCATTTTCCCAGACATAAGACTAATCTAGATCGATTTTTCGCCCCCGAAAACTCCCACATACTAAATTTCAACGAAATCGTTAGAGCCGTTTCTGAGGTCATCGGCATAAATAAATAAATAAATATACAAGAATTGCTCGTTTAAATATATTAGATTAGTTCCCTTTAATTAGCTTGTGTACTATTTTAAAACATTATATACCTATTATTTTGAAACATTATTGTTTGGTTTCAAGTTTAATTCTATGACAATTTTTTTTTTTATTCCTTAGTCTGAGCCATATACAGTTGACCTAACACTTGTTCTCTTTTAAATTTTTAAAACTATCACTTATATCATGAATTATTATACTAGACTATATATATATATATATATATATATATATATATATATACACATATATATATATATATATATATATATATATATATATATAGTCTGTATCTGACTTGTAACAAACATTATACAATATCATTTAAGAAGAATATTTTTTAAAACAAAATACTGAACAGATTTCGTATTTTACTTCTGAATATTTCAACTTAAATAACTTTTCTTTTGCATGAAACCATATTATTTCCAGATAAAACAATATCTGAAAGAAAATTTCAAGAAAATATAGTTATTTTCAAGATATCTACTCCATATTTGTATCAAAGTTACAAATAAATATAAAAAAGTTGTTTGAAAATGTGTTAAAGTGACCGCGATAAGAAGTAAAAAGCAAGCATTGTATTGCCAGCAAAAAACTGAGAACAAGTTGCAGCGACAAAAAACTTTTAGTAGTTATTTCATTTTACTCGAGGACATTTTTCATTTCGTTTTTTACACCAATACTATCGTTGTATTTTAAATTTCTTTTATCAAAATTATTATAAAATTGAATATGCAGGTGTTGGTTCAGTGGTTAGTAATTAATAATGTTTAAAAAAATATTGATTATACTAATTAATGGCAGTGGTAGTCCAGTGGTAACGCGCTTGCTTAGGAAACCGAGTGAAGCGGGTTCAAATCCCGGATCGGGTTCAAATCCCGGATCTCAGACTTCTGATATTTTCATGTGCAAATCATTTCCAACAAGATACATATCGTGAGGAAACCTACATGTCTGAGAGAACCTAGCTAGTTTTCAAAAGACATGTAAAGTCCGAAAACCCGCACTTGGCCAGCGTGGTGGACTATGGCCTGATTCCCCTCGTATTGAAGGGAGGCCCGTGACCAGCAGTGGGATGTTAAAACGGGGCTGAATATGAATACTGAAGAACCAAAAATAGAATATTTTATTCTATAGAGAGATAGCACAGACATTTTGCGTTTTCTTATTGCAAGACTATTCATTAACACTAATTAAAGTGAAGTAAGATATTTGTATTATGTATGTATATGATAACTATTGTTCGCTAAAGCAATTTTCGCCTAACTTCAATAAACATGATTCTGAATTTAAGTGTGTTTTTTGTGTATTTTACAGGATGCTTTTGCCAAATGTGATGTTTTGAAAATGATTGTTTTTTTAATGAACTCAACCGATACAAATTTCAAGAAAATTTCCACCCTCGACGGTGGATAGAAAAATTGTTTTTAACTTATTTTAAAGTTAGTTTAATTTTTTTTTAATAAAAATAATTATTACTAGTGTTTTTTGTTTTTTATTTTAACATGATTTTGGCATTTATCAAATATTCTTCAATACAACCTTCTGTGCTTTTAAAACTACTTTTCAATCAACTTGCTGTTTCTAAGGTTTTATCTCCTTTAATAAGTCGATTTTCTACATTATTTCTAGATTTACTTTAAAATACCTTAAAATTATTTCCTACGAGATACATTGCTATACTACATCATCTCTCTTCTCAGTACATGGAACAAAGACGTGGGTGAGACTTAATTAATAAATCACAACTGTTATTTCACTAATCTTTCAATCAACATGAAATCTTAACAATAAGTATTATATTCTCGGAATCACAGTGGGTATCTTTTTGTTTGGATGAAAAAAAAATAAAAAAAAATTGCAATCATTTATCCATCAAGCGCAATACCCGTTAACTGTCACGGTTTATGAACAGTGGATTTTGGAAGTGGCATTATTTATATTTTATACTTAAATTAAGGTATTTCATTAGAAAAAATACGCTAAAATAAATACTTTATTTTTATATATATTCCACTGTGAATAGATTGATCAGTATTAATTCTTATTTATACAAAGTGTTATAAATTTCTATATAGATACTAAATGTAAAATATATTAAAAATTTGCTTATATAAATATCTAACGTACTACCTTCTAAAGCAAAACTACTATATTTTATATAAAACTATCTTTTCAGATTTTTTCGCGGATTTACTTCGGTCAGGTCAGATCATGTCTCTCCCGTGACCATGATTGCTGTAAAGCATTCGAAACTTCGGGAACCAAAAATCAAAATAAATCCGCGAAAAATTTCGAAAACGTAGTGTTATTCAAAATGTCAAATATCCGCGTATATCTAAGAAAGTATTATAAAAATCACTATACCATGTCAAATTATCGAAATTCAAACAATTGCATGAAACCATAATTCTTTCTTAGATTTACGCGAATATTTGACATTTTAAATAAAACTATCTTTTCGGATTTTTTCGCGGATTTATTTTGAGTGAATTAGTTAGTTTTTTCATATAGTAAAAAAATCCGAAAAGATAGTTTTATTTAAAATGCATGAAACCATTTCTAAAACCCCAAACTCCGAGTTACAGGATGCTTAATAATTATATATTCCCATTCAAATGTACAACGGTATGAAATGGCATACTTTTTGATGATGTACTCGTGGAGTAATTTGTTAGTGCTTCGTACCGATCCCAATTTGACGAACGTTGACATCACAGCTCTCGGTCATATGTCGATTTGCGAGGAACAAAATTGTAATTAAATATTGACTTAGCGACTTATTCTAGATTTGCTTTAGAGTTTAGTGCATAACTACATTTTGTTTTTATAACTAGCAATTTTGGCCAATTTTATTACTTACTGTAATAGCCTATGTATTCTCCAAACTCCACTCTATTTTAAATTTCATTCAAATTCATCTAGCCGTTTAAACGTGAAGTAAACACACACAAAAATCCAAACTTTCATAATACAATAGTAGTGTAGTGTTATAAATTTAGATGAAGTTAACACCGCCATTTTGGAATTTTTGATAAAAAAAATATGCACATATCGGCACATGCCGCATTGAAAAAAAAAACTTATACAATAATTGTAATCTTTACGAGAAGGTCCTTTTTTGAAAAAAAAAGTCCAGTTAGCTCCGCCACTTTTTTTATCAGGATTGCAAAAATTGTGCCGTAATGCTCTCAAGCTATACTGCAATGTGCCGTAAAAAAAATTTTATATTTAGTATGTGCTCAAAATATGCTGCCATGTGATATACAGAAGTTAGCACATGTATGCATATATAATATATTTTTTTCCAATGTGGCACATAATAACACATATCGGGCACTTTTTGGCACATTTTTTTATCAAAAAAACCAAAATGGCGATGTTAACGTCATGGGCTTTACTATTTACTACATTATTTAACCCAAATTAAAAATTAGAAGGTTACTGAGTTACAATACTGTTCTTGGCTGGTTTAAATGTATTCAATCTCCATAATTTTTCGTTTAATTAAAATTTTGTATGATTCAACTTTCAATGGTTAAACTTTGATTACGGTTTCGTTTTTTGTTAACGGATATTTTTATTTTAACGTCGAAAAATTTTTATATCATTTTAAAGTACTTTTTAAATGTTCATATGAAAAATGCATAAAGACGAATTTAGAACCTTCTCCTTTTTGGAATAATTAACGACTCACCGTTGCTTCTTTCAGGTTCCTCAGGTACATTTTAACGGTTTGTATAGAATAGATAGACTATTTTTTAGTTTACAGACACAGAGGCCGAATCTATAGTTTTTAGAATTTTTGGCTGTCTGTCTGTCTGGGAACTCATCACGAGAAAACAACTACACAGATTTTGATGAAATTTGATATGATAATAACTGGTTATCCGGGTCAACATTTAGGATACCTTATACTGCGGGAAAATATCTCATCTCTGAGAAATCTATCTAACCCTTAAAACTTATCTAGGAACGAACTTGAGCGGAGCGAGGGTGAGTCGCTAGTACATAATAAAATTTTTATACTTCGCTTAAATTAAAAGCGTCTTGTATGAAAAAGTTGTATAAGGGACAAACATCTCTTTTTTTTGTATTACTCAAATATCTTAAGAGTTTTTCTGATATCCATATAGCATTCAGTAAACAGTTATTTATATACGATTGCTGTCCAAGTAAAAACTCCTCTCTGTCTATATGTCTCTAAACCATTTATGTCTAGAAACGCACCCAAGCGGAGCCAGGATAAGCCGCTAAAATAAAATAAATAAAAATAGCCTTTATTACTGAGAATATTACAGATTTTGAAGACAGTTTACATAGGTATTAGGGACTAATTCTTAAACATTTAAAAATAATAAACTAAAAATAAAAAAATGACCATTACTTATATTAAAATATCCCTTATCTCAGTTTGCCTTTTGGCAAAGGCCTCCTCTAACTCTCTCCATTGAATCCTGTCCCTTGCTACTCTTCTCCAGTACGGGCCCACTGTCATTTTAATTTCATCTTCCCATCTTCGGTGTTGTCTGCCTCTATTTCTTTTTGAATCTCTGGGATACCAATTTGTGACCTCTCGACTCCATTTATCCTCCTTTGAACGCATCATATGGCCAGTCCATTTCCACTTAAGTTGATCTACTCTATGTAGAATATCTACAAATTTGGTTTTCTTTCTTATATATATATGTTTTTTACTCTATCGCATCTTCTAAGGCCCAACATGCTTCTTTCCATTGCGTGTTGACATGTTGCTAGTTTAGCTCTATGTATTGCAGTGAGAGCCCATGTTTCACAGCCATAAGTAAGACAAGGAAGTATGCATGTATTAAATACCTTACTCTTTAAAGATGTGCTGAAATCTTTATTTTTCATTATGTACTTTAGTGCCCAATACTTTTTCCAGCCATTTGCTATTCTCTTATTTACTTCCTTTGTCATTTGATCTTTAAACGATATAATTTGGCCTAAATAGACATAATCTTCGACATACTCTAAAAATTCTTCGTTTACCATTATCTCTACTTGTATGCTATTAGTCATAAGTTTTGTTTTGCTTCCGTTCATTATTAAGCCGAATTTATTGCTTTCTTGGGATAACTCTCTTATCATTTGCTCTAGAGTACTGGGGGATTCTTCTAACAACACTATATCATCAGCAAATCTGAGATGGTTAAGCCTCTTACCATTTATACAAATGCCTAAGTGCTGCCATTTCAAATTTCGAAAAATACTTTCCAATACGGCGGAAAAAATCTTTGGCGAGATGGGATCGCCTTGCCTGACTCCTTTCTCTATTGGAAATTCATCTCCTAGTGATTCTAACTGTATTCTGGCTTTGCTGTTAGAGTATATTGTTTTAATGATGTTAACATAAGGCTGTGGTATCCCTTGCTCTTCTAAAGTCTCCCAAATTCGTTCGTGTATAAGACTGTCAAACGCTTTATTGTAGTCTATAAAAGCAATATAGATGTTTTTGTTGTATTCTTTATATTTCTCTATTACTTGTTTGACAGTATGGATATGGTCTAGTGTAGAGTAGTTTTTGCGGAATCCCGCTTGCTCTACTGGTTGTTGTTCATCTAGTCTTTTGCTTATTCGATCTAAAATAATTTTAGCGAAAACTTTATAGACGTTGGACATAAGGCTAATTGGTCTATAATTACACATGTCTTCTCTTGAACCCTTTTTATGCAATAGGATGATATGTGATTTGGTCCATTGGTTTGGAATGCATCCGGTGGAAAGTATATTATTAAAAATTTTAGTTGTTCGACCGCACCTCTCAATAATTCGTTTGGAATTTTGTCGGGTCCAGGAGCTTTATCTAGTTTTTGGCTGCGTATTGCTTTCTCTACTTCTTTTTTTAAGATTTCGGGTTCCTGCTCTACATTTTTTAAGGATTTTGGGGGTAAACTGTGAATTTTATGTTTGACGCAATCTTGTTCCTTGCTAGGGTTTGCGTAAAGTTGAGTATAGAAAGTTGTGGCGTGTTGTTTGATGTTTTTTCTTGTTGTGATGTTCTTTCCATGTTTATTCATTTTCGGTATCCATTCTTTGTCAATTTCTTTAAGTTTCTTTAAAGCTTTTTTAATGCCCCCCGTCTGGCTAATATGATTTTCAAGGATTCGCGATTTTCTTCGCCTTCGGTCATCTCTAAGGCTCTTATTTATAGATTTACTGATTTCCGCGATGGAAGTAACATTATTTTTCTTTATCGGGTCGGATAACATTTCTCTTCTATCCTGCAGAAGCCTGATAGAGTTTTCGCTGATGTAATCTTTATTTTTCTTTTCTTTTTTTATGTTTGTCGCTGCCACAAGTTTCTGCTCTAGTTTTTGGTATGTTTTTAAAGTGTCTGTATCTGAATCGAGTAGTAGGTCGGAGTTTGACAACATTGTAATGATATTCTTGATATTTTCTTCATCTAGTTGGCCTATATTTACGTTGTTGATTACTTTTCTTGTCCGTTTTGGTGGTATTAACCTTAAAGAGCATCTCACCATTCTATGGTTTGAATTAAAATTTAAGTTTTGAATGACTTCAGTATTTGTAAAAGGTTTTAAGTAGTTGGTAGTTATATAATCGATTTCGTTCCTGTACTTTCCATCTGGTGAGATCCATGTCCATTTCTTACTAGATTTCTTTTTATACATAGTATTTAAGATAGTTAAATTGTGTTCTAGGAGGAATTCAACTAATTTTTGACCGTGGGGACTCCTTTTCCCATGTCCAAACATGCCAATGGCAAGTTCCTCTCCACTCTGTCTACAGCCGATAAGGATAAGCCGCTAGTTACTATTTAAAAAAAACACATTTTTAGCTTCATATTATTGGAGCAAAAATAAGAAAAATATACTTGTCATGATATAATAATGTATCCCTAAGTGCTTTTTGCGACTTGGTACAAAAACATGGACTTTTATTTATACATAACCAGCTATGCACGTATTCATATCCTGAGCAGCGATTAGCACCACCTTGCGGCAAGTTTTATTACTAACAATAACCTATATGTTATTCCAGGTCATAATCTATCTGTACGGTGAATTTCATTCAAATCGGTCCAACCGTTTCTGTGTAAAATAGAAACAAACACACACATACATAGTACGAGACGTTTAGCTCAGTTTGTAGTGACCCTATTTGCTGTGCCAGCGGTCGCGGGTTCGAGTCCCACTGGGGGCATTCATTTGTGTGATGAGCACGAATGTTTGTACTCCAGTCATGGGTGTTAATACTTATAATATGTATGTATTTAAAGTTACATATGGTGTCCATAACACGAGCCTCGTAGCTTACCATGGAACTAGATGGTGCTGTGTGTTAATGTACCAACATATTTATTATTTATTTATTTATTTATACTTGAGGCCTAATATCTTTTACTATTATAAAAATCGTGTTAGTCTTACACTTTCTACTTCCTTTTCCTAAAAAGATTGGATTTTCATACAGATTCAGAACTTGACTTATTAATTAAAGATAGCTATTAACAGCGAGCAATAACCCGTTCAGTGGAAATGTGAAAGAGATTAATATGAGCTGATGCTCGAATTCCTTTACCACGCGCTTTAGGTCAGCACACATCTAGTTAACCGCGCTATAAAGCTATATAAATATTATATTCAAATAGTTACATTTTTAATATAGTAATTAAATAAAATATACATTAATATTATACTGTATACTCCTTATTTGAATATTTGTATTCAGCCCTTTTTTTTTAACGTCCCACTGCTGAGCACGGGACTGCCTTCAGTACGAGGGGGATTAAGCCATAGTCCACCATGCTAGACAAGTGCGGGTTGACGGACTTCACATGTCTTTCGCAAACTTGCTAGGTTCTCTCTCAGACATGCAGGTTTCCTCACGATGTTTTCCTTCACCGTTAAGACAAGTGGTAATCATGCTGGACATGATTCGCACATGAAAATATCAGAGATACGAGACCCAGGATTTGAACCCGCTTCACTCGGATTCCTAAGCGAGCGCGTTACCACTGGGCTACCACTGCCTAATAATTTGAATATTTATTTCGTATATACAATTAATTTTGTATCGGCTTTGGCACCATGCTATTCATATTGAAGGCCCGTGCCCGTATTGGGATGTCAAAATCAATTATTTTTTTATATAATAAGAAATATTTACTAAGTAAAACATAGTGCAATTTGTAATCCACGCTTCATCTATATGAAAACAAAGCATGTTGACTTGTGGTTCTCAACAATTATTTTGTTTTAGCTAGACATACATAAGTCCTATATCTGTAATATCTGTCGGCGTTGTCCGTCGTTGTATTATATACAAAAAATACAATAAAACTAAATCTATACTTAAATAAACAAACTTAATACCCTTTATATCCTGTGCACTTAATTGAAAACATTCGTATTCATGTAGTTAGGGCAAAAATGTTAAGTGTTTGGGAATAAACGAGCTCGCCCTCTTGTCCAGTACTAGTGATAAGGCGTTATATTCTTTAAAAGACTTTAGCACTTGTATATCTATACTAATATTATAAAGCTGAAGAGTTTGTTTGATTGTTTGTTTGTTTGTTTGGTTGAACGCGCTAATCTCAGGAACTACTGGTTGGAATTGAAAAATTCTTTTTGTGTTGGATAGTCCATTTATCGAGGAAGGCTTTAGGCTATATAACATTAAGCTACGACCAATAGGAGCGGAGCACAAATGAAAAATGTTGCAAAAACGGGAAAAAATGATTCCTTTTGAGAGCTTCCGATGCGTACGCTGCGTAAATGGTTAAAGTTACGCAAAAATCGTGTATGACGAAATTGTTCCTCTTTAAAAGTTCTAAAAAAAGTCCGCGACAGCATATGTCTATCTTTTAAGGTTGATATAATATAACCCTTTTTATGGTAATCAAATTTGTTCTACAATAATGCATTAATTCCGAAGGTGTTTTTATAAACATGATATTAATTCTTATCCAAATAAATATTTTGTTCATCACAAGTATTTAATTTTGAACAAAATTGCCCTTGACATCATTTGATTTCAATGAATATCTTAGGAGATATCATAGTTTTAAAATATACATATTTAACTTTACGCGGACTATGGGTGAGCGCGCTCTCGACCCGATGCAAGGCCAGGGCGCTGGCCGCCGCGCCGCCCGGTAGCTCTGCGAGCAAAGTCACTATTCCACGCGGACGAAGTCGCGGGCAAAAGCTAGTAGTCTCATAAATCAACAGTGACATATAAATCTCCAAAGGTAAGAAAATATTTTAAAATATCTTAGGAAATTATATTCAGTGGAACTCTAGCCTTATGTACACGATGCGTGTGACAGTTGAAAGTTTGCCAAAACTGTAGTAAGAACAACTCGATGCCGCATTTGCGCGTTGGATTCCACATGAGCGATTATTACAAGTTAGCTTTTGCCTACTCATTTAAAGAGGATTAATGAAATATAAATATTTACACTAGGATCCAGCTCTCATTTCAGTCTAGCTCAAACTTTACCCACAAATCTTTTAGAGATTTTGCAATATTTCCAGGGTATAAGAGCGAAAGAACGTCTTTGTGAAAATGAAAATTTATCTATACATATAATTAAATTCTGATTCGAATTATTATTAAATATTTTTTGGAAATTCTTAATGAAATAGTCATTATAGAAACAGAGGACGAATCTACAGTTTTTAAAATGTTTGTCTGTCTGTCTGGGAACACATCAAGAGAAAACCACAAGACAGATTTTGATAAAATTTGGTATGATGAAAGCTGGTTATTCAAGTCAATATATAGGGTACTTTTTACAGTGGAAAAATATCTCATCTTTGAGTAATATATACTAAACTTCAAAACGTAACTAGGGACGAACCCGAGCGGTGCGAGGGTGAGTCGCTAATTTCCTAAATAAAATAATATTATCGGTTTTTTTCACGTATTTATTTTGATTTTTAATTCCTGAGGTTTCAAATACTTAACAGCAATCATTGTCACAGGAGAGACCGACTGAGTCTCAAAATAAATCCGCGAAAAATCTGAAAAGATACTTTTATATAGATATAAACTAGCAACTCACCCTCGCTCCGCTCGGGTTGGTCCCTAGTTACATTTTAACGTTTAGCTCAGAGATTAGATATTTTCCCGCAGTAAAAAGTATCCTATATTTTGACTTGGCTTCTGTATCGATAATAAAGTCTATTTCAATAAGATTTTCCAAAAAATATTTAATGTACAGATTCAGCTTAGTTACAATTTTATTATATGTATAGATTTTCGTTTTCACGAAGAGGTTCTTTCGAGTTTTATTTAAAATGTCAAATATTCACGCAAATCTAAGAAAGTATAAATTTATATCTATAAAATAAGTCATGTCAATCTGTTACTCTGATGTTGCATGCGTTAATAAAGGGCAAATCAATTAGGCTAAGATCCGAAGTACAATCGCCCTTCATCCATCTCCTTTATCAGATGGGCTCTCTGGTATTAAGTTATTGTATTGTCATACGGTATTCGTATAGAGATTTAAATTGATTCTATAAGAAATAGATTAAATTGTATGATTACAAAGTTAGATAAAAGATAAATTAATATAGTGTGTTAAGAAAGAAGTTTTTTATTGCTTAAGAGGTGTTTTTTTATTATTATTTTACAATATTTAATATGTATACATGTATAATAAAATTCTAACTGAGTGGAATCTATACATTAAGTACTTTTTAGAAAATCTTATTGAAATAGTCATTATTATCGATACAGAGGCCGAATCTATAGTTTTGAGAAATTTTGTCTGTCAGTCTGGGAACGCATCAAAAGAAAACCACTGGATAGATTTTGATTAAATTTAGTACGATGATAGCTGGTTATCCGGGTCAATGTATAGAATACTTTTTACGGTGAGAAATTGTCTCATCTCTGATAAATCTATGCTAACCATTAAAACGTAACTAGGGACGAACCCGAGAGGAGTAAGGGTGATTCGCTAGTTTATTTATATTTATGTTCGAATGCCCGCCAATAATATACAAGTAACTTCAACATAAAGAATATTTTAGGTAACTTTTTTCTGATAATCTTCATTTTTGTCAGTTTTTTTGTCACAAAATAATAATTTTATCTTACTTTTTTTATATACTCATATTACAAATTAGATACCCATGGTATGACTTAGATTTTTTTCATAAATTTACAATAAGCACTTTTGTTTTACTACCGTACGTAGAAATTATCAATTTATTGATATGGAAAATTAATACACTATTTAAATATTATAACATAACACTAATATATTTATGTATCTTAATTATTTCTTAGGGGGGTTTTTGTTTTGGGTATCAATCATTTTTCAAGTAAAGGGGTATAAAATTCATCATACCTATGTATATATATATATATATATATATATATATATATATATATAATATGTTGGGACATTAAACACACAGCACCATCTAGTTCCATGTTAAGCTACGAGGCCTGTGTTATGGATACCAGATAGTTGATACACTACACATATATAACTTTTTAAATATATATTATAAATATAAACACCCATGACTGGAGTACAATCATTCGTGCTCATCACATAAATGAATGCCCCCAGCGGGACTCGAACCCGCGACCGCTGGCACAGCAAGTAGGGTCACTACAAACTGAGCCAAACGTGTCGTCAATATATATATATATATATATATATATATATATATATATATATATAGTCTATCTATTCCATAAGTTAAAACGTACCCAGGGAGGAACAGGAGCGAAGCCAGGGTGAGTCGCTAGTTATTTTTATATACTCAAATAATTCAAAGCTTTATTTAATTATATCTTACAGTGTAGTGGTGTATTTACCTTATAAATAGCCAGTAATATCATAGCAAACAGTGGTCATGCTGTATAAGCACAATGCGTGTGACACTTGAAAGTTTGCCAAAACGGCAAGAAGAGCTCGCCGCATTAGCGCGTTGGATTCCACGCGAGCAATTATACCGAGTTCCTTTAGTTTTATGGACGGGTGTACAAATGTTTTACTAAATTTTGTCTAACCAATGTTTTACAAGTTTAAATTTTAAGTAACTGCTTATTTGGTCTGTTGGATTATTTTAAATATAACTATCTTTTCGGATTTTTTCGCGGATTTATTTTGATTTTTACTTCCCGACGTTTCGGATGCGAGTTTCGAGAGACTCAACTCTCCCGTGACCATGATTGCTGTAAAGCATTTAAAACTTCGGGAACCAAAAATCAAAATAATTCTACGAAATAATCCGAAAAGATAGTTTTATTTAATATGTCAAAATATATTCGCGTAAATCTAAGAAAAGAATTTGTTATTATAGAAGAGCAATATAGTGAAATATAACAATTATGTAAAATAATTAAGTTAGATAGTATAAGAAATATTTTTAAGATTAATATAAATAAAATAAATAAATAAACATGTTGGGACATTAACACACAGCACCATCTAGTTCCATGGTAAGCTACGAGGCTTGAGATATGGATACCAGATAGTTAATACACTACACATATATAACTTAAAATACATACATATCATAAATATAAACACCCATGACTGAAGTACAAACATTCGTACTCGTCATACAAATGAATACCCCCAGCGGGACTCAAACCCGCGACCGCTGCAACAGCAAGTAGGGCCACTACAAACTGAGCCAAACGTGCCGTCAATATTTTATACAACGGCAAATATTTTATTTGCTTATCCATTTCATCCAGTTATAACTCCAATAAACACAGTTGTAACGTTTACTCTTTAAAGGAATCGAATCTGTGATTTCCGTAATAATAGAAACAATACATTACCAATCAGTTAGCATTAAAAGAAAATAAAAGTTCTAACGGAAGAAGAGCTTATTTAATAAAGTAAAACCAAAAGCAAAATCAGTGCTTTATCTATGTATATTAGTGTAAATTGATCGATGGCGCGCAGGAAGTGCTGCAGACGTACTACGAAACAAAAAACGCCTGTTGATGAAACGTCCACGTTCAAAAGGGTCCTGCACATAGGATAGCTATGTAGTTGTCTTATACTGCATTTTGCATTGGTATTTTAATATAAAGATTTTGAGAATATTTTAATCTATACTAATATTATAAAGCTGAAGAGTTTGTTTGTTTGTTTGGTTGAGCGCGCTAATCTCAGGAACTACTAATGCGATTTTAAAAATTATTTTTGCATTAGATAGCCCGTTAACGTTTGTTGGTATTTTTTTTCTTTTCTTGTTTTAAATATTACTTTGGCATGTCAAGTAATGTATTTTTCTGGAGGGATTGGGCGCTGTGAGCTGAAATACAGGTCTCCTAGTTCAGCCACAGATGCTTTGTTCACAAATTAGCGATATTGTTTCTTGGCATAAATAATTTTTTGTGAAAACTTTTTTGTGAAAACTGTGGAAGGCTATAGGCTATATATCATTCCGGAAAAATGTACGGTTCCCGTGGGATAGATTTGTTTCTGTCTAGGGACGAACCCAAAGCGAAGCGAGGGCGAGTCGCTAGTAAGTAATAATTGTATTCTGTTTCTATACTTAGTACAAAGTTCGATTATTTGTGAGTTTAAAATTTTGTTTAAATTCACACAGTTATTTGGTTTGATGTCACAAAAAAGTTCATTTGATTTATTTTTGTAGATATTTTGATTAGTAGGTATAATGTCTACTTTATCAAATTAATATGTATCTTTAGTTATGATTAATGAATTATATTAGTACTTGAGAGTGTTGTGTTGGTCATACATTTTAAGCTATAAAGCTATCCCACGGGAATTACGTAGAGGGCTGGGATCATAAATATCCTTACCCTTCCCTATCCTATCCTTCAACCTGATTTATTGAAGACTTAGATTCTTTATCAACAATATATATATATATATGTATATATATATATAATATATATATATATATATATATATATATATATATATATATATATATATATATATATTATATATATATATATACATATATATATATAAGTAAGTAGTCGCTCTGTGGTAGAAATTCGACCAAAATATTTTTTTATTGATACTAATACTCGTCAATAGCTTCTAAACAAACAAAAAAATAACAGAAAATCGATTAGCAAATTAGAGGAGAAAAAGGCACTAAACTGTTTTATCTTTGCCTAATTATATACAACTATTCATATGTTACAGTCAAAACTATTTTTTAGTTAAAACTACTTTTGACTAAAGAGGTTGGTCAAAAGTAATTTTGACTGCAGGCTTTGGTCAATAGCAGTTTCGACTGGCATATCGGTCAAAACTCTTAAAAAGTTAAGGAGGTAATTAGGTTGAAGGTTACTCGGAAGAACCCTTACTTTCTTTCTAGATTATGTTAGGTTAGAACAGTGACCACAGCGTATGAGCCGAGCGAGCGAAGCGAGCGTACCGCGGCAGCGGCCGGCGAGTGCCATAATTTTAAGAGATTTGACCGATATGCCAGTCAAAACTGCTATTGACCAAGGCCTGCAGTCAAAACTACTTTTAACTGTTTTTTTCAGTCAAAAGTAGTTTTGACCACGAAAAAGTTCTGACTGTAACATATACATTTAGTTATTATAACTTCATATAATTATAAAATAATGTTACAAACGCGATTTCTCATAGTCAATAATATATAAGGAACCCTAAAAAATGATTCTAACTTATTACTGCGAGCGCGTAAATTGTTGCAAGTGAATCGGCCTCGAGACACACGGACAAACAGATATTTTATTGGATAAGGGTGCTGACCCTGACTGAGTATATGAGGTGGCAGGTCATTAATATTGATTATACCTGTTATGTTTATAGCTCAAATTAGTTAATTACTGTTATATTAAAAGTATAAAAGCTGGTATATAGCATATTAATGGATATAGAGCGGGTTCGATTTCTACAAGACCTTAGGTACTGTTTATGTGTAAGTATATGCTTTTTGGTTTTTAAAATTAGGGGATATTGTGACATTGATTCCTAAAAACTGCAGCATGTACCAATAACAGAATTTCGTAAGAATTTTATGTTTAGCAGTCCAAGCAGTCTCATCTTCTTCATCATTATCATCGGCCTATTCTAGGGTTGCTCTGTTATCTGTAGCATCAATACGGGGACCATATAAAAGATGATGGGCATTGGATGATGCTGTACCAAACTAAGATCGAGATGATCAACAAGAGAAGCCTTTGTGTATTGGTATATGATAATAGTTTCAAAGTCTTATTTATCAACATGTGAATTAAACGGGGATGAACATAAAATTTTACCCGATTGTTATCCCGATAAGGAAAATACTCTAAGCTAAGCTTTAAAGTGGTCATCAATATACCAAATCAAATCAAAGTATACTTTATTCAAATAGACTTTTACAAGCACTCTTAAATCGTCAATTTTACATTTTAAATTTAAATTAAATGTCAGTGTAGTCAGTCCGTGAGGAAGCTACCACCGGCTCGGAAGGCAGTTCTGCTGAGAAAAGCCGGCAAGAAACTCAACAGTTGCTCTTTTAAAATAATAATTGTGTAAAATATTGCAATACAATAATTATTATATATTTATCCTACGTGAGACCCAACCAGATATTAATTCCACGAATATAATATTATTACCCTTGGATTCAAATTATTCGGCTTCTGTATAATAATGACAAACAGACCGATTGCAATTTGCGCAGTTGGATGCTGTAACGCAAATCACAAGATTAATAAAAATCCTATGACGAATAATTTTGAAATTATAAAAATAACGTTTATAAATACGCAAAAGCCATGAGATATAATATAATATTATGTTTAAATTTATTATGTTACGCACTCGCCAAATAAAGTTTTTCAAGGATTTCTTATATCATACATCCTGTAGTAAATTACCTATAATATTAAAAACAAGTATTAAGTATTTGCGGTTGAATCTTAACCAGTTGAGTGTGTCATTTAACCATGAAAGCGGTCAAAAAACTATTAATCGGCCAAAACAATTTATACACACAAATTAGTGAACAAAAAGCGTGTAATTTGATTTTTGGCATGCTTTATTTGCTTTACCTACTTGTAATAGCTACGTAACAAAATCTTGAACGATTATATCCTATTTTTAATATCTTAAAACTTAAAATTATGTATAACTAGCGACTCACCCTCGCTTTGCTCGGGTTCGTCCCTAGGTATATTTTAGCTGTTAGTATGGAATAGACAGACAATAAACGGGCTATCTAATGCAAAAAGATTTTTTCAAATCAGATTAGTGGTTACTGAGATTAGCGCGTTCAAACAAATAAGCTCTGAATCTTTATAATATTACTATAGGTGTATAATAAGTTGGTTGCCATGGAGCTGATCTCATACTGGAACCAGGAGGTTAATAGTAAAAACCTTCGAATTAAGCCCGCATTGATTCGCTTTTTAAAATCCCATCAATTACAGTCTGTCACGTTTTTAGTCTTAACTATGACGAGTTTTATTTCATACTAGCGATTCACCCTCGCTTCGCTCGGGTTCGTCCCTAGCTTGATTCCCCATACAAATTTTTATCCCCACTTTCACCCCCCATTTCATTCCTTTAAGGGATGATTTCCGGAATAAAAAATATCCTATGTCCTTCCCAGAGTCTCAAACTATCTTTTTACCAAATTTCATCTAAATCGGTTCAGTAGATCCAGAGAATACCCCCTACAACGTCACAAACTCACAAACTTTACCTCTTTATAATATTAGTATAGACAAGATCTATTATGGCACATTACTTTCAAAATTATTATATGAGTAATTTTATTTTTTCTTCAAAAAATTAGGTAACACTAAAGAAAATGCAGAATTATTTTCAAATTTTATTTGCTTTGCTTTATAATTTATATCCCTACTATTTATTTGGATGAGATTTTTACTTTAATGATCCGTATTTCTAAAATTTGCTTTAGCTCTTATACAAGCTGAGTTATGTTATTAATGAGTCGAATCGGCGTAAAAGGTACTAATTGGTTCCTTTATCGAAGTGCATTGTATATAAATAAATATAAATAAATATGTTGGGACATTAACACACAGCACCATCTAGTTCCATGGTAAGCTACGAGGCCTGTGTTATGAATACCAGATAGTTGATACACTACACATATATAACTTTAAATATATATACCCATGACTGGAGTACAAACATTCGTGTTCATCACACAAATGAATGCCCCGAGCGGGACTCGAACCCGCGACCTCTGGCACAGCAAGAGCGTCACTACAAACTGGGCCAAACGTGTCGTCAACTGCATAGACAGTTGTACATATAAAAATTAAAATAATGTATCGCAAAAAAATTATACCTTTAATTACACCATTATGGTGCTACATAATTGTTACCAAATATAAATCTTATATTTTAGAAGATATTTAGGCTCGAAAGAAAAATATTATATATATATATATATATATATATATATATATATATATATATATATATATATATATATATTATTTGTATGTTTGTTATTCAATCTCGCGAGAACGGCTGAACGGATCAGGATAAAAGTTGTTGTTTTTAGAGGCGAAGCGAGGGTGAGATACTAGTGTGTTTAGAAAAACATGAATAATTATCAATTCAATTAAAAAAAAAACAGATTAGAAGATGTAAAACTACAACAGATAATACAAAAATTACAGCAATTAGAAACTAAGTGCGCCCATTTTTAACGGCGATTTTTATTAGTTTACGAACGAACTTTTACTATGGAAAATACAGTGCATGGCTGTAAAACGCTGTCCATTCAGCCATTAACTACACTAATAATAATAAACGTTAGAAAACAATACAACAAATCGCCTCCATTAAAATGTACAAGGATCTTACAAAGAAATGCTCTCTGGCTTGCCTATAAAATTAGCATATTACACACTATGTCTTCCGGATTTTTTATTATTTACTCAATACCCGCATGTCTTTGAGTGCCAATGTCAACAAATATGTTTGTTATCTATCGTACGTCCAATTGTGCGTGAATAAGAAAACTTTTGCATTGTATTACTTGTAAATAACGTATTATGTGTAGTTTTGATGGTATTTTTTTAGGTAAAATAGCATATTGACTTTAAAATCGTTTTACAATGATTATTGTACGTTCAAGGCAGGTAGCCCAGTGGTAACGCGCTCGCTTGGGAAACCGAGTGAAGCGGGTTCAAATCCCGGGTCTCGCACCTCTGATATTTTCATGTGTGAATCATTTCTAACATGATTAACACTTGCCTTACGGTGAAGGAAAACATTGTGAGGAAACCTGCATGTTTGAGAGAACCTAGCAAGTTTTCGAAAGACATGTGAAATCCGCCAACCCGCACTTGGCCAGCGTGGTGGACTATGGCCTGATCCCCCTCGTATTAAAGGGAGGTCCGTGCCCAGCAGTGGGACGTTAAAAAAGGCTGAAAACATTGTACCAAAAAAAATCTTTCCCCTTTATGAGTATATGTAGATAGAAATAATTAGGTATTATTTGAAAATGGTGTGTGGATTTTTCGATATTACATATTTCTTTACAATGATCATAGACGTACATATTAATATGATAATAGTGATATGAGAGTGAAATATGAAACATAGTACTAAAGTTCAAAGTCTAGACCGATTATTTTACCTAAAATGTCAATGCAAACAGATTTATTGCCCCACTATCTATTGCCTTCGGGTTGATCTGCATAATTCTTATAAAGAACGTTAAGAATATCTAAAAGTACTCTATCCTTTAACTAAATTTCCTCAGTTGAATCTTCTAAACTAGCGACTTACCACACGACGATTTAAATTAGAATAAAAATAAATAAATATGTTAGGACATTAACACACAGCACCATCTAGTTCCATGGTAAGTTACGAGGCTTGTGTTATGGATACCGGATAGTTGATACACTACACATATATAACTTTAAATACATACATATTATAAATAAAAATACCCATGACTGGAGTACAAACATTCGTGCTCATCACACAAATGAATGCCCCCAGCGGGACTCGAACCCGCGACCGCTAGCACAGCAAGTAGGGTCACTACAAACTGAGCCTAACGTGTCGACAAGTATTTAGTATGAACTTTGGGAGATATACAGATGCTTTTGAATAATTTTCCATAGGCATTTGTATCTCTTAACGTTTCGCCATCGTTATCCATATAAGCATATGAAAACAGTTTTTTGACGCATCTACTTTTAAGTAATATGCTATCTGTACTATTTATAATTCATAGAGTTTGTTTGTTTGGACGCACTAATCTCTGGAACTACTGGACCGATTTAAAAACTCTTCTTGCATTCAATACCTATTATTAAAATAAGTTATAAGCTATTTAAAATTAATTACATAGATACAGAGCGGAATAATTCAACAAAATTAAAAGACGCGGCCAGAGCTTACAAAACGCTAGTTTACTATATAAATATCTACTTAAGTATTAATGTATGTATGTTTGTATATGTGTATGTTAATATCTATACATATAATAAAATTGTAACTAAGCCGAATCTGTACATTAAATATTTTTTGAAAAATCTTATTGCAATAGACATAATTATCGATACAGAGACCGAATTTATAGTTTTTAGAATTTTTATCTGTCTGTCTGTCTGTCTGTCTGTCTGTTACCGCATCACGGAAAAACCACTGGAGGGATTTTGATGATAGCTGGTTATCTGGGTCAACATATAGGATACTTTTTACTGCGGGAAAATATCTCATCTCTGAGCTAAACGTTGAAACGTATCTAGGGACGAACACGAGCGGAGCGAGGGTGAGTTGCTAGTAATATAGATATAATTGATGTTTGTAGTTTGTATCTACACCGCACCTTATTATTATCATTATTTTTTTCTCACGCTCGAGGGTTTCTGGAAGAGATTTCTTAAAGAAATAAGTCATCCTTTGTACACATGGTTACTGTTTTCTATTTTATATATATTTCTTTTTGGTACATAAATAAATAAATAAATTTGAATCTCTTACAAAATTATACGTATAATTGACGATAAATAATATGAAACAAATATCCATAGTTTCCCACGAACTCGTAGCGAGGCACTCAAAGCGTACATTTCTGTACCGATAATTGTACGTCGAGAAAATTATGCACATAATTAGTGCTTGCAAATCATATCTGCGACGTCATTTAAAGCCCCCTTTAAATGCCATATATTTTTATGCATCATTATTTCTTGGAAAATTGTTGTTTTAGAGTTAGTTATTATCTTATATGTACCTATACCTTACAAGTGCACTCTCTATTCCTGTCACTCTCATGCTCCGGTGGGACGACTACTCGACACGACCGGTGAGAGTTAAGGCGCAGAACCGACGGCTTTACGTGCTCTCCGAGGCACGGGGGTGAAACACCGCCAACTTCCCAACTCCGGGCTGTTACTGAGGCTTACTATACAGAAAGACTCAATAACTAAACTTGGCCCGATCCGGGACTCGAACCCAGGACCTCAGGATGTGCAGCCGTACATGCTAGCCACTACACCACCGAGGCAGGCAGGCACCTATACCTTAAATCTATACTAATATTAGAAAGAGACAGAGTTTGTTTGTTTGTTTGTTTGTTTGAACGCGCTAATCTCGGGAACTACTAATCCAATTTGAAAAATTCCTTTTGCATTATATAGCCATTTTATTGAGTATGGCTCTATGCTATATATCATATAATATAATAAAGTCTATGAATTCCATACTAACTGTTAAAGCGTACCTAGGAACGAACCCGAGTGAAGCGAAGGTGAGTCGCTAGTATTAAATATTATTGAACATGTAATTTTGTGCCCTTACATAATGAAGGTGAACATTCTATAAGGGTTTTTGATTTATCTCCTGAAGGGCTAAATAGGGGATGAGAGTGATCGGAATATGCATAGTGACTCACAAAACGATTACTACAAACGAGCATCAAACTTCCAATCCCCGTCATACTAACCACATCGAATCTAATTATATACCAATAATATTTTCTTAGACTTACGCGAATAATAAACACTTTAAATAAAACTATCTTTTCTGAATTTTTCGTGGATTTATTTTGATTTTTGGTTGACTCAAAAGAAATCCGCAAAAAATCCGTAAAGATAGTTACATTTAATATAAGAAATTTTTAAAACAATCCAGTTCTAACGATCAAACAAACATACATTACGGCTAAACTTGTGTGTATTCAGCCCTTTTTTTAAACGTCCCACTGCTGGGCACGGGCCTCCCTTCAATACGAGGGGGATCAGACCATAGTTCACCACGCTGGCCAAGTGCGGGTCGGCGGACTTCACATGTCTTCCGAAAACTTGCTAGGTTTTCTCAGACATGCAGGTTTCCTCACGATGTTTTCCTTCACCATAAGGCAAATGGTAATCATGTTAAAATGTGTGAGACCCGGGATATGAACCCGCTTCACTCGGTTTTCAAAGTGAGCGCGTTACCACTGGGCTACCACTGGCTATACGGCTAAATATTTACTCTTAAATATCGGCACACCAAACTCGCTCTATTCCTACAAATACCTGTATTTGGTCACGTCGGTTGCCATTTTAGGTGACACTGTAAACAATACATACTGTTATGAAAACAATAATGTTTTATTTGTTATATATTTGCTAATGTGTTTGTTCGTTGGTCACAAATAATAGGACGGTTATTATATTAATTGATGTACCAGATAACCATATGAATATCATAAATGTATTCTCTATTTGTCTGTCTGTTACGTTGTACTTAAAACGCTGAACAGGTTTTAATGAAACTTGACAAGGATATAGATTGCATCATACTTATGGATATAGGGTAACTTTCATCCCTTCCCGTTTATCATTTGAGTGAAGTAGGGGGCTAAAACTTATTACTTTCTATATCATACCAATATTAATATACTAACCTATTGATTATAGAATCGAGAAAGTTGAATCAAAATCGGCGAAGTTTCACGTAACACACAAAAAGAGTAACTCATGTTTTGAACTCGATCAGTAATAATATTATAGTTATAGGTATATAATAAAATTGTAACTTAGCCGAATCTGTATATTATTATTTTTTTTTTGGAAATCTTATTGAAATAGACATTATCATCGATACAGAGGCTGAATCTATAGTTTTTACAATTTTTGTTTTGTTACCGCATCACAGAAAAACCACTGGAGGAATTTTGATGAAATTTGGTATTATGGTAGCTGGTTCTCCGGGTCAACGTATAGGATACTTTTGACTGTGGAAAAATATCTCATCTCTGAGAAATCTATACTAAACGTTAAAACTTAAGTAGGGACGAACTCGAGCGGAGCGAGGGAGAGTTGTTAGTAATATTATAATTACATACTCTTATGTAGGCATTGGAAATTATTTATTTTAACAATCACTGAAAAGTCATTACTAGTTGACCCGACAGACCTTGTTCTGTCAAATCAAGTGCCATCCATCAGGTCCGATTAGAAAAATTATATTTTCACATTTTTCCGAAGATTTTTTCCAATTTTTCCTTTCATAAGAACCTTCTTCGGACTTTAAACAAATATTAAAAAAAAAAAATAGCCTAATTCGATAAAAAAAATACCCAGTTGTTCTCGGGGTTTTCGCTTAGCAACACATTAAGCGATTCATTTTTATTTATATAGAAGATCATCAATCTAGACTATCCTTGCATGAGTAATATAAGGATATGTCAAGGCTAAGACGTCTTAAACCTAAATAAAATGTGTTGTGCAAATATCATCAATTACCTACTTGGTTGGACTTAACATTTTTTACGAAATAAAAAAAAAAGTTATATTGCGAATGAAAATTATCCTCTCACGTTTGAAAAGTTGGCTATTCTATGGCATGGTCATTTTAACTTTGTTATTTATGTGTTATATATAATTAAATTTAAAGTTGATTAGGATATTTTATTTATTTTGCTCCGCTCGGGTTCGTCCCTAGATACGTTTCAACGGTTAGTATAGATTTTTCAGAGATGAGATATTTTCCCGCAGTAAAAATAGGTTGACCCGGATAATCAGCTATCATCATACCAAATTTCATCAAAATCTGTTCAGTGGTTTTCTCGTGATGCGTTCCCAGACAGACAGACAGATAAAAATTCTAAAAACTATACATTCGGCCTCTATATCGATAATTATGACTATTTCAATAAGATTTACCAAAAAAAAAAATTAACGTACAGATTCGACTCAGAATTTTATTATATGTACAGATGTAAAGTATTGACTTTAAGTCTAAGAAAGTAATATAGAATAACTCAATTACCATTTAAGAGTAAAAAGCGATTCATCAAACAAAATAAAGCAACACAATTACCCCATCTCATTAAAGTATTTAACATTAAGTACAATTATTCCATCCATCAATTCCTATCGAATGCAATCGCTCTAGGCGATGTATAAATAAATAATTCGCATAGTCCTAGTCAACTAGCCTTATTAAGCTCTATATAGAAGAATTAAGCGATGAGAATGAATCGATTTTTTTTTTCTATACAGATAAATAAAATTGAAGTGTCTGTTTGTAATGTCAAAATAACAGCGTTTTACTAAATGCATATGGAATTATATACGGTGTTTATAAGAAAAACACAATTAAAAAATGTTGTCTGTCTGTTTGTTCCGGCTAATCTCCGAAACGGCTGGGCCGATTTTGACGGGACTTTCACTGGCAGATAGTCGATGTTATAAGGAGTATCTTAGGTTTTTATTTCATTAAAAAAATTAGGGTTCCGCTCAAAAAAATTAAAATGTAGGTACCTAGGGACGAACCTGAGCGAAGCGAGGGTGAATCGCTAATATATCTTAACTATAAGGATTAGTGATACCATTACATTACAAAATAAAAATTATTGTGTACAGCAATTTTTTTTTATTTTTCACTTATACAATATCATATGTACATATACCATCATATATGTACATACATACATAGATGTATGCTCCAAAACTTATTCCTTACAACTTTTTAAAGTTTTTAAGTGTGACGGAGATGTCCTTGACAAATTTTATCGAATTTTGTTCAGCCGTTTACGTCCTTTTACATTTATAATATTAGCATGGACGTTTTTTCTTACTCTCACATTTAGAGAATCACTTTGAAAATTCATGCGGTTACAAGTTTTCGGGTACTCCCTAGTGGTTGATACAATTTTACTTTTGCGAGTAATTTCAGAATGTTTAAGTAACTTCAATTGAAAATTCAGCTTTCTAGATGTTCACTTTGATTTATTATATAAAAATATCTAATACTAGCGTCCCTGCTTTTAACGTTTAGTATAGATTTCTCAGAGATGCGATACTAAATATTTTTTGGAAAATCTTATTGAAATAGTCATTATTATCGATATAGAGGCCGAATCTATAGTTTTTAGAATTTTTGTCTATCTGTCTCTCTACATGTTTGTCTGTCTGGGAACGCATCAATAGAAAACCACTGGATAGATTTTGATGAAACTTGGTATGATGATACTTTTTACTATGGGAAAATTTCTCATCTCTGAGAAATCTATACTAAATGTTAAAACGTAACTAGGGATGACCTCGAACGGAGCGAGGATAAGTCGCTAATATAATAAAGGAAGGTAAGGAAATGTGTATTGTTTAATGTAATAAAAAAATATCATATATAAGAATCGAATCATAGATCACCTAAAAACAAAAAGCAAACAATCAATTTAGTACTATGACAGCAGATTTTTAAAATATGTATAATATAAAATGCAACGTAACCAAGTTTAATATAACAGTTATTTGGATATAATAGTTTGATGCTTAATTTACTTTAATATTCGGTCACATTATATTGTCACTAGCTCACTCTCGCTTCGCTCGGGTTCGCCTATAGGAAAACAAAAACATACCTATCCCAGGGGAACCGTACATTTTTCCGGAATAAAAGTACCCTAGGTATTATTTCAGAATATAATCTATCTCTGTGCTAAATTTCATCCAGATCCATTCAGCCGTTCTGACAAAGAATAACAGACATCCATACTCACAAACTTTTACATTTATAATATTAATATAGATTATCATTCGTAAATAAAAAAATGTCTTTAACTTACACCACAATCTTTTGTTAAAATATTCAGTGATAAGCTACAAATGATTTATAATTTTCTTATTAAATGACGTTACATGTCTATATGTATTGACCATTTAATTCAAAAATCTAACGATATGAAAACTATAAGAAAGTATAATTTTTTTATAACATAATTATTTGTGAACTAAATCCAACCCCATTCTTGGGTTTGGATTTTTTTCTAGAAGTTTAAGTTTAAGTTTATAAGTGGTGTATATAAGTTCTATCTCTTTTTTTTAACGTTGATAATAATACATTTACGCATACCACCTGCATACATACAGGTAGTTATGTGGCACTTACCGGCTAGAGAACCCAGTACTACCTACTATAAACCTAACGACACCTAACCCGTCTTAAAGGGGTATCGCAGGATCGCTTACGTACTAAACCACGATGGTCTGACTTACCGAAGCAGACCACACCAACCAAGGGATTTCTTGGTCCACTCTGCTATCAAAGAAGTACCAGGAGCAACCTGCATGATACACAGCCCACCGTAGTACGCCACCTGTATATTTCATGGCTTCACGCCCAGCTGGATTGCTGGTCGCTAAAAATATTATATGTGTGTTTGTATGAGTGTATTCAGTCTTTTTTAACGTCCCACTGTTCTACAAGGGATATTTGGCCAAAGTCCACCACGCTGGTCAAGTGCGAGTCGGCGGACTTCACATGTCTTTCAAAACCTTGCTAGGTTCTTTCAGACATGCAGGTTACCTCAAGATGCTTTGTTTTACCGTAAGAAAAGTGGTAATTACATATGTTAGAAATGATTCTTTTTTTTTATATTATAATGGGCTTACTCTTGACCTTCATCTTAGCTCGAAGGCATAGATAAAGTCTACGATCTATTGAGTTTGCCCAGGAGAAGCCTGTTAACATGCACCTTGAATAGCTTCAGGTTATATGCACTCGGAAAAACAGGATTCCACTTCTTTCACATATGAAAATATCAGAGGTGGGAGACCTGGGATTTGAACCCGTTTCACTCAGTTTCCCAAGCGAGCATGTTTCCACTGGGCTACCACTGCCTTATAAAATATTTAGTTCTAACATAGCTTGACATACAAATGCAAAACTCTGTGGATAATTCCTTATTGCTCAAATTGTAAGGTAAAACAGAATCTTTAATTTCTAGGTGGACAGTAAAACACGCCTCCGTACTTATTAGTTGAAATATGGCCACATTTCCAATGCATCGTAGACTCCGTTATATCATTATTGACTGTTTGCATTAAATACGTTATGTACATACAAAACAATAAATGTCTTTTAATGAAAAAAAAAGTATTTTTTAAATTTTTTATATGGTAAATGATGTTTAGTATGTATGTGTATTGTATGTATTCAGCTCTTTTCAACGTTCCACTGCTTAGCACTTGCCTCCCTTCAATACGAGTATCAAGCCATAGTCCACCACGCTGGCCAAGTGCGGGGCGGACTTCATGTCTTTCGAAAACTTGCACGTTTCCTCACGATGTTTTCCTTCACCGTAAATGTTTAGTACTTTTAAACAAACAAACATGTAAAAACAATATAATGACCCAGTATTATATCATACCTATCTATTTCTATCAATATATTTAATTAAACTGTCAATGTATACATTAGTACAGTGTATAAAATCGTAGAAATTAGAACTACTTAAAAATTAAGACGTAAATTTGTACCTGCTAGGCAATATCTACTCCATAAATACATATCTGCAGTTGCCTAAGGCTCGGGAAAATGCACACTTGTATCCGTTGCAATTATCCGTGAAAATAGGTATAGGATTAGAAAACAACGATCACTCTAAAATTAACTGTACTACTTTGAAATAGAGTCGATTTCGTTCGCAAACATTCGTTTGCTTGGCATTTCTAATATGTTTTTGCTGTGGTATGGGATTTTGGGTTTTAAGTTATGGTGTTAAGGGTGAAAGTGGCAGCATAAGACATAAAAGTGTTATAGAGGAAAATATATGTTCCTTTAACTTCAGTTACCATGCGAAAAACGTTAAATATGTATGATTGATTAATCCTATTATTGCTATACTAGCTTTTGACCGGTTTTGCTTGCATTTAAACATTATTACGTGAAGATGAAACTTTTTAAGTGTATTGAGCTTACAGAGGAGTATGAGCTTTGGTATAGCTAAAGCTTATATGGAAAGGAAAAGTTAAAATTGATTAACTTACTTTAACCTCAGTAAAGAACCTCAATATCGTTTAAACATTATGAATTATGGTCGATTTTCAACCATAGAAAGATCACTAGTTTTATTAACACTAACAACTCACCCTTGCTTTGCTCAAGCTTGGCAACTTGCTAACAAAATATTACCTTTTTACCAGTACCTGGGTGACCGAGCTTCACTTGGAGTTTTTTTTGTAATATCATATTTTTTAGATATAAAAAAAAAACAAAAAACTTGAATAAATACAAAAAAAAAACAAAAGTAAAAACTTTATACCCGACCGGGATTCAAACCCGGACGCCTGTAATTGTCAATCTTGCACCTTGGCCGCTTGACCACGATGCTTATGCCCGGGCGTAAGAAACTATGGACCGTATTTTGCGTGGAATAATGCGAAAAAAACCGCATGAAAACTTGAAAACACTCACTATGGGACATAAGACTAATGTATATCGATTTTTCGCCCCCAAAAACCTTCACATACCAAATTTCAGCGAAATCGTTAGAGCCGTTTCCGAGATTGCCGGTATAAATAAATATACAAGAATTGCTCGTTTAAATATATTAGATAATACAAATTCTCGATGTAATAGTAAAAACCCTATCACAATCTCATGTTTTGTTTAAAAAAACTAACTGTACCAACAGGCAGACGCGGATAGCGACTTTGTTATACTATTTGAATTAAAAATATTTAAATCTTTAACGTCAGAATAAGTTTTATTGCTGATATAATTTCATCAATTTAGTCCCCAATCTTTTATAACGATCACTTTAAATGAGACAAAAATAAAAACATAAATTTAAATACACAGTGTCGACAAGATTGGCTCAGTTTGTAGTGACCCTACTTGCTTCGTCAGCGGTCGCGAGTTCGAGTCCCACTGGGGGCATTCATTTGTGTGATGAGCACGAATGTTTGCACTCCAGTCATGGGTGTTTATATTTATAATATGTATGTATTTAAAGTTATGTATGTGTAGTATCTGGTATCCATAGCACAAGTCTCGTAGCTTATCATGGAACTAGATAGTGCCGTGTGTTAATGTCCCAACATATATATAACTTTAACTCTATATATATATATATATATATATATATATATATATATATATATATATATATATATATATATATATATATATGTATATATAGTTAAATGGAAGTCTAAGGCAATCTAAAATATACATATATTTTAAAAATAATCATAAAACCAATAGTAAACTTAATTTAAATGGAGATATTACTTAAAAATTTTCATTACGATAAGCTTAAAATAATCTGTGTAAGACTTTCCAATTTTCATCAACTTATGTAAGATAAAAAGCTTTGAGAAAAAAACGTATATATTACAGGTACTTTGAAGATAACGTCGTAAATACTCGTTAGTTCGCAAAAAGCGAGAAATAGCTTATTTAGGGGCCTGAATGTATCATTATAAGTAATTGAGATTAAAAGCGAAGATGTAAATCTTTTTAAATACAGCTTGAAAGTTATTTTTTTTTTATTTTATTACACTAATTATATCATAAGTGGGTGTGTATGTTTGTATCGTCACGCTATAAGTGCTTAACTAATTTGAGTGAAGTTCTAAATGTAGATAGTTAATTTCTAAATTGACACGTAGTAATTTATTGATGTATAATCAGCTCAATGCAAAAAAACAGTTTTTATACTAGCGGCTCACCCTCGCTTCGCTCGGGTTCGCCTCTAGACAAACAAAAACAAATCTATCCCACGGGAACCGTACATTTTTCCGGAATAAAAATTAGCCTATTTGTTATTCTGATGTATGAGCTATATTATTGTAAAGTTTCATTAAAATCCAATTAGTAGTTTTTGTATACTAAGCTGTGTAAGTAACTATAGTTTTAACTATCCCACTCGAACTCTTTAATTTTCCGAGATGAAAAAAAATTAAAATATTCACCGGGGATATAATAGGTGCTACCATGCAAAATTTCATTTAAATCGGTCCAACAATTTCGAAGATTAGCCCGTACTAACACACAAACAGAGTTCTATTTCTCTTCTTACATCCTCCTGACTCGGTTTTTAGAATTCATTTTTTTATGTACAGACATTCGACCTCTACAGTTTTATTATATGTATAGATATTACTAGTGACCCTCGTTTCACTCCTGCTACTCCATGTCATTGTCTATTTATATACATAATTTCATCAAAATACGCCTAGCCGCTCCAGCGTATTCTCTAAGTGCGAAAATTATTTGCATATGAGATTCCAGGAGGTTGTTTCGAATCCACTACATCTAATTTCTCGTTACCACTGGGCTACCACTGCCAATATATATATATATATATATATATATATATATATATATATATATGTATGTATATACTAGCGACTCAATCGTGCTCCACTCGGGTTCGTCCCTTGTTAGGTTTTAATGTTTAGTATAGATTTCTCAGAGATGAGATATTTTCCCCCAGTAAAAAGTATCCTATATATTGACCCGAATAACCAGCTATCATCATACCAAAATTCATAAAAATCTATTCAGTGGTTTTCCCGTGATGCGGTAACAGACAGACAGACAGACAAAAATTATAAAAACTATAGATTCGGCCTCTGTATCGATAATAAAGTCTATTTCAATAAAATATATATACACGTCTTTCAAAAACTACATATATCCTCTTTTATATGCATTTTACATATGTATGCGTAATATATATATTTTGTTTATATTTATATTATATAAAAAACAGTTAAAAATAAACACAATCCAATACGTACGTCCTATTTTACAGTAACATTGACCGCTATATGCTATAATTATTCCTACATATACATACTATTCTCATTTTCAAACCTTGGCATTAAAACGGCGAAAAACGTGTTTAATTAAACGCATATTTAAATTGTTTACTAACTTCTGGCTGCGACTTCGCACGTTGAATTGCATTTAATTTACTAGGTGTTCGGGTAAGTCTGGTATTTGGGAGTTATAATGATTACGAGTAGTATATTATGTCGTCTTTTGTATAAAAAGTATAATAAAATAAAATTGTTATTAACATACTAGTTCTTCTAAATAATGGTCTCAATTTGTTTAGCCCTTTTCAACGTGACACTGCTGGGTACAGGCTTCCCCTATAAGATCAGGTCCACTTCTGGCCAAGTGCAGGTTTTCAAACTTCACGTCTTTTTTATTAGAAATGGGCTTACTCTTGACCTTCGTCTTAGCTCGAAGACATAGATAAGGTCTACATTGTAGCGAGTTTGCCTAAGAGAAGCCTGTTAACATGCACCTTAGAGAGTTTCAAGTCATAAGCACTCGGAAAAACAGACGCAGTCGGGCATTGCATTTCTTGGCTGTACGCATTATAAAAGATGACGAATAGCGCTTAGCGAATGGTTGGAATGTCAACCAAGAAAGGATGGTATCCTGCAGTACGTCTGGTGTTCCGATGGAAGAATGGCGGTGGCGGTATGAGACCATGGAGCTCGTTGGCACACTCCCCGTAATACAGTCTTTCGAAAATTTCCTAGGTTCTCTCAGATATGTAGATTTTTTCACGATGTTTCCTTCATCATGAGGTAAATGTTGGAAATAATTCACATGTGAGAATATTAGAGGTGCGAGACCCGGGATTTGAACCTGCTTCACTTACTTTTCCAAGCAAGCGCGTTACCACTAGCTTACCCCTGTCTTGGGTTATCTCTACCTTATCTAAGGTTATTTTATTTGAATTTAAAGTCTTAGTTAACTTGATTTACCAATTAGACGTAGTTATGCAAAACGGAACCACCCCACGAAAACCGTTTTTTGAGTTACTGTCATAAATGGTACCTACTTGTCAACTTATATACAGAAACTAGTTAAAATATCCAACATTTAAGAGGAATTTCAAAAAAAAACTACAGTCTTATTATATTTATATAATAATTTTACTAAAAGTACTATTTTCTCAAAAGTAAATTTTTTGGTTGGATCTATTTTGCTTAACTACGTCCAATTGTGATTTGTCTACAATACTATACTGTATTGTATTTGTATTCTTAGCATATCTCAATAGAGAATTTAACAAGCAAATAACATTCTCTCCTTAAAAATTACATCCATTATGAATAAAACAATTACCATATATGTTTAAATTAGGCAATAAAACTAGTCATTAAAATATATTGCATTATTCAATACTGTAAAACGACATGAAATGGGCGAAAAAGTATTTATTTGCCAAAGAAACAATATTATTTTCGTCCGGCATCGTCAGTCCGTGCAATTTGTAGTCGATATGGGTCCGTTGATCATAGATTAAATAAGATAGATGTGCTTGATTTTTTTATTTATGCTTTTTAAAGTGAAATTTCAAAAATCGTTGTGATTTGAAACTCGATGAAACGAAAATGCGAAACGAGAAAGAGATAAACAAATAAATACATAAGATTAAGCCGGCGAGAGAATGAGATAGAATTCATGATTAATTGTTGCCATGGTAACCATTGTTATTTGTCTGACAAATGATATATAATATTATATTCTTTCCGCATATGATATTCTATAAATATATGATTGTGATATGCCTAATATGCCTTATTTAATTATTGATTTGTTTTAATTTAATTGCGATATTTGCCAAAGAAGTTTTACTTCAACCGCGCGTAAAGGTACACGCAACCATTTTTTTTTTATAGTAAAGTGATATACTTGATTATAACTGCATCATTCTGAAAAAAAAAATATCCCATTGAGTTTCTTTTGTCAGTTCTTCTCAGGATTAAGACGTTTTCTTTTCAAACTGGTGATAAACTCATGTTTAGTAAAAAATTGTAATAATTTAATTCTAAATAGCAACATTAAGAGTGTAGGTACTTTACGTCTAAATTCTGAAAGAGTATTATTTCTCAATTCTCTTATGCTATCTGTCAAACTTTCCAAATATTATACGAGTATAGTTTAAAGCATTGAACTAATTATAACCTAGATGTTTAGAAAAGATGACACTCCATGACGATGTTGACGATGACGTTCATTCATTTTTATCTATATCTATACATATAATAAAATTATTCTAACTGAATCGAACCTATACATTAAATATTTTTTGGAAAATCTTATTGAAATACTAAAATATTATCAATACAGAGGCAAAATCTATAATTTTTAGAATTTTTGTCTGTCTGTCTGAGAACGCATCACGAGAAAACCACTAGATAGATTTTGATGAAATTTGGTATGGTATGGATGATAGCTGGTTATCCGGGTCAACATATAGAATACTTTTTACTGCGGAAAATATCTCATCTCTGAGAAATCTATACTATACTATATAAATCATTATATGTAGTTAAAGTTGTATCATATCTTTACATATAATAATCTTTGTTCATCTGTCACTCAGTCCGGTCACGTAGGCCCACCGACCGACCACCGTAAGCTTGGTTAGAGTGATGCATAAAAAGTTAGTATTGCTGTGAGCTTTGAAATTCAAATGTGAATGTCGATACAAGCCAATATGTTTGTGCCTGTGTTGGGAATATATTGACACATATGAAAATATTATATAATATATGTGTATATTCTACCGACTTACCCTTATTCGGTAAGATGCCTTATAATATGCCTATGTTTTTCTCTAGGTTATAGTCTATCTGTTTACTTAACTACATCCAAATAAGTCCAGCCGTTTTAACGTGAAGGACTAACATACATCTAAATCACCATACATTTTGATAGAAATTTAATAGAAATTATATAGCAGTACGGAAAAAAAAGTTAAAATAAACAAACAAGTATAACTTTATAAAAATACTTGTAGTTTCATGAAGCGCATTTGAATATTTTAAAATTTGAAGTGAAATGAAAAAGTTTCAGACGTCATATAAAGTTTGCAACTGGAGGAAAACAAAATCTAGAATCTTCTTTTATATGTTAGCAGAGATGCCAAGAAAAAGCAGTAAAGTACATCTGTTTATATTAGAACAGTCGGGGTTGATATTTACATTGAAAATTTGAGCACAAGTATCGCTTCGTGTTTGAATTCTTTAAATAATATAAAGCCCTTTAGTTTCCTTCCTGGCTATTGTCTCAAATTGTGGAACGTTTTTCCTGATACATTTTTAATGAATAACTCAGCAAAGGTGATCTTGGGTATGTAGATCTAAATGAAATACTTTTTTCAAGTAACATTTGTTTAGGGTTCCGTAGCCTAAATACAAAAACCCTGTCCGTCTGTCTGTTTGTTTGTATGTTACAGCCATTTCACTCAAAGTTTACAATCAGTCCAAGAAATAAATATTGTAGAGGTCATTTTGCATTTATCACATAATAATTTATTACAAAGAAAACTGGCAATAAAGCATCTAAAAACCGCAATGGTTTATGCCGATGTTATTTTAAAGTGATTTTTTTGCCATGTATCTTTTTATATAATAAGTAAGTATTGTTAATAAGACTATCTTTTCGCGGATTTATTTTGGTTTTTGGTTTCCGACGTTCCGAATCCTTGACAGTAATCATGATCACGGGAGAGAATAAGGTTTTAGGCGTCTTAAAGGCATTATATAGTTTTTACAGACAGACTACCCACAAAATAACAAAATGAATTCAAAAAGTAAGTAAGTATTGAGAAGGACTGATATTTTTTATCCTTTTTCATTCTTCACGCTTCACGCGTTTTCCTTTCGAGATGTATGAGCAATTCACTCAGAAGTGGGTCCCAGCTGATGGGTCACATTAAACAAATTTAAATCTCTTAAGGGGCCTTTACATGTTGGACTTGAGTCCACAGGAAAACCTTCTAAAAACAACTCGTTTGAGCCCACAACACTTTCTTAGATTTACGCGAACATTTGACATTTTAAATAAAACTATCTTTTGGGATTTCTTCGCGGATTTATTTTGATTTGTCCCTTTTTCTATTATTTTCTTTGAATCTATAAAGTTAAAATAGATGTAAACTAATAATAGAATACACTCGATGTACGGTACAAATAAAAAAAAACATATATTGAAGAGAGATTGATTGGTTTTAGATTATGATACGCAATTTTCTTTGGCAATATTTTTTTTTGAACTGTGTACGATAATATTTCCTTCGTTAATCATGCCGATTCGACTTCATACGTTCTTTTAAATTTGTTTTAGTGAGCCACATTATATTTAATCTTATCTTACTAATATTATAAATGTGAAAGTTTAGATGTTTGGATGTTTGGATGGATGTTTGTCACTCAATCACGCCAAAATGGCTGAACGGATCTGAATGAAATTTGGCACAGACATAGATTATAGTCTGGAACAGCACATAGGCTATTTTATATCCCGGAAAAATATACGGTTCCCGTGGGAAAGATTTGTTTTTGTTTTTCTAGAGGCAGAGAAGGATAGTGAGCCGCTAGTATCATAATAAAAATTAAATGCTGTCCGTTGGCAAGTGCATCACTTGAGAACAGTTTGACCGATTTGGCTATTTTAAAAATGTTCGTCTGAATGAGGCGTTAAGAAAAATATTGGAAAAAATTCCTGGCATATTGGTAACTTCGAGTGCTAAAACTAATAGTGCGTTTTTCCATGTATTTTTTGTATTACCCTAAAAATCACAAATGAATTGAAATTGGGTGAGAACAATGTCTGTCGACAAGTCTATATGAATTCAGTTCTATTTAACGTCCCACTACTGGGCAAGAGTTTTCCTTCAATGCGAGGCCATAGTCCACCAAGCTGGCCAAGTGCGGGTTGGCGGACTTCACATGTCTTCCAAACACTTGCTAGGTTCTCTCAGACATGCAGGTTTTCTCGCGATGTTTTCCTTCACTGTAAAGCAAGTGATAATCATGTTTGAAATTATTCGCACATGAAAATATCAAAGGCTCGAGACCCGGGATTTGAACCTGCATCACTCGGATTTCCAAGCGAGCGCGTTACCAATAGGCCACTGCCTATAGTAATTATATACCTTATAAGTCTACTAAAAACCTATAATATTTATTAAAGTTTTATCAAAACAGGAAAACTCAGATACCAAAAGTAGTTTTAAAACAACAATCAGGCGAAATAATAGGCATATTCCATTGATGCAGGACATATTAGTATACAATAGTTCAGCTTTTAATATCGCGCCACATGTTTTATTTACTACAACAGCACGTGTATGTGATTTGATAACCATTCAAGTGTTCGTGGTTTATTTATACGATATTTTACCTACCTATTAATGCAACTCTATTTTAATCGATTTAACTCGATCTAACTCGATTTTTAACAAAAAAAAGTTTTCAATTCGATGTGAACATATTTTTTCGCTATTTCACTAACTTTCTACTCGTATCTGTATTTTTATATTTGAGTAGCGACGACTTCGTCCGTCCCTAGTTTAGTATAGATTTTTCAGAAATGAGATATTTTCCTGCAGTATAAAGTATCCTTTATGTTGAACCGCCAGCTATCATCATACCAAATTTCATCAAAATCTGTCCAGTGGTTTTCTCGTGCGGTTACAGACAGACAAAAATTCTAAAAACTATAGATTTAACCTCTGTATCGATAATAATGACTATTTCAATAAAATGTTCCAAAAAATATTTAATGTACAGATTTGACTCAGAATTTTATTATATGTATAGACTAGGATATTCAGCTCAGCTTGAGTATTTTATTTATGTATAACTTAGAAATATAGCCTGCACGTTTTTTTGATTTACGTACAATATATTATACAATATACTGTACAATATATTATATTATATTTTTGGGGAAGGCCTATGTCCAACAATGGACACGTTTGGGCTAGCTTACTGATATGTTTTATACAAATCCGTTCAATAGTTTTAGCGTAACAGAGCAACAAACATACATATACATCAAAATATCCTCCCAAACGTTTACAATATTAATAGGACTTAATATTAATTTGCTTTGAATAGTTTTGTCTGAGCTCAGTGAAATAAAATTTAGCTGTTTTAATCCAGATAGTCTATCCAACAAAAAAGATTCATTTTTATCGAAACTGTTTAGCTTTTACTGAGTAAATGAAGAGATAGAGAGTTTACAAAAATTCTAAAAACTCTAAAACGTAGATTTGACTTCTATTACATCCCTAATATTCTCCAAATTATCATCATTTCTTATTCAGCCCCTTTACCGCCCCCTGCTGGACTACGCATAGCAGAATGCAAGAAGGATCAGTCCATAGTCCACCACCCTGATCAAAACTTGGGTTATAGGAATTCATTCATTCATTATTTCCTCACATTTTTTTTTAAATAAAGCGAAAAACATAAAGAAACATTATTTTTAATTTAAATATTATATAGATTTAAACAATCACGTTAAAAATTCCACAATCTAACAACAAGTATGTATATTTTTAATAAGCCTTCTTCAAATTGACACTATAATATATTATACGTAATGAGTTTCATAAGATTTCATCAATTTACATTCATACACTTTAATTTAATAATAATTTTTGATTTAAGCAAATCTAAAATGACCTTTACAGATATCAAAAGCTTAATTTTATAACCAATTTAAAACTTTAAGCTCAACAAATTCTTGAATCAATCAACGTAGATGACGGTCATTATGAGTAATTTGAATACCTCTATTTATTATACTGTAATGTTTATAGTTCATAACTGTATAAAATATATAAAAAAATGTATAAATTAAATTATAACGAAAACGAAATTTTATATGGAATTTTTAAAAGAACGTCTGTAGAAAAGGTTTGGAACTACATAAAAGCCAATGGGCAAATCAATCTCTTTCAAACTACTGAGATCTTATTGGAAACATTTATCTTACTGTATGTAGTCCGCCAACCCGCACTTGGCCAGCGTGGTGGGCTTTTCCCCTCGTATTGAAGAAAGGCCCGTTGCCCAGCTGTAGGACGTTAAAAAGGGTTGAATACAAATACATACAAAAATAAAAAATATCCACCTGAATTCAGACTTTTTCCATTAAAAAAAATTTTTTCGTCAAAGATAACGTACTAATAGTTAAAGAAATTTCATTTCGGTCATAAAATCTGTAATTTTTCTTTAAATTTACAACTAGCGAATTACTCTCGCTTCGCTCGGGTACGTCCCTACGTGTATTTTTGCTATACATTTTATTGCTTTATTACGGTTTGAAACCCTTTACTCAGCGCTCACCGATAAAGAAACTCAACGGCAATTTTTCCCGACTTCAATTAAAGTAATTATGATTTCTGACAACAAACACGTTCTTGTCGAAATTAAAAATATCCTTTAGACTGCCGGTAGAGTAGATTTCTACTAATAAAATAATTTCGAAACATCCCAACTTACAAACTTAGCATCTTTATAAAACTAATGTTTTTTTTTTCAATTTGATTTTGTGTCACCATCCATTAAACTAATTAAAAAAAAACATAAAAATTGGTTGACAATTAGCGAAAATATCACATAACATAAAAAAAAAATAAACGCAGAACTCAATACCTCCTATTTATTAAAATCAGTCAAAAATTGTCTTACGTTTCGGTAGAAAAGTCATCATTTCGTCCCCAAATATACAGAAAACCTTCATAAACGTTAGGAAATGTGAATATAATAGAAAAATTACAAGCAAGTGTATTAAAAAAGTTTCATCAGCTACCGTTTCTTATGCCATTATAATACTAATTCTCAAATCATTCAACGTGGATGATGACGGTCATTATGCTTAATTCAAATGTGTTCTATATACGTACAGTTGTGTGGAAAACATTTATATTAGATATTTTTACTTTAGATATTACTTTGAAGCAATACAAAACGCTTTATTATTTCGTATTTTTTTCGTAATAAAAAATAAATGTTTTAATACCAAAATTAAATTTGTTGTTTTTTGATGTTAAGTTTGGGTTAGTTTGAAGAACTGAGGACACAAAAATCACAAAGTACGTAGCCACGTCCAAAAATTAGCTTTTTACAACTTAAGTTGTATCAAATTAACACAATAAAAAAATCAAGCACAAGATTACATAGTTCTTAAAATGAAATGACTCTAAAAGAAATCAATTACGCTATATTAAAATAATTATTATAATAAAAAGACTCTGTAGTATTAAAAAAAAAAGGGAATTACAAGCTGCATTTACGTTCCCGACTGTACGTAGCTTGCGCAAGAACAATCAAGTAATAAACCTAACGTTTTAACTCAATACTGTGTACTAATATGACTCAATTCACGAATATAATTATTTTTATTATATTCCTACTAAATGACTTGGTAATGTCTATAGTTTTATATGTGGAGGGAAATTAAGTTCTGCATGGTGTATTGGAGCTTCGTATTATTTATTCTTTTGCCATGCCTTTACCAAAAACGCCATAAAACATGGGATATTTCGCTCGTAAGCTCTCCTTTTCTGGATATTATAGTTTAAAAAACTAAGAAACACGCTTTAATATTGAACCGAACTAAAAAGTAAAAAATATATATTTTTAGTATAATAATAATTAATCAATAAACGAGAAAATTTATGTTATTGCGAAAAAAGGGGTCTGAATTATAATATGATTATTACAATATAATTAACGTTACTGAAATCGAACCCGCGGTCTTTTCCGAGAGATATCTCTCATCTCAGGTTACTGTGTCAGATGGTCATCTCGACTGATACAACCCATCAACATCCAAATCCATATAAATATTTAATAACAATACACGATAATAAATTATACGTACCTACATGCTGCGTAGGCGCCGATAGTTCGGTCACTGACCTCGACCTGAATTTGTAGAATATGATACAAACATTAATCCATTTCAATTATATATTTGCATTTTTGCATAAAACGGTAAAACTGATATTTTTAATCTGTATATTAGACTAATTTCTTACCCTAGCTTCGCTTGGGTAAATCCCCGGGTGATATTTTACCGCACCGGGTGTTAAGCCGTTTACGCATCGCATTACTATAAAACTCAACAGCCAGTTTTTTCTGACTTTAATTAAAGTTATTATTACTTCGGACAGAAAACACATTATTATTTTGGCTGAGTTTGTAGTGACCCTATTTGCTGTGCCAGCGGTTGCGGGTTCGATTCCCGCTGGGGGTATTCATTCGTGTGTACTCCAGCCATGGGTGTTTATATTTAAATATGTACATATGTATTTAAAAGTTATATATGTGTAATGTATCAGCTATCTGGTATACATAACACAAGGCTCGTAGTTTACCATGGAACTTGATGATGCTATGCGTTAATAGGGTCCCAACATATTTATTTAGTATAATTAAAGTAAAGAATTGTCTATAACACTCGGTTATAATGTAGTGTCTATTAGTTTCAGAGATCACTCCCTACTTCCAAATTAATAAGCTTTACCTCTTTATAATATTTGTGTAGATTATTGTGGAGTAGGCTATGTGATAAACGTCAGATATCGCGGGTTCGATATGTGCATGATGTATCAGGTTTTGTGGACTCCACTCGCGTTGGTAGATAAAAAAAGTGTACATCTTATTACAAGATATCTGAGACGTCACAGCGTAAAGAATTTACAAAAACACTCACAGAAAAATCTTATATCCCATTAATATTACAAATGCGAAAGTTTAGATGGATGTTTGTTACTCAGTCACGCCAGAAAGGCTGAACGGATCTGGACGAAATTTGGCACAGAGATAGATTATAGTCTGGCGTAGCATATAGACTACTTTTTATCCGGAAAAATGTAGGGTTCCCGTGGGATAAATTTGTTTTTTGTTTTGCAATAGGGATGAACCCGAAGCGAAGCGAAAGTGAACCGCCAATCCGCATTTGGCCAGCATGGTGGACTATGGCCTGATCCCCTTCGTATTGAATAAAGGCCCGTGCCCAGCAGTGGGAGGTTAAAAAGGCTGATTACATACATACATAGGTACATACATACATACAGTGTGGTATCTATAAAACCAATGTAGAGCTCACGAATCGCAAGCGTAATTTCGTAACACCGGGCCGACGGCCTCATCTCTCGGTCAAGGATGTACGATAGTCGTTAATCTAATAATAACCAATAAAAAATATAGAGTTAACTAAAACCTCGCGATTTTCTCCACAAGCACAAATAACTAGTAGCTTTTATTATTTATATTTTAACTAGTGATTGATCCTCGATTCGCTCGGATTTGTCAGTACATGGTTGTTGTATTTTTTTAATATTGCACGCATACAGCGTCAACTATTGCCAAATATTGCTAGCAAGAGTATTTGAGTTACTCTAGATATAATCTATCCTTGTACCAAAATTCATCGAAATATGTCCAGCTGTCTTAGCGCCCAGAAGTAACAAACATACAACTTTAACATTTATATATAAGAGTAGTATGATTAAGATTCTGTTAGCGCTGTTTCTAACTAAAACTAACATCAAAATCAACTAGATAGTTAAAGTATTTAAGATGCTTTTGCAATTATAAACAAAGGTATATGCTTGATCATCTTAAAATAATTCATCCATGATATAATTTAAACATGGTCAAGTAAAATGCGTGTACTTACTACATCGAACACTTTGCAGAAGCTTACACAGGCGTGTAGTACAAACATACCCGATTCTGCGCAAAGTGCTCCCAAAATACAATGTTTGATGCGTATCCAATTTTACAAACAGATTGATTAAATGAAATTTTGATATGGTCACTACTTCGATTCCTGCTTATACCTAATTTTGACTAGAATAATGTGTTCCCCATAACTAATACTAAATATCCGAAAATGAATTTTCTGTGAATTGTACCTTTGTTACATCTAAACCAATATGATTTAATTTAGCACTTATGAATAGAAGATTGCCTGCATTATAATCATTACTTTTGTCGCTTAGTTGTACACCATGAATATTTGACATCTATACATATAATAAAACTGTAAAGGTCGAATGTCTGTACATAGAAAAAAAATGCTAAAAACCGAGTCAGGGGGATGTAAGAAGAGAAATAGATTAAATCCAGATTTTTTTCAATTTTTTTGTTTCTCTGTCTGTTTGAACGAGACAATCTCCGAAACTGTTAAACCGATTTAGGTTAAATTTTGTATGGTGATACCTTATATCTCTAGTCAACATCTTAGATACTTTTCATCCCGGAAAATTATAGAGTTCCTGTGGGATAGTTAAAAAACTATAGTAATTTATACAGCTTAGTACACAAAAACTACTGATTGGATTTTAATGAATCTGTACAATAATATAGTTTATACATCAGAATAACAAATAGGCTACTTTTTATACCGGAAAAATAAACGATTCCTGTGGGATAGATTTGTTTTTATTTGTCTAGAGGCGAACCCGAGCGAAGCGAGGGTAAGTCGTTAGTATTAAATATATATTTTTTTCAAGTATCTTTGCTGTTTACTTTTTATTTATTTTTCTTTTTTTTTTCGAAGTTTCGAGCAATTATTTTACATTTTTTAATTAGAGCAATTATTACAAATTTTAACGTCTCGTAGACATAGTTATTACAAATTTGTAAAATTATGAGAAAACTCACTCACCCAATTATTCATTAACAATATTAGTAATATATGGCAGATCTTTTTCAAATATTTTCGTATCCAAAACACGTTCACAATTATAAAGCACTGGCGATTCTTACATTTTAACGTTTAGTATAGATTTCTCAGAGATGAGAAATTTTCCGACAGTAAAAAGTATCCTATATGTTGATAACCAGCTATCATCATCAAAATCCTTCCAGTGGGTTTTCCGTGATGCGGTAACAGACAGACAGACATACAGATAAAAAAATTAAAAACTATGGATTCGGTCTCTATATCGATAATAATGTCTATTTTAATAAGGTTTTCCAAAAAAGCATTTAATGTACAGATTCGGCTTAGTTATAATTTTATTATATGTATAGATTAACTGTTAATAAATCATAAAATTAGTTAAATAACAGCGTTGTTATGTCGATTACTGCATCGAAGACGTCAGACTGCAATTAATGTATGCGATTATTTATAAAGACCAATATTTATTCTATAATAATAGATATTATAAATGATAATTCATGAAGGAGCGTCCCACACAAAACAAATCAACCTGCTGATAATTTATTTAACATTACTAACCCCCGACGCAAAAACGACAGGGTCTTGTAAGTTTGACTTGTCTGTGTGTGCGTGTGTCTGTGGCATCGTAGCTCCCGAACGGATGAACCGATTTTGATTTTGTTTTTATTGTTTGAAAAGTGAATTAGTCAGAAGTATTTTCAGCTATATTTGATGAAAATCGGTCAACAAATCTTAATATATATGTTGAGCTCCTTCTCCTACGGAGTCTTATATCATGTCATCCTTCGTGATTGTGAGCTAAATAAAAATATACACATATGTACTTGTACATACGCAGACAAAGACGCAATCATATCTTAGCTAGCCTATACTAATATATAAAACTAAAGAGTTTGTGTTTTTTGAACACTCTAATTTCTAGGACTACCAGTACGGTTTGATCTTTTTGTAACGCTTTATAACAATCATGGTTATGAAAGTACATAGGCAGAGCCGCGGACAAACACTAGTTAAATAATAAATTTCAAATCACTTTCAAGTGACGATTTGGCTCCAATAAACCTTGGCATCTGGCAACATCGACGATCCGCGATATAAATTCAAGCGGTTCCATATTATACAACTTCCTTAACTAAATTCCTCGCACGTTTATTATTTTGTATCACCACACTATCCCTGAACTTGGCTATTTACCAGAAAGTAAAGCATCTGTCTTCTAATGACGGACTTCCGTTTTGTGTAGACTTATTTTAGATTCGATCGTATCATTTATTTTTAAGAAATCTAATAAAATGAACTATGGATATACTCTCGCTTCGCCTAAATCGTTCCATATAACTTTTATCAAACTAGCAGATTAAACTCGCTTGACTATGTTGTGTTTTAAGGTGATTACCAGTAGCCAATATATTATTCCAGGTCATAGTCTGTCTGTGTACTAAATTTTATCCAAATCAGTGTAGCAGTTTTAGCGTGCAAGAGTAACAAACGTACTAACATACATATATACGCAGACATTCATAGAAACTTTCACATTTTTAATAACAACCCAATTAAATTAAAAACCAACTTGACCATAATGTATCTAATAATAATACATATTATATATACATATATATATATATATATATATATATATATATATATATATATATGTTAAAATATTTATAGATTTTTGACAAAGAACTGTTACTACATTAGGATGTCCACTGATTTTTATTTTAAAAGAAAAAAACCACACTTTTCATAATACTTCTTTTAATTAACACCGAACAGGAACAGGAAAAAAAAACCACAGATTATAATTAACATAGACTATATATTATGGTGTTGCCAATATTAATGTACTATAATTAACACGCCTCCTTACATTTATATTGCAACACAACATAACCAATTATAAAATACAAAACATAAAACTACATAACCTTACTATTTCTAATACTTACATTAACTTAACTTGACAACTCATATTTTAACTTCACACATTTATTCTTTTACATTTAACATTTTTCTAAACTTAATAAACTTTACATTTCCTAACGCTTTTGTAAATATATCTGCCATATTATTTTCTGAATCTATTTTTACTACTTCTATATTTCCTAGCTTAACATTCTCATGTACATAATGATAGTGAACCTCAATGTGTTTAGAATTTTTTGTAAAATTACCATATTTAGAAATAGCTACTGCTCCTGAGTTATCCTCATACACTTTAACTGGTTTACAAACTTTAGTGAAAACATCATTTGATAGACAACTTAGAAAAATTATTTCTGTTACAGCATTTGACAAGGCAATATACTCGGCAAATGTAGAAGACTTAGTTACACTGTTTTGTTTCTTTGATTTCCAATAGATAATATTTCCAAACAATCTAATAACAAATCCTGTGGTAGACTTCCTGTCTAGAATATCTCCAGCCCAGTCAGCATCCACAAAACAATCCAAAGTATCAACATTAATATTCCTATAATAATTTAATTTAAGATTTCTGGTCAAGTACAAATACTTCAAAACTCGCAAAGCATATTTAAAATGTGTCTCATTATAACAATTTTGGAATCTACTTAAATAATTAACACTGAAAGATATATCTGGTCTCGTACCAGAACTAATGTACAAAAGAGCACCAATCAAATTTCTATACTTTATATCCTCGTTTACATCAGACTGAATCAATTTTAAATTTATTTCCATAGGAGTACTATACAGTTTTGCATTTTCAATATTATAACGTTTAGCTAAAGACTCAATATAAAATTTTTGATCTAAAGTTAATATATTATCTTTATCATAATTATATTCAATATTAATACCAATGTAAGTTTTTACTTTACCCAAATCTTTCATTTTAAATTTTTTAGATAACTTGTTCTTTATATCGGCAATAGTTTGTTTATCTCTACAGCAGATTAATAAATCATCAACAAACAATAAAATATAAACATTAACATTAACATACAAACAATAGTCATAGTTACTTCTGCGAAAACCAAGTGTTGTTAAAAAATTATTAAAACATTCATACCATGCTCTGGGACTTTCTTTTAAACCATATAATGATTTATTTAATTTGTAAACTCTGTTAGTACCATCATCATAACCAACGGGCTGATTTACATAAACTTCAGACAAAACTTTACCATTTAGGAATGCTGTTTCTACATCCATTTGATGAATATCTAAAGAATTTTGACAACAATAAGATAATAACATTTTAAGAGTCGGCATTCTAGCAACAGGAGAGTAAGTATCATCTATACAATCAGTTTGTTGAAAACCTCTTACCACTAACCTAGCTTTATAGTCAGTTTCACTTTTCTTTTTGTATACCCATTTAACATCAATTACCTTTTTTCCCTTCGCTGGTTGGCTTACAAGTGTCCAAGTATTATTTTTTACAAGACTCTCCATCTCATGATTCATGGCCTCAATCCATTTGAATGACTCATTACAAGTAGTCGCCTCCTGAAAATTCTCTGGAATCAAAGCATCACAAAAATTAACAGTTATACAGTAGTAACCAAATTCTTCATCAAAACGAAGTGGAGTTTTTATTGGTCTCTTTGACTTTTTTTCTTTTAACCATTCTTCATCTTTTATATTATCATCACTATTTGTTTCATGTGCACTTTCCTTTTCCACTTGTCTTATCATATTATTATCCTGTCCCTCTTGATTTTTATTAATTAAATGTTCTTTTTCCTTTCCTTTAGTCATATAAAATTCCTTTTGTATTTCTTCATTTTCCTCAAAGCGATTATCTTCCTCTTTTTTAAATCCACACAATGTTATGTCTTCCTCTATTACATCACAATGTCTAGCAATAATTACTTTGTTATTAATCAATACTCTATATCCAGTGTCACTATATCCAAGTAAAATTCCAACATCTGCTTTCTTGTCCCATTTAGACCTTCGCCTTTCTTCGGGAATTCTTACAAATACTTTACTTCCATACATTTTCAAATTTTTAATAGATGGCTTCCTTTTAAAAAATATTTCATATGGTGTTTTTCTCTCAATAGTGTTAGTTAATGTCCTGTTTTTAAGATATGCAGCTGATTTAATTACTTCGGGCCAAAATTTTTTTTCCACCTTTGCTTCTGATATGAGACATCTTCCCATATCCATTAATGATCTGTTATATCTTTCTGCTGTTCCGTTTAATTCATGAACATATGCAGGACAAGGTTTTATTATTATTCCTTTTTCTTTTGCAAACTGAAAAACTCTTGCATTCATATACTCCTTCCCATTGTCACAACGTAGTTCCTTTATCATCTTTCCTGTCAAGTTTTGTACTTCATTAACATATTGCATGAAACAATCATACACTTCATATTTTGTCTTTATACAATAAACTTTAACCAATTTGCTGTAATCATCTATGAAACTCAAAAAATATTTTTCTCCATTATTTCCTAAAGTGTAGTGTGGGCCATTTAAATCTGTATGTACAATTTCTAATATATCTGTTGCTTTCCTTCGATTTGTATGAAATGGTAAGTTATGCATTTTGTTTTCAATACATGTCTTGCACTTTAAATATTCAGGTTCAATCTCTTTAGGTAAACCATCCAATGATTCATTTTTACACATTAATTCCAAGTTATTAAAGTTTATATGTCCCAATGTACGATGTAGTTTTTCTTTTATAGTTATATTACTGAAGTGTGAAATGTTTATATATTAAGTATAGTATAATATAGCATAGTAAAGTATAGTATAGTATAGCATTAAGTCTAATGTAAGCTCTACCTTATATAAAGCGCTCATATATCATCCATATATGGTCGACCACCCATTAAGCTAAGTTTTCATTATAATTATACTTAAGATATTTTGATTATTAAATATGTCTCCAACCGAAGAAGACGTTTATCTTTAAAACCTCCAAAACACACCACATTTGATGGCGACCCTGCTGAAGAGACCTGCTTTTCTGCGCTTTGTTTCTACATAAATCCAAATATGTGTCAAATCAAAAAAAAGTCATCGCGTCAAAAGAAAATATATATAATATAATAAGAAAATATAGATAATATGAAAATATAGATAATAAGAAAATATGGACAAAATGCTGCTGGATCAGCTGCCAACCAATCTTACATGGAGAAGTTAATTCACTGGCGCTACAACGAGCTGCGAGTATGATTCGACGCGGTCGTGCTCAAAAATCATCGAACGAAGGAGGCGACTAAAAGTAAAGTGTGTAAGTGCGTCCCTAAACTGTGATCCACGTAAGTGTTTAAACTATGCATTAATAATAATTGCAATATTCGGTGCGAGTGTACGCGAATATGATACGCGCCGCCCGAAAAGGAAAGATGTGACATTCCATTCCCGCTCAAATTACGCGATGTACTTAAGTATTTTATTGTTTGTAATGTTACAATGCGCTATTTTAAGATTCGATGTTTATTATAATTATTAAGATTTAGTATGACAGAAAAATTATGTTTAATATATAACTCTTTAATCGATATAAAGAAATACTTAATAAAGTCTGGTAAAAAAAGGTTTACTGAAATATTATAGAAAATAAATTAAATGAGTGTGAAAAACTTATATCAAGTAGCAATTTAATTTTAGAAAATATAAAGTATAGTAAAAAGTCGGATATAATTAATAAAGCTATTGAGATATATGAAAATATTAATGTTATATATTTAGAGATAAAAAAATTGTGTATTAAGTCAGAAAGTTATTCCACAAAAATGGATTTCGATTTAAAAACGGCTTGTAGTTTGTTGCCGGTTATGGACGGTGTAGAGGAGACTACGAAAAAATTAATTGATGGTATCGAAATGTATGCGGATATGCTTAAAGATTCAGATTTTCCTTTATTAATTAAATTTATTTTAAAAAGTAGACTTTCCGAAAACGCTAAAATGCGCATGTTGACAGACTATACTTCTGTTAAAGATATTGTTAAGGATATGAAAATTCATCTTTTAACGAAAAAATCATTTACGGCTATTCAAGCACGTCTTCAACAGACTACTCAAGGTTGGAGGTCAGTTGAGGAATATGGCAGTGAAATCGAAAAGCTTTTCACAGAATTAACAATATCTCAAGCAGACGGAAATACTTCTAATTATAGTGTTCTTAAGCCCTTGAACGAAAAGTCAGCAATTAAACAGTTTTCGGATGGTTTAAAAAATAGTAAATTAAGTACCATAATTGCAGCTAGAAACTACTCTTCTCTTAAAGACGCAATCCAAGCGACAAAGGACGAGGAAATTTTCTTGCCCTCGACCTCAACGAACTCTGAAATCATGCACATACGGAGATCCTCGGCTCGGGGTAAAAGAGGTTTTCAAGGTAGGTACAATAATTTTTATAATAGGTATCCTACAACAACAAGAGGACATAATCGACGTGGTTATTATAATAATAAATCATTTTCACGTGATAAGTATTATAACCATGGAAATCAACAACATCATCAACATTCAAATCGCGGTCAATTTTCTAGGGATACTAAACGTAGTAATCGTAATGTATTTCCAATAAATACAAATAATACTGTCAGCGAGCCTATAAAAAAAGATGACGTAGATCAGTTTTTTCGGATTTAAGGATTATATTTTTACTTTAAATAATAAACAAAAAATAGTTCTTTTTGAAATAAATAAATATAAATATTATTTTTTACTAGATACTGGTGCTTCGTTATCTGTTATAAGAAACGAAGTTCTACAAAAAAATACTACAATTTATAAAAGTGAGACTATAGTAAATGGAATAGGAGGTCAAGTAAAATCTCGAGGTCATGTGTATCTAACATTAAAAACAAAAGATGGTGAATCTTTTCATCATAAATTTTATGTTTTCACCAATCTATCGTTAAAAGTAGATGGCATTATTGGATTAGATTTCTTGAATAATTTTAGATGCGATATATTTTTTAATTCTAATACTTTAAGTCTTCACTCTAATAGAAAACAATGTCTTATGCCAATTTATGAAATACCGGATTATACTACGGATTATTTGTCTATCCCGGCTCGGAGTGAGTCAATACACTATGTAGCTGTAGAATCAGGTTTGGAAGGTGATTGTGTGGTTTGCGCGAAAGAATTAAGTAAAGAGTTGTTTTTAGGAAGTACGATTGTAAGAATAAAGGATGGCAAGATACCAATTAAAATTTTGAATACTAGTGAAAAAGACATAAAATTACCTAGATTCATCCCTGAGGTTCATTCATTAAATCATTATAATATTTGTAATTTTAATAAAACTGTAGCAAACGCTAAAAGAGCCGATACTCTATCATCAATCTTAAAATTAGATCATTTAAATCCAGAAGAAAATAAATCTATTAGTACTATTTGTCGGAAATATGCAAATATTTTTCATTTACCAGGTGACCAACTGACAACGACAGACATTTATGAACAGAGAATTACACTAAAGCCCCATACTAGTCCAGTCTATATAAAGCCATACAGGATTCCTCAATCCCTGAAACCTGAAGTTCAAAAGCAAATTGAAAGCATGCTAAAAGATGATATAATAGAGGAATCTAAGAGTGAATGGTCTAGTCCAATATTATTAGTTCCTAAAAAAAGTGACAAAACAGGAGAAAAAAAGTGGCGTTTAGTTGTAGACTATCGAAAATTAAATGAAAACATTCAAGATGATAAATTTCCACTTCCTAACATCACTGAAATATTAGATTCACTTTCAGGTTCCATATATTTTTCCCATCTTGATTTAAGTTCTGGATATTATCAAATTCCGCTTAACCCAGAAAATCGTAAATACACTGCATTTTGTACTAATTTAGGCCAATACCAAATGAAACGACTACCTATGGGTCTCAAAATTTCACCAAGTGCATTTAGTAGAGTTATGTCTGTAGCTATGTCTGGGCTTACATTTGAAAAGTGTTTCATATACCTAGACGATTTAATTGTTTTCGGCAGAAATTTAGAAATGCATAACAAACATTTGATTGATGTCTTTGAGAGACTTAGAAAAGTTAATTTAAAATTAAATCCAAGTAAATGCCAATTTTTAAAAAAAGAAATTTTATATCTTGGTCACGTAATTTCATCAGAAGGCATATTACCAGACCCTGAAAAAGTTTCAGTGTTGCAAAATTATCCCATTCCTAAAAATGATGATGAAGTACGACGATTTGTTGCATTTTGTAATTATTATAGGAAATTTATACCCTCTTTTGCTAATATAACAATTCCTCTCAATAAACTTACTAGGAAAAATTCAACATTTTTTTGGAGTAAGGAATGTCAAAATTCATTTAATATTCTTAAAGAAGCTATGATCTCTCCCCCTATCCTTCAATATCCAGACTTTTCTCCGGAAAATGAGTTTATTCTTCAAACAGATGCATCGGGAATCGCTATTGGTGCAGTTTTGACTAATAAAGATTTGAAACCTATTGCGTACGCGAGCAGACCTTTAAATGCATCAGAAATAAATTATCCAACAATAGAAAAGGAGCTTTTGGCTATAGTTTGGAGTGTAAAATACTTTAGACCGTACTTGTATGGTAGGCATTTTACTATTAAAACTGATCATAAACCATTAGTATATTTATTTGGAATGAAAGATCCTTCTAGTCGGTTAATGAAATTTAGGTTAACGTTAGAAGAGTATGATTTTAAAATCGAATATGTAAAAGGTAAAGAAAACGTAGGAGCAGATGCTTTGTCAAGAATATATATTACATCTAATGACTTAAAAGGTATGAATGAGCAAGTTATGGCTGTGTTAACAAGAAAGCAAACAAAAGAAATGGAAGAGGTAGATGAGAGTATCATGGAAAAGGATACACCCTTCCTTAATAACTCTGGAGACGAAAGGCCTGATCAACCAAGAGTTGTAGAGTTATTAAGAAAGCCGTGTGGTTCAGTAGAAATGAAATTGATACAGGGTTATGAATTAGATAAGTTACGAAAGGGAAACAGAATAAGTGATGAGTATGAATGTTTTTCTTATTGTCCTAGTAAAAAGATAATTTACATTAATCTCAACTTTAAGGCGCAATTCTCGCGAGTCGAATTTGTGACCATGTTGAGTAATTTCTGTAAAAAATTAAGTATTGCAGAAATATGCATAATAAAAGATAAAAATAATGAAAGATTTATTAACGATTTAAATGATGAAATAAAGTCGACTAAGAAGTGGTCCGGACCACGAATTTGCATTTTAAAAAGTGTAACTAGGATAGATAACGATGAAGAAAAATCATTCATATTAAATGATTTTCATTTACTACCAACCAGTGGCCATGCTGGTGTTCGTAGAATGGTAAACAATATTAAAAGACGATTTTACTGGCCAGGCCTTGAAGCTGATGTAAGAGAATTTGTTAGAATATGTTCGAAATGCCAGAAATCTAAACATTGTAAATACGTTAAAGAACCTATGACTCTATCGACAACTGCGTCATACGCGTTTGAAAAAATATTTATGGATATAGTGGGCCCGCTACCAAAAGATTATGACGACAATGTATATATTTTAACAATTCAATGTGAGTTAAGCAAGTTTATAGAAGCTTATCCACTAAAAAATAAGGAATCCATAAGCGTAGCTAGAGCATTAGTAAATAATTTTATATTAAGATTCGGCATACCCAAAATAATAGCATCAGACAGAGGAACAGAGTTCACGTCTTCCATCATAACCCAGGTATGTAACCTATTAAATATAGATAATATTACCTCAACAGCATACCATCATCAATCCATTGGGGCATTGGAGAATGCTCATAAAAATTTAGGTTCATTCTTACGAATTCACTGCGACAAAGATAAACAATCTTGGTCTTATTGGCTACCGTACTGGTGTTTTAGTTTTAATACCACTGTCCATACCGAAACAAAATACCAACCGTTTGAACTTGTATTTGGTAGGCAATGCAATATTCCCAATAGATTATCCAATACAATAGAACCTATGTATAATCCAGAAAATTATTGTAGTGAATTAAAATATAAGTTGCAAGTTGCTTTTAAGGATGCCCGAAATAATTTATTAAAAAGTAAATGTAATCGTAAAGTAAAATATGATAAATATGTTAACCCTATTACTTACAATAAGGATGATTTAATTTTAGTGAAATCAGAAACAGGTGGTAAGTTGGATGAACTGTTCAATGGACCATTTGTTGTATTAGAAGATATGGGACCAAATGTAAAAATAAGTAAGGATAAGAAAATAGATATAGTGCATAAGAATCGAACAAAACGATTTATTAAGTAGTATGTAATATTAAAAAAAAAAATGTATTAAAATATTTTTTTTTTTCTTTCACCCCCGGAGGTGAAGTGTGAAATGTTTATATATTAAGTATAGTATAATATAGCATAGTAAAGTATAGTATAGTATAGCATTAAGTCTAATGTAAGTTCTACCTTATATAAAGCGCTCATATATCATCCATATATGGTCGACCACCCATTAAGCTAAGTTTTCATTATAATTATACTTAAGATATTTTGATTATTAAATATGTCTCCAACCGAAGAAGACGTTTATCTTTAAAACCTCCAAAACACACCACATTTGATTACTTTTACTTAAATTAGCTTGTAAATTTTCTCTATTTATGTAACTTTTCATCTTGTATAGTCTCTCATCTTTAATTGCAACAGCTATATTAGTTCCACTTGAGTTGTAAATTTTAGACAATCTACCTCTTGAAACAATTGAATTTTTGTCTGTGATTTTTGAATAACTCAACAAATTTGCCTTCATTTCTTTTACATAAAAAACATTTGTTAATGTGACTTCATGTTTTTGTCCATAAACTAGGAAATAAGTTATTATATCACCACACTTTGTAGCATCTAATATTGTTCCATCACCAATTTTAACTTTAATGGGTTTCTTCAATGTCTCGCAGGTTTCAAAATACTCATCAGTGTTAATAATATGATCTGTACATCCACTATCGAGTAACCATTCTATTTGGTCTTTCTTTGGTGTGTCATTTTCACTTGTATAAGCATTATTAACAATAGTGGTATAAAAACTATTTCCTTGACTGCTATGACCTCTATAAAAGTTTTTAGCTTTATATGTTCTACCTTCTCGGTTACCAAAAAATCCACGTCCTCGACCATGGTTTACTTTTCCATTATTTCCATAACGACAATATCTTTGTAAATGACCAGGCTTTCCACATCCAAAACATTTAAAACTCTTATTCTGACTTTCTGACCTGGCTTCAGCTCGAAAAACATTTGACCTATCATTTGACATCTCACTTGCATTTTCTGCCTTTTTTAATTTAATTTTACTTTTTAAATAGTCAACAGTTCTTTCACCTTCCGGCAGTACATCTATCAAATCACCAATGTGACTGTAATTTTCAGGCAATGACTTTAACATATAATTTAATTTTTCCTGTTCTGAAACTACTGCGCCTGCTTGTTTTAACTCATTTATAGCCTTTTCAAAGTCATCAAAAAATAACGTAACCTCAGAATATTTATTTAGTTTAATATTTTCAAGATTATGTCGGCACACTATTTGCAAAGCAGTTGACTTTTTTAAATACATCTCATCAAACTTTTGAATAATTTCGTAAGCAGTATCGAGTTCACTTATATATTCTAGCTGTTTATTTGTTATGGCACTGTAAATGTAATTTGTAGCCTGCACATCCCTCTCGTCCCATTTGTCATCATCGGTTTTAGTTCTCGCTCTCATTACTACATCTTTGCATTTTTTAAACTGCAGAAACTTAAATATTCGTATTTTCCAGTTGCTATAATCAGATCCATCGAAGATTGGAATATTAATATCACTATTTTTAGCCGCCATCTTTCGTTCAATGCTTAGGTAACCTTTTATACTGCTTTTCAATATCTCGTTAGTATTTATAAAATATATACTTTTTATAACCACGCTCTGCTACCATGTTAAAATATTTATAGATTTTTGACAAAGAACTGTTACTACATTAGGATGTCCACTGATTTTTATTTTAAAAGAAAAAAACCACACTTTTCATAATACTTCTTTTAATTAACACCGAACAGGAACAGGAAAAAAAAACCACAGATTATAATTAACATAGACTATATATTATGGTGTTGCCAATATTAATGTACTATAATTAACAATATATATATATATATATATATATATATATATATATATATATATATATATATATAAATTGAAGAAAAGTGTTTTCCACTTTCTATGCGTTTGTTCCACAATGTTAATTAGAGTCGACATGTATGTATAAATTGTAAGATTTCATCGTTTTCATCAATTGTAACGTACAATTTTCGTTCGAAACATTTCATTCTCTCTATCTACTAATTCGATAAAATAGTGACGGTGTCCTTTTTTGCGTTTTTATTTTGTTCGATTCCCGGTTCAGGTAAGCTTTTTTTTTTAAAATTAAATGCAGTTATTATTATTTTTAAAAATAAAGAAATGTTTCCTTTGAGTAAATCTTGATAACTTCAATATTTAAGGTACTTTTCTTCCATGTCCCATCGATTTGTTCCACCCTGTATATATATATATATATATATATATTATATATATATATTATATATATTATATATATATATATATATATATATATATATATATATATATATATATATATATATATATATATACTCCTCTTTTCAGTAATGATTGAATTTTTATCACTGTAATATGTCTGAGTTCTATTGGTCTGAGAGTATTATGTATAATATGTTTATTATTTTAATTCATAAATTATAAATTCATGCGAATATAATAAATGTGAAAGTAAATCTGCCTGTTACCTTTTCACACTTTAACCGATTAACAGATTTCGATAAACTTTCGCAAGGGCATAAATTGCACCCTGAAGACGGACATAGGCTACCGTTGATCCCCACCCCACATACCACGAGTGAAGCCGCAGTTATTAGTAATAAAATCAATCATTTTGTTTATTAGACTATCAGTATATCAGTCAAAGTTTATTGCCATTATTGTATACCGTATTTCATGTTTTCCTGCAACATTATCTGGGTACGAGCGTCAATTCCACGAAAAATAATTCCCAGAAAAAACCGTCAACACATTTATCTCTACCGATGAAACGCTTGTCACGTCTGTCTGTGATTCATGGATAGATTCAAATGAATCCGATACGATTTAACATCACATCTTACAACATTAGTATAGTAGCTCTTCACTGTTCTTATTTTCTTCCTGGTTTTGAATTACATGAAGCAGTAGTATATTTTTTTTAATATTTAACCTGGCATCGTATTAAGACTTATCTCAATTCCAGCTATTTTGACGTTTATACGTCAATTTTATTACTGATGATTTCAAAAAAGGCGGAATTTCTCAATTCGTACTATCTATACAGATAAATAAAATTGAAGTGTCTGTTTCTAATGTCAAAACTTTAGTTATCTTTCTGTCGATATACCCAGTCCCAACACAGGCATAAATAATTAAAGAAATAATTATCAGAATCCAAAATCTCTTTTAATGTATTGTTACTATCTTTCTAAAAAGTAAAACCACCGTTGTCGAAAAAAAAACCAAAAATATTCATGTTACTAGGAAATTTGTACGTATATGTGTGTATGCCAAAACAGCTGGAGAGATTTGGATGTAATTTAATAAACAGATAGATAAGTAAAACATATTCTACTGTTAAGCATCTAGGCATACCCTTTTTTTTAAAGTTGGGAAATACATGTATGCATACCACCGGCTAGAAAAGCCAGTATTACCCACCAAAACCCAACAGAACCTCCTCCATCTTAATAGATCTTAATACTCAAGCGAAGCCAGGTTAAGTCACTAGTTAAAAAACATTTCCCCTTTAAGATTTGCGAAGCTATCACGTAACACACAAACAAAATCGTACACCCAAATTGGGTACCTCATGAGAATAACCTCGCGCAAAGAATTCGACCGTGCCTGTTGTGAGTCAATCTAACTGCCCCTAAAAGGGATATTACGTATATAAATAATGTTACATGTATTATTATATGTAAAGGAAAATAACTATAATGCGCAACAATTACATCTGAATCATCATTTTTTATAATTGTTGGCTGTAGTTATGCGGACGTCTAATATGAACTTCAAGAGAGAATAGGACCATTAATTATGTTTAGTAACTAGAAAAAACTTTTAACACGAATATGTTTAAATTATGATGACAAATGCGAGCGATCTTGACATATGAAGTGAGGAGTATTTTTAAAAGCTTTTTTGTCTTTCCATGTTTTGTTGTGACCTTGATGATCCACTTCTAAAATGGAGGACTTTGCCAATTGGGGTGTAAGTTTTGTGTGTATGTTATGCAACATCTCCTGATTTACTTTAATATGATCATATATATTTATCTATGTATTTATGTATGATAATATTAGTCTAAAGAAATTCAACTTATAAGGTTGTACAAGTAATTTTATTTTATAATATTACTAGCGGAAGTCGCGGCTTCGCTCGCGATCAAACTACGAAAAATACGAAATTTCATGCAAATATGTCCAAGGAATAAAAAGTTTCATACAAACTTTTATCTCCTATTTCACCCCCTTGGGGGTTGAATTTTGAAAAATCCTTCCTTAGTGGATGCCTTCGTTATATGAGGAATATGTGTGCGAAATTTCAAATTTTCTAGCCTTAAGGGTTTGGCCTGTGCGATGATACATCAGTCAATCACTTTTGCCTTTTATATATACAAATAACGTTTTCTTTAATATCGATATGATTTTTTTCGTAGAAATAGTGTATCTCAGAGTGTAATATAGCCACTTTATATTCCATGAAAAATCTACTAATAAACTCGACACAAATCATATGCGCATTATTTCATCCTGTTCAGGGTTGCATTATTGATACATAAGTTTACGCAAACTCAAAAAAGACCCACCCATATATTTTATAAGTTCAAAACTATATACACATAACTGTTTGTCTGTATGTCTGTCAATATAAATACATATAAATACCATAACACCATTTAGATCAATGGTTAGCTACGAGGCTTGTGCTATGGATACCAGATAGTTGATACACTACACATATGTAACTTTAAATACATACATATTATAAATATAAACACCCATGACTGGAATACAAACATTCATGCTCATCATACAAATTAATTCCCCCAGCGGGACTCGAACCCGCGATCGCTAGCACAGCACGTAGGGTCACTACAAACTGAGCCAAACGTGTCGTCAAAAAAATATAAATCAATCATGTAAATTCAAACGTGAAATTCTCGTACGTTTGTCTGGTTTCAAAAAAAATTAGATCAATCCAATAGTTTTGAGCTAAATAGAGGCGTAGACGAAGCTGTATATATGAAATCGAGATGCTCAAATATAAAAGATAGATATAATAATTATATCGGTATCTAGATATTGAAACCCGAGTCTGCAGTCAATTTTACCGCACGCTCGGCCAGCTATCATCCAACCGATTGATTCTACCACAAATTAATCGGACGGAAACCTAGCTTCGATTTCAGTTATCTTTGACTACATTTGGCAGGTAATTGTATACATGAGTACCTATCGAATGTTAAAACGGTAAAAATGTGGACTCTAAGTAAAGTTTTTAAACCAAAAAACAGAAGAAATCGCTATTAAAAATCGTTATGTGTGGTAAAGGTTTTTCTAATTGATAATGTAGAATTTTACTAAGCCCATCTCTTGATTCCATCATCAGTTCAGCTTAGCAGCAAAATCTATTATATACTAGCGACTCGCCCTCGCTTCACTCGGGTTCGTCCCTAAGTACATACGTTTTAACGGTAAGTACAATGTACATTCATAGATATAGAAAAGTAGGCAGGTTTTTTATATTTTTTCTCTTTATTAAAACTTTCCGGGTACGTTAAGGAGCATACGAAAAAAATTAGCTGAATTGGTCGAGCCATTCTCGAGTTTTGCACTTAGCAACGTTCATTTTTATTTATATAGATTGAATTTACGTATACAAAGTTTCTAATCAAAATGATTATAATTACATCTCATTTCAAATCGTGTTCCAAGATATTACAAGATAAAAGTAAAGTTAGTAAGAATGTATGAAAATATAATAAAAAAATACTCCTGTTTTAAAGGATTAATATTAAGCTTCGTAAAACAGACTTTAAGCAGTAGGTAGAGAAATAAAAACTGCTATCGCTTTTGGATGGTCTGTCACTTTACATATGGGAGAACGGGACAAATACTTAAATAGTAATATCAATTAAGACATTTTATGTGAGCGGAATTCGAACCTAAACTTTAAATGTGATCAAAGCAGAAACAGAAGCTTTTTTAGTCATAGAAACGTCGGAAACCAAAAATCTGTATAAATCCGAAAAGATGGTTTTATTTGAAAAAAACGTACGAGCTTGATATTTTAGTAAAATATAAAAAGTATGATGAATACATATATAATATATAGTTGAACCTGTTATTTTGTGATTAAATCTAATTTTATTATTCACTAAACAAGTTACAAATTACAGGAATATATCAAGCTGTTTTTTCCTAACAATTTTGTTAAAAGTCTCATGCAACAGGTAAGCTTACAGCAAGTAGAGAAACAAAAAACTTTGAAAGTTTTTATAATATATTCTGTAAAAATATCTTAGAAAATTAGGTTCCTATTTTAGTGTAGTATTATAAAGAATCATAGTCTTCAAAATTCAGACATCTCATCTAATCCCTTACTGGTTGGCGCGAACCGCGTCCGACGCAAATATTTACGGGGAGCCACATCTGAGGTCAATTTTCCTATACTCCACAACGAAAATATCCTAAAAACCTGAAGAATTTCACACGAAATAGAACTCTAAACCAACAAAATAGAGTTTATATCGCAAAATGCATTTCATAGTCATAAAATTGAGAAGGATATCGCATCAACGTCGAAAAATGTGATTTATCTGAAGGTATTAAGGTACAATCCAGAGTATGATCGCTGCGAATTCGCTCATGACCAAAAAAAACTAACTAACAAACACATTGCAAAGTAGCTTCGACCTTATTAATATAGTAAGAAAGTTCAAATTGCTTTGATTCTTTTAGCTATAAGTGCAGTGCACTTTACCCGTTCAGTGATGCACCTCGCATGGAGACCGATTTATAGATATAATAAATATATGGGTGTTTAACATCCTAGATTATCTATATGTATTAGGGAACTGTTTTATGTCGGATTTAGACTGTGAAGTATGAAACATTTTTATTTATAACAGAACATTTGAAGCTTTGGTTATGTTTTCGAATAACTTTAGAATTATAAATGCTTACTATATTATAATTACTAAACTGTATTTAATAGTATCTTGGATTTTTTAAGTATTTTTGTATTTCTAGGACAGAAGATTTATGCTACCTTTTTATACCAAACGATGGGCGATTAAAACTGCGTAGGGATGCTATTTAGGTTTTTCTATAATATAAATTTCTTTACTTTAGGCAGTGGTAACGCGCTCGCTTGAGAAACCGAGTGAAACGGGTTCATATCCCGGGTCTCACACTTATTTGCGAATGATTTCCAGAATTAATCATTCTGGAAATCATATACAGATACAGGCAGTGGTAGCCCAATGGGAACGCGCTCATTTGGGAAACCGAGTGAAGCGGGTTCAAATCCCGGGTCTCGCACCTCTGATATTTTCATGTGCGAATCGTTTCTAATATGATTACCACTTGCCTTACGGTGAAGGAAAAAATCGTGAGGAAACCTGTTTCTGAGAGAACCTAGCAAGTTTTCGAAAGACATGTGAAGTCCGCCAACCCGCACTTAGCTGTGGTGGGCTATAGCCTGATCCCCCTCGTATTGAAGGGAGGCCCGTGCCCAGCAGTGGGACGTTAGAAAGGGCTGAATACATACATAATATAAATTTCTTTAACCAAAAGATTGTTATTTAACCATACTAGTTGTAAATAAAGCACCCAACTAATTGGTTATTGGTTGTTATAACCAACATGCTGTTACTAATGAGTAATGGTGCACTTTCTATTCATTCAGCCATGCTTAGTTCTATAGGATAGGGTCTCCATAGGTCTGGAGATCAGGTCAGAGTTAGAATCTGCAGGAACTATGAAGAGCATATAGGTATATAAATGATATAATACTAATATTATAAAGCTGAAGAATTTGTTTGTTTGTTTGGTTGAACGTACTAATCTCAGAAACCACTAGTCCGATTTGAAAAATTTTTTTTTCATTAGATAGCCCATTAACTGAGGAAGGCTATAGGCTATATATCATCCCGTAAAAATTTACGGTTCCCGTGGGATAGATTTGTTGTTGTCTAAAGACGAACCCGAAGCGAATCGAGGGTGAGCGCTAGTAGGTGATATAAGTGAAATACCAGTAATAATAATAACTAATTCCATACTTGTTTTTGAGAATTTCGTTGACATAAAAACCTAAATATTTGTATTTATTTTCTTAAAGTATTCACGGACTTGTAATTTTTATCAGTTAAAAGAGTTTTTATGGATCAAGACGCAGTTTTTTTTACTGGAGTGATGAAATTTGAATTTAGTGATTTTTATGGTCAATTTTATGTTTATCAAGGCTTTAAATTTTTATGGCATAATAAAGCGTAGGCTTTAATTAACATTGATGAGCTTAATTAAAAAAAATTAAAAACCTCGCGACTTTTTTTTTATTTTTCAACTTTTTGTTGAATTTTGCGAAGTAGTTGGATACTAATAAAAACTTAACACTCATTAACGTTATTAATTAATATAAATATAAACTCTATATAGGTAAGAAGAAAACATGAAATGTAAAAAATTGATTAGAGATTATAATATTTTTTTTATCTATTTGGCAGGTTTTTTTTAGATTAATGTTATGATGTTTTGCGTTATATAGTTTAAATAATTTTTTTTAGTTTTTGGTTTTTGTTAAGTGTAATATGTGTATTTTTTTTTGTAATTGTTAACTTTACTGCTTGATATGATCTACGTATCAGTGAAAACTTTATATCTCTATGTACCGTTTATATCTATAATAATATTATAAATGCGAAAGTAACTCTGTCTGTCTGTCTGTCTGTTACCTTTTTACGCTTCAATCCGCTGTATCGGGAATCATTTCTCAAGTAAGGTATATATATATATATATATATATATATATATATATATATATATATATATATATATATATTACTACTACTATACGATTACTATTATACGATTACGCGTGAAGAAATACTTGTATTTAGTTGCTCATAACTCTGTATCGAAAAATTATATTGTCTATATTCGTTCCTCTTTTTTTTTTCAAAAACACAATATTTTTTCAATCCATTCGCTTACTGTTAATGGGAAAGTGTATGCGGGTGTGACTGCGTGTCTGTTTGTTGCTCCATCACAACGCTGAAAACGGCTGAACCGATTTGGATGAAATTTAGTACATACCTAGATAGACCATGACCTGAATACATAATAAGTCAATCAGTCAGTAATTAAGTCTCTAATACATACTAAATACTATATTTATGACGTATAAATTAATCGAACCTACTACCTTCTCTAAAAAAGCCTGTTAGGCCTCAATTAAATTCACTTTATCTTTCCCTATATATTTTCTATTATTCTACGTAAGAACATGTGCTAAAGTTGGTGTATGCAGGGAGCACTCGATGCAAGGTGATTTCGAAATCGCATGCTGGCATAATGCAAATAGCTGAATGTATACAAAATTTGTTTACGATCGCAGCTCGGTTATATCTGGACACAGTCTACCAAAACCCGTTCAAATTAAATGAAACTCTGGAAACTTTGTTTGTGTATTTGTCTGGTTGTTTTTTGTGTAGGTCTCTGTCTCTTGAAATCATTAGTGTCTTTGAGTAAGTTCATTTATTATGTTTGATTTTACAATATTTTGTTAAAATTGGTAAAAATAAAGTTACATAGTTTTTTTGGTGATTTTTGTGATTTTAGACAATTTTTTGTTTAAATGAAATTAAATTCTTGTTAAATTTTGAAAACTTGAGTTGATCGTAATAGTTTTTTACCCAGTAGTGTCTGTTATGGCATGATTCACAGGTTCGATTACTGCGAGTTAATATTTCTAGTTATACGATTTCTCTATAATAACCAACAATCACGCCAAAATTTATTTAGGTATCTGACACATTCTTTACGGAAATGTACGCAAATATAACGTCTTTTTTTAAAACGCGTGAAAATATTATTATGTTATAAAATATTATTACGTTATAAAAAAAAATTACACTATAGCCTCACCCTCGCTTCGCTCGGGTTCGTCCCTAGATTCGTTTTAATGGTTAATATGGAATAGATAAATTATATATTAGTATATATACATATAAATAGGTATGATGACTTTTATATCCCTTACATGCGAAAATTAAGTGATTGATTCCACATACAAACTTTCATCCCCCTTTTTCACCCCCATAATAGATGATTTTCGGGATAAAAATCATCCTATATCCTAACCAGGATCTCAAACTATCTTCGTACCAATTTTTTATATAAAAAAAAACATCTGAATCGGTTCATCGGATTTTTAGTTTATTCATTCATTACAAACAAATATACATTTTTTTCTCTTTATAATATTAGTGTAGATAGGTCATACGCCTACAGCTTCATTTCTAAATGCTTCATTTTTAAGCAGATACTTATAGTTTATTCACTCGTGAATACCGTTGCTAGTGCATTGAACTCCGACCTTCGTGGTCGATAGTTGCAAAATAAGTGACTGAATCGGTATGATTTTGAACCTGTATCGGTCACAGGTTCTACTATAGTTAAAACTAGCTAACTAGCTTGGATATAGTAAAATGGATATACTATGTTATCCTTAAGAGATAGACATATGCCACTGCAGACTTTTTTGTAGACCTTTTTAAGGTGTACAATACTGTAGTACATTATTTTGATCTATCTCGTAGGGTTCAGCCAGCATTTGCAATGTAAGTGCAAAAAAATGTTTATTTACGATATCACATTAGAAACCTCTAAACTTATAAGTGTTTCTCTACTATATTATACATGTATTATACATATAAACCTTCCTCTTGAATCACTATCAACAACCTATTCGCTATACACATCAAAATCCATTGCGTAGTTTTAAATATCTAAGCATATATAGGGACAGACAGCGGGAAGCGACTTTGTTTTATACTATGTAATGATTTGAAGTAATTTTTGCCACTAGGCTTAGACAAGACAACAGTACTTTCGCTGTTTTTCATAGGAAACTAAACTTGGTCATGTGTGAGTCGGAATTGTCCACCAAGGGTTCCGTACTACCATAAAACTTCTTTAGACTACATTATATTCAGCCCTTTTTAACGTCCCACTGCTGGGCACGAGCCTCCCTTTAGTACGAGGGGGGATCAGGCCATATTCTACCACGCTGGCCAAGTGCGGGTTGGCGGACTACATATTTACCAACAAATAAAATATTTCGAAAAGTGGATCAAAGCAGCTTCTTTTTTAAATTAATATATTACAGTTTTCTACTTGTGATTTTGATTATAGAAGTTTTTTCTTAGAATAGCATAGAGATATTATTAAAATCGATTTCCATTTATTTTTATAGTTACAAGTAAAGCTTGTAGTAATAGCGTATTAAAATATGTCAGTTCTAAGGAAACCTAGCCAAAAATACACAAGAGGACTGTCTATCGATTTCATAAATACGAACGAATTCGTGGTATCTATAATAATAATATAATACGTAAGTCAGTTTTTTGAATAGTCTGGTGGTCTAGTCTACTGGTCTAGTCTGGTGGTTTTTCCATAAAGATGGGTCAAAAAATTCAATTTTAAAATGCCTTTAAGGGAATAGAACCTATGACCTTACTCAATGATACTTTCTTGATACAAAAACAAATATAGCAACCTGTCATGGAACATTTTAAAACATTATTAAACTTTTTTACATAAATAAAACTTTAAAAATGAAAACATTTTGATTGAGACCACGCCTTCTAGCTTTTAGCCGTGTATATTTCCGGGGTACGTGATATTGTAAAATTTAGGCAATTAAGGTTTATATACTTGAGTTTAGTACTGAGGGTATCATTTATAAGCACGTTCTATAACAAGCTATTGACATCCCATTAGACGAGAGTTTCGAAAAAAGCTTTGCGATATCACCCGTCACGCTTTTTTTACTATTTTCCCAAATAATTTTTGATGCGATTTTATTTCGTTAAAACTGTATTGGGCAAAAGCTAGTATTATAGCAAATAAAATGCTAACTATGCGAAAAAATATCTATTAAGTGTTGTGGCTAAAATGGCCACAACACGGAATTCGCGTTGTGGCCCTTATGATTTTTGGCTACAAAGTGATGTGGCTTAGAATAAATGCCACGATGCGTTTTGAACGCTATCATAATCATTTTTCTGATTTAGAAATTTAGGTATTGTAATACAATTAAAAAATATTTTAGTATTTTCGATAGATATTTAAAGATACATAACGCAAAGTCAGAGAGACTCTATAATAGAGGTCTTTCAAAATTAAACCTTTTTATCATGTAGTGGCGCAGACAAATCCAAGTACCACAGCTAGTTTCCCTCAATATTTATTATTAATACATTTATGTTACTAGTACAGTCATTCAATTATTCCCCTATATGAATTTAATATTGTAATGGCTTCAAAATAGCTTATTATTATTTTATTTGAACGGAACAAGTTATAAATTTTAAGCGGAATTTATACTTAATGGAGAAACCCATTTTCGGGTCCTGAGAACTAGGAACAAAATGTATATTAAAAAAAAACTTTTTTTTTTATTATTATACTAGCGACTCACCATCGCTTCCCTTCGGGTTCGTCCCTAGACAAAAACAAACCTTTCCCACGGGAACCGTACATTTTTCCGGGATAATATATAGCCTATAGCCTTCCTCAGTTAACGGGCTATCTAATGCAAAAAGAATTTTTCAAATCGGATTAGTAGTTCCTGAGATTAGCGTGTTCAACCAAACAAACAAACTCTTCAGCTTTATAATATTAGTATAGTATAGATTAAAATCTTAATTTTATTTGCTCCAAGTTAAGAAAAAATGCATTTTTTGATATTAGTTAAAGCTCCTATTAACGGATATAACAGCTGGAGCCCACGAAAATTCTCCGTACGACGTTTTTCTAAATGTATTAATTTATGACTAATTTTCAAGCCTGTAACATCGGGCCCCAGTTTGTATGGGGAATGGTTTTGTCCTTTATAAAATTTACGGAATGGTACTATTGCATCAAATTGTTAAAAATTTTCTATTAATATGTATGTATGTAGATTATAAGAAATCCTAGTAAAAGAATATAGTACATTTTAACCACAATATAAAAATTTTGTAAACCGCTAAAATAATAATTTCTTAACATTACTGTATGAAGTATACTAAAAAATGTAATGAATTATATTAATTTTAAATTTAAAATTCATGAGGTCAGGATATATCTGTAAGTTATATTTGAATTGAGATAAGATAAAGGATAAACTAAATAAAAAATGGTACCCAAATTTACCCAAAAAAATATCATTTTTGGGGAGAAATAACGTAATATGGTATCTTTATTTTTATACATTTTGAGAATATTTATGGTACACCATGATAAAGTTTAGTCACTTTTTGTAGTAAAACTATAGCGACTAATTCTCGCTTCGCTCAGGATCGTTCCTAGGTTGATTCCCCATACAAACTTTCATCCCCATTTTCACCCTCATAGGGAATGATTTCCGGAACAAAAAATATGCTACTTCCTTTTCAGGGTCTCAAACTTAACAAATTTTATCTAAATCGGTCCAGTGGTTTTTGAGTTTATTCGTTACAAACATACAAAAATATAAATCTTTTCTCTTTATAATATTAGTGTTGATAAACACAAAAAATGATGGATAACTTATAATACGCTTATAGAAAACAAGTCAACCATTAAATAAGTGATGATCTAACAAGACGAATAATGTTCATATGTAATGATCTATGAGCTTAATGATTCCATGATTTTGCATGACAAATGCATCGTGATGATACTAATACTATAATCATACTTAATATATCTAAATATAATAAAAACTAGCGACTCCCCCTCACTTCGCTTCAGGTTCGTCCTTAGACAAAAGCAAAGCTATCCCATGGGAACCGTACATTTTCCGGGATGATATATAGCCTATAGCCTTCCTTAGTTAAGGGACTGTCTAAAGCAAAAAGAATTTTTCAAATCGGATTAGTAGTTCCTGAGATTAGCGCGTTCAACCAAACAAACAAACAAACAAACTCTTCAGTTTTATAATATTAATATTAAGTATAGAAGTATAGATGTCTTCCTGACGTGAAGTACTGAAACATATGTGTCCACTCCCTATTTCTGTCACTCTGAAACTCCAGTGAGAGAGCTTCATTTGCTCTCTGAGGCACGAGTGTATCATTGACAACTTCCCAACTCCGGGTTGTTACTAAGAAATTCTTAAGAAAAACTGAATAACTGTACTTGTCCGACCCGGGACTGAACCCAGAACCTCCAGATCTGCAGCCGTACATAACCACTAGACGAGACGATTCGTAAATATATGTACATAGTTAGGAAACATTTTTTATTTGACTCTTTACGAAACTTAATGCCTAACACAACAGTGTTGTAATCTATACCATAAAAAAAGATTAAATTTATAAGCCCAACCCGTCAAAGTCCTCACAGTATAGCTGAAAAAGTATTATTCTAATACTCTAACACGTTTTACAAAATAAAAATGTAATTCCGTTTGTTGGTAAGCGTATCACTTGAGAACGTCTGAGGCGATTTGGTTAATTTCTTTTTAAAAAATTGGTTGTATAATAAGAAATCGAATACGGGGAAAAATTGGGAAAATTTCCACCGTAAGATTGGAAAATTCGAGATCTTGATTTTCGTAACCGAAAGTGTTTTCTCAATAAGGTTTTTATGTGAAAACAAATTTTATTGGTACACTAGCGACTAACCCTTGCTCCGCTCGGGTTCGTCCCTATACGTTTTAACGATTAGTATAGATTTCTCAGAGATGGAATTTTCCCACAGTAAAAGTATTCTATATGTTGACCCGGATAACCTGCTATCATCATACCAAATTTCATCAAAATCTATCCAGTGATTTTCTCGTGATGCGTTCCTAGACGGACAGATACACAAAAATTCTAAAAACCATAGATTCGGCCTCTGTATCGATAATAATAACTATTTCAATAAGATTATCCAAAATATATTTAATGTACAGATTTGACTTAGTAAGAATTTTATTATATGTATTGTTAGAAGACAACGTCTGTCAAGTTTACTCGGATATGTATAACGAAATATCGATTACTATTAACTCGTATTACTAAAATTTTTCACAAATCTTAATCGCTATTAAGGGAAATTTTGGACCAAAACTCATCGCTCAATAGGATTATTTAGTACTCGATCGATGTAACTAGGTTTGCGACTCAGCCCATTACTGACACTATATATTATGTATACGAATATTGTCAATTGATTTATGAGGGCAATAGCAATGTAAAATGGCACATCTCTGACTTGCTTACCAGATATCGTTGGTTCGATTCTATGTGGTATAAAAAGCTTAAAAATCTTTAGTTTCTACCTGCAAGTACTTATCAATAGTATAGCTTATTCAGGAATAGTGTAGCTTTGTTTTAGTGAAAGGTTAAAGTTCCCCTAAATAATACATTTAAATTTTTTTACAGTTTTTAGAATATACGTATTTAACACAAAGTACCCTAACTTTGATTATTGCCTGAGTTAATTTTATATTAAACTTAAAATAAACATGTGTCCTCTTTGAAATTTTGAAATTAATATTATATATATATTTATCAAAAAGCTAAACAAGTATAAACAAGTTAAACCGATAGAAAATTTTCAATTTTCTATAAGGAAGATGTACAAAGGAAACAAAATCTAATTATCTAAATGCTACATCAATATTGTGCCACTTAATTGTAATCGAAGCCGCAGTTTGTTCTCGTAACCTTAAATCAATCATTGTTATACCGATCTAAGAGAACCTCTTCAAAAGATCACGGACAGGTGAAATAAGGAAAAGCGTTTCCACGAAAATATGATCAAAGTTAAAAGAAAACATGCGATTTTCATTCTTATCATACTAATAATAAAGATGTAAATCGAGTGATCTAATTATATTTTAAGGGGCGTCTGTCGACTGTACGGTAGCGTATTCTAAAGAAAACAGCGTAACATCAAAGTAGTGTGTTACAAAGGCGGGTCGGTTGTAATTTGTCATTTTACGAAGCGGTTTCACTCAAAAATGCAGCCGTGTTGAAATACTGATAATTTTTCCGAGAATATAATTTATATTACGTACTACGCCTAAGGCCATTAGGGAGGCGATTTTGTGAAAAATTGATAGAAATATGGGAAAGGATATTTATTTTTCTATGTTTAATTATATTTTTGATCCACCAACTATGATGTCGTTATAAAATCTACTCTTCGCTTTTTAAATGCAAGTAATATAAAAACGTATATAGCACGTATTGTACTCAGCCCTCTTTAACGTCCCACTGCTGGGCACGCACTTCCGTCAATACGAAGGGGATCAGGCCATCGTCCACCACGCTAGCCAAGTGTTGGTTGGCGGACTGAGCATGTCTTTCGAAAACTTGCTAGGTTCTCTCTGACATGCAGGTTTCCTCACGATATTTTCTTTCACTGTAAGATGCGTGATAAACTTCACTCGGTTTCTCAAGCGAGCGCATTACCATTGCCCAAGTAAATATATAAACACATATATTGATCTCATATGAGAATCGAACCCATAATCTACGACATGTCAGTTTGAACACTACCTACTATTATAAATGTGCATGTTAGTATGAGTGTTTTCTTTTATGTTACTTCACGCTAAAATGTCTGGATGCATTTGGATTAAAAGCAAACAGACAGACCTGACCTGAAGTAACATATAGTCTGCTGTTAAGCACCTAGAGACGTACGAACTAGGTGAGGCTGTCTCCAGTAACTAATAATAACATAATCTATACATAAAATAAAATTGAAACTTAGCCGAATCTGTACATTAAATATTTTTTAGAAAATCTTATTGAAATAGACATTATTATCGATACAGAGGCCGAATCTATAGTTTTTAGAATTTCGTCTGTCTGTCTATCTGTCTGTTACCGCATCACAGAAAAACCACTGGAGGGACTTTGATGAAATTTGGTATTTGGTAGCTGGTTATCCGGGTCAACATATAGGATACTTTTTACTACGGAAAAATATCTCATCTCTGAGAAATCTATACTAAACGTTAAAACGTAAGTAGGGACGAACCCGAGCGGAGCGAGCTTGAGTCGCTAGTTTTAATATAAATTATGTTTATTTAGGTAATTTAAATTGGTTTCAGTACAATAGAGTTCATTCCTATACTCTAATCCAGTGGCTCCAACGTCACTGACCTCTCCTACCAAGGTGAAGGTGACATGCCTACTGAAGGTCGTGTCAGAGTGCCAACACACCCATTAGAATAACTGACGTAATAATATCTAATGCGAAAAATTTCGGAGGCCCTTTGCCAACTCTATCGAGAATTTTACTACATAATTATTTTAAAATAAATTCAGTTTCAAAGAAATTCTGTATAATGAAAATGTTAAACAGTATGTTTTAGTTTTTGGATGAGTCTTTTATTTTTATTTGTTATGAGTTTTTTGAATTCAATACAATTTTTCATGTCTGTCTATTTATATTTTATTTTTCGTGTTTTCTGAATGTACTCGTTCTGGACTGAGAAAAAGCAAAGTAACATGAAATTGTAGACGTACATATTATGTATGTATATAGACTAAGGTGATCCAATCACAGAAATATGTTGTACTTAAGTGTAAGTTAATTTTAGGTTTTTGAACCAAAAACCTCAAAAAAATACGAATGAATATTTTAAAATGCGTAATTTAAAAGATATTTAATAAAATAAATTATAAAAATGTATAAAATATAATGTAGATTATAGTATTAGTTAAAAATACTGATCCTCCCTCTCAACTGGATTGCTGCAATATCGAGCTACTTTATAGTTAAACGAGCATATACGTTATATGATCTCCGTTAAAAGTAAGACTTGCCATTGTAACCGAAGTCAGGGATGAAATCCAAATTGTAAAATGTAGAGCAAATACAAGACATAAATGCAAGAGCAGGTATACAAATATTAAAAACTTACCCGAAAAAGTTTGGTTGAAAAAATACATGGAAGTTTGGAATTATAGGTGGAAATGATGCAAAATGAACAGTATAGTTGTGCTCTTTGGGCTTCGCTAGTCTAACGATATCTTCTTACTAGAGCAGTCAAATATTAGTAGCCTAGCCTAGTTTTAATCTTACTAGTGTTCACCTAGTTGTCGAAATTTGATAAATTATTGAAAGTTTGAGGAAAACACATTATATAAATAAAATTATAAATATATATATATATATATATATATATATATATATATATATATATATATATATAATATGTATATATTTAAAGTTATATATGTATGTATGTATAGTGTATCAACGATCTGGTATCCATAACGCAAGCCTCGTAGCTTACCATGGAACTAGATGGTGCTGTGTGTTAATGCCCCAACATGTATTTATTTTGTATTTAATTTGCCTACCTATATAAAAAACTTACTGTTTCCAAAAATTAACTATTTTTATTGATAACACCAAAGCTCGTCGTAACACTAAACAAAAAAGTTGTCAAACAGAAGAAAAAGCTGCTGAACTCTCTTGAATATATAGATTAGTTTTATATTAAACGAATGTTTTTTTTTTAATTAAACTAATGTAAGTAATATCAAGGCAGTGGTAACGCGCTCGTTTGGGAAACCGAGTGAAACGGGTTCAAATCCCAGGTCTCGCACCTCTGATATTTTCATATGTAAATCATTTCTAACATGATTACCACTTGCCTTACGGTGAAGGAAAATATCGTGAAGAAACCTGCATACCTAAGAAAGATATGTCCAGTCCGCCAGCCCGCACTTGGCTAGCGTGGTGGACTATGGCCTGATCCCCCTCCTATTGAAGGGAGGCCCATGCCCAGCAATGGGACATTAAAAAGGGCTGAATACACAAGAAATATCACGCTTATTTCTGCCTAATAAATCTAACGACATTTTCCCGTTAATATCCCATGACTTTTTTCGATTTCTATATTTTCTATGCCAAATCCCTTTTATTCCTACGTTGAAAAAAATTCGGGAAGGACAAATCAACGATCACACGTTCGCGTTTAAATAACTGGTATCATTTTTTTTTTGTTACAAATGCGCTACCTTCCTCAAGAAAAACTTAAACAGCGATTAATCAGTGTATATTACGGATCGATAATTTTTTATAAAAGGTCTTTGAGGCCATTACTTTTTGCTTTACTTCTGTAGCGGATGAAATCAATTATCGCTCAAAAGCTCTTAGCAACCGAAAATATTAGACTTTGGTTGTATGAAGGACAGAGCTTATCTTAAGATAAAACTTTGTAATTATTTGTATTGTAATAAATGTGAATGTGTTAGTTTGTTAGTCTTTTTTATACTATGATGCGAGATATTTTTTACCGACTTAAAAAAGAAAGTATTCAAATTGTATATGTTTTTTGTATATGTTGCGCGATACTTCAATTTTAGAACCGTCTTCTATAATATTTTTTAATTAATAGCTTTATAAATTGTAGGGAAAATGTCTGATTTAGAGGGTGAAGTAATAAGTTTTAAGTTTCGAAGACGTTGTTTTTTTTTTTTGCTTAAAAATTATGGACTTCCATACAGATGTATTGTGAGCTGGTTAGTGGTAATATAAGTTTCTTCTTATTCCAGAATATTATGGTTCCTATAGGATCATCTAGATTCTAGACTATCGTTAAAAGATACTTAATACTGACGTTTCTAAATCTATATATAAAAATGAATCCCTATTTCCCCTGGTCACGCCATCACGCGTGAACGGCTGGACCGATTTCACTAATTCTTTTTTTGTTGTGTTTGTTACTGTCAAGAGAAGGTGTTTACATTAAAAAAAATTAAGAAAATCTTGCAAGAACTTAGAAAATGGGGATGAAATTTTGTATTGAGAAGCGAGCTAGGGACGAACCCGAGCGAAGCGTAGGTAAAAGCAGTAAAAAGTGACATATATGTACGTTGTCTCGGATAACCAGCTATCATCATACCAAGTTTCTAGTGGTTTTCCCGTGATGCAGTAAGAGACAGACAGACAAAAAATCTAAAAACTATAGATTTGGCTTCTGTATGGATAATAAAGTCTATTTCAATAAGATTTTCTAAAAAATATTTAATGTATAGATTCGGCCTAGTTACAATTTTATTATATGTATAGATACAAGAATTGATCATTTAATATTATAATATATCAGAACTTTTAAAAATATTAGTCTTAGAAAGCAATCAGTAAGTTAAGTGTATGTATGTATATTTGTCACTAAATCTTGACGTAGTCAGAGCGGAACACCAGTAGTAATTTTAAATATTTACTCAGTATGCAAATCGTATTCGCGACATGGCTTTTAATGCCTTTTGGTAACTGATTCATACAGTAATCGTATAAGCAATATTAAAATAAATCAAATCACGTATAATCATTGAAATGAGAATAATTTTCGAGATCTGTCGGAAACGGTGGTGACCTTGGAGTTCAACTCACAGGTGAAGGTGAGGCGCGGGCATCGAACCCGCTGCCTGAAATATATCCATTTTGTATGATGCGATTTTAATTATATACATACTAGCAATTTGCCTTGATTTCGTCTGTGTTTTTCTTTAAATTGGCATTTAAATTATTTTTTTGATCCTTAAAAGTATGAACTTAATTCGTATGTATGTATGTATTTTTGTGTGAATATTATGCGGTATATACCAACTAGCGACTCACCTTCGCTTCGCTTCGGTTTATCCCTAGTGATTCTTTAAATATATAACTTTTTTATTTATGAACCGATTGAAATAAAACAAATACTAAATGTTAAGTGAAGCTTAACACAATACATTTGTGAAAACCACACCCAAATCAGTTTAGCCGTTTCTGAGATTAGCGCGCACAAACGCACATACAAACAGACAAAAATTCGAAAAATCATTGTTTTGGATTTTATTGCGTTAATAAAGACCCCTTATAATAGTTTTTTTTACATATCTTACTTGTACAGACAGCGATCAGTTACACTTTTATTATATATACTCACATATAGCGACTCACGTCTTCGTCCCTAGTTTGCTTCCCAATACAAATTTTTCATCCCCATTTTCACCCCGTTAAACGATGATTTCCGGGATAAAAAGTATCCTATGTCCTTCCTAGGGTCTCAAACTATCTTCTTACCAAATTTTATCTAAATCGGTTGAGTAGATCCAGAGATAACACCCTACAACGTCACAAACTCACAAACTCACAAATTTTACATCTTTAAACAATATTCAAACAATTTTTCCTTACAATCTCTATTTCACGCCTATCAAACTTATGACGATGACATACGATGACATACGAGTACACTTAATTTTATCAAAATCGGCTTAGCTCTTTAACTTAAAATATTTATTTAATCTGGGTTCAAACGTGTTGTAAGTAATTTTTACTTTAAGTAATTATTTGAGTCATAATTGAATTGTATAATGATCTCACGGAGACCTTTCGAAAGATATCCCAAGCACAGACTACGTGCGTGCCAAATTTCATCAAGTTTTGTTGAGCCGTAAAGAATTTAGAAATAAACAAACTCATTTCCGTATTTAAAGGTTACTAGCGGTCCACCCTTACTTCGTGTATGCTGGACAACTCGATTACGTCCCTAAGTACACAGATTTACTTCATAATTGTATGGGCGAAACCTTAATTCTTTTTCTAAAATAGAATTAGTCTAAGTTACTCCTTATAGCATCAGCTATCTGCCAGTGAAAGTCCCGTCAAAATCAGCGCAGCTATTTAGGAGATTAGCCGAAATAAACAGACAGACAGACAAACAAAAAAAATTAAATTGTGTTCTTCTTTTAAGTACCTTTTAAGTACTTTTTAAGTAAGTTCTTTTAAGTAAGTAAGTATATAATCTAATACTTCTATGTATTAGTAAAAAGTTATTATTTTGACATTACAAACAGACACTTCAATTTTATTTATTTGTATAGATCAATCTAAATAATGTGCATATATATTTTATTATACGTAAAAACTTTTTGGCAGAAATTTTCTGAATATTAGAAGAAAATGTATAAAAATCTATTGCGTAGTTTAGAAGAAATAAGGGTACAAACAGATAAAACGTCTTTTTCTGTGTACATGTAACTATATAACGACTGTTTTATACCTATATTTAGGAAAAATGATAACCATTTTAACTGTACATGGTTTCACAAGATTATATTAAAGCTAGCGGCTCACCCTCGGTTTGCTCAGGTTTGTCTTTAGAAAAACAAAAACAAATCTATCCCACGGGAACTGTACATTTTTCCGGGATAAAAAGTAGCATATGTGCTATTCTGATATATGCGCTATAATAGCATAAAGTTTCATTAAAATCCATTTAGTAGTTTTTGTGTCAAAGTGTAACAAACATCCATACATTTATACCTCCAGACATCCATACATCTTCACAAAATTTCCTATTTATAATATTACTATAGATTATATAGCGTATCTTTTACTTACATCTTATAGGATAGATCGTAGGTTCAACGTATAGGTACGGAAACAAACACAATCTACGCTTCATTTTGTACTAAATTCTTACCGTCACGTCGCTTGAATGTGTCCCTAGGTGCCTTGAATGTTACTGGATACGAAAATATCGACTTTTTGTACATATAATATACGTAATATGTATGTATTTAAAGTTATTTATACACAAGTTATTTTACACAAGCCTCGTAACTTACCATGGAACTAGATAGTGCTGTGTTCAATGTCCCGACGTTAATTTATTATTTATTTTATATGTATGTATTTATATTTTCGTAAACCTCCAACACCACCTTTTGGCAAATTTACTACACGTTATACTATACTACCTATATGTTATAATTTCAGGTTATATTTTATTCTGTGCGCTAAATTTTACTCAAACCCGTTCAGCAAAATAACAAACTTTCGCATTTATAATAATACTATGAATTTTATATTGATGCTGTTATATTTTTAACTAGTTTTGGCCGTGGCTTCGCTTGTGTAGTAACTGGGCAGGTAGCCTATATCCATTTATAGAATACAATCTAAGTCCTCGCCAAATTTCATCGAAATCTGTTCAGCATTTTAAGCGTGAAAAGGTTACATACAGACATACTTTCACATTTATAATATTAGTATGGATATAATACGCATTTTTTAAATTTTGGTACTAGCGACTCCCCCCCTCTCTCTGCTGGGGTTCGTCCCTAGTTACCTTTTAACGTTTAGTATAGATTTCTCAGAGATGAGATATTTTCCCATACTAAAAATTATCCGATATGTTGACCCGAATAACTATCATCAAGCTATCATCATACCGAATTTCATCAAAATCTGTCTAGTGGTTTTCTCATGATGTCACAGGCAGACAGACAGACAGACAGACAAAAAATCTAAAAACCATAGATTCGACCTCTGTATCGATAATAATGACTATTTCAATAAGATTTTTCAAAAAATATTTAATGTACAGATTCGACTCAGAATTTTATCATATACTACTGGCTCACCCTTGCTTCGCTCGGGTTAATCTAGGTACGTTGTTAGCCATATAAGTTTTTTTTTTTCGTTAATTTTTCATTTTTTCTCTTTATTAAAACCTTCCATGGACCTTAAGGAATATACAAAAAAATAAATTAGCCGAATTGGTCCGACCATTCTTGAGTTATGCGCTTACCAACATTCATTTTTATTTATATACCTAGTTAGATATAGAAGATGTATAGATAGAAGGTGTAAACGTAAACTGATATGTCAATTAAGTGAATGGGTTCAAATGTTATATTGATTCTAAATCTCAAATCAAAACTACAGGTAAGATTATATCAAAATAACTGTTTGTAATAAAAGGTAATGATACGTATATTATCTGCATATTACTCTTTATTGTTCGCAATTACTAGACAATTATGTGGCTATTGTGTTCCGAGATTATAGCTTAAAGCTGCTATATGGCCGCGCCTCGTAAAAATAAATATTGATATTTGGTTGGATGGTTTTAGTTTTTTATCTTCTAAATAATAAATGGAGCATCGTGGGTACAGATCCATAACTCACTATAACGATTATTGTATTATATTTTATATTAGACTAGCGACACACCCTTGCTTCGCTCGGGTTCGTCTCTAGGTATATTATATATAGTTTGTAGTTAAAATAAAAAAAATATAATATATGTATACAACTTCACTATTTGAATCGGATATTATTCAATTTTTCATTGGTTTTAATTTTTTTTCGTGGGACCCTATTTTTTTTTCTAAAATAAAAGTAGCCTAAGTTATTTCTTATTACAACAGCTATCTGCCAGTGAAAGTTCCGTCAAAATCGGTCCAACTTTTTCAGAGATTAGCCAGAACAGACAGACAGACAGACGAAAATTTTAAAAAATGTTGTTTTGGTTATTGGTATATGTACCGTGTATACATCCATATGCATTTAGTATAAAAGCGGTTATTTTAATATTACAAACAGACACTCCAATTTTATTTATCTGCATAGATAAATAGTACCGCTTTTTCGCGCTTTTGGTGGAGACGTCCAATAATGCCGTGAAAATGTGAATATAGTTTCATGATTATCTTTCACAATATAACAATCAAACACGTCACCGTCATCTTAAATTAACCTAATATTTTATTCCTAAACTGCCGACTCACTTTTTCGGGATTTCGTCTATAGTTACGTTTTTAGTAAATTCCGCTAAGCGGCTATATCGTAAAGAAGTAATAAACATATTCAGAAGCTTTAAAATCTATACTAATATTATAAAGCTGAAGAGTTTGTTTGTTTGTTGGTTTGGTTGAACGCATGAATCTCAGGAACTACTAATCCGATTTGAAAAATTCCTTTTGCATTAGATAGTCCGTTAACTGAGGAAGGCTATAGGCTATATATCATCCCAGAAAAATGTACGGTTCCCGTGGGATAGATTTGTGTTTGCCTAGGGAGGAACTCGAAGTGAAGCGTTGGTGAGTCGCTGGTTTATAATATAATGTAAGCATAATATATAACAGTTTACAAACTAAAAATAATCAATTTAAACCTTTATTTCTTTGAATCTTTTTCTCTTATATAAATTAATATGACAAAGTTATTAGTTTGATCGTAAAAATTTAATAATCGATTTGTTATTGTACATTTTTTTTAAATTTATCGATAAAATTATTCGAGAGAAGAAATTAAAGGTACTTCAAGTTGATTACTTAATATAGCAGTAAACATCAATTGAGACAAGCTTTATATTAATATTATTATAAAGTTGAGGATGCCATGTTTTTTGTTTGTTTGCACGCGTTAATCTCTGAAACTACCGTATTATTTTTTAACATTTTATGGCCTATTTACTCAGACTAAAATATAGGGAATATGCATGTGATTTAAATAAAGGCGATATATATATATATATATATATATATATATATATATATATATATATATGTAGGATGAGTAAGATAGGTGTAGGAATGAGATAGGTGGATGGGAGTGAGTGAGTAAATGAATGCAGGGACGAATAAGCGGAAGGATGGGAGATGTGACAGAACGACGACGGAACGACGCTTGAAAGGACGCAACTTAATTATTTAGTAAATATATTTAAAATTAAATTTATTCAATTCAAACGTGTACTAATTTTCATCCCCGGACCCTACACATTTTGGGGGCACGTCCGGGATCGGGGGTCTGAATAAATTAGTACTCGAAAGACGAAGGAAGGTAAAACACGTGGTGTCTAGAAAGGACGTAAGACGTATAAATTTACGACGTAAGTAAAGAAGTACAGTAACGACGATAACTTTTAAACGAAGAAAAGAAAAAAAAAAGACGATAACAAATGATGGAGGAGCGGGCAATGAAAACTGATCAAGGAGAAAAACACGTGGATCGTACCGCCATGACTGTAGCATCGCCGCCATCAACGTTGTTTTACGCTGAAGAATCCATACAAAAATTCTCTGGGAACGATAAAGCCTACTCGTCTTGGCAATGGTCGACAGCGATTGAGGAAAACGCAGAAATATTCGGATGGACGCCACTGCAGAAACTAATAGTTGCAAGGCGTTCACTAATATCAACGGCTGCCCTATGGTTGAAATCCGAAAAACCGTTTACAACCTACGAAAGTTTAAAGGACGCGCTTATAAAGGAATTTCCAGACAAATTATCTTCAAAAGAAATTCATGAGATCATGTCAAATCGAAAGAAGCATAGAAATGAAACGTGCTACGAATATTATTTATGTATGAAAGAGCTTGCACGAAGGGGTAAGCTAGCTGACTACGTAGCCATTCAGTATATAGTAGAAGGTATCCCTGATAACCCATCGAACAAAATTATGCTTTACGGAGTATCTACATATGCTGATTTAAAACAAAAATTAAAAATTTACGAAGATATCAAAGGGAGTAAAAATCATCAGTATTCTACAACGCCGCACAATAAGGTGGTACGGCGTGCAAGTGTAAATCATGTACGATGTTATAGTTGTGGAGAAGGTGATCATATATCGAGTGCATGTCCTCATCGTGAAAAAGGTGTAAAGTGTTTCCGATGTAATATGTTCGGCCATATTGGTATTCAGTGTCCCACGAGGAACGAGACATCAACAGTTCAAAGTCTAACGACTTCGAGTTCGGGTACGTTCGGCAGGAAGAAATGGGCGCCTCGGGCAAGTTCGGATCAGCAGCTTACAAGAGTGCCAACCGAGAAACCGCAATCAATGTGTGTAGCCATAGACAAGAGAGTGAATGTAGTGAATGACCAGCATGAAGTTAGTGACGTTTGCCACCCGACGTTGGTAGCCTTGCAAGATGAAAGCAGTGACATATTGACAAATATGACAACAAATGAAAAAGATTTCGATAATTTAAGAAATAAAAAAGCAATTAAACAGATTATTATGGAAAACTGTAAATTCGATGCGTTAACAGATACTGGAAGTGAAGCGAATTTGATAAATACGGAGGGATTCGTAAAGATTAAATCCCGAGTGAATATTGAGCAATGTGATATAACTTTTTCCGGCTTGGGATTATCTAAAGTTAAAGCGGTAGAGTGTTTTAGTACAAAAGTTATTATTGACGGACAGTGTTTTACAAACATTAAGTTTTATGTAGTGCCTGCCACGGCTATGCCTTTTACTGTTATACTTGGGCAACAGTTTTTACAAAATGCTGTTATGATAATGGACAACAACAACTTAACTTTGTTACCTTGTAATGAGAATTGGTTAGGTCGTATTTCATGTTTTGTGTCTAATTTTGATTTTTTAGGTTGTGGTATCGACCAACGTTTACAGGACAAAGTAATTGATTTAGTACAGCAGTACAGGCCAAATAAAACAAAGGAAGCACCAATACAATTACGTATTATATTAAAAGACGACGTGCCAGTTGCACAACGACCCCGACGTTTAGCTCCAAAGGAGGTCTTTGAAGAGGAAAACATCCAACATATCAAGATTACAACAGGCGTACCAAGAGGAAACGGACAAGTCGAACAGGTACATAGAACAATTATATCTGTACTTACTAAGTTATGTATTGAGACCCTGGCATTATGGTATCGTCATGTAAGCAGGTTACAAAGGGCATTGAATAACACTTTGCAACGAAGTATCACCATGACTCCTTATGAATTATTGATAGGTGTTAAGATGAGAACAAAAGAGGACTGTGAGATTTACCGGCTGTTACAAGAGGAAGAGAGGGAAAGTTTTATTTATAACAGAGACATGTTAAGGGGAAAGGCACATCAAGGAATATTACAAGTTCAAGAGGAAAACAGGAAAAGCTATAACAAGAATAGAAAACAGAGTACATTATATAAGGAAGGTGATTTAGTTGCTATAAAAAGGACACAATATGGGAGTGGGTTAAAAATCAAACCCAAATATTTTGGACCTTACAAGGTACGAAAGGTGAAAGGTAAGGATAGGTGAAAGGTAAGGATAGGTATGAGGTTGAGAAAGTGGATGATACAGCAGAAGGACCTCGATTGACTTGTAGTTCGGCTGATTTAATGAAAAAATGGTTTGTTTTAGATGGGGATTAATATTCTATATATATAGTTTTTTATAAATTACTATTGCTTGCTGGTTATAATTTCCTAATGTTAATGTTCAACTTGTTGAAGCCATTGCATAACAGTATTCTAAAGCTATAGATGTTGTTAACTTGTAAAATTATTAAATTAAGATGATAAAATAATTACTTTTGATTTTCTTATTTTTTTTATTTCATGAGTGATTTAATAGAACAGAGAAGTAAAGTTCATATTGTTAAAAGTATAAAATGTGGAGCTTATGTAAAGCTATACTTAATTATATTATGTGTGTACCTAAGTTGTGGTTTTGTGTTTGTATACTTTTTAAAGTGTTTGCTCATAATAAATAACATGATGATTTTTTATTAGAAGCATTTATTTTGTGTTATTTTCATTTTGTTTTAGGAATTTTATTGATTTAGGATAAAAGGATAGAATAGTGTGTTTTTTTTAAAGAATTTAAATGTTTAATTTGTAGTTTTTATTGTAGACTTTGTTTTTTTTTTGTCTAACATTGATTTTGTTTAAATTAGTGGATTAAATTATTTAGTTTGTTTTTTTGAAGAAACCAAGTGTTTATTTAATTTGTTTTTTTTTTTCTTTCTTTCTAGATGTGGTTTATTGTTATAAAAGGGATAGATTATTTTGTTATTTTTTTTAAAGAATTTTATTTTGTTTTATATAAAGGTTTTTTTTTTGAAGATTGTGTTTGTTTTGTATAGATGTAAATGGATAGTTTAGAAATAGTAAGTTTTAAGTTTGTATAAGTTTTTAATTACATATCAAGTATGTAGTACCAGGGTAGTGTTGTGTTCAAAGAGCAGCCTGGGGTCAGGCTGAAGTGTAGGATGGCCGAGTGTAGGATGAGTAAGATAGGTGTAGGAATGAGATAGGTGGATGGGAGTGAGTGAGTAAATGAATGCAGGGACGAATAAGCGGAAGGATGGGAGATGTGACAGAACGACGACGGAACGACGCTTGAAAGGACGCAACTTAATTATTTAGTAAATATATTTAAAATTAAATTTATTCAATTCAAACGTGTACTAATTTTCATCCCCGGACCCTACATATATATATATATATACAGGGTGGATTTTTGAGACGGGACAGTAAGGGCAGGTACCTTAAATACTATAGTTACAGGAAAACGCTCCTAGGAGACCATCCATAACTTTTTGAGATATTCTGAACTGCATTCACAGATTTTGGAAAAAATGTACAGTCAGCGAGAAAAATGCTAAAATTCGAAAATTTTTTTTTTCATGTCAATCGATCCTATTTCATGTAAGGATCAAAAGACTCTATGGGACCATTTAAGGTTTGAGTACTAAAAATGACAGAAATCGCCGAAATCTTTTTCCATACATTCTCTATGGAAAAACGTTTAATCAACTCGAAATATTTTTTGTTGCCAAACGGTCCTATTTCTTAATGTGATCAAAAGACTCTTTGAGGCCAACTGAAGTTTGAGTACAGAAACACTAAAAAAAAAATATTTTATGCCCGCTGCATAAAATGCCTGCGTGTAAACCCGGTCTTGTGACTTACCGTAATTTCTGTACGCAATCTTCAGTTGGCCTCAAAGGGTCTTTTGATCACATTAAAAAATAGGGCCGTTTGGCAACAAAAAATATTTCGAGTTGATTAAACGTTTTTCCATACAAAATGTATGGAAAAAGATTTTGGCGATTTCTGTCATTTCTAGTACTCAAACCTTAAATGGTCCCATAGAGTCTTTTGATCCCTACTTGAAACAGGATCGATTGACATGAAAAAATTTTTTTACGTATTTTAGCATTTTTCTCGCTGACTGTACATTTTTTCCAAAATCTGTGAATGCAGTTCAGAATATCTCAAAAAGTTATGGATAGTCTCCTAGGAACGTTTTCCTGTAACTATAGTATCTAAGGTACCTGCCCTTACTGTCCCGTCTCAAAAATCCACCCTGTATATATATATATATATATATATATATATATATATATATATATATATATATATATTATAATCTTTATTGCATTTGAATTAAGCCTATATCAATATTTTTAAATGAGATTTCTTTTTGATTAAGGAAATAATTTTAAAACATAACTTTTGTTGTTACACAGGGAGGTGGCCCACTTCGGTGGGCGGTGTACCATGCTGGTTGCTCCTGGTACTTCTCTAATAGCAGAGTGGACTGTAGGGCAAACCCATCTTTTTTGTGGTCTGCTTCGGCAGACCTGCCGTCAAAGTGTCGTAGTTGAGTGCGTAAGTGATCCTGCGATGCCCCATTAAGACGGGGGAGGTTTTGTTGGGTTTTAGTGGGTAGTACTGGCGTTTTTAGGCCCAACGATGAAACACCGCCAACTTCGGTAAAAACTCCGTACTACTACTGAGAATATTATCTTAACAGAAAAAATCAGTAATTAAACTTGACTTGAACCTAGGACCTCCGGATCTGCAGCCGTACATGTTAGCCACTAGACCACCGAGGCAGTCATATATTTATAGTATAACATTATTCTGTCGTGTTATCAATAACTAATCTTTGGTTTGAAACTTGAAAGGGTTTAACGTAGGCTATGTTATTAGCTGACATAAGACTGATCACATCTGACTTGCCCTTGGCATATAATTGTAGAACGTAAAAGGAAGAATTACATGATACACATTATATACTTATTAATATTATAAAGTCAGTGGCAGCCCAGTGGTAATGTGCTCTCTTGGCATTCCGAGTGAAGCTGGTTGAAATCCCGGGTCTTGCACCTCTGATATTTTACCACTTGTCTTACGGTAAAGGAAAATTTCGTGAGGAAACCTTTATATCTGAGGGAACTAAGGAAATTTTTGAAAGATAGTTGAAGTCCTCTCGCTCGTAGCCCGTACTTTGCCAGCGTGGTGGACTATGGCCTGATATTGATTCATATTGAAGGGAGACCAATGATCAGCAGTGGGACATTAAAAAAGGCTTTATATAATGTGTAGAAGGCTTCTATTATGATCTGTTTGTTATTAAAAATGCAATATTATGTTGTATATACGCTTGTTAATCAGTCCTTCATCCTTAAGTGCTGGACTTTTGATTTTTTTTTTGGATGAAATTAGTATATAAATGGACTATAACTAACTGATAGGCCTCTTGGGAAGAACGCGATCAAAGCTAGGGTAAGTTGCTAGTTTCCTATATACGCCGTTACAGCGTGAAAAAGTAACGAACACATATACTCTTTTACTTAACTATTTATCTACTAATTTCGCAAACTTTTGCATTTATAACAAGAATGTGACAAAATAAATGCAGACAGTAATATATTAATTAAATATTATGCAATAATAAAAGGTCGCAGTCGCCTGTTTGTTTGCTATCAACATCATTGTACTTCGTTTCCGCAAATGCTATCTTATCAACAAGGCCACCCGCATCACCCATATGCATGCATTTCTTTCCTATTAAATCCTATAATCGACTGAAATATCCTGTAAATAATATATAGTTAGTTAGTTAGTCAACGCCTGCAACTTTGCTTGTTTTTCTTAGATTGATCAAAAATAGCCCAAATTTTTTAAGGTTAGTACGGTTTTTCATGAAAAAATGAAAAATGTAGGTTGCTTACGTAAATTACATTTAATGAGGATATCCTCATTTCTGTTTCATTTTTTATTGATTTTTTTCTTTTTATAATAACAATGTCTAAATTGACAAATAATTTTAACCGAATAAATATTTTCCGCAAGATTTGTTTAAATACAGACAAATTATAACCGTCAGATCAGCAAGTGAATGCTACGGCTGCACAATACTTGCCTCCTTTTCAGGGATTTCCCCTATATAGTATACTAGTTTTTCTCTGTATCTTTTGTATTTGATAGGTCGATCAAATATAGTATCAGATATGATCAGATATGTTTGTTGTACCGTAATAAACTTTCTCCAAATTTGCTTTCTGGCACATAAACATAATATTCTTAATATTAGTGCAACAAAAATTGTAATTTCCTCTTCCCATCACAACATAAACTCCTAACCCAAAAAGGAAGCAAGCAAAAATACATCCAGGCCAATTATATCCACCAAATAAATTTCGTATCAAATCTTTAATCTCAGGGCACGACGTATGGTCTTGTCTTCGCCATAATTTAAGTAACAGTTATCAACTAAAACAAATTCTAAATCGTCAATTTTCGCAGAACAAACCTGAGTCCTAACGGTATGCTTTAAGAAACCCATTCTGAACTTTATTGTGAGGATCCAACGGCCTTTAGTCATCGATCGATTAATTTTATCGTTTTTTTTTTTGGCTTTAATTAATTCTTACTCATTGGTAACGGGCACCGGTGACTCAATTTGGTCAACGACACAGGATTTTGTGGTATTGTACGAAGAGTTCTCGTTTTTCAGTTTGTGGTTAAGCAAAAATTGGTTATCCTTAAATTTGGTACTTTTTCTAGATGCAATTTTAAATTTGGCTCAAATAGCAGGTATCTTAACAAAGATTAAAACAAAAATAAAGTTTTTTTTTTGGATATTAAAATATATTGCAAGGCAAAATCATATAATATTGTTACAATTGGCCACTCGGTGTTGGCTTATAATTGTAATAATTATAATGCCCTCTTAAACTCTTGATCGATATTGGCCACAGCGAACAAACTTATAGCGACAAATTATCTTCACAGGACACATCATAGTGCACAAGTACGTGCGTAAATACGCACTTTTTAATCCTGTCATTCTCATACTCTGAGGACGGGACTATCAGTGAAAAATCAGGCACAGGGCTGATGGCTTTACGTGGACTCCGAGGCACGTGGGTGAACGTGAAAAAAAATCAACTTCCCAACTCCGGGCTGTTACTGAAAATTTCTTGATGGAAGAACTTAATAACTGAACTTGACCCAAACTGGAACTTTACGGTTCGATTTAACATGCTAGCAACTGGACCACAGAGTCACTTTTACTTAGGCTTCAAATTACACTAAGCTTGATGCTTGTAATCCATTCCATGTAATACAATAACGTTAAAAAAATCTCTTTTATAGCGACTATATATTTTTTTTTTTTACTTTTTCGTCTAAAATCACACGAATCAAAACCGAATCGAATCTGTTTACTTCATTTCACCAAAATCCATCCAACTGTTTCAAAGTGAAGGACTTACAAACATACATACATGGGTTCACATACACCACCCCTATATTACATATATTCAATATTCATCCCTTATTAAATTATTATACATATTTAAAGTGATTTTGAAATCGATATAAGTACCTTTTTATTACTTAAAAAATATTATCTGTAGTCATGCATAGCGTTAGTCCTTTAGCTTTAGCATGTCTCGACAGGTACCAGACACCTCTCATACCGTCAATTTCTTACAATCGTGTTTATATAAATTATTGTATCCACTGCTGTTTAACTAACAAGTGATTTCTCATTTTCAATATAAAACAAGTAATGTACACTTATACGTTTAAATCTTCTTTTAAAGCGCATTAATTAGCAATAGGCGTGTAATAAAAAGAAGAATCGTATGATAAAAGTAACGCGTGGCTTGTTTTCTGAGTAATGGCTGTGTAATTTTCTATATTGATATCTTATGTTGTGGAAAGATTAAAATTTGTTTGACAAATCTAATCCATACTAATGTTATAAATGCGAAAGTAACTCTGTTTGTTTGTCTGTTTGTTTGTTAAATTTTCATGGCTAAATGGCTGAACTGATATAGATGGAAATTGGTATGGAGATAGTTTGAAATCCTGGAAAGGACAGAGCATAATTTTTGCCACAGAAATCATTCCTTAAGGGGGTAAAAAGGAGGGTAGAAATTTTTATGGGGAATCAAACGTTTCTCAAGTGAGGGAATAGACATGCACATAGATATGATGAGTTTTTATCATATCTATGCATGTGTCTATCTATTCCATACTAATCGTTAAAACGTATCTAGGGACGAACCCGAGCAAAGCAAGGGTGAGTTCGCTAGTCATTCATAACTTGTTTTTCACTTTTACTTTACTTGCTTGTATTTTTATCCCATTGAAACATTTTTCAAAAATTACATGGAATAAGTAGTTAGTTTTAAATTCTAAGAATTAATTTAAAGTCCGTCAAAAAGCTCAATTTTAAATAATTTACTGCAATATATATTATTCTATTGTTACAGCTCCGTATTTAAAGGGTCGGGTCTTATTATTAAGCTTACAATTTATGCATATTGTATACATATATCCAATGTAGCATAATAATGTGTACATATATTCGCCAAGTGATTAATTGTGTTAAGTCCGAGTAATGAGTATCTTTTTAAAGGAAGGTTGAAAGGGTGGAATAATTACTTCTATATAATATTGAAATTAGTATACCTTTTTTTGTTAAAAACAATTACTTATAAAAGTACTTTACTAGTACTAAACTGTGTACAAGCAGGTGGTTATGTGTGACTGCTATGGTATGACCGGTGGCCATAAATCTAGTACTACTAAAGGGAACCATCCCCGTCTTAATGGCTTGTCACAAAATCACTTACGTACTCTACCATGACGTGACGACTAATCTGCCACACCATAACAACCAAGGGGTTGTTCCCATGGTCTACTCTGCTATCAGAGAAGTAATAGGAGCAACCCTTATGGTACAGCACCCACCGAGGTGAGCTGAATCTCTTCAGTCTCTTCTTCGTCCAGCTGGATTGCCGGACGTTAACGTTCCCTCCGACCACGAAAATGAGAACACATATCCGGGGGCTATTAAGTGTAGTTACCTCACTTAGTAAGCTTACATATCGTAAAAAACCCACTGATAAACAGCCATACCTCTAGCATACAATTTAATTTAAAAAAAAACGTATCTAATATTATTTAATTATTGATCTCTTCTTGTATGCAACAAAAGATCAACAAAACTTGAGTCTTTACACAGTTACAATTCATAAGGCAGATAGTATTATAAATCTCTATATATAATAGGCAAAGACGAAAAGGTATAATACCTTTTTCCCCTCCGTTTGTCAAACTTTTCTTTTCGTAGCTATTGAAGAGTTTAGTGTTATCGATAAAAAAATTGAAAATAGTTTTGTTTTATATATATATATCAATAATGATTATGGTCAATTTCAACCACTAGGTGAACTGCCTTCAACCCAGTTGTAGCTAGCTACCTTCAAATAAAATATATCTGTATTTTTATAATATTAACAACCACAAATACTTTATTTAAGAAATCTATTAATTATCTTACATTTACTCGCATTGTAAAATGTATTGCAATGAAATTTTGCAACAAGTAATAAGGCTATCAACAACTTGTCATAATTGCAAAAATCAGATATCTTGATATTGTATTTGAAATATTTACTTGGGTGTCAGTTTGTCTATCTCGTTTTGGTATTAGAAATAATTAACAAATCAGTCAGTTAAAATGGTTTTACTTCAAAATATATGAATAATGCTGGTTCTATAATATACTTAGAAATAATAATCTTCAAACTATAAACAAAAAAACACTTGTTAATAAGAAAATTGCTATTTATTTAGGATTTATATTAGCTGAGATGGTCTGACGCCATAAATTTGACATAACAGAATAATATATTTGGTTTGTCACAGGAAAGCTTTAACGTTCGAGTATTAAACTTCCTAAATTCAAAGAGACAAAATTTTTAAAGTTATTTCTCATATTTACCTAACACTAGAATCGAACCCACGACAATAATATAACTACTTCACTAAGAATATAAAGCGACAATAATTACAAAGTGTTTGTTTTTTTAAATAGGTCATTCGCCACAAACCTTGGATCTGCTAAAAATGAGTCAGTCGCTCAAGATTGTATACAAAATTATTAAGATAATAAACGGATACACGTACATTTTGGTCACGATCCAATTGACAATGATCGGTGCCGCGTTATCATAGTGATGTGATGATGAAAACTCTTGTAAACTATATCGATATTGTAATTTTTTTAATTACTTTGTTATCATTTTCTTAATTTTATTTGTTAGAATCTAGGCTATAACCTATTACCATTCTGAATTTCACTCAAATCTGTCGAGCCGTTACAGTGTGAAGAAGTAAAAAATGTACTCACTCACTCAAAAATCTTTGCATTTATTATATTTCTAGAAGATTTGCATTTATATTTTTAGGTAGTGGTAGGCCAGTGGTAACGCGCTCGCTTGAAAAACCCAATGAAGCGGGTTCAAATCCCGGGTCTCGCACCTTTGATATTTTCATGTTCGAATCATTTCCAACATGGTTACCACTTGCCTTACGGTGAAGGAAAACATCGTGAGGAAACCTGCCTGTCTGAGAGAACCTAGCAAGTGTTCGAAAGACATGTGAAGTCCGCCAACCCGCACTTGGCCAGCGTGGTGGACTATGGCCTGATCACCCTCGTAATGAAGGGAGGTCCGTGCCCAGCAGTGGGACGTTATAAAGGGCTGAATACATCTTTTTAGAAGAACTTTTGTAGAAAAATATTCTTTTTAAAAAACTTATTGTAAATAACATTATATTTACAAAATCATTGCCATAGTAATAAAATAATGACTAACAAAATATTGCTGTTTATGTTAGTTATGAATATATTATTTAATAAATATTTAAATTTGTAGAATATTTTTTGGTACTCGAGTAAAAAAAAACAATAATAAGATAAGAATATCATTTTTGTTTTAAACAAGGTTGACATAAATGACTGTACTTTATAGTTTTAGTACCGGACATATAAGTATGTTCGTTGTACAACCATTATTTTGCTACATTTGAATTTTTTTCCTATTTTCATGTCCGTGAAATATTTTATACATATTATTACTTAACTATTTTAGTAGTTTAATTTATTTTAGAAATTATTAATAATAATAAGATGTTATTCAAATTTCAAACCGTTTATTTGAATATTAGTATTTAAAAAAAAAACTCTTATTGTTTGTCAAAATATCGACAAAATCACATACACGTGCTATAAACATTTTTTTAAATCTTTTAAATAAATAGATTTTTTTTTAATTTATTTTTTTTAAGTAAATAGAAGCTTATTGAATTGATATTTATTTATACTTGATATACAGATAACTTAAAAAGGTCACTTTATTAAACGAACCAGAAATAGTAAATATTGAAAGAAAACATTCGTACTGTTATAATTGTACTTATTAAATTTAATTTAAATATCGACAATGAAGCACTTCACTTCACCAACTAATCTTTACTCGGTTGTATTTTGCTTTTGCAAGTTTAATCATGCTTCGTGGCCGTTCGTGACGCAATGTTTCGCAAGCGATTATTTTATCTTACAAATTGTATTCATGTTGAGGCTGTTCAGTCTGTCGATTATCGATACTTCATTGTCGATTATCGATAATTCATATCGATGTTTTTATTGACATGCGTCATCACTATCGTAATTGAGGTAGCCAGAGATGACTTTCGAAAGGTTTTTTGTTTGCGCATTATTTTACAGTTTGACATTTCTTAGTCATCGTTTAATGGTCTTATTGACGTGTTAATGTGGACCTGCTTTTGCGCCACTTCGTTTAGGACTAATTTAAATACGCAAATACATATTAAATATCGTTTTTATATTATTTTCTTTTTCTTATCCACATATCAATCTATGTAAGTTGTAGTTTTCTTATGGCTTTGCGAGTCGAAAACTTTGTACCAAGCGTGATTCTCAAATAAACAATACTCTTCATTGTTGTTTCAATTTACCTATTTCTAAGAGTTAGTTACGTTTGTACTTTGAGACTTTAACTGAGGGTTAAATTTTCCAAAATATGTTTTTAATTATAACTGACTTACAAAGGTTAATTATAATTTTCAATTATTGGTCCATGTTTAAAGTTTTAGGGTATCGTTTTACTCAACTTTCGTTTCATGTTAACTTTGTTCTAATCAATTGATAAGTTCTTGTTTCAAACAATGAATGAATTATAGTTCTACAAATTATTTCAATTGGGAATCAACTTGTGATTTTCGTGAACCTAGTTAGTCGTAACAGACGAACAATAAAATAAAAATTTATATGTATATATAGACTAGCGACTCACCCTCGCTTCCTCGGATTCGTCCCTAAGTTAACTCCCTATACAAACTTTCATCCCCATTTTCATACCTTTAAGGGATAATTCTCGGAATAAAAATCATCCTATATCCTTTCAAGGGTCTCAAACTATATTTTCTTACCAAATTTCATCTAAATTGGTCCAGTTGATTCGGAGCTTATTCGGTACAAACAAACAAACAAAAAAAATCTTTTCTCTATATAATATTAGTATAGATAAAAAACCGACAGCTTTAAGGAAGAAAAACGTAATGTGAACGTTATTTATTAACAACACTGTATATGTTACGAATCCTGTATTTAGCAATATTTAATCCTCTTTAAACTTGCTTCATTGTAATGTCGACATTTTTTTCGTTTTTCTCGTAATTACTTATCTGATGTGTCATATGTACACTGATATTAATGTAAGGCTTTATAATGTCATTTTTATATTTACTCATATGTACTTGCGATGTAAATAATCTCTGGCGCAATGCTAGTGTACAACACGGGAGAGGGGGCAAATTCGATTTCCGTGTGGGTTTTGTTGTAAGATTCTCTTAGGGTGCGTTTACATCAAACGAGCGAATGCTCATTCTATCCCCACCCTATCAAATTCTTTTAATGTAAACAGAGACAGAGCATTCTTTCGTTGTTCTCTCTGCGTTCGCAAACATTCTATAGAACATTCTAAGAATGCTCACTCGCTTGATATAAACGGCACTAGAACGTGCGAACAATTGCTTAGAGCGTTCTTAGATGTTCGAACGCGCTCGCTCCCCGTAGCGGTCTCTTCAAAGCGTTCTTGTGTTCTAGCAATTTGAATATTTACGAGTACATACCTACTTATCGAATCATGGATTGGTCTCAAGATAAATGTCTATTAATGTCTATTAATAAAATTTGTCACCCACCAACGTCTCTTTCTTCTTTTCTTTTTGACTGTTTGAGACAAAATAATAAATGCAGCACTTGCAATTATAATATCGCTGTCAGAGTTGGACATAACCAAAGAGTATATAACTACACCGTGGAAATTGAAATAATGAAACACTACCAACCACAGAATTGACATGAATGGGCAATGAGCATTTGTTCGGCTGATCTAAACGTCATTGCAAGAATTCTAGTTCTATGTTTTCATTTTGCTCGTTGATCTTTTGGTGTAAACGCTGAAATCGAGATTTCGTTTACACTAAAAGAAAAAGAAAGAATGCTCTTGCTCTAGCTCTAGTTCTTTGTTCGTTTGATGTAAACGCACCCTTATTAGACAATGACGGTTAAATCTTATAGAATTACACGTATCTATTAGGATATTTCGTACTTATAAAATAAATTATGTAATTGAACTATAATTATACGTACGAAAGATCTGTTTTAGAGTAAAGACTCTGAGATAGCTGGCTGAATTTGGATAAAATTTAGTATACGGATAGGATACTTAAGCGAAGCGAGTAGGCTTCGCGCCCGGTTGTATTTTATTCTCAATTTATACATGTGTAGTGTTTCAACTATCTGGTATTTATAAGACAAACCTCTTTCGTGGCTTACTATAGAAAGAAATAGATGGTGCTATGTGTCCGGTCACAGGTCGTGTCGAGTAGTCATCCCACCGGAGTAGAGATTATTATTATATAGTTGTGTGTCATAGTTTTACTAGTTTTGAGATTTAATTAAACTACTGTTCGCTTAGTGGTCGATATTCAATCATAGTCATTGAAAATTTAACCTATTAACATCCTACTGCCGGGCTCGGGTTTCCCTTTAATACAAGGGGGATCAGGAAAGACTGAGCATGTCTTTCAGAAACCTACTAGGTTCTCTCAGACATGCAGGTTTCCTCACGATGTTTTCCTTCACCGTAAAACAAGTGGTAATCATGATGGAAATGATTCGCACATGAAAATATTAGGGGCGTGACCCGAGATTTGAACCCGCTTCACTTAATTTTCCAAAAGCACGTTACCATTGCTCTACCACTGCCTAAATGTATATTAACAGCTGTATTATTAATTATTATTCAGATTGAATATAAAATATTAAATATTGTTTATTGAAAACCGTTGAAATAACACTATGCGGTAAATTGTTAGCGTTCTATTTATTATTTTACAAAATAGGTTTATTTCCTTTAAATTTCAATATTTCAAATATTTTTGTGTTAATATTTTAGCTGTAAATTTGTAAATAAATATGATGAAATATTTCATGAAAATAATACAATGAAATAATGGAAAATTTTGAATATCTCTCTCCCAAGAGAAATCTCAATCAGTTGATTAATAATGATAATAAAAGCCGTGGTAATCCAGTGGTAGCGAGCTTGTTTGGGATACCGAATGAAGCGGATTCAAAACCGAATTTCTCATTGCTGATATCTTTATGTGCGAATTATTTTCAACGTTATTACTACTTGCATTACTATGAAGAAAAAAGGTAGTATGGAAAAGCAAAACGTCGTCGTATGGAACTTATCAATTTTTAAAAAGACTTGTGTAGCGTGCTTGAGTATGACTTGATCCCCCTCGTATTGAAGGAGGTCCCTTCCCAGTAGTGAGACGTTAAGGGCTCGATGAGTCCCCATTGGCACAATAGTGTGGTTTGAGCCAAAAATTGATTGACACAGAAATCGAATCCAGGATCTTTTTGAGTAATATTAATTAGATGATTTAACTCTACATTAGCCATAGTAAGTAAATGTAATATTTTGTTTTACGTAACAAGTAGCTGCTGTAGTATGACGAAATATATGTATGAATCACATGGCGTGATCTTTTACTATGTCATTTATTGGTTGGGCTTACAACTAGAAAACGTTTAGTTATTTCTTTGGTTTGCTGCTTTCCGGTTTTTATTTCTTGACATTGGATTTTCCAACGATAAAATTAAAATTATACTATAGTTATAGTATTGAAATAAACATAACTAGCATGTCTAGGAAGTTGAAAAAAGAAGCACACTTATTTTCAGTATCTATGTTGGAACATTAACACACAGCACCATCTAGTTCCATGGTAAACTACGAGGCTTGTGTTGTGGATATCAGATAGTTGATACATTAGACATAATATATAACTTTAAATACATATATATTATAAATATAAACACCCATGACTGGATTACATACATTCGTGCTCATCACACAAATGAATGCCCTGCGAAAAATTCAGAAATGATAGTTTTATTTAAATAATGTCAAATATTCGCGTAAATATAAGAAAATGTAAACCTTTCAATAAATTCTATTCAAAAGCGAGCAACGCAGTGAGCAGTTACTAGTTCTCAGCTTTTCCATAACAAGAAAGAATATCTTGCAACCTTTTGAAGGATAATATTCACATATATCCAATAAAACTTGTTTACGGAACTACCATTTACGCAAAGTATTATAGCTATATAAAGAAATATACCTATATGTGTTTAATTTATGATTTATTTACAAATGGGTTTTATTTGAATCCACTTTACTTATTTGAAATACACGTGTATATACTAAGCGACTTGACTTAAACTTAAAGGCACTAATTAATATAACTATTCTAGCGACTCATCCTCACTCCGCTCGGGTTCGTCCCTATTAACGTTTTAACGTTTAGTATAGATTTTCCAGAGATGAGAAATTTTCCGCAGTATAACGTATCCTATATGTTGACCCGGATAACCAGCTATCATCATACCAAATTTCATCAGAATCCCTTCCGTAGTTTTTCCGTGATGCGGTCACTGATAGATAGACAAACAGACAAAAATTCTAAAAACCTATAGATTCGGCCTCTATATTAATAATAATGACTATTTCAAAAAGATTTTTCATGAAATATTTAATGTACAGATTCGACTCAGAATTTTATTATACTACTAGCGAATTACCATCGCTTCGCTCGAATTCGTCCCTAGGTAGTAGGTCGTCTGTCTGTTTGTTCCGGCTAATCTCCGAAACGGCTGGACCAATTTTAACGGGACTTTCACTGGCAGATAGCTGATATTATAAGGAGTAAATTAGGCTACTTTTATTTTAGAAAAAGAATTAGAGTTTCGCTCAAAAAAATTAAAACGTACCTAGGGACGCACCCGAGCGAAGCGAGGGTAAGTCGCTTGTATATCATAAGAAAAAAACAAATCGATATCATTTTGTTGAACTGATAGGAAAAAGTGATACTCGAATAAAATATGTTATTGAAAATGTCCTCCTGGCCAATCTCACTGAGATATCAACGGGAGATATTATATTGGATATTGTGTACGTAGACACAAACGTACTCTCTTTCATCTCAAATTTTGGAGAGACGACACTTTTACACAACCAATGAGAGACTAATATTTTCTTATACTCACTTATTTAAAACCCATGAGAGATCAAGCGCTGGACCGAAGCTTTTACGTGTTCTCCGAGGCCTCTCTGCTACTGAGAATTTTTTATCAAAAAAAATAATAACTAGGTTCCACCCAAGATTCGAACCTCAGTACTTCAAATCTAAAGCCGTACATGTAGTGTCTAGTGGCTGGCCACTATACCAATAATTTGTATTCAGCCCTAACGTTCTACTGCTGAGCACGGGCCTAGCTTCAATATCCCCTTGGATCAGGCCATAGTCCACCACGCTGGCCAAGCTGGCTGATTGGCGGACTTCACATGTCTTTCGAAAACTTGCTAAGTTTTCTCAGACATGCAGGTTTCCGCATGGTGTCTTCCTTTACTGTAAGACAAGTGGTAATCATGTTGAAGATGATTCACACATGAGAATATCACGGTGAGACCTGGTATTTGAACCGCTTCACTCGGTTACCCAAGCGAGTGTGTTTCCACTGGGCTACCACTATCAACCAACAGAGACTAACAAATTACCATATCAATATTATTTACTTAAAAGTCTAACTCATTAAGATTATTTCTACATCTCTTTTTGCATTTTTAAATACTATGAGTCAGTGTAAGTAAATCCGGTTTGGTTATTTACAACTTTATAAAGTTTAACATTTATTTCATAGCAAGACTGAATTAATGGCTGATGTTATCGTTACAATAAAAAATGTTCTGAGTTTAAAATATAAAAAATATAAGTTAATATAACCTGTTTATTATCCTACATTATGTAAAAGGGGTCTCCGATATCCCTAACGACCCCAGGGATATAAAAAGCCCTTATAAAGGATAAGAATCTGATCTAGAAGTTGCTTAACGTCTAACGATAAAGTCTAGATAGATACCTATCATATTTCAATTTATTCGTTTTTAAGTCTATAAAATTTATTTGATGAGTCACTTTATCAGTGTTAGAGCTATCCTGAACTGCCATAATACGTTAACTGAAGGTCTTACCAACATAAATCATCCATAATAATATTATAAATGCGAAAGTAATTCTGTCTGTCTGTTACCTTTTTACGCTTAATCTGCTGAACCTGAGATAGTTTTAGGCTTTGAGAAGAACATAGTATAGTTTTTATCTCGGAAATCATCCCTTAAGAGGATGAAAAGGGAGGTGGAACTTTGTATGGGGCTTAAATAATTTCTCAAGTAAGGGATGTAAAACTCATCGTACTTATGTATGTATATATATCCATCTATCCACACTAAGCATCAATATATACTTGAGCGAAGCGAGGGTGAACCGCTTTTTATGTTATAATGTTATTTCAATAATTTTAGTTATATTATGTGAAAAGTTTCATCAAACACAATATTACTTATGAGTCTACTAAGTCTCGGTTAATAATTATGCCCGAACTCCTAAGAGTGACCCTGGTCGTTTACAAAAAAGATCAATATATACATATTTTTTTATATCACACAAATTGATTAAATCTCAAGTTACCTAGCGATGCACGCGAGGAAACCCAGGGTAAATCACTAGTGTTATATTATTTAAATTCACTCTTATATGATTAATCGCTTTAGCAATGTGATCTTGACGATAAAAGTTCATAGTCTGTGTCATTGACCTGCCCTAGACATTTCATCGTATTGCATTATTATCCATATATTTATATATATAAAACAAAGTCGTGTTAGCTGCACCATTTATAACTCAAGAACGGCTGGACCAATTTTTATGATATTTGATTTTTTGGATTTCTCTTAGTCCGGAATAGGATAATAAATATTAAAACATCAGAAAAATTCAAAAACAAATATTAAAATGTATATGGCTAACGCTGGCAAATAACTATTTTAAATATCTATGTAAAACGTACCTAGCGACGAACCCGACCGAAGCGAGGGTGAGCCGCTAGTTAAGCTAATAAATTCTTTATTAATCATATTATATATCATGAATAGTAGGTAATATATTAAAAACCTTATTATTATTACTGATTAGAAAATATAAATGATAACAAGAAAATTGTAAAAATATGCGTGTGCTAATATTTCAACACGATTACTCTATTGTAACATGTAGAAACATGTCGTGTTGAGTCATGACTTGATACCAACATGTTTTTTTAAACTGGCTTTTATTATTCACAATTCACATTAAAGCTTGTTATGTAAATAGCTTTTTATTTGAATTAGACTATTTTTTGACAATAACTTTGCTTCCATAATAAGTAGTAATGCTATCTTCATAGTTTTCACTCATTCCCAAAAATTTTCGAACTTTTCTAATTTTTCGAGGACTGGCGAGAGGAATGAATGCATTTACTTATGTAGTTGCTAAACTAAGAATATTTTGCTATAGTTAAAAATAATTACCATACTGGGTTGTATTTTATCTTTAAGCAACTGACTCACCAAGCGATTTTTTTTAATATTTTTGGCAAAACGTAACATAGGTACACTATAGAACAAGTTGATGCTTGCAATAAAATTCAGTCCACAAACTTAACAACAAAAACAAACTTATTTCGATCCATTGCTCGAACCAACATATGTATTTTTGATATTTAAAATTTTATTTCAAAAAAAAAATATATATTTCAAATTATTTTATTTAAAAAGATAAGTAAAAGTATAGTCACGCTGAGATTCCATCGCCAGTTAGTCTCAGGACCAAAGCTATTTCTTTATGAACTGATAGACATTATGACATTTATCAAAAAATTCAAGAAATTAATGCCAAATAAATAAAAACTGCAGCCTTGATCTTGTCGTCGTCTCATCTAAAACAAATCCACTGCCGGAAATAGGTTTCCATCAAACATTTCCATGTCTTGTGCTATCCCCATCCAGTAGATTTCAGCAACTTTGACCAAATCATCTATCTACCTTAATAAAAAAAATAATTATAACGTACTTAGGGACGCACCCTAGCGAAGCGAGGGTGAGTCGCTAGTTTTAAATAAAACTATCTTTTTGAATTTTTTTGCGGATTTATTTTGATCCGAGAAGATAGTTTTATTTATGTATACCTTGTTCATAATATAAAGGCAAAGTGTGATACCAACATACATTATTTAGGAACATAGACACTTAATTATAAAAGCTAAAATACGTATTTCTCTATTACTTTTAATGTACAAATTGTAAATTTCAATAACAGTTGAAACATAATAAGTAATAAGTAAAAACAAGAAATATAAAATATAATATGAATTCACAATTACCCGCTAGTAAATAAATAAAGCCGCAAGACTAATGTAGCGAAATATCGATAATCCTAGGAGCATCGTTAGTAGGGTATTAGTTGTGGTTTGAGGCTTTTCTGTGATAATGTAATCAATTGATCGATCTCATTGTGGTTGATATTCGTATTTTATATGGTACTAGCATTACCCTCGGCTTCGCCTGCGTTCAAACTTCCCATCGCTACCAAACTTCACAGGATTACAGGCTAAGTTTTGGAGTCTATAGGGAACATACGTACATACACACATCGATTTTTATATATGTAATATGTATATAAATAAGTGTATCGCCCTTACTTTGCTTAAGGTTTATTACTTCATTGTAAAACATCGATTTTCTTTACTTTATATATAAATACAGTTTTTAGATGTACATATTATGTATTAATGTCACATTTATAATATTACAGAAGCTCTCAGAAGGGACGATTTTTCGTTTACTTAATTCACAAATATCATTATACCGGAGCTTATTTTTGTAATATTAAAAAAAATAGTACATAGTCTTCCTAGATAACACCTCTTTCTATTGGTGAAAACCGCATGAAAATGTGTACAATAGTTTCAGAGATATCTGAATTAACTTAAAAAAGCTCGTAGTGGTGGGGGAATTTATTTTATAATGTGTAATAAAAAATAAGCATTCATTTCTCATATAAAAATAGCGAAATTGATTATTTTAAATAACGAAGAACATAAACTTTCCGATAAATTAAGCTAGTAATCGGTCGGGAACCAAAAATCAAAATATACTCGCGAAAAAATCCGAAAAGATATTTTTATTTAAAATGTCAAATATTTGCGTAAATCTAAGAGAGTATTACGCTAATAAATTCAAAATATGTTCAAATTAAGGTCACTTTTAATTTCCATATTACCATACAAAAAATATACATAATTTCATACTAATTATACAATACATTTGAATAATATATGTGAAAAACTTAAAAAAATCAACCTCAGAAACCTACATAACATAATTTGCAAACCCCTTTAGAATTATGGGCAAATCACCAATAACCTTCACGTCAAAAGGCTTTGACTGGAACAGAAATGGTAAAAATAAAATCGCGACAAGCAGACTGCGTGAGCAGGTCACGACGTGTGTCGATGAACCAGGCTGGACTCGTTTAATGAGTCCTTGAAGCGATAGTATAACCCTTATAAGTTTTAAACTTAGCTTAAGTATTAGTAAATGAATTATATGAAACTATATGTTCGAATGTTGTTTCCAGTTCGATTTCTGGAGATGGCAATATTTTTTTTGGTCATGTAGATATTTGTATTTTTTTTGGGACTCCCAATACAATATACTTAGCTATAATAAAAATGATTGTTTGAATAGCCATAGTCTAGGAGTCGAGGAGTCATATAAGTTTTAATTTCAATATATATATATATATATATATATATATATATATATATATATATATACATATACATATATTAGTCGCTTTCTGTTAATAAAAATATCATAAAAATATCTAGATTGTATTAATTTTTACCAAATAGTTTGTGATTTGTATGAAATAAACTAAGCTTTTTTATATGAACAACGTTCAAATAACTCAAACAAAAACTTGAGTTTTAAGCTTTTTGTAGCTTTTAAATACTTAGAGCTTGTCATTTTATTGAGGCGTCCAGGAATACCCTTACTTTCGCGCCACAGTTCTGAGTGAGACAGTTACTTTGTTTGATTCTTTCACTAAGACTCTATTGTCAAGGGACAACAATTGTTTATACAGGGTATTTAAAAAAATATTATTTATTTCTTTTTTAAATATACAGCTAAAAATAAATAAATAAATAATCAGCGCTGACCATTTTTTTTAAATGTGATTTATTTTTGTATAAAAAAAAAGCTGAATAAACTACCTCTCCTTTTTTGAATCGGTTAATAATAATAACCTAGTATAAAACTTACTTGATAATAAGCATTGACTATAACGATTAAATTCCTTAATTGCCTCGTTGATCTAGCTAGTGGTTAGCAAGAACGGCTGCAGATCCAGAGGTCCTGGGTTCGAGTCCCGGCTTATACAAATTTTAGCTATTCAATGGCCGGCGTAAGTAATATTTGACAGAAACATTATATGCTTTATCCACTTAGACATAGAAGACATAGAAGGTAAAAATCCTGACAGCCTATTCCTTTGTAATCTATGTATATTACTCGTATTAATTTTATAAAGAGGAAAGATTTTTTTGTTTACTTGTACCGAATAAGCTCCGAAACTACCCCATTTAGATGAAATTTGGTAAAAAGATGTTTGAGACCTTGGGAAGGACATAAAATACTTTTTATCCCGGAAATAATCCAAATCCTTTAAGGGGGTGAAAATGGGGATAAAAGTTTGTATGGGGAATCAACATAGGGACGAACCCTAGCGGAGCGGGGGTGAGTCGCTAGTCGTTAATAAAAATAATTTATTTCATAAAATGTTTATGTTACCTTTAGTACTTACATATATTCAAAGTTTCTAAGCTAAATTATCAAAACAAATATATAAAATTATACAGTAATAATATCTTGCTATAAATACTTTTATACCAAAATGGTTCTGATATCTTTATACGCTGCCTTAACAGTTTTACGAGGGTTTCTCTTAATTTCAACTCATTTAGATTAAATTCGTGGCGTGATAACTACTTGTTGATGATTTTGATTAAAAATTCAGTTAAAGTTAATTATGTTAAGACCTTTAACATTAAGTAATTAATTTATATTTAAATTACTTTAAAAAACGGGAAGTGTAAAAAATCTGTCCGTTCTAAACTGATTGTATTTTTATATTAAAATATATTAAAAAAAATCTTAAATTTACGTGTATTTTTAACATTTTATTAAATAAAACATTTTTTTTTAAGTAAACGTATAAATTGTAGGATACTTGATGCCGGTTCTCTTTTATTTGCAATAAACTATACATATAATAAAATTGTAACTGATCGCTATCTGTACATGGAAGATATTTGAGAAAAACTATTATTGGGGGTCTTTAATAATGCAATAGAAGCCAAAACAATGATTTTTAGAATTTTCGTCTGTTTGTTTGTGCGTTTGTGTGCACTAATCTCAGAAACAGTTTAACCGATTTTCGCTAATATATTGTGATAAGCTTCACTTAGCATTTAGTATTTGTTTTATTTCAATCACTTCATAAATCAAAAACTTATGTCAGTTTAAAGAATCACATAGGTCCGAACCCTAGCGAAGCGAGGGTGAGTCGCTAGTAATAATAAGCTAATAAAAAAAAAACCTAAACAAATAAGTTTTATTCAATTTACCTCATGCGAGGACTGAACCCACAACCCGGCTAATGTAATTACAGTAACTATTTTACAGTTTAAATAATAATCCCTACAAAAACATTATTGGAAAACCAATTAGTTAATACACGGAAATCGCATTATTGAGTGCGAAAACATCCTGTATAAGGGAAAAATCCATTCAGAATTACACTTTTGGGTGTTTTTTATTAAAAAATGAATTTATGCTCTTACCAAATGAATTTTTATTATATGAATATAATACAAACTTTTGAAAGCTTTAGTTTCTTATATAAAATGTAAGAGATTTTACAAAAGCGTATTAAAATTCAGCCTTTAGGTGTTTCTGGTCTAAAAAGTTCAGGTTAATTTGAAAGTGAGTTTTGCCTATTACATTTACATAACAACAATGGTACAGTAGTAGTATTTTGGATGGACTGGGAGTTCGATGATCGACAATAGCAAAAAAAATTTAGAACTCTACTCTTTATGTCATATTATGTTTCAATACAAAAAAGAAATATATAATAATAAGATTTTGATGAAACTTTTGTTAGAATATAGATATTTTTTTACCGACTAGAAAAAGGAGGAGGTTCTCAATTCCACACGTATATTTTTTAATTTAATTACTTAAATAAAACACAATTTACACTGACCCATGTTTATAAACACATATAAAGCTGGGACAAAATAAGATTAAATTAAATGAAATTTTAACTTTTAGTTGGGTTAAAGTTTCAGTTAAGTCTCTATAGAACCCAGTAACTAGTTCAATTTTATACACTTAAGTTAGTTATTTAGGAAGTAAGCTGTAATCCTTGAAAAGCTTACAACATGTTTCTCATATGCCCGAAATATAGTTCAGCGAAAGCTACACTTAAAAGAGCTTAAATGTTCAAAGCTTTTTCAGTCTCCTTAAATTCAATTAGCTTATACTGAAATTTGATTGCAAAGTTTGAAAGAACTTTTAAGGGGCTTAAGTCGAGTAAAGTTTCTAATAAAGCACCTTTTAAATATCAATTATAATGTGATAGATGAAAATTAATTGCACTTATTGACTTATTGTTGTATGATTTTGACGACACGTTTAACTAAGTTTGTAGTACATACTTGCTGTGCCAGCGGTCGCGGGTTCGAGTCTCGCTGGTATTCATTTGTGACGAAGACTTTTTAAACGTCAAAGATATCGTAAAGCATTCAGAACATCCAAAAATCAACATAAATCGCCGAAAAGTTCGAAAAAAGCTTTTAATAAATTTTTTAAACACAATCCTTTTCAAATTAATAATTTTACATGCCATTTTAACTAAACTTACCATGCTCTGATTTTTTTCATATTGAATTGTATAAATATATGCATATTTTACATACACAATCCAAAGTATTGATTATACTAAAAAGTAAATTAGTCTACCTGCTATTACTATTACTTTGAAAATATGCAGACGGATGGGTGTGCCAAATATTTACACTACTATTATTACGTCGGTAATCAAACGTATGACCACTTTGTTTAATCGCTAAGTGTGCCACATTTACAGTATCTATCTTCTTCTTCTATCTAGATATCTATAATAAAACTGTAGAGGTCGAATGTCTGTAGATAGCAAAAAATGCTAAAAACCGAATCAGGGGGATTTAAGAAGTGCAATAGAACAAATCCAGATTTTTATCAATTTTTTTGTTTCTCTCTCTGTTTGTTTGTTTATACGGGCTAATCTCCGAAACTGCTGGACCGATTTAAATAAAAAAAATTATGGTGGTACCTTATATTCTGGGTCAACATTTAAGATACTTTTTATCTCGGAAAATAAAATATTTCCCGTGGGATAGTTAAGAAACTATAGTAAATTATACAGCTTAGTACACAAAAACTACTACTTGGATTTTAATGAAACTTTACAATAATATAGTTCATACATCATAATAACAAATAGGTTTCTTTTATCCCGGAAAAATGTACGGTTCCCGTGGGTTACATTTGTTTTTGCTTGTCTTTTCTTTAACGTAATTTATATTTATTATACATATGTAATGTATATAATATACATATATTAAATCTTCTGCCAGAAAAAAAAATCCTTACAGGATAGTGAAAACAGCATCAAAATCTATTGCGTAATTTATAAGATCGTAGCACAAGACCATATACATATTATATACCATATCGATACCTCGGGGCTCAAAGGGCGTAACCGCCATTTTGGCGAAATTGACTTTTTAATGCAGTCCTACTAAGTTTTTTCTCCTCTATCGATCTGTGTATTTAAAGTCTTCCAATTCGCCAAAAAATTGTGTTTACGACCCTATTTTTTGTAGAAAATAAAACAGATATTTTTAGCTATTTTTGTTACTTTTAAATCTATTCGAAATATAATTTTATAGTGTTCTGCACCCAAAAAAAAATTAAACTTTTGGTATTAGAATGGTTTATTTAGGCCAAAAATCAAAAAAGATATGTCGAAAATAATATTTTTTTTTTGTTTTTTTGCTCTCCTGTAAAATCGAGTTTTGGTGCTTACGCCCTTTGAGCCCCGAGGTATCGATATATGAACGAGTATGTACATATAAACCGTATAATATAAGCCACATATTATAGGCTAACAACTTTGTTTTATACTTGAAGAGTATAGAAGATAAATTTTTTTTTTCTTTCGAATCTGTACATTGTTTTTTTTTTTGGAAATTTTTTGTCTATCTGTCTGTCTGTTACCGCATCACGAAAAAACCACTGGAGGGATCAACATATAGGATACTTTTTACAGCGAGAAAATATCTCATCTCTGAGAAATTTATACTATAATTTACTATCTATACTATAATATAAAGTATTAAAATACGTTTCTTAGTATTTCTTAGAAGCACTAATGCCTACTAATTTATTGAATCTCGCTAAGTATAGAGTGGTTTTGTATTTTCGACTTTAATGCCATATAAATAAAGTGCAATTTTAAAATCGAAATAAAGACCGATGTGATTATATAGAGTTAGTATCATTCTGAGAAAATTAAAAATTCTTATAAGAGTTCCAACAAAATAGAAGAACAAATCAGATAGCGTTCAACATTTTTGTTATCTATTATAGAATATCAACTTTTTTCCCGGATATACTTGCATTTAAGATAGTGGTAGCCCAGTGGTAACGCGCTCGCTTAGATAACCGAGTGAAGCAGGTTCAAATCGCCATGTCTCGCACCTCTGATATTTTCATATATGTATCATTTACAATATTATCATCACTTGTCTTACGGTGAAGGAAAACAGACAGACAAAAAACTAAAAAAATGTGTTTATCTAATATTTAATAAAAAGCTAGTATTTAGACCTTATACACAGACACTTCAATTTTATTTATCTGTATAGATACTATAATAATAACATATAAAATAAAAATAAACTATTGAAATATATAAATTTATTTATAGGATGAGCGTTCAAACAAAATTATCTGAAGCTCATTCTAAAATCGATTTCTTTCGACGAATTCAATGTAGATATCGAAATAAAATAGCTATTTGGACTGTCTGGTCAGAGTGACCCAGCCAGACTTATAAAGGTTTCTAATTACTGAAAAAGTATAAAAACATGTATTGCTTAAGTATTTATGGTGTGCTTGGACAAAAAGTTTTTAGTGTTTATTTATAAAAATGACTAATTTAAATTGGAGGAGAGAGCGAGTGTTTGTATATCTTAATCTGTTTTGTTTTTCCCTATTATTATCTATACAGATAAATAAAATTGAAGTGTCTGTTTGTAATGTCAAAATAACAGCTTTATATTAAATGCATATGGAATTATATATGGTACTTATAAGAATAACACATTTTTAAAATTTTTGTCTGTCTGTTTGTTTGTTCCGACTAGTCTTTGAAACGGCTTGACTATTTTTAACGGGACTTTCACTGGCAGATAGTTGATATTATAAGGAGTAACTTAAGCAACTTTTATTTCAGAAAAAGAATTAGCGTTTCGCTCAAAAAATTAAAACGCACCTAGGACCGCACCCGAGCTAAAAGAGAAAGATAAATTCTTGAAATAAATAAATATGTTGGGACATTAATATGTAGCATCATCTAGTTCCTTGGTAAGATACGAGGCTTATGTTATGGATACCAGATAGTTGATACACTACACATATATAACTTTAAATACATACATATTATAAATATAACCCATGACTGGAGTAGAAACATTCGTGCTCATCACACAAATGAATACAAGCGAGACTCGAACCCGCGATTACTGGCACAGCAAGTAGAGTCACTACTAAGCGAAAATCAAAAATAAGAAGCCTATGATAATCTATGGTCATCAAATATCTTCACTCATAAAAACTTTCACCTATAGTTATCACCGATCACATTAGGGACGTCGACACCACAAGGTATGTTACCCTATCGCCCGAGCAATCCATGATTACCAAACCGATATTATCGCGCGATTAATGGCAAACCCTTTATCCAATGTCGATAACTTATCGATAGCTAAAGGACTTTACTAAAACGCTATAAACCCAAAAACCGACTCTCCTACACAAAAATAGAGTCTAAATTCCTTAAAACTCATATTTGTTGTATCGAATTTGTATAATAAATGATTTTAAACTCTATGCTATTGAAATAAGGTTGATTTTTAATTGTATATATGTAATAGGCTATACAGGCGCAGTTGTAATTCCCTAAGAGACAATAGGTAGTTGGCGTTGTATCTCCAGAACGAGACAATTTAAGGAATAACCGGAATATTAAATACATCACTATGGGAGTTTATAAACACTTGGCAATGTTGTGCTATTATCGTATACGTACATATATTAGTATTAGCGGTAGCATGGCTAGTTAGTTTGGTGTCTAATGATGGACAAAATTTACACCATTTTATGAAAAGTGGATACCTAAGGAGCGGTGTCTGTCTGTTTTACTAGATATCTATATATATATAATAGAATTCTGAGTCGAATCTGTACATTAAATATTTTTTGGAACATTTTATTGGAATAGACATTATTATCGATACAGAGGCAGAATTTATAGTTTTTAGAATTTTTGTCTGTCTGTCTGTCTGTCTTTGAGCGCATCACAAGAAAACCACTGGACAGATTTTGACGAAATTTGATATAATGATAGCTGGTTATCCGGATCAACATATAGGATTCTTTTTACTGCAGGAAAATATTTGATTTTTGAGAAATCTACACTAAACGTTAAAACGTAATTAGGGACGAACCCGAGCGGAGCGAGGATGAATCGCTAGTATAATTATAAGTACGGCTTAGTTAAAATATTGTGTATGTCACTGTATTTTCATAATTATCCGTCTAGACGATACGCAAAGGCGGATTTCGTGCGGTCAATGCACCGTACATTCATACTACATAAATGTCAATAAAAAAACACTTGCAATTTAATTACAACTTCGTTTTGGCTAACAAATTTTTCATATTCATAAAAAAAATATATTATAAAACGATTCAATGTATTGACTCAGTAACTTGTGATTGATTTCGCTGCTGTACCCAATATTTCATATTATTTGTATTGGATGGCGAAATGTTCTGCCGTATACCAATATTTGATTTACTGAAAATCGAATCTGTGATCTTCATTATAGCAAACAGTGGTAAATTATTACTTTTTAAAGCACATAGTGGCAAATTACTTTTGAAAGCACAATTGAAGTGAAAATTAGCATTTGCAGTATTGAGATTTATTTCTATGAGTAATACACAGTATAATAAGCTTTAACGATAATATTTTAACAGCAAAAGTTACTTAGTAAGTTTCTAAAGCTCTTACAATAGATTGTGCGTTAAGTTATTATTGAATATCTTTTTAACGTCTGACAACCACTGTCCCACTATCTATACTAATATTATAAAGCTGAAGAGTTTGTTTGTTTGGTTGAACGCGCTAATCTCAGGCACTACTAATCCGATTTGAAAAATTCTTTTTGCATTAGATAGCCCGTTAACTGAGGAAGACAATCATACGTACAATACATCATCCCGGAAAAATTTACGGTTCCCGTGGGATAGATTAGTTTTGGTCTAGGGACGAATCCGAAGCGAAGCGAGGGTGAGTCGCTAGTATATTATAATAATGAAATATGCAAAATAAGTTTCAAAATCTTTTAATATAAAGTACGCAGTATATTCTTAGTAATTTTGTTAACCTGGATGTATGTCGGTTAATTGGCTTTTTTAATTGGTTCATCTTTCACACAAAATTTCGCATTGAGATAGCTTATGAGTCTAATTGTAAAGTAAAAGAACCCCAAAATATAAGTGTTTACATGTGTCTATATATCTATCTATGTAGCTCCTAAATGGATGAACAGATTTTGATTAAGCTTTTTATTCCAGAATTATATTAAAAGTAAAATTTTACACTTTTTTTTGTAACATTAAAGACTACTAAGGTATGTATGGCAGTGGTAGCCCAGTGGTAACGCGCTCGCTTGGGAAACCGAGTAAAGCGGGTTCAATTCCCGGGTCTCGCACCTCTGATATTTTCATGTGCGAATCATTTCTAATATGATTACCACTTGCCTTAGAGTGAAGGAAAACATCGTGAGAAAACAATTTGATAATCAGCAAGAGTGTTTACATAAATTTAATTCTACTCTATCTCAAGTTCAGCGCGACGTTAAGGAGCTAGGCACCAAATTTGGGTCCCTAAAGAATGAAGTTGATGAAATTTCTAAGTCTATGCAATTTTTCTCCGATGCTCATGATGCTCAAATAATCATAAATGAGAAGACTGAAACAACCTTGTCAAATATTGTGACTGAAAATAATAATATGCGTGTATACATTAATGATTTGAACACTAAAATGTCTCAATTAGAACAGCAAGCTAGAGATTGTAACGTAGAAATCCAATGCGTACCGGAACATAAGAATGAAAACTTAATTACAGTATTTCATCAATTACTATCAATTGTTGAATGCGATATATCACAGCATGAAATTTTGGCTTGTCATAGAGTTGCAAAAGTTGATAATGACTCCCAACGTCCAAGGAGTATTATAGTCAAAATGTCCACTCCTAAAGTTCGCGATAGCGTGTTAGCAGCAGTAAAACAATTTAATAAAAAGCATACACAGGATAAGCTGAACACATCACATCTGGGACTGGCAGGAGATATAAAACCCATTTATATATTAGAACATTTATCAATAGCGAATAAAAGATTACATGCTGCCACTAGACAAATGGCTAAAACTAAAAAATATGAATTTGTTTGGATAAGAAATGGTCGTATTTTCGTTAGGAAGAATAAACATACAGTTTCGCATTGGGTTAAAAATATAGAATACTTGGAAACTTTATAAAGCCAATTTCTATACCACTTTTCAAAGCATGTTTATATAACTATATATTGTAATAAAATACTCTATTCAAATATATTATCAAAATACGCGAGGCTTAAGAACAAAAACTGAAAATATCTATACTGCGGCATTGACCCATGATTTTGATGTAATTATCATAACAGAAACTTGGTTAAATAGTACCGTTTTTGATAGTGAGTTGCTTGACAATAGATATGCTATTTTTAGACGGGATCGTTGTACTAGTTCTTTATCGACAACTAAAAAAGATGGCGGTGGTGTTCTTATAGGTATTAACAAAAAATTTAATGCCAAAAGAAAATCCTCATGGGAATCAGCTTGCGAGGACCTATGGGTAAGTTTTAAAGTGGGGTATGGTGTCACTATAAATATTTGTGGCGTATATGTTCCTTCTCCAGCTAAAATAAATTATATTGAATGTTTAAGTAATAAGTTTGGCAATATTTTTAACAATAAACGGGGATGTACAAAATCTTATAATATTATAGTTGGAGATTTTAATCTTCCTAATATTAATTGGGAAATGACAGAACGTTCCGGTAGCTTAACACCAATATTAGATAGTACTTTAAGTAATAATACTGAAACAAGTTTTTTAGAAATGCTAAATTTTAATAATTTGATGCAATACAATTTTATAAAAAATCATAATCATAGAATTTTAGATTTAGTCTTAACGAATAGTGCAAATAATATAGAAGTAATAAAAGACGACATTAAGTTAGTACCAATTGACAGCAATCATCCTCCCTTGCTTATTAATTTTAAATTTACAACTGATCAATATCTCAAACCATATAAGAAACCTTTTCTTAATTTCTTTTTGTGCAAATTTGATGATGTAAAATTAGAATTGTCGAAAATTGATTGGATAAGAGTTTTTCAAAAAGTGAGGGATCTAGATCAGATGCTAACGCTTTTTTATGAAACTATTATGCCTATTATATACAGAAATACCCCTATGCGTACACCGAAAGATAATAATTATCCTCTTTGGTACACTGTTCCATTAATTAAATCTTTAAAAGAAAAATCTAAATACCATAGGAAATATAAAATATATAATAATCCTATGGATAAGTTTACGTATGAACTATTAAGGGATAGATGCACTGAATTAATTTCAGAATGTTATGAACATTTTAAAAAGCGTGCAGCAGAGCTTATTCGTGAAAATCCCTCCTATTTCTGGAAATGTTTTAACGAACGTAAAAAGGGTAAATCTACCATTCCTGAAGATATGTTCCTTAAAAACATAATCGCCAACAGAGGTAAAGTAATATGTGACTTATTTGCTAATCATTTTCAATCGGTATACACTCATAATTATAACTTTCAACTTACAACCAGCCTAAATAGATTGAGTTCCACTACCTCTAGTGCATCCATCACGAACTACAAAATTACACAAGATGAAGTTTACGAAAAATTATCAAAACTAGATTGCTCTAAAGGTCCAGGACCCGATCTTATATCGCCACTCTTTCTTAAACGGTGTGCGAGTGAACTATGCAAACCTCTCTCTCTTATTTATAACATGTCCTTAGAATTAGGTATTTTTCCAGCAGAGTGGAAAATTGCATTCGTTACACCTATCCATAAATCAGGAGAAAAAAATAATATTGAAAACTATAGGCCAATTTCTATCTTATCTATCTGTGGAAAAATATTAGAATCAATCGTTCAAAAAAAACTTTTCTACCATATATCTCCTTATTTAAACTTAAATCAACATGGTTTCCGCCCTAGTAAATCGACTGCGTCAAATCTTACTGCCTATGTTACTGAAATCGCAGAAACACTGGATAAACGTGGAGAGGTTCACGCCATTTATACGGATTTTAAAAAAGCTTTCGATCTAGTAAATCATGATCATCTTCTATTAAAAATCGAGCATATGGGAATACACGGATCACTATTGCGTTGGTGTGAGTCCTATCTAAAAAATCGCTCTCAACTTGTAACACTCAACGGGTATAAATCATATGAATATAATATACCTTCGGGAGTTCCACAAGGTTCACACTTAGGGCCCACATTCTTTCTAATCTTTATCAATGATCTAGCGAGTTGTTTACAATGTAATTTTAAAATGTTTGCTGACGATATAAAAATATATCTAAATATAAATAATTTAAATGATATGACGATGCTACAAAACGATATTAACTCATTGAATTCGTGGTGTATAGAAAATAAAATGATATTAAATACAGATAAATGTTTCTACATTAAATTTAGTCGCAAAAAATCCCGTTTTAATGATTACACTTACAAAATTAATAATACAGCTCTCACAGAAGTCCATGAAATCAGAGATTTAGGTGTAATCATAGACTCTAAGTTAAGTTTTCGTCCTCATATCGATTTCGTTATAGCTAAAGCTTCAAAGCTGTCTGGATTTGTAGTGCGTACTATGAAAAGATTTGACGATCCAAGTTTATCAATTTTAATCTACAACAGTTTAATCCGTAGCATCTTGGAATATTGCAGTTCAGTATGGAATCCAGGATATAAAGTGCATTCAGACCGGATCGAGCGGGTACAAAAACGTTTTCTGTATCATCTGACATATTTAAAAAGAAACTATAAAGATATTCATTCGTATAAATCTCGTTTAGAACATTTTAATATGTTACCATTAAAAGAACGAAGAATAATAGGAGATTTAACTCTATTGTGTAAATTAGTTAAAGGTTTAATTGATGCCCCTGAATTACTGGAACGCTTGCATTTTTCAATACCCCGCCAACAAACTCGTTTGCATAATCGTAAAACCTTCGTTTTACCAATAGCAAGAACCAACCTAGGTCAACATAGTCCTATCTATAGAATGGCATCCTTAGCAAACGCCCTAACAAATGATATAGATATTTTCGGTGATTCCGTGCCTTCGTTAAAAAGAAAGTTGTTTAAATATTATTTTCGTAGTATAAAACAAAAGTAGATAAGTCGGATTGTACTATATATTTTATGTTATGTTATATTATAATACAATAATAATTAGAATTAATTTAATTTAGCCTTGTGAAACAGTATATACCTATTTTTATAATTAATACTTAGTTCTATTCATATGCACGTGATGTTCACATCATAGAAGACAACATTTGTGTGATAGTAAACTTTTGAATAATTATAATTAAGCTTGTTTATTTCATTTGTATGTCGGTTTTGTGAACTTATAAATAAATAAATAAATAAATAAATAAATAAACCTTAATGTCTTAGAGAACCTAGCAAGTTTTCGAAAGACATGTGAAGTCCGCCAACCCGCACTTGGCCAGCGTGGTGGACTATGGCCTGATCCCCCTCGTATTGAAGGGAGGCCCGGGCCCAGCAGTGGGACGTTAATAAAGGCTGAATACAAGGCATGTATAATGCTACAAATGATGTTTAAAGGTTTTACCGTGGCATAATCCAAAATGGTGGATCCATAATGTACCTATTCTATTAGACTAAATAGTTTTTAATAGATAACACCATATCCAAGTTTAATTATAACACAGAGCAGATTTAAAGCTGTACCTTTGACTCTACATTGTAGCGATATATTATAAAATAGAATTCATATCTATTGATCGGTACTTAAAAAAAAAACAAACAAAACAACTGTCTATACTTACGAAGTTTTTAATAAATAATTTAATTCATAATATTACTTACATATGTACATACATACATATATGTATGTCGAATTTATAACCTCCTTTTTTTCGAAGTCGGTTAAAAATCAAGCAAAAAGCACCCAATGAATAACCTATTTCCAGCCAATTCATTTCATGAATAGTCAATAATGAATCTCTGCAAGTAAATTAATAGGCATATGAGCAATTAACGAGGCCTCGAAAGCGATAGCATCGGACAATTGCTATCCCGTAGACAGATCAAGATGCACAAATAGATTTTATATCTTCACGTTTGACATAAGTTATAAGGGAAAATAAAACTCTATTTGATTTAAGCTATTTTCTACAATCGTTATCGCTAAAGAACTGAATATGTATAGAAATTATATATAATATAGATATTGCTATAGTCAGTAAGATAATTTTAGTTTTATATATAGCGATATTTTTATCTACATCTTATTCATATTTTTAAAGGTAAAGCGGTAGAATAGTAAGTACTGGATACTGAATTAAACGATATTTGACGACACGTTTGATTCAGTGTGTGGTGACCTTACTTGCTCTGCCAGCGGTCTCGGGTTCGAGTCTCGCTGGATGCATTCATGATGGATGGATGTGTGATGAGCACAAATGTTTGTATTCCAGTCATGGGTGTTTATATTTATAATATGTATGTATTTAAAGTTATATATGTGTTATGTGTAACTTACCATGGAACTAAATGGTGCTGTGTGTTAATGTCCCAACGTATTTATTTATTATTTAAATAAAGATGATGTTTTCAATGGTTTTTGCACAAAAAATCTGAATACTATGAACAAAATTTTCCCGAAATCATGAATTTCAAGAGCTGGAAAATTAGTTGAAACGGTATATTTGACAATTTTTATATCCCGTATAAAAAAAATCGTGTCCTTAAATAAACTACAATAATAGATACGTTACGATTTATTCGAGTTTAAGTGGTAGTGTCATGCTTGTTACTTTCGAGTAGCAGCCGAATGGGCCGGCACGTCCCGTATAGTACCACTCTCTCATAGGAGACCGACGTGAAGTGGCAGCTATGCTGTCGCGTTTCGTCCGGTAAGTGAGAGTCCGGGAGGCCCACTCCCCATTCCTCCCCCCTCCCCTCCCACTCCCCCCTCTCCATTCCCCACCCTCCTCCCTCCATCCTTCCTCCTCCCTTCCTCTTCCTTCCTCCCTTTCCTGAAAGGCCGGCAACGCATCTGCAAGCCCTACAGTGTTGCAGATGTCCATGGGCGGAGGTGATCACTTCCCATCAGGTGAGCCTCTTGCCCGTTTGCCCCCTTTGTCCCATAAAAAAAAAAAAAAAAAAAAGGATAAGTGAAAGATTTCGAATACAATATGGCGAAATAAGAGGATGGAACATAAAAATAATTAAACCTCTCATGCGAATATGTCACAATATCAACATCTTCTTTAAGCTAGTAAAAACCAATGCCAAAAATATATAATTTGACACAAAATACACTTAAATACATGAACCTTACTAATATTATACAGCGTAAATTTGAAAGTTTAAATGGATGTTTGCTACTTAATCACGCCAAAACGGCTGAACGGATCTGGACGAAAAGCACAGAGATAGATTATAGTGTGGAATAGCACATAGGCTACATTTTATCCCGAAAAAGTGTATAGTTCCCGTGGGATAGATTTGTTTTTGTTTTTATAGATTAGAAATAAAATAGAATTTCGCCGATTTATTTTAATTTTAAGTAAATGTCGAAAATTCTCGTAAATCTAAGAAAGTATTGATAGCATTAATTTTGTCTTTAAACGTATGCTTAAAAATGTGTGTTGGGTAACGGTTCTCAAACCGCTTAGAGCTTGTACCAACGCACTTACTTGTAATAAATATTTATTCCCCGACTCCGGTGGAGGGATTAAGGGCTTCCGACTCTTGATTTTATCTATAGAGGCCCTATTTTCGTAAGACTAATAGGATTTTTAAAAGCCTAACATCTTAATAGAATTTCTATATCGAATTTATATAACATGGCAATTTTTCACTTCGATACAATGTTACGAAATGGAAGTGATTATTAATCCAGTACTAATATATAATTATTTGTCCAGCTACTTTTTTTTCGTTTTTTATTTAGAGTATCTGGATAAAATATTATTTAATTGTAAGTTTTAATTTTCGATTATGTGACAGGCCCGACTTGGATAACGTAGGTTGAAAAGGCTAGCCTTCTAGTACTAGCTTTCTCGTTAGGTCTTTTTTTTATTTCTAGCCCAGAACCCCCAATATCCTAATTGCTTTATATTATTTAAGATTTAATGACAGTTGAATAGTACCAAAAAAATTGAGTGTCAAATGTATTTTTTATTTGACGTAACACTCCAATATCTGAAAGAATGAGAACAAGATGAATGTATATTTTGTGTTTTTTTTTCTCTTATCCTCATTGTTAAGTAAAAATGTTTCTCAATTTTTTTTCATAATCAATAGCTGGACTAATAAAAATAAATTATTCGTACAGTTACTATATCACTAGGATCAGCCTTACGAAATGTGGTGAGACCGTCAATATTTTGTAAATAAATGTTCATAAGTTTAATGATATTTTAAATTTAAAATTAATTCATTTACTGTTATAAGTGCGAAAGTTAGTATGTGTGAATAAATATATAAATAAATAAATATGTGGGGACATTATCACACAGCACCATCAAGTTCCATAATAAGCTAAGAGGCCTGTGTTATGGATACCAGATAGGTACACTACACATGTATTACTTTAAATACATACATATTATTATAAATATAAACACCCATGGCTGAAGTACAAACATTCGTGATAATCACACAAATGAATGCCCCCAGCGGGACTCGAACCCGCGACTGCTGGCACAGCAAGTAGGATCACTACAAACTGAGCCAAACGTGTCGTCAAACGTATGCTTGTTACTTCTTCGCGTTAAAATGGCTGGACGGATGGGGATGGAGTTTAGTAAATTTATAGACTATCAAATCAAATCAAAAATATACTTTATTCAAATAGACTTTTACAAGCACTTTTAGACTTAGATCATGACTCAGACTATCACCTGGAGTACCACGTGGGTATGGGTGGTAAGAAAGCACCCGAGCGAGGCGAGGGTAAGTCACTAGTATGTTATAAAGTGAGCTAAATCTTAGCCCGTAATCTTAACATTTCCATAGTTCCAAACATGTTAAGACGTTTGCAAGCAACACGTTAGCAAACAGACAAACAGATAACTAATGTTATCATCCATTCCAAACATTCCCATAATAAAATTAATCAATAAGTAAACTTTGGTTGCCTTCCTGTTTTAATATTGAGCACGAATACGTAGATACTTATATAAATGTGCATATATTTTATTAAATTTCTGTTTAATACTAGCGACTCACCCTTGCTCTGCTTGGGTTCGTCCCTAATATATATATATGTGATAAAATGGGATATTTTTCTCCAGTCAAAGTATCCTATATGTTGACCCGGATAACCAGCTATAATCATACCAAATTTTATCAAAATCTGTCCAGTGGTTTTCTCATGATGCGTTCCCAGACAGGCAGACAGACAGAGAAGAATTATAAAAACTATAGATTCGGCCTCTGTATAATAACTATTTCAATAAGATTTTCCAAAAAATATTTAATGTACAGATTTGACTCAGAATTTTATTATAAGCATACATATTGTTTTATTTTATAAAAATTATATTATTTTTTTATTATATGTATTTTTAAAAAAAAACAGAAGTCCTCTGTTTTAATTTTTCTAAACTAACAATTTCATCGCTAGTTAACAAATACATAGCATAGATGTAGCGTTTAAGGCGTCGCCATTCGTTTCCAAATGTTAAAAATCCATTCTAAACGTGAATAACACCACGAAATTGACCTTATTAATAAAATTATTATTTCCCGAAATAAATAAGTTATAATTGAAAAAGATATTTTTTGCCAGCTCTAGTACTTTTTGTTGTCTGCTTATCTTACGAGATCGTAAGTTCGTAAAGTTGAAAATTTAAGCCAAAGCTTTAAACATTATGATGAATATAACAAAGAACAATATAATTTATGTCTCATTTATTTAAAGTCCAAATTATTACAACACTTTGAGATCTCGGTATGCATGATTTATTCTTATCGATAAGTTGTAGTAGTATTCAGCCCTTTTTAATATCCTACTGCTGAGGTTGGGCCTCCCTTCAATACGAGGGTAATCAGACCATAGTCCACCACGCTGGCCAAGTGCGGGTTGGCGGGCTTCACATGTCTTTCGAAAACTTGCTAGGTTCTCTTAGACATGCAGGTTTTCTGACGATGTTTTCTTTCACCGTAAGACATCAAATAAGTATAAAATATTAGAGGTGCGAGACCCATCTCGAACCCGTTTTACTCGGTTTCTCTAGCGAGCGCGTTACTAAGCTAACACTCCTTTTCTTATCGACAAACATAAATTGACGACACGTTTGGATCAGTTTGTAGTGACTCTACATGCCGTGCCAACGGTCGTGGGTTTGAGTCCTGCTGGATGCATTCATTTGTGTGATGAGCACGAATGTTTGTACTCCAGCCGTGAGTGTTTATATTTAAAACTAGCAGAACCTGCGGCTTCGCTCGCGATCAAACTACGAAAAATACGAAATTTCATGCAAATATATCCAAGGAATAAAAAGTTTCATATAAACTTTTATCCCCTATTTCACCCCCTTGGGGGTTGAATTTTGAAAAATCCTTCCTTAGTGGATACCTACGTCATAAGAGAAATACGTGTGCGAAATTTTAAGTTTCTAGCCCTAAGGGTTTGGCTTGTGTGCTTATTTAAAATTTTCATCCCCTATTTTCATCCCCTTTTAGGGGTTGAATATTGGAAAACGCTGAAATACGTAACTTATTATTTTTACCGTACTCATTTCATACGAAATTTCAAGCAAATATGTACTACTAAAAACCTCTTTGGCTTTTTGCTATTAGTAATAATTTGATGACTGTAATGATTTGCAAATGTATGATTGTGACTCGCGCATCGAGGGCTCCGTACCGCCGAATATTGTGTTGTTGTCACTTACACACACACACACACACACACACACACACACACACACACATATATATATATATATATATATATATATATATATATATATATATATATATATATATATATATATATATATGTTTTCGCGTTTCATACTATTTTTTGAAGACATTATAGAAAACAAAACTTAAGTGATCGTAACTCAAAATATCCAGTATCTGAAAAGACATTTTACGTATATTCTGTAAATTTATTTTTATTTAAAGTATTTAGCACGCTCCACTACTTCTATTTTTTGCACATTTCCTACTTCATCTTTTCAAAGTTGGAGCAAGAGACTACAATGATATATAACTCGCATATGTTTACGACTTAAAAATCAAGTAACTCGGCTAACATATTATAAACAGGCTAAAATCTACGTTATTTTTAACGATCCTTTGTCAAGTTGTTCTCACCTTTTAGTTCGCTTTTTACGCAGTCGTGTTTTTTTAATTAAATTTATTACATTTATTAGTGTTTTAAAGTCAGTTTTTATTTATTTTTTTTAAGTTTTTTGTATTTAGAAGTATGTACATCAATTTTTTTTGGGAATATATCCATACAAACATGCTAAACCTTCGAAACAAACATAAATTAATTCTCACCTCTTCTCTTGTCTAAGAGATGGAATTTTGAAAAACTTTATTTATTTATTTAATTATTTATTTATTGAAATACATGTTTATAGTTTGCTTATCAGTTCAATCAAGAAAGATAAATAGTAAATTTCAAGCAAATCAGGCCATTTTTTTTTTTCATTTTTATACTAATGTTTTCACCCTATTTCTCACGTTTGGGGTTGAATTTCCAAAAACGATGAAATAAGAATGTATTTATTTTTGTTGAGAAGCTTTAATATTAAATTTCATTCTTCTTACTTCAAAAATGACGGACTCCTCATATAAAATTTCATCATCCCCCATTCACCCTCTTAGGGGGTAGATTTTCAACAGCTCTGAAATACGTACTTATTTATTTCTAACCAGAAGCTTGTATAAGAAATTTCATGCTTCTTACTTCAAAAATGACGGACCTCTCATATAAACTTTTAACCCCTATTTCACCCTCTTAGGGGATAGATTTTCAAAAACTCTGAAATACTTATTTATTTATTTCTAATCAGAAGCTTGTATATGAAATTTCACGTTTCTAACTTCGAAAATGATGGATTTCCATACAACCATTCATCCCTTATTTTATCCGTTTAGAGGTGGAATTTCTAAAAATCCTTTCTTAGTGGATGCCAACGTCATAAAAGAAATACGTGTGCGAAATTTTAAGTTTCTAGCCCTAAGGGTTTAGCCTGTGCGTTTATTTAAAACTTTCATCCACTATTTTACCCTCTTTAGGATTGAATTTTGGAAAACGCTAAAATACATAACTCATTATTTTTACCGTACTCAATTCTTACGAAATTTCATGCAAATATGTCCAAGAAATAAAAAGTTTCACACAAACTTTTATTTCACATTTCACCCTCTTAGGGGTTGAATTTTAGAAAACGCTGAAACACGTAACTCATTATTTCTGTCGTACTCAATTCATACGAAATTTCATACAAATATGTCCAAGGAATAAGAAGTTTCATACAAACTTTTATTCCTTATTTCACCCCCTTGGGGGTTGAATTTTGAAAAATCATTCCTTAGTGGATGCTTACGTCATAAAAGAAATACGTGTGCGAATTTTTTAGTTTCTAGCCCTAAGGGTTTAGCCTGTGCGTTTATTTAAAACTTTCATCCCCTATTTTACCCTCTCTGGGGTTGAATTTAGGAAAACGCTAAAATATATAACTCATTATTTTTACCGTACTCAATTCATACGAAATTTCATGCAAATATGTCCAAGAAATAAAAAGTTTCATACAAACTTTTATCCCCCATTTCACCCTCTTAGGGGTTGAATTTTAGAAAACGCTGAAACACGTAACTCATTATTTTTGTCGTACTCAATTCATACGAAATTTCATGCAAATATGTCCAAGGAATAAGAAGTTTCATACAAACTTTTATCCCTTATTTCACCCCCTTGGGGGTTGAATTTTGAAAAATCCTTCCTTAGTGGATGCCTCCGTCATATGAGGAATACGTGTGCGAAATTTCAATTTGCTAGCCTTAAGGGTTTGGCCTGTGCGTTGATACATCAGTCAATCACCTTTGCCTTTTATATAATAAGATATGTATGTATTTAAAATTATATATGTGTAGTGTATCAGCCTTCTGGTATCCATAACACAAGCCTCGTAGTTTACCATGGAACTAGATGGCGCTATGGTTAGTGTCCCAACCATAATATTTATTATTATTATAAATTTTATTAAAACTTCCAAATAATATATATTCCAAATAATATTATAAAATACGGAAAGCAGTAATTGATCTAATATAAGTGAAATATTTCGAACTGGTCGCGGCCAGTTAAATCTAGTATAACCGGTTAGTTAGCACTAGTTGTTATTTGTAGTAAACTCCTTGTAATTTTATTCAACGCGCAATGTAATCACACTATTATGAACTACTTGACCTTGCATGTGTTTTAGAGTTGCGCTTGCGCATTGCGGAAACATAGTAAAGCGATAAAGTTACTACAAAGACGTTCTATTTAATTGGTATTTTAGAACATTTTATATATATCAATTACTTAAAATTACTCGAATATTTGACATCTATATACATTTAAGTAAAAATGAAGTGTCCGTCTGTGATTTCTAAATAACTATGTTTTATCAAGTACATATTCGTAGTTATTTATATAATACCAGTACCTAAACAAGTCTGTTTGTCTGTTTGTCTGGGGTAATCTCTGGAACGGCTTAAATGATTGTAATGGAATTTTCACTAGAAAAGAGTTTGTAGGGTAACATATAGGGTAGGGTATGTTTTATTTCGGAAATATTTAGAGTTTAAGCACAAAAATCTAAAACCCTTAAAAATAAAGCAAAATTCGAATTTACTTTTCTATACTATTAGGAATGTACCCGAGGTAAGACGATAGTTTGAAAAAGAAAAAGAAAAAATATATATACGGTCGAATTGAGAATCTCCTCCTTTTTGAAAGTCGGTTGATAAAACTATTTTTTCGGTTTTTTTCGCTGATTTATTTTGATTTTTGATTACCGATATTTTGAACGTTTAACAGCAACCATGGTCATGGGAGAGACTAAGGTTGTACGTCTCAAAAGTTATGGTATACGAAAAAATAGTTTTATTTAAAGTAGGTTTAAATGTTTTAAATATATAAATTCTAGCATATTAACTTTTAAATTGCAATTTATTGTATTCCTTTTAGAATTTATTAACCGTTTTTAATTAAATTTTGTTTTTTATTTCTACAAAAAAAAAGTTAGTTATCTATACAGATAAATAAAATTGAAGTGTCTTTTTGTAATGTCAAAATAACAGCTTTATACTAAATGCATATGGAATTATATACGGTACTTATAAGAAAGACACGATTTTTAAAATTTTTGGCTGTCTGTCTGTCTGTTTGTTCTGGCTTATCTCCAAAACGGCTGAACCAATTTTAACAGGACTTTCACTGGCAAATAGCTGATATTATAAAGAGTAACTTAGGCTACTTTTATTTTAGAAAAAGAATTAGGGTTTCGCTCAAAAAAATTAAAACGTACTTAGGGACGCACTCGAGCGAAGCGAGGGTAAGTCGCTAGTGAGCAATAAGAGCCAGTACACAGATTATTATCGCGTAAAGTCCAGGATGATAATAAAATACTATAATTATGTATCTGATAATGCTACATTAATTTACGCTTTTAATTAATTGTTAAGATATCTTAAGAAAACATGAAATTTTAAGGATCCTACACAGATTTAAGAGTTTAGAGTTGTCCAATATCTAATATATTTAAACGAGCAATTCTCATATATTTATATCTTTATTTATTTATTTATACCAGCGACCTCGGAAACGGCTCTAACGATTTTGCTGAAATTTGGTATGTGGGGGCGAAAAATCGATCTAGATTAGTCTCATGTCTGGGAAAACGCGTGTTTTCGAGTTTTCATGCGGTTTTCTTTCGCATTATTCTACGCCGAATATGCTCGATAATTTCTTACACTCTGACATAAGTATTGTGGTCAACCGACCAAGGTGCAAGATTAACAAACATTGGTGTGTTCGAAGTTCGAATCTCGATCGGATACAAAGTTTTACTTTTTTTTGTATTTATTCAAGTTTTTAGTTTTTTTTTTATTTAAAAAATAAGATACAACAAAAAAGAACTCCGAGCGAAGCTCGGTCGCCAGGTCCTTTATATAATACTAGCAGAACCCGCGGCTACGCCTGTGTTCAATCTACAAAAAAAAAACCATTGACTTTATGTTATACAGCGACTCACCCTCTCTTTGCTCGGGTTCGTCGCTATGAATAGGGGTGATTTTTTTTATAATACTAAAACTCATCAGCTATGAAACAAAAAAAAAAGAAAATCGGTCGACAACAAGAGGAGGAAAAGGTACTAAACTGTCTTTGCCTATTTATATGTATTCAGGTTTTCTTTATTTACGTGTAAATTCATAAAATAAATTAATTAATACTGACGACACGTTTGGCTCAGTTAATAGTGACTCTACTTGCTGTGCCAGCGGTCGCGGGTTCGAGTCCCTCATTCATTTGAGTGATAAGCACTAATGTTTGTACTCCAGTCATAGGTGTTTATATTTATAATATGTATGTATTTAAAGTTATATATTATGTGTAGTGTATCAACTATCTGGTATCCATAACACAAGCCTCGTAGTTTACCATGGAACTAGATGGTGCTGTGTGTTAATGTCCCAACATATAATATTTATTAATATATTCATATTTATTCATAAACTGTTTGATTTTAGTTGATAGAGAATTACTACATGCACGCTTAAGATCGTTTTCCACATAATATTGTCATCAACGTGTTAGTTAACGTGTGAGTTTTTTGCCTATTATTCAATTTTTTTTTTATTTACACATTAAACAAATAATTATTTTTGTGTACATTTAAGTGTTTTCCATCATGTTATCAAGTACGATGTAGAATATTCCACTCTTTGAGGTGGTTTTTTTAAAAAATTTTTTGGGGTTCAAATGGAATTTATTCATTAAATAAATAAAGCATGAATCACATCTCTTAAATTCACATCCCTTAAATTATATGTTAGATTATATCTAAACTGTCTCTTATTTTGAAGACGGTTAAAAAGGTCCAAAGGCTGGAAAGTAAATAGTCTAATGCCGTGTTTATTTTTTAATATCTATATTTATTTACTAATTAACAGGATTAAGTAAAATAAATATAATACATTGTAATTTTTATCTACGATACTGTAATAAATGGTGATATTTAAATTTAAAAAAATAATATTTTATAACAAAATTTGTATTACTTATACTAATATAGTATATGAAATATAAATTACTAGCGACTCACCTTCGCTTTACTCGAATTCGTCCCTAGGTACGTTTTAAAAGTTAGTATGAAATACAAATCTTTGAATTTCGCGGCTTTTCTGTACTATAATATACATGTATTATATATATAAACCTTTCTCTTGAATCACTCTATCTATTAAAAAAACCGCATCAAAATCCGTTGCGTAGTTTTAAAGATCTAAGCAAACATAGGGACAGATAGACAGCGGGAAGTGACTTTGTTTTATACTATGTAGTGAAGTCACTATGATACAATATCTTTTAAATATTAGTTTTTGTTTGTAGTTTCGCTCGCGTGGTAAGTGGGATGGGGTTCTAGTCTATGTCCGTCCCTAGGGTACAACTTATGTCCTAACCAAATTATATCGAAATCTGTTCAACGGTTTAAGCGTGACAAAGTAACAGACAGGGTTACTTTAATATTTATAATTAGTTAGATTTTGGAGTTATAACTTATTGTGTTAGTGTGTTGTTAGAAAGCCTATACTGATAGATTATCTTGCTCAATAAATAATGTATTCAGCCCTTTTTAACGTCCCACTGCTGGGCATGGGCCTCCCTTCAATACGAGGGGGATCAGGCCATAGTCCACCACGCTGGCCATGTGCGGGTTGGCGGACTTCACAATATGTCTTTCGAAAACATGCCAGGTTCTCTCAGACATGCAGTTTTCCTCATGATGTTTTCCTTCACCATAAGACAAGTGGTAATCGTGTTGGAAATGATTCGTACATGAAAATATCGGAGGTGTGAGACCCGGGATTTGAACCCGCTTCACTCGGTTTTCCAAGCGAGCGCGTTACCACTGGCCTACCACTGCCTACTGAGCTACCACTGCCTTATGTAGATTTATTTTAATTATATATGTACCTATATTATTTTATTACAGGTAATCTGCACACCGCCTATCGTCTCGGCCATACACTTCTCCTCCATCTCAAGGTGCCTGAAAGATTGCCTGGAAGAGATCGCTTTTAGCGATAAGGCCGCTTGCTGTACATTTTTTTTTAACATTATTGTCGTTATGTTTGTTTATATGTTGTACAATAAAAAGTATTATGTATCTATCTAAATATAAACTTAGTATGGATTATTTTTGGATTTGCGATATAATTTCTAGTACAGAACCTATAATCTTATTCCGAATTCGCGATATAATATTTCAGATGTAATATAAAAACAAACAGTGTTATCGTTCGTTCGTCGTCTCAGAGTCTGCGAGCTCGCACCTTGACAGTTGATCGCGATAACTCCAGCCTTATCTGAGGGTATGGTGTAAGTTTTAACGGATTAGTTTAGTTCAACAGTTAAAATTTAAGTTAAATTTAACTTTTTAATTTTCTTACTAATGTAAAAATGTTTGTTAGTTTGTTGGTCTGCAAGTCAATCATTTACTACACTAACGCTATCCCGCGTCTCTATCCGCGTATTTCGATTGTTACTATATCTATATAAATAATAGTCTATCTGTCTAATATTTAAGCTATGTTACAATAAAGTTTTATCAAAATCCGTTCTGTAGATTTTGCGTGAAAGAGTAGCAAACATCTATCCATCCTTTTCACGTTTATAACATTCACATCTATTGATATACACATGACAGATAATATAATAAAATAAGTAGATATTAGGACAGTGAACTACGAGTATTATTTGAATTCAGCGTTCTATAAGGCCAAATCTATTATTAAACATGAGTATTATAGATGCGAAAATTTGTATGTGTATGTATGTATGTTTGTTTGTTTGTTGCACCTTGATCCTTGAATGACTGAACAGATTTGGATAATATTTAGTCCACAGATAGACTAAGATTTGGGGTAATATAGGGTAAGTAGTAAAGTTTGGTTAAAGATGGCGCTACCTGTAAATAATATTAATATTACGACTACAGGGAACTTAAGTTACATGAAAACGAAACAAGGGTATATCACTATTTTAAATAAAATTATCTTTTTGGATTTCTCGCGGATTTATTTTGATTTTTGGTTCCCGTCGTTTCGAATGCTTTACAGCAATCATGGTCACGGAAAAGATGAGCGTCTGTTCCGTGACCGAAAAGATAGTTTTATATAAAACTAGAAACTCATCCTCGCTCTGCTCGGGTTCGTCCCTAGGTACGTTTTAATGGTTAGTATAGATTTCTCAAAGATATTTTCCCGCAGTAAAAAGTATCGATATATTGACCCGGATAACCAGCTATCATCGTACCAAATTTCATCTAAATATGTCCAGTGGTTTTCTCGTGATACGTTCCCAAATAGACGAAACAAAAATTCTAAAAACTACAGCATTAGCCTCTGTATCGATAATAATGACTATTTCAATAAAATTTCCAAAAAATATTTAATGTACAGATTCGACTCAGAATTTTATTATATATATAGATTTTAAATGAATAGTAAATTTAAGAAAATATTAAGGGTACATCACTAGTTTATAATAGAGATCATTTTAGTGTCGATAATATCGATAATAGAAAAAAGAAAGGCAATAGAACATATAAGACAAATGAAGCAAATTCTTTTTATCTCTTACAGCCACATATCATTTCGTCATAAGCTTATCACTTATACGTACGTGACAGCTTCACGGGTATCGTGCAATGAACTTCTTCATGAAGGACATAGGGAAAGTTTATTTTTGACTTAATGTTGTTGGGTTTTATTTTAATACTAGCGACACACCCTCGCTTCGCTTGGGTTCCCTAGCTTGCTTCCCCATACAACCTTTCATCCCCATTTAACCCCCTTAAGGGATGATTTCCAGAATAAAAAGTATTCTATGTCCTTCCCAGGGACTCAAACTATCTTCTTACCAAATTTCATCTAAATCAGTTAATTACCGCATTAAAATTGGCAATTTTTTAAAGTATTAAAATGGATATAGTATGTTATCCTTAAGAGATAGACATATGCCATTGCGGACTTTTCTGTAGACCTATATAAGATACACAATTCCACCATACATTATTTTGTTATATCTCAAAGGGTTTAGGAAGCGTTTTTGTTGATAGCTCCCAGACGGCTGATTTTTTTCCGACACCTCCAACAAATATCATTATATTTTAGTCAATACATACAAAAACTTAACAAATTATATACTAAAACTTTCCTCAAGAACTACTCTATACATTGGTGAAAACAACATGAAAATCGGTGCAGTAGTTTTTGAATTTATCGCGAACAGACAGACAGACAGACGCGGCGGAGGACTTTGTTTGATAATATGTAGTGACTGTTGCTTTTAGACTGTGATAAGAACTGTTGGTTTGTGCATAGCTGATAAACTTTTAACTCTTATCTTTTTAAATAAAACTATTTTTTCGGATTATTTCGCGGATTTATTTTAATTTTTGGTTCATGGCGTTTCGAATACTTTACAGCAATCATGGTCTTAAATGAATTATCAGCATAGGCGTCTAAAACCTTAATTCCTCCCGTGACTATGATTGTTGTAAAGCATTCGAAGTGACGGGAGCCAAAAATTAAAATAAATCTGCGACATAATCGGAAAATATCAAAAAATTACAGTCTTGTTAAATACCATGGTCTTATCTACTTCGGTTCATAAAATACTAGCGACTCACCCTCGCTTCGCACGGGTTCGTCCTTAGGTTGATTCCTTATACAAACTTTCAATTTCACCCCCTTAAGGAATGATTTCCGGGATAAAAACTATCCTATATCCTTCCCAGGGTCTCAAACGATCTTCTTATTAAATTTCATCTAAATCAGTCCAGTAGTTTCGGAGCTTATTTGGTACAAACAAACAAACAAACCTTTCCTCTTTATAATATTAGTATAGATAACCCATTTCATAGGACAGATATACAGATAGTCTCTGCCTGCCTCGGTGGTGTAGTGGCTAGCATGTACGGCTGCACATCCTGAGGTCCTGGGTTCGAGTCCCGGGTCGGACCAAGTTTAGTTATTGAGTCTTTCTGTATAGTAAGCCTCAGTAACAGTCCGGAGTTGGGAAGTTGGCGGTGTTTCACCCCCGTGCCTCGGAGAGCACGTAAAGCCGTCGGTCCTGCGCCTTAACTCTCACCGGTCGTGTCGAGTAGTCGTCCCACCGGAGTATGAGAGTGACAGGAATAGAGAGTGCACTTGTGTCTGCGCGTACATTTGTGCACTATAATATCTCCTGCGCAGTTGGCTAGTCTCAACGAGATTGGCCGCCGTGGCCGGAATCGGTCAGGAGGACATTATTATTATACAGATAGTCAAACGTATCCATAGTAAAGGCAAATCGAGTCTTCATGGGAGATCCTATGGGAATGACATGGGATGTCATAAGAAACTAAAACTAACCCATCGATGAATGTGAAGGATAGAACGTATCATATACCCTCTGCACTCTCTGTAACTGATAGCTAAAAACTTAGAAGCTATAAAATATGAAATATTTTATTATTTATTTCCTTTCCATTGTTAACATGATAATAGATGTAATAAAGTTGTTTGTGCGGCGGTTGTTTTGGCGCGATGCAAAGCAAATAATTGTCCGATTACTGTATCAACTCAATTTGTACTTCATAAATTAACTATTTCGATAACATTTGTTTTATTTATTAAATTAGTTGACAAACGTCATGATTATGTGACTGGTTGGTGCTGTTTTTTTTTACGTAGGTCACAGGTTTGATTATTTTTCAATAAATATTTATAATATTCTGTATGAGTATAATATGTAAAATATATAAAACAAGCGATTCACACTCGTTTCGCTCGAGTTCGTCCCTAGGTTGATTCCCCGTACAAACTTTCATCCCCATTTTCACCCTTTTAAGGAATTATTTCCAGAATAAAAAAATCCTGTCCGTCCCAGGGTCTCAATCTATCTTCTTATTTAATTTCATCTAAATCTGTCCCGTAGTTTTTGAGTTTATTCGTTACAAACATACAAAAATACACATCTTTCCTCTTTATAATAGTAGTAGGTATAGATATGTATAAAGTCGCATATACAATGTTAGTTTAACCAATTTGGTTTCATCTTGCATATACATTATATATATATATATATATATATATATATATATATATATATATATATATATATATATATCCATTATATATTTAAAAGGTTTTATATTAATCTTATGTATGTATGTATGTATGTATGTTTTTTATGTATGTATATCTATAGGAATAGGTCATGGTTATCAGTAAATATATTTAAAGTTTTCCTGACGCAAGAATCGATTCCCCAGCCATCATAATTGGTTACACATATTTCTACTGAATCACAGGGTATTTTACTTCTGCATAATAACGTAATAAAATTCCAAGGACACTCAAAAGTCCCTCAAGACCGACTTTCAATAGGTTGCTGTAATTTTGCTTTACGACACCGTTCAGCGTTCCCACTGAGACTCTAATATTTGCGCAAATTTGTCTAATACGGCTGTTCTTAATGTGCAAGAGGAAATTTAGTGAATATAACCAAATGTCGTATATGTGGAGAGATTTAGGTTCAGAGGATAGCAGGTTCATTTCATGGTTCAGGCAAAATATATCGAACTAGTATTATATATGTGTATGTTTGTCAATCCATTACCTTGAAACGGTTCGTCAGATTTTGATGAAATTTAGTAGATAGATAGACCATAACATGGAGTAACACACAAGTAAGGCATCTAGGGGCCCAAGCAAAACGAAGCTAATTCACTAGTGAGTTTGCAAATGGCGTCCCTATGTTCTCTTCTCTCTCGAAAACTTACACTGTCTCAACACACCCGTCGATACATGTCACAAAAATAACTCATTATTATATTATTTAAGTTTTAACGTTTACTATAGATTTCTCAGAGATGAGATATTTTCCCGCAGTAAAAACCATCCTATATGTTGACCCGGATAGTCACCTGTCATCACACCAAATTTCATCAAAATCTGACCAGTGGTTTTTCGTGATGCGGTCATAGACAGACAGACAAATATTCTAAAAACTATAGAATCGACCTCTGTATCGACAACAATGAGTATTACAATAAGATTTTCCAAAAAAATTTAATGTACAGATTTGACTCAGTTAGAATCTTATTATATGTATTGAACCACTTCATTGTATTTTATGACCTTGGAGATTAATTAAAGAGAAAAATAACATTTTAAAATTAGTATTTTTTTTAAATAACGTAATATCTCATTGTATCGTTATATTTTTGAATATACACTTATAACATTATTGACGAAATACATTTTTAGAATATGACTAAGAAAATGAATATTTGTTGCTTAAACTTTATTAAATCATTTTTTTAATTTAATTAACTATATGAGCCATATTTTAAAGCAAACACATATTTAAAGCAGAATTCAGCATTTTACGTAAAAAGCGACATGAAATCTCCGATCCAGCTACAACTTTATTAGACTTAAGACGCTAAAACTTGCTATTAGTTGCCTTAGTTAAACTAGATCTTTCCTACTGAACTTTTCGGTTTCGTGTAATATAGAACTTTTATTTGGATAGCGAATAAAAACTTAATGAAAAAGTATAGGGGAGAGTAGGGTAATTGAGAACACTTAACTTCTAACGCTCAAAAATAATAGAACAAAGTCACAAACATAAACAACTTTCATTGCAACGTAAACTTTACTTATCTATCTACTTATTATTAATACAAATATTTTTAAAGATCAACGTTTTATTAGAAATATGAATGAAAACAAAAAACATTGCCGTTCCTTTTTACCCCATACCGTATGGGGTAATTGAGACCACCCCGCGGGGGAAATGGGAACAGTTTAGGGTAGTTAGGAATGACACAAATCTTTATAATAAACTACAATTAATTTGTGTGGCACATAACACACATGTAACTTTTCTTAATTTCGCCAATAGTACATTTTTCATGTGCGCAGAGTTTACAAATGGTGCACATGATCCAATCTTCTATCGGTGGGGATTCATACTTCTCGTTGCACATTATACAATAAAACTCCTTTTCGTTTTCATTCACTTATAAAGCCTTCTTTGAATTTCTGACTCCTTTACCCTTGACTCTTTTTCTTATATAGTTCTTGTAATGTTCCTTTTTGTTTTTTTTTTAGTTACAATTTTTCTTTTCTAGCTTTCCCCTTACTTTGTCTTTTCTGTTTCTTCATTGAACCAAAATCTTGTATTTTTTATACTGTGCTAATGTCGGTTTTATCCATATCCAAAATATGATGACAGGACATGAGGACAGGTATATTTTGTTTTGTTTACATCGTTTTTAGTTAAAAACTGTTATTATATTAAGTGAAGTGGCTTCTGGAATTCGTAAGCTGATGGATGGATGTTGAGACATAAAACCATATTACCAGTCTTTGCCTCCAAGCTGGGTTTCTTTATTGAAAACTGTGTTTCAGTTTGATCGAAAAACAATTCTACGTAATGAATTTGGTGTTATTCCATAGAAAGACTTATAACAATCAAGTATATATTTTTCTAACTGGTCTTCTTTTTTTTTATTAAATACAGTTTATCTTTTTTGGTATCTTGTTTTGTTTTTGTTTTGGGTGCTGGTATTGGTAGCAGCTTGGTCCAATGTAAGGTTTTTATTTTTAGTATCATCCATTGTACAGCGAAGACCTTCAATTTGGTATTTTGTTTCAGTCTTTCGTACGTAATTTCGAAATATCTAAAACAATTTATAACGTTAAAATATTTTTACACAATCAATGAGTAGCACTTGGGGTAATTAAGGACGCAAGGGGTAAATGGGAACGTTCCCAATTACCCGCCTAACGCCGTTCCCAATTACCCGAAGTAGTCAATATGAATTAAAATTGTCGCCAATCTCAACAGTAATTTTGGTGAGCTTCAAATCACGTGGGGTCTGAAAACAGATAGTACATTCATGATAGTAAGAGAATGTGGTGTCTTTGAACTCAAAAATATGATATTTACATCAATTATAACGCACGACAAATATTATAACAGATATGCGAAAAAAATTGTTTGACTTACCATATCAGCGCACGTGCAGCCTTTTACACTCACTATCGCGCACGCACTAAAGGGCGCTAGATGCGTCCGTTAAACAGGTGCGGGATAGTTTAGTGCGGGAGAAAGTATTAGTTTCTTAGCTATTCCCAATTACCCGCCGTTCTCAATTACCCTACTCTCCCCTATGTTACTATTTTTATTATGATTTAGAAATATGATAAACTAACTTTTACCCACGGCTTCGCTCGCGTTATTTAAAAACTTATTCTTTAAATATCATATTAGTAATAATAATAATGTATGTATCCCCTGACGGATTTTGGCCTCGGCGGCCAATCTCACTGCGCAGGAGATGTTATAATTTACAAGTGTACGCGCAGACACAAGTGCACTCTCTATTCCTGACACTCTCATACTCCGATAGGACAACTCGATACGACCGGTAAGAGTTAAGGCGCAGGACCGACAGCTTTACGTGCTCTCCGAAGCACGGGAGTGGAACACCGCCAATTTCCCAACTCCGGGCAACTGAGAATATCTATTTAATAGAAAAACTCACTAGTTAAACTTAGCCCGAACCGGGTCTCGAACCCACGAGCTCCGGATCTGCAGCCGTACATTCTAGCCACTAGACCACTAAGGCAGTTATTATGTTAATATAGATAGCATTTATATTTAGTGTCTCTACAAAGGAAGAATTTATTCAGCTAATTTTATTTAATTGGTATGCGATCTCGAATACCAATGAAAACGGTTTCAAACTTCAATCGTGCTTTTCTGAGATTTACATGTGCAAATCTCAGGAGGATCGTTGTGAGGAAAACTGCATGTCCGAGTAGAATTATTTTTTTAAAGACGTATAAAGTCTTCGCATTGAAGAGGATCTTGTTCAAAAGAGACACGTTTAAAGAACTAATTTTGTTATTATGTATTATATTATTACGAAGATATAATTTACTTATTTTTGTGACCTATTTAAGAAGAAATATACATACATAAATAAATAAATTTCTTGGGATATTACCACACAGCACCATCTAATTCCATAGTAAGCTACGAGGCTTGTGTTATGGATACCAGAGACTTGATATACACTACACATATATTTTAAATACATACATATTATAAATATAAACACCCATGACTGGAGTACAAACATTCGTGCTCATCACACAAATGAATGCCCCAAGCGGGACTCGAACCCGAGATCGCTGGCACATTGCTATGCCTACATAGAATCACTACAAACAAAAAAATTAAGTCATATAAAGTCTCGGTTATTTTCATACATTGTGTAATATAAATGGAAATAAGCCCTTCTCATACTTATTTATACAAATACTATAACCGAAAATATAACACATAAGTTTAAACATCGTCCTATTAGACCGAGTTAAAAGGTAATCTCCATTGACAGAACTCACGTAAATACATTCTTATACTCGCACTAACGACTCAACCTCGCTTCGCTTCGGGTTCGTCTCTAGATAAAAACAAATCTATCCCACGGGAAACGTACATTTTCTGGAATGATATATAGCCTATAGCCTTCCTCAGTTGACGACTATCGAATGCAAAAAAAAATTCCAAATCGGATTAGTAGTTCCTGAGATTAGCGCGTTCAACCAAACAAACAAACAAACTCTTCAGCTTTATAATATTAGTATAGATTTATTACATAAGTCAAATAAAACAGAAAAATTATACTAATATCAGCATTATAACAAAGCTTCAGGCTATACATAACAAACTTAATAATAGCAAGCTTCCAACAAAATAAGTATAAAATGTGGGAATTTGCAAGACTACAACAGTTAATAGCCCTTCTCCAATAATGCCTTATTTCGCCACGTCATAACTTTAGCCAGGATATAAAAGAGGCAGTCTGCATTTCTCGAAACAATAATAAAAATAATAAATCCCGCTCAGAGCCGCATGACAGCCGCGAAACTATTCACCGACGATCCTGTAGGGACAATGGCCTTTGAAAATGTGGGATAGTCCTAAATGGTTTGTTTTCAAATTGGCGAATACATAAATGTTATCTACACTATTATATAGAGGAATGATTTGTATTTTTGTACGTTTGTAACGAATAAACTCAAAAACTACTGAATTGATTTAGATGAAATTTGGTAGGAAGATAGTTTAAAACCCTGGAAAGGATGTAGGATATTTTTTCAATCATTCCTTAAAGGGATGAAAATGGGGATGAAAGTTTGTATGGGGAATCAACCTAGTGAAGAACCCGAGCGAGGATGAGTGGCTAGTTATATATAATTTGAAATGTTTTAGTCGAATGGATATTGGATTAGCATAGATTAGTATGACTTACGGTCACGGGTTCAAATCCCGTGCAGCGTTATTGCGCTACTTAGTATGTGTAAGGTTTTTTTTATCCATATCTAACCTAAGCAAGTCAAAATAAGAATATAGTGATAACTCACATCGTAACTTAAGATTTGAATTTTCTGATCGCAAAAATCAATACACATCCAACTGTAATTTTTTTGATAAACTATTGCATTTAAATATATATATATGTATATACATATATATATGTATATATATACATATATATATGTATGTATATATATATATATATATATATATATATATATATATATATATATATATAAAACAAAGTCGTGTTAGTTACACCATTTATAACTCAAGAACGGCTGGACCAATTTTTCTGATATTTGATTTTTTGGATTTCTCTTAGTCCGGAATAGGATAATAAGTATTAAAACATCAAAGAAATTAAAAAAAAAAATAAAATTTATATGGCTAACGCTGGCAAATAACTATTTTAAATATCTATGTAAAACGTACCTAGCGACGAACCCGAGCGAAGCAAGGGTGAGCCACTAGTAGTCTAAATATCTATCAAATTCAATAAAGCATTTATGGACACATGACAAAACCCCGTCACAGCCAGAGCTGAGTGTGAATTCAAACGAAAACGCGAGAAAATTTTGTTTTACATGAGAAAATGGAAAATTTTCTTTACTAGATTCTTATACAAGCGGAGATGGGAACAATCGAAAGCATTACGGTCTATAGGCGTTTGACAGGTTGCCAGAAGTGGGTTCGAATCTTGAGTTGTCACAACAGTTTAGCACTGTATTGTAGATTCTCGTATTGAAATATGAAATGAATTCGATAGAAACGTACTCTTATATAATACGACTACTTCGTAACTTTGTTTGGATATTTTAGTATTTTTTGGCGATGGATTTTTGTACATGTGTAGGACATGTATAATATTATAAATGCGAAAGTTTGTGAGGATGTCTGGATGTTTGTTACTCTTTCACGCAAAAGCTACTAAATGGAATTTATTGAAACTTTACAATAATATAGCTCATACATCAGAATAAAATAGGTTACTTTTTATCCCGGAAAAATGTACGGTTCCCGTGGAATAGATTTGTGTTCGTTTTTCTAGAGCGAAGCGAGGGTGAGCTGTAAGTGTTATTATATTATATGAATAGAACTTATTTAGTTTAGACTTTTTTGTCACTTTATCCTGTTGCAGACTAGCCTTGCATTTTTGTAGTCCGGTGAAAACGAAAATTCTACACGGTCGGTAAAATAGGGGAGCGGGATTGATAGCTTTACGAGTGCTCTCGAGGCATGAAGATACATCTACAGCTTCCCAACTCAGGATTTAAAAAAAAATGAAATTGTCAGTAAAACCAAATACCCGATCTAAGAATCGAACCCAAATCTCCGTCTCTACGGCTACATCTGAGCCACAAATCCGACGAAATAAAATATTTATTTTTGACTATAATGAATTAAGTGACAGTATCGCAAATAATATGTACATATTTACATATATGTTCACTTTAATTACTTAAATTTAACGACACAGTCGTTATAACAGCATATATTTTGTGGATATTCCGAGAACGAAAGACTTAAGCTATTCTTTTCTTTCCTTTTATATAATAAACCTTAAAAAAAATTTATGTGTATGCAATTCACGCACGGTAGAAGTAAAACTTCAGAAAAGTAACCTACGAGAGAATGAGATGGACATATATAAAGTATCAGGAATAGGATAATTGTAAGTTTTTTTTTTTTTTTTACCAAATTTAAAGGTTATTTTATTTTACATATATTACATAACATATTATTCAGTATTATTTTTCGATTTCTGTGTAATGTATTCTATCTCATTCTCTCGCCGGCTTAATCCTATATATTTATGTGTTTGTCTCATTCTAGTGTTGCATTTTCATTCAATTGATTCATATGTAATTTAAAATTCCAAATATTCGCGTTAATCTAAGAAAATATTAACATAACTAGTGATCGATATTTAGGTACTTTTTTCAAAGTTATATAGATAACCTATAAAATCCAAAAGAACTTTCAAACGGGCCCATATTCAGAGATTTGCACGTATAGACAAATAAACTTTTCACCCATATATTATGTAAGTACTCGTATAATATTGATGAAGGTAATATAACTTCATACTACTTCTTTTAGCAGTGAAGTAATTATATATAAATAAAATACGCGAGCGGATTCGCGGGTAAAAGAAAGTCAATAAATGGCTTTCTGCAGTCCTTCTCTATATAAACTTTAACTATGCCAAAGCTCGTCCTCCTCCGTACATGCAATATGCTTAAAAAGGGGTTCAAAATTTTCTCTTCACGTATTAATATATAGAATATATTAACACGAGTGGAGTCGCGGGAAAACGCTGATAACAATAAATACAAAAGGTTCAAATATGGAATTTGCTAGTTATCAATAATTCGAACTTGTAACCACCGACCAACTTCTCGACTCAACATCCATTCCACGAAGCTAAACGCTAGCCGCATAAGTTAAGAGTAAAACAACCCTCACATAGTTGTACCCAGACGGGATAAAAAACGCCGTCTGTACATAATTGAAAATGCCAAAAATAACGACGATGAACGGAATTCCCCGTAACTTTTCCACTACAAATTCTGAATATTTCTTTAAATTTTTATCGGATATATGATATGTTTAAAAATGTGAGCAATTTTTGCGCTTGATAAGTATTAGTGTTCATCGAACTGACACGTTGGTCAGCTTAGATGTGGTACTGAGTTTGAATCTTGGGTTGGGTAAAATTAATTGAGGATTTCTGCTTAATTTTTTTTTTATAAAATCTCATATTTTGAAGCACTGGTGATATCTCAGTCGCTTCGGAAACCAAGTTAAATGGCTTCAAATGCCGGGTCTCGTACGTCTGACATTTTCATGTGCGAATCATTTTTCAACAAGATTACACTTGCCTTACGGCGAAGGGAAACATCGTGAGTAAACCTACATATCTGTGAGAAGCTAACTAGTTTTCGATAGACAAAATATGAAATCCCTAACCTAACCCGCATTTGGATAGGATGGTGGACTAAGGCTTGATAGTATCATGATACCCTTCGTATTGAAGTTCGGTGCCCAACAGAGGGACAAAAAAAAAGGGCTGAATGAATAAATAATAAGCCCATATTTGGTAATTTGCAAAGTAAGTATTTTCTTTATTTTAAGCGTTTGTAAAGCTGTTGGGTGTGTACTTAATATCTTCAAATAAAAGAAAAATAATTCATTTTGTTATTTTGTGGGTAGGCTGTCTGTAACAACTATTAAGACATCTAAAACCTTAGCCTCTCCCGTGATCATGATTGCTGTAAAGCATTCGAAATAACGGAAACCAAAAATTAAAATAAATCCGCGGAAAAATCCGAAAAGATAGTTTTATTTAAATTGTCATATATTCGCGTTAAACTAAGAAAGTATTAGTATCTTTTCTATTGATACTTGTTCCGCCACACTATGAGAGTAAGGAAATAAATAGAATCTATTTCTGCGTACATACCACGTAGATGGCTAATCTGAGTGAATATTGTGTAATAAAACGTTAATTTTAATGCGCTTTTTTATTTTACAGTCTTCTTTATCATATTTTAAGCAATAAAATATAAGTTTTCTTATACAAGTTTTAATTTTAGCTAATAAAGCTATTGTTTTGCTAGTTTTTTTATAGTAAAATTATCTTTTTGTATAAGAAACGCAAAAAATCTGTAAAATAACAATAATATTTTGGAATACACTTCAAACTTTAAATACATACATATTATGACTATAAACACTCATGACTGTTGAAACAAACATTCGTGCTCATCACAAAAATGAATGCCCCCAGCGGGACTCGAACCGGAGACCACTGGTACAACAAGTAGGGTCAGTACAAACTGAGCCAAACCTGTATATGTTGAAGACGGAAAAGGTCACCTAGCTAGAACTAAATAAATAATGCTATATACCTAAACAATATGGCTAGGTAATAAATAATTGTCAATATCAAATCAAATAAATGTACCAACCGAGATTCAAACCTACAATAAACAACATTCAAACCAACACACCATCAGCACCATTAAATCAACCGTTTAACATACGAATTTTTTAAACGAAAACCTATTGAAAATTTTAACTGAAATTTAACCGTAAGCTCAAAGAGAATTGCTATGTAAGGTTAAACTCGGCCATACTTAACAGAATACTTAACGTTGTTTACACAGATAACCTAGGATAGTTTGTTGGGCATCCAATCTCTAGTGCTTTATAAAACCTCAGCAGATCGGCCCTCTAATATATACAGGGGTCAGGGAAAACCGTAAATACTCGTACTTTAAATGGGATGATAAAGATTTATGTTTCATCGATAGTTTATAGTGTTTGATTAAAATCTATACTAATATTATAAAAAGGCAGAGTTTGTTTGTTTGTCTGTCTGTCAGTTTGTTTGAATGCGTTGATATCAAGAAGTACTAATCCAATTTGAGAAATTCTTTTTGCATTAAATAACCCGTTCATTGAGGAAGGCTATAAGCTATTTATCGTCGGAAAATGTACGGTTCCCGTGGGATAGATTTATTTTTGTCTAGGGACGAACACGAAGCGAAGCGAGGGTGAGTCGCTAGTAGTGTATTAAAAATAATTGCAAATTATAAGATGATTAAATCTATAAAGTAAGTGCATTAATAGTTTATGGATTTATGTTTGGATTTTAATTAATTAATATAATATAAATAGCTTACCTGTAGTTTTATCATCTCTTATGTATATGGGTCTAGCTATTTCTACACATTAAATTATAATAACTATATCTATATAAAAAAGATAGATGGGACCTTGGAGAAGGACATAGGCTTTTTTGTCGTGAAAATAAAACTTAAAAGGGATTAAAACAAACCTTTAACACACAATAACAATTTTTTAATCTAAATAATACGTACTTAGGCTGTAAAATTCAAAGAGTTTTTCAATTCTGCCTAGTAGTTTTCGAGAAGTGCGTGTTAAAAAAGTAAACAAACTGTTTAAATTTACATATTAACTTATACTTTTAACTTTATTAGGTATTATTAGGTCATACTTATAAAGTTAGGGTCAAGTTATTATAGAGATTGATGCATAATTTGTTAGTGACCAACCCTACTTTAAAATCCTAATTATGAAAGACTAGCGACTCACCCTCGCTTCGCTCGGGTTCGTCCCTAGGTATGTTTTGACAGTTAATATGAAATACAAATCTTTGAATTTCTCGGCTTTTCTGTACTACAATAAACATGTATTATACATATAAACCTTCCTCTTGAATCACTCTATCTATTAAAAAAACCGGAACAAAAACCGTTGCGTAGTTTTAAAGATCTAAGCATACATAGGGACAGATAGCGGGAAGCGACTTTATTTTATACTATGTATTGATATAAAAAAATATTTTAGTCAGTGGTAGCCCAGTGGTAACGGTCGCTTAACTTGCTTGGGAAACCGTGTGAAGCGTATTCTAATTCCGGATCACGCATCTCTGATATTTTCATTAACGAATGATTAACAACATGATTACCACTTGTCTTATGGTGAAGAAAAACTTCTTGAAACAATTTTTCGAAAGACGTGTGAAGTCCGCCAACCCGCACTTGGCCAGCGTGGTGGGCTCTGGACCGATCCCCCTCGTGGTAACGTGCCCAAATGTGGGACGTTAAAAAACGGCTAAATACATGTAAAAAAATATTTTATAAAATAATATAACATCAAATGAATTGACAAGTTCTTAGAAACATAATTTTAATATAATATAATAGTAAACGCTAAATTTAATAAAAATCGGTCAAGTGCGGGTCGAATTAGCACAAGAAGGTTTCTGTATCTTCGTATATGGACTTTTTATTAATATGACTTTTACTATATTTATGTAGTATATTAATTTCGATGATCGATTACGAACGTTAAAAAAATGTTTGTTGTGTTTTTATTTTTTTATTTTTATTATCTATTGTTACAGCAGCAATAGTAATACATACTTTGTGATCAACACAACCTATTACTGTTCATGAGATCCCTGACCATCCTGAGATCCATGAGAGATGACCCTCTGACAGACACCGAAGTAATAGGGTTCCGTTGGCGTCCTTCGGGAACCCTAAAAATAACAAGTAAAAAATCTGATAAAAGCATTTGAATCTGACATAATGTATTATGGAATCTTTAATCGAAATTGTGAATATTGAGTCGAGTCAATGTCTAAAGTTCGTATTAAATTTTTAAACTATCTAATGGGCGGGGACGAAGCAAAATTAAACTGTTGTTTTCAACATGTATTAGAACATTCATTCGCCCCTACTTTCGATCCTCCACGATAATATTTTAGCTTTATCTTGGATGCTGTAGCTTGCCCTTGCTTGAAGACATAGAGTAGTAAAATCAGCTCAACAAGTACATTTTATTTATTCCCATTTAAAAACTAGCAACTCACCCTAGCTTCTCTCGGATTCGTCTCTTACTTTTTAACGTTTAGTATAGATTTCTCAGAGATGAAATATTTTCCCACAGTAAAAAGTACCCTATATGTTGACCCGGATAACCAGCTGTTATCACACCAAATTTCATTAAAATCCCTCCAGTGGATTTTCCGTGATGTGGTAACAGACAGACATACAGACAGACAAAAATTCTAAAAACTATAGATTCGGCCTCTATATCGATAATAATGTCTATTTCAATAAGATTTTTAAAATAAAATTTAATGTACAGATTCGGCTTAGTTACAATTTTATTATATGTATAGATTATGACTATGAAATTGTTTACGTGATACCTTTTAATGTTAAAAGGTCTCAAATAAGTAAATACATCTTCTATATAATATAAAAAGGCAAAAGAAAAACAATTCAGTACCTTTTTCTCCTCTGTTTGTCAAGCGATTTTCTTTTTTTCTTTATTTAGTAACTGTTGACAAGCTTTAGTGTCAATATCAATAAAAAAATACGAATCAATAAAAATCATTGGAAAAAGTTAGTTTTTTTATAGATAGACTAATGACTCATCCTCGCTTCGCTCGGTTTCGTCCCTAGGTTGATTCCCCATATAAACTTTCATCCCCATTTTCACCCCCTTAAGGGATGATTTCCGGGATGAAAACTATTCTATATCCTTCCCAGGGTCTCAAACTATCTTCTTATTAAATTTCATCTTAATCGGTTCAGTAGTTTCGGAGCCTGTTTGGTGCAAACAAACATTTGCATTCTTTTTCTTTTCTATTGATGAAACATAATATGTAGGTATACATATATTTCTCATATTATTAAGTTAAAAGAAATACCTATAAGAATATTTGTTTTCAATAATAAAATCTATTATAAGTATATATTTATATACGTAATAATAAATAACACAAAGAATCAAAGTAAATATGTATATCTAACATAAAGTTTTTGCCCGCAGCTCCGCTCACGTCCATAAAAACTAGCTAATGTATTATTCAAAGATATAAACTGTATCTGTTTGGAATTACTATCGAATTCGTTAAGCCGTTATGTTGTGAAAAATAAACATACATACGCTTCACTTACAAACTTGAAAACATTTATAATACTAGCGATTAACCCTCGCTTCGCTCATGTTCGTCCCTAATAACGTTTTAACGTTTAGTATAGATTTATCAAAGATGAGATATTTTCCCGCAGTAAAAGGTATTTAATTGTTGACCCGGATAACCAACTATCATCATATCAAATTTCATCAAAATTTGTTCAGTGGTTTTCTCGTGATGCGGTCACAGGCAGATAGACAGACAAAAATTCTAAAAAATATATATTCGTTCTCTGTATAACAATGACAATTTCAATAAGATTTTCCAAAAAATATTTAATGTACAGATTCGACTCAGAATTTTATTACATTATGTACCAAATTATTAATATTAGCTACTACATTTTTATTTTAACTCGCTTATATACCTTAGCTGTACACATCTTTAGAAGCGACGCTCGACATGTTTATACCGGGTGGAAATGCACAAAAAGTGCAGTGTCCCTCTTTAACATAATAATGGATTTCATAAATCAGCTTTGAATGTTTTAGTTAATGGATCTTGTACTATTGAATACAAATCTTAGTATTCATATGATGTATGCAGCCCTTTTTAACGTCCCACTGCTGGGCACGGGCCTCCCTTCAATACGAGGGGGATAAGGCCATAAGCCACCAGATAAATATACGTATATCTCTGACCGAACACTAAGTTTTACAAATGTGTATATATATGATGAAGCTGAATCTGTACATTAAATTTTTTTGGAAAATCTTATTGAAATAGACATAATTATCGATTCAGAGGCCGAGGCCATTTTTAGAATTTTTGTCTGTCTATCTGTTACCGTATCACGAAAAAACCACTGGAGGGATTTTGATGAAATTTGATATAATGATAGCTGGTTATCCGGGTCAATATATAGGGTACTTTTTACTGGAGAAAAATATTTAATCTCTGAGAAATTTATACTAAGCGTTAAAACAAGCGAGGGTGAGTTGCTACTGTGTACATAAAATTTGATGAAAAGTCGATGTTTTTGTAACAAGTCGTAAAAAGTATTAGCGATGCATCGAAGCGAAGCAAGGATAAGTCACTTGTAGATATATAAACTCATTTGCCCCAGCTTAAGTACGGTGCGTACGTCATTTCGACTTTTTACGAGGCACCCGAAAAGTCGGAGGTAATCAACTAAGGCGGAAGCTCGAAACGTTTTTAATTAAGTTTCATTACACCTTTCTTTTCACTGATAAATCTTTTATTATCACATTGTAGCTTTAACGACATCTTATTTGGCGATCTCTTAAAATTACTGATCGAAATAGACATCTTATTATATAAAAGGCCATAAATAAGGCTAAGCAAATTGAAATTTCGCACACGTATTCCTCATATGACGGAGGCATCCACTAAGGAAGGATTTTTCAAAATTCAACCCCCCAAGGGGTGGAATAGGGGATAAAAGTTTGTATGAAACTTTTTGTTCCTTGGACATATTTGCATGAAATTTCGTATTTTTCGTAGTTTGATTGCGAGCGAAGCCGCAGGTTCTGCTAGTTTTTTTTATATATATATGTAGATACTGTTTTTCATGTAAACCTCATAGACCAGGGCCGATGCCTTTGAAAATAGTAAAAAGTAAAAAAAAATATATATTAGTATGAAACCCATTGCAAAAAGGAAGAGAATATAAGAAAAATTAAAGGTTTTTTTTTTATTTTGTTATATTCTCTTCCTTTTTCAATAGGTTTCATCTTACTATTATTTTTTTGGTTTCAAAAATTATCGACATTGATCTATCATGATTATAGCCTGTTGTACATAACCTAATAAATATCATTTTTTTATATTAGATATCTGCGTACCGTCAAAATCAAAGGGTTATCATTTATTAGGGTTCCGTACCTAAGGGTAAAACGGGACAATATTACTAAGACTCCGCTGTCCAACCGTCTGTCTGTCCGTCTGTCCGTCTGTCACCAGACTGTATCTCATGAACCGTGATAGTTAGACAGTTGAAATTTTCACATATAATGTATTTCTGTTGCCGCTATAACAACAAATACTAAAAAACAGAATAAAATAAATATTTGAGGGGGCTCCCATACAACAAACGTGATTGAAATATTCACAGAATATTTAGTTATATTATTTACTTTAAAAATAAACAATTAAATTAAAATAAAACAAATATTGAAGGGGGGCTCCCATAGAAGAAACATGATTTTTTGCCGTTTTTATAGATAATGGTACGGTACCCTTCGTACGCGAGTCCGGGTTGTACTTGGCCGGTTTTTAATATAGTAATAGTATTCGTGCGTGCGTGTGTTCGTATGCGTGTGTGTGTTTGTCTGTGAATGTGTGTGTTTGTCTGTGAGTGCGTGTGTGAGCCTGTGAGTGTGTGTGTGACCTAGAGCAACACAGACTACTATTAGACAACTAGGGACTCTAAGGTAAGTCGCTACTATAGATAACTTATACAGAAATATATAAATATTTGCTTCACATAGATATCGAACCTGTTATTTCTGATATTAGCTTGGTAGACAGTTCCACTGAGCCATAACCAAAAATATTACTTAACGAAAATAAACTTTATAACAACAGTTGCTTACGCCAGCGTCGGCTTGATTGACACCACTTATTTATTCATCCTCATGCCCTTTGGAAGGGTTATAGGGTTTCAACCCCTACCATGAAAAACTAAAACATACAACATTTCAGTATATATTTCTAAATGAGTATCTTTGTAGATACTTAGCAAAACTATAATACTGAAAAATTAAATAACAAATTCATTACGTAAAGAAGCTTAGAAATAAGGTAGCAATATAGCTCCATAAGTGGTTTATATAGGGAAAATTGTGTGTGTGAAAAATTGTATGAAATTTTGACATTTTTGTAAAATCAAAATTTGATGTTTAAGCTTCGGTTAAGAATGGGAAAACCCATCAGGGTATCCGATTATAATAATTTATAAATGCGAAAGTTTGCATGGATGTTTGTTACTCAATCACGCCAGAATAGCTGAACGGATCTAAATGAAATTCGGCACAGAGATAGATCATAGTCTGGAATAGCACATAGGTTACTTTTTATCCCAGAAAAATGTACTGTTCCCGTGGGATAGATTGGTTTTTGTTTATCACTAGGGTTTAAATCGAGCGAAGCGAGGGTGAGTCGCTAGTATCATATAACTTGTAACATAACATAAAATAAATATTTACTTATTAATTTACTATTTATATTTACCAGCCAATACCAAACATAACCTAATTTTATAATGGTCACTATATTGTAGGTACGTTGGAAATTTTTATAGCGTTTTCCAACCTTTATTCTGTTGAGCGTGTCCGGCTTATAAAAAATATTTTCACGCCCCCCTTTATTTTTTATTATAATAAAACACATTATTTTAACGATTGTTATTTATTTTAATTTATATTTTATTTATTTTAAGTTATACAAAATAAACTCTATCTTCACCCCACCCATGGTTGGGAACTCCTGATTATCTTATCTAAAGAGATCTAGACATTTCAAATAAAATTTCAATCTATGTCGGAAAATGGAGAGAAGATTATCTCCGTCAGTAAAATCTTTCTTTCCACTCAGAAAGAGAAAACACATTCAAATTTAACGATACAGCAGTCAAAAAGTGAACAAAATGCGATACATTAAAACTCAAGTTTATTAAAATTAAATAGGTAATTTAAGCACAAATATGAGTTATCGATACAAAACAAACGAGGTAATAGGATATTTAGTTTATTTATTTGTTTTAATTATCAGTCAGCGTACTTCGGTATTGCGTATTAAATCGATCGCTACGTTTAACGAGACCATTATGGATTTACTAGTAACATACCCTCGTTTCATTGCTTCGGTGGTGCAGTGGCTGGCATATACGGCTGAATATCGGAAGGTCCTGGGTTCATATCCCGGGTCGGGCCAAAGTTTATTTATTGAGTCTTTCTAACAAGTCTTTAATCTGGAGTTGGGAAGTTTGAGGTGTTTCACTCCCGTGCCTCGGAGAGCACGTAAAACCGTCGGTCCTGCGCCTTAATTCTGTCTGGTCGTGTCGAGCAGTCGTCCTACCGGAGTATGAGAGACACAGACACTTCAATTTTATTTATTTGTATAAATTGTTAAAATAAAATACTTGAATAAACTAACTACATTCGAGTTACATTAGTACGTTTTCTCTATTTGCAGGTCTAGCCCTTAAACGCGAGTTATCAGCAGTCCCTTTTCATGGTCATTACATAAGGCTCTATGGGGCACGTGTCTACCCCATGAATAACTTACCTTCTATATAATAAACATTATTTGATATCACCGTCCATGCTGCCTTCAAATATCAACTCAATACGTGTTCGGAGATGCTATGTAAGTACATATGTCTACATTAATGATATACCTCTAGTCTAGTGACTAGTCTAGTGGCTATAGATCGTGAGGATCTAGGTTCGAGTCCCGGTTGGGGGAAATGTCATGAAGTATTACAGCCATCCGGAGTTAGGAAGTTAGTGGTATGGACACCCCTGTGCTTCGGAGCACTTTAGGTCGTCAGTCCTACCCTTCTTTCATCGGTCATGTCTAGTTGTTGTTCTGCTGGAATATAAGGGATGAAGTTATAGAGGATGCACTTGTGTCTGTCTACACACGTTCTGCGCTATAATATATCCTGGGTTAGTTATTTTGGCCAATCTATCTAGTTTATTGCTTAAAGCCATCGTAGAGTAAACGATTAACTAAATGTTTTTACTTTGGAAATGATGTGAAAATAAGAAGTAAAATTACTAGAATTTGAATTAAACCCAAAAGTTTAATGTTTAAATTTTTTATTAGTATTTCTGGAATACCGATAATCTATGCATATAATAAAACTGTAACTAAGCCGAATCTGTACATTAAATATTTTTTTGGGAAATCTTCTTGAAATAGACATTATTATCGATACCGAATCTATAGTTTTTAGAATTTTTGTTTGTCTGTCTGTCTGTTACCGCATCACAGAAAAACCACTGGAGGGATTTTGATGACATTTGGTATGATGATAGCTGGTTATCCGGGTCAACATATAGGATACTTTTTACTGCGGGAAAATATCTCATTTCTGAGAAATCTACACTAAATATTAAAACGTAAGGAGGAACGAACCCGAGCGGAGCGAGGCTCACTCTCTAGTGAATAAATAATTTCAAAAGACATGTAATATTATTTCCTCAGATATCCTAGAAGTCTATATCTACTTTGATTAAATATTACAGTTCCAAGAGTTTCTAATTTCAAGAGACAACAAGAAAACTCATAAAAAACTATTCGTTACAGACAATGTAATTATAATTTCAATATACGATAAACAAATTTATAAATGAAATAATCAAATTGTATGTATATATGTAATGCCAAAACTGTTTAAACAATTATTATATTTTTTTTAAACTTATCTCCTACGATAAAATGTATATATAAGCTATAATATAACAATATGTAATAACTAGCGACTCACCCTCGCTTCGCTTCGGGTTCGTCCCTAGACAAGAACGAATTTATCCCACGGGAACCGTACATTTTTCGGAGATGATATATAGCCTATAGCCTTCCTGAGTTAATGGGCCATCTAATGCAAAAAGAATTTTTCAAATCGAATTATTAGTTCATGAGATTAGCGCGTTCAACCAAACAAACAAACAAACTCTTCAGCTTTATAATATTAGTATAGATGTGTATGTTTTTTTATTACAAAAGAGGCAAACAAGCAAACGATCCACCTGATGGTAAGTGGCTATCATCGCTCATAAACATCTGTAAAATACGAGGAGTTGCGAATGCGTTGCCGGCCTTTAAGGAACGTGAAGACCCGACTTTTGGAGAGCTTCATATTATAGCGTTTAAAGGAAACCTCGGAAAGGAAAGATTTCGGAAGATTGCGTGGAAAATCGTTCCATAATTTGTATGTTCCAAAAAAATCTAAATGTAAAAATAAAATTAAAAATACTACTAAACTAGCGACTTACCCTCGCTTCGCTCGGGTTCGTCCCGTACGTTTTGACGGTTAGTATGGATATCCCACGGGAATCATACATTTTTCCGGGGAAAAGCAACCTATGTGCTATTCTAGACTCTAACCATTAGAAATCTGTGTAAAATTTAGCACAGATATAGACTATAATCTATCTCTTAGCCGAATTACATCCAGATCCGTTCAGCCGTTCTGGCGTGATTGAGTAACAAACATCCATCCACTTTTACATTTATAACATTTATTTATGGGATATGGGATATATCACAAACATGATTCTGTTACATAACTACAATAAAAAGTAAATAATATAGAAATAATTAATATATTTAATGATGTGTTGCTTTAAAATAGTTATTTTTGAAAACACGACAAATTACGATGCATTTCACTACACTCATATGCCTAAGAAAAATACTCACAAAAACAAATATATTATAACATACATAATATGCATTACATCAAAATTATATAGGTATAGGTATATTTAAACTTACAACGCAATTTTGTTGTTTTTAAACATCTTTAGTTCAAAATATATAGTTCATCTTCATTAATATTTATAACTAGCGACCCACCCTCGCTTCGCTCGGGTTCGTCCCTAGGTTGCTTCCAAAAACAAAATTGATTAATTAATTTGACTTTAATTTTTTTTCGTGGGACCCTTTTTTTTCTTAAATAAAAGTAGCCTAAGTTACTCCTTATTATATCAGCTATCTGTCATTGAAAACCCCGTCAAAATCTGTCCAGCCATTTCAGAGATTAGCCGGAACAAACAGACAGACAGACAAAAATTGTAAAAAATGTTGTTTTGGTATATGTACTGTGTATACATCCATATGCATTTAGCAAAAAGCAGTTATTTTAATATTACAAACAGACGCTCCAATTTTATTTATCTGTATAGATAACATATATTTTTTAATAGCAAATTAACTTCAGAACCTTTTTTTTTCTATTAACTAGGAACTACACATATACTTTTGTTTGAAATCGAGCAACATAATTTTTTATTATCTTGACCTCTACTATATATTTGATTAGTTCCAAGACCATACTAACACGCAATTTATACACGCACTTAATAAACGTGTTAAAGCTGAATCTAGACCAATATTTAAATTATACGTTTTTCAGACATTTCCGTGTTACGTGAACACTCGATTCTACAATCAGTAGACGATAAACACATCTCTTTATGGACGATAAGGCCAAAATCCTAGGCTCAATGGCCTATTATCAGTGACCTTTTGTTGACCGATAACGAGTGACCCGCACGTGTGATTACAATTAACGAGATATCTATTTTATTATATTTTTAGTGAAACTAGTTCTGCCTTGTGGAGTTACTCGTTTATCGGACTATTAATATAAATGAAAGTTTGTAAGTATATGTGTATGTTAGTCTTAAACGTGGAAACGGATTTGGATTAAATTAAGCACATGGATAGATTATGTCCTGGAATAACAGGTAGGCTAATGCTAGATAACTAAGAAAATTGCTAATTTATTAATAACTAGCGATTCATCCTCGCTTTGCTCGGATTCGTTCATAGCTTGCTTTCTGCCCTTAAGAGATGATTTTTGTGATAAAAAGTATCCATTGTCCTTCCCAGGGTCTCAAACTATTTTCTTACCAAATTTCATCTAAATCTCTGCAGTAGATCCAGAGATTACCCCTACAGCCTCACAAACTCACAAACTTCACCACTTCATAATTTTAGTATAGATATGATTTCCTTCTACATACATATATAAATCTACGCAAGTATGGGAATACAAACAAATAAACAAAAACATCGATTTTGAATGATGGAATAATTATACTATTTATGTGATAGAAAACTTCACAATCCATTTAGTGTTAGTTACTATTTAAATTGTACGAGTGAGTATGTTACAGGATGCCTTTGACTACTCATGACAGTTCTACTACGACTATTACGGTGATTCTAATACAAAAATTAGCGAATTCAGTAGTCTTTTTCTTGTTATACACTTAACAACAAACTTATATTTATTATTTATTGAAAATGTGACGAAAAGATATATAAATAGGATTTACCTTTCTTACTTATCTTTGACGACAGGTTTGGCTCAGTTTGTAGTGACTCTTGCTGCGCCAGCGCTCGCGGGTTCAAGTCCCGCTGGGGGCATTCATTTGTGTGATGAGCACGAATGTTTGTACTCCAGTCATGGGTGTTTATATTTATAATATGTATGTATTTAAAATTATACATGTGTAGTTTATCAACTATCTGGTATCCATAACATAAGCCTCGTAGCTTACCATGGAACTAGACGGCGCTGTGTGTTAATGATAAAATGTGTAAATCATATTTATTTATATTTATATAAAAAATCTAAATATACCCAAAATTATGTTGTGTTAAAATAAAGAAAAGCGGTTGACAAACAGAGGAGAAAAATGTACTGAACTATTTTATGTCTGCCTATTATACATATATACATACATACATATTACTCTAATCAACAATATGGATTGAGAGTTGCACAATATTTCAAAATGACCTCCATTCCAGATAACATTCAAAGGAAGCAAAGCTTTGGTAAATCCAAAATATACGTCTGTAACCTAGAATATGCCTGAAAGCTCGTATAAAGTTCATCTAGGCCCTATCTACGTGAACTAACAAGTGACCTTAGCATATTGGCATGTAGGCCTAGTCAAAAGGTTGTTATTTATCATTTATAATACTACAAATTCGCCCCGACTTTACATCTATACAAATAAATAAAATTGAAGTGTCTGTTTGTAATGTCAAAATAACAGCTTTATACTAAATGCATATGGAATTATATACGGTACTTATAAGAAATAAACAATTTTTAAATTTTTTGTCTCTCTGTCTGTTTGTTTCGGCTAATCTCCGAAACGGCTGGACCAATTTTTACGGGACTTTCACTGACAGATAGCTGATATTATACGGAGTAACTTAGGCTACTTTTATTTCAGAAAAAGAAGTAGGGTTTCGTTCAAAAAAATAAAACGTACCTAGGGGGACGAACCCGAGCGAAGCGAGCGTATGTCGCTAGTACCAAATATATTTAAAATACTAAATATGTAGTACATTTTAGAGAGAATGGTCTCTGTCCAAGTCTCTCCTGTGACCATGATTGCTCCAAAGCATTCCAATTTCGGGAAGCAAAAATTAAAATAAATCCGCAAACAAATCCGAAAAGATAGTTTTATTTAAAAAATAAAATATTCGCGTAAATCTAAGAATTATTATGTGCAATACAACATAATATAGAAAAAAATTTAAGAAACATTTATAAAATAATACTTACTAGTACAAGATACGTAAATAAATGCGTAGATAATTAATAGGCCAATATTTAAAACTAACGAGTCACCCTCGCTTCGCTTGAGTTCATCCCTTGGTACGTTCTAACGGTTAGTATGGAATAGATAGACTATATATTATATAAACATGGGTAAAAAATAAACAGTTCTGAACGTTTCGATTTTCCAGCTTTTTCTAGATTTTCCCTATTTTTTTATACCTAAACCACCCCTGACACACTCTCTACAAAACAAAAAAAAACTCAAATCGGTCCAGCCATTTTTGAGTTTTAGCGAAGCTCACGAACGGCAATTGATTTTTATATATACAAAACCTACTTCAAAATGTTACAAGTATAAAGAAAACGATCCCAAGCTATTACAGAAAATAATTAAGAAAAAGCAAATTTGTAAGTTTGTATTATTTTATTATTTTTAGTTATCATTATTTATACATTTTTGGAAGTCGAGAAGCAGAAATTCTTATACCGCTTTAAATATGATTGATCACATTAATAGCATTAATTATATAGAAGTGAGATCAGAATTTACGATTTTTGATATAGTTACTAAAATAGGCTTACTAACACGAAACCATTACATCGTTTAAAATTAAAAATATCTATTTTAAATAAAACTATCTTTTCCGATTTTTTCGCGAATTTATTTTGATTTTTGGTTCCCGAAGTTTCGATTGCTTTACAGCAGCGGTCGGCAACCCACGGCCCGCGGCCCGCGAGCTGCCTCCATGCGGCCCTTGACTGTTTTATAAATAAAACTTCCATAAGTACTCTTTATGCGAACTTTACTTATTTATGCGAGCAAAGTTTTTCAATCCTTAATTACCGAAAAATAAATATGCGTCTCGTCTCACAGACGAACATTTAAGAGCCATTTTACGAATTGTAACTAATAACATGAAAGCTACAATATTTACATCAAATAATCGCTCAAATACAACCTCAATCGTCACACTGAAGTTTGTAGTTACATATTTTGTTACATATGTTGATATTTTTTGTTATTTTTTGCTCATTTCTTTAAATAAAACACAAATAAAATGTTTTTCGTTTTTAAATTTTAATGTCACAAGTGCGGCCCGCCTTTACTAGATATTGCCACCTAGTGGCCCCAGCCTGCTGAAAGGTTGCCGACTGCTGCTTTACAGTAATCATGGTCACGGGAGAGACTAAAGTGTTACATGTCTCAAAGGTATTATATAGTTGTTACAGACAGCCTACCCACAAAATAACAAAATGAATTCAAAAACTTGAAAATTGACACCAAAGTACCTTACAATATTTGTTAATTTTAATTTTAAACATTTTTATAATTTTAATTACTATTATACTTGAATATGGAATATTATTTATATAATTTTAACTGTTATTATTAAAATTATTGCAATTTTTTACAAAATTTGTTGATTAATAATCTATATTTAGTGTTGCCATTATTATATTTATAACTATAAAGAAAAAATAAAATATTAATCTTAAGCATTCGAAACGTCGGGAACCAAAAATCAAAATAAATCCGCAAAAAAAAATCCGAAAAAGATAGTTTTATTTAAAATGTCAAATATTCGCGTAAATCTAAGAAAATATTAAAAATACTTACCTAAAAACTTACATAACTTCATACCTAAAATCCTGAAATCGGTCAAAGTAAAAGTAATGAACTGTTTTGTTTTATCTGTAAAATATATTCGATATATATTTGATAATAAATATATCGGTGATATTGAGGTCATTGATAAGCGGTCGATGTCCTTTGCAAATAAAAACAACTTTCAAATGAATATAATGTTTCCACCATACTTTGGTTACTACAATAGTAGAAAAGGCCAAATATACTATAAATAATTTAAATTGCACATTTCCTTCTTAGATTTTGTTCCAATCTCATTTTATGATAACACTTGCAATTTTTGACGACACGTTTAGCTCAGTGTGTAGTGACCCTACTTGCTGTGCCTGCGGTCGCAGGTTCGAGTCCCGCTGGATTCATTTGTGTGATGAGCACGAATGTTTGTACTCCAGTCATGGGTGTTTATATTTGTAATATGTATGTATTTAAAAGTTATATATTACGTGTAGTGTATCAACTATCTGGTATCCATAACACAAGCCTCGTAACTTACTATGGAACTAGATGGTGCTGTGTGTTAATATCCCAACATATTTATTTATTTATTATTTATTTAATTCAATTCAATTTTCTTGCCAAAGTGTGCCAGTTGAGTATAAATTACTTCACCAATGTCACACAGAATTAAGAAGACACGAAGGTAATTCTATATAATAAATCGTTACAAGGGATCCTTCATGTCTGATCTATCAACCTGATGACCCCTTCGCATTGAGAGGAAGTCTGGGTCCAACGATGAGATGTTCCAGGGGTAGTATTATTACTATGTATACCCCATAAGTAAACCTCTTTAGGAATATCAAACAAATGATTACTCGAAAAACGTAACGTAAAGAACAGCTACTTGATACTAAACATCTAAATCTCTATTTGGAACTACTCTTCTAACATTCTTTGGGAAGAAGAGAAGAGAAGAGAAGAAGAAGATGCACTAAATTTTCTTTACGTCTCCAATAAATACCAAGAAACTCCTATTGCGTTAATCACATCTGTACCTACATTCTCTATTTCTTTTGCTATAGGTATAAAAGCTACAGTTCTTGTGCAATTTTTATTCAACGTGTGTTACAAAATACCTTAATTATTAGATAAGTGTCATTGACATCGTGACATTGGAAGTATGATTAAATGAAATGTTTTTTTTTTTTCATAACATTACGCAATTCATGCCGATTAATATATTATATTTTAGATTGTTAAAATGTTGTTTTTGTCCATATATGACTAATAGATTAATAAAATTGACGACACGTTTGGCTCAGTTTGTAGTGACCCTACTTGTTGCACCAGTGGTCCCGGGTTCGAGTCCCGCTGGCTGCATAAATTTGTATGATGAGCACGAATGTTTGTACTTCAGTCATGGGTGTTTATATTTATAATATATGTACGTATTTTATATGTATGTATTTTAAAGTTACATATATAGGGGTCGCGGGTGAAACCTAGTGTATACTATATAATATACTTAACTTTTTTAAAGTCCCACTGGGCTTCGGCCTTCCTCAATACCCCCATCGAAATTCAGGCCATAGCCCACCACGCTGGCTAAGTGCAAGTTAACACACTTCACACGTCTTTAAAAAACTAGTTAGATCTTCTCAGATATGCAGATTTTCTCAGGTACTTATTATTCGTATAAAAAAATGAAAATATCCAAGTTACCAGACCCAGATTCGAACCCGCTTTACTTGGATTTTCAGGTCATCGTACCAATGTATTATCATCGTTAAACCTATTTTAGATATATATAAAAACATAACATTCTGCCCGTTTATAAAAGTAATATAAACTAGTTAATCCATATGTAAAACAATACATCCGAAAACAAACGCTGGCCGTGAATCACACAACAATTAGCCCAGATACGCCGATCGCCATGAAATTATAAATTATGTAGGAAGTTGTGATTCAACAATCGCGTGTGCATTCAATGCTTCCACTGAGACTCGCAACTTGAACAAAATCTAAGTAAATATTTAGCTTTGTTTGTAATTTTTGTATATATTTTTGACCGACATAAAATATAGAATATTTGTGTGTTTTCCAATTCTCATTTGAACATTTTTCTTATTTTATCTCAAAAATAATGTCTCCTATATAAACTTGCACATTTATCCTTCTTTTAATGGTGAATTTCAACAAAAAAATTCAAATGGTGGAAACCGTATAAAAACTGATATAGCAGTTTCAGAGATTATCCGGAACAAACACAAACTCAGAGCGATGAGGGCTTAAATTTATAATATGTAGTGCATTTTTATATTTTTAAAATCATTGCATGTAATAACTATCTGTGAACTTGGAGACTAAAAACTTAGTCTCTCCCGTAACCATGATTGCTGTAAAGCATTCGAAACGTCGGGAACCAAAAATGAAAATAAATCCGCGAAAAAAATCCGAAAAGACAGTTTTATTTTACTGTAATTTTCGACATATATTTAGTATTCAAAATTGTTATTATAAAAACTCAAGTTAACTTCTCAAGTTAAATTCCCTTTTGACTACACCACAAGGTAAATAGCTTGAAGTTATACAATTTAAAGCATAAAATACCTGAAGCTATAAATAAGGCATTTGTTCAAAAATATATTCGATGTAATACATACTTCTATACATATAATAAATTTGTAACTAAGCCAAATTTGTACATTAAACATTTTTTGGAAAATCTTATCGAAATAGACTTTATTATCGATACAGAGGCCGAATCTATAGTTTTTAGAATTTTTGTCTGTCTGTTTGTCTGTCTGTCTGTTACCGCATCACGGGAAAACCACTGGAGGGATTTTGATGAAATTTTGTATGATGATAGCTGATTATCCGGGTCAACATACAACTACATACAACAGGATACTTTTTACTGCGGAGAAATATCTCATCTTTGAGAAATCTTTATAAAACGTAAGTAGGGACAAACCCGAGCGGAGCGAGGGTGAGTCGCTAGTAATGAATATATTCAAATATGTTCACTTGTCTGTTTGTGACATTTGCTCCGTTGGTGTAAATGAAAGTCATACTGACAAACACACTTTCTTATTATAATATTCATAATTAATAATGATTATGCACAATTCATCATTTATGTTTAAAATGTGAAAGTTTATGAGTCAATGTATGTCAGTAACTTCTTCACGCTTTAACGCCTAAACGGATATGAGTAAACTTTGCAAAAGAGATAGCTTATATCCTTAACGAATATAGAGGCTTATTTTGTGAACACATACCATTATAATGCAAGCGGAGTTGCAGGCAAAAACCAGTATTTAGACTTCTATACATATAATTAAATTCTAACTGAGTCGAATCTGTACATTAAATTTTTTTTTGGAAAATCTTATTGAAATAGTCATTATTATCGATACAGAGGCCGAATCTATAGTTTTTAGAATTTTTGTCTGTCTGCTTATGATGCATCATGAGAAAACCACTGGACAGACTTTAATGAAATTTGGTATGATGATAGCTGGTTATCCGGCTCAACACATAGATTTTTTACTGCGGAAAATATCTCATCTGTCAGAAATTTATACTAAACGTTACTTTAAACGTTAGTTTTTAATACTTATATTACAAATGTTTGTGAGGTTGTGTATGTTTGTTACGATTACACGCTAAAACGACTGGACAGACTTAAAATTTAGTGCACAGAGTATAACCTGGACTATCACAGGGCACCTTAAGGCACCTAAAGGCACCTATGAACCTACCTAAGCGAAGCGAGGCTTAATCGCTAGTTAATAATTAAGGTAATCAAAATAATCTTTGAAACTTCATATTCAAGCGCACAAACTGATTAAACAACGTCCATATTCTACATAATCCTTCATAACCTTGTACTTTATCTAAACATGACTCAGTACTGATTTCTGGTCGGCTCCACGCCCTTCTAAGCTAGTTTAATATTTAATTACAACCAAATACAGCTAACTGGGTCATTGATGCACGTGAAGTACTGGAATCCTCTCATTTTACATACACGCGATACAAAAACTTCCTAATACATAGGTATAAGTTTACAATTTTTATATTAAAAAAATATATATATATATATATATATATATATATATATATATATATATATATATATATATAGTAACGTATCTAGCTTATTTTGTTAGTATATTTTATTATAAACTAGCGACTTACCCTAGCTTCGTTTGGGTCCTTGGCAGTTTTAAATGGTTAATTCGAATTTTGCGTAATTTTAAGGATTATAGATTTTCGTACTGGAATCTTAAATATTTCCGGAATAAAACATACCCTATATGTAATTCTACATACTCTTCTATCTTTCAATGAAAGTCCCATCACAATGGGTTAAGCCGTTCCTGAGATTACTCCAGACAGATAGAAAAACAGATAGATATAAACTTTCATATAGTCTTCCGATAATAGCAGATTTAAATTATTTCTCTTGTTAATGGCTTCAAAACGTACCACGACAGAAGATACTTATGAAACGTTACACATAAGCAAAGTATGTAGGTATTTATATTCATCAAAATAAATTTCGTCTATGTACGGCTTGCCTCATCTATACATCTATACATATAATAAAATTGTAACTGATCGCTGTCTGTACATGGAAGATATTTGAGAAAAACTATTATTGGGGATCTTTATTAACGCAATAGAATCTAAAACAATGATTTTTAGTTTTTTTTATCTGTTTGTGTTTATTGGTTTGTCTGTTTGTCTGTACGTTTGTGCGCGCTAATCTTAGAAACGGCTTAACCGATTTGGGTGCGGTTTTCACTAATGTGTTGTGGTAAGCTTCAATTAACATTTAGTATTTGTTTCATTTCAATCGGTTCCTAATTAAAAAAGTTATGTCATTTTAAAGAATCATCTAGGGGCGAACCCGAGTGAAGCAAGGGTGAGCCGCTAGTCTATACTAATATTATAAATGGGAAAGTTTGTGTGTATGAATGTTTGTTACTCTTTCAAGCAAGAACGGCTAAACGGATCTGCATGAAATTTGCCAGAGATAGATTATAGTCGGGGATAACACATAATTTACTTTTTATCCCGGAAAAATATATGGTTCCCGTGGGATAAGTTTGTTTTATTTTCCTAGAGGCGAACTCGAGCGAAGCGAGGATGAGCCGCTAGTATTTCATATTAAAATCAATTTAAAGAGAAATCTGCTCGTACATATCAAATTTCGAATTACTAGTATTCAGAGTTTCTAAGATTTAGTAATTAGTAAATTGTACGATCTATAACGCTTATTTAAAAAACCCGAAATGTATCAATGTTACTCACTGGATTTTACTAAAACTAATCTTTTCCCAAAAATATTTGTATGATATTACATTTTACACACAATTTTAATTTCGCAATATCAGGGGAATAACCCAGTTTTATAAGCATCAGATTAGTGTAGTAATAAATACGAAAAAAGTTTGTTTTGGATGTTAATATTAGTCATTGATTTATCTGTCATGTCATGTAGACAGTGGTAGCTCAGTGGTAACACGCTTGGAAAACCAAGTGTAGTGACTTCAAATTTGGAGTTTTTCACCTCTAATACATACCTACTCTTATTTGCGAATCATTTTCTACATAATTACCACTTGCCTTACGGTGAAGGAAAACATTGTAAGGAAACCTGCGTATCTGACAGAATCTAACAAATTTTCGAAAGTTATATGAATTATTATCATCCTGCACTTGGCTGACTATGGCCTGATCCTCTTTGCATGGAAGGCAGGCCCATGCCTAGCTGTGGGATGTTAAAAAGGACGGAATACAAAGGTACTACTAAAACTAATTTTTTCTTTACAATTATCATATAATTTGAAAATGTAAACTACCTTTTACCTGCGGATTTGATTGCATTTCTTTAGTATTCTATTTGGTCTACTGACTTTGAAATTATATCGGCGCAAGTGGAATGCAAGGTCAAGATGGAATTTTGGAAAAGCAGTAAATAAAATCGATAAATATAATCAACCTAACCCGGCACTTGAACCCCGAACTCGAATCCAGAAACTTCGGATTTGCAGTCGTACATGATAGCCACTAAACCATCTTGGTAGATAAATAAAATTAAAATCGATTAAAAAGATTCAAAGTACAATTTTAATCTTGTTTTACATCAAACATTATAAAGATAAAACTTTTGTAAAAGGGAACCGTTTTGTTGAAGTTCAATTACATCAAGCTGAAATTAATTGATTCACAACATGTCGCGAGTTCATTCCCAGGTAGGGCCAATTTTGAGCATAGAATGAAGACCATCTTAAATCGTAGCTAAACACATTTCTCACCCATACAGTATTCGGCAGCCTTCTTTAGACTATTGGCCCATCAAACTACTAGAAGTCTTACTCACGTATATCCAAGTGATGAAAGTGAAACTAAACTAAACACTAAAGGAAGTTAACCAAACATTACATGGTATTTTTATTATTAACTATTATTCTAGAAAATACTCACTGTGGTAGAACAAAAAGCACAAAATAAACGTAGGTCATGAAATAATTTGTGGTAAAAATTAAATCAATTAGTAGAAGGATAAGCCAACAAAAATATTTTCGTGTTCCTAAAATATTTCTAGAATAAAATCTTCATAATGCACTGGTATCATTGACCTATAATTGATGTTGCATGAGGTTAGTCACATCAAGTCTTTTACGTGTTCAGTTTCAATGCACTCTCGTCTCAAAAATCTTTGAGATCTATGAATAAATGTAATGAACAAACACCTAAACGTAATTTTTTTCGTAAACAGACACTCATTGCCCTTCCGGTGGCAACGGCCTGACGATTCAAGGTTGTTCTGACGTCAAAATAGCTCGTTTATCGAAATTTTGTAATCGGAGAAATTTTGATAAGGTGTAAGAAATCGATAACTTTCTTTTTTTATTCGTAATAAATTTTTACTTAAAGTATTTATATTTGAAAATTGTTTATTTAGCTTTTCTTGAGATGTTTTGCTAAACTGATGTTTCATGCGTTACATAGTATTCATATAAAAAACTACGCCTATCCGTTAGTTCCTAAAAGATTATTTATACAATAAATATAGACTATAATAATAACTGTCACACCTTTGGACTTGATCGTGTTAATAATATTGTAATAATAATACCTAAAATTTCCTTAAATATTCTAAGGTCGAATCAAGAAAATATTTGGTAGAACAGAAGTATATAAAAAATTCTTAGCTTTATTCTGATATTTTATTTTTATTCTCATATTTTTAACGTACAATCGTGAATCGTGTTTGCTATAACCATAGTTTGGGCTGGTATTCGATTCTGGTTCAAGACAAATATTTGTCTATCTCGTTAACAAAGCATAACTAACATTACCAGTAAAAGAGTGATATTTATACTATTATCATTGTCTGAAGATAACTAAAATATTATTTATATATTTAAAAAGGAAAGCCCTATCTCTAATTGAGCACTCCATTACAAGTAGGATATCCGTTGTTTGAAGTACAAAAATGAGTAATGGTAATTTACCTTGACAAAATCTCATTTAAATTTCAAGTAACCGTAAATGACGTTTTTCTTTCTATAATGTACGTAGTTTTACTCATTAAGTTCTCTTGTATTGGCTCAAATTATAAATACCCGATTAACATCTGTCTGTGACGACGCGAGTGTGTGTAATTTCTATGAAGTTTCAACCGTTTAGGCCTGATACACACTATAGTTTCGATCACAGTCCGTTTTCAGTCCGGTGTTGGTATGGTAAAGTATTTAGTGTGAATGCACTAATTGTTTCTTGTATAAAAATACTTTACCAGACCGATATCGGACCGAGAATGAACCGTGAACACTATAGCATGGAACAGGCCTTAATTATGACCCGCTAAGAGCGAGAGAGCGGCATATCAACTATTTGGATATATTTAAAGTATTGGAGTATAATTGAGCTATGCTTTATTTTAGGCCATTAACTATTAGATATAAAAATTTCTTAGGAATCCATTCAGCTGACATGAATAAAGCTCGATTAAAGTAAATACATACATTTCATGATAATGTTTTTGTTAGCTGATAGATAGATTATTAAATACTAGCGACTCACCCTTGCTTCGCTCTAATTCATCCCTATGTTGCTTCTTCATACAAACTTACATCCCCATTTTCACCCCCTTAAGGAATGAATTTCGGGATAAAAACTATTTTATATACTTTCCAGGGTCTCAAACTATGTTCTTACCAAATTTCATCTAAATCAGTTCAGTACTTTCGGAGCGCATTAGCTAAAAACAAACAAACAAACAAAAAAATCTTTTCTCTTTATAATATTAATACAGATATCCAAATAAATAGCATACTTAGTACAAATTTTATTTATTTCCATAAAAATAATTAAAATTTCACAACGATAAATGAAATTATTGAACGTAGAAATTATTGCGTCGTATTTTTTCCCACGTGTTTTATTTAAACTCATGACATTGATTCTTAACATATTTAGAGTGTTTTGTCTACGGTGTTATCTATTACAAATTACTTATAAGTGTATTTACATGATTAATGGTCATATGTCGATGAGACTGTTTGTCATAAGTCAATCTCAACACAATGTTATGTTTTCAGTCATTCTATAATACTGGCCAGTAAAATTCTTATAAAGTTTCTACCAAAATTTTTTCTGTCGAAGTGGCATCATATTTTTAAGTTCAGGGTTTTGAACTAAACATTATACATATAATGAATTACGAAACCCAAACTTAAATACTCTGTATAGACCTGGGGCCTTACCATGAACTCTTATAGCATGAATACTATAATCTTACTTTGAGTTTTCGTACCATGACGTCTTAAAAGCAAGGTTATTATAAGCTTGAAACATTCTTACTTTCTTAGCAGTTTTGTGACGTCACGACACCAAAATTACTAAGAAAATGTTATTATCATTCATTCAATTCGTACCAAGAGGTGAATTTTGACAAATAGCATTCTTACTTTTCTGTCATAATTAGCAATCTTGTAAAAGTTGTTGATACGCGACGGATGTATTATTATTTTCAAAATTTATAATACAAAAGGTAATTGATTGTGCCAGATAAATGGAATAAAACCTATTATTTTCGTAAATCTCTCGATTGAGACACGTATCGTGTAATTTTAGTATGTCGGTAATTAATGTATACTTTGATTCTAGAAGTGTAATAATTTCGAAATACTTATGATTTTAAAAGTTTATAAAGCAGAAGCTTGTAGTACACTAAATCTCGTTTTCAGCTATGTTTCGAATGTGACCTTTGTGACATCAATTGAGAAGCATTTACTAAGCATTATCTATTATAAAAATATGTAAAACAAACTCTGTAACGAGACTCTGTGATGAGAATTTACATATGCGAAGGAAATATAGTAAATAAAAATACATATAGAAACTTTATTTCTAGTTTAGTAATTCCTTTAGTACTATTACTTTTAGTCTTTCCTTTTCAATTTTTCGACCCCCTACTCGTTTCACTTGATGCCGTCATTACAAAATATCAAGGTTTAGGTGTGAATACGTAAGATATAATAGAATAATAAACAGACAGATAGATTTACTTTCGCGTTTATAATATTACTATGATTTTTTTTATTATATCCAAAAATTACATAAGAAGTTGGATGGAAAGATTTCTATACGATTATATAGGCCCTTTAGGTATGGAACCCTAAAAAAACTTACAAAAATTATAACAACTGTGTATGTATAATAATATATTTATTTTTATAAAGTAACAAAATATGTAATAAAGGAAACTCAATTACAGCACCATAGTAGTAATCAACAACACAGTACTTCCTTGATCAGCAGCAGAGTTAGGCTACGTGGAGGTATTTTCTCCATTGATTCAGGGAAAAGCAGCACTTAAAATCCTAAAAAAACAATTTTATAAATGAAACGTTTTTAAAGTGCTTATTTTATTTTTGTTTATGCCTAGCTGAAAAATTATAGCTTTATAATTAAAAAAAGTGTAGGTGAAGATAATATATGTTATATTAAGCATTAAATTGAAATAAAAAATCCCAAAAACATTAAGCTTTTTTTTGCCTCTCCAAATGGTTCCTTTGCGAAGTACTCGTGAAACTATGTAGGCTAGTATTATTTTGATTTAAAAATTTATTTAATGAATAAAACGTTTCAGTACACCTTACCTTGTTTCTAACTGTTAATTCATATAGTATAAATTACTAATAAAATAAGTTCAACTTGTTTTTTTCTACTCTAAAAGCTCACATAAACAAACTATCATCTTATTGACATTTAATTTTCACTCGTCGTCAAGTAAACAAACAGTCAGGCGGTTGTCAAGTAAATAATTTGTTCCGAATTTTGTATCACAGTTTAGCCATAATTTATTTTATTTTCTTTTCTAATAGTTTTCCTAATTTTTAAAACTAAACTAAAATTATTTGTATAAATAGTATAAAAAAGACATAGATTGCGTATATTTTGTGAAAAACATGTACATTTGAAATTAAATAATATAATATTTTTCTTTAATTTTATCCTAGGTAAGTACTAATCATATTTACGAACGACTCTCGGAGTGACAGGGATAACGCTATACAACTTATATAGCACTATTTCTTTTCTTTTATAGGAGGAAATAGACAAATCATTCGTTCTGTCGCATCACTAAACAATTTTAAAACAAGCTTGCTGTTTAAAGGTCATGGTACGAATAAAAGTAAGATTATTGTAATCTTGAAACAAAACAGTCTTGAAGTATGAATGTTTTAAAATAGGTGATGGTAAGGCCCCTGGTCCACAAATTCAAGGTCTCTCAGAAAATGACGGAATACCTTGAGCTTCATTTCGGAATGTCGTCAGGATCTCATGTTATGCAAATAATAAAATTTTCGGGAATAACTTTCACCATCTTCCTATCACAACTTATCCAGTTCACCTTTAGCGTAAATGGAAAACATTTTTAAATGAAACCTATGTTACTTTTAATATTTGACGACACGTTTAGCTCAGTTTGTAGTGACCCTACTTGCTGTGCCAGCGGTCGCGGGTTCGAGTCCCGCTGGGGTCATTCATTTGTGTGATAAACACGAATGCTTGTACCTCAATCATGGGTGTTTATATTTATAATATGTATGTATTTTAAAGATATATATGTGTAGTGTATCACTTATCTGGTATTCATAACACAAGCCTCGTAGCTTACCATGGAACTAGAGGCTATGTGTCCCAACATATCTTCTTACTTATATCTCATACGACTACTATTGAGTACATTATCTATTATAAAAAAATATATAAATGAGTTTAACTGTTTAATAACTAACTAACTGACTAAACTTTTGAGTAAGAATGAGATTAAAGCTAGATAGAATAGCTGACACCATAAATGATCTTTTATTTGAACTACATACACGAGCGACCGCGTAGGTATCAACACTTCACGCTAATCGTGTATGACAGACAATCTGACGCTAGATAAGATATCAGCTTAGTCAGTAAAATTGATAAATGCATAATGTTTTCAAATAAACACAACATTGCATTGTAAATTAATATGTATTTATTGATGTTGTGTGGATCGTAAAATCGATTTTTGCTTAGGCAAGTATTAATATGTCACTAGGTTTTGCCCGCGATTTTATTCGCTTTATAATTTCTTTGTAATTATGTAATAATAATCCTATATCTAACTACCAGCTTTTAAGATCGCCAAATAAAAAAAAAATCGGCCAAGTGTGAGTCAGACTTACGCACGAATGGTTCCGTACCATTATTTATAAAAACGGCACAAAATCATGTCTGTTGTATGGGAGCCCCTCTTAAATATATGTTTTATTTTAATTTAATTATTTATGTTTAAAGTGAATATATAATTAAATATTCTGTGAATATTTCAAGCGTCCACATGCTGCCGTTATCAATATCGAGCAAAAAAATCACGTTTGTTGTATGGGAGCCCCCTTAAATATTTATTTAATTCAATTTTTTAGTATTTTTTATTATAACGGCAACATAAATACATCATCTGTGAAAATTTCAACTATCTAACTACCACGGTTCATAAGATACAGCCTGATGACAGACGGACAGATAGATAGACAGACGGACGAACAGCGAAGTCTTAGTAATAGGGTCCCGTTTCACCCTTTGGGTATGGAACCCTAAAAATTGTATTAATTTAATGCTGAATAAAATATTTTGAATTTGAGAGATGACATTATTTCATGCACGATTGTTGTTGGTTTGTCCATTTTCAGAAGACGAGTTTATTTATGAAAGTAAACTTGATAATGTAGATACCGAAATCAAATGACATCCAAGCTTTATGTTAGTTATGCTTAAGCTAATTCATTTCCATCTACTTTTTAATTTTCTATTATCGATGTCGATTATAGAAAGTGCACTTGTCGAAAGCGGCTTTTAGTTATATTGTATCGATATTTTCATAACATAAACAAACCCGATTCGTCACAAATATTAAGTTCATACGCTTAGATTTAACGACAAACAACATCGACATAGAATAGCAAATCCTGAATTAGTATGCAACTGTCGAAGCAATAGTATAGGTCGTGATAAAAGAAAACGGGACTGAAATCGTGATACATACTGTTTGCTGATTGAAATTAATTCGCCCTTGTTTTTCTAGAATTTGGATATTATTTCATTTTTGCGGCTGTTTCATATCACTACGACCATTTCTGCTGTATTGTGATTGCCATTCTATATTAAAGTGAACCACTAAACCCTGAATGTTAAAAACTGTAGGATATTCTTAGGGTTACAGTTTTTTATATTATCTAGGCCTAGAAATTGTTTTCTTAGATGAATGCTGCGTTTGTGCATGAGCGGTCCACATTCTCATAGAAGATGAAATGGCGTTTCGTCTGCCTCTATGTTTATTCTGCAGGTGCTCGTTTCGCTCATGGATTTTTCATTCTTTGGATGCTATACTTAATTAGATACCTTTTTTGTTCATAAATTAAAAGTTTCATCCAAATTTGTACAGCCGTTTTAGCGTAAGGGACAAACATACACATATACAAAATTTCACATTTATAATATTTGCCCATTATACAAGCAATGCCATCTTTTGGTAATTTTTGTAACTAACAGTAGCTTATGTGTTATACCAGGTCGTAGTCTGTTTACTAAATCTCATTAAAATCTGTCTTGCTGTTTGAGCGTAACACATACAAATTTTCGTCTTATTTTCGGACTTTTAAAAAAAGTCCAATATTAAATACAATATTACATAAACACTTGAATAAATAATGCATGAGAGAAAATTTCATAAGGAAATATAGGCAATGAATTAATGTATTTGATTCTGCAACATAGAGTTTTTTTTTTATTTGGAACATAGAGATCTTAAAAGCATAGATAAATAAGTTCTCAATTTGCTCTTTGATTGCTACTGCATTAAACAGATTATACTTGTACTGACCGTAATTCGATTTCGTAGCTTGGGCGGAACAAACGTGCACTTGCCACACCTCCAATATCAATTTAATAAATATACTGTCACTTTGGATTCGAATGGAAATCGAACTCGTGACCTTCACTTTACTGTAATAGTGATTTAATGTATCTTTCTGTGGATTAAGAATATTATATATATTATAGAAATGAACACCACTTTATCTAATAGGAAAAAAAAACCTATGAGATTCTGGAAGATAATTATGATACGTAACGTATGTAAATAAGGCAGTAAGAATATAACATACAAACAAACAGTTTAGAATTTTTATTCTATTCAGACTTTTTTTTAAAGTTCCACTGCTGGGCACGGGTCTCACTTCAATACGAGGGGGATCAGGCCATAGTCCACCACGCTGGCCAAGTGCGAGTTGGCGGACTTCATAAATCTTTCAAAATTTGCTAGGTTCTCTCAGACATGCAGGTTTCCTCCAGGTGTGAGCAAGAGGTAATCATGTTGAAAACGATTCGCTTCATTTAGTTTTCCTAGTGAGCGTCTTATGACTCCTATATAATTTTTAATGTTAGTATGTAAAAAGTTTAATATTATTAGCACACTTATTCCTTTAAATACGTATGATAGGTATAAATAAACAAATATGTTAGGACATTAACACACAGCACCATTTAGTTCCATGGTAAGCTAAGAGGCTTGTGTTATGGATACCAGATAGTTGATACACTACACATATATAACTTTAAATTCATACATATTATAAATATAAACACCCATGACTGGAGTACAAACATTCGTGCTCATCACACAAATGAATGACCCCAGCGGGACTCGAACCCGCGACCGCTGGTACAGCAAGTAGGGTCACTACAAACCAAGCCAAACGTGCCGTCAAAAGTATGTCATATGAGCATGGTTTTTGAGTGACTTAAAAAAGGCAGGTGTATGTAATTCGTCTTTACTTGTTTTTTGTGGGTATGATACACGATATCGTAGATAATTGTTGGTCTTCTTTATAGTTAGATTATGTTAAGAATATTTATTCAATAATTATTATATAGGAACCATTGAATTTGGAAAAAATATTCAACCTCTAAAAGTAGAAACACTTTGAAGTGATTTTGAAGCCATTTTTTTTGTTAAAAAATAAATTTCAAAGTTTTAATATTCCATGTAACACTTTAATCTACAAAGAACAAAAAATAAATACATTTTTTGTTCACATAATAATATCAAAAAATGTAACTGTATAAAAATTCAGCTGTCGATCCTATCTGCGCCTAACTTCACGCATATTATGTTTCTATTTCTTCCAAGCTATTACCTTCTTGTATATAACTTAATGTAAATTTTTGATACCATCAAAGCTTTGAAGTGACACGTAAGATTGATTGAAACAAAAACTAATACATAATAATAGCAGTTATTTTGTCAGTCAGTAATTCACTTTTTCATCAATCGAATATAATGTATATTTCCAAATATAGTACTTGACTAATTATTGCATGCGGCTTTACTTGAATCTATTTTATTTAAATTATATTTTTTTGATTTTACGTAGGTATGTATTTCAACTATTAATTCGGTTTTTGTTATTTCAAACAAGCTTATCGTTTGTAAAATTGGCATCAAAATGGGCTCAGCGGTTTTGGCAGGCTTTTTTTATGATCGTTTAAGCGAAAATAACCGTAATAATGTTCGATACCATAATAATGGCACTATTAGAAAAATATAATTAATTTTATCCTTCCCGAAATTATTTAGGTGATTATAAAATAAGACATGGAAGGTCGACGTATTGGCATGGATTCCTAAAGGTCATCTTGGCAGTCAGCAATCCCCAAACATTTATGTGTGTAAGTATATATAATGTTTGTTACTTTTTCTCGCTGAATGGCTGAAGGTATTTGAAAGATATTTCATACTAGCTGCTCACTCTCGCTTCGCTCACCTTTAGAAAAACAAAAACAAATCTATCCCACGGAAACCGTATATTGTTCCGAGATAATTTGTCCAGACTATAACCTATCTCTGTGCCAAATTTCATCCAGATCCGTTCAGCTGTACTAGCGTGATTGAGTAACAAACGTTAAACATCCATCTAAACTTTCACATTTATAATATTAGTAAGATAAAATGATCTGGAGTAACAGTTAGGCTACTATTAGTAATATAATATGGCTAAAAGGTGACAATGAGGCAGTGGTAGCCCAGTGGTAATGCGCTCACTTGGGAAACCGAGTAAAGCCGGTTCAAATCTCGGGTCGCGCACCTCTGATATCTTCATGTGCGAATCTTTTCTAACATGATCACCACTTGTTTTACGGTGAAGGAAAACATCGTGAGGAAACCTGCATGTCTGAGAAAATCTAGCAAGTTTTCGAAAGACATGTGAAGTCCGCCAATCCGCACTTGACCAGCGTGGTGGAGTATGGCCTGATTCCCCTCGTATTGAAGGGAGGTCCGTGCCCAGAAGTGAGACGTTAGAAAGGGCTGAATACGTACATACATACAGAAGGTGACATTGCCTGTGAATAATAAATATAAGTACAAAAATCCTACGCACGCACCAGAGTGAAGCGGGGGTTAATCGCTATTACATGATATAATAAAAACATTTGAGGAAAACTACTTCCAAATACTGGATGCAACGTGCCAATTACACAAAGAGAAGCAAGGACCGTTTTACACGTGTATATATAACTTAGAGAATCAACTATTATGCCGCAATACACAAAAAACAAAATAGTTTATAAGGCCCACACAGTTTTTATTGTGTTACTTTAAATTATATTTTACACGAATTTTCATTGAATAGCTGCTTTTGAAATTTAGAAATTGCGTAAACATGGTCAGTCAAAGTTTTTTTTTTTATGTTATCACGATACCATTTTTATGAAACGTGACGAGAAGATAACTTAAATAAACTTTAATCAAGATAATTTAAAAAGTTGTTTTTTAGATACATGTATGCTACGTTTTATTAGTGAGTAGGACTTCTTTGGCACCGTATGCACTTTCTGACACTGTCTGAAACACTTTCTATTAAATATCTTATGGTTTCATTGGGTATTCCTTCGTTCTTTTTAGAGCGTTTATGTTCAGTAGTACCTAGGCGTTTTTTTTGAAAAGATATAAATGTTGCATTATTTCAGAAAATATATTTATACCTATATATAAACTTAAAAAGCAAAAACCTATCTAAATACAAAACTTGTTCCAAATCGATAGAGCCGTTTCCGAGAAACATAAAATAAATGTACAAGAATTTTGATTGCCTCGGTAGTCTAGTGGATAGTATGTGCGGCTGTAGATCCGAAGGTCCTGGGTTCAAGTCCCAGGTCGGGCCAAGTTTAATTACTGACTTTTTCTGTTAAGATCTTCACAGTAGTAGCCCGGTTGGGAGTAGGCGGTGTTGCACCCTGTACCTCGAGGAACACGTAAAGCCGTCGGTCCTTCGCCTTAACTTTCACCGGTCGTGTACAAGTATAGTCCAATCGGACTATAAGAGTAAACGAAATAGAGAGTTGTGTCTGCGCGTACACTTGTGCACTATAATATCTCCTGCGCATCTGGCTAGTCTCAATGAGATTGACCGCTGTTGCCAAAATCGGTCAGGAGGTCATTATTACACAAGAATTGCTCATTTTGTAATATGGGATAAAATCACATATTAGAAATTAGAAATAATAACTAGGTTTGCTGTTACTATAATCGACTAGGAATGTATGATTTACTAGAAATCCCTTCTAATGTTAACATTGTTAGAAAGCGTTTAACGTAAACATTCAGTTAAGGATCTTTTACATCTATTTATAGTTGAGTTTTACAAAGTAAGAAAACAGAACAAATGAGGTACTTAAAAATATAATATATATTGACTTTTCTATTAAATTGACATAGTTAAGAATAATACTTTCTTATATTTACGCGTATATTTAACACTAGCGGCTCACCCTCGCTTCGCTCGGGTTCGCCTAACAAATACAAATCTATCCCATGGTAACCGTACATTTTTCCGGGATAAAAAGTAGCCTATTTGTTATTCTGATGTATGAACTATATTATTGTAAAGTTTCGTTAAAATCCAATCAGTAGTTTTTGTGTACAAAGCTATATAATTTACTATAGTTTTTTAACTATTCTACGAGAATTCTTTAATTTTCTGGGATGAAAAGTATCTAAAATGTTAATCGGGGATATAAGGTACCATCATGAAAAATTTCATTTAAATCGGTCTAGCAGTTTCGGAGATTAGCCCGTACAAACAGACAAACACATAGAGAAACAAAAAATTGAAAAATTATATAGATTTGTTCTATTTTTCTTTCGGTTTTTAGCGTTTTTATTATATGTATAGACTAGTGACTTACCCTCGCTTCGCTCTTATGCTATTGCAGATTTTTCTCTAAGCCTCATTAAGACCTATTATTTTCTAGTACATTCTTTTGATGTATCATAAGGTTTAGTCAGCGTTAGACATGTAAACTAAGAACGACTCGATAGAACCAGTTACTGTGTTTTCCCGTGGAAATGAAAAATTTTCCTGTAGTAAAAGGTATCCTAAATATTGAACCGAGTAATAAGTTCATCACTACACAAAATTTAATTAAAATCGGTCAGTACTTTTTAAATGAAACGCGCATATCGATTTTGCTAAATTACTATTTTATTATATGTATGTATAGATTATAAATAAAACTATCTTTTTGTATTTTTTCGCGAATCCTTTATAGCAATCATTAACTTCAATTTTTTTCCATATTCGACCTCTATCCGAAAACGATATAGTTTTTCTCTATATAATAACTGTGTGTATACTCGGCATATCAGTGTCATTAGAGCAAACCACAGCTGCGTTTACATCTGTTTTCATTAATTAAATTATCATTAAAATAACTTCTTACACTCATTAGCCTTTAGAATTCCAAAATCTGACCTCTTTAACTATTTTCTATTTAGTGCCAGTAAATTCTAAAACCAAAAGCATTATACCTTCAGTGACCTAAAGAGGTTTTAATTAAGCAAACTCGCAAAGATTCACCCTCCAGCTCCCAACTTGACTATTATTCTAATTTATTGCTTTAATTTTATATGCCTCTTCCTTATATACAGTGTTGATAGCTTGCTCGTAGTAAAATTGTGTAAGAAACTAGAATGGAGCTACAATGTTTTACAGATTTCATATTAAAAGATTCAAATTTAAGATATAAATAGCATGTAAAGAAAGTACTTCTAGAACTTCAAATACTAATAAAGTCATTATACTAATAAAAATATTTTTTATTGTTATTAAAATAAGAATATAATATCTTTTAAAACAAAATTTTAATTTTTCTATACAGATTATTAATTATAAGGACTTATAGCATCACTAGTAATATTACAAAAATATATGACGAAGCTGACTGATCAGTTTGTTTGTTGAGTGAATTTTATAAAGAATAGAATTTAACTAAGAATTGTTTAATATATAAGAAAAAAAAAATACCATTAAATTATTTTGAACTCGATGACTTTATATTAAAAAATATTATTTATTTTTTATTTATATATAATAAGGAAAGGGTATACAATAAAAATCTGGTTATTTTTTTTAAAAACTGGATGATTTATTTTACCATATAATAATATATATTCATTATTGAAACAAAGTACAATACAAAATGTACACGTTGCCTTAACTAGCGCAAAGATCCCATACTTAACAATTTAAAAACCTACATACAATATTTGCAGTTACAGTATTCGCCTTATAGGATACGATTCAATAATTTATACAACGCACAAGATCTGTTCAGGACCTCGCAATAACTTACATTTAAAATAAACCTACATCTATTGCTGAATAACTTTTTTGTTTAAATATAACCCAATATTGGATCATGTTATTGTTTAGCAAACCGTGCAATGTATCACTTAGATCATCGATTAATACATATGTACATTTTAGACCAATTACAAAGTTGGTAACACGTACGTTACCAGTATTTGGTATGCCGAGAAACTGTAACTGATTAGTTCTAAGGAGATCCATCGGTAACAGTGTCCTAAAAAGATGAATATTTTTGGTATCAATTGAAAAAATAAAAAAAAATCAGGTATCAATTACAAAAGGCCACGATTTTTATCGAAACAACGCGCAAGTTAACACTCAGGTTGACGACTCTGAATGAAAAAGGTTTAAACCTGAACAAAATCTTCTAAGACTAGAATGGTTCGGAACACACGGCTACGGTGTAAGTAATATACATATATCTATAGAGAAAAATCTAAAACATATGTGGCCTTATGTAACTTATTAACAATGTATTTACAACGTCCAATGGTAAAAGAACAAAACGATAGAAATGACATTGAAACTTCAGTCCCATTTTTCCATTTAAAGCCATGCTAATTAGCATCAAAGTTAGAAATGTTTTGGCATGTAAGGTACTCCTTTCAGTAATACATTGTAAGCACACATTTTAAGTATACAATTGCTGCGTCTAATATTACCTTAACATTACTTGATAGAATTTAATGGACCATTTTTTTTTTAATTATTTTCTTTTATAAATTTTGATTGAAAACCTACAAAACAAATCATATAAATATAAAAATCAAAATAAAACATGAAATTGGTCGAATAAATTTACAAAATCATCAAAAAGCTTTGATCTTTAACTTACAATGAAGTGTCGAGATTAAACAAAACATTGTGGAACGTAAAAATATCTATCACACTTAATGTAACTTCTGTTACCATATTATTATTATTAATATCTACATTATGTCTAATATTAGTTACTTGACTCAATTGTGCGAAGTTTTCGTTTGTTTAATAATTATCATTATACCAATTACTAAAAAATGACACAGCTACGTCAACGATCAGATAATAATTTATAATATCGTTATATGCACACTACTGGTTGAAGTCGACATAGATTATAATGGTTAATGATTACTGTTTAAATTTATTCTTATAGACACCTATTATATCAGTATATTAATTATTTATTTATAGATTATGTGCTATTATTGAACAGGGAAGAAATTTTTCGTTGTGTTTCAATGTTTGAAAACAAAAATGAAAAAAATAATCTTAATATAGAAGACGCTTACTAAATAAATCAACAAGTACATACATACATATGTTACAGATATAATTACGATCAATTTTCTTTCAAACAACATAACGAGAATATTTTTAACGATTTCAGTTCTGTGAATGAATCACTAACATTTTCAATCGAAACGTTTTATACGATTACGTTATGTATAATGTCGAACATATATAATTTTTAACCTACGTATAATGATTTAGTATGAACATCAATCTACTTGTGTGACAAGCGATTTGTAAGCATAGACTCAGGCGAAGTTTGGTCAACCTTTAATTCTGTACAGTGCTACCTTATTGCATTATTTTTGGTTTGAAATGAGATCACATCTCTGAAAAGTTATCTCTAAAACTAATAATTATTTCGAAATCGATATTTAAAATGACGGACCATTACTCAATTTATCCACTTTGTACAGAATTAAAGATGTAACAGAAGAGTTCTTTGTCTATTCGATTTTTCCCCTTTTTCATATAAAAAAGAATAAAATCGAACAGACACAGGTACATAAAAAATTTCGATACAATGAAGTACACAACAATTTTAATATAATTACATACATAACCTACAACAACTATCTACGTCTTCTGATGATATTTATTTTCTTTAAGACGCGTATTATATATACCCTCTAATTTTTTGTCACAGTATCGCTTTATTTTGACTTTTACATTATTATAAACAGTTTCTTATTTATTTACATTTTTAAAATACCTTGACAGATATTAATAGGCTACGAAGGGAGAAGCCTATCGATTTAAGCAAACTAACGGAAAACATTTTTGGAACGACTACAAGGGAGTAAAGGATAGTTTATAAAAGGTTTTTTTTTACAATCTTAATTTCAAACAAAACATCGAAACCCTGATAATTCCAATTATTGAAAAACCACAACAAGAAGCGCTAAATACAACAATAAATTCGATGTCCTTCTACAATTCTCTCGGGGTAATGCTATTTAAATATTCTTACTACGAGGCTATTTTATTATTGAAATTGAAAATGAAGTAAAACTTCATGAAATAGATATTGACCAAAATGTAAAAATATGTATCCTTTCTATCGAATGGCTATTTAAGTCTAATTTGAGCGTTGACTGTCAGTATATTGCTTTAATTTTTATTAGCAAAAGCGCAAAAAATGTAATAACATGAAGCTGTTGAAGCACGAACGAAATATCTTGCACAAAAAGAATCATTATTAGGTTATGAGATGATTATGATGATATTATTGCTATATTCACAAATATCGAAGGAATGGTAATAGGGGCATTGAGAACTGACGCTATTACCAAAGCCCTCAGGTCTAATGCTAGTGAACTTATAATATCATCTGTAGAATTTGTGTTTGTTTCAGTACTAATTATTGAAGATCTAGATTTGACTGTTGAAATTCTTCGTAAGATGAATTTGAAGTTTCAAAAGTAGGAAAATTTTGGCTACCATAGCTTTTTAAATTGTCGTTTAAAACTGAATCGTTTTTTTTGGAATAGGACCCTAATGAACGGATTATATGTGGTATATGAACTTGTCACTTAAATTGATTTTATTTTTGGTAGTGAAACTTTGAAAACTGTTCAAGCTAATTCGTCAAGATTTAAGGCCATTTCTTGGGGAACAGATGATATTATTGAATACGCAAGAGTGGTATCTTTTACTTTGCAATGAAAGCAAAGCTTTTGTAGGAGGAAATTAAACACAAAATGCATGACTGGCATCTGAAAATAGAGTTTTACGTTTAACAGCATCTAACCACTACGCGCTTATAAAGTTATATTGAGCAACACTAAAATATACATATTATGAAATTTTCAAGTAAATCTTTAGGCACAAATTTATTTCTCCTTTCATTTATTATCAATTATCAATATAATATATAATACATATCGCCCTACAACACACAAGATTGTTACTTACAGATTCACATTACGATTATGTATAGATAACATATATTTATGCATTTCTTTAAAAATAATTGGATTTCATAGACACACACCTAAGTATTACACGAAGTTAATTTTTACATAATATATTTATAAGAATATAATATAAGTAAAGCATTTTCTTTTTTATCAGCACAATAGATCCCTTATTACGAAATATATCTTAGGGACACAGAATATCTACAAATATTATTTTCGTTATCTGAAACATTATATTTTAGAAGATTTATAGCTATACCTTAAAATGACTGAGGTAATATTCGTTTCGGAAACATTACCCCGCTAATTAACTGACACCATTTTCAATGAATTGACAGTTTATGCGAAATTTTTTTTATACAAATTGTGTTTGTTCGCGCTTTACTGTGGACATCGGACGGTATATCGGCTTCGCAACTATAAATTCGTAAAAAATGCTATCTAGCTTTACAAACGATGTTAGAAGATGTAGGAGAGACCATTACCCGATCTCCACAGAGAAGCAAATTATCAAAAATATGTACGTATTGTTTTCCTTCACTAAAATTATGCCCAGTTCTAAAAATTAAAAAAGTTAGAGAAGCTAGCGCTGCTAAAACTAATCTATGCGATATCAGTCTCCACTAGATTCTTATAATTTAGAAAATACATAAAGTAAATCACAGAGTTTAAAATAGCAAAACATTTGTTGGAAACCGAACTAGTGTTTTGTTCACACAAATTTATTTATCACCGTCCCGCGAACTAATACATTCTCTTTATTGATATGTATCTTTTTATAGACGTTTTATATGTTGAAGCGTGAAGATGTAAAATGAAGGAAAGAAGAAGGTTAGTGTCCGTTTGCATCGATCCTGAGATGCCGTCATTTCTTCGCAATATAAAATACTTCTTACGTTACCATTGAACTGAAATTATCTTATCTACGACAATCTAACATACACTATATCAAGACTTATCCACTCACAAATATCTATTCAAATCCCTTGCCATGGCTTTATTGAAATTGTTTAGAAATAGTCCCGTTTTCAACCAATTAAAAGTTTAAAATATGGTTGTAACGAGGCTCGCTCCAATAAAGCATGACCAAGCATGACAAGGGCACAACTCTTTCCTAAAAATTCCTCATACAAAAATCCCGTATTCCGACATTTCTCAAATGACATACCGATTAGCTTCCAGCAGTAAAATAATCGTAGTTACTAGAACTATGTGTGCATGAAAATATAAAATGAACTTACGGACAGTATAGTATGACATTGGCTTTAACCTAGAGTTATTTATTTTGCTATTAATAGAACGATATTCACCTAACATTTTAAAAGTAAATAAATGATCGCTCTTATATTAAAATTGTAAAATTAATAGTGACGTAGGATTTGAGAACTTACAATTGAAGCCATGTCGATTAATGTACATACACAGAAAAGAACGCGACAACGCGGTGCGAGCATGCGGCGACTGGACCGTGGCTTGCTAATCAGGCGACGGAGAGTAAAGACGGATTATTTACTGAGATGCGTCTGAGACGTGCCGTTTGGAAATCACCTCGATTAGAAAAAAAAAACTTTAAAAAAGCAATACCATGAAACGAGAACCAACTCACAGCCTATGTTTTAAGCCCGACGACGCCGGGGAGCCGTTTCCAAATAGTTCGCATTGAAAAAATCGAAAAAATCAAAGTGAACGCGACCGTATGGCCAATTAATCGGAAAACAAATTCCACCTGAATCTTATTAAATAACTTTGTACATTGAATCCAAATGTCGACACGTCAATTGGATGTAGGCACTCTCTAGGCGGGGCGGCGAGCGGTCGCCGCGTCGTCGGCCCCCATGTGGCGGCTCGAAAATGAGATCAGTGGTACCGGCCAGCGGCCGTGGCGACCCGAGCACCGCTTTAAGACGATGTGAGGTACGACGAAAACGTGTGATCGTCCCAATCACCCGCCACGCCGATTTCACTTAGCATGTCGGACACGTCCGGTGTGCATGAGAATTCAAAATGCGATCCGGAAGAGGAGGACGCCGTCTCGAAGGACTCCATGTCGGTCAATGCGTCTAGATCGACCTCGCAGTCCGCGGGCAAGGGCAGCAGATCAGTTATGGAGTAGAGATCTGTTAGGTCAGTCTGCTCACGTCGCGTGCTATCATCGAAGAAGCAAGCAGACTCGGGAGAGTCAGGCGCCCCCGCTGGGGATGCTGGCAGTGGGGGAGGAGCAGGTGTCTCCACGGGGACGCTCGGGACAGACGGAGCTGGCCGCGTTCGCCGTCTAGACACACCTCTGTTGTTATTGCTGTCTGCTCGTTGCTTACGCTTTTGTTTCGTAATTGCGCCGCTTCTCTGCGCTGGTTTAGCTGTCTTCTTGCGTGGTCGATATTTATAGTCGGGATACTCGCGCATATGTAGCTGCCTGAGTCTTTCCGCTTCATCTATGAACGGTTGTCGCTCTTCATCGTTCAAAGTTTTCCATACGCGGCCTAAATTTTTGGATATTTCCGCATTGTGCATATCTGGTGTTTGCTCGCAAATTTTTCTACGTTCAATCTGCGACCAAACCATGAATGCATTCATCGGCCTCTTGATGTGGTTTGGGTTGTTCTTTTTCGTCTGTGAACAAAAAAAATCTTAAATTACTAAAATATATTAATAAAATATTTTATTAAATATATATAAAATACATTATTTAAAATTAATGATATAAACAGGAAATCAGTGTTATCAGTTAAATGCAAGAGAGGACGATTATTATTTTAAACATGTCCGATATGCTGAGCTCTGGCAAAGAGCTTGGTACGCTGAATTAGTATGCATGACGTTGCACCATTAAGTCCGCGTCCTTACTATTAATGATATTGTTATCATAGGAATTATTACTATTATTACAAACAAGTATAAATGTAATCAATTCTATTGGTTGGAGGAAAATTTTACAATGCCACCGTACATGTAAATGAGTGATAACTCGATGGCTGTTTGTTTTGGAAATGATAATTTTAATCTACTATTAATTATGCAATGAATTTTGGTAATCGTTGTTTTAAATACACACATCAATTACTTCCGCATAAACGGAATGCTGTAAAACATTGACTTACAAGGATGTTAGAGGACGCCGGAAATCATTATCAAATCGTGAAGGAAGTACCAAAGACTATCCAATATATTATGTTATCGCGCTTTTCCTCAGTATTCAGACAGATGTATGTATATTAGAACACATTACAAAACATAAGGAAGCTCAGACAAACAATCTTTTACGATATAAAAACATAATAATACCCAACTATAACCGTCTATGTGTTTTATTATTCAAATCTTACTTTCGCTAAACTCGGCTTTAGTCCCACTGGTAACAGTGAGGGAAAAAATCTCTCGACTTTATATTTTTTGCTCGTCTTATTTATATTCAGGACAAAAAAGGGTTTGTCAGATGGCGACTAAATCAAGTTTGGTACGCCCACTCCGGCTCTCAAGGTGAACTGAGCAGAGGTAGGTTTTTTGCAGTACCGTATTCAGGTTACCGGTGCTAGTATTATTATTGCTGCCTAATATCGAGCAATCTAATATTGAAATAGGGTTATTTGGTTATTTATTTATTTATTTGTACAAACATTTTGTGCTGTCACAATATACCTATTTAGGAAATAGAACTCAGTGAAGATGTATAAACCACTAAGTTATCGGAATATTTATTCTAATTTTAGGTAAGTTCTACTGTTAAGTAGTATTTACAATACTTTTTATGAGCATAAATAAGTAACAGAAAGAAATATGTGAAATCACTCTTCCTAACAATCAACTAATGCAAATTAACAGAGCTTTCGAGTGAGTAATAAATTGCGAAAGTTTAACCTTCTAGTACAGAAGAAGCAGCTATTTTTAAAGCTCATATTTCAAGCTCCAGAGTTTTTTTTTCGTTTTGTCAAATCTCATTGCAAGGTTTACTTTGTTAAATATCTTATTATGTATTCAGAGAGTGACTGACATAAAATTTTCTGATATAATTCAATTTCACCGGCCTCGAAGTTTCTATCTGTTAAATTTTTATAATCACGTTGAATTATAGGATTATAATATTTCAAGAAAATGAGATAGTAGAAGTTTTGCAAGAAAATAAATCTGACATTTAATTAAATATTACTAAAAGGAAAAATGTCGGATTCTAAGTAAGTAGCTGTAACGTGCTCTTAGCCGCTATATATGGCCAAGCAACTTGCTACTTGAAGCGACGTCAATACACACTCGTCGTTTGATGCCTGCAAGGGCATCCACTTCTCTTCCTGGACACGACAAATATCTTTTGACTGGATCTATTCATACAGTTTCACCTTCTAATCTGTACGCATTTTGAAATCAGATATCGCTTGATGATATTATGTAAATCTTTAATCACGAGCATGAATATTTTATATCAATAGTAATTGCCAATTAAGATGGAGGTCATGGGTTCGATAGAAGTAGGCAGCTGTCTATCCTTAGACATATAACAAATAAATAAATAAATAAAAAAAAACAAAATGAAATTCAAACTAAAAAACTCAATTTCAATATGGACGAGTAAAGTCATCAATACCAGCAATACGATTGAGCAGATAACAACTGTGAAAACCACTTTAGTTTTACGGTCATTGTGTTAAAGCATGCTATGGCTTGCGTTTGTTTTCAATACAATTAAATCAGTAAAATAATTCTCATGTTTTATTAATAATTGCGAGACTAATTGTTTGCTTACCCGTCAAAATGCCACACCCGGCATTTAAAAAATGGAGTTACGATACTCGAGTAGGGAAACATATAGCGTTTCCGTGTTTTAAGCACGTATTCAATTCCGGGAGTTTCGCAAGCCGAACGGAGGTCACCACGATAAGGTTTTTAAAGATGATTTATAACAACTTCCTTCGAGGAAACGAATTCTCTAATCTATTTGACAACCGGCGCCCAATGAATTAGATATTTTGTTGCAGGACTAATGTTATTAATGGCATGTAATTAATAATGTATCAATGAATATAAGATTAATTTATTCACGAAACGGCTGACGGCTTTATGAGTTCTCCTATAATGCTAAAGAAATATTGGTAGCAATATCGTGGTAGTAAATTATACGAAAACACTCATATAAAATAATATCCAAGTTTCCAGACTTTTTAGACAGTTTAACTTTAAAAATTCTGGACTTCAGCTAACATTGCTTAAAATGTCTCTTGTAATTTCTTAACAGCAACTCTAATATATAATATTGGTAAGAAAATAATCAGGAATCGAAATAAACATTTTCATAAATCTTATTGCCCAGGGCGAAAGAGGCAAATTAATTACAACGGTGTCATGTTTTTCTGAATCAACATTTGTCGGCTTCGAAATCACTGATTCAGAACCAATGTATATTGAAAGCATTACACTGGAGGTAATAAATGGGCCCTTTTACCATACCTTGTTAAAGTGCCATTATTTGTTAGCCTATAAGAGCAAAAAGGTGAAATGAAGAAAATTCAAATATATTAGATATACTAATATAGTAGGATAATGTAACTTCTATTGTAGATGAATGCTTAAGTACCATAGGCCCTTAATACTTTGCGTATATATAATGCGAAGTACGAGAAAATATTAATGAAGATGTTGACAATCCCAAGTACTTTAGTACTGAACAAAAGCTTTTGAGGATGGCGATTAGGTTGGCATTGTAATGGGGCCTTACCAGATGATACCTTTTGTGTTTGCTGATAATGAGTTACAATAGTCGGAATGAAACTTTTTGGGGACCCCTTGAATTCAAAAGCCGGAACGGTGACGTCAAATGAGTAAAAGACCCGATAATTGATGATAATTTTAAAATTGTTCATAAAAATGACAAATTCTTAAGCTGTATTCCTATAGAGAACCATAAAATGAGAAACCATTACTCTTCTTTCCCATAGTATCTTGAATAGATACTGTCAGTTTTAATCGAATTAAAAATGTAAATGAAACTTAATTGTTATTAAGCTTATAAATTCTTAAAATAATATCGATGCTCAAAATAAATAAAACCTCCGAAATATTATATCAAATTTACGCTTCACCGATCATTTTATTAAGGCAGACCCTTATTACTGAAGCAATTTGATCGGGTTCGTTTGAGAATAAAGAAGGAAATTTTTCAGACGACATTTTGCGCTTTATTGAGAAGAATTTCGTTTCATACAAATTATTACAGTATTAAATATACATTTCTCAAATGTACGTTTCTAAATTGAAAAAGTGAATCTGATATTCAGTTACAATGAACCGTTTTGATAAATATTTACTTTTACTTCGTATGTAACCTTCAAGAAATAAAATGCAAGAATTTAAACCAGTCAAATTGAAAGATGTAAAAGTAACGTCTCAACAATAGCTCTTTAAATGGGAATAAAATACCAGAAGTCGTTGAATTGTTTTAAATTTAAATATCAAAGTCTCTTAGGGGCACCGTCGGCGATATATGTTAAATAAGGGTTAGAGAGAAGGCTGAGATCGCTGTACTAGGAAGCGAATATAAATTGCGTATAAGTCATGAATAAGTTCTCGAGTATTTTTGCCACTTTATGGCTCGGTACACAACTTTTAACTTAACCGAGGTTGTATAAAGCAAATTTGCAAAATAAACCAGTTTTGGTGTTACTGAAATAGTTTACTGAAATTTCTTAGAATTTATTATAAACTATAACTTTATTTTATGAAATTTATGCTAGAGAATAAATTAAATTTACTGTAAAACAAATAATCTATACTAATATTATAAATGCGAAAGTAACTTTGTCTGTCTGTTAGTCTGTTACCTTTTAACGCTTAATCCGCTGAATTGATTTAAATGACAATTGGTATGGAGATAGTTTGAGACCCTGGGAAGGACATAGGATAGTTTTTATCTCGGAAATCATCCCTTAAGGGGTAAAAAGGGCGATGAAAGTTTGTATGGGGAATCATTTCTCAAGTAAGGGATATATATATATATATATATATATATATATATATATATATATATATATATTTATTTTTAAAGTAGGTACTTACTTTTCTATACCTATGTATGTACATATATATAGTTTACTCTACACTAACCGTGAAAACGTACCTAGGGACGAACGCGAGCGAAGCGAGCGTGAGCAGCTAGTATACAATACTGTAACTATGTATAGATTACACAAATAACTCTTTGTCATAGATAACCTATTTTTTTTTTTTAATATATTATATAATTAATGATGTTATCATTTAATCGAATCATTATATGAGTTCTAATTTCATTAAAATTCAGCCAGTTAAGCGCGTTATATGAACAAGGCCAAGCAAAATCTTATCAAACATTTAGATTGAATTGTAGTGTTTAATTGCTTATGTAATTTTGGAATGTTATAAAAAAAATACTAATACAAGAGTGTTCAAAGTCAATGCTATATTCTTTTAGGCGTAAAATAATCTACTTAAAAAAAAATCGGTAAATTCGAACTGTCAAGTACTGGAGATGTCTTGTTGGGAGGCGAAACACGTGTCGAGTGAAGTGAAGTGACTGCGTCGGCAGAAAAAGAATTTTTTTTCTTTATTACTCCGATCAATCAACAGTTTTGTTATTTGACTTTGCTGATTCCTTAGAAAATGTTTTTAAAATACATCGATATTCGGTATTCGTCACGATATCTATAAGAATTGTTTAAATTATATATATATATATATATATATATATATATATATATATATATATATATATATATATATATATATAACTAGCGGCTCACCCTCGCTTCGCTCGGGTTCGCCCTTACATGATTCTTTAAATGGACATAACTTTTTTATTTAGGAACCGATTGAAATAAAACAAATACTAAATGTTAAGTAAAGCTTACCACAATACATTACTGAAAACCGCATCTAAATCGGTTAAGCCGTTTTTAAGATTAGCGCGCACAAATGCACAGAATACTTTTTACTGCGGGAAAATATCTCATCTCTGAGAAATCTATACTAAACGTTAAAACGTAACTAGGGACGACCCCGAGCGGAGCGGGAGTGAGTCGCTAGTTAATCATACGTAACTATTTTAGACAATTACTATTTATAAGTTATATCTTCCAATATATGAAGTCATATGAATCCAAGTCATCTTTAATACTATGTATAATGTTATTTTAAATTGTATATCAAATTTTAAGTGTTCACCTTTGAAATCACAGAGCGAGACATATAGGCCAAGGTTCATAGTATTGTATGTAACATCACGTACCTACTCTCGTTGTGAGGCACTTTTTACTGGTTTTAGCAATAAATCTTGAGGCGTTTTGGGCGTACATTGAAATTCTGGCGAGGTTCATTTTCAATAACGGATGCTGATTGAATTTGTACCTATTATCTAAACGTAAGGTACTGTTTATACTTCACTAGTGACTCACCCTCGCTTCGCTTCGGGTTCGTCCGTAGCCAAAAACAAATCAATCCTACGGGAACCGTACAAATTTCTGGGATTATATGTAGCCTATAGTCTTCCTCAGTTAACGGGCTATGTAATGCAAAAAGAATTTTTCAAATCAGATTAATAGTTTCCGAGATTAACGCGTTCAACCAAACAAACAAACAAACTCTTCAGCTTTATAATATTAGTATACATTTGTACGATCGTTTATAATATTAATGCGATTTTCATCACAACGCTTCAACGTCATGAGAATATATTTCTTATAACAGACGAAATATTTTCGATCTTTTTTTTAAATGCATAGTATATTAAGTTCGGACTTATATTCTTTCTAATCCCCATTCCTATTCAGCATTTTGTAACAAAAAATGAAGGCCAATGAGTCTGAAATTTAATTTGAATCTAAACGTTAACTTTTTGCAACTATTTAGCTTGAAACCAAGAGTGAATGAGCAAAACACGGAACATTTTATAAATAATTCATGTTAAAAACACCTCATTCTACGAATTTGGTAAGAATATCGCAATGTATTGAATAGTAAGTAATTTTTTTCTAACCTTTTTTTCAATAGACATCAACATATTAATTTATATCTAAAAGGATACGATAAAGGCCCAACCGCAGACACCGAATGCTTGTAATAAATTATATGTTCATACATTATCGAGTTAGTAACACATACACATAAACACTTATAAGCTGTAAGAGAAAAATATACGTGCTATTTTCTACTGTAGTTTACTGTAATAAAGCATTAAATGGCGTACTTAAAAATGATGAACGCTTCGAATTTGTTCAACGTACAAAGAAACAATAATAATCCATTTCTATATATGGAAACACCAAATTGGTAAAGTCGTAAATGGTACGACACACATTTACATTTGACTAGTGCTTTTCTATGGGTTTGTTTTGTTTAAAGTTTTATTTGCTATCCTTTTATGTCAACTTAACTTTAATAATCACCTTTCACTGTCTTTGGTATTGTTTGAAATAATGTTTTGTACTTAATCTTATAATCACTTTTAAAATATTAATAGTGTAATTTATTAAACCAAATTATCAACCTATAATCTATACTAATATTATAGAGGAGAAAGTTTTTTTTGTTTGTTTGTACTGAATAAGCTCCGAAACTTTAAAGCCGATTTAGATGAAATTTGGTAAGAAGATATTTCAAGATCCTGGAAAGGACTAAGTATAGTTTTTATCCCGAAAATCATCCCTTAAGTGGGTGAAAATGGGGATGAAAGTTTTTATGGGGAATCAACCCAGGGATGAACCAAAGCGAAACAAGGGTGAGTTGCTAATAGATAATGTGATCTTGACAGTTTAAATAATAAGCATGAAACCTATGAAAAATTTGAACCTAAAATAAATATTGTGAACAAAATAACTGCAATCCATAGTAACACTGTTATGAAAACGTGGCAAGATAATCTACATGCATATATAGTTTCTAGTTGAGACTCAAAGCATGCGCGCATGAATACACGATTATAGCGAAAAGGGGTCGAATTGACGTATCTTTAGAAAACGCCCGAGTTCATCGTGACTGTTGACACGTGTCGGGAAGTTAGGTTGAGATTTGCGAAGGCATTATTGCTTAGGCCAGTTATTGAATAGAATAGTTAAACTGTATAAAGGTTATATGTTAATTTTGTATTATATGTGTAGTCGGATATATTTTGACGTTTTAAAGGAATAAAATAAGATACTGTAATATATATGCTTGACTTCAAAAACATATACTTGGAAAACGTCCGTTCTTTTTTCACATTATACACTCTCACATATATTTTATTAAATACAATTCTTTTAATTTAATTCAATTGAAATTATTAATTCAGATTGAACATTCAAAATCCACTAGAAAATCATAAGTTTATTGGGTCTCTGCGTTTGATGAAAAAGCAGAGGCTGTTTAAGATTACTTTCTTCAAATCTGTCAGTGTGTTTGTAATTATAAGATAAAAAGGCCGAAACACCATTACTATCTGAAAGTATAAATTAACTTGGTGATTTGCAGGTGAATTTGTCATAGGAATTAGGAGTCCGCTAAGGAAGGGTTATGGAAATTCAATAAAGGGGTAAAAAAGGGATAGGATTTTTTTATAAAGATCCATTACTAGTTTGAGCCGGCAGAATCGCGGACAAATGCTATTTGAATAAAGTTATTTCTGAAAGTATGTAAAATGCCGAAAGCGTATTGGATAAAGTACATAATAAATATCGAGTTATCTATACATATAATGAAATTCTAACTGAATCGAATCCGTACATTAAATATTTTTTGGAAAATCTTATTGAAATAGTCATTATTATCGATACAGAGCCCGAATCTATAGTTTTTAGAATTTTTGTCCGTTTGTCTATCTGGGAACTCATCACGAGAAAACCATTGGACAGATTTTGATGAAATTTGGTACGAAGACAGCTGGTTATCCGAGTCAACATATAGGATACTTTTTACTGCGGGAAAATATCTCATCTCTGAGAAATTTATACTAAAAGTACAAACGTAACTAGGGATGAACCTGATCGGAGCGAGGGTGAGTCGTTACTCGCTAGTACACTATATTATAAATGAATATGAACATACACAAGTCGATACGTCAACAAGACGTCAGACACTGGGTATTGAATTTGAAACCATTCGCGTTTATCGCCTCCAGGCTTACCAACTGAACTGTAATAAACCTGTCAGTTCATTAACTCGGATAAAGCTACATAATGGCATTAAGCATCACGTTTGTATCAAAGACAATGTTATGATATACCATTTTTATATAGAAATAATAAAAGGAGTTCATATTATAATCTATCATTTTGGCCAAGTCGAGGTTGGTGGAATTGACATCTTTCGAAAATTAGATAGGTTCTCACGATGTTTTCCTTTCAAGTTAAGTTATAGCATATTAAAAATGATTCACATATTAAACTACTAGCGACTCACCCCCGCTTCGCTTCGGGTTCGTCCCTAGACAAAAACAAATCTATCCCACGGGAACCGTACATTTTTCCGGGATGATATATAGCTTATAACCTTCCTCAGTTAACGGGCTATCTAATGCAAAAAGAATTTTTCAAATCGGATTAATAGTTCCTGAGACTAGCGCGTTCAACCAAACAAACAAACAAACTCATCAGCTTTATAATATTAGTATAGATTAGAGGTATTAGACCCGGCATTTGAGCTCGCTTTGCTGAGTTTTACAAGTGAACATGTTACCACTTGGCTATCACAGCCTTGCACTCAATCCATCCAGCCAAAGTCAAACAAACAGACATACTTTCGGATTCATATAAGTAGGTCCGACTGGAGCCCTTCTAATAACATTTCTCAATGTAAAAGTAATTTACATCTAAGCTTACACCAGATTCTTATTACAAAAACGATTGAGTTAATAACCATAAGAGCTGTACACTAGTTTCGTTACAATCGTTATTGCAAGGTCAAGCAAACGCCGCGGGCGCACTTTAAAAGCGGAATACAGATTTATCATACTCAAAATTTGACTACTTTATATTCTAAGGTCAGCAAATAAGTGTCTATTAAATAAAATTAATGTTTTTGTTGTTTTATATGTAACTAACGACTCCCTCTAGCTTCGTTCGGGTTCGCCCCTAGACAAAAACTAATCTATCACACGGGAACCGTACATTTTTCCGGGATGTTATATAGCCTATAACCTTCCTCAGATAACTGGCTATCTAATGCAAAAATAATTTTTCAAATCGGATAAGTAGTTCCTGAGATTAGCGTGTTCAACCAAACAAACAAACAAACAAACTCTTCAGCTTTATAATATTAAGTATAGATTAGTATAGATTTTTTATATTAAAACAGCAACAAATGATGAATTTTTACGTTAAATCAGTTGCCATTTGCAGTGGAGTGCGCACGTGAAGCACAAAAGGACTTACTACTCAATAAAATGCAATCACTGATTTTGTTATGAACCCAATATTGCCGGAACAAGTAATATAATCAAGAGAACATTTTATTATTCAAAAAACCTGTTCATTTGAGTATAATTATAGATGCTCATATTTTTATAATTGTTAATCTACTTTTAGTTTTGTGTTTCAGGAATTGTTGGCTGTAAAATAGGCATATGAGTATTTATTAATAGCATTACTATTTGGGTCAGTTTGTAGTGACCCTACTTGCTGTACCAGCGGTTGCGGGTTCGAGTCCAGTTAGGGGCATTCATTTGTGTGTTAAACACCAATGTTTGTACTTCAGTCGTGGGTATTCATATTTATAATATGTATGTGTAGTATATCAACTATCTGGTATCCATAACAAAAGCCTCATAGCTTACTATGGAACTAGATGGTGCTGTGTTAATGTTCCAACATATTTATTTATTATTGCAAAAAAATCTGTGTGTGTTTGTTTGTTTGTACTCCTTCACGCTGAAAGGGCTGGGCAGATTTGGATGGAATTTAGTACTTAGACTCAGCTATAGTAAATAGGCTAAATTTTGGCATATAAGAATGCTTCTGAACGAAGTCAGGGTAAGTCACTCATTTAATACTTTTTCTTTTAAGTAACATTACTGTTCATACAATTGTTTGAGGTGATTTTTTTTATTTTATCCTCACCCTAGCAATATTAACTGGAACATTTATACTCGCTACCAAAACATCTGTTATTTTTTGCTAACCGTACCGGTATAATCACGTCCTAAGTAATCACTCTTGATTTTTTGCTCTCCAAGCCACAATAATGGCTTGTTTGTAATGTAACATCGTGAAGGTGAAATGAAGGTCTCAAAATTTAATTTTTTTTTCAAAGACAATTACCCTATATTGGCTATTATATATAATTTCTGGGTCACACGTAAATGAAATTACGTTTTCACAATTTTTCCTTGATCTCTTCTAGTTTTTTTGTACTATAATCATTGAATTAGAATAATTTATTTGTGAGTTATATGGAATACAAGTACATACATATGAATAAATATTAGTATCACCGTCCCACTTGTCTGATAGTAATTGGATACGAATGATGTTACTGACATATGTATGTATGTATGTATACTCTACACAAGAGTACTACGTCATGTATAAAGTAGATTGTAAATTCAAATTAGGCACTTGTAAAACTTAATTCTTTATCTTGATTTTAGCACTTCAACTCCTTAAACGATGTAGGAAGCGTTGTTTTAAGGCTGTTGTGTGTCGTGATGTAATGATTGATTAAATATGTTTAGAAACTTACAATTTTTTGTTTTAAGTTCAAATTTTAAGTAGACACCTGCTTTAAGTCTATCTAATTTAAGAACGTCGACTATAAAATGCTGACGATCGACCCTCGCTTCGCTTTAGTGCGTCCCTAGACGCCTTATGGACTTATAACATTATATACAGATAACCCCATCTTCTGTTTTTTTTACAAAGAGCAACCTATGTGTATAAGTTTTATGTAAATAAGTCCAGTAGTTTTAGCGTACAAGAGTAACAAACGTACAAACAAACTTTTTAATAGTATTGTGATGTCATGTAAAGCCATAGACAAAAGTAGACTCAATCAAGCCTACATTAGGTCAAAATAGAAACTAGTTCAGAACAGGAGTCAAACGGCATCACAATTATCGATTATTAACCACTTAGTTCGAGGTGAAACTTTAATACTAACTAGATCTTTGCCTTTCCCTTGCATGTTATAAAGATAGGCTAAATATAGACGCTTTAGTCAGTCTTGAATTGAATGAGACAAGAATATTCGCAACATCATTTTTTGTTTTTATTAGCGATTTTTTATTTTAATACTTTTTCGAAAAAGAAGTAGCCTAAATTACTCCTTATAACATTAGCTACCTGCCAGTGGAAGTCTCGTCAAAATCAGTCCAGCCGTTTCGGAGATTAGCCGATATAAAGAGACAGACAGAAAAAAAATAAAAATCCTGTTTCTTCTCATAAGTACCTTATGTAATTTCATATGCATTTAGTTTAAAGTTGTTATTTTGACACTAATAATATATAGGTATAATATAGAAAAACACAACTTAAATACACATTTCAGAAAATTAGTATCGTTAGTATAGTAATTAATAGTACCTTGTAGTAGAAAAATCCAAAAAGATTTTTTTGTTTGTTTGTTTGTACCGAATAAGCTTCGAAATTACTAGATCGATTTAGATGAAATTTGGTAAGAAGTTTGAGAAGGTGGAAAGGACATAGGACAGTTTTTATCGCGGAAATCATCCTTAAAACATTGAAAATGGGGATGAAATTTTGTATGGGGAATCAACCTAGAAACGAACCCGAGCGACGCAAGGGTTCCAACATATATTGAATAACCATAATTTCCTCATACAGAAGTTTATAAGTTAATTTAAAGTTCGGAAACCCCGAACAGTAAACGCCAGTAGCCATCTTAAAAATTTAAACAACGTTAAGGATTTAATTAAAACAAGTTCGATAGGAAATTTAAAACAAACCAAACTCCAAGATCAATATGTGCTTTCGAATCTTGTTAACTGGGTAAATTTAATGCCAATAGAGTTCAATCAGAATTGATTTTTTTACCCTCTATAACCTAAAGTAATAGTAACTTTTGATTCAAAATCCGAGCTTTGTTTTAATTTATGATAAAAAAGCTTTGGTTTAAAAGCTGTTATTTGACAATAGATCAGTGTTTTAAACATGAAATTATCTTATTTCGCATACTTTTTGCATAAAGATTGTAAGCTGGCTATATTTATTCATGTCACGCAAAAAATAAGGAGCGGACTTTTAATGACATTGTGGATTTGAATTTTTTTTTATCGCAGTTAATTCTTATTACGTTTCAACTGGATATAAATCACACAAATACAAAAGGGAAAAAAGTAAAAGATCGCTTTAAAATAGCTTAGTTAATTCAAAATATACTAATCAACTATGATACAGCAATAATCTGGGAAAATGTATAATATATAGATAAGAACGATGTCTGTTTGGTAGCGATTCTAAATATAGAACTTTAATATAACTAAATAGTAGCCAAGACCATAATATATAATACGAAATAGTGGCTTCAAAATTATACTGTAAACTAGTTTAACAAATAACTATATTATTAAGAAATAAACAAGCATATATCATTGGAGATGACCAAAATTCTATGCAAGAGCGGATGCAAAATATCGTTACATATAAATTTATGATTTTAGAAGATAAATTGTTTAGTAGTGGATCGTGATTTCCTGCATTGTAATGTATTCGAGTCGAGCGGTCAAGCCTTGAAGGTTGCCATAGTATAAATAATAGAAGTGGCACAATTTAAGTTGTTATTAATAAGTGTTATTACTATAAAAATGTTTAAAATTAAAATTAACAAATATTGTAAGGTTTACTTTAGTGGTAATTTTCAAGTTTTTTGAATTCGTTTTGTTATTTTGTGGGTAGGCTGTCTGTAACAACTATATAATACATTTGAGACATCTAACACCTTTTACTCTCCCGTGACCATGATTGCTGTAAAGCAATCGAAACGTCGGGAACCATAAAACAAAATAAATCCACGAAAAAATCCGAAAAGATAGTTTTATTTAAAATGTCAAATATTCGCGTAAATCTAAGAAAGTAGTATATTAAGTTATTTTTTTAATTAAACTGTACAGTTTACTAAATTAAATATTTTGTTATTAATAGAATAAAATAATTTTAACACAAAATTACTATTGTACGGCGTGGAAATAGAACCTGCGATTTCTGGCTAATGCCAGGGTGACGATGAACGACTGAGCTATATACATATAAAAATATGTTATATTTATTTTTAGTAATTATAACATATAAGTATTGCTTCAAACTAAGTAAAAAAGACTTCAAACCGTTATGTCCTAATCATTTACGTTATTGTCATTTCATAAAACGGTGAAAGAAAAAATTGTGAGGAAACTTCCATAACTCCCACATCTGAGATAAGCTAAGTTGTTTTCGACAGATATGTGAATTTCAATATATCTGGAAATGTAATTTATAGCATAATTACCCTTAATTTCAAAGGTCATACCCAGCAGCGGGATGTTAAAAAGAGCTTAGCTTACTATAATCTATACTAATATTATAAAGCTAAAGCTGAAGAGTTTGTTTGTTAGTTTGTTTGTTTGGTTGAACGCGCTAATCTCAGGAACTACTAATCCGATTTGAAAAATTATTTTTGCATTAGACAGCCCGTTAACTGAGGAAGGCTATAGGCTATATATCATCCTGGAAAAATTTACGATTCCCGTGGGATAGATTTGTTTTTGTCTAGGGACGAACACGAAGCAAAGCGAGGGTGAGTCGCTAGTTAACAATAATGTACAAAAATTTAGTATTATATATGATTATGTATACAAGTGTTCGCCCAGTGGTCAAAATTCGTAAAATTATTGATTTTTTTATTGACAACACTAAAGCTCGTTAATAACTAGTAAATAAAAAATAAGAAAATTTATTGTCAAAAAGAGGAGAAAAAGTTCTAAACCGTTTTTTTTTATCTATTTATATATAGAAGGTAGATCAATATAGATGTTGATATACATGATTAGTATTCTAAGTACCTATCTATTCAGCATAAAATTAGTTCTACGATTCACTAATAATCATTAATTTTATTATTTAAATTTATACCAATAAATATGTTGGGACATTAACACAGCACCATCTAGTTCCAAGATAAGCTACGAGGCCTGTGTTATGGATACCAGATAGTTGATACACTACACATATTTAACTTTAAATACATACATATTATAAATATAAATACTCATGAGTACAAACAATCGTGCTCCATACCAATGAATGTCCCCATCGGGACTCGAACCCGCGACCACTGGCACAGCAAGTAGGGTCACTACATTAACTTTAATTAAGTTACTATGAATAAATTACACAATGTTATACCATTAATAATTTAAATTAAAGTAACCATACAAATTAACAATTTCCTTATAAAATATTCACAATAGGAACTGACAATTAATACACCCTATAACAAGATACAAATGCGTCGAACTATAAAGCGTAATAAATAACGTAATTAACTGAAGGTACGATCGTTTTCCGAAGTATTTCTATCTAAATATGGAAAAATTTATGATAAAACTATTATCAAGGAAACCAACAATATAGATATTTTATTACGGTACTTCTTCTCATTAGAAAAGCATAATATAAGGATATATTTATTTATAGCAATTTCTGTTTGAAAGTCATGTTTAGCAAGTTCGATTCCCGTTTGTAATTATTAAAAAGACCATACAAGTAATGGTCTGGTTAGGAAACTTAAAGTTGATAAAGTAAATTATAAAAGTATTAAAAATTGTATTTTTTTTTTTTAATATTAATAAGCCCTTTCATATCGCACACCTAGATCTAAACAGCGATTAACTCAAAAAAACACCTTTTTCAGAAAACGTGAAAAACTGATTACCGAATCCCTGTGTACTGCAGAAGTGTTCTGTGTTGATCAATGTTTTTTTAAATAAAAATAGATGAAAAATGTTATAGGAATCTTGTGTTTTAATTCATTTTTAGGCCTAAAAATTGGATTTTTGTAGTTGCTTCTGTATTGCTTAACAAATTGTAAGTTTATTTTTTGTTATTTGTAGTTGAACCTGTGTTGGTGAATCTAGTGTTTAGTTGACTCTCTTTTGAAGAGTCATTATAAATTTAAAAGGGACAGCATTTTGAATGTATTTATAATAATCTGACTAATAGAGGAGTCTGTGACCAAAAGTAGGTGTACAATGGCTGATTATTAGGTATTAGCAAGAAAACACTGAATTAAGCCCTCAATCAGATATTATTTTTCATTAATAATTAAAAATAAAACATTAAAAAAAAATAATTATATTTTGTAAGTGTCGTAGGTACTACGAATTCTTTCTGCTTTTTAAGATTTCCGAATACCCTAAAATGCATCAAAAAGCGATTGCCTTGATAGTTCGTCCATCTAATCTTTATAGTTTATATTGTAGCCGACATTTTTCTCTGAGACTTGTATGCTTAAGACTTTGGCTGTACCAAAATTTCGAAACACTTACAATTTTTGATTTCCACATTTCTTGTTTATGTGCTCTTTATTTGCCCTTTTTTTGTTCTATCACGGACTCTTTAAGAATCTTTTTTTCAGCAAGAACTGCATTCTGAGAGTCAAGCAGTACATGCGCACTATTATCTTTGGTATCCGAGAACTACTAGAGCTTGATGAATTACTAGAGCTGTTACTATTGGTGCTGGACGAAGAAAACGGTAAACTAGTACGAACGACTTAAGATGATGTCTTATTTTTATGAACAAATCCGAAATTGGGAATTTCATCTGAGACGTCAATGACGCTTTCATCACTTCAGATTGGTGAAATATAACAAGTTGGTGTACCAGTCTGCAGTTGTCTAATTGTGCTCGGATTAGATTTATCAGCCACGGATATGCTCGATGATATCTTTATGTCGTCTTCTTGCTGATGCTTGTTTTCTAGTACCGTCTTCTCCTGTATTATTGGTTCAAACTCTTGTTGTAAAGGTCTAGTATATCGTTGCATATTTTCATATTGAGTCAGTAAGCAAGGGCCGATATTTCTTTGTCCCTGTGTGTTGAGCAAGGCTCAACTATATTTACTAAAAATAGTCCACGATTCATTATTTTCTTGAAAAAAAAATTAAATTAAGCAAATCAATCTGATCCGTTACACCACATCGATTTGAAAAACCTAATTACGTCTGCGATCTGATAAACTTCGATATAGTGAAATTTGATACAGCATAGCCCATCAAAAAAGGTCTAACTTGAAAAATGTTTAATAAAAACATAATAAGCTTTGTAATTACTAGGATAAAAATAAAATAATATTAAGATGAAAAGGCTCTAATCACCGCTGGTAAAAAAGTTTATTTTAAATAGGGTTTTAAAGAAATATAAGAGTTTAAAAAATGACTCAACAAAAAAGAGTTAACTAAAAATTAAAAAATGTTTCAACAACACGGCAACAATTCTAAATAAAAACGAAAACTTTACTCACCTGCCTATGAATACTGGTTTAAGTCAAAATGTTGCTTTAATTTACTTAGCACTAACCATCAAAATGGGGACAAGTCAAATATAGTTTTTACAATTTTCTGGTTTACCTCAACAATATAGAATCAACTCAAAATAGCTCTAATTTGTTTATGACGGGCACATGCGTTTCGCTTGTAATACTGACTGTAATTAGCTATGTTTCTGTTTTGGTGGAGGAGGAATGGGCTCTTTCGTGTAACAAAAAGGGGTTTTAGTGTCACATAACGTTGAGAAATGTACCTATTTTTGTATCTGTTTTATTGGTCGCTAGCTATTAAGTTAAGGAATTCGATGGTATGCGTAACTAAAAAGATGAGATTTTTGAGTTAGCTCTGTTTAGATCTAGGTGTGCGATATATACAAAAACAATATTTTTAGGATCTATTATAATATTATAAAGGGGAATGATTTTTTTGTTTGTTTGTTTGTATCGAATAGGCTTCGAAACTACTGAACCGATTTAGATGAAATTTGGTAAGAAGGTAGTTTGAGACTCTGGGAAGAACATAGGATAGCTTTCATCCCGAAAATCATCCTTTAAGAGGGTGAATATAGGGGTGAAAGTTTCTACGGGGAAGCAACCTAGGGACGAACCGCTAGTATGTGTGTATGTGTAAATGAGTCGCTAGTTATAAATACAGTAAAGAATAATCTAAAGCAGTTCAAAATGAAATAAATAACTTTCATCGATTAAGCAAAATTACAAACTCCACGCCATTTAACTCTGAGAGACAGATCAAGCGTAGGCATCGAACGTGCGTGATTTTCATATTCAACACGCGTCACGTACTCAGACTGTGTGCGGACTACAGATACGTAGCTTTTTATGCCCCACCACACAGTGTTTATTGAATCCTGTATCGCGATTAAGCCCTTGCCTGCGTATGACCTAAAACTTAGAGAAATATCATATGATTCGTGTAAGTTAATTTGGTTAACTTTTTATAATATGTGGGTTTGTTAGTGGGTTGTTTTTTTCGGTTATTTACTTTACAACTTTACAACGACACGTTTGACTCAGTTTGTAGTGATCCTACTTGCTGTGCCAGCGATCGCGAGTTCGAATCCCACTGGGGGCATTCATTTGTGTGGCGAATACGAATGTTTGTACTCCAGTCATGGTGTTTATATTCATAATATGTATGTATTTAATGTTATATATGTGTAGTGTATCGCCTATCTGGTATCCATAACACAAGCCTCGTAGCTTACCATGGAACTAGATGGTGCTGTGTGTGAATGTCCTAACATTTTTATTTATTTATTTATTTATATTTATAAGTACACTTATAACAAACATACACAGTACAATATTATTCATTATAATATCATTTTCATTATAATATATATATCTGTGAGAATGCATATAGAGTTGACTAAAAATTAACGTAAACTTTAAACAAAAGGATCTCTGTTACTGCGTTAGAGTAGGATGAACAAACATTTTTGCATTCAAAACATCAGTAAATAGCTGTTTCTGAGTACAAAAACCGTATTTTAATCAAATAAAATACTTATATAATATATTTCGAGCTCTTAATATAAACTTGCGACTTGGTTTCCAACATTACTAGCGTCTACAATATAATGACAATGCAAATTGCGATGCACCTTCTCTCCTTTGTGTCGAACTAAAGGAAAGTTGAGAACTGAGTGCGAAACTATTGTGTGGATTTTTATATATGTAAATTTTTATGACTATTATAAATAAGCTTTAGTTTTAGCTATTATTCTGAAGTCCATATGACCTAGTGATAGGTTCATGACATAAGTTTTCAGGGCATATAGGATCTTGGTCTAAATATAGGTTGATAGAAGACAAAACTATCTACACATAATAGAATAAATTGACGATACGTTTGGCTCAGTGTAGTGACCCTACCTAGCTGTGCTATTGGTCGCGGGTTCGAGTCCCGCTGGTGGCATTTGTGATGAGCACGAATGTTTGTACTCGTCGTGGGTGTTTATATTTATAGTATGTATTTAAAGTTATATATGTATAGTGTAACAACTATCTGGTATCCATAACACAAGCCTCGTAGCTTACCATGAAACTAGATGGTGCTGTGTGTTAATGTACCAACAGATTAATTTACTTTATTTAATGATAACATTTTTTTTTAAAAACGCAAGATTTTAAGTTATACCTCCAAAATCTTTGTTTTTTTTTTACTTATATTTAAAAAAAACGAGCAAATCTAGCGTTGATCACTAGTCTAGAGCTTAAAATCTTATTAGACATGAAAATAAATATGAATATAAGTTACATAGCAATAAACAATAATTTACGATTTCAAATAAAATGTGTACAACAGAAGGTGGACGCTCCCATAAAGTGGAGACGGTCTGTATCTTTCACTTGGACTTAAAATTGAATGAGTCGATTTCTATACAGCCAACAGTTTTGTTATAAAACCTTCTTAACCAACATCTAAGAAAAGAGATTCTGACTTAAATTTTAAAACAAATAAAAACTTAAAAAAAACCGACTTCCAGGCACTGAAAAGTAAAAAATAACTAAACAGGGGTTTTCATTTAGAATAGATACTTAATCAGATATTTTCGAAGTCGGTGTGCTTTGATTTGTATTGGCTGGCACCGACTTCGAAAATATCTGATTAGGTATCTATTCTAAATGAAAACCCCTGTTTAGTTATTTTTTACTTTTCAGTGCCTGGAAGTCGGTTTTAGCCATTTATTTAAAAAGTGCTTGACCGATTTCGATAAAATTTAAATGGGACCACCTGGGAAGAATACTTTTTAAAACAAAAAAAGAATTTCCTAAATCGGTTCAGGCGTCTTCGATTAATCGGTGAACATACATAAAAAAAAAGGTTCCGACGAATTGAGAACCTCCTCCTTTTTTGTAGTCGGTTAAAAAGTAAAAATTTTACCCTATACGGGCTACAACGTGAAAAATATTACGTTTCACATCGTTATTTAAACAAATTATGTGACTCTTTACAAGTTTTATTTGCATGACTATTAAAATATATGAGCAGAATATCATGACCTCACATTTACCTTGGAAGTTTCAACGAGATTGTAACTACTTGTAGGAGAATGGTGGCTTTATGGCGTATCTCTTATTTTAATATAGCTTTAATATATTATGCTTACGAAAATTATTATTTTCTTAGATATTTTCCCAATATACTATCAAGTAATATTGTATGGATTTAGACCGCGTAAGGTCATTTAACGAGTTAATATGTATGTATGTATATGTATAGTAGAAAAAAAATATTCACCTACCCTCAATTAGATTATTGACTGAAATGAAAATTACTTGTGAGTAAAGATTAAAGATAATAGATTAAATTTTTTTGCGTATACATAATAACAGATGAAAAACCTATCTAATTTTTAGCTAGCTAATAATATACTGTAGTTCATTAGTATTTTTTTTTTGAGTAAATATTTGTCGAACAAATATTTACGGAAGCCGAAAATTCGTTTAATTAAAAAAAAATTGAAAAGAGCATGGTGGGTACAACACTCTAAACTCAGTTTCTATAACAAAGTTCTCAAACGTACTCCATTAACAATCTCCACTTGGAAAATATTTCTTAGAAATTCATATTAACTCGAATGCTCCAACTTTGCAGTCAATTCAAAACAGTTATCAAACTTGTGCTTACATAGCAACACTTTTGTGCTTTACATGCGTAATAAATGGCTTTATTATCATAGAGAAGTATGAAGTTAAAATTTTCTACCTCATAAAACCTAAGACTGTTGATCTTAGTTGGAGTAAATACAACTTATGAAAAGTATACCGGTTTAAAAATATTTGTCCACATTAAAATGCAATGAGCTGCATAATATACGATAGTATTGTTAGTTGTTTATTCTGAATTTTAAATTATGATGAGAAACTTTATGTAGTAAAATTATGTCTATTATTCGAACTTACAGAAGAACCGTGGAAATGGTATTGTGGGTCATATTAGTGAGTATTAAATTTAAACCTATAATTTTACCAATAATCTGACGTTTTGTATGTTTATTAATATCTATATATATAAAAATGAATCCCTATTTCCCTTGGTCACGTCATCACGCGTGATAGGCTAAACCGAATTCACTAATACTTTTTTTTTGTGTTTGTTACTGTCAGTTGAAGTTTCTTACATTCAAAAATTAAGAAATAAAAAAAATTAAGAATATTGCTCAGGAACTTAGAAAATGGGGATGAAAGTTTGTATTAGGAAACGAGCTAGGGACGAACCCGAGCGAAGCGAGGGTGAGTCGCTAGTATCTTATAGTATTAAATGAGCAATTCTTGTACATATATTTTATTTCGTTATCTCGGATACAGCTCTAACGATTTGAATCAAATTTTGTATTTAGACAAGGTTTTGCTTTTTAAGTGTATCTATATACGTATATTTCCTGAAAAAAAAAACGCAATGTTTTAATTACTCGGCGCGAAGCTCGGTCACCTGGTTATTGTTTTTTAAAGTAAAATTTGACCGTTATCAATCTCCATGCCAACAACGTGTAGGATCAATCAACAATAGCTCTTTCCACATAAATTATAAATATGCAATGCTAGCGACTTACCCACGCTTCGCTTGGGTGCATTAGGTACTTAACAGTAGCCTATGTGCTACACTAGTTCCTACATAATATAATAAAATTGTAACTAAGCCCAATCTGTACATTTAATATTTTATGGAAAATCTTATTGAAATAGATATAGAATATAGTTTTTAGAATTTTTGTTTGCCTGTCTATCTGTCTGTTACCGCATCACGGAAATTCCACTGGAGGGATTTTGATGAAATTCGATATGATGATAGCTGGTTATCCGGGTCAACATATAGGATACTTTTTACTGAGGAAAAATAACTCATCTCTGAGAAATCTATACTAAACGTTATAACGTCAGTAGGGACGAAACCGAGCGGAGCAAGGGTGAGTCGCTAGTAATCTATATATGTATGTACTTTTCATTAAAATCCGAAGGAATAACATACATACATACATACATACATACATACATACATACATACATACTAATTTTCATATTTATAATAATAGCTCGATTACTAAATACATCATACTTTTTTAGATCAACCCTTAAATTCTGATATGTTCCAGATTATTAGTTAATATTCTCAATACCAATATCCATACAAAATATATTTTCGTTGAAACCGAGCTCATCCCTTCTGGGGATGGAAAGTCGTAAATTTACCTTCTCTCGATGCCGCGATCGAAAAGTTTTTGCTCACTGAAATTCTGCGGCAAACGACTACTCCACGTCAGGTAAAGCCTTAATACAAAACTTTAGAATGACTGTTATTTATAAAATGACAAAAGCAATTTTAAATAAGATTCACTGAGATTTTGCTTGTCAAAAGACTGTTTAGGTCTAGGCTTAGTCATTTTTCGATGTAATACTTATGTTTAATGTATAATCCTAATTTGAAAGTTAGATAGTAAAATGTGATTAGTAATCACTATGTGAAATGACGTCTATGTGAAACTGTATCACCATGTGTAAAATGTGATTAATGCATATCTTGTGCATATTTCACCATTTTTAAGTGCATATTTTGGCATTTTGATAGTCCATATAGTCTGATGTCTAGTGATTACAAACTCCCAAATTCACGATTTCATAGGGGATGATATATGAGAAGGTTAGGAGATGATAGGCTTCACCACTAGTCTTAACATTCAAGCCATAATTAAATACACGAATAAATTAACAACATCAAAACGATATTATAAATAATTACTAGATTTCACACTCTTAATTATAAAATCGTGTTCAAACTGCGATAATAGCGACGAAAAAAAACATCAAGTAATTTGCATAAGGGAGCACGATTCTTGCATATATCTTTTTTATTTGTATTAAAGACCTTACACACTCGCGACCATCAAAAGTATTAAAAAAAAATAAACAATGCTCTAGGTACGTCTATCGTCATCACAGTTGTTGGCAGAAAATCATAAAAAAAGAATAAAAATATCAATATGGTGAAATACAAAAGGGATTCTGCTAATAAAATAATAATTTGAGATATAGTATTTTATATTGATTAACAGGCAGTGGTAGCCCAGTGGTAACGCGTTTGCTTGGGACATCAAGTGCAGCGGGATCAAATCCCGGGACACGCACCTCTGATATTTTTATGTGCGGATCATTTCTAACATGATTACCACTTGCCTTACGGTGAAGAAAAACATAGTGAGGAAACCTGCATGTCTGAGAGAACCTAGCAAGTTTTCGAAAGACATGCGAAGTCCGCCCGCACTTGGCCAGGGTGGTGGACTATTGCCTGATCCCCCTCGTATTGAAGGGAGGCCCGTGCCCAGCAGTGGGATATTAAAAAGGGCTGAATACATATTGATATAAGACCAAAATATAAAAATAATTTTTAAAAACAACATATTTTGAAGTGCTACAGTTGAGTGTGTTTTGTTCCTAACAACGAAATAAGCCTGATAGCATCTGCACGCAACGTATCCATGTGTTCGTGAACCGTACTAATTATGCAAAAATTTCAAATCCTTGAACTTATTGCACAGAAACATTACACGCCTTACATTTTAAACACTTGTTGAAGAAGACACAGTATTCTTAGCAATTTCCTAAGAAATACTAATTGAAAAATAATAGTCGAGTACCTATTACTTGAATCTTTTTTGTTATTTTAGTAAAAATAACGTAAATATTTTGTTTTTCTTAAATATTTTATATTATTATAAGACTTTTATTAGTTATTAGTAGATAAATGTCAAATAAAAATAGATGAAAGCCATCTCCGAATTTCACTCAAGTCGTTATTACTCAAATTAGCCCATTTACTTATAATTAACATGTACGTTTCATGTTAATTATAATATTAGTATATATTTTAGTGTAATGATATTTCTTGCTTGTTTTGGAACGATTTTGATACAGTCGGAATGTCAAATATGATTATCTCGCGTAAGCCAAACTTTCCTAACGAACGGAACCACGCACCAAGTCAAGTCAACGATAAATTGAAAGCTTAAGCAGCAACAACTCGAGGAAACATCTTAAGAAGTCATAATCATACTTAAGTCAAGACTAATTCAACTCATAATTAAGTTAAAATTGACTCTCTGAAATGTCCCCTTTCTGAGCTTGGTTGCAAAGTTATCGAGGGTTTCAATGAAAATTTATTATTCCAACAACTATTTCTCAAAATTGTCCCAAGGGTTCGTGGAATTTGGCAAATATCGTTGAACTGCCAATTTGTTTTAAGGACCTAACTGTTTGAACTCTTGAAATATGCTCCAGTTTTCTGGGCGTGAAAGTTTTCAATATGAAGCATGTTGTCCTATAAGGTTAAATATTGAGCGACTTTGTTTGGAACTCTTACATATTTAATGGTGGATATATGTTTGGTTGAAATTGTTGCACTTAACGCAAGGTTGAATATTTTAAATATATTCCATTGATTCTTTTCGATTATTGCTCTAACTGCAAGTCTAAAGACAACCATAGCATAAACACATGGTACGTAAAAAGTATCATAAAAACTAAACTTTAAAAAGACATTGTATAACCAAAACTTTGTTTCGACGATCTTTTAATATATAGAAAGCTCAAAAAGTATTTAAGTTTTGAAAAACATCCGTTCACTCAATATAATTATTTTCGGATGCAAGAGCACACTTGATACAACAAACTGTTGCCTGCGTTTTATTTTTCAAATCGGCGTCCCATGCCAACCGTTTCAAGTCGGGCTGTTTCGCGGTCTACCAACTCGCTCGTATCGACAGGGACTTTAAAAACTCCAATACGTTTAATACTGTGCCCGCTGCAGGCACAACTTAATAATGTATATAGGAAACTTGTTTCATTCTACTTGAAGAACGCTTCGAGCCAACTTCGTTGTTTACTTACTATTCTATTCCTTCCTTTTTAAAAGCGACGCTTTGCATGTCGGTTACGATCTCGCTCTGTTTAAAGAACAAACCGTTGGGGAGTTTCTCAAATAGAAGCTTATTGCCGAACGTTCTTTTAACTTCGTCGAGAGATTTGGGCATTGTAGTTGAGAATATTATAGTCGTAAATTCACTAAAAAGGCGCAAACAAAACTCTAAAGTTCGTTCCGTTCAAAATATTCAAAACGGGGGGAGGTTTAATGATATTCATGAATGTTAAAGCCGCTTGGCTGTTGTGAAATGTCGCTTAGACTTGTAACAAAACAATGACACTAACTTAAGCTTGGGATGTAAGGCCGCTATCTCCATTTGATTGCGAACATAAACATAGCCTTTATTACCGCCACAATTTCGTACTATATTCCAGTGTTTAAAACTTTGATACTGCTACGGTAACGAATCACCTTAAAAAGTTTGATTTCCTTAAGTAGAATCCGTAAGTCACTTAAATTCGCTAACGAGACAACTCTGAACGCTTATCTCCGCCAACCCGGAGTCCGAAACTTTAAACAAATAACTAACTGTTAAAGAAAGGCAAACAAATTTACAGATCAACTTATATAAGCTGCCGGAAATAAGCAGAGTCTAAATGGTTTAAAGGAGATCTTTGCAGTCCCAATGAAGAAATAAAAGCATAAACGTGTTGTTTTAATGCAAAATGAAATGACGTCCAGTCCAAAGGAAAAAGAATAAATTAAAAGTAAGGATTCGGTCCATTGTTGTTTTTGCTCAGCCTTTTTGCGTGTTTTCCATAAAGAATGCTTAAATGTATTTCGGTGTAGATAAAAATGGACGTTACGCTCGAGGATGGCAGAATGATAATAAGTTTCACGTCCGTCTGCATCTTATTTTGCTTTAATGGCTTTAGGTCCGACACCAGCGAGGAGCTTCTACTTTACAGTTCGTTTAACGTAAGGCATATTAGCTAAAGCATTGTTGACATTCACTTAATAAATAAAACATTTTTTCTATACTTGTGTTAAGAATTTGTAATTATCCTATGCATAACTAATTTGGTACGGTTCAATAGTTGAAACATTATATCTGGATGGAATTATACATTCTGTGGCAAAGTTCCGGGTTCTAGTCCAACTTACTGAAAATGTTTGCAAAATCTTCACATACATATTTACTTCATCTGTTTAATTATTCGTTATCTTATTTAGAATACTAAGATTATAAGACGAGATGTTTTCAAACAAAACAAAAATAGATGATCGAAAGACGAAATTAATTCTCAACTGGGACATATTTCTGTGTTATTTCAAACCACAGCGCTGATTGAATCAAAGTAATCCTTAATACGTTTCACAAGTTGAGTAATGTACGTAATTACTTTGAAGAAACTATTACGACAATCCAACGTCTACCACAAGAGCAGGCTCAATTCAACACAATTTCAAATTAAATTCTAGTAATGTATCATTCTTATCATTCGTTAGTTTCAAATAAATTGCTGTAGAAGCATCCACAGCCGCATTTGACTAAATCTCCATAGTCAAATTATTCACTCTTGCAATCCTGCCAAAGCCCCCGCCGCTCCGTTCGTGTAATATTGAATTATAGTGGGGCAAGTAAACCATTGCGAAATGGAAAATCGTTGATAAGTTTGTCAGGGTGTTTATAAATTTGTTTCTTCTTAAAGAGATCTATCGCGTCTTTTATTTATCTTTAATTAATTAATACATCCAATTAGTTGTATATAATTAATGTGTTAATAATAATTATGTCGGTTTTTGTTTAATTTGTTTAATTAAAAAAGATTGAATGATCGAAATAATTTATCAAAAACATATCCTTAAGATAAAAGATTGTTGATCTTTTCAATATACCTGTTTATGGGTTCGATGTCCGCTCACGGAAAATATTGCTATAGGGCAATAATCTTATTTCCATTACTTCTTATAAAACAAATGCATGTCTATATTTTTACTATAAATCTAAGCCTCTCACTGACTTTTGCCATCCATCTTGTATGTTTCAACGAAAAATGTTCAATACTTATATTTTAAATTCACTCAGAATACAAGCCATTAGTGCGAGAGTAATACCGGCATATTTCAAACCATTTTCAATCTTCCTATTTCCAAATACGCTATTTTCCCGACAACAGAGCATCTATTTCAATGTTTAAAAGCAGTAATATTTTAGAGACCGCCTAAAATGATTTCGCGAAGGCTTTTTGACGACGTCGTTGGAACGAATTCATTTTTCAAAGTAACTTTGTAAGATGCGACTTCAAATATAGCTTACACTACGCTTTATTAAATTTTAACGTGATTGGTTTTTATGAGTTCATTATAATGTAGTGTTTTGGTAAGCTTTTCCCATTATGGCTAATTTTTTTAGTATTTTCCTCTAGCCAATACATTCTTCACGGGCCTGAGTATACGCATATATAATAAGATTTCACAAAATGTCCAAGATTTACCTCTTCAAAAATTTAAAAATAAAATTAAAAATATTTTAATTGAGCAAAGCGTATTACACTGTTCAAGAGTTTCTTGTTGATGGAAATGTTTGGAATTGAGTAATATTGACTCAAATTCGGGCTATCTGTATTGTTATGGTAGTGAAATAAATGTAACTTGGATATTTAAAAGAGCAACTGTTGAGTTTGTCGGCTCTTCTCAGCAGAACTGCTTTCCGAGCTGGTGGTAGCTTCCTCACGAATTGACTACACTGACGCTCTTTAAATTGACGATTCAAAAATGCTTGTAATAAGTCTAATTGAATAAAGTTTTCATTTCAATCTCATATATACCACATTGTTGTAAGTTAGTGTACCTTGTGCTCAGTAGGTATATAAAATTACCACAGCAGATAAAACTTATTTATTTAAAAAAAAAAAAAAAAAAAACTTTTTTTAATACATTAATTTTATAAACAAGATGTGTTTCTTTATCTAGTACCTACAGATCATATCATAAATGATAAGAACTAACGTTAATGTCAAAAATTACACTTTAAAAAAACATACTACGTTTCTTCTATATTTGGTATACAAATCAAATAAATAATATTAGATACGATTTTATTTATTAAAGTGGTCTGGCACAAGTTTTAGATGATATCGCCAAAAAATTAATATGGCCACATATATAAGATTTTTTTGCCATATTAAATGTACTGTTAGGTTGATAACACAAGGTTGGGACAATGAACTTTTGTTTGAATTACTAACATACGAATAAATAATAAACAGTGTCGAGGGTTCAGAGAACTTTAACGTCTAAAGATTATTATCGGAAGTGGAATTTTTAATAATAAAAACTCTTTTAATAAAAACTTCACATTAAATGTATGAAAATTTACATATTAAGATTAATGCGAAAATATGTTGTAGCGTTATTTTTTTTTAAATCGTGCAATGGCAGTGAAATTGGCACCGCTAGAACTATCTTATGTTAGTGGTATTTTATAATTAGGATATTTTCTGGAGGAAGAATATATTCAGAAATTATGTACTTACAGGATTTGCCTGAGTAGTAAAAATCTTAAATAAAACTATCTTTTCGGATTATTTCGCGGATTTAAATAAAGTTATATTATAACATGTTTTTCCGTGGGAATGAGATAATTTCCAAAAAGTAGCCCATGTCAATCTCCAGCCCTCCATCTATCTCTACACAAAAAATCACGCCAACCCGTCATTCTATTTCGACGTGAAAAAAGGACAAACAAACAAACACACACACCTTCATATTTATAATATTAGTATGAATATTAGTAAGTATCCGCTAACAAACGACCACGAAAATGAAATTTAATTCGTGCTGTTAATAAATAAGTCCAACCATTCCTGCTGTAGTCATAACAGGGCAATAAAAACGGCAGAGCCTTGCACCAGGTGCAGCATCCAATTTCCAAAAATAATACAAAACACACATAAAAACTTCACGTATCGTACGTAAATGGGGTTTTCGGAGATCGGTGTCGGCAAAATATTGCTATTTGCTCACCTAGCTATGTGAACGTGAATTTTAAAACGTATTGAATGTTAGGATTTTTTGAATCAATTTACGGGGATGCCTTGATTTTTTTATTGAAAGCAGCGAAATAATAGGTGAAGAATGGGATCGTGTAAGCATTTTTTTTTTTTATTTACTTCTTCTCTAATTTGTCCGAGCTTTTAGCTTTTATTATTTCTGGAACTTGAACAAGACCTTGTGGAAATTTTCACACTTATAATATATTTTACGAAAATTACTTAACATTTCTTTCAGTTCATGCGTTAAAATCTAAACTAATATCATAAATTGGCTGGGTTTGTTTGTTTGAACGCGCTAATCTCAGGAACTACTAATTCTATTTGAAAAATTATTTTTGCATTACATAGGCTTTTTATTGAGGAAGACTAGAGACTATATATCATCGTACTACTTCCCAAAGAAGCGAAGCAATAATCGTAAATGTCAACAAATCCGGTAGACTTCAATACATTATTACTAATAGCATAAAGCCAAAGATGTTTTTTGTTGTTTAAGTACGAGGAAAGCCGCAGGTTCTGCTAGTATTATATAAGATAGATGAAGCTGTAGAATTTTTCTTTGAGAGATCTTCACAAAACCATCTCTCTATTACAGATAGCTTCTAGATTAGCGAATACAAAAGGAAACGTAATCAATTTGCTACAGTCTGGATGAAATTTAATTTTTTATACTGACTTGGCCAAGTCTGAGTGTTAATAAATTTTAAGCTCGCTTTGTAAGTTTTTAAATAGTATCTTAATCATTCCCTTGTAGCACTTTTCGCTTTTCTGAATTTAAATGTGTTGATAATAAGAATGAACTCTTTCTATACATACTCGTATAATAAAATTTTGAGTCGAATATTAAATATTTTTTGGAAAATGTTATTGAAATAGTCATTATTATCGATACAGAGGCCGAATCTAGAGTTATTAGAGTTTTTCTCTGTCTGTCTGTCTGTCTGGGAGCGCATAGCGAGGAAACCAGTGGACAGATTTTGATGAAATTTAGTATGATAATAGCTGGTTATTCGAGTTAACATACAGGATACTTTTTACTGCGGGAAAATATCTCATCTCTAAGAAATCTATACTAACCTTAATACGTAACGCTAATATTTTCATATTTTTAAATTACCAATAAAGAAGACACAGAAACAACATATAACAGTCGATAAAAATATAACGGATAGGCGTTAAAAGCTCAGTTCAAACTCGCTTATAAAAACTCACATCTCTCAAAGATACTCAACTACTTAAAAGAACATAAAAAACTTCCATATAATATTCATTTCATATAAATCAAGAGGTTAAGAAAATAGAGTGATCCAAAGAATATCTTAACGTCATAATAAATAAACGTCTGTGGAGCTTTCAGGGGAAAATATTTTTATTTGCTCTTGATTGCTATAATAGCAAATGATTTTTTTTCTACAGAAATAACGTAAATGATATTCCAAAGGCATTTTTTTTCGTTTCCTTTTATAAGACTAAAAATGTAGAGCTTATAAATCATATACTAAGTAACTAACTTTGGTTTACTCGGGTTTGTTTGTACGTTATAACGGTTAGTATGAAATAGATAGACTATACATTATTATATATATATACATAGGTGTAATAAGTTGTTGTGGGTTGTATTATAATGTGTTTTCCCGTGGGAATGAGGTAATCTCCCGCGTTAAAGTAGCCTATGTCACTCTCCAGCCCCCCCCCCCCCCTTTCCCAACTATCTTCTCACAAAAAATTAAACCAATCCGTCACTATGTTTCGACGAGAAAGAAGGACAAACAAAGAAATAAACAAACAAACAAACAAAAAAACGTACTTTCATATTGATACTATTAATAAGTATTAGTATGGATTATATAAATTATATCTAATACTAAAAAATGTAGTGATCGTATAAATGAATGGTTGAAAACGGCTAATCTCTCATACTAATATCACCTGTCATTACAAATTTCAATTAATCCTAAGCTACGAGTGGAAAATATTAAAAAAATGTATGGAAATATAAAAATTTTCCACATTGAACAAGGATTAAAGCGGTCACTATTGACCGTGCCTGGCGTGCGGAGATAAACACAGATCGAGTCATCGACGTATCTACTATAATATGTTTAATCCCATGATTCGGGGGTATTTTATATTTGAACTAGCTTTTGCTCTCGACTTCGCTCAAATAAAACGTGTAAATGTTTTCGCTTCTAAGAATTATAGCGCGTTTTTAGATTGCTTAATAAATAGGCTATAAAAAAAAGAAAAAACTATGTTAAATGGACCGAATAATCTTATTTTTTTATAATATGGATGTATTTAAAGTTATATATGTGTTCAGCCCTTTTTAACGTCCCACTGCTGGGCTCGGGCCTCCCTTCAATATGAGGGGGATCAGGCCATAGTCCACCATAGTCCACCACGCTATATAATATTATAATTAATTCAAACTGTCACTTTTTATACCTTCACGATTTAGTTCTATAAATTTTAGGGTTTGAAATGGAGATAGATTATATACTTGATTAACATTTTTTTTACTAATATTAGCACTTAGAGAGTAGATCCGTAGCAAAATCTAGTATTACTATATAACGACCCACTCCGTTTAGAATTAAGAGATAACCTAACAGACCTGTGCTCTATCTTGACACTTGTACATCGATTTTCACGCGTTTATTTAAATTGATTGCTTTTTGATAAGTAATTGTACACTATATCGTACCGTAGCTCATGCGTCATATACAACTTTTACAATATACTAGTGTATAATCACGGCTTCTCTCACGTATTTTTATTTTCTATTCACTTCTAAGGTAGTTTATAATCTTTAACAACAAATAGGCTATAAACAAATGTATTTTTCTAATCTAAATTGCAGTTACATAGACAGCATTGAAATAAACATACACATATACTTAATTTTTCCATATATATTAATAGCAGAACCCGCGGTTTCGCTCGCGCTAAAACTATGAAAAAAAAACTCTTTGGCTTTATGCTATTAGTAATAATGTATGGAAGTTGTCCCGATTTGTGTACATTTATGATTACTGCTCCGCTTCCTTGAGTAATAGCATGATAATATATAGCTTATAGTCTTCCTCAATGAACGGGCTATCTAATACAAAATTTTTCAAATCGGATTAGTAGTTCCTGAGATTAGCACGTTCAAACAATCAAACAAATAAACAAACAAAGAAACTCGACCTCTTTATAATATTAGTATAGATATAAATTAAATATTATATGTGTATTGTATATATGTAACCGTAAAATAGTAAGTGCCGCTAGATTGTAATCTATCTAGCGAGATTGTAAACTGTCGAAAGATTTTGTAATACGAGGGGGTCAGGTCATAGTCCTACGCTGGCCAAGTGTGGGCGGACTTCACATGTCTTTCGAAAACTTGCTAGGTTCTCTCAGAGATGCAGATTTCCTCACGATGTTTTCCTTCACCGTAAAACAAGTGGTAATAATGTTGGAAATGATTCGCACATGAAAATATCGCTTCTCTCGGTTATCCAAGCGAGTGCGTTACCACTGGACTAAGTAATAATAATAGGCTTAGACTTATAACGTATAACTAGAAGTGCGTTGACCTCAGCTTCATTTTCATCATACGACAAATTAGCTAAGTACCTATACTTTTATTATAGCTCAATAAATAAAGTAAATCTAATCAACTATTAAAAACATGTTTTCATATGACGTATATTTTGTAATAAATTATGTTTATAATTACATACTAACTACCTGTTTCTATGGTTTTCTTTATAATTAACTGTATATTTATATACTATATACTATATATTATACTAGATTTCACCCCGGATCTACTCATAGTAGGTGCTTTAAAGGAAGCTATTTTAATTCTAAACTAGCGACTTAACCTCGCTTCGCTCGGGTTCGTCCCTGGGTAAGTTTTATTTTTTTAAGCGGAACCCTCAATCTTTTTCTAAAATAAAAGTAGCCTAAGTGACTCCTTATAACATTAGATATCGGCCAGTTAAAGTCCCGTCAAAATCGGTCTAGCCATTTCAGAGATTAGCCGGAACAAATAGAGAAATTTAAAATCAACCATTTTATTTCTCTATATACATTATACTCTAAGCCGTTTAGGTGTTAGCGTATAGAAGTTCCAAACACACTGACAATCTTTTGTACTCGTAATATGAAACCCCCTTGAGGGATGATTTCCGGGATAAAAACTATCCTATATCCTTCCCAGGGTCTCAAACTATCTTCTTGCCAAATTTCATCTAAATCGGTTCAGTAGTTTCGGAGCTTATTCGATACAAACAAACAAACAAATAATAATAAAAATCTTATAATATTACAATACATTTACCTTTTATAAGGCGATTTTTATAATTTATGAGACAATCAACTAGCATAGTTACGTTAGCTTATTAATAATGTAAATATATTTTTTTAATCCATCCATTTTTCTTTATTTTGTCGTGTCATTTAAACGCGTCTCAATAAACAGATTTCTTAATATATTATATGTTGTTATCCATACACATAATAAAATTCTAACTAAGCCGAATCTGTACATTCAATATTTTTTGGAAAATCTTATTGAAATAGACATTATTATCGATACACAGGTCGAATCTATACTTTTTAGAATTTTTGTCTATCTGTCTGTCTGTTACCGCATCACGGAAAAACCACTGAAGGGATTAACATGAAATTTTGTATGATGATAGATGGTTACCCGGGTCAACATATAGGATACTTTTTACTGCGGGAAAATATCTCATCTCTGAGAAATCTATACTAAACCTTAATACGTAAGTAGGAACGAACCCGAGTGAAGCGAGGTTAAGTCGCTAGTATATATTATATAAAGTAAGTTATTATCTTATCGAAGATTTGTAAAATCGATATCAAATTAGAAAATACCAAAAAAATAGTTCGACGAACTCTATATAAGTTAAAGTTTATCAATTCTAGTTGAGTGCAACTCGACTGTGCTCAGTTCATTGACATAGGCTTTGAAAGAATAACATTTCAACCGTGAAACAAAACTGTGTTGCTGATTTTTGCAAATGGACTTAAAAATGGAGTTCAGAAATCCTTATTTTTTCAATTTTTTTAATATTATACCTTACTGATATATTGTATTATCTCTTAAGGTTTATTTTTAAAATAATATTATTTGCTTTTTATACATGTTATTGCCCATAGCATCTCTTGCGTGGAACATTAATAAATAAATAAATATGTTGGGACATTAACACACAGCACCATCTAGTTCCATGCTAAGCTACGACGCTTGTATTATGGCTACCAGATAGTGCTCATACGTGCTCATCACACAAATAAATGCCCCCAGCGGTACTTGAACCCGCGACCGCTGGCAGAGCAAGTAGGGTCACTACAAACTAAGCCAAACGTGACATCGATATTATTAACTGTACATAATGCGTTTTCTTTTAGTGAAAAATGTTTTCAATTCATTTCAGTACTTAAAAAGATACCCTAAAACATACAGACAAGTAAAAAAAATTTAATATTAATATAGTGTAAGATTAAAATTTGAATATGAATATTTTAAAAACATAGTTATAATTTTTATTACGAAGCCAAATCGGTAACAATAAGTTGGAACCGAATTAATGCTCGCGAGCTAACTTTAAAACGAGTGTCAATGAACGTCCTTCAGTTTGTTAACCTATAACCTCTGGTTAAATATGACAGTTAAATCTTACGATTTTAGAGTTGGCCAAAAATTGGTTTATATTTAACTACTCAGTTTGAACTTTGAATATGTTGGGACATTAACTTAGCACCATCTAGTTCCATGGTAAGTTACGAGGCTTGTGTTATGGATACCAGATAGTTGATACACTATACATATATAACTTTAAGAACATACATATTATAAATATAAACACCTATGCCCTCAGCGGGACTCGAACCCGCGACCATTGGCACAGCAATGGTCACTACAAAATGATCCAAACGTGTCGTCAAAGTTAACAATTGATATATTCACCATAAAATTGAATCACATGACAGCTATAAAAATGGTAAATTTGTTAAAATTTCATTCAAATATACGACGAATTGACAATAGTTTTTCGAAATCGCAAAAATTGTCCTATATATTATTCACGATTGTCCAGTAATGAGGTTATTGAACCCGTTCTCTACAATTGTATACAGTAGTATAATAAAACGTTTGTTTGTAATTTGAATTTTGAGACTTTATACATACTAGCTATAAATTCGACTTGGCTTGTGGTTTTAGTTCATATAGATTTAATTGTAGTGGATTCGATTATCGTTGAGGTAATTTTGCTTGAACATATTATATTGTAGGTATATCTTTTGATTTCTTTGCTTCTAGGTATATATATATATATAATTCAGTATAGTATATTATAATTAAAAAAAAAACAATCTTGTATAGATTGATCAATTTTGCTATAGATTTTTTTGCTCACAATATTTTCGCCTATTTTGAATGGATTTACAATTTTTTTTATGAACCAATTGTATGTCAAAAGATGGACTTAGACCTATCCAAATAAATAAAAAAACTCAACATTTAACATATCTATACTAATATTATAAAGCTGAAGAGTTTGCTTGTTTGTTTGGTTGAACGCGCTAATCTCAGGAACTACTAATCCGATTTGAAAAATTCTTTTTGCAGTAGATAGCCCGTTAACTGAGGTAAGCTATAGGCTACATATCATCCCGGAAAAATGTACGGTCCCCGTGGGATAGATTTATTTTTGTCTAGGGACGAACCCGAAGCGAAGCGAGGGTGAGTCGCTAGTGAATTAATAATTTGGTATGATTTTAAAATCCGTGTGTATCTTTAGATAAAAGATAGTTATTTTTTGGTATATAAAGCACTACGATATTCTAGATTTTTTAAACAAATTTACATTTTAAGTAGTAAAAACAATTATAAGGACGTAAATCTCGATTTTTAGCCATATACGTATAACACATATAGAAGCAAAAATTATTAAAAAAATACGAAATTTCAGGAATCCCGTTAACATACGTTAACGTAACACGACGTAACATTTACATACCAATCGGGTTGAACGTCCGGCAAATATCGAATACGCCCAGATTTCAAAAAATGCCCATATATTATTCAAAGTGTTACAATTTAAGAGCATTTTTTGTGTGAAAACATTTTCTGTATTTACATCTAATGTGTAAGGGATTAGGTTCTGTTAGATGTTCGCTTACGTGATCTGTATACTACATATATGTATGTAGAAATATGACTATATAATATGCGATTTTACGCTTATATAAGCGTCTAACTCGCCTCTAGACAAACAAAAACAAATCTATCCCACAGAAACCGTACATTTTTCCGGGATAAAAAGTAGCCTATTTGTTATTTTGATGTATGAACTATATCATTGTAAAGTTTCATTTAAATCCAATCAGTAGTTTTTGTGTACTAAGCTGTATAAGTTACTATAGTTTTTTAACTATCCCACGGGAACTCTTTAATTTTACAGGATGAAAAGTATCTAAAATGTTGACCGGGGATATAAGGTACTACCATGCAACATTTCATTTGAATCGGCCCAATAGTTTCGGAGATTAGCCCGTACAAACAGACAAATAGACAGACAGAGAAACAAAAAAATTGAAAAAATAACTGAATTTGTTCTATTTCTCTGACATCCCCTTGACTCGGTTTTTAGCATTTTATTCTATGTACAAACATTCGACCTCCACGGTTTTATTATATGTATAGATTATGTATGACTAGTTTTAGCCCCCGACTCCGCTTACTTCTTACGATCAAGTTAACTGTCATTAATGAACGCTTTTTCTTGGTTTTTATCGAATCCCGAAGCTACTTCGAGTCCCGCTGAGGCATTCATTTGTGCGATGAGCACGAATGTTTGTAGTCCAGTCATGGGTGTTTATATTTATAATATATATGTATTTAAATTTATATATGTGTAGTGTATCAAATATCTGGTATCCATAACAAAAGCCTCGTAGCTTACCATGAAACTAGATGGTGCTGTGGGTTAATATCCCAACATATCTATTTATTTACATCTATTTACAAGAAAATTTTATTTGACTTTTGACATTAACAAGGGTATTTTGCTTCATCACATGATCATCGTAATGATTTTCCTCTTTAAGTTTCCTAATAAGGAAAGATAAAAAATTAACGTGTCAAAGTTTAACGCAATACAGTGTGGGCGGAATGTAGGCGTTTGTAACATTTAGATTACCATAAAAGTACGTAAAATCAATGGAAAAAACATGGCGATACAAAATTAAACATTTAAATTTGATTTATAGCATAAAAACAAAAAGTAGTATAATTAAAGTTATTAATTAGAGCTATAATGCTATGTAAGGTAAGTATATATTTCTATATGATAAGAAATTTGGATCAGTTTTTTGTTTTTAAAAAATCTTATATACCTACATATAACTAATACATAAGATGAAAATCGTAGCTTTGTTCGTTAGTCCGTAGTTAGGTACATAAATGGTGTAATTTGCTCATATTTATAAAGGGATACTTACTACTATTATTAATCAAAAAAAGTGCTGTCAAAATTTGCATCATCCGAGGCTCGAACTAGTGACCCATATATATTTTGGAAACAAACACAATATATACATATATATATATATATATATATATATATATATATATATATATATATATATATATATATATATATATATATTTAGACTATTGCCATAGCAACACTGCTTAGTTTCTGAGGTAGCGATACACCACGTGGGTTTCAATACCTACAGTCAAAGTGAACGTCAAATAAATGAAGGCTGCAATTTATCTTGACCTTAATGGTAATACTTAATATATAAGTTTATAACACGTTAATGTACTGTTTACCAGCTTCTAAAATAGGAGGTGTGAATACTTCTTTAGTGGAAAAATACTTTAGCCAAATAATACCTGATATCTCTTTTAATTTTTTCTAAAATATAGGACCAAAAGGCTAGCTTAATTAAAAACTAGAGTCATAAATATGACTTCACAGTTCGCGAATATATAGTGTGACATACAGATGAAAATATAAAGCCAATTGAGCACCACTTCCTTTTAAAGTCGGTTAACAAAAATACATTCTGACGACACGTTTGGCTCAGTTTGCAGTGACCTTACTTGCTGTCTGCTATGTCAGCGGTCGCGGGTTCGAGTCCCGCTGGGGGCATTCATTTTGTGTGATGAGCACGAATGTACTCCAGTAATGGGTGTTTATATGTATTTAAAGTTATATATGTGTAGTGTACGCAGGGCTCGAAGCTGACGATGGGACTAGAAGGTGCTGAGTGTTAATGTCCCAACATATTTATTTATTTATTTACATTCTACACAATAAAATATGGTAAATATATTTATTTTCATACCTGTATCGAACTTGTTATTACTACTAGCTCGCCCAGTGGTCAAAATTCGATCATAAAATCATTATTTTATTGATAACACTAAAGCTCGTCAATAGCTAATAAAAAGAAATACAATCGGTTAACAAAGAGAGAAAAAAAAGGTACTAAACTGCTTTGTCTTTGTCTATTTATATATAAACTAGCGGCTCAACGCTTCGCTCGAGTTCACCTATAGAAAAACAAAAACAAATCTATCCCATGGGAACTGTACATTTTTCCGGAATAAAAAGTAATCTGTATGCTATTCTGATATATAACCTATATTATTGTAAAGTTTCATTAATATCCATTCAGTAGTTTTTGCGTGAAAGAGTAACAAACATCCATACATCTATACATCCAGACATCCTCACAAATTTACATTTATAATATTAGTAATCTATTAACATATAAATGGTTTTTATGAGAAACCATCTGAGTGAGTTAAAATTTCAGATCTTATCATTTCGAGGAGTCAATTCAAAACAAGTCATTTAAAAGTCAGGATTACATTTTGTTAACGTTATAATTGCGCCGGCGCATTAAATTTTTAAAACGGTCATGTCAGAGCCAATAAAAATTTAGGGCATAATACCTATAATACACATATCTCCAAGTAAAGTGTAGGTGTCAACAAGTTTTTTATTTTTACAAAAACGAATAAATATGATCATAAATAAGACGAACTGTCGAGTCGTTTGTACGTAATTTTGTAATTTTTTTACTTCATGTGAGTGACAATATTTTTATTAATATAACTTTTCAAATATATTTGGAACGCTTTAAGACAAATATCGGGAGCGAAATATATCAGCAATATGTTATCTTAAGTAGTGATATAATTTTTTTTTTTGTTTTTTTTTGCATCAAGTGGTAAGCGAATTCATGACGTCTACACTACCTTACAAGTATATTAGAGATGTAGTATAAAGCATATTTATAAATAAATAAATTATTATAAATATGTTAGGACATTAACACACAGCACCATCTAGTTCCATGGTAAGCTACGAGGCCTGTGTTATGGATACTAGATAGTTGATACAATATACATATATAACTTTAAATACATGCATATTATAAATATAAACACCCATGACTGGAATACAAACATTCGTGTTCATCACACAAATGAATGCCCCCAGCGGAACTCGAACCCGCGACCGCTGGCACAGGAAGTAGGATCACTACAAACTAAGCCAAACGTGTCGTCATATTAGTTTTGGAAATGTCAGTTTGTTTAGTCAATATTTAAATAGCTTATACAATCGCTTTAAAAGCAGATAATTTCATCATAGGGATTGATTTTTTGATTCAAATTGTGGCAATACCACCACCATATAAACTATTTATCCACACTAATATTATAAGCGTAAAAGTAACTCAGTTCCTTCCTTTTCACGCTTAAACCGCTGAACAGATTTCGATAAAATTTGGCGAGGACATAGATTGCATCCTGGGATAACCCCGCAAATTGATGGAAATACATAAAACTCACATTCAACTTCTTCATTTTCTTTTTTAGTCAAAAACAACTTAACCGTTAGCTTAATTTTAGTTTAAACACTTGCGTTAAATAGTTAAAAAACGTTTGGCTCAGTTTATAGTGACCCTATTTGCTGTGCCAGCGGTCGCGGGTTCGAGTCCCGCTAGGGCCATTCATTTGTGTGATGAGCATGAATATTTGTACTCCAGTCATGGGTGTTTATATTTATAATAATATGTATATTGTATGTATTTAAAGTTACACATATATGTGTAGTGTATCAACTTTCTAGTATTCATATCACAAGCCTCGTTACCATGAAACTAGATGGTGCTGTGTGGTAATATCCCAACATATTTATTTATTTATTTATTTATAAAAAAGATAAGTACATCATGTATTAGCCAAACCCTCATAGTAATACGCGGACGAAGTTAACTAAAATGTTGATTTTACCAATGCGATAATTAATAATAATTATAAAGGCAACTAAAGAACGCGTTACTTACAAAACGTACTCTTGTTCAACACCTCACATCTCAATCTTAACTAAATAGCTGACAGCGTAATTGCCTATTGTTTTAAATTATAACACTGCTATATTAAGAAGTATTATTTGCTATGAAATCATAGTGGAGGCCCCGACGTCTTTATTTAATCGTGTTTCCCCCAAAATTACGGAAACACGCCATGTTAGATTTTTATCAGTTCGATGGATATGGTAACTAATTGTAAGTCAGAAATAATTTGAAGGCGCTTTTATTTTGGGGAATATTTTTTTATACAACTATATGTTTTCGGCGATGCTTGTATTTATTTATAATTTAAATTTACAATCGGCAATCGTGACCTATATTTCATATGTATGTACCTACTGTAATAACAATAATACTATGAGCTTAAATCAAAAAAATTAAAGAGTGCGTGTATGAATGTGTATACGCGCAAGAAGTAAAACTTCTGTAGGTTATCGGTACTCTTTATGAAATTCAATTTATGTTTTAAATAATTAAGATACGTGAGATACTAAAAATAACGCATTTTAGGCTTATTAGAATCATATATTTATAGAATATCAATTAAGGAAAGAATGTAATATTATATATCATTTGTCAGACAATAACAACGATTACCATGGCAACAAACGTACGTACATTTTTTCGTAACGCATTCACCAGCTTACCCCCCAAGTCAAGCGTGCGTAAAGAAGTTTTGCTTAAATAACTTTATTTTAGTTACTTTTCATTAGCTATTCTTACTATTGTTTTCTATATTATCGAATGTGTTTTCAATCCTTTTTAACGTCCCACTGCTGGGGGTGGGCCTCCCTTCAATACGAAGGGGATCTGGCCATAGTCCACCACGCTAGCCAAGTGCGGGTTAGCGGACTTCACACGTCTTTCGAAAACTTGCTAGATTCTCACAAACATACAGGTTTCACGATGTTTTCCTTCGCCGTTATACAAATGGTAATCATATTGGAAATTATTCTCACATGAAAATATAAGCCTACCCGAAATTTGAACCCGTTTCGCTCGGTTTCCCAAGCGAGCATTACCACTGGGCTATCAAAGTCAATTATCAAATATTATAATTTAAAAATAACCTTTATAATATAGTAAGAAGATTTGTATAAAATCAAGTAAACCCACGCAACAAAATTAGCCTTTGACCATCAACACACCTTATTACTATAATAACTCTTCTAGTTCCCGCAATTTGTGATTATCTCAAAGCTTGAATAGAAATTGAGTATTAGAAAGGAACTGATATTTAAATTTCAAGGTTTAGTGTTGTAATATGAGCCATGGATATGGGAGTGTGCTAACGTCTTGCTTTGAACTAAATTTAATCTACAGTTAACTATGGTTAATAGTTAAATTTGACGACACGTTTGACTCAGTTTGTAGTGAGCCTACTTGCTGTGCTAATGGTCGCGTGTTCGAGTCCCGCTGGGGGCATTCATTTGTGTGATGAGCATAAATGTTTGTACTCCTGTCTTGGGTGTTTATATTTATAATATTTATCTATTTAAAGATATATATGTGTAGTGTATCAACTATCTGGTATCCATAACACAGGCCTCATAGCTTACCATGGAACTAGATGGTGCTGTGTGTTAATGTCCCAACATATTTAAAAAAAAAATAAGTTTATTACCTAGTGACCCTTAAAGCAATCTACTAAATGATTACTGAATTACCAAATGGTTTAATGTACCTACTGAGTAATAAAAGGCGGATTACCTGAGTCGAGAATCGAATCATATAATACGGTACAATGACACTACGATGTATAGGTTTCACTTAGATCAATGAGTGATCTGGCGTTATTATACAATGTTAAAATTTGTTTGTTTGTTAAGAAAAAATCTTCTAAATTACAAGAGAGATTTTTATAAATATATTATGTATATGTGATTATTACCTTTATTTCCAGTATACATATATCTAGTATATTTTTTGCACTATATTGCCCGCTGACATCTTCCACATCCAGGGGTTGACTGGAAGAGATCTCTTTTAGAGATAAGTCCACTTTTGTGAATTATGTTTATTGTTTTTTTTTCTGTATCACATTCAAAGTGCGATAAAGAATATATTACAAGATACTCTATATGATACTGATGTATTCTAATAAAATGTTTAACAGATAATAAGTAATTTTCCTTCGTATATACTATGCTTATTGATATAGGCGAAGTCGCGGACGAAAACTAGTATTTTATAAATAAACCTATAAAAAGTATACTCCAAGGAAAAAGCTGTTATAACCAACTATTATATATTTAACAGTGTTACTATATGTTATTCAAATTGAGGTAACATTTAATTTCAAATCGTTTTAAATCAATCATCCATCAAACAGCTACCGATCGACCTTTACCGACAGATTGAAATAAAAATATTTTATAACAATCCTCATTCATACTGTATTATATTTAATATCTATATATAAATAGATACAGACAAAAGTCCAATAACTTTTTCTCGTCTGTTTGTCAAATAATTTTCTTTTTTTTTTTTGTTTAGAGCTATTGATGAACTTTAGTGTTATCAATAAAAATGATTATGGTTTATTTTTTTTTATTTCTACCGCTTTTTTTTTAATGTCGGGTAATGTGTTTACGCATACCACCTATATACATACAGTTGGTTATGTGGGAGGGCTAGGAAAACCAGTACTACTAAAACAGAAACTCCCCCGTCATACTGGGGAGTCGTAGGATCACTTACGCACTCAACCACGACGCCCCGACGGCGGGTCTGATGAAGCAGACCACACAACCAAGGGGTTGCTCCCACGCTCCAATCTGCCGAGAAGTACCAGGAGCAACCCGTACGGTACACCCATAATTAAGGTGGACCGAGTAAGATATGGATAGACTCTATGAAAAAGAATATGTGTGATACGAGATGATGACTGATAAAAGAAAATGGAGAAGGAAACGTAGTGTCGAAGGGAACGGGTAAAGATATCGAGAAGAAGAATTATCATTCTTGTAACCCATCTACCCCATGACCCACCTTTTTGTTACCACGACTGTTAGACGTACTACAACGTTCATCTTTTCATGGTTTTTACCTATTATCGCTATACGAGAATCGAACCTGCTAATTGGTTTAGATTATTTAAACTCTAATATAGATAATTCGCTTGCATTAACGATTAGGCATCGGCCTTAACATACAATTGTTATTCTACGTTTTTGTAGCCTCGATTATTACGAAATATTCGCATGAACGTGTTACGTGCTTTAGAATTATGGTCGGAAAACGTACATACTTGACCTTAGTTTTTTCATTACTTTGATAACATTGTTTGATTTTTATTTAGTTCAATTGTAATTAGGCCTAAACGAAATAATATGCGATCTACTGACGAAACGTTTGGTTCAGTTTGTAGTGACCTCACTTACTGTGCCAGCAGTCGCGGATTCGAGTCCCGCTGGTGGCATTCATTTGTATGATAAGAACCAATGTCATGGGTGTGTATATTTATAATATTTATGTATTTAAAGTTATATATGTGTAGTGTATCATCTATCTAGTTCATAACACAAGCCTCGTAGCTTTCCATGGAACTAGATGGTGCTGTGTGTTAATATCCCAAAACATTTACCTACGAAGTAAAATTTCAAATCGTGTACTTTAATTTTGAATCACAAAATATAGTAATTAAGCAGGTAAAGCCGCAAGAAACGTTAAGTTTCTAACAGTAAAGAGAAAATGGGTAGCAAGTCGTATCAATCACCGTTTGAAATCAAAAAAAACTTGTTCTTAATAGGCCAGGTGGCGCTTAGTACAAACTATCAAAATCTTACAACTCATTTGCACATATAAATATTAATATTAGGGCATGCATAATGAAGCAAATAAACCTTGAATACAATATATAGCATAATTAATCAACTTTAGAGTTAAAATTTACAACGTTGTGAAACTATATCTTTTACTAGTTAAAACGTTTAACTATGCCTGTGTTTGTAAACCTATTTTTTCAATAATATGCATGTAGAAAAAGGTTTGATGTTATAATTTTAGTATTAATAATATGTTACTTACGTTTTAACGTTTAGTATAGATTTCTCAGAGATGAGATATTTTCCCGCAGTAAAAAGTATCCTATATGTTGATCTGGATAACCAGCTATCATCATACAAAATTTCATCAAAATCCATCTAGTGGTTTTCTCGTGATGCGTTCACAGACAGACGGACAGACAAAAACTCTAGATTCGGCCTCTGTATCTATAACAATGACTATTTCAATAAGATATTCTAAAAAATATTTAATGTATAGTTAGAATTTTATTATATAGATAGATAGATTATTATATATTAGGCTTTTACGTTCATGTGATTAGGTTTAACGGTATTTTTCATCATTAAGTTTATTTGTAACAAAGCATCTATATACTAAAATGTTTGAAGGCGATATTACATATTTCTATCTAATAACTAACATCGATTTTTACTTTCTATATCTAATATAATACAATATTATCTAGTTTATTCGATGTTTAAAAAGGCAGGTATAGTGGAATCCTTTAATGGATAAAACCTTTGAATTTCGATACGTTTTGACAAATGCTAAAAATTATAATTATTTTTAGTTGTTTTAAAAAAAAAGCAACTTAGAAATACTCTTCTTATAACTATTTTAACCGACTTCCAAAAAAGAGGAGCTTCTGCTTATATTTTCAAATATTTATAACAAACTAGCGGCTCATCCTTGCTTCGCTCGGGTTCGCTCTTAAATGATTCTTTAAATTGACATAGCTTTTTTATTTAGGGACCGATTGAAATAAAACAAATACTAAATGTTAGGTGAAGTTTACCACAATACATTAGTGAAAACCGCACCCAAATCGGTTAAGCCGTTTCTATGATTAGCGCGCTCAAACGCACAGACAAACAGACACAAAACTAAAAATCATTGTTTTGGGTTCTTTGCGTTAATAAAGATCCCCGATAATAGTTTTTCTCAAATATCTTTCATGTACAGACAGCGATCAGTTACAATTTTATTATATGTATAGATAGATTTTTGAATGTACTTCATTATATGAAGTTAAAGTTTATACTGTTTATTTAGTGCCTATAGCACCTATAAATTAAGCTGTTATCAGTTATGATAGCCTCAAGGTTTACTTGTGCACTGTCACTTCTAGTTAGCTCATTTTCTATTATGATTAGGTATTGCAATGAATAATGCTTTTTTAGCTTTAACGAACTAAATCTATATAAACATCAAATAGTGTCGAAATTATACCATAATTTTTATTGATAGCACTAAAGCTCCTAAACAAAAAAAAAAAACGAAAATCGGTCGACAAATAAAGGAGAAAATGTACTCAAATGTTTTGTCTTTGCCTATTAATATATAGATATATCTATACTCTATACAGATAAATAAAATTGGAATGTCTGTTTGTAATATTAAAGTAACCGCTTTTTACTAAATGCATATGGATGTATACACGGTACATATACCAAAACAACATTTTTTACAATTTTTGTCTGTCTGTCTGTTTTTTCTGGTTAATCTCTGAAATGGCTGGACCGATTTTGACGGGACTTTCACTGGCAGATAGCTGATGTTATAAGGAATAACTTAGACTACTTTTATTTTAGAAAAAAAAATAGGGCCCCACGAAAAAAAATTAAAACCAAATTAATTAATTAATTTTGTTTTGGGAAGCAACCTAGTCTATACTAATATTATAAAGAGTTTTTTTGTTTGTTTGTTTGTTCGGTATAAAACCTGATGGAAGCGCGAGTTGTTATTAAGCTATATAACATCAGGCTTTAACTTTTAGAAGTGAAATAATTATACATAAGTAAAATACGCGAGCAGAGCCGCTGACACACGCTAGTTTTAGCATAAAATTGCAAATGAGGTCAAATGTATACATTAAATTATTGACTAATGTGCTTTTAATGGATGGTTCAGAATAAAATATCTACAGTTTCAAAAACCTATATTTACTTTAGTAGAAGAAGTAGAATGTTTTTTTTTAATAAACTTATTGTATAAATAAATAAAAATGTTGGCATATAACCACACAGCACCATCTAGTTCCATGGTAAGCTACGACGCTTGTGTTATGGATACCAGATAGTTGATACACTACACATATATAACTTTAAATACATACATATTATAAATATAAACACCCATGACTGGAGTACAAATATTCGTGCTCATCACACAAGTGAATGCCCTCAGCGGGACTCGAACCTGCGACTGCTGGCACAGTAGGTAGGGTTACTACAAACTGAGCCAAACGTGTCGTCAAACGTCGTATGACATTACATTGATTAACTTTCAAGGTTTTTATTTTTAATTTTACAAAATAAATAAGTTAATTTTTGCACAATTCGACTTTTATTATTGTTTTAATGATAATGATTGCAATAATTAATTTTAATACGCCAATATTAAGCTGTCAAACTCAGTGGCAAACGTGCTATTAATTTGAAGGCCACACTTTCGATTCCCGCTTGAAGCAGATTTGACTTAGATTTAATAATGGACGATTATTAAAAATTCCCTTTCAGATTTGACGAATAGTAAAAATTTTAAGGTCATTTGGTAAGTAAGACTTGTAATTTCTAAATATGCCTATAAAAATCTAGATAATATATAGAGTATCTAACATTATATTTGGTGAAAGGTTAGAACTTACAGCCCTTCCTCGTAAATGTCACTTCTATGACATTTATCAATTGTGCACTCTGCGACAATGCGAGAATAACATGTTTTAACATAGTTTTAGTCCACGGCTTCGCTTGTTTCAAGCGGGATTCAAGGGTAGCCTATATCCGTCCCCAGGATGCAATCTATGTACTTGCTATTGTAACGATAGAGATTATTTAAATCTAAAAGTATCTAAATCTTCTTAAAAGAACTTAAGAGTCTAATTATACGCCGGAGGTCAGGTATTCGATTCTCGCTTAGGGCAAATGTGTATAATAAATATCTCAGATTTGTGATGATTGCCTTTTAAACGACTAGTGCGTATAGGAAATTTATACTAATATCATAAATGTTAAGTAGTATCTGTAACTTTACCACGTTCATAGCTTCTGTTTAGATTTTGATGAGTAAGAACATAGATTGAATCTTAAGGATGGGTATAGGCTATCTTATTAAGCGAGCAGAGCCGTAAACAAAAAATAGTATGGTATAAATAGTAATACAACCCGTACATTAAATATTTTTTGAAAAATCTTATTGAAATAGACATTATTATCGATACAGAGGCTGAATCTATCATTTTTAGAATTTTTGTCTGTCTGTAACCGCATCACGGAAAACCCACTGGAGGGATTTTGATGAAAATTGATATGATGATAGCTGGTTTTCCGGATCAACATATAGGATACTTTTTACTTCGGGAAAATATCTCATCTCTGAGAAATCTATACTAAACGTTAAGACGTGAGTAGGGACGAACCCAAGCGGAGTCAGGGTGAGTCGCTAGTATTATCATATTTATCAAAGTTACTAACTTGACTCTTGATCCGTACTTTAAAGCACGTGGGCGTTATTGTGTTTCGAAAGCATTTATTAAGTACATTTTAAACAGGCTTAACAAGCGTATTATAATCGATTATTATTAGTATTAAATATCTATTTAAAATGACAAAGCTGACACTTTTATTGCAGGTATCAAGCGAGTTTCTTAAAAGCTGGATATTTTAAATAAAACTATCTTTTCGGATTTTATCGCGGATTTATTTTGATTTTTAGTTCCCGACGTTTCGAATGCTTTACAGCAATCATGGTCACGGGCTGTATTCGCGTAAATCTATGAAAGAATTAAAAAGCTGGTGAGTTAAAAATAATAGGACTACTATTTTTAATGCAAAAGTTTGTATACATGTATGTTACTCCTGAAGCTGGCCGAATTAGGATGAAATTTAGTCCACAGATAGATTATGATCCGAAAAAATACAGGTCAGTATTAGGCGCCTACGAACGTAGTTGGACAAAGCCAAGTAACTAATATAAAATATAATTTATCATCATTTTTTCAATAATTTGTTGTTTTATAATTAACTTGTTCCAAAACCTAAATCTTAGTAACTAAAACAAACACACGATATAAAATATATATTATTTTACTCTCATCTCCGATAATCGAACCTGCACTAGTCAAATGACTCGGCCTAACTAATTATTTCTAGAAATCGTCTTAATCTCCAACATAAATTAAAAAGTCTTAAGAATGTAGTGAAGATTTAAAAATTCTGTAACATAAAGCATTTAATTTAAAAGAACATCCATCTACTGTAGCTAGACGAGACAAGACTAACACTGTGAAAGGGCGTGATTTCACATAAATATTTAATTCCTCGCCCATTTACTTAAGCATTGTTCATTTTCGGCCTTTCTGCTCTAAGTTGATATCCAATTTATGAGAGTGCGGCAATTTAATTTGATTTAATATATTATAATGATGAAATATTTACTTATTATACAAAATTAAAGAGTCAATTTTTTGCTTAAAATTTATATAGGATCCGCCATTTACTATAAGGTATCAAAATGATTTCATGTCTGATGTGCGAGACCCGGGTTTTGAACTTGCTTCATTTGGCCAAAAAATCCCGTTACCACTGACCTATCACCCTTCTTTAGATGTTACCAGTTTATTAAAAAAAAAAAACACGTTCACTACTTGTTTAAAGATCAATAAAATATACATAAAGTTATTATAAACAATAATTTAAATAAAACAACATTTAAAATTCATAAAAAACTAGATAAGTAACGGAAGCCACTCATAAAAAAAGCAGATCAATCAAAATATTAAAACAATTTAGAAAGTTACTCTCCCTATTACCAAATTATCGCGAGAAAATATTTGCACCATCACGATGTAAAAAGGAGATACACAAAAGTGGGGGCATATCGGTCTAAGTCCCCTCCTGTCAATTTATTGTGATTAATGAACCCTCAGTATATCAAAACGTTGATGCGACCAACGCAAACGTATTATGTACCTAAGAATAGAGCACACTGAGTGAAGTATTAGACTAATTTGCTAAATTTCAATAATTCTCATCAGAATTTCCATGTATTGTAGTTTTGGATTAGTCTAAAAAAATCAAAGGCTTCTAGCTAAAAAGCCGAAGTGATTTGGACATTTTGAAATTTAACTCCATCCTAAGTGTTTTTTCTTGTAACGTTTTTGGACCATATTCAATAAAAAAGGTATAACGCATTCATTAAATTAACAGACAGCAAATAATATAACTTAGACAACACTTTTGATGAAGTCAATCAAAAATACATATAATGAGTTGTGAAGGCAGATGATATAGGTATTTTTTTATTTACCTTTTTAATGCAAAGTTTTTTTTATTACTTTTACAATATTATTGATTAGGCCTTAATTATTTTAATTATCATAACGTATTATCAAGTAATTATTTAGTTCAAAACCTAATAATAATTCAAGGGAAAAATTTTGTTCATAATTTATTGATGAACAAACTCATCTTTAGTTAAAAGTAATGTGTGCAAAGCCTTACTTGCTCAAGTAACCGTTGCCTCGGTATCAACTTTTAATAAAGTCGGACCAAAAATTACTGCGGTGTTGGCAGCGCAATGGTTTCGCGGTCTTGAAACATTATTAAAAATTAATATTTCAAACTTTAGGAATTTTCCAAGAGTTGGAATTTTAAAAAGATTGTGTTTGATCAAGAAAGAATCTTTTTTATTTTATAAGACTCGCGCTATATACCTATTATCTAGACGTGTTTTGTTCCTTTCGATATTTTTTTTAAATGTACATTATAACATAATAAAAAGTAATAATTGTAGTATTACCATCACAAGTTACGAAAATGAATCTAAATTACAGGTAACATAACCCAGCGAGTTCAATCTTCCCCAAATTAAATTGATCAAACTACTTTAACCAAACAATTGAAGTTTAATTTTTTTTTAAAAAACGAATTAATAAAAACAGAACGAAATCGCAAAAATTATTCTATAATATTAATAAACAATCCAATACGTCTTTTGTTTCTTCTAATTAAACATTTTCAAAGCCAGTGCTAAATTAAGTTATGAATTCAAAATTGATTCCATCTGCCGTGAGCAAGGAGGGTATATCAAATAAATTTACTGACAATAGCAGATGACTTGTTCACGAATGGCTGTCGGCTAAAAGTCTATTATTGTATGTCGCTCACGATTCTGGTTTTCTAGAAAATATATTTTCAATATTACATAAATATAACGTTCAGAATCAATTTAAAAGTTTAGACGACGATTGTTCAGACATATTTCTCGTTAAATATTGTATAAAAGCGATGTAAAACGTCAACAACTATCATGATGTATATGTATATTTTACGAATATCTGTGTATATTTCATAAGTCATAACAATCCTTAGAACTTTTAACTTTTTCACTTCAAACAATTAACGTGATAAAAGTAAGTTTGTACACGGGAACAAAGCACCTCAGCCACTAGAGGCAATTGTCTCATAATATCGGTTAGCTGCCAGGAAAATAGTCACTTTAGAGTAACTGTTTTTTTCAAGTTGGCAACATCTAGACGTTTTATAGCGACACTTTACCGCAATCAAGAGGATCATTAGCTTGTAGATGTCTGCCAAATATCCTATACCCTGCTTTCAATGTTTTCTCACCCTTCTGTGAGAAAGATGTTGTAACACACACCTTTTTTGGAAGACATCCTAACGGACATTGCCAAGTTTTGCACTTTTTGCTGAACATTAGCGAATTTCTTTACAGGATCATTTGTATCAGTATGAATCTACATTAACTTTTAGCATCGATTTTCAAGTAGAACATTAATCTTTGAGTAAAACAAATTAATTACATGAACACTTAAGGGAGTATCTAGCCGTGAGCCGAAAAAATTAAATGGTAAACTACGGAAATCGTAGGCGGGATGGCAACAAAAAAACAAAACATCAATTTTAATGAGTCGAAAACCGAGAATTTTCTCTTCCATTTAGAGAGCAATATTTTTTCTACAACATTTAATCAGAGTAAGAAGTGAAATGGTAATTTGTATGGACCGCTCGATGTAAATTTTATGCAAGAATTCGTTCACTCCCTCTCCCTAAAAGGGGAAGATTTTTGCAGCGGACAGAAAATTTTGCTTAGCCAAGTGAAATTTTAACTGCCTCGACAGAGACAGCTCTGGAAATGCGAATACTTAATGCTAACTTACTTCCCGCTGGTTCATTATACTACATAATTTTGAAGTGAAAAAATTGATCTGTTCGGTTTCTATTTTTGCTAATTCAAAATAACTTTTAAAATTCAGAAACAGTTATTAGCGATAACAGATACAATAAAAAAGGAAAAGTATAATAAAATTAAAATTTTAGTATCATTATCTTATTACAGGAAAATGTAACAACTTCGAGATTCATAATAATAAAGAAACATCCAAATCCAGAGCTAAAATGTTCGAGTGATTTAATTCAAGTTCTTACAGTAAATTAATGGATCCTTGCTCCCATTTGAAGGCAGTTATCAACTTTGAAACTCGACTTCAACTTTCCAGTTTGTTTCAATTTGTCAAGTCCGATAGAAATTCAATAGGTATGATAGATACTTTGAATAGCAAACAAAAACTGTCCCATTTTATTCCCCTAACTTGTGTCATTATTGCCTTTGTACTTTTTGATGGACGTCAATCGGCAACGCTAATGTTTTAGCAATTTCATTTTCCTGATATTAATCAAACTAGTTTATTTGTGACAAAGAAATGGTTTTCTAATTAAAACTTCTACAAAGTATATTATTATGTTTATTATTTCTTCTATTATAATAAAATTCTTACTGAGTCGAATCTGTACAATAAATCTTTTTTGGAAAATCTTATTGAAATAGCCATTATTATCGATACAGATTCCTAATCTATAGTTTTTAGATTTTTGTCTGTTTATATATCTGTTTGGGAACGCATCACGAGAAAACAACTGAACAGATTTTGATGAAATTTGGTATGATGATTGGTTGTCTGGGTCAACAAATAGAATACTTTTTTTACTGCTGAAAAATATCTCACCTCTGAGAAATTTATACTAAACGATTATATAATTTGGGTGAACATATTACTGTAAGAGAATGTAACTGCACTAGATATTTAAGAAAATGCTGTAAAAATCGAATCTGTATTAAGATGGAAACTAAAAAAGAAATTATATTGTTACATATGAATCTTCATCGCTTAAAACTTTTAAATGAGGATTTCATACGTACTCTAGAGTGTAAAAGTTAAATAAAATATAAACTGAGAAAGTTTCCAAAGCAAATTGGCTCGAGTCTGTCCGTGACAGTCTATTTCTTTACTCCTTACAATTGTTACAATATTTAAGGAATCTTTTCGGAAATTAGTTTAAGTTAGTAATAAAATAAGTTCAGTGGGTTTTCCAAAAAATATACCAACACGTAAATATTTACTTGTATGTATAAAAAATAATTCAGAATAACTATACTATTACAGATTATACTAAAAATATTATTTTTACATTTTGATAAAAAAAAACATTCGATTTTATTAATCAATGGTCAACATAATTTAATGGATCAGATTATTATTGCCCAAAAAGTGACAACGTGTGAATTTTGTCACATTGCCGTCAAAATTAGCATCTCATCTATAAATTTCAATATCCACAAAAAAAACTACGATAGCATATTTACACGGTCGCCCGTATTCTCGTATTATGCAATTAAAACCTAACATGTCTACGTACGAATATATTAAAACAAGATAAGGACGAGTTTAAAACTTTTAAATAACGTCTTTGTTAAATAAGATGAATTACAATAAAAATATTTAACGTTTTCAAAAATGAAAGATTTGAAGAGTTAAGTGGACGAAGTATAAATATAACTAGTTAATGAGGATGTGGTTGCTTAAGTGGTACGAATTAACATGTCACTTAAAATTTGAGTAGGAAGCAAATGATGTTTTAACGCTAAGCCTAGATTAGCACTAGTCATTATACAGCATGATATAACCAGACGTACAATGGACCTATTAATAAAATCGTAACAAGGTTACATTTCCTAATTAACTGTCTTAAGACTGCAATCGCTAAAATTACAGCATTCAATTTCAGTTTTGCTAGTGCTTAATTAAAATTATTAATATAATAAGTATTATCGTTTTATCTATACTAATATTATAAATGTGAAAGTTTGTGAGTATGGATGTTTGTTACTATTTCACGCCAGAACGGCTGAACGGATCTGGTTGATATTTGCCACAAAGATTGTAGTCTGGAATAACATATAGGCTACTTTTTATCCCGGAAAAAATATACGGTTCCCGTGGGATAGGTTTCTTTTTATTTCCCTAGAGGCGATCCCGAGTAAAGCAAGGGTGAGCTGCTAGTATATTAATAATTTATATTAGGTAATAGTATCAAATATGATAATTTATATCTACGTTCTAAAAAAATAAATTGTTATTCGCTTACTTAAGTTCAAAAGGTCAGACATTAATGCCAATCCTGGTCCAGACAGATAAATAACGTGGTCATCCGAATAAGAAAGAATTAGTTTTAATGAAAGCATGAGCATTTGTAATGGAGGACCGCACTGTTAACTATCACTATAGTAACATTTAATATAATGCATCCTTGACTTCGGTATGAAATCATTTTTTTTTTTCATATTTTTTTTTTTTACAAAATCCTTGTATTGTTTGGAAAAATCGAACATGTTTAAAATATAAATTGCTTTTAGTCGTAGTTATTGTTTTCTGACACTGATTTCGTTAGTCTTACCAAAGTGAAGTGGTATGTGTGTAGCATTTTACCTGTAAACAGAAAAAAAAAAACGATTATATAAATATTAACTTTTATGTTTTTACTTTTATGTTTGGTTCAGTTTGTAGTGATCCCACTTGCTGTGCCAGCACTCGCGGGTTCGAGTCCCGCTGGGGGTATTCATTTATGTGATCAGCACGAATGTTTGCACTCCAGTTATGGGTGTTTATATTTATAATATGTATGTATTAAAAGTTATATATTTATTATGTGGTATATCAACTATCTGGTATCCATAACACAAGCTTCGTAGCTTACCATGGAACTAAATGGTGTTATGTGGTAATGTCCCAACATATTTATATATTATTTATTATTATTTTTTTCTTAAAATTTGTACCCAATACTTATATATTATTTGTACAAGTTAAAATACTAAAAACTGAACTTTTTATTTATTTAAAAGTTTAGAAGTTTTAAAATTTCATTAACATTTTTATTAATAGACTCATTATTGAAAGTGTAAATTATTAATGCGAAAACTCTAAGAAAGTACTATACTATATTATACAGTTAGTATATTGGAGGTAGTAAATTACAGTATCTTTACGATAGCAGCCCATGGTAATACAGATCACAAGAGATCACGAGCTAAAATCAACTTAGCAGAAATCGTGACCCGAGCGCATGCTGCCCAAAATGAAAATCGAAACGAGAGCGCCATTGTCAGACATTAGCGTAAGGCTACGAATACACTCACCAGCTTTCTACATATGAACTGTAATTTGCCCTCAATTACACAATACTTTTGCGATGATCACGAAAATTATATTTTTCATCACTTTGATCTCTGTCAAGGTGATTATATCTACGAATGAGAATATTTTACCACTATATTAATGTTTAGATGAATGGTAACACGCTCGCTTGGGAAATTGAGTGAAGCGGGTTCAAATCCCGAGTCTCGCACCTCTGATATTTTCATGTGCGAATCATTTTCAACATGATTACCATTTGACTTACGATGAAAGAAAACATCGTGAGAAAACTTGCATTTCCGAGAGAACTTAACAAGTATTCGAAAGACATATGAAGTCCGCTAATCCGCACTTGGCCAGCGTGGTGGACTATGTTCTGATGCCCCTCGCATTGAAGAGAGGCTTGCGCCCAGCTGTGAGACGTTAAAAAACGGGCTGAATACGACTACCACTATACTCGAATAAGGAATAATATATATAGGAATTAGCTAATTGCTGCGATCGAGAATTCAAAGCGGAAATAGAGTATTTGTGGTAAATCAATATTTTTCTTACTAACGCCAACACTGCGCTTTACATTTCTAGAGCAATTCAACTCAAATCCATTAGCGTTCCCGAAAAAACAACAACGGAGACACCAGAAAAAGTATCTACAAACTTAAAACAAGTGAACATTAACACGGAGGAGACAAATAAACGGATGTGTTTAAGCATTTCAGTTAAGTTATGCGACAACACGTTCAATGACGAAGAAGCAAACTGACAAAATAAAACGTTCCCAAAAAATCCTTTGAAAAGGTTTATACAATAAATCTTTTAATCCTCTTATATACAATTTTATCGAGATTGGCCGGATGGAACGGTTTCTTTGTTTTTCGTTGCTACTGCCGGCGTATTTTCCAATGTCCGCTTTTTAATTAGTACTTTTATGTGCATTTACGATGTTAGAATCGATTCGGGTCGTTTTTATTTTCTGGTTCATTTGCCATTACAAAATTATAATCTGGTGTTTTAAGGGGCTATAAAAATTTATGATTTGTTTTTATTACCTGTCGCCTTGAATTTTTTTGCATCATTCGCATGTATAACAACATGATTTTTAATCACTCCAATATTATTGGTGAAAATGTTTGTAAGTGATATAGTTTGTGTAATTGTAACTTCATCGTACTGTAACGTCTCTATAGATTTAAACAAAAATCATAATGGAGATAGCTTATATCAAAAATCCACCTGTTTTTTTTATCGACATATCTACTACGGGCGAAACGTAGTAATAATAGAAGCAATTACTTGTAGCTTCGATAATGAAGACATAAACATGAGCACGTATGTTCTATCAATGTTAAATTCCAATTGACTGATTCGAAGATTCCCTCTATCTAAATCTATGTGAAATAAAAATAAAACCAGAGGATATAATAACTCTTATAATATGTTAAGCTTATTTGGAGAATCTTATAGTTACTTGACAAGGACAAATTTCAATTCCCCCAAAGAGCTTACACCGTGAAGTGTTCTAAACTCATCAATCAAATGAGGCAGGCAATGTTGGAAAGAATATAAAAAAAACTATTATTGATGGAGACAGGTAGACTGTATTCGATACGTACAGGACGTTTTGATATATTAGATTCATATCATAATATGCTGGTGTGAGATAATGATCATGATGTGCTGTATAATTTCTAAGGTAATGTTTCGCGAAGACGCTTTGCAAGGGAAATGGTAATAGGCCTTAAAGACTTTTTGGAGACAGCTTCAAAGCTTTATACATTTCTGTCTTATAAATTGCTTGAAATTTATTGCGAATTCAAATTCTTGCAACAAAACAACCACTACTACTAGATTTAATAGAACAGTACAGAAATAAGTAAAGTCAATCATATTTTAGTATAGCATTTCTATTGTGATTCTAAAATAATTATTTATGATTTCACAAATAAATTTTATATAATATACAAAAATCATCTTCAATTCTATCGGCATTTATGGATGTTACAAGTAATGCGACGCTGGAGTTGTATATCGTCCGCCCCCATGCACAATAAAACAACCTTATCTCCTCTATGTTTTCATTCATTTTTTGTTGTACGTTTTATTTTATTATACACTACTGTGAGCCCTCATGCTCCTCAATCCAGACTTTGAAATTTACGACTAAACAAACAAAGGTTAGTTGGGCTTTGATTATATCATTTAATCTCTTTCTGGGTTCACTAGTGAATGACTATTTTAGTTCAATTTTTTATATATAATATATGTATGAAACTTTTCAATGTATTCGCTGCGGGAAAGGCAATAGGTGATGATTTACTAGACAAAGCTTTAAATCCATCAAACCAATTATTTTCCTTGCTTATTTTTAACTTACTATAACCTCAACAAAATGCTACAAACAATGACGGAAAACCAATTTAATTTACTAAAATTACTAACAACAGCTACGTTAAAAATATACTTTAATATAATTAAAATCACATTAACGTGGAAGTTAAATCTGATAACATTGGTATCGGAATATTTTGCGAATATTTTGTTTATTCAGATGTTCAAAATCAACAGTTTGCAGTTTAGTTACACAAGTGTGCGGCATATGTTTCAGTCAGGTGCTATAACCCACAATTTTGGCAATACAATGACAAATTACAAAAAAACTGTTCCACTCATCCAACTTCACAACTTTAGATCAAGAAAAAATTTGAAGACAGGTAATATAATTTTTAACATAAATACTTTTGTGTTTATAGTTAATTTTATAGTTTATGAGTCAATTTTTATTATCATCCATTAAACTCTGATTTCTTTTTATCATTCCGTTAGTTTTTATCTGAACTGAAAGCTGGCTTTAAAACTTGTTTAATTTGATGTCGACATCAAGTGGGGGCTCGAAAGAAAATATTGTTGGAGTAAACATTTGTGTTGAGCCTTACAGCCTTGCGAGCTATGCTTATCTTCATGCAAATACTACTTAGTGGCGAAACTGGTTGGTGTAAGCGTAAGCAAAAGCGGCAAATGATATATGATAAATTCACTAAGTTTATTATGATAACCTAGTAAGGAAATGTTTTATTGTCTGGCTCTACGTTATATAAGTTTATCTTTGAAACGGGAAATAGAACGTTTGAACGTGGGATTGAAATTAAGATTATCAGCACTCTTAAAGCTTTGCCGCTAATTTTACGATAGCAACTGTTATTATTTTGTTTTACACATATATATTATATATATATATATATATATATATATATATATATATATATGCGTGTATGTATGTATTTGTGACGTTAACTTCTTTAGTAGAATCTAAGTCACATTGTAAAATTAGATAATATGAATTCTAAACATATCAGTCATTATCACTTTGAGTAAATATTTATGACTACATACGCAGATCATAATGTTAGATACTTTTATAAACAAACATACGTAGGAGCACAATTAATGAAAATAATATTATAAAAACGAAAGTTTGGATGGATGTTGAATAGTACATAGTTTAGTTTTTATTTCGGAAAAATGTGTGGTTCCTGTGGGATATATTTGTTTATGTTTTTCACAAAACCTAGGGACGAACCCGAGCGAAACGAGGGTGAATCGCTAGTATAACATCAAATAAGTTCAAACTAATGTTAAACTTTGCCAAAATTGTATTCAGCCGCTATCTCCTATGAATTATGCACAAACCAACAGTTAGCCATCGATCCATGCTCTTGATTTAATCTGCTCCGAGCTAATGTAGAGTGTGTTAACAATGGCTGATGTTTTTACAAGTAATAGGTAAATAGAGAGTTACTTAACTAACACATACTTAGTTAAGTAGTGATTTTGTTATTCAAAATGTGATTGGCGCTTTTATACTATTATATATTTTGACGACAGGTTTGGCTCAGTTTCTAGTGACCCTACTTGCTGTGTCAGCGGTCACGGGTTCGACTCCCGCTGGGCATTAATTTGTGTGATAAGCACGAATGTTTGTACTCCAGTCACGGGTGTTTATATTTATAATATGTATATATTTAAAGTTATATATGTGTAATATATTAACTACCTGGTATCTATAATACAAGCCTCGTTACCATGGAACTAGATGGTGCTGTATGTTAATGTCCCAACATATTTATTTATTTATATCCATTCGCGTCTATCCCATAGAATATTAATGAAGTTTTATATTTTTTGTTTACTGATAGGTTAAAAATGCGTTACTAATTTTGCCTTATACTATTGTTAAATAACTGCCCCACTTTTACTATTTAGTTCAAGAGTTACAAATAAATTAATGTTAGCTATTGCGTCGTTAAACTCCAAAAAAACGTCACTCTTCATCGTCATGATTATCATATATATCAATAAACTTGTTTATATACTTTGATAAAACGAAAGTGTTATTGTATGATGAGACATCGACAGAGTTAAATCGATAAGTAATTTAGATAAAAACGTAAACACTGTTATTTCAGCAATGAAATAATATTTAAAAAGATAAGTAACATTGTTTTGATCGAAATTTTTGGTCACAACACTTTTCGTTCAAATTTTATATAATATATACATATATTATAATAAAGAATAATAATAAATATGTTGGGACATTAACACAGCACCATCTAGTTCCATGGTAAGCTTGGCTTGTGTTATGGATACCAGATAGTTGATACACTACACATATATAACTTTAAATACATACATATTATAAATATAAACACCCATGACTGAAGTACAAACATTCGTGTTCATCACACAAATGTATGCCTCCAGTGGGACTCGAACCCACGACCGCTGGCACAGCAAGTAGGGCCACTACAAACTGAGCGAAACGTGTCGTCAAATAAATATTTATTATTATACATCTTGTTTCTTCTAGGCCTATAGCATAATATAACATATATGTTTTATCAAAACTGAGTCTGTTTCAAAATTATAAGCCAACTTTCTTAGATAATTAACTTTCAGCATCATTGTATTTTTCAATAAAGCAATTAGTACACGTGTAACACTAGACTATAACATAAATACGTATGTAATTACGTCAAATATAATTCAAAGTTACGCAGGAAGTACGACTGAATTGATAAGTCGAGTACAGAGTAAAATTTCCACGTGTTTGGCATATTATAATTAAGCACGTGTGTTTAGGTGATAATAAAGAGGAATAAACACTAATATAATAATAAAATAAATATGTTGGGACATTAACACACAACACCATCTAGTTCCATGGTAAGTTAGGCCTGTGTTATGAATACCAGATAGTTGATACACTACACATATATAACTTTAAACACATACATATTATAAATATAAACACTCATGACTAGAGTACAAACATTCGTGTTCATCACACAAATGAATGTCCCCAGCGGGACTCGAACCCGCAACCGCTGGCACAGCAAGTAGGGTCACTACAAACTGAGCCAAACGTGTCGTCAAATACTTTACAGGTTCAAAAGAAGTATTTCTTTTGCATTATATTTTTTAATCTGTGGTTCGATAAATAAAATTTTTTGTCTGTTTCGATACAACATCAGGTTATTTTTGGCGCGAATATGTGAAACTAAATAATTCGTTCAGGTATTATAAGTTTGATTATATTTTATGTTATAGTTAAATCGTGTATAATTAACCAGAAGTATTTTTTGACCTTCGCTGTTAGGAAGCAATCGTTTTGATATGAAAAAAATTGAAAAAACTAATCGCGTCCTGTAGTTTTGCTTGTTTTTTTAGATCATCCGTATCCGTATTAATATTATAAATGTGAAAGTTTGTGAGTATGGATGTTTGTTACTCTTTCACGCCAAAACAGCTGAGTGGATCTGGATGAAGTTTAGCACAGAGATAGATTATAGTCTGGAATAACACATAGGCTACTTTTTATCCCGGAAAAATGTACGGGAACCCGTTGGATAGGTTTGTTTTTGTTTTTCTAAAGGCGAAACCAAGCAAAGCGAGGGTGAGCCGCTAGTAGTCTATATTTCTTAACAAATGGGCTATCTAACACAAAAAAAGGAACGTTTTTAATAGAATAGTTCTTGAGTTAAAAAGATTTAATCACACAAACTTTTCAACTTCATAATTATAACTGTGTATCATATTACAGTATTATGTAACTAAAATAGTTTAAAAGCCCCCCCCCCATCCCACCCCCACATTCCCCACAACAAAACTAACCTGAAGGCTATTATTTAATTGTATGTATATCTAACATATATATAACACTAACACTGAATCTCTTCTTATAAAAATAATTTTAATTAAATATAAATTGGAGTAACCTTAAAACAATATTATCCGGAATATTTTGTACATATTTATGTAAATATATGTTTGAACTTAACCTAAGTATAACAGAAATTTATTGTAAGGTACATTATTAAGGCCAATCGAGTAATTATTTATCTTTTAATTGATTGGACGCTTAAAGCAATATTATCAACAGTCAAGGACAAGTAAGAGTAATGACATCGATACATATATATAAAAAAAATAATAAAAAAAACATAACTATTTATAGTCCAATGGCATAAATTTAATAGTGTTACTAATTAAATCCCGCAGGATCCTCTTGCAGTAGCAGGATAAAAATAGCTCCAGACACATAAATTGTATGATCAATGAAAAAAAATTGCATCAATTGTTAAAAGGACACACTACCACACACTTTCGCATTTATATCACTTATATCAGTAAGGCAATCCAAAAAATATACCAGTGATACCAACAAAATAAGTCTAAATCGTCTCAACAATACACAGTACATCCATATAATGATATTTTTTCCTAATAACTAACTTCTTTTCAAATATCTAATCCAATCAAAACCGTAGCTTATAACTAGTTTAAAATACCATTATAAGATATCTAAGGCTTTCGACCTCTTATAGGGCTAGGGCTATTACTTACAGATAAGAAATGACAACATATTGTAAAAGATAAGTGAATCGACCACACAGCACTCTTATTGCAAACAAAATTATTTGCTTTATACTAATTTTATGTAAGTATCAATTACATAAACATAATAGCTTATAAATAGTATGAAAATAAAAAGAAAAAACACAATTTCAAGAGAAAAATGTTTGGAAATCGACAGACACCAGAGAATGGAGAATATTCTCCTATAGCGTTTCCTCGCAAAGTACCTATACTTTACTCAAGACGTTTACTTACCAAATTTAAAAAAAACGTAACATCGTAATATATTACAAAGTTTTTGTATGACATACAAACATACATAAATAAATATAAATTTATTGCATCCATAGATACTAATAAAACAAACTGCTAGAATGTCCTTTTCGTTATCTACGTAAAGAATTGGCCGATACGTTACAAAAGCACGACATCTATAAGACTAGTTGGAGTGTGCCAAAACTTGAATTTATTATCCTAAAATTGGAAATCAAAAAGCTGTAAAAATTCTAATAGTATTTTATACTAAAAGATGTATTTAGAAGATAACTACAGTAAATTAATATGAAATAAGGACGGTAATATATTGTATTGAATTACGAAGTACAAATGCGAAAGTTTGGATGGATGGATGTTTGTTACTCAATCACGCCAGAACGGCTGAACGGATCTAGATGAAATTTGGCACGGAGATAGATTATAGTCTGGAATAGCACATAGGTTACTTTTTATTCCAGAAAAATGTGCGGTTCCCGTGGGATAGATTTGTCATTGTTTTTCTCTAGGGACGAACCCGAGCGAAGCGAAAGTGAGCACTAGATCTAGACTAACTGCTAAATCGTTATCTACGAATATATATGTCTATAAGTTACATCTTAATTGATACATCATAACGACGTTATAAGGTGAAAAACAATTCATATTCTAAATATTTAACGTTCATTCGCACTCTACGTGCAACAGTGTAAGTACAAAATCCATCACAATCGTATCTACGTTACATCATTTACACGCGCTCTAGTGTTATTAATAAACAAAGCACGTGTTAAACAATTATTATTGGGTTAGAATTTAGATTAACGAGCGGCGGAGATTTTTAGTTTAGTTATTGATGATTAAAAATATATTTCGACAAACTGTTTTATGTCAAAACTTATAATAACTAGTGTGTTAATACTTGAATGAACGCTTTAGGCTGATGTTGAAAAGAAATAGGCGAAAGATGCTGTAATAGAATCTTAAGGCCTACCGCATATATACAACTTTTAATCGAACAACTGTTTAGTTGTATGTCAAAAGTATATGGAAATGTATGAAGGACCGCATACTATCAACTAGATAGTTGCTCGACAAAATAATCAAAAAACCACATCGACTGCTTTTTGACTAATCAGTTGAACAACTATCGACCGACAACTCAATATGTATTGCAATGTATTGGAGCACGCATACACTCGACTAAACAGTCGATGCGTGACGGTCGTGCTGCCACGTTTGGCTCAGTTTGTAGTGACCCTAGTTGCTGTACAATTGGTCGCGGGTTCGAGTCCCGCTAGGGGTATTTATTTGTGTGATGATAACGAATGTTTGTACTCCAGTCATGGGTGCTTATGTATATGTATTTAAAGTTATATATGTGTAGTGTATTAACTATGGAACCAGATGGCGACGAGTTTTATTGTCCCAACATATATTATAATTAGTAAAAATATATTTTTCTAAATAATTATTATTATAAAAATATAAATATATTAATAAATATATTTTATAATAATTATTACTTATAAAAATAAATATTTATTATACGCAAAGCATGTGTACTTTTTTTTTATTTAGCATTGCCATTGTATTCGAGCATAGTTGAGTTCTACAAAACAACCGCTTAAGAGACGAAACAAAAGAAAACTAAAATAAATATGTTACAACAGAGTTGATTGTATGCGCACCCTCGTCGACTAAACTGTTTGGTCGTCATGAAATCGACACAAGCACACAACTCGACTAAACAGTTTAGTCGATGTAACAGTTGTATATATGCGGTAGGCCTAACACGTGGAGATTGTCTGGGAAAAATAAGTATTTTTTTCTGTAACTACAAGTCTATGCTATTAAATTATTGTCGATTTATAATTTTGAATTTAGCAGATTTTGTAGTTATTAGAAGCACTGATAGAAAGCAGATTTTTTTTTGGTTGAATATGACGACATGTTTGGCTCAGTTTGTAGTGACCCTACTTACTGTGCCAGCAGTCGCGGGTTCAAGTCCCGCTGGGGGCATTCATTTTTGTGATGAGCACGAATTTTTGTACTCCAGTCATGGGTGTTTTTATTCATAATATGTACATATGTATTTAAAGTTATATATGTGTAGTGTATCAACTATCTGGTATACATAACACAAGCCTCGTAAATTACCATGGAACTAGATGGTGTTGTGTGTTAAAGTCTATTAAAAAAAAAAATTCTAAGCGAAATCGATGTCGCATATAATCGCTACTCGATTATTTTCTTGACCGAACCCATTTGTCAAACATTAGATAATATAGCGCATAATATCACCTTACGTACTTGAAATTGCAATTTGCTTTGACTAGAAACTTATATCGACTTCGCTTCTTCTAAGATTTCATATCTTTTTAAGTAAAAAAATGAAATATCAGTTTTAATACTTTCATAGGATTCCTAACTGGGTCTAGCTCTATATTTACTTTCTATTATTAGTTATTATCTATACAGATGAATAAAATTGAAGTGTCTGTTTGTAATGTCAAAATAGCAGCTTTTTAATAAATGTATATGAAATTATATACAGTACTTATAAAGGAAAATACAATTTTAAATTGTTTTGTCTGTCTGCTTGTTTCGGCTAACCTCCGAAACGGCTGGACTAATTTAGATGGGACTTTATATATCTATCGATATCTAATGTTATCTGAAGTAATTTAGGCTATTTTTATTTTAGAAAAACAATTAGGGTTTCGCTGTGGAAGACTATGGCCTCATATTGAAGGGAGCCGTGCCCAGTTGTGGGACGTTAAAAAATGGCTGAATACAATTTGAATTGGCTATATAATTTCAAATTAGCTGTTAAAGTAGAAATTAACAAACAAACGATTGAACTGGCTAGAAAGTAAATTTATATAGGTTATTAAAAATGTAAACAATGAGTCACTTATTCAGGAATAACTTGCGCTGTATTCAATTCAAATAAATATTTTTAGATCATTGGGTCAGAAAATATCGATTATTGCCTTTAACACACATCAATTTTACATATTATGATAATTAATTTTATTTATTTGTAACATTAATGTATTTTCGACAAAAATAACTTGGATATTTCTGGGAATCGATCTCGCGACCACAGTTATCTACTACGTTATATCCTTAAAAATTTATCTAAACTTAGCTACTATTTACACCGTGGTTCTGCTGGTGTTTTTAAAAATAGAGGGTTTTCATATGAACTTCTTAGTTCTAATAACCCTCTTAATAGGGACCCTCCTTAGGATTTGATTTTTCAACACTAAAATTCTTAATGTGTAAGATTTCGTAATTAATCAGTAAGTAATTTTCACTTTTATATACAGTATCCGGGCGAATGAGCTTCACTCGGTATTTCATCTGAGGATGAAACAAACTGAGCTTTTTTTCCAGAAAAGTTAAACTTAAAAAGCAAAACTTTATCTAAATACAAAATTTGATCCAAATCGTTAGAACCATTTCCGAGATACGAGAAATAAATTTATATACAAGAATTGCTCAAATATTATAAGATATATAAAATATGGATAATAGAATACGAGGTCAAAGGCGTTTAGTTTTGAAAGTGCTTCCGTTAGAGCAGATTTGAGGTACGTCGGTTGTTTGGTTTAATTTTGTTTGGTTGAGGATCTGTTTACTGGTTCGCTTACTTGGCTTGATATCAGAAACCTACTGGGATAGACGTACTGACGCCAAAACGTGTATCAATGTTAGCGATCTATTAAACGTAAGCCAGATTTTAAATAGTCTAATAGTATATGAAGTTTCTCAAACTATAAAAATAAATTGCGTTAGAAAGTTATTTAGCTTACTACGTACGTAATAAATTCATATCATATATGACGACACGTCAGGCTCAGTTTGTAGTGATCCTACTTACTGTGTCTGCGGTCGCGGGTTCGAGTCTCGCTGGATTCATTTGTGTAATGAGCACGAATGTTTGCACTCCAGTCATGGGTGTTTATATTTATATTATGTATGTATTTAAAGTTATATATGTGTAGTGTATCAACTATCTGGTATCCATAACACAAGCCTCGTAGCTTACCATAGAACTAGATGGTGCTGTGTGTTAATGTCCCAACATATTTATTAATATTTATTTATGTTTATTAGCTTTTAAAAAGTTTTAGAGTTACCAATTTCAAATGTTGACCACTGGGCGACCTCTAGTTATTATTGAACTGCATTCAAACAGTTCCCTGATTTATCTAATATTAGGGCTTAGTGGGTGGCAGGGAGATGAAAATAACCTAAACATTAAAATAGATTACACGTAAATATACGTAGATGTCTGTACGTTTATTGGACGCGGATCACGAGTTGGAATCTTAGTGAATATATTATTTATCTAAATAACTGAAAAAAAAATACCTGTCATCGAGAAAGATGTAATGAGAAATGAATAAAATGATGAAGATAATTATGAGGCTGGTCGCGAGAAAATGACTTGCTTCAGGCAATCTTAGAAGAAAAATGAACACATTAATAATAATATAGGATTATATTTTATATAAATACATTCAGTATTCTATAGGTATGTATTCAGCCCTTTTTAACGTCCCACTGCTGGGCACGGGCCTCCCTTAATACGAGGGGAATCAGGCCATTCTATGGGTAATATGAATCAAATTCTACAGTTTAAAATAAAATTATCTTTTCGGTTTTTTTTCGTGATTTTGATTTTTGGTTCCCGACATTTCGAATTCTTTACAGCAATCATGGTCACGGGAGGGACTAAAGTTTTAGACGTCTCAAAGGTCAATATATAGTTGTTACAGACAGTACCTACCCCAAAAAATTGCAAAATAATAAAAAATACACAAAAATGGTATCTTACAATATTTGTTAATTATAATTTTAATAAGTTTTATAATTGAATAAGAAAATGCCAAATATTCGCGTAAACCTAAGTATTAAAATTTAGCTATTTTGAAAATATTATCTTAGTAATACCACTTGTTTTCGGCCTGATGTATGAGTGATCCTTAGAAAGTACAAAGCAGAAATAGAATAAACGGTGGCACGTGTACGAATACTACGCAAAACGCTATTGCGTCGGATCGCGTTCGCACTAAATCGTATCACTCACGTACTAACATGGTTTATTTTGCGCTTTAATTAATATCATTATTTAATGTTTTTAGTATAAACTAGCGACTCAAACCTGCTCCGCTCGGGTTCGTCCTAGTTAGTTTTAACGTTTAGTATAGATTTCTCAGAGATGAGATATTTTCCCGCAGTAAAAAGTATCCTATATGTTGACTCGGATTACCAGCTATCATTATACCAAATTTCGTTAAAATCTGTCCAGTGGTTTTCTCGTGATGCGTTTACAGACAGACAGGCAAAAATTCTAAAAACTATACATTCGGCCTCCGCATCGATAATAATGAATATTTCAATAAGATTTTCCAAAAAACATTTAATGTACAGATTCCATTCAGAATTTTATTATATGTATAGATAACTAGCTCTTCCCGCGATTTCTCTCGCGTATTCTATTTATATGTAACTGTTTCAATCCTAAATGTCGAAGGGTGATATTAGATAGCCTAGAACCTTCCCAAGGATTGGGCCATCAAACGCAAAAATCTTTTTAAAACTGGTTAATCTAATTGCGAACTGGTTTTTATTATTATTCTTGTATCGAATAAGTTACTTCAAGAGTAGTGTCATATGAACTATGGCAAGGAAAATCTCTCATGGTGGAATTACTTTTAAAATTGCTTTTAAGTCTATTATACTATAATGAAATAGTTATTATTGATGACACGTTTGGCTCAGTTTGTACTGACCCTACTTGCTGTGCCAACGGTCGCAGGTTTGAGTCCAGCTGGGGACATTCATTTGTGTGATAAGCACTAATGTTTGTACTCCAGTCATTGGTGTTTATGTTTATATATAATATGTATGTATTTAAAGTTATATATGTGCATTGTATCAACAATCTCCTCGTAGCTTACCATGGAACTTGATGGTTCTGTGTTAATGTCCCAACATATTTATTATTGGTGTTACTAAGTACTCTATATAAGATCATTATGTCATTTCATCTACAATATGACGCAAGATGGGCACGGGTTGGCATGACGGGAAAGCATGCCAAACACGCGACACATTCGCTCGGGTTAAAACATCGAAAATAAATTTTTGTTATACACCTGATTTACCTATAAAATTACTAATTTACATGTTTTTTTGCTTAGCCATTTTTATTTAATTAGTGAGATATGCTCTCAAAATATAATACTGTACTTAAATAATAGTTATATAATAATATATTAACTAGCCACTTACCCTGACTTCACTCCAAATCGTCCTTAGATACTTTCTGTAATTTATAGAATGACTAGCGGCTCACCCTCACTTCACTTGGGTTTGCCTCTAGATAAAACAAAAACAAATCTATCCCACGGGGACCGTTCATTTTCCGGGATAAAAAGTAGCCTATGCGTTATTCTAATGTACGAGCCATATTATTATAAAATTTCATTAAAATCCATTCAGTAGTTTTTGAGAAAAAGAATAACAAACATCCATACATCTATACATCCAGACATACATACATCCACACAAAGTTTCGCATTTATAATATCAGTATAGATATACATTAGGCAGGTAACGCCATTTTTTTACCAAAAAATAGTCCACAAATAATAATAAAGATTATAAAATTTAATATAAAGCAAAATCCAAAAGTTGCAAAATTATATTTAGCGTTACTAGCAAAAATTTTATGAAGCAAAAAAAAAAAAATAATAACTAAAAAACCTCTATATAAAAAAGATAATTATATAAAATGGACTTGTAAAATACACGTCGTATTCTTTCTATGTATAATGACATCATATATTGCATGGGAAAAAAACGCCGCAACCACTACTGTAATTTTCCATGCATTCATGTTAATGTTATAGCCACGCACTATATTTGTCCTAACGGGGCTATATGTATCACATCTCCGCATGGGAACCGATGTTGAGTACTTATTATGTTTGTTTGGAATAGGTGTTTTAGCTATATATAATAAGACTTCCGCGATGAACAGACAACCAATATTTAAGTATATGATAGTATATAATATTAGATCTAGATCTTAGAAAGTCTAATAATTTGGAAATGTTTAGATATTTTATAATATACTTTTATAGTATACTCCGGGTTCATAATAACTTTAATAGAAATTATTTCGCTCTTAAGAATTTAGAAACAATATATAAAATACAGACAAGCCAAATAAGCGAGGTTAGATTTATGAGTTCATTTAAAATTCAAATAACACTACAAATTAAAGGACAGTGTTGGGATATAAATAAATATGTTGGGATATTATCACACAGCACCATCAATTCCATGGTAAGCTACGAGGCTTGTGTTATGGATACCAAATAGTTGATACTCTACATATATATAACTTTAAATACATACATATTATAATTATAAACACCCGTGACTGGAGTATAAACATTCGTGTTCATCACACAAACGAATACCCCCAGCGGGACTCGAACCCGCGACCGCTGGCACAGCAAGTAGGGTCACTACAAACTGAGCCAAACGAATCATCGAATATAGAACTTTATTATATCAGTTAAATGACAGATTTAACTGAAGACATATAGAACAGAAAGTTCACGGTCAGAACGCCATTATTGTGATCACAACATCGTAGTCACGACGATATATGGGCATATAATTATAAACGCATTAGGGTAACCTTAGCATGTTAAGTACTATTCTTTCTTCGACACTAAACTATGTCAAGTCACAAATTTAGTACTAAATCTAGCGTTAGTAACAATTTTTCCTATAATGGCGTAGTGGAAGCGTTTTGGTTACATTATTATACCGAAAAACCTGTGGTTCTTATGTAATTTCATACTGATTTTTTTTCTGATTAAGATAAAAATTGAGGAAAGAAGGAAAAAGGTGGTGACGAATTTTTTCTGTATACGAAGGAAAACCACAGTACTTAGACCAAAGATAATCATAGTGTAGTTAAATTTTTCTATACGATAATATAGATGACACGTATGGCTCAGTTTGTAGTGACCCTACTTGCTGTGCCAACGGTCGCAGGTTCGAGTTTCGCTGGGGGCATTCATATGTGTGATGAGCACGAATGTTTGTACTTCAGTCATGGGTGTTTATATTTATAATATTTATGTATTTAAAATATATATGTTTAGTGTATCAACTATCTGATATCCATAACACAAGCCTCGTAGCTTACCATGGAACTAGATGGTGCTGTGTTAATGTCCCAACATATTTATATTTAACTGACTCCAATCTATAATAAAAGGTGTAACAAATCAAAGTAATAATGATTATAAGAACATTATAAATACATTGTTGAATCACAACCAGACATAGAAACACTGCACATGACAAGATCAAAAAGGTGAGAACCAATTAAATTTCAAATGATTAAATTAATCTCTATTTAAGTTTCAATTAATACTTAATTTGAGACGTCAGGAAGACGTCTTTGTGAGAACTTTTTGGTCTACGATCAAAGTACGGGCGTTAACTTTAGTACGCTTTTCGAATAGAGACCTTTTCTTTTAAGGCGTCAGAAGTTTCCCTAAAGCTGGTGTTTTCGGGAAATGAGTCGCATTACCGAGTCAATAGATTCCGACATGAACTGAATTGAAGGCGCTATCTCATTTAGCCTTTTTGTTAGTGAATTGGAAGCTCTTAATTTAAACAATTTGCACCGATGTCGAAGTTGAGTTGATTAGATCATTTCAAAATGTAATAAAACAGGTAATGATAATGAAATTGCTTTATATTATACTAGCGACTCACCCCCGCTTCGCTTCGGGTTCGTCCCTAGACAAAAACAAATCTATCCCACGGGAACCGTACATTTTTCCGGGATGATATATAGCCTATAGCCTTCCTCAGTTAACGAGATGTCTAATGCAAAAAGAATTTTTCAAATCGGATTAGTAGTTCCTGAGATTAGCGCGTTCAACCAAACAAACAAACAAACTCTTCAGCTTTATAATATTAGTATAGTTTTAATGATCCAAGCATTATAATAAATGACGCATGACAACCATCTCAATAAATAAGAATTGATCTGCTGTAAAATAAATTATGTTCTAAGGAATCATCAATACTAATATTATAAATGTGAAAGTTTGTGAGTATGGATGTATGGATGTATGGATGTATGTTTGTTACTCTTTCACATCAGAACGGCTGAACTGATCTGGATGAAATTTGGCACAGAGATAGATTATAGTCTGGAATAACACATAGGCTACTTTTTATCCCAAAAAAATATATCCCGTAGAATAGGTTTGTTTTTGTTTTCCTAGAGGCGAATGTATTATATAATATTTTAAACTATTAAATGATATCAGAGCAATTGGTATTTACTTTGTATGCATAGTAACTGATAAGTTTGTAGACCCTAGAGGCAGTCTCCATTCCGCTAGAATATCGTGACACCACTGTGTAGTACACCAGATGCACCCAATCAATAAGTTTGTCCAAAACGGACGCAGATGCAATTCAAACGTGAGCCCGCACTACTTTGTTACGAATCGAACTTTTTATAGCTGAACAACAAAGTGGTCGAGTTTTCGACGCGGTAAATGCAAAATTTATGGCTCGCTCGCTTAATAAAAACTACGTAAGGGCTCGTAATATCGAGTCAAGTATGAAACGCGTCCGTAATAATAGAATGACTACTAGATTATAAGATGTTTTATGGCGTCCGTTTAAAATATGTTAAAATATTAAAATGTGAATCATGGAATAAGATGCTTATTTGTTATTTATTTTATGATTAAACAAAGTTATTTGCATTGATCTTACAAAATTGTCCTAGGTTCGATGACTGCGTCGGGCAAAATGTTATACAGATTTGTCTACTTAAAACAAAACGTAAAGCTGAAAACTGAGTTACGAGTCGCGATCTTATGTCTTCATTCAAGGGATATTGCTTTACGTCAAAACCTAAAGGTTTTCCGTCCATTTTTTTTCCAAGACTGATTTTTTTACACATTAGAATACTATCATATATTTTATGATATCATTTCTTACAATCCATGTAAGGAAAATGTTAAATTATAACAGTCTAATGCAAGAAAAGTGAAGCCTCGGACATGATCCAGTAATAGCTAAGTGTACAGTATTTGAGTCTGTCAGTTTAAACGTCACGCTTACAAGATCATACACCTAAGCTAATTATGCATTGCAAAAGGTTTCTTTTATAAAAGCGCTGAGGCGTGTACATTTGCGTTCTAATTGCAATATATTCTAATACTAAATGTTGTTTGACTTAACTTATACCTTTGGAATTTTTATAAATATTTCTTAATATAATAATTTGCGAGTTATTTGTTCTTACCAATGCCTTTACTCGTATATAGTGGGTTGAGAATAAAATACAGCTAATACCTGTCCTCATAATACAATCTATGTTTTTGTGAAATTCCATCAAAATCTGTTTAGCAGTTGAAAAGGTAACAAACAGACAAACATTATTAGAGACACAAAATAATAATAGCAAAATACACTGGAAAATATCTCATTTACTAATTAATAACGCCTAATAACGGTTCATCCATTTTAAAACCTAGAAAGCAGCATGGTATTAGAAGAGAACGTGCGTAATTATAGTGTAAATAAACTGATTATAGTGGACTTACTAATGGAAAACGGCCGTTTTCTGCTGATTTGGAGCCGATGGATAAAAGTTTACGAGTTTTGAAAGCTCTAAATCAAATATTTTATGAAACTTAACTTTCAAATTGTAAAAGCTTAAGAATCTCAAAATAACAGTACATTAAATTTATTAGTATCAATAAAATATGTTACACAACTACTCATTTATAAAGAGATCAATAGACGTAAATCAAATGAACATAATATCAAACTCTATTGTATTCGATTTGGCAAATGAAATAGTGAAAAGTTCGAAAGTGCGCAGCGTCAAGCGAAAGAGTTTTATTGATATGATCTCCGACTTGTATTATCCTTTGACGATCGTCTAGCGAAACGGTCAATACGCTCGCTTTTTCTATAGCGACTGGATGTTCGATTTCCAGCGCTGGCAATTGTCCGTGTTACGGTTAAAGTTTTAGTTACCTTCTTATTAAAAGGTCTTAAAGCCCATTTTTAACTGCTCCAAAATATAAGACTATTGATTGATGATGAAATTGTAAAGGTGTTTCTATATAGTTAAGTAAATATAGCAATTCGGTCCATTATTACTTTAATCCGATCACGAGTCAATGTGAAGGTGGCCGAAGATGGGGGAGAAAGCTAGTACGTCTTTTGATGGTCTACGATAAAAATTTGCATTATAATACCCTTTCAACCGGGTGGTATTCTATTTGCAAATTTATCTTCCATTGAAAAGGGGAATCTAAAAAAGTTTCAATGAAAACTGTCGCGACGCCATATTTTGCTTGGCTTTCTTCATAAATCGTATAATCTACATATCCGTGTTTGCCGTGTACAGGAATTTGGCATCATCTTTTTTTAACAGCCCCGTTTCGAAGCCATTTCTCAACACGAAGTGGAATTTTCGAGTTTAAAAATATTGCAGATCGTGAACAGGCTAAGTGAAATGAGTTCAACGTCATTCACCTATCAGTAGACGTTTATCGTATGAAATATTGAGTGTACGAATTGCTTTATCTAATATACATTTAAAATCTATGAATGCTTTTAAATTTATTATATGCGATAAAAGATAAGGAATATTGTTAGTGAGCTACTTTAAGACGTTTTTAAAATTGTTATTACTATCCTCAATTAGCATGAGTGACTTCCATTTTCTTTAATTGTTCAAATATATAATGACAATTATGTTAGTATTATTTGAAGTTTGTCCTAACTGAGATATAAAGCGAATGGAAATTCATAAATTACTACTTACAACTAAATAATATTATTATAACGTTTGATGAGAATGAAATATTTTCCCGTAATAAAAAGTATATTTTATGTTGATCCAGATAACTAGCTATCATTATACCAAATTTCATCAAAATCCGTCAAGTAGTTTTCTCCTGATTCCGACAGACAAAAATTCTAAAAACTATAAAATCGACTGTATCGATAATAATGACTATTTCAATAAGATTTTCCAAAAAATATTGAAGATCAGTTAGAATTTTATTATATGTATAGATATTAATCACGATTCATTGTTAGAGTCACCATTGAAATTTCCAATAAAACAATATTAATAATTATGTTTATTTAAAGCTTAAACGTCAATCAAATTAAAAGTTCGTCAGAACGTTTTATGTAAAGGTGATTGAAATGTTTAATTCTATGACCCTCATTAGAAAACTAAATTGTTCTATTAATTAACAAAATAAATAAAATTTTAGTAATTTCTAAACTTGAAACGAGGACTTTACTCGTTTATTTCTCTTTGCTATATAGAAAATTATTTTTAAAATAATCATCAAATATCATACAAATCTATACTAATATTATAAAGAGGCAGAGTTTGTTTGTTTGTTTGTTTGTTTGTGTGTCTTGGAACTACTAATCCGATTTGAAAAATTATTTTTGCATTAGATAGTCCGTTTATTGAGGTAGACTATAGGCTATATACATATCATATAGTATATAGTCTATCTATTCCACACTAACCATTAAAACGTACCTAGGGCCGAACCCGAGCGAAGCAAGGATGAATCGCTAGTAATTTATACAACCAAAGAAATCCGTATCACAATAAATCTTCTACACGAAACAAGCATATTTTATCTCCAACACAATCTAATGTATTCAGAATAAATGACATTTTTAAAAGTATTATAAATCAATGTAACATATTAAAAAAAAAAGAAAAGTGCATCTTATGATTTTATCTCCATATGACCAGACAGAAACCAGTTTTTTTATATTGATTTAATAGCTATGTCAAATTGATTAAGGTGACACTGGATTGCGAATTTAATCTTTGCAAAAACTAGACATGCCTTTAGATTTTGCTTAAATTTTTTTATAGTACTATTTAAACACCGTTTGAGTTAATAAAATTGTAATTAAGTTTACACACTTATATGCTCAATTTAAACATTAAGTCTTTAAATATTCACAAATATGCAGATGTGGCACGAGTTCATTATCATAACAAAATCATTTATATGGCAATAAAACAGAAATAAGTATACCAATTATATCATGATGTCAAATTTTGAGATATCTAAATCTAGACTACTAATATGATTGGATATTTTAAAGGTCATTAGAGGATCGATGATTAAAATTAATTTTGTATACGAAAATTGAATATTAAATTATAATTATATCCGAGCAAAAAATCATAAGATTGAGTGGGTATACTTAACCTTGTTGTAATTGTCGCATAAACTTGCAGATACACATCTTCAAAACCTACATATTCAAATATAGTTAGACTTATAAGGCATATAGTTATTATAATAGATCTTATCCGTATCTACATAGAAGATTTACCAAACGTTTTATTAAAAGTAGACCTTTTAAAGTGGTTACGCTTATTATTGTACCAATTTCTTTTGTATTATTACGTTTTATCGATCTCATTGCAGTCTATTCAATCTCAATAATGTAATGATTATCCACACCATTAAACTCGAGTAACGGTGCAGCGATGGGAACTTCCTCTACAGAACCATAAAATGCTCATCAAAATCGGCGGCTCAATTTTAAAGTTATGTCCGGAGGCATAAAAACAAAATTGGATGTATCCTTTTAACAAGCACTAAATAGCTTTCTTTTAACTGTTATTATTTTTAATTTGTTACCGACTTCTTAAATCTGCCTTGTGTTTATACCAATCATAAAATGTATACACATCTTCGTGAATACATAAAATCTGGATGAGTTTGGTTCTTTTTCATTTTTAGGCTTATTAATCTAATTAGTTTTTTTTTTGTCCAAAATTATGCTATTTACTTAATTAAAAAAAAAAAACATATAATTTTATTTTAATATGCCAGCGGTTCCTTTATGTAATTTTAGTAACCATACACATAAAAATAAACTCGAGGACGACGCCCTTCTTAAAAAAGATAAAAACTTAGCTTATCTAGTTAATTCATTAAAAAAAAATACTACTTCGTTAAACAGAATTTCGACTGTACCCCGTTGGAAAGGAAATTCGAGGCGGGTGATTAATTTCACTGGCATCCGAGGGATTTACTTCGTTCTAGAGTCACGCTACTCGCGATGTAAATCATCCGAATGCCGTACTGCCGATTTCGGGGTTCCTTAAATTTAATTAAAATTACAATATAAGACTAAATAATCTATTGCTCAAACTTAATCAATTTATTCACTTTGACTCCCAAAAAGTTGTACTTTTGTATGGTATAAAGGAAATTTGAATCTTTGCAATAATAACGTAGATAGATGGAATGACCCAACACTTTGGGCAAGATATGTTGGGTTCAGAATTATTAGTTTATTGATTGTGATTACATAACATTATATATGTTATGTAATCAAGAAGTAGTTTGTAGAAAGTATTATATCTAATGAAGCATAGAAAATGATGTAAATATTAAAAAAAATTGATCATCATAAAAAAATGCGTAAAATTAGACACAAATTATAATAAGAACGTCAAACCAATAGAAAATATAATACGATAAATTCATATTGAAATATACGGGTCCATCAACTAACAGTGTATTCGTGTTTTTGCTGTTTAAATTTTAACTAAAGCAGGAATGCTTAGATCCCACGCCACTGCAGCTGGGCGAAAAGAATTTTGTATTGACTTTACTTCGTTTAACTTTTAGTACTAAAAACACCTGCATTTTCTTTGGACTGCAGTCAAAATTAGAATTATTTTTAAACTATTTCTTTTGTAACGTGCCATTGGAGCTAGAAAATGGAATATTTTTAGCACATTCATACAGATATAAATAGGTAATCTAGTTTTTTGAGAACTTTCTAGAACGTGAATTATTTCACAACATAGTAGTATTGTGGGTATCAAATCAAAATTAATCTACTAGGTTTCAATATTCCAAGCAATCCCAAGTGTACATTTGTTTTGTATATATAATTAAGTGTATTTGTGATTTCCTTTATTGTAACTTATGACCAGCAATCCTATATACTGTGGCTGGAAATAGAACCTAATATATATCCAACCTCAATCCACTTACTAGAAAATGAACCGAAGTTTCAGCTAAACCTTTCAGATAAACTTGGTTAAACGCAAGTTTTTTTTCCAATTCAATAAGGAACTAATTGTGTAAAAGGAACTGTCCACAAGTTAAATGGCTAACACGATTACCGCGAGTGAATATCAGTAGAAAAAGTTCTCGGACAGGAAAAGTTGGGTTTTACAACGTAACGATCACGACACGATTATAATACGTTTTTTTTATATATATTTCAGTCACGTACAACTTTTGTGCTTGTTTTAAGTGTTTTCTACCTAAATTTTTTGTTTAAGATAAAATCTTACTTCAAATTAATTTACAAAACTACTTTAAAGTTATAAGTAAGTAAAATAATTTCATACAATTTCTTTAAACTATAGAGTATTCATCAATTTAAATTATGCTGTTCACGACGATGATGAAGACATTGCCATGCAGTTATTACTGCCGCAACTCGGCAAACTATACTCAAATTTAAAAGGCCAATCATAACCAATGAGTACAATATAAAAAAAATGAACAAACTGAACTTCAACTTATTGATTTCTAATATGGGATTAAAAATTTTGAACTATTTATAAACAAGTCGCTGTTTAAATGTAATAATAGTCTCGACTCTTGAGAAACAAATCAGTCCGGTATAGCAACACGAAACAGGTTAGAGTTGGAACCAGTTTAACAAAATAAAAGTTCTAAAGGTCATTGCCGATAGTGTAACACGTATAGACGAACTAAATGAAACCTTATTATAACGTAGTAAAGTTAAAAATAAAACTTACTTTTAACTTTATTTTAGTGTAAAAAAAATTGGGAACAATAGAATATAATTTTTATGAATTTCTTTTAATTGCTATTATCATTTAAAAGTCAATCAACTCTTAAATGAGATTAACAAATTCTTACTAATATCTAGAAAAAGCCTAGTTTTTTAGAAAAAAGTTAAAGAAAATTTAACTTTATATTACATCTAAAGAAATAACCTTAATGAAGCTAAACTTGAAGAAAAATAATTATTTACGTAATCCTCCATTATCCCCAATATTGAAACAAATTAACTAGAACTGAATTCTAATAATATACATACATATAATTAGCTAGCTATTATAGTCGCTCTAGGCAGGCTCGAACCTGTGACCAAAGTACTAGTCTTACCCGACGATAAGAACAAAATTACAAAAAAACATAAAACTCAAAGTGTAATTAGTTATATTATATATACCAAAATTTTCATTATAACTAACCTTCAGGTTTTATGGGTTGATACTTATAAAGAAGTTAATGGCAGAACAAATGTCGAGACGCGACTTTTTAAAGAACATTATTATCATGACGATGTGAGGATAATTCCGAAATCACGTTTTATTGTTATATAAAAAGACCGTTTAAATTCAAGTCTTATTTTATATCTTTTAAATTATTACCACAAAAAAGTAAAACCTATAAATTAAAAATGATCCAAAATAAAAACTTAGTCACAAATTCATAGATTTGGCGTGTCTTATTTCTTTTATTATATGCTTCCAGTTAAAATTATTTCAATTCAGTGTCTAACTGAAATAACTATACGTTCAGATAAAAAAATCATCAAAACGTACCTGCAACATTTTTCACATCGAAAGCTACTCTACTTTGCAAATTGAACAAAAAAAGTAAATATTCCACTCTTGCCGTGCCTTTGAAATCCTAAAAAGTATAAACACGAAACAATAAAAAGAATCAAAACGTAGTCTGTTTTACGTCAAAGCCTTCGTTACATTCCAATCAAAGTTGTACAATAAAGTTGCCCTTCTATAAACATCTAATCAACCCTGAAACTTTCATTTGTGTGGAAATAATCATATAAAGGAAGAAAAGGAAAATCTAAATAACTTTTAAGCTGGCAGCATCGAATAAGAAACAAACAACTAAAACTAAATGTAATATACATGTATATTATTTTTACTAGTATTCAGTATTCTTAATCAAGACAGTTATTAAAATGTTAGAACTAGACAATGTAACTTTGCACCAAATAATCGATGTATATTGTACATAAAAATAAAAAAGCAAGAAAGATATTTGTTCCTATTAAAAATAACTCCCAATAATAATCACTTGGATATTACAGCAAACGTTATTCTAAGTTGTAGCTTTTACGAATGTCGAGTTTATTGGTTACAATCGTAGCTGTAAAGACATTACGAGAAGTTCCTAAATTATTGCATTATATCAATAAAGCTACCGATTCGATGTTCTGAATTTCAAGCTATAAAACTTATCTAATAATAAATATTTATACGTAATATATAACTAATTAAAGTTCGTAAAATATGTTTCATAAATCCAATCATGTCAAAAGTCTATTATTATTGAGTAAACACTAAACAGTAGGTACTGACGTAACACTAAACAATAGTTTGGTAATTATAATTTTAGAACCCTTTCCAGTTATATCCTGACTACGTTATTAGTCCTGCATTCAGTTCTACTGGTTTAACAAATGCTGTTGAAAGAGGAATTTGATTCGGATTAAACGGAACCCGGTATTAGGGATTGTAATGAACGCTCAATTTTGATGCAATTTCAACGTTAAGCTAGGTGCTGAGTGAGAAACGAACAGCTCAGATTATAATGTTCAATCGGTAAATTTAATTAAATTGCACGGCTATAATTTAAAAGCTGCTTTACAAGAGCTTTTTAAGTTTTTACTAGAAATTATAAAGAAAATTGTAAATAATCTATTAGGAAACTGGGTCTTTTCAAAATTAAGTTTGTAAGTGCTTATTTTATTATTCTTCTTTATTTTTATGTTGTAGGGTATTTTAATGGTTCGGCTAATTTAAAATAACGCTGTAAAGAACTTATCATTTATAATTAGAGATAATTCTAAATAATGAATCGTAAACAATAAATGTAATTAAGGATCTAAATACTTTGCTACTAAGTACAAGAAATGGTACCGTAATTTTAAGCGTCTGGAATAATACAAATTTATGGCTTAACGGCGCAAATAGGTGAAATTTCTTAATTCAGTCGAGTGTTTTTCAAACTAAAGCTTGAGAATTGAAAGATATATGGTCCAGTCCGGTGTTTCGCGTAGAAGTTGCGATTTTCAGTCGGCGTCAACGTGGCTAACGATTTATTGCCGGACTTTCTGTTTTCACATGTCACGGGTCGAATTTCTCAAGTTGATATTTTGGTGCGAAACTACAATTTTCGCTGTTCAATTTTAAGGATTTATAGCGTTCGGTTTATGCTTAGTGGGTTTTATTTCAATTTAGAAGTTTATAAATTCTCACTTGTATATTGCACACAACACAATATTGTAAGTGATTTAAAAAATATATTGAAATGTCTTGACTGTGTACTTTTTTCTATATTCAATATTTTTAAACTGTCAATATTTGTATTTGTGTTTTGCTTGTAAATTTAACGCTGATCCTGTATCTAATACAAGTTTTGTATATAAACTTAGATTGAATAACAACAATATATCTAGCCGACCATCAGTTATCTAAAGAAAAGATAAATGTCAACACTAAAGTCAAAATTTAATATTAAACAAACTTCCAGGTATCCGAGGTAATTATTGTGCAACAAACGCCGTTCTCCAACATAATGGCACCATTAAAACACCACCCACAAGTGTAGAGCAAATTGTATTGCCGACATGGGTACGTATTTTACAATCAAACGTTGATTTCGAACGCTACCAAGAGCGCATTAGGGTACATAAATTTGCTTACTTAAACGATAAACTTCAGTAAAGGATTCACACGAAATTGATTTTGAAAGCGGGCAGCCTTAACTGTTTAATTTATTGTTTCGGCATGTTCGCTCCTTTTTCTTGAAATGTTTGAATTTTCATTTGGAATCTTTCAAATTGTTGCATTCTCAGCCCGAAACGATGTTATCGTCAAGTCGAAACCAAAAACTGAAAGACTAATGAGAATTCCCCAAATACCTAGCGTTTCGTGAGTGGAGGTTGTACCAGCATTATGGCAGACAGGCACGAAGAAAAAGTTAGCAGCCTTTTATTTCAAGGAAGTGTTTGATGTAAATTAAAAGGGAGTTGAGTTTTTCACTCAATCTTTAATCTAACAATTGTTGGTGAACGTAACAATCACAATTCAAGTAATAAATGAAGCCGAGGCGCGGTGCAACCTTGGAAATAGATCTATACCCGACATAGCTACATGTCGGATAAAAAACACAACAAAAACTGAGTCGACACAAGTCGGGCTCGCCGTTCGGATTATAACCGTCCAAAACTCCGCCCTTTTAACATTTTTTGTGCTGGTACACTCTCGTACAACCCAGCGAATTTGGGCATGAAATGTCTGCAAAACGAATATTTTATTCAAAGGTACACTAATAATTTAACGGAGAATTTCAGATTTTGAATTGGGATTTATTATATATTTTGATAGCTGAGATTTCTTTAATTATCAACAAATATTTTACTTTAAATTTAATGATCAGACAAAATTTACATATGGATATACATAAAGGAGATCGCATTAATCATACATTTGAATAATTCCTCATCGTAATACGATATAGAATTATAACATGACGTAATTTTTAATGACCACTGATATTTCTCAATTATATTGAATAACAATAATCACGCTTTAACTTTACATATAATATCATCTCGTGGTAATGAAATAGTTAATTATTTCCATTGTACTGAAAGCCGTTCAATAATACAATGATACAATGATTTAATCGTTTCCTTATTTTATAAGCACGATTTGCTCTCCTTCGAAATTTATGAACGTTCATTGTAATAATTTATGCTATCATAATTGGGTCTACAACTATTTGTTCTTACATCGATGACCATGGGTTCGATTTCCATGTTATATATTATATTTTATGATCTATTTTATTCTAATTTGTATCTAGATCATCTATAACATCGAAGTCTTCGTGTAATGAAAAAATTTTAGTAAAACACTTGGTTCTCAGTAAAGCTGCGAATGACCCAAGATTAACACTTCCTAGTACATTACAGTGTACGCGCGTGAACTCACCGAAAGGCCACTCACACATAAGATGACTAAAAATATTACGCGATGACATTGAAATGTTAATGCACTCCGCTGGCGCATTTTACGGATATTTCGAACCGACTTGGCAATAAAATTGAAACATTTTTTCATATTGATTGCTCTTTTTTTCTTTTGTAATTTAAAATGGTAACACTTGGAAAACTTTATTTTGGAAATGTTATTAGGTTATTATAATTTAATTGTTAGTCTATTTTTGCGAACGTTTTATTATTAAAATTGCATAAATCCGAAAAGGATAAATGACTAAAATAGATTACCTATAAAAAAAATCTAATTATAATGAATCAAAAAAAATATTTAAAAAAATCATAATCTAAACAACAATCCGAATATTTAACTGTTATATTTGACACACATGTTTAATTTAAAATGTTTTCCTAATATTATAGTTTTGGATTAGAACCACATGTCCATACGTGATCAAATTCATGTTTTAAGTTATTGCACAATATTTTAGTATCTTACATGAAATGTCAAAAATATATTAGAAGTGGGAAAAGTTTTGAATTTATAGACCATTAGTTAAAATCGCGACAGTTCAAACTTATTTAAACTAAAAATATTTTTAATTTATAGCAGGCGTAGTATTTCAATTTATTATGCACAATTGTTATTTTTTTATAACCCATATAGGTATGTATTTATAATTAGTAAGTTTATTAACCTAATTAAAATTGTTCGAATAATCGAAAAAAATCAGTAGCACAGATTATTATATTTACAGTAACTTATATTTTTTTACTTAAGAAATTTAATCACTCGGTTTCAACGAATATTATTATAAAAAAATTTAATACACCTTTGAATTTATTTATTTCACCATCGATATTATCATTTTTTTTAACTCTAGTAAAAAATAACCCGAAACACTATGTATATATCCAACGTATAAAAATTGAATTTTATTTGAAACTTTAAAACAAATAACTTTGATTTACTATTCACGCACGTTACAGGTATAGAAAATTTTATTTTAAATATTTTTTTATCAGTAATCGTTTTACTCACGCAGCTAATTTATTAGTGTTTTAGGCTATTTAGTTTTTCGACTTCGAAACCTACTTTTCTTTTTTTGATGGCTGATGAATGATAAATTTACCTAAAATGAAAAACTTAATTTTTTTTCTGTATAAAATTAAATTTATTTTTACTTAAACACTTTTTTACATTAAATTAAAAGTTTGTGGACATATACTTTCTAGTTTTTGCTTGATTTATATTTAAACAACCCATCAAACAGACTTAAATATTCAATAATATTATAATTTTGTTTATTTTTTTATAATTTTATTTTATCGAAAAAAATTCAAATATAAAACATATTTTATGAAATCATTAATTTTTTTTATCGGCTCGGAAAAACCGTTTCCCTTAAAGCTCACAAGTTGCATGTTTCATAATAATTTTTCTTCGTTAGCCACCCGCTTGGCAAATTTAATTTCTGTATGGGTAATAACCACGTAAGCTGCGAAAAATTAAAATTTCATTCGCGATAACGTGAAAGAGCATTATAAAATAACCACCTATTTGAAATATAACTTTCAACTCGAAAACTTAAGATTTTTATTTGATTTACCAATACATTTCGAAATATTAAAAGTATTCTATATTTTTTTTGTTTTGTTTTATTTTTTTATAACAATTTATTACTATTTATTAAGAGGCGAATATTTTCGTTTTAAAACAATATTTCGATTTGTTTATATTATTATCACTAGTACACAACTAATTAAAGCAAACAAATTTTCCCTAATGAACGATTGTCGCTTACTGATTACAATTTTTTTTACGACATTACATTATTTTAAGTGATATACATAACTTTAAGAGTTATTTTGTTATTTATTATTTTATGATTTTTCTGTTTTCATATTATTTATAGATTTGTTTTTTTGATTGTCCTTTTATATAATGATAAAAACATGTTTACAAAATTTCTTATAAGTCGTTTAAATATTTCCCCGTGATAAAATTTATGACGCGCAACTTTGTTTTTGTTTTTCCGTTTTGAAACATTTTAGATGATAACACTTTGGAAAATTATACGTAAAAATATTTTTATCGCATCGATATATTATTTAGTTTTGTAAATTTGCTCATTTATATTTTTTAATTTAATTTTCACACTCACGTTAATTAAATTTTGTTTGGACACTTTTTTTATTTATTTTCATTTTTCATTAGAAAAACACTTATAAAAGTTTACGTCTCCCTAAACTCTGAATAAAAATTATTTATTTCAAAACGTTAATTTCTAACGGTTTTTTTTTTTCACTTTCGACATAAAAAACACAGCTTACCTGTGTGGCATCAGTGTACGGCGTCGATGAATTTTTGTCTACTAATTGCGATCCAAACACCGGCACGCTCGCGGTTGGAGTCAAGGACCGCACATCCGAAATTTGCTGGGGTACCATATTGTTAATCCGAAACCCCCAAAACACAAACACAGTTCACAAGCACTGCACTAAAAAAGTTTAAGCCTCTCGGCCGTTTTATCTCCAAAAGCTTCTCTATATCTGGCGACTATACTCAATTTTCTTTCTAAAATGATAAATCTGACGTCTTCGTGTAAGATTCCATAAGTCATAATTTCAGCGGTACGAGCCGCGGTTATCGAGAGAGCATTATCACGTCTGCACTCTGAAAGGGTAGGAAACTAACTAACTGGTCTCTGGTAGGCAACGTGCTACTGTCAATATACTCAGCTGTTCTCCCCCCCGACGCGTCGCCCCCCGCACCGCACTCTGCTCGCAACCGCCAATGAGTGTGCACGTTCACGCTATTTTAGTTATTGATACTTTTATCGTGTTTCATTTGTTTTGCGTTTTATATTATTGTTTTGTTTTTTGTTTGTTTTAGTTTTTTTTTTATTTATTTTAAAATAATTGTTTTATTAAATTATTTATGTATGTTTCATTTATATATTTATGTGTTATTAATTCAAATAATTTTTATATATTGACATATTATTAATATTTATATTTAATATTTTTTATTTTATTAAATAATTAATTAATGCGTTCATTTATTATTATTTTATAATATCTCTTAATATCTCTGGTATATTATCTTTTATTCATATTTTTTTTATTTTAATAGTATTATTATGATAATTATAAACGAAAAAAATTAATGTATGTAATTGTTATCACTAATATAAAGGAAAGAAACGTTAATGTCAGTAAAATAAACATTTACTATGCCGTTTTGCATATTATATTATTTAATTATAATTTAAATAAACAAATTTTAATGATATTTCATTATAATATAATATAAATATGTATTTACATAATATATTGTATTATTTAAATTGTTATCTATTATCGTATATATAGAAATGATGAATAATCGTAACGGCGCAGTGGTACGTGAGTCAAAATGGTGCTACTTTGCCGAAGGTCGTAGATTCGAATCAGGTTGAAGATTTTTTTTTGCCCTTTTTATATAAGTACTTCTTTTGGCAGATGATTTGAAAGGAATGCGTGTTAGTTTCAAACTATGTAGTAATAGTTTTCAGTGTAAATATCTATACGTTCAATAAAAAAAAACACAGTACACACAATCGCCACTAGCCAACCCGCGTTGGTGACCTGGTACACGTACATTCATACATAATACATACATATATAAAATATATGGATATACACCAAAGATGATGCAAGGCTTAGACGAGATGAACACAGGTACTTGGATTATATGAGAAATTTTGAACAATATTCGACTTGAGTAGGACTCGAACCGACGACCTTCGGAATGAGCACTACAGCATCATCTTTTATCATAAGTATTATTTAATTTAGCTAACATAATTTTCTATAATTGACTAACATCTATATATTTCCTAGAAAACTCAATTAACGCGTTACTGATAAGTTATCTAAATATAAAGGAGAGTATTAATTCGTGAAATTTAGATATTCGGTCACCCATCTCTCTTCGTAATGTTTTATCGTTGCTTGAACTTTGTTTACGGATTTCTATGAAAAACTTCTTAGTTTTAACTGAATTCGGTTGTTTTTTTTTTTCTTATAAATGTCACGCGATGTATCGGCCGAATAAAAGAATTAAATTCACAATGAAGTATAATTTTCATGGAAAATTCCACTACTTATGGTGTGATTTGTAAATATACTAACGGCTCACCCTCGCTTCGCTTGGGTTTGTCCATATGTTTTAACTGTTAGTATGGATATCGCACTGGAACCGTACATTTTTCAGGGATAAAAAGCGACGTATGTGCTATTCCAGACTATGATCTATCTATATGCCAAAATTTATCCAGATCTGTTCAGCCGTTCTGGCGTGATTGAGTAACAAACATCCATCCATCCAAATTCTCATTTATGATATTTATGGGATTATGGGATAGGCAAAGACCAAACCGTTCAGTATCTTTTCCTCCTCTGTTTCTTCCTTTTTTGTTTAGTAGTTTTAGTGTTGCCAATAAAAAAATTGTTCGTTTGGCTCAGTTTGTAGTGATCCTACTTGCTGTGCCAGCGGTCGCAGGTTCGAGTTTCGCTGGGGGCCTTCATTTGTGTGATAAGCACGAATGTTTGCACTCCAGTCATGGGTGTTTATATTTATAATATGTATGTATTTAAAGTTACATATGTGTAGTGTATCAAATATCTGGTATCCATAACACATGCCTCGTAGCTTACCATGGAACTAGACGGTGCGGTGTGTTAATGTCCCAACATATTTATAAATATAAATATAATAATAGGTAAATAAGCAAAGAAGAAAATAACTTCTAAATTCGGTATTCGAGTATTCTATACACATACCTACTCGTAATAAAATTGTAAGTAAGCCGAATCTGTACATAAAATATTTTTTGGAAAATCTTATTAAAATAGACATTGTTATTGATACAGAGACCGAATCTATACTTTTTAGATTTTTTATCTGTCTGTCTCTCTGTCTGTCTGTTACCGCATCACGGAAAACCCACTGAAGGGATTTATGTAATTGGTATGATGATAGCTGGTTATCCGGGTCAACATGATACTTTTTACTGCGGGAAAATATCTCATCTCTGAGAAATCTATACTAAACCTTAAAACGTAAGGAGGGACGAACCCGAGCGGAGCAATGGCGAGTCGCTGGTTTTTATATATGACATACATATCTTCTTCAATATTTGTTCAATCTTTCTTAGGGTATCACAGGAACACAAATTCTGTAATAAATTCAACTGGTTATCTGCTATTATTAATAAGATAGTGGTAGCTCGGTGGTAAAGCGCTCGCTTGGTAACCATGAAAAGCGAGTTCAAATCCCGGGTCTCACAATTCTGATTTCATGAAACATTTTTAATATAAGTTCCACAAAGACCTCGTGAAGATACATATCGAGAGCCCCACATTGTATAATGCGAGGGAGGAAGCCCAGCAGTGAAACGTTGAAAAGGGCTGAATGATGAATGACGATAAACAAGTTATTCTGCTTATAGCGCCCTACTAAATGAACGGACTGTACAAATTGACGGACAGACGAACTGATACTGTAGTAGGTACCTATCAAAACCTTTAGAATACGGTTTCCTTAAGTGTGAAATGAACTAAAATTTAAAATACACATTGTCAATAAAACCGCCTCGTCAAGATCGTCTATCAATCGATTTACATTACAACACGCGTTTATTTAATAAAAATTCTACTATATAATTAACATCTGCCGATCGCCCGCATATCGCAATTTTTTATTACTCAAGTGCGTACTTCAATTTTTAATATGGAATTATAGTTTTTATTGCTTTTCAATTAAGATTAAATATCCTGTGCTAAGAAGTCAGGTGTTTAACGTATTTGCAAATGGACGATTTTAGGATTTAATAAATTAGGGTTCCTTTGTGAGGAGTCTAAATCAATACTTGGTTTTGAAAGTGACATCTATACAAATAAATAAAATTTGAAGTGTCTGTTTGTAATGCCAAAATAATAGCTTTTTTACTAAATGCATATGAAAGTATAAATGATACTTACAAGAAACAAACAAATTTGAAATTTTCGTCTGTCTGTATGTCTGTCTGTTTGTTCCGGCTAATCTCCGAAACGGCTAGACCGATTTTACAGGGAATTTCACTGGTAAATAGCTTATGTTATAGGAAGTAACTTAGGCTACTTTTGTTTTGGAAAAGGAATAAGGGTTCCGTTCAAAAAATTAAAATGTATCTAGGGACGCACACGAGCAAAGCGAGGGTAAGTCGCTAGTTTTATCTATAACTAGTGCTCATTCTGTATGTGCATAGAAGAGAAAATTTGAATTTTTCTTTCCAGTACAAAAAATAGAAAGGCAGCTGTAGACGAAGCCACATTCAATAACTAGTATAACATGAATACTTATGTGTAAGTCGGTGTATGATTATATAAAAACAATACAGGTAATCATTATCATAATTATTTCATCCTATATTTATAACCCGACCAGCAAATATTGTTTTTATTAAAACATATACGAGTATATGCAAAATATTAATATCAAGAAATATATATATATATATATATATATATATATATATATATATATATATATATATATATATATGTGTGTGCTTTTATGCAGCAAAAAGCTATAAACCACAGAGTGACTAAAGCTACAATTATTACCAATATATCTGGTGCCATTTTTGAATTTTCAAAATCATTTTTTGTAAATTTGTGGGTAGGCACTGTCTGTAACAAGTATATAACGCTTTTAAGATGTCTAACACCTTAGTCTCTCCCGTGACCATGATTGCTGTAAAGCATTCGAAACGTCGGGAACCAAAAATCAAAATAAATCCGCGAAATAATCCGAAAAGATAGTTTTATTTAAAATATTACCAATATGTCAAGTGGCAATATATTCATATTTTTTAAGCTACATTTGCTGTCGTATATGGGCGACAGTGTAAGTTAAAATGTTGTTTTAAAAATTAAAAATAGCATTTTAGACTGTTGTAAATTTATTAAGCGAAGCGAAGGCAGGAGACTGGTATATAAATAAATAAATATGTTGGGACTTAACACACAGCACCATCTAGTTCCATGGTAAGCTACGAGACCTGTGTTATGGATACCAGATAGTTGATACACTACACATATATAACTTTAAATTCATACATATTATAAATATAAACACCCATGACTGGAGTACAAACATTCGTAGTCATCACACCAATGAATGCCCCCTCGGGACTTGAACCTCGGATGCATCTCTAGGTATCTAACAGTAACCTATATGTTACTCCAGGTCATATTCTATGTGTACTAAATTTTAATTTTATATATTATTTACAATTATATATATATATATATATATATATATATATATATATATATATATAAACACTTTTAATTTTAGTTATATCAGGAAATCGAACTCGTATCATCCATAGTAAATAGCAATGCGGATAAATGCCAGTAATAATATAATAATTATGTGGAATATAAATATTCAATAAATTTCACTTAAAACCTGATTGTAATTCTGTAGTTTCACATTATAGCAGTTATAACTAACTATGTACATAAAAAAAAACTGTTTTTATGCCAATGTTAATGAATGCTTAATAAAAAACTATAACATATTAGGTATAATATGTTAAAAATATTCCATTCGTTTAGCTTTTTCATTCGAATTTAATTTTTAACTACAATTATTGTACTTCAAAATCAATTTTTAACCGACTTCCAAAAAGGGAGAGGCTGGCACCGACTTTGAAAATATGTGATATCTATAGTATATAAAAACCCTCGTTTAGTTTTTTAGTTTTTTTTTTTAATATTTTAATGTCTGGTTTTTTTTAGATTTTAGTTTTTCCATCATGTGTGAATTTTTTTCTAGATATGTATATCCTCTCTAGGTTCCGTATAAGTTAACATCAGTTCGATGTTGTCAAATTATTGTATTATTCACAGAATAAAACATGATTTTAAATCGATAATGACAATTACATTTATGTTAAAATCGGCCGCCAAGATTAGTAAAAACAAAAACTAACTAACTAACTAACTATAAATAAATGTTTTGGGACATTAACACACAACACCATCTATTTCCATGGTAAGCTACAAGGCTTGTGTTGTGGATACCAGATAGTTGATATAACTAAACATATATAACTTTAAAAACAAACTTATTATAAATATAAACACCCATGACTGGAATACAAACATTCGTGTTCATCACACAAATGAATGCCCCCAACGGGACTTTAATCCGCGACCGCTGGCACAGCAAGTAGGGTCACTACAAACTGAGCCAAGCGTGTCGTCAAATGTAGATTTAAATCAAAATATTCGATGTTAGTAACTCTTTCAAGGCGTGTAAAATAATAATGACTTACATTTCCAACCAAACCGGTTGGAAATGTAAGTCATTATTTCGCATAGACTTATCCTTATCGCAAATTTGGTGAAAACTAATTTGCAAAAAAGGCAACAACTGTTCAATTGCATTGATAATTACTCAATTCTTTACTTACAACCTGTTTAGGACCGATCCACACTACAGTGCCACTTACTTGGTGCCAAATACTTTACCAAACCTATATTGGACTAAGAACGGGATATAATTGGCACTATAGTCTAAACTGGGCCTTAAAAATGTCAATAGTACCATTAGCTCGACTCGAGCCTCAAACCGAGGACTTAAGCACCTGCAGTCATATAAGCCACTACACCAATAGTCTATTTATTATGTGTTTAGTCCTTATGTCAACATGTACTTAATCACTTGTATAGTTAATTGCGTAAAGTATAAACGGAAACTGATTTAAGATGAGGAAGTGATACAGATTCAGGACAGCATCCGTTAGGTTATCTCAGTTTGTATTGGTCTGTTTGTATAATATGAAGCAACCGATGGGGATTAATTAAAGCGAATATACTAACAATGGCCCCTAGTTCCGCCTGGTTTTTTATACAGATTTAATCTGAAAATAAACTAAATATCTGAAAGGGGTAGTAACCCCTTTTTTATGTTGGGAAATGCATTTAGACATACCACCTATATATGTGCATACAAGTTGTTATGTGAGACTCATGGGCTAGAAAAAACCAGTACTACCCTCTAAAACCCAACAAAACCTCCCCCGTATTAATGAGGCGTCGCAGGATCGCTTACGCACTCAACCACGACGCCGAAGTAAACCACACAAACAAGGGGTTGCTCCCACGGTCCACTCTGCTGTCAGAGAAGTACTAGGAGCAACCCGCGTGGCACACCACCCACCGAAGTGGGCCAACTCCTATATCTGGGATGAGATTTCAAGAAAATAAATTGTCAATATGATAATACTTGTGAATATTATCATATGGCAACTTAGTCTCTTCTCAGACTATCTATACTAATATTATAAAGATCCAGAGTTTGTTTGTTTGTTTAAACGCGCTTATCTCAGGAACTACTAATCCGATTTGAAAAATTCACTTTGCATTTGACAGCCCTTTTATTGAGGAAGGCTATAAGCTATATATCATATAATATATAGTCTATCTATTCCATACTAACCTTTAAAACGCACCTAAGGCTGAACTCAAGTGAAGCGAGGATGAGTCGCTAGTTTATAATATAATAAATGCTAAGGGCACCTAGACTACTCGAGTGAAGTGAGAATAAGTCACTTGCTAAAAATAAAATTAAACTTTAATAATTTCTACCGTATTCAAAAAAACCTATGTATGTATTCAGCCCTTTTTTAACGTCCCACCGCTGGGCACGGACCTCCCTTCTATACGAGGGGAATCAGGCCATAGTCCACCACGCTGGCCAAGTGCGGGTTGGCGGATTTCACATGTCTTTCGAAAACTTGCTAAGTTTTCTCAGACACGCAGGTTTCCTCACGATGTTCTTCTTCGCTGTAAGGCAAGTGGTAATCAAGTTAGAAATGTTTCGCACATGAAAATATCAGAGGTGCGAGACCCGGGATTTGAACCCGTTTCACTTGGTTTTCCAAGCGAGCGCGTTACCACTGGGCTACCACTGCCTTAAAAAACCTATAGTATTATAAAATATGGTCAAGGCAAGTGCTAGTATTATCTTTACCATGACATACTTTTGAACAGATGAACCATTTTCGATAAAGTTTTGTTTGACAAACAGTTGACGACGCGTTTGATTCAGTTTCTAGTGAACCTACTTGCTATGCCAGCGGTCGCGGGTTCGAGTCCCGCGGGAGGCACTCATTTGTGTGATGAGCAAGAATGTTTGTACTCTACTCATGGGTGTTTACATTTATTATATGTATGTATTTAAAATTATATATGTGTAGTGTATCTACTATCTGGTATCCATAACACAAGCCTCGTAGCTTACCATGGAACTAGATGCTACTGTGTGTTAATGTCCCAACATATTTAAAAAATTACAATAATATCCTATAATAACACTATTAGTATCAATCAAAATGCCAATGAATTGTTTTAAAGTTAAAAAGTTAACCAGTAGTTAAAAGCTTTAATTTACCATTTTACTAATGTAGATTCAATTCAACTTGCAACAAACAAGTTCATCAAAATTTCATTACTACATCGAACGGTTATACTACATAAAGTAAAATATCCAATAAAATAAATAATACAGTTGTGGTTATCGAAATATTTCACGTTGAAATTCAAAGGGAAATTTCTGATAAAGAATTCCTCCCCGCATTAAGTTAACTGTTCAGTGGAAGCTGTAAAATATTTAGAGATATATTCTTTTATATGTACTTGAGCTTGATTTATAAATAACTTGGTTACTTCCCCATACAAACTTTTATCCCCATTTTCACCCTCTTAAGGGATGACTTCCGGGATAAAAACTATCCTATATTCTTACCAGGATCTCAAACTATCTTCTTACCAAATTTCAACTACATCGGTTCAATAATTTCGGAGCTTATTTGGTAACAAAGAAAAAAAAAACTTTTCTCTTTATAATATAAGTGTAACAAATCTGGAAAAGATATGAAATTTCACAGAAGAATATACAATAATTAAGTTTAAAATTTAAAAATATTTGATTTATTTGACGAGACCCATACATTTTATATCCAAAATTTTATGTCCAAAATATCATTTTTTAACTATTTTAAAACTACAAATATTCACGTTTTTTTAAATTAATAAAGTACTTACCAAGACCTAAAATGGTTATTTGATTCCAGTCTTTACTCTATCAGAATCGAACCCGCAATGTTTATTACACATATCTGAACTATGCTGAACATCGGTTTCCATCATCAGATACCCCCGCGGCATTGCATTGTGCAAGTTTTTGAACAAATGCTATGCTGTACTGAGAATATATAACCCACATATATTTTAAGCACAAACATACGAAGCTCAAATAAAAATAAAAGCTTGGAAAAAGCTCTGCAAAGCTATATTTGCTATAAATGCGGATGTGGAGATACCTTTATTTGAGTATATACGGAAAATAAATCGGAGCGCGTAAAATAAAATTCCGCGTAATTATTGAATCGGAGATCGGGTGCTTTTGAAAAAAAACCGTTTCAAATGTTTTCCGTGATTGAACGCTTGCATGGGATCAGCGTAAAGGGTTGCAAATGGGCTGGCATGTTTAATTTTCCATTTTATTTTAAGTTTTACTGATGGTTTGCTTTGAAATTTTTAATTTCAGTCGAGTTATCTAGGCATATAGTATTCATTGAATAAATCCAAACGAAATACATAGTGGTTAAACTGGAAAATAAACTAAATTTTTATGTTTTTTAACTTAAATAACGAATGTCTGTAGAAATTTTCATCCCCTAATTTATACTCTTTTAGGGGATGAATTTTGAACCCTTCACTTTCAGTTATAAAATGAACTCTGGCGCACAGTTTCGTATTTCCAGATATAGACAGTTCAGTGACAGTTTCAATGGTGCGTTGTTAGAGAGTCACTCAGTATTCGTTGTCTCCTCTGCCTTCTTACACTTCTCTTAAAAACTGTACAGGCTTCTACTGAATATTTAGTGACAATAAATCCAGCCACTAGTAAGCCTCATCCAGGAGTCGAACCTAGCTCCTTTCGATCTGTATCTATACACACCCCACAATCAGACTAAAGACAGTAATTTGAAAATAATAGAATTTTGAAAATTATACTCTATTTCACACTCATGTTACAAAGTCATGTCAATTACATCGATCGATACACCATATGTATAAAGAAATACAAATTAACTAACATATTTATTTAAAATATGTATGTATTTTAAGTTATATAATATGTAGTGTATCAACTATCTGGTATTCATAACACAGGCCTCGTACCTTACCATGGAACTAGATGGTGCTGTGTCTTAATATCTCAATATATTTATCCCCCAACATATTTATTTTTAACATACAAACAATGTAGCATTTACAATATTTGTATTAATTCAAAACTTCATTCAAATATAATATTTAGTGAACAAAATTAGCTGACTGTATATAATGTCATGATGTCACCCTTGACCTGGTGACTCAATGACTGACATCGATAGATATTTGATACGCTCGTACATCGCACAATAAAATGCATTTCATATGAAGGCTATTATTTAAAGTAAGCAAAAAATGTTCCTATGACTAATACAATAAGTTTTTTCTATGACGATAACGTTAAATTGTAATTTGGACATGAAATTATGTAGATGAGTAAGCTATGAAGCTTTCAATTGCTTTTATGAAATGTATGATGATGGTATCTACATAAATATGGTATGTAGGTACGTATTTGTATACAATTATATATAAGTATACATAACTTTCAACAAAGTAAGTGAAATTAGCCTGAAAATATATACATATTTGATTGTATTTGAGTTAAGTATGTCTCAAATCTAAAAGGAGCTCGAGAAACTTTTGATAATATTTTCCTGTCATATATAACAGTGATAGCCCATTGGAAGCACGTTCACTTTGGAAACATAATAGTTTAAATTCAAACTCCAACATGTCTACATGATAACTACTTACTAACTTGGTGTAGGACAATACGAATGCAAGTCTGACAGAACCTATGAAGTGCCCCAACATACATTTGTCCATGGTTGACTTTGGCCTTATCTCCTTTACTTTGAGTCTCTTGCCCAACTGTGGGATGATAAATAGACTGAATTATTATCTGTTTCTCTGTAGTATAAACTAAAAACAAAGCTTAGTTTAATTCAAATCGATCAAACCTAACAAGTAATGCATAGCTACTAACCCATACTTTCATGACAATAAAAAAGGAAATCCTTTATATTTCCATATTGCTAAAACCACTTTTATGTTATACCAACTATAATTGCCTGCATAATTCACATTTATTTAGTTTATTTAGTCCAAAACCACCAAACAAGATGGCTGTTACCACATATTTAGATACGCTAAATCTGTTTCTGTTATATGGAACTGTATAAGACGTGAAATTCAATTTTAATTTTTCGGACTTTGTCGTAGTTTTATTTCGATTTTTCTTTTCTAAAGCTTCGAATGCTTTACAGCAAATATTGTGACGGGTTTCATTAAAAAGTCTATTGGAATTATTATCAGTAGTCGGATGGAAGAAAAATTACTTTTCACGTACAGAGGGTCCATCTCTCCCATCTATAGTCTATGCATATAATAAAATTCTGAGTCAAATCTGTACATTAAATATTTTTTGGAAAATCTTATTGTAATTGTAATTATTGTCGATACAGAGGTCGTATCTATAGTTTTAATTTTTTTTCCGTCTGTCAGTCTGTGACCGCATCACGAGAAAACCACAGGACAGATTTTGATGAAATTTGATTTATTGACAGCTGGTTATCCGGGTCGACATATAGGATACTTTTTACTGCGGGAAAATATCTCATCTCTGAGAAATCTATACTAAACGTTAACACTAACGTTATAAAATTATATCTAAAAAATTACTAGGGTAGATATAGAAATAGGCGGTCAAAATTAACATTCATTTTAATCAAAGTTTAACTATCAAATAAATTTTTAATGTCTTCCATACATAATTTAATCTGTATATGTTTTTAATTCCATTACGTTTATAACTATAATACTAGTAATTACCATAGAAATTTTGCTGTCATGTTCCACCATTTATGTGATTAGATAGCTACTATGTTGATGTTCTAAATGACAAGCTCAAACTGCTGCACGTGATGTTCCGGGTTCGAGTGTCGATTGGGGCATATGTTCTATTGATTTTTTACTCTTATTTAATCGCAGAGCTTTTGGAAAGCTTTCAGTCCTGTTGATATTTCTCTGTTCATGCCACTTACGCATATGTCTATACACATACAATACCCTAATATCTTCTAAGCTGATGCTTATCTTAATGAGAATAGTCGCCATGACTGAAAATTGGTTGAGATAGAAAAAATTGAGAGAGAATAATTTAGTAAATGTATAGGTACAATATTATAATTGAAAGCCCTAAAGTCGAGAATCTCCTTAGCTTTTTCAAGCTTTTTCAAGCTTTTTCGAGCTTACAATTAACAAGGATCGAAACGTCTTAAGATATGTATACGAAACATTATTTTAGAAAGCGTTAAAATCTTATAGTAGTTTATAATGGTATATTTGTTTTACTCCATTTTAATGAGTTTTACAGACTGGCTACACTAAAACCTTTACAAGTGAAGTTGTTAAATAAAATATAAGTATGAATTTCTATTTAAGTTATTATGTTATCATATATAAAGAATAATTATATAAAGAAATAGTGTTTGTTTGTTTGAGCGCGCTAATCTCAACAACTACTAATTCGATTTGAAAAATTCTTTTTGTATTAGATAGCCCGTTTATTGAGGAAGGCTTTAGGCTATATATCATCATGCTACTACCCAAGGAAGCGGAGCAGTAACCATAAATGTTAAAAATCGGGCAGACTTCCGCACATTATTGTTAAACTGAGGTTTACATCGGAAGGAAGAACGAAAATCGCTTGAAGGTTTGTTAGCAAGAGAAGCAAGCGAAGCCGCGGCTACTGCTAGACGCTGGTGTACGTATAAGTGTCAAATACTGTAATGAAATTTATTACCATTGTAGTATACTGTACAGAGGCACTTCGTATAATATATTTTTAAGCTACACTATAATACATGAACTACTCTAGCATAAACAAATGTTATGTAAAATACATTTGTTATACAAATGTAGTTCTAACATAAATATTAAACAAAAAATCGCACCACAAAAACGCTGATAGAATAAAATTGACCATACGATGTCAGCAAAGCACTATCTATACACCTATTTTAAAACATAAAGGCCTAAAATATATGAAATTATCTTGAAAATTCTTCTTTATTTTTATTTAGATAAAGCTCATTTTGGAGTAGCACAACCAAATGCAACGCAACTAGCAATAATATTACCTATCCCGTTCTAAACCTCTCTTTCAGATATTAACCGGTTTTGAGGTAAGAAAGTGGAAGCTTGTAAGATTAGAGGTGATATGGTTTTTTAACCGACTTCGAGAAAGAAGGATTCATGTTTATAAACTAAATCTGTAGCACGTTATAATTAGGCATATTGTGTAATAAATATAAATACGTTGAGACATTAACACACAGCACCATCTAGTTCCATGGTAAGCTACGAGGCTTGTGTTATGGATACCAGATAGTTGATACATTACACATATATAACTTTAATTACATACATATTATAAATATAAACTCATGACTGGAGTACAAACATTCGTGCTCATCACACAAATGAATGCCCCCAGTGGGACTCAAACTCGCGATCGCTGGCACAGCAAGTAGGATCACTATAAACTGAGCTAACATGTCGTCATAATTGAAAATTTTATTAGGTTAGCTTTGATTGTATTAAATTAATTATAAATATTTTTTGTTAAATTGCATTTTAAATGATTTCTAACGATTCATTGCAATGATTCATAATGAGACGCTTAAAAACTGTCTCGACGTAATATGATACTCAGATGTTCGCAGCAATCTTTTGTTAGTCATTAAAGGAGTTACATCTAATTAGTAACACTTCGGTTAAAGTAGATGTTTATGTCAAATATAAACTAAAACTTATTCATTACTTAGCAAAAACAAATCTATCCCACGGGAAACGTATATTTTTCCGGGATAAAAAGTAGTCTATTTGTTATTCTGATGTATGAACTATATTATTGTAAACTTTCATTGAAATCCAATCAGTAGTTTTTGTGTACTAAGCTGTATACGTTATTATAGTTTTTTAACTATCCCTCGGGAACTCTTTAATTTTCCGGAATGAAAAGTATCTAAGATGATGACCGGAGATTTAAGGTATCACCATACAAAATTTCATTTAAATAGGTCCAACATTTCGGGGATTAGCCCGTACAAACAGACAAACAGACCAATAGACAGAGAAACAAAAAATTTGAAAAACATCTGGATTTGTTCTATTTCTCTTACATCCCCCTGACTTGGTTTTTAGCATTTTTTTTCTATGTACAGACATTCGACCTCTACAATTTTATTATCTGTATAGACTAGCAACATACCTTCATTTTACTCAATAGCTAACGTATTACTTGTAATCTATCTGGGTACTAAATTTCATCCAAAACGGTCTAGCCGTATCAGCGTGAACGAGACACAAACATATGCTCATACAAACTTTATAAAAGTAGTCTGATATTGCAAGTTTATATTTTACTGGCGACTCACCCTCGCTCTGCTCGGGTTCATCTCTAGTTACGTTTTATCGTTTAGTATAGATTTCTCAGAGATAAAATATTTTTCCGCAGTAAAAAGTATTCCATATGTTTACTAGTATAACCAGCTATCATTATGCCAAATTTCATCAAAATCTGTTCAGTGGTTTTCTCGTGGTCCTTTCCCAGACAGACAGACAAAAATTCTAAAAACTATATCTATACATTTAATAAAATTGTAACTGAGTCGAATCAATATATTAAATATTTTTTTGAAAATCTTATTGAAATAGTCATTATTATCTGTATAGAGGCCGAATCTATAGTTTTTAGAATTTATGTTTGTCTGTCTGTGACTGCATCACGGAAAAAAACCACTATAGAGATTTCGATGAAATTTGATATGATTATGGTTATCCTGGTCAACATATAGGATACTTAAACCCGAGCGGAGCGAGGGTGAGTAGGTAGTTATTATTATTATTTAAAAAATAATTCAGGCAATACCACAGCAGATCACTAGTGTAACATAAATCAAACAAACGATATAGCAATTACAAGTAATTACCAAACAAACGATACGTTTCGTCATTATTATAATAAAGATATTAAAAGTAAAACATTTTGACCTTTTTCTCGAGACGTCGATCTTTTGATAAGCTTTTTTTTTGTATCGTAAATGTAAGTGAACTCAATTTTGTACGTCACGATATGAGATCATCTCGGATAAATAAAATTATAGGTAGGTTTAGTTACTTATATCACCTTGACCTATACGTAGGACTATTATTCCGGTATTAATGTATGGGTGTTATGTATGTATGTATAAATATGAATATGTTGGGACGTTAACACACAGCACCATCTAGTTCCATGGTAATCTACGAGGCTTGTGTTATGGATACCAGATAGTTGATACACTACACATATATAACTTTAAGTACATACATATTATAAATATAAACACCCATGACTTGAGTGCAAACATTCGTGCTCATCACACAAATGAATGCCCCCAGCGGGACTCGAACCCGCGACCGCTGGCACAACAAGTAGGGTCACTACAAACTGAGCCAAACGTGTTGTTGTCGTGTTGTATGTATATAAATAGGCAAAGAAAAACAATTCAGTACCTTTTTCTTCTGTTTATTAACCGATCTTCTTTTTTTTGTTTAGTACAGCTTTTGACGTTTTAATATTATCAATAAAAAATAATAATTATAGTTGATTTTCGACCACCAGAACACTAGTTATACTTAATATTCATTCACCGACTTCGAAAAAAGTAGGTACTCATTCACGTCATACATGTATAACTAGCAACTTACCCTCGCTCCGCTCGGGTTCGTCCCTAGTTACGTTTTAACGTTTAGAGATGATATATTTTCCCGAAGTAAAAAGTATCCTATATGTTGACCCGAATAACCAGCTATCATCATACCATATTTCATCAAAATCTGTCCAGTGGTTTTATCGTGATGCGGTAACAGACAGACAGACAGACAGACAGACGAAAATTCTATAAACTATAGATTCGGCCTCTTTGTCGACAATAATGACTATTTCAATAAAATTTTCAAAAAAATATTTAATGTACAGATTTGACTCAGTTACAATTTTATTATATGTATAGATGTATATTTGTGTATATAAGGTTTGTTTGGTGGTATGCTAGGCGATATCTACACAAATTGTGATTCGATTTTGATGATATTAGTATTAATGAATAGATTACATCCTTGTCTATCTTATTTATACATCCTTATCATGTCTCAAAAATATTAATTCAAAATGTTCCATCCCTAAGGATAGAAATACTTCTTACATGATTTTAAAGTCGTGCTCCTTTTTTGTTTAGACATAAATGTACGTTTATCTAGAAAACTTTATTATTATATTGTAGAAATGCTTAAAATTATACTTTTACTTATGAAAATCTATGTAATTTTTAGTTAATTTATGCAAATATTAAGTTATTGACTTTATTTTAGTTCTTTCAACATTGAGCATAGTGTTATTACAATTAAAACAGTAGGTAAGACTAAAAATAATGAAACCTTAATTTGACGCCATTTTCACAATCATCTGTAATATAATATAAAAAATGAGAAATTTGTATGTGTGTATGTTTGTTGCTCTAACACGTTCAAACGGCTGGACAGATTTTAATGAAATTTAGTACAAATATAGACTGTGCCCTGGAGTAACACATACCTATAGTAATCAAAGCCAAAAAATAGTTCTGTCTCTATATAATACAGCGACTCACCCTCGCCTCGCTCCGGTTCGTCCTTGGGTTGATTCTCCATACAAACTTTCATCCCCATTTTCACCCCTTAAGGGATGATTTTCGGGATAAAAAATATCCTATGTCCTTCCCAGGGTCTCAAACTATCTTCTTACCAAACATTTTAATCGGTTCAGTAGTTTCGGAGTCTATTCGGTGCAAACAAACAAACAAACAATCAAATTCTTCTTCTTTATAATATTAGTACCTATAGATAAAATGCAAATATATAATAGGCAGGCACCCAAGCAAAGTAAAGGCAAGTCGCTAGTATTTAATATAACACATACAAACTCGATTTAAAAACTACCATATTTATTTATTTTGACGACACGTTTGGCTCAGGATGTAATGATCCTACTTGTTGTGCCAGCGGTTGCGGGTTCGAGTTCCGCTGGAGGCATTCATTTGTGTGATGAGCACGAATGTCCGTCCAGTCATGAGTGTTTATATTTATAATATATATGTATGTATTTATAGTTATATATGTGTAGTGTATTAACTATCTGGTATCTTTAACACAAGCCGCAGCTTACCATGGAACTAGATGGTGCTGTGTGTTAATATCCCAACATATTTTATTATTTATTTATGTTTATAACTAGCGATAGGTACGTTTTAATTTTTTTGAGCGAAACCCTAATTCTTTTCTAAAATAAAAGTAGCCTAAGTTACTCCTTATAATATCAACTATCTGCCAGTGAAGGTCACGTTAAAATTAGTCCAGCCGTTTCGGAGATTAGCCAGAACAAACAGACAGACAGACAAAAATTTTTAAAATTGTGTTTTTCTTATAAGTACCGAATATAATTCTATATGCATTTAGTATAAAGCTGTTATTTTGACATTACAAACAGACACTTCAATTTTATTTATCTGTATAGATTAACAGTTTTAATGGTTCTACATTAAATAGTACCGCCACAATAAGCTAAGTACATGTTATGTCCTTAAATAATATCCTAAACATGAGTGTACGATAGCACAAGTGGTGTCTTTATCTGACCCGATTCGTCAAACATCGCATTCCCACCAATTATTTGCAAAAGATAACTGTAACTGGGCTTCACTAATATGTGCTTTTGATAGTTCACCTACTTTAAATAAAATAAGGCCAGATAAATTATTCTATTATTATATATTGTTTAATTACTATTATATTATTTCATTTGGATTGTTGTTAGTTATTGCGGGTTCGATTCTTGTACACTTCACTTTGTAAGGTTTGGCAGTATGGCCTGATATGGAAAGGTACTGACTCCTGAAACACAATTTTCTAGTTCAGGAGTTAGGGCTGTGTGTGTGTGTAACATATGTTATCATTGTGTTATTTGAATAAAGTCTGTTTTTTTTTATTGAATGTCGTGTGATGCGTTTATTTAAAGACAATTTTTCAGTATATAAAATATATTCGCCCCAATTGAGTCCTTCTGCTTTAAAGTCGAATAAACATAACTAAGAACTTTCTCTCAAATCCTCTATACCCTAGTAAAAGTTTTGTTAAAATCAGCTTAGACGTTACGGTTTAGTTAGTTAGTTCTATTCAGTTTGATTTGGACTTTTATGTCATAACAAGTGACACACCCTCGCTTCTCTATATTTTTAGTATACTTTTGCCTCGGGCTTAGCTCGTGTTCTAGAGAACAAAAAAATAGCCAATGTATTTTATCTTGGATATAAGCAATCTCCATTCGCAGATTTCTTAGCAATTGTGAAGAGGTAACCAATAATAAAATCAGAAAAACAAAAACAAATCTATCCCACGGGAACCGTATATTTTTTCCGGGATAAAAAGTAGTCTATATGCTATTTCAGACTATAATCTATCTTAATATTAGTAAGATGTAACTCATTTTAACGCTGGGCACGGTCCTTCCTTCAAATACGAGTCTGGACATAGTCCACCACACTGGCCAAGTGCGGGTTGGTGGACTTTACACGCCTTTCGAAAACTTGCTAGGTTCTTTCAGTCATACAGGTTTCCTCCCGATGTTTTCCTTCTCCATAAGACAAGCGTTAATCATGTTGGAAATGATTCGCACATGAAAACATCACAGGTGTGATGCCTGGGTTTTGAACTCGCTTTACTGGTTTCTCAAGCGAGCGCGCTGCCACTGGGCTACCACTGCCTTTCTTATAATATTTATTTGTTATATAATATCAATTATTAAATATTGATTTTAATATGGGGTTTTATTAACATTTATTTTCCTTTAATTGTTTTCAAATTTTAATGTATTTTTTTATTTAATTTTTAATTTTTATTAAGATGTTAATTAGCGCTAATTCTGAACGAGTTTTTGTTGTCTCTGTCTAGATTTTAATTAATATTTTTTGTTGAAAATATTTTTGAACAACTCTAAATTAACTTCACTATAGTTTTTTATATTTCACTTTTTATAACTTAACATTACTAAACTTTTTTAGTGTTAGTGATACTATGTTTATAGTACGATGAATATAACACAAATTATACCTACTCTGGTACTCTGGTGCTATTTTTGAATTTTTCAAAATCATTTTTGTAAAATTGTGGGAAGGCACTGTCTGTAACAAGTATATAACGCCTTTGAGATGTCTAAAACCTTAGTCTCTCCCGTGAATATGATTGCTGTAAAGCATTCGAAACGTCGGGAAACAAAAATCAAAATAAATCCACGAAATAATCCGAAAAGATTGTTTTATTTAAAATGACAAATTATGAAGTTTTTTTTTGTTTTTGGCTACGGAACTCTAAATAGCATCCATAATATATGTTCCTAATAGTATATGTATGTATTCAGTCCTTTTAAATGTCCCACTGCTGGGCATGCGCTTCATAGTCGCATAGTCCACCAAACTGGCCAAGTGCGGGTTGACGGACTGCACATGTCTTTCGACAAATTGCTAGGTTCTATCAGACATGCAGGTTTTCTCATGATGTTTTTCTTCATTGTAAGATAAGTCAATCACCTTTGATTGTATTCGTTTCTACATTCATTTTTATAATGTACTAGCAGCTCATCCTCGCTTCGTTAGGATTTGCTCCTAGGTACGTTTTAACAGTTAGTATAGATTTCTCAGAGATGAGATATTTTCCTGCAGTAAAAAGTATCCTATTTGTTGATCCGGACAACCAACTATCATCACACCAAGTTTCATCAAAATCTGTCCAGTTGTTTTCTCGTGATACGTTTCCAGATAGACAGACATACAGACAAAAATTCTAAAAACTATAAATTCTGCCTTTGTATCGATAATAATAACTATTTCAACAAGATTTTCCAAAAAATATTTAATGTACGGATTCAACTCAGAATTTTATTATATGTATAGATATCTACGTACGAATTAGAATCGTTTCCAGATTAGTTCTTTAATTCACACATCTAAATTAACATATACACAATAATGTGTTTTGTAAAAATGCGTGTGAAGATCAAATGGACCATTTTGCTCCATAGTTCAAACTTCGTTATTATTGACATGGTAATTATTTTAGTTTTTAAAACAAACGTTTAAATGTACGTTTTTGATGCAAAAATATTTTAGCAAATATAGCTGTTTGTTTCAGTAATTTATAGATGATTTATAGAAATAAAAATCGACCTTCAAGGTATGTAGTTTAGTTACATAGTTTAGGAGATAATGAAAAACGAAAATAAATAGCGCCATGCGTATCTTGGGACACTCCTTGTATAATCATTAGGTATTCAGCCCTTTTTAACGTCCCACTCCTGGGCACGGGCCTCCCTTCAATACGAGGGGGATCAGGCCATAGTCCACCACGCTGGCCAAGTGCGGGTTGGCGGACTTTACGTGTCTTTCGAAAACTTGCTATCACACTACAACTTTTGGGATCGAAACAGATGTATATGTATAAGTAAAAGTTAGGAAAATATAAAATAAAATAATTAAAGTTTCAAATGTTTACAATTTGAAACAATTTTATGTATAGCAACTCACTTTTCGTCTCGTATCGTGACGTCTTACGTTCAGAACATTTTTACACATTTTTACATATTTTACACATTTTTTTTTTCATTCTCAATTTCAGGTTAGGTTAGGTTAGGTATCAGGTACTACTAATCCTATTTAAAAAATTCTTTTTACATTAGATAGCCCTTTAACTAGGAAGGCTATAGGCTATATATCATCCCGGAAAAATATACAGTTCCCGTGGGATAGGTTTAGGGACGAACCCGAAGCGAATTGAGGGTGAGTCGCTAGTAGCTTATATATAGAATATTGTGTAATCATTTTAGTGGAAACAATAAAGCGATTGTGTTATCTGATTACTATAGCTGAATAAATATCCATTTATTACCATATATGGGCATTCATAGTTTTGTTATGATCTCATTTGAGAGCTACTTGCAGAGGATTTTGTTTGACATTTAGAGTAATATCTATAAATGGAAACATGCTTGTTGTTGTTTCATTACTAAGTGATTAGCGTAATTTAATAATTTTGTATAAAAAAGACAAGTAGTTTTAAAGCAGAAAAATATCATACTTTTTATCCTGGTATTTAATTTTTTTCTTGTAGGATTTTGAATGGCCCTGCGCTACGTACGCGGTCTCCCTCAAATTTATTCATACTGGACGTTAAGACTTTCCAAACTTTTTCCGTGCATGATAGACCAAAGATTTATAAAATAGCTATTAACGGTTTGCGGATGTCAAAAATCGGGTTGGATCATCATCAAGGCCCTTGTCTAGCAGTGTATCGTCATCCAGACTAGACTGATAGGGATTAACCTGAAAAAACAGTTACACTGTCACTTTAGTATGATATTAGTAAGACATACATCATTCAATGTAGTTTCCAGCCTCTTTTCCATTTAGCAAATTTCCCAGAATAGTATACAGCGTGGCGTGATTTTGAACAACCTAAACAATGATATAGTATTTACATATCGCATGCTTCAGATAAGTTTCTCGTAAACGTTATCATTGAATTCCGCACATGTTGAGAATATTTTCATTGCTGATCGTGATCATATTTATTTTCGTAGATGACATATTACAACTACTTTTACTATTGTGATAGTTTAAAGGTTTTCTGGAACATACAATTTTACATTAACATTTTAAAATAAGAAAACATATCTATACTAATATTATAAAGCTGAAGAGTTTGTTTGTTTGTATGGTTGAACGCGCTAATCTCAGAAACTGCTAAACCGATTTGAAAAATTCTTTTTGCATTAGATAGCCCGTTAACTGAGGAAGGCTATAGGCTATATATCATCTCAGGAAAATGTACAGTTCCCGTGGGATAGATTTGTTTTTGTCTAGGGATGAACGCCAAGCGAAGCGAGGGTGAGTCGCTAGTGTATGTATGTATATACAGAAGAAACAAATTTTGTAAAATATATTAATTGAAATCAAAAAACAGCCGTCCCTACATGAAAAATATAATGTTACATATAGCTCTCTAGGTTAAAAATTCCATAACGGCAACCTCACTGAGTCTGCTGAAAAATAATTATTGTAGGCATAACTTTATGTTCAAGCACAAATAATAAATAGTTTCTATCCTTTTCACTCTTATCCGGTGGAATGGAAGTCCGGTACGAATGGTAAGAGATCAGGTGGAAGAGGAGATGGAAGAGAAGGAGATCAAGGGTGTATCCCAGAAAGTTTTCCGACTCCGGACTGCAGGGTATTAAGAATTTGTCATCAGAAAAACTAGTACTATTTTAAACCCGTCTCCAGCTATGCTATCCAATCGGCGAACGAAGCAGTTTTCTTTAGCGGCGAGTACATTGATGCTAAGTTACTTAACGGACTTCATGGAAAAGATTTTTAACAACATCTTTCTTAAGAGGCCTATCACAAAATGTACTGAGTTCTATGGTATTGTGTTCGAGCGACCGACGCATCGCTGTTTCTAGCGTTTTCTGCAGTTACAATTACTTCTATGTAAAGTTTTATAATAAACTAGCAGAACCCGCGGCTTCGGCCGCGATCAAACCACGAAAAAAATAAACTTTTTCGCAATAAAACATACTTTATTACTTGCCAAATTAAGTTCGTGTAAGTTTTATTATTTCTTAAATATATATGGAAAACAATTTAAATTTTAGCGATCGTAACTCAAAATATCCAGTATCTTAAAAGATGTTAAGCGTATATTCTGTAAATAAATTTACACTTTAGGTATTTGGCAAGCTCCACTACCTGTGTTTTTTGCACATTTTTTTACTCCATCTTTCCAAAGTTAGAGGTAGAGAGTACAATGATACAATCGCATACAATATTTACGACTTTAGAATCTTGTAACTCGGCTAATGTGGGTTTTTAACTAACATACTAACAGGTTAACATCTACGTTATTTTTAAAGACCCAGTGCTGTGTACACCTGAAGCTTACAGTCTCCCTCCTTCTCCTTCTTTTTTAAGTTACACATATAAAGTGCCATTCTTATTTTGCTGTAGCTTTTTGCCCACGGCTACGCTTCCGTGGAGTGAAAAATTTACTCAGTTTTAATTTCCATTGAATTTATATGTTATAGTTGTCGCTGTTGTGGCCAGCCGAAAAGTTATACATAATTTTCTTTTGGATTCAGAATAATTTCCGTTCTGTACTTTACCCCACACAGTAAGTGTGCACTTACAGATATCTTGAGCCATGTTACTCTATTTAAATATATTCAACAACTCAAAGTTCAACGCCTAATTTTACCCACTTAGGGGCTGAATTTAAAAAAAAATCTAAAATACATGTTTGTTTAATTGTACTAAAAAGCATTAATACCAAGTTTCAAGTAATTCTGACCATAAACAACTATTTCCTTATATAAACAGCATAACCCCATTTTACCCTTTTAATTGATTTTTTGATTTCGACAAAAAAAGATAATTGTATTGTTTTATTTTTCATTTTATAGGTAAATACTATTTTTCGTGCATCAAATACAGAGTTTCATACAAACTTTCATCCCCTATTTGACAGCCTCATGGGATGAATTTCAAAAAATGCTAAAATACGTATTTATATAATTGTACTGAAGAGCATTAATACCAAGTTTTAAGTAATTCTGATCATAAATAATTGTTTGCCCATAGTAACTTTATCACCCCCTTTTACCCTTTTAAGAGATGAATTTCGAAAAAAATCTTATACATATATTTCTTATTTTTCATCTTAAAGCTAAATACCACTTTTCGTGCATTTCGCGTTAAGAATGACAGAGTTTCATACAATCTTTTATCCCCTATTTTACCCCCTTAGGGGATGAATTTCAAAAAATCCTTTCTTAGCGGATGCCTACATTGTATAAGGAATATGTCCTTCAAATTTTACGTTTCTACGACCAGCGGTTTAGGCTGTGTGTTGATCGATCAGTCAGTCAGGACAAAGCATTTTTAACCGACTTCCAAAAGGAGGAGGTTATCAATTCGATTGGTATTTTTTTTTTATGTATGTACATCGATTACTCTGAGATTTATGATCCGATTTGCGTGATTCTTTTTTTGTTTGATGCGGTTTAGTTGCCATGTGGTCCCATAAAAATTTAACATAGTTTGGCCGAGTAGTTTTCATTTTATGGAAAAAAAATTATGATTTTTTTGTTTACGTGGACGTAATTTTATGTGTGTTCGCGGATTGCTTCGTCATTCATGAACCGATTTTAATGATTCTTTTTTTGTTTGAAAGGAGATATTTCAAGGGTGGTACTATAATAAGGAGACCAGGATCTGATGATGGCACCCCAGAGAAATCGAGGGGAACCTTCAAAAATCGTAGTGGCGACTAGTGCGCCTGTTAATTTTTTTCATTAAGTACTTTAAAGCACTACTATTTAATGAAGGTCTGGAGTCGATCTGATAATGGAGCCGACAGATAGTCGAGGAAACTCCTCAACGATTTGCAGCAATTACCTGGTGTTTGGGCTTGATTAATTTGTATTGATGAGAACTACACCTAGATGGGTTGTGACTGTCATTAGGGGTCTGAATAAATGGCTTAATCGAATATGTTTTTAAAAATCTTTCTTCTTACAATTTACCTGCTTATTATGTCTACACCAAAAATGGAAAAATAAAAACTTTTTAAAAAAAAATAAAAACCGACTTCCAGGCACAGAAAAGTAAAAAATAACCTAACGGGGGTTTTCATTTAGAATAGATACCTAATCAGATATTTTCGAAGTCGGTGCCTGCCAATACAAATCAAAGCACACCGACTTCGAAAATATCTGATTAGGTATCTATTCTAAATGAAAACCCCCGTTAGGTTATTTTTTACTTTTCTGTGCCTGGAAGTCGGTTTTTATTTTTTTTTTTTAAAGTTTTTTATGTATATATAGATTTTTTTTAAAAGTATGTAATTTCATTTCTTTTGAACTAACGTATAATCTGGTATAAATTTTACTTAATAACATTAATGATATAAGGATACATTTACAGCTAATTCTGAACGTTTTTAGTAGTTTTTAAGATTTTGAAAAGGATTTTTTTTTTGTAGAAATCCAATACATATTTTCAAATTCTGAGGCCGCTATAAACCCAACTACTATATATGAAATATTATTATATATTTTTCATTTAGTGCGCTTAGTATAATATTCCATTCAATCCATGAGCTTAAAGAAGCGTCGTCGCGCATTTTCAAAAAAAGTCAAAATTATCGAAGAGTTTCAGTTTCTCTGAATAAGAACGTTAAAGATGGACATTAAATTGAAAAGTAAGTCAAAATGTAATAGGACTCTTAAACAAAAATGATATTTAGAATATCTGAATATAGTTAAAAGAGCGTAGCTACCTTGACTAGTAAAATTTTGAATATAATATTTTATTTCTAGACCTTTCCAAAAAAAAAAAAACACTACAGTTTTACTACAATCTACATCCCAACACGCACACGTGGTTCGGTGATTCAAATTAAGATTTTGCTGAGTTACATCACGTAGCATATTTTCTAAGAAATTAGATCGTGTGGAAAAATGCGTACGTTGTTTCGTGCACCTGTGGGACGATATACATTTGATCGTTTAGATTTTGATCATCATAGTAATTGAGGTTAAAAGGTATTTAAATATAAATTCTGTTTTCGGTAACGTTAGTATGAAATGAAAAAAAAAATTTAAGATGTGTTGATTACATTTAAACAAAATAAAAGTCTGGCTTAGACAAGATGACGGATTACAATCGTTAAAGAATAGAAATTTTAAAAATTGTATTAAAATAACTTTATTTGTTTTGTCATACAATCAGAATATTATATTAACTTTTTTTTTTTAATTTTTATATTTTTTTAAATTTTTAACATTATGTATTACAAGTGTAAATTTACCCATTACAAGTACAGTGTTTCGTTACACCACATTAAAAGAAAATTTTCATATATTATAAAATATTTACGATTATTCGATTTTAAACTTTCTATCAATTACATTAGGTACATTTTGCACAAACAAACATTCGAAATAAAAGTAAATTTGCTATGCAAAGTCCATTTTTCTTTCAGACTTGATAGTTTGACGTTTTATAAGGGTAAAAGTATTTTTTGTATGAAAAGGTTTAATAGATTTTTTCTTTCTTAGAAATGTAACACGCTGTATTGTTACAAGGTATTTATTTAGTTACTAGCGTGATTTATTTAGTTGATAGCGGTAACGTACCTAAGTTAGGTTAGTATAGATTTCTCAGAGATGAGGTATTATCCCTCAGTAAAAAGTATCCTGTATGTTGACCCGGCTAGTCAGCTATCATCATAGCAAATTTCATCAAAATCTATCTAGTGGTTTTCTCGTGATGCGTAACAGACAGACATACAGACAGACGGACAAGAATTCTAAAAACAGTATATTCGGCCTCTGTATCGATAATAAAATAAATAAATATGTTGGGACATTAACACACAGCACCATCTGGTTCCATGGTAAGTTACAAAGCCTGTGCTATGGATACCAGATAGTTGATACACTACACATATATAACTTTAAATACATACATATTATTAATATAAACACCCATGACTGAAATACAAACATTCATATACATCACACAAATAAATGCCCCCAGCGGGACTCGAACCCGCGACCGCTGGCACAACAAGCAGGGTCACTATAAACTGAGAGAAACGTGTCGTCTAATATGAATTTAAAATTAATTTTTCACCGACATTATTAAGAGGAGGTACTAAATTTGTTATATTGTGCATGATACAATACGACACGATTTGATCTTTGCCAATTATGAATCGATATTTATCATTATTTTTTAGGGTTCCGATGCCAAAAGACTAAAATAGAACCATTATAATAATATAATAATAATAAAATTGTTTTATTTCTCATCACAAACCAAAATACATATGTAGTACATACATATATCATGTATAATACATGCAGCATAAGCTAGGACGTCGTCTGAGCCCAAACGGCAAACACCTCCACTGCTGGACATAGGCCTCTCCCAAAGATTTCAACGACAACCGGTCTTGTGCCATCCGGATCCAGTGGGCTCCTACAACTTTGACCAAGTCATCAGTCCATCTTGTGGGTTGCGTGCCCACGCTTCGTCTTCCGGCACGTGGCTGCTACTCGAGAATTTTTCGTCTCCAAAATCTGATTGTGGTCTCTAATAGGTAAATAAATACACGCGTTACATGAAACCCGATCTCTCTCTCAAGATATTTATATATACTTATTTAGTTATTATAAATTCATCAAGTCCGTCTGTCCGTCTATCTGTAGGTCACAGTAATTTTACTCAAAGATACATCGCTGAAACTGTATACTAAAAATCGGAATGGCAAAAACAAAAGATGAATATACAAAAATGATATTTAGGATAAAGGTATTTCTATTATATCCATACCTACCTTTGAACAATAAAAGTGATCTTCATAAATGCCTTCCCCTAGCCCCAAGATTTATGTATAAAGTTTTTTGTAGAGCAATTCAATTCAGTAAAACAATCGTGATAACGGATTAGCGGGATATATTGTTTTTTCCCAGTTACCTTGCAATTGTTCTTCGAAGTTAATTATTTATCGTTTCGCTTCTCGGTTAGTTTTGGGTTTTTTTCTTAGAGACTTCTGGAAAGTTTGCGTCTTGTGTTTATATTTATAATTGTTATGGGTTTCTAAAAAAGCTCTTCAGTTTTATCGGTGGGAAAATGTATGCTTGTATCAATTGAGTTAGCTTTAGTGAGTATGCTTAGGAATATATGGGACAAAGTTATATTTTAACCCAGTAATTTCTTAATACAATAATAAACTAATAGGTATATTTCATACTTTAATAAATAAAACTTACTAACATAATATATTTTAACCGACTTCAAAAAGGAGGAGTTTCTCAATTTGATTGGTATATTTTATGATCGGTATTTTCGAAGTCAATGACAGCCGATACAAATCACAGCACACCGACTTCGAAAATATCTGATTAGGTATCTATAGTAAATGAAAACTACCGATCAGTTATTATTTTCTTTTTGATGCTTTTCTTGAAGTCGGTTTTTATATTTTTCTTAAAAAGTTTTTATACATTTGAATAAAACTATCTTTTCGAATTTTTTTCGTGGATGTATTTTGCTTTTGGTTTCTTTAATAAGAAATAAAGTAAAGTTTATGACCGAATGCATGAAACTGAAAATGTCTATATATCAACACTTCAAATTTTGCTATACAAATTGTTTATTTTATATATGTATGTATTAGCGTCTCATCCCTAGGTACGTTTTGATGGTTTGTATGGAATCGATAGAATATATATTATTATATGATACTATATACCTATAGCCTTTCCCAATAAACGGGCTGTCTAATGCAAAAAGAATTGTTAAAATCGGATTAGTAGTTCCTGAGATCAGCGCGTTCAAACAAACAATACTTTCTTTTAAAAATAGTACTATTTTTGAAAGAAATCATCTTAATCAATATCTTTTACATTATTTAAGTTTATTAATTAATTCTTCTTTCCTTAAAAAGAGATAGCATAATAATAGTTTTTTTTTATTTAATATAATAAAACCCGTTAGTTATTTTTATTTATTAACATTTATTTACTTATCACTAAGAATATAAATTGTCATTTGTATACTATTTTAAAACATTGTTGATTGGCTTCATGTTTAGTTCTTTGATACTCTGTTATATTATTCCTTGGTCTGAGATTTTGTAGTAATGTGCTGATTTAGGTAATATAGATTGAAAATTGTTATCCCAAAGTAAGTTATTAGTTTAATTTAATTTCCCAACCCTTAGCCCTTTTGCTACTTCATGAAAGGCTCAAATTTTATACGGGATAGGTTTTCCAATTAAGTTCACCGCAATGTTTGGGTTTGGAATTAATAGAATGAATTAACACTAACTTTGCACTCGATTTACACATAAGTATTCATGTTATACTAGTTATTGAGAGTGGCTTCGTCTACAACTGTCTTTCTATTTTTTGTACTGGAAAGAAAAATTCAAAGTTTCTCTTCCATGCACATACAGAATGAACTAGCGACTTACCCTCGCTTCGCTCGGGTGTGTCCTAAGTACGTTTTAATTTTTTGAACGGAACCCTAATTCTTTGTTTTAAAATAAATGTAGCCTAAGTTATTTCTTATAACATCAGCTATCTACCAGTGAAAGTCCCGTTAAAATCAAAAAAAATCACGTTTGTTGTATGGGAGCCCCATTAAATATTTATTTTATTCTGGTTTTTAGTATTTGTTGTCATAGCGGCAACAGAAATATATCATCTGTGAAAATTTCAACTGTATAACTCTGTCTACTCTATCACGGTTCACGAGATACAACCTGGTGACAGACGGACAGACGGATGGACAGACAGAAAAACAGATAGACAGACAGAAAAACAGACGGATGGACAGCGGAGTCTTAGTAATAGGGTCCCGTTTTACCCTTCGGGTACGGAACCCTAAAAAGGAAATATTATTCCGATGGTCAATAAAAGTACTATTTCGGTATATCATGTATTAACCATAACAGTTAAAACACAATCCCTAATTAACATCACTCAAGAGCCATCTCATTATAGTATAAGCTTCTAAGTACAATATCTTAACCAAAGCTCGTTCCCAAAGTGCCGTAAACTAGAAAGCTAAGTGAGTTAAAAAGAAAACAAGAAGGCTAATCAAAGAAAATGGAGGCTTCGAAGATAAAATTATTATGTACTTACTTCCCTACTAAAGGATTCCGCGCGAGGTTTCACCAGACGGTATCTCACTCACCGCAATTACAAATACTGGCAGAAGATTGCATTTCCAAATATTTTCTTACTTATCCTTGTGGTACAAGGTTATAGTTTTTTTTGTTTTGTTTTATTTTTATTTATTATAGCGACTCACCCTCGCTTCGCTTCGGGTTCGTACCTCGACAAAAACAAATCTATCCCACGGGAACCGTATATTTTTCCGGGATGATATATAGCCTATAGCCTTCCTTAGTTAACGGACTATCTAATGAAAAATAATTTTTCAAATCGGATTTGTAGTTCCTGAGATTAGCGCGTTCAACCAAACAAACAAACAAACAAACAAACTCTCCAGCTTTATAATATTAGTATAGATAGGGAAACAAACAGTATTATAGTACAGGCAATTTACAATAAAAAATACACACATTTACCAGTTAAGTTTCCACAAATAAGAAACACATTATTAGAAGAAAGAGAAGAAAGCATAAAGTTAAATTAAACAAAAAGTTGACACGTATTCAATTTCAAAATATTTTATTCAGCATTAAATTATTATAATTTTTTACTGAACGTCATGAGTCTACTACCAGTTCGGAAAGAAGAAGCCTCAGACCTGAGAAGAACTGGCGAAAGAAACTCATACGTATACACATATAAGTATACTATAAACACAATTAAGTACATGAAAATATTATGAAAATTATTGGACTATGTTATTAATAAATGTGTTGTTATTTGCTTTTTAGCTTCAATCACTAACTAAATATATAATCAAGTATTCTAAGTGAGTTTTAAGTAAATTTCTTTCTTTGAAGTGTTATATCGATTTAAATCTGAGTTTAGTTTTTTAAAGTAAAAATTTAAAGTGAAGCTTAAGAAAGCTTGATTATCTATACATATAATAAAATTCCAACTAAGTCGAACCTATAAATTAAATATTTTTTGGAAAATCTTATTGAAATAGTCATTACTATCATCATACTATACAGAGGCCGAATTTAGTTTTTAGAATTTTTGTCTGTCTGTCTGTCTGTGACCACATCACGAGAAAACCACTGAACAGATTTTGATAAAATTTGGTATTATGATAGCTGGTTATCCGGATCAACATATAGGATACTTTTTATTGCGGGAAAATATCTCATTTTTGAAAAATCTATACAAAACGTTAAAACGTAACTAGCGACGAATCTGAGAAGATCGAGGGTGAGACATCATGAGATGGTGAGACTCATCTGTAGTTATATTATTAAATTTTGATAACATCGAACTTATTTTATAATGATGATTAAAAATATATAGTGCCACCCTTCAATAGCTACGAGCACAACCTCTATGAGGTTGAAATTTTGAAGTATGGGACTTAATTTTTTTTTAGAAAACAAAATTACATTAAGTAATATCGGTCAAAAGCCAGTAGTAATTTTAGTAAGTAATTTTATTTAATACATACATATATAACTCTCTCTCTCTCTCTCTCTTTCTTTATCTCTCTCTCTCTCTTTCTTTATCTCTCTCTCATTCTCTCAGTGTTTCTTTTTAGTATGATTAATGATTAATAACTAATTATATTTAGTGCTAGCGGTCGCTTCCCCATACAAACTTTCATCCCCATTTTCACCCTCTTAAGGGATGATTTCCGGGATAAAACTATTCTATCTCCTTTCAATAGTCGTTCAATTATAACGTAGTCTTTTTGTCTTTTTCCATCGCATCAGTCTTTCACTTGCACAGTATCTCCCAAACTTCCCCCAGTTTTCATTATTGAAAGGTCGCAATATCCCGCCCACGGCGCGTCCCCTTAATTAGTACATCTGCTCTGATATTGCTACGAAAAGGTGTGTGCAAAGCGACTGACAGTGAAGCACTAGATAAAGTAAGAAGTTGATAATATATAATACTAATATATAATACTAATAAATAAGCTGAGTATGTTTTTGTTTGTTCGAGCATGATCATCTTTGGATCTGAAATTTTCTTTTTGAATTTTATGTCCTGTGAGACTGAACAGTCTCTCCCGTGACCATGATTGGATTTTTGAGATCATTTTGTAAAATTATGGGTAGACGCTGTCTGTAACAAGTATATGTATAATGGCTTTGAGACATCTAAAACCTTTGTCTCTTTCGTGACCATGATAGCTGTAAAGCATTTGAAACGTTGGGAACTAAAACTCAAAAGGAATCCGCCAAAAAATCCGAAAAGATAGTTTTATTTAAAAAAAAATGAAAAAGAGAGAGACAGGGAATATAACAACTCAATAAATTAAAAAAAAGTATATGTTAAATTACTTAAAATATAATCAATGAAAATAACTAACTAGCGACTCACCCTCGCTTCGCTTCGGGTTCGTCCCTAGACAATAACAAATCTATCCCACGGGAACCGTATATTTTTCTGGGATAATATAAAGCCTATAGTCTTCCTCAGTTAACAGATTTTTTCAAATCGGATTGGTAGTTCCTGAGATTAGCGCGTTCAACTAAACAAACAAACTCTTCAGCATTATAATATTAGTATAGATAAATAATATAATCGATCAAAGTTAGCATTTATAAACTAATACACTTGTATTTTAAATACAGATAGTAAAAGATTAGCTGTCTATAGTTTCTGTGGTCGAACTATACTCAATATTGTTTCCTGCTAAGCTATTTAATGAAATATCCGTCAATTCCCAAACATTTTTCGGCAAATCTGACACATTCTTTTATATCTACTGCTATTTTTGCTAGGTATTATTCATTAACTGAAAAAAAAAACAAATTTAAGAGTAGATGTTGATCGTAATTTAAAATAAAAAAAAACAAATGTGTTATTATAGAAATTTAATTACATGGAATTACAATCAAACACCTTGCCCATCTTTCCATCGATTAAATCAATTTAGATGGAACTTTCACAAAACATTATGATATATTTTGATCGATTTCCAAAAGAAAAAGTTACTCGGTATGTTAAGCAATACGTGCGTCAATTGTGATACTTATGTGATGAACTAGCGACTTACCCTCGCTTCGCTCGGGTTCGTCCCTGTGTTGATTCCCCATACTTTCATCCCCATTTTCACCCCCTTAACACGTTCACTGCGTTAAGATTTTTAGATGACTTTCAGCTAGTGCTATATAAGGTCCCTAAGACCTGAAGCGTGATGATCTTGGAGTGCGTTGTCGGGTCGAAAATATCTGTTCGGTATACATGTATTTAGAAGTGGATTTTGAAGCAATTATAATGATTTTTTTAAATTTTCTTTATGAAACATATTTTTTAATAATCATTTCGTATATTTATACATTCGTAACAAAATCCGGCTATTGTAACTTATGTAAACGATTTGTCAAAATTTTCGGGTCGTTTTTACCCGATATCCGCACTGCTTGTAAAGTGTATCGATAAAAGGTTAGTGTTGTACAAGTAAAACAACGATGAGATGAATAGTAAGTTTTGTTGAAATAAAAGGTACTTATCGACAATTAAAAAAGATTAGAAATATGTTTTTCATTACAACAAATAGTTTTTCTTCATACTTCGCAAAAAGATTTAACCTTTTTCACTTCGCGTGTGACTAGTAAATATTCCGGGACTTACAGTTTCATTCCGAGTTCTATTATTCCTTTCAACTTCACCTTCACACGTCAAAAGCATTTTTCTACATCTCGACCTCTTCATTTTGTCAAAACTGCTTACCACTTGTAACAATAATTACAATACGTCGATAACGACTTAGACGTTGCTAACTTATGTGCAACACTAGTGTGACGAACACGAAATCTGGTGCTGCTATCGGGTCATCGGGTCATCAGGTCTGAAAGACCCGATAACCGCACCTAGCGAAAAATGTTTACTGCTAGTCGTTACAAGGTCGAATAGATCTGATATATTTTTTTTGTATCTACGTCAAATATTTGAAGAGGTAAAAATAAAACTTTAAAAGTCCCTTTTTTATTTCATAAAACGAAAGAGATATCTATCCCGCACCAGCGGTAAGACACAGATTTTTCGTGCCGCACCACAGGGAAGTCTCGTATCGGGTTGATTCGACCTATTGCCGCAGTGAACGTGTTAAGAGATGATTTGCGGAATAAAAAATATTCTATGTCCTTCCCAGGGTTTCAAACTATCTTCTTACCAAATTTCATCTAAATCGGTTCTGTAGATCCAGAGATTACCTACAACCCTACAACCCTACAACCTCTCAAGCTCACAGCCTCACAAACTCACAAAGTTTACGTCTTTATAATATGTATATAATATGTATAATGTATAAAATATATTTCTAAGGATGATTCGACAGAACCTGTTATTGTGTTGTCTCGTGGGTATAAGAGATTTTCCTTTAGTAAAAAGTATCTTAAATGTTGACCTGAGTAATAAGTTATCACTACACAATATTTAGTTGAAATCAGTTCAATGCTCTTTGGATGAAATGCACACAGACATGCGTAGACAGACAAACAGAGACAGTACGTAACAGTAATTGTTTTTAGAAAATATTTCATGTTATTACTATGTATTTTATTATATGTGTGTATACGAAAATAATTTTATATAATGCGTTCGAAAATATTTATATCTATTCATATAATAAAATTCTGAGTGGAATCTGTACATTAAGTATTTTTTGGAAAATCTTATTTAAATAGTTATTATTATCGATACAGAGGCTGAATCTATAGTTTTTAGAACTATTGTTTGTGTCTGTGACAGCACACGAAAAAACCTTTGGACAGATTTTGATGAAATTTGGTATGATTATAGCTGATTATCCGGGTCAATATATAGGATAATTTTTACTGCGGCAAAATATCTCATCTCTGAGTTAAACGTTAAAAGCCTAACTAGGGATGAACCTAAGCGGAGCGAGGGCGAGTCGCTAGTATGAATTTTTTTCTATCCGGTTATCCGGGTCAACATTTAGGATATTTTTTATTGCGGGAACATATCTCATCGCTGAGAAATCTATATTATCCTTGAAACGTAGGGACGAACCAGAGCAGAACGAGGATGCGTCGCTAGTTTAGCTATATAAAATAGCAGATCGTCTCGGAATCTTCATAATTTTTAGAAGGCATGCGATATTAAAATATGAGCAAAAGATTAATAAAACTTGTGCTATCGTTATATTCATATTCACACGAACCTTGAACATTGATAAAAATCTAGCAAGCATTTACCTACTGTTCGGAATACTATTATAATTGTAAAAGTATATGTGTATGTTTGTCCTTCACACTGTAACGGCTGGATGGATTTGGATGAAATTTTAATACACAGATAGAGTATGATGTGAGAACACATAGGTTACTACTTATAGTTATGTTTCTATAAGGCATAGAAATCCAAGTGAAGTGGGGGTAAATCGCTAGTATAACATATGCTTTAACTAATTTTAACGATTGACAATACGTTTGGCTCAGTTTGTAGTGATTCTACTTGCTGTGCCAGTGGTCGCGGGTTCGAATCCCGCTGGTGGCATTCATTTGTGTGATAAGCACGAATGTTTGTACTTCATTCATGGGTGTTTATGTTTATAATATGTATGAATTTAAAGTTATATATGTGTAGTGTATCAACTATCTGGTATCCATAACACAAGCCTCGTAGCTTACCATGGAACTAGATGGTGCTGTGTGTTTATGTTCCAACATATTTATTTTTTACTAGCGACTCACCCTCGTTCCGCTCGAGTTCGTCCCTTTTTACGTTTTAAAGTTTAGTATAGATTTCTCAGAGATGAGATATTTTCCCACAGTAAAAAGTATCCTATATGTTGATCCGGGTAACCAGCTATCATTATACCAATTTTTATCAAAATCCCTCCAGTGGTTTTTCCGTGATGCGGTAACAGACAGACAGACAGATAGACAAAAAATCCTAAAAACTATAGATTTGGCCTCTGTATCGATAATAATGTCTATTTCAATAAGATTTTCCAAAAAATATTTTATGTACAGATTCGGCTTAGTTACAATTTTATAATATGTCCAGAATCCATGCACGTCATGTAACATCACTACAGTTTTGGAATTAAAAAATATAAAACGATAAAATATTAATTAAACGATAGTAAAAAACATATTAGTGTTGTCATCAATTAAATAAAAATATAAATAGTAATGATAGGGTCTATTAATTTTAACTTATTATCTATTAACTGTAAAGGTTTTTTAATTTATTTATTATTATTATTATTTTAAATTTTAAAGTTATGTTATTATTATGGAATATGTCAGTATATTTATAGCTTCCTTTTACCTTTTATGGTTGTAAGAGAGCGAGATGGAGGTTGTGAGTAAAAGAGAAAACAATATAATTTAGTGGTTTAATGCTTATTTTTGGGTTAGTGATTTCAAAGCAAGTTTTGTTTTTATCTTAGTTTGTATAAAAAACTTCTTGGGTTTTTACTATTTATTTATTTAAAGAATAAAAACGATATTCATTTTAGTTTTAAAAACTACTTTAATTAACTGATTGTTCGTCGAAAATAGATTCGTGATATACCCTGTTCAATTAAAATATATATTCGTTATACACAGTACCAACTAGTTCCATGGTAAGCTACGAGGCCTGTGTTATGGATACCAGATAGTTGATACACTACAAATATGTAACTTTAAATACATACATATTATAAATATAAACACCAACGACTGGAGTACAAACATTCGTGCTCATCACACAAATTAATGCCCCAAGCGGTAATCGAACCCGCGACCGCTGGCACAGCAAGTATATTCTACAAACTGAGGCAAACGTGTCGTCAAATCTCAGTCTCTATACATGTAAGACGCTTAAAAATGGGTTCAAAGTCTCCACTTTACGTATTAATATATACATATCACCATCCTTAGGACCCAAAGCTGAGGTGAGCTTTTCAAATATTGACGCAAGACTTAAGGAAACTACACAGAAATGTAACCAAACATCGAGGTGTCGCTTCTTATTTATTTAGCAATAGAAATTGTAATAATGTACACGAATACAGTATAGTTAAATATTTAGATTATAGTTTACATATGGTTTTGAAATTATTTTTGGGTATGTATTTTTGTTTATCAAAGTCTCGGTGGTCTAGTTTTTAGTATGTACGGTTGTATTTAGTTTTTGGGTTTGAATCCTTGACTAGGCCAAGTATAGTTATTGGACTTTTCTCCTAAGCAATTCTCAAAAGTTGCTCGGCGTTAGTCGATAATGTGCCTAGGTCATAATTCTGCTCATGATCTAGCTAACCTATGAGAATGAAAAAAATAGAGTGTATGTGTGTTTGCACATACTTTTACGCTTTATATACCGGAGGATATTGTAATATGTCAAGCTTTACTAAGCTCGCCTTATAGTAACGTATGGAATATACCTATGGTAAGGACTTGATGGTATTAAACAGTAGCCTATATCATTCGTAAGCTACTACTTCCCTAAAAATCATGTCTGCCAAGTGCTATAGTGCTGTAAGCAAAAACAAAAAACAAACATTTCAGCTTTATAATATCAGTATGAAAGTCTCAGGTATAACCTGTCTCGACAAAGGTTCGAGCCTGTTCATATTCATTTACTATTGTATTCAGCCCCTATAACATCCCACTGCTGAGCACGGACCTCCCTTCAATACGAGGGGGATCAGACCATAGTCCACCACGCTGGCTAAGTGCGGGTTAGCGGACTTCACATGTCTTTCGTAAACTTGCTAGGTTCTCTCAGGCACGCAGGTTTCCTCACGATGTTTTCCTTCACGTAAGGCAAATGGTAATCATGTTAGAAATGAAAATATCAGAGGTGCGAGACCCGGGATTTGAACCCGCTTCACTCGGTTTCCCAAGTAAACACATTACCACTGGGCTACAATTGCCTATATTATATTCATTTACTATATGGAGAAGTAAAATACCCACATTCCCATGACTATGCAATAGCAAAAATATGAGAGAAAAGTTACCGGCAAAAGAAAGCTATTTAATAAAAGACAGATAGAGATACGATTCAATTCAGCAATTTGTTAAAGATTTTCGGTCAAAGCATTCATTTCGTACCTTAATTATACATCAAAAACATCTACAACTGTTTTATTCATGTTTCTTGATGGGCAAAATAATTAGCGTGGGCTGTTTCAAAGAGCATCGGTAATTTTCAATTTTGATAATTCAAAAAGGGATGTTTTGGAGGTATTTCGAGATTTGTATGAAAGCTAATGGACGGACCGTTGATTTATATTGCCAATTTGTAATAATTTAGCTTGTTAAGGCTGTATGGAGGGAGTTGAGATGTTTTAATACAACTTATGAATTTAAATATGTAAAATATTTTAGCGTTTCGCCTTTTATTTTATTTACATAAATTAAACATTTACGGAAAATGTTGGGAAATATTATTAACTAGTTACTCACCCTCGCTGCGCTTTGGTTCGTTACCGATAACTTTTAGTGGTTAGTATAGATTTCTCAGAGATTAGATATTTTCCCGCAGTAAAAAGTATCCTATATAGGTCGACCCGAATAACCAGCTATTATCAAACCAAATTTCATCAAAATCTGTCCAGTGGTTTTCTAGTGAGGCGTTCCCAGACAGACAAACAGACAAAAATTCTAAAAACTTTAGATTCGGCCTCTGTATCAATAATAATGACTATTTCAATAAGATTTTCCAAAAAAATATTTAATGTACAGATTCGGCTTAGTTTCAATTTTATTATATGATATGATACAGAGGCCGAATCTATAGTTTTTACAATTTTTGTCTGTCTGTTACCGCATCACGGAAAAACCACTAGGGGGATTTTGATAAAATATGGTATGATGATAGCTGGTCAACATATAGGATACTTTTTACTGTGGGAAAATATCTCATCTCTGAGAAATCTATACTAAACATTAAAACGTAAGTAGAGAACCCGAGCGGAGCAAGGTTGAGTCGCTAGTTTGATATAATTCGTTAAGTTTGCTTAGCCAGTGGAAAATAATGACGTATTCGAAATATAACAATCAGTACAATCTCTAACACTATTCGGGCCGTTATAAACCAACAGTTATACCATACTAATGTAATTATTCGCCTATTATTCGGACTCAGATCCAATCTGACTTCCTGTTGTTCATGGGGGTTTGAAATGTCATCGAACGTATACCATAAACTTATAAAAATATAAGGAAATAAAGTTATTATGGCAATGATTATGTATAATTAATTATTGTAGTATCTATATCAGTAGTATTATAAATGTAAACGTTTGTTTGTTTGTTGGTCTTAATTTTACGTTGTAAAAAAAGATGTAATCTACTCTATGTTTTATGAGGTGAAGAGTAAAGAGTTTTATTTGGATAGTTCAACCAGGTGGTCTTTATGAGAATCGGGTGAAATTGTACACATAGTGCATGGACTGTGGAAGACCGTGATATCTAAAGAAACTAATATTATTCCATAATCCCATCTTACTAATCTTACATCTATATATAAAAATCAATTGCTGTTTGTTAGTCTCGCTAAAACACAAAAACGGCTGGACCGATTTGAATAATTCTTTTTTTCGTTTTGTTGGGGGTGTGTCAGGGGTGGTTTAAATATAAAAAAATTGTAAGCGAAAAAAAAAAACAGCTGGGAAATCAAAAAGTTCTGAACTGTTTGTTATCTATGGGAATCACTACCGTTAAAACGTACCTAGGGACGAACCCGAGCGAAGCGAGAGTGAGTCGCTAGTACATTATAAATGTGAAAGTTTAGATGTTTGGATATTTGGATGGATGTTTGTTACTCAATCACGCCAGAACGGTTGAATGATTCTGGATGAAATTTGACTCACAGATAGATTATAGTCTGGAATAGCACATAGGCTACTTTTTATCTCGGAAAAATGTACGTTTCCCATGGGATACAATTTTTATTGTTTTTCTAGTGGTGAACACGAGCGAAGCGAGGGTAAGCCGCTAGTTATCCCATGAATATTATAAATGTAAAAGTTTGGATGGATGTTTGTTACTCAATTACGCCAAAACGACTGAACGGATCTGGATGAAATTTGGCACAAAGATAGATTATAGTCTGGAATAGCACTTAGTTCAGGTTACTTTTTATCCCGGAAAAATTTATGGTTCCCATGAGATAGATTTGTTTTTGTTTTTCATTAAAGAACCCTGGCTTCGCTAGTAATAAATAAAAAATAATAATTTAATATACAGAGGAACATCTCCACTCAATTTTAGAAATTCCTTAGCTTTCATTAAGAAAGCTTTTAAGCAGCGAGCTTAAATTGTCTTTTGATCGAGAAAATCAATTAAAATTTAATGTTTTATATAAAATGAATTTTGTGCATTAAAAACATATTATTAACAGAAAATCCTAATATATTTATATTATTGATACATTTTTAGTAAAATATATGCATCCTTTAATATCCATTATAATTACATTCGACATTAAAACAAATAAACTAAGCCATTCAAATTTGACGACCATAGAAAAAAAAACTGATGGAAATAAACAAATTCTTCTACCGGATATGATACAACGTACTGAAATACCATTAAAAAGCCTCGCGTGGCACAAACAATTAATTCAAAAATCCAAAACGAACTTTATCTAAATTGTAAATAAGCCAACGATGGTATAAAGCATAGTTATAATTAGTGGCGTTGTTACCTCATGCTATACATGTAAGTGATTTTCCAAAGATTGAACACAATCACATTTAGTATGATATAATCCGCTGTAAATTTAATTATATATGAAATAGATGAGGGATAAGGTGTGAATGTGATGTCGGTTTTGGTTGGGTGGGGTCTTGTTTAAATAAGATATACGTTTTTTTGTTTCACGAAGCGATTTACCGTCGCTTCGCTTAGATACGTCTATTATGTACACCGCTTTTTGGTTAATTTTATTACTAACTAGTGACTCACTCGGTTTTGTCCCCATACTAACCTGTAACCTCATTTTCACCTCCTTAAAAACTATCTTATGTCCTTTCCAAGGTCCCAAACTATCTTCGTGCTAAATTTCATCTTAATTGGTTCAGTAGTTTCGAAGCTTATTCAGCACAAACAAACAAACAATCTTTTCTTTTTATAATAGTCTAGCAACTTGCCCTCGTTTTCCTCGCGAGCGCCCGTTTTAATTATTTTTGAACAGAATTCTAGTTTATTTTATAAAATGAAAGTAGCTTAGGTTACTCCTTATAACATCAGCTATCTGCCTGTGAAAGTACCGTCAAAATGAATCCAGCTGTTTCAGAGATTAGCCGGGATAAACAGAGAGACAGACATAAATAAAAAAAATATGCTTTTCTTATAAGTACCGTATATAATTTCATATGCATTTAGTAAAAATCTGTTATTTTGACATTACACACAGACACTTAAATAGTATTTATCCGTATAGTGTTGTGTCTCCAAGTCATAGTCTATATAGGTATATACTAAATTTCATTCAAATTTGTCCAGCTGTTACAGCGTGAATGAGCAAAAAACATACACTGCATTTATAATCTATACTAATATTATAAAGCTGAAGAGTTTGTTTGTTTGTTTGTTTGTTTGTTTGTTTGTTTGTTTGAACGCGCTAATCTCAAGAACTACTAATCAGATTTGAAAAATTTTTTTGCATTAGATAGTCCGTTAACTGAGGAAGGCTATAGGCTATATATCATCCCGGCAAAATGTGCGGTTCCCGTGGGATAGATTTATTTTTGTCTAGGGACGAACCCGAAGCGATGAGAGGGTGAGTCTCTAGTACCTATTAGTATATTAATATCGTAATAATATTTACAAAATAAATGAATATTATATTAATATCCCATTTGTTTAACTTCTCGTTTTATAATTTTGAATCTATAGAGTAACTTATTTTGCACTTTTTATTTATTAATTTATGCAAACGCTAAGTAAGAAGCTTTAAACAAATGTCAGATCGATAAGAAATCGGTAAAAACATATTAGCCAATACACTTATTAAAACATGCATATTCCCTATTGAATTATATATATATATGTAATATTAGTACGTCTGTGGTCGTATTTCGGCTAATTATGTCAGCCATGTGGCCAGGACTGCGATCAGAGCTTTCCATTTAATTGGTAACTACGGTAATAGTATAATATAATATACGAAGCGAATAAAATAATAAATGAAGTCAAACAAAACTCTCAATGTAGGAAAAAAAAATATGATATTCTAATAGTTTTTTTTATAATATTATGTAATTATGTAATATTTTATTAATTATTTTTCTGATAAGGCTTTATTTTGTTTATTTTTGTGTTATTGTATAACATACTGCGTGCATACTAATTATAATACCGTTTCAGGCTTCAATGAACTTTTGCGCAGCACTCTATCAAGTTCTTTTAGTTTAAAAAGTAAAAAAAGCCAGGAAACTTGTATATTTTCACTTTATTTTAACTGCTTTACGTTAACATGACTCTTTTTTAGTGCAAAACGGCTTTTAAAGGACAAAGATAAAAAAAAAAACATACTTGCGTCTCGCCCTTGCTCCGCTCAGGTTCGTCCCTAGTTAGGCTTTTAACGTTTAACTCAGAGATGAGATATTTTACCGCAGAAAAAATATCCTATATATTGACCCGGATAATCAGCTATAATCATACCAAATTTCATCAAAGTCTGTCCAGTGGTTTTTTCGTGTGCTGTCACAGACACAGACAAAAATTCTAAAAACTATAGATTCGGCCTCCGTATCGATAATAATGATTATTTCAATAAGATTTTCCAAGAAATATTTAATGTACAGATTCGACTCAGGTAGAATTTTATCATATGTATAGATGATATGTTTCAGTTGGGATTGAAAACTAGGCACCTCTTACTTTAGCATTAAAAAATTATAATATTCCACTATAGGTACCCGTCATACAGTTTTCATAACCAAAGGACCTACTAACTTAATTATGTATCTCGCGTGACAAGGAAAGACATATGAGTATACATATAAGTGATGTTTTTGAAACACTAATTAAAATAAAACAAAGCTTCACCTCTGATTATGGACGTGCGTTTTCGGCTAATTAATTCAAATACGTTATTAAGGAGAAGATTAATTGTGTTTATTTTGTACAAATAAAAGGAAAACAAAAATAAACCTATCCCACGGGTCCAGACTGTAATCTATCTCTGTGCCAAATTTCATTCAGATTCGTTCAGCCGTTCTGGCGTGAAAGAGTAACAAACATCCATACTCACAAACTTTCACATTTATAATATTAAAAACCAGTTAGCTAGAAGATTTGGCGATATACTTGTATGCCACGGGATTGTTAAATACTAGCGACTTATCCTCGCTTCCCACGGGTACGTTTTATTTTTTTTGATAGGAACCCTAATTCTTTTTCTAAAATAAAAGTAGCCTTAGTTACTACTTATAACATCAGCTATCTGCCAGTGAAAGTCCCGTCAAAATCAGTCCAGCCGTTTCGACGGTTAGCCGATATCAACAAACAGACAGACAATAAATCTATACTAATATTATAAAGCTGAAGAGTTTGTTTGATTGTTTGTTTGTTTGTTTGTTTGGTTGAACACGCTAATCTCAGGAACTACTGGATGGAATTGAAAAATTGTTTTTGTGTTGGATAGTCCATACATCGAGGAAGGCTTTAGGCTATATATCATCCCGAAAAAATGTACGGTTCCCGTGGGATAGAGTTATTTTTGTCTAGAGACGAACCCGAAGCTAAGCGAGGGTGAGTCTCTAGTACATAATAAATTAATAAATATGTTGGTACATTAACACACAGCACCACCTAGTTCCATGGTAAGCTTCCAGGCTTGTGTTATGGGTACCAGATAGTCGATACACTACACATATGTAACAGTCATGGTGGTGATGATACACCACCATCTAGTTCCAGTCAAAAAAAATATGTTATATACAGGTACCACCTGTTGGCAAATTTTGTTACTAACAGTAGCTTATGTTCTACTCATTCCTTGTCACAGTCTATCTCTTTACTAAATTTCATCAAAATCGGTCCAGCTATTTTAGCTTGAAGCAGCAACAAACATACAGAAACATAAAAACAAATTTTATAATAGTAGTGTCATTGATAATAGATATATTAATCGCGACTTTGCACGCGTAACGAGTTCTTTTTTCATTTAGACCAAGCGCACTCGATACGACCGTTTTGGACAGGGACGTAAAGTCGTATCGTCGTATATAATTTATGTTTTATGTTTATTTTTAAATATTTGTGTTATATTCTCAATTATTTTGAATAATTTAGGCAAGTGTATATCGGCTATTCCACAGACTATAGCATTATATAGACGCGAGTTTCACAGATATATAATAAAAACAATATTAGACGACATTATGGTTTCATTTAAATGATTTTTGATTAACATATTTTAACAATTTGTATGTCTCATACAAAAAGCCACTTCCAAAATGTACCTAATCTATGACTATAATAATAAAATTGGTTATTTTTAATAAACCTGTCATTAAACTAATACGGACATTTCCAAATTAAAAACTGTTGTTTTTAACCTACCATTGCCCAAACCCTTTTTTAAATTTCTCGGATATCTATATCAGAAATCGCTATTCAGTATTCCCTTGAGACTCACTAGTATGAATTAAATGTTTGCTTCATGCTATAATGTGCGTGCCCTAAATTCATCACGAGTGATTGAGGCGTCAAAACGTAACAAACTAACAAAATTACCTATTTATAATACTTATTTTTATAATAATACGAGCGACTCACCTTCGCTTCGCTCGGATTCATCTCTAGGTTGCTTCCCCATACAAATTTTCATCCCCATTTTCACCCCCTTTAAGAGATTATTTCCGGGATAAAAAGTATCCTTCCCAGGGTCTCAAACTATTTTCTTACCAAAATTTCATCTAAATCGGTTCAGTAGATCTAAAGGTTACCCCCTACAACCTGACAAGCTCACAAACTCACAAACTTTACCTCTTTATAATATTAGTATAGATTATCTTTTATGTTAAAGTTTTACAAGTAGAAAAGAACGTCGTCTTAACAAAAAGTACTCTGCCAAGTCGTGAACTGTTTAATTATTATTCGCCGCCAAAGGAACATGACATCAATAAAAGCCGACACTACATTTTTTTTTTTAATTATAAACCGACTTGCAAGCAAGAGGTTTATGTTTGTTTTTTATTGTATAAATTAGAATCAATTTAGTTTATATTATTAAATTTAGTTATAAAATTCAATTATAAAAAAAAACATTTAAAATTAATACTATATACAGCTATTTCTACGCAAAATATGGAGTCGATAGAATCGGTTAATATACTTTCTTAGATTTATGAAAATATTTTATATTTTACTCGTATAATAAAGTATGTTTTTGGATTTTGTCGCAGATTTATTTTGATTTTTGGTTTCCGACGTTTCATTTAAAAACTAGCTATATTATAATGACCTTTGAGACGTCTAAACCCTTAGTCTCTCCCGTGACCATGATCGCTGTAAAGCATTCGAAACATCGGGAACCAAAAATCAAAATAAATCCGATAAAAAAACCAAAAAGATAGTTATATTTAAAATATATTAGGTAATTAAAAGTACAAAATATAAAGAAACAGTTTTTATAATACTAGCTTTAGTATTGTGATTCATGTGTACAGTTTGCCTAATTAATGCCTAAAAATTCCCACTGGGCAAAGGTCTTCCTTGAACGAGATGGGGATCAGGCCATAGTCCACCACGCTGGCCAAGTGCGGGTTGGCGGACTTCACATATCTTTCGAAAACTTGCTATGTTCCCTTCACCGTAAGTCAATATGGGCATTTTGGTATATGAACATATCAGAGGTGCGAGACCCGGGATTTGAATCTGCTTCATTTGATTTTCCAAGCGAACACATTATCACTGTGTTACAACGATATTATTTTTTTAATTATATACTTATAATTCTATGAATGTGTAGTGTATGAATAATTTAAGTAACCTCTTAATTTTTAATATGTAATTTTACTAAAATTAATTCTCTTGTTTTTATATTTTAAATGGTAAGCTATGTTATAATTTTAACACAAAATGCCACACCCAGGGGTCGAACTGAGGACCCAAACCCTACTATAAAAGGAGCGTTGAAAAGCCATTTAATTTGAAATTAATTACATAGAAAAAATATATTACACTTCCTCAACGAGTCAACTTGAAAATTAAATGGATAATACTTCAAAACTAATTAGTTTCTAACACTATGAAGTTAAGGGTTATTTTCGTGTGCGTACGTTTGTCACAAGGTCTGCATACATTTTCTCATGACCGATACTAACCACCTGCGTATTTCAAAAGTTGGTAGTTTGCATACATTATGCTTTGTTAGGGTTTCGTAGTTAAATATCTTTTTATATTTACTCAATGGCTAGTGGTTCCTACTTTAAGCTTTTGTGAGGCGACTATTGAAAAAAATTTTAATTTTTGACCTCAATCATTGAAGTTGAAAAGCGAGCCAGTTGAGTTGAGGTCGCTTAGAATTTCAAAGTAGCTTTTTTTTTTAATTTATTTTCCCCCCGATATACATATGTATAGGTATACCCCCCCTATACCCCCCAGGTATAGTATCTGGGCGATCGAGCTTTGTTCGGCGTTTTTTGGAAAAACATATAAAAATTACCTCTTTTAGAAAAGATATATAGACAACCTTATTTAAATACATAATTTGATCCAAATCGTTAAAACCGTTTCCGAGATACACGAAATAAATATATATTTAATATACAAGAATTACGCATTCAATATTATAAAATTACATCTGATAGCGCGAGTAAAAGTTTCTATTTCAGACTATAAATTTTATAAAGTTCAATTAAAACGGTCTTATCTATTTTAAAGAGCTTACAAAAATAAAACTTATCTATAACTTGTTGTGCTGTGAACTTACAAACTACCTCATTATAACCTAATTATAATATGTATAGTTATAAATTTAGTAACCTCTTATTTTTACATGAAATATTTAACTGTTATACATTTAATTTTACGTTTAATTTACATAATTTTACAATTTAAAAGTGTTAACTTTATACTTCTCATGAGTGATACCGATCTTCATAAACGATTCTCTTTACTCTAGTACTGTCTCGTATTTAAATATTTACTTAGTATAATCTATAGAAATTTTTATACTAACGTTAGCGTACGTTTTAACGGTTAGTATGGAATAGATAGACAATATATTATATAATAATATATAGCCTATAGCCTATCTTAATAAACGGGCTATCTAATGCAAAAAGATTTTTTTAAATAAGTAGAGTAGTTCCTGAGATTAGCGCGTTCAAACAAACAAAAAACCTTAGGCAGAGTTTGTTTGTTTGCTTTATAGTCTTAGTATAGATTCTAAAGCTAAAGAACTGTTTGTTTTTTTGGATTATTTGCTTAGACGCCCTAGTGTCCACCTTATTCAGACGGAATATGCCCTAGAATAACATTAAGGCTACTTAATTTTAAAATTTGCCAAAAGCTGGTGCTGATCGTTATAAAAAAGATAAATACATACATATCGTAATGATCTCTACTAACGTTCCACTACTGGTCACAGGCATCCATTCAATGCGCAGGGGAATAGGCCATAGTCCACCACACCAGCCAAGTGTGGGTTGGCGGACTTCATATCTCTTTCAAAAACTTGCTAGGTTCTTGTAAAAGAAGTAGTAATCACGTTGAAAATGATTCGCACATGAAAATATCACAGGTGCGAGACCCGGGATTTGAACCCGCTTCACTCAGTTTTCCAAGCGAGCGCTTTACCACTGGGATACCACTGCCGTTACATACATATTTTGTTATATATAAAAAGAAAAGTCGATGTTTTTGTATGCGGGGCGAGAGCAAATCACTAATACAATACTAAAATACGTACATAAATAAAATGGATATATAATATTATAATAAATTGTACAGAATCATATTATTTTATATTAAATTTTGCTTAACAAGTAAATAGGCCCGTATAATGCTCAGTCAATTAATAAGTTAAATGAAAGGGTTATTTAAAATAAACTATCCTATTAGGGGTGAAACATCCCTAATGCTGGTCCCTAGGTGAGGCGGTTATCAAGGACAGATAGATATCGTTTGGGGAAAACCTTAGTTGAGTCATAATAGGATAATATTAATGAAAGTTTTTAAATGAGCTTTTATACTATATAGAAAAATATATTATATATATCTTAGAGGTAGGAGATTGAATCATTTCATGTGGTGTCTTCCGTTTATTTTGCAAAGGGAAGTGTGTGAAGATGAAAAAAAACTTTAGGGAAATAAGTATAGAAAATACAATTTTGCACACTACATTTTATATTTTACTAGCGACTCACCCTCGCTTTGCTCCGGTTTATCCCTAGGTTGATTCTTCCTACAAACTTCTATCCCCATTTTCATCCCCTTAAGGGATGATTTCCGGGATGAAATCTATTCTATGTGTTTCCCAGGGTGCCAAACTATCTTCTTACCAAATTTCATCTAAATCAATCCAGTAGTTTCAAAGCTTATTCGGTACAAACAAACAAACAAAAAAACCTTTTCTCTTTATAATAGTAGTGTGGACTAGCGATCCGTCATAGCGACCGTTCTATTTGTTCTATTAGTATCATATACATGTACTAACAACCCCTTTTTACTCGTCGCCTTTGTATCCCTAGATGATATATCATGTACAGGTTATAGGCTATTGTTATACTAAATTTAATCCAAATCGATTCAGTATTATCAGTATATCATATAGTTCATCATATAGTTTATAGTATATCATATCAGTTCAGTAGGTTCAGTATTTATAATGGTGTAATAGAAAATTAAGTTACCTCAAACTAAAAGTTTTAGATCAGATACTACATTCGCCAGTTCCATAGCTCGATCAGAAATCAGATTTGTTTTAAGCTTTTAAAAATTAATATTGTGTGATAAATAATATATTTCTTAGAGTGAATTCTATGTAATTTATAGCTAAATATTGTATTTGTAAGACAATAACAACGGTTACCATGGCAACAAACGTACGTACATTTTTTCGTAACGCATTCACCAGCTTACCATCCAAGTCAAGCCTGCGTAAAGAAGTTTTACTTCAAACTTATAATGAATTTCAAGTGAATTACTTGAGCTTTATCATATTTTAAACTTTTTGTATTTAACTCAGCCCATAAACTACATTAGCAATTACACATAAATGTTCCATCAAAGTTATCACACTTTGACTGTTGTACTTTGGCTTGTAACAATAAGAACCACTCTCTTCCATAACGCTGCACTTACGACTTTTAATTCAATTTTCAACTTTATATCTCACACTTTGAAACTAACTGACTTGAAGTCGATAACCGAACGAAACTTTCAAATAAAATAGGTTAATAGTTTTAACGCCGAAAAGACTTATAATTTGTTTTAACCGATACCTTTTAGGTCAATGAATAAAAAACAGGTGTGCTAAATGATTCTTAATCGCTAATATTAGTGTTTTTTTGATTTTTTTAAATTTTGATTTTAGTATTACAAAAGATACTAGCGACTCACCCTCGATTCGCTCAGGTTCGTCCCTAGGTTGCTTCCCAAAACAAACTTTTTTCAATTTTTTTTTCGTGGGACCTCATTTTTTTCTAAAATAAAAGTAGCCTAAGTTACTTCTTATTATATCAGCTATCTTCCAGTGAAAATCCCGTCAAAATCGGTCCAGCCGTTTCAGAGATTAGCCGGAACAAACAGACAGGAAAATGTAAAAAATGTTGTTTTGGTGTATATACCGTGTATACATCCATATGCATTTAGCAAAAGGTGGTTATTTTAATATTACAAACAGACACTCCAATATAGAATAGTATAGAAATATTGTATAGAGATATAATATTTTTAATTAGAAAACAGTGAGCCACTGAGCTGCTCTTATATTTTGACGTTAGAAAAATGCTTTTATTTCTTATGTAACCTAACTTAAAGGATGATTTTTTTTAAATAATTCTTTAATATTTACTTTCGATACTTAACGAACTGATTTACAAAAGAACAGTGTGTACGCGTAACTCAATAACAAAAAGTAAAAAAAAAAAACTATAAAATAAAAAAAAAAAAGAGATTTTTTAAACTAAATAAATCGTAAATCTGTATATTTCCTATCTATCTATCTCCTTAGAATCAAAGCTATCTATACGCTACTTAGAGTAGCATAAGCTAGGAGCTTGGCCAAGATGGCATTCTTCTTCTTGATGAAAAGAAATCTTTCAAATGTATATAGATTCTCTGATTATTTTTGAATAACGATTAATTTTAATAATCAAATAAAACTATAAAAACCTATCCATATTCCATTGTAGAATGTTCTCTATCTATAGTACATATTATAAAATTGTAATTAAGCCGAATCTGTACATTAAATATTTTTTGGAAAATCTTATTGAAATAGACATTATTATCGATGCAGAGGCCGAATCTATAGTTTTTAGAATTTTTGTCTGTCTGTCTGTCTGTCTGTCTGTCTGTTACCGCATCACAGAAAAACCACTAGAGGGATTTTTATGAAATTTGGTATGGTGATAGCTGGATATCCGGGTCAACATATAGGATACTTTTTACTGCGGGAAAATATCTCATCTCTGAGAAATCTATACTAAACGTTAAAACGTAAATAGAGACGAACCCGAGCGGAGCGAGGGTGAGTCTCTATTACATATAATAAAATTGTAACTGATCGCTGTCTGCACATGGGTGATATTTGAGAAAAACAATTACTGGGGATCTTTGTTAACGCAATAGAACCCAATATAATGATTTTTAGTTTTTTTGTCTGTTTGTGGGTTTGTCTGTTTGTCTGTGCGTTTGTGCGCGCTAATCTTTACGGTTTAACCGATTTGGGTGCGGCTTTCACTAATATATTCTGGTAAGCTTCACTTAACATGTTTTATTTCAATCGGTTCCTAAATAAAAAAGTTATGTCACTTTAAAGAATCATCTAGTCCTTAATAAGTCCGCTGTGTCATTTCTACATATTAATCTATGACTCTAAATTAAGAAGCTACATCTATCAGTGGTATAGCAAGTTATCTATACAGAAGCTCGTAGCTAAGATTTCGATGACAAATTGTTAATTTATATAAGCTTTCACTGCATTTAGGAGTTGCTTAACCGTAGGGTTGACGCCTATTTGTCATATTGAGCAATATCTGAGACTATGAGTAAGCGAGGTAATGTTAGAGATATGGCAATAATAACTAGAAATCTTAACTAATATGCTTTAGTAATATAATAGTATAATAAATGTGAGAGGTTGTCTGTTGATGTTAGTTTGTTTCGTAGTTATGGAGTGATTGATAGATATATAGAGGTATACCGAAGACTGGCATACGTTACTTTTTATTCTATTACTAGCAGAACCCGCGGCTACGCCTGGGTTCAATCTACAAAAAAAAAACTCTTTGGCTTTATGTTATACAGCGACTTACCCTCCCTTCGTTCGGGTTCGTCGCTATGTATTTATATAATATTGTTCATACAAAAAGGGGGTAGGAGGGTGAAAAATACTTTACAACCTAATCTCATACCTATCAAATATACAATAAAACATTAAAATCGATCGAGCCGTTTCGGAGGAGTGCGACCACAAGCACCGTGACTCGAGATATTTATATATTAGATGAGAAATGATTTTTAAATATTTTTTAACTAATATATATTACTCAATACAATATTACAGCTATATTCAAATCCTCTTGACGTACCTATATGTACGTACTACACTGTTGTCTAAATCTTTTACACTTTACGCTTTAAAATCTAAAACAACGTCGGGAACCAAAACTCAAAATAAATCTACGAAAGAATCCGAAACGATAGAATCCTAAAAGATAGTTATTAAAAACTAGCGACTCACCCCCGTTTCGCTTCGGGTTCGTCCCTAGACAAAAACAATTCTATCCCACGGGAACCGTACATTTTTCCGGGATGATGTATAGCCTATAGCCTTCCTCAGTTAACGGGCTATCTAATGCAAAATGATTTTTTCAAATCACATTAGTACTTCCTGAGATTAACGCGTTCAAACAAACAAACAAACTCTTCAGCTTTATAATATTAGTATAGATATCAAATATTTGCGTAAATCTAAGAAAGTGTTATAGATTAATCTGTTATTTAGGTACTTTACGAATTTATGCCATAATAACTTCTGCTGGAAAAGATAACTTAAAAAGGTACATTGTGACTTCAGTATGACCAATAAATCATTTTCATGGGGCACTCAAAATTTGAATGTGGGTTCGATTTTGTTTATCTATATGGATAAATAAAATTGAAGTGTCTATTTGTAATATCAAAATAACAGCTTTTTACTAAATGCATATGAAAGTATATACGGCACTAATAAGAAAAAAATAATTTTCAAAATTTTTGTCAGTCTGTTTGTTCCGGCTAATCTCCGAAACAGTTGAACCGATTTCGACGAGACTTTCACTGGCTAATAATCTAATATTATAAGCAGTAACTTAAGCTACTTTTACTTAAAAAAGCCGCCCGCGTTCAGAAGACCAAAAACCAAATTCTTAGGTATTACATATATTAATATACTCTTACATTGCAGTTTTTATATTTTTTCTTAGAAATGAAATATTTTCCTGCAGTAAAAAGTATCCTATATGTTGACCCGGATAGCCAGCTATCACCATACCAAATTTCATCAAAATCTGTCCAGTAGCTTTCTCGTGATGCGGTAACAGACAGACAGACAGACAAAAATTTTAAAAACTATAGATTCGGCCTCAGTATCGATAATAATGACTATTTTAATAAGATTTTCCAAAAAAATATTTAATATACAGATTCGGCTTAATTAGAATTTTATTATATGTATTGAAAATAAAATCGTACTTAGGGAAGCACCCGAGCAAAGCGAGGGTAAGTTGCTAGTTATATGTAATTTATATGTAAGTTAAAAGAAAGTAACCTGGATTACTCGTAGACCGTAGTTAAAACTTGTTTGATGTGCATTTTATAGCGAGATTTAATACTTTAAATCTTATATGTGCATAACTATAAAATATTTAATATGTACTTATACTCGTATTTATACGAGCATTTAATGGTACAGTGTGGTTTTTTATTGGTTTTTGGTAAAAGCATCTGTAGATCGCTGGTTCGATCCAGTAGGTAATCTTAGCATTGTGGTCCAGATCTAACGAATACAATCAGGTTTTGATTCAACATAACTGATAAGCTTTTTTCTTTGGCCAAGTGTAACCACAATAGGGTAATACAAACTTATAAATTAGAAAATGGAAAAACTTCGATCCGAATAATTAAAAAAAATATATTCTTGATGTATTAATTTACATTTTCCCTTCTACTTCTTTTCTAATTTAACATTCACTATCTTATTTCCATGCGAAAGAAAATATGGCATTTTAGACTTAAGTATAACGACTTGAACCCACGACATCCAAGCAATCTTCACCGACATATGGTCTAACATGTCACAAGTCATCTAAAACTGCAATAAATATTAATCAATACAAAACTCGTCCATAATAAAATTTTATATGTCTTATATGTTTTGACTATCCTAAAGTATGTTTTTATGAGTTAAAACTCATAATAACCCAATAACATCAAGGTAACATTACATACGGTAATGTTACCAAGATGTTATTGGGTTATTAAAACAGTTATATATATTTTAAACTATACTTTATCCACGCTATTGCGTGAGCTTCTCAATAACATCTGCCCAGCTACTTTTAACTAGACCAATTTTGAGTTTGTACACATTTAGGTATAATAATTTTAAAGTTTATTATAGATAGCGACTCACCCTCGCTTCACTTTGGGTTCGTCCTTAGATAAAAACAAATCTATCCCACGGGAACCGTACATTTTTCCGGGATGATATATAGCCTATAGCTTTCCTCAGTTAACGGGCTATCTAATGCAAAAAGGATTTTTCAAATCGGATTATTAGTTCCTGAGATTAGCGTGTTCAATCAAACAAACAAACAAATTTCTCAAATATGAAATATTTTATCGCTCTAAAAAGTATATTTTCTTAGATTTACGCGAATATTTGACATTTTAAATAAAACTATCTTTTCGGATTATTTTAGTGATCATGATTGCTGTAAAGCATTCGAAACGTCGGGAACCAAAAATCAAAATAAATCCGCGAAATAATCCAAAAAGATAGTTTTATTTAAAAAGTATCCTATATATTGACCCGGATAACCAGCTATCATCATACCGAATTTCATCAAAATCTGTCCAGTGATTCTCTTTATGTATATGATCCTAAAACCCTGCATACATACATAAGTATTCTACGATAATACAGACAAGCCACAGAACTAGACATCTGAAACGACGAAAACAGAAAAATCTTTAATATTTTTAAAGAAAATATTTTTATTTCGAATTGTTACAAGTGGGAAGGAGCGCAACTTTTGTAAGAGCGAGTATAAAGTCTTGAGCAGCTTTTAGTACCACGTGTAGCTTGTAGATTATACGAAATTTTGTTCAAACTTCACTTCTTACTGGGACTCATGTAAAATATAAAATGTATTATCTATACTAATATTATAAAGAGGAAATATTTGATTGTTTGTTTGTTTGCTCCGAAACTACTGAACCGATTTAGATGAAATTTGATAAGAAGATAGTTTGAGACCCTGGAAAGGATATAGGATAGATTTTATCCTGAAAATCATCCCTCAAGGGGGTAAAAATGGGGATAAAAGTTTGTATGGGAAATCAACCTAGGGAAACCGAGCAAAGCGAGGATAAGTTGCTAGTATATAATAAATAACTCGTGTTACGGTGTTTGTGGTAGCATTACTCCGAAACGACTCGACCGATTTTAATGAATTTTATATTTGATAGGTATGAGAAAGGTCGTAAAGTATTTTTCACAATTCGCGTAAATATTATAAAGTGTTATTTAAATAATATATTATATAACCATAACCTACATCACGTATAATGTAGACAAGCCAAAATATATCTAACTAACTCAACTATCCCCTTGTCCAAACTACGGCATCTAATTCTATTATGTTACAGGGTGAACATAAAATAATTGAATCCGCGAAACGTCTGGTTTTGAAGGCGTACATGGACGAGTCCTTTGTACGCTCGCCTCGGGGTACGCAATAATAATGCATATCAGATAACACATTGAGTGCACGTTCAATAATTGGAAAGGCATGTACGCCAGACGGCTGCAGGGTACGTCCGATTTTGGACGAATTTAGCTGATCTACGTTAGATTCTACGTAGTTACAATGGGAATTTGCAGGTAAAACTTGGTTATGGTATTAATAGCTGTTATGAGATATGACGACACGTTTGGCTCAGTTTGTAGCGAACTTTTTACTGTGCCAGCGGTCGCGGGTTCGAGTCCCGCTGGGGGCATTCATTTGTGTAATGAGCACGAATGTCTGTACTCCAGTCATGAGTGTTTATATTTATTATTACGTATGTATTTAGAGTTATACATATGTAGTGTATCAACTATCTGGTATCCATATCACAAGCCTTGTAGCTTACCATGGAACTAGATAGTGATGTGTGTGATAGTGTGTTAATGTCCCAACACATTTATATTTTATTAATTATTAAATTATTGATTCCCCATACAAACTTTCATCCCCCTTTTCAACCTCTTAAGGGATGATTTCCGGGATAAGAACTACCCTATGTCCTTCTCAAACTATCTTCATACCAAATTTTATCTAAATCGGTACAGTGGATTTTTATTTTATCCATTACAAACAAACTCACAAACTTTACCTCTTTATAATATTAATGGAGATATAAAAACATCTGAACTATTACAAAACCAGATTTCAACAATATGATCTAGTTCCTTAGATATTATATATATGTACATATAATTACATAATTACCGAGTATGGAAATGCGCAATTTTATTATAATATAATTTAGATTTTCTAAAGAGATACACCATTTTGATGAGCAGATAGCTATATGATGTGGATAAAATACTAGTAAAACAAGTAGGTATACTTAGGTGAAATATTATATCATCAATACTAATATAATAAATGTGAAATTCTGTTTGTTTGTTTACTTTAAAATTGGTATAGATATAGTTTGAGACCCTGGGAAAGACATAGGATAGTTTTTACCCCGGAAATCATCCCCTTAAGGGATGACAAGGGGGGTGTAAGTTTGTATGGGGAATCAATGTTTGCAAGTAAAATATATAAAACTCAGCATACCTTATATGTATATATAGTCTATCTATTCCATTCTAACCGTCAAAACGTATCTAGGGATGAACCACAGCGAAGCGATGGTGAGTCGCTAGTTTTATAATATTTTAATGTAAGCAAGGTTTTATAATGATTATTTTTGACTGATTTCTGATGACTTCTGATGACTTCCGATGATTTATGATAACTGATAAGAATAGATGTTCGATAAGTTTGTCAATTGCGAAACAAACACTATTGTTTTAATTATCCGACTTCGAAAAAAAGAGCTTATTAAGACACGTCCATATGTATGTAATATTATTGGAACTGCAAAATATTCACATACGATAATATAATTTATTAGGGCATCCAAACAAATATATAAAATTTTATAGGTGTTTGTGTGTTTGTTTGTGCAAAGGACTACAATTTATTTATTTTTTTATCTATGCTAATATTATAAAGAGGTAAAGTTTGTGAGGTTGTAGGGGGTAATCTCTGGATCTACTGAACCGATTTAGATGAAATTTGCTAAGATAGTTTCAGACCCTGGAAAGGACATAGGATACTTTTTATCCTAGAAATCATTCCTTAAGGGGGTGAAAATGGGGATGAAAGTTTGTATTGGGAAGCAAGCTAGGGATGAACCCAAGCGAAGCGAGGGTGAGCTGCTAGTTTATTAATAAATGTAGAGACAAGCTTTCGCCCCAGATGGTGGAATAACTTTCAACGTTAGTTTGAATTACTTTCATATAAGCAAATGAAACAAATGTATTACTTGAGAATAGCTAGACGGAGATAAGATTCTATTGAATACATTATATTATAATAAATTAAATATTATTTTACATATTTACGTACTTTTTTATTTAATTATTTAATTAAATATTAGATTTAATGAATTTATATAAAAAAAAAACATGTATATACATACATACATACTGTACAAAAATATATATTTAATTTCTATCGGCCATGTAATGCCACGTAAGGCCATGAATGTACACTTAATATGCAGATTTAAATACAAAGTGGATGATATTGATTTTTTTTTCTTATAAACAAATCCATACTAACATAAATGTGAAAGTTTATGAGGACGGATGGATGGATGTTTGTTACTCTTTCACGCCAGAACGGTTGAAAGGATCTGGATGAAATTTGGCACAGAGATAGATTATAATCTGGAATAGCACATAGGCTACTTTTTATCCCGGAAAATGTACAGTTCCTGTGGGATAGCTTTTTTTTTGTTTCTCACTAGGATGAACCTGAAGCGAAGCGAGGTTAAGTCGCTAGTGATAAATACTTAGAAAGCTCTATTATCAATGAAAATATAATTTTAATTATGTTAAAGTGCGAAGTTATCTTAGTTTTTTTATAAAATCATGTTTTTTGAAACGGTTGCGCCTTTGCAGAAAATGCTCCTATATAGATAAACTTTCACTTAATATTATTAGATAAATAGCACTCTGTGGTGCTTTTTTATTATTGTAAGATGTTTAAAATTAATTTAATTATAACACAAAATTAGTAATACTCGTGATCGCCGCGTGGTTGAAAATCAACCATAATTCATTAAGTAGCCTGTGTTATTCTGATGTATGAGCTATATTATTGTAAAGTTTCATTAAAATCCATTCAGCAGTTTTTGCGTGAAAGAGTAACAAACATCCATACATACATCCAGACATCCATACATACTCACAAACATTCGCATTTATAATATTAGTATAGATTTACAATCCAATTAATCTAACAAAATCCCATATAAATATATATGAATAATTTAAAAAATAACATGAAACAACTAATAGTCGTAGCCTATACAATGGCGCGTAGTTCGGTGGCACTAACGCTCTTACCGGACCGGTTTCAAACTCCATCTCCAACTTTCTGATCCCATGGACCTTATTATAAAGGAATAAAGATGATTTTCTATTTAGCAAGTTGCTTTTCGTTTTGGTCAAGCATCATCTCGAAAGGGCAAGAGGACATGGTACGGTTCTGTAGATTTATTTTGATGATATATGTAAGATATAAGCCATGGTTTTTATGTTTAGAGATATTAACATCTTAAGCTAGTTTTTTTTAATCGGTTTTGTTTGTGTTTTGGATGAGAAATGTTATCTAGTGATAACTAAATAATGTATAAAGTAGGACTATAACTTAATTTATAAATTACTACCGAAAGCTTTCATCCCCAAATTCACCCCCTTAAGAGTATCCCTTAAGGGATGATTTCCGGAATAAAAAGTATCCTATGTCCTTTCACAGAGTCTCAAACTATCTTCTTACCAAATTTCATCTAAATCGGTTCAGTAGATCCAAAGATTACCCCCTACAACCTCACAAACTCACAAACTTTACCTCTTTATAATATTAGTATAGAAAAACATAAAACGTTATTTAGATATATAATTATTTTTGTTATAGCTGGTATAAGTTTAAAGTTATATCATTCTAAAACTAGAAAGTAGTTTAGTACTTAAAAATTATGATCTTAAGTATTAACTGTTATTATCAGCTGGCTATTTTAAGTTTTAACTACCGAGAGTTACAACACTTTCTTCAGATTTTAAACCAAAAGTAAAAGCAAAGCTTTTTACTTATCATAAAATAAAGGTAAAATATAAGTAAATTTAACGTAAAATTGATTGGCGTTATCTATATTTAAATAGGCAAAAACGAAACAGTTCAGTACCTTTTTCTACTCTGTCAACCGATTTTCTTTTATTGGGTAGCTATTGACGAGCTTTATTGTTATAAAATAGCGACTCACTCTTGCTTCGCTCGCTCGTCCCTAGGTTGCTTTCCAAAACAAATTTTTTTATTTTTTTTGTTTAGAATTTTTTTTCGTAGGACCCTATTTTTTTCTAAAATAAAAGTAGCCTAAGTTACTCCTTATTACATCAGATATCTGCCAGTGAAAGTCCCCTCAAAATCGGTCCAGCCGTTTCAGAGATTAGCCGGAACAAACAGACAGACAGACAGATAGACAGACAAAAAATGTTAAAAATGTTGTTTTGGTATATGTACCGTGTATACATCCGTATGTATTTAGTAAAAAGCGGTTATTTTAATATTACAAACAGACAATTTTTTTTATTTGTATGTATAGATTAAAAAATCAATTTATTTTCTATGTTTTGATCTCATACTAGCGACTCACCCTCGCTCCGCTCAGGTCACATTTAGTACAGACTTCTCAGAGATGAGATATTTTCCCCGCAGTAAAAAGTATTCTATATGTTGACCCGGATAACCAGCTATCATCGTACCAAAATTCATCAAAATCTGTCCAGTAGGTTTCTCGTGATGCGTTCTCAGACAGACCGATAGATAGACAGACAGACAAACATTCTAAAAACTATAGATTCGGCCACCTCACCGATAAAATGACTATTTCAATAAGATTTTCCAAAAAAATAATAATAATGTACAGAATCCACTCAGTATTCAATTTTTCCCAAATACTATTTTTTATGTTTCAATACTAATATAAAACACTACAAAATCTACGATAGAAGGGGTTTCTCCTGAATCCTTAGTGATAATATCATGATTTAGTATTTTCAACAATTTACAAGGCAGTTTTTCCAACAAACAATTTCCTACTCCACATTCATTTTTATTTCCAAGATATAATTTCCGGACCGCGACTTCTTTGTAGTCAATGTTTGGAACTTAAATTGGTCTCCGAAGACCCTCGATTTTCCATTTTCTTTTATATCAAAAGAATCTATGACAAGTGAATGATAATAATTTAAGTTAAACGCTACAATTGTTATTTTTTTAACCCTCAACGTAAAAAGAGGAGTATTATAAGTTTGACGTGTCTGTCTGTGTATCTGTGTGTCTGTCTGTGGCATCGTAGCTCCTAAATCATTACCTCCCGGGTACCCAAGAAAGCGATGGCTGGATGTCGTGAAGCAGAATATGAGAGCCAATGGACTTACCCAGGATGATGCTAAAGACCGTGCAAAGTGGAGAAGGCTAAGCAGGAAGACAGACCCTGACAATAGCCGGGATTAATAATGCCAGGCAGAAGAAGAACATAGAAATACTAATTATATATGCATTTAATAACATTACATTTTATGTCATGATGTTCATGTAAAAATATAGCTTGAAACTAATTAAAAAAAATCTTAATGTTGTTAAACGTTAATGGGTGTTTTGGACATGCTTCAAAGACAACTTTTAATTTTTTCAATAAGTAGACAATGGTAAATGATCCACGAGGCAAATATAAGCATGAGTCATTCAAATAATAATTAAGGTGTAATAAAAATGATACTGTGATTATGTAAATAGTCTATCTGAGTAGGTACATTAACTTGTTTATCTTGTAACTATATAATAAAATTTTGGAACTTGATTTTAACTTACGAGTGTTCGATCATTACCTCTAATTTAAGGAAAACATATATGAATAAAATCTATCTATATAATCTATAAAAAACTAAGTGTTTTCAAAAAAAATATATTGATAACACTGAAACTGGTCAATAGCCAAAGTAACTAAACAAAAAATTAAGAAAATTGGTTGACAAATAAGGAGAAAAAGGTATTATACTGTGTTGTCTTTGCCCATTTATATATAGATTTTAAATTTCATAAGTTTTTTGAACTTTGTAAATATGTAAAATCTGAATGAAAACATAATGATTTGATATATTACAGATGATTTGTGGGGGTAGAAGGTGGATAGTGCCCCTTAAAAAGATATATTCTTTGAGTTCCTACTCATTTCATTGGTTTTAACCTTTTAACGGCCACTGAGCCACCGGTGGTCCAGTTAACAAAAAATTTCTTAGAAATTAACCAGGAGGTGTTAATGAGGTTCATGTAATATTTACTGTTGTCAATAGCGTGTTTGATTGTATTTAACCCTTTTTAATGTCCCACTGCTGGGGATGGGCCTCCCTTCAATTCGAAGGGGATCAGCCCATAGTCCAGCCCGCTGGCCAAGTCTGGGTTGGCGGACTTCACATGTCTTTAAAAACTTGCTAGGTTTTCTCAGACATGCAGGTTTCCTCACGATGTTCTCTTTTACCGTAAGACAAGTGGTAATTATGTTGAAAATGATTCGCACATGAAAATATCAGAGGTGCAAGATCCGAGATTTGAACCCGCTTCACTCGGTTTCCCAAGCGAGCGCGTTACCACTGGGCTACCACTGCCCTTCATGCTTGATTATTCGAAATATATTTAAATATCTTTTGTGTATCTTTTTTGGGATGAAAGATATTGGACCCAATATTCTGTTTATCTAACTTTTATGGTAAGTATTAACTATTATTCTAACTTATCTCGACCTGATTAAGCTAGATCTATGTGGGAACGACATCATCATGCACGACAGACGTCATTTTAAAATAATTGAATAAAAAATGGATGATATGCATCTAAATGAACACTACTAGAATTCTTTCTTGGAAAGATCTACATACGAACCCCGTCCTTGGGAGAGCAAACAAAAACCAGTTGTGGTTGGTTCAAAAATCAAGAATCACGTTTTACTCAACTTAAGATATAATACTTAATTTTGTTTATTATTTACTAGCTAGCGACTTACGTGTCTCTAGGTACGTTTTAATTTTTTCTAACGGAACCCTAATTCTTCTTTAAAATTAAAAGTAGCTTAAGTTATTACTTATAAGATCAGCTATCTGCCAGTGAAAGTCCCATTAAAATCAATTCAGACGTTTCGGAGAAATGCGACCATAAACACCGTGACACAAGATATGTATATATTAGAAGGACTTTTACCTTCCTTTCAAACAATATTATTTGTGTATTTTAAGTAACGCTTTCATTTTTGTCATCAACATAAAGCCAAAGAAATTTTTTTGTAGATTAAACGTGGGCGTAACCGCGGCTTCTGCTAGTAATTAAATAAAAATCAAATCTAAATCAGATAAAAAATTAAACTTTAAAAGTTAAAAAAACTCAAATGCGTAAAAATCGAACTAAAAAAAACAAGTTGATGAAAGAACATAGTATTATGATATTATATAAGTTGTATCGATTTTTGTAATCGCCTCTCAAAAACCTGTATTTTAATACTCGATTCTGACGATTTTTTTTCCAAATTCACAAATTGGCGCCTGAGATCTGCCATTTTAATTTTTAATGATATCTATTTACCCTATGACACTCGCGTTATCAACACCAATCTAAAGACGTATGAATAATCAAATTCGGTTAAGACATTTAGTAATTACGAGGGAACATAGGATTGGACAGACATACATATAGGTCAAACACATAACCCTCATTTAGGCTTTACCAAGTCGGGTCAAACACGCGTTAAACTAAGGTGAATCATTTGCTTATAAAATGAGATAAACCAGCCAACAGATAAAGAAGTTAATTAATATTTATTATAACACGGTTTGTGTATTAAAACATAAGGACGTACCTACACTCTACAGGAATTAAATTGGAAAACGTAGTCACGAAGTATCCACCGGGGCAATGTCGCGCCCTCCTGCCCGCTGTGCTAATAAAAACTGGTTTTAGATGCATTTTGTACGTACGATATTTGTCTATCAGTTAGAGTTTTACTGCCGTCCGCGTCATAAGACAGAAGGCCGTAACTTCGTCAAAGTTGATTTCGAGATATTTAAAGTTTTGTCTTACTACTACGTCAAAGTTACTACTAGTTTTGACGTAGTTACGATTAAAATGGTTACGCCTTACGGTATCTCCGGATTCATAAGACTTAGTGTTTATGAGTAAGACTATCAAGTAGTATTTTTTTTTGCTGATTCCGAATCTGTATATAAGTCATTTTTAACCAAATTGTTAGTTATGGTCATTTTTCTAATGCCGGCAGTTTAATAAGAGATAGCAAGATTAGTTTTAACTGTATATTAAAATAAAATTATAAGGTTATAACGTACTTTTTTGAAGTATAATGTATCTAATACTTTTCTAGATTTACGCGAATATTATACCATTAAATTAAAATAACTTTTCGGTTTTTTTTCGTGGATCTATTTTGATTTTTGGTCCCGGCGTTTTGAATGTTTTACAGAAATCAAGGTCACGGGAGAGATCACAAAAATTAAAAATATATATTTTTTTTAATATTTTTTTTTGTCTGCTAGTAAATTCGTTATTCGGGAACTAATTAAATAATTGCAGTAAAATTTTCCACAATTGGTGAAAATATCGTATAATATACGCGAAAAAAAAAACTCACTCGACCACCTTTTTGTAGTCGGTCATTTAAATACGAGTCGTGGGATATATATTATATGTAAATAGGCAAAAACAAAGCGGTTCAGTAACTTTTTCTTTTTGTTAACGGATTTTTTTTTTGTTGTTTACTATGAGTTTTAATGCTCATAAAAAAATTGCAAACGGTTTTTTCTTATACAGATAGGTAAATTCTATTATCTATACATATTATAATAAAATTCTGAGTCGAATCTGTACATTAAATATTTTTTGGAAAATCTTATTAAAATAGTCATTATTATCAATACAGAAGACGAATCTATAGTTTTTAGATTTTTTGTCTATCTGCATGTCTGTTTGTGACCGCATCACGAAAAAACTACTGGACAGATTTTGATGAAATTTGGTATGACGATAGCTAGTTATCCGGGTCAATATATAGGATACTTCTTACTGCAGGAAAATATATCATCCCTCAGAAATCTATACCTACTAAACGTTAAAACGTAACTAGGGACGTACCAGAGGGTGAGTTGCTAGTATGCTTATATATTTTCCTCAATTCAATAATAATCCTTATGCAATTTTGACCACTGGGCGACAACTAGTAAAATCAAAATAAACCATGTATAATGCCGCAGCCAAAACTAAATATATATTTATGTGTATAGAAAAATAAAATGTGTTTACGTTCAAAACAAATCGTATCGTACACTTTAAATGAGACTCTCAATTTGCCGATCGCGGCCTAACTATAACCCGTTTAAATGTATAATATATGTTTAGTTTGTGTAAATATTCCATGCAAAATTAACACTGCAGTATTAAAACTAAAATATTGCATATTAAAATAAACTAATTTACTGTTATGTGTTAGTATGAGGGCAATAATAACCTAATGCCTTCTCGGAGGTCTAAGGTTTGATATTTGGTTATGTCGTAATTACATTTTTTTTTTCGGACATTAACACACAGCAACATCTAGTTCTATGGTAAGTTACGAGGTTTGCGTTATGGACACCAGATAGTTGATACACTACACATATTATACAACTTTAAATACCTACATACATAGTATAAATATAAACACCAATGACTGGAGTACAAACATTTGTGCTCATCACACAAATGAATGCCCCCAGCGGGACTCGAACCCGCGATCGCTGGCACAGCAAATAGGGTCACTACAAACTGAGCCAAACGTGTCGTCAAAATATTCGCGTATATCTAAGAGAATATTTAAAAATATGTATATGGTGTAATATTGTATTTGTAGTAAACTAACACTTTAATTCTTTATGTATGTATGTATGTAACATATTTAATATATTCCAATGAAAAACAAGTAGTTAACGAAGAGCAGATGTAAAAGAGAGCAAATAAAATAGCTATTTAACAGTAATCGTATCTAACTGTACATATTTTAAATTAAAACATATAAACACACAGTGCGTAGTACCTACTTTACTGACTTGACGTATACTAGCGGCTCACCCTCGCTTCGCTCGGGTTCGCATCTAGACAAACAAAAACAAATATATTTATAAAAAATAGCCTATTTGTTATTCTGATGTATGAACTATATTATTGTAAAGTTTCATTAAATTCCAATCAGTCGTTTTTGTGTACTAAGTTGTATAAGTTATTATAGTTTTTTAACTATCCCACGGGAATCTTTAATTTTCCGGTATGAAAAGTATCTAAAATGTTGACCGGAGATATGAAATACCGCTATACAAAGTTCCATTTAAATCGGTCCAACTGTTTCGGAGATTAGCCCGTACCAACAAAGATACAAACAAACAGAAAGAGAAACAAAAAAATTGAAAAAAATGAAGATCTGTTCTTTTTCCCTTCTTACATCCCCCTGACTCGGTTCTTAGCATTTTTTTTCTATGTTCTACATACATTCGACCTGTGCAGTTTTATTATATGTATAGATGTCATATTATAATCTTTCCTTACATACATCGGTATATGCGCGCTAGCGTAGGTAACAGATGCCGTTCAGATATTTTAATAATAAATAGAACTATTCAGTTTGCCCAGTGTTCGAAATTCGATCATAATATCAATGTCAAAAAATGTCATGACGTTAGGGTCAGTTTGTAGTAAACCTACTTGCTGTGCCAGCGGTCGCGGGTTCGAGTCCCGCTAGGGGCATTCATTTGTGTGATGAGCACGAATGTTTGTACTCCAGTCAAGGGTGTTTATATTTATAATATGTATGTATTTAAAAAGTAGATACCTATTACGGTACTGTTATATCAAAAACAATTTTAATTAGTAATAAGTAGATAACTAAAATTATTTACAGGCATAATAAATTCAATCATAACACTATAACTACATTTGTAGAGCAATGAAAAAACTATGAAAGTAAACAAACCGTAACAATGAGTCAGCGATAACCATGCGCATGCGCATGAATAATTGCGTTATGTGACTCACTTGTCGTTAGGCATGTTTTACCAAATTATACTAAATATTATTTAAATAAGTATATAATATAACTAGCGAGGCATTGTTAACCCAGTAACGCGCTCGCTTGGGAAACCGAGTGAAGCGGGTTTAAATCCCGATTCTCGTATTTGATATTTTCATGTGCGAATCATTTCTATCATGATTACCACATGTCTTATGGTGAAGGAAAACATTGTGAGGAAACCTGCATGTACGTCAAGAAAGAAGCAAGTTTTTGAAAAGCATGTGAAGTCCGCTAACCCGCAATTGGCCAGCACGGTGGACTATGGCTTGATCCCTTTCGGGTTTTAATAGCCCGTGCCAAGCAGTGGGACGTTAAATAAAAGCGCTGAATACATACAAACTCGTACTTACATACATAACTAGCATTTTCTTACGACTCCGTCCACATCTTTTAATTTTATAGAATTAATTACTCCGCACTCGTAGGTCGTAGTGTGATGTAAAATAGTCTATACGTTCCTCAGTATACTTATATATATAAAACAAAGTCGGGTTTGTTAAAACACTTATAACTCGAGAACTGCTGGACCGATTTTTATGATATTTGTTCTATTGGTTTTGTCTTTACCTCGAATAGCAGAATAACTATAAAAACATCGAAATTCATGAAAAAAAATATTGAAAAAAAAAATCTATTCCATACTAAGCGTCAAAATGTACCTAGGAACGAACCTGAGCGAAGCAAGGGTGAGTCGTTAGTGGGCTATAAAGCGAAAAAAGAATTCCTCAAATCAGACCAGGACATACAGAAACTAGTGCTTTCAAACAAACAAACTCATCAGCTTTATATATTAGTATAGATTTTTCGGTACAGGTAAAGTAGCCTTACATTCTATATAGTACTTTTCATTATATTTTACAAGTTATGAAAATCCTGGTATGCGTAAACTATAATAAGGATAAAGAGTTTGTATTTATATTTATTTGAACGAGCTAATCTTTGAAACTACTAGTTAGGTTTAGAAAATGAGTTTGGACTAAGGGACGTGAGTTCAAATCTGGTATCGTACTTCTGATATTTTCATATGGAAATCATTTTCCAGTATTTAAAGGGAAAATAATTAAGGACTAAGAGAATCTATGTAGTTTTCAAAAGACGTGACCTTTGTTAACCCTCTAGCTTGGTGAATAGTCCACCATGGCCTGAGGCCTGTACCCAATAGTGGGATGTTAAAAAGCCATAATTACTTACTTTCCATTATATGATAACTAGTTTCCATGGGATTCTTGTTTGTAGAAGACGCGCTTGAGTGAAGCGAGGGCTGGTTTCATTAAGTCATTAATTAAATCAATAGGATAAACTACTGTATTAATTAACATCGTTGTCTTTAAACGTGACTGGTACTGCCTATTATGATGGAGGTCACGGGTTCAGCTATCGCTTGGGGTAAATATTTGTGCTTTTTACAGAGATGTTTGATCCGGGTTCGTTTAAGAAATGCAGGTTGGTATACTCCGTGTTTAAGTTTAGCTAAGGTTGGTTTAGTGTAGAAAAGCGCGGAAAAAAGTGAGTAGTCAGCATCAACAGAAGATCGAAGTAGAGTATTAAAGTCGTAATTTATTTGGATAATTAATAATGTCTATGATATTCAGGCATTTGTAAAAAACTGCGCAGGAGATACTCTAGTATACAAGTGCGTTCTCTATCTCTTTCACTCTCAAAATCGGGTGGGAAGATACAAATGCATACGCCAACTCAAGTGCATTCAGTATCTCATTTGCAAAATCCAGTAGGATTTCGAGACAACCGGTAAAAGATCAGGCTCTGGAGCGACCAAACTCGTTCTTCCTAAGGGAAGTAACACTGCAAACATAACTATTTCCTGAAAACCTCTTGACTGAAAGGCCTGAAAACTATGCTTGGACCGACACAGGACTTGAACCCAGGACCTCCAAATCTACACGTGCTAGCTACCAGGCTAACAAGTTAATATCAAGTATCACATACGACTAAGCGAACTATAGTATCATGACTCATCGATGGTATCGTTCAACTTTCACTTCACACCATCTGACTACATTTTAATACCAATACAAAAACTTTTAACAAATTAACATAAAAAGTTTTTAGGAGCTTTAATCGTTTTGTAAAAAACTCGTATTTGTCCGCGGGTTTGTTTGTATGGTAAATGAGGCAGGGATGAAGGATAGCCTATGTGTATCATCATTTAGACTAAGGAATAATCTATACTAATATTACAAACTATGAATGAGTTTATTTGTTTGTTTGAACGCGCTAATTTCAGGAACTACTAATCCGATTTGAAAAATTCTTTTTACATTACATAACCTCTTTATTGAGGATGGCTATAGGCTATATATCATCATGCTACTACCTAAGGGAGCGGAGCAGTAATCATAAATGTCAACAAATCAGACAGACTAGATACATTATTATAAAGGGAAAGGAAAGAAGATTTAGTTTTTTTGTACGTTGAACGCGAGCGAAGCCGCGGGTTCTGCTAGTATACACATAGTGTCATAGACCTAAACATGAAGCCAAACACAATTGTTTTAAAGCAAAATATTAAAACAGTATACAAATATTAAAAGAATATTCATTACTGTAAATGGTCATTAACAAAAATATCTAACTGTTTTTATTATTAAAAAAAATAACCTAATATTACGCTAAATGTATGGCAAAATCAAGAATAGTAGGCTAATACTTTTGACTTTGAAATTTTTTTAATTCTTTATTCGCTCTATCAGTTGATAAGGCAGGAGGTAACAAACAGATAAACACAGTTACTTTCAGATTTATAATATTAGTATGGGTTACATTTACAAATCTATACTAATATTATAAAGCTGAAGAGTTTGTTTGTTTGTTTGTTTGGTTGAACGCGCTATCTCGCGCGAATCTCAGGAACTACTAATCCGATTTGAAAAATTCTTTTTGCATTAGATAGCCCGTTAACTGAGGAAGGTTATAGGCTATATATCATCCCGGACAAAGGTACGGTTCCTGTGGGATAGATTTGTTTTTGTCTAGGGACGAACCCGAAGCGAAGCGAAGCGAGGGTGAGTCGCTAGTTTTCTAATAAATTACCACCCAGATTAAGATGCTATTGCTTGAGATGCCACTTATTGTTAGACGTTTCTCTACTACGCATAACTTTTTGCAAGATAATATAAGTTTAAATATAAGTTGGGCATGGATTAATAGTAGCCTATCTCCAATCCCAGGATGCAATCTATGTCTAGGCCAAATTTTATCCAAATCTGTTCAGCGGTGTATGTAAGTGTGAAAAGGTAACAGATAGAGCTCTTTCACATTTATAATATTAGTATGGATTATTTTATTCTATATTAAGTTATATAGACTTAAATTTTGAATGATCTAACCTAATGACATGTTAAAGTATTTTTTAAGTTAAAGTAAATAAAAAAAAATATTTACGAACCCTACTATTCTATTCCATATGATTCCGGCCACGGTGGCCAATCTCACTAAGACTAGGCAGTTGGATAGTAGTTGTGCAGTTGCGCAGGAGATATTATAGTGCAGCGCGTATATGCTCAGACACAAGTGCACTCTCTATTCCTGTCTCTCTCATACTCCGGTTGGAAGACACAAGACACGACCGGTGGGAGATCAAGTTTAGGACTGACAACTTTAGGATGTTACTGAGATTTTGCCAAACTCAATAGCTAAACTTAACCCGACTTGGGACTCAAACCCAGGACTACTAGATCTAAAGCCTTACTAGCCACGAGACTACTGAAGCAATCCCATCTTGTATACAACCAGAGTCATTGCTCGTAAAGTCTATCTAAGAAGCACACGTATATAAAAAGCCAGTCTACGAACAAAAATCAAAATAACGGAAAACACCGCCATGAACGACCTTATATAAGTTAGAAAAAGCTCGATCTTACAAATGATTCTTGGAAGAAGTACATTTATTTCTAATCACGAAGCGTACTGTTTTTTGATGAAATCGTATTCTATCGACTTTAGTTATAGAAAAGATAAGTACAAGTTGCAAAAAGCTTGTAGTTTAGACTAAAGAATTATATAGAAGTGGCACAACAAAAAAAAAAGGGAAAATCATAAATTGTAGCGTGATTTGCTCTTTATGTTACTATTTTTAATTTTGCCATATAGATTGTTTAATTTCTTTAAAGAATAAGGGATATTTTATATATGTATTAGTCGTTAATTTACAATTTTTGAGAAGAAAATATGAATAATAAAAAAAAATTAAAGAGTGTGTGTATGAATGTATACACGCGCAAGAAGTAAAACTTCTGTAGGTTATCGGTACCCTTATATATACCTACGAAATTCAATTTATGTTTTAAATAATAATTAGGGTAGGTGAGATACTAAAAATAACGCATATTAGGCATATTATAGTCATATATTTATAGAATATTATTTAAGGAAAGAATATCTTATTATATAAAAGGCAAAAGTGATTGACTGATGTATCAACGCACAGGCCAAACCCGGAAGGAAGGCTAGCAAATTGAAATTTCGCACACGTATTCCTCTTATGACCTAGGCATCCGCTAAGGAAAGATTTTCCAAAATTCCACCCCCAAGGGAGTGAAATAGGGGATAAAATTTTGGGTGAATTTTTTTATTCCTTGGATATATTTGCATGAAATTTTGTACTTTTCGTAGTTTGATCGCGAGCGAAGTCGCGCGTTCTGCTATTAAAATTATATTATATCATTTGTCAGACAATAACAACGGTTACCATGGCAACAGACGTACGTACATTTTTTCGTAACGCATTCACCAGCTTACCCCCCAAGTGAAGCGTGTGTAAAGAAGTTATACTCCTTTAATACTATATTTTTTTGTATTTTTTAGCATTAGTTCTGTTCCCCTTGAAAGAGAGACAGCATAATATTATGTAGTAATTTATTTAGTTTTTTTTCTTTATATTATATTTATTGACACTTACTTATCCCAGTAGTATCTGTTCTAATAATATTTATACATATACTACTAGCGACTTACTATCGCTTCACTCGGGTGCGTCCCTAGGTACGTTTTAATTTTTTTGAAAGGAATCCTAATTATTTTTCTAAAATAAAAGTAGCTTAAGTTACTACTTATAACATCAACTATCTGCCAGTGAAAGTCCCGTCAAAATCAGTCCAGCCGTTTCGGAGATTAGTCCGAACAAACAGATAGACAAAAATGTTAAAATTTTTGTTTTTCTTATAAGTATAGATTTTAAAACATAACTGCTTGGCTTCATGCTTAATTCTATGACACTGTCTGTATTATTCCTTAGTCGGAGTGTATATAATATTATTATACGTATATAATATTAATAACTGTTATTTACTAACTTTATACTTACTATAAACCCCATTGCATACAACTGAATTAACCATTGGTGTATTATATATCTTAAATTTAAACTGCCTTGGTGGTGTAGTGACTAGCAAGTACGGCTATACATCGAGAGGTCCTGGGTTCGAGTTCAAGTTTAGTTATTGAGTCTTTCTGTTTAGTAAGTCTCAGTAAAAGCCCGGAGTTGGGAAGTTGGCGGTGTTTCACCCCTGTGCCTCGGAGAGCACGTAAAGCCGTCGGTCCTGCGGCTTAACTCTCACCGGTCATGTCGAATAGTCGTCCCACAGGAGTATGAGAGTGACAGGAATAGAGAGTGCACTTGTGTCTGCGCGCACACGCGCTACACTATAATAATATTTCCTGTGCAGTTAGCTAGTCTCAATGAGTCTGGCCGCCAAGGCCGAAGTCGGTCGGGTCATTATACATCTTAAGATGAGCAAAGAAATACGAAGAATGGCAAATTAAAGATACGTTTGTTCCAAATATAAAATACTAGCGGGTCACCTCTAGACAAACAAAAACAAATCTATCCCGCGGGAACTGTACATTATTTCCGGGATACAAAGTAGCCTATGTGTTATTCCAGACTATAATCTATCTCTGTGTAACATTTCATCTACATCCGTTCAGCCGTTCTGGCGTGAAAGAGTAACAAACATACATCCATACTTACATACATTCTTACAAACTTTCGCGTTTATAATATTAGTAGGATTAGCTACATAATTATACTAGGTGTTTATAAATTATAAAAAGGTTTACTTGTAAACTTAGATATTAATTAATGTTGTATTTTATTAACAAGTATGAATTAAAAGATTTCATGGTTTTCTCTAATTTTAAGATACAATGCTTGTTCTATAGATTTTATCCTTAAACAAGACCCTATGGATTAGTGTGATAAAATAATAATAATTTAATTTTAGTAAGTTCGATTACCGGCTCAGGTAAAATTTTTTGAAAAATATTTGAATGCAGTTATCATTATTTTTAAAAATAAAGAAATGTTTCCTTTGAGTAAATTTTGATAACTTCAGTAATTAAAGTACTTTTCTTCCATGTCCCATCGATTTGTTCCATCCTGTATACTCTATCTATGTATTCCATACTAAACGTTAAATATCTAATTTACTTCATTTTGCTCTTATTTATGAATTTGACGGCACGTTTGGCTCAGTTTGTAGTGACCCTACTTTCTGTGCCAGCGGTCGCGGGTTCGAGTCCCCCTGGGGGTATTTATTTTTGTGATGAGCACGAATGTTTGTACTCCAGTCATGGGTGTTTATATTTATAATATGTATCTATTTAAAGCTATATATGTGTAGTGTACCAACGATCTAGTACCTATCCACAACACAAGCCTCGTAGCTTACCATGGAACTAGATGGTGCTGTGTGTTAATGTCCCAAAATATTTATTTATCTAATTATAATAATATACTGATTTAACAACATACTAATATTATAGGCGTTAAAGTCTGAGTCGATTCTGATAATATTTAGCTCTCACATAGCCATGATTTGAAGACAGATATTGGCTAGTTTCCATTGCCATTCGCTGAGTTATATGTATAGTATGAATTATCTAAATATATAACTTTTATAAGTATATTTTTTTACTATGAGTAAAGATTAAAACTGCTGATGTCACATAAGCTGAAAGAGTCGTAAAAAGTGGGAATTTAATTTATTCAATAGGGAAGTAAGTTAGCTTTGTATATTAAAGTTTTATGACTCAGGGCTTAGAGATATATTTTTTTGATAAAAAAGGAAGTTACGCTCTATTTTATCTATACATATAATAAAACTGTAGAGGTCGAATGTCTGTACATAGAAAAAAAATGCTAAAAACCGAGTCAGGGGGATGTAAGAAGAGAAATAGAAAAAAAACCAGGTTTTTTTTTTTAATTTTTTGTTTCTCTGTTTATCTGTTTGTACTAATCTCCGAATCTGTTGGACCGATTTTAATGAAATTTTGCACGGTGATATATTACCGATCAACATTTCAGATACTTTTATTCCGGAAAATTAAAGAATTCCCGTGGGATAGTTAAAAAAATTATAGTAACTTATACAGCCTAATACGCAAAAACTACTGATAAGATTTTAATGAAACTTTACAATAATATAGTTCATAAATCTGAATAATAAATAGACTTATTTTTATCCCGGAAAAAGGTACGGTTCCCGTGGGATAGATTTGTTTTCGTTTGTCTAGAGGCGGACCCGAGCGAAGCGAGGGTGAGCCGCTAGTTATAAATAATTAAAGTATTCAAGGCAGTGCTAGTTTAGTGGTAACGTACTCGCTTAGGAAACCGAGTGAAAGGGGTTCAAATCCCGAGTCTCGTACCTCTGATATTTTCATGTGCGAATTATTTCTAACATGGTTACCACTTGCGTTACGGTGAAGGAAAACATCGTGAGGAAACCTGCATGTCTGAGAGAACCTTGTAAATTTTCGAGAGACATGTGAAGTCCGCCAACCCGCACTTGATCAGCGTGGTGGACTATGGCCTGACCGTCCTCGTATTGAAGGGAGGTTCGTGCCCAGCAGTGGGACGTTAAAGGGGCTGAAATCAATTATGGGATTCAAAGAAAAAAATATAAATCGACTATTGACGTATATACGCTTTAAAGGTCATAGTCTATCTATACATATACTAAATATCATCCAAATCTGTCCAGACATTTCGGCGTGAAGAAGTAAAAAACATACACGCTCTCATACACTTTTTCGCGGTCTCAGCGTATACTAGTCTAGATAAGTAGTGTGGCATATTTAAATCTATTATTTTACTTACGAGTATATTGTTACCCGACTATCTTAGAAGGATGGTAATGGTTTTCAAATCTATACATATAATAAAATTATAACTGAGTCGAATCTGTACATTAAATATTTTTTAGAAAATCTTATTGAAATAGTTATTATTATCCATACAGAGGCAGAATCTACAGACTTAAGAATTTTTGTCTGTTTGTCTGTCTGTCTGTTACCGCATCACGAAAAATCCACTGCAGGGATTTTAATGAAATTTGGTATGATGATAGCTAGTTATCTGGGTCAACATGTAGTATATTTGTTACTGCTGGAAAATATCTCATCTCTGACAAATCTTTACTAACCATTAAAAAATACCTAGGGACGAGCCCGAGTGGAGCAAGTGCTCGTCCCTAGGTATGAGTGAGTGATGTGCAGCCGTACATACTAGCCACTACACCACTGAGGCAGTTAAGACGAATATATCATAATAAAAAACCGATAAAACCAAAACCCAAAAATTGTATAATAAATAAAAACGTCATACAAAATCTAATACCCCATTTTTGTATGATAACCGACGTCAAGCAACTTTAGCAGGGGTACCGCTGACATCGGGGTAAATCGCCATAAAAAGGCAGGATTTAATTTATTCAGTAGCAAGTGTGAAGAACGTTCTTATGCAAATGATTCGTATTTACGACTCGGGGGCTGAGTGAAGCGCGAAATATAAATTAAATAAGAACGTCAAACTCGCCGTCGTAAACTGAACGTTATAGTGCACACACAAATTGTTTAATTATAATTGTTTGAAGGCAGTAAATTAAAGGAACAGTGGATGTTATTTGTTATTAAAGTAGTAATTGTAAGATCAAGGCGTTTGTTTTCTTTTGTATGTCATATTTGTATACTATCGACTTAACCTTGCTCCGCTTGGGTTCGTCCATATTTACGTTTTAACGTTTAGTATAGAAGTCTATTTAAATAAAGTATGTTTTGATTTTATATGTCTTGATAAAAAAAATAGGTAAGAAAATAATAATAGGCTTAGTAGTGCTCGGCAATCCAGCCAGGCGCTAGCCAAGAAACGCACTGGGTGGCGGTCCACCTCGGTGAGCGGTGTGTTATACGGGTTGCTCCTGGGACTTTTCTGATAGCACAGTGGACTGTGGAGCAACCCCATGGTTGTTGTGGTTGAATACGTAAGAGATCCTGCGACGCTCCATTAAGACCGGGGAGGTTCCGTTGGGTTTTAAAGGGTAGACTGGCTTTGCCGGTGAGTCCCACACTGCATGCCTAAATGCATTTCCCAACGTTAAAAAAAGGGGTTGAGACAGCAATAAACATATATTTAAAGAAAAAATAAAAAAAATTAAATCAACTCTTTAGAATTTGTACATAAAACATTGTATGGAAAAGCCATACCAGTAGCTATATAAAATAATTAATTAGAGCTATCGCACAAAACAGGAGTAAAACCGGAGTGTGTTATTAGTATCTTACATATTTTTTTAATTATATTTACTCGTTGGACTGTAACAAAACTTGATATACTACAGAAGACGACACAATAACACATCTGTACAAAAATCTATTATAGATAGCATTTGTCACTCGAATGAACGTTAACCGGTTTTTTTCAATAGCTACCTTTTAGGGGTTTAGTGTATGGATAGTTAAACCATTCTATGATAATCCGAGTAATACTTACGGTGGAATTATAATGAGTTAGTTAAAATAACTACGGATTGTGACCTGTTAGTTAAGCGGTTCGTAGGGTTGTTTAAATCACAGTATTTTATGAAGAGCCAGTTTTTTATATAAACAATATGTGTATTGTGCTTTTCTCTTCTACAAAATCAAGTGGATGTAAATAAAGGATCTATAAATAAATCTATTTTTTCGGATTTTTTCGCTGATTTATTTTAATTTTTGGTTCCCGACGTTTCGAATTCTTTACAGCAATGGTCATGGTCATGGTCACGGGAGAGACTAAGGTTTTATACATCTCCAAGGCATTACATTGTTGTTGCAGACAGTGCCCACGCACAAAATAACAAAATGAGTTCAAAAAATAAAAATGGATGTGTATCCATGGAGTATCATGCTCTATATATATATATATATATATATATATATATATATATATATATATATATATATATATCATTTTTTTTTAAATCGGTTAATAATAAACAAACTACCAACAGAAACTTTGATAATAATAATACCTTCTCTGATTTACGAATATTTGACATCTATACTATCTATACTAATATTATAAAGAGAAAAGATTTTTTTGTTTATTTGTACTGAATTAGCTCCCAAACTACTGAACCGATTTAGATGAAATTTGGTAAGAAGATAGTTTGAGACCCTGGGGAGGACATAGGATAATTTTCATCCCGGATATCATCACCTAAAGGAATGAAAATGGGGATGAAAGTTTGTATGGCGGACCAACCTAGGGACGAACCCGAGCGAAGCGAGGGTGAGTCGCTAGTTTTAAAAAAAATCTATTTTTTCAGACGTTGAATTTTAATTCCCGACGTTTCAAATGCTTTATAACAATCATGAAGAGATAGTTTTATCAAAAAGTCTTAATAATCTCAATTCGATGTAATTTATAAAAAAAGATTTACCGAGATCTCTCATGTACATGTCACCTGGCACGTTGAGATAATTATAAAACAGGTGGCGAGATGCAACGACTCCAGCTATTTAATAAAAAGCCGGTACAATTAGTATAATTGGACGTGAATTAAGTGAAAAACATGGTACTGTGTGTTGGATGTACAAGTAAAGTTGTTCGGGTTATACCTTCACTATACTATGCTATAGCTTATATATTAAAATCGTTAAGAATCTAATATATACATATAATAAAATTGTAACTAAGCTGAATCTGTACATAAAATATTTTTTGGAAAATCTTATTGAATCATTATTATCCATATAGAGGTTTATAATATATAGTTTTTAGAATTTTTGTCTGTCTGTCTCTTTGTCTGTGAACGCACTGGGCGAAATAATAGTTCCATTTTGTTTTTAGTCACGGAATATACTTAAATATCGAATTCCACATCACATACATATATGAAAAAAATAACTTACCATAACTTTTGAAAAGCTTCTAAACAGGTAAATTATGTTTCCTATGCCAGCAAAACCTAGATACATATAAGTAGTTGTAGTAGTTTTGGGAATCTGCCAATATCTAACTCTATCATGATCGCTTAACTGCAAAGATAAATTTCTCTCATCCCTCATTCCAACCATTTGAAAAACGCATATTGATTTAAACTATCGCTTACTACCTAATTGTTTGTTACTATGGCTTTAGTAATTAAAAGCCGGCTAATAAAAATGACCCCTGATTTATATGGAAGTGCTTGCAAGGGGGAGCTCTTCTTATATGTATGTGTATTCAGAATAGTACCCCTTTTTAATATCCTACTGCAGGGCATAGGCCTTCCTTCAATACGACAGGGATCAGGTTATAGTCCACCATGCTGGCCAAGTGTGGGATGGCGGTCTTCACATGTCTTTCGAAAATTTGCTTGTTTGCTTAAGATCTCTTAGGCTATTTTTTCTTTACGGTAAGACAAATATAATTATGTTGAAAATGATTCGGATATTTATTACCAAAAATGTTTTTTTTTTTCTTTGAAATCATATTATTATGAACACGAAATTTAAGAATAATTTTCATAATTTATTGTTTCTTCAGGCTTAACCGCATTAGGCTTGGATGAAACTTGGCATATAGTGTATACCTACTATATGTTTTGGACTTACACAGTATGTATTACAATTTTGTACTAGAAAACCCTTTCCACGAAGCAAATGTTGTGGTAGTAATTAGTGTTTAATAAATCTATACATATAATAAAACTGTAGCAGTCGAATGTCTGTATATAGAAAAAAAAGTTAAAAACCGAGTCAGGGGGATGTAAGAAGAGAAATAGAACAAATCCAGTTTTTTTTTAATTTTTTTGTATCTCTGTTTGTTTGTACGGGCTAATCTCCGAAGCTGTTAGACCGATTTGAATGAAATTTTGCATGGTGGTACCTTATACCACCAGTCAACATCTTAAGTACTTTCCATTCCGGAAAATTAAAGAGTTCCTGAGGGATAGTTAAAAAACTATAGTAACTTGTACAGTTTAGTACACAAAAACTAGTGATTGGATTTTAATGAAATTTTACAATAATATAGTTCATATATCAGAATAACAAACAGGCTACTTTTTATCCCGGAAAAATGTACGGATCCCGTGAGATAGATTTGTTTTTGTTTGTCTAGAGGCGAACCCGAGCGAAGCGAGAGTGAACCGCTTGTATACAACAATTTTAGGCCACCACTTTTAATTATGACGTAGGTTACAGGTTCGATGGCACATATACGTTTAGATAGAAACGTACACATTAAGTGCGTGCGAGTACAAAGTTATGTCTTAAAAGAATTTATGCATGGAGATCTTATCACTTTATATTTAAAAATAACCTAGAAAAGAAAGGGAATGTGGGATTACGAAAGAACTAAGTTTTAAATAAATTTGCAGTACATCTGATATATTTCTTTCCAACCACCTGCCTTGTTGATGTGAGTCTATAAATATTTTAGACAATAAACTTCTATTTGCAACAAAATTAGTATTAAATTTTGATACTATTCTACAGTTTCAGAAACTATAGAATGGTATTAAAATATCATTAAAAATCTAATTTCTGTACGTTGTATCTTAATACTAAGATCTTTGTTGTGCATGAGTCGGTATAATACTAGTTTTTTCCTTGACCATGTTTGCTGTAAAACATCCGAAATATTGGTAATCAAAATTCAAACGAGAAAAAATCCAATAGCTGTATCACTCTTTAATCTAAGTATCCATACTGTTATTTTAATGTATAAAACGCGTAAGTGACTCTGTCTGTCTGTCTGTTACGTTTTTACGTCTAAACTGCTGAACCAATTTTTTGGTAACTATATGGATGGAAGAAGGACATGGCTACTTTTCTTAACAAATTTCATCTAAATCGATTCAATAGTTTCGGAACTCATTCGGCACAAACAAACGAACAAACAAAAGAACTTTAATCTTTATAATATTAGTAGTACACGAGTAAAATATATCACTAAATACAACCAATCAAACAGCGTAGTGTAATAAAATCAACAAAACCCGCTACTAATTTCAAAATCGCCACCCATTCATTTTAGGTTTTAGTAAGAAACGTTTAGACTAATTTACAGTAATAAAACAGGTTGTAATTACTTCGCTTGATAAAGGGCAGTTGCATAGCTAACACGCGAAACGAATTTTTAACTTATCTTTTTAGTATTTTATTTAAGTAGACCGAGTCAAATGCAATGACATTAATCTTTTAATCGATTACTGACTAGATATTGTAAGTAAATTAATTAAACTTACTTATATTATGAACTCGTTATTGTTATATATATATATATATATATACATTATACATTATACATAGTCCGAGTATATAGTGATTCTTAAAACGTGATTCAATTCAATATAATGAAATAAAAAGTATTCAAATTGATCCCGAGCGTACGAAGTTTCAAGTTTCATCAATTACGGTCAAAAGCGCTACTGTACTGATTCACTAAATTGCTGTCGTTAGACTATAAATAGTCATATAAATTAGCTATCAACGTTCTTGTTTCTATTTTCGTCCTGGAACCATTGGTTTATTTGTAGCTAGTTTTTGCCCGCGCCATCACTCGCATATTTGGTATGTCTGTAAAATTCATCGGCTGTTATGTATGTAAAAGTTGGTATGTGTATGTTTGTCTCTGTCATGCCCAAATTCGGTTAGACAGATTTTGATGAAATTTAGTATACAGATAGACTATCAACTGGAATAATTAGTAGGCAGCCGGGGACGTTCCCGAGCAAAGCGATTATATATATATATATATATATAATGTGTATGTATTTAACGTTATATAAACATTGGTGCTCATCACATAAATGAATGTCCCCAGCCGGACTCGAACCCGCGACCGCTGGCACAGCAAATAGGGTCACTGCAAACTGAGCCAAACGTTTTGTGAAATGTCATTATGTCTGACCACTATATAAAGGATTGTAGCGATGTGTATAGAAGTAGGATGTAACGAGCTCGATTCTCGTCTGAAGCAATTTTTACAATTCATGTAAAAATAGATTGAATTTAAAGAAGGATTGTGTACGTTACGCGATTCTTTTGCTGGTTGTGAACCGATCTTAATTAGGTTATCAGTAGTGGAGTACCTAATTACTTTTAAAGTAATTTGAAAGTGGATATTAAAGTTTTTTAAAGTTAATATTTTTGTCCTTCTGGTCCCATCCTACTAATAATTATCGCGAATGTTTGTTAGCATGTATAGATGGATGGATAGAAAACTACTGAACTGATATTAATGAAACTTAACACTAACGTAGTTTATAAAACAGAGTAACACATAGGCTATTGTTCAAAAAGATCAATTAATATATTTGTAAATTTCTTGACAGAAATTATATTTCTTTCAGCTCGGGACTTGAACCCAGAACCTCCAGATTTGCAGCCGTAAAGCTAGCCAATAAACCTAAGGACTTAGCAACTTTAATTACAGCATTAATAATATATAATAAATATTTATATTACTTCATATACAAACTTGAATATTTAGTTGGTTGCAAACTGCCAAAGCATCGAAGTTCGCGCGTCCATTTCGCTTAAGGCTATTCGTTCACCTGTTATTTTAACGAACTATTTATACTAAGCTATACTCACTCTCCCAATTTTGTTTGTTTTAGTTTCAAATAAATATATTTTAGTTACTGCTTGATAGTATTTTTACTTTTTAAAATATCCTGTTATTATCTATTACATACGATTTCCTCTACATTAATATTTTCATACAGTCCAAGACTGCAACCGACAAGTTATTTCTTATGATCTATTTAAAAGATGGAAGAACTATATAGTCTTCTACTTCTTTCTTTTTCTTCTTCTTCTGAAGAAGAATTCTATCTAGTTTTAATTCAAATTATATGTCTGTCCAATAGAAGAGTTTATTGAAATCTGATCACTCGTTTTCTAATTATTCTAATAGATAGTTATATTATATTTAATTCTTTAGTTTGAGTTCATTAAACGTTATACATAACGTACTTAGCGAGAAACTCGAACGAAGTAAGGGGGAGTCGCTAGTATAGCATAAAAGATTAAAATGTTAATCTGGATTTTTATACTAAATTAACTTTATTCTCTATACAAAATCTAAATGAACGTACGGACAAAATTTATATTGTTATTAGATAGCTGGAACCTGGAACAATATAGCCCGTGGCGTGTTCCTTACACAATAGATGATAAAGTGATGTTGCTTAATTTAAATAATGATAATTGCGGTGCAATATAAATGGTTCAAGTTGGAAAAAATACATTTCGTATTGGTATTTATAACGATTATATATTATATAGGTTACTAGCAACTTAAACACGTTCCGTTTGGGTGCATCCTTGTTTTTGTCTGTTTAGGATTCCGAACTTCAAAAGAAAAAAAGACCCTTCTTTCTGTCTGTCTGTCTTTCTGTCTGTCAGTCAAGAACCTTTTTCTAAGGATCGCGCGGAGGTGTGTGTAAAGAAGTTGAAATTAATACCAAATACACAGGTCTGTAATCTCTTGGACGATTATATACTTATTTTAATGTTTCATGCTACGGAACCCTCGGTGTGTGACTCGGACTCGCACACGAAGGATTCCGTACCAAAGTCGATTTCCTTTTTAATTTCCATTCGCGACCATTTTGAAATTCACCTTCTTGGTTTTTTGTAATTTGTTGTTACAGCGGCAATAGAAATACACACTCTAAGAAAATTTCAATTCTCTACCTATTACGGTTCATGAGATACATCCCGTTGACAGACAGACGGACGAACTGTACACGGACGGAGACTTAGTAATAGACTCCCGTAGACTCCTTTTGGAAGAGAACCTTAAAAAGTACCTTATGTATCCAGGCTGTAAGATCAAATCCATTAAATCATCTGAGCGTGAAGAAACAACACTAGAAGTATAGTTTAATAATCCGAGTATAACTGAAAATCGATTTTACCTATAACAATACTAATACTGAAGATGCATCAGTATATTCAAACAAGAATCGAACTGACTATCCATTATCATACAAAACGGAATGCTATTTCGAAGCATGAAAATACTCTTGTTTATCTATAAACGATTCTGGCACGTTTGCATCGAACTTCGCCAGTTAGTTTTGGTTGGTCCACCGTCTAATAATTTATATTAGTATTATACGAACGACTGCTATTGGTCTACAGTCTATTGTAATCTGAAATTGCTCACGTATCTATTTGACTATATTTTCTTATTATATGTTCTGTAACGTGGTTATAAATTGTGGGATTTTCAACTGTATTTCTGAGGGTTAAGATTCAATTTGATCTGACAGAATATTTAAGCTAAGATGAAACTCGATGTCATAGTCATGACGCCGCATGCATTGTTTGGACTAAATTGTTAGTGTATTGGTATCGTTCAGGCTGCCTTCCGGTTTTTTATTTATATTTTGTATGTAAATATCGATTTTCAGACTGCATAATTTTGTATCGATTTTTATTTGTTATTTGGTATTTTTGTGTATGATTGAGCACTTTTCTTATGTTAAATTTAAAGAATTGAAACTTCTATTCTAGTTTGTCAAAGCTAGATTCCCCATCACAGTAGCAAAAAGAGTCAGCTAAAGTCAGAAATTCGATGCTTGAGTAAGACAATCAAATATGTATTGTCTTTAAGGAAAATCCGACTAGGGAGGCAGTTCTAAGATAAGCCTAAGATGAGCCAGGGAAAAACCAGCTCTTTTAAAAAGAACATGTGTTTATAATATTAATCTATACAGATAAATAAAGTGTTTGTTTGTAATGTCAAAGTAACAGCTTTATACTAAATGCATATGGAATTATATTCGGTACTTATAAGAAAAACACAATTTTTAACGGGACTTTCACTGGCAGATAGCTGATATTATAAGAAGTAACTTAGGCTACTTTTGTTTTAGAAAAATAATTAGGCTTTCGTTCAAAAAAATTAAAACGAAGCGAAACGAGCAAAGCGAGGGTAAGTCGCTAGTAATAGTAATATGTTTGAGAATACTGTTAACTTTAAAAGTACAGTTAAACTTTAAAAGTAAGTTTGATGTGTCTGGGCTGGATGTGAAGTCGTGACGATGTGCCTGGATGTTAACAAATAGTGGAAAAGCGAATTGAGAAGGAGACATCTCTATAAAACCTCAAAATAAGCTGTACAAATAAAAAACTTAAATCCGTAATCCACATAAATATGTTAAATGTTTCGCTTTTCGCACTCTCTTTGGATTTGCTCTCAGACATGCAAAATACCGCAATAAATTCGAATATACCTCAGTTCTGGCAAAAGTATGCATCTAAGAACAGGTGTTTTATAAATGTCATTAAATTATAAATGTAATGTATGTATTACATACTAGCGGTTCGCCTCTATGATTCTTTAAATTGACATAACTTTTTTATTTAGGAACCGATTGAGATAAAACAAATACTAAATGTTGAGTGAAGCTTACCAAAATACATTAGTGAAAACCGCACCCAAATCGGTTAAGCAGTTCCTAAAATTAGCGCGCACAAACGCACAGACAATCAGGCAAAAATAACTAAAAATAATTGTTTTATTTTTAGTTTTAATAATAGATCAACGCATTATCATTCACGAATTGTCTCAATTTAATAAACCTGGAATATCTGAATATTTGGGAAATCAGTTAATTTAAATCAATTTTAGTTAATAATTGTTATATTGGCCAGAATTAAAAGAATAGCCCATGCCCTACAGTGGGAAGTTGAAAGTTTAAATTATTTTTTATATTATACTAGCGATACACCCTCACTTCGCTTCGGGTTCGTCCCTAATCAAAATCAAATCTATCCCGCGGGAACCGTACTTTTTTCCGGGATGATATTTTGCCTAAAGCCTTCCTCAATTAACGGGCTATCTAATGCAAAAAGAATTTTTCAAATCGTATTATAGTTAAATATTATAAAGCTGAAGAGTTTCTTTGTTTGTTTGTATAGATGTATATAAATAATATTAATACACATTATGCTAAAACCCTTTTTATTTTTACTGGAATTAATATATTTAACTTATTAATTTAGATTTTATTATTAACATTAGCCTTGTTAATAGTGTCGATTTTTTCTTTTTATTATTAATAATTTTAATTATGTCAAATCATTTTAATTTGCTAAAAAGTGTATTTTTTTTTGTTTTTAAATGTGATTTTTATCAGTTTTTCTATGTACTTTTTCTTTAATTGCTTCTATATTTATTATTGTTTTTATCCGTTATTGTTATCATGAAGTGAAATTTTAAAATATATTTTAGTCTTATATTAACTGCAATTACTAGAAATTACAATAATGTATATTTCAATTCATAGAAATTATATTTTATGGTTAATTTTTTACCATTTCCACTAACTTAAGTTCTGGGTAAAAAGCATATTTTTGAATTACAAAGCATTGGTAAAGCAATATATGGGTTGTTATGCGCAATGTAATTTTGTTATCATTTGAAGTAGTTATACTTTCGCTTGGTAAAAGTTAATTTTATGAGTTCGTATGAAAGAAAATATATGTTTCTTGAAACGATTTTCGTTTAGATAGTTTTAGAAATCCGTAAGTGTGATGGAAAATGGAAGTTTATGGGATACTTTAGAACTTCAATTTATGTGACACTAGCGATTCACTCTTGCTTCGCTTGGGTTCGTCTCGTACGTTTTAACGGTTAGTATGAAATTCAAATCTTTAAATTTCTCGGCTTTTCTGTACTATAATATGCATGTATTATACATATAAACCTTCCTCTTGAATCACTCTATCTATTAAAAAACCCGCATCAAAATCCGTTGCGTAGTTTTATAGATATACATATATAGAAACAGACAGCGGGAAGCGACTTTGTTTTATACTATGTATTGATTTTGACGGTTAACAATTTTTTTTTAGACTGAAAAAGTTGAAATTTGTATGTAGGTACATTACCATGAAAGTATAGCATAAGTTCATGAATTCTGACATAGGGGGTTTAACCACATGAAAACGTTAGGTAGTAGTATGGTATATCTTGTACAATTTTCATATTATATAGGACATTCCTTAAATTACCTATACATATAATAAAATTGTAACTGAGTCGAATCTGTATGTTAAATATTTTTTTTGGAAAACCTTATTGAAATAATCATTATTATCGATACAGAGACAGAATCTATAGTTTTTAGAATTTTTGTCTGTCTGTTCCCGCATCACGGAAAAAACACTGGAGGGATTTTGACAAAATTTGGTATAATGATAGTCGGTTATCCGGGTCAACATATAGGATACTTTTACTGCGGGAAAATATCTCATCTCTGAGAAATCTATACTAAATGTTAAAACGTAAGTAGGGACGAACCCGAGAGGAGCGAGGGTGAGTCGCTAGTATTGAATAAAAATCTGTTTCTGTGATCGAGAACTAAATTGGAATGTGCTAGATCGCATTCAATGCGAGTATGTGAAGTATTATTTTGAAACTTTGTGTGTTAATGGGATGTTTTAGGTACTTTTAGTTCTCTTTAAAACGTACAGAAAATCGAGATAAGCGGAGATTTATGCATTCTCTTTTATATTATAAGCAATAAATAAAATAATAAAAACTAAAGCGAAACTACAGCATTGAACTAGTTTGTATTATATATTTTCAGAAAGAAAATGAATTTCGTAGAACCTCAAGTTTGTCAGTAAAAAGGTTGTAAAAGTTATGATCAATCAAGTTTCTTTTCAATATTCATAGCGTGTCGTAAACACAGCGCATTTAAGGCACTACATTATTTTCTTAATTTAGATACGTAAAACCCTTTGATATTTTATGGGATTTTTAAGCCCTATCTATATACACGTTCTATGGCAAAATCCAATATTCCATGGGAAATTACTCCATGTATTAGATAATAATAAATAAAACCGACTGCGTGCGACTAAAAAGATGAGAACAAGTTGACGAAGGAACATACGTTATGCCGGTAATTATTAAATTATGAGGGAATATAGGATTGGATATACATACGTACATACAGGTTAAATACATAACCCTCTTTGGACTTCGCCGCAGTCGGGTAAAAAAGAATTGACGTTACTTTCTGCTAAATAGACTGTTTTAATACTTGATAAATGATATCCATTGTTTGTTGATCGTGAGAAATATAACATTCTTCAAGTGTTATAAATTCTAAATGTATACTAGGACGAGTGAGTAACCTTGATTTTTTTTAAATATGTTAGCACATTAACACACAGCACCATCTAGTTCCATGGTAAGCTACGAGGCTTGTGTTATGGATACCAGATAGTTGATACACTACACATATATAACTTTTAAATACATACATATTATAAATATAAACACCCATGACTGGAATACAAACATTCGTGCTCATCATATAAATGAATGCCTCAAGCGGGACTTGAACCCGCGACCGCTGGCACCGCAAGTAGGGTCACTACAAACTGTGCCGTAAACGTATCGTCGATACCCCTGTACTAAATAATCATCCTCCTGGTCGATTTCCATCACGACGGCTATCCTTATATATTGTACTGCACATGTGAGTCCAAAAACACAAGTATAGTAACAGAACACAATTAGTATAATTTTTACTCTCCAGCGAGACGACGAAACGATCGACCTTACTTAGATCCATAGCTTTACATGCTCTCTACGGCACGAGGAACCTGGCCATATCTGGCTTGTTTTTGATAATGTCTTGACAGAAAATATAACAAATTTTCGATTTTTGATTATGCTAATCAATATCTATACGTATAATCGTATCAATCAATATAATACGTGAAGAGTACATTTTGAACCCCTTTTTAAGCATATTGCATGTACGAAGGAGGATGAGCTTTGGCATAGTTAAAGTTTATATAGAGAAGGACTGCAGAAAGCCAAAATTAATTGACTTTCTTTTACCCGCGAATCCACTCGTGTATTTTATTTATATATAATTATTTCATCGCTAAAAGATGTAGTATGATGTTAAATACCTTCATCAATATTATACGAGTACTTACATAATATATAGGTGAAAACTTTATTTGTCTATACGTGCAAATCTCTGAATCTATGGGCCCGTTTGAAAATTCTTTTGGAATTTATAATTTATCTATATAACTTTGAAAAACTAACCTCAATATCGATCAAACTTAATGAATTATGGTTGATTTTCAAACACGCGGCGATCACTAGTATTAACTAAACAGTAATAACATAGTATATAGTTACTAGAGACTCACCCTCGCTTCACTTCGGGTTCGTCTCTAGACAAAAATAACTCTATCCCACGGGAATCGTACATTTTTTCGGGATTATATATAGCCTAAAGCCTTCCTCGATAAATGGACTATCCAACACAGAATTTTTCAATTCCATCCAGTAGTTCCTGAGATTAGCGCGTTCAACCAAACAAACAAACAAACAAACAATCAAACAAACTCTTCAGCTTTATAATATTAGTATAGATGTATATAGAGTCGATATGAGCTTTACAGAAACTGCTTTAAAATATGAGGTTTTATTTTAAATAGTGAATCTTAGTATCATATGTTTATTTTAAACATGAGTAAGTAATCTAGAGCAACATTTCTTGAGATTTGGGATCTGCGGTTCAACCAGCTTTTAGACTAATTAATCCTTTACATTTAACTAGATTTTTTTTTATTTAAACGTATTAAATTCTTGATTCTAAATTAAAATTTTATACGAAACTAGCGCCTCATTTTCGCTTCACTCGGTTTCGTCCCTAGGTTGCTTCCTCATACAAACTTTCATCCTCATTTTCACCCTCTTAATGATTTCCGGGATAAAAACTATCCTATGTCCTTCCCAGGGTCTTAAACTATACACTAACAAAAATAAGAAGTATTATTGATGTCTTTTTAAAAACAACTATCTTTTCGGATTTTTTCGCGGTTTTATTTTGATTTTTGGTTTCCGACGTTTCGAATGCTTTACAGCAATCATGGTCACGGGAGAGACTGAGGTTTAAGATGTCGCATAAGCATTATATAGTTGTTACAGACAAGCCTACCCACAAATTTAATTCAAAAATGGCACCAAAGTACAATCCATTGGTGTTGTTATAGCGTGAAGATGTAAAACAATCACTTATACACACTCATCACTACTTACATATTTACCAAAAATTATAGATGCCAAGATTGTTTAACAAAAAGATAATGATTCTAAGTATTTTGCATCCATAGAGGTAGATTTTTAGTGTAATTTACATATATGTGAACGACCTTGTTCATTTAAATATATTCATGTTAATATGATTCATCATGTAATTGTTGAAGATCTATACTTATTTTTTTATATTATAAAGCTGAAGAGTTTGTTTGTTTGTTTGTTTGTGTGTGTGTGTGTTGTAAAGGTCCTAATGGAATCACTCAATCGAACTAATGTACCGATGAATAGAATAGTGATTTATTATACTTTGAATAAGAAAAATGACTATAAAATACAATAATGAATTTATGATGTACGACACGACTACTATACGATATCTTGAGATGTATCGAGCATGAGATAGAATTATTAACAACTAGCTTATTCTCGTTTCGCTCGTGTTTGACTCAAATGAAAAACAAACACAAATCTATCTCACGGGAACCGTACATTTTTCCGGCATAAAAAGTAGCCTATGTGCTATTCCAGACTATAATTTATCTCTGTGCCAAATTTCATCCAGATCCGTTCAGCCGTTCTGAAGTGAAAGAGTAACAAACATCCACACTCACAAACTTTCACATTTATAATACTAATACGGATATTATTAGCTTTTACACATTAGTAAACGGATGTAAATAATATTCTATTGGTATTGGTTTTAATTTCTTCCATACTCCAAAGATATTATACAGAATAAGTTAACTAAAAGCTAAACCAATACAATATTGGTGAAACTTTTAGCTAATTTTATTTTAATAAAGAGTAAACAATCACAATTATTCTTGATTTTTTTATGGTAGGGGAGAAAATTTCATGAACAAAGTAATCTCCAAAAAGTTTTTAGTAAAAGTTTTGGTGAGTTAATAACGATGTTAATAGATTTCGATTAACATATAGGTTACATACTTCTTACCGACGTCTCTACCACTTGAGCAGAAAATCTATACAGATAAATAAAATTGAAGTGTCTGTTTGTAATGTCAAAGTAACAGCTTTGTACTAAATGAATATGGAATTATATACGATACTAATAAGAAAAACACAACTTTTGAAATGTTTTTCTGTCTGTCTGTTTGTTCCGGCTAATTTCCGAAACGGCTGGACCGATTTTAAAGGGACTTACAATGGCAGATAGCTAATATTATAAGGAGTATGTAACTTAGGCTATTTTAGAAAAAGAATTAGGGTTTCGCCTAAAAAAAATTAAAACATACGTACGTAGGGTAAGTCGCTAGTAGTTAAATACAATTATAATATAAATGGTTTATGTCAGCATAAAAGTGTATTTAGAAAATGGCAACAATGAATAAAAAAGAAATAAAATCGTAAACTGTAAACGTACCTATTCTAATAAAAACGTAAGCTTTTTCGCAGATTATCGAGGATCGTGGCTTCTAGTGATTCAAATTTATGATTTCTTTCCAAATTATATTTATTGTTGTGCATTTTCATTAACAACAGTACTTTTACTTATGAAAATAAGTTAATACATTAGTCACACAATATTTTTCTTTTTTTCTTAGGGCGTAAATTGAGCGTAGTGCCTTATTTCATAACGAGTGTATATATATATATATATATATATATATATATATATATATATATATATATATATATATATATATATATATACATATACATATATATATATTAGCGACTCACTTTTTTGTCATTTCGTTTGTTCGTTTTTTACGCAAAAAGTACTGAATGGATATTAACTAAATTTTGTGTAGTACGCTATTATATGTATCCTACCCCTAAGTGACACTGTCAATAATAATTTTAACCTAATTAAAATAAAACCGAGCGAAGCGAGGGTAAGTCGCTAGCTGTTCTATATTTTATAAGAAAATTGCAATTTTTTCAACATCCTTTATGCGTTCTCTATTCTTTGTAATATTGCCAAGTATTGTACTTAAACAGAAAGCTTAAAAGTAATTTATTAATTTGAATTAAACTGAATCATTTGTTATTTGCCTTTAAAAGTTATTTAATTTTTTTTGCCTGTCTGTGTGTTTGTTTAGATTAATTTTATAAATACAGACTCACAACCAAGTGAAAAAGTAGTATTTGACGTTTGTTTTACGTGCAAAATATTTTAACCCCCAAAAGAAAACAAGAAGGAAATATAGAAATATAATATGCTTAGGGTTACCTAAGCTCAAAACTGTGCTTGTTTTTTTTTACTTATTATCTATATAAATATTATTAACGTGAAGGTTTGTCTTTGTCCTACGCAATAACATAGAAAATAACAGGTTTTTTGACATAGAAATTATTTAAGATTCGGTAAACACCATAGCTATTATAATATATACTATTTATGGCATAAGTTCCCATGATATTATGAACATGACTAGTTTAACATAAGTGAAACCATGGGATAAAGCAACTATATTGAATTTTATTAGTAAAACGAAATTTCTAAATGTACACTGAACTCGAAGCCAATTTCAACACCAGTTCTCATTTCAATAAAAGTTATAATATTAAATAAAGGAGATTGAGTTTAAAGGTAACAGTAGCTTTGTTTTAATTTGACGTAAAGTTAACGAATATTAAGTCAATAGAAAATGCTAGTTTCAAAAAGAGTATACAGGGTGGAACAAATCGATGGGACATGGAAGAAAAGTACCTTACATATTGAAGTTATCAAGATTTACTCAAAGCAAATATTTCTTTATTTTTAAAAATAATAATAACTGCATTTAATTAAGAAAAAAGTTTCCTGAACCGGGAATCGAACCAAATAAAAATGCAAAAAAGAACACTGTCACTACTTTATGTACATACATATATATATTCAAATCAAATTAAAATTATTTCATTAGACATATATGTAATATTGAAGGCTTTATAGGATATACACATATAAGGGCATATACATATAAGGATATATAGATTTAACCGATTTCAAAAAAGAGGCGTACTTATGTAAATCCAGTGTATATTTTTTTGAATTCTTGTGCGATGTATTCAATTTCGAACTGATTTTCATAATTTTTTATTATAAAATCTTTTTTTTTGTCTTTTTTTTTTATGTAGGTCCGAGATTTATTAAGGACTAAAGACTCACCCTCGCTTCGCATCGGATTCGTCCCTAGACAGAAACAAATCTATTCCACGGAATCCGTACATTTTTTCGGGATGCTATATAGCCTATAACCTTCCTCAGTTAACGGGCTATCCGATGCAAAAAGAATTTTTCAAACAAACAAACAAACTCTTCAGCTTTATAATATTAAGTATAGATTTATGCCCTTTTTACTTATTATTTAATTTAGTATAATAATTTATTTTTCCTTCGTGTCTTCTCCATTCTACGTGACATTGGCGAAGTAATCTGTTCTCAACTGGCACTCTTTCAAGCCATTAACAAGATAATTGAATTGAATTGAAACTTTTTTATAACCCTATATTTCAAGGAAGAATGTTATTGTTAGAGATGGAAAAATTACTTGAAAAATGATTTTGAATTTGATATTCGTGAAAAAACATATTATTTATGATATTATCTGTTATCAAGAATCGATTTTTAATCGAATGTCTCGATTTATTTACAGAAAAAATGTTTATAAACTACACTATTACACTATAACATTAAAACTATCATTCGTAGTTCTGAAAACCTTTTTTATAATTGAGAAATTATTCCTAACTTAATTAAAACAAAGTAGAGTCCTATATCGTCCATCATTTGGCAGCACTTGTCAAGTTTAGTTTTGTTACCCGCCACTATTTACTGAGTAATGTATCAACATTTAAGGGTGCGTTTCCATTATTCTGTTTTTCTCAGTCACTTTTTGTCCGTTTTGATAAACCATTTGGGGGTTCTAGTTTAAAAGTATATATACATACGTATCTCTTAACGGTGTACCTACATATATCGTTCACTCTAATTTTATTAAAATAATCTACAAATTTAGTTTTTGCCCGCGGCTTTGCCCATTTGAAGCAGGGTTCAAAGGTAGCTTATAAGATCGGATCTTAGGATGCAATCTATGTCCTTGCTATTTTTTTTCAAAGTTGATCAACGGTTTAAGCGTGAAAAGGTAGATAGGTAAAGTATGTATACGGATAATTTAGACAAATTAATAATATTTATTACAATACAGTATTTTGAACATTCTTTATGGAAATTAAGATAGTTCACCTGGTTGGTCAAATGCAGTTTTTCGGACTTTATATCTTTCGAAAACTTCTTCCACTCTCAGATGTGCACGTTTCTTCGCAATATTTTCCTTCAACTAAGATTACCACTTGATAAAGTGGTAAGTGATAAACCAGGTGGTAATCATATTTAAAACATGATTTAAAATTAAAATCTTTGAGTTATAAAGGTATCATCAGCTTCACTATGTTTTCAAAGCGTTATTCAAATTGACAATTACTGTCATACCATTTGCCATTGGACTATTATAAATACTTGTATGCGTTTTTTTTATATATATTATAAGTAATAAACATGTTGGGATATCAACACACAGCACCAGCTAGTTCCATGGTAAGCTACGAGGCTTGTGTTATGGATACCAGATAGTTGATACACTACACATATATAACTTTAAATACATACATATTATAAATGTAAACACCCATGACTGGAGTAAAAACATTCGTGTTCATCTAACAAATGAACGCCCCCAACGGGGAACCCGCGACCGCTGGCACACCAAGTAGAGTCACTACAAACTGAGCCAAACGTGTCGTCAAATATATGTTTGTCCTTCACGTTGCAACGGCAGGACGGATTTGGTTGAAATTTAGTATACAGATAGACTATTACCACGAGTAATACATAGGCTATATTTTGTTTGGGTATAATGGAAACAAACTTAAATCACATCACGCTCATACGTCAACCGATGTAACGGGTCGAGATTTAATTTCCCAGTTCTGGAGAGCATTTGAATGATTATGCTTTGAATGAAAATGTCTTGAAATGGGTAAATCAATTTTGTATGTGATGGTGGCGAGGGATTTAAGGGTGGTGGGTTTACATTAAAGTTAACTAAAACTAACTTAAGATACAATTAAAATATTTGCGAGTTCGTTGGGTATCAAAAGGGGTAAAATATGGTAATAGCTGAAATATCTATATATACAGAGGTAAAGAGAACACAATTTAGTACCTTTTTCTTCTTAGATTGTCAACTGATTTTGAAATTGGAAACGGTTACTTTTTATATAGATTGGTAAATTCTATACATATATGTTTTTCTTAAATTTTCGTAATTAATAACGAATTACGGTCGAATTTCGATCACTAGGCGAAAGCTAGTGAAAATGTAAAAATAAGGAGAATTGATTTTACACTTACTTAATTTTTAAAATATTTTCTTCTTATTTTGCTATGTCTACACTAAAAATGGAACGAAAAATAAAAACTTCTTTTAAAAAAATAAACACGACTTCAAAAAAACACTAAAAAGTAAAAAATAACTGATTCGTAGTTTGAATTTACTATAGATACCTAATCAGATATTTTCGATGTCGATGTACTTTGATTTGTATCGGCTGGCTTGCATTAATTGTTATTATGTACATACATAATAGAATTACTCTTTTTAATTTTTAAGGTGTTCAGTAAAAATATAAATAACATATGAATTACATATGAATTGTAATTTTAAATAAAACTATCTTTTACGAGTACTTATGAACATGATTACTGCAAAGCATTCAAAACATCGAAATCCGAAAAACTAGTTTTATTTTATTTAAGACTAACGACTCACCCTCACTTAACTCGGGTTCGTCCCTAGTACGTTTTAAAATTTATTATAGATTTCTCAGAAATGAGATATTCTCCCGCAGTAAAAAGTATCCTATATGTTGATCCGAATAAACAGCTCAACCAGAATCATACCAAAATTCATCAAAATCTGTCCAGTGGTTTTCTCGTGATGCGTTCTCAGACAGACAGATAGACAGACAGACAAAAATTCTGAAAACTATAGATTCGGCCTCTGTATCGATAATAATGACTATTTGAATAAGATTTTCCAAAATATATTCAATGTACAGATTCGACTCAGTTAGAACTTTATTATATGTATGTACATATGTATAGATGTCAAATATTTGCGTAAATCTAAGAAAGTATTACATAAATAATCAAACAACACCACTAACAATAACTTTGGCTGGTTAGAATAAGCCTTAGATTGTACAAAAACAAGTTTCTTCGTATAGATTTTATTCACTGCGTAAATAATTCAAGCTTGACTCAAAAAGTTGCGCAAGCGCATTGTATTATAACAATAGCAATGTTAAGGTTAGCGTTTGGAGATAAAACGTATTTTACATACTAAAACGATGTTGAAGATTTTTATCAGTTTGAGTGGAGGTTGTCATGGGCAATATTATAAAAGACCGATGTACTTATATTCAATGGTAATTTGGATTTTGTTCATGCTTCTAATTTGCTTAACTTTACGTTTAAATTTTTAGAGATCATAATCATATGTTTGCACGTTATTTGTTTTGTTAAAACGAACAAATCTAATGTTTTATGTATTTTAAATCAACTTCGAGAAATAGAAGGTTAAGCAATAAACGCCCTTTAAGTTTAGTAAAATATTACCGACTTTTATGATTATATTCTAAGTGTGGCCTCAAAATTATTTCTAAAAGTTATCATTTTTAGGGTTCCCTACCTCAAAAGGTAAAAAAGAACCCTTATAAGATCACTCTCTTGTCCGTCTGTACGTCTGTCCGTCTGTACGTCTGTCCGTGTGTCACCACTGATTTTCTCAGGAATGGATGGACCTAGCAAGTTGAAATTTATACCAGATAGTGAGGTCTATAGTCCCTATTAGTTATATAAAAATTAAGGTCCTAAGTCAACACGATAAAAACATATTGGCAAATTAAGATTTTCGCGAAAACTTGTAAGTACCAAAAACCTTAATTTTCAACTTTTATATTTTTCGGAATTTTCCCTTTACTTTTGCTGTAAGACCTTGCTTTTTACCAAAATTGACGCTGACGGGTCGAAAACCTATATGGTAGTTGACCCGTTGACCTAGAATCACGAAATTTGGCAAAAATCAAGGTCATCATCGCAAATAAAGGAAAAATTCCAAAAAATAAAAAAAAGTTCAAAACTTTGTACGGAACCCTCGGTGGGCAAGGCCGATTCGCACTTGTCCGGGTTTTTTGTTTTTCAAGCAAAAAATTCATCATAATTCATAGTTCTAAAGTATTTTTGTAGTTATAGAATAATTATTTACATGAAATTGCTACGTTGTCAGTGAGAGGATATTCTATATGTACATACATACATTATATATGTACTACTAAAGCACTAAAGGACAAACCGTTAACACATAACTTAACCGGCGTAGTACAAATATATGTAAACAGTTATCAAGCAAATTATGATATAACTCTTATAATAAATAGACGACGAGATGCACAAATAATAAGGCCCTTTATAAAGCTAACCAGTCGTGACTTAGAGCTTGTTCTAGTGAGTTGAAAACATCGATACTTAATAAGAAATATCGATAAGTGTAAATAAATATCGTTCAAAAGGTAGTTAGGTATAAATATAAATAAAAATAATAATAAATATCGATTTATTATATGTTAATACTAACTTAAAGAGGCAGGTCACGCATTCGATTATACCACGATACTACATATAATCTACATTATATTCTTTTTACTGACTACGACTAAACCCAAAAGAGGGTTATGTGATTGACTTGCATGTATGTGTGTATGTAAGTATATGTGTTTCCAATTAGATCCAGTGTTCTCTCTTAATTACTAAACGGCTAAACCGATTTTGATCAATTATACGTCTTTAGTTTTATCTTTATAACGTAAAGTTTATAGAAATATAGAAATTATTACAAATCAAAATGACAGATTTGAGGCACCAATTTATATCTTTTTTTTTTTTTTTTACTTTATACCTCAAATTAAAAGTAAGTACATACGGACATTTATATATATATATATATATATATATATATATATATATATATATATATATATATTTGCATCCACCAAACCAATCCATTATCAAAATCGTGACTTAAAATTTAGAGAACCATTCAATTTTTTATTTACGTAATGCTTGAATATATATTTTATGCCTTACTTAATATTATTTATGTTTATTTAAGATAAAATCTGAAAACAACAATTTTGAAGCCAAAACAGATGACGTTATTACAAGAAGGTCTGAACATAATGTTGTTTCAATAGGTTTTCCATTTTTTATGAATGATTGATATTAACAGTATAATAGATCAATCAATAGAAATATTTTAGTCATATTAAAATTTAAGATTTTTCATAAATATAATTGTATATACCCCTTTTTAACGTCTGACTGCTGGACACGGGCCTCCCTTCAATACGAGGAGGACCAGGCCATAGTCCACCACGTGGGCCAAGTGCAGGTTGGCGGACTTTATATATCTTTCGAAAACTTACTAGGTTTTCTCAAACATGCAGCTTCCGTCATGATGTTTTCCTTCACCATAAAGCAAGTGGTAATCATGTTAGAAATGATTCGCACATGAAAATATTGAAGGTGCGATACCCGGGACTTGAACCCGCTTCACTCGGTTTCCCAAGCGAGCGCGCTACCACTGGGCTACCACTGCCTTTTATAAATATAATATAAATAAATAAGAAAAAATATCGATGTAAAAATTCAAAACATCACTAACTGCCTGGAGCAATCAAATCGTGTCCATACATTAAGAGCATTCATAGTTCTGTCGCTTAATACAATTCATTGTATAAGGATCCTTGGATCAACTAACGTAGCTTGACCTTCCTCTCCCCCTCAATCACCAACAAAATGGACGAAATAACTGGACATACCAATAAATGTAAGGCTCAACATAAAATAGACACGAGCTACCCTCGCATAAACATCGACCAACCTTACAAGGTCCCGACGTCAAATACATTTCGTTTGGACGATACCTAGCTATAAAGATCAGGGTATATTGGCAACGTCAATCAAATGAACCCTGTATACGATTTACAAACTTGAAAGGATTCGCGTTGAGATTTTGAATTTAAAAGGGGTAAAGGATCACAAAATTTTTATACTGCCATTACAAGATTAGATTTTTACACTGCGTTTGTATTTGTATGGTAAAAAAATGTGTTTTAGTCCTTTAGAATCTATATATGGAGTATTTTTAATGTGTCAATTGTGAACAAAAACAAACAAAACAAAATCGTATTAATTAATTGACATTTTATTAAAAAAATTATAACTAAACCAGCTCGCGGCGTAAGGTCATTTATCTCCATGATGCAATCCATATTCTTACCAAGTTTTATAGAAATCTGTTCAGCGATTTAAGCGTGACAGACAGACTGACAGTTACTTTCACAATTATAATATTAATATGGATTAATCCAAAACACTGAAAGGTTTCTTTATTTTCTCTTTTCAAAAACTATACATCTTCCAAAAACTTTTAAAATTATATAAATATGTACCCTCGCTCCGCTCGACTAGGTACGTTTTAACAGTTAGTATAGATTTCTTAGAGATTAGATATTTTCCTGCAATAAAAAGTATCATGTTGACCCGGATAACCAGCTATCATCATACCAAATTTCATCGAAATCTATCCAGTGGTTTTATAATCTATACATATAATTAAATTGTAACTAAGCCGAATCTGTACATTAAATATTTTTTGGAAAATCTTATTGAAATAGACATTATTATGATACAGAGGCCGAATCTATAGTTTTTAGAATTTTTGTCTGTCTGTCTGTCTGTTACCGCATCACGAAAAAGCTACTGAAGGGATTTTGATGAAATTTGGTATGATGATAGCTGATTATCCGGGTCAACATATAGGATAAGTACTTTTTACTGCGAGAAAATATCTCATCTCTGGGAAATCTATACTAAAATTTTAAACGTAAGTAGGGACGAACCCGAGCGGAGCGAGGGCGAGTCGCTAGTAACTAAATAAAATACTTATAAGTACACTCTTTTATTGGTTGCACGGTCGATTACACGTATATCAGATATCTAAGAAATATTATAATATCGTACTGCCTGAAGAGCGCTCATGTGTAGTGTATGCGACGGATTGGACGACCGCTTGAAATAATGAATGGAGTATGTCTCTATCGCAACGGTCGTGGGTTCGAGTATCTGAGGGGTAAATATTTATATGACTAAGTCATATTATTATTTGTTTTGAGTTCTGTTTATTTATTTGTAAAACTAACAGCTTCACCCGTCTTTGTTTGCTTTTTGGTACTAATATTGAAGTATGTAGGTATAAAGGATAAAACAAACTCATAGAGTATGGAAGAAAAATATTTATTTTAAATAAAACTATCTTTTCGGATTATTTCGCGGATTTATTTTGATTTTTGGTTCCCAAAAAAAAAAAAAAATATTTCACCTTCATTTAAATCACACGCATATTCCCTATTGCTGAACTGATTTTAATAAAGCTTCCACTGGTATATAGCATGTGAGTGAGAAAAATATCGGGATTTATTACCTCGTAATAACCGAGGAAAAGTTAGTTTTTAATAAGATCGCTAATGATTCATAAATTCGTAACATTGAATCTTTTATGAATAAAAATGGACAGGTGGACTTTATTGTCCATTGTTCAAGCGTGACATTCCTTTGGCTGTTTATTTTATTGGCATATATCCATAGTTGGTCAACATCATCCCGGTGAAGATAACGAGTCATCTTATTATGTTTTGCTCGCTTCACTTTTTAACCGACTTAACAAAGGAGGTAGAGTACCTCCGTTGGACTGTTTTTTTTTTAATTTATGTTTATGTGTATGTCACCTGATATATCCGATAATTGAAACGAATTTCGTTATTTTTTTATACTTTATCTATAGAAGAAGAGTTTGTTTGTTTGAACGCACTGATCTCAGGAATTACGAGTCCGATTTAAAAAAAATCTTTTTGGACTAGATATCCCGTTTGTTGAGGAAGGCTATATATAATCCTTGAAAAATGTACGGTTCCCGTGGGATAGATTTGTTTTTGTCTAGGAACGAATCCGAAGCGAAGTGAGAGTGAATCGCTAGTATCTTCATAATTAACAAAGATCTCTATAAAACAAACTAATTAGTTGCCTTTTTTTTTTTTGAAATCGGTCAAAAACACTTTGACATACCTTTTTTCAGTAAAAGGTACAATAAAAGGAAAGATAGGTCTTCGAAACTCTTTTGCGATTCCCAGTTGAGATTTATTTTTTCTAGTTCAATACACTTCTTTTCACAGAACCCATTCAACGTGAAATATCAAATAATATAACTACAAATAAGTTTAATATGTTTTTGCGAAGAAAAAAGTTTGTAACTGTATATAAAGTTATACAATGGTTTTCAATGTTTTGAGAAGGTTTAATAAATTCTATTTAAAATTAAATATCTTTCTTAATATTAAATTAGAATTTCTTGTATATGTATGTATATTTTATTTCGTGTAGGTATCTCGGAAACGGCTCTAACGATTTTGATAAAATTTTGTAATTAGATAAGGTTTAAGTTTGTCTATATAGGGGTCTTTTCCGTAAAAAACGTTATTTTTCACAAAAAAGAACATTATTTTATAAAAAACTAGCGACTCACCCTCACTTCGCTTCGGGTTCGTCCCTAAACAAAACCAAATCTATCCCTCGGGAACCGTACTTTTTCTGGGATAATATGTAGCCTATAGCGTTCCTCAGCTAACGGGCTATCTAATGCAAAAAGAATTTTTCAAATCGGATATGTAGTTCCTGAGATTAGCGCGTTCAACCAAACAAACAAACAAACTCTTCAGCTTTATAATATTAGTATTTATAATATTAGTATAGATTATAAAAAATACCGAACCAAGTTCGGTCGCTCAGGTACTACGAGTATTACTAAATCAAGAATATATAATTAATAGACTCCATCAGTCAAACATGACAGATGACCATCAACCTTTACGTAGCATATTTATTTCTAATGCAGTTCAGCTTAGGTTCGTAAGCCAAATGGCTAGTTTTCATACAACAGTGTAAGTTAGATCGTAACTGAATCGATCTGGTGCGAATTGACTGAATGACACTAACGAATGAGGTTTATTTTAGGTTTTGTTTAGACTGTGACCTAAGCTGAACTTAAAGCTCATAAGTACGAAATACCGTAACGTCTAGATCGTAAATTGAGAAAAACGAGAACTTCAAATAAAACAGTTTTTTTCAAATTTTTGCCTACTCCGTTATCATTTTTTTTTTCTTCTAATATTTTTATGAATAAAAATTCAAAAATTTATATCGTTAAATTAAAAAAAAAGTCAATTCATAGTTTAAAAAATGATGATAGTTTAACAAAAACTAAAAAAAGCTTAGCTAGCTAAAGCTTTCTAAGAAATAAGCTTAAATTAGGTTAAGCTTATTAAATAAGATAACATACAAGATTTTCAACTAAAAGTCTCAAATTTATAACATTTTACGCAACAGTATGGGAGAGCGAGCACGCATAATGCCCATAGTCGGTGGATTTATACGCCCCGGTCGTAGGTCGGCTATAGATATCTTATTTTAGATCAGCTTCAGTGCGTGGTCAGTGGGGACTACTTTAGTACTGATTACATATAAAGAGATTTAACCGTTTTGCTCATTGATATATAAAAACATAGATATATATTTCTTAACAAATATCTATTCAAGAAGTGGCATCGACATAAAACGTTAAGTCAAAGCAAAGAATATAATTCAAAAATCAAAAACTGTAATTGTCTAAATACAAATTCGAATTAAATATTTTGAATAAAATAAAACGAAATTCGAACTTACGCACACTACATAAAGTACTTTTTTAAACGAAACAACGTGCGTTTTATTTTGTCATCCGAAAAGCTATGAACGCAGGAGATTTAAAAAAAACTATGGTGTAATCCCCCTCGTGTTAAAGAGAACCCGTGCCCAGCTGTGGGACATACATACAAATTAATTTAACTTCATTAAATATTAGATTAGTTATGAATAAAAAATATATTATTATCCTATTTTTCTTGGCAACGGTACCCAGGTCCCAACGTAACCGCACTTATCTAAGCGAGGTATGCCTTATTATGTGAGTTGCGGACGGCAACATTGGCTGTAATCTAAAAAAAACCTCTTACCTACGGATAAAATCTTTAAAATATCACCCCCTCTATTCATTTTTTGGGTAGAGACTTTCATATTGGCTATCGCTTCATCTGCGTTTTATTCATGTCTTATCAATTCTAGGACGGTCTATTTGAATAAAAAATATTATTTTTAGAAGTATAGGTTTTGTTGAAAAGGAATTTTTAAAGGTTTTTAGGGTTCCATACCCAAAAGGTAGAACGGAACCCTATTACTAAGACTCCGCAGTCCGTCCGTCTGTCTGTCTGTCCGTCTGTTGCCAGGCTATTATATCTCATGAACCGTGATATTTAAACAGTTGAAATGTTCACAGATGATGTACTTCTGTTGCCGCTATAACGACAAATACTAAAAAAACAGAATAAAAAAATATTTAAATGGGGCTCCCATACAACAGGCATGATTTTTTTGCCGTTTTTATAGATAAGGGTACGGAACCCTTCGTGCGGAAGTTCGACTCGCACTTGGCCGGTTTTCTTACTTCGTTACTATAAATGTGAAAATTTATGAATTAGGTAGTAAGTGAGTGTGTTTGTTACTCAACGAATACACCGATTTGAGTGGAATTTGAATATTTATATGTTATAATTTTTAAACGTACTTAAGGACAAAATTTTAATGGTTAGTATGGAATAGATTGACTATATATTATATATACATAGGTATTATATAAAGAGGTATGATGAGTTGTAGTGGGTTGTATTATAACGTCTTATCCCGTGGGAATGACGTAATTTCCCGCGGTAAAAATAATCTATGTCACTCTTCAGCCCTCTAACTATCTCCACAAAAAAAAATCACGCCAACCCGTCACTCTGTTTCGACATGAAAGAAGGACAAACAAACAAACACACTTTCACATTTATAATATTAAGTAAGTATAATAAATAAACAAGTATGTTGGGACATTAACACACAGCACCATCTAGTTCCATGGTAAACTACGAGGCTTATGTTATGGATACCAGGTAGTTGATACACTACACATATATAATTTTAAATAAATACACATTATAAATACATATAAACTGACTGACTGGAAAGACAGGAGTACAAACATCCAACGGGAATCAAACCTGCGACATCTGGCACAGCAAGTAGGGTCAATATAAACTGAGCCAAACGTGTCATCGATCGTAAAAAATATATTAGCATACTAATATATTTGATTGGTTAAAAATTATAATCTTACGTTAACTTCCACATGATCAAGTAATTTAGTCAATATGGATCAATAATTTGAATAGGCGTAACGTTCATTTTTTATATCAGAAACATCCTAATCTCTTGAACTGTGGGTCAGATCGTGCGATCTGTATCGATTGCCTATCGATTACAAAAAAAACCGGCTTTGATTAATCAAGGTTGCTCTAACGAGAGCTCATAACATTAGGGTTCAATGATTTGGAAAAAATAAGATTGAAGTGGTTTTCAAATATAAATGTACGTTATTTTTAATAATATTAAGAACGAATACGTTTTAATATAAATGTAAAAGGAAATAAACGCTTATAATTAAAAAAAAATAAACATTAAACCAAAATCAGGCATTTAAACCAATGGCAATGTATGGAGCTAGTTGAAAAGATTCGAAAGAAGCCAAACTTAAAGTCTTTACTAATACGCATAGTTGATCCTCTATCTCTGCTCCATCATCAGGTTAGGTCTGTTACCATTAAGGTTAGCATCCGGCAGTCTAGCCGGGCGCGAAGCCAAGAAACGGACTGGAAAGCGACCCATCTCGGTGTTCGATATGCCATGCGGGTTGCTTTTGGTACTTGGGCTGTTGGAGCAACTCTATAGTTGTTGTGGTCTGCTTTGCCAGGGCTGCCGTCGGAGCATCGTGGTTGGGTGCATAAGCGATCCTGCGAAGTCCCATTAAGACGGGGGAGGTTCTATTGGGTTTTGGTGGGCAGTACTGGTTTTGCTCATGAGTCCCACATAACCACCTGTATGCATGCAGATGGTATGCTAAATGTATTTCCCAACATTAAAAAAAAGTTCCATTAAGGTACCATATTTTTGTATTCAAAATCCTAGATTTGTTCGCAGACAAGTTAGTTATATAAAAGTGAATAAGAGTGTGTTAATCATCTAATCATAATCTTTTAATAGTGACTTAACCTCGCTTCCTTTGGGTGCTTCTGTGAGTGCTTAATAAATTTCATCCAAAATTGTTTAGCCGTTGTAGCGTGAAGGTGTAACAAACGTACAGACTTAGAAACTTTTGTATTTATAATTGACTTTCTAACTATATCTATTTTGGCCAAAATTAAAGATTCAAATCTTAACGTCTAACATTGAAGGAAATCAGAAATCTAAATAACAGAATATTTTAAATTGTCTACTTTATTTGTATTGACGAAACCGCTATTTTAACTGTACATTTGAAATATGTAAGAATGAAAAATATTTAAAAAAAATATATGGTGGGTTCCGCCTTCAAGTTAAACTTATTTTTAAAAGTTTTGAAAATATATGATAATTGTACCTAGTTTTTTTTTTATTATTTGTTACCCACAGTGGTAGGATAAATCCTATGACACCTGGTATGTGTATAACAGACTATCACATTTCGTTAGTGCAAGTTTCAACTTTCCAACTTCGGGCTCTACTAAGAATTTCTTGATCGAAAACTTCAATAATAATTAATAATTATATTTGGTGCGACTCAGGCCTCGAATCCAGTACGACAGTCTTATGGCTAGTTGCAGAAAATGTTAGCCATTAGACCCATGTGGATGTGATAAAGACAATACTGTGTCGTTGATCCAAAAGACTGACGATACGTTTAGCTCAGTTTGTAGTGACCCTACTTGCTGTGCCAGCGGTCGCGGGTTCGAGTCCCACTGGAGGACATTCATTTGTGTAACGAGCACAAATGTTTGTACTCCAGCCATGAATGTTTATATTTATAATATGTATGTATTTAAAGTTATATATGTGTCAACTATCTGGTATAAATAACACAAGTCTTGTAGCTTACCATGGAACTAGATGGTGCTGCGTGTTAATATCCTAACATATTAAAAAAATACAGTTATTTTTCTACATGCCTTACAATTTGTCTTAAATTTTCGTATAACCATTTCGATACGGAACCCTAAGAAGATCCCCTCATAGATAAACACTAACAATGTAACAATAGAGATCGTAAAATCATTGGTAATGTGTTAATAAATTAAAACTGTGACATTAAAAAATACTCTTTCTTTTTATCGCACGTTGTAAGGGCGTAGATTAATATATGGTTCTAAAATTTCCCATAAATAATCGTTTCATATTAGTTATATTTATTATTTTAATTAGATTTCCCATAAATCGATGGTGGTTGTTGATATTTTACCATAATAATAAAACTAATTTAGTAACATGGTAGATCGACGTCGTTAAATATAAAATGTAAAATGTAGCACATATTCAAATCCTAAAAATAAGGATTATTATGCTTATTTTTTTTTTTTGGATTTATTTGGATTACACTTTCTTAGATTTACGCGAATATTTGACATTTAAAATAAAACTATCTTTTCGGACTTTTTTGCGGATTTATTTTGATTTTTGATTCGAAAGCTTTACAGAAATACGGTCACGGGAGGGGCTAAGGTTTTAGATGTATCAAGAGTTATTATATGTTACAGACTGTGGCCTAGATACATTTCCCTTGATATAAAATTTAAAATGTTAGTTTGATTTAAAATATAAGGATACTAGTGACTCACCCTCGCTCCGCTCGGGTTCGTCCCTACTTACGTTTTAACGTTTAGTTTACTCTGAGATGAGATATTTTCCCGCAGTAAAAAGTATCCTATATGTTGACCCGGATAATCAGCTATTATCACACTAAATTTTATCAAAACCCCTCCAGTGGTTTTTCCGTGATGCGGTCACAGACAGACAGATAAAAGATTTTCTAAAAAATATTTAATGTACAGATTCGGCTTAGTTACAATTTTATTATATGTATAGATAAAAGATACAAATTCACTTAAATTTACAATATCAATTCTATTATGTACCCTCAAAATATACCCTCAGACAAAGCTTAGTCTTAAAAAAAATGATTCACACCCATAAACGTATATCAGTTGACATGAAACGATAAATGCCAAAAAATCATAAATTACAGCAGTAATACCTTAAGAGTGACAGGAGAATATGCAATACATTGAGTTATTTCTCGATCGTAAAAATATTTTCGGTCTGTTTGTTCGACTTCCCGTTTCAGAAATTTAATTCTTCCAAAGAACTGGATTATGTTTTATTACAAAGGCCCATATGCATGCATATTGACAAATTTAAATATTTATATATGTACGTATTTTCATTGATTGAGTCACTTTGTGTTTGTTATGGTGAAGTACAGTGTTTATGGTGTTGTCTTCTATTACGGACGTCACGGGTTCCATCCTCGTACGGGAATATGAGCTTTCCTAATATCTCAGACTAAGGAATCATATAGACAAAATCATAGAACTAAACATAATGTCAAACAATATGTTTTTAAATATTATACAAATGTCAATTTGTATAAGTAAATAAATGTTAATAAATAAAAATAGTGATTTTATTAGAGTAAAGTAAATAAACTATAGGCTGATCCTCTTCGTATTGAAGGCAAGCCCACGCCCAGCAGTGGGACGTTAAAAAGGGCTGAAAACAAAGAAAAAAAAGCTGTTATGCTATCTCTCTTTCAAGGAAAAGAGAACTAATCCTTAAAATATACAAAAAAAATGTATGACGATATTTGATCTTTTTAGTCTTTATTTAGGATGCACCCGAGTGGAGTAAGGATAACCTACTTGTAATCTATATTTGAGAGTTTGATGTAACAAACATTTTGTGGTCAATATTTGTATGAATCAAAAGAAATCGCGACGGAGTCGAACTCACTAACTCCTGCGTATTCGCAAGTAATTTAACTATTACACTTAATAGGCATTATATTTAAGACTAACAATCTAGTATTAAAAATAAGAGCTAGATCTAAACTATATTATCTAGATTATCGATAAAAAACTTAATTTATGTAATCGATGAGATCCATCTTTTAATAACAGCAATACAAGTGTCATATATTTTCCCTTGATAATTTTTAATATATTAACGAATAAACAACTTTATTGAAAACATATAAAGGTTAATTTGGCATGAAGTAAATGTAATTGAAAATAATTGAAATTCTATACTGTTGGGAATATGAAACCACGTACTAAATTAGTTACGAATTTGTACTAAATTATAAGTCAAATATGTACCTACTATAGAGATCTATATCTATACTATAATATTATAAAGCTTAAGAGTTTGTTTGTTTGTTTGGTTGAACGCGCTAATCTCAGGAACTACTAATCCGATTTGAAAAATTATTTTTGCATTGAATAGCCCGTTAACTGAGGAAGGCTATAGACTATTTATATCCCGAAAAAATGTACAGTTCCCGTGGGATAGATTTGTTTTTGTCTAGGGACGAACCCGAAGCGAAGCAAGGGCGAATCGCTAGTAATTTTTATATTTGGTCTTAGATATAAGATACTTCTTATTGTTTAAATACTTATAGCACAAAGTAACTTAAACTGTGTAGTGGCTTGTACGGCTGCATATACGGAGGTCGTGAGTTCGAGCCCCAGGTCGGGCCAAGTTTAGTTATTGAGTCCTTCTGTTTAGTAAGCCTCAGTAACAGTCCGGAGTTGGGAAGTTAGCGGTGTTACACCCCCATGCTTTGAAAAGCACATAAAGCCTTCGGTCGCCTTAATTCTTACCGGTCGTGTCGAGTTGTCCTATCGGAGTATGAGAGTGACAGGAATATAGAGTGCACTTGTGTCTGCGAGTACACTTGTACACTATAATATCTCCTGCGCAGTTGGCTAGTATCAATGATACTGGCCGCCGTGGCCGAAATCGGTCGGAAGGGCATTATTATATATATTTTTATCCGACTTCAATATATGAGGAGATGTTATTAAACGCTCTAACGGCTTAATAGATTTGGGTGAATTTTCAATTAGAAATAGCTTGCAAATATCTTAAATTATCAGATATACTACCTTTTATCAACGTATCTACGTAAGTAGAGCTGCGGTCGAAAACTAGTATGAAAGGAATAAATTTTACTCATAACAAATCTTGTTTTCCACTTGCAAATGACTAAGCTATTCTCTACTACACTACAGGGACAATAATGTCAGGTTTCTAATAACGTACAATAAATATTGAAGTTATAAATCATTTTTATTGAATTACAATTTGTATAGGTATTGACATGAATAGCCAATACAAGCATACGAAGCCCAAGCTAACTAGGACTACGTATTTTCTGAAGTAATTATCATTCTATTGTCACCTATAGTCACCATATTTATACATATAATAAAATTGTAACTGATCGCTGTCTGTACATGGAAGATATTTGAGAAAAACTATTATTCGGGATCTTTATTAACGCAATAGATACAATGATTTTTAGTTTTTTTGTCCGCTTGTCTGTTTGTCTGTGCGTTTGTGCGCACTAATCTTAGAAACGGCTTAAGCGATTTGAGTGCGGTTTTCACTAATGTATTTTGGTAAGCTTCACTTAATATTTAGTATTTGTTTTATTTCAATCGATTCCTAAATAAAAAAATTATCTCAATTTAAAGAATCATCTAGGCGAAACCGAGCGAAGCGAGGGTGACCCGCTAGTAGTGAATAATTTTACTTTAATTTATATTTGACAGGAAATTGCCCTAACTGTACGCAGATTTATTTTATGTTACTTTTACTTACTATTTCATTGACTTGATAATAGTAGCATTGTCTTTAATTTCTCGAATCCAGTATAATATATAAATCTCTATGCTGAATTCTCTTAACTTATATTCTGAATACGTTTTTCCCTGAATAATTATACAAATCTAGTGATGCACACTGGATTTATAAAAGCATATCTTTCAATTCAATCTAATATATAAAATTCTCGTGTCACAGTTTTCGTTGCCATACTCCTCCGAAACGGCTTGACCGATTTTGATGAATTTTTTTGTGCTTATCCGGTATCTATGAGAATCGGCCAACATCTATTTTTCATCCCCCTAAATGTTAGGGGTAGTCCACCCCTAAATTTTTATTTTTATTTTTTAGACAAAATTTTTAATTTTTATTTTTTTATGATACAACATACAAAAATACATACAATCCTCAATTTTCACCCTTCTACGATCAACCCTTATTTTTTAATAGCCATTTTAGTTATTTAATCATTTTTCCTCTCCGGTCGAAAACTGATCAATCGTGATTTAATGCAAGCTAGGGACGAACCCGAGCGAAGCGAGGGTGAGTCGCTAGTATCTTATAATATTTCAAAAAAATATCGTTGTTAACGTCACTAACATCCGTTGACGGTTGAAAGCGACGTGACAATCGCACTATTTCCGACGCAGCCAGGTGTCTTTAATCAGTTAGTCATAATTAAATGACAATTACAAAACTATATCAAATACACGTGTAATAATGATGCGACACAAATATAATGATTATTGACGTATATGCGTAATAGGCATAATGATTTATTATCAAGTAGGTTTTTTGTTGGTACGTTTTTTTGACTGAGAAAGAATGATAAACTAGCGTTTAGTAGTGAAAAACAAAAACAAATCTATCCCACGGGAATCGTTTATTTTTTCGTGATAGTAGGATAATAGCCTATACTATTCCAGGCTATAATCTATTGCTGTGCCAAATTTAGTAACAAACTTGCATCCCTCCATCCATCCTCACAAGCTTTCACATTTATAATATTAGTATGGATTTTAGTTATAATGACTAATGTTCATTATTATATTTTGAAAAATGTATATAATATTGTTATTATGCTAAAAAAAGCATGGGTTCCCATTAAATAATAGGTTTCTATAAGAGATACAAATGCTTTCTGAGGCACAGGGCTAACGCCAACTTCCCAGCTACGGGTTGTAAATGAAAATTACTTGAGAATAACACAAAAACTATACTTGGACTGACCTGAGCTTCGAACCTGAGACCTCCGGATTTATAGCCGTGCATGTTAGCCAGTAGATTAACAGCAGTAACTGCTGTACTATTTAATAAGAACCTGCCGATCCAATCCCACTCACTTTAATTCAAGACGCATAAATACTTTTAGAAGTAAACGAATAAACTAAATTGTTTTTCGTTTTATTTTTTTTGGTATCATCTCTTAGCTATAAAAAACAAGTGGAGTAAACAGAGGTAATTTCATATTTATTATTTACTTGTGACTTACCCTTGCTCCGCTCGGATTCGCCTCTAGTTACGTTTTAACGTTTAGTGTAGATTTCTCCGAGATGAAATATTTTCCCACAGTAAAAAGTATCCTATATGTTGACCCGGATAAGCAGTTATCATTATACCAAATTTAATCAAAATCTGTCTAGTGGTTTTGTCGTGATGCGGTCACAGACAGACAGAAAGACAAAAATTCTAAAAACTATAGATTCGGCCTCTGTATCGATAATAATAACTATTTCAATAAGATTTTCAAAAAAATATTTAATGTAGAGATTCGACTCAGTTACAATTTTATTATATGTATGGATAATAATATGGGCAATGGTAGTCCAGTGGTAACGCGCTCGCTTGAAAAAATCGAGTGTAGTGGGTTCAAATCCCTCTCTCGCACCACTGATATTTTCATATGCGAATCATTTCCAACATGATTACCACTTGTCTTATTACTATATATATATATATATATATATATATATATATATATATATATATATATATATATATATATTACAGTGAAGGAAAATGTCGTAAGGAAAACTAGAGCCTATCAAGTTTTCGAAAGATACGTGAAGCCCGCCAACCCGCTCTTGACCAGCGATGTGGACTATGGCCTGATCCCCCTCATATTGCAGGGGGGCACGCGCCCAGCAGTGGGACATTAAAAAAGGGCTACAAATATACATAAAAATAATATATTAATTAATAACACGATAACCCAAAAATAACTTTCCAATTAATTTTTATCCTATAGATATAATTTGATCATTATATATACAAAATATCTTAAATACTTATGTTTCAATTTTTGGATTTTTAATACAGCAGCAACAGCACAGAATACATAAACTAACTAAGCACGTTCTGCTTTACAATATTATTGTCTGTTGTTACGTGATAGTTTTTCATTAGGTTATTTAAAGGACAATCGCTGCATCTATGAATGACCTTTAAATAATCAATACTATATAAAAAACTAGTATTACTAAATATTTTTTTAATATACTGTCGATATAACTACTTGCTATGCCAGCGGTCGCGGGTTTGAATCCCGTTGGGAGTATTCATTTGTGTGACGAGCACGAATGTTTGTACTGACATGGGGTCATATTTATATACCTAAGTGTATATCAACTATCTGGTATCCATAACACAAGCCTTGTAGCTTACCATGGAATTAGATGGTGCCGTGGGTTACTTAATGTCCCAACATATTTATTTATTTATATATATTTATGGCAATTGTAAGTACTTTTTGTCCATAATTATTAGGAGTGATTTAAATATATTGAGAGGTACATTTGAAAATATTTTTTTTTTGGAATTTTATGTTTTAAGATTGGTAGTGATGATAAACTAAACTAAATAAGTTACATAGTAAATGCTAAAGCCTTTTATAAAGACTTTATTGGTTTAATAAGGAAAATTATATTTTCGAATTTTTCACGATTTAATTTCATTTTTGATTCCCGACGTTTCAAATGCTTTACAGCAATCATGGTCACTGGAGAGTCTCCCAAAAAGACAGTTTTTATCATGTTAAATGTTCGCGTAAATCTAATAATGTATGAGAAAACGAATACAATCTTAAAAGTAAACATTGCTTAGATACTTCTTGATTTTTTTTACAATTAACAAGCGAAACTGGGGCAAATTTCTAGTGTTTCAACAATCAGAATCCTCCATTTCATTAATATTCATAGTAACAATAATTTATTTCTTGAATCTAATTGTTTGTCATGTCACAAAGTCAAAAGAGACGTACACGAGCTGTGTGATAAATTATAATACGTTTAATGCTTCAGTAACTTTTACTAAACACACTGGTCTCAAGGGCTGTGTAAAAAACCTACGTCTTTCATGTAGGTTTTATATCAGTGACATCACTATTGTTTGAGGTATTTGGTTCATTTTATGGTAATTTAAGGAAAAATGTATGTAGAGCTACATGTACATCTATCTATCTATACATATAATAAAATTCTAACCGAGTCGAATCTGTACACTAAATATTTTTTGGAAATCCTTATTGAAATAGTCATTAATATCGATACAGAGGCCGAATCTATAGTTTTTAGAATTTTTGTCTGTCTGTCTGTGACCGCATGCGAGAAAACCACTGGATAGATTATAATGAAATTTGGTATGGTGATTGCTGGTTATCCGGGTCAAGATATAGAAAATTTTTTATTGCGCAAAAATATCTCATCTCTGAGCTAAACCTTAAAACGTAACTAGGGACGAAGCCGAGCGGAGCAAGGGTAAGTTGCTAGTTTAATACAAAATGTTTCAGCAAAAATATTACAAACCCCATGTAAATAGTTACCATAGCTACCAAACCATCATCTCTATTGGACGTAGTTATGCAAAATGGATACAGCCAACGAAAACCGTTTTTTGAGTTACTGTCATAAATGGCACCTTACATAATATCAACTTTAGTCAATGCAAAAAATATCCGACGCAAAGTACCTTTTTTGTTTTGAAACCTACAGACGCTAACGACACCAACAAAATATTAAGCATTTTCATATAGTTAATATAGAACTATGTGTCATGACCTAGATAACGTGTTATAAAAAAACTACGGTCTTGTTATTTTGATATAACAATTTTACTAAAACTCCTATTTTCTCAAAAGTAGGTTTTTGTGGTTGGATCTATTTTGCATAACTAATTCAATTCTCTGTTATATATATATATATATATATATATATATATATATATATATATATATATATATATATATATATATATATATATATATATATATATATATATATATATATATATATATATATATACTAGCATTTCCCGCGGCTCCGCCCGCGTTCAGATGATCAAAAACCAAATTCTTAGGTTTTACGCATTAGTATACTCATTGCGCACCGCATGATTGGTAAATAATGGCAGTGATTGACAATGCCACAAAGGTTCCTCCGTTAATCTCATATTTGATTTAGTAATATTGCACTTTTTGTTTTGTATGTTTATTTAATTTTGGGCAATAAACTCTCAAACTACGGAATTAATTTTAATCATTTTTTTTACTAATAGACAGCTAGCGCCCTCCCCCCTCACGACCGCCTCGCCCTCGCCTTGCATCGGGCTGAGAGCGCGCCCATAGTCCGCGTAAAGTTAAATATATATACATATTTTAAAACTATGATATCTCCTAAGATATTCATTGAAATCAAATAATGTCAAGGGCAATTTTGTTCAAAATTAAATACTTGTGATGAACAACATATTTATTTGGATAAGGATTAATATCATGTTTATAAAAACACCTTCGGAAGTAATGCATTATTTTAGAACAAATTTGATTACCATAAAAAGGGTTATATTGAGTCAACCTTAAAAGATAGACATATGCTGTCGCGGACTTTTTTTTAGAACTTTTAAAGGGGAACAATTCCGTCATACACTATTTTTGCGTACCTTTAACCGTTTACGCAGCGCACGCAACGGAAGCTCTCAAAAGGAATCATTTTTTCCCGTTTTTGCAACATTTTTCATTTATGCTCCGCTCCTATTGGTCGTAGCTTGATGTTATATAGCCTAAAGCCTTCCTCGATAAATGGACTATCCAACAGAAAAAGAATTTTTCAATTCCAACCAGTAGTTCCTGAGATTAGCGCGTTCAACCAAACAAACAAACAAACAAACAAACAAACAAACAAACAATCAAACAAACTCTTCAGCTTTATAATATTAGTATAGATATATATAAAATGGCGTGCCAATTGGGCACAGATTACTTCGCGAATATCTTGTAGAATGGAGAAGACACGGTGTAGATAAGGTATTAACTTGTTAAAAAAGAGATTTTAACACTGAGGTCTCTTTTATACAGATAAATAAAATTGAAGTGTCTGTTTGTAATGTCAAAATAACAACATTATACCAAATGCATATGAAATGATATACAGTACTTATAAGAAAAACACAATTTTTAAATTTTTTGTCTGTTTGTCTGCTTGTTCCGGCTAATCTCCGAAACGGCTGGACCAATTTTGATAGGATTTTCACAGGCAGATAGCTGATATTATAAGGAGTAACTTAAGCTACTTTTATTTTAGAAAAAGATGTAGCGTTTCGCTCAAAATATTAAAACGTACCTAAATCGCTAGTTAAATATAAAATATGGGCAATTAACTGTATAATCTGGACCTACAACAAACAAGACATCACAATAAAGTACGAGTATATATATTTAACAATTTGATATTATTACATTACTATATTACACAAAAATTTACACAAAAATCTACATAAGGGCCTATACACTTTGCATAACTACGTCCTATTAAAAATTAATGAAGAAAAACGTTCGGTCAGTCGAAAAAAAGTCCATTACAAATTGTTCGATGGAAGTTCATGCGAAATTCCCGGGCTGTGGAGGGTATATTGAAATTTGAAATATATATTTCTGTTGAAACGCTCGAGGCATGGTAACTATTCATCGTTCAACGTGAGAACTTTTAAACGTTCTTTTTATTCAGTACAATATTCTACTTGTTTATTAGTGTATGTTATTTTGGGGCTTTATAGCCAGTTCGATTTCCGTATATGTAATTTGGATGATTAATACAAATGTTTGCATGTATTCAGCCCTTTTTAAGGTCCCACCGCTGGGCACTGGTCTCCCTTCAGTACAAGGGGGATCAGGTCATAGTCCACCACGCTAGCCAAGTGCGGGTTGGCGGATTTCACATGTCATTTGAAAATTGGCTATGTTCTCTCAAACATGCAGGTTTCCTCACGATGTTTTCCTTCATATTTAAGACAAGTGGTACTCGTGTTGAAAATGAGTCGCATATGAATATATCAGAGGTGCGAGACCCGGGATTTGAACCCGCTTCACTCGGTTTCCCAAGCGAGCGCGTTACCACTGGGCTACCACTGCCATGTTCGAATAAAAGAGTAAAATTGGAAATATGTTGATATTTAATATATATCAACGATTTTTATGTATGTATTTATGTTACATGGATTGTAAATATTGATTTCGCTTTTAATCTAATAAGTAAAGCTATATACAGATTTGTACCAAAAACAAAATATGCTGGCTTTATTTATTTAACACTTTTACCTATTTTATGACATTTTTGTTTCGTTTAAATAGAAAATGTAAAATATTATGAAGAATATTATATTAAATACCGTTAATAATAATGTTTTTCTACCTTACTTGGAAAGCCAGGTTTGAAACCTATGAGAATATCGAGTGCTATAATTTTCAACAACCACTTGCTAATATAGTAAAAGAAAGCACCATTTACCATACATGCATGATGGTGAGAAACTAATTAGATATTAAAAAATCCTCTAACGAGACTTATAAGGACAGTATTATTATACAAGGTAGAACAAAATTTCCCATATCATCTAAACGAAGCCGGGGTATAATATCACTAGTTTATAATATAAACGTTATTTTAATATACCTATTTTCCACTTTCACAGTAACATTCAAAATAACACCTAATATCCCTTTCTGTTATAAAAATCCACGCACTTCAATCGACGCTGAAACCCCTGACATCCCTAATACGGTTGTACAAATCCGATGCATGGAAAAACTTCACCAAAAAATATTTTTTGTATCTATGGGGAAAAAAACAAAATCCTCCTTTGTAAGTAACATTGGTTGCCGTACAGGATTTTTCAACGGTGTACTGATTTACAATTCCAAACTGAAACTACAATTACAGGTCGAAATAAATTTAACTAGTAAAATTGGCGAGATACATCCGTTTTCAGCGAATTGAAAATGGAAACGTATTTATTTTATATGTACGCTTCTATTGTGATAGAAAAAAAAGGTTTGTACAATATTGTTGAGAATTCAAAAACATCCTTTGATAAAAGTTTTCAATTTTTTAGCAATTTCGCATGTTTGTCACGGATACGTTCGTTACACGTGTTAATGGAACTTTTGTACATGATACATCTAACTGTCTTTCATAGAATATAGCTGGTTCGATTTACGTATGAGCGAAATAGATACATATTTTAGTTATATATGTATCGATTTGCTCTTATATAATCTTACTAATGTTATAAATGTGAAAGTTTAGATGGATGTTTGGATGTTTGTTACTCCATCACGACAGAACGGCTGAACGGATCTGGATGAAATTTGGCACAGAGATAGATTGTAGTCTGGAATAGCACATAGGCTACTTTTTATCCCTAAAAATGTAAGCTTCCCTTGGGATAGATTTGTTTTTGTTGGAAAATATAAAAATTACGTAAAATAATTAGTCATCACATTTGAAGTAGTTTTTGTCTGAGGCTTTAAAATATATAATATGTTGACTACATATGCAGTTGCTTCGCTCCTAAGTCGTAGCTTGATGTTAAATAGCCTATTATTAGCCTTTCATAACACATGGTTTTAAAAGATTTTTTCGTTTGTATCGTTTTAAAAGATTTATTATATGGTAGTTTCAGAGATAAGTGCGATCAAACTATCAACACAAGAACCTCTCAAAATATGAAATATTTTTTTATCATTACAGATGACTAGCGACTCATCCTCGCTTCGCTTGGGTTCGTTTTTCCCTAGGTTGCTTCGCCATACAAATTTTCACCCCCTTAAAGGATAATTTCCTAAACAAAATTATCCCATGTTCTTCCCGGGGTCTTAAACTATCTTCTTACCAAATTTCATCTCGAGCAGTTTAGTAGTTTCGAAGCATATTTGGCACACACAAACAAACAAAAAAATCTTTACTCTTTATAATAGTAGTATAGGTTAAAAGAATAAAAAACTTTTTGTAGTACATTTTTCTATTCCCTTTTACGCCATTTTTAATATCAATACATACAATAAAAAACGAAAACTGTACATATTCAATGCTGAGCTTCTTAGCTACTTAAGGAGTTTGGTACTAAAAGGCTATCTTCAGTCAAAATATAAAATGGCATAAAAATATACAAATCTGAACCTTATGACCATACAAATAAAGACTACAAGCTATGTAACTTAGTGAACATATAAATCATTCAACAGTGTTGCAAGGCGACAAAACGTTGCGTGACCGCGTGATACAAACAAAACATTGCATGTTGCGGGTACTCTGAATAATTTGTGCTTTTAGAAAATATCTTTTTTGTCAAATTGAATGGCAATTTCCGAGGATGCAATAATATTAAACTAAATTCAAAATTCCTAGTTTAAGTTAAATATACAGTATTTCATTCGGGTGCTTCCCTAAATGTGTTTTGTATTTATTAAACACTAGCTTCTCACCCTCGCTCCGCTCGGGTTCGTCACTAGTTTCGTTTTAACGTTTAGTATAGATTTCTCAGAGATGAGATATTTTCCCGCAGTAAAAAGTATCCTATATGTTTACCCGGATAATCAGTTTTCATAATACCAAATTTCATCAAGCTCTGTCTAGTGGTTTTCTCGTGATGCGTTTCCAGACAGACAGACAGACAAAAAATTCTAAAACTTATAGATTCGACTTTATCGATACTTATATATCGATAATAATGACTATTTCAATAAGATTTTCCAAAAACTATTTAAATTATAGGTTCGACTCAGTTACAATTTTACTATATGTATAGATAATATACAAATTTTATTACTAACCGTAGCTTACGTGTTAAATTAGGTCATAGGTTATCTATATACTAAATTTCATCCAAATCCGTCCAGCCAATTCAGTGTAAAAGAGTGACAAACATACACACATATAAATTTTTATTTTAATATTAGTAGTAAGATTTTATTGACAATTACATATCCTTCAGTGTTTTGTCGTTTGTCTCTATGGTGGGTAATAATTGACTGATTGGTATCTATTACTATATCAGAAATCCAAGGTTCGATTTTTGTTTGTGAATATTCGTATTGATTGATATAACTAGATTTTTTTATTTGTGTATAATTGCTCGTAAGCTCGTTTCTAAGCGTAGAGTGATGTTAGATAAATAAAGTATAAAGTTCCTACAAAATAGGCTATGAATTTCAAAAACAATTTCCACATTGGACTGGTAGTTTCAATCAATGTGTTTATTTAAAAGAAAAAAAAAACGTGTGTGTTTACTTTTGTACGTATGTAAGAAGTTAACAAAAATATCTAAAGATTTCATCCCGTACATCACAACTCTCTGTTTGTAAAAGGAATGTAGCTAACTTCATCATGTCGCTTTTTGGCTGTCGGTGTTTGCGCGCGCATCGTAAAAATTTTACTCTGTTATTTTTTTCCAAACGTGCCAAAAGAAGTATAACTCCAAAAATTTCAATCTTTATATATATATATATATATATATATATATATATATATATATATATATATATATATATATATATATATAAATAAATGTAGAATCAATACAATAAAAGCTTTTTTAAAGGAGATTGTTTTTATGCTATAATGAATGTGAACTCATTGCAAAGTGCCTAATATATTTTTATCTCACAACATAACTTTTCCATTTACTAAATTCAAACAAATAGGCTGTAACATACGGACAGACATACACACATTCACAATAGTGGTCCAAAAAGGCATATGGGATAAAAAAACCTTTATAATTTTTCATCTTTTCATTTTAGGACAACCGAAGTACGCTACGTAGACCTCAAACCCGCTACCTCATACTCATAAAACATATCGATACCTCGGGGCTCAAAGGGCGTAAGCACCAAAACTCGATTTTACAGGAGAGCAAAAAAAAACAAAAAAACAAAAATACTATTTTCGACATATCTTTTTTGATTCTTGGCCTAAATAAACCATTCTAAGACCAAAAGTTTAATTTTTTTGGGTGCAGAACACTATAAAATTATATTTCGAATAGATTTAAAAGTAACAAAAATAGCAAAAGCTAAAAATATCTGTTTTTTTTCTACAAAAAATAGGGTCCTAAACACCATTTTTTGGCGAATTGGAAGACTTTAAATACACAGATCGATAGAGGAGAAAAAACTTAGTAGGACTGCATTAAAAAGTCAATTTCGCCAAAATGGCGGTTACGCCCTTTGAGCCCCGAGGTATCGATATAAGCTCATTTTAAAGTGAAAAACCAAACATCCATGCATTGTAAAAGTAAAAATATTAAAAAAAATTACACAAAATACTCACGTGCAACCAAGTCTTTAGAGACAAAATGGAAGCCATTAGCCTACTGCTTAACCGATGGCCGCGTATGAGCAGTGAATAGGCTTTCTCCATCAAAGGGAATTTTTTATTTCGAATTGCCTTTGAAACTCTGGCTATATATAAAAAGGTACAAGTTTCTGCCAGTTTAAACATTTAATGCGGTATTTGCTCTTTAACTCTTTTTTGTGATAATACTAAATGTGCATGATTAATTTTAAAATTCTGGGCAGCTGTTTGATTTAAACACTGTCGGAGGTTCTATTCCTGCTTGGTCATATATATGAATTCTTTAATTCAGCAAGATATTTACTTGCAAATCCAGTTTATCTAATATTAGAGAGACGGGAAGATTTCTGGACAAAGCGGGAATTCTCAATAAATCTTAGCAATACTTACTTTAATAAGCGCATTTCCTACTGTAAGAAGCAAACCCACTCCACCTTCGCGACACGAGAGCACCCTTAGGGCTTTTAAAATATTTGTACAACACTAGTATACGGGCGAAAATTATGGTCATGTACATAGAGCGGTGCAATGTTTTAATATTATGTATGTATTCAGCCCTTTTTAACGTCCCACCGCTGGGCATGGACTATACGAGACTATAGTCTACCACGCTGGCTAAATGTGGGTTGGCGGACTGCACATGTCTTTATAAAACTTGTTAGGTTCTCTCAGATATGCAGGTTTCTTCACGATGTTTTCCTTAACCGTAAGACAAGTGTAACTGGGATTTGAACCCGCTTCACTCGGTTTCCTAAGCGAGCGCACTACCACTGGGCTACCACTGCCTTTTTTTAGTAATACAGTATGTTTTAATTTTCGGTAAGTAAAGATAGATTGAACATTCTTTCTCTCTCTCTTTTTCTATCTCTTTCTACAGAGCTTTCCTTTTGTAGCTTGAAGCGATATATTAAAACAACTATTTAGCGAGTTGGGTGGCAATTTTATAACTTCATATAAATTCAACCGAAATATATTAACTGGACTAGCCAAAAAAATAAACCACTCGACCACCCAAAGCGTATCCAAGCATTCTTAGAGAGTGATACGTAACCTTTTCATATACTTTACGACAGAGGTTCTGGCTACTTGGTATATCTACCTGATTATATATATTATTATATGTAGTTTGTCGTAGGTTCGATTTTTTCGAGATTTTTGTACGGAATTATTTTTTATTTCATGTAAATAGCACATGCATGAGTGATGAAAAAACTACATAAGGCTCGACGAATGTGGATGAAATTTAGTACACAGATAGACTATTATATATATGTATATACATTTTTATTTATTCGTTTGTCATAAACAACAAAAATCATCAACATATCCGATCCGAATATATCCAAGCTCATATCCGGAAGCCATAGGATGGCTTGAACAAGCTACTTCCGTTATACACACGGCCTTTTCACTGCACTATGAGATCGAGAATGCAGAACTTTTTGAAATGTTAGCAAAAAGTGCCTGTACAGTCCTTAGGCGTGAGAAATAAACAAAAATAAAGTGTATACTTTAAATAAAACTATTTTTTTTGTATTTTTTTGCGAATTTATTTTGATTTTTGGTTTCCGACGTTACGAATGCTTTATATCAATCAATCAAGGTCATGGAAAACTCTCCCGAAAAAGATAGTTTTATTTAAAATGTCAAATATTCGCGTAAATCTAAGAAAGTTTTATTAGTAAAACTTACTGACTGACTGACTATAATATAGTGGAAACGAGATATTTATTGGATATATTTTTTACTTTTTATACAATAGGATTCTAAAAGTTTTGATTGTTTTTTCCCTGAACTTACTATCACGTATGTTATGCGATACCTTCGCTAGATGTAAACCGGTTTTCATATTTCTGTTTCAATGAATAGATAAAACATTGAAATTTATTTCAAGAAAAAAATATAACATTATTATCAAAAGTACTTAATTTTGAAGTCAATATTGATATTTTTGGAAACATATATGAGACTAGTATAAGAAAAGTGTTGAAAACCTTTCAATCGATTTGGCTATTTTTCGTCTATCCTCATCCCGCAGAATTTCTACTTTACTACTTGCCCCCCCTGCCACCATCCCCCCCCCCCTGCCCCCATGCCCCTCTGCACCCATGTCCCCCCTGCCCCCCACCCCTTCACACCCTTGAGAGATGATTTCCGGGATGAAAACTATCCTATTTTATGTCCTTCTCAAGGTATCAAACTATCTCCATACCACATCTAAATCGGTTCAGCGGATTAAGCGTGAAACGGTAACAGACAGACAAAAAAAGTTACTATCGCATTTATAATATTAGTATGGATCTAGTAGTAAAAACTATCTTTAATACCTAATACGATCGAAAGATAGGTTATTAATTTTAACCATATATCGACACAGCAATACATTTCGATTCCAAACACGTTAGTGGCTATAAAGACCATCTGCTACGCGGTAACAAGTAAAAAAATGAATTATTTCACACAGACGCGCATATAGTACTAGACCTAGTGTTTATGTCATAATGTTTGTTGTTTAAAGCTTGGAAGAACAATAGTGTATTTTAAATTGAGCCTAAATAATGCTTATATGTCCTAACTAGCGACTCACAGTCACTCCACTCGGGTTCGTCCCTATTTAAGTTTTAACGTTTAGTATAGATTTCTCAGAGATGAGATATTTTCCCGCAGTAAATAGTATCCTATATGTTGACCTGGATAACCAGCTAACATTATACCAAATTTAATTAAAATCCCTCCAGTGGTTTTTCCGTGATGCGATCACAGACAGACAGACAAACATTCTAAAAACTATAGATTCGGTCTCTGTTTTGATAATAATGACTATTTCAGTAAAATTTTCCAAAAAATATTCAATGTACAGATTCGTTTTATTATATGTATAGATATAGAAGAGAAATTATATTCATTAAGAGATTAGCTATGTTTTAAAAGATTATTATATTTATTTCAGGAATATTTCTTTTTTTATATATATATTTCTGGAAGAGTTTTTTTTATTTTTAGTTACCTAGGGATGAACCCGAGCGAAGCGAGGATGAGTTCGTTAGTATTAACTAAATCTGAACGACTACTCAAAATCTATACTAATATAATATTATAATAACTCTGTCTGTTATCTTTTAACACTTTTTTGATTAAATTTGCTAAAGACATAGATTGCATCCTGGGATCGGATATAGGCTACCCTTAAACCCTTACTTATCACGCAAGCGAAGCCGCGGGCAAAAATTAGTACACCTTAAGAATCGAATTCTTATATCTTAAACTTGGGCTAAAACAAAATACTCTGCCACTGCGCTATCTGGTTTCATTCGTGCGGAAATTAAATATTTTCTCACGCTCATAATGATATAGGCGAATACAAAATTATATCCGTTTTTATATTACAAATCTAATATGATTTATTAAAAAGAAATCATTGAGCCATGACGTTGGAAAAGCTGGCGTTCGAGCTAATTATCTAAACTTGAGTATTTGTTATTGCTGAGCTTTCAAAAAGCTTTTAAGAAGTTATCTTTATGTATAACATAAAACATATAGACAATCCTCTTGAAAATCGGTTAATAAAATTAGAATGTCATTCATCCTATAAATATTATAAATGCGAATGTTTGGATGGATGGATGTTTGTTACTCAATCACGCCAGAACGGCTGAACAGATCTGGATGAAATTTGACTCAGAGATAGATTATAATCTGGAATAGCACATAGGCTACTTTTTATCTCGGAAAGATGTACTGTTCCCTTTGGATTTCCGTTAAAACATACCTAGAGACGAAACCGAGCGAAAGGAGGGTAAGTCGTTTTATAATCTATATTAACTAATATTATAAATACTAATATTATAAAGCTGAAGAGTTTGTTTGTTTGATTGTTTGGTTGAACGCGCTAATCTCAGGAACTACTAATCCGATTTGAAAATTTCTTTTTGCATTAGATAGCCCGTTAACTGAGGAAGGCTATAGGCTATATATAATCCCGGAAAAATGACGGTTCCCGTGGGATAGATTTGTTTTTGTCTAGGAACGAACCCGAAGCGAAGTGAGGGTGAGTCGCTAGTTCACTATGTTTGCACATTAATAAATAATGCCAGGTAGAACTTTAGAAAATACATCATTGTTCGTTTTAATTCGCTAATATCCTTAACGTCTAAACTAATTTTAGTGAGACTTTCCTTTAAGAATAGCGGATAAAACAAGAGAAACTAGTATTAAAGATGACAGAAATTAATAATTTTCTCACGCTAAAAATAATATCAAGTAAAAAATTATACCTATGTATAGGTATATGTAACAAAACCAACATAATTTAATAAAAGGAAGCATTGACGCATGACCATAGAAAAAAATAAGCAGGCGTATGATCTAATTAAGCTTTACATCTATTCATATAACAGTACTGATTTATCAACTTTAAGATCAAAAAAAGAAAGAAACAATTGTCTCACGCAAACATCAAACTTACGACCTCATAAAAATATCAATCAATAGCTTAGAAATCAAAAAACATTGGAACACAAACTCATTTACTGGAGTTTTTACAGTCGGTTCTTGTGAACTTTTTCTTTTTCAATATAGAGAAACTACCCCTTACTGTATAAAGGGTTGGCTTTGAATTGTTTATATTTCCATGTCTTTTGAGAGCCTTTTAATTAGCGCGACTCGATTTAAAATTCGTCAGTGGAGAGTTCTTCGCGAATTTTTCAGCTCTAATTGCTTTTTGTGAACTCTCATCGTATTAAGGAAATTATTTCTATTGCCTCTTCAAATAATAAAATGTATTATAAATAATAATCTTTTCATATCTTTATATTAAAAAAATTGGGTCAACAATTAATTTTGTACGTTTTACATGTAAGTACCTGGGCTACCGAGTCTCGCTCGGAGTTTTTGGCCATAAATACAATTTCTTTTTAAATAAAACTAAAAACTTGAATAAAAACATAAAAAAAACATAAGTAAAAACTTTCTATCTGACCAGGATTCGAACCCAGACACCCACAGAGAAAACCACATGAACACTCGAAAACACGCGTTTACCCAGACATAAGACTAATCTAGATCGATTTTTCGCCCCCGAAAACACCAACATACCACATTTCAGCGAAATTGTTGGAGCCCTTTCCAAGATCGCCGGTATAAATAAATAAATAAATATACAAGAATTGCTCGTTTAAATATATTAGATAGATCATAGACTCTCAAATAAAATAACAATCTATACATATAATAAAATTATAACTGATCACTGTACATGAAAGATATTTGAGAAAATCTATTATTGGGGGTTTTTATTAACACAATAGAACCCATAACAATGATTTTTAGTTGTTTTTTATGTTTGTCTGTTTGTCTGTGCGTTTGTGCGCGCTAATCTTAGAAACGGCTTAGCCAATTTGGGTGCGGTTTTCACTAATGTATTTTGGTAAGCTTCACTTAACATTTAATATTTGTTTTATTTCAATCGGTTCCTAAATAAAAAAGTTATGTCAATTTAAAGAATCATCTAGGGACGAACCCGAGCGAAGCGAGAGTGAGCCACTAGTCGTTAATATGAATATAAGGCAATGTCCATTTAAATTCGTTACCGGCTTACTTTAGAATTCATATCATCTGCATTTAAACAACGCGATGAATTTAGTGTACTCCATATGTAGGCTTTCAAGCTTGATAAATATTCTAGGAATCTCATGACAATATTTTTAAACAAATATTAGTATTATCTCGTGGCTCCGTCCGCCTTTTATTTTTTTAAGAATTATTGTGCTCATAAAAGGCAGTGGTAGCCCAGTGGTGATATACTCGCTTGGGAAACCGAGTGACGTGGATTCAAATCCCGGGTCTCGCACCTCTGATATTTTGATGTGCGAATCATTTTCCAAAATGATTACCACTTGTCTTACGGTGAAGAAAACCATCGTGAAGAAACCTGCATGTCTTAGAGAACCTAACAAGTTTTAAAAAGAAATGTAAAGACATATAAAGGCCGCCAACCCGCACTTGGTCAGCGTGGTGGACTATGGCTTGATCTTCTTAGTATTGAAGGGAGGCCCATGCCCAGCAGTGCGGCGTTAATAATCCGATTGTATACCAGTAGTTTCGGAGATTAGCGCATTTAAACAAACACATTTACATATCTATTAGTATACGTAATCGATTCTAATAAAACTTAGTTGCCGTTAGCTTAACATTGGCCAAACGTGACCTAGGTATATGATTATAGTTTCTAACCCTTAAAATACTTTTGACCAACTTTAATCATCAAAATACATATCAGCACGTTAAAATAACCCAGCTCTTGGCTCTATGGTAGTAAATAATTTTATTGCCCATACAAATTTTATGATGCACATAACATACTTGATAAGTTCGATTAAGAATTTAAAATAGCTTAAAATTGAGTTAAAAGATTTGATTACTTAATTATTTAACTAAATTGTAGTAAAGCTAAGAAAAGTTTAAAAAAATCTGTGCTTCCATGATATTAGAGCTTTTTATTAGAAAAAAGGATATATTTAAAATCATATTAGCACTTCTAGAGATGACATAAAAAAAAGATCTTCGTGATAGTAGGAAAAAGTAAACCAAATAATATTTTAACATATGTAAAAAATCTTAACCCGTAACAAAAGAGGTAATAAAAAGCTTACCGTTTATTCGAAATTATTGATTAAAGCTCTGTTGAGAGCTACGAAAATAAAAAGTGTATTGCCTTTGGCGCACTTTCGTGATACACATACAGTTGATGCGAATATGTCGAACCATACGTTTTCTGTTACATTTTATTTTATTGTAATATAGTTGAAAATTGTGTGAGTGTTAAATTAAAACATTTATGGGTATTACTTAAATTAATATGAAAGGTGTGTCTGTAGGGGCAGTGGTAGCCCACTGGTAACGCGCTCACTTAGGAAACCGAGTGAAGTGGGTTCAAATACCGGGTCTTGCACCTCTGATATTTTCACGTGCGAATAATTTCTAATATGATTACCATTTGCCTTCCGGTGAAGGAAAACATCGTGAGGAAACCTGCATGTCTGAGACAACTTAGCAAGTTTTCGAAAGACATATGAAGCCTACCAATCCGCACTTGACCAGCGTGGTGGACTATGGCCTGACCCCTCTCGTATTGAAGGGAAGTCCGTGCCCAGCAGTGGGACTTTAAAAAAGGGCTGTATTCGTATACAATATGAAAGATATTTCAATTAAGTTATTCCGTAAATTTTTTCGTTTCCTTTAATTTTTTTTTTTGACCTCCCATGACATAGATAAGATTATTATGACTAAAGATGTATAGAAAATATATTGAAGACAAGATACCCTTAAACGTGAATAAACTTGCGACCTCTACTTTAACAAGTAAAGTTAAAAAACAAAACAATTCATTAAGTGCTATTAAAAATTCATAACGAAAAAATATTTCCATAGTTATTTTACAATAAAATACGGGCATATTTACAGGTAAAATGTAGCGAGTTTTCAACATTTCAACCAAAATACGTAGAGCTATGCCCTAACATAGTAATTGGCGGTGTATTCACAAGTGTGCGGATCTCATTAAATTGGCCATATCTATGTCCGGGCACAATGGGTTTCGTATTCGCAAAATGAAATCTATTTAATAATGTTCTTTATGTTTTTTTCCTTTCAATTCATGGTGAAAGGTATTTTGTTTGAAATTTCAATATTACATTCGCAATTTATTCGTCTAACGCAGTTGTTTGAAGCCTCACTAATGTTATTAATTTTGGTGTGTGTTTGTTTTTTCTTCTTTTACTCGAGAACTGATAGATTGATGTGATTTTTGCCATGGAGCTGAACGGTTATATAAAATTTTGTTAATGGATGCTAAATGATTATAGGTCACTAGTTCAGATATTTTGAAGGTCCAATATCTAATCAATAAAAGAAATATGAAGTTGATGATACAATACACATAAAATAATTTTAGCCACATTTCAGATACAAGAGAAATTTCAGAAAATTAAGAACTAGCGTCTCACCCTCGCTTCGCCCGGGTTCATTCTTAGGTACGTTTTATGGTACGTTTAGGTTAGCATGGAATAGATAGACTATATATTATATATATAGAAACAAAATAAACAGTTCTGAACTTTTTGTTTTTTCAGCTGTTTTATTGGGTTTTCCTATTTTTTTATACTTAAACCACCCCCAATAAAACAAAAAAAAATATCCAAATCGGTCCAACCCTTTTTGAGTTTTAGCGAGACTAATACAAAATAAAGTAACAAAATGTCGACAAAGGATAACTTATCTCTTTAAAAGATTTCTTCCAGAAACCCTTCAGAAGTGAGAAAATAAGTTAATTTAATGCGGTATAGATGCAGTACAGCGTCAAAGGGTATAAAATTAATATCAAAATATATGAACTAAATATTATAATTATACAAAAATAAATATATTTATATACACACATATATATATATACATACATATATACCTACATATTACATATACCTACATACTTATATACTATAAATTATACCTAACTATATAAAAAAGAGGCAGTGGTAGCCCAGTGGTAACGCGCTCGATTGGGAAACCGAGTGAAGCGGGTTCAAATCCCGGGTCTCGCACCTCTGATATTTTCATGTGCGAATCATTTCTAACATGATTACCACTTGCATTACGGTGGAGGAAAAGATCGTGAGGAAACCTGCATGTCTGGGAAAACCTAGCAAGTTTTCGGAAGACATGTGAAGTCCGCTAATCCGCACTTGGCCAGCGTGGTGGACTATGGCCTGATCCCCCTCGTATTGAAGGGAGGCCCGTGCCCAGCAGTGGGACGTTAAAAGGGCTGAATACATACACATACATATAAAAAAAAAACTGTTTCCACATTTTTTATTCATAACACTAAAGCTTATCATTAGCTACTAAATAAAAATAATCAGTCGACAAACAAATGAGAAAAAAATACTAAATTTTATACTATATTTCAATATTTTTGTCTAATTCATAACTATAAGTACTGTTGAAGCATTCATCTGTGAAATTTCATTTACGTAGCCTTAAAGTAACAATAAGAGTGACAGACAGTGACAGACAGACAGGATGAGTGAACAGAACAATTGTATATAACAAGAATAATCAACAAATAATCAAGTTTTGTAATTCTCTATTTGTATAGTAGTTTCTGATATTATTAAACTTCATTCTTGACAAGCCTTCACTTTGACTTTTCTAGTTATCGCTAAAACAGAATGATTTAATAAATTCTTAGATATATCATTTTAGTATTATTTTGAAGATAGCGATTGTAGAAATAGAATGTAATTCTACTTAGTCTTGGTGTTGAAATTTGTTAGTTAATTTTAATTATAAGATCTTGCTTAATTAATTATATAAGTTTTTACTTAATTAACTTTCTTAATGAGCTGTAAGTAAAAATCTTTTTTTTTTTGTCTAATCGATTATTTTATTAAGGCAAATGTTTCAAATGTGAGGATTGTCAGGAAAAATGGCAATTCGTTTAAAAATACTGGCACGTGATATGACCGTTTTTAAGATATTTAGGAGTCCAAGAATCTTGGATTGGATAATTAATCACAATACATATGATGTCATATTAGCATCTTTGATATTAATCTATACTTTCTATACTAATATTATAAAGCTGAAGAGTTTGTTTGATTGTTTGTTTGTTTGTTTGTTTGGTTGAACGCGCTAATCTCAGGAACTACTGGTTGGAATTGAAAAATTCTTTTTGTGTTAGATAGTCCATTTATCGAGGAAGGCTTTAGGCTATATAACATCACGCTACGACAAATATGAGCGGAGCATAAATGAAAAATGTTGCAAAAACGGGAAAAGATGATTCCTTTTCAGAGCTTCCGTTGCGTGCGCTGCGTAAACGGTTAAAGCTACGCAAAAATCGTGTATGGCGGAATTGTTCCCCTTTTAAAGTTCTAAAAAAAATCCGCGACAGCATATGTCTATCTTTTAAGGTTGACTCAATATAACCCTTTTTATGGTAATCAAATTTGTTCTAAAATAATGTATAATTTCCGAAGGTATTTTTATAACATGATATTAATCCTTATCCAAATAAATACGTTATTCATCACTAGTATTTGATTTTGAACAAAATTGCCTTTGACATCATTTGATTTCAATGAATATCTTAGGAGATATCATAGTTTTAAAATATACATATTTAACTTTACGCGGACTATGGGTGTGCGCGCTCTCAGCCCGATGCAAGGCGAGGGAGGGCGCTGGTCGCCGCCCGGTAGCTCTGCGAGCAAAGTCACTATTCCACGCGGACGAAGTCGCGGGCAAAAGCTATATAATTTATAATAAGAAAAAGAAAAATGTAAACTATATCCTTCTATAAAATGCTTATGAATTACCTATTTATTTTAACTAGTGATCGCCGCGTAGTTGAAAATCAACCATAATTCACTAAGTTTGATCGATATTGAGGTTCTTTTTTCAAAGTTATTTAAATAATATATAAAATCCAAAAGAATTTTCAAACGGTCCCATAGATTCAGCGATTTGCACGTATAGACAAATAAACTTTTCATCTATATATTATGTAAGTACTTGTATAATATTCATGAAGGTTATCTAACATCATACTACATTTTTTAGCAGTGAAGTAATTTTATATAAATAAAATACGCGAGCGGATTCGCGGGTAAAAGAAAGTCAATAAATTCTGGCTTTCTGCAGCCCTTCTCTATATAAACTTTAACTATGCCAAAGCTCGTCCTCCTCCGTACATGCAATATGCTCAAAAAGGGGTTCAAAGTTTTGTCTTCACGTATTAATATATAGAATATTCCAATAGGTTGATTCCCCATACAAATTTTCATACCTATTTTCACCCTCTAAAGGGATGATTTCCGAGATAATAATCTATCCTATATACTTCCCAGGATCTTAAACCGTCTTCTTATCAAATTCCATCTAAATCGGTTCAGTAGTTCCAGAGATTACTTCCCACAAACAAACTCACAAACTTTAACACTTTATAATATTAGTATTAGATCAAATGAAAATCGGAATTCAATTCATTTTTGGAATTAAATAAAAATAACTCACAGAACAGACACTAAAAAACTCGTCAAGCCGAAATAGGTTACTGAAATAAAATTAAAAGTACAGTTTATTTTTAATCTAGCTAAAGGAAATAACACACTCGCGTTTTAATCCAAAATTCTCAAACCGACATTGTATATTTTTTCATTAAACCTCGTAAAAGGTCCATTAGATGAGCTTAGCCTTCCATTTGGTGAATGTGTAATATTGTTTTTATTGTTCAACCCTCATCTGCTTGCAATTAGCCATTTTAGACCTATGCGTGGCGCGAACACTTTTTATATTTAAAAGGGTTCCGTCGATTAATAATAATTTGTCATAATCTATACAAGTAACGGACCCTTGCTTTGCCTACTTGTGAAATAACAGAAGTAATGTGATAAAATTATCTTTTCGGATTTTTTCGCGGATTTATTTTGATTCTTGGTTCCCGACGTTTCGAATGCTTTACAGCAATCATGGTCTCGGGAGAGACTAATTTTGATGAAGTTCGATACAGAGAGTGACCTCGGAGAAGGACATAGGATACTTTTTGTCGCAAAAATGAAACTCGAAAGGGGTTAAATAGGGGTTGAAATTTTGAATTGGGAACAAATAAATTTTCAAGCTAAGGACAAAATTTTCATTATATCTTATGATTTTGGTAAGCCATAAAGTACCTATACACGCGTTTAAGACCGTTAAAGTAAAATATTTTTCTATATCTATTTACCTACAGTCTATTTATTCCATACTAATAGTTAAAACGTATCTATAAAATACAAAAGACGTTTCATCTCAAAGGTCATCCCATCAAAAGCGAGAGTAAGTCGTTAGTCTATATATAATAAAATTGTAACTAAGCCGAATCTGTACCTTAAATATTTTTTGGAAAAGCTTATTGAAATAGGCTTTTGTATCGATATAGAGGCTGAATCTATAGTTTTTAGAAATTTTGTCTGTCGGTCTGTTTGTTACCGCATCACAGAAAAACCACTGGAGTGATTTTGATGAAATTTGGTATGATGATAGCTGGTTATCCGGGTCAACATATAGGATACTTTTTACTGCGGGAAAATATCTCATCTCTGAGATATGTATACTAAACATTAAAACGTAAGTAGTAAATTAAAACGTAAGCGAGGGTGAGCCACTAGTTTATTATATAAGTAAGGATATATGAAACCACTCGTGTCTATCGAGTATTTTTATAAATGTCAATGCTGCTTTCACTTTATAGCGGTTAATGGGGGAAGTAAGTTAAAAGTTGGTAAAGAAAAGCTATTTCCACGTCAATTTCCACGCGAATGGCGTTCTGACCCAAAATGACTATTAAACTTTTTAATGTCGCGTCCTTCGATGCGATAGTGTAGTGCTTGAACCTCGTCATAATATTTTTATATGAAATAAGGCAATTACTTCGACAAGTTGATTTGTAAAATCGATATTTATAAAAAGCTGAAAAATAAATGAGAACTAGTGTATTCCCGCGGCTTCATCGCTTCATTTCATTTTGTAGGTAAGATAGCCTGTAACCTATAAATAAAATAAATAAATATGTTGGGACATTAACACACAGCACCATCCAGTTCCATAGTAAGCCATGAGGCTTGTGTTATGTATACCGGACAGTTGATACACTACACATATATAACTTTAAATACATACATATTATAAATAAAGACACCTATGACTAGAGTACAAACATTCGTGCACAGCACACAAATGAATACCCCCAGCAGGACTCGAACCCGCGACCGCTGGCACATCAAGTAGGGTCACTACAAACTGAGCCAAACGTGTCGTCAATATAAGTAAAATATGTCAAGTTCTAAGTTTTCGTTTGCAAATAAAATAGCGTGACACTTGTCCATATTTGTCCTGTGACAGATAACTCATAAACATAGAGTAACAGACATAGCATGTTATTTTGTGAACTTAGAATTTATATTGCCTAGTAATTATGAATACACTTGTATTTAACCTGGGTTTTACTATAGAATTACTGATTTCATTGCACGTTTTGCAATATAGTGTTATGCAAGTTCAAAATTTGAAGGAAAGACTCATATTTTTTTAGTTCTTTAGAAATATACATTCTATGTACATATATATATATATATATATATATATATATATATATATATATATATATATATATATATATATATATATATATATTGTTTTTTTTAGTAAATGATATAAGGCAAACTTTTTATAAATAGCTTTTGTAGTTTACTAGCGACTTACCCTCGCTTCGATCGTGTGTGCCTAAGCTTTTTTAGGCTTTTTTATTTTAGAAACGCATAAAAGAGAAACATCCAAAGATTTTTTTTGCACTAGGAACCTTCGCATGTGTATAGGTACATAATAACTCACTAGCGTTTAGTTCAGTTCAGTGGTTTAGGAACGCATAGAGGACAACAGTACGAATATCAATTTTTTTATTGTTAATTAACAGATCGACAGACATATAAATACTTTCATTAACGCTTCATTATTTTCTTTTCGAAGTACGGTACTCCAAAAATACCTATATTTATAATTTCGAGAAGTTATAGTACCTACTAGAAAACAAACAACACTCTATTTTTTGAGGGATGAATTTTGGAAGGATCATCTGCAAAGGATAAATTACTTCAACATATCCTTCATCACATTTATATTTAGGTTACATATAAAGATATCTCTACATATAATAAAATTGTAACTAAGCCGAATCTGTACATTAAATATTTTTTGGAAAATCTTATTGAAATAGTCATTATTGTCGATAGAAAGGCCGAATCTATAGTTTCTAGATTTTTGTCTATCTGTCTATCTGAGAACGCACGAGAAAATCTCAGGACAAATTTTGATGAAATTTGGTATGATGATAGCTGGTTATCCGGGTTAACAAATAGGATAATTTTTACTGCGGGAAAATAACTCACCTCTGAGAAATCTATACATGTAATAAAAATGTAACTAAGCCGAATCTATACATTAATTTTTTTTTAAATCTTATTGAAATAGACTTTATTATCGATACAGAGGCCGAATCTATAATTTTTAGAATTTTTGTTTGTCTGTCTGTCTGTTACCGCATCACGGGAAATCCAATGGATAGATTTTAAATAAATTTGGTATGATGATAGCTGGTTATCCGGGTCAACATATAGGATACTTTTTACTACCGGGAAATATCTCATCTCTGAGAAATCTATACTAAACGTTAAAACGTAACTAGGGACGAACCCAAGCGGAACGAGGATAAGTCGCTAATCAGCTATATTTTTATCCTATCCCGTTATTTCAAACGATCAAAACAGTATAATCTAGTTATAGATAGTATTAAAAAGAACGAGTATTTTAATTCTTTAATATATACAAGACTAATATTTCGAGTGCCGCCGCCGGCCAAAAATATGCAAATGGAGTCGGCACAAGGCAATTTCATTTAATTCTCTACAGCTTGCTATATTAAAATCACGCGATTCTACTTATTAGTGGAGTGACGTTCGCTTGCATAATTAAAAATAGTGAATGAAGCTTTATAATGTTGGTACAGTGGTTGGTTTGTTGATTATAGGGAGTTCGATTCAGGTGCAGGGTAAATTTCCGTACAAATTATGTCATGTAATTTACATAGTTTTATATTTTACAGATAATTTATTTATTCATGTGCAAAGCAAAATTATTTAAGTTTTTTCTATTTCATGGTTAAAAAATTTAAGGTTTTATAAAAAATCTGTACCTACATTTGAGATACAATGAACGTACTCATTCATAAAAGATTATTAGAATCATCCCAAATAGCAAAGATATGGAATATATCTAGATTTAGGTAAAACAAATGAATGGAGTACCTTCTATTTTTTGAAATCAGTCTAGAAATATTGACTGTGTCACTTTTTTATAGTTATAATAAAAACTGTTTATTATATTAATTGTGGATACTCACTTACGTTTCTTCCACACATAATATATAATATTATTTTATCTATACTAATATTATAAAGAGGAAGGATTTGATTGTTTGTTTATTTGTTTGATATGATTAAGATGAAATTTGGTAAGAAGATACTTTGAGACTCTGGGAAAGATATAGGATAGTTTTTATCCCTATATATATTTTTATTTTAGAAAATGGGGATGAAAGCTTGTATGGGGAATCAACCTAGGGGCGAACCCGAGCGAAGCGAGGATGAGTCGCTAGTAAATAGATAAATATAAGTAGTAGCTAAGTAAGAAGCTAAGTAGTAGCTAGTAAATAGATAAATAGGCAAAGACAAAACAGTTCAGTACCTTTTTCTTTATGTTTGTCAACCGGTTTTTTTTTATGCTTAGTAGCTATTACTGAGCTTTAGTGTTATTATTATTAATAAAAAGTAATAATTATAGTCGAACTTCGACTAGTGTAAATAAAAGTTGTTAATCAAATATATTTTAATTAAATTAACTAAGAATTTTTAAACAAACTTTGTATGTATCTAATCTATCAACGCGGAACCTCGAGAAGCTCTTTGCGTTAATTTAGATTAAGATTAAAAGGTCCAATTAAAATGTCGGTATGTTACACTATATATCTTATATATGTGACGACACGTTTGCCTCAGTTTGTAGTAACCCTACTTGCTGTGCTTGGTCTTGGGTTCGAGTCCCGCTGGAGACATTCGTGTGATGAGCACGAATGTTTATACTCCAGTTATGGGTGTTTATATTTATAATATGTATGTATTTAAAGTTATATATGTGTAGTGTATCAACTATCTGGTATCCATAACACAAGCCTCGTACCTTACCATGGAACTAGATGGTGCTGTGTTAATGTCCTATTATATTTATTATTTATTTATATCTACACTTAAGCGAAATATTAAATGAACAATTCTTGTATATATATAAATTTATTTCGTGTATTTCGGAAACGGCTCTAACGATTTGAAATTGACTGTCGTGAAAATTTTTAGAGATGCCTATGTTCAGCAATGGACATCTTATATGGATAGGATGACGATGACACGAACGCTTCCTTAAACTTATTACCATATACTGTCGAGTGGATAATATAGGTATTTCTGTTCAAATAAGATACTACGTTGCAAAAAAATACATCAGCTAAATAAAATTGCTTTAAGTTATACATGGGAGTCGTGGGTAGACAGCCGGGCACGAAGCCAAGAAACGCACTGGAAGGTGGTCCAATTTGGTGGGTGGTGTACCATGCGAGTTGCTCCTGATTACTTTTTTGACAGCAGAGTGGACTATTGAAGCAACCCCATGGTTGTTGTGGTCTGCTTCAGCAGACCTGCCATCGGAGCGTCATGGTTGAGTGCGTAAACGATCTTCCGACACCCCATTAAGACGGGGGAGGTTTCGTTGGGTTTTGGTGAGTAGTACTGGCTTTTCTAGCCGATGAGTCCTACATAACCACCTGTATGTCTACAGGTTCTATGCGTAAATGCATTTCCCAACATAAAAAAAGACCTGCTATCGGAGCGTCATGGTTAAGTGCGTAAATGATTCTCCGACGCCCCATTAAAACGGGGGAGGTTTTGTTGGGTTTTAGTGGGTAGTACTGGTTTTACCGGTGAGTCTCACACAACCACCTATATTTATGCAGGTGGTATGCCTTTGCATTTCCCAACGATAAAAAAGTCGTGGGTAAATACAAAATATCTGTCTCTCATTTCCAATTACCTACCATTCCAAAACAGAATGATGTGCCTAAACAAATTGCAGTATAAAAGCCTTGCGTAACGAGTTTAGTGCATAATTCAACTTGTTAATTAATCATTTCTATGTTTAATTATTCTAATGCCATGGTATTTTAGACTAATTGACTTTATTACAATTGCATTTCGTATGGAGTTTAAATCAGAAATCACGTGGTTGAATTGCGACGACACGTTTGGCTCAGTTTGTAGTGTAGTACTTGCTATGCCAGCGGTCGCGGGTTAGTCCCGCTGAGGGTATTCTATTTGTGTGATGAGCACGAATGTTTGTACTCCAGTCATGGGTGTTTATATTTATAATATGTATGTATTTAAAGTTATATATGTGTAGTGAATCAACTGTCTGGTATCCATAACACAAGCCTCGTAGCTTACCATGGAACTAGATGGTGCTGTGTGGTAATGTTCCAACATATTTATTTTATTTATTATATTCGAGTATACATTATATTATACATACGTATGCATATGTACTTTTGTTTTAACTGTTTCAGATATAATAGTTTAAATGGATTTTATAAAATGGACTTCTAAATTCATTGTTAAAATTATTTTTGTCATAAACACTGTCATTTCGTTTTTAATAATACTTCAAATAAACCGAATTTCAAATAACATTAAAAGTATTTTTCCACTATTCAATGTGGAACATTTTTCTCGAATTTTATTCTTGTTTGAGATATAATAAATATTTTTGTGTTGTAAAAGGGGATATTTGAAGGCAGTGAATCATAGTGAAGCGGGTTCAAATCCCGGATCTCGCACCTTTGATATTTTCATGTGCGGATAATTTCCACCATGATTGCCATTTGATTACGCCAAAGAAAAACATTTTGAGGAAACCTGCATGTCTGAGCGAACTCATTAAGTCTTCGAAAGACATTTGAAGTCCTCAACACACACTTAGTGAACTTGGTGGACTATGGCCTCATGAAAAGAGGCCTCCCCTCCATGCCCAGCAGTGGGCCTTAAAAGTAAGGGGCTAAAAACAAAAAGGGAATATTTACCACACTTTTCAGCTACTTTTATTAGTTCCAGACATTTTTTTACCATAAAAGTTTAAAAACATGTAACCTTATAATTAAAAAAAGAATAATGAAAATAAATTGACAGTTTGAAAAGACGTCGCGTGACATTATATAAAAACCATTGAACGGAATTTAATAACGCCTTATTGAAGTTGAAGAACTTGGTTTTCATTTATAGTCTAAAAATATCTCAATAGAGACAGACATTTTAATTTTATATCACATAGTATTTATATATACATATAATAAAATTCTAACCGAGTTGAATCTGTACAGTAAATATTTTTTGGAAAATCTTATTGAAATAGTTATTGTTATCGATACAGAGGCCGAATCTATAGTTTTTAGAATTTTTGTCTGTCTGTCTGTCTGGGACGAGAAAACCACTGGACAGTATTTGATGAAATTTGATATGGTTATATAGAATATTGTATCGGCGAGAAAATATCTCATCTCTGAGAAATCTATACTAACCTTAAAACGTAGGGACGAACCCGAGTGGAGTGAGGTTGTATGCTAGTATAATTTAAGACTTAAGGCTTAGGAAATATTTCTTTCTACATTTGTGAAAATATAGAAATTTTAAGAATTATACTGAAATGATAAATGGTTATATCATAAAATAATAATATATTATTCCCATGTATTTTTTTTATGTTTATTCTTCATTGTATTATGTTTTAAGATTGATTGTATCATGTCTAAGTAAGAATAGGTATTGTGTGCAACTTTAATAATTAATTTTTCAAATCGATTTTTCAAATTTTTCAAATCGATTAGTAGTTCCTGAGATTAGCGCGTTCAAACAAACAAACAAACAAACTCTGCCTTTTTACAATATTAGTATAGATCTAAACATACCAGTTTAGATAAATCCATGTAAAAACCAAGTTAAAAATGAATAATCTATATTATCCCTTGCACAATCAGTAAAAATGTACGTTCAAAATACAGCGTCGCTTTAAAAATTCCGATATCAAGTTTTCGCCTTCAAATCATATCAGAATATATTAAAGGCGTTTTAGTCTAGTCGGTTCGATCTAGGGTTATCGAGTTAAGCGGGACGGACGGACAACATTAGTTTTAATGCGGTTAGCATTTTTGAATTTTAACACCTTTTCACTGTTTTGGTTTGGTTTTGGTTGGAGTCGCTAGTTAATTAATAAGACAATTTATGTACCGTCATAGCACGTTCTAGCCTTTTTTTTTTAATTTTTGTCCATTATTTTCAAATATATAAGAGGCAAATATAACAATATCTTCATTTGGTTCAAATATCTGAAACATGCTTAGCCTTTTGTGTAATGCTTAACAGATTAATTTGATGTTTGGATATTTGAGGCGTTTGAATAAATCTTTTCGGATTTTTGCGCGGATTTATTTTAATTTTTGTTTCCCGACGTTCGAGTGTTTTACAGCAATCATGGTTATGGCTGAGACTAAGGTTTTGGACGTTTCAAAGACATCTTTTACAGACAGCACCTACCCACAAAATTATACAAAGATTTTCAAAAATACAAAAATGGCACTAACATTTTTCATATCATAATTGTTGGAGAGCATTCGAAACTTCGATAACCAATAATCAAAATATGTCCTTTCCAGATTCTCAAACTATCTTCTTATCAAATTTCATCTAAATTGGTTCATTAATTTCGGAGCCTATTCGGTACAAACAAACAAAGAAAATAATAAATCTTTCCTCCTTATAATATTAGTATATATATGGTTATAATATATTAAAAAAAATTAAAGAGTGCGTGTATGAATGTGTACACGCGCAAGAAGTAAAACTTCTGTAGGTTATCGGTATCCTTTATGAAATTCAATTTATATTTCAAATAATTAGGATAGATGAGATACTAAAAGTAACGCATATTAGGCATATTACAATCATATATTAATAGAATATCATTTAAGGAAAGAATATAATATTATATATCATTTGTCAGACAATAACAACGGTTACCATGGCAACAAACGTACGTACATTTTTTCGTAACGCATTCACCAGCTTACCCCTCAAGTCAAGCGTGTGTAAAGAAGATTTACTTCAAAAATTATGATTGCTTAATATTAAAACTGTATAATATTATAATTTATAGACGTAGTCATATGACGCAGGATTTACGCAAGTGGAGTGGTCAGTGTGATTCAGAGGCGATTGTGCTGATGCGGACGCCAGAGTCACACCTGGGCGCTATTCATTCAATTAGAAGGTATTATATCTCGTAACGTATTGTTATATAAAGGTAGTTCTATACCGTGACCTCGCTTGGCATAAAATAATTACTTCCAAATATATAATATGATCTACTATATCCGCTTCGTTATGTTTTCGATACAGACTAAAATACTAGGCTGGGTTGTCTAGTGGCTAGTATGTACGGTTCAGATCCGAAGGTCGTGGATTCAAGTCTCGGGTCGGGTTAAGTTTAGTTATTGAGTTTTAGTTAGAAAATAAAAAAAGGATAATAGTGTTCTATCCCTTTTTCTTCCTTTTCACCATCCCTTCTTTCGCTAATAAATAACTATCTTGTATTATATTTGGAGAATATAAAAATTAAATAAAACTGAGAATATTTGAGAAAAACTAAAATATGCACGACGTTAATTTCCATACATATTTTCTTACAATAATTTGGCTTGAAATACCAGAATATCAAGAAAAATAAAAACCGACTTCAAAAAAAGCACTAAAAAGCAAAAAAGAACTGATTGGCGGTTTTCATTTACTATAGATACCTAATCAGATATTTTCGAAATCGGTGTGTATCCGATTTGTATCGGCTGGTAAACAAAAATACAGTCGAATTGAGAACCTCCTCTTTGAAGTCGGTTGAAAATGGATAAATAGTTACTTTTCCATATTAGAAATGTGATATTAAAACAAAATTATATCTCAATTCATATCCCATAGCTATTCAATGATTTATGCACTTCTTTTAAATCAATAACTGCATACTATTCTTGGATATAAATTAGCGTTCAAATATGAATACAACCTTCGTCCGGCCTCGGGCTGGAAGTGTGTAATTAAAGGGCTGTTTATTACAAACTAGATATCGTGTTATTATAACTTCAAATATTTATTTGTCTCGAGAACTGTGTATATGTTTTTTTAAATAAAATCGAATCAAAATATACTTTATTCAAATACTAGAGAGATAACCTCTAGACAAACAAAAACAAATCTATCCCACGGGAATCGTACATTTTTCCGGGAAAAAAGTGGCCCATTTGTTAATCTGATGTATGAACTACATATATTATTGTAAAGTTTTATTAAAATGCAATCAGTAGTTTTTGTGTACTAAGCTGTATCGTTTTTTAACTATCCCACGGGAACTTTTTAATTTTCCGGGGTGAAAAGTATCCAAGATGTTGACCGGGGATATATGGAACCACCATGAGGATATAAGGTACCACCAAAATTTCATTTAAATCGGTCCAACAGTTTCGGAGATAAGCCCGTACAAACAGACAAACAGACAGAGAAATGAAAAATTTGAAAAAAATCTTATGTGCTATTCCAGACTATAATCTACCTTTGTGTCAAATTTCAACCAGATCCGTTCAGCCGTTCTGGCGTGATTGAGTAACAAACATCCAAACATCTATCTAAACATTCACATTTATAATATCAGTAAGATTTTAGATACATTTACACAGCAATAATTAATGAGTTAGTAGGATTAATAAGAAGATCTTTGGAGAAGTGGATTTGAGTTAGGCTCTTATGAAACAGTTTAGTATGTATAAACAGTTCATATTATATATAAAGATGGAGAAAACAAGAAAGGAGAAAGAAGATAAAGCTTCGTAAATCATGGTTGTGGATTCGGAAGTAGACCAAGACGGTCTATTCCAAATCTATTTGACATCGATTATGGCGATACAAATAATATTTACTTTTCACACCATAATTAATGGGAAAAGCAAAATACTGAATACTTTAATCGAGATATCCCTTTTCCTCTCAAAAGATAAGTAAATTCTGTGTAATGTTTATTTAATGATCTATGCAAATAATGAATGATTAATGAGCTGTATTTAAGACGTTACAAAATTTTTTTAATCAATCTTTTTAATTTTTAAACAAAAATGTTTCAAATTAAAGCAATAATAATAAACAGATTGTACGTTACAGGTTTTAAGTATGTTCTTGTTATCTATACTATAATATTATAAAGCTGAAGAGTTTGTTTGTTTGTTTGTTTGTTTGGTTGAACGAGCTAATCTCAGGAACTACTAATCCGATTTGAAAAATTCTTTTTGCATTAGATAGCCCGTTAACTGAGGAAGGCTATAGGCTATTTATCATTCTAAAAAATGTACGGTTTCCGCGGGATAGATTTGTTTTTGTCTAGGGACGAACCCGAAGCGAAACAAGGATGAATCGCTAGTATTATAATACTTTCCGTTAACTTATTATTAGTTCTCGTTAACTTCGTTACATTTTGCTAACCAAAAGTGAAAATTACCGTTCAGAAGACTTGGTGGTCACGTTACCATACGAAATAAGTGATCAATACACCTAATTAGTTATCAGAAGTCGTAGATGCGACCTACATACACGTCTCAGTTGATAACTTTCCATACGTGACGATAAACGTATGTAGCAGCGGTACCGTTACTGAGTAAGATATACGTGGCAGCGATTAATAGGCCTACTATTAACATGTTTTTTTATCTATACTAATATTATAAAGCTGAAGAGTTTGTTTGCTTGTTTGTTTGTTTAGTTGAACGCGCTCATCTCAGGAACTACTAATCCGATTTGAAAAAATCTTTTTGCATTAGATAGCCCGATAACTGAGGAAGGTTATAGGCTATATATCATCCCGGAAAAATATACGGTTCCCGTGGGATAGATTTATTTTTGCCTAGGGACGAACCCGAAGCGAAGCGAGGTTGAGTCGCAAGTTCTATTAATATAATATTTGAATTAATATTTTGTAAGATTAACGCGAATTTTTGAGATTTTAAATAAAAATTTTCTTAAATTTTTGTCACGGTCTTTCATATGAAAATATATGAGACAGTACTATGTACTTATGAGATGTTTTTTTAAATTTTTGTCTATCTGTCTGTTTTTCCGGCTAATCTCCGAAACTGCTTAACCCATTCCGATGGGACTTTCACTGGTAGATAGCTGATGTTATAAGGAGTAACTTAGACTACTTTTATTTTGTTAAAAGTATCAAGTTTCCACACATGAAATTGTGCCTGTTTAAAACGTGTATTTTTATTTTTTACGTATATTATTATTAGGTATATTATTAGAAAAGATCTTTTGATGAAATCTTCTATTCGAGTCTCAAGGCAGGTTTAAAAAATATTATAAACATGTTTGATTTTACTATCAACAAATTCTCGGTAACATACCAAAATTAATTACGAGCATGGTTTTTTCCTATAAGGCATAAAATTTAATTACTTGTCTTTTGAAAGTTTATATAAAAGGCTATTAAATTATGATAAAATATATACAGATAAATAAAATTGAAGTGTTTGTTTATAATGTCAAAATAATAACTATCTACTATATGCATATGGAATTATGTTAAAATTAGTTTAAGAATTAATTAAAATTATTATAAAAACACAATTTTTAAAATTTTCGTCTCTCTGTCTGTCTGTTTGTTCCGGCTAATCTCCGAAACGGTTGAACCAATTTTAACGAGACTTTCACTGGCATATAGCTGATATTATAAGGAATAACTTATGCTACTTTTATTTGAGAAAAAGAATTATAGTTTCGCTCAAATAAATTAAAACGTACCTAGGGACGAACCCGAGCGAAGCGAGGGTGAGTAGCTAGTGATAAATAAAAATACTGTATATATGTTTGTCTGTTTACACTTTTTATGTTTATTTATTTATATTTATATAAAAAAAATAAGTTATCTCTTCACTCATTTTTGTATCGCTTATAACTCAGACTCAGCAAAGTTAATTTGCAGGTAATATTAAAGATAGGCTTAGTCTTTGCAATACTGAAACCGGCCATTTCTCTTTAGGTCACACTAAAATGAGTCAGAGTCATTTATGCTCTTTTGTTCTACTTGTTCTACGTTAGGTATGATAAAGATATTGAATCTTGTTAACGGTTTTTGTTAGAACTAAAATATTTCCATGTATAGTACAAACAATGATTTTAATATTTATATATTAAAAAAGTGTCTATCTGTCGTGTCTGTTTATGCGATAAGTTCTTCTAATGTACGCAACAGATTTTGATACGGTTTTCACAATCGTTTAGAGTATATCATAAAAGAAGATGCATATCTATACCCATTAGTATTATAAAGAGGCAGCGTTTGTTTGTTTGTTTATTCGTTTGTTTGAACGCTAATCTCAGGAACTACTAATCCGATTTAAAAAATTATTTTTGCATTAGATAGCCCATTTATTAAAGAAGGCTATAGGCTATATATCATTATGCTACTACCCAAGAAAGCAAAGTAGTAATCATAAATTTCAAATAGGACAGACATCCATACATTATTGTAAAACTATATAAATTATATTATATAAATATGCGCTTTATAAGGTAAAGCCAAGGAGTTTCTTTGTAAATTGAACGCGGTCGAAGTTGCGGGCTCTACTAGTGTATTATATTAAAAGAAAGTAAAATAACGTTAATGTTTCGTATTGAAACCAGGATATGTCACGTGTAATAGTAATGAAATACTAATAATTAAAAATGAGTATCTAATCTTATTATATTAAACAAGCAATACTTGTATATTTTTACTCTAACGAGTTTTACTTTTGCTTTTTAAGCTTATCTCATGGGTGTCTTTCCCGGAAAAATATTTCCGAAAAAACACGTTTTTACAAAAGAGGCGAAATCACAGATGCAAAAATCGTAAATTAATTATTACTCAGACTGAACATGAAAAGTCAAAATTCAAAATTTTGACAGCCAATTTTTCGATCATATTCCCAAGAGTAACTTTTTTCTAAAGTCAACCTCTAAAAGCGTGAAAAGGCGTGGAAAAGTTTGTACTGTGAACAATATTTGTTTGGGGTTTAAAATAAAAGAAGTCAGACGTAGCTGAGGCAAGTCGGTGGAAAAATAATAGAAAAAATCTCGCCTAACGCAATACCAAGACCGTGTGGGAGTAACTCATGTTTTGTTTTAAGACCCACAGGTTTGCGTGGTTTTTATTTGATAAATTACAAATTATACAAAAAAGTGTATATTTTGTATTTCTCATTTCATACATCATATAATGGATCTTACATAAGATTTTAAACTTTACAAATTGACTTTAAAATGAGAATTTATTCATTATACAAGCAACTTAGCCTTGCTTCGCTTGGGTTCGCCTCTAGACAAATATATACAAATCTATCCGGAATCCCACAGGAACCGTACATTTTTCCGGGATAAAAAGTAGCCTATTTGTTATTCTGATGTATGAGATATATTATCGTATAGTTTCATTAAAATCCAATCAGTAGTTTTTGTGTACTAAGCTGTATAAGTTACTATAGTTTTTTAACCATCCCACGGGAACACTTTAATTTTCCGGGATGAAAAGTATTTAAGATGTTTTATTTATTTATTTAAAAAGTACACTAACAACACATATATCAAAACATTTATATACATTTAGAAAACATTAATCAGTAATCAGATGTGACAAGTGTACATAACAGTCGCTATAATTACATAGTCAAAAGTATACATAAAATCATAATAAATCCATAATATATAATTAACAAATACAATTCAAATACAATAACAATTATTCATAATAAGTCAACACCTGTCAACTAAAATAGTTAATTTAAATAATGTAAAAAAAAGAAAAGTCAAATAATATACCTAAGTCAAATTAAAAAATCCATCAAATAATAACTACATGTCCAATTAATTAGGTGAGTCAATGGAGTCAGAATAATTCAAATTCAATAAAAAATGTTAAACAGGGATATAAGGTAACACCATACAAAATTTCATTTAAATCGGTCCAACAGTTTCGGTGATTAACCCGTACAAACAGACAAACAGATAAACAGACAAACAGACAAACAGACAAAGAAACAAAAATTTTGAAAAAAAAACTAGATTTGTTCTATTTCTCTTCTTACATCCACCTGACACAGTTTTTAGCATTTTTTTCTATGTACAGACATTCGATCTCTACAGTTTTATTATATGTATAGACTTTACATATCGGTCATATCTAACCTTAGCATTAGCTAATATATTGAATATTCATAGTTAAATTTTTACTCTCTTTTATAAAATCCCTTATGATCGTATGCACCCTTTCCCTCTCTGTTTATTATCTACCTTCCTTCGCCATAAGCCACCTGTATACTATTTTTTCCTGTATTTACTAGCTGGAACAGTAATATAATGATAAAAATAACTACACTAAAACTAAAAGTCTTGCGGTTTTACTTCAAACTTACATACATACATAACACACAGCACCATCTAATTCCATGATAAGCTACTACAGATAGTTGACACACATATATAAACTTAAGTACATCATATTATAAATAAAAATACCCATGACTGAAGTACAAACATTCGTGCTCATCACACAAATGAAAGCCCTCCGCGGGATTCAAACCCGCGACCGCTATCACAGCGAGTAGGGTCACTACAAACTGAACCAAACGTGTCATCAAAATACATAACCGAAAGTAAAATATTATATAATATCTATTAGTTACAAAATGTCCTACGCAATACGCATACTTCATACATTATTCACAACAATCACACTTGTCAAATATGTGACGATTACGTTAATGGTTTGGGGGTCGTTTTGTTCGAAATAGAAATAGAAAAAAAAAAATAATTAACGTTGTTAAAAGCCGGGGTGTGATTAATTCGGCTTTACACCAAAAAGGTTGGATAGCTTCCATTGTCAATGAATAAATAATAGTTTTGTATGATGACATATTGTTATTTACTATCGCTACGGTTTTTTTATGATGTAATGATACGCGAGTTTAGACTAAGGAATAATATAGACAGTGCCATAGAACTAAATATGAAACCAAACAATAATATTTTGCAACTAGCGACTCACCCTCGCTTTTCTTAGGTTCGTCCCGAGTTACGTTTTAACGTTTGGTAAGATTACTCAGAGTTGGGATATTTCCCGCAGTAAAAAGTATCCTATATGTTAACCCGATACCCTATCTATCATACCAAATTTCATCAAAATGTGTCCAATGGTTTTCCCGTGATGCGTTCCCAGACAGGCAGACAGACAGTCAAAAAAATCTAAAAACTATAGAGTCGGCCTCTGTATTGATAAATATTTTTTGGAAAATCTTATTGAAATAGACATTATTATCGATGCAGAGACCGAATCTATAGTTTTTGGAATTTTTGTCTGTCATCTGTCTGTCTGTCTGTCTGCTACCGCATCACGGAAAAACCACTGAAAGGATTTTGATGAAGTTTGGTATGATGATAGCTGGTTATCCGGGTCTATATATAGGATAATTTTTATTGCGGAAAAATATCTCATCTCCGATAAATCTATACTAAACGTTAAAACGTCAGTAAGGACGAACCTGAGCGGAGCGAGGGTGAGTCGCTAGTTTAAATATACATTGAAAAGCACTTTGAAAATGTTGCAGTGAAATTACCATTTATACTATAACTTAGTGTCACTAACTGTAAATTTATTAAAAAAAAAACACCAAATATAAAATCTGTGAGAATCGAACTCACAACCACGACAGAAGTATATATTACTAAAACGAAACGCTAAAATTTCTAACAGACAATTTAATTTCCACATACAAAAGCCCTGTCCAAACAAATAGAATTTTACCCCATTTTCCAATGAAATCATCTATTTCGAAGTCCTTTTTTTTCAAATAAAGCAAACTGTACAGACCTTACCATGCCTCGCGTGTAAAAATCCGCGCTGAGCGGATTAGGTGAGATTTTGTAGGCGATGTTTTTGTATTTATTTTTCCTTTTTTCACGAACAGTGAACAAGCTTAGCCGAAAGTAGATTAGTGCTAAATGTATTTCGATTTGAATTATGTTTACACACGTGTGGGAAATTTAAAATTTTATTACATAACATGTATTCGTTGGTAAAATTTTACTTATTTTCACTGTTAAATTATTATCTTAATAATATAAATAGAGACAGTATAATCAATGAGGTATTTACAGCTTAGAATTCAGTTTGCTGAGAAGGCAATGCAGTTTGCTAAAAGAGCATCTAGCAACTGCTGAGTTTCTCGCCGGCTCTTCTCAGCAGAACTGCCTGGTAGATTACTCACGAACTTACTAACATTTAATTTAAATTTTAATAATAAGTCTATTTGAATAAAATATATTTTGATTTGATTTGAGGTATAAAACTCAACATTTGCATTGAGCCTACTATTTCCTCAAGCGAGACCTGCTTTTTGCTCAATATAACTTATGATGTTTGTTCGTTTTATTCTTACATGTTCCCTAATTAGACTACTTATATACATAAGTACAAAAGTTTGTGTGTATGTCTGTTTCACGATGAAAAATACACAGATAGACTATAACTTGGAATGAGGGAGGTAAGTAGGGTAAGTCGCTAGTATTATAATTAATTATTTATCTCTTTCTTAATTTTTTTTTTCACTGTTTCAATTGATGTGATTTGTTGTATAGTTATACAAGAACCTATACAAGAAGTGATGTGCGATATATTAATATGTTGTGTTACTTTAAAACTTATGGTCCATACTGGCCAAAGAGCCACCTGGAACAGTTTCGAAAAGCCTTTCACCGCAAAAGACCCTTATATCTAACAATACTTATATTATTTTGGAGTACAAATACTAAGTATAGTAAATAAATAAGTGCACAATACAAAATAGATAAGAACTACATGTAAGGGAAATAAAGCTATTTATATAGGACTTTTTTACTGAATGTACACCAACTTCAAAATTAAATTGAAAATTATTCTACCCTGAGAGTGGAATTTTATCTTAAAATTTACATTGGACCCTACAAATAAAAATTGTTCATCAAAAAATATTATGAACAACGATTAAAAATTAGTGAACATATCACAAAGCAAACACATACCTACATATAAAAACAAAATAGTTCAAGTGCGAGTCGGACTCTAGGACGGTGGTAAGAACTGACAAATTTTCTTTGGCGGCTTGAAGTAAGTTTTAATTGAAGCACGCTTTAGGATGTAGCCAATCTTGTCAGTGACAAGTCAGTATCCTCTGCGTTCTGCAAATATTGCCAGGATTGCTGTAAAGCATACGTCGGGAACCAAAAATCAAAATAAATCCGCAAAATAACCCGAAAAGATAGTTTTATTTAAAACTAGCGACTCACCCTCGCTTCGTTCGGGTTCGTCCCTAAGTTGCTTCCCAAAACAAAATTGATTAATTAATTTTGTTTTTTTTTCGTAGAACCCTTTTTTAGAAAAAAAATCAAAGTAGCCTAAGTTACTCCTTATTAGATCAGCTATCTGCCAGTGAAAGTCCCGTCAAAATCAGTACAGCCATTTCAGAGATTAGCCGAAACAAACAGACAGACAGACAGACAGACAGACAGACAAAAATTGTAAAAAAATATTGCTTTGATATATGTACCGTGTATACATCCATATGCATTTAGTAATAAGCGGTTGTTTTAATATTACAAACAGACACTCCAGTTTTGTTTATCTGTATAGATGTCAAATATTCACGTAAATCTAAGATAGTATTAATACAGCTTTTTAAGAGGAATAATTTCGTATTACATTATTTTCATATAACTCTATTAGTTTACGCTCTATTAGTCGACATGATTTTTTCCAACATCTTCAACAGTCATCGTCATATTTCAGCCAATTTACACAAAATCTTTTCCAACATGATTACCACTTGCCTTATGGTGAAGGAAAACATCGTAAGAAAACCTGCATGTCTAAGAGAATGAGAGAACTTAGTAAGTTTTCGAAAGACATGTGTAGTCCGCCAACCTGCACTTGACCAGCGTGGTAGGCTATGGCCAGATCCCCCTCGAAGGGACGCCCGTGCCCAGCAGTGGGACGGTAAAAAGAGCTGAACATACACAAAATCTTAATGAATTATACACCAGAATCTTCCTCGTGGATCCTTCCGTCTATTAGTGAAAACCTCATTAAAATTCGTTCGGTAGTTTAGAGTTTATCGCATACAGACATACAGGTAGACTCGGCGGGGGACTTTGTTATATAATATGTAGTGATAACGTATATCTTAATTCATATCGTTATTTAGGGATAGCTTAACTTTGTTTTTAGTGTTCATTGAAATTATTTCAACACTTTTATACAAATGAAACATATTTTTTACATTAAAATATGACAGTGAAAGTGATGACAGCTCAGTTGTCGCCATTTTCTTAATTTAGTTTCAAAAATATATTACCGTTTAAATAAATCTTTTTAGATTTTTTCTCGGTTACATTTTATATTTTTGTCGCAATTTCGAATGCTTTACAATAATCATGGTCACGTGAGAAATTAAGGTTTTAAAGTCTCCAGAGTTATTATACGTATATTCTATAATTGTTATGTATGTATGTAATACATGATTTTAGAAAATTTCAGAAATAGAAAAATCCGAAAAGATTGTTTTATTTAAAACTAGCGACTCACCATCGTTTCGCTCGAGTTCGTCCCTACTTTGCTTCTCAATACAAACTTTCATCCCCATTTTCACCCCCTTAAGGGTTGATTTTCGGGATAAAAAATACCCTATGTAAGGACACCCGAGTGTCTCAAACTATCTTCTTACCGAATTTCATCTAAATCGGTTCAGTAGATCCAGAGATTACGCCCTACAAAGTCACAAACTTTACCTCTTTATAAAATTAGTATAGATGTCAAATATTCATGTATACTAAGATAGTATTAATATATAAAATTGATGAATTAGTAACAGTAATTTCTATGAACAAATAAGTCACATAAACATATAAAACGGCGTATAACTACTAGCGACTCACCCTCGCTTCGCTTCGGGTTCGTCCCTAGACAAAAACAAATCTATCCCACGGGAACCGTACATTTTTCCGGGATGATATATAGCCTATAGCCTTCCTTAGTTAACGTGCTATCTAATGCAAAAATATTTTTTCAAGCAGATACTAGTTTCTGAGATTACCGCGTTCAACCAAACAAACAAACAAACTGGTCAACTTTATAATATTAGTATAGATTTTGTGCTTATAAATCGAACTATTTCCAATAGAACATATAAAAGTTTTATTGATTAAATTACAGTATTAGCAGTATACTGCCACTCTTACGGTGTACGTGTAACAAGGGAAGGGAAGCTTGATAAATTATTTAAAGCCGTGCCACCGACGCTTTTAACACTGTTTGACGTTAATGACGCCATAATCAGTATATTCCAATATACGTACATACATACAATTCTTATAATATGTACTTATGTTTGTTTACGTTATTTCTATTCCAATAAAGTAGATCTAAAAATCGTGCATATAATTGATTTTTTTTAATGTCACTACTTTCTTTTTTTTTTACAAATTCTGTCAAAAAAGTAACTTAGAAAAAGTTTAACAAAAAGGTCTTAATCAAAAATATTAACGTGTTAAAAGGACGCGTGTGTATATTTATGTGCCTACAGGCTGTTAAAATGTTTGAAATCAGTTTTTTTTATTTAACATTAAATTCTAATTGAATTGAAATAAAGTTTCTATATCTCTTTATGTGTATTTAAGTAAAAATATTTGAAAAAAGCAGAACTATAGTTTTTTTTAGTTTATAAAAATCTAAGCTTAATCATTTATATTTATAATCATATACAAAAAATCCAAATAATATTTACTGTACGTTAATTTTGATCCCATTAAAATTTTATTATATCTCAACAATATTGAGGTTCAACGACGTAAAAGAAATCTTTGATATTTTATAAAGCTATAATCATCAAACGGTATCAAAATAAAACAATTCAAAGGTTAAGATATATATAATACGGCGCAAAAACGTAAATCAGAGCGCACACAATGGGTTATTATTGCTTAGAAATTATCAATACACTAGAATACGACGAATCTGCTTTCCTTGCCCCTACTATATAAATTCGATTCCATATAATAAATAAATATGTTGTGACATTAACACACAGCACCATCTAGTACCATGGTAAGCTACGAGGCCTGTGTTATGGATACCAGATGGTTGATACACTACACATATATAACTTTAAATACATACATATTATAAATATAAACACCCATGACTGGAGTACTAACATTCGTGCTCATGACACAAATCAATGCCCCAATCGGGACTCGAACCCGCGACCGCTGGCACAGCAAATAAGCATATAAAACTAATGATTATATTCATATGAAAATGACCAAATTTTTGGCAATTTTGCTTGGGTTATTTTAGTAGAGATAGTCCAATGAGAGGAACAGACCTTTCTACTCGTCAGTAAAAGTCACGTTAATAACTCATTGATATCATTCTTCTTCTAACTTCTATTACACAGAAACCCTTTTCTTCTATCATCATCATCAACTCACTTTCGTTCTTAACAATTGTAAATCTTCCTTCTCTTCCATAGAACCCAATCTGTCTTAAATTAAATTTACAAACAAACAGACAATTTTTTTAATTGTCAAAGTAAAATTTATTTACTTTAAGTTAAAATTATTACGTTCTATGAGTTCTAGGATCGGAAATTAAAAAAAAATAACAATTGGTCTCAGAATTGGGACTCGCAGTCCACTTTTACTGTGATTGGTAATGAATGTTAATAAAAAAAATGGGTTTTATTATTATAAAAAAAAAACGAATATAATGCTATCTCTTTTTAAAGGAAAAGATAACAAATACTTAAAAAAATACAAAAAAATATATATTTTTTTAATTTTTACTATTCATTACATTTCATTATTTTCTTATCAAAAATTGTAAATTGAAGATCTATATAAAATTTCTCTTGTTCTTTAAAGAAAAAAAACAATCTCTAAACTCTATGACAAAATCGAGAATAGTAGCAAAAACAGCACGAAGTGAATGCGTGGATAATTCTCAAGCGACTTACAATCGACTTCATAACGACTTCACTTAGTACTTCAAATCTACGCAGTTAGAACAATATCATATTATTATTAGGCATACATAAATACTGTATAGCATTACGCATACGCATACATAAGTACTAATAATAATTTGAACTTATATTAAACTGGACGTTTATAAACATGAATTAGATACAGATGGCATCGCTGTAAATCTTATTCAGCCAGTTAGCACTCTGGTTTCGAAATCGATGCAGATACTACATCAGTGGTTGCGAGTTCGATATTCATGGCAAATTCTTATATTGGCAGCTTAGATAGTGTATACAATTTAGTTAAATAAGGTTTTAGATTTGTACTGAACTAGTGACTTATCCTGGCTTCGTTTAGATACATACATCCCTTGGTAACTTTTGTATTTATAATGTTATATATATGAAGCGCTACGTTTTACCTTTATTAGAATTAAATAATTTAGTAATAAAAGGGATGTAGGCTATATTTTAACTCTACTAATATTATAAACGCGAAAGTTTGTAAGAATGTATGTATGGATGTTTGTTTGATGCTCTTTCACGCCAGAACGGCTGATCTGATCTGGATGAAATTTGACACAGATATAGATTATAGTTTGTAATAACACATAGGCTACTTTTTATCCCGGAAAAATGTACGTTTCTCGTGGGATAGGTTTCTTTTTGTTTTGCTAGGGGCGAACTCGAGTGAAGCGAGAGTGAGCCGCTAGTATGCTATATAACACAATATATTATATAGTATGTAGCAAAAGTACTCAAACTTCGGTTTTTATTTTTTATAAAATAAAAAAACAAGTCATAAGTAGAGGGTAGTTCTATATTTGTAAAGTTAATTTTAGTGTATGTTCTTCTTGACTTCAATCAGGAAAAACATAAGTACTTATGCATTTATTACGCATTTAGTGGTGGAGACTGACTGTTTTAATCGTAGATTACAACAACTGCACCGAATATTGAGTTCTCCTGTACCATGTGAAACCGCGTGACGGTTATTCCAATTCACAGCCATTTTAACTTGGTCCTTCGAGCCACTTAGCCGTCAAAACGTTAAACCGAAATAGCTTTTAGGGCTGGAACTGGAGGGGTCTCGATAAACTGGTTGCTCTCGTGCTTTGACGATTTATAGAGCACTTTGATTTACTTTTAATAGCCCCACCTAAATTTACACGCGTCATAAATCAATACGGCCGTGTCGTTTGTTTGAAAAAATCTACCAGTTCAGAGTTAGTTTTATTAAGTATTAGTTTACGATCGCTGTTTTTGAGTACCTAATTCTATTAGCTTTTACTCCCACTAATACCTATCTATAAGGAATTTGAATGTAATTTCTTTTTTTTTATTTAATAACTAATTTTTTTTTTTGAGCTGTACCCTAATTTTTTTCTGAAATAAAAGTAGCCTAAATTACTTCTTATAACATCAACTATCTACCAGTCAAAGTCCCGTCAAAATCAGCCCAGTCGTTTCGGACATTAGCCGGAACAAACAGACAGACAGACAGACAAAAATTTTAAAAATTGTGTTTTTCTTATAAATACCGTATATAATTCCATATATATTTAGTAAAAAGCTATTATTTTAACATTACAAACAGACACTTCAATTTTATTTATCTGTATAGATGATTATTGAATGACCACATGTATCGAGTTGAATGGCAGTGGTGGCCCCTTGGTAACGCGCTCGCTTGGAAAACCGAGTGAAGCGGGTTCGAATCTCGGGTCTCACACCTCTGATATTTTCACGTGCGAATCATTTCTAACATGATTACCACTTGCCTTACAGTGAAGGAAAACATCATGAGGAAACCCGCATGTATAAGAGAACCTAGCAAGTTTTCGAAAGACATGTGAAGTCGGCCAACCTGCACTTGGCCAGCGTGGTGGACCATGGCCTGATCCCCCTTGTATTGAAGGGAGGCCCTTGCCCAACAGTGGGGCGTTAAAAAGGGCTGAATACTAGAATTCTTTATAGATTGATGGTTGCTGAAATTTGGATATATTCACTGGAACTAAGTTTGATTCCTGCTCAAGGTATAAAACTTTAGGGTATTAGGTATATGATGATATTGGTATACTTAAGCTTATGTCAGCCTAACTAAACACAAATGAATCATAATGACTCGCCATCGATCTTTCGTATCTTAATGTAGGTAGTATCAGAAGCCTTCTTGGACGTTTAAGCTAATGTTGCAACGGATAGCTGTGTAGCCGGTTTTCGAATAAAAAATATCCGTCGAGCCGGATATATTATTGGATATCCTTTAAATTTTAGTTAAATTACTTATCAATTAAAAATAATAATTACGTATTTTCTTTAAATTTTCTTTGGTTACCAATTATTTATTTATTAAAATTTACTTTTAATATAACAGTCTTTAAATTTAAATGAAAATTTAACCTTTGAAAACAAAACATAGAATAATTATTAGTACTAACAAACTAAATTCCCACAACGTTACACGATACCTAAACGCATCTATTACATTCCGAGAATATTCATGAAATATGAGTTTTGTCTCTGCATCCATTGTAATCTTTGAAATAAAATATATCGTTATTATATAAACAAGCAAAGGGTGGATGCTGAGAGGTAATAAAAATCTGTATTGAGTTTTTTTTTTTTTTTCATTTTTATACTCACCCTCGTTTTATTGAGAACGTAAGCTTCATTCTACACTATTTAGTAAAATGTTTTTTACCTTTAATATTTTAAGGCAATGATAGCCTAGTGGTAATGTCCTCACTTGGGAAACCGAGTAAAGCGGGTTCAAATCCCGAGACTAGCACCTCTGATATTTTCATATGCGTATTATTTCCAACATGATTATCACTTGTCATACAGTGAAGGAAAACATCGTGAGGAAACCTGCATGTCTGAGAGAACTTAGCAAGTTTTCGAAAGACATGTGCAGTCCGCTAACCCGCACTTGGCCATCGTGGTGGACTATGGCCTGACCCCGCTCGTGTTGAAGGGAGGCCCGTGCCCAGCAGTGGGACGTTAAAAAAAAGGGCTGAATACATACAATACATACATACGTATAAATTGATAACCTCTTAAAAATTGGTTAAAAAGAAGCTTCAGAAATATAAATATATGTAAAGCTAAGTGTACAGATACGAAGCATGATATTGATATATGAGAAACCCTAGTTATCTTGTCTAAACATTGTTGAGGACCGATCGCAAACAGTAGGATATATATTTAATTCTCGATACACATCTTGTTAGATTCATATTTTATTTCAAGAATACAGTCAATATGAATATTTATAATGGCTAATATTATGTTGATTTTTACTAGCGATGTGTTCAATGCAAAGATATTGTAGAGTACACACATAGTGATCATGTGATATAAAGCTAAAATAAAATGATTGAAATTACATTAATACTTAATTATATATACAAAACAAATATATACTTAATTATTACTCTACAAGTCATGTCCGCTTGGAATTGTATTAAAAATGCTAACCGATTCTTTGGGAAATAAAATAATCTATACAGATAAATAAAATTGGAGCGTCTGTTTGTAATATTAAAATAATCGCTTTTTATTAAATGCATATGGATGTATACACGGTACATATATCAAAACAACATTTGTTACAATTTTTGTCTCTCTGTCTGTTTGTTAAGGTTAATCTCTGAAATGTCTGGACCGATTTTGACGGGACTTTCACTGGCAGATAGCTGATGTAATAAGGAGTAACTTAGGCTACTTTTATTTTAGAAAATAATAGGGTCCAACGAAAAAAAATTAAAGCCAAATTAATTAATTAATTTTGTTTTAAGAAACAACCTAGGGACGAACCCGAGCGAAGCGAGGATGAGTCGCTAGTGTTAAATAATATTATGTCCATTCGGAATCACAGTTTTCTATTAACGATAGCGATTATAGAATGTCTTATATAGATACATAATATATAGATACTGTTACCTATTTTTTACTCATACATACTAACACTAGCTGCTAACGCTATTAGCAATTGATAAAAGTATGGATGCCTTCACGCTTTAATATGGGACCTATTCACACATGTGCCACTTGTCGTTAGCCTTTTACATGTTTTTTGTTTTTTAATTTCAATTTATTATTCTCTTAGTAAATTTATTATAAAAATTATATGCCTTTGACATCATTTTATCAGTAATAGAAAACGAAACGTTTTATTTCTATATTTGCGTACTATATGAAGTAAAAAATTGTGGTAAAAACAGGTGGTAAATATAACCGTAGTCTATATTATACGTTTGTAATAATGTGGCATATCTCCAACATATGATTTTACCAACTCAGAGGATAGAGAGGAAATAGTAGGAAAAAATAAGGAAAATGAAGAGAATGAGATTGGTCCTACTACTCTTATTCACTAGACAAAACACCGTTTTATTTCGGCTTTTTCTAGATAATCCCTGAGTCAAGCAGTAAAATTTGGTCCATGAATATGGCAGGCTATTATTTATTCCATTTTCTTTTGAAATATAACACCAAAATTATCATCAAGGAAGTGGAAAACAAAGAATAACATAATATACTGCAATATTCCTTAGACGGAAAGTAGAAATTTGAAGATATACGAGTACGTCTATGTACATTCCAGCTACTAGTTCGTAGCAGTGCATCCTACACATCAGGTGTCTCATGACAGCTATTTTCAATTAGCCCAGCTTGAATTTAGAAACTGTTAGAACTAATGCGGCTGTCAAGTTTGCGTAAGTATTACAGAATTGTTAATTAAACGTGTACATTGCATGTGACAGGGCTCTGGTAACACAGTGTGTACTTGCAAATTGTAATAATGCTGGAATTTAGCTAACACTAGATATAATTTCGTAATTTATTTTAAGACTTAACAACTTACCCTTGCTTTGCTCGGGTGTGTCCTAGGTACGTTTTAATTTTTTTGAGCGAAAACCTAATTCTTTTCCTAAAATAAAAGTAGCCTAAGTTACTCCTTATAATATCAGCTATCTGCCAGTAAAAGTCCCGTTAAAATTGGTCCACACGTTTCGGAGATTAGCTGGAACAAAAAGACAGACAGACAGATAGACAAAAATTAAAAAAAATGTGTTTTTCTTATAAGTACCGTATACATATAATTCCATATGCATTTAGTATACAACTGTTATTTTGACATTACAAACAGACACTTCAATTTTATTTATGACGAGTATCTGTATAGACTTTTTTGACCGAACGATCTTTTTTTTGCATGTATGAAATAAATACGTTGCTTTGTTAAATAAGCAAAGGAGTAGAAGAATGAAGTGGCATATATATTTTTTTACTAACTTTTTCTCGTAAGTTAGTCTTAGTTGCCTCTAGAAAGAAAAGCTTGAGTTGACTTTGGTTTAGAATCTTCTAAAACAATAAAAAGGTATTTTATTTGTATTTTAATATAGTTATTGCAATACAAAAAAGTTTTTATCATGATTAAATAAATTTATTCACAAAAAAAAATATAGTAAAGTTAGAAATATAGTTAATTATATTATATACAAAACAAATGTTCACTTAATAATTACAATGTGTACAAGTCTTGTATGTATGCAGATATGCAGCCCTTTTTAACATCCCACTGCTGGGAGTGGGCCTCCCTTCGATACCAGAGTTCGCTAAGTGCGGGTGGGCGGACTTTACATGTCTTCCGAAAACTTGGTAAATTCTGTCAGACATGCTATAATGTAACTTTTTTTTATTTAGAAAAATCTATTACGTCTTAAAAATACATAAATTCAAAGAAAGTTCAACGTATACCTTTAACCTTGTTACTGAAAGTTAGACGTTAGATTAGCTGACATAGGAAAATTATTATTAATTCTAACTAAGAATTTTATTTAAAACTTCTTACATCTACGCGAATGTTTGAAATTTTAAATAAAACTATCTTTACGGATTTTTTCGCGGATTTATTTTGATTTTTGATTCCCGATGTTTCGGATGCTTTACAGCAATCATGGTCTCTTCCGTGACTGACGTTTATTTAAAATAAGAATTTTATTATTTAAACAATTTTTTTATAATACTTTCTTAGATTTACGCGAATGTTTGACATTTAAATAAAACTATATTTTCGGATTTTTTCGCGGATTTATTTTGATTTTTGGTTCCCGACGTTTCGATTGCTTTACAGCAATCATGGTCACGGGAGAGACTAAGGTGTTAGATGTCTCAAAGGCGTTATATAGTTGTTACAGACAGCCTACCCACAAATAACAAAATGAATTCAAAAAACTTGAAAATTGGCACCAAAGTACCTTACAATATTTGTTAATTTTAATTTTAAAATATTTTTATAATTTTAATTACTTTATATTATATAATTTTATATTATTTATATAATTTTAGCTTTATTATTATAATTATTACAATTTTTTAGAAAATTTATTGATTAATAATCTATATTTAGTGTTGCCATTATTATATTTATAACTATAAAAAAATTGTAATAATTATAATAATAAAGCTAAAATTATATAAATAATATAAAATTATATAATATAAAGTAATTAAAATTATAAAAATATTTTAAAATTAAAATTAACAAATATTGTAAGGTACTTTGGTGCCAATTTTCAAGTTTTTTGAATTCATTTTGTTATTTGTGGGTAGGCTGTCTGTAACAACTATATAACGCCTTTGAGACATCTAACACCTTAGTCTCTCCCGTGACCATGATTGCTGTAAAGCAATCGAAACGTCGGGAACCAAAAATCAAAATAAATCCGCGAAAAAATCCGAAAATATAGTTTTATTTAAACAATTTTTTTCTTAAGTTTCAATGTTTCACATTATATGATACGTCTGGATAGAAAACATCGTTAGATGCTTTGGTTAAAAAAACTTATGATGCATGTACATAAGCAATGTGAGATACAAAATCCGTTTGTTTGATTTTTGGTTTAACCGTATAACGAATAAAATTGAAGAACCTGGTCACTTTAAGTCTATCCAAGATATACTATCTTAAATTTACATGTAATAATTTAATTTACATGTAAAACTAGCGACTTACCCTCGCTCCGCTCGGTTTTATCCCTACGTTTTAAGGTTAGTATAGATTTCTTAGAGATGAGATATATTCCCGCTGTAAAAAGTACCCTATATGTTGACCCGGATAGTCAGCTATCATCATACCAAGTTTCGTCAAAATCTGTCTAGCTGTTTTCTCGTGATCGTTCCCAGACAGACAGACAAAAATTCTAAAAACTATAGATTCGGCCGCTGTATCGATAATAATCACAATTTCAATAAGATTTCCCGAAAAATATTTATTGTACAGATTCGACTCAGAATTTTATTATATGTGTAGATGTGTCACGCCATCAGGATAACTCTAAGGAAAACACCCTCTTTTTTTTTTTCTTCTTTTTATTAAACTTTTTACCCTCACTAGTTCCATTAATAGTTTAGTTCTTACAAGTTCATATAATATACTTTTATATTATTAAAATAATGAAAACCGATTTGAGAATAGAAATATTGAGTAGCTATGATATTTTCTTAATTAATTTCAGTCACAACACCTAATCTTATAATAAATAAATATGTTAGGACATTAACACACAGCACCATCTAGTTCCATGGCTCGCTCCACGCTACACGTATATAACTTTAAATACATACATATTATAAATATAAACACCAATGACTGGAGCACAACATTCGAGTTCGTCGCACAAATAGAATTTCTATTGTCAGTTCGTGACAGAACTGAGACAAAATCTTCCAAACTGATAGAAGATTCATGACGTGTAATAAGAACTGTTATAATGTTATGATGAATATTTATTAATATGTCGAATAATATATATTGTAATACACTTCTTTTTTTTACATTAACACACAGCACTATCTAGTTCCATGGTAAGCTACGAAACTTGTGTATGAATACCAGATAGTTGATACACTTCACATACATATATAACTTTAAATACATACATATATTAAATATAAACACCCATGACTCGAGTACAAACATTCGTGCTCATCACAAATAAATGCTCCCAGCGGACTCGAACTTGCGACCGCTGACACAGCAAGTAGGGTCACTACAAACTGAGCCAAACGTATCGTCATCACTGCACTAAACTCTTAACTGCCCCATCATTTCTATAATCGATAGTTCGGCTTTGGACACTTTTCATACGACTGTTCAAATTTTTGGATGATCCTACAAATATTAGGGTCCACTTCAAATTCAAACCAAGGACTTCATAATAAGCAGCCACTCAGCCAATGGACCGAAAATACAGTTTAGCAATAAGCCCCAAATTTAAAGGTAATCTAGTGAACTCTACTGAATTAGAGATGAGATGATATCAAGATATTTCAAATGGCAGGTTAATTTATAGGTAAATCAGTATTACTATATCAAGTATTACTGAAACAGCAGTCGGATCTTAAAGGGTACAATATATGAGCTTCTTAATCAAAGCTTTGATGAAGATTGAGCTTTCAAAACGTCATATTCTTAAGCACCTGTACGATCAACATCAACATAAATTATTCAGTACATCATAAGAACGTATTATATTATCAAAATTTGTAAATCTGGTTGCAAGGTACCTAGTGGCGTAGGTATTTTACTGCTTGAAATCACAAGTTTGATTTCTGCGCACGGCTCATATATAGATCTATTTTAACGAATTAATGTATCAAAAAAGTTAGAAACTATTTTTATCATAATCTCCCAGTTTTTCGCAATTCTGTTTCAATTTTGGTATGGCATGTCAAATATGTATTGCTTAAGAGATTTTTTTAAATAAAATAATTTTTAGCTTAAAGTTTCATATTGAACTCGCTATACGTTGGACCATTTTTTGTTAATGTTGGTAAATGCATTTACGCGTACCACCTGTAGACATAGAGATGGTTAGGTGGGACTCACCCGCTAGAGAAGCCACTAAAACCCAACAAACCCTTTCCCCCTCTTAATGGGGTGTCACAGGATCGCTTACGCACTCAACCACAACGCCCCGACGACCAAGGGGTTGCTCCAACGGTCCACTCTGCCGTCAGAGAAGTACCAAGAGCAACCCGCATGGCACACCGCCTACCAAGATGAGCTGCCTTGCCGGACGCTCATGAGCCCCCCCCCCCCCCCCATCACCACGACGGTGAACGCACGTTATAATAACTTATAACTATATTATTATTTATAACCTACAACTATAGCAATTGGTACTTATACCCATTGCTCATACAAGGCTTTGCTGTCATTTTGATATAGATAGACGGAGGTGGAGGTTAGTATATATATTTATTAGATTTGAATGGGTCAAAAGCAATTCTCTATACTAATTGTTAACAAAGACAAAGGCATTCCGTTATAAACCGTATTGTTTTACGCGTCCCGTATCTAAGCTCGTGGGTACGATTTGGTATAAGGTATGATTATATAGCGGAGAAAGATAACCTAGTTAAGTAATTCAATTCAATTCAAACCTTTTGTTCATTGGCTTTTAGAAATACACCAGTTCTTTGTAAAGCTTTCAGATCATAATTGGTTACTTTTTATTAAAAAACTAGAATAAGTCTATATTCCAAAAAATAAATTAATTAAATAAAGAGTATGACTTCGTCGTGTAAGCAAAGTCCATGATATGGACAAACAATATAATATACTAGTGATAGCCTATGGTCGGAATTCGACGATGGTCATTTGAAAACTTGAGGATAACGTATATTATGAATAAGTTTTACCTATCTATATAAATAAAACTAACTGTTCCCAAAAAAATTATTGATAACACTAAAGGTTGTTACTAAGCAAAAAGAAAATCAGTCGACAAACGCATGAGAAATAGGTACTGAACTGTTTTGTTTTTGCCTATGTATTATACGAGTATATTAGCGACTCACCATCGCTTCGCTTTGTTTCGTCTCTAGGTTGATTCACAATACAAATTTCATCTCAGTTTTCACCCTCTTAAGAGATGATTTCCGGGATATAAACTATACTTTATTCTTGTCATGGTTTCAAATTATCTTCTTACCCAATTTCATGTAAATCGGTCCAGTAGTTTCGGAGGTTATTCGGTACAAACAAACAAAAAAATATTTCCTCATTATAATATTAAGTATACATATATGTATGATAATATAGACAATCAATTATCGCTATCGCTCATCAAATAAACCAATCACCAATATGAGTTCATTATCATTTCATGGCATGTGTCGGCATGAATATTTCCCTTTGATTAATTTGTGCGGCAACGACGCTCCGTAATACATCGCTTTATTAGCTCACACTTTGTTAAACGCTGGCATTTACTGTACACCTGCTACTGGGCTTGGCATATTTCGTTATTCATATTAATAGATGGTACCTAGATTTGATTTTGATGGATGCAGAGGACTTGTTGACTTCCCCCTGCTATCGAAGTAACGACACGTTTGGTTCAGTTTGTAGTGGCCCTATTTGCTGTGCCGGCGGTCGCGGGTTCGAGTCCCGCTGGGGGTATTTATTAATGTGATGAGCACGAATATTTGTACTCCAGTCATGGGTGTCTATATTTATAATATGTATGTATCTAAGGTTACATATTATGTGTCAACTACCTGGTATCCATAACACAGACCTCGTAGCTTACCATGGAACTAAATGGTGATGTGTGTTAAAATCCCAACATTTTTTTTATGTACATACATATTACATTTGGTGTAGGAATACAGCTAAGAATGATAGTATTGAATAAAAGTATCTTTTCGGTTTTCTTTTTCATAATTTTAAATTGAAATTAACAAATATTGAGGGGTACTTTGGTTCCGCTTTTGTATATTTGAAATTATTTTATAATTTTGGGGGTAAGAACTGTCTATGACAACTATGAATTGACCTTTGGAACATTTAAAACCTTAGTCTCTCCTGTGACCATGATTGCTGTAAATTCAGCAGCACTCAGCAGCATGTAATTCAGCATTCGAAATATCGGGAAACAAAAATCAAAATAAATCTATATAATAGAAAATAATATAATAGAAAAGATACTTTTATTTCTAGTACCAAATATTTTAGCGTAAATCTAAATAAGAACCTATAAGGATAATAGTAATTATAAAAATATTCAAACATAACATTGTTTTTCTGACAAAAAATTAGTTCTTTAATTTTAAGATTTTTTTAACAAATGTTTTTGTTTTATTCGTACAGATTATTTGTATAGCTTGCACGAGCTTGTATTTAGGAGTCCCTGGTTCAAACCTCGGGTAGGTAAAAAAAAAACTTATTCCTCCATAGCGGTTCTCAATAACAGCCCGGAGGTAAGAATTTCAAAAAAATTAGAAATTAATTATTTTTTAACAAAAAAATAGAAAACCGATTTCAAAACTACTTTATAATATTATTGCAATTAATGAAATTCATTCAGTGATTGAAATTCGACTCGAATCAATATTGAAATTTTGGGGAAAACATATTTATACATAAAAATGAATTCCAAAACTTTTTATATGGATTACACTAAAGCTCGTCAAAAGCTATGAAAAAAAAAGAAAATCAATTGACAATTAGAGGAGAAAAAGGTACTAAACTCTTTTGCCTTTTGCCTAGTTATATTACCTATATAGATATAATCAATATTGCAAGAAAAGGCGGAATTTTTCTGTAAAATATATGTAACTAGCGACTCACCCTCGCTGCGCTTCGAGTTCCTCCCTAGACAAAAACAAATCTATCCCACGGGAACCGTACATTTTTCCGGGATTATATATAGCCCAAAGCCTTCCTCGATAAATGGACTATCCAAGACAAAAAGAATTTTTCAATTCCAAATAGTAGTTCCTGAGATTAGCGCGTTCAACCAAACAAATAAACAAACAAACTCTTCAGCTTTATAATATTAGTAAGTATATTAGTATAGATAATTATGATTACAATAAATATCATAATCTTGCCGTATAACATATTCATAATAAACAAGACCAAATAAATAAAAGATAATATCGTTAAACACACTGTACACAAATAAAACGTACATCATAATTGTATACCTTTTATTGAAGTCGTTCAAATTGATTTAAATTAAGATTTGTTTTGCAACAGTCTCATGCAAAAGCTAGCTAAATGTAAGACCGAAGTGAAATCAAATAATAATTCGTCGTCGTTCCAAATTTTCTAATTTAAGTTACTCTAATTTATTCTCTTCGAAATAGATTAAAGTATCTCAGTAAGTTTATGTTTTCAATCTGTCCTGAAGAAACTTTATTAAATGTGCCATGCGATATGGTTATAATATTCACTGTTTACAGCACGTGGGTTTGCGTGTATTTTTTTTTTAATAAAACTCTTTTCGGATTTACAAACAGACAGTAAATACTGCCTGTAACAACTATATAATTGACCATTAAGACGTCTAAAACTTTAGTCTTTTCTGAAAACTAAGAAAGTATTAATTAGTTACATTTTACACTGTATAAATAAACGATAAATACAGTAAAACTGTGTGTATTTATTTAAGTACACCCTACTAATATTATAAACGCGAAAGTTTGTAAGAATCTATGTATGGATGTATGGATGTATGTATGTTACTCTTTCACGCAAAAACTACTGAATGGATTTTGCTGTGATGTATGATTGGCTGAAGCGATATTATTATGTACATATAAAAAAATCCATGTTTATATATCAAGCCGCAAAAGGCACCTAGGGATACATCCAAGCGAAGCAAGGGTAAATGAGTAGTACAAAAATAATATAAAATCAAACTACCCACAAATACAAAAATGTATTGAATCCCTTAAGCAAATCATGAAAAAGAGCTGTGAACAGACAAATAAACTTCACATTTCTGCTACATAAAATAAATGACTGCGAATAAAACTGGAAAAAAACGTAATTAAAAGCATTCAAGCGCTCTCATAAAATATAGAGAAATCTTTTTAGCTTAGCTTTTTAAATCCATTTGAATGTCCCCTCCATTAGCTCCTTAACCGATTTAAACTGCATCTTAAGCGATACAGAGTACATTAATTGTGTTAGAATTACCCCTATTTGTTAGTGCGAGTAGTTTAGGAGATTTGTTACTGTTGTCTTCAATTAGCCGTACTGGCTTTAGAGAAAGAGTATGTGTTTAGTAAATAAAGGATGCTTTCTTAATTATAAAAATGTCTGGCATGGCTTTAGATGAGTTTAGTCGCGGGTTTGATGTTGAATGTTAGGATTTTCAAATATTCTATTCTGATAATGAAGATTCACTATATTTGGGGAATGAAACAAATGGCTAGAAGTAGTTTGAAAATTGCGTTGGCATTATCAGGTTTATAACAATAGTATTATATAATAGCGTTAACATAAGTGTGGTGTGGAAGACATGTGAAGTAGGTAGGTAGGTATACTATGGCCTGATACCTCTGATATTGAGGGAGGCTCCTGTCTAAAAGTGGGACGGTAAAAAGGGTTGAATCATTATCTTATTATTACTAGTAAATTGAAAAGATGAATAAAGATTTGCAAAATGTAATTATGACCTTGTTAATACTTACTTAGATTTACGCGAATATTTGACATTTTAAATAAAACTATCTTTTCGGATTATTTCGGGGATTTATTTTGATTTTTGGTTTCCAACGTTTCGAATGCTTTACAGCAATCATGGTCACGGGAAAGACTTGCGAAATAATTCAAAAAGATAGTTTTATTTAATATAACCTCATTATTTAAAATTTGATTATGTTAGGCCCATAATAATATCCACGGAACTGGTTTTGATTCAACGGTCATATTATGCGCAGGAGATATTATAGTGGAGAAGTATACGAGCAGACCTTTCACCTTTCACTGTCAAACTCCAATGGGACGACAATTCGACACGAGTGTTGAGAGATCAAGTAGGACCGACGACTTCACATGTCCTCTTAGGTACCGGGATGAAATATCACCACCTCTGAAGTATTACTGAGAATTTCTTGGCAGAAAAGCTCAATCTGGCCTGACTCGGGACTCAAGCCCAGAACTTCCGGATCTGTAGCCGGCATGTTAGGCACTAGACCACCAAGGTGGTTACAACGATATTATGCTTACCTTAGAATTTTAAATTCAAATTATTTATATAATACTAGCGTCTCACCCTCGCTTCGCTCGGGTTCGTCTCTGGGTTGTTTCCCCATACAAACTTTCATCCCCATTTTCACCCTCTTAAGGGATGATTTTCGGGATAAAAAGTATCCTATGTCCTTCCCAGGGTCTCAAACTATCTTCTAACCAAATTTCATCTAAATCAGTCAGTTCAGTAATTTCGGAGCTTATTTAATATAAACAAACAAACAAGAAAATCTTACCACTTATTATATTAGTATAGATATACGTATTACATACAATTCCCATCAAGTTGGGAGATAATTGGATGAGTGAGTAACCATAAAAATGTAAATAATAACTGTAGCGTTATCACTATCAGCGGATTCTTAAAACCTACGCTAATGACTTTTACGTTTTAACACACACTGAATCATAGAAACACTTTATTTTCGTAGAAACAATTTCCCTTATATTTCATTATTTGGTTTGTCATAATTTAAAAAGAATTAAATGCCATAGAATGTCTTCCGTGAAATATATCGTCATACTTTTGTTTGAACGTATGACAGTTTTATCGTGATTGCTTGAATGATGTGACGTGAAGCCTCTATGCCTTGCTAGTATTGGCGTGAATAAGTCGTCTTGACTTCAAAAACGTTACACTCTTACTAATTTCTATTTTATACTGTTTCATTTCAATGATCTACAATCTATCAATTTATCTCTCCCATATACTCTCTCTCTCTCCTATCTGTTCACCTGGTAGAACCGTACGAGAGGAAGAAGCTTCTCTCACATGTCTCTCTAGCTCAGCTATCTTTTATATTTCCCAGCTATGAGCCTGACGCTTTCTTTAAAAAAAATCACTCTTTATCCGCTCGATCCAGGGAACGAACCTATAACCTGCAGATTATAAGGATCGTGACCTACATAAACTAGGCACTGCAGAATGGGACAAAAGGACAAACTAACAAACAAAAACACATGGACTATTCTATACTCGAATTGATTGAATTGAATTGATTGAATCGAAAACCCTATTACCTCATAAAGATATGTTAGCACTCCACTCGACCTACAAGTATAACATTTAAGTTTTATAAGAGCGGAGTATTTAATGTAATTTATTATGGATGCAGGCAGTTTATGGCCCGTTAGGGGAAATTAAACGACCCGGTTACTCCGTCAGTAACGTGGTATTTCTTGCAGTTACGAAATAAAGTAAGCTGTAACTTGCATTTTTTATTACACTTTCCTAGACACGTGATAAAAAGCAAATAAATATTTTTAAGTAATTTATATACATTGTACAATATATATACATAATATGTTGCAGTCAGTCAATGTGTTAATAGCCAATACTCTGCTATACTTAGCAAATGTTTTCAGAAACCTGAGTATAAAATGACGGACTTTTAAGATCGATTTTAAACATTGTATTGAAATGATAAATTTATTTTGTGTCATAGAATCATAATATGTCATTTTGATATACATAAATATATGATTTCAAATTAATTCTATTTTACAGCGATTGGGAAATAATATCTTCTACATATATGTACTAATGTATTCTAATTTCGTTTCCAAACGACGACACGTTTGGCTCAGTTTGTAGTGTCCCTACTTGCTGTGCCAACGGGTTCGAGTCTCGCTGGGGCATTCATTTGTGTGATAAGCATGAATGTTTGTACTCCATTCATGGGTGTTTGTATTTATAATATGTATGTATTTAAAGTTATATATGTGTAGTGTATCAACTATCCGGTATCCATAACACAAGCCTCGCAGCTTACCATGGAACTAGAAGTGCTGTGTGTTAATGTCCCAAAATATTAAAGAAAAACCTAAGTTCAGAAGCAAGCTAGTTCATTCATAGGTCTGGAAAATTAGAATATTTAATTTTCCTTTCAACTCCATGCTACAGGCTACTTATCAACTTTCTAAGAACACGATCGCGCATATTATTCAAATATGGTCAGGTTAAAACTTTTAGAACTTCCCAACTCGGATACATAAAAGGAAAAAAAGAGTCAAAAAATATACTTTGTTATTTGCTCTTGTATTTATTTATGTATGAAAGAAAGGGTCATCGTCGGGAGTCCTTCTCCTATGATCATGATTGCTGTAAAGCATTCAAACGTCGAGATCTAAAAATAAATTCTCGAAAAAATCCGAAAAGATAGTTTTATTTAAAATTGTCCAGCAGTTCGTGAAAGAGTAACAAACAAACATACGTACACATTCAAATTTTTGGATGAAGTTGTATCAATATATTAACGTCCCACGTTTAAAATGGATCTATGAGATTAAAATTAGGATAATTCCAAGATAATGAGAAGAAAGATTGAACAAAAAAGAGATTTCAGGAAATTCACCCCTGAAAATTAAGCGAAGTTATGAACGTATAACTTCCCCCAATGCGAGTGAAGCCGCAGTAAAAGCAATACTTCCAACTATTCGCACATATGAAACTCCAGCAATACCAATAAACAGTTTGAACCATCGCGATGTAGTGGAGAAGTATGCACTCGTTTACAAGTTAAATCGACGGGGAACGGTCTGGGTAATTAATTGGGGAGTTGGGTATTTCCGGGACAACACTACTGTCGCGGCTGGAACGAGGAGTAAAAATATTTGGAGGTGGCATTCAATGTTTACTGAGTGAGTTGTTATATGTTTCTTGTTGAGTTTCTCGCTCTTCTCAGTAGAATTGCTTTCGGAGCTGGTGGTAGCTTCCTTAAGGACTGACTACACTGATGCTCTTTAAATTACTCTATTGACGATTCAAAAGTGCTTATAATAAGTGTATTTGAATAAAGATTCATTTCATTATATTATAACTCATTACTTCATAATGGAATACTTTGTAATGTAGGATAAGTAAATAATTATTATATTGCAATATAGTAAGCGAATATTGTTTCAAAAGAGCAACTGCTGAGTATCTCATGGGTACTTCTCAGCAGAACTGCTTTCTGAATCGGTGGTAGATTCCCCACGGACTTATATATACTGATTAATATAAATTAAAAAAAAATAAAAATAAGGCTATGAGCTTTTATTCTAAGTCTTTTTGAATAAAGAATATTTTGATATAATGCCTTCTGTCACAGTTTTATTGGGTTTACTAAATATACCTGAAATGAATTGCCGTTATAATATTATTATAAGTTATATACATAATATATAAAAGCGAGTAGTGAAGTACATTCTTGCACAAAAGTACTTCGTTTGTAGAGACTACTTTTGCTATTAGTAATCAGCTAATTTCCGTGAAATTGAAAAAAAAAACATATATCCTCAATTATCAAAATGCATTTTAAGTTTAAATTTACTTATTTTGCTGTAATATATTTTGCAACATACAACTTTTTATAAGAATAATAAAAATAATAAACACTTTATTGTACACCAAGAACAAAAGAAAATAAATAAATACAGATGGATAATGTACAAGAGGCGGCCTTATCGCTAAAACAGCGATCTCTTCCAGGCAACCTTTAGGTGTAGGAAATAGCAAACTTTGAGAGGGAAGGGAATTTTTCTATTAATATCAAAATAAATAAACATTTAAACAAAAGTTCTTAAAATAATCACGTTTCCCTATTATTACTTACAGTGGCTTTACCTTCATATAAACATTCGCAATATATACCTTATCCAAATAACACGCTCATTGGTCACATGTCTCGAGTAAAGCAGTACTCATAGCGCTTGCACGTCTATACTTCCCTGTTTGCGTATGAACATTGGAACGCTCAAACCGTCCTCACAGTACCTTAATTTATTGTCAACTTATACAAGTGCATGCCTAATTGAACGTTTTGTTTGGGATAGACGGTTGATAAAACTAATTTAGATTTAAGTTGTGATAGTTTTATTTGTTTACTAGTTTTTGAATGTGATTTTGTGTGAACTCTAATTTAATTTTAACAAAAACTAAAGTTAGAAATGTTCTATATAAAGTTGGAACTCGAGCATATTTGATAATTACTTTTTACTTAAAGTTACGGTGATTTTAAAGTTACTTTATTGGTTAGTTAGTTTTTGACCGTGGCATCACTCGCGTGATTAACGGGGCTGGGTCCAAAATTAATCTAGGTCTGATCCCAGAATGCTATCTATTTCCTTGTCAGATTTCAATGAAATCTGTTTAGCGGTTTCAGCGTGAAAAGAAAACTGACAGAGTTAAAGAATTAACTCTTTGAAAGTGATTAAATTATTATATTTTCAATACAGAATATAATATAAAGATCCAGAATTTCTACCTCTAATTTTTATTAAATTTGGTTCTGTTAAAATTGGTTCAAGTACAGATTGACATATAAAAACTAACTATATTTTAACTTTGAATTTAGTTTAGATTGAATTAGATATTATTAAATGCTCATACCAGCATGTTATGGGTATATAGCCTATTTTGAAGTCACAAACTGATAAATCTACTTTAAATAAATAAATTATAAATATGTTGGGACATTAACACACAGCACCATCTAGTTCCATGGTAAACTACGAAGCCTGTGTTATGGATACCAGATAGTTGATAAACTACACGTATATAACTTTAATTACATACATATTATAAATATAAACATACATGATTGGAGTACAAACATTCGTGCTCATCATACAAATGAATGCCCCCAGCTGGACTCGAACCCGCGACCGCTGGCACAGCGAGTAGGGTCACTACAAACTGAGCCAAACGTGTCGTCAAATAATCGTATAATATATTTTAACTTTTAATATAGTATTGAGTATATTATCATTAAATGCTCATACTAGTATGTTGCGGGCATATAACATATATTTGAAGTCATAAACTGATAAATCCACTTTGATAAGTACAGATAAATGACAGGCGTCAAAAAGTTTGCAAATCATTTACCCATTTACCTATTACGCAAAAACTCCAAATACTGATACCAAATGTTGAAATATTCAAAAAAGGTTTACCAAATAAAATTTCATCTCACGATCGTCGTGAAGTTCAAACTTCCTCAAGTTCTATAAAGCGAATGAAACATCTGTTGTATGAACAACTCGACAAACTTTTTACTGCCATTTTGACTTTTAACTTTTCCATTATATGGATGTTTTTTCTCTATTTTCTTGTATCGGTTAGTTTTTAGTATGGTTTAGAGGAAATTAATACTTAAAAAAACTGTGATATTCAAATCGTTTCATCATTTTGATAAAACATAGGCTTACTTTATTTATTATAGGATGTATCTAAGTACGTTTTAACTGTTAGTATGCAATAAATAGATTATATAATATATAGGTATGATGAGTTTTATATCCCTTACTTGAGAAATTATTGATTCCCATTGAATTAAGGGATGATTTCGGGGATAAAAAGTACCCTATATCTTTCCCAGGATCTCAACTTATCTACATAATAAAATTCATATAAATTGATTCAGCGGATTAAGTGTGATAAGGTAACAGATAGACAGACCGACAGATTAACTTTCGCATTTATAATACTAGCGACTAAAGCAGCTTGTCCCTAGACAAAAATAAATCCCACGGGAACCGTAATTTTTTCCAGTATAAATAAAAAGTAACCTATGTACTATTCCAGACTATAATAATAATCGATCCCTATGCCAAATTTCATCTAGATCCGTTCAGCTGTTTTGGCATGAAAGAGTAACAAACATCCATCCATCCATCCTCAAAATCTTTCACATTTATAATATTAGTAGGATTAGTATGGATAATAGTATGAAACTAGAGCTTTTAAATACAAACGTTGAAAATCCCAAAACAAAGTTTATTTGGAAGCAATAAAAGATTCATTTAAAGTAATCTATTACCGAAAAAATTCTTAGAAATGTCTTAGATATTCTCAGAACTACCTGTTATGGTACAAAAGATTTTTTTCATGCACAAAAAAAGAGGTTCGCCCGCTTATTCTCTAAGTTTTTGTCAAATTTAGCTTTTACGCCTATGATTTTAAAGTGTAGTTTATCTAAACAGTCCACATGGTTACAAAAAATTGAAAAGGATCATAGGAATTATCATCAATAAAATTATCTATAGGGTGTTCATAAATCGTACAGGTAGGCTTTGCTAACATACAATTAGTGGCAAGTGAACGCTCAAACAAACTATTGAAAACTTGACTTTTTTGTAAGTCATTCTTTATCGTCTTCTACATCCTACCATTTTTGCCAGTATCTTTTTACTACACTACTTTAACTACCTCATTGTGACTATTTACAGCTGCAGGGAGGGAGATCCTGGGTTCGTGTCTAGGGTTGAGCCAAAATAGTTACTGGACTTTTCTGCAAAGAGGCCTGGAGCACGAAAGCCTGGAGCCTGGATTTGGGCAGCTAGCAGTACTTTCATCCGTATGCCCTTTTTTTGTTATGTTGGGAAATGCATTTACGTATACCACCTGTAGAAATACAGGTGGTTATGTGGGACTCATCGGCTAGAAAAGCCAGTATTACGCACTAAAATCCAACAAAACCTCCTCCGTCTTAAAGGGGTGTCGCGGGATCGCTTACGCACTCAACTACGACGCCCCGACAGCAGGTCTGCCGAAGCAGATCACAACAACCATGGGGTTGCTCCACAGTCCACACTGCTATTAGGGAAGTACCAGGAGCTACCCGCATGGTACACCACCCACCGAAGTGGGTCACCTCCCTGTGCGTTTCTTGGCTTCGCGCCCGGCTGAACCACGACAAGGTTCGTTGCATGTTGGAAGGGCTCATCCCTATGCCTTGGAGACCACGTTAAGTTATTGGTCCTGCGTTTTCTCTCTCACCAGTCATGTCGAGTTGTCGTTGCGACGAAATGAGAGAGTACTATATCCCGCGTAGTTGGTTAGTCTTAGTAAGATTGGCTGATGGAACCGAAATGGGTTAGGAGGACATTATTATTAGCACAATCAGGGCAAAACTAAAAGTAATTTTAAAATATTATAAAGCTAAAGAGTTTGTTTGTTTGGTTGAATGCGCTTATCTCAGGAACTACTGATTGGAATAAAAAAATCTTTTTCGTTGGATAGTCCATCGAGGAAGACTTTAGGTATTTATCATCCTGCAAAATGTACGGTTCCTGTGGGATAGATTTATTTTTGTCTAGGGACGAACCCAAAGCGAAGCAAGGGGAAGTCGCTAGTGTTAAAATAAATGGACAGGCCATTACTTGAACAAGTTACACATCTAAGAGTATCGGTCAAGATAAGTACCTACCTATTTAGAACATAAGTAAAACTTAATAAAACTATAAAGTTAGCTCGTACCTATACTAATTTATTAATATCTCAGGAACTACTAATCTGATTTGGAAAATTCTTTTTGCATTAGACAACTCCTTTATTGAGGATGGCTATAGGCTATATATCATCATGCTACTACCCAAGAGAGCGGAGCAGTAATCAAAAATGTCAATCGGGCAGACTGCCATACGTTATTGTAAAACTGATCTTTATAATTAAACAAAAACGCTGGTGGAACCGCGGGGCACAGCTAGTCATAAAAATGAACGTAACAAAAACACGTGTTCGTCATAACTACATACAAACCTAACCCTTCAATCTCAATCCACTTATAAAATAACTATGATTATATATTCTTATATTCACTGAGTACACTTACACGTGATTTACAATAGCTTGTATTGAATCAAAGGAATAACGTTAAATGTAATAGGTGTTTAATGTTGCAAAATAATAAAATTTTATAACCCAGCCCTCGTTTTCCATAGAGTTATTATTATTATGTACGTATATTTAAAACGCTTTATTTGTGTTATGTTTGAATACTAGTGACTTATCCTAGCTTCGCTCGGGTACGTCTTTAGGTGCCGTTTTCATACGCACTCGCTTTGCTTGTTGACTTGATTACAAAACATCGGCCTTTATTTTCTTTCCATCACCTATAGAGTATATACATATAATAAAATTATAACTGATCGTCGTCTGTACATGGGAGATATTTGAGAAAAACTATTATTGGGGGTTTTTATTAACGCAATAGAACCCAAAACAATATTTTTTAAAATTATTGTCTATTTGTTTTTCTGTCCGTTTGTACGCGCTAATCTCAGAAACAGATTAACCGATTTGGATGCGGTTTTCACTAATGTATTGTGGTAAGCTTCACTTAACATTTAGTATTTGTTTTATTACAATCGGTTCATAAATAAAAAAGTTATGTCAATTTAAAGAATCACCTAGGGGCGAAACCGAGCAAAGCGAGGTATATAATATATACTAGTACGTATTATAGTATATAGGAACCTTCCGGAAATAGCACTTTATATTGTTATATCATTTCCGTTGCGTTGTTTAAATGAAGTAAGCACAGAAACGGACAGACACGAATAGGCACTTATTTTATACTATTTATTGATCTATAAGCCACAGAACAAAGAACTAAACTAAACTAACTATTTATTGATAAAATATAATCAAAACTTATACCGGAGTAAAGAGCTTCTTAAAACAGTACGTAAGTAACGTATAATATCTTTGAAGTTATAATATTGTTTTGGTTTAAGACGCATGAGTCTCAACCAAAATAACCACCTGTATATCTAACAGCTGATACTTCCAAAACACCAGAAAGCAAATTAAACCTTAGCATTATGATAATGAAGCACAAAATCGGTTGTAGTATTTAATTTATTACTTTTTTCAATGACCACGTTAGTTTTTTTGAACCGGATTCCTACAAAAGGGTCGTAATAATAGTAAATAAACGTGTATGTATGCGTCTCATTGAAAATCTATGGAACTTGACGCCTTTAACAATCGATCTCTAATTTACTTGTAGCCTATATAATATGACTATATAATCTTACTAGCGACTCACCCTCGCTTCGCTTAGGTTCGTCTCTAGTTACGTTTTAACGTTTAGTGTAGATTTTTCAGAGATGAGATTTTTTCCCGCAGTAAAAATTATTCTATATGTAGACCCGGATAACCAGCTATAATCATACCAAATTTCATCAAAATTTGTCCAGTGATTTTCTCAGACAGGCAGACAGACAGACAAAAACTAAAACTATAGATTCAGCCTCTGTATCGATAATAATGACTATTTCAATAAGATTTTCCAAAATATATTTAATGTACAGATTCAACTCAGCTAGAATTCTATTATACCTATGTATAGATATGAGGAAGATAATACCTATTTTCTTTACGCGAATATTAAATTGATATTTTAAAACAAAACTTGTTAGTATAATTTTGTGGATAGACGCTGTCTGTAAAAACTATTAAATGACCTTTGAGATGACTAAAATCTTAGTCTCTCCCGTGACGATGATTGCTGTAAAGCATTCAAAATGTAAGGAACCAAAAATCAAAATAAATCCGCGAAAAAATTCTAAAAAGATGCTCTGAAACTCACAAACACTAATATACAAGTAGAAAGTATATAGATTATATATAGAAACTTTGCTTCTGAAGATGATACAAAATACATAACCGTTATCTACTAGGAATTGAACGCATCTGTATCTCATAGTATTCTGTTATAAAAAACTAAAGAACCTAGGTCTTAATGGTCTGATAACGTCTAGCTTTCAAGTCTAAAAAAAAAAAAAAAGATAAGCGAATAAAATCGTCTTGCGAAGCAACGTGTTTAATTCATTATTAATGCTAAGCAAGTTGATACAAAATGAAACAGACAGGTACATGTTTTTTGTTAAGATTATTTAAACGTTAAGTGGAATATAGTCTTTATGTCCATAGCAATAAAGCTTAACTGTATTTTTACGAATTACACATTTATATTTTAGCGAAGTAAAAGTTGGAGTGAAAAAGTTCTACAAAAGAAGATTACAGTCTTCTGAATTGTAATAAAGTTTCACAGATTAAAAGTGCGACAGTTTTTTTTTTTTGTATGACATATAACTTATTATGTAATCTGCTACCGTTTTAGGTAGAAAAGAATAAGTAAATCACTTATAGGGTTTACCACAGTATAATCTATACTAATATTATCAAGAGGCAGAGTTTTTTTGTTTGTTTGTGTTTTTGTTTGAACGCGCTAATCTCAGGAACTGCTAATCCGATTTGAAAAATTATTTTTGCATTAGACAGCTCATTTATTGAGGAAGGTTATAGGCTATATATCATAATATAATATGTAGTCTATCTATTTCATACTAACCGTTAGTACGTAGCTAGGAACGAAGCGAAGCGAGGGTGTCACTAGTATTTTATTATGAAAACAATTTACAAAGGGGATTTTTGAATTATGTCAATACTAACATATTAAGCTAAAGAAGTGTTTTGTCTGTTTTTCGTTTGCTTAAACACTCTTTTCTTTGGAAATGCCAACTTGGCCTAATATAATATTGTTCCATTTTATACTCTATTTTTTAAGAAATAAACTGTCTTTTCTCCTGAACAATAATGTCATTTAGTTTAATTTGTGATATATTTACTTACATACTTAGATTAATAAATATAAAAAAGTAGTCATAAGGATTGTCGACAGAAGTGAAAACTTAAAACTATAAACAAACAGTTGTTATTTTTGGAAATTAAAATTAAGTACTTGTTTGATCTTAAATTAAAATTTGTTAATTAAAACTGTTTACATTTATCTGGTTTTGACATCTATCGGCACTCTGAGTGTTAGCGTCAACACGTCACGTGACCATGTCGATGACGACTTACATGAATTTACTCCCCATCAAACCTGCCTATAGAAGTTTTCACTTCTAAAAACCAAAAAAAAAAACATGTGAAATTTTAACTAATTTATGAATCTACAATCTACAAGTTAAACATGCAAGATTAATATTATTACTTTTTACTTAAAAGGATACATAAGGTCCATAATTCATATTGTGGTTCCTTAAGGTACCTACCCACTACTACCTATTTATTCATTGAAAAAGTGCACAAAATCCTTACACAATCCGTGATATTGCGTAACATACTCAAATACGAATTCGTATTGAATACCGCCTTTTTACATGTCAATGACAAACAAAACTAAGAAACATCTTTTTCAAAGTCAGATAAATACGAATACCCGAACAAAAATAGACAAAAGTAGAGGAAATGAAGTAAATGATAAACTGTCTAGCCCATTTATATAAGATATAAGCGAAAAATATGTCCAGTCATGTAGAAACGGCTGTTGCCGAACTTTTTCATACTCTCCTGACTGATTGATAATACGCTGGAGGCAACATGATTTATAGTTTCATATTACTACGAAAATTATTATCTATGACATTCCTCGTTGCTAATAACAAGGACTTTTGGATGGACGGATTGACATATCGATTTTTGATATATAACGAGTGGTTTTGATATACCCAAAGACCGTTTAATCTGGAGTGAAAATATAAATCCAGGGTTGCTGTACAAGAATCAAACCCACTGTTTGATGTTATCAAAATAGATAACTTTTGGTAAAGTATACAAGTTATAATACAAGTTATTTAAAACGTTATTACGTGGAAAAGAATGCGTGGTGCGTTCATATTGGCTGACTAAATTATTCACTAGCGACTCACCCTCGCTTCGCTTGGGTTCGTTCCTAGGTTAATTCTCCATACAAACTTTTATCCCCATTTTCACCCCCTTAAGGGATGATTTCCGGTATAAAAAATATCCTATGTCCTTTCCAAAATCTCAAACTATCTTCTTACCAAATTTCTTCTAAATCGGTTTCGTAGTTTTTGAGTTCATTCGTTACAAACATACAAAAATACAAATTTTTCCTCTTTATAATAGTAGCGTTGATTAAGAAAGTCCAAATAAATTCCTACAAATAATATGCTTTAACGTATCTAATGCAATTCGTAAAAAAATGCCATGAAATTCCCATCTAAAAATATTTCATTAGAATATACGCGCTGTGGTTATTGAACTAATATTTTACATTTTAAATACTAAATACATTTAAGCTCACATTAAAAACCGGAATCACGCGATGGAAAAAATAAAAAAAAATATACAAAACACGTGTAAAACAATAAAATTAACCTAATTTTAGACCATGCTAAAATGCAGGAACTCATGCGCACACCCATATACAGGTTGCTCAGGTTTGTTAAATGTATTATTAAACTATTAAGTAATTCTTCAATACAACTCTACTCGTGCTAGATGTATCAATAAAGCCTGTGCCTAGGCTTAGCCTATCTAGGATATAAGCTATCTCTATTCTAAATATCGCTCAAATTTGATAAAGCGTTACAGACTGAAGAAGTAACTAGCATATTCGTATATAAAACAAAAATTTTAACTGATATTTTTTCACAAAAAAGAATTCATATATATTACCTAATAGTTTATATGAAATCTATTTTTTATGTAATACTTAAACATTTATAAATAAAATTCTCTCCCATGACCACGTTTGTTATAAAGCATTCGAAACGTCGGGAACTGAAACACAAGACAAATCCGCGTAAAAATCCGAAAAAAATAAGTTTATTTTTTTTTAATTCAATAGTACTGTTAATAGCAAAAGTTAGTAATTTTAGAATAAGAATAATGAAGAAGAATGAATTTAAAGAATCACCATGTATAGGTATAGTTTATGTATGTGTGAGTGGGTGTGGTTGTGTGCGTGTGCGTGTTTAGTTGTGTGGGTGCGTGTCAGGTAGCATCAGCTGTTCGTATCCCATATGACTTCAAGGACGATGTTATTTAAAAGTTATTTGAAAGTTTACCTTACGTCTATTTATGGGCTTAACTTTATAGTTTGGGGTAAAACTTTGAAGTATTATTAGTAGTGATGTACCAAAATTATTAAAAACTTTTGGAAATATCATAGATATAAAGAAAGTTACTTTATATATGGATTTTGAATTAATTTACATGAAGTATTAATTAAATTTCGGTCAATTTTTGTTGAGAAAACGATCCAAAATATTAACTCGACTGCGTATTCATATGAATGTCTAGAATTTTTTTTAAATCAATAGGCATAAAAACTTGCATTTTACTACGAATCGAATTAAAAGTTGAAACTATTTTTTTTTTTTTTAATATTTAGGTTGATTTAATTTCTTTTAATGTTATTCGTTTAAGTTATAGATATTTTAATTTAAAATTAATTTTAACCCATACTAATATATTAAACGTGAAAGTAATTCCTTTTCACGCTCTCCTACCCACTGAACAGATTTCGAGAAAATTTTAAAAATAATAAATGTTAAAGTTTGGATGGATGGATGTTTGTTACTCTTTCACGCCAAAATGGCTGAACGGATTAGGATAAAATTTGGCACAGAGATAGATAATAGCCTGGAATAGCATATAGGTTACTTTTTATCCCGGAAAAATGTACGCTTCCCGTGGGATAGATTTGTCTTTGGTTTTCACTAGGAACGAACCCAAGCGAAGCTAGGGTGAGACGCTAGTTGCATATAATTGTTTATTAAGCTATCTTGTAACAAAGTGCATCTCTGTATATAATGATATTGGCTTACTAATAAATAAATAATTTATGAATATCTCTGTCACCGTACTGGGAGTAAGGAGACCTGTATTACCCACGAGTTATTACCAATGTTATTAGCCATTTGATATGTGAGCTTTTTTTACATTTTACAAAGTTGCTATGACAGACAGTGCATATACATCATACATAAATACATAATGTGTATGTATGTGTATGAATATAGGATGTATGGAATGTGTGTGTGAAATAAACACTAGTTTGTTTGCATATACCTCTGGAACTAATAGCCGATTCCATGAATTATTTCATTAATATAAGTTTAGACTATTTCTGAGTAACTAAAGCTTGACGTACACAAGCGAAGCCATAGGACAAAACTAGTGTTTTAAATATCAAATTTCAAAACCTAAGGTTAATTTTAAACCAAATTTGAATAATTAAACTCATACATAGTTATCATTAACTGGATGTATATAAAATAACTTATTAACAAACGTCCTAACTGAGAGCTATATGAAACCGCGGTCATAACCCACAAATCATGTAATTTGCCACAATATTTGCATCACTAAATTCATAAATCGATACTCAATATAACGTATTCATTAATTATTGTATACAAGTACTAAATCATAGGAGAACAAGTAGAAAGCAACTACCTAGCCTTAGTAACAAGTTAGTTAGAATGATTTGTTATACACACAAAGCTGTACAACTGTTACAACTTTTATGTAAATAGCTTTATATGTATATAAATTGTGGAATTAAGATGTAAAATAACTGTATAAGGAATAAAGGAAGTTATTAAAGATATTATAGAGATATTCTGCGAAGTTATGATTTAATTTTAATTGAGCTTTTTGAAGCTTTTTGCTTTTTGAGGTAGTTTCATATATAAAAACATACATACTCGAAGAAGAATAGAGTGGAATAATAATAATATTAATAAATATGTTGGGACACACAGCACCATCTAGTTCCATGGTAAGCAACGGGGCCTGTGTTATGGATACCAGATAGTTGATACACTTCACATTTATAACTTTAAATACATACATATTATAAATATAAACACTCATGACTAGAGTATATACATTCGTGCTCATCACACAATTGAATGCCGCCAGCGGGACTCAAACCCGCAACCGCTGGCACAGCAAGTAGTACTTGTAGGGGCACTAGTAGGGGCACTAGAAACTGAGCCAAACATAAATGGCTCACAAACTTGGATAATATATAATATTATGTACATATACATTATGTACAATATGAAATTTGTGCTTCTTTTAGAAATAAAATAAAAGGGAGTTTTTTTTTTAATTTATATAAGAATGAATACCTTTGAATTACGGCCTATTCAGAATTGATAAAGATATATAAGATAATATACCCGGAAAAAACTGTCGATTTGAACCTCCTCCTTTTTGAATTCTATTCAAACAGAATTGACGTTGTTTTGTTTAAAGTTTATGGGCTAGGGAGTGGAATATGCTACATATTATCCCATATATCAAGTTGTTCCCGTGAGAAGATAGTGAGGAATACGTCGTGTGCAGTTGGATTATGAACATAGCTAAAGCAGGTCGTTAGAAAGAAATTTTACTAATATTACAAATGTGGAAGTTTAAATGTTTGGATAATTGGATGGATGTTTGTTACTCAATAATGCCAGAACCGCTGAACGGATCTAAATGAAATTTGGCCTAGAGATACATTATAGTCTGGAATAGTCTACTTTTTATCCCGGAAAAATGCACGGTTCCCGTAGGATAGATTTGTTTTTGTCTTTCTAGAAGCGAATCCAAGCGAAACGAGGGTGAGCCGGTAGTTAACAAATAAATGTTTCGCCTTAAGAATTTAAATATGAATACTAAAAAGAATTTCACTGGAAATTTCTAAGAGCGCTGTATTAGATCAAAAGTGTCTTAATTAAAAGTTTTTAACAGACCCATTTCAATGACTTGTTAACATAGAATTAGCTTGAAACATCTCTTCTTAAATGAAAAACGTTGTTTCGTTTGAAGACATTACCTTTGAATAAAAATTATAAATTGGCAAAAAAAAAGAGGAATTATTAATACAAGGAATTATTGCTCTTGAGATATTTTTAATGTATTCTTTTTATGTTCATGGATCATAAAAAACCTTTGAATACAATTAGTTAGTTCACTTAGTTACAAAATACAGTGTTAATTACTTTTTAAATAAGAAAAATAATATTGATATTGATATCAATTTTTTCTTTGAGACCACCATTGAAGTAATAAAACAACATGAGAAAAATTTTAAGAATCGATTCACAATAAGCGAAGATAATAAATAATAAATAAATGTTGGGACATTAACACACAACACCATCTAGTTCCATGATAAGCTACGAGGCTTGTGTTATGGATACCAGATAGTTGATACACTACACATATAATATAACTTTAAATACATACATATTATAAATATAAACACCCATGACTGGAGTACAAACATTCGTGCTCATCACACAAATGAATGCCCCCAGCGGGACTCGAACCCGCGACCTCTGGCACAGCAAGTAGGGTTACTACAAACTGAGCCAAACGTGTCGTCAATAATACGATAACAATATACAATAACATACGAGTATGTACAAAAAACCATAAAGCCAAACATAATAGATACCTCCTCTTTTGAAATCGATCAAAAAGTGTCAGAAGAAGAATTTTGCTCATAAATCGAACCTGCTACCCCTTAGCATACAAAAACGCACCAGACGGTCTAAATTAACCTAGCAACAATATCCATACATATAATTAAAACATTCAAAGTCGACCCAAGTTAAGGCGACGATCAGCTGACGACGCACACACGCATACGTATAGGATGTTGACGGTAACAATGAGAGGGATTCGAAAAAAGTACAAGAGCTTTTATGTCCTAAGCAAAAGCTTTAAATTCATCATCCATTCATTCAATTTTCAACTCTAACATCTTACTAATTGAGTATAAAATTGACTAAACAAGTTTTAGACTTGTAACGTTTTTACATTAAGAAGCCCTAGACTGGAGTGATAAGGATAGAAATAGTAAAATTCGTATAAAATTAACGTGTATGACAGAGATGGGTAGATTTTATTTTGCATTCCTTTTTTCAAAAGCTCATGGGATGCAAGGTGCGTTCGGTTTTAATTGTGACCTGACTGATATGTGACGTTATGCATGAATTTTTTATTTCATCTATAGAATACAAGTATTTTATAGTATAGAAATAACAAGTTTATACAAGTATTTTGATGTATAGAAGTCGATTTATAATATCTATTGTAAAAAAGATGTACCGTATTAAATCCAGTATCGATTATGATATTCGAATAATAATATATATATAATGAAATTGTTACTGATCGTTGTCTGTACATGGAAGATAGTTGAGAAAAACTATTATTGGGGATCTTTATTAACGCAATAGAACCCGAAACAATGATTTTTGGACTTTGTCTGTTTGCCTGTGCTTTGTGTGCGCTAATCTTGAAACGGCTTAAGCAATTTGGGTGCGGTTTTCAATTTTTCAGTTTTAAGCTTCACTTAACATTTAGTATTTATTTTATTTCAATCGATTCATAAATAAAAAAGTTATGTCAACTTAAAGAATGGTCGAGGGACGAACCCGAAACTAGGGTAAGTTGCTAGTTCAAGAATAAAATAATATTATAATAAAAATGTAATAATATGTTGAATATTTATACTTGATAGATGTAAAAGCTAAGTTTTTGAAACGTTTTAGTGATTATTACAAACATATTTTCAACTTATACAACACTAAATCGAACAAACAAGTTGTGGCGAAACGCAAAAAGAGTTTTTATATCTTGTTTCGTTTCGCCTATTTTAAAAAGCAGAAGAAAAAGTTAAGTTGACTCACGTCATGTATTATTATTAGATTTTCTTACATATTATTAAACTCATGTATATAATTCTATTGGAGTTGGTTTAATTTTCCCATACTCCAAAAAGTTAAAATTACGATTTTGGATAATAGAGTACATGTAAATGAGGTGTTCGTTTTGTCAAATTGGATGATTTGAATAATAATGATTTTAGACCGACTTCATTAAGAAAAGTTATGTTTTTTGTGTGTATATTAGGAGATATCTACGCAAATTTTGAATTAATTATTCTTTTTGTAGTTGTTCTTCTTTTGGCACGTTTGGAAAAAAATTTAAGGGAAAAATTTTTACGATGCGCGCGCACACCGACAGCCAAAAAGCGACATGATGAACTTAGCTGCATTCCTTTTACAAACAGAGAGTTGTGACATACGGGATGAAATCTTTAGCTATTTTTGTTCTGTTACGTCAATGAAGTATAACTTCTTACGTGCGTACATAAGTACCTACACACACACTTTTTTTTTCAATGTTTATAAGTTACATAACGTTATGCTACAAGAGAAGATAAATTCTTGAAACACATAGTCTCGTTAAATATTCCATCATTATCATCCTAATCAACCTGCTTTCGTCTACTGCTGGAAAAAACCCTCTCCTATTGCACGTCACTGAGCTCCATCTTCAGAATAAACTCCAGGCTCAATATTCCATGCCTACCAGTGGAATAAGTTTTAAAGTGTTTTTTTAAGTAAGTGTGCCTTTTTATATACAAATGAATTAATTAATATTGTTACAATTTTAAATTAAACTATCTTTTGAATTTGTCGCTGTTTTATTTTAAATTTTTGTTCCTAACGTTTCGAGTGTTTTACAGCAAATATGGTCATGGGATAGACTAAGGTTTCAGACGTCTCAAAAGTTAAATAACTTATATAATATTATATGAATATTGTTACATACAGTATGTAGGTATGTACTCAGAAAATTAATTGTTCTCAGGATAAACTTATGACGAGAATAACACGTACGTAACGTATTATTCTCATCATTAAATTTACATATTTTGAGTTATCTCCTAAATTTCTTCCTACTTTTATCTAAGACAATCATTATTGAAATATGAAAATTATAACTTATGCGTAAGGGATTTTTAGAGTTCAACGACATATCGAACGACGTCCTACGTTATATCGTATGGTTTTTAAAATTGTTCACTAAACAATATTCATTACTAAATTAAGTACGTGAATGTAATATTCCATACATAAAAGTATAGCAAATATAAGTTCAAAACAACTAGAATCATAACATTTAAATCATCTCCGACGATGTTACAACAATTTTCCTAGAAGTCTTCAAATCATTAAACTCATAAATCTTTATATAACAATGTACAGCTGTCGTATCAGCTGATCACGCACACATACACCATAAACCAAGGCCGCAAAGTAAAAAAGGGAGCCATCAGACTGGCTTCGTTTTGAACGACGCACGTCAAAGACTAAAATATGCGTGTGCGTTCATTAAAATATTAACAATATATTTATTTATCTATACAGATAAATAAAATTCTTTATAACGTTAAACTAACAGCTTTTTACTAAATTCAAATAAAAATCTATACTGTACTAATATAAAAAAAAACAATTTTTTTTGTCTGTCTGTATGTCTCTCTGTCTGTTTGTTCCGGCTAATCTCCGAAATGGCTGGACCGATTTTTTTAGTTTACAGTAAAGGCACATAATATGTATACTAAATTGTACGTACAAAACAAATGAGTGGGTACTTAATTATTATTGTAATGTCAATTTTAGTTTTGTGGACATTTTCATAATCACAGGTTTGATTCTCGTTAGAAGTTTTTATGCAATATCTATGTATATAAAAATAGGCAAAGACAAAACAGTTTAGTAGTTGTTTCTCCTCTGTTTGTCAACCGACTTTCTTTTTCTTTGTTTACTTGCTATTGACGAGCTTTAGTGTTATCAATAAAAAATTTTGAAGTTAAACTTCTTTACGCACGCTTGACTTGGGGGGGGGGGGTAAGCTGGTCACGAAAACGCGTTACGAAAAGTGTAATCGGGCGAGGCGAACGTTTTTTGCCATGGTAACCGTTGTTATCGTCTGACAAATGATATATAATATTATATTCTTTCCTTAAATGATATTCTATAAATATATGATTGTAATATGTCTAATATGCGTTATTTTTAGTATCTCACCTATCCTAATTATTTAAAACATAAATTGAATTTCATAAAGAGTACCGATAACCTACCGAGTTTTACTTCTTGCGCGTATACACATTCATACACGCACTCTTTATTTTTTTTGGAGTTAGTTTGTTTTTTTTTTTATTATGTTTATTGTATACGGCTGATTTTCGACCACTGGGCGCAGGAAATTGTTATATTGCTTATTATTAAATAGATTTTAATTTATCTTTTATTCTATTATTATTAAAATTGATGACATAATAATATCATATATTAATTATCTACTAAATATGCTAAAAACTTAGTCTATACTAATATTATAATGAGGCAGAGTTTGTTTGTTTGAACGCGCTTATCTCAGTAACTACTAATCCGATTTGAAAAATTCTTTTTGCATTAGATAGCCCGTTTATTGAGGAGGGTTATATGCCATCATCATGCTACTACTCAAGGGAGCGGAGCAGTAATCATAAATGACAATAAATCGGGCAGAATTCCATAATTATTATTAATAGCATAAAGCTATAGAGTTTTTTTTGTAGATTTATCGCGAGCGAAGCCGCGGGTTCTGCTATATATTGATATTATGGCACAGTGGTATATATGACTGATACTGCTTACTTTATTGTAGAAATTGTAAAAAGAGCCAATTGAAATCAAGATTCAATTCGATTTCAATTCTCTTAGTATTACATATGTTATAGTACTAGCGACTTACCTTCGCTTTGCTCGGTTTCGTCACCAGGTACGTTTTAACGTTTAGTATGAAATACAAACCTTTGAATTTCTCGATTTTTCTGTACTATAATATGCATGTATTATACATATAAACCTTCTTCTTGAATCACTCTATTTATTAAAACAGAACGCATTAAAATCCGTTGCGTAGTTTAACAGATCTAAGCATACATAGGCACAGACAGACAGCAGGAACCGACTTTGTTTTATACAATGTAGTGATACACCATAGTTATCTGATACAAAATACCATTTAGCAACGAAAGAAGAAATTAGACACTTGGCCCAACCCGGGACTCGAACCCAGGATCACCAGATTTGCAGCCATACGCGTTAGCCACAACACCACCGAGGCAATATTATTATTTGTATGTAGTATTTAAGGTGTATATTACTATATCCTCTTTACCTTTTAATAAAGGTTGTATGAAAAAAAGGCACATCTGATTTTTAATCTATGATAAAAGGCAAGTGATTTGATTTTAGTCTGTGTGAATACAGCAACGTCATATCCGATGGTCGTACCAGTGTATCCTTTCAAGTGAGCCTCACCTGATATTTTATACTTTCTTTGTATTTATTTAAACCGAATAAGCTTTAACTGTGGTTTTTTTTTACCATTTACCAAGTATAACCACAATTTCTTAGAAATTTCTAATAATGAATACTTTACTACAATGTTTGAACTACTGATATTTATTTAAAAAGCTATGGAGATAATAGAAATTAACAAAATAAGTTAATACCAAGCTTTTCTATTGTCTAAGCTTTAATGTATTGCATTTGTTTGTCTGGCATCGATTCAAAATTAGTTAAATTTATTAGATAGTTTACTTTGGTTACGTTATTTTATATAGTTTTATTCATGGAGGATTTTTTGATTGTATTAATAAATAAATATTTTGGAACATTAACACACATCACCATCTAGTTCCATGGTAAGCTACGAGGCTTGTGTTATGGATACCAGATAGTTGATATAGTTCGCATATATAACTTTAAATACGTACATATTATAAATATAAACACCCATGACTGGAGTACAAACATTCGTGCTCATCATACAAATGAATGCTCCCAGCGGGAATCGAACCCGCGACCGCTAGCATAGCAAGTAAAGTCATTACAAACTAAGCAAGCACCCTAGCAAAGACACTAGTGAAAATTATTATCTAAATTCTAACCTTTAAAGTATCCATAAAACATTGAAACCCTAAAAAAAGCATGACACTGCTTTTGAGCTTTACGACTAAAATTTCTAATTTAATTTTTATGATTGAATCTCTATCATAAAACGTTAATTATATTTAATGAGTGTACTTAAAATACAAGTTGATCTTTCTAATTAGGTATACTGTATTTATATAAAGTAGTAACTACTTGTGTTGTAATATTTTACTATTTAATTACATTTTATTGAATTAAGAGCCACTCTCTCAAAGATAAGTTTGATACGTACGTGTACTGATTAGGTTAATCTTTTGCCTTTTTGACCGACTTTAAATTATTTAAAGTAAATAAAAGATTAGGTACTCTTAGGTCATAAATAAACCGAGGATGGGATGGTACTAAAGTTTAAAAAAAAAACATATTATAAGCGAACATATATTTTGTGTTGATATAATACATATTTTTTGCGAGGCAGTGGTAAAAGTGAAGCGGGTTCAAATCCCGGGTCTAGCACCTCTGATAATTATGTGCGATTTAAAACATGATTACCACTTGTCTTACGGTGAAGGAAAACATCGTGAGGAAACCTACATGTCAGAACCTAGCAACCTAGCCAACCTACACTTGGCCAGAGCGGTTGAGTATGGCCTGATCCCTCTCGTATTGAAGGGATGCCCATGCCCAGCAGTGGGACGTTAAAAAGGGCTGAATACACTACATATTTAATATTAATGTTTTATTAGTTGGCGGCATTGGCCTCTTTTTTCGAAGACTGAACAAATTCGGGTAGTTAATTAAAAATAATAATTATTATGTATAAATTAGTAGTTAAAGGAACTTTTAGAAAATAATGCCAGTGACGCTCGTTGCGTGTCTCATAATCGTATTTTAAATTAAATCGCCGTGTCGTGCTGGCGTTTAATTTTAAGTTCACTAGGGCATGCCGTTCAAATTTGTGGACTTACATTTTCTGCTGAAAAAGCTATGGGACTTTCTATGGAGATCATGTATAATAGAAAAATACTTTACTAAAGTGCCATCAAATAAAAAATGCATATATTTAATATAAGTTTTCAACACAGTAAATGAATATGAACAATTAGCGATATAGTTTTGTCTTTAGGTGCATAACAATAGCCTACTTATAAATAAATAAATATGTGGGGACATTAGCGCATAGCACCATCTAGTTCCATGGTAAGGTACGAGGCCTGTGTTATGAATACCAGATAGTTGATACACTACACATATATAACTTTAAATATATACATATTATAAATATAAACACCCATGACTGGAGTACAAACATTCGTGCTCAACGCACAAATGGATTCCCCTAGCGGGACTCGAACCCGCGACCCCTGACACACAAACTGAGACAAAAGTGTCATCAAACTTATTATATCAGGTCATACTCTGTGTACTAAATATCTAAATTCATCCAGCCTTTTTAATATGAAGGAACAAATATACTACATCCACATATATAATGACCTGACTTATTTCGGCCACGGCGGCCAATCTCATTAAGACTAGCCAACTGTGCAGAACATATTATATTGCACAAGTGTGCGCGTAAAAATAATTCAGTCTCTATTCTTTTTCAATCACAAAGTCCGATGATACCTAAGATACTTGGACACGACCGTCAAGAGTTGGAGGAGAGAAGGCGCAAAACCGACGGCTGGACGTACCCTCCGAGGGTATAACACTGCTTCTTGAATCCGGGCTGCTACTAACAACCAACCCTAACAGAGCAATTTTAATGTTATTCCGATGAAATAAAAACACTAATAAAAATAAGATATTGTTCGCACAGAGTATTATTTGAAATTAAATTCGAAATCAATGATGTTTCATTGCCAATAAGACAAATTGAATCATCCCAAGTCATATACCTGTTCTAATCCACAGTTTTTATCTTTTATCTAAATCATTAATAGTTAAGTCATTACGAAGATATTCAAATAAAACACGAATGGACCATCGGAAGCTGGTTGCATTTCAGAATTTTTTCATCATATTGCATTCCTTAGTGACTAAGCCAATAAAATCTCAGGTACAGGTTATTTCTTGATATTACTCATAGGTCAATAGAACGAAAGATATCAATATGATTCATCGATCGGTTCTTCCTTTTTTGATGGTAGTAGATGATGGATGTTGGGTGATGGCTCTCCATTCAACCGAATACATTCTTCTATTGTTTATATAAACAAATACACTATGAGTTAGATTATCGAACATACTACAGCACTACCTTACTCCATTTTCTACCCTCTAAGCCCAAGCTACAATGTTTTCGATTTTCGATTAGAATCGATTAAACCTGTTCAAATACACCCCAAAAAAATTTAAAACCTAGTTACACGTATGACATACCACTCTTTTTATCTTTGATAATTTGACAACAGTTCATCAGCTACATATGTATACGCATAATATTACTAGCGACTCACCCTTGCTCCGCTCGGGTTCGTCCCTTCTTACGTTTTAAAGTTTAGTTTAGATTCCTCAAAGATGAGATATTTATCCGCAGTAAAAAGTATCCTATATGTTGTCCCGGATAACCATCTATCATCATACCCATCAAAATTCTTCCAGTAGTTTTTCCATGATGCAGTCACAGACAAACAGTCAAAAATTCTAAAAACTATAGATTCGGCTTCTGTATCGATAATAATGTCTATTTCAATAAGATTTTCCAAAAAATATTCAATGTACAGATTCGACTTAGTTACAATTTTATTATATGTATAGATTAGCTTTCAAAAATAACGACGTGAGTGTGAAATTTAGAATACTATGTGAAGACATTACAAACCCAAACACTCAATAATAACGTCATTATTACATTGAACTGTTATTGTACATGCAATAGTGTGTATGTTTGTATGTACGCATAAACAGCTGGACGGATTTAGATGAAACTACATAATACATTGATAGACTGTTATATGACCTGGAGTAGCTCATAGGCTACTTTTAGGCATCTAGGTACACACCCTAGAAGCGAAGCAGGCAGCGAAGTGAGGGTAGATCGCTTGTAATATATAATTTTATTTAAATAAAACTATCTCGCGATTATTTCGCGGATTTATTTTGATTTTTGGTTCCCGACGTTTCGAATGCTTTACAGCAGTCATGGTCACGGGAGAGACATCCAAGAAAGTTTTATTTAAAACTAGCACAACCCGCGGCCCCGCTCGTGCTAAAACTACAAAAAAATCTCTAAAAAGGTAGGTTTCATATAAAATAATAAGAATTTTATTTAAAATAATAACATAATAAATTTGATTTCACACAAATATAATTTGTTTTTAAGTCGCCTAATGCGAACGCGGGCAATATCCCGCTGTCACAAAGTCACCCAGATAAGCTTTTAATTCGTTAAACAATACCGCTAGTTGTTAGACATCTTTCAGCTGAAAAATATACAAGAATTTTTATTAAGAATATTTTATAACATAAATGTACACAAAACATGTTTATTATATGGAAGTAGCTGTGAACTTGTCTGAAATTTAAAGGTTTTTTTTTTAACTGATTATTTTGATTTTTGGTTTCTGTAGTTTTAAATGCTTTACAGCAGTCATGGTCACGGGAGAGACTGGAGTTTTAGATATCTCAAAGGTCATTATATAGTTGTAACAGACAGGCAACTACGCATAAAATTATATAATGATTTTCAAGATTACAAAATAAATTCGCGAAAATATTCGAAAAGATAGTTTTATTTAAAATGTCAAATATTCGCATAAATCTAAGAAAGTATTATGGTATAAAGTATAGAGTTTATTACTTTGTACGTCCTAATAATATTCACAAAAAACTTGAGATTGATTATTTCTAACAAATATATTTATTATTTCAAAGAATTTTGTTCAAAGAAATTTGTATGTTTTTTTAATTGCAATAACTCGCTTCGCGCTTGCATAGAATAGGTAAGGAAGATGACTTGGTACTACCATCGTCATGGGATCCTGTTATTATTGAAAATAATAAAACCTAAAAGTAAAAAAATATAAGTAATAGACTGCTAAATATTTTTTAAATTGTATAAATATTAAATATATAGCAACCCCAAATAGAAATACATAAAATTATAGTATACTAGCGACTCACCCTCGCTCCACTCGGGTTCATCCCTGCATACGTTTTAACGTTTAATATAGGTAGATTTCTTAGAGATTAGATATTTTCCCGCAATAAAAATTATTCTATATGTTGACCCAGATATCCAGCTATCACCATACCAAATTTCATCAAAATCCCTCCAGTGGTTTTTCTGTGATGCGGTAACAGATAGCCAGACAAAAATTCTATAAACTGTAGATTCGGTCTCTCTATCTATAATAATGGTTAGATTTTCCAAAAAAATATTTAATGTACAGATTCGGCTTAGTTACAATTTTATTATATGTACAGAGTAAAAAAAAAAAAATAATTAAATTATCTTAAAAAATATTTATTTTGAATTACATATTATTAAAACATAAATTAAACGTAAATAGATGTAATTATCCAAATTAAATCTTTTTAACTTAAAACTATAGCAACACTTTCATGTATGTGGAGTTATTTATTAATCACTAGCGGTACGTTTTAAGATTTAGTATAGATTTCTCAGAGATGAGACATTTTCCCGCAGTAAAAAAGTATCATATATGTTGACCCGGATAACCAGCTATTATAATATCAAATTTTATTAAAATCTGTCCAGTGGTTTTCTCGTGATATGTTACCAGAAAGACGGATAAACAGAAATTCTAAAAACTATAGATTCGGCCTCTGTATCGATAATAATGACTATTTCAGTAAGATTTTCCAAAAAATATTTAATGTACAGATTCGACTCAGTTAGAATTTTATTATATGTATGTATATATAGATTAATTCTAACTTGTAATATACTTCGCTGCCATTTCTCTTTTTTTATAAATTATTTTATTTTTTTTGTGTGTAAACACTGTCTGTAATAGCTATCTAGGTATAGCTTTTGAGACGTCAAAAGCCTAAATCTCTCCCGTAATCACATTTGCTGCACAACATTCGCCGGAAACTTAAAATCTAAACATATCCGCGAAATAATCTGTTATTTTTTTAAATTTAAAACATAAAACTTATTAACATACGACAAACTAAAAGAAACCGCTAGTTAAGTATCATACAATATTTTTATTCGTCAAGTCCTAACTAATTAATGTATTAATATATTTAGAATATAACACCTCGCGGTTAAGTCTATAACGCTGAGCGTCAATTTAAAGTAAACTAATACTGAAGAATAACCACAATCCGGTTAAAAATAAAAAATAAAAAGGAACTTAATATGTCATGTTCCAAACAGTTAAGGGCTTCGACCTTTTATAAAACTAGGGTATACGTACCTATCATTGACTATGATGTAAGCACAAATAGTGTAATGTGTGGAGTACGTAAAAATGTGTTTGTCTTTTTTTTTAGATGATAGTTTTTATATTTGCCCAGTGCGAATTCGAATCTTGGTCTTTCACCTTTGATATTCTCATGTACAAGTTATTTTTTACATGATTATTTACCAGCGGTAATAGAAAACGCTGTGAGTAAACCTGCATAATTGAGAGAACCTAGCAAGTATTCGAAAAACATGTGTAGTATACGAATTCACATTTGGCCACCTGGTATACTATGACCTGGCCGTACCCAGCTATTAGTTAAAAAATACTACAAAAGAACTAACATTGAAAACGAAACTATCTTTTCGGATTTTTTCGCGGATTTATTTTAATTTTTGGTTCCCGATGTTTCCAAAGCTTTACAGCAATCATGGTCACGGGAAAGACTCTCTTTCTCTTCTTCTTCTTTTATTTAAAATCTCAAATATTCGCATGAATCTAAGAACAATATTAACAACAAACTAACATATTTAAATTCAAAATGAAAGTTACGCTTATTCTACAAAAGTTAAGTTTATTCTACAAAACAGATGTTATTTTTAAAAATGTTGTGAAATCATAGTCTACTGAAGTATTGCCCACTTAACAACAAACACTGCTTCAAATATTTTCACTACGCTTTCGATGAACAAGCTTAAAAGCTCAGAAGGATGAGACAAGATTTGAAGAAATACTGTTACGACTAGAATATTCAAGTACACGCTCTTTTCATACTTTAAACTTTTATTCAATATGTAAATTTTTATATTGTCATACTTCATTTTGGCTCAGACTACGAGAAGAGTTGATTAAATTACACAGAACCGTACTGTTTCAAAGAGAACTTTGTTATTGAGTAATTATACGTACAAGAAAGGCTATGAAAGAAATATCCAGGCTTTAGGAGCTTAGTGAACGTCTGACTTTGAATGTTCTTCTTATATACAAGTTATAACAGGCAGTTTTACACGTGTTCGTTTTAATTTAACTTACATAAAGTGAATAATTATTATTCTTACTATTAGTCTTATTGTCTCATCTAGAATATATCGTAAGTCAAAACTTAGGCTAAATCTAGTTAAACATTTTATATTATATAATAAATCTCATATATGTATTGATATGAAATAATATAAAAATAAATGTGTAAAGAAATTAATAATTATAAAATAGATAATAATTTAAGATATATACTAGCCTATTTTAGTATACATATATTATCTTTTTGCAAAATATTAGTTATTACGATAAACATTGCTCCATTTTACATGTAAGTATAACTAATTTAAAAAAATCCACAAATACTTTCATTAAATCATTAATTTTCCATAATAGGGTCTTTCGCCTTTAAAAAATTGACCTATTTCTGTGTCAGTACGCCACATGTCTCGCACTATGAGAATGTGAAATATAATCATAGATACACCATATTTTGTTGTTCAAGACGTAAACAATATACATCGTATGGGTTTTTGATGTTTAGAAATGGTATCAAAGATGGGAACCGATTTAGGTATTTCCATACGGACCGTAGTCGCTCACGTGTTTAACCAACATCGAAAGAAGAAGTTATTCTAATAAAGTGTACCTACATCTTTTAGTGTATGAAATTGTGAATCGATTATTCATTTTTGTTTTACGTAGTACCTTTAGTAAAATTGTTATTTTTAAGATTTTTTATTCAATTCTCTGCCAGTTTCCATTTTGTTCCTTTAGGCTCAGTAGTTTGGTCTACTTTAACCAGACCAGGACTTCTCCAGTAGCTGATGCAGTAAAAGTAGTATAAAATGCAGTATTTTTGTGGTCTATTGAGCATATTTAGTGGTACGTAAACAAACCAAAACCAAAACGTCAGAGCCTTTTGCGAGATAAACAAAAAAAAGTATACATATATGTGTGTATATATACAAGAATTGCTCATTTAATATCATAACACTAGTGGTATACCCTCGCTTCGTTCGGGTGCTTCCCTAGGTACGAATTATTTTTTTGAGCGGAACCCTAATATTTTTCTAAAATAAAAGTAGCCAAGTTTCTCCTTATAACATCAGCTAAAAACAAAGGCTAAAAAGTAAAAATCAGTCCAGCCGTTTCGGAGAGTATCCGGAACAAACAAACAGACAAAAATTTAATCTGTATCATATTATACATGAGCGAATCAAGTTCACTGGTAAAATATAAATTAGTATTAAGCCAGTAAATCATAACACATTCAAAGCTTTCATTATGTCGCCTTATCGTGTCTCTTAATATTATTATCAATGTTACCTTTATAATATGTATAAGTAAATGTGCAAAGACAAAACAGTTCAGTAACTTCTTCTTCTCTGTTTGTCAACCGATTTTCTTTTTTTTTTTTTTTGTTTAGTGGCTTTGACGAGCTTTATTGTTATCAAAAAAATTAAAAAATATTTATGTTTGAATTTCGACTACTGGATAAACACTAGAATATAAATCGGAAATCGAATCAACGAACTTTTTTACAATCTAACGTACATATTTAAGAGTTACGTCACCGGTAGGATATCGTCATTCTTACATATAATACTAGCGACTCACCCTCGATTCGCTTCACGTTCGTCCCTAGTGAAAAACAAAAAGCAATATTTCCCATGGGAATCGTAAATTTTTCCAGGATAAATAGCCTATGTACTATTCCAGACTATAATCTATCTCTGTGCCAAATTTTACCCAAACCCGTTCAGCTGTTCTGGCGTGAAAGTATAACAAACATCCATTCAACCATCCTCACAAACTTTCACATCTATACAGATTAATAAAATTGAAGTATCAGTTTGTAATGTCACAACTTTTTACTAAATGCATATGAATTTATATACGCTATTTATAAAATAAAAACACATTTTTAACGTTTTTGTCTGTCCGTTTGTCCGCCAGTCTGTCTGTTTATTCCGGCTAATCTCGGAAACGGCTGAACTGATTTTGACGGGACTTTTACTGGCAGATATCTGATGTTAAAAGGAGTAATTTAGGCTATTTTTATTTTAGAAAAAGAATTAGGGTTCCGTTCAAAAAATGAAAACATACCTAGGGAGGCACCCAAGCGAAGCGTCGGTAAATCGCTTGTTTACAATATTAGTAAAGATTTTATTCTATTATAGACATCGTTTGACGATTAGTAGAAAATTAGTAGATAATTTATCTACAGTGTATGGTACTTCTAGAAACGCTTGTTCTAAGTTAATCAGCTTACCTTGTATTAGAATTTAATTTCCTGACGTCGGATATAGATTCATTAACGATTAATTAATAATATATGTATAGGTTAGGGTTATATCGTTTTGTTTGATCAATTTAACTCCGTATTAAATAATAATCTAATTAATTTGGTAAAATTAGTCTGCTATACACTTTGATCAGAAAATTGGTAAAGCGCGAGTTGGGTTTACGTGAAGGACTGTTCTGTATTAAATGGAAAAAGAACTTAGTCTTTTCTTTATATTAGTCTATTTTTAAATCAGGTAGTACCTTAGATCCTAATAATTTTAGACCAATTTCGGTACTACCAACGTTTAGTAAAATTTTTGAAAAAATCATACTCGCGCAAATGTTAACGCATTTTAATGCACACAATCTACTTCATAAGAAACAGTTTGGATTTACGAAAGGCCGCTCCACGGCAGATGCTAGTGTTGAGTTAGTAAAACATATTTTTGAGGCTTGGGAAAGGTCACAAGATGCACTTGGGATATTCTGTGACTTATCCAAGGCCTTTGATTGTGTGCATCATGAGACGCTGATCAGGAAACTGCACCATTATGGTATTAGAAATAAGGCACTCGACCTTTTAAATTCGTATTTAAAAAATAGAATACAGAGGGTTGATGTTAATGGTAAGAGATCTCCTGGAGCTCCATTAGATATGGGGGTTCCACAAGGGTCTATTCTCGGCCCCTTTCTTTTTCTAATTTATATTAATGATTTGCCATTTTTTGTACAGGACAAACATGAGCTAGTATTGTTCGCTGATGACACTTCACTTATTTTTAAAGTGAAGCGAAATTTGCCAATGTACGACGATGTAAACGATACTCTCTCAAAGGTTGTCTATTGGTTTGATTCAAATAACTTATTATTAAATAATAAAAAGACAAAATTAATAAAATTCTCAACACCCAATGTTAAACTTGTTGATAATGGTGTAATATTAAATGGAGAAGTGTTGAAACCGGTAGAGTCAACTAAATTCTTAGGTATTATCATAGATTCCAAACTGCAGTGGGGCCCCCATATTGAGGGACTAGCGAATAGACTCAGCTCTGCAGCGTTCGCGGTAAAAAAAATAAGACTTCTTACTGATGTAGATACAGCTCGCATAGTATATTTCAGTTATTTTCATAGTATTATGTCCTACGGTATCTTATTATGGGGAAATGCAGCAACTATTAATACGGTCTTTGTCCTGCAGAAAAGAGCTATTCGTGCAATTTATAGTTTAGGTCCTAGAGTGTCATTAAGAGATAAGTTTAAAGAAATAAAAATATTGACTGTTGCTTCTCAGTACGTGTACGAAAATGTTATGTATGTTCGTAAAAATATACACGAATTTCCCAAGAATTGTGACATGCATAACATTAATACTAGGAGCAAACACAAACTTGTAATGCCTGTGACTCGTCTACAGAGAGTCAGTAATTCTTTTTATGGACAATGTATACGCTTGTACAACAGGATCCCAGAAAATGTTCAAAAAGCCTCCATCGCTAAATTCAAAAAAATTGTTAAAGAACGTTTGTGTGCTAAAGGCTATTATACAATAAATGATTTTATAGAAGATAGCACGCCTTGGGAATGAAGTGATCGCCTCCAGGCTACTTCAACTTTATAGTAATATTGTAAATTATAATTTATTAAAAAAAAAATATTAGTCCCGCTGAGTTTCTTTCGCCAGTTCTTCTCAGGTCTGAGGCTTCTTCTTTCCGAACTGGTAGTAGACTCATGACGTTCAGTAAAAAATTGTAATAATTTAATGCTGAATAAAATATTTTGAATTTGAATTTGAATTTAGTAGGATCATTAATATTTTCATTTTCAACATAATTACAACTTGTTTTACGGCGGAGGAACACATCGTAAAGAACCATGCATGTCTGAGAAAACATAGCAAGTTTTTAGACGAAATGTGAAATCCGTCAACCTGCACTTGGCCAGCGTGGTGGACTATGGCCTGATCCCCCTCGTATTGAAGGGAAGTCCACCCCCAGCAGTGGGACGTTAAATAGGGCTGAATACAATAATAGTACAACATTGAAGTAGCCTGGAGGAGATCACATCATTTACATGGTGTGCCTTCTTCTATAAAATCATTTATTGTAGAATAACCTTTAGCACACAGGTCTGATCTCCCTTGTATAAAAGGGAGGCACATGCCCAACAGTGGGACGTTAAAAAGGATTCAATACATACATACATTTGGGTAGACCTTGGTCTCCAGGCAACAAGGCACCCGTCATACATGTGCCGTGCCACGATGGATAAAGATTACAAAGCATTTCCTTAAAAACAAACATATCGCGCGTGTAATGTACTTTTATTTCTATCGCATAAGTTACTGCTAATTTATTTGGCCAAGTTCGCGTGAGTACAAAACTACTTTTTATGACTGTTGAAGGGTTGCTTGCGACTTGTACCGTATCAAGATTAAGCAAATTTATTGTAAAAAATTTTATAATTTTTAACCGATGTCGAAAAAGGAAGATTCAGGCATATTTTAGTGTTACGCGTAATCTTAGAATGTATAGCAAGATTTTGGAGCTTTTAAATACTAAGCTTAAAGCTCGTAAAAGCTACGTAGTAAATTAAGTAGGTTCTTATTCAGGAATAGATACCAAGTGAGTTTTCAAATTTCAAAAATGTTAGGAGCCCTCATAAATGCAAGCTCGATTCGCACTTGAATAATACGTTTATCAAACAAATTTTTATATTTAGGATAGTCAAATTAAACCAAAAATTAATTCACATCTTCCTATGGAATAAATACACGCAAGTTTTTAATTTAAGCGTGAATGTAAATTTGCATAATTTTTTATTTGTATACCAACTTAAATTATTGAGCATATTTAATCTGTGCAGATGTCACGCAAAACGCGTTAAAAATTAATGGACGCTGTAATGTGACGTCATTAATTTTTGTTTTTAAATATTGTGCAATATTGTTATATATTAAACTCATTAGTTATTAATTATTATTATTAGTTACTCACCCTGGCTCCGCTCGGGTTCGTAACTAGTTACGTTTTAACGTTAAGCTCAGAGGTGAGATATTTTCCCGCAGTAAAAAGTATCCTCGGATAACCAGCTATCATCATACCAAGTTTCATCAAAATCTGTTCAGCGGTTTTCCCGTGATGCGGTAACAGACAGACAGACAGACAAAAACTCTAAAAACTATAGATTTGACTTCTGTATCGATAATAAAGTCTATTTCAATAAGATTTTCCAAAAAATATTTAATCTACAGTTTCGGCTTAGTTACAATTTTATTATATGTATAGATAATAGTCGGTAAATAAGCTGGATAGTTACGTTAGTATATAATTTTTTTTTCTAAATAAAAAAGCTTCCAAAGCTTTTAATCACAAGAAAGAGAACGTCACAGAAAATTAACTTACGCGTAATCACTACTATTTATAATTACAAAACAATTATAAAGAAGTGTATAAGAAATTATTTAATTATTAATAAAATGTAAACATCAAATGCTCCTTTATAACGTTTTTAATTAATTATTTTAAAGAACAACGAACGCTAAACGCTCATTTTGTTTTTAGTTAAGACTACATTAGCGTGATATCTTTCTTTAATATATCTATGGCCGTTGCTGTATATTCGATTGATTAATTTATTTTATTTGTAATAGAAAACAAAAATCGTTCTTGCCTTTTAAAATGTCAATACTTTTTTTTCCAATACGTCACAAAATAATTTTTTTTTATAAAAAAAGATTAATAAAAAGGTCTTAATACAAAATGTACAAGTATAAAAAAGGATGGATATATATATATATATATATATATATATATATATATATATATATATATATATATATATATATATATATATATATTTGTGTGTGTACATTTGTGCCTACATATCTTTACGTAAGTACCAACTTTATAGGTATTTTGTAGGTAAAAGCTGTTACACAAAGTTTTTAAAAGGTAAGAAGAAGAAAGAAGAAGAGAATTTTCTTTTCTTTTCTTTAAGCTTGTATTCATCCCTATAAAAGGCAGTGGTAGCCCAGTGATAACGCGCTCGCTTGGGAAACCGAGTGAAGCGTGTTCAAATCCCGGGCCTCGCACCTCTTGATATTTTCATGTGCGGATCATTTTCAACATGATTTCCACTTGTGTTATGGTGAAGGAAAACATCGTGAGGAAACCTGCATGTTTGAGAGAACCTAGCAAGTTTTTGTAAGACATTCTCAGTCCGCCAACCCGCCCTTGGCCAGCGTGGTGGACTATGGCCTGATCCCCCTCGTATTGGAAGCCCGTGCTCAGCAGTGCGACGTTATAGTCCTAGATTTTCACTCGCAGATAGCTGATGTTATAAGGAGTAATTAGGGTTCCGAACAAAAAAAATTAAAACTCATTGTGAAGTAAATCCGATATAGGGACCGAGCAAAGCTGGGCTAAGTCAATACTATTTAATAATATTTTTATATCAGTTATTACTATTTAGATCCTAGTTTAACAATTTTCAAACATTTCCAAACAATATATCAAAAATTCCAATTAATCACCACCATCCATTAAAATAGCTGTATTTCAAATAAATAAATTTATTTCGTGCCAACTCCTATACAAAAGGAATACAAGTCTAAACCGAAACAGTGCATTTGTGTTATTTTTTGGCGAAGCTATCCAAATTTTTAAGTCATAAATTTTATGTGCTTTCTATTTTGTTGATACCCTTTTTATTTTCAAAATTCAAACAGAACGGCCATAAATCTGTCGAGATAGAACTTCCAACACCTCTTTAATTACGTTTCACTGAAAAGTAGTGTGTCTTTATGAAAATTGTTGGGACGTACTAAGTAATGGTTCTATTTTAATGAAACTATCTTTTCGGATTATTTCGCTGATTTATTTTGATTTTTGGATCCCGACGTTTCGAATGTTTTACAGCAATTATAATCAAGGGTACCAAAAATCAAAATGAATCCGCGAAATAATCCGAAAAGGTAGTTTTATTTAAAACCTACCTTCTTCCCTAGGTACGTTTTAATTTTTTTGAGCGAAATCCTAATCCTTTTTCTAAAATAAAAGTAGCCTAAGTTACTCCTTATAATATCAGCTATCGGCCAGTGAAAGTCCCGTTAAAATTAGTCCAGCCGTTTCAGAGATTAGCTGGAACAAACAGACAGGCAGACAAATAGACGAAAATTTAAAAAATTGTGTTTTTCTTATAAGTACCGTATATAATTCCATATGCATTTAGTATAAAGCTGTTATTTTGACATTACAAACAGACACTTCAATTTTATTTATCTGTAGGTATAGATGTCAAATATTGGCATAAATCTTAGAAAGTATTAATGGTTTTATCATAAATACTATCTATATTCCTTTACTTTATTTTGAAATTTGTGAAAACAATAAATAATTATATTATTGAGAAGTTGACGTTTCTTTGTTTATATAGGAGGATAGTCCTACTAATATTATAAGCGAGAAAGTTTGTGAGGATGTATGAATGTTTGTTACTCCTTCAAACAAAAACTACTGAACGGATTTTGGTGAAACTTTACAGTAATATAACTTATATCAGAGTAATTCATAGGCTATATTTTTTAAAGATATAATAATACATAACCGAACTACGCGAGCGAAGCCGTGGAAAAACGCTAGTTAAAATTAAACGGATTTTGATTATACTTCATCAGCATGAGGATAATGTGCAAATTTTCTTATTGTCTTAATATTTGAAAAAACAGTAAAGCTCAAATATTTAGTAAGTAGGACAGGTGTCAGCCTACTTTAATTTGAGGAGTGCCAACAAAATGTAATAAAATATACATACGTATTATATTGGTAATGATAAGTTTTATAATATAACATAACCTTAAAGTACACGCTGTATCCATCAATAAATTTATTACCAACGTAAGAAAAGGTGGAGATTCTCCACAGTATTTCCCTGATAATCCGGGATATAAAGTAAACTACATATATTACTCCTTCAAATCTTTGGTAAAAATTTCGATTGTAAAAATCTTATTCAATCTATTTTCCTTAATTTACAATATTAGTTGTATTCAGCCCGTTTTATAAGGCCCACTGCTGGGCACGGGTCCCTTCAATACGAGGGGGATCAAGCCATAGTTCACCACCGCCAAGTACGGTTTGGCTGGCTTCACATATCTTCCGAAAACTTGCTAGGTACTCTCAGGCAGGTTTCCTCACGATGTTTTCCTTCATCGTAAGACAAGTGATAATCATGGTGAAAATGATTCACACATGAATATATCAGAGGTGCGAGACCCGAGGTTTGAACCTGTCACTCGGTTTCCCAAGCGAACGCATTACCACTGGGCTACCACTGCCTCCTAATAATTAATGTTAATGAATTAAAAAAATAGCCTGTTTTATTTTTTAAGGTTCAGGAAATGTTCTGATTTCATAAACATTAAATATTATTACCTAAAAACCAAGCAAACGGAGCTACATTTAAAGTAATATTAGTAAAGAGTACAAAAGTTACTATATTTAAACGGACTACTATTATTTTAGAAATTTTGTAATTCATGTATGTGTGTTTGTTCCACACACTGAAACGGCTTGACGAATTTGGATGAAATTTAATACACTAATAAACAATAGCTTGGACTATCATATAATAACTGTCTGTCTAACTGTCCAATATAAAAACAACATCGAAGTTCGTAGGTTCGATTCTCACTTTAGTAAATATTAAATATTTATATGTACTAAACGTATCTATAAACTACTCGCGACTCAACCTCGCTTCGCTCAGGTTCATACACAGGTACGTTTTAACGGTTAGTATGGAATAGATAGACTATATAATATATGTATATTTATTACTAGCGACTCACCCTCGATTTGCTTCGGGTTCGTCCCTAGACTAAAACAAATCTATCCCACGGGAACCGTACGTTTTTCCGGGATGATATATAGCCTATAGCCTTCCTCAGTTGATGGGCTATCCAATGCAAAAAGGATTTTTCAAATCGGATTAGTAGTTCCTGAGATTAACGCGTTCAACCAAACAAACAAACGAACAATCAAAAAAACTCTTCAGCTTTATAATATTAGTATAGATGAGTTTTTGTGGGTTGTATTATAACGTGTTTTTGCGTGGAAATGAAGTAATCTCCCGCGATAAAAGTAGCCTATGTCCAACTATCAAAAAATCACTACAATTAGTCACTCTGTTTCGACGTGAAAGAAGGACAAACAAACAAACACACTTTCACATCTATACAGATAATTAAAATTGAAGTGTCTGTTTGTAATATTAAAATAACCGCTTTTACTAAATGCATATAGATGTATACACGGTACATATACCAAAACAACATTTTTTACAATTTTTGTCTGTCTGTCTGTCTGTTTGTTCCGGCTAATCTCTGAAACGGCTGGACCGATTCTGACGAGACTTTCACTGGCAGGTAGCTGATGTAATAAGGAGTAACTTAGGCTAATTTTATTTTAGAAAAAAAAATAGGGTCCCACGAAAAAATATATTAAAAAAGTTTGTTTTGAGAAGCAATCTAGGGACGAACGAGTCGCTAGTTTATAATATTATTATGTATTAGTATGGGTATTGAGAAACCAATTTTAACCGTGACACGCGCTAGTTTCACTCAAGATGTTGGATGACGTTACAAAATAGAGTTATTTACATAGCAAAAAGGATGTGACCTCATCGAGGACAGGTGTATTTATATCGAAACTGTTTAAATTCCATTTAACAGCTTTGATTTGTCCTTCGGTGTGTAGAAAGTTTTGTATTCATTAACATATTTGTATATCATTAAATATGTAATTTATTTTTATTACATAACTAACGACTCACCCTCGCTTCGCTCGGCTTCATCCCTAGGTACGTTTCAACGGTTAGTATGGAATAGATAGACTATATATTATATACGCATAGGTACAAAATAAACAGTTCTGAACTTTTCGATTTTCCAGCTATTTTTTTGGAGCTTTCCCTATTTTTTTATACTTAAACCACCCCTGACACACTCCCAACAAAAAAAAAAACAAAAAAAGAATTACTCAAATCGGTCCAGCCGTTTTTGACTTTTAGCGAGACTAACGAAATGCAATTGTTTTTTATATATATAAATATACTCCTTGTCTTATGGTGAAGAAAAACATTGTGAAATCTGCGTATATGGGAGAAAATTCCAAGTTTTTGGAGGTTTTGGCGTGGGTGACTACGGCCCCAAACTTCGCATTTATAATACCACTAGTACTATAATATATATTTGAAAAAAGCTGCATACAGCTTTATTTAAAGGTGAAAGAAAAAGGTGAAAGAAAAAGAAATTGTATAGAAATACCAGTAATCATTTATTCTTTCCTTTTACTTAAACCAAATTTAATTTGATAAAAAAGTTTAAAATATAATATTGATTTTTTAAAACTGCTCGAGGTTAGATTCTTAACAGTTACGTATTGAAGACTAAAAAATTTGGAACTAAACAATTTTTTTTTTAATAAAACTCCTTGAGCTTAGAATCCTCTATTTCTGACGCAGCATACAGGTCAAAAGGTTATTCAAAAGTTTCCATAATAAGAGCTTTCATAAGATGATAACAAAAAGTAGAACAATCACTATACATAATTTAATTTAAATGACGCCATATTTCATTATCTGAATCAAACCGAGACAAAGCTCGGAACAATTAGAAGATTTACAATACTTTATGGATAATTTATGACTGTTTATGTTTCAAAAAACTTCGTACCCTTGAAATTAGTTTTAATTACTTTTCAAAGCCATTACCTCTGAGAGATTATTTATGGTTTAGGGTTGGTTAAGAATTATCATTATTTTAAGTGATTTATTAAAAAAATGTTTTATTTATATTAAAATACAAATATTTTTGGGATGTTTTTATTTTTGTTTAACACTTTCTAGATGATTAAATTTTGTATAAAAGTATAAGCTAGTGATTTGCCCTCATTGTGCTCAGAGGCTTCCTTATTTGTACTCTACAATTATATTTTATATTTTATATATATATATATATATATATATATATATATATATATATATATATATATATATATATTCTATGAGTCTATACATATAATAAAATTGTAATTAAGAACTGCGAGCAAACATTAGTCAAGAATCTCATAATATTAAATGAGCAATTCTTGTATATATGTATATACATACATATATTTACTTCCTATATCTCGTTAACGGCTCCAACGATTTAGATCAAATTTTATATTTAGACTAGCAACTCACACTCGCTTGGCTCGGGTTTGTCCCTGGGTTGATTCCTCATACAAACTTTCATCCCCATTTTCACCCCCTTAAGAGATGATTGCAGGAATAAAAAATATCCCATGTCCTTTCCAAAGTTTCAAACTATCTTCTTAGCAAATTTCATCTAAATCGGTCCAGTAGTTTTGGACTTATTCGGTACAAACAAACAAAAAAATCTTTACCCTTTATAATATAAAGTATAGATAAGGTTTTGATTTTTAAATGTATCAATATGGATGTTTTTTCTGAAGAAAAAAAAACACACATTTATATTTTTACAGTTAATCTTAAACAAACACAACAAATATCTAATAAATATTTCATTTTTGTAGAGGAACCCTGTAATATTCAGCGTTGCTTGGCACTAGGCGCCTTAGGGGTGGGTCGTTCAGGCAACCAACAAGGGCTCTGAATAAAGATTGCTATATATTTTTTATTCCGTACTAACCGTAGCCTGCGGCAAGTTTACATTTGGATGGGAGACTATAAATTGTATTGTAATATAAGATTCAATTTTTTATTCTTATAATATACTAGCGACTCACCCTCGCTCCGTTCGGGTTCGTCCTTAGTTACGTTTTAAAGTTTAGTATAGATTTGTCAGAGATTAGATATATTTCCGCTGTAAAAAGTATCCTATATGTTGACCCGGATAACCAGCTATCATCATACCAAATTTCATCTAAATCTGTCCAATGGTTTTTTCGTGATGCGATCACAAACAGCTGATAGACAAAAATTCCAAAATGTATAGATTCGGCCTCTCTAACAATAATAATATCTATTTCAATAAGATTTTCCAAAAAAAATGTTTAATGTACACATTAGGTTTAGTTACAATTTTATTATATGTATAGACTTTACTTGAAATAGACTTACAAGGAAATATTTTTTATTTTAACATCTATATAGTAGCGTAGTGTTTTCTTCGCACGTGTATATCAATTGATTATTAATATATCTATAAAAACTATAGCTTATATATTACTCTGGTGTATAAGATATATTACTGTAAAGTTTTACTAAAATTCATTCAGTAGTTTTTGCATAACAGAGCAACAAACATCTATCCATTCGCACAAACTTTCTCGCAATGCTTATTCCCGAGATTAAAAAATTATCGACTATATCTTGCGTAGAATAATGCGAAAGAAAACCGCATGATAACTCGAAAACACGCGTCTTCCTAGACAAAGACTAATCTAGATTGATTTGTCGCCTCCTACAACCCCCACGTACCAAATTTCAGCGAAATCGTTGGAGCCGTTTCCGGGATCGCCGGCATAAATAAATAAATATACAAGAATAACTCGTTTAAATATATTATATAGATTTTATTTTAATAGTGTCAGATTTAGTTAACAAATTAATCTAAAAATATCTTATCATCCAATAAAATCTTTAACTAACATCTAATATCCACTCAATTCAAACTATACTGTAGTATAGATATAATATTTGCGTTAACTGCCTACGTTACGCAGCCTCCGGCTGCAGGATATTGCTGGGCTCAATCAGAGATATGTACTACCAATACTGTGTTTGTTTTGCATAGACCCACTTCACGTTTACTTTTGTGGTTTAATTATAACATCACTAGCAATAAACCGTGGGTTTGCGTGTGGAAATGTTATCAGAAATGTTTTTAATCGATTTTTTAAAACGATAAGTGTTTCTGACGATTTTGTAATAGTCAAAAATTTTCGCCTGTTATAAAAATAGAGGACAATTTCTGGAGTAACTCTCTAAGGTCGCTTTTAAAAAGTACCTACATCTAACAGAACATTTGAGTTGCATTTCTTATTGTATTAAAGCAGTAATCGCCTATTTCATTTGTATACAAAATATATAAATCTATACATATAATAAAATTCTAACTGAATTGAATCTGTACATTAAACATTTTTTTGGAAAATCTTATTGGAATAGTCATTATTATCGATACAGAGGCCGAATCTATAGTTTTTAGAATTTTTGTCTGACTGTCTGGGAACTCATCACGAGAAAACCACTGGACAGATTTTGATGAAATTTGGTGTGAAGATAGCTGGTTATCCGGATCAACAAGGATACTTGTTACTACTTAAAAATGTGTCATCACTGAGAAATCTATACTAAACGTAAAAAACGTCGTAACCAGGAACGAACCCGAGCGGAGCGAGGGTAAGTCTCTAGTGTAAAATAATATAAAATGAAAAACTATCGTTAGATAAGTTGACTTTCTACAATCGATATTGTTCGTAGATAATAAAAAAATAATTGACAATGACTTGAATTCTAGCGACAAAACACCATTTTATATACATTTTGTTTTTTAACAACAAGAAATGCATTTACGTTGTATACATACATATAAAGGTAGTTATGTGGGTCTCATCAGCTAGAGAAGCCAGAAATATCCACTAAACCCAACTGAACCTCCCCCGTTTTAATGGGGCATTGCAGGATCAGTTATGCACTCAACCATGACGTCCCGACGCCTGGCCTGCTGAACAAGACACAAAAACCAGGGTGCTGCTCCCACAAGTCTACTCTGCGTTTAGAAACGTACCAAGAACAACTCACCCACTATTTCAAGCCCACCTGGATTGCCGGTCGCTAATGTGGTCCCCCACCATAATATGGTTTACATATCGATAGGGATCTTTCTCTGCTTCTGCTAATATTATTATATATAACAAAAGTAGATTATAATAAGTAGATATTTAAACTTTCCTTGAGTAAAAGTTATTTTATTCATGAGTTACAGCAGAACGCGTATTTAAACTAATATAATAGAGTAGAAAAAAGTTATTTTACAACAGGTGGCCTATGAAGATTTTTTATTAGCAAATTTTGCCAAGCAAAGGACGCGATATAAGATATTTCGTTCGGACGCTAATTGACAATTAAAACTATTTCATATTAAATTAAAAAGAAGTTAATGAGCTCAATTAATGACCTTCTCACTATTAGGCCTCAAACACTCTCTTGTTGAAAAAAACACATCAATAATACTTGGCTACGTTGGTGAGTAAAAATATTTTTATATAAAAATTCCGGTCAACGTGCATCTGTAATTCTTTTCCTTCTAAATGACTTAGCCGATTTTGATATTTTTTGTAATATCATGGAGTCATCTGTATCATCTGTCCGCCAACCCCCACTTGGCCAGCGTGGTGGACTATGGCTTGATCCCCCTCGTATTGAAGGGAGGCCCGTGCCCAGCAGTGGGGCGTTAAAAAGGGCTGAATACATACATACATCTGTATGGATCCTAACTATAATTGGATCGTATAGGTCTTGTTATAATGACCAAAATTTCTTTTATAATTTACCAAAAAAAAAAAAAAAAATTTTTTTGCATTTCTCATACAAATACATGTTATCCTAAATAACGAGGTCTGTGGCAGGACACCTGCCTACCGGTTCCACCAATGTAATTATAAAATAAGTAAAGCGTAGTTTACTATATTTTTTTTAAAAACCTACTAATTTAAAATTGAAAAAGTAACGATAGTATTAGAAAACATTTAAATACTAGTTTTTGTCCACGTCTTAGCTTGTTAAATGGGATAAGGATCAAAGTCAATATCCTTCCCTAGAATACAAATTATATCCTTGCCAAATTTTATAGAAATCTGTTCAGCAGGTAAAGATAACTAATAGAAGTACTTTCACAACTATAAAATAGCTATAGTAGAAATATAGACTACTAGCGACTCACCCTCGCTCCGCTCGGGTTCGTCCCTACTTACGTTTTACCTTTTAGTATAGATTTCTCAGAGATGAAATATTATCCCGCATTATTATATACCAAATTTCATCAAAATCTCTCCAATGGTTTTTCAGTGATGCGGTAACAGACAGACAGATAGACAAAAATTCTAAAAACTATAGATTCGGCCTCTGTATCGATAAAAATGTCTATTTCATTAAGATTTTCCAAAAAAAAACATTTAATATACAGATTCGGCTTAGTTATTTTATTATATGTATAGAAGAGAAAAATAAATAGAAATTAGTCAGCAAGTCAAAAACATGTCGTATTTCATTCATTTCATTTATTAAGTAGGCAATATATATTCGAATTCCAAGAAACCCTTGGGCTAAGTGAGTAATCTTGAAATTTGAAAACTATTCGGGGTAAACACAAGTTAGGCGCAAGACCGATCGGTCCATCCATCACGAATTGAAAGCACGATACGGCTTTATGCGACTTCGTACAAGACTCTAATGGAATATTTGATGTCGTTTTTTTTATTTTTTGCCGCCATTTTATATGATCAAGCCTCAAGATGATATAGAATATACTAATATTGAAAGAAAAGCTGAATATTATAGCTTTCGATAGGTATATAGTTACTATTTCAATAAGATTTTCTAAAAAATATTTTATGTACAGATTCGACTCAGAATTTTATTATATGTATAGATTAAACTACATCCATATTATATACCTTTACAAGTAAATAATAATTATTAAGTTTTTACCGACTTACAAAAATGATATACTTTTCCATTCTATATTTTATTGCTACGGGATGACTTCGCTAACTGCAAATCAATTTTCATGATTCTCTTTTAATATGTTACACCTACATATGTAAAATTAAAAAATTCAAGCCTAAGTACAGAATAAATACTTTTAGGATGATTTTTAAATTAGCGTACCTTTTATTTAAAAAGTAATCATTGCATACGTTTATTATTAGCGGTTTACCCTCATTCGCTTGCTTCGCTCGGGTTCGCCTCTAGAAAAACGAAAACTAAGCTATCCCCCGGGAACCGTACATTTTTTCGGGACAAAAAGTACCTTATGTGCTATTCCAGACTATAATCTATCTTTGTGCCTTTCCTCCAGATTCCTTCAGCCGTTCTGGCGTGATTGAGTAACAAACATCCAAACATCCATCTTAAAACTTTCACATCTATACAGATAAATAAAATTGGAGTGTCTGTTTGTAATATTAAAATAACCGCTTTTTACAAAATGCATATGGATGTATACACGGTACATAAACCAAAACAACATTTTTTACAATTTTTGTCTGTCTGTCTGTCTGTTTGTTCCGGCTAATCTCTGAAATGGCTGGACCAAGTTTGACGGGACTTTCACTGGCAAATAGCTGATGTAATAAAAAGTAACTTAGGCTACTTTTATTTTAGAAAAAATAATAGGGTCCCACGAAAAAAAATTAAAACCAATGAAAAATTAAATAATAATATCCGATTCAAATAGGGAAGTTTTATAATATACATTATATTTTTTCTATACTTCTTCTATGTAAACTATAAACTATATATATTATAGACGAAAGCTAGAAGACTAGAGACGAAGCCGAGAGAAGCGAGGGTGAGTCGCTAGTTTATAATGTATAATGTCTCGTTGGCTCATACATTATTTTTACCCTAAAAATCCTATAGAACCGTTCCTCTATTCCTTCTACATACAAGAAGGATAAATCATAGATTACTTATAACTAAGTCCGCACTTATACCATAGCAACTATAACTAGCTACCCCAGATAACTTTGTGCTCATGTTTCGCTGAAATTCTTTAATATCTCCAAAACTGCATATTATGTAGGTATATATAACCAAATGTAGTACTGTAAAGGGAAAATTTTATCCATATTTAGTACTGGTGATGATAATTTTTGTTTTACCCGACTGCGCGACAAAATGGAGGGTAATGTGTTTAACAGTCTATGTATGTAGCATTTCTTTCTGGAGAAATTCAGATCATTGCAACAGAAACTGCATGTAAAGTTTTGTATTTCCTGAGATTAGCACACACATGCGTACAGACAGATTCACCGGTGATTTCCTTTTATATGTAAGGATGAAAGTTAAAGCTCAACAAATTCGGGTAAAGCTAGGGTTATAGATAAACAAAATAGCTTATTAATATCAGTTTCAATACATCGAATCAATCTTATTTCGTGATATCACTTTTCCTTGTTTAGAAATTGATTTCGTATTTTCGTGTCATTTTCTTGTTTTCGTTAAATCAAAAAATTATATTTCAATATCTATATTTCAAGAAGTTTTTGAAAATCGATAATAATTAGAGAATGACTTTTTTTAAATAAAATAAAATAGTTCCAGAGATTATATTAAGCATCCAAGCATACAAAATTTATTTAAACAAAAAAATTACTCGAGAAAAGTAGCTGTAAAGTGCAAAAATAAAACAAACAAACAAACATTCTCTTCAACTTAATTATAGTATTCTTAATTATATATATATATATATATATATATATATATATATATATATATATATAAAGAAATTGTATATATATATATACAATTTCAAGACACCAACACTACCGTTTCAAGTAATAAGACATCGTATGCTAACATTCCCAAGGATATAAAGAGAATTAAAAATATACTGCACTTCAAAAGAAAATTATGTCGATAGCTAATGAAAGGAGGATATCGTCTTTCATTAGTTCACTATACTTCGTTGCAAAAAATTCTACAATTGTATACTATCGATTTTCTATAATCGACATCGCTAATAGAAAATGTATAGCTAATCATACGTTATGAATATGTGATAGAACACTTCATTTTAGCGGCTATATTATGTCACTGCGACCATTTAGTTATAGACGTTTTTAAATATAATCTAAAATATGTCCTCCTGACTAAATCGGCCATGGCGGTCAATCCTTTGAGACCAGCCGTTTGTGTTGAAGACAATATTATAGTTCACAGGTATACGCGCAGACACCAGTTCGCTCTCTCTTTCTGTCATCCCACCAGAGTATGAGAGTGTCAGGAATGAACAGTCATACTCCGGTGGGACGACAATTTGAAACAACCAGTGAGAAATCAGACACGGGACGACACAAGAAAGTCATCTTGAAAGTAAAATTCGAGTCGTCGTTCGAGTCGGAACTCGAACCCAAGACTTTTAAATCTGCAGCCATACTTGTTAACCGCTAAATCACCGAAGCATTCCAAAAATATATTTTCACCATCAAGTTCATACTCTTTCTAGAAGTTTCATGTTTTTCATTTAAAAAAACATTAAAATAAATTCAAAATTTTGAAGATATCGTGTGACAATTAAAAAAATCTCCGAATTGTATATAATACTTTCTTAGATTTACGGGAATATTTGACATTTTAAATAAAACTATCTTTTCGGATTATTTCGCGGATTTATTTTAATTTTTGGTTCCCGACGTTCGAATGCTTGCAATCATGGTCACGGGAGAGACTAAGGTGTTAAACATCACAAAGGCGTTATATACTTGTTACAGTACTGTCTGTAAAAAAATAAATCCGCGAAATAATCCGAAAAGATAGTTTTATTCAAAATCTCCGAATTGAATACCTCCTTTATTCTCCTGTCAGTCAAAAATAAAAGCTAAATAACTCTACCGCGCTCTAAGCTATTGTGCAACTGTACCGTAGTTTAAGGCTTGTTATCGTGTACTCATTATAAGTTATGTTAGTTTTTATAAACTTTGTTGTCTTTTAAAATTTATTGAAGAAATAAATATTGTTTTAAACTTTTAAAACTTATAGGTGCCGCTAGGATAAGAAAGTTTGCGACATCTTATTTGTTCGTTTTTTCATTACATATATTAAGATAATGCGAATCGACTTTGTTATCTACATACGTATAGATTATACTTTCTTTTTACGCGAATATTTGACATTTTAAATAAAACTATCTTTTCGGATGTAAAATTGTGGGTAGGCACGGTCTGTAACAAGTATATAACGCCTTTGAGATGTCTAAAACCTTAGTCTCTACCGTGACCATGATTGCTGTAAATGATTCGAAACGTCGGTAACCAAAAATCAAAATAAATTCGCGAATAATGTGAAAAAATAGTTTTATTTAAAATACATATAGGTTCATTATTTAATTTTGAGCTTTGGCGACAGTGAAGTACCACACAAATTTACAAGATGGCGCTTTATGATACTGTCAGCATGAAAGCAGATAGAAAAAGGCTTAAATAATAAAATAGTAATAAAAAAAATTTTTTTCAAAAAAAATACCAATATAGATAAAATTAAAAAGCAGAATAGGTATGTCCTTTATTGAAGTTAAGAAATCTCCGTATAGATATTGCAAATAAAATTACATAAGTAAAGGTGTATTAGAAGACTGGACTAACATAATCTTTGAAATAAGATAATAATATCAAAATCAATCTAATGTAGAGGATGTAAGTAAGAAAAAGCTACGTTTAATATAAATAAAGGCAATGGTAGCCCAGTAGTAACGCGCTCGCTTGGAAAACCGAGTGAAACAGGTTCAAATCCCGTGTCTTGCACCTCTGATATTTTCATGTGCCAATCATATCAAACATAATTACCATTTGTTTTACGGTGAAGGAAAACATCGTGAGTAAACCTGCATGTCTGAAGGAACCTAGCAAGTTTTCGAAAGACATGTGAAGTCCGCCAACCCGCACTTGGCCAGCGTGGTGGACTATGGCCTGATCCCACTCGTATTGAAGAGAGGCCAGGCCCAGCTGTGAGGTGTTAAAAAAGGCTGAATACAATATAAATAAAATTAATATTTATTTATTATTCACACAGCTATAACCTTAGGCATAAACTAGTTTAGAATATATGAACTTTATTTGTCTTCAGAAATTTTTATTGTAAATTTAGATTCAAGCACTAGAAGCAGCTTGTCATATTACTACTAATAAAATGAAGCAATAAAATTTACGATTTTATTAAATTCAATTTGAAAGTAAGACGACCATCTGCCGCTGTACAACGTGTTTGCATACTAAATCGTAGGTTATGAGTTCGATATCTGTACGTGACAAATATTTTCATTTCACTGAATTTTTATCTCTGCTGAGTGTTAAATTAATTTAAACGTCTAGCTTCGATGTCATGATGAAACTATAATATATTTGAGTATTTTATATGTCGTTAAGTAGTTCTCTCTCATGTCAACCCCGTGCCTCGGAGAAAACGTAAAGCCGTCGGTCCTGCGCTTTAACTCTCACCGGTCGTGTCTCGCGTCATCCCACCGGAGTGTGGGAGTGACAAGAATACAGAGTACACGTTGTGTTTGCACGTACACTTGTAGGCTATAATATCTCCTGCACAGCTGCTAGTCTCAATGAAAATGTCTTATAACACATGTAAAGGAAAAAATCCGAAAACCATACAGTAGTTATATAAAAAAAATGCAATTATAAACTTATATAAATGTTTCATGCGTGTACAAGTCAGTATAACTCTTGCCCAAATTTTAATTAATAATAATAATAATTTTATTGAGATACTTTTACAAAATTATATAATATTTAAAAAATAAATGACCAAGGACATACAATTTGGAACCTACCTGAGCTAGGTTAACAACCTGTGTTTCAGTTTATGGTTTTACCATACATTTCTTACTGTGACAAAGGCTTAGAACAGAGCACATTTTAAAAATTACATATAAGCATAGACTACGAATAAAATGATAACTATTAAAACTTATATAAGTAATAAAAATAAATAATTAACGTATCATTGCTACGTGCAAAGCCATGAGCTCACACTAGTTAACCAAACAAACAAACTAATATGCAAACAGTGTAGCAATGACTGTATTATAAACTAATGGACACGTGGACACTCAGATATTATAGATATGCTATTCAATATTAATATAGAAATTTGCATAGACGAGTGCTGAATAAATTTAGAAATACACTGGCTTTGACTAAGTGATTCATGATTCATGGCTTTTTCTTACTTCAATAAACAAGCACTTGCTTGGTTGTTTTGAACGATCTTTGGTAAGAATAAATTATTTAAAAAAAAAGATTAAATTTTGATTCTTAATTACAAGAATAATAATTACAAAAAAATACATTGAAATAAATTTTATGTAATTTTTTTTTCTGATGTTTTCGTGGTTTAATTTTGATTTTTGGTTTCCGACGTTTTGAATATGGACAAATAAACTAAAAAAAAAATAAATAAAAGAAGTCCTTATTTTATAATTAATGTACTAAAAAGAAGAAAATAAACTTTGATATAAATGAAACCCATCATTTTGTTGCATTATACAAAATATTTATTTCATATAAACACTCCAAATTTCACGATATTTTCCTTTATCGTAAGAGAAGTGGTAATCATATTACAAAATATCGCACATTAAAATATCAGAAGTGCACGACCCGGGATTTGAACCCGCTTCACTTTCTCAAGCGCGTTACCACTGGACTACCACTGCCACTATTACATAACACATATTAGGGTGCGTTTACATCAAACGAGCGAATGCTCATTCTATCCCCACCCTATCAAATTCTTTTAATGTAAACAGAGACAGAGCATTCTTTCGTTGTTCTCTCTGCGTTCGCAAACATTCTATAGAATATTCTAAGAATACTCACTCGCTTGATGTAAACGGCACTAGAACGTGCGAACAATTGCTTAGAGCGTTCTTAGATGTTCGAACGCGCTCGCTCCCCGTAGCGGTCTCTTCAAAGCGTTCTTGTGTTCTAGCAATTTGAATATTTACGAGTACATACCTACTTATCAAATCATGGATTGGTCTCAAGATAAATGTCTATTAATGTCTATTAATAAAATTTGTCATCCACCAACGTCTCTTTCTTCTTTTCTTTTTGACTGTTTGAGACAAAATAATAACCACAAAATTGACAATGGGCAATGAGCATTCGTTCGGCTGATCTAAACGTCATTGCAAGAATTCTAGTTCTATGTTCTCATTTTGCTCGTTGATCTTTTGGTGTAAACGCTGAAATCGAGATTTCGTTTACACTAAAAGAACAAGAAAGAATGCTCTTGCTCTAGCTCTAGTTCTTTGTTCGTTTGGTGTAAACGCACCCTTACACTTGTAAAATTAATATGATATTGTTATGTTAAGTTTTATTGATTATTTTATTTAACAAAGTGTATTACGGTATTGTAAATAACAGGTTATGAAATAGACCATCGTGCGTACTCCAAATTGAGTTTACCTAAACTGCTCTGACTCACGGGATGCGTCACCCGATGCAGATGGAATAAATACAGCTAGGGTTGCCGAGCGAGAAATGCTCGTATACCTACATGTTATTTGATATTTTTAATGTATATTAAAAATAAATAGTTTAATATATACTGTGCTTTATATAACTTATTTGATATACAGAAATTATATACATATATCTTATTGATATATTTCGTTCATATAATTAACTTAGAATATGTATGTTGTCAATAATATTTCTAAGATATTTAATGTTTGTTTGAAAAAAATTGCTTTAGTTAGTTTTGTTTATTGAAAGAAAGCCACGTTTTTCTATCAAATTTTGATAATTTTCATACTTACAGATGATATTTAGTTATCCATTTATTATAAATATATAGAATTTATTTAATTAGGTTAACATAAAATAAAATGAATGCCAACATATCCATAGGTGAATGCTAGTTACAATTTAAATAACTAAATCTATTTACAGCTCTAATTTCTATAACCTGGAACCAAACACACTTTTTGTGATTTATGGTTTGACGAGCTTTCATTGTGTACTAATTATACGTCTATTGTGGCAACCCTACCATATCGTCACGCACTATCACTCGACATCTATGTTCTTAAGCCGAATATTTTCCATCCTCGTCACCTCTAAAACCATATACCAAAATACAGACATAACAACCAAAAATCAACCTTACTCAATTAAAATACAGTATATTTCTCTGCATTTACTCAAAACGTAGTAAAATACTGTACGGAAATGGCAAATATGTGAAATGCAGTCATTTTGAACAATTTTCGACTTTATTCTAATTGGTTAAGAGTGTTCTGTATTTTCTCATATGTTAGTTTCTTTATAAATTATTACTATACATATTTTAATGTGACGCATCAATCTCCACTCTGCTGTATGAATAGGGATATTTAAATTGAAAGGGTAATAGTCTTTTGAACACGTGTGTGATATATTACCCTTAGGTCCACTGACGCAATCCTATTTTTCAGAGACAAACGTTGAAAAACATTAATAATGTTGATAAACTCACTGATGATCTGTTGTAAAAATAAGTCGACATATTTAAAAGTATACTGTTATGTCATAGACACACGAAATGAAATTGTCACGCGTTCAAAGTTACACGGATTTATGGATTACATTTTTTAAGGATATGTGTTTGAAGATATTTGGAAAGTATTAGGAGATAATTCAAGAAAGGTACACAGTTGTTATGTTACTTGATTTTGTTGCCATTTGTGAATTTATTTTTATAATACTTTCTTAGATTTACGCGAATATTTGACATTTTCACGGTCATGGTCACGGGAGAGACTGACCATGATTGCTGTAAACTCTAAAGCATTCGAAACGTCAGGAACCAAAAATCAAAATAAATCCGCGATAATCCGAAAAGATAGTTTTATTTAAAATTTATTTTCTGTAATTTTATATATTTTTTACTTATTTTTATATATTTTTCAATAAATAGGCTCCAGTCGAAGATGGTTCCATATATATAAATATAAAAAAAATGTTAAGTCATTATTATCGTACTTGTAATAACAAATTATATAATTTGTATGTAGGTATATTATATTATCTCTCCCCTGACCGTGATTGCTTTAAAGCATTCGAAACGTCGGTAACCCAAAATCAAAATAAATCCGCAAAAAAATCCCAAAAACAGTTTTATTTTAAATGTCAAATATTCACAGTAATCTAAGAAAGTATCATGTTATACGAGATATCGAGAGATATTGTTAAGAAATGATGAGGATAACAACCCACCAACCTGGATTTAGCCAGCGTTGTGGGCTATAGTGCTCTCGTCTTAAGCATAATATTAAGAACTATTTCTAAATAAAAATATTTATTTGGATTAATTATGATTTATTTGGTTTCCGACGTTTCGAATGTTTTACAATTTACAGCAAACATGATTACGGGAGATACAAGAGAGTTTTATTTAAAACTAGCTATCATCATACCAAATTTCATCAAAATCAGTCCAGTGGCTTTTTCGTGATGCGTTCCCAGACAGACAGACGGACAAAAATTCTAATAACTATAGATTCGGCCTCTGTATCGATAATAATGATTATTTCAATAAGATTTTCCAAAAGATATTTAATGTACAGTTTCGACTCAGAATTTTATTATATGTGTAGATGCGTACAATTAAGAAAGAACTTTTATAATGTAAGCTTTTTTATGCAAAAATTTCAAAAATTCATTTCTGCTTAATACGAGGACAAATCGGCAAACACACTTTACGAAATACATATTTCTGGTGCAAAATAAGTTATTACCTGTAAATTTTGAATTCTTTAATTTGCAAGGTAAAACCAAGCGAACGAGCTTGTTTATTATAATAATACAAATCGTACTGTCCGTTATTTTACACATTATCGGGATGTTTGGCCATGACGAAAGCGTTCCGCTGGTGATTTAGGCTAAACACATACGAAACTAGATATTTACATAGTTTTATTTATTTATCTTTAAAGATTTTTGAGTTTGTAATTTTAGCTGACAGTCCTGTAGTTGTAAGACTCTATCTACTGCGTATATATATATATATATATATATATAAAACAAGAATCAAAGTCTAATTTCAATATAATCTATACAGATAAATGAAATTGAAGTATCTGTTTGTAACGTCAAAATAATAGTTTTATACTAAATGCATATGGAATTATATACGGTACTTGTAAGAAAAACACAATTTTTAAAATTTTTGTCTGTCTGTCTGTCTGTTTGTTTCGGCTAATCTCTGAAACGGCTGGACCAATTTTAACGTGACTTTCACTGGCAGATAGCTGATATTATAAGGAGTAACTTAGGCTACTTCTATTTTAGAAAAAGAATTAGGGTTTCGCTCGAAAAAAATTACAACGTACCTAAGGACGAACCCGAGCGAAGTGAGGGTGAGTCGCTAGTATATTTATAAAGTTCTTTTTGTGTGTATCACTGGTTATTTTATTTAGACCTAATGGGCGTGCAAATGACTTCACGTCATGATAATATACGAATTTACTATTTGCAAACTCAATCTCATTACAATGTTATTTTTTTAGTATAAAATTATATTTTGAAATTTGAACTTATTTTTTTTTTATACCTTAGTAATCCTAATCTAGTTTGGCAACACCAAGACACAACAATAATTATATTTCATCACTACAAAATCAAGGCTGTTATATACATATGTACATAGAATAATTGATATAACGTTTTTTTTTTATTTTACATTACATTTCGTATTTAAGAAGCAAAAATCGCGACATTTTTTTATACAACCAACATAAACTTTATTCAGGACGGAGTATGAACTTGCGACTTTCAACGTTAAAACAGATACAGATAAACAGGATTGAAGTGTCTGTTTGGAGTGGCAAAATAAAAAAATGAAATGCTTTTTACGAAATGCATATGAAATGATATACGGTACTTATACGAAAAACACATTTTTTTCTGTCTGTCTGTTTGTTCCAGCTAATCTCCGAAACGGCTAGACTGATTTTGACGGGACTTTCACTGGCAGACAGCTGATGTTATAAGGAGTAATTTATGCTACTTTTATTTCAGAAAAATAATTAGAGTCCCGCTCAAAAAAATTTAAAAGGTGTCTAGAGACGCACCCGAGCGAAGCAAGGGTAGGTCGCTAATTATAATCTATTAAACGTCTGGCGACACCCTAAAGCAACACTAATAAAATATACACTTGAACCATTTCGTAACACCATACGTAATTAAACATTTCTAGTATCCTGGTCAAAAACAATTAAATAGAAGTATTGTACAAAAACTAAGCCGATGGCCACGTTAAAAATTAAATGTCTTGATTTTTATCCTTATTAGTATGCAAATAAGGCATATATTGTAATTTTTTGTGTATATCAAATGCATTTAGTTAGTAGATTGTCAGCCACGCGTCGACTATGACGGGAAAACATTAGGCGGGTCGGTGACCTCTAAACTTCTATGACCTTTTTATATTGTATGAATAAATTAATTACGCTCGTATCTTTTGGTACATTGTAATAATAGCTAAGTAAATATTCGTTTGCTTCTTATTTTTAATTCTTACTCAGACTCATATATATATATATACTGTATCAACTATCTGGTATCCATAACACAAGCCACAAGTATATATATATAACTTTAAATACATACATATTATAAATATTAGTTATTTTTATTTATCGACATTTATTTACATATCACAGTAATGAATTTCCTATTAATATTTGTACTTTTATACAGTTTTAAAATATTATTTGGCTTCATGTTTAGTTCTATGACACTCCGCCTATATTATTCCTTAATTATGACTTCTTAGAAGTCATATATTTATAATAATAAGACTAGTGGCTCACCCTCGTTTCGCTCGAGTTCGTCCCTGGATACATTTTATCGGTTAATATGGAATAGATATTATACTAGCGACCCACCCTCGCTTCGCTGGGATTCGTCCCTAGGTTGCTTCCCAAAACAAACTTTTTTTTTTGTTTTTTTTTTTTTTTCGTGGGACCCTATTTTTTTCAAGTAAAAGTAGCCTAAGTCACTCCTTATTACATCAGCTATCTGCCAGTGAAAGTCCCGTCAAAATCGGTGCAGCCGTTTCAGAGATTAGCCGGAACAAACAGACACACAGACAGACAAAAATTGTAAAAATGTTGTTTTGGTATATGTACCGTGTATACATTCATATACGTTTAGTAAAAGGCGGTTATTTTAATATTACAAACAGACACTCCAATTTTATTTATTTGTATAGATTACTGCTCCGCTTTCTTGGATACTAGCTTAATAATATATAGCCTATAGCTCTTCTCAATAAACGGACTATTTAATGGAAAAAGAATTTTTCAAATCAGATTAGTAGTTACTGAGATGAGCGTGTTCAAACAAACAAACGAACGAACAAACTCTGCCTCTTTATAATATTAGTAAAGATAACTCTTCATAATGTAAGGAGTTTCTTAAATAGACGTATAAATGATTACAATGGACATTTTTATACAAAAAATCTAAATTAACCGACTACTGTTTATTTTTCCTTAAACATAACATATTATCGCGGATAGAATATAAAAAAATGTTACAAACAACTGTAAAATATAGGAACCGTTAAAACAAATCAAAACATGAGCTCAAATTCTAAGGTTTTGCATGTAGCTGTTGAAGAGTTCCGCTAACCAACTCTTAGCTCCATCATTTAACTGAATGGTATTAAACTATCGTATTGATAACCGGATCTTACCTACATGAAAACAATGTTAATACGACAATTATAAGTAGACTAGCGACTTACCCTCGTTTCGCTCGTGTGCGTCCCTAAGTGTGTCTTCTAATTACATATATTACTAGCGACTCACCCTCGCTTCGCTTCGGATTCTTTCCTAGATAAAAACAAATCTATCCCACTACCGTACATTTTCCGGAATAATATATAGCATATAGCCTTCCTCAGTTAACCGGCTATCTAATGTAAAAAGAATTTTTCAAATCGGATTAATAGTTCCTGAGATAAGCGCGTTTAACCAAACAAACAAACAAACAAACTCTTCATCTTTCTAATATTATAGTATAGATATACAGCTGGCATTTACTTTTGGCAAAAAATTCTAATAATAGTCTATTTTTTATTCCAGGTCAAAATCTATAGCATAAATGTGCGTTCACCTTGCTGGGGAAGGGGACCTCATAACTCATTAGTGTCCGGCAATCCAGCCGGGCGCGAAGCCAAGAAACGCACTGGAAGGTGCCCCACCTCGGTGGGCGGTGTGTCTGCTGGTTACTCCTGGTACTTCTCTGATAGCAGAGTAGATTGTTATAGCAACCCCATGGTAATTGTGGTTTGCTTCGGCAGACCTGCCGTCAGGACATCGTGGTTGAATACGTAAGGCATCCCCCATTAAGTCGGGGAGGTTCCGTTGGGTTTTAGTGGGTAGTATTGGCTTGGCCGGTTATGTATGCAGGTGGTATGCCCAAATTCATTTCCCAACGTTGAAAAAAAAGTCAAAATCTATGTGTACTAAAATTCATCCAAATCCGACCAGCCAATGTTTTATCGTAGACACACATTATAAACTTAAGTATGCGTATCTGTACTAATATTATAAATACAAAAGATTTGTTTGTTTGTACCGAATAGGCTCCAAAACTACTGAACCGATTTAGATGAAATTTGGTAAGAAGATAGTTTAAGACCCTGGGAAAACATAGGATAAATAGGATAATATGTCTGTTAATAGTGATTAAGCTAGACTTCCAAAATTTAATCGTATACATAATTGGTCAAAAGCTGGTGAAGATCACAAAAGTGTGCTAAAAAGGACGTCACGGTCAATGCACGCTTTATAGGCTCTAAGCGCCTTATTACGAGAGTATGATTTTTTGTATACTTATATTTAATCGTACGTTTAACGTTTACTCGTATTTTGTGTACTTTTTTATAACGAAACGTTTGGCTCGGTTTGTTGTAACCCTACTATTGTGCCAGCGGTCGCGGGTTCGAGTTCTGCTGGGGATATTCATTTGTGTGATGATCACGAATGTTTGTACTCCAGTCATGGGTGCATAATACTTATATTTATAATATGTATGTATTTAAAGTTAGCGTTCCAACATATCTATAAAAAAATGCAAAAAATTCCGAAGAGGTAGTTTTATTTAAAAAATATACCGATAATATAGATAAACAAAAATGAAGTGTCTGTTTATAATATTAAAATAATAGCTTTCTACTAAATTTATATGAATATACGAAAATATACGGTACTTAGAAGAAAAACGCAATTATTTTAATTTAAAAAAAATTGTCTGTCTATCTGTTTGTTCCAGCTAATATCCAAAATGGTTTGACTGATTTTGACAGGACTTTCATTGGCAAATAGCTGATGTTATAAGGAGTAACTTAGGCAAATTCATTTTAGAAAAAGAATTGGATTTCGCTCAAAAAAATTAAAACGTACCTGATCGAAGCAAGCGTAACTCGCTAATGTCAAATATTCGCGTAAACCTAAGAAAGTATTAAGTATGTATTTAGTCATTTTATGTATTATCTTTTCTATTAATTTAACTAGTGATCGCCGCGTGTTTGAAAATCAACCATAATTCATTAAGTTATATATTTATTGTCTTCCGTATATTACAATATTAATCTATGCTCAATTTGACACAGACTTTAACAATAAACAAAAGAGTATATATGCGTGTGTGTGTCAAATACATGGTAGTGTGTGTAATGTTTTTTTTTTATGATTTAATGTATTTTTTATGCATAATTAAAAAAAAATATATTAGCATTCTGCACTCCTTCTCTATATAAACTATAGTGTGGGAAATTTCATACTCCTCCGTCCGCGCAATTTTCGTAAAAAGGGGTACAAAGTTATTGCTTCACGTATTAATATATAGATGTGCTATCTATAGTTTACACATAATAAATTCTATTTAAAGGCATAATTAATAATAAACTTGTAACACAACACACTAGAGCTTAAGTTTAGTAACCTAATAAGCTTGATATTAATCTAGAAATATGACGTAGGTACTTAAATTACATTACAGTTGCTTAAGACGGTGGTAGTAAATCTATATATTATACCGTAATATAGGTATCCGTCTGTTATTTGCTTAATAAATGTCTGATCTACCTCTTTGGTTTATCAGCTATAGGTACGTATGGCTGCAGATCCCAAGTCCTGTGTTCGAGTCCGTGGTCGGGCCAAAAGTTATTGAGTCTTTCTGTTAAGAAATTCTCAGTAACAGCCTGGAGTTCGGAAGTTAGCAGTGATTCACACTCGTGCCTCAAAGAGCAGGTAAAAACATCGGCCCTTTGCCTGATCTCTCGAATTATTATCTAATATGTAACGCTCTGTAAATGAAAAATAAAGAAGCAAATATTTTTGTATTTTTTCTCCAACAAAATATTTCGCAAAAATTCAAAACAAACGCCGCCGCGAGCTAAAGCAAGCTAAAATAATCAACGAGCCCATAACGCGTAAATGACATGTATTGGTAACATATATTAAAATTAGCGAGATTATCTACAGCTGACTCGTCACCTGCCCCAGGTGACAAGTGTGAGGGGAGAATGGGGATAATGGAGCTATAATATTTGTAGCAATAACTAGAAGACTGAATTTTAGTAACTTAACGTCTCTGCTAGTCAAAATTATGCATTAATATCATTTGAAATCTTTAACCTACAGAGTTGAAGTGCTACCACCTTCTTAAAAGATATAACATAATGCTGTAAAGTATTCAAAAGGTCGGGAACCAAAAATCTAAATAAATCCGCGAAAAAATCCGAAAAGACATTTTTGTTTAAAAATCATAACACCTCTTTTTATTGCTTCTACCGGTGGTAAATGACCTGGCTTGTTTTTCGTACAAAGAATCGATGTCCGATTCAGTGAGATATGCAAATAGCTTTCATACGATAATTCCACGCGAATATGACTTGTACAGTAATTCGTATTAAGCGTCTATGTATATATGTAAAGTATATAATTAATTTAGCTATGTATAATATACTTTTTATTATAAATAATGGCGTGACATACTACTTGATGGATGGATATAATTAAAAGTATCCATAAGGCTAACGTATTAGAAAAATGTTAACTTTAAGACGCCGCGCCGCCGAGAAGGTATTGAACCGTTGGTAAAATCCATTATATTCTTAGCCTACTATCAATAAAAAGTTGAGTTTTACAAAAGAAATGATGGACAAACAATAATACAAATTCTATTCTGATAATTTTATCGCAAAATCTATTTTCATAGTGCAATCAACCTCACTCCTCCCTTTATCGCTACTCCACGCGCCTGCACATCGTACTACGTCAAACCAGTACATCAGCTGACTTTCAAAAATGGATATTTTTGTGAATGGAGGTTTTACTAACGGCACAGCATGGCTACTATGATTGTACAAAAATCAAAACTATCCTTTATACTTTAATAAATAAGAACTATTTTTGAATGTCTTAACGCAATTGCTGCCAAGAATGCAGCTGAGTTAAACAGCTGATGGTCGTCCTTGCAAAGCTGTTTAAATTTTTACTTTTAAGGAATCAAAAATTCAACCAGTTTATATAGTTGAGTGTATTCAGTACATTGTATATTTATCTATACTAATAATATTATAAACATGAAAGATTTGATTGTTTGTTTGTTTGTTTGAACCGAATAGGCTCCGAAACTACTGAACCGATTAAGATGAAATTTGGTACGAAGATATTTTAAGACCCTGGGAAGGATATAGGATAGTTTTTATCCCGTAAGTCATCCCTTAAGGGGGTGAAAATCGGGACGAAAGTTTGTATGGAGAATCAACTTTGGGACGAAACCGAGCGAAGCGAGGGTGAGTCGCTATACGTAATATTTTAGCGTTACAACTGTGATTTTACAAATTGATCTCAAGTACCTATATGATTGACTAGCATTTACTCGAGGCTTTGCCCGTGTAGTTTAAAATATACGGAATTTGATACAAACTTCGGATCTCTTTTTACCTCTTTAAAATTGTTTGCATTTTAGTTACACAGGTATATTATCTATACATCCGTATTAATATTATAAATGTGAAAGTTTGTGAATATGTATGGATGTTTGTTACTCTTTCACGCCAGAACGGCTTAACGAATCTGGATTAAATTTGGCACAGAGACAGATTATAGTCTGAAATAACACATAGGATACTTTTTATCCCGGAAAAATGTACTGTTCCCGTGGGATAGGTTTGTTTTTGTTTACCTAGAGGCAAACCCGAGCGAAGCGAGGATGAGCCGCTAGTACATATAATAAAAATCTTAGTCTGAATATTAAATATTTTTTGGAAAATCTTATTGAAATAGTCATTATTATCAATACAGAGGCCGAATCTATAGTTTTTAGAATTTTTGTCTGTCTGTCTGTAACCGCATCACGAGTAAAACTACTGGACAGATTTTGGTAAAATATCTCATCTCTGAGAAATTTATACTAAACGTTAAAACGTAACTAGGGACGATCAGATACAATTTTATTATATGTATAGATATCGCAGAACACTAAAGCTCCTCAAGAGCTACTAAATTAAAAAAAATCGACCTCTTTTTTTAATTTAGTAGGTAGTAGTACAAACAGAGGAGAAAAAGGTACTGAACTGTTTCATCTTTGCCCATTTATAGGTACATTTGTATGTTGCTAGTATATGGTGAAAATTTCAAAATCAGTATCGTTATTCGCATTAATTGAACAGCTGATTCGATTCTTACTCAGACATATTGCGATTAGCTGCGCAATAAACGATACGAAAATATTTATTTTAATTTTATGTAATTAACAAGTGGCCTTAATAAAAATTTGGTTGATGTGTTTTTATCAGCCATATACTTTGTTTGGTATCACACACCTTTACTTTTTTCAAACAGATTTAATATAGGGCTTATTGATTTGGGAAATCTTCGCCGATTTTGATCTGATTTTTTTATTGTTTATAGCGACTCACGCTCGCGTTCGTCCTTAGGTACGTTTTCACGGTTAGTATAGAATAAACTATATATATGTACATACATAGGTATAGAAAAGTAAGTACCTATTTCAAAAATGAAAAAAATATAAATATGTCCCTTACTTGAGAAATGATTCCCCATAAAAACTTTCATCGCTCTTTTTACCCCCTTAAGGGATGATTTTCGGGATAAAACTATCCTATGTCCTTCCCAGGGTCTCAAACTATCTCCATACCAAATATCATCTATATCATCAGCGGATTAAGCGTGAAAAGGTAACAGACAGACAGACAGATAAACAGACAGAGTTTCTTTCGCATTTATAATATTAGTGTATATTGTATTGAAGCCAATCTCATGGTAGTGTTTACAAATAACATATGTATTATTTATTATTTAAAATAAAACGTGTAACACGTGTTGTTTAAAATATCTTTATTTAATTCATGTGACATTTTATTTGGAAATTTATAATTGTAATGCTTTTTTTTTTCTTTTAAATAAAACTATCTTTTTGGATTATTTCGCGGATTTATTTTGATTTTTGGTTCCCGACGTTTCGAATGCTTTGTCACAGCAATCATGGTCACGGAGTCTCTCCCGTGACCTCCCGAAAATGTCAAATATTCGCGTAAATCTAAGAAAGTATTATTTTTTTTTTTCTTGATAATAATTTAAGTTTATAGTTTAATCCACATGATCACTTAAAAACCTTAATAATAATTATCATGCTGTTTTTACCTATAACTAAAAGTGCATTTAACATGCTAAGTGTAGTGTCTAGATAATGTGTTAATCATTGTAACTTTTGTTGGTAAGTCGATAACTAAATAAATAAATAAATAAATAAACACATTACATTTGTTGCAAGTTCTTGCAGGAATTAAAAACTATTACCACTAGCGCCATCTATGATTGATCTATGGAGAATAAAATAAATAGAGATGAAATAAATTGGTTTAAAACAAAATTTACACATCTTTGTATATTAGTACAATGTTATTTCAATATTTATAGCGTTATTTAAAATAAAAATAAAATATATTACTCCATTTTAATTCTTAAAAAGGAGTTTTGTTATTTTTAATTACTGTATTATACTTTTTTTCCGATTTATTTTGTTTTTTTTTTTCTTATATATATTATATAATATATTAGATCCATTTATTATTGAAAAATATTCGTTATCTCATTTAGGAGATAAGTTTTATACTACTAGCGACATCTCTTATTAATAAAGTAAACAAAAATTCTATAGTAAATCTTCACATTTCACATGTTGATTTCTTTGAATTTATGGAAAAAACAGATGTAAAAAAGCGAATAATGGATAGATTATGAATATTACGAGGAATTTCTAATAAAGTGGATATTATATATGAAATATTACTTGAGATGAATCATATAGTATCATATGATAATCATATAGTATAATCATAATATGATTATACTATATGATTATCATATGATCATATAATAATATATCATATAATAATGTAATTAATATACTATAGAATATTTATTTAAACTAGTTTTCGCCCTGTGATATTCGACCATAGTCATTTTTGTTTTTTTTTTTTTTTAATTGATAACACTAAAGAGAGGGCAAAAAGGACTGCACTGTTTTTTCTTTACCTATGTAAGATCTTAAATTGAAAAGTGAAGAAAGTGATTCTAGTGTTAGCTGATTTATTTTTATACACTTTACGAAAAAGTGTATAAAAATAAAAGTATTATGGGATTACTACAGTAATTCAATTCAAGTTAATGTTCTTGTTAATGATTACTACAGTAATACTTTACTTAATGGATAAATGACATTACCAACACCATCTCTTGGACACTTAAAATAGTAAAACAGAACTCTACAACTTTAGAATAGGTAAGTTTTTATTTAATTTTTTTCTGTTTGTTATTTTGAAACGTATTATAACTTTAAAAAATATAAAGCACAAAACTTTTCGTTAAACAGAAATAGAGGTATCTTTCCTATATCATATGTATAACTAGCGACTCACCCACGCGTCACTCGTTCGTCCCCTAGGTACGTTTTAACGGTTTATATAGAATAGATAGACTATATATTAGTATTAACATGTATACATAGGTATGATTATTTTTATATCCCTCACTTGAGAAATGATTGATTGATACAAACTTTCATCCCCCTTCTCTCCCCCTTAAGGGATGACTTCCGGAATATAAACTCTCCCATGTATTTCCCAGGAGCTCAAACTATTTACAGTACAACGGATTTTTAGTTTATCCATTACAAACAAGCATACAAAAACAGTTTTTCTTCTCTTTCTAATATTAGTATAGATAATATAATACAAGATAGTATATATAGATACATAAAGCTAGCCAAAACCAAAATAATTACACATTTTTCCATAACTTCTAGAAACTTCTTGAGTAATTTCAATTTCATTCGTTGTCGAGTAACGCGTCTACCCCAAGCATCGTTACCCTACGCCCGGGGGTCCGCTCTAACGACGACACTCTCTATCTGAGGGCACTCGAACGTGTACCGTAGTTTAAATGCCTTTTAGATTTGTTCGGCTTGCATCATTTGTTTGCTAACTTTGTGCAACTTCAATTTTTAAGTATGTATAGTTGTAAGTTGTAGTGCTTTTGGAAGACTTGAAGTCAAAATATGAGGTGTTGTAGTATTTCTAAAATTTATATAAGGATGATGATTTTTTATAATAATAATAAATAATAAAGCCCTTTTATTTCCGATCTACAAATTATTATTAAATGCATTTTACATATATTAAATAATAATGATTTTTTATAGGTAACTATATTTTTAAGCACTATAACTGTATTATTATAAATTGGAAAGTTTGTACGTATGTGTATGGGGTATGAAAGGGTTGGACGGATAAATAGTATTTATTGGCATAAAAAAGCAGTAAAAAAAATTAAACAGAATCAATAAAAGCTTAACTTTACTTATGGCAAAGTTCAACTTTAAGCTTAACTTATGACAAAGGGCAGTAACTTAGCTGATGCTGCTAAGACCGAAATATCAAGCAGCGCTGATTTTCAGTTACACCCAGCTCCATAGAGTGTTGAAAGAAGCAAGGCAGAAGACTATTCCTACATTTAACCTCTACAAGAGTCAGAGAAAAAAACCAATTAAAAACAAAAACAAAAAGCAAAAAAAAACAAAAAAAAAAGTGTGTGGTGTAAATTTAGATGAAAACTAGTAAACAGACTAGAACCATGTACAACAATTATTTTCTCTCTAATAATACTAATAGGGTTTTTAAAACAGGGAAAACCATATGCTAAATATTGTATATTGTAATTTCTCTAAGTCATACCTTGAAGAACGATACGCTTGGTTTGTAATATAAAGGCTGAGAGCTCCGTCACGTGATACAGGGGTAATGTATGAGACGAATATAATATAATAAAGTGTACATATATCTTTAGCTAAAATGTAAATTTGAAATTGTACATAAATACATATATCTATATTGATATGTTTGGTATGGCTTAAGTATTAATGACCTAGTGGTTTCTAGAGAAACCAAGGTAAGCGAGTTCAAATCCAAGGTCTCGCACTTCTGATATTATCATGTGTGAATCATTTTTAGCATGATCACCACTTGTCTTACGGTAAAGGAAAACATCGTGAGAAAACCTGCATGTCTGAGAGAACCTAGTAAGTTTTCGAAAGACATGTGAAGTCCGCCCACACTTGGCCAGCGTGGTGGACTATGGCCTGATCTCCCTCGTATTGAAGGGAAACACGTGTCTAGCAGTGGGAAGTTAAAAATAGCTGAATACTATACTGCTTTAGATGAATCATCTGTAAATCTGTCTGTACTTTAACCTATTTACTTTAAGCACCTTACTTAATTCTGATTCTAGTTGATTATTTTTTACCGACTTCACGAGTTTTTTTTTTTCATAGAGGCTTTTTAATAGATATATCTCAAGGGTGTTATATAAATTTTAAGACATATTCCACTCTTAAGTTGGACTCATGTCATCTTCAAAATTAAAAATAACCCTTTTTGTATAAAAGTAAAAGTCTTTTGTATATTTGTTGTGTATTCATCGATAATATTTATCATATTACAGCAAAAAAAAAGCTATTTACAGGATAATCATGGCAAACATCATTTTTCTAATAATTTTAAGGGCTTTCCACACACATTTTGTTCTCTTTAAGAAATTTCTTATGCTAATTGATACAAATGTACAACCTTTTATACATAAATGATCGTTTATAAAACCGAAAATCGAACTCACACCTTTCACTTTCAAAATCACGATACTATTACTGAAAAATAATCACATTAAAAAAACTCTATTTCAACGAGACTCGATATATATTTAGTATTATTTTAAAACGAATAACGGTTTTCATTTCCCATTTTAAAACCTAATCCAGTTTTATAAAATCTAATCTGGCGGAATGTTCTTCGCAATAAAAATAAAAAGTATCTACCATTATAAAATCCACTTAAAAATACGCATTTATAACATCGGAACGCTTGCTTCTAAGTGAAATAGCCTCGAGGTAAGAACTTAACATTAACTCTCAACTTGTAAAAAAGTTTCATATTTTAATAGCCTCTTAGTTTTCATGGATAGTTTTATACAGAAAAATGTAAAAATCAATGTGCTATCGTTTTATTGTATAATACAAGTAGGTGCATGTTTTGCAAAGATTGTGCCAATAATATATATATATATATATATATATATATATATATATATATATATATATATATATATATATATATATGACTATATAACATATAACGACTCTTACGACTAAACTTTTGTGTTTTATACCATACTTGTCTGCTTACTTTGACGACATGTTTGGTTCAGTTTGTAGTCACCCTACTTGCTGTGCCAGCGGTCGCGGGTTGGAGTCCCGCTGGGGGCATTCATTTGTGTTATGAGCACGAATGTTTGTACTTCAGTCATGGGTGTTTATATTTATAATGTATGTATTTAAAGTTATATATGTGTAGTGTATCAACTATCTGGTATCCATAACACAAGCCCCGTAGCTTACCATGGAACTAGATGGTGCTATGTTAATATCCCAACATATTTATTTATTTATTTGTCTGTTTCTTTCTGTTATGTTTCTGTTATTTACTGTTTCTTTCTGGATACAGGAGTTTAAGGTTTTCTACGTCTACCTGCCGCTACAGTTACACTCTTCGTCGAAAACGCGATTGATTAGAGTTAAATTTTGATTTGTTTTAACTGAATCTTCCTTTAAATTATATTTTAGTACATTTTTGATTTTACTACATGTTTTTTTTTTAAATCCGTTATCCCATTACATCCCATTATTAATATTATAAATGTGAAAGTTTGGATAGATGGATGTTTGTTACTCAATCACGGCCAAACGGTTGAACGGATCTGGAAGAAATTTGGCACAGAGATAGATTATAGTCTGGAATAGCACATAGGTTATTGCTACTGTACCTTTTTATCCTGGAAAATGTTCCCTTGGGATAGATTTGTTTAATGTGTTATTATGATAGATGTCGAATTATTAATTCTTTATTTTAAGGTTTTTTCATTTCATTCAGCCACAAACTCAATATGAACATATACAGGTAAAGTTGTATAAAATAGCTAGTATACAAATAGAAAACTATGCGTCGACGCTAAAGTTGGAATCTAAAAGTTTCTTTAAAGACACTCAAAACTCAACCCATACGCAAACTTTCCATACAAAGTACCGTAAACCGACATTCGGTTCGTCATTTTGACTTAATTACTATTACCGAAGAGGTATAAAGATCGCACGTGCCTTCCACGTTATTGCTTGAACAATTTCATATTGGCTTAAATAATATGCTGGGTTTCTGTGGCATAAGATATGCGATTTAGTTATTTTATTGTTTAGAATCTATACTAATATATATAATTCATGACGCGTTTGGCTCAGTTTGTAGTGACCCTGTGCTGTGTCAGCGGTTGCGGGTTCGAGTCCCGCTGGGGGCATTTATTTGTGTGATGAGCACGAATTTTTGTACTGCAGTCATGGGTGTTTATATTTATGATATGTATGTATTTAAATTTATATATATGTAGTGTATCAACTATCTGTTATCCATAACACAAGCCTCGTAGCTTACCATGGAACTAGATCGTGATGTGTGTTAATGTACCAACATTCGAAACCGCAACATCTAGCACATCAACTTGTTGTCAGATTTATATTATTTTTTAATAGAAAATAAATATAATAAATCGCTAAGTCCTATACTTTAAATAATTTTCAAAGTATAAGCGTTTCAAGTTAGGCACAAGTTTCTCACCTCCGCTACGTTGCAGCCTGTATTGTAATTACTTTAACTACCCAATATGCGCCACTTGAGGCATTTCATACATTACCTTTGGGTTGTGGGTCTGGAATCGAACTTGCAACTATTATTGAGAGTATAACCTATTAGTATAATATAAGTATATACTAGTAGACGGCACGATTGGCTGAGTTTGTAGTGACCCTACTTGCTGTGCCAGCGGTCGCGGGTTCGGCTGGGGGCATTCATTTGTGTGATGAGCACAAACGTTTGTACTTCAGTCATGGGTGTTTATATTTATAATATGTATGTATTTAAAGTTATATATGTGTAGTGTATCAACTATCTGGTATCCATAACACGAGCCTCGTAGCTTACCATGGAACTAGATGGTGCTGTGTGTTAATGTCCCAACATATTTATTTATTTATTGTGTTAAATAAATAAATTAGACTATTAAGCTACCCTTACAGAACAAGGCAGTAAAAATTTTATACAAAAAATGTTTTTGTACGTTCTTCATTGATATGCATTAAATTATATTTTTTTAGTTTTTGGGTTCTTTACCTCAACGGGAAAAAAAGGAATCCTCTTAGGATCACGGCATTGTCCGTCTGTCTGTCAAGACTTTTTCTCGCGAACGCGTGAAGGTATCTAATTGAAGTTAATATCAAATCCTCAGGTCTGTAGGTAAAACCTTGGAGCTGTGAAAAAATCAAATTTCTAAGTCAACGCAACCAAAAGATTATTGTGTCTTTTTATGGCGCATATTTAGACACTCGTAAAGGAATAAAAACCTCTAAGGTACTTTCTTCCCGTTGACCTAGAATCATAAAATTTGACATTATAAAAAAAAGCAGTCATGAGGACTACCGACAGAAATGAAAACTTAAAACTATAAACAAACAGTTGTTATTTTTGGATAAAAATTGATTGCTTGATCTTAAATTAAAATTTGTAAATTAAAACTGTTTACATTTATCTGGTTTTGACATCTATCGGCACTCTGAGTGTCAGCGTTAACACGTCACGTGACCATGTCGATGATGCCGTACATGAATTTACTCCCCATCCAAACCTGCCTATAGAAGTTTTGACTTCAAAAATGCGACTATAAAGTTATTTTTCTTTCATGCTACGGAACCTTCGTTATGCGAGTTAGACTCGCTCTTGCCCGATTTTTAAAAATGTACTATGATTAATCTATACAGATAAATAAAATTGAAGTGTCTCTTTGTAATGTCAAAATAACAGCTTTATACTAAATGCATATGGAATTATATACGGTACTTATAAGAAAAACACAATTTTTAAAATGTTTGTCTGTCTGTCTGTTTGTTCCGGCTAATCTCCGAAACGGCTGGACCAATTTTAACGGGACTTTCACTGGCAGATAGCTGATGTTATAAGGAGTAACTTAGGCTACTTTTATTTTACAAAAAGAATTAGGGTTTCGCTCAAAAAAATTAAAACGTACCTAGGGACGAATCCGAGTGAAGCGAGCGTGAGCCGATAGTTATTATTAAAAGTAGCTTCTATATGCATCAATCAGCTCCTAAATTATTGCCAAAACATCATGTCAATTTGTTGCTCCGTTACTGCATTAGGGAAGTAACCAATAAAATTAGTTAATTCTACCATTTCACTACATCTATACAAATAAATAAAATTAAAGTGTCTATTTGTAATGTTAAAATAACAGCTTACTTATAAGAAAAAAATGTTTATCTGTCTGTTTGTTCCGGCTAATCTCAGAAAAGGCTGGGCTAATTTTGACTGGACTTTGACAGATAGCTGATGTAATCAGGAGTAACTTAGATTACTTATATTTTAGAAAAAAATTATGCAAGCAAAGCGAGGGTAAGTCGGTAGTTATAAATTAATAATACCTTAGTATAAAACAATATGAATCAAAACCTTCATTATAGATTACGTTATCAACAACGTTGACGAAATTTCGTCACGACATCCATTAAAAGTTTTCAAATTTCCAAATGAATCGAAATCGACGGTTGTTTGTAACTCACAAGGGTCACAATTTCTTTGTTTACTGTTTTTTGGTTGTTAAAAATCGTAAGAAGTTAAATCATTCTTTTTAACTTTTATTAAGTATAAGATTTGTTTTCTTTTTTTCAGGACTTACAACGTTTAAGATGTGTTTTTAAAATTACTCGAACAAGTCGAGAGAGTTCTTGTATTTGATTTATACCATACAAATATTTTTATTAATGTTTTAACTAATCTTATTGTATAGAAGGCAAAAGTGATTGACTGATGTATCAACGCACAGGCCAAACCCTTCAGGCTAGAAAATTGAAATTTCGCACACGTATTCCTCATATGACTAAGGAAGAGTTTTTCAAAATTAAACCCCCAAGGGGGTGAAATAGGAGTAAAAGTTTGTATGAAACTTTTTATTCCTTGGACATATTTGCATGAAATTTCGTATTTTTCGTAGTTTGATCGTGAGCGAAGCCACGAGTTCTGCTAGTAGATCTGTAAAAGATTTTGTTAGTTTGTTCTTCTTTTACATAGCAATTTAAATTGAATTTAACATGAATACTACTATCAAGTTATTTATTATTTATCTGTTAACATAATATATAGATGAATAGACTATAGATGATTCTTTAAATTGATATAACTTTTTTATTTATGAACCGATTGAAATAAAACAAATACTAAATGTTACGTGAAACTTACCACAATACATTGGACAAAACCGCACGCAAATCGGTAAAACCGTTTCTGAGATTAACGCGCACAAACGTACAGCCAAACAGACGAAAATTCTAATAATCACTGTTTTGGGTTCTATTGCTGTAACAAAAATTCCCAATAATAGTTTTTCTCGAACATCTTCCATGTATAATACAGCAATCAGTTACACTTTTATTATACGTATAGGTATGTAACAAATTATCAGTATTATTGACTTAATATTCTTCTCAATTATCTATATATTAATACGTGAAGCAAAACTTTGTAAAAAAAAACTTGTACTCCTTTTTACGGAAATTGCGCGGACGGAGGAGTATGAAATTTCCCACACTTATAGTTTATATAGGGAAGGAGTGCAGAATGCTAATATTTTTTTAAATTATCCATAAAAAATACATTAAATGAATAAAAAAACATTACACACACTACCATGTATTTGACACACACACGCATATAATATACTCTTTTGTTTATTGTTAAAGTCTGTGGTCAAATTGAGAATAGACTAATATCGCAATATACGCAAGATAATAAATATATAACTTAATGAATTATGGTTGATTTTCTACCACGCGGCGATCACTAGTTACTAGAAAAACCCCATACACCGTTTCGGCACGACTCGGGACTCGATCCTAGAATGTGCTACAAAATAGATACGATGGCATTACATCCAAGGTAATTACACCACTTCGGATATCTATATATATACATATAATAAAACTGTAGCGGTCGAATGTGTGTACGTAGAAAAAAATGCTAAAAACCGAGTCAGGGGATGTAAGAAGAGAAATAGAACAAATCCAGATTTTATTCAAATTTTTTGTTTCTCTGTCTGTTTGTCTGTTTATCTATTTGTCTGTTTGTCTGTTTGTACGGGGTAATCTCCGAAACTGTTAGACCGATTTAAATGAAATTTTACATGGTGTTACCTTATATCCCCGGTCAACATTTTAAATATTTTCATCCCGGAAAATTAAAGAGTTTCCGTGGGATAGTAAAAAAACTATAGTAACTTATACAGCTTAGTACCTACACAAAAACTACTGATTGAATTTTAATGAAACTTCACGTCCCGTGGGATAGATTTGTCTTTGTTTGTCTAGAGGCGAACCCGAGCGAAGCAAGAGTGAGCCGCTAGTCAAAACTTAAAAATATAACAAAATAAAAGAATAATTTCAATACTAACAGAAGAATACAATTCATTTTATTACCAATAAACCTTTACTCGCATAAAGTTCTACATGTTTTCTAACAACATAAATAAACTAAGTACACGAAATAAAAGTTTCATAAAGAGGATATTATAAAAGAAACAGGAAGCATCTAGTTGTTTTTTATGTTCCAAATTTTCATTCAGACCTTATACGTGGTTTTTTATGAAAATGGCATCAGGGAATGTCGTTCTCTATAATGCGATAACGTTCATTTTATTCCTAAATAATTTTGCATTGAAAAATACAAAAAGTTCTCTAGACATGCCAAAGTTGTGTATAAATATTTAAGTCGGTGGTCAAAATCTAAAGGTTTTTGAAGGCTTAAGATGCAAAAATGGAATAACATAACACAACAGTTTACAAAATTTTGTCATGTCTGTCTATTGGAATTTTCTACATGCTTTAAATTTTACATGTACATGGATTACCATGTAACAAAGAGAAACAAAATTATTAAGTTCTGTCTTTTTTTATGACAAAGAATGTCTAAAGATATAGCTTAAGTTTATCCTATATTCAAATTGGTAGTGTAAGAAGGAGAGAAAAGAGAAGACAGAGAGAGAGAGAGAGATAAAGTTATGAAAAATGAAGGCAAAAAAATTTGCGAATATATGTATTATTATATAAATATACATACGATTAACATGCACATATGCAAAGTCGCAGTTTGTAGTAACTGTCTATACTTATGTTATAAATACGAAAGTTTATATGTGAATGTTTGTTACTCTTTCACTCTAAAACGGCTAAGCATATTTGGATGAAATTAAGTACAAAGATAGACTATGATTAGGACTAAAGCAAAACGAATGTATTACTGTTGTAGTTTAAATAAAAATAATATTAAAAGAAAAAACATTTTTATAAACAAGCTTTTATATCACATAAATTGTGTACTGTAATAAATAGGTTTGATTTAATTTAAAGTTAATTTTTTAGGTATTTATTTGTATTCTTCTCAGCAAATCCTTTCATTTGATATCCATATCATGGGGGTGCATAAAAAAACATAGTCCGCCATCGTTGGGAGTCCGCCATGTTGGATTTAGAATGACGCCACTTATCTAACCATGCATTGTCATCTAAACTAAACGTGCATGAAAAATTTCAGCTCAATCGGTTGAAGATAACTGCTTTAAAATTCAGTTGCAAGATAAATAAATAAATAAAATAAATATGTTAGGACATTAACACATAGCACCATCGAGTTCCATAGTACGCTACAAGACCTGCGTTATGGATACCTACCAGATAGTTGATACACTACACATATTTCGTTTTAAATACATACATATTATAAATATAAACACCCATGACTAGAGTACAAACATTCGTGCACACACGTGTCGTCAAAATTTTAGGTTCTAAGATTTTACCCGAACAAACATACATACACACATTGCAAGTTAAACAAAAGCTTGATGCCATTTTTACTATGGTTTCCATCTATACAATTCTCATATGTCAGGAAGTCAGGGAGATATTTACGAATATTCTCGTATCCAGGGAAACGGGAGGAGGAAAAAATTTGGAATTTAATGAAGGAGACGCATAATGGGGAATAATATCGCCCTAGAATGGTTACAGTGTGCAAAACAGATTGCTAATGTTTATTAAATAACTAACATTTTCTTCCGGTTCCGCACATACACTTCAATTATGAATACATAAATAAATAAATAAATATGTTGGGACATTAACACACAGCACCATCCAGTTCCATGGTAAGCTACGAGGCCTGTGTTATGGATACCAGATAGTTGATACACTACACATATATAACTTTAAATATATACATATTAAATATTATTAATTATGTATTACCTTTAAAAATTATCGTTAATATATTAATCTGATGTATAAGCTATATTAAGGTAAAATTTCATCAAAATCCGTTCAGTAGTTATTGAGCGAAAGAGTAACAAACATCCATCTATCCTTCCATCCTAACAAACTATGGCGTTTATAATATTAATTAGTATTAGCAGGATAGGATAAAGTAATATTATCATTTGTGTATATGAAATACATTCTGAAATTGTCCAGGTAAAATCACTACATAGTATAAAAGAAAGTCGCTTTCCGCTGTCTGTCCCTATACCAGTATATGCTTAGATGTTTAAAACTACGCAACGGATTTTGATGCGGTTTTTTTTAAATAGGTAGATAGTGATTCAAGAGGAAGATTTATATGTATAATACATGCATAATATAGAAGAGAAACACTGATAATTTTAGAGATTTCTATGTGATGTCGTAAATAAACACATTTTTGGCTGAACCTTATGAGATAGATCAAAATAATGTACTACAGTATTGTACACCTTAAAAAGGTCTACAAGAAAGTCCGCGATGGCATATGTCTATCTCTTAAGGATAACATACTATATCCAAGCTAGGAACGAACCCGAGCGAAGTGAGGGTGAGTCGCTAGTGACAGATAAACGTACATACAGGTTCATACATATACCTAAGTTACCTAACAATAATAACAGTATCTGTTGTAGGGTAATGAATTAAATGATCCCATACAATTTTTGTGTAACTTATACTTTGAAAACAAAAAGCAAATATCAAAACTATTAAAATGTTGAAAACCAATATCGTAAAAGCTACTCTGTTTCTGGCTTTACTATTATATTATTTACATTGTATCTTTACTGAAGTTTTTAAATAATACAAATGGTTGTGATTTTAAAATTTACATATATTTATCCTATATGTTGACCCGGATAATCAGCTATCATCATACCAAATTTCATCAAAATCCCTTCAGTGGGTTTTCCGTGATGTGGTCACAGACAGACAGACAGACAAAAATTCTTAAAACTTTAGATTCGGCCTCTGTATCGATAATAATGACTATTTCAATAAGATTTTCCAAAAAATATTTAATCTACAGATTCGACTTAGAATTTTATTATATGTATAGATATTATGATACTAAACTTGAGTAAGAAGATATGTTGGGACATTAACACACAGCGCACCATCTAGTTCCACGGTAAGCTACGAGGCTTTTGTTATGGATATTAGATAGCTAAAACACTACACATTGCATAAAACTTTAAATACATACATATCTATACTAATAATATAAAGCTGAAGAGTTTGTTTCATTGTTTGTTTGTTTGTTTGATTGTTTGTTTGTTTGGTTGAACGCGCTAATCTCAGGAACTACTGGATGGAATTGAAAAATTCTTTTTGTGTTGGATAGTCCATTTATCGAGGAAGGCTTTAGGCTATATATCATCCCGGAAAAATGTACGGTTCCCGTGGGATAGAGTTGTTTTTGTCTAGAGACGAACCGAAGCGAAGCGAGGGTGAGTCGCTAGTTATAAATATAAACACCCATGAGTACAAACATTCGTTCCTATTACACAAATGAATGCCCCCAGCGGGACTCGAACCCGCGACCACTGGCACAGCAAGTAAAGTCACAACAAAAGCCGTGTCGTCAATATTATAATTTAAAGGAATTTACAACAAAACCAATACTAATACTTGTAGTAATAAAAATTATTTTTAAGAGACACATTCATATTATTCTAAACTTCTGCTTCGTCTTCCACAGTCACACGTTCAAAACTATTTTTATAAATTAAATAACTATTTTTATGTTCCATCAATTTAATAATTGTAATTAAGCCACTACTTTAATTATAATAGTAAGGTATATAATTATAAGTATATAAGGTATATAATTTAATGTTTATTGTTTTTTTTTTTGACTTAGGTATTATAGTAAATGATTTTAATTATAATCTAATTATGTATTTTTACCGTTTAATTTTTATTTTTTTTCCTGGTTTCGTTTACCTGTAAGTGGCTTTGCATTTTAGATTTGTATCTATAATATGGTTTCTTGTGTATATATGAAATGTAAAGTTGTTGGTGAACCAATAAAGAGAAAAAAATACCTGCGCGTTATAATATCTAAACTGGAAATGAGGACTGGTCATATTTAATCAGTTGGCACTTGGCTTTATTCTTGAGAACTCTAAATACCAAGCAATATGTACATTTTACATAGTTCAATATCAGGCTATGGTAGCCCAATGCTAGCCCAGAGGTAGCGCACTCACTTAGCGAACTGAGTCAAGCGGGTTCAAATCCCGGGTTTCGCACCTCTGATATTTTCATGTGCGAATAATTTTCAACATGATTATCACTTGTCTTACGGTGTCTTACGCCAACCTGCACTTGGCCAGCATGGTGGACTATGGCCTGATCTTCCTCGTATTGAAGTGAGGCCCACCCCCAACAGTGGGACGTTAAATAGGGCTGAATACATACATAGTTCAAAGTTCTAAGGTGCAATTATACATAATTAGTTTAAAAAAATCGAAAAAGTAAACATGAAATACGGCGAGATAAAATCGCTGTTGTTATCTGAATAAAGTCATTTCCATTCGAATGGCTGCTGAAAACTGTGTGGAGACCATTTCGCTGGACCTTTCGCGTGGTATAAGTGATAAGAAAAGCGGTTTTAACACTTTCTTATAAGAAAATGTTTTAAATTTTTAATTTTTAATTAATTAGATTTTATTAAAATCTAAACTAATATTATATAAAGCTGAAGAGTTTGTTTATTTCTTTGTTTGTTTGGTTGAACGCGCTAATCTCACGAACTACTGGGCCGATTTGAAAAATTCTTTTTGCATTAGATAGCCTGTTAACCGAGGAAGGCTATAGGCTATATATCATCCCGCAAAAATGTACGGTTCCCGTTGGATAGATTCGTTTTTGTCTAACGATGAACTCGAAGCGAAGCGAGGGGGAGTCGCTAGTATGATATATTAATAATAAAGAAAAAATATAAATAATTTTTAACAAAAACAACATACACGGCATCGTATATATAGTAGATATACAACTGACCCTTAATATTTTCTTGGAAATTATTGAAACCTATAAACAAAATTAAGAGTCATTCTGTCTGTTTGTTCAAACTATATCCTCGAATGAAAGTTTGGAATATGAGATATTTTTTTTACACTTCTGGTGCATATTGAAGGTAATCTATATATATAAAAGAAAGTCGTGTTAGTTACTTCACTTATAACTCAAGAACGGCTAAACCGATTTAGCTGAAAATTGGCAGGGAGGTAGTTTAGAGCCAGGAGAAGGACATAGGATACTTTTTATCCCGTTCGACATCATTCCCGTGTGACTTGACATGTAACGTCAGTCACTATAAAACGTGGTATAACAAAAAAGAATCAGACTTGGAATAACAAAATTGACGTATAATGACAGCTATGTAATGACGTATGGATGACAATTTGATATTTGTAAGAAATCAATAATAAAACTATTTCTATTAAATAAATAATTAACATTATTGCCCAATTGCCCATTCGTATAAACAGTGAAGTGAACTATAAAACTCGGTATGGTTGAAAATTTAAGTTTTTAGGTGAAGTGAAGTTTAATTAATAATGCCGCGACCAAGACGATCGAATCTTTCCAGACAAAGCCGTGATGCAAGAAGAATACGAAATACTGCAAATGAAAGGACTGAAGAAGAACAAGAAATTGCACGTGAACAGCGCCGCGATAGTATGGTTCGACTTCGTGCTTCTCAATCACGAGAGCAAAGTGAAGCAGCCCGTGAAACAGCTCGGTTGGCAATGCAGAATCGTCGAGCGAACAACAGAGGTCAACAAATAGATAATTTGCGACGCAGAACAAGATATTTATCAAGTGCTGATTTGAATCGAGCAGCGTTTCAATACGATTGCAGCAATGATTACAGCTTGCATCCTAGCGTTTGCATTGGGCAAATAGACGTAGTTTGCGAGTATTGTGGTGCATTAAAGTTTTCCGGAGAAACGCATGGATTATGCTGCCTTAATGGTAAAGTGAAATTGCCATTGTTGACTCCGCCACTTGAGCCATTGTATTCATTGCTTTGTGGCGAAACACAAGAATCACGCCACTTTCTTGCAAATACTCAAAAATATAATGGTTGTTTCCAGATGACGTCATTTGGGGCAGATATTATCGAAGAACGGGGATTTAATCCGACATTTAAGGTATTTATTTTTGTACTTATATAGAATGTAGTTAAAGAATAACTTACTTTATCTATTGGTACCTATGTAGTATATTTGCTAATTCTGAACTCTACTCTCCCATCGAAAAAAGTGTTTATAACCCAGTTAATACTATCTGGTTTTTATTTTGTAGATACAAGGACAGATTCATCATCGAATTGGATCATTACTACCTTTCGAAGATACACAGAATAAATTTTTACAAATATATTTCATGGGCAACATGGAAGAACAACTTGATCGACGCCTAGAGATCAATGCAGGAATGAAGCGAGCAATTCTTCAAGACTTGCAGTGTCTGCTTCATGAACATCATGCGTTGGTCAGGTTGTTTAAGAGTGCTTTAGAGCGCATGCCAAGAAGAGATGAACAATGTAATTTACGCTACGATAATGATAGGAAAATTCAAAGGTGAGGAAGTTCTCATTCCGAGGATACCGATGATCCCAACCGATATGCCGTTTGAATTTAAAAGACTTCAATTTCCGATACGTCTTGCATTTGCCATGACCATCAACAAATCACAAGGCCAATCCTTAAAAGTTTGTGGTTTAAATCTAGAACATTCATGTTTTTCCCATGGTCAATTATACGTGGCATGTTCACGGGTCGGAAGACCATCTGCGTTGTTTGTTTTTGCGCCTGATAATAAAACAAAAAATGTCGTGTATCACAAGGTACTTAAATGAAGAGCAACCTATGTACTAAAATACAGAAATAATTATGAATGATTGATGTAGAAATTTAATTTTTTTTGTATTTTTTCCAATAAAAGAAAAATCTGCTTATTTATTGACATTAAGGCGGAACAAAGTTCGCCGGGTCAGCTAGTTATTGAATAAAATGCAGTTTGATGTCTAAGTTCTTTTATCAAAAAGCTTTTTCAGAATACTAATAAATCAAATAGGTATCGTTTTAAATAGCAATGATATGAAAATTTCAACAGCTCGCATCCCAACGGCTCGACTGAAAATTGAGAAACGATAGTGGGTTCACTTTTTTTATAAGACATACAAGTACCAGTACTATCAACCTATTTATACATATGCATAATAAAATTGTTACAAAGCCGAACCTGTACATTAAATATGTTTTGGAAAATCTATTGAAATAGACATTATTATCGATACAGAGGCTGAGTCTATAGTATTTAGAATTTTATAATTTAAGTCTATCTTTCTGTCTGTGACCGTATCATGAAAAAACCACTAGAGGGATTTTGGTGAATTTGGTATGATGATAGCTGGTTATCCGGGTCATATAGGATACTTTTTACTGCGGGAAAATATCTCATTTCTGGGAAATCTATAATAACCGTTAAAACGTAAGTAGGGACGAACCAGTAAGAGGTTACAAAAAAATCGCTTCATCTCAAGCCTTAAGTCATCCCATTTAGTAATACGACTAGCTATATATTCAAATACGGATTTCGATAGCAGTAAAGGCGTGGTGCCACCGAATAAAATAAAAGAAACGGTACAATGTGGCCACCTAAATAACAGATATAAAGCCATTGGAACTTCATAGGTTTTCAATTCGCGTTCAAACTACATTATCAAGGCTGATACGAATACAAAAATAACAGTAAACTATCATAAAAAAATATAGCTATTGATTTTAAGCAATGAGGGTGGAAGATCTGTGTTCATTCGTCTGATTATGATTAAACTTTGGTAAGTAAAAGTGCGTGAACCCGTGAAAATAATTCTTCTTCTTTTTCTTCTTCTTTTATACAGTATCTTCTTCATTTAGAAAATATGTTATCCATTAGATATTATGTAGCTAATTTCAATGAGACTAGCCATGTGTGCAGGAGATATTATATTGCACAAATATACACGAAAACACAATTGCACTATCTATTCCTTCTGTCAAATTCAATTATTAACGTACAGCAATATAGGTTAATGCTACTTTTTACCTACGTCAAGACAATATCTGTGCACTCTTTCCATTAAAAATAAGATAAGCCCACTCCCTTCCATTTTACATATAATATGGTTTATAGATTTATATATTATATAAAAAAAAATCTAAGTCGAATCTGTACATTGAATATTTTTTGGAAAATATTATTGGAATAGTTATTATTATCGATACAGAGGCCGAATCTATAGTTTTTAGAATGTTTGTGTCTGTCTGTCTGTCTGTCTGTCTGTCTGTCTATCTGTCTGAATGCATCACGAGAAAACCACTGGACATATTTCGATGAAATTTGGTATGATGATAGCTGGTTATCCGGGTCAACATATAGGATACTTTTTAATACGGGAAAATGATCTCAACTCTAAGAAATCTATACTAAACGTTAAAACGTAATACACATATACACCGCCTTCGATATCTATTTAAAAATAACTATTATTTTTTATTCCTATAATTTCTTTCATCATGATTCAGGTTTAACCTAGTCTTTAAAAAAAACAAAATCAACATACGCACAAAAAAAAACTGAATTGACTGCCCCTTTTTCAGAACAAGACACGAGTACCAATATATTTACGAAACCATATCACAAACGAGGCAACATGAGATTTTTATTCATAATAACCTAAACCTAAATCATCTTCATAAATACAACCTAACGAACCTTAAATATGCATGGCTTCTACAAAGACGTTAGATATGGATAATCCTGTAAGAGGCAGAACGTAACATGAATGTACCGTTATTTTTATTATAATACCCTTAAAAGCCAGCTAGCGACAAAGGTACATTTAAATTGTAAGCCTACCCTCCCTCATAATGTTATTTGCAAGCGAAGTACGCATTTACGTATGCTTTAATAATTTGCTATACGACCTCGCTATTATTTTTGTACGTTTACATCGTAATTCTATTCTTTTGTTGAGGGCTGTTGTCAAAATTATATTTGAGTGAATTCTGAGATTATATAAAACTAGTGACTCACCCTCGCTGCGCTCTGGTTCATCTCTACTTATGTTTTAAGGTTTAGTATAGATTTCTCAGAGATGAGATATTTTCCTGCAGTAAAAAGTATCCTATATGTTGACTTGGATAACCAGCTATCATCATACCAAATTTCATCAAAATCTGTCCATTGATTTTTTCATGATGCGTTCCCAGACAGACCGACAGACAGACAGACAAAAATTCTAAAAACTATACATATAACTATATAATGATTTTCTCAATAAGTTTTTCGAAAAATATTTAATGTACAGATTCGACTCAGAATTTTATTATATGTATAGACTACGCTGTTTGTCCCACGAAAATGGAAACAAGTTTTTTTTTTAGTTTAAAAATAAATATGCGTTGACTTCACGAGAGTTTCAAAAATTAGTGTATTTCTTCGTATTAGCAAGTGGAATATATATTGAAAATGATATTCGCATTTGAAAAACCCGGGTTTTGAATACACATCACTCTGTTTCCAAGCAAGCATGCTCTCTCAAAAGCTTTTTATATTACTTAACAAAAAGTTATCATTTTTGGTTCAAATATCATCTAATTTAAACTTATATCTATCCTACTAATATTATAAATGCAAAAGTTTCTGAGGATCTACTCGTATGAATGTATGGATGTTTGTTACTCTTTCACGCACAAACTACTGAATTGATTTTAATGAAACTACAATAATATAGCTCATACATCAAAATAACAATAGGCTACTTTGTATCCCGGTAAAATGTACGGTTCCCGCGGGATAGATTTGTTTTAATGATAAATGAATAAGTAATATAAATTAAAATGTTCTAAAAGGCACTGCATCGTTTAACAAATCTAACATAATTACGAATGTGTCCCGAGCAGGATTTGAATCTGCCACCCCCGCCATAGCAACAGGTACCCTAACTATGATGTATGACCGTCTATTTAAATTATTTAGCCACTAACAGCCTCGCTTCAATTACGCTCTTGAAACAACTTGCATGTCAGTATAACTACCTATTTCAGGTACGAATATAGTAATATTTTATACTAGTGTATTTAGGTAACTAAAAGTTACACATATGTTAGTCTGTCTGTATTGTTAAAGTAGTGCAAGTTTATAGTGAAAATTAAAACAGGCCAGTAGTATCTTTTAGATTGATTTATTTTTCTTACTTGAGAGAACAATTACTTCATAATACATAACGCCATGACAGGAAACTAAAATTATTTTATTTTAAGGAAACACATAGCGTAGTACAAAATAAAGATTATAAAATTTACCACAGATTACAACATGTATATTAAATTTTATCCAAATCTACTCAGCCATTTCAGCATGAAAAACTAACAAATATTTAGCCTGAAGGGATCCGCTATTATGTTTTTCCGCTACTATGTGACGTACTAGAGACCAAACAACAAATATAATATGTATGTACATACGTGCATTCATCTTGCGAAGATGAAACGTGTATATCTTCGAGTTCCGACTACATAATATTTTATTTCTTCGTCAGCTTGTTTTCATCATTTTAGTTAGATTTTATGCAGTCGGGTTTTTGAAGTGAAATTTTTTTAGAATCAATAGAATCAATAGAAATGGTGCTGTGTGGTAATACACACAGCACCATCTGGTTCCATGGTTAGCTACGAGGCTTATATTATGGACACCAGATAGTTGTCCATAATATAAGCCTCGTATATTATATACGTATATATATATATATATATATATATATATATATATATATAAATTTTAAGTACATACATATTATAAATATGTAATACCCATGACTAGAGTACAAACATTCGTGCTCATCACACAAATGAATGCCCCAGCGGGACTCCAACTCACGACCGCTGGCACAGCAAGTAGGGTCACTACGAACTGAACCAAACGTCTCATTATATGTAGTACCTGGGTGACCGAGCTTCTATATAAAAAAAACTTAATAAAAAAAAAACAAAGTAAATACTTTGTATCCGATCGAGATTCGAACTTGGATACCTGTGAATTTGCACCATAGTCGCTTGATCACGATGCTTATGCCTGAGTGTAAAAAAATATCGAGCATATTCTGTGTGGAATAACGAGAAAGAAAACCGCATGAAAACTCGAAAACACGCGTTTTCCCAGACATAAGACTAATATAGATCGATTTTTCGCCCTAGAAGACTCCCACTTACCAAATTTCAGCGAAATCGTTAGAGCCGTTTCCGAAATCGCCGGTATATATATATATATATATATATATATATATATATATATATATATATATATATCTTTATATATAAGAATATATAAAGATATATACACATATATATACAACAATTTCTCGTTTAAATATATTAGATATATTTTATTATGTAAAGTACTTTTAGTATCATACATTATTAACTCAAAAGCTCACCTTCATTGACTCAATTCTGAACAACTTCAACAATATAATTAAAATCCGCTAAATTGGCACAATTTATCAGTATTGTATGTCGTAAATAAAACGGGTCCGAAACTAATTATAATTGCAATAGATTTATTTGTCGATCTGTCTGTCGGTACATAATTAATTGTTGTGCGGTCGCCAGTTCGATTCCCGTCGGGTGTGAATGGCCTCAGATGTAATTACGATAAAATATTGCCACTTGTTTTTGGGTTACTGGTGTTGGAACATTTTGCTACAATACCTTTTATACTCTGAAATTGAAATCCAATGCTTTTTAAACAATTATATGCTTCTACTCAATTCAAATTCAAATTCAAAATATTTTATTCAGCATTAAATTATTACAATTTTTTACTGAACGTCATAAGTCTACTATCAGTTCGGAAAGAAGAAGCCTCAGACCTGAGAAGAACTGGCGAAAGAAACTCAGCTTTACTTTACTTTTATAAATATATACATTATTTTGATTTTTGGTTCCCGACGTTTAGTATGCTTTACAGCAAATCAAGACCACGGGTAAGACCCTCCCATGAAAAGATAGTTTTATTTAAAATATCAAATATTTGCGTAAATCTAAGGCAGTATTACTTATACCTTTAATTTTTTTGTGGATTTCAAGTATTCGTGCGCATAATTTCTTTGGGGATTCATGGCCCAATAACATATTTTCTTAACAAAAGCTCCATTAAAAGCTGTGAATACATGAATAAATTTTGACAGCTAATAATATCTTCGTAGATATTTTTTTATTATATGAAATGAAGGTTTTATGTGTAATGCTATTAAAAAAGTTGAAGAAATATTTGTTTTTGTTTGTTTTTGTTTTATCTCTGGAGTTATTAGCCAAATTTAAGCCAGACTTTTGCATTTTACAGCCTTTTTATTGAGGAAAATAGGCTATGTAACATTAACTTACGACTCTTACGAGTGAAGCTATAGTCTATAATGTCCTCCTGACCGATTCCGGCCACGGCGGCCAATCTCATTGAGACTAGCCAACTGCGCAGGAGATATTATAGTGCACAAATGTACGCGCAGACACAAGTGCACTCTCTATTCCTGTCACTCTCATACTCCGGTGGGACGACTACTCGACACGACCAGTGAGAGTTAAGGCGCAGGACCGACGGCTTTACGTGCTCTCCGAGGCACGGGGGTGAAACACCGCCAACTTCCCAACTCCGGGCTGTTACTGAGGCTTACTATACAGAAAGACTCAATAACTAAACTTGGCCCGACCCGGGACTCGAACCCAGGACCTCAGGATGTGCAGCCGTACATGCTAGCCACTACACCACCGAGGCAGCCTATATATAAATAGGGAAAGACAATACAGTTCAGTACCTTTTTTTTCTCTGTTTGTCTACGGGTTTCCTTTTTTTTAAGTAGGTAGCAATTTTTTTTAGTGTTATCAATAAAATAAATTTGAATTTTTTTTTTTTATATAGATAAGTCAAACAATCTATTCTAAATATACCAATACATCTTTTCCCCAAACTTTCTGTAATGATTGTAATCAAAATTGGCCAATAGGTGAACTAGTATACGTAAATCTATACATATAATAAAACTGTAGAGGTCGAATGTCTGTACATAGAAAAAAAATGCTAAAAACCGAGTCAGGGGGATGTAAGAAGAGAAATAGAACAAATTTTTTTTAAAAATTTTTTGTTTCTCCGTTTGTTTGTATGTTTGTACGGGCTAATCTCCGAAACTGTTGGATCGATTTAAATTGAATTTCGCATAGTGGTACCTTATATCCCCGTTCAACATTTTAGATACTTTTCTTTCCGGAAAATTAAAGAGCTCTCGTGAAATAGTTAAAAAACTGTAGTAACTTATACAGCTTAGTACACAAAAGCTTCTGATTAGATTTTAATGAAACTTTACAATAATATAGTTCATACATCAGTTGAACAAATATTCTACTTATTATCCCGGAAAAATGTACGGTTCCCGTGGGATAGATTTGTTTTTCTTTATCTAGAGGTGAACCCAAGCGAAGTGAGGGTGAGCTGCTAGTAACATATAAGGGCAATCAATATTAAAAAAAATGAAGGCATAAGTTGAATTTCATTTATAGAGATAGATACGATATCGAACCCGCGACTATCCTCTATTGGACTAAGAAGTAACATAATAAGTTATGTCCCAAAAACATATTCAGTACAAAAATTTTAATTTCTGGTGCTTTAAAATAGTTTAAAGTCGAACTTCGTGCGATATTTATAACTATTTGTCACTTCACTACATATAGTTTTCAGTCGCTGTGATCTTTTTATACAATTGATATATTAGACAAAGATTAACGATTTACGTGTGTTTTAGATTTATCACTTACAATACTAGTGGTATTTTGTAATCTATACTAATATTATGATGCTGAAGAGTTTCATGTTTTGTATGTTTGTTTGTTTGTTTTTTTTGTATATATTAATATCACGCCGGATCCTTAGGAGCGAAATAATAAGTAAAATGCACCTAATACGTGTATCTACTAATACTTTCATAGATTTCCGCAAATATTTGACATCTTTACAGATAAATAAATTGAAGTGTCTGTTTGTAATGTCAAAATAACAGCTTTATACTAAATGCATATGGAATTATATACGGTACTTAAAAGAAAAACACATTTTTAAAATTTTTGTCTGTCTGTCTATCTGTCTGTCTGTCTGTTTGTTCTGGCTAATCTCCGAAACGACTGGACTAATTTTAACGGGACTCTCACTGGCAGATAGCTGATGTTATAAGGAGTAACTTAAGCTACTTTTATTTTAGAAAAATTAAAACGTACGTAGTGACGCACCCGAGCGAAGCGAGGGCAAGTCACTAGCCTGTTACATGTGAACAATCTAACGTTTTTAGTTATTTACAATAGACATTCTATGTAGAAAAGATTTATATACAAAAAAAAAATATTTAGTTTTTTTTTTTAATATTTCTGAAGCTATGAAATAGCTTAAGCATAATATCTGAATAAAGCATTAGTATTTTATTCTGGACGATTCAAGTAAGAAAGTTAGTAAAAATTATGAGGAAAAATTGCCGGGTATTATATCAGTTCCACAGTTGTCATCAACACGTCCAGACCTGACCATTGTTCTAATTATCCCTCTTCATAAGTTATTAATCTATTACTTATGATAAATTAATTTAGTTTCATCTGTTCGTAGCTTATTTGTATATACTAGCTCTTGCACGAGACTCCGCCCGCGTATCTTATTATAGGGGGGATAATCTTAGTCTTCTTGTTCTTAGGGATATTCGCGTATTCTTACGATTATAGGGGGGATCAGGCCATAGTCTACTGCGTTGGCCAAGCGCGGGTTGGCGGAATTCACATATTGTCTTTCGATATCTTGCTAAGTTATTTCAGATAAATAAGTTTCCTCACGATGTTTTCCTTCAACTATAGACAAGTGATAATCATTAAAATAAAATTATTTGCACATGAAAATATAAGAGGTGCGAGACCCGGGATTTAATCGCGCTGTACTTGGTTTTCCAAGTGAGCGTACTACCACTGGACAACTACTGACTTATTTATTTTGTAATTATATTTTCAAAACTCCTTTATCAGTCGATTCTTTTTACCTCATTAGCGGTTCCTACTCCTGTGAGGAATCTTTACTTTAGGATCGTAAATGTAGTGTGGGCTGAAGGAGGAAATCTTGCCTAATAGCTCCCTAAGCAAATAGTTAAAAAAAGATTCTTTATTCAGAGGTGCGGCATCCGAAATACAAGTGGTCTTAATTATCGCTAAACTCCTTAAGAACATGGCATCTTACCATTGATATATGGGTCTTTCTTCTTTTCTTGCGACAATGAATTGGTGTTTCTCAGTTTTTCGAGTTTTTCAAGTCACAATATTTTGATTTCTGTGTTAAATATTTTTTTGCCAGTGCACTTAATTTTTATTTGGACCATTTAATCTTTATTTTCATGCCCGTAATGTTGTTTGTTTTGTGGCGATTTTCGAGAAAACACTGTGACAGAGTGGTTCTTTTTCGGTAGGACATCATCATGAATTACTACTCTGTCACGGTATTTAATGAAAAATAAACACATGCAAAAAAACTATTGGCTACAGAAAGTTAAAGATTATTTAGTATTTAAAGGTATAAAGCGATGAGGATGTAAATTCGAACAATGAATACATAATAATTTATACTCTAATATGACACAAAATGAGGTGAGGGACAGATCATTATCGCTAGAAAACCATTAAAAATCTGTTAAAGTTATCAAAAATACCATAATAACCTTAAAATTGACCTCTGTTTTTGTAGTCGGCCAAATAATATTATTTTCAATTATTATATTTTGGCAGAAAAATCAAGAGTTCCGGTGATTAGCGTCGGCTTGCAAAAGAAAATTAGGGCACGTAAGCGCGGCCCTTTATCAAAAGTTCGCGTCATTGACAGGCTCTCTTAGTAGATAATAGCATTTCCTTGTACGCATTACGAATCTCAGATGATAATTGCGTAACAAACAGATCTCGTGGAGTAATACGTAATTAAAACATAATGTTTAGATTAAATATTCTAATATCGTGGTTAAGATTTTCTCTTTTTTTACCCGACTGCGCCATGCAAAGGAGGGTAATGTGATAACGCGAGTATCATCTATACATATAATAAAATTATAGCTGAGTCGAATCTGTACATTAAATATTTTGTGAAAATCTTATTGAAACAATAATTATTAATTATCGATACAGAGGCCGAATGTATAGTTTTTAGAATTTTTGTCTGTCTGTCTGTCTGTCTGTCTAACCGCATCACGGAAAAACTACAGGAAGAATTTTGATGAAATTTAATTTGATTTTAGCTGGTTACCCGGGTCAACATATAGAATACTTTTTACCTCGGGAAAATATCTCATCTTTGAGAAATCTATACTATTTAGTATAAGCAAGGACGAATGCTAGTTTAATGAAACAAACTACTTTATAGTATTTTAAGTTCTTGAGTAAATTATTGTTGGAACAGAATGAAGTTTAAACTAATAAACAACAGCGAGGAAATTAACTGTTGCTCTTTTTTGACCGACTTCAAAAAAAAACATATACTTTATTTGAGTCTATTTTTTTTCGGATACATTACTCCTTGTCTTTGACAACGTAAAAAAAACTATTATTTTTTAAATATTCCACCCCTAAGGATTTACAATCTCTTTTTTGAAGTCGACCTTTTTAATATGTTTTTTTAAAACAGGTATTATATAGGCACTATACCGCTTACATTCATATTAGTAGTCTGTGAAAAACAACTGTCATAAAAAATCTAATAAAAGTGTACAGATTGTTGGATGAGTTCATTCCTTTTAACCTTGACATGTATGGAGATATAGTTTTACAACGTAATGAATTATTTATGCCACTATTTGTTGTATGGTTGTTAAGCTGTAACTGTACTTTAATATACTATATCACTATCTATACTACTCGTATATTATAAATACGAAAGTAACTCTGTCTGTCTGTCTGTATGTCTGTCTGTTATCTTTTCACGCTTAATCCGCTGAACCTATTTAGATGATATTTGGTATGGAGACAGTTTGAGACCCTGGGAACGACCTAGGATAGTTTCTATCCCGGAAATCAGAAAAGGGCGATGAAAGTTTGAATGGGGAATCATTTCTCAAGTAAGAAATATATATATATATATATATATATATTTTTAATTTTTAAAGTAGGTACTTACTTTTCTATACCCATGTATGTACATATATTTAGTTTATTTTATACTAACCGTGAAAACGTACCTAGGGACGAACGCGAGCGAAGCGAGCGTGAGTCGCTAGTGTATATATAAACAAGCGCAAGAAAAAAGTCCAGTACATTTTTCTCCTTGCTGTTGATCAATCGATTTTCTTTTTCTTTTGGAAGTTGTTGACGAGCTTTAGTGTTATCAATGATTTTTTTTTAACAGGTCGCTTTCGTGGTTCCATGCCCGAAGGGTGCTAACGGAACCTTATTAGTAAGCCTCCACTGTCCGTCCGTTTGTCATTGGGCTGTATCTCATGAATCGTTATAGGTAGAGATTTGATATTTTCACAGTGTGTGTATCTCTATTACCGCTATAACAACAAATAATAAAAAACCAAGATGGCGAATTTCTAAATGGCGACCATGAAAATTCAAAAAAAATCGAACTTATGTGTTATCAATATCGACCACTGGTCAAATACTAGTTATTATAAATAGATAAAGTTAATAAGTTTGGAAATAGGAGCTTTTTTCTGAAACAACAAGTGTAGTTTGAAAAAACTGAACAAACGACCGTAATAAGGATACTTAGATTGAATCTCCATGGTGGTCATATTAAAACCATTAAAAATAAGTACTTTTACAGCAAATATGGTTGGGAAAGACGGAAAACCGTCGAAAACTGAAAATGAAAAAAAATCCGCGAAGAAATTCGAAAAGATTAGAGAGTTATTTATTATTTAAAATTTCAATGTGCTAATATTTATCAAGAGCAGACTTTGAAAAGCAAAATTATTATTACAAGTTAAGCAAGAATCGAACCCATAATCCTTAACCTACATATAATTATCTATCAATTAAAATTAATGATTGTTACAAATTAATCAATCACCCATTTACATCGAAAGTAATTAAATAAAGAATAAAAGGAATCATTGTATTTATTCGAGTACTCCACAAAAACAACATTTGTTAGAGAAAATTTCCTCTTTCTCTATACATCGTTACTTTTGTTACTAAATATAAAAATAGTTTCTAAGATGATTGTCAATGTACAGTGTTTTCTTCTATATATAGTGTCAAACTGTTTTAATGTGCCAGATGTTGACATGGAACTTTAATTGGGCTTGCGCAATAGTTGTAGTACGATAAGTATGACATTACGCAAAACCAAATGGATGATTTTAGTCCCCTAACAGTGTATACTGTAGTAGAGCTGTTATTGAAATAAAATAGCCTATGTCACTTCTAAACAACTTCCTTTACCTACCTTAATTTAGCTTAAAGAGATGTATTCAGCCCTTTTTAACGTTCCACTGCTGGGCACGGGCCTCCCTACAATACGAGGGGGATCAGGCCATAGTCCACCACGCTGGCCAAGTGCAGGTTGGCAGACTTCACACGTCTTTTGAAAACTTGCTAGGTTCTTTCAGAGATGCAGGTTTCCTAACGATGTTTTCCTTTATCGTAAGGCAAGTGGTACTCATGTTAGAAATGATTCGCACATGAAAATTTCAGAGGTGCGAAACCCGGGATTTGAACCTACTTCACTCGGTTTCTCCAGCGAGCGCGTTACCACTGGGCTACCACTGCCTTACTTAGAGAGAGCTGAAACAAAAATACAGCTAGAAAGAACAATGGCAGGACTCTATACAACGATTTACCTGATATCTATTTGAGGCGTCTTGAAATGAAAAAATGCTCAAACGATAGGGATTAAATAACACAAGTTTATCCAGAAAGATTTATTTTATTAGGAAGTCACAAAAAAAAGATATTAGCATTTTTATTTTATGATTTGCGGTTATAAACCTACCTAGCAATGACAGCTGTCGTTGATTAGTGTATCAAATATTATAAATTAAGTATTATAAATTAAAAAAAGTACGTTCGCATTACATATAAGTTACGTTTTTAATTTCTTTATCATGGATGAAACAAGGTACTACTTTGAGTTCGTTAGGAGAAATCAGTATTAGTTGTAGGTATACACTGGCGATTATCAGAGAGAATGCACAAGTCGTCGCATGGGGCAGGTAATCGGGTCCGTGGGCAAAGCGACAATTAAAACTTATAATAATCTAGAAAACTGGAACAGTAACAGCAAAATCAAACGTAGTAGTCAGAGGCATACGTAAAATCATGGATGACAAATAAAATATAAAATCTAAATAATATGTCAATATCAATTATCAAGTCAATCTCACTGTCATCTGTTGTGTTGCTATTACTATTATTTTAAAGACTGTACTAACTGTAATAGCTTCAATTAAACTTACAGCATAACATATGATGTTTCCATTATATGTAAAGCTGTAAGATTAATGAACAAGACATAGATCATTATTTAATTATGTACATAAGACTTTTAATAAAAATATTTTAAAATAAATACGGCATTTCATTTTCTTTTGTGGCAACAATTTTTACATCATCTTTAACGAATGGCGAAGCCGGAAGTACATAAAAACAATCAATTAGTAGCTTATTATGTAAACATTTCTTCGTGGCTTTGTCATGTAAAACAGACGCCGTGAAAAAAAGAGCAAATTAAATAATTCAGTTTTGTATATGTCCTAATCTTAGACGCTTTAAAAACGTTCAGGTAAAAACTTGCCATTGTTCTTTAAAAGTGTTTATAAATTAAATGACAATTATACAAGAAAGTATGATATATGAATAGAGTTTTCTTAATTTATATATTTTTATTATGTTTAGATACAGCACATTGTATGCCTTTGGTATTTAAGGAAGGCTCGTTCCCAGTAATTGGACGTTAAAAATCTTATCGAGTTATTATTATATTGTACACTAGCGACTCACCCTCGCTTCGCTCGGGTTCGTCCCTAGGTACGTTTTAATTTTTTTGAGCGAAATAATTCTTTTCCGGAACCCCTCTACTAACACTTTAACTTTATGGTGTGGTATTAAAGTTCAAATTGACTTTTAAGTATTATTACGAATCTTTTGTATAGGAATATAGAAAAGTGTTGTTTTTAGACTTTTTCAGGCAATTTTTTTAATGTTTCTCTCTGTAAGAACCATCCTCGTACTTCAAGGAATATTATAAAAAAAGAATTAGCGAAATCGGTTCAGCTGCTCTCGAGATTTGCGCTTAGCAACACATTCAGCGATTCATTTTTATATTATAGATAAAGCTATAGAGTTTATTTTGTTAGTTTGGACGCGCTTACATCTGGAACTTCCCATGGAAAACCAATTTGTAAAGTTATAATATGTATGTATATTGACTTAACTGCCTCGGTGGTGTAGTGGCTAGCATGTACGGCTGCACATCCTGAGGTCCTGGGTTCGAGTCCCGGGTCGGGCCAAGTTTAGTTATTGACTCTTTCTGTATAGTAAGCCTCAGTAACAACCCGGAGTTGGGAAGTTGGCGGTGTTTCACCCCCGTGCCTCGGAGAGCACGTAAAGCCGTCGGTCCTGCGCCTTAACTCTTCTCGGTCGTGTCGAGTACTGGTCCCACCGGAGTATGAGAGTGACAGGAATAGAGAGTGCACTTGTGTCTGCGCGTACACTTGTGCACTATAATATCTCCTGCGCAGTTGGCTGGTCTCAATGAGATTGGCCGCCGTGGCCGGAATCGGTCAGGAGAACATTATTATTTATGTACTAGCGACTCACCCTCGCTTCGCTCGGGTTCGTCCCTAGGTTACGTTTCACTGCTGAACTGAGCTAAACGTTGATAAGTCAGCCTGTGAGTCGCGAGTAGTGAATAAAAATAGTAATTGCGAGTGTACCTTAGGTGATAGACATATAATATTGCGAACTTCCCTGTATAACTTTTTAAGACCTACAATTTTCTAGTACATTGTTTTGATTTATCTCTTAAGGTTCAGCCAGCGTTAGCCATATAAACTTCTAAGGACGACTCGATAGAACCAGTCATTGCGTTTTCCCGCGGGAACGAAAAATGTGCCTGTAGTAAAAGGTATCCTAAATGTTGACTCGAGTGATAAGCTATCACTATACAAAATTTAATTGAAATCGGTTCAGTATTTTTTGCGTGAAACGCGCACATCGATTTAACTATGTTAGTTTTGCTATAGGTATAGATAAGAATAGGTATTGCGAGTGTACCTTGAGAGATAGACATATACTGTTGTAGATATTTCTGTTGGCCTTTTCAAGATCTACAATTTTTTAGTACATTGTTTTGATGTATGTCTTTAGGTTTAGCCAGCGGAGGGTTCCTAAGGAGGACTCGATAAAACCAGTTATTGCGATTTCCCGCGGGAAACAAAGATTTTCCAAAAGTAAAAGTTATCCTAAATGTTGACCCGAGTAATAAGTTATCAGTTCACAAAATTTCGTTGAAATCGGTTCATTACTTTTTGCGTGAAACGCGTACAGACAAACAGACAAACAGACAAAAAGACAAACAGACAAACAGACAAAAAAATTAATAACTATTGTTTTGGGGTCTATATCGTATACATAATACGTTACAGTCATTGTTTTTAAAAATATTTCATGTACAGATTTCGCTAAGTTACTGCTTTATTATAGTATAGATAACGTACTCGTATAAGAAAACAGTAACTTAGCGAAATCTGTACATGAAATATTTTTTAAAAACAATGACTGTAACGTATTATGTATACGATATAGACCCCAAAACAATAGTTATTAATTTTTTTGTCTGTTTGTCTGTTTGTCTGTTTGTCTGTTTGTCTTTTTGTCTGTTTGTCTGTTTGTCTGTTTGTCTGTACGCGTTTCACGCAAAAAGTAATGAACCGATTTCAACGAAATTTTGTGAACTGATAACTTATTACTCGGGTCAACATTTAGGATAACTTTTACTTTTGGAAAATCTTTGTTTCCCGCGGGAAATCGCAATAACTGGTTTTATCGAGTCCTCCTTAGGAACCCTCCGCTGGCTAAACCTAAAGACATACATCAAAACAATGTACTAAAAAATTGTAGATCTTGAAAAGGCCAACAGAAATATCTACAACAGTACATGTCTATCTCTCAAGGTACACTCGCAACACCTATTCTTATCTATACCTATAGCAAAACTAACATAGTTAAATCGATGTGCGCGTTTCACGCAAAAAGTACTGAACCGATTTCAATTAAATTTTGTATAGTGATAGCTTATCACTCGAGTCAACATTTAGGATACCTTTTACTACAGGCACATTTTTCGTTCCCGCGGGAAAACGCAATGACTGGTTCTATCGAGTCGTCCTTAGAAGTTTATAATATGGCTAACGCTGGCTGAACCTTAAGAGATACATCAAAACAACGTACTAGAAAATTGTAGGTCTTAAAAAGTTATACAGGGAAGTTCGCAATATTACATGTCTATCACCTAAGGTACACTCGCAATTACTATTTTTATTCACTACTCGCGACTCACAGACTGACTTATCAACGTTTAGCTCAGTTCAGCAGTGAAACGTAACTAGGGACGAACCCGAGCGAAGCGAGGGTGAGTCGCTAGTCATTTAATAAAAATAGTTATAGCGAGTGTACTTTAGGAGATAGACATATACCGTTGAGAACTTTTCTGTAGAACTTTTTAAGACCTACAATTTTCTAGTACATTGTTTTGATTTATCTCTTAAGGTTCAGCCAGCGTTAGCCATATAAACTTCTAAGGACGACTCGATAGAACCAGTCATTGCGTTTTCCCGCGGGAACGAAAAATGTGCCTGTAGTAAAAGGTATCCTAAATGTTGACTCGAGTGATAAGCTATCACTATACAAAATTTAATTGAAATCGGTTCAGTATTTTTTGCGTGAAACGCGCACATCGATTTAACTATGTTAGTTTTGCTATAGGTATAGATAAGAATAGGTATTGCGAGTGTACCTTGAGAGATAGACATATACTGTTGTAGATATTTCTGTTGGCCTTTTCAAGATCTACAATTTTTTAGTACATTGTTTTGATGTATGTCTTTAGGTTTAGCCAGCGGAGGGTTCCTAAGGAGGACTCGATAAAACCAGTTATTGCGATTTCCCGCGGGAAACAAAGATTTTCCAAAAGTAAAAGTTATCCTAAATGTTGACCCGAGTAATAAGTTATCAGTTCACAAAATTTCGTTGAAATCGGTTCATTACTTTTTGCGTGAAACGCGTACAGACAAACAGACAAACAGACAAACAGACAAACAGACAAAAAGACAAACAGAAAAACAGACAAACAGACAAAAAAATTAATAACTATTGTTTTGGGGTCTATATCGTATACATAATACGTTACAGTCATTGTTTTTAAAAAATATTTCATGTACAGATTTCGCTAAGTTACTGCTTTATTATAGTATAGATAACGTACTCGTATAAGAAAACAGTAATATCATTTAATAAAAATAGTTATAGCGAGTGTACTTTAGGAGATAGACATATACCGTTGAGAACTTTTCTGTAGAACTTTTTAAGACCTACAATTTTCTAGTACATTGTTTTGATTTATCTCTTAAGGTTCAGCCAGCGTTAGCCATATAAACTTCTAAGGACGACTCGATAGAACCAGTCATTGCGTTTTCCCGCGGGAACGAAAAATGTGCCTGTAGTAAAAGGTATCCTAAATGTTGACTCGAGTGATAAGCTATCACTATACAAAATTTAATTGAAATCGGTTCAGTACTTTTTGCGTGAAACGCGCACATCGATTTAACTATGTTAGTTTTGCTATAGGTATAGATAAGAATAGGTATTGCGAGTGTACCTTGAGAGATAGACATATACTGTTGTAGATATTTCTGTTGGCCTTTTCAAGATCTACAATTTTTTAGTACATTGTTTTGATGTATGTCTTTAGGTTTAGCCAGCGGAGGGTTCCTAAGGAGGACTCGATAAAACCAGTTATTGCGATTTCCCGCGGGAAACAAAGATTTTCCAAAAGTAAAAGTTATCCTAAATGTTGACCCGAGTAATAAGTTATCAGTTCACAAAATTTCGTTGAAATCGGTTCATTACTTTTTGCGTGAAACGCGTACAGACAAACAGACAAACAGACAAACAGACAAACAGACAAAAAGACAAACAGACAAACAGACAAACAGACAAAAAAATTAATAACTATTGTTTTGGGGTCTATATCGTATACATAATACGTTACAGTCATTGTTTTTAAAAAATATTTCATGTACAGATTTCGCTAAGTTACTGCTTTATTATAGTATAGATAGATACATTATAACACAATATATTAATAACTCAGCTAAAAATTATAACTTAATAAAGTTATATATATATTATATTTTACATAGAAAAGAGAAAACTTATAACTTAACTAAAAATAACCTATCTTACTAATATAATAAATGTGAAAGTTTAGATGTATGGATGTTTGGATATTTGTTACTCAATCACGCCAGAACAGCTGAACGGATTTGAATGAAACTTAATACGAAGATAGATTACAGTTTGAAAAAGCACATAGGCTTTTTATCCCGGAAAATTGTGCGATTCCTGAGGGATAGATTTGTTTTTTTTTTTTTTAAGTAATAAAGTCAACTTCTTTTATTTATCATGTCATTCGATATCTTCAATTCGAAAACCAAGACCAGAATACAATTTAATTTGATTAAAGTGTAAATGAAAGCACACTTTTCCCTTTGTAATTTGGAAATTAAAGTTATTTTACAACAATAAACAGACTTATGTAACTGAGCAATTTGACATAATTACATTTTGAAGACTTCACCCACCATTTCCGAGAACTATTACAGCAGTGTGGTGGGTAAGTGATCATTTTAAAATAATTATATTAACATCTGTCCAAATAGTGATTTATTAACATAAATAACTAGTATGCATTCATCATCTAAACATTGTACAGACATTAATTATATAGTAGTATTAATGGTTCAAATAGACATGTCCAAATTCCTTAAAAGTCATCCATTATATCCATTTACAGACACCCTGTATTGCACTTTAGATAATATAATAATTACATTTTAACGAAAAAGATGCACCGATGGTTCGTTTGGCTCAGTTTGTAGTGACACTTGCTGTGCCAGCGGTAGCGGGTTCGAGTCCCGCTGCGGACATACGTTTGTGTGATACGCACGAATGTTTGTACTGCAGTTATGGGTGTTTATATTTATAATATGTATGTATTTAAAGTTATATTAGTGTATTGTTTCAGCTATCTATTATCCATAACACAAGCCTCGTATCGCCATGGTAAACTACCATGGAACTAGATGGTACTGTTTGTCCCAACATATTTATTTACTTATTTATTATTACCGATTTCAAATATGGATGATACTTTTCTTGCTTATTCTGGACATACATAATTATTAATAAAGGAACACAAAAATCGAATATATTTAGCATAAAATAAATTTCTCTATAAATAGGCATAGACAAAACAATTCAGATTTTTTTCCTCCTCTTTTTGTCAATTGGTTTCTTTTTTTTTTTTTTTGTTTATTAGCTATTGATGAAATATTTTTCTTTTTTTGGAAATAGTTTTTTTTTTTAAAGATAGTTAACCCTGTTCATAATATTGTAGGCACACATAAATGTACATACTTATATATATACATCCTTTTTTATACATGTACATTTTTTATAAAGACCTTTTTGTTAACCTTTTTTAAAAATCATATTTGTGACATATAGAAAAATTTTGGACATTAAAGCGAATAATAATTCAAGGAAATTATTTTATTTATATTTCAAATAATTAGAGAAATATAATAATACATTGCCGCAACGACCATATTGGTGACCCCGACGTTCCTGTATTACAAAATGCAGAACGAAAATTTTCAAGACGCCGAACTAGGGCATTCGTCTGGAGATGCATCGACGTCTGAAATTCATAAGGTTGGAGTCCGTGTACCACCGTTTTATCCTGATGACCCAGAGATATGGTTTGCTCAACTGGAAGGTCAGTTTGCTCTCGCTAATATTACAAACGATGTCACTAAATTTTATTACGTAATTGGTCATATCGAACATATGTATGCTAAAGAGGTTAAAGACATAATTGTCAACCCTCCAACAACGCAGAAATACACGAAACTCAAGTCTGAATTAATAAATAGACTTAGTGCATCAAAAGCATCAAAAATTAAACAATTGCTAACACTAGAAGAACTAGGCGATAGAAAACCAACACAATTTCATCGACATTTACGTAATCTAGCTGGCCCTGATTTTCCTGATGAATACTTACAGACTATCTGGATTAGTAGACTACCCTTAAATGTTCAAACTGTCTTAGCCGCACAAGCCTCAACATCTTTAGATAACCAAGCAGAGCTTGCAGATCGAATAATGGAAGTTACAGCGCCAACAGCACAGATACACGCCGCCGCCACGTCATCTAATGATTTATTAGACGAGGTAAGAAATTTGCGTAATGAACTTGCGTCCCTTAAATTACAAATGCATAGAAAGAGCCGTTCTCAACACAGAGAAAGAAAATGCTCACGAACAAGATCGCAATCGAGCTACAGAAAATATCCCATTTGTTATTACCATTCAAAATACGGCATCAAAGCCCAAAGGTGTGTTCAGCCTTGCGATTTCAAGCAGGAAAACTCCAAGGGCGGTCGATAATGGCGACTGACGATTGCCCATACACACCTGGTCGCCTGTTCGTCACCGATCGAAGATCGAAGATCGAGTTCCTAATCGACACTGGCAGCGATGTTTGCGTTTTCCCCCGGTCGAAACTCCACGACCGTCGTGCTCCGACGAACTACCAACTCACCGCGGCAAATGGCTCAATTATAGTGACGTACGGTTATATCAATCTAAATATTGATCTTGGTCTCCGTCGCGATTTCCCGTGGCGTTTTATAGTGGCAAATGTAAATAAACCAATAATAGGTGTAGATTTTTTATCGTTTTTTAATTTGTCTATTAATTGTCGTAATAAATGTCTTATTGATAATACAACCAATGTAGTAGCTAGCAATTTTGTAATTTCTTGTATAAATGTAAATATTTCATCTGTTAAAGTTGTAACAGGTAATTCTTGTTGTTTAGTTTTGTTACCATTATTATTATTTTAATGCAACACACATTATACACTTGTCTCATTTATTTTATATTGTATATAATATATCTATTTCCCTCCCACTACTTAACGGGGATTGGTTATCCGCCACGCTCGCGTGTGTTAATTGGCTAGAAGAAAGCATGGACACAATGGCCGCCGTTACAAAGTTACGATGTTGTGCAAAACTTTATGTGGACTTTAAAAATTAGAAAACCATGGATAATTTTAGTTGAGTCAGTGTTAGTGCGCACTATATAGATAAACGCAGCCAAAGGGGTGAGTTTAGATATAATTCAATATATATTTATTATTTTCTGGTATTTTTCATCTTAACACGTGCCGCCAAGGTAATCTAAGTATCGCGTATAGCTTTTAAATACCAGCGACCTAAAATTCCTACAACCCAGGGTGTAGATCCAATCCGAGGTTATACAACTAAAGAAGGTTTACCCCACATACTTTTTGTTCCTTCGAGTCGGACGTCCATTCGAAGTTTTAAATATATACCTACTTGGTTTGCTTTGGCAGCCTTACAAAGAATACTCCTTTGTGGGATTGGTTTATCGAATTAAAGTGCATAATTTACACTACACGTAATATTCACCAATATATTTATATTACATATATTGTGTTTAAGTTTATAAAAGTCCCGCTATAAAGTTATAAGTCTATAGTAGTCTATACCAACATTATTGCATCATACTATTACACGCGCACGTTGTTACATGTCTTGAGGTTCAGATGGTAACAAAAGTAAGCATTATTGTAATAAGTTGTAGTTTTATATATTTACCTATAAATTGGGTTAAAGGTATTGTTCAATAATCGGATAATATTGACTACTTTTAACGATTATAGTGTTTGGGTATAATTTTGTTGTGTTGAGACAGACATACATAGGCAGTTTATAAAGTTATTATTATTATTTACATTTTTTAAAACGTAGTTTTTAAAGATGGGCGGTAAAAGGTTAATGTCTAAATTGCGTTATGATATAACCATTACAAATATAGAAGCCATACATTCTCTTTCCCATACGGCGTTGGATTCTAATGAGAATGCCTTACTATTTAAAACCAGATGTTTGGATTTAGAATCGGTATTTCAAGAATTTCAAGAATTGCATATACAGTTGGCATCAGATTCAGGCTTAGATTTAAGTCCGGAAGAACACATGGAAAAATTTAAATATATTAATGATATTTACTATATTTCTAAAGCTAAGTATGCTGAGTTGTTCCAAACTAGTGATCTACCTAAAGCAAATATATCTTCAACCCAAGCTCATAAAGCTAGGTCAAATATTATGTTGCCAAGTGTGCAATTACCTGTGTTTACTGGTAAAATTGAGGAATATGTCCATTTCATTGACCTTTTTGAATCTATGATTGGTAGTGATGATAATATATCTGAGTCTCAAAAAATGTATTATTTATATGGATCTTTGAAAGGGGAGGCAAGGTCATTAGTTCAACATTTGTCCATAACAGGTGAAAATTATTCAGTATTGCTTGACATATTAAAAAATAGGTATGGAAATAAGAGATTCCAAGCTGATAAATTACTTCATACTTTATTGTCAATAAATCATATTGGTAAAAATTTAAATTCACTTAAATCTTTTTTAAATATTTTATTAGAGACTTCTAAAGGATTAGAAAAATTAAAATTTCCTATTGGAGAATGGTCCTATTTATTGTTGTATATTAATTTAAATAAAATTGATTTATCTTTAAAAAGACAATTTGAAGACAAGTATGGAGGGACTTCGGAGCTACCTACTTTTGATAACTTTATTTCATTTTTAACAAAAGAAGTACAAATTTTGGAGACTACAGAGGGTCATAGAGGTACTTCACATAAAGTACATGTTTCTTATTCTCATAGTATTTCTCAGAAGCAGGTAATAAAATGTTTATGTTGTAATGGTTCTCATTATCTTAATAAGTGTGAGAAATTTATTAAAATGAATCCAATGACCCGGAAAAGGTTTATTATTGGAAATAAATTATGTTTCCGTTGCTTAAATAACCATAGTATTCATGATTGCAGGGTTAAATTGACATGTACTAAATGTAATTCTAATAGACATCATTCGTTAATTCATTTGGAAACCCAGGTTGAAAATGGGGCAGTAGTGGACGGTCCTACTGTAGGTATTGTGTCTCAGGCAAAGACGGGCTTGCCGGAGACAAATTTATTATCTCCTAATAAAGAGTTAAACTCTGTGTCTAATGTTTTACATGCTGCTGCGGATAATACTAGATGCGTTGTTTTGTTGTCCACGGCAGTTATTCGTGTGGCAGATAAATATGGTAATTTTCAAGAGGCCAGGGCTTTAATAGATGGCGGTAGTCAATCCACTTTTATTACTGAGAAATGTGCATCTCGGTTAGGGTTGTGTGTTCGTGGGTCTGGTTGTATTGAGATCAAGGGTATTGGAGGTAATGAATTGTCTGGATGTAGAGGTCAGGTGACTTTGAGAATGGTGCCACAGCATACACCTGAACCATTGATTTCCACTACAGGATTAGTTTTAAATAAAGTTTCAGATAAGCTTCCTGCTTATTCGTTACCAAGTTCATTAATTAACTGTTATAAAGGACTGCAATTGGCAGATAAACAATTTTATAGAAGTGGTAAGATTGATATTCTTATAGGTGCAGATGTCTTAGGGGATATTCTGTTAGGTGGTGACATTATCCGTACCAAAGGATTACCATATGCTATGAATACTGTTTTTGGATATATTTTACAGGGTCCTTACAATTATAATTTAGAAAATACTTTGAATAAAACACAGTCTTTTCTTGTTAATACTAATTCTATTTTGGAAAAATTTTGGGAAATTGAGGAGGTTCCTTCGCAGATTGTAAATCCTAAGGATGAAGAATGTGAGGCTATTTTTAAAAAATCTTATAAACGCGAACAGTCAGGACGCTACCAAGTGCGTTTGCCATTTCTCTCTGAAGGGCCGGTGTTAGGTGATTCCCGGACACAAGCTTTGAAGAGATTCTTTTCTATGGAAAAACGTCTACAATCTGATGCAAGATTAAAAGAAAAATACGTAGAGTTCATGAGGGAATACGAAGATATGGGGCACATGGCACCTTATGTTGGAGATCCTCAAGAACCGTATTATGTGATTCCGCATCATGGCATATTTAAATCAGGTTACGAGAAAATTAGGGTCGTGTTTGATGCTAGTTGTATTACTTCATCGGGCTATTCGCTTAACGATTGTCTGCACGCTGGACCAAAGTTGCAGCAGGATGTTATGCAGGTGATTTCCCGGTTTAGGTTACCTAAGATTGCTTTCTCTACGGATATTCGGATGATGTATAGAATGATAAACATTCAGGAGGAGGATAGAAAGTTTCAATTAATTTTTTGGCGCGAATCAGCGGAATTGCCAGTACAACTTTACGAACTTCGAACTGTTACATATGGAATGAAATGTAGTCCGTATTTGGCTATGCGCACGTTGCACCAACTGGCTGATGATGTAACAGTCAACAGTGGATCTCCCCTGGATACCTGTCAGTATGAAAATGCTGCTGATGTTCTCCGGAATTCGGTTTACATGGATGATATTTTAAGTGGTGCTTCCAGCTTATCAGATGCACGACAATTGAAACAAGAATTGATAGATATACTTGCGTCAGGCGGGTTTGAATTACGCAAATGGGTGTCCAATGATAAACGGTTACTTGAAGATATACCGGCTGAGTATCATGAAAAACCTCACGTATTTGAGACGGATGGACCGGGTTACTTTAAAATCCTGGGAATACAATGGAATCCTGTAACGGATAACTTCACCTATAATACTCATTTGAGTCCTGATAAGGTTTGGACTAAAAGATCTATACTGTCTACTCTTGCCCGGATGTTTGATCCTATGGGCTGGATCACTCCGGTTATTTTACAAGGAAAAATTTTGCTTCAACAGCTTTGGATGTTAAGGCTGGCGTGGGATGAATGTCCACCGCCAGAAATTTTGAATCAGTGGGAAACTATTTTCAAAAATTTAACATTTTTGGAATCTATTAGAATAGATCGTTTTATCCTAGCAGATGAAATAGTTAATTGTTCGCTTCATGGGTTTGATGGTGCTTCAGGGAAAGCGTATGGAGTTTCAGTCTACTTACGGGTGGTAGATAAGTGTGGTCAAGTTAAGATAAGTCTAGTGATGGCCAAATCTAAGGTGGCACCTATTAAATCTAAATTGACTATTCCCAAATTGGAATTATCCGGTGCGGCTTTGCTGGTTAAACTAGTTGCATACGTGATAGAAGCTATACAAGATAAAATTTCTGTCGACGACATATTCTGTTGGTCTGACAGTACTATTGTGCTTTCATGGTTGAAATATCCACCTCATATGTTGCAGACATTTGAAGGAAATCGTGTTTTGCAGATTAACAATAGTAATTTAAAATTAAATTGGCGATATGTTCCTTCAGAGCTAAATCCAGCGGATGTTGCAAGCCGTGGTTGTACAGGGAAAGAGCTCCTGTCGCATAACCTTTGGTGGGGGCCAAATTGGTTGAAATCAAGCCTGGATTCTTGGCCATGTAATATGGTTAAAATGGCAGAACCATTGCCAGGGTTACGAAAGCAATCTTCTAAAGTTGTTTCGTCGATTGCTGTGGTGGATACGTCATTTATGGAGAAATATAGTTCGTTATCAACTTTAATTTCCGTAGTTGCTTATTGTTTACGGTTTTGTCATAACACTCTTAACCTTAAACATAAAATTTTCGGTCCTTTATCAGTGAAAGAGCGTAATCACGCTTTGGAAAGACTGGTGCAAATTGTTCAAGCTCAAGCCTTTTCGAAAGATATTGATTTATTAAAGAAAAATAAAGTTTGTTCAGTTTCATTAAGAAGGTTGAAGCCATTTTTTGATGAGGTTGGCTTGCTTCGAGTCGGCGGTCGTCTCGAGAGATCTAATTTAACCTTTAACTCTAAGCATCCATTGTTATTGCCTAAATCGCATGCTCTTACCTCATTAATCGTGATTTATTATCACAAATTACATTGTCATGCTGGGACAACTGCCCTTCAGGCTATATTGCAAACTAAATTTTGGATTATTTCTGCACGTCAGGTTATTCGAAGTCATTTGTTTAAATGCATTTCATGTTTTAGGACTAAGGCCAAGTCAGTTGAGCCTGTTATGTCAGACTTGCCAGCGGATAGGGTGAATGCTACTGGCGTTTTCCATACGGTGCAAACTGATTTTTCCGGACCTTTTCTCATAAAAGCCTCTCGGCTCCGACAGGCAAAATCTTTTAAAGTTTATTTGTGTGTTTTTATTTGCTCTGCTACTAAAGCAGTTCATTTAGAAGTCGTAGGTGATCTATCGACGGAAGCGTTTTTAGCGGCGCTCTCCAGATTTACTTCTAGACGTGGTTTGCCCAGTGTAGTTCGATCGGACTGTGGAACCAATTATATTGGTAGTAGTAGACATTTAAACGAAATTCAGAAATATTTACGTGATCGGAACGTCCAAGAAGCGCTAGCAGATAAGGCCGGGGCTCAGGGTATTACTTGGAAATTTAATCCACCTGCAGCTTCTCATTTTGGAGGATTATTCGAAGCGGTTGTAAAATCGGCTAAGACTTTGTTAAAGCGTGTTATTGGAGAACAGGTTCTCACTTATGAGGAGCTCTCCACAGTTTTTACCCGCATAGAAGCAGTGTTGAACTCGAGACCTTTGTCTCCTTTATCTCACGACCCAGAAGAATTTGAGGTGTTAACCCCTGCCCATTTTTTAATAGGTCGACCTTTGTTTTCCGTACCAGAGTATAAATGGGACCAGATTCCTAATTCTCGACTGGGACGATATCAATTAGTACATGCAATTTCTCAACGGTTTTGGATCAAGTGGAGTGAACAATATCTTCACACACTTCAGATGCGTCACAAATGGACCTTAGTTACTGATCCTCCTAAAGTAGGGGATCTGGTGTTAATAAAAGAGGACAATCTGCCTCCATTAAGATGGAAGATGGCTAGAATTTTAGAATTATTGCCTGGGAAAGATAATGTAATTCGAGTAGTTAAATTAAGAACTGCTTCAGGTATTCTGACTCGACCAGTTGTTAAGATTTGTAGATTGCCTCTTGATTAAATGAATAAATAGAATAGCTTATTCATAGTAACTAAATTAAGTTAATATAATTGGTTTATTATTATTATTTTTTTATTATTTTTTATTTTTTTTATTCTCTGATCATACTGTTTGGTTTTGATAAAGGCTAATCCAGCCTTTCTCGGGGGGAGGATGTTTAGTTTTGTTACCATTATTATTATTTTAATGCAACACACATTATACACTTGTCTCATTTATTTTATATTGTATATAATATATCTATTTCCCTCCCACTACTTAACGGGGATTGGTTATCCGCCACGCTCGCGTGTGTTAATTGGCTAGAAGAAAGCATGGACACAATGGCCGCCGTTACAAAGTTACGATGTTGTGCAAAACTTTATGTGGACTTTAAAAATTAGAAAACCATGGATAATTTTAGTTGAGTCAGTGTTAGTGCGCACTATATAGATAAACGCAGCCAAAGGGGTGAGTTTAGATATAATTCAATATATATTTATTATTTTCTGGTATTTTTCATCTTAACACGTGCCGCCAAGGTAATCTAAGTATCGCGTATAGCTTTTAAATACCAGCGACCTAAAATTCCTACAACCCAGGGTGTAGATCCAATCCGAGGTTATACAACTAAAGAAGGTTTACCCCACACTTGTTATCACAAAATACTTGATGAATTTCCTGAGATTACACGTCCAGCAGGTTCTTTGCGAAATATACAACATAATACTGTACACCATATTAGAACAACACCAGGCCCTCCAGTGTCCTGTCAACCTCGTCGTTTAGCGCCAGATAAATTAAAAATAGCTCAGCAAGAGTTCCAAGTCATGTTGGCCAACGGCACTGCTAGGCCATCAGAAAGCCCTTGGTCATCACCTCTCCATCTAGCGCCCAAGAAAGACAACAGCTGGCGCCCGTGCGGAGATTACAGGAGACTTAACGCGCGCACCATTCCCGACAGGTACCCCATTAGACATATTCATGATTTCACTCACAATATCACAGGATGTAAAATTTTTAGTACTATTGACTTGGTAAAAGCATACAATCAAATACCTGTCAACCCTGACGATATACCAAAAACCGCGATTACCACACCGTTTGGGTTGTATGAGTTCCCCTTCATGACTTTTGGCCTACGAAACGCAGGTCAAACTTTCCAACGATTTGTGGACGAAGTAACTAGGGGGCTCGATTTTTGTTATTGTTATTTAGATGATTTTTTAATTTTTAGTAAGAATGAAGTAGAACATAAAGAACATCTCTACATAATTTTTAATAGGTTAAAAGAGTATGGCATGCTAATTAACACGGGCAAATGCACATTTGGTGTTACTCAAGTAACATTTCTAGGCCATACTATTTCCGCGATGGGCACCAAACCTCTTGATTCTAAAGTTGAAGCTATTAAGGATTTTCCAATACCAAGAGATATTCGCCAATTGAGACGATTTCTAGGAATGATAAATTTTTATAGAAGATTTTTAGTCAATGCGGCTCATATACAAGCTCCTTTACATGCTCTTTTGGTAGGATCAAATAAAGGATCGCAACCTATTTCATTAGTTGGAGACGCACTTAAAGCTTTCCAAGAATGTAAAGAAAGCTTAGCCAACGCGGCACTCTTAGCTCATCCTAATTTCGAAGCCAAACTCTCACTTGTCACCGATGCATCAGATACAGCCATTGGTGCTGTACTTCAACAAAAGAGTGATGAAGCTTGGGAGCCTTTAGGATTCTTTTCTAAAAAGCTTACGGAATCACAACAAAAGTATTCGCCATACGATAAAGAGCTCCTAGCAATCTATGAAGCTATAAAGCATTTTAGGCATATGGTTGAAGCACGACATTTTGTTATATACACTGATCATAAACCGATTAGTTTCGCTTTTAACGAACGTAAAGTTAATTGTTCACCTAGGCAATTCAGATATTTAGACTTTATAGCTCAATTCACCACTGATATAAGACACATATCCGGCAAAGACAATGTTGTTGCCGATGCACTATCACGTGTGGATGAATTACAACTTCCCATTCCTCTCGAAATTTTAGCTGAACATCAAGCGAAAGATTCTGAGCTGTCGAAGTTACTTACAGAAAAATCATCACTCAAACTCGAAAGGAATGAAATTCCCGGAAGTCGCCATTTCGTGTATTGCGACGTCAGTACAACGACTCCAAGATTATTCATTCCTCATTCACTACGAAGACATATTTTTGACAGCTTACATTCGTTAAGTCATCCAAGTATTAACGCTACAGTTAAATTAATAGCTGATCGTTTTGTATGGCCTGGAATTAGAAGAGACTGCAGATTATGGGCACGATCATGTCAATCTTGCCAACGTGCTAAAGTAAGCCGACACGTATCTGCACCCTTAGGCACATTTAATTTACCTCGTGCAAGATTCAAGCACATCCATATAGATATTGTGGGACCATTGCCTATATCTGAAAATTTTAGATATTGTTTAACTGCCATTGACCGCTTTACAAGATGGGTCGAAGTCATTCCTATGGTCGACATCACTGCCGAAACAACAGCCAAAGCATTGATATCAGGCTGGATAGCGCGTTTTGGTTGCCCTGAGACTATTGTCACTGACAGAGGTCGCCAGTTTGAATCCAATTTATTCAACCATCTTTCCAAGATGACTGGGTTCCAACACAGACGAACCACCGCATACCATCCAGCTTGCAATGGGCTAATAGAACGCTTCCACAGGCAACTTAAAGCGTCCATCGTGTGCCATGCGCATCAGAAATGGACCGAGGTGCTGCCTTGGGTTCTCCTCGGAATAAGAAGCGCCTTTAAGGAAGATTTACAAGCTTCTTCGGCTGAGCTGCTGTATGGCGAACCACTACGTCTTCCAGGAGAATTTTTTGACTCCAGTGATTGCGGTACAACAGACGTACTTGATTTTACTGCTAGGTTACGTTCGTTTGCTCAAAAATTACAGCCTGTACCAGCCTCGCGTCATGGTGAAAACAAAATATTTGTTTTTAAAGATCTTAAGACTACCGATCATGTCTTTCTCAGAGAAGACTCGTCACGTGGCTCGCTAAAACCTGCCTACACTGGCCCTCATAAAGTGCTCTCTAGGAACGACAAAGTCTTCAAAATACTAATAAATGGAAGAGAAGTCACAACCTCAATAGATCGTCTGAAGCCTGCATATTTACTGACTGATAAACCTCAACCTGTCCATGATAGTGATGTAAAACATTATAGGACACGTTCAGGACGTCACGTTAGATTCACTGATTTCTATCGCTCTTGACAGACGCTGGAGGGGGGGTGATGTAGGCACACATAAATGTACATACTTATATATATACATCCTTTTTTATACATGTACATTTTTTATAAAGACCTTTTTGTTAACCTTTTTTAAAAATCATATTTGTGACATATAGAAAAATTTTGGACATTAAAGCGAATAATAATTCAAGGAAATTATTTTATTTATATTTCAAGTAATTAGAGAAATATAATAATACATTGCCGCAACGACCATAATATATGTATTCATGTATATGAAATTTGGCACGGAGGTAGATTATAGTCTGGAATAGTATGTAGGTTACTTTTTATCCCGGAAAAATGTAAAGTTTCCGTGGGATAAAATTAGTTTTTGTCTAGGGACGAATCAAAGCAAATCGAAGGTGAGTCGCTAGTTAAAAAACAATTATTTACTGTATAAAATGTCGTAAATAAATTGACCTCGTATTACTGAAAATCTCTTTTTTCTTTGTCTTCAATAAAAGAGCAAATAATTCAGAGTTTATACGACTATGTATACTATATATTACTATTTATCTACTATACTATTTATCTATACTAATATTATAAAGCTGAAGAGTTTGTTTGTTTGTTTGTTTGTTTGTTTGTTTGGTTAAACGCGCTAATCTCAGGAACTACTAATCCGATTTGAAAAATTCTTTTTGCATTAGATAGCTCGTTAACTGAGGAAGGCTATAGGCTATAATTATATCATCCCGGAAAAATGTACGGTTCCCGTGGGATAGATTTGTTTTTGTCTAGTAATGAATCCGAAGCGAAGCGAGGGTGAATCGCTAGTTTTTTATAAAATACTATTTTGAAGGCCGTATAATAATAAAATCTTTTTCATAAAGTTAGCGCGATAGACATAAATTATTGTAGAACACGTAATTTCTAGTCAACTGTTTGGTTCGAAATACTCAAAGCTTGTCTTACTTCTAAATTTATTGAGTCATCAAAGAGACTTCTCACCTATATACATCTAATAAATGTTTCGTCGGTGTTTTCATTTGTAATAATATATTTCAACACTATAACAACCATATGGCACAGTGATAGCGTTATTGATTCCTCATCCGTATTAAGCTGAAGCGTAAGTTCGATGCGAGTTAGATTCATTACGTCAATGTACAATACATTAGAGTGGAGAACCTTATTTTTTTTTGATTTCATAGTATTTTTATCTAGCTACTATTTCTCTGCTTACATCCCCCTGACTTGGTTTTTAGCATTTTTTTTTTCTATGTACAGACACTCGACCTCTACAGTTTTATTATATGTATAGATGTAAAATATTCGCGTAAATCTAAGAAAGTGTTAAGTAAGGTTTGAATCATACTAAATTTAAATAGGTAACGTCACGTCATCTACATAAAGCGTACAAACGTACCTATTGATGGTTAAAAAGCCATAAGGAACGATGATTCACACATAAAAAATCAGGTCACGGTGTAGAGTTAAAACTAAAATAATGATTACACTACTCACCATACATTTTTATGGGCTATTTAAGTATTATGATGATGTTCAAATACTTTTGACATATTAGATTGAAGTGTATTTTTGTTTCTTTGTCTATCTGTTAGTTTTCAATTATTCTTTGCTTAACCTAGATAGCTTTCTATGATTATTATCGCTAGTAGAAAAGAAAAGAATGTTAGGAAATAGCTGGTATATAAAATGTTACGTCACTTAAAATATAAAATTGCTAAATATTTTTTACTTTTCTATAAGCGATATCAATTATAGAAATCCAACTTGTCTAAAGCTGGTTAGATGTAGGGAATGGATTTAGGTTAGATATTTCTCAGATTTACGAGAATATTTAATACTAAACAAAAACAAAAACAAACCTATCCCTCGGAAACCGTACAGTTTTTCGGTATCAAAGTAGCCTATGTGTTACTCCAGACTATAATCTATCTCTGTGCCAAATTTCATTCAGATTCGTTGAAAAGGCGTGAAAGTAAAGTAACAAACATCCATACTCTCAAACTTTGACATAAATCATAATATTACTCTATATATTAGTATAGATAATATTGTAAATATTGTAAAATATGTAGAACAAAAATATTGATCAAAACAAATCAAGCAACCTCAATTCAAAACTTTTAGTAATATAATCCTCTTTCAAGAACTTCACTATTCACCTCCTGGTTCCTTCATCATAAAATTAATATTATATATAAGGAATTAGGCTTTTATAAGCTTCAGCTATAGATATACAATTAAATCTATGCGGCCTAGATTCAAATCTTCTAATCCTTATATTATATATCATTATATATAATATTTTAAATTTTGTATACAAGTTACATGTACCTATATACCTATATAAAGTTTATAACTTTAACTAAAATATAAAAACAAAATTTTTAACATATTAAAGACTCGCTACTTACTCTTGATCTAACGACTAACGTTCATTAAATATTTTTTGGGAAATCTTATTGAAATAGTTATTATTATCGAAGCAGAGGACTAATCTATAGTTTTTAGATTTTTTGTCTGTCTGTCTGGAAGCGCATCATAACAAAACCACTGGACAGATTTTGATGCAATTTGGTATAATGATAGCTGGTTATTCGGGTCATCATATAGGATACTTTTTACGGCGGGAAAATATGTCACTCTGAGAAATCTATACTAAGCGTTAAAAAACGTCTATATGTATACTAAAGTTCATCGAAATCCGTCCAGCTAACAGTAGACCAATATACATATATCGCTAAATAACAGTACACTTCATACATATGTAATATATTTAAAACGAGCAATTCTTGTATATTTATTTATTTATTTATTTATACCGGATATCTTGAAAACGGCTCTAACAATTTCGCTGATATTTGGTACGTGGGGATTGTCAAGGGCGAAAAATCGATCTAGATTAGTCTTATGTCTGGAAAAGCGCGTGTTTTCGAGTTTTCATGCAGTTTTCTTACGCATTATTCCACGCAAAAACGCGATAATTTCTTACGCTCGAGCATAACCATCGTAGTCAAGCAGCCAAGATGCAAGATTGACATACAGGTCCAGGTTCGAATCCCATTCGGATACAAAGATTTTACTTTTGTTTTTTTTTTTGTATTTATTCAGGTTCTTAGTTTTTTTTTTGTTTTTAAGCAAAATTAAAAAGAAAATTATACTTTTGGCCAAAAACTCGGTACTAATTACTAATTTAGGGTCTGCGTTACACCGCATACTTCATTAAAATAAATGAATCATTCCAACCTAACACCCCCCCAATTATAATGTTCAAGAACATTACATCAATCCACAGTCCATATTACCTACAAATGTTACAATACGCTTGTCTCAAACTTTCAAAATAATTTCTGGCATCCCCATATGTTAGAAAACTCGCTAATGAAACTCTATACCACAGTATTAGAGGTTAGCTGAAAAATTAAAAACGATTTCGACAAACGCTCCATTTCATATAGAATTTAGTAATGATGTAACAAATTGTTTTAAGTCACAGATATTTTTGTCAATCTTAGAACGTGACACCATTGTTGTATAGATATTTTCTAGATGACGCCATAATAGTTTAAGTTTGGCAGTTTGATTGATTACTTGATACATATTTGTTAGATGTCAAAAATAGTAAACGTAATTAATCATACTCTAATATTATTTTCAGGGGGCGAATTGGTTTAAGTTTTTATATCTTCTAGGGGGTTATTTTTTTGTTTTTTTTTAGGGTAACCCTTATAAGATCACTTTCTTGTCCGCCTGTCGGTCTGTCTGTCCGTGTGTCACCACCGATTTTCTCAGAAACGGGTGGACCTAGCAAGTTGAAATTTATACCAGATACTGAGGTCTATAGTCCCTATTAGGTGTATAGATATGGGCAAATTTAGATTTTCGCGAAAACTTGTAAGTACCAAAATTTACCTTAATCTTCAACTTTCTTATTTTTTGGAATTTTCACTTTATTTATTCTGTAAGACCTTGCTTTCAAACAAAATTGACAATTCTAGGACAACCGAAAGTACCCTATAGGTTTTGGATCGAAAACCTATATGGTAGTTCCCGTTGACCTAGACTCACGAAATTTGGCAAAAAGCAAGGTCTTACAGCACAAATAAAGGAAAAATGCTAAAAAAATAAAAAAAAAATGAAAATTAAAGGTTCCGTACGTAGAAACCTTCGGTGGGCGAGTCCGACTCGCACTTGTCCGGTTTTTATTATTATTATTATTTATTACAGTAAAACGTTTACTGTTTCCTCAATTGAATTATTTAATTTGTGATTATATATTTATGGAAAAAATAAAGCTTATATTAGATATATAGATATACACTTTGTTGTACATAATAAAAGATATAACAAAAATACAAATTATATAGATGAAATAAGAGATCCACAGCTGGCAGCGTTATCGCTAAAAGCGGTCTTCCAGGCAACTTTAGGGTGGCGGAAAAAGTATATGAAATGGAAGGCGACGTACTCGCTATACGAATACTAATTTCTACATATGTATGCATAAATTCATACATATATATAATGGACTACTATTATAAATGCGCAAGTTTGTATGTATGTATGTTTGTTTGTTACTATATGACACTTAAATTGATGGATGGAGATTTGGATGATTTCTAGGACCCAGGTAGGTGTCCTAGGATTACACATAGGCTACAGTTATGCTCCGAAGAATGCATCCGAGTGAAACGAGTATAAGTCACAGTCAAGTTAGGTAAAGACATACCTATCATATATAAGTATGTCTTTACCTAACTTGGGTGTTTATATTTATAATATATAAACTTATTATACTTATTAACTTAATATATAAACTTGGGTATTTATATTTATAATATGTATGTATTTAAAGTTATATATGTGTAGTGTATCAACTATCTGATATCCATAACACAAGTCTCGTAGCTTACCATGGAACTAGATGGTGCTGTGTGTTAATATCCCAAAATATTTAATTATTTATATAGATATTTATTTATGTATTTATGTATGTACATATATGTATAGGTATGTCTTTACCTACTAGTGACTTATACTCGCTTCAAGACATATGAAGTCCGCCAACCCGCACTTGACCAGCGTGGTGGACTGTGACCTGATCCTCTTTGTATTGAAGAGGCTCGAACCCAGCAGGGGTAGAACTGAATATATAAACCTATAACACTACCTAGGTACTCCATCCTAGTACCTACTCTAAATATTAGAATTCAATGAAGAATGAATTAATTATTAAAGCCGCTTCACATCAACCCTTCAACCTTCGTTTGATAGATCAAATTAAATATAATACTGAATGTAATGAATTCCTAGGGCAAAGTGTTGCCAGTTCATATGAAATTTTTCCAGACTTTTGTAATAAAATACAAATACTTACTCAAGAGTAATAATAATTATATAGTTACGTTTTACATAGATATTTAAAATAGTTATTTGCCAGCGTTAGCCATTAAATTTAAATATATATATTTTTTTTATTTTTCTGATGTTTTAATACTTATTATCCTATTCCAGATTAAGAGAAATCCAAAAAATCAAATATCATAAAAATTGGTCCAGCCGTTCTTGAGTTATAAATGGTATAACTAACACGATTTTGTTTTATATATATACTAGCAACTCACCCTCGCTTCGCTCGGGTTCGTTCCTAGTTACGTTTTAACGTTTAGCTCAGAGATGAGATATTTTCGCGGAGTAAAAAGTATCCTATATGTTGACCCGGATAACCAGGTATCATCATACCAAATTTCATCAAAATCTGTCCAGCGGTTTTCCCGTGATGCGGTAACAGACAGACAGACAGACAGACAGACAGACAGACAGACAGACAGACAAAAATTCTAAAAACTATAGATTTGGCTTCTGTATCGATAATAAAGTCAATTCCAATAAGATTTTCAAAAAAATATTTAATGTACAGATTTGGCTTAGTTACAATTTTATTATATGTATAGAAGATATAGATTACCAGATAACTATTTAAATTATATGTATGTACAATTATATAGTATTTTGAAAATTTCTGAAACAATTATTTAAATAGACTACGATACGCCCGGCCCGGTGGAACCCATTTCTTTTTTCTTTTTTTTTGGTAACACTAAAGTTCGTCAACAGCTACTAAACAAAATAAAAAGAAAATCGGTTGACATACAGAGGAAAAAAAAGTATTAAATTGTTTTTCTTTGCCTAGTTATAAACTATCTATATATATATATATATATATATATATATATATATATATATATATATATATATATATATATATATATATATATATATATATATATATATATATATATATATATACATAAAATGCTTTGTCCTGCCTGACTGACTGATCGATCAACGCACAGCCTAAACCGCTGGTCGTAGAAACGTGAAATTTGGAGGACATATTACTTATACAATGTAGGCATCCGCTAAGAAAGGATTTCTCGAAATTCATCCCCCAAGGGGGTAAAATAGGGGGTAAAAGATTGTATGAAACTCTGTCATTCTTAACGCGAAATGCACGGTAAGTGGTATTTAGCTTTAAGATGATAAATAAAAAATATATGTATAAGATTTTTTTCGAAATTCATCCTTTAAAAAGGTAAAAGGGGGTGATAAAGTTTATATGGGCAAACTATTATTTATGATCAGAATTGCTTGAAACTTGGTATTAATGCTCTTTAATACTATTAAATAAATACGTATTTTAGCATTTTTTGAAATTCATCCCATAAGACTGTCAAACAGAGGATGAAAGTTTGTATGAAACTCTGTAATTGATGCACGGGAAATAGTATTTACCTATAAAATGAAAACTAAAACAATACAACTATCATTTTTTTTCGAAATCCACCCTTTAAAAGGGTAAAAGGGGGTTATGCTGTTTATATGAGGCAAAAATTGTTTATGATCAGAATTACTTGAAACTTGGTATTAATGCTCTTTAATACAATTAAACAAACATGTATTGTAGATTTTTTTTTAAATTCAGCCCCTAAGTGGGTAAAACTAGGCGTTGAACTTTGAGTTCTTGAATAAATTTAAATAGAGTAACATGGTTCAAGTTGTCTGTAAGTGCACACTTACTGTGTGGGATAAAGAACAGAACGTAAATTACTCTGAATCCAAAGGAAAATTATGCATAACATTTCGGCTGGCCACTGCAGCGACAACTATAACATATAAATACAATGGAAATAAAAACTGAGCAAATTTTTCAGTCCACGCGAGCGTAGCTGCGGGCAAAAAGCTACAACAAAATAAAAATGGCACTTTATATGTGTAACTTAAAAAAAAGAAGAAGGAGGGAGACTGTAAGCTTCAGGTGTACATAGCACTGGGTCTTTAAAAATGAAGTAGATGTTAGCCTGTTAGAGTGTTAGGTACTTAAAAACCCCACATTAGCCGAGTTACAAAATTCTAAATTTTGTATGCGATTGTATCATTGTACTCTTCCTCCTTCCTTCCTCGAACTTCGGAAAGATGGAGTAGAAAAATGTGCAAAAAACACAGATAGTGGAGCTTGCTAAATACCTAAAGTGTAAATTTATTAACAGAATATACGTTTAACATCTTTTAAGGTACTGGATATTTTGAGTTACGATCGTTAAAATTTAATTTGTTTTCCATATATTTTTAAGAAATAATAAAACTTACACGAACTTACTTTTGCAAGTAATAAAGTATGTTTTATTGCGAAGAAGTTTATTTTTTTCGTGGTTTGATCGCGGGCGAAGCCGCGGGTTCTGCTAGTATACAATAAAATTGTAACTGAGTCGAATCTGTACATTAAATATTTTTTGGAAAATCTTATTGAAATAGTCATTATTATCGACACAGTCTAGTCTACAGATCAGGCAGAATCTATAGTTTTTAGAATTTATGTCTGTCTGTTTTTTTTGTCTGTCTGTAGACGAGTAAACCACTTAACAGATTTTGAAAAATGAAATTCGGTATGATAAATGATTATAGCTGGTTATCCGGGCCAACATATAGGATACTTTTTAATACGGGAAAATGATCTCATCTCTGAGAAATCTATACTAAATGTTAAAACGTAAGTAGGGACGAACCCGAGCGGAGCGAGGGTGAGTCACTAGTATATAAATAAGTGATAACACATTATTAGTTTTACGAGTACTTTATTATTATAATTTTGTTTTTCCTCAAGTTAAAATAGGGTCCTTCCGTTTATATAATTTAATACCCTAGCATCCTATGATAATAGACCCTTAAATTTCAGTCAATTGTTGGTTTTTAACCTCCGACAGGAAATGAGAAGATTTATACATAAGTTTAACGTGTGTATTTGTGTGTCTGTCTGTGGCATTATAGCGCTCTAACGGATGAACCGATTTTAATGAAGGTTTTTTTATTATATAAATTTATTCATATAAATAAAAATTTCTAATGAATGGCCCAAAAATACTATAAAAAGATCAAATATAATTTTAGTGGTTTTCTTTTTCAGATAAAAAATAATTATTATATGTGTATAAATGAATTAACATACTTTATTAAAATACTAGCGACTCACACTCGCTTCGCTCGGCTTCATTCCTGCTTACGTTTTAGCGTTTAGTATAGATTTCTCAGAGATAAGATATTTTCCCGCAGTAAAAAGTACCCTATATGTTGACTCGGATCACCAGCTATCATCATACCAAATTTCATCAAAATCCCTCCAGTGGTTTTTCTGTGATGCGGTAACAGACAGACAAACAGACAGACAGACAAAAATTCTAAAACCTATACATTCGGCCTCTGTATCGATAATAATGTCTATTTCAATAAGATTTTCCAAAAAATATTTAATCTACAAATTCGGCTTAGTTACAATTTTATTATATGTATAGATAGGGGAAAATTTCGATCACGACAACACTTTTCCAAACGTACATTACATCTATTTGCTTTATTAATTCTAACAATTTTCATGTCTTCCCGCGAGAGTAACTCGAGGCATTAAGAGGTCTGTAGTAATTTACGATTATATATAAATTTATATTCCCTAGATATACGTCGGCTGAATTGCTGTAATTTTTCAGCAAGTTGTAAAGCTTTCTAATTAAAAAAAAAATATATTTATATTTGTTTAACAAAAAAAAGCGATGCTGATTTGTTTGTTTGAAAAATCATAAACATATATATATATATATATATATGTATATATATATATATATATATATATATATATATATATATATATACATATAAAATAGAGAGACCTTTGTTAATTTAGTATTCTAATTTCTAACAGATAGCGTTAACATATTTATTATCTTTAAAATTGGCTTTAAAATATAATCCTCAAGTGTAACTTCTTCGATTGCAAACCGATTTTTGTATGTCAAATACCTACATAATATAGTAATTTTATTTAATAAAAGAGAAAAGATCTAGTACTTTCTATACGACACGTTTGGCTCAGTTTGTAGTGACCCTACTTGCGACGTAGCGGGTTCGAGACCCGTTGGGGGAATTTATTTGTGTGATAAGTACGAATGTTTTTACTCCAGTCATGGGCGTTTATATTTAAAAAAAGGTATGTATTTAAAGTTATATACGTATAGTATCAATTATCTGGTATCCATAACACAAGCCTCGTAGATTACTATGGAACTAGATGGTGCTGTGTGTTAATGTCCCAACATATTTATTTATTTATTATGTCTCAAGAAATCGTAGCGTAGTCTATGCTTAAATATCGTGAGAGCAGTAGCAATAATCATTTTAAAAAACCCCATAAGGTTCTATGTAAATATTTTACCAAAACGAACCCCTCATTTGATTACCCAATTTGATAAACCACCATAAAAGGTACAAGGAATATTTTTTAAGCAATCTAAGTGTATTCCATCAATAATATTGTTTTCTTTACTTTTAAATGAAGCAAAATTGATTTTTCCGGAGCTCTTTATGAGAGCAGAATGTAATTTACATAATTTTTATTGTACCCGCGAGTTTTTATAAATGTTTCGCTTGCGAATTTCCGTTTCCGTTTTATCTATATATAATTAAAACAAAATTTACCTTAAATATTATTTTGGACGGTGTGCCCCCATGGGATTTGTTGATGACACAATAGAAGCCGTAGTCATGGTTTCTTGTATTTCATACCAATTTCAAAGAGCCTAACTCAATTCGGGTGTGTTTTTATATGTAATGCTATATCACGTAACAAACATGCCAATGTACATAATACTTTCTTAGATTTACGCGAATGTTTGACATTTTAAATAAAAATTATTTATCTATACATATTATAAAATTCTAACTAAGCCGAATCTGTACATTAAATATTTTTTGGAAAATCTTATTGTAATAGACATTATTATCGATGCAGAGGCCGAATCTATAGTTTTTAGAATTTTTGTCTGTCTGTCTGTTTGTCTGTCTATCTGTCTGTTACCGAATCACAGAAAAACCACTGGAGGGATTTGGATGAAATTTGGTATGATAATAGCTGGATATCCGGGTCAACATATAGGATACTTTTTACCGCGGGAAAATATCTCATTTCTGAGAAAACATACAAAAACTGGTTGGAACAAAATCACGACGATACTATCTGTAAACAGTTAAGCAAGGTAACTTACTAAATATGGTAAAAACAATTAAAAATAGCTTATATTGAAAATCAAAATATCAATAGCGCTATTTTATCCATTAAAATAGTTATTTTAATTAATATACATTTATATGTTATTTAGTTATTCAACAATAGATGTTGCCATGTGTCTTTAAAACACGTAGTTTTAATTCCAAAATAATGAATGTACAGATATGACCTTTCTACGATTTTATTAGAATTACTACTAAATTACCCGCGGCCCCGCCTGTGTTCAAATTATTATACGTAAAGCAAACTTTTTGGCTTTATAAATTAGTAACTATACAAATAATAAAATTGTAACTAAGCCGAATCCGTAAATTCAATATTTTTCAGAAAATCTTACTGAAATATTCATTATTAGCGATATAGAGGCCGAATCTATAGTTTTTAGAAGTTTTGTCTGTCTGTATGTGACCGCACTACAGAAAAATCACTCGAGGGATTTTGATGAAATTTGGTATGATGATAGCTGGTTATCCGGGTCAACACATAGGATACTTTTTACCGCAGAAAAATATCTCATTTTTGGAGAAAAAAATACAAAAACTGGTTAAAATAAAAGCACGATGATACTATTAACATTTTAGCAAGGTAACTTAATTCTGTATGTTAAAACTATTAAAAAAAGCTTATCCTAAAGGAAATATCAATAGCCCTATTTTATTCATTTAAATAGTTATTTTAATGAAAATTTATTTATGTGTTATTTAGATATTTGACAATAGATGTCGCCAGGTGTTTTTAAAATACGTAGTTTTAATCCAAAAAAAATGTACAGATATAACTACCCGCGGCCCCGCCTGTGTTCAAATTTTCAATAAAACAAACTTTTTGGCTTTATAAATTAGTAACATATTAGTAATATTTGTAAATTTTTATTGTTTAGTAAATAATGTTTATATTTTTTAATCTTTTAATGTAAAAAATGGGCAAATGCAAATCCAACTTGCGCATTATAGGTTTCGTATAGCATAATACTGTGTTGTTTTTTTAACTTACGTGTTTTGTTAGGTTAACACTAAAATAAATACAAATAATATTTACGTTTTCACAATATCGACTCATTTTATCAACCGTAAAAATAAGTCGATTCATATTATTTTATAACATTTTATGGGAAACAAGTTTATGGCTGTTAAACTGACAATGCGGGTAACTAAAAATATTTCATATCTCAAAAACTATGAAAAAGTGTTTTAGGAACTGTTAGACCTCAAATTTTTCAGTTTTTTTTTGATACCATTTCTTGGAAGGTAAAGGCTTAAAGGAAAAAATAAAATGCTTGCGACTTTAATCATATTAGCCGAGCCATATGAAATAATAAAAAGTATTTGCTTAAAATTATTTACTTATTACACTTTCGTTTGAAATTCGTTTTAGACAATATTACTAACTAGCGCTAACCAATCCATGTTGCGCGACAGATTAACGTTAAGACAAGTTGTCATTATGTAATTTAAATAATTAGCTAAATCTTAAATTAATTAATAGCTTATATATTAGTAAAAAAATATTAAAATCATTCCGTAGTTTGAGAGTTTATGGCACGAAAATAAATAAGCAAACAAAACAGAAGTATAGACATATGTACATAAATGTTATTACTAAAACAAAAATTACTAAATCAAATATGAGATTAACGGGGGAACCTTTGTAGCATTGTCAATCACTGCCATTATTTACCAATCATGCGGTGCGCAATGAAAGTGGTATATGTAAGAGTATACTAATATGTATGTAAAACCTAAGAATTTGCTTTTTGATCATCTGAACGCGGGCGGAGCCGCGGGCAACGCTAGTTACATATAAAACAATAATATTACTTAAATAAAACAACATTTTTTACAATTTTTGTCTATGTGTCTGTCTGTCCGTCTGTCTGTCTGTCTGTCTGTCTGTCTGTCTGTCTGTTTGTTCCGGCTAATCTCTGAAGTGGCTAGACCGATTTTGACGGGATTTTCACTGGCAGATAGTTAATGTAATAAGAAGTAACTTAGGCTAATTTTATTTTAGAAAAAAAATTGAGTCCCACGAAAAAAAAACCAAATTAATTTTTTTTTTTTATGGAAAGCAACCTAGGGACGAACCCGAGCGAAGCGAGGGTGAGTCGCTAGTTAATTAATAAAGTTTAAAAAAATTATAATAATTATTTATAGTTAAAATTAAATAATATTGCCACCTTTTTTTATAATACTTAAAATGTTTAGAATTAAAATCAACATATATTCTAAGGTACTTTGGTGCCATTTTTGAATTTTTGAAAACATTTTGTTTTGTGGGTAGGCACTGTATGCAACAACTATATAATGACCTTTGAGACGTCAAAAACCTTAGTCTCTCCCGTGACCATGATTGCTGTAAAGCATTTGAAACGTCAGGAACCAAAAAAAAAAACGAAAAGATAGCTTAAATTAAAATACAAAAGTACAGTTGAATTGAGTACCTCCTTTTGAATTCGGTCAAAAACCATACATAGACCACTCGATGTCAGGATCAAGTGTACCTTGTCACTCGAAGCCATAACATATCTCTATGCAAAATCATATATAGCACTTGTGCTATTTTTTTTAAAGCTATATGCATAAGCTTTCATCCCCTATTTAACTTACTTAAGGGATGTTCAAAAATGATAATAAAAATAACCCTCAGATATTAGTCTTCTTTTATCCAGTGAAAACATTTTAGGGGGAAAAATTTTCAAAAATCGCTCCTGTTCGCCTTCTATATATATATATATATATATATATATATATATATATATATATATATATATATATATATATATATATATATATATATATATATATAATTACATATGTTTAAGGAACTGTTGTACGGAATTATATTCTATATTATGGCTTATTATCTATACGCCAGTGTTAGAGTTTAATTAAATAAATTAAGTTATCATATAACGTGTGAAAAGAGAGAATACAAATTAATTTCTAAGCTTTTTAACAATCTCTCTCTCTAAAAAAAATATTCATACACTAGCGACTCACCTTCGCTCCGCTCGGGTTCGTCTCTAGATACGTTTTAACGGTTAGTATAGATTTCTGAGACATGAGATGTTTCCCCGCAGTAAAAAGTACCCTATATGGTAACTCGGATAATAAGCTAATATCATACAAATTTCATCAAAATCTATCCAGTGGTTTTCTAGTTATGCGTTCCCAGACAGACAGACAGACAAAAGTTCTTAAAACTATAGATTCGACCTCTATATCGATATTAATGTCTATTTCAATAAGACTTTCCAAAAAATATTTAATGTACAGATTCGACTCAGTTAGAATTTTATTATATGTACATATATAAATAATATTATATATAGAAACAAATATAAAGGAGCGTCATAAAAAATTTCCGTATTTTAAACCATATATGATATTACGGTTAATTCTTGTATGTAACAAAATAAATTTCAAATTAACTTCTCAAAGAGAATCTTCGAAATTATATTCCTGCTGCTGACGGCCTAATTCTTTTATGAAAGCAAAAAAAATATTTTTGTAACTTTCACTTGACTTAATTACAACTTTCTTTGATCAATAACGACTTAATTGCTTTGGAAATATTTAAAAGCGTTATTATTTTTTGGTCAATTTAGAATTTTAATTATAAATTATAGAGTGAAATACATAATATCGGTTGGAAAAATTTGAAGAAAAGTTAACCTCCCGAGATAAAGAGAGAGAATACTAAGTACTACTCCTGCCAATGATGTAGAATTAGTACACTGAAGACAAATTGGGCTTGTCATATCCCCAGACGTGTAGATGACCGATGGACCCGACGTGTTAAAGTGGAGACCACGTTTAGATAAACGTAGTGTAGGACGCTCTGCAGCAAGGTGGACCGACGACTTGAAAAAGTGGCAGGTACGGGGTGGATATGGGATACGCAAGGCCGGGATGGTTGGCGTCCTATGGCTTTCATCCAGTAATGGATGAAAAGCTGAAAAAAAATTTCAATGACGCATATTGTGTTAATCATACGTATATATATATATATATATATAATACTATTTTTTGCATGTGAACCTACTTCCATGGTTTTTCTATACAGATTTATAAAAGTGAAGTGTCTGTTTGTAATATCGAAATGAAAGCTTTTTACTAAATGAATAGGAGATTATATTCGGTACTTATAAGAAAAACTCAATTTTTAAAATGTTTGTCTGTCTGTTTGTTCCGGCTAATCTCCGAAACGGCTTATTATTAAAACGATTTATTCCGACGGGTCTTTTAACTGATGTTATAAGGAGTAACTTAGGCTACTTTTATTTTAGAAAAAGAATTAAGATCCCGTTAAAAAATAATATATCGTACCTGGTACCGAAGCGAGGGTTAGTCTAGTTTATAATATTATTGCGAAACTTGACATGTCACTAATTATGACTCTTAAGTTTGAGACATTATATTACATGCAAATATTTTAACACTAGCAACTCACCCTAGCTCGGTTCGTCCTTAGGAACGTTTTAACGGTTAGTATACATTTCTCAGAGATGAGATATTTTCCTGCAGTAAAAAGTATCCCATATGTTGACCCGGATACCCAGCTATCACCATACCAATTTCATCAAAATCCCTACAGTGGTTTTTCCGTGATGGGATCACAGACAGACAGACAGACACAAAAATTCTAAAAACTATAGATTCGGCCTTTTTATCGATAATAATGTCTATTTCAATAAGATTTTCCAAAAAAATATTTAATGTACAGATTCGGCTTGTCTATATAAATTAAAACAAAAAACAATACAAAAGGCAATGGTTGAGTTAATTTTATTTTCTAAAAAGCCATTTGGTGACAAAACCATTTATCATAAGATTTGGCAGTTGGTCCTGTTTTTAAATAATCGAGTCGTCATATCCGGTAGATTGTGGCAAACATCCAACATGGCCGCCGGAAATTGTCGTTACGATGTATTTAATGAATCTAAGTGGAAAAAATATCTGCAGCTTGTTTAATTATTTAGGGGTTGTTTCAACACTTTGAATATCTCTTTTATTTCGATAATAACATCCTTATTTTCTGATTGATAACATTTTGCTGTCCTTTTGTTTGATTCTATCTCCAAAACTTCTGGACTAATTTAAAAAGTTCTTTTTTAGTATGAAAATGAGTTTTTAGTGGTCTAGCCAAGGGGTTTCGCAAAGATATCATTACATAATTGTTAAAAAAAGGTTTTCAAAATGTGTATGTTATAGAATTATAATATATCATTCCCATATTTTTTTTGAGATAAATCAATTTACGTAAACGATAGCAACTTCCAAGTACTGTCGGTTGCCAAATGAGCTTAAGCTTCTAAAGCTAGTATTTATTATAATAATAGACAAACATTAAATAAGTACAGTGAATAACCAAAAATATGAATATACAAAGTTAGTACAACGCTGTTTTATTATTTACAAATAATAACATTAATTATATAATATACAAACATTAATAACTTAGCAATGTTAATAGATGTATTCAGCCCTTTTTTAACGTCCCATTACTGGGCACGGGCCTCCCTTCAATGCGAGGTGGATCAGGCCATAGTCCACCATGCTGGCCAAGTACGAGTTGGCGGACTTCATATGTCTTTCGAAAGCTAGGTTCTCTCAGACATGCAGGTTTCTTCACGATGTTTTTCTTCACCGTAAGGCAAGTGGTAATCATGTTAGAAATGATCCGCACATGAAAATATCAGAGATGCGAGACCCGGGATTTAAACCCGCTTCACTCGGTTTCCCAAGTGACCGTGTTACCACTGGGCTACCACTGCCCACGTCTATAAATGTTCTTAGATACATTATAGAAATTATTGTGTTTCATACTCCTGTATTTTTACGTGTGCAACCTAAATATTGTACAACTGAAAAGTTGAGAAAACTAAAACTTTTCGCTTGAAACTCAGTTAAATTGAGCAATCTATTGGCAAATTTCAAAGGAGATTTAGTACCTTAACGTTTTAAAGACCAAAAAGCTTATAATTTTACTACAAAACATAAATCATTTTAAAAACTTGCGAACATAAATTATATTTCTTCCTTTCAAACCATTAGGTGAAACACTAGCACTAGCACTATTATCGTATGGTGTACTTCCATCCAATTTTGCTAGAAGCCATGCATCATCTCAGCTTGTCATAACAATAACTATCGTAAATCCAGCTTTAACTGAAAACTCAAGTCACCAGACGTCCTCGAATTAGTTCGGGCATGAGATTTTAGATTTATTATTTTAAAAGCTTCGCAAGAAATCGCCACCTCGTAAACTTTTTACCTTGCAACAGTTATAATACTAAAGAGTTTCTTAGTTATTTTAACTTATTTGTAAACGTGGCTTCGTTCAATTATTTAGAAGTTACTTATGTTATACTACCAATGAAAATGCGATGTAACTTATATATATCCTAAGCAAAAAATTAGACTTTCTATAAATTTTCATAATATTAATGTCTGCGTTACAGTCAAAGGATTCAGCTGAAAAATTCAAAGTATTGAAATAACATTTTTACCAAACAAGTTGATCATTAACGTTAATTATATATGCAATGTATATAAAATACATAGGAGTTTAATCCATATTAATATTGTAAATGTGAAAATGTGTTTGTTTGTTTGTCCTTTTTTCACGTCGAAACGGAGTGGCGGATTGACATGATTTTTTGTGTGGAGCTAGTTGGAGGGCTGGAGAGTAACATAGGCTACTTTTACCCCGAGAAATTAACTTATTCCCACGGGAAAACACATTATATAATAACATAATCTATCTATTTCATACTAACCGTTAAAACGTTACCTAGGAACGAACCCGAGCGAAGCGAAGGTAAGCCGATAGTATTATCAATATTTCTTCTAATATACTCATACGATTCTTCTATAGTGATTTATTTATTTAATAAGATTTGCTAGTGGTTATCATATGTTATACAAAAAAAATCATTAAAATTAAATCAATTAAACAACACATTTATGCATAACCGTTTAAAAGCAAACACAACTTGCACATTCTTATGTCGTTTTCACAGATATTAACATTTCAAAAACAGTTATATCTTGAAATAGTGTTTCACTCATATAAATCTTTCAAATATAAATTTTCTTAAGCAAATTTTACATTTGACAAAATTTTCAATTTGAGCCACTTGAATTTCGCTAGAATGTAGCAATTTCTCTAGCACTTATAAATCCACTTATTCAAATACAAACCATAAATCTTTCTTTGGCATAGATTCAGTGGAAGTTATACAAAACGACGATCATGGACAGACAAAAGTCTGATACGAAATCTAGTTTTATATTTTAGTATGATACAGTTGAAAAACGCTGCAATTTCAAAAAAGTGACACCTAAAACTTTTCGTGAGCTTCCAACACGAATAAAATGGATGGGTTTACGCACTGGCTTATGAAAGCACGGCGTTTATTTTTTTACGTTCGAAATTTTTTGAAATTCACATTATTAGATTTCATATTGCATTAAAACATTAAAAATAAGCGTAATATATAAAGGACAAAAATATTTTTAATAATCAAGCAAATAATAAACTTAACTGGTAAAGTCAGATGCATTTAGTGCATCCCGAGGTGCCTAAAAGTGTATAGTCCTTCTAGTTCATACGGACTTTCGCATTTAAAGTAGTAGCCTAATTTATTGGACATTAAAATTATGTTCCCTAAGTATAATTCAATTCAATTATTCTATTAATGGCATGGATTATTTCGCCAAAATCACGTACAATGAAGAAGACGCGAAGGATTGATTGATTTCCTAAAACATATGTATGTCAAGAGTGAAATATTTTTCTAAAAATTTTAACCAAATGAAAAGCCAAAGTAGAAAAGACGAGCGTTTTTTTTATATACATGTCATTTCAGTGGTAAAAACGCAGCGTTTTTTCAACCAGTGCGTACACACAGTCCATCATAAGCTGTCCGGGTCGCGTAACTGCTCATCAGTCAACATGTCACGCGCTGTTACTCGCCTCGCATCGCGGTACGGATTAGCCTAATTAAAAACGCGAAGCTATCGACTTTCAAATTTTAAGTGACGTCAAATAGGATGAATGTTTTTCAGTTTTAGAGATATGGGATTGAATTGGTGTTATGGTAGCAAGTAGATAGGTTGGTAAATACTTTATAACTAGAAGAAATACATATCAATACATAGTATAAAACAAAGTCGCTTCCCGCTGTCTGTCTTTATGTATGCTTAGATCTTTAAAACTACGCAACGGTTTTTGATGCGGTTTTTTTAATAGATAGAGTGATTCAAGAGGAAGGTTTAAATGTATAATAGATCCATATTATAGTAGAGAAAAGCCGAAAAATTCAATGATTTGTATTTCATACTAACCATTAAAACGTACCTAGGGACGAGTTAGTCGCTAGTAAATAAATATGTTGGGACATTAACACACTATTATTACATATTAATATAGCTCGTACATCAAAATGACACATAGGAAACTTTTTATCCCGTAAAAATGTACGGTTCCTGTGGGATAGGTTTGTTTTTGTTTTCCTACAGGCGAACCCGAGCGATGCGAGGGTGAACCGTTAGTATATCATATGAAAAAAATACATAATCTTTAAATCCATTGTTAACTGTAATTAGTTAGATATAATCATGCTCTCCGCTGTTATTATGTAATTATATTAATTAAATCTAAATTATAATATATTTTAGATTTATTTAGAAACTCTTTTATAAAACAATAAAATATATACATAATATTAATAATAACACAGTTATTACTAGCGACAGACTCTTAGCTTATCTCATGGCTGATATTAAAAATATGTTCCCTAAATAGAACTAGCTATCTTTTCGGATTTTTTCACGGATTTATTTCGATTTCTAGTTTTCAACCCAAACTAAAACTAAAAATCAAAATAAATCTGCGAAAATATCCGAAAAGATAGTTTTATTAATGTCAAATATTCGCGTACATCTAAGAAAATATTATATTCCTTAAACATAATATATAAAAAGACATTTTTTTTAATAATCTTAATCAGCAAAGTTTACATTAGCGACTTACCCACACTTCGCTCGACTAAGTGCTTAACGGTAGCCTATGTGTTACTTCCGGTCATAATCTGGGTACTGAATTTCATTAAAACACGTCCAGCCGTTTCTACGTGAGAGTAACTCCTCATTTTTAAAGTCGGTCATATAAATACTTAAATTAGTATTAATCTTAATACTACGAGTAATATTATAATCTATACTAATATTATAAAGAGGTAAATTTGTGAATTTGTGGGGTTGTAGGGGGTAATCTCTGGATATACTGAACCGATTTAAATGAAATTTGGTAAAAAGATGAGTTGAGACCCTGGAAAGGACATAAGATACTTTTTATCCCGGAAATCATGCCTCCGGGGATTGAAAATGGGAATAAAAGTTTGTATGGGGAATCACGCTATGGATGAACCTGAGCGGAGCGAGGGTGAGCCCCTAGTCATTAATTAAAATTTGAGGAAAACATATGAATTTACATTTCTATTGATTGAACAAAAAAAAAAGAAAATCGGTTGTCAAACTGAGGATAAAAAGCTACTGAACTGTCTTTGCCTATTTATATTATACACTAGCAGAACTCGCGGCTACTCCCGCGTTCTATCTACAAAAGAAACTTGGCTTTATGTTATACAGCGTTTATAAATACTAAAATCTCCATCTAAATATGGGGGGCAGGATTAGAAGGGTGAAAAATACTTTACGTCCTATTCTCATACCTATCAAGTACATATACAAAATGAAACATTAAAATCGTTCGAGCCGTTTCGGAGGAGTGCGACCACATACACCGTGACACGAGATATTTATATATTAGATTAATTAATTTTATGAAAAAATATCACTTCTATCATTTGTCTTTGCTTATTTATATTATACATAATTAATTATTTTAATGATAAAATATATCTAAACCTATAAAACCATATTACCTCATCTGTGATTCTAAAATAAATCCACCATACCTATAGTTACCAGTATATCGGTTGCACACTGCACTGTTAAGGCGTTACTAGACGTCCGTCTGATTTATTGCTAGCCTCGCCCCCCCGGGTACGCTCGCTAGAATATCGTTCATTTTAAATTCATCTCTTTTCTACCGAAATTCCGTTTCAAAGAGATTAGAAACTGCTCTCGAGAAAATAACATTTTTATCTTTAGTATAGAATTTTTACGTTAAGTAGCGTTCTTGATGTGAATATAATGTTATTTTATAAAAAAAATAGGTATGTATATGGTGACGGAACTATTAATCTATACATATAATAAAATTGTAACTAAGCCGAATCTGTACATTAAATATTTTTTAGAAAATCTTATTGAAATTGTCATTATTATCGATACAGAGACCGAATCTATAGTTTTTAGAATTTTTGTTTGTCTGTCTGTGACCGCATCACAGAAAAACAACTGGAGGGATTTTGATGAGGTATAATGATAGCTGGTGATCCGGGTCAACATATAGGATACTTTTTACTGCGGGAAAATATCTCATATCTGAGAAATCTATACTAAACGATAAAACGTAACTAGGAACGAACCCGAGCGAAGTGAGAGTGAGTCGCTAGTATAATATATTATATGTTTTACTGTCTATAAGTATGTGAGTGTGATTATTATTTTTATAAGCTTTAAGTGCTAATCAAATTATGGAAATTAAAAAACAAACATTTTGCGCAAACTAAAAGCTAAAAGCATTACAATAAAAAATTTTTTAATGAGGACCAAATACATCTATACTAATATAATAAAACTGAAGAGTTTTTTGTTTGTTTGGTTGGTTGAACGCGTTAATCTCAGAAACTGCTAATACAATTTGAAAAATTCTTTTTGCATTAGATAGCCCGTTAACTGAGGAAGGCTATAGGCTATATATCATCCCGGAAAAATGTACGGTTCCCGTGGGATAGATTTGTTTTTGTCAAGGGACGAAACCGAAGCGAAGCGAGGGAGTAGTTTATATAATTATTTACTACTTAAGCTTTATTTTTGATGAAAACTTTTGTTTTAAAAATTAGCAACGCTAAAACTTTTTAGCACTTTTAACATAAGAGAAGAAAGTCTATTATTATAACATAGGTATTCTCTTTTAACACATTTTAAAGTATAAAATACTTATCTCAAATTTGAACTAGTAAACTCCACTATCAATTTACAATTTTAACTACTAAACCATAACAGTTAACTTGCTTTTAATAACATTTAAACTTGAAGTTGGTCCCACTAACTACAAGATACTAAATCTTCCTATACAACGATGCAGGTAAATTATTTTCATATGGGATAGGCAAACAGTAATGGGCAATTTCGTGTAATGACCGTTATGGACGTACAGACGTGGACAAAATTCTTACACTAATTAAATTGCATATGTTTAACTTAAAAACGCTTTTATTTGGTCTTTATTTAGGTGGACTGCAATAAATATAGCAATAATTTTTCTTGCTAAAATCTGTTTATCCATCGGTCCTGTGATTGTCAATCTTGCACCTTGGCCATATTCGAGTAAAATAATGCGAAAAAAAAACCGCATGAAAACTCGAAAACGCGCGTTTTCCCAGACATAAGAGTAATCTAGATTGATTTTTTACCCCCGAAAACCCACACGTACCAAATTTCAGTGAAATCGTTAGAGCCGTTTCCAAGATCACCGGTATATATAAATAAATAAATAAATATACAAGAATTGCTCGTTTAAATATATTAGATAGATAACTATCTATGAGACAAGAATTCTTGATTTTAAATTTATAAAAGCCTTAATACAAACACAAAATGCTCACTACATACATATTTCAATTACATTTTATTAAATACATGTATAGATTAATAAAACAAGACGTGTTTTTTTAATTTGTTATCTTACATTAAAGAAATTTTTTACTTAGTAACTAAATTCACAGGTTCGATTCTGCGTTGTATAATTTTTTTTTACTAACCACTCTACCTTCTTAACAACATATTAGTCATTTTGTATTAACGACCTACATAAACCTCTTAAAGTACATACTAACAAAGTAAAAGCCAAAACAACAAACCAACAAACATATCTTTATATTTTACTATTATATAGAAGTCAAACTATAATATATATAGTTTTATAACTAATTCTTTTATACTTAAACTAATTTTACTCTTTATTTCCTAAAGGAAATTTAATAGATAAATAATCTATATCTATTAGTATAGAAAATAGATATAATAATAATAGATATAATGTTAGTCTATACTGATATTATAAAGAGGTAAAGTTTGTGAGTTTGTGAGGTTGTAGGGGGTAATCTCTGGATCTACTAAACCGATTTAGATGAAATTTGGTAAGAAGATAGTTTGAAACCTTGATAAGGATATATGATACTTTTTATTCCGAAAATCATCCCTTAAGTGGGTGAAAATGGGGATGAAAGTTTGTATAAGGAATCAATCTAGGGACGAACCCGAGCGAACCGAGGGTGAGTCGCCAGTATATTATAAAGAGAAAAGATTTTTATGTTTGTTTGCATGTATCGAATAAGCTCCGAAACTACTGGACTGATTTAGATGAAATTTGGTAAGAAGATATTTTGAGACCCTGGGAAGGATATAGGATACTTTTTATCTCAAAGATCATCCCTTAAGAGGGTGAAAATGGGGGTGAAAGCTATATGGGGAGTCAACCTATTCAATATAAATACTATAACAATTTTCCTCACGCCTGTACATCCATGACTACCCTAGATCACTATAATCATTGGCATGACATAATAATCCGTTGGTTAATAGAGCGTGTTAGGGAACCATTACGAGCGATGTCTGATTATTTTTAGTGCCCAAGCGTCACGGCCACCAAATTATTCGAATTTGTATACAATGACACACCCTTATATTTTTTAAATGGAGGCAGATTAATAATTATATCTATACACTTATTGTTTTTATTTTTTATGTTAATTATACTCGTAGGTTAAGTAGCTTTTTAACCGACTTCAAAAAAGGAGGAGGTTCTCAATTCGTCGGAATCTTTTTTTTTTTTTTTTTTGAATTCAATTTTTGGGCAAATATCGCTGAAATCAAAAAAAATTATATTATATACAGGTATTTTTGTAGTTTTACTACTAGTACAGGTTTTTTTTTTATTATAAGGAGATTTTTTTTAGTTATTTATTGCAAATTTTAAATCTATACTAATATTATAAAGAAGTAAAGTTTTTGAGTTTGTGATTTTATAGGGGGTAATCTCTAGATCTACCGAATTGATTTAGATGAAATTTGGTAAGAAGATAGTTTGATACTCTGGAAAGGACTTATGATCCTTTTTATTTCGAAAATCATCCCTCAAAGGGGTGAAAATGGGGATGAATGTTTGTATAGGGAATCAAGCTAGGGACAAACCCGGGCAAAGCAAGGATGAGTCGCTAGTATGTTATAAAGTTCCAAAGAAATATCCTTTATGAACTGAATAAAATGTTAAAAAAATTGCAGAATTTTTAAAAAAAAGCCTCAAAAAAATCAGACAATAGTATATTTTATACATAAGTATCTACAACAGTGCAGAGACTAACATATTTCCAAGTGTAATAGTTAAGCAACTCGATTGTACTTCGCCGCTATCCACGACACTACCATCTTGTACAATGTACTGCAGGACAAAATAATATATACATATATTATTGCGTTAATACTACAAGTTCTAATACAAGGTTATTAAACAATCTGCTGATCAAATAAAAAGTAATACTTTCTTAGATTCACGCGAATATTTGACATCTATACATATAATAAAATTGTAACTAAGCCGAATCTGTACATTAAATATATTTTTGGAAAATCTTATTGAAATATATTATCGATACAGAAGCCAAATCTGTAGCTCTTAGAATTTTTATCTGTCTGTCTGTTACCGTATCACGGGAAACCACTGGATAGATTTTGATGAAATTTGGTAAGACGATAGCTGGTTATCCGGGTCAACATATAGGATACTTTTTACTGCCGGAAAATATCTCATCTCTGAGCTAATGTTAAAACGTAACTAGGGACGAACCCGAGCGGAGCGAGGGTGAGTTGCTCGTTTCAAATAAAACTATATTTATCTACAGGTTTTTTGGCGGATTTTCCGACGTTTCGAATGTTTTACAGCAGCAGGTGAGAATCTATGTCTAGTCTCTTTAGTCGGGAACCAAAAATCAAAATAAATCCCGGAAAAAACCCGAAATGATAATTTTATTTAAAATAGAAAGATAAAAAGTATTTTGTAAGAAACATAATAAGTAAGTAATTAATATCTGTTAAGTAAGCAAAGGGGTAAAGACCTTATTTCTAATTTTAGAATTCACAATATAACTGTTATGACTTATACGCAGTCTAGGATATTTTTTTTAATTGGTTTTGAAGTTTTTCACATTATCCCCAATACACAAACAAATTTCCTCCAATATAATAGCTAAATTAACAAAAAAATCAAAATCTCAAGTCATCCTACAACGTATAGATTTTTTTTATCAACTATTTGATAACAAAGTTCTCAGAAAACGAATTGTTTCCATGTCCTTTTTTCCTTCTATCAAGAGAACAATGGGTGATGTGAAGCGTCTTATTAACTTAATTTATAATTTTAGTTAATCCAGAAGTAAATAAACATGTTGGGACATTAATACACAGCACCATCTAGTTCCATGGTAAGATACGAGGTCTGTGTTATCGATACCAGATAGTTGATACACTACATATATAACTTTAAATACATACTATTATAATACATGGAGTACAAGCATTCGTGCTCATCACACAAATGAATGTCCCCAGTGCGACTTGAACCTGCGACCGCTGGCACAGCAAATAGGGTCATTACAATCTGAACTAAACGTGTCGTCATAATATGGTAAATGAGTGCGTGTTGCCATGTCCTTTTTTTCCTTCTAGCAAGAAAACAATGAGTGATATAAAGCTAAACAGCTACTTATCAACCCAATTTATCCAATAGTAAATAAATTACTTTTTAACTAATAAAAGTACAATAACACGACATTGAATTTGACGACAGGTTTGGCTCATTTTGTAGTGAGGGTCACTTGCTTCGCCAGCGGTCGCGGGTTCGAATCCCGTTGGGAGCATTTATTTGTGTGATAAGCACGAATATTTGTACTACAGTCATAGTTGTTTATATTTATAATATGTAAGTATTTAAAGTTGTATATGTGTAGTGTATCAATTATCTGGTATCCATAACACAAGCCTCGTAGCTTACCATGGAACTAGATGGTGCTGTGTGGTAATGTCCTAACATATTTATTTATTATTTATTACAATGACTTCAAAATACTTTTACATGAACTCTTCCGCCCTTAGAAGGGCTTTTTTTTAATTTTAACAGAAAAAGCGATTACCAATTGGCAAAAATATCGTGTAATCTATACAGATAAATAAAATTGAAGGTTCTGTTTGTAATGTCAAAATAACAGCTTTATACTAAATGCATATGGAATTATATACGGTACTTATAAGAACACAATTTTTAAAATTTTTGTCTCTCTGTTCCGGCTAATCTCCGAAACGGCTAGATCATTTTTAACGGGACTTTCATTGGCAGATAGCTGATATTATAAGGAGTAACTTAGACCACTTTTATTTAGAAAAAGAATTAGGATTTCGCTCAAAAAAAATAAAACGTACCTAAGGACGCAACCCAGCGAAGCGAGGGTAAGTCCCTAGTAAACACATAAAGACATACTTAAAAGCAAATTAATTCCTTCTTTTTGAAGTCGGTTAAAAATATGCAAGGCGTATATGTAGTTAAAATATCCTTAGCGTAGTAAAACGTAAAAACATACATACGCATGTTTTATGGCAATCTATTAAAACAGATTTATTTGTATACCAACGATATAACTAAATGTTCTCGCGCACTTTGATCTTAAGCATCGATGATATCATCTTCGACTAATTAGGTTACAACTGTCTGTACTAAGGTCGCTTTACGATGCAATAATATTATTTTATTATAACCAAGCCTGGTTATTTTTAAGCAAAACAAAGTGTTTAATATTTTTTAATGGTAATATTGTATGAATCTATACTAATATTATAAAGCTGAAGAGTTTGTTTGTTTGGTTGAACGCGCTAATATCAGGAACTACTAATCCGATTTGAAAAATTCTTTTTGCATTAGATAGCCCGTTAACTAAGGAAGGCTTAGGCTATATATCATCCCAGAAAAGGTACGGTTCCCGTGGGATAGATTATTTTTGTCTAGGGACGAACCCGAAGCGAAGCAAGGGTGAGTCGCTAGTAACCAATATTTTGATAATTGATGTATGTTTAAACGTTAAAAGTGAATAGGTAAATGTTATTCTATATATTAATACGTGAAGCAAAAACTTTGTACGCCTTTTTACGAAAATTGCGCGGACGGAGGAGTATGAAATTTCCCACACTTATAGTTTAATATATAGAAAAGGAGTACAGAATACTAATAATTTTTAATAATTATGCATAAAAAAACATAACACAGACTACCATGTATTTGACACACACACGCATATACACTCTTTTGTTTATTGTTAAAGTCTGTGGTCAAATTGAGAATAGATTAATATTGTAATATACGCAAGACAATAAATAACTTAATGAATTATGGTTTATTTTCAACCACGCGGCTATCACTAGTAGTTAGAAATTCACGTACGAAATACCCTTTAAGATTTTCTGATAAATTAATTATGATGCAAACACATATTTACTAATGTTTCTCTACGTCATTTTGTTTATTGACCGATGACTTCTAATATGATATCCTTTAGACAAACCTTAGCCACACCGGCCAATCTCACTGAGATTAGCCAAATGTAAGTATTCAGCCCTTTTTAGCGTCCCACTGCTGAGCACGGGCCTCCCTTCAATACGAGGGGATACATACCATAGTCCACCACGCTGGCCAAGTAAGGGTTGGCGGACTAACCAGAAGCTATTACAGCACTCGAACCTAGGACCTTCGGAACTCCATACATACTAGCCACTAGGCAGTCTAGATAAACATGAGACAGTTTAAGATTTTTAATGTACACCTTCATTTATATACCCCATTTGTGATTTAAAGCTATTTCGTTTTGACTAACAAAATGTTAAAGATTTTTATTTATTTATTACTAGCGACTCGCCCTCGCTTCGCTTCGGGTTCCTCCCTAAACAAAAAAATCTATCCCACGGGAATTGTACATTTTTCCGGAATTAAATTCCGAAAAAATTACTCAAATTCAAATTCAAAATATTTTATTCAGCATTAAATTATTACAATTTTTTAGTGAACGTCATGAGTCTACTACCAGTTTGGACAGAGGAAGCGTCAGACCTGAGAAGAACTGGCGAAAGAAACAGCGGGGCTAATATTTCGTTATCTTTTTTATAAAGTTAAATTGTACATTACAATATCTATAAAGTTGAAGTAGCCTAGAGGCGATCACTTCATTCCTAAGGCGTGCCATCTTCTATAAAACCATATAAAAACATTACTTATGTGTTATTCCGGACTATAATCTATCTCTGTGCCACATTTCATTCAGATCAGTTCAGCGGTTCTGGCGTGAAAGAGTAACAAACATACATCCATCCTCACAAACTTTTACATTTATAATATGTATGGATTATGTTAGCTTTTACAATAAGTATACTAAGATCGATTTTATATTAATCCTCGTATTAAAAGGGCTTAAAATAATTGTCAGTGTGTATATTTTTCATGTCCCCAAGTGTAAGAAACGAAACTAGCGGGTAATATGTGAAGTTGGTAACTACGGCTGTGAACAGTGGCCGGATGATCGCCCAACTCGATCAAAGGGAAGATTTCTATTATCTAGTTAGACTGTTCGGTGCGACTTGATACGTGGCGAAGTTATATTTATATGTTTAAATTGACATACCTTTTTTTATTTATGAACCAATTGAAATAAAATAAATACTAAATGTTAAATAAACTTACCATAATATAATAGTGAAAATCGCACCCAAATCGGTTAAGCCGTTTCTGAGATTAGCGCTCACAAACACACAGACAAACACAAAAATTCTAAAAATCATTTGTTTTGGGTTCATAGTTTTTCTCAAATATCTTCCATTTACAGACAGCGATCAGTTACAGTTTTATTATATGTATAGATCTGAAAAAACTCAATAGAAAGATATTGATTGATAAAAAAAATTGTACCCAATCTTACGTTATGTTGTGATGTTACCATATAGATAGTTTTATTTACAATGTTAAATATTCGGGTAAATCTAAGAAAGTATTTCGTGGACCGTACAAATATTTATATTGATTCTGAAAACTGAATCTTGCTTGACGGCTGACTAATAATGAGTAAAGGGGTTTTTTAATACAGTTTGGCTTAGTTCGTAGTGACCCTACTTGATGTGCCAACGGTCGTGGGTTCAAGTCCCGCTGGGGGCATCCATTTGTGTGATAAGCACGAATGTTTGTACTCCAGTCATGGGTGTTTATATTTATGATATTATGTATATATTTAAAGTTATATATGCGTAGTATGTATCCATAACACAAGCCTCGTAGCTTACCATGGAACTAGATAGTGTTGTGTGTTAATGTCCCAACATATTTATATTTTATTTATTTATTTTTGATATTTGATTGTAAAATACATACTATAACAAGTATTTATATGAATAATTACAGTGAATACACAGTAATCAGGCCACGTTAAACCAGGCCGATCGCAGCGAGAATTAGGCCGGCTAGACGCACATTTGAGTTGTTACGCCATGATAATATTATATGGACATGTTAAATGTACTTTTGCCTTATATGGTATTGTTATATTGTATAAAAAACTAGCAGAAACCGCGATTACACCCGCGTTCAATCTACAAAAAAATACTCTTTGGCTTTATGTTATACAGTAGTACACCCTCGCCACGGTAAATAACATTACCGTGCCCTTGCTTCGCTTGAGTTCGTTGCTATGTATTTATATAATATTGTTTATACAAAAATACTAAAATCGCGATTAAAAATGTGGGGTGGGGGGTAGGACGGTGAAAAATACTTTACGACCTATTCTCATACCTACGAAATATACCAAAAAAATCATTAAAATCGGTCGAGCTTCGTAGGAGTGCGACCACAAACACCGTGACACGAAATATATATATTTATATATTAAATGAGGAAGTGAGAAGAGAAAGAGGGAAAGAGTGAATGAGAATGTCTGTGTGCTGATTATTAGATCCAAATTCTGTTTTACAGTATGGAGTTAAACTTCATAATATAATCTCATACTACACAAAGTACCTCATAATTTTTTTAAAGTCAATCAAAAAGCATTTTTTCGTTTTAACAACAATATTTACTGTCTATTTATACATATATACTAATATTATAAAGAGGTAAGATTTATTTGTATATTGTAGAACATTATAATTAGTCGTATCCATTTGTTTCTTTACCCAGCAAGCGTCCGATCGCCATATTGAACGATTAAGCAAATTTACATGTCATTGCGCATTAAACGAATTTATTCGAGTCGCCTGCAGACTTGTTGATAAAGCTTTAATGAGGATATAAAAACTACTATATAGTACTAGAGAAATTGATCCACTACAAATATTTTGTTTGGAATTTTGTTTTACATGCTTAATTATGATCTAACTAGCAACTCACCCTCGGTTTGCTTTAGGTTCGTCCCTAGTGAAAAAAAAAGAAATCTATCCCACGGAACCGTACATTTTTCCGGGATAATAAGTATCATGTGTGCTATTCCAGACTATAATCTATCTTAGTTCCAAATTTCATCCAGATCCGTTCAGCCGTTCTGACGTGATTGTGTAAAAAACATCCACCCAAACTTTCGAATGTCAGGTTCGTCCCTAGACAAAAACAAATCTATCCCACGGGAACCGTACATTTTTCCGGGATAAAAAGTAGCCTATGTGGTTTTCTAGGCTATAATCTATCTCTGTGCCAAATATCCAGATTCGTTCAGCCGTTCTGGCGTGAAAGCGTAACAGACATCCATACATCTATACATCCAGACATCACAAACTTTCACGTTTATAATATTAGTATTGATTAATGGGATACTATGATTATAAATCATGTTGTTATTATAAAATACAGACACTTTTAAATAGATAAGTTATCCTTTGTCCACATACTTTTCTTTTATTTTGTAAAAAATAGTATATTTTATAGTACATAAATATATAAATTGTACGTTTTCAGCCCTTTTTAACGTCCCACTGCTGGGGTTGGGTCTCCCTTCAATACGAGGAAGATCAGGCCATAGTCCACCACCAACTTGCTAGGTTTTCTCAGACATGCAGGTTTCCTCACGATGTTTTCCTTCACCGTTAAAACAAGTGGTAATCATGTCGGAAATGATTCGCACATGAAAATATCAGAGGTGCGAGACCCGGGATTTGAATCCGCTTCACTCGGTTTCCCAAGCGAGCGCTTTACCACTGGGCTACCACTGCCACAATATATAAATTAAATAAATAAATATGAAAGTTTGTATGTATGTATGTATGTTTGTTTGTTACTCATTCATGCTGAAGCTTCTAAACTGGTTTTGATGAAATTTTAAACACAAATAGACTACGAACTCAGTCATAGGTTACTATTAGGAATGCACCCAAGCAAAACGACGGTAAGTCATGAGTGAAGATGTAAAAAACTACTACAAAAATTGCCTTACAGCAAGTTTTGTTTGGAGTTTTGTTTTACGTACTTAATGATGCATCTCTCTTCAAGGATTTTAATTAACGTTGCTGTTATTATAATATTGTATTACAAATTGAGTTAGAATATAATTTTTACCATGAAAAGAGATTATAGTGACTCCTGTACTTCGTAAATATTTCTATAATAATCTATACATATAAATAAAATTTAAGTGTCTGTTTGTAATGTCAAAATAACAGCTTTATACTAAATGCATATGGAATTATATACGGTACTTAAAAGAAAAACATAGTTTTTAAAATTTTTGTCTGTCTGTATGTCTGTTTGTTTCGGCTAATCTCCGAAACGGCTGGATCAATTTTAACGGAACTTTCACTGTCAGATAGCTGATATTATAAGCAGTAACTTAGGCTACTTTTATTTTAGAAAAACAATTAGTGTTTCGCTCAAAAAAAATTAAAATATACCTAGGGAGGCACCCGAGCGAAGCGAGGGTAAGTCACTAGTTTTTAATAAAACTATCTTTTTGAATTTTGGGTCCCAGACATTGTAATTTTTTTCACTGCGCGCATGGTCACGTGGGAGGTTTTATTCAAATCGTCAAGTATTAAATCTTTTTAGGGTTCCGTATCGGAAGGGTGCCAACGGAACCCTATTAGTAAACCTCCGCTGCCCGTCCGTCTGTCCGTGTGTCAGAGGGATGTATCTCATGAACCATAATGGGTAGAGAGTTGAAATTTTCACAGAGTATGTAATTCTATTGCCGATATAACAACAAATAATAAAATTAATAAAAATAAAAATACAAGAAACATTTTTTAACGTTCGTAATCGATCATCGAAGTTAATATACATACATAGAGTAAAAGTCATATTAATAAAAAGTACATGTACGATGCTACGGAACCCTTCGTGTGCGAATTCGACTCGCACTTGGCCGATTTTTATTTTTGTATTAAGTGAGTCTTACCAAAGACATTTATCCGTGACTTTTTTATAAGCTTCTGTTGTACTTTATGTTTTTTTGTTAAAACAAAAAATAAAGTTATTATCTCAATTCAGGTTCAAATATGTGAATTAATGAGTTTATTAAATTCTGGTTCGTTGAACGCTCATGGCTACTATTTTGATCTTCTTTGTGTAGATGCCATCTTGGTCTTTTCGTCTTTCTGTGCTATATGTCTTCTTGATAAGGGATGCTAGAACGTTTAATATAGGATGTCAGCATTCCGATTGTCTCTTCGTCTCTCTGCGTGATTGCCATCTAAAAAGTGTTAAACCTTAAAAACCAATAACTTTATATTCATAATTTTATTTAAATACTAGCAACTCAACCTCGCACCGCTCGGGTTCGTCATAATAAAATTCCAACGAAGTCGAATCTGTACATTAAACATTTTTTGGAAAATCTTATTGAAATAGTCATTATTATTGATACAAAAGCCGAATATATAGTTTTTTAGGATTTTTGTCTGTCTGTCTGGGATCACGAGAAAACCACTGGACAGATTTTGATGAAATTTGGTATGATGATAGCTGGTTATCCGGGTCAACATATAGGATACTTTTTACTACGGTAAAATATCTCATCTCTGAGAAATCTCTAAATGTTAAAATATAGGGTAACGCTAGTCTATACTAATAATATTATAAAGAGGAAAGTATAATTTTTTTGTTTGTACTGAATAGACTTCGAAACTACTGGATCGATTTAGATAAAATTTGGTAACGAGATAGTTTAAGACCCTAGGAATAACATGGAATAGTTTTTATCCCAGAAATCATCTCTTAAGGGGATAAAATTTTGTATGAGGAACCAACCTAGGGACGAACCCAAGCGAAGCGGGGGTGAGTCGCTAGTATCTAATAATTTAAAATGAAAAATCATCACATTAAGCCTAACTTTACATATTCCATTATATGTATAAAAAACAAGGGCCTATAAAAGCAAGCCATATAATCGTTAGAAGCGCCATGACGCGTAAATATAAATTATCTCAATTTTCACATCTTTACAAAACACCATTTGTTCGTTTATCTTTGTCATAGAATAGGAACTTTATAGAAATAGCATACAAAATAGTAGTACGCTAGCGAGAAGTGTAACGGAGTTATGTACATAAAAAAAATTATAGTGAGAACCCGTTTTAACGTCCCACTGCTGGGCACGGGCCTCCCTTCACTACGAGGGGGATTAGGCCATAGTCCACCATGATGATCAATTGCGGGTTGGCGGACTTCACATGTCTTTCGAAAACTTGCTAGGTTCTCTCAGACATGCAGGTTTCCTCACGATGTTTTCCTTTACTTGTGTTTGGAAATGATTCGCACATGAAAATATCAGAGGTGCGAGACCCCAGATTTGAACCGGCTTCACTTGGTTTCACAAGCGAGCGCTTTACCACTACGCTACGCTAACATATTAAAAAATTTTTTCAAGTCACACAAACTAGCTGCTAAAATCGACTATTTTGTTTTTGAATAGTATTCATATACCATATGAGACTCTAGTTATTATGTTTTAATTTACAATAAAGAATGTACTTAATTATATATACAAAAAAAATGTACATTTAGTTATTACTTATTACTATACAAGTCATGTCCGCGTGGAATAGTGGCAAGAATACTAGCCGCATTCCCCCGCTGAATGGCAATGCCGATTCTTTGGGCGAAAAATGCGCCAGCTCTCCTGTCACCAGTAGAGGCGATAAGACGAGGTGTTATGTCTTTTAAGAAGTGCTTAATTAAACTCTAGTTAGACTCTAGTTATTAAGACAAATTAAGTATGAATCATCGAAATCGCTTAAACTGTCTAGTAATCACTAGGGAACAAAGAATAAAAAAAACATATATACATATGGACATACATACAAACAACACATCTATACAAATATTATAAACAGGCAGAATTTGTTTGTTTGTTTGTTTGTTTGTTTGAACGCACTAATCTCAGGAACCGCTAATCCGATTTGAAAAATTATTTTTGAATTAGATAGCCCGTTTATTGAGAAAGTCTATAGGCTATATATCATCATGCTACTACCCAAGGAAGCGAAGCAGTAATCACAAATATTAATAAATCGCGCAGACTTCCATACATGATGGTAAAACTGATGTTTATAATGAAACAAATTTAACGCGGGTAAAACCGCGGGGCACAGCTGGTAGTTAGATAAAAAGAGACAAGTATTACCAATCCCACGGGAAATTCGGGAAACGATTTAGTTCATATTACACTTTCAATTTACCACTTCTATTATATTCTTTGCCGTAATATACAAGATTACCCAGTCCCCCAAATGTCGTCCGCGATTTCAAAGGAGTCAGATATATCGGCGTCGTAAACTAATGAATGGCTTCCTCGCAACGCAATAACTTGAGTATACCTATTTGTAAGGCGGCTTGAATGTTTCGCCTTGTTAATAAAAGACGGGATTTTCATATACACATAGAAATTTAAATTAGAAATAGGTTTTTATCCGACTGTGTATAATGTATGTATATCCGACTCTACGTTTACTCGCAAATACATCCGTTAGATTCATATTGATAAGTGATCGTGTCGTAGAATGTATTAAAATTAAAAATAAGCTAAATGGCAGACGACAATTTGTGCGTCTTGTAACATTTTTTATCTTCCAAACTCAAACTCTGTATATTTTAGTGATGCAATCACAAAAATATATGTATATACACATATATATATATATATATATATATATATATATATATACATACATACATACACATTACGTATATATATATATATATATATATATATATATATATATATATACGTAATGTGTACAACTTATATGTTTCACTTGAGTTACCAAATTTTCTAACTGATCAGAACAAAGAAAGTGTAAATAATATGTATGTATGAATTCAGCCCTTTTTAACGTCCCACTGCTGAGCACAGGCCTCCTTCAATACTAGGGGGATCAGGCCATAGTCCACCACGCTGACCAAGTGCGGGTTGGCGGACTTCACATATCTTTCGAAAACTTGCTAGATTCTCTCAGACATGCAAGTTTCCTCACGATATTTTCCTTCACCATAAGACCTACCTACTAAGATAATTAACATGTACATACTATTATTTCTTAAACTTTAATATATATAATAATTCGTAAGCACATATAAATAACAGTTTTTTAACTAAAAATGTACCTACACGAATTCAAAATCACTTTCAAAGTAATTATTCCACCTTTAGGGGTGACATTTTTTCACCCTAACCTTCAAAAGCTTAGGGTGGGTTTAAAAAAAGAATCACGTAAATCAGTACACAATTGACGAATATATTACGTAACATACGAATAGAGAAAAACAGATTCGGGCAAGTGCAAATCTCGCATACGGTTTTTACATACGTAATTAATTTTCTACTTTAAAAGTAAAATAAAATAACTCATCTACGATATTGTTATTAACGACTGTAAAAAATATTCATAATGTTATATACATTACAATATTTATATAAAACAAAGTTAATTTTGCGGCCGAACGCGTGGTTTGAAAATATCGTACACTAGCGACTCACCCTCGTTTCGCTCGGGTTTGCCCTTGCGTTTAAAGGTTAGTATAGATTTCTCAGAAATGAGATATTTTCCCGCAGTATAAAGTATCTTAAATGTTGATCCGGATAACCAGCTATCATCATACCAGTAAAATCTGTCCAGTGTTTTTCTCGTGATGCGATCAAACAGATAAACAGACAGACACAAAAATTCTAAAAACTATAGATTCGGCCTCCAAGATTTTAGATTTTACAAAAAATATTTAATGTACTTTGACTCAGAATTTATTATATGTACCTATAGATTTCCAACGACTATAACCTTACCTTCTTGAAAATTATTGTCGCATAACCCACATGCTTAATTGTGCACTACAAGATTTTTTCATCTCACACTTATCTGTACGGAGTAGAACCACATATATTTTATTTGAGATTCACACGAAGCAAATTTCATCTTACTAATACAAATGTGAAAGGTCCGATGTTTGGATGTTTGAATGTATGTTTGTTACTCAATCACGCCAGAACAGTTGAACGGATCTGGATGACTGGTTATAGTCTGGAATACTTATCCCGTGTACGGTTCCCGTGGGATAGATTTGTTTTTATTTTTCTAGAAGCAAACCCGAACGTAGCAAAAGTGAGCCGCTAGTACTTAAATTTCAGCAATAAAGCTCCAATACTTAATTACTATGATGTAATGACTAACATGACATGGTATAATTTAAAGAATTCCGTTTTAGCCCTTAGTTTACGGAATGTCTTCTCCATTCTACGTGCCATTGGCGAAGTAATCTGTGCTCAACTGGCACTCTTTGAAGCCATTAACAAGAAAATTGAATTAAATAAGGCTACGAAACCTTAAAAGCCTACTATAAAATAAATTTTAAATCTAAAAGGACAGTACACTTCTTCCACTGCCATTATTCTAGAACATACTCGTCATGAATTTTAAGAATTTTGACTTTTAACTTGAAGAACAATAATTTAACGCCAAATCTATATAAATAAAAATGAATGTTGGTAAGCGCATAACTCAAGAATGGCTGCACCAATTCGGCTAATTAATTTTTTGTATGTACCTTAAGGTCCACGGAATGTTTTAATACTTAAAAAAAAAGAAAAAAAACTATATCCATGTTACTATATCCAAGCTAGGGACGAACCCGAGCGAAGCGAGAATAAGTCGCTAGTATATTAATAAAAATTTTAACGATATAAGAAATCAGTATTTGGCAATTAGCCTCATTTGCGATACAGCGAGGCTTTGGCATAGCAATTATATGGTGCGATCGATTTACGACGGCCAGTGGACGTAAATCAACGTTTAGTGCATCGTTGACGGATTTAGTAGGACCGTTAATGAGAGCCCAATACTTCGGATGGTGACGACAGCTCGTGTGTAGTTTTAATTTGTGTTACCGCAAGCGTCGTTTCACTTGTCTAAATTCTAAATGCTAAATGATCAGTAGTGGCTATAGTATACAGTATACAGCACAACTCCAAATAATCCAAATTTGAGTCATTACTTTTAAATAAAACTATCTTGTCAGATTATTCCCTATCCTTCGGAGAAACTCCCGTGACCAAGATTGCTGTAAAGTATTCGAAACATCGGGAACCAAAAACCAAAATAAATCCGCAAAATAATCCGAAAAGATAGTTTTATTTAAAATGTCAAATATTCGCGTAAATCTAAGAAAGTATTATTTGAGTTATTGCTATTATAGGACTCTGCGTTAAAAACTCCATATGATTTTGTCTTGATTACTAAAAACACGAAAAATAAAACTATTTTTGGAATTGTTGGTGTTTAATATATAGTTGGTTAGTTGGTGTTCCAAATAAATATCTTCAAGTGTTTGATATTGAGTTGGTTACAAGTGATAATGCTATTTGATGACAAGCCATTGATCAAAAAATATCTTCGTAAAATTATATACAAGGACACAAATTAGATTATTTTTTATATATCAAATAGAAAAAGAGTAAAACGTTTTTTCTATTCCTGAAAAAAGAGTTCTTTTGAGTTGTGTTACTCTTCATCTAGGTGTGCGACATATACTTAGTTTTTATATTATAAAAATCATATTTTTGATATGTGAAGGACTTGTCATGAATTCCAAGAGCAATCAAATGAGCCAAAGCTCGAAGCCTTCTTTCATAATATTAAAATCTTACAAAACACACTGTCAAAGCATTGAAAAGTTTGGGCTACGCCTGGTGTATATTATCAGATGAGGTGGATAATATCAAAATATTATATTATCATCCAGACATTGCATACTGTTATAGTTTCCAATTGATAATTTAAATTCAATTAATGAAATCTTCCTCTATTTCAACCCACTTGTAAGTTAAAATAGTTATAGGCTTTTTTATAAGTTAACTAAAAAAAAGCGTGGAAATAAAAAATCGAGATGCAGGTTTCCAAGAAAAACAGGAGACCTGTGCATGTATATTAGTATTTGTAACAAAATGATATCCCTTTGTGTAACAAGCTGGGCAAACCCATCATGAGGTGCCTGCCGGCCGTCAGTAGACAGGAGACTATGTGACTCCTACTCACTAAAACGTTATCCCTAGATTAACTACTTAAAAATACTCAAACTACATAAAAATATATGTGTTAATCAATTAATATAAATGGTGAAAATATAACATACGCATCTGACAAACTAATTTGTGCTCAAGCACGCATTGAAGCTATTAAATAACTGAATTGATTTAAAAGAAATTTTGCCAAATCGAGTACCTCTTTGTTTTAAAGTCGGTAAATAGTAAATACTATATACTATATAGTACAACACTTGCACATTCATATCATCTATACATATAATAAAATTCTGAGTCGAATGTGTATATTAAATATTTATTGGAAAATATTATTGAAATAGTCATTATTATCGATACTGAGGCTGAATCTATAATTTTTAGAATGTTTATCTATATATCTGTCTGGGAACGCGTCACGAGAAAACCACTGGACAGATTTTGATGAAATTTCGTATGATGCTAGCTGGTCATTCGGGTCAACATGTGATTACTTTTTATTCCGCGAAAATATCTCGTCTCTGAGAAATTTATACTAAACGTTAAAACTAACTAGGGACAAACCTGAGCGGAGCGAGCGCGAGTCGCTACTTAGTATATATTTTTTTTTATTTCTAACACCCAAATACAGTTATAGTATACAAGTTATTTTCTACAATCGATACAGCTAACACGAAATATCGATATCAATATGATACAACCCTAAAGACGTCTCATTTTCTTTCTTGAGTTTTCTACTCGATAGTTTCGTAGAATGCCTCATCTAAACCTAACCTAAGCCTAACATAAGTTATGAATACTGCGATACATTACAATGTAACAGTACTTACATAGTAATTTATATTCATTTACATTAATTTATATTTGATAGAATAATTACATTCTTACCATATAATTTGGGGAACGCTAATGAAAATAATCACTTTATTAAGATGTTGACTTCTAACGAGATTTTAATGGTTCCTCCGAAAGCGTTTAATATTGTTTTAATTGGGGGATTTTGTTTTTGCTAAAGTATTTTTTAAGCTACATCGCGGATTTTTGCAATTACGGGGAATTGGGAACGTTTTATGGCATACTAGGATTGTCACTTCATTTTACTTGGAGACGAGTTTGTTTCTTGATTGCTTTTTGTCCGTTTGAGCAAGCTTATCTCTGGAACTACTTGTACGGTTTGATAAATTATTTATAGTACATTAATTTAGAACGATTAAGTATGTATAGGACGACATCCCTTATCAGGCCAGGACTCTTAGAAGCATAGCAATTATATATAGTAATTACTTCATTCACTGTAACATATTTCTTTCCTGTAAAAGCTATTAAATATTTAATTTCAAAGCAAAAAATTTTTCAACGAAATGAGACAAAATACATACATATATAAATCGTTTCCAGTAAGGAATGGAATTTTCTTTTATGTTTCTGCGAATCTGTGTCTATGTAAAATTAATAATTTTAGATAGATAGCAGATTTGTGCAAAAACCAAGCTGTAATCTTCTGAATTATCCATGTTTTTAAAGACTAAATATAGTATAATCATCATTTAGGTCTTAACTTTTGTCAACACTTACCTAAGATGTTTAACAAAATCCACAGCTAAGCGATTTTCCTTGGCATATTATATCCTGAAAGCAGTGATAGCCAAGTGGTAACACGCTCGCTTGGGAAACCGAGTGAAGCGAGTTCAAATCCCGGGTCTCGCACCTCTGATATTTTCATGTGCGAACAATTTCCAACATGATTACCACTTGTCTTAACGGTGAAGGAAAACCTCGTGTGAAATCCTACAAGTCTGAGAGATCCTAGCAAGTTTTTAAAAGACATGTGAAGTCCACCAAACCGCACTTGGCCAGCGTGGTGGACTATGGCCTGATTCCCCTCGTACTGTAGGAAGGCCCATGCCCAGCAGTGGGACGTTAAAAAGGGCTTTATACAATTCAAAACATTATATCCTGTACGAAAATCGTATTGGCAATAATCCGCTTTAAAGTAACTAAAATCTAATTTCGCCTAAATTTTAATTAAATGCTACGTAATTTGAAACAAGCGTACCTTTGTTCTCTTTTAATAAATATTTATAAACTCTCAACAGTCCTTCATGCTTCGGAAAACACTTGTATACAATTATAATTTGGCATCCCAAAGTATCTGTCAATCTATTTGACACAATCTTGAAAACTGTTGTTAACCAACGTTACATAAAAGAGGTGGAGTAATTAGTTACTATTTATTCAAATGTTAAGCAAAAAATTCATATATTACCATAAGGACTGGTGATTAGTAATTATACGAATATACTCTACAAGCGACTTACCCTCGCTTTACTCGGGTGCGTCACTCGGTACGTTTTAATTTTTTTGAGAGGGACCCTAATTCTTTTTCTAAAATAAAAGTAATCTAAGTTACTCCTTATAACGTCAGCTATCTGCCAGTAAAAGCCCCGTCAAAATCAGTCCAGCCGTTTCGAAGATTAACCGGAACAAACAGACAGACAGATAAAAATACCGTATATAACTTCATATGCATTTAGTAAAAGACTGTCATTTTGACATTACAAACAGACACTTCAATTTTATTTATCCGCATAGATTATATAAAAATTTGATGTAGTATCCGATTTACTGTATATTATTATATACTAGGGTTCCCTTAGTGGTTGAAATGCGATCGTAATTATTTTTGAAAATTTGTACGTTTTGATATCAGATTATTGTAGATCTAAGATAAACACTTCTATACGTACTTTCATACATGTAATAAAATTCTAACTGAGTCGAATCTATACATTAAATATTTTTTGGAAAACCTTATAAAATAGTCATTATTACCAATACAGAAACAGAATCTATTAGTTTTTAGAATTTTTGTCTGTCTGTCTGTATTGGAATGCATCACGATAAATAACTGGATAGATTTTGATGTAATTTGGTATGATGATAGTTTCTATCCGGGTCAACATATAGGATACTTTTTACTGCGGGAAAATATCTCATCTCTGAGAAATCTATACTAAACACTAATAGTAATAAACAGTACAGCGTTATTATAAAAAAACTGCTTTGCCTTTACCTACCTATCTATAAAAATAATGTTCCTATTTTTTTATTGATACAGATTTTTTTATATCTATACTAATATTATAAAGCTGAAGATTTTGTTCGTTTATTTGTTTGTCTGTTTGGTTAAACGCGCTAATCTCAGGAACTACTAATCCGATTTGAAAAATACTTTTTGCATTAGATAGCCCGTTAACTGAGGAAGGCTATAGGCTATATATTATCCCGGCAAAATGTACCATGGGATCCCATGGGATACATTTGTTTTTGTCTAGGGACGAACCCAAAGCGAAGCGAGGGTGAGACGCTAGTGTCCAATAAAGCTCGTTAATAAACTAAACAAAAAAAAAGAAACTTGGGTGACAGAGGTGAAAAAGCTACTGAATAGTTTTCATATACGTTATAATTAAGAATACATTTGAATTTTTGTTACAAAATTTAATGAATAACAGTTTACATGTAATAGCAGATATTAAAAAAAAAAACAATTTAGTTTTAAACTTACTAATTAATGGCGTTATTACAGAACTTTGAAGGAATACACTTTTTGAGGGGGAAAAATAAAAAATATATTATACTAGCGACTCACACTCGTTTCGCTTCGGGTTCGTCCCTAGACAAAAACAAATCTATCCCACGGGAACCGTTCATTTTTCAGGAATGATATATAGCCTATGCCTTCCTCAATTAACGGGATATCTAATGCAAAAAGATTTTTTCAAATCGGAATAGTAGTTCCTGAGATTAGCGCGTTCAACCAAACACACAAACAAACAAACGAACAAACTCTACAGCTTTATAATATTATATTATATATTATATATTCATCAAAAGTCCATATGTGTTTAATCTATATATACATAAAATGCTTTGTCCTGACTGACTGATCGATCAACGCACAGCCTAAACCGCTGGTCGTAGAAACGTGAAATTTAGAGGACATATTCCTTATACAATGTAGGCATCCGCTAAGAAAGGATTTTTCTAAATTCATCCCCTAAGGGGGTAAAATAAGGGATACAAGATTGTATGAAACTCTGTTATTCTTAACGCGAAATACACGGTAAGTGGTATTTAGCTTTAAGATGAAAAATAAGAAATATATGTATTAGATTTTTTTCGAAATTCATCCCTTAAAAGGGTAAAAGGGGATGATAAAGTTTATATGGGCAAACAGTTATTTATGATCAGAATTACTTGAAACTTGGTATTAATGCTCTTCAATACATTTAAATAAATATGTGTTTTAGCATTTTTTGAAATTCATCACATAAGGCTGTCAAATAGGGGATGAAAGTTTGTATGAAACTCTGTAATTGATGCACGGAAAATAGTATTTACCTTTAAAATGAAGACTAAATCAATACAGATATCATTTTTTTTCGAAATTTATCCCTTAAAATGGTAAAAGGGGGTGGTTCTGTTTATATGAGGAAAAATTTGTTTATGATGAGAATTACTTGAAACTTGGTATTAATGCTCTTCAATACACTTAAATAAACATGTATTGTAGATTTTTTTTTAATTCAGCCCCTAAGTGGGTAAAACTGGGCGGTGAAGTTTGAGTTGTTGAATATATTTAAATCGAGTAACATGGCTCAAGTTTTCTGTAAGTGCACACTAACTGTGTGAGATATAAAGCAGAGAAAGGAAATTATTCCGAATCCAAAAGAAAATTATGTATAACTTTTCGGCTGGCCACAGCAGCGACAACCATAACAGACCTAGACCGCGAGAGAGAGAACCTAACCTATACTTGTGTTTGGTTTTTTTAGTGTAGAATTTAAGTGAATCTAGACATAATATTAAAAATTCGATATAACAACATATAAATTTAATGGAAATTAAAGCTGAGCAAATTTTTCAGTCCACGCGAGCGTAGCCGCGGGCAATAAGCTACAGCAAAATATGAATGCCAATTTATATGTGTAACTTAAAAAAGAAGGAGAAGGAGGGAGACTGTAAGATTCAGGTGGACATAGCATTGGGTCTTTAAAAATAACGTAGATGTTAGCCTGTTAGTATTTTAGGTAAAAAACCCATATTAGCCATGTTACATGATTCTAAAGTCGTAAACATTGTATGCAATTGTATCATTGTACTCTCTTCCTCTAACTTTGGAAAGATGGAGTAGAAAAATGTACAAAAAATAAGATAGTGCAGCTTGCTAAATACCTAAAGTGTATAATTACAGAATATATGCTTAATATCTTTTAAGATACTGGATATTTTGAGTTACATTGAGTTAAAATTAAATTTGTTTCCATATATACTTTAACAAATAATAAAACTTACACAAACTTATTTTTGCAAGTAATAAAGTATATATTGCGAAAAAGTTCATTTTTTCGTAGTTTGATCGCGGGCGAAGCCGCGGGTTCTGCTAGTTTAACATATATATACATATATGTCAACATAAACTGTTTTCCTCGCTTTGCCACAGCTTGGCCACACCCTACCAATTACCATTACGCGATCGCACCGACGTGGAAGAAACTCAAATTATTGTTATGTATGGAGCACACTGGGGAATAAAGCTTAAAATTTTAAATACTAGCGAATTATCTTTAATTTGTACAGGTGCGTCCCTAAGTGCCTAATAATAACTTATGTATTACTCCAGGTTATCGTTTATCAATCATTTTTATGTTGAAAACGCCAAAAACTTAAGTCTTGCAACCCTGTAAACCTTGCAACTATATAACATCTTAATATTAATTTTTATAACACTACACTAAAATTGATACCTTTAATCGTTTATTAAATATTTTGTACCTATGTGAAGTGTGTATTTATTATTTTTCAACAGACTGCGACCACCTTTAAAAACAAACTCGACCCCCCAAGGGTCGCGACCCCCCGCTTGAGAAACGATGCTCCAAGTTATAGCCTATCCATCCCCCTCCCGATGTTGGTACACCTTGTCGCGATCGGATCTCATTAGCGTCCGGCAATCCAGCCGGACGTGAAGTCAAGAGATACACTGGGCCAGGTCCACTTTGATGGCCGGTGTACCATGCAGGTTGTTCCTGGTACTTCTCTGATGACATACATACGTACAAATTTTCACATTTATAGTAGTAGCATGATTATAAAACGTTTGCTTCATTTCCTTTTTAATTAATTATAGTTTGTTTTTGACATGAACATTTTTTATTGGTAGTATTATTATTTTGAATTTAAGTTTTTGGTTTCAGCTTGAACTAAGCTTAACATTTTTTTTTAAATTGTTTTCAAAGTTTTATGGTGGTAATATTAAAACTTGTCAACAGCTGCTAAGCAATCAAAAAAATTGTACAAAGAGAGGAAAAAAGGTACTGAACTGTTTTATCTTTTTTTTTTTTTATATATAGACTAGCGACTCAAAGTCGCTTCGCTCAGGTTCGTCCCTAGGTACGTTTTAATTATTTGTATGGAATAGGTAGACTATATATTAGTACCTATATACATAGGTATGATGAGTTTTACATCTTTAACTTAAGAAATGTTTGATTCCCCCTATAAACTTTCATCTACCTTTTCACCCCCTTAAGAGATGATTTCTGAAATGAAAACTATCCTATGGGCTCCAACTATCTTCATACTAAATGTCATCTAAATCAGTTCAGGATATGCTTAGTTTATTGATTACAAGCAAACTCACAAACTTACAAACTTTACTTCATTATATTATTATACTAGCCACTCGCTTCGCTCGGGTTCGTCCCTAGCTTGATTCCCCATACAAACTTTCATCCCCATTTTCACACTTTAAGGGATGATTTCCGGGATAAAAAGTTTTTGTGTCCTTCCCAAGGTCTCAAACTATCTTCTTACCAAATTTCATCTAAATTGGTTCAGTAGATCCAGAGATTACCCCCTACAACATCACAAACTCACAAACTTTACCTCTTTATAATATTGAATTAGTGTAGATTACCATTGCATCATATCACGTGTACCCCCCGCCTTACAAACCCTCATACCGCTCGCAACGTTAGTTATTTTGCGTGAGGGCACACGATATTTTTATTCATGGTGTTTAATAACAGAGAAGTGAACTGACAGCACTGGATCGATTGTGGCATCAGTGTTTTCATGTTTATCAATATATTACATGATAGAAGAACGTATCTGGCTCGCTGGTCGAAAGTCACGGGTTTGAATCCAGTGTAATGTAAACATATGTATATGCGTGTAAGAAACACCTGCTTTTTACACACACATAGTTGACTTTAGTGAATGTGTGATGTTTAGTACATTCAGATAATCTGATCTGATCTGGACACACACACACACATACAGTCATATATATATATATATATATATATATATATATATATATATATATATATATATAGATCAATTGCCGTTCGTTAGTCTCGCTAAAATTCAAACACGGCTGAACGTATTAAAATTTGAAAACCGATGTTCAGAACTGTTTATTTTGTACCTATGTATATACGTACAATATATAGTCTATCTACTCCATACTAACCGATAAAACGTACCTAAGGATGAACCTGAGCAAAGACAGGGTGAGTCGCTAATCGATAATAAAACCAATATTAGTAAGATTATTCAAAAAATATGATTTTGTTTCATTATTACCCGTTATGTTACAACTATATAAATAAATATGTTGGGACATTAACACACAGCACCATCTAGTTCCATGGTAAGCTACGAGGCTTGTGTTATGGATACCAGATAGTTGATACACCACACATATATAACTTTAAATACATACATATCATAAATATAAACACCTATAACTCGAGTACAAATATTCGTGCTCATCACACAATAAATACCCCTGCGGGACTCGAACCCGCGACTGCTGGCACAGCAAGTAGGGTCGCTACAAACTGAGCCAAACGTGTCATAATATATATGTAATTTTTCAATATATGAAACAAATATCAAAATAAAATATATGTCACTCTCCCTCCATTAAACTACTTCTGTATAAATAAATCATACTGTTTGGTTTAAAAAAGGAGAAACCCACAACACGCTTTCGCATTTATAATATTACCGAGGGTGTTCAGGGAGGATAGATTTAAATGAATGTTACGCCATAATAAATCATTGTAAGGGGTTTGATTCTTGTGCCATTACATTTTTTTTAATCATAATATGTTATACGCGTATTTATCTTAGTTTAGTCAAGGCAAAATCGACTATTGGAAATATAATATTCCTGTATGGTGAAAAACAAAGAACTGGCGGAAAAGTGTTTTTAAAAAAATATTTTACAACTATTGGGTAAATTCACTGGTTAGTTCACTTGTGGCTGTGAGAAGTTTTTTATATAGATGCTATCTTTGTTTATTAGTTACTGCGTAAAAGACGGATAAATAAATACACACTCTTACAATAATAAGAATAATATCATGTATTCTTATTTGTACAAAATATATAATATACAATGAAATTAAATATATACTTTATCATATATACAATAAATACATACATATAAGAAAACATAACCCTCCTTCTGCCGCAGTCGAGTAAATAGTACCTAATAAAGCGAAATCTTTACATGAAATATTCTTAAAACAATGGTTGTTAATGTGTACATAATATAGACTCCAAAACAATAATTCTTCAAATTTTTGTTTGTCCGTATGTCTGTTTGCTTTTTAAATAGAAACTACTGAACGCATTCCAACTAAATTTTGTGTAATGATTTAATCCTTCTACTCAGTTCAACATTACTCTATCCCACGGGAAAACACACTGGTTCGACCGAGTTTGGTCCTTTATACGAGTACAAAAATTTCAATAATTTATTACTGAGAAAAACCATAAGTTACCTGACAGGTAGTCGGTGAAAACAAAAACGATATTATTTCATTGAAAACTTCTCAAAATATGTTAGAATTCATCAAAAAAAGTTAGTTTTCCAATCAATACGAAAAAATATAAAAATCTGTCCTTTTAAAAACACAAACGAACGCGTATATGAATATGTATGTATATAAAGCGTAGTTCACACTCGCGCAGGCCGACGTTCGCAAGCCGTGTTTAATCGTATTATAAAAGTAATACAATTAACCTATTCGTTCGCACCGCGACCTGTGTACGGATTCAGTTTATGTAAGATCCGGATTTTTTGTGATTTAATACATAAATGCTGTGTTTGTGCAATAAATTGGACATCACGTGTTCGATTCTCATATCGGCATCAATATATAGTATACATAAAACAAAAGCTCTGTCTGCGTCTGTCTGTTTGTCCGCTTACTTCTTCTAAACCACACGGCGGATTTTGATACGGTTTTCACTATTAGAAAGAGCAATAAACGAAAAAGATATGTTTATATAATTTGTAAATAAAAGTTTTATATAAAATAGCTGAGCTTAGATGATGTTTTGTCAAAAAAAAACTGTTTTCGTACGACTAGATACATAGCTGAGTAACGCTGGCTGGCTAAACCAAGAGTTAGAGTTACAACAAATAATAAACTACAATATTGTAGGTCTTAAAAATACCTACAAAAAAAGTATGCAATATCTTGTACTATCTCACAATAACTATTTTTATCATCTATACGGATGAATAAAATTGGAGTGTCTGTTTGTAATATTAAAATAACCGCTTTTTACTAAATGCATATGGATGTATACACGGTACATATACCAAAACAACATTTTTTACAATTTTTGTCTGTCTGTCTGTCTGTCTGTTTGTACCGGCTAATCTCCGAATCGGCTGGACCTATTTTGACGGGACTTTCACTGACAGATAGCTGATGTTATAATGAGTAACTTAGGCAACTTTTATTTTAACCCTCTACTGGTATCGTAAATTTGACATACGTAACTGGTATCGTGGGGGCCGTGCGGCCCCCAAACGAAGTTTGCCTCTAGAAAGCAAGTTTTAACTGGCTGCATGTTCAAATATTCGTAAATGACTAATAATACATTCGTTTTATATAGTCAACTAGTTTTTATTCATATTAATCTTCTTGCTCAGTTACTGCAAGAGATCACAAGAGTGCAACAAATTTTTTGTATATTTTTTGCTTACGTTAAAAGAAACCTGAAAAACCTACTCTTCTAAAAGTATTGAATAAAAATATTTATTTTTTCCTATTCTATATAAATATCTCTAAAAAATTATAACACTTTTACGGCTTCTAATAAACATTTCTTTAAAAACGACATGTAGTATAATCATCTCTAATCCTACGACTCAGGAAACATATAGTTTAGTCTTTTCAATGACATAGTAGTTCTATAAACATATATAATATTTTCGTCTTCACTCTCCGAAGAACAGGCTTGAATTTCGGTACCCAGATCGTCACCGTCATCCGAATCGTGAGTTGGTGACTTTTCACAGACACCAATTCCTTCAATATCACTACATTCTTCTTCTGAATGGTCACAGGCCTCTAATTCAGAATCAGAATCTTTGTTTAGTATCTCTTCTATTGTTTTATTACTTAAACTTCGCAACATCTTAGCAAAATAAGTAAAAAAAATGAAAAACAATAAAAAGTGATATGCAAAAAAATCTTACGTAACTGGTATCGTGGGGGCCGCGCGGACCCCACCATCTACGTACCTCCGTCCTGATAAGGTCTCTAACGCTGAAAATCCGGCACGCGCCGCGAGTCACGCTGTGATGAGATTACATAAAATGACGACTGCGTACGATGCTTAGATTCTTAGAAAATCTTAGAAACATACTGCGTGGGGGCCGCGCGGCCCCCACCATACCAGTTAAGGGTTAAAAAAAGAATCAGGGTTCCGCGAAAAAAAATTAAAACCCATGAAATTGTGAACAAAATCCGCGTACGGCGTACGCACCCGAGCAAAGCGAGGATTAATAGCTTTTAAATGAATATCTTAAGAGTAACAAGCTACAATTTATGTATAAACATAGCTAACCGTGAAAACGTACCGAGGGACAAACGCGAGCGAAGCGCGCGTGAGTCACTAGTATAAAATATAAATACTAGCGTTTTAACCTCGCTTCGCTTGTTAGACTTCTAACAACAGGTCCTTCGTTCCTCTAGATCATAGATTATCTGTGTACTAAATTTGTCTAAATCCGTACAACAGTATTAACGTGAAGGAACAACAGACATACACATTTTCGCATTTACAATTAATAATAATAGTTTTCCGAAAAATATAAACGTATGTTTATATTACACTGCAAATCTCCGAAAATTATTTGCTGGTTGCTATGTAATTTAAAATTTTGGCACGTATATGTTTTTATGAAGGTCTTTATGATATCCATATTATGTGTAACTCTTCACTATGGTGCAGCACTTGTCGTCGAGCCGATCGCCATGAAAATTGGCACCCATTCTCATATAGAGTGCGGAAAACTATCGCGTTTCATTTATTCGGGCAAAACCGCGGTCAAATGCTATAGAAAATATGATTGTACTAATATATATAGTTAAGGATTTGATTATGATAAAGAGAAAAAAATAACTTAAAAAAAATGAAAGAATATAGTATTATTTTTTACTATTTTTGACTTTGATATTTATTCTGGCGAACTATCCTACATAATTTTTAACTTTAGTCTGAGATAACTTAAGTACCTCTTTTTTAAAGTCGATCAAACAAAAATTTCCTGCAACTTGAACAAATCAATTATAATGTATCTCGCTTTCCACCAATACAATCCTAAATGATTAATAATAATAAGAATTAAAAAAGACAGCCTATTAGGTATGGCTAATACAAATTTCCTCACACGTGAATCGAACCCAGTACATAGTAAGTCATGATTTTGCAATATACCACTGCGTTACATAATCTTAGCTATCAGTAAACTCTAACGCAGGATTACCCGAGGCAGGATTAAAGCAAATAAATGGTTGTAGAAAAACTAAATCCATCCGCGCTCTGTTACAGTAATAACTCATGAACTAGTCACATATAAAAACGCCTATCTCTATGTAGATAAATGGCGTTCGAACCCGCTACTATGATGGTAGTTGCTGTTCTATGGGATATTTATATTGTATACCTTACATTGCTTGTTTTAACCATATTAAGTATTAGCAGAACCCGCGACTTCGCTCGCGATAAAACTACAAAAAAAACTTCGGCTTTATGCTATTAATGATAATGTATGGAAGTCTGCCCGATTTGTTTACATTTATCATTACTGCTCCGCTCCCTTGGGTAGTAGCATAATGATATATAGCCTATAGCCTTCCTCGGTAAACGAGCTGTCTAATGCAAAAAGAATTTTTTAAATCGGATCAGTAGTTCCTGAGATTAGCGCGTTCAAACCAACTAACAAAATCTGCCTCTTTGTAATATTATTAGTATATTAGTATAAACTAGCAACGTACCCTTTATATTTATGTGTTTATTATACATCCAACGCCATCTTTCAGCTAATTTTATCACCAACAGTAGACTATGTATTACTCCATGTCAGTCTATCTGTGTACAATATTTCATCTAAATTTATAAAAACTCTCAATTATCAAAATGTAATATACGCTGTTAAGATAAAAGTTTTATCATAAATTGTTTAATCCTGACAGATTTTGCTATAGATAATTTGAATTTTATTTAATTTAGTCTTTGCCAGTAAGAATTAGAAAAGTAACTATAAGTACCTTTACATGTAATATTATAATTGTTTTATAAAGAAATGGCGGCTCACCTTCGCTTCGCTCGAGTTCGTCGCTAGGTACGTTTTACATAGATATTTAAAATAGTTATTTGCCAGCGTTAGCATTATAATTTTTTTTTTTTTTTAATTTTAATTTTTCTGATGTTTTTATTCTTATTGTCCTATTCCGGACTAAGAGAAATCCAAAAAATCAAATATCATAAAAATTGGTCCAGCCGTTCTTGAGTTATAAATGGTGTAACTAACACGACTTTGTTTTATATATATAGATTAGTATATAGAAAATTTTATTTTATAGATCTTTCTTTCTTTAAAAGACGGAGAAATTTGACCAAAAGTACCTACCTATCATTTTTAACTTTCCATACAAATAGCTAGCAATGTACATCAAAATGCGTCGAATTATTAGGACCGCAGCGTGAATGGGGACGGGCTATCACGTCAAATGATGGGATGAATTGAAAGTCGCATTTTTCATACAACGCCCCTCTCAGTCTAGTTTAACCGTACAAAAAACTAAAATGAGAAATTTTTGATGAAGCGTTCATACTGTCGTGAATGTTTCGAATTATTTAACATTTAACTGTATCAGGATATTTATTTACTAGTTCGAAGAAATGAATACTTGATGTATAAAAAGAAAAAGGTCTTCAGTCTGTTTTTGCATCGGTCTTTTGGATCAAAACGTCCATCTGATGTACGTTTTTACGCGAAAGAACGAACCAAATAATAAAGTTTTTTTTAATTATGACAGTTCCATAGGAAACGGAAAAAAAGACCTTGTTCTGTCACAATACTGGAAAGCAAGAAATTTTGGATTACATTTTTTTCGAAGAAAAATGAAAAAAAAGAATATTAAAAAAATGGATTTCATAAACAGCGCTACCTACCGGATCTAATATAGCTAAGAATCAATCAATTGACCCCATAAGTACATAAAAATCAGTCAAGCCATTATAGAAAAGAATTACGAACATACGAAGAATGAAAATATATAATACTTAGAAATAAAACAATTCTCTATCAGTCGAGGAAGTTCAGAATCGGGTCAATAGTTCCGGAATTTTACCTCTTCTAAGTAAATCATAACGCTTACTTCCTTATGATATTGGTATAGATAGTAAAAAAAAAATATACTTTAAATTTATTGAATCATACTAGCGACTCACCCTCGCTTCGCTCGGGTTCGTCTCTAAGTATATTTTATATAGTTTAAATAGAAGAAATATAGAAAAAATATAATGTATGTATACAACTTCCCTATTTGAATCGGATATTATTAAATTTTTCATTAGTTTTAATTTTTTTTCGTAGGACCCTATTTTTTCTAAAACAAAAGTAACCTAAGTTACTCCTTATTACATAAGCTCTCTACCAGTGAAAGTCCCTTCAAAATCGGTCCGACTATTTCAGAGATTAGCCGGAACAAACAAACAGACAGATAAACAAAAATTGTAAAAAATGTTGTTTTGGTATATTTATTTAGTAAAAAACGGTTATTTTAAAATTACAAACAGACACTCCAATTTTATTTATCTATATAGATAACAGAGAAATCGAATTGAACTAAAATTGCCACCCATTATTTTGGAAAACACAAAATAAACAATCACCTAAATCAAAGACCAATCCTCTTGAAACACGATTTGAAGTCGTTTGAACATAATTAATTTAATGATCGCTTCACCATGTGATGCGACATGGCAAAAATATCTGTTATATCGACATGAATGTGTCTTAACGAGCTTCTGTAAAAGAGGGACTCACGTGGAAAAAAATTTACTGTATACGATTTGACAATTTTTTTTTTTTTTAGGTTTTGAATTTTTTATTTGATACGGAAATTGATCATGACAGACTCGACAGTCCCATTCAGAACTTCCCACTGTTAGGTACGGGCCTCACTTTCATTACGAAGGGAATCAGCCATAGTCCACCTGGCCAAGTGCGGGTTGGCGAAATTACATGTATTTCGAAAACTTGCTAGTTTTTCTCATGCAAATTTTCTCACGACGTTTTCCTTAACAGTGGCGAGTAGTAATCATATAAAAAATTGATTAACATATGAGGAAATCCGAGGTACGAGGCCTGGGGTTTGAACCCGCTCCAATTGGTTTATGAAGCGAGCGCGTTATCACTGAATCAATCATAACTTGTCCATAAAAATTTCCTATTTGTTAATTCGGCACATAAGCTGAGTGGAGTGAAAATTCGAAATTGAAAAGAGAAACCAAATACACAAACACAAAATCTCACATTTACATATTAGTGAAATTCTAAAAAACTAAGGGGCTTAAGAGATGCGTTTTATCGTAGGTACGATAACAGTCCTCACCAACTAATATATGTCGCAGTCGTAAGATGTAAAGAAGCTTAGAGGGTATGTGTTGTATGTAGCAATTACAAGCCTCGCTCTTATAATATGAGTAGATTTATAAAATAATGAAAAACAGCCGTCACAGCTACTATATAAAAAAATCTGATAACCTTTACATTTGTTTACTATGATTAATTAACTAATGCTTGAGAACATCAAGTTTGAAAATATAATCTGTTTAATTTTTATACTTGCTCTATGGAAAAGTTGCATTGTATCCGTCGAGCCTTTCTCCAAAAATTCTAAAAGACTTAACTTTACAATTATGTCCTAAGCAATTGTCAAATACAAAAACAAAAATAAAAAAACTACTGCCTTAAAAAATGAGCCAATTTGTATTAGTTTAAGTTTACTTAAAAAAAATTAAAAACTACAGTCAGACACAAAAAATAAAAAAAAACTATAGATACCTAACTAATCAGATATTTTCGAAGTTAGCACCATTTATCAAAAAAAAATTGTACCTCAAATATAAAAATAATACGAAATTCTGCTGAAAATATGTATATTACAGTGAAATCTAATATCGCTTATCTAAGATCTCTTCGATACGTCAAAAGGGCCGTATGTTGCGTCAGCAAATCCCAACAATTACCTATAATGAGGCGATCCCGGGCGGTCCCGCCGGGATACGGGGTTCGATCCCACGTCGAGTATGCGCATTTGATTAGCGTGCTTAATGATACGTGGAAGAGCTCACATTGTGTTTTATGTAATTTAATACGTGTATTATAGAGGAAAGCTATTAAATGAGAATTTCTTTATAAAAAATTAATTCTGTACATGTTACTTTTAATATTATAAATAACTAGCAATTTACTCTAGATTCGCTCGTTTTGACCATGAATATATACATAGATAGATTTTTACAATCAGTTTGGTACTTCCAGACATTACACAAACAAACAAACACACAATATTCCAGATGTACATGTATATCCTACACGTTTGGTAATTGAAATTAAAATAAAATTAATATACGTAAATATTAAAAGGAAATGTTTAGAAATGCCATCTGAAAAAAACTTGTCTGGACGACCGTCGTAGCGCAATATGGTGCAGGTCTCACTGGTGTGTGGAATGATCGTTACATATTAAGGTTGAGACCGTATATCCGATATGTATGTATGTATATTAATGTTCTTACGTATTTACTAATTAATATTACACTATAATAAAGAAGCAATTTGTTTGTTTGTATGTATATAAGGATGATCTCTGGAACTACTAAACAATTTTGTCAGTTTTTTCAAAAATAGAGAAATACAAATAACATAGTTTTATAACTTGTTATCTTATTTTCATATCTTAAGAAGATTATATATATACATAACTGTATACATATACATATATCAGGCCGTCAGTGCAAGAACAACTTAACGCCTTTGAGATGTCTAACACCTTAGTCTCTCCCGTGACCATGATTGCTGTAAAGCATTCGAAACGTCGGGAACAAAAAATCAAAATAAATCCGCGAAATAATCCGAAAAGATAGTTTTATTTAAAACTAGCAGAACCCGCGGCTTCGCCCGCGATCAAACTACGAAAAAAATAAACTTTTTCGCAATACATACTTTATTATTTGCAAGAATATGTATAAGATGTTAAGCGTATATTCTGTAAATAAATTTACTTTATATACCACACAGTAAGTGTGCACTTACAACTTGAGCCATGTTACTCTAATACTTTCTTAGATTTACGCGAATATTTGACATTTTAAATAAAACTATCTTTTCGGATTTCGAAACGTCGGGAACCAAAAATCAAAATAAATCCGCGAAATAATCCATGTTACTCTATTTAAATATGTTCAATTTTTTATTTTGAATTAAAAAAAAAACTACAATTCATGTTTATTTAATTGTATTGAAGAGTATTAATACCAAGTTTCAAGTAATTCTGATCATAAGCAATTTTTTCCTCATATAAATAGCACAACCCCTTTTTAACCTTTTAAGGGATGAATTTCGAAAAATAATGATATTTGTATTGTTTTAGTTTTCATTTTAAAGGTAAATACCATTTTCCGTGCATCAATTACAGAGTTTCATACAAACTTTCATCCCCTATTTGACAGTCTTATGGGATGAAATTCAAAAAATGCTAAAATACGTATTTACTTAATTGTATTGAAGAGCATTAATACCAAGTTTCAAGTTATTCTGACCATAAAAAATCGTTTACCCATACAAACTTTATTACCCCCTTTTACCCTTTTAGGGGATGAATTTCGAAAAAAATCTAATACACATATGTCTTATTTTTTACCTTAAAGCTAAATACCACTTTTCGTGCATTTCGCGTTACGAATGACAGAGTTTCATACAATCTTTTATTCCCTATTTTACCCTCTTAGGAGATGAATTTTGAAAAATCCTTTCTTAGCGGATGCCTACATTGTATAAGGAATATGTTTTCAAAGTTTCACGTTTCTACGACCAGCGGTTTAGGCTGTGCGTTGATCGATCAGTCAGTCAGTCAGGACAAAGCATTTTATGTATATATAGATGTCAAATATTCGCGTAAATCTAAGAAAGTATTACATGTATGTTTATGTATATCGATAATAAATATATATAGTTGAATTAGTATCTTATATAATATGTAACTTTGTATGAGGAAATTAATTATTTATATAATATATTTAGTATATTTGACTTCCAATCAAAAAGTTTAATAATTTTAATATAAATAATTTATTTAATATTAATATTATCTATAATTATAATTATTATTGCCAATATTTTAATAATAATTTCTTTTTTATTCCGATTATTTACATTTAGGTTAAGTAATGTACACTTTTATACACCATCTCCGCTCATTTCTTTTATTTTCTGTATCCTTCTCTATAGGTCGCCTGTAAGAGATTGCTTTCAGTGATAAGGCCGCCGTTGCACATTTCTTTAACTGTATTTCTTTTTATGTGTATATACCATTTTACTGTGCAATAAAGTGTTTAAATAAATAAATAAACATCATTAAAAACCTTCTTGTTTTAAAGTTGGTCAAAAAAAGACAGGAGAAATTAGGTCAAACAAATACTAACATATATTTTATTCAGTCTGTTCGTATTTTAACTATAAAATAACTGTTATATATACATATATATATTTGGGAGTTATGTAAACTACCGTGTTGTAGTCCCATGCCAATTACAGGGTTGTAGCACGTACGAAGTAGACATGACACCAACACAATTTACCTGCGTCAACTATTGACAGCAACATGGACATTCAGACCACGTCCACGGGATTATATTTTAGACACCTGTACTAGGGGATTCACAATTTATTACTGAAAGTTTTACTTTTTTTTTCTTAATAGCTGTCAGTTATTAGTTTTTGAGTAATCGTAGTTTGAGGGCAAGCCAATAATAATTAATTATTAATTTTGTTTTTAATATCACATTTGTACCGGTATTTTATTATATACAGTTATTTTAATGATTTATCGTTTTTTAGGGTTCCATACCCGAAGGGTGCCAACGAAACCCTATTTCTAAGCCTCCGCAGTCCGTCTGTCCGTCTGTCCGTTTACAGAGAGTTGTATCTCATGAACCGTAATGGGTAGAGTTGAAATTTTCACAGAGTGTGTATTTCTATTGCCGCTGTAATAACAATAAAAAACCAAGATGGCGGATTTCAAAAAGGCTGCCATGCAAATTAATTTATATATGACTTTGATCTTTAGAATGGTATTATTATTTTCATTAATTAATTAAGCAACACTTAAAATATGAAAAGCAATCAATTTCAATAAAATAAATTAATTTTACAGCTATTGTTTTATTTACAATCCTTGTTATACCTATATGTATTTACTATGTAAAGAATATTTTAATACTTGATCGGTTCATATATCTATACATATAATAAAATTCTAACAGAATCGAATCTGTAAATTAAATATTTTTTGGAAAATCTTATTGAAATAGTCATTATTATGGAAATAGAGGCTGAATCTATAGTTTCTAGAACTTTTGTCTGTCTGTCTGTCTATCTGGGACCGCATCACGAGAAAACCACTGGACAGATTTTAATGAAATTTGGTATGATGATAGCTGGTTATCTGGGTCAACATATAAGATACTTTTTACTGCGGAAAAATATATCATATCTGAGAAATCTATACTAACCAATAAAGTAAAACGTAAGAGGGGACGTACTTGAGCGGAACGAGGGTGAGTCGCTAGTAAAACTATAAACTACTTTACAATCACTCTGTAAAACAGATCTACTCGTATATTAACACATTCGGATTTAAAGTACCATGAATATTAGTAGTGTATTTCATCATAGAAATTTCTAGATGTTGTATTTTCTAAATTAATTGTTATTATATGAAACTAGCGACAGAAACAAATCTATACCATGGGAACTGTACATTTTCCCGTGATGATATATAGCCTATAGCCTTCCTCAGTTAACGGGCTATCTAATGCAAATAGAATTTTTCAAATCGTATTAGTAGTTCCTGAGATTAGCGCGTTCTACCAAACAAACAAACAAACAAACTCTTCAGCTTTATAATATTAGTATAGATTAATAAACCTATTTATTTACTCTCCTAAATTTATCCAATTAAAAACATCCTACATCCTTACAGTGTTGCCAATGATCCACTCCATAACTGCCATGGAGACACCATGCTTCTAAATATGCGTACGTTTTTGTACAGATTTTTAGTAAAATTAGTACTAATAGGAAATCCCATCTCAAAACCTCGGGAACGGGTCATTGAAACATTCATTATCCTGTACACTCCAGAAGAACAGGAGAATACTTAACTAATGCAAGCGTATTTTATGTCAAGATGATTTTCACTGTAGCTGCAACAAAGTAAAATTTCAAACTAGAAAGTTGGGATCAGTCTCGCGTTTTTTTTCGCAGCAACCTAACATTTTATTAAACAAATAAGTCCACACTATGATTTATTTGACGTCCGTAATAAAGAAGTATAGGACTTGCAGATTTGTTTGAAATGAACAAAGTTCTTAGTCGGTTTTTTTTTTATCAACTACTGTTTTTAGTTTGCCACTCAAGTCCACTGAACTTCATGTTTTTCATTTTCATGTTTTTTTAAGTTCCACTTTATTTTCCTTGCAGCGTAAATAAAGCTTATAGAATACACCGATAGCACATTTTATTCTTCACATTATGATTTAGATATTTTTAATCCTAGTGATCATACTATAATAATACAATAATAATAAATATCTTGTGACATTAACACAGCACCATCTAATTCCATGGTAAGCTACGAGGCTTGTGTTATGGATAGCAGATAGTTGATCCACTACTCATATATAACTTTAAATACATTCATATTATAAATATAAACACCCATGACTGGAGTACAAACATTCGTGCTTATGCGTAAACAGTCGCAGCCTGAAACTTTTAAATCTATATTTGAGATATATAGCTTAATTGCAATTTTGACTAACTAAATAATCTAAACAGTTTTAATAATCTTCGCCACTGTCCCCACAACAACGTACCCCAATAGTACAGCAATAAAACATTAAATGATAATTCCGCGAGATGGCCGCTTCGTTTCCGGGCCACGACTTCCGGCGACACGCATTAGCCATTAGCATGGCGGCTGCCGCTAACGTCACATCCGCTTGAAATTAGTGACGTTCCGGGGTAAAATAAATATCTATACTTCTATATTGATAAATAAAATTAAATATTTGTCTGTTCGTAATAATTAAAATATCGTTTATTGCAACTTAGCCTCGCTCTGTGCGAGTGCTTAACATGTGTTAGTTGATCAAGGTCTATAACAATAGTAAAAAGAAAAAAATATAAAAGATTCATTTGATAACCTAATTACTTTTATAGTACAAGGTTGGAAACTTCAAGGAAGAATGCAATAAGCATAAATTTACACAATCTTTCGTTTTATAACGGCAGTTTAAGTTTCATACCAAAATTCATATAACCAGTAAACTAATTTTAAAGAATCTATAAATTACAAATTTAAGATAATATTAAATAATAAATAATTTTATAATATACAAGTGAAACTGCGGGCAAAACCTAATTTTACTAAATTTTAAATGTAAATTTCAATATAAAAACTTTTAAAATTTTAACTTCTTATAGCAGTACTGGTAACATGTACACAAAACCTTAAAATAGTGAACAAAATGTCTATCAAATTATGTAGCTTTTCCTTTCTTCCTTCATATTTCGCTAGTGATGTAAAATAACGTATTTATGAACGTTTAGCTAAGAGATGAGATATTTTCCCGCAGTAAAAAGTATCCTATATGTTGACCCGGATAACCATATATCATCGTACCAAATATCATCAAAATTTATCCAGTGGTTTTTCCGTGATGCGGTAACAGACAGACAGACAGACAAAGATTCTAAAAACTATAGATTTGGCTTCTATATCGATAATAAAGTCTATTTCAATAAGATTTTCCAAAAAATATTTAACGTATGTACAGATTCGGCTTAGTTACAATGTTATTATATGTATAGATTTTTTATATAAAATATCGATAAAACACAACACAACACTGAAATCCCATAATATTGTTTCGAATTGAATTCACGTGCGGATTTTAGTTCACAATTGAAGGGGTTGAATTGAATAATTACCTTGCAACAGTGCGGTGCATTGCGCTGATACATAAATAACCATCTATTCTAACTTTTTTATTGACTTTTCTCTTGACTACACTTTGTTTTTAATAGATACCGAAGTAATATATTAAAAACAGATGCGCCTTCACTTCGGTCTGATCCTTAGAGACTTTTCACAATGTTTTGATTGATATTTATTTATTTAGGAAAACATACAGCTTTTATATAACATATTTTTTATTTACATAGTTTTCACAATTAAAAAAGAAACACAATGCAAAGATAGATCAAGTCAAGAAATGGTACCTATCCCACGATATCTGTACTAATATTATAAAGAGGCAGAGTTTGTTTGTTTGTTTGTTTGAACGCGCTAATCTCAGGAACTACTAATCCGATTTGAAAAATTCTTTTTGTATTAGATAGCCCGTTTATCAAGGAAGGCTGTGGGCTGTATATCATTATGCTATTACCCAAGGGAGCGGAGTAGTAACCTTAAATGTCAACAAATCGGGCAGACTTCCATACATTATTACTAACAGTATAAACCAAAATTTATTTTTTGTATTATTAGCGCGAACGAAGCCGCAGGTTCCGCTAGTTTTGAATAAAACTATCTTATCAGATTATTTCATTTTTGGTCCCTGACATTTCGAATGCGAAAAAATCCGAAAATCTTTTAAAAGTTTTGTTTAAAAAATGTCAAATATTCGCGTAAATCCAGGAAAGTATTACCCTGCGACAAGTTTTATTCGCCCATTGTTGGGAACGGTCCTTTCCTTAACATGAAAGGGATCAGGCCTTAGTCCAAAATGTTGTTAGATAGACTCGTACAACAAACACACGTCTCTTCAAAACTAATTAGGTTCTCTCAGACGTGCCTGTTTTCTCACCATGTTTTCCTTCATCGTATTAACGTTGTAATCATGGTGAAAATTAGATTTGAACATAAGGATTTCAGATTTGCAAGACCACACCATAAAATAAACAATCTTTATTATAATTCTTACAATTTTCAAAAATCTAAAAAATATTATTTAGTGTTGCTATTACTATATTTATTAAAATAAAATGTAATCGAGTTTATTATTTTCCAATGTAATAAAGCCGTTATATACCTATTACGTAACGCCGTTATTATTAAAAAATAAGTTAAAAAAAAACAGGCTTTATTCAAATAACACAATGGTAACACATGTTACACACACACACAGCCCTAACTCCTGAACTAGAAAATTGTGTTTCAGGAGCCAGTACCTTCCCTTATCAAGCTTACATATTCAATGCATGAAATTACACGTTTAAAACTGTTTTTTGTGATGTAACTACTTTAAGGTTTTCGGGTTTTTTCCTTTTACTTGTGCTATAAAACATTGCTTCTTGCCAAAAATGATTCTAAATCAACGGGAAATTCCCTATAGGTTTGATTGCGAAGTGCCCTTGCGAGTGTCAGAATAAGCGGCAAAAACAACTGTACCTTTTGATTGTGTTGACTTAGAAGTATGGTTTTTTTCATAGCTCAAAGTGATGGCAGATCTGAGTATTTGATAATAATTTCAACTTGCCACCTCCACGCGTTCCTGAGAAAAAGTATGTAGACAGACCGACAGACGGACAACGAACTGATCCTGATAAGGGTTATTTTTCCTTACGGAACCCTTAAATAATTTAATATTGTTTTATAATTAACTTAGTTGTATAAACAAAGCTATTTTAATTCTACAACAAAGTAAATAAGCGGATAATGTAACCCATTGGTTCACACACTCATTGAAGAGTTCTATACGTGTCTCGTGATTCGTATTATATTACCTGCGGCCAGACTGCGCGGCGACGACTACATACGTATACTAGTCGCTTACCCTGGATTTTATTGATCATTTATATTTAGTAGTTTAATGTCTTAAAATTTTAAAGTTAGACAATATATTGTTATTGAAGGGAGGGATAAAAATTGTATGGAAACGACTTTAAAATTTAATCATTACCAGATAATCATTACAATATATCATTACCATATATTTTTAGATTACTATTCTTAAATATTGTAGGATAAAATCTTGTTTAGGCTCAGTTTATGTATGCATAATTGCAGCAAGGTAAACTGTAAGTTGGTTTCGTGCACCAAAAGTTCTGTATCATCATACAATATACTTTTTACTTTAAGTATATCCCAGAAAAAATAGCATTATACTACGAGTAGATGCTTTAAGTTTTTCCCAGAAAAAAACTTATAATAGCGGCTTGAGACATAGATATTGCTGATTTTACAATACAGAAAATTCAAGAATAACATATTAAGTATCTTTTAACGAGAAATGTCATTAAACTATAAAACTTTAAGCTTTTTTTCTACGTGCCATTGGCAAAGTAATCTGTGCTCAACTGGCACCCTTTGAAGCTATTAACAAGAAAACTGAATCGATTTGAAACTTTAATTTCGAGGGTTTTCCTACCCAATTTTTTTTTGCTTTACATTCGTGTTGTTTCATTCGTCTTGTATTTATATGATATTACATATATTGTGATTTTTTTAGCCGACTTACCTAATATTATTGATACGTTTTGGCTCAATTTGTTGTGACCCTACTTGTTGTGCCAGCGGTCACGGGTTCGAGTCCCGCTGGCATTCATTAGTGTGATGAACACGAATGTTTGTACTACAGTCATGGGTGTTTATATTTATAATACGTATGTAAAGTTATATATATGTATGTTTAGTGTATGAACTATCTGGTATCCATAACACAAGCCTCGTAGCTTAACATGAAACTAGATGGTACTGTGTGTTAATGTCCCAACATATTTATGTTTGACGTTCACTACTATTCGTGTACCCATCACCATGACGCTTTCAATTGTGCCAAAATGAATCTCAAGACGGTAAAAAACACAACAAATATTATAAATATTATTTTACATCATAAATAATATTATTACAGTACAAATAAATTTCATAAATGAGTATTTAGATAATTTTGCATAGGATGCTAACAATATTGTGAATAGTTTGTTGTGCTAATGCTATTCGCTATCATAGGAATGTAATATTATTTGAATATATGACATTGTCTATCTAATATTGACTGTACTATCAAAATAAAAACATCAACAAGGAATTTAGTCCAAACGTACATAAATAAATACAGTATTAGGAAAAAGTATGAACTATTAATTCCACAGAGTATATATGTACACGATCATTAAGGTAAAGCTTAAAGCCTTAGACATGTTGGAATGCTCTTAAATATTCATGACTACTCTGTACTCTACAGGGTGCTTTATTATTTAACACTAGAGTTAGTGGATCAAATTCGGTATTTTATTTGGAATTACACAGATATATATGGTTAAATTATATTTATTTGTTTGTATGTAAGGACTAATCTCTGAAACTACTATACGAATTATCAAATTTTGTCTATTTCGCTTGCTTTATCTCAATAACAGTTGACCTAATTAAATATTAATTTAAAACAAATTCACAGAGAATGTTACGTTCTACGACTTTTGTTATATTTTTTACGATAGCTTCAAATTTATTTTTTAAGCTAAGATAATAACAAAAAAAAAATATTTTCATCCTCTTTGACATTTTTGACCTGGATATTAACGGATATATTTTGAACCAGCATTGCCAGCGGTGAGTGCCATAAACGACTAGAACTTTTAGAGAGAAAATTAACTATTAAAAAATGATTTTGACTAAGAGCATCAGCTAAAACAACTTTTATCCACAAATTTGCAGTCAAAAGCCACCATTACTAACCAATAATTTTCAGAAAAGACTATGTAAGGAGGGGAGTAATGAAGAGGTCGAGCGTCGAAGTAAGACTGCTTTATTAATGTTAGGATTACATAATATATTTGTTATGCTTTTCATAGGAGGGAGGCACACACCACTACAATTACTTTTGACCAACCTTTTCCATCAAAATTACTTTTGCCTTTTTTTCATTTAAAAGTACTATTAACCAGTCAAAAGTTAAGAGTTTTGACTGTAACATGCAACTTTCTAGTTTTTTATATTCATATCGAAGTTACCCTTACCTCATATGACTGTACTACAAAGACAACACAAGAATCGCATAAAATTGAGAGTTTAAATCACCTTGATCTGTTCAGTTTATTAAAATTAATGAAAATTAACATAGGATTGTGGTAAATAAGCTTTTATAGGTAAAAATATAAATAAAAGGACCGAGCGTGATAACGATGACAGCTGTAGTGATTTCTTAATAAAAAAAATAGTATATAGTTATACAAGGAAGTTATACATAGAACCTATACTAATATTATAAAGCTGAAGAGTTTGTTTGTTTGTTTGTTTGGTTGAACGCGCTAATCTCAGGAACTACTAATCCGATTTGAAAAATTCTTTTTGCATTCGATAGCCCGTTAACTGAGGAAGGCTATAGGCTATATATCATCCCGGAAAAATGTACGGTTCCCGTGGGATAGATTTGTTTATGTCTAAGAATGAACACGAAGCGAAGCGAGGGTGAGTCCCTAATACAATATAAAGAACTGCGTTCACATTTCAACAAAAAATAAAACTTACGAATAGGTTTGAAAATAAAAAATATCGTAACTCTATGTATGTATGTAAAATAAAATCAGCCTTTATATCTCGACGAGGGTTGTGCGAGGAATCGTGTTACAGACGCGTCGCATATTTAGTTTCTACAGTTCATTACCACGGCCATGTCCAAGTCCTGAAATACGGGTCAATTATGAGATTTAATACTACGGCTTACACTATTTACATATACGATATATTCAATTTATGTACGTCTTGTAACGACTTAACCTCGCTTCGCTCGTGTGTAGATGCCTAAAAGACTATGTTACTCCAGATCATTTATTTATTTATTTATATATATTTATTTATAAAGCACACTAACAATATACATATAAAACATTTCTGATAATCTTACTAGTAATACTAGCGGCTCACCCTCGCTTCGCTCGGGTTCGCCCCTAGATGGTTCTTTAAATTGACATAACTTTTTTATTTAGAAACCGATTAAAATAAAACAAATACTAAATGTTAAGTAAAGCTTACTACAATACATTAGTAAAAACCGCACCCAAATCGGTTAAGCTGTTTCTAAGATTAGCGCGTACAAACGCACAGAAAAACAAACAAAAAAACTAAAAATCATTGTTTTGGGTTCTATTGTGTTAGAACAGTGTATAAATAACCATATAATTTCAAGATGAGGGAAATAAGAACACAGTAAATCAATGTAATAAGCTTTATTTTATCACTTTTCACTTTATAAGTTTTATAATGTTACTTCAATTTTCGTATTTCTATTCAATGCAATTTTAGCGATCACTTTACTATTTAACTAATTGCAGGAAAGCACTTTATGTTTTCACTTCTTACACAAAGTTCAACACTACTTTGATCAATAAGTTTGCCAACATAAATTCAATATTTTTTTAACAACTAGTTCTTATCTTTTCTGTCGTAATGAACGTCTGCCCAGAAACTAACCCCTTCCAACGGTTACCTTGTGCTTTTATATCAATCAGCCGGAAGTGACAATTTAATTATAATTTTATAAAATCATCCTAAAAATCAGTTAAGTATCCATAATTTATAATTTAATTTTATTACATAACAAAATAGTATTTCAGAATTTTTAAATGTAATATGAAAATTATTAACGTCTTACTATTTGATTTATTTTTTTAAACATTTGTTTTTAAGCATATAATTACAAAATTAGTAGCTCAAAAATAAGTTTGATTTTAAGATATTAACTGTTAAATTATTATATTTTAAATTTAATATGTTCTAAAAGTAAAATCAATAGAATTCCATATTAATTTGAAGTAGTCAAATTATCTCCCATTGAACCAGTTTAACAATTGCGTTAATAAAGATTCCCAATAATAGTTTTTCTCAAATATCTTTCATGTACAGACAGCGATCCGTTATAATTGTATTATATGTAGGTATAGATAAATTAAGTACCTGATATGATATTTATTACAAGTGTACATAGCGTTCACTGTAGACAATAGTTAAAAAGTAATAAAAGTTAAAAATTAATTATTATGTAAATTTAAATTGTTGTTATGTTTTTTTTTTCTTTGTCAAGATCATAGTCTATATGTGTACTAAATTTCATCCAAATCTGTCTAGCCGTTTCGGATTGAAGGAGTTATAAACATTGTGTATGTTTCATACAGACTTACGTATCTATAATGTAATAATAGTGTGATATTATATATGTAAAAAATTTTATTTGCCTTAATTATGTTAATTACTTAAATAAAGCAAAAATCTACTAGATATTTCACTTTTTAGTACTCACTTAAATTTCCTCCAGTCTTATTATTCCAGTCAAATAAGATCTGAAATCATCGGTCAAAACTGTTCTGTATACTCTTGTGGGCTTCCGTTTACGTATATAGGTATTTTACAACTATATGTCATCGTCATAATCTTAGAAAGATTGATTTCCAGACCTATATCTGGACTGGCTGCCTGTAACGACTTGATCATGCGTTGTAACTATAAACTTGATTCAGATAGTACCACTATGGCACCTGCGAATCTTAGGTGACTTAAGTAAGAGTCTTTTATAACAATATATACGAGTATAACAATAAAATAAATCTGTATATATAAATATGTATAATTTTAGAAAGTAAAGATTAGGTTTTTTAAGCAATTAAAAAAATTGAAATTCGCTTATTTTTCTTCTACCTACGATTTTTTTAATTTACGTTCATCCCTTAAACTAAAAACCTCCCTAACCTGGTTAATTTTGACCGGAGGAAAAAAGTCATTCAACCTTTTTTATGTAAAATAAGGTCTACACATTTTTATTAAAACTTTTTTGTCTAATTTTTAGCGTTTTCGAGTAATTGCGAAAAAACTCTTTTGATAAATTTTTTCAACCCTTGCCGGGAGTTGCAGACACGAAAACTTTAAAACATTGTTTTTGTGTTATTAAATCTACATTATATCGAAAATGCAATGTTGAGTGCCAACATTTTGATTTCTGACCTTATTTGACGAGACTATAATAATTACACTACGGGACTTAATTAAACGTGTGAATTATGGGCCGGAGTAAACGTCAAACATTCGACAGCTAGAATATTTGCGTCGTGAATAAGGTATATAGCCACTAACGCATTTACGCGTTTAAGTCCCGTAGTGTAATTATTATAGTCCACAATACGTTGGCCAAGTGTGAGTTGGTGAACTTTTGAAAACTTGTTAAGTCCTCCCAAAGATGTAAATTTCCTAACGATGTCTTCTTTCACCGTAACACAAATGAGAATTATATTAAAAAAAATTTTGCACATGAAAATATCAGAGGGGTGATACTGGGATCTTAAAACCGCTACTCTTCTATTTCTGGACTACCACCAAATAGTATTAGAAAATAAATAATAAATATGTTGGGACATTAACACATAGCATTATCTAGTTCCATGGTAAGCTACGAGACCTGTGTTATGGATACCAGATAGTTGATACAATACACATACCTTTATACCCATGAACGGAGTACAAACATTCGTGCTCGTAACACAAATGAATGCCCCCAGCGGGACTCGAACCCGCGACCGCTGACACAGCAAATACGGTCACTACAAACTGAGCCAAACGTGTGGTCAAAATGATTTAGAATATCTATTTATTGATGTAAATAGCATAATCAAGCCAGTTATTTCAAAAGTGCATAACAACACCTGGACAAAAAATCCTTTATATATAGATACTGTGTTATAATGAGTTAAAAAAATTAAACTATTTTTTGATTTTACTAACAAAACCTAATATATAAATTTTCACTGTATTATCTAAGGTTCTTTCAATATAATTATTAGTTTTATATGGTGATACTAAATCTGATGAAATTTTGAGCGACTGAATAATTTAATCCCAATACTAAGAACGTGGGTTTCAGTAAACCCGTCACGTATGCTAAAAGCCATCGCACGTGTTCTATGTAATGCATCTTGTTCAGACATGACTAGTAAGACGTTTTGAGGAATTTAAAATTGAAGCGTATTTTCTACAATTTTTATGATTTTGATGACATTATGATTATATACATTACAAGTAACTTATCTTTGCTTCGCTCTAGACGTTTTTAGTATTTTATATACAGACTAGCGACTCATCCTCGCTTCGCTCGGATTCGTCCCTAGTTGCGTTTTAACGGTTGTACAGAATAGATGGACGATTTACTATATGATATATAGCTTATACCCTTACTCAATAAACAGGCTATGTAATGCAAAAAGATTTTTTCAAATTGGTTTAGAAGTTCCGGAGATAAACGTGTTCAAACAAACAAATAAACCAACTCAGGCTGACTTTATAATATTAGTATAGACCTGGGCGGCCGAGGTTCGCTCGGAGTTTTTGGCTAAAAGTACTATTTTCTTTAAACTAAACTGAAAAAAACAAAAGTAAAAATTGAACTGAAAAAATTCGAACGCGGATACCTGTAATTGTCAATCTTGCGCCTTGGCCGCTTGACCACGATGCTTATGCCAGAGCGTGCGAAATTAGCGACCATATTTTCCGTGGAATAGTGGAATAAAAACGCATGAAAACTCGAAAACACGCGTTTTCCTAGACTTAAGACTAATCTAGATCGATATTTCGCCACTGAAATCCCCCACATACCAAATTTCAGCGAAATTGTTTAATCCGTCTTCAAGATCGCCGGTATAAATATACACGAATTGCTCGTTTAAAGGTATTGGATTTATTAATTAGTATAAATTTCCAATTGGAGCTAGATATATAATATCTACGAGTACTAAGTTTATAAGCTCGCTAAACCATTAAGTTAATGTAGTAATGTAGGTTCAAATATTGTGCTATAAACGTAGAACATTTCAATCTACGTTACGAAATAATTCAATAGGCAATAAACATTTTGAAGAAAGCTTACAATATATGACAAGGGAGAGACGTAACAAGACAATGCAATAAAAATTTCATGAAAATGAAATTACTCGAAGAATTGACGCAAATTTTTGACCGATTTAGAAATAGAATGTTCTCTATACAATTGCATTATATTTATTTATAACTAGCGACTCATTCGTCCCTAGGTTGCTTCCCAAAACAAAATTAACTAATTTATTATAGTATAGATAATAATTGTAAGTCGATTTTGATAATTATTTTGCCAAAGCATCTTTATATCGGTTAAAATATTATAATAGAATTAATAAAAAAGCTTAAGTTATACTTTTAAAATTAATTTAAAATTTTCTTGTATCTATACCTAGAAGTATTATATTATAAGCTTTTATTAAACTTCCAATGTTTGTATGTATGTATGTATGTTTGTTCAGGTCAAATACTGCAACTGTATTTTAAAGCAGTTATCCTCAACCGATTGGGCTGAAATTTTGTATACATGTTTAGTGTAGATGATAATGCATGGTTACTCATAGCTATGTGACGTCATTATTAATCCAATATGGTGGACTCCCAAAGATGGCGGACTATGTTTTTTTTTTTTCATGCACTCCCATGATATAGGTAGATATCAAATAAAAGGTTTGCTGTAAAGAATACAAATAAATAACTAAAAAAACTTTTAATTAAATAAAACCATCGATTTATTACATTATGACTTTATATAATATAGATAAACTATTTTTTTTATTTTTTTTAATATTAATTTATTTTTCATTTAACGTTTAATTTTAGCTACTATAAATCTACATAAACACAATAAATAGCCGTATAAATAAATCGGTCCATTTTCTAAAGCTGAAGACCTGAAGCAATGATAAAATTGTAAATCAGACACCTTTATTGAAGTGCTCACTCAAAGTAGGATCCGAAGGTTAACCTTTTATTCAAAGGGAATCCCGCGGGTACTAGGTTCAATTCCGGCAACTTTCCAAGCACCTGCCACCTAATTTGGGGCAGTGTAATCCTCATACATATAAATTCGAGTTAGATTTGTTTACTCGACACTACCTTGTTCGTTGAAAAGTGTACATACGGTCATAGATGTATATACATATAGTAGAAGATTTAAGAGAGTGTTTATAAAAATGAATTTGTTGGATCAGAAGCACTGTTTTCTTTGTCAGAAGAGTCGCGGGTTTGATTCAGTATTTGAATTAGCTTTGGTGACATATTATGTTCATTTTAGTATAGTAGAAATTATTCCAATATTATATTATATATTGTGGTTTGTTGTTGTCCTTCTTCAACATTAATAAATTTCAATTATTATTCACTAAATATTTTTTTTGCATAAAAATAGTATTTGGGCTATCCAAGAACATACATTATTTTTCCTCTGGGTGCGCTTATAGTGCAACTTGTTATTCGATGAATAAAAGCAATTAATTTAGCCACTCAATATAAACCTGTTAGTATAAAATAACTTATAGCGAAGAAAAACATAGTGACGGAACCTGCATGTCTAAGAGAATCTATCAAATTTTCGGAAATCCGCTAACTCCGCGCTTGGAGGACTAAAGCCGATCTCCCTCACATTAAGGGAGGGCCCATTCCTAGCAGTAGCATTATAAAAGAGGGCTGAATGCATACACATAATTCTTCACACCTTTATTGCGTTCAAGGATAGAACCTGCCGCCACTTCAGCAGTACACAAATCATCAATTATAAGGGCATAGTTTTGATTAAAGTTGAAACACAATTATAATTCAACTAACGTTGCAAATAACTTTATATGCTACCAATATACCTGTTGGGAAATCTGCAGCCTTTGATCGCGTCACTTTGATGTCGTGATTGAGATGTGAAGAGCTGATTGATAAAATGGCTTAAATATCATAAACATATTACATGAAAATAGCCTCTGGTTACATTGTTATAAGGTTGGTATTTCATTGGCTAAAATTCTCGTAGCCGTAACATATTTTTTCCATCCCATCTTCGACGGTAATGAGCAGTGGAGCAAACAAGTGTTATCATTACTTACGTAGCGGTTGGTTGGAGACGTCTTTGAAGTATCTTAATATATATGTATACAAAATTATGCGGTAATTTTGTATGTATTTTGTTTGTGTATTTGTTTACAATTCTATGCATAAATGATGTGTCATGATATGTCTGTATATGACGGATGTTAGGGATTTGAATCTTGTCGATCAATATTTTAGCTTTAAGATTTTTAAATAAAGTTGGTTGTAAGGGATGCAACCAACCATAATAGAAATAATCACCAAAAATCATTATTTCGAATGAAAATCGAGAAAGGAGTAAATGGAGAGAACTAAATTGTCTTGGAAGAAATAGTAAACCATTTTTGATGATATGTATGTAAATAAAGTTCACTTATATGTATATTGTATGAGGCTTACAAATGTTTTGATATATATAATTCTATTATAATAATAAATAAACAAGCTGCTTGCAAAGCCGGAGCTTTGCCGGGCTTTTTATAACTTTAAAAATGTAACTTTATGTAAAAGTTTTGCCAGCATTTTTACGATACTACATCACCTCTTGAATTGTAATAGATTCGAATTAAACCGAATTAATAATAAAAAAATAGAATAAGCCGGACTAAGTCAGAAAATATGATTGTATGATGACACTTTTATATATTCACCAAGTGTCCACGTTAACTGAAGCCATTTCATTTCCATCACCCGTCATATTTGTGGTCACATATTTCATACTTATAGGATTTGCATGCGTCATTCGTTTTAGACTGCGATGAATTCCGCCTCTCTTTGTAGATTATAAATGATGAAATGTCTCGACATACATACATATATATTTGTATAAGATGGTTGCTACAGGTTTGAATCCAGTTTGTACTGTAAATATTTTGGCATTAAGGCTTTTGAACAAAGTTGGTTGCAACCAACCATAATATTAATAATCATCAAATGGCCATATTTGTATAAGGTGTATGTTAGAAGAATGTGGTTGAATTGAGAATATGTCGGCTCCGATATTATTATTTATTACCTTTCATGATATAAATCATGACAAAATTAAATCAAAACTCAAGAAAGAAGGTTTTTGGTCAACCTTTATCAACAAAAATCATCAGGGGTGTGATCGATGTCACCAAAGAAAAAGAAGAGAGGATTATTGAAACTTTTCCTTGTCGATTCGATTTTAGTATGTTCAATTATTGTATTCAGCCCCTTTTAACGTCCCACTGCTGGGCACGGGCACCCCTTCAATACGAGGGAGATCAAGCCATAGTCTACCACGCTGGCCATATGTGGGTTAGCGGTCTTTACATGTCTTTCGAAAACTTGCTAGGTTTCCTCACGATTTTTCTTTCAGGCAAGTGGTAATCATGTTAAAAATGTTTCGCATATGAAAATATGTGAGGAGATGTGGGACCCAGGATGTTAACCCGCTTCACTCGGTTTCTCAAGCGAGCACATTACCACTGGGCTACCACTGCCTATTCAGTTATTGTGTAGTAGGTATTCTGTCTGCGTTAAATAAATAGAAAATTGCGAGATTATATCTAGCGAACACTAAAAACCAAAGTATGAAATTATAAGTATGTATAACCAATTGGGTATATTCCACATATAAATAAAGTTGAAGTAACAGTCTGTTATAATATGTCAGAATAAGGTCATTTTAATAAATTCATATGATTATTATTTTTCCACATGTCACTGAAACCTAAATACGCAAATTTATTTTTTGTTTGTTTGCTGGTTTGTCCGGCTTATCCACAAAAATGGCTGACCTAATTTTATTCAGTGTCATTTATGGTTAGAGAATATTTCATATATTAATTACGCCTGCCTTGTATCCCGGAATTTATCTACGGTGTTTGGGAGTTAAGCCAAGAAGTGAACTTGGGAGGCGTCCGGTGTTTTTTTTTTTTTTTTAATATTTTTACACTACTATCCCTCTAACATTATTAGAGTCTATATTTTCTTAGTTTTATTTGTCTACTCTTTCATTCCAGTTCTCGCTCATGTTCCTCTCGTACTTTCATTCTGCATACCTTTTCTTTCCTTCATCCATCCTCTTTCGCTCTATGGGTGGGTTCCCTTCCTACCTACGAATTTTCTATGTTATGTTTATTTTTTTTTGGGTAAATAAAGGGGGGTACACTTTTATTTAATTTACATCTTATATATATATATATATATATATATATATATATATATATATATATATATATATGGGAGCTATCCCTTAATTGTCGTCTACCTCTGCAGGCCAGCCGTCGCGTTGAGGCATCATAGTTGAGTGCATAAGCATTCCTGCCACATTAAGATATAGAATGCTCCACTGGGATGTAACAGATAGTACTGGCTGTTCTAACCGGTGAGTCTCTACATAGCCTCCATTTTATATATAGATGTACTTAAATCTATTTTCTAACGTTAAAAAAAGAAAAAGAAGTCTTACAGACGGAAGTGTTACGTGTGTGTTACGGCGGTACCCGTAGCTTATCGGTGGTGCGCTCGCTTAGAAAACCAAGTGAAGCTGATTCAAGTCTGGTTCTTGTATCTTCAAAGTTTTTAAAATATAATAATTTGCAACAGGATTACCTGTTGCTGATATGGTGAATAAAACATGTATGAAATATGCATTTGGCCAGCATGGTACAGTATAGTCTGATCTCACTCACATTGAGGGGATGCCCACACCCTGCAGTGGGACGTTAAAAAAATTATTAAAAAAATATATTAATTTTATATAATTATTTAAACCTAAAGGCTTTATGCTCATGAACAGCATTTCTCTTTGACTTCTGATTGATTGGTAAAGGATCTCTTAAACCATAATTTTGTTGATGCTATTTGATCAAACAAGGAAAGTTTATTTTATATAGCGCATAGTAATATTTATCTTCGGTTAAATTTACTTCATATTTTCGGCAAAAACATACACAGGTTGGTTGTGTAGCTGTGTTGTATTGCAAAATGGTTGTTAACAAGCTTATTCAATATTTGAATAAGCTCTTTAACAACCATTCCTCCTTCACTAAAACATAGCCCAAACAGTGCCAATTAAAGTTGTTAAAAATTTACAGTTAAATATTTACGCGGCTGCTGTTTGTACAAAGTGCGACGCGGACCGGACTTTATTCCCAGATTTACCATAAATTATTCTTAATACAATACCAGCTTTCACGCAAAATTAGCGTAAAAACGTGAGGGTACAGTTTGGAAACAGGGTCTATTAGCAATGCATCTAACATTAATTACTTTTAGATGAAATTTTGTGACATACTTTAAATTATTAGATACAACATTTTGGGTCAGTTTTAAGTTTAAATGCTACAATACTATTTCTAATGTCTTCGACGGTTACCTCGATAATATTAAATAAATAAATATGTTGGGACATTAACACACAGCACCATCTAGTTCCATGGTAAACTACGAGGCTTGTGTTATGGATACTAGATAGTTGATACACTACACATATATAACTTTAAATACACACATATTATAAATACACCCATGACTGGAGTGCAAACATTCGTGCTCATCACACAAATGAATGCCCCCAGCGGGACTCGAACCCGCGACCGCTGGCACAGCAAGTACGGTCACTACAAACTGAGCTAAACGTGTCGTCGAATATTATATTAATTATACATACAAAAGATATTCCTATCCTATAAGGAGTTTATTTATTTAATTAATGAGTCTATTTTGATATTAGCGAAGAAATTGTAGAATAAGTACCTCAATTTCGGAGACGAACCAAAACAAACAACTTTCGAATTTATAATATTGGTTTGATTATTTATTTAAAGACATTACAAATCTTAGGAAATACAGCGAATATTTCCCAACAAGCCGTCACCAATTACGGGAGTGTCGGAACAATTAAGTATAATAACAAAACTTGAATTAATTTCAACTCGCGGGTCGCACTGAGATGGACTACTTAAAATTACGTATTTAACTTTTATAACTGCAATTAAGGAACTGCCAAGCAACTTCTGGCATGATAATCATATTTGAATTAAAATGGATATTAAGTTGAGATAAATATTTGTAAACAACTATGATGTTTTACCAAGTTCTTGCTAATATTTTATTAGCACTCAAAGAAGCACTTGGCTAGCGTGGTAGACTATAGCCTGATCCCCCTTGTCTAAAATGTCACTGTCAAATTTAGCTTGTAAGATAAATTAATTGTCATTATCTGTGGCTTGTGATTTATTCTTTTTTCCGTTCGTAAGTTGATTAAAGTGTGCCATTCATTTTTGGCATTTTATTTAAATCTTTGATATTCAACATGATCCTTCGAGCCGTATTGAAGGGAGGCCCGTGCCCAGCAGTGGGGCGTTAAAAAGGGCTGGAGACATAAGTATGTATTTAAATCTCTTTTAGTTTGTTTCTGTATCTCCTTAGATTTTTCAGTGTTTCACCGACCCTGCATTAGCTACCATTTTTTCTGTTCGAAGTTATTTATTTATGACAATACCCTTTTGATATAAATCCATCAATTGAGTGGGTTACTTCATAAATATTAGATTCCACCAGTATAATCTAAGCATGGAGAGGGCTTCTTATTTGTAAATACGTCACGTATGTTAAAAGCCGTCGCACGCTGCGTTTAAAGTAATGCACCTTGTTGAAACGAGATGAGAATTTTGAAAGAATACCAAAAATGTAATTTTATATGGCACTTTAATGGCATAATATTTAAATAGCTTCGGATTTTGATTCACTTACTATGTTTAATGTTACGTGCAGAAAGTTAAGTAAAACCATCTTTTCAGATTATTTTGCGGATACATTTTGATTTTTGGTTCCTACATATCGAATGTTAACAATCATGGTCACGGGAAAGACTGATGTTAGGAACCAAAAATCAAATTAAATCGACGAAATAATACGAAAAGATGGTTTTATTTGAAATGTAAAATATTCCCGTAAATCTAAGAAAGTATCACAGAAAATTAAAGTCAAAAAACGAGATTTCCTAATTTAGACTATGGAATAAAATATTTTTATTTAGCGTACCGACATACATACCTATATCATACAATAGGTACCCTTTTCTGCTCTGTTTGTCAACCGATTCTCTTTTGTTTTTTGTTTGATAGCTATATATATATATATATATATATATATATATATATATTTATAGAATATCATTTTAGGAAAGAATATTATATATCATTTGCCAGACATTAACAACAGTTACCATGGCAACAAACGTACGTACATTTTTTCGTTAAGCATTCACCATCTTACCCCCCAAGTCGAGCGTGCGTAAAGAAATTTTACTTCAAAAGCGGAAACTATCCACTACTTAGTATGAGATGATTATTTTACCCGATAATGAAATTGATGTATGTTTTTCTTATAAAGTGATTTATTCTAAAATACATTATAGAGAGATTTATCATTTAGCGAGAGTGTCGAAAGCTATAATTTAACAATAAACAATCAAAGCCGCAGGCGATAGCAAGTCTTTGATGAAATCTTCAAAAGTAAATAAAGCCCCTTTTCCCTAAATAGGGAAGCAAAGTACTTTGATAGGCACGCGATTGATCTGTTCGCTACTTTGCATACTGCTTACAAACGACATTGGAAACACTTAAGTCGTTTAGTTCTCTGTTCACTGATTTGTAAAATTAAAAACGGTTATCGAAGTACCTAATCTTTTACCCTCATATATATTAGCTTTTTAAATGAGGCTACAGTGTACATATGGTCTACCTGAGATTTTTTGAAATCCAAATACACATAGATAGGCAAAAACAAAACAGTTCAGTGCCTTATTATACTCTGTTGGTCAACTGTTTTTTCTTTTTTTTTTTGTTTAGTTGCTATTGACGAGATTTAGTGTTATTAATAAAAAAAAACTGAAACAGTTTTTTTTTATATATAATGACTAACGTCTAGTGTCTTACCCTCTCTTTGTTCGGGAGTCGGGTGCGTCCCTATGTATCGTATTCTGAATTATATGATACCCCCTGATTAAAGGCCTAGTTCACCAGTGCGACGTAAAAATTCTGAATTATTATTCAAATTGCTTTTAAATTTCAATGGACACGTGAAGATATTTTATTAAAATACCTTAACTAAGAACAGAACCCGGAACTTTTAGCACAAGAAGGCTAATAATACTTAGTTATTAAATTAGAAACATACGAATTATGCACATTTTTATTTGTTTTTGCAGAGCTATGACGGCGCCCGTGCCCTCGCATAATGTATCGATAAAACTCTGCCCTTTCTGGATAAGCACGCGACTCAAAGAACAAAAATTTTAATGTCAAACGATTTTTTAAAGTTATTTTTTCTAACTATAACAGTTTTTATAAGATGCATTAATAATTACATTACATTTATTGTTATCTCTAAATTCAGCTCCTTTCAAGTTTTTTGTTGATTAAATTATCTTTTTTTGGGGCATTTTTTATTAGTTATTGTCAGCACAATTAGTGTTTGCCACACTTTTGGATGATGATATGAATTGAATAGGAACCAAAGGCAAGTGACTGGTAAATGCTAAGGCTTTCTTCTTTCAAAATCATCATGTTCCTCATCTACCTAGTACCTGTATTTAACATTTAAGATTGTTCTAACTACAATTCCCTGAAAACATTTTGCAATTAGGTATGGTTGATACACATACAATGACTTGAGCTCAACCCTTCCGATAGAAGAGTACTAACAAGTACTCTTTTATCGCAAATAACAATTTTAACCCATTCACATAACTCTGTTCAAGGTATCTTACACATAAAAATATATGACATTATGAAGAATTTTAAGTATATCGGATTGCTATTATATTATATCTAAATGACTGTAACTGTAAATTTTAAAGTTTACTTAGCTCAGAAGTCGGGTGATGAGATATAAGTACATGTCTAATTGGAGTCTAGGATTACTATTGTATTCAGCCCTTTTTAACGTCCCACTGCTGGGCACGGGCCTCCCTTCAATACGAGGGGGATCAGGCCATAGTCCACCACGCTGGCCAAGTGCGGGTTGGCGGACTTCACATGTCTTTCGAAAACTTGCTAGGTTCTCTCAGACATGCAGGTTTCCTCACGATGTTTTCCTTCATCGTAAGGCAAGTGGTAATCATGTTAGAAATGATTCGCACATTAAAATATCAGAGGTGCGAGACCCGGGATTTGAACCCGCTTCACTCGGTTTCCGAAACAAGTGCGTTACCACTGGCCTACCACTGCCTTACTACCTAGGCTAGGCTGGGCTGGGGTTACTATGTGGAAAGCTAAAACATAAATCAAAACGCTCTCACCAAATGACATAAAAATTACAGAAAAAGTCAAGCCAAGAACTTCTAAAAAGAAAAGTATGTAAAGACGATAAAAAATCAAGAATATTCAACTTAATTATACAACTCGTAATAAAGTTTGTAAAACACAAAATTGAATTCAGTTATAAGAAATGAAAATCTTATGGCTCATTCACTACTTTTATCTGCTGCAGTGAGAGCGCAAAACGGCAATAAACTTGATAATAAAGTAAAAAACTACTGAACAGAACTATGGAGTATAAACACACTAGTCTTGTTGTAAGAAAACATCGTAAACGTTTACAAGTCAAGAATAATATGAGATGCAAGTTAAAAGCGTGCGCGTTTATTGTATTTGTGAACTAACATCATATAGATCTCGTGGCTTATCCCTATGTCCATGACCATACCATGGCAAAAACTATGTGCAGTCCTAAAGTGTACACCATGTAATAATAATAACCAAAATACTCTTTGGGTTTTAATTTAAAAGAATCCAATCTAGTCCAGACTTGTCCAAGAATCGATGTCATTAAAAATTAGCTAAGCAGTTCTCTTTCGCGATCTGCGTTTCAAGTTTTAGAATTTTGCAAATGATATATGCTTATATGTGCTCAATATATGAATTTAGTACATACAGACAGTTTAATTTTATGTATAAGTATAAAGAAATACAATATTATAATAATTTGAAGAATCTACCATTAAATTATTAATAAAAACCGGCCAAGTGCGAGTCGGACTCGCACACAAAGGGTTCCGTACCGTTATATACTTGTAAAAAAAATCATGTCTGTTGTACTCGTATGGGCGCCCCCATTTAATATTTGTTTTATTATAATTTAATTATTTATTTATAAAGTGAATACATAACTAATTATTCTGTGAATATTTCAAGCGTCTACCTGTTGCCGTTATCAAAATCGAGCAAAAACGAGCAAAAAAATCACGTTTGTTGTATGGGAGCCCCCTTAAATATTTATTTTATTCTGGTTTTTAGTATTTGTTGTTATAGCGGCAACAGGAGTACATCATCTGTGAAAATTTCAACTGTCTAATTATCACGGTTCATGAGATACAGCCTGGTGACAAACGGACAGACAGACAGTTGGACGGACAGTGAAATTTAGTAATAGAGTCCCGTTTTACCCTTTGGGTACGGAACCCTAAAAAAAGGAGAAATATATTTAAGAAACTAAGTAGAACATTGAATGAGTGAAATGACTTGAAAACGTTATAATTAGAAATTAACGTTGATACAAACTATCGTTTAAAATTAATAAACTAGGTACACTTTGTATTTTAAACTAAGCAAAATTATAAATTGAGTACCTACGAGGAACCCCCTTAATTTTTTTTACTATCCTTCATACGAGGATATTGTCTGTGAAGATGCAATAAATAGCACATAAAGTCCTAGACTGTCTATTGCAATTCAAAAATGTAATGTAAGCTTAATAGGCGATAAAAAGTATTAGCAATGGGACCCAAGAATCTTTTCGATGTTTTCTTCAACTCTGCCATGATCATAATTGCTGTAAAGTATTAAAAACGGGAAACAAAAATCAAAATAAAACCGCGACAAAGTCCGAATAAAATGTATTTAAAACGTCAAATATTTGCGTAAATCTAAAAAATATTACCTAAAATTCCGCCGCATTCCACACCTTGTATTTACTTAGTTTAACTTTCAATACGCCCCCCTCACTTCCCAATCAGTGACAGTCACTTATTGAATTTTGTTGTGCTCGAGAAAAGTTTCAATAATTCCTTACATCGGAGAAAACTTTATCAATTTCCGTAACAGTCATTGCGGAATGGAATTCGGCGTCGCGGTGTATCAGACAACGACTTGTTTCTTTTACAACTTTATAATGATACAAGCTTGTGCCCGTGAATTGGTTTGAAAAATAATCTTTCTAATATTATTGTGTAGCACTTTTGTCTTCTTCGTTCGTATAATGAGCACATCGATATCGTTTCAGCTAAAACACTTCCACTGCTGGACATAAGCCTCCCCCAAAGATATTCACGACAGCTGGTCTTGTGCTATTCACATCCAGTGGACTCCAGCGTTTTTCATCATGTCGTCGGTCCACCTTATGAGAAGCCCACGCTTCGCTTTCCGGTACGATTAAATAACTTAAATATTAATCTAAGATAAAGCTATCTACATTCTGAATTTCACTCAATTCTATGGTTTCGTTAAAACGTCACAGTAACAAAATAAAGCGTTTATAATATTACTAGCGACTCACCCTCGCTTCGCTCGAGTTCATCTCTAGGTATGTTTTAACGGTTACTATGGAATAAAAAAACTGCAAAAAATCAATCTGTCAACTCACTTTTTATGTGGAAATTTTTAACCTAAATTTTTCACTTTTATGTACAATTTTTCAAACATTTCTTTCATACAAACTTTATCCTGACAATCAAAAATACAACAGAAAAAGAAATTAACCAAATAGCAGCAGCCGTTCTGAAGCAATTCGCTTACATACATTTAGCAATCGATTTTTATTTATATAGATATAGATATAATACGACAGTGTATTCATTGGTTAATTAATGCGTCCTTCTCAATGGCTACGTCTGAGTTATGAATTCAATATCTAATATTTCTGATATTCTTTACGCTAGGATGATCAATATTACTAATACAAGAAAAACATGTTTTTGACTAAATTTTATACCTAATATAATTATAAAGCTGAAGAGTTTGTTTGTTTGTTTGTTTGTTTGTTTGAACGCGCTAATCTCAGGAACTACTGGTTGGAATTGAAAAATTCTTTTTGTATTGGATAGTCCATTTATCGCGGAAGGCTTTAGTCTATATATCATCCCGGAAAAAGAAACGGTTCCCGTGGGATAAATTTGTTTTTGTCTAGGGACGAACCCGAAGCGGAGCGAGGGTGAGTCGCTAGTGTTATAATATATGAGTATCGACACAACGAATTAAATGATACGAAAGATTTACTTATACCCATTGAAAAATTCCATATCACCCTGGCTCATCATCTATACTTAATATTATAAATCTGTACAGTTAGTTTGTTTGTTTGTTTGGTTGAACGCGCTAATCTCAGGAACTACTAATCCTTGGAGGAAGGCTATAGGCTATATGTCATCCCAGAAAAATGTATGGTTCCCATGGGATAGATTTGTTTTTGTGTAGGGATGAACCCGAAGCGAAGCGAGGGTGAGTCGCTAGTCATCTAATAATCTCGATGGTATCAAATATCGTATTGTCATTCAAAATACACACATTTACAAAATTTAAATTAATAAGGCAGTTATAAATGGGTTATATACACTTTAATTGTTATTTAAATGTATAGTTAGAAGAGAAGCTAATAAAAAACCAGTTAAAAAATCCAGAAACATAAAACAACAGTAAGTTATCTTGTTAAGTAAATAAAATCCAAATTGCATATTTCAAGTGCTTTTTAAGCCCGTCTGAAGCTTCCGTGAAAGCTCATTGCGATAACGATAAACACATGCCGGTTATACTCGTAAAGCCAACGTTAAACTACCACTTTGTTGGAATTGTTATACTTCACTTTATATTTCCAACAGTTTTTCTTTAATTATATATTATTTTCTATTAATTTCTTAGAAGATTCTTTTTTTTAGTACAGACCATAATAAAAAAATTTAAAGAGTACGTGTATGAATGTGTACACGCGCAAGAAGTAAAACTTCTGTAGGTTATCGATACTCTTTATGAAATTCAATTTACGTTTTAAATAATTAGAATAGGTGATATGCTGAAAATAACGCATATCAGGCATATTACAATCTTATATTTATAGAATATCATATAAGGAAAGTATATAATATTATGTATCATATTTTGTCAGACAATAATAACGGTTACCATGGCAACAAACGTTCGCCACGCCTGATCACACTTTTTGTAACGATCTCGTCACGCATTCACCACCTTACTCCCCAAGTCAAGCGCGCGTAAAGAAGTTTAACTTCAATAACGTTTTTTTTTTCATTGTTTACCCTACCGGAAGTAGATATTTGATGTAATTTCCCCCTGACCCATTTCACGGCAGCCATTCTTGATGAGAATAGCTAACTGTGCGATGTTACAGTGCATGAACATATGCATCCATTACTCTTGTCACACACAAAATCCGATGGGATGATAATTCTAAAAATCGGTTAAAAAACAGGCGTAAGACAGGCGTCTGTATGTGATCTCCTAAACACGGAAGTGCCAATACTACCAACTTTCCACATACGGGATGTTACTGAAATTCAACTTAAAAACTCAAATACATATCATTCATCGATGGAGCTTGATCAGTATTTCCACAATTTATCTCTAACATTCAAGTTCATAATAAACGTTACTTCTAATGAAATTAATGTTAAGGAATTTGTAATTAAATTTGTACCCTCTATTTCATAAATACAGTTTTACGAACGTACCTAAGTGTATTAAATTTTGTTTACGAAAATTAACTATCGAGCTTTCTGTCGCTAAAAAACAACATAGCTTGTTTATGTTTTGCTTCTATCAATTTTATGAACGATGAAAATAATCTAAAAAAAAGACATTGTTTTATGAACGTTATTTTATATGGATAAGATAATTTAACTAGCACGCGACAAGGTTAACCTTGGGGCAATAAGACATGCCTCTCCCGGGAACGAAACGCGTAACTACCTCCCCAATGGGCAGGGCTATTAAATTGTCACTTGTTTCATGAAGGTTTGAGCTTGACGGTATAGTCTAAAAAGTAAAGTATTAACAGTATACACTAGGTTTTCCCACGACTCCGATCGCGTAGTCTATTTACGTATAAGTGTTTTGATAAAAGTCGAGGAGTGATGTTAGATAACATACAATCTTCCTCAAAAATTGGGCTATCAAATGTAAGAAAGATTATTGAGATCCGGGCTTTTAAATGAAAGCTTCTAGTTTCAGCTTTAAGCTTCAATATTAGTATAGATTCAAATGATATATTCAAAAAATAGTCCCCTAATGGTACATAATATTATATTAAATCAAAAGTTTCTGTGAGTTTTATCTGATTATATTTTTATTTATTACAGACCCTCCTCACCTCTGTCCTTTGGCAATTAATCAATTCCCCATATATATTCTAACTAAGCACATTTGGATAGCAAATTGATATATTACTTTCGGGTTATGTGTTTTGGGTTGTTTTTCTTATGCAAAAGAGCCTCAAACTTTATCAACTATGTACAAAAATAAAAAAATAAAAAGTGTATGTACGAATGTGTACACGCGCAAGAAGTAAAACTTCTGTAGGTTATCGGTATTCTTTATGAAATTCAATTTATGTTTTAAATAATTAGGATAGGTGCGATACTAAAAATAACGCATATTAGGCATATTACAATCATATATTTATAGAATATCATTTAAGGAAAGAATATAATATTATATATCATTTGTCGGACAATAACAACGGTTACCATGGCAACAAACGTACGTACATTTTTTCGTTACGCATTCACCAGCTTACCCCCCAAGTCAAGCGTGCGTAAAGAAGTTTTACTTCAAAAAGAGATTATGTTATCTATATCATATCAAACATATCGATGTATGCAATATTTTTAACAGGATATGGGATTCCCATATAAGGTTACATTCGCTATCTCGTGGGAATTTTTATTTGCTGTAACATAAAGAAGTGAAACGAATAATAGATATCTATACATAATATAATAAAATCGTAACTAAGCCGAATCTGTACATTAATTATTTTTTGGAAAATCTTATTGAAATAGACTTTGTTATTGATACAGAGGCCAAATCTATAGTTTTTAGAATTTCTGTCTGTCTGTCTGTTTGTCTGTTACCGCATCACGGAAAAAGCACTGGAGGGATTTTGATTAAATTTGGTATGATGATAGCTGGTTATCCGGGTCAACATATAGGATACTTTTTACTGCAGAAAAATATCTCATATCTGAGAAATCTATACTTAATGTTAAAACGTAAGTAGGGACGAACTCGAGCGGAGCGAGGGTGAGTCGCTAGTCTATATATAAATAGGCAAAGACAAAACAGTTCAGTACCTTTTTCTTCTCTGTTTGTCAACCATTTTCTTCTTTTTTTTTTTGTTTAATAGCTTTTCAGGTGATTAAAAAATAATTAATACTTAATTAATTATTTATTTATTTATTATTTATTAATTAAATTTTGAGGTGAATAAAAAAATTTGTAAATAGTTTTTTATATATATAGATAGGTAAATTCTATTCATATACATTTTTCTTATATTTTCAATAATGATTAGATAAAAATGATATTATAGTACACAAGTGTACGCGCAGACACAAGTGTACTCTCTATTCCTTTTACTCTCACTTACCGCCCGACCAGGGACCAGACTCGAACCCAGGACCTCCGGATCTGTAGCCGTACATACTAGCCACTGGACCACCGAGGCACCTAGTAGGTTAGGTAGTTCTCATATACATATGTAACCCCCCAGTCCCCACGTTTGTTCACCTTGTCGTGGTGGGTTTGGTTGCGCGGTCTGCTTCGACAGACCTACCGTGGGGGTGTCGTAGTTAAGTGCGTAAGCGATCCTGCGACGCCCCATTAAGACGGAGGAGTTTCTGTTGGTTTTAGTGTGTAGTACTGATTTTTCTAGCCAGTGATTTCTACATTACCACCTGTATACAGGTGGTATACATAAATGTATTTCCCAACATTAAAAAAAAATTCATATATGAAGAAAGATAATAACTATATTATTTCAAAAAAAATTTTTACTCAACGATTCCTTATATAGACAACTTTCCGAAGAGCGAATTGAGTCTAACGAGGGCACATAAACTACTATAAATTGAAACAAACGAAAGTTTGCCTAAGTATGAATTTGAATCCACAGTTTAACTCCGGCGAGGGCTTTTTACACAACGTATTAGGACGTGAAGTAGTGGAAGAAATAATATTTTCTAACAAACTTTAACCCGCGACTCCTCTCGATCAGAATAAAAATGTAAAATAGGCAATAAGACGACACGTTTGGCTCAGTTTGTAGTGACCCTACTTGCTGTGCTAGCGGTCGCGGGTTCGAATCCCGCTGGGAGTATTAATTTGTGTGATGAGCACGAATGTTTGTACTAAAATCATAGGTTTATATTTATAATATGTATGTATTTAAAGTTATATATGTGTAGTGTATCAACTATCTGGTATCCATAACACTAGCCTCGTAGCTTGCCATGAAACTAGATGCTGTGTTATTGTCCCAACTTATTTATAAGAAAAGCGTCTATTTTATTCTGAAAACTCAGTAAAACTCCTGTTAAATTTGGTTTAACTATCGAAGTTTTAAGTGTATATAAAGATACTACAAACAGACAGAAATATTTAATTATTTAATATTTTTATTTTAAAAACATTTTATTGACCGATAAATATTTACAATAAAGAAAATTACAAATATACTTAATTATATATACAAAACAAATGTACACTTAGTTATTACTGTACAAGTCATGTCCGCATGGAATAGTGGCAAGAATGCTAGCCGCATTCCCCCGTTGAATGGCAATGCCGATTCTTTGAGTGAAAAATGCGCCAGCTCTCCTGTCACCAGTAGAGTCGATAAGACGAGGTATTATGAATATAAGTATAGGTTACATTTAACGTCGCTATGTTATTAGTTATATTATGTATTTTAGTATATGTTTGTCATATGAAAGATTTAGTATCTATGTATATGTTTATTACATGAAAGATATTATAAAAAGAAGTACCTCGATATCATATTTTCTTATTTCCAAGAAAATAAAATATCGAAGTCCATTTTTATTATGACTTCCAAAGAGAAGAATTTAATGATTTTAAAGTGATTATGTAATACTAAAGCTATATACATACACTAGCGACTCACCCTCGTTCTGTTCGAGTTCATCTTTAGTTACGTTTTAACGTTTATTATAGATTTTTCAGAGATTAATATTTTTCCGCAGTAAAAGGTATCCTATATGTTGACCCGAATAACCAGCTATCATCATATCGAATTTCATCAAAATCTAGTAGTTTTCTTATGTTGCGTTCCCAGACAGACAGACAAACAGACAAAAATTCTAAAAACTATAAATTCAGCCTCTGTATCGATAATAATGACTATTTCAATAAGATTTTCCAAAAAATATTTAATGTACAGATTGGACTCAGAAATACGCGATCAATACAATAGCAGCAATCAATTACTGAGGCTTTAGATAAGACGCCATTCTACAATCGTTGAAAAATAGAAATATAAAAAAGTATACGGAAATGACGTATTGTAAATCTATGGCATAACGATGTCATCTGTTATTTAAATACAATTTTTAAAGTTTCTTAAGTATATAACATAATCATAATTTATCGATCAATCGCCCGTGTCTTCTTCATTCTACGTGACATAGGCGAAGTAATCTGTTCTCAACTGTCACGCTTTACCAACAGAATTGAATTGAATTATATTATACTAACAGTACCCGCGGTTTCGCCCGCGTTCCCCATAGGAATTATAATTTTTTCCGACATAAAAAGTATGTATGTGCTATTCCAGACTATGATCTATTTCTGTGCCAAATTTCATACAGATCTGTTTAGCCGTTCTGATGTGATTGAGTGACAAACATCCATCCATGCAAACCTTCGCATTTATCTATACATCTATACAGATAAATAAAATTAAAGTGTCTGTTTGTAATATCAAAATAACAGCTTTATACTAAATGCATATGGAATTATATATGGTAGGTACTTATAAGAAAAACACAATTTTTAAATTTTTTGTATATATTTCTGTCTGTCGGTCTGTTTGTTCCGGCTAATCTCCGAAACGGGTGGACCAATTTTAACGGGACTTTCACTGGCAGATAGTTTTATTTTAGAAAAAGAATTAGGGTTTCGATCAAAAAAATTAAAACGTACCTAGGGACGAACCCGAGCGCAGCAAGGTTGAGCCGCTAGTTAGTAGTAAGATTGTAGAATGACGTCTTATTTAGATAAGCCACTGGTCTACAATCCTTACAACTTCATCGACCAACTTAACTTGCACGTACCTTTGAGCGGGCGGTCATTAAAGAAAGTAATTATTTTCCTTTTTTTTCCCCCGAGTTCTTTGTTCTAACTTTGTTTAACTGTCGAAGTTGGCGACGAACGCGGTGGCGCTGAAATTTTAACAAATTGTTAATGAATAAATTGTGAAATTCTATCATGCGTCTTTAATTATGCTAAACGTGTCTGGTCTTAGTTAACTTTGTTAAAACAGAAGGATTTCTTGGTTAGAAATAATTTGTGAAATTTATAACTATTTGTATAGGTTCTGTGTTTTATGTGCGAAGATTTTATTCAGTATTTTGCTATAAATTTCATTATTTTTTATTAAAAGTAATTTTAATTTATGATCGTTTACTTAGCGATAAGGCCGACTGTAGTGCTATATATATATATATATATATATATATATATATATATATATATATATACAAACAACATGCACATCCATACTTCGGTTGAACGACACCACTTTAAGGCGACCAACAATTTACGTAATCTCCGAAGCACAGGAGTGAAACGCCACTAACTTCCCAACTCCGGGCTACTACTAAGAATTTCTAAAAACCATTTGACCCGGGAGTCGAACCCAGAAGCTCCGGATCTGCATCCATACATACTAACGACAAGACCACCGAAACAGTTAATTGCGCAAATAAATGAATTGAAACATTGAAGAGCATGAGAGATCTAAATCTACAGTTTGAGTTCTCCAAATTAAACCACCTCCAAATATAAAGGCGGTACAGATTGTCTCATACACTAAATGAGACACGTGCATAAAGCCGCAGGCAGACGTTAGTTACAAAGACACAAGAAACCTTAAACGAGACACTGTCTTATCTGTTAACAGTATTATAAGCTTTTTAAAAATGGCGAAAGCGTAAAAGTTTATATTTTGTTTTTCCCCTCAACGATGTTAGTAAAAAATAACCCTTACGGCTCTCTAGAGACGAGACTGTGTTTATTCTCGTTTTTTTAAATTTTCGCCGTCTTATTTTGACCTTGTTTCCCAAATTTCACATTTCACAATGTAAATAAAATGATGCCTTGAGGAAGGACATATAAAGTAAGAGTAAAAAGCTCTGGGCAGAGCTTAATCACATGTACGTAAATTACAACCGCATTCATTATTTTTAGACTAAGATATGATTAACGACACGTTTGGCTCAGTTTGTAGTGATCCTACTTACTGTACCAACGGTCGAAGTTCGAGTTCCGCTGGGGGCATTCATTTGTGTGATAAGCACGAATGTCTGTACTCCAGTCATCAGTGTTTATATGTATAATACGAATGTATTTAAAGTTATATATATATGTAGTATATCAACTATCTGGTATCCATAACACAAGCCTCGTAACTTACCATGGAATTAGATTATGCTGTATGTTAATGTCCTAAAATATTTATGTATATAATATTTATAAATTATAAAAAGCTCATGAATTAAGCTCATCAATTAAGATGTTATAGTGAAGGCACATGTTTCTAAGGTCTAGTATATTTAAACTTTTAAACCGACGTGATGTTTATTACAATACAAATGATACTCGATACGATGAAATAGAAGAAGGGAGCATAAGCTTAATATTAAGGATATGTCTATACAGAACCTTAAAAATATATTTTTTCTATTTAGAAAAAAATGTTTTGATGACTTTTATTAGCTTTTTGACATTTATTGGTATTTTTCGTGACACCATTGCATAAAAGCTCCAATGGGTTAAGAAGCTTTATTTCTGAACGATTAGCGGTTAACAAACTTATATTCACTCAGTTTTTTTTATTATGGCATTACAATACACTCCAGTATCATGGCTTTATGGCATGTGTAACGAAAATTACTCGATTAAAGGCTAATTTTTAATCGCCAGTTAAATTTTACTTGAAAGATAAGGAGTCCGTTCTCATTTGCAGTTGATGTGAATATTATTTGACGACACGTTTGGCTCAATTTGTAGTAATCCCACTTGCTTTGCCAGCAGTCGCGGGTTCGAATCCCACTCGGGGCATTTATTTGTGTGATGAGTACGTTTGTACTCCAGTCATAGGTGTTTATATTTATAATATGTATGTATTTAAAGTTATATATGTCTAGTATGTCAACTATCTGGTATCCATAACACAAGCTTCGTAGCTTACTTTGGAACTAGATGCTGCTGTGCTGTGTGTTTATGTCCTAACATATTTATTTTAAAGAAATCATAGAGAGTACTACTTATATCGAGTAAGATTTAATCTGGCCAATTGAAAAATCAGCTATTAGTTATTTTTAAGGATAGTAAGGACAGTGTTTTTAACTAAGACTTTGCTTGCATGTTACGGTGATTACGAGTAAAATAGCCTATGCCACTCTCATACAAATGATTTACCAATTACTAAAATATCCGCTAAAATTCAATTAATCCTGTTGGAATCGTCTTCCTTTTCCGGGATATATTAGAACTCTCACCCAACACCTTTATTTGCTAAGAAAGCCTTTATAAAATCAATTCAGATATACATATGTATATATATGTAACTAGCGGCTCACCCTCGCTTCGCTCAAGTTCGTCGCTAGGTTCATTTTACATAGATATTTAAAATAGTTATTTGCCAGCGTTAGCCATATGAATTTTATTATATTTTTTTTCTTAATTTTTCTGATGTTTTAATACTTATTATCCTATTCCGGACTAAGAAAAATCCAAAAAATCAATATCATAAAAATCGCACCGCTCGCCATCGACAGGGAGTTCATGCCCACACACTGAATCCCCAATGGTCCCGTACAGTTCGGTTTCAGAGGAACTTCCTCCCACGGACCATCCCGCTGTGGAATGAACTCCCTGCCGAGGTTTTCCCAGAGGGCTACAGTATGGGGTCCTTCAAAAGGGGAGTAAATAGGATTTTACAGGGTCGGCAACGCGCATGTGATGCCCTTGGTGTTACAGGCGTCCATAGGCTACGGTAACCGCTTACCATCAGGCGGGCCGTATGCTTGATTGCCACCGTCGTGGTATAAAAAAAAAAAAAAAAATTGGTCCAGCCGTTCTTGAGTTATAAGTGATGTAACTAACACAACTTTGTTTTATATATATATAGATGTATATATAGATATACATGAAAAATAATTAAATAACACACGATAATATTATAATAGCTTTTTTCGAATACGACTTAAATTCGTAAGCCTTAGTTTACGTTACAGGGTTAATAAGTAACAAACCTACAAACTTTCACATTTATATATTAGTATATATCCACTTATTGTACAATAACATGCATAATCTAAAACAAAGATTAGTAAACGTAACTAAATTTATGCTATATAGGCCCTTCAAGCGCACACCACACCTCGCGTGACCACCCATGTTATTTTTCCACGCCGTATCAATCCGTCTTCACACGCGTTATTTGTTTTTGTATACTCCTCGTGTATTTGACAGTTGCACGAAATAAAATTACTTTATAATACTAGCGACTCACCCTCGCTCTGCTCCCGTTCGTCCCTATGTACGTTTTAACGGTTAGTATAGTTTTGTCAGAGATGATATATTTTCCCGCAATCAAAAGTATCCTATATATTGACCCGGATAACCAGCTATTCATCATACCAAATTTCATCAAAATTTGTCCAGTGGTTTTCTCGTCATCATTTCCATACAGACTGACGGACAAGAATTCTAAAAACTACAGATGCTTATCTATTTCGATAATAATGACTATTACAATAACATTTTCCAAAAAATATTCAATGTACAGATTCGACTAAGAATTTTATTATATGTATAGAAAATATACCTGAAAATAAACAAAGAACTCACGTGATTTGCTTAACTTCTAATTTTTAACATCGCTTTAAAGTCAATTAAAACGAATTTAATTACTATCTAAAACTAAATATTGATTTCGCGAGTAAGACAATATTATTGCGATGAATTAATCTTTACAATACGGCTGTCCCTCAAGGGAGGAGACCTACTTTGAAGCCTTGATTAATTCCGTCAAGTGGCTTTTGCGTGATTCGCATACGTACCTATTCTGTTAATAAAATTATAATATACCAAAATCTAATATGTGTTTGGAATAGAAATATAAAAAAACAGGCGACTAATTTCAAATACAAACTTTCATCCCCATTTTCACCCCCTTAAGGGATGATTTCCGGGATAAAAATTAAATTAGCCTATGTCCTTCCCAGGGTCTCAAACTATCTTCTTACATTTCATCTAAATCGGTTCACCTTAACTAATAAGAAATCTTAGTGCATTATACAAAAGTTTTCATGTGTGTATTTTTGTTACTCCTTTACACAGAAACGGCTGGAAGAAGTTGAATGAAATTTAATACACAGATAGACTATAACCTGAAGTAACACATATAATAATGTCCTCCTGACCGATTCCGTCCACGGTGGCCAATCTCATTGAGACTAGCCAACTGTGCAGGAAACATTATAGTGCACAAGTGTACGCACAGACACAAGTGCACTCTCTATTCCTGTCACTCTCATGCTCCGGTGGGACGACTAATCGACACGACCGGTAAGAGTTAAGTAATACAAAGGCTACTGTTAGTAATAAAATTTACACCTAGAAACACAAACGAAGCAAGGATAAGTCACTAGTCTATATGTGTTTGTATTATATATCCAAACTAATAATGATTCACCTAAAATATTATCAAAAGCAGAAATATCATCTACAAAGGGCAACCTCAACTAATATCATAGCTATGTCAGACTGCAATTAATCTATCGGCTGAAAATGATTTATGTTATTATATTGGAGTGCATTTGTGGTACGCCACAGAGTAGCTTGTATTTATAGCTATTATAATAATATTATTATATAAAAATAAATTGTTTTTGAAACCGAGTGAAGCAAGTTCAAATCCAGGGTCTCGCACCTTTAATATTTTCATGTACGAATTATTTCCAACATGATTACCACTTGCCTTACGGTGAAGGAAAACATCGTGAGGAATCCTGCATGTCTGAGAACATAGCAAGTTTTCGAAAAACACTTCGAAAGACTGTCGGAAGAAACTAACAAAGTATAGACATAGGTCTTCTAAGAACTATATTGATATTATAATACTTAGAAATATTTTCCTTTCGGACTGATAGTTTTTTAACTTTTTAAGCTTATATAAGCTTTTATGAGAGATGAAAACTATTTTTTTAAACAAAGAAAGTACATCAATTTCAAAATTAATATTTTTTTTTTTCTTATGATTTTCCTTGTACTTTCGCTGAAATTGTAAATGAAGACTTATTTACATGTTTTATTTCTCCAGAAAGTAAACATTATATACTGTATAAAAAATTATATATATATATATATATATATATATATATATATATATATATATATATATATATATATATTCGGTCCTGGGATCGAGTCCCAGGTGGGGTCAAACTCAATTATTAAGTATTTCTGTCAAGAAATTCTCAGTAACAGTCCGGAGTTGGGAAGTTGGCAGTGTTTCACCCCCGTGCCTCGGAGAGCACGTAAAGCCGTCGGTCCTGCGCCTTAACTCTCACCGGTCGTGTCTCGTGTCGTCCCACCGGAGTATGAGAGTTACAGGAATAGAGAGTGCACGTTGTGTATGCGCGCACACTTGTGCACTATAATATCTCTTGCGCAGTTGGCTAGTCTCAATAAGACTGGCCGCCTTGGCGCAAATCAGTCGGCAAGACATTATAATTAAATGTGCAAAAATTTATAAAATCCATGACCAAAATGATTTACCATTAAAAATAATCAAAATCAACGCTGAAACAGTTCATTATAATAAAATGAAACACCATTTTCTATGTAGGAAATGACTTAACATATATTATAAGTATAAATAAGTATTGGTCTCAATCTCAACACATCTGGCGTTATTAATAATTAAAACCGCGACTTTATGGTGTCATAAGTCACATGTTACGCGATCGTAAAAGTACGAGAAAGAAACACATGTGTGATGTAAATGAACTTTATATCGTAGATAACATTTGCTGTACTAAGTACTAACTGTATAGTTTGTATTTGGTTTTATTTGAAACATCTAATATATCATCATTAATATTACTATTTAGACCACTTTTACTGAGCGTGACATTTTTTACCTGTCACAGCTACGGAGACAGTATATGCGTTTGGAGTAAGAGGTATCTGTGTGTATATTTGTAACTAGCGTACTTTAACTTCACTCACAAAAAAAACTCACAAAAAGTAGCCTATGTGTTATTCCAGATTATAATCTATCTCTCTAGCAAATTTCATCCAGATCCATTCAGCCGTTCTGGCGTGAAAGAATAACAAACATCCATACTCACAAACTTTCACATTAATTATATTAGTAAAAACGTACATAAATACTAGTCCCAGTAATGTAAAAAAATATAATAATTTGTAAATGTACTTGTGTGTACTTCTTCACACTGTTACTGCTCAACAGATTTGAGTGAGAATCTGAATAGAGATAGCTTATATTCTAGATTAGCATAATAGGTTTTTTTATCGACACACCACGTGAAAGCCGCGGGTAAAAACTTGTATATCATCAGTCAAAAGTCACAGATCACAGCTATTGAAGTTATTTTTGCTCATCATTACGATATTACTCTATACCACCTATATACCCGTCCCTATGTACAGACGTTCATTATTATTAGTTTAATTAGTCTGAGGCCGTTAACACAATCTTATCAAATGATTCTAAGCAATTGTATTGGAAAGCATTACATTATTATATTTGTATTAAAATTATATTATGAGTCTACGTTTTTGCTACAGACGACGAAGCTCTGTTACAGACAATGTACAGGCTAAGCCTGGATATAGGAGCCAAAATTTGTATAAAATTTACTAACAAAACCTTATTTAACGAATGTGATCATAAAAAACTGCTTAAAAAAATCTATAAATGAGCCACAGACAGCAAAAAAAGGCACAGGTCTTCCTTCAATGCGAGGGGCATCAGGCCATAGTCCACCACGCTGGCCAAATGCAGGGTGCGGACTTCATATGTCTTTCGAAAACTTGCTAGGTTATCTCATACATGCAAGTTTTCTCACGATATTTTCCTTCGCCGATAGACAAGTGGTAATCATATTGAAAATAAAAAAACGCACATAAAAATATCATAATTGAGAGAGCCAGAATTTGAACCCGCTTCACTTGGTTTCCCAAGCAAGCGTATTACCACTGGGCATTAAGTCATTTGCTTCATTGTAGAAACCTGAAATTATGTACAAAAAAGTAATATTTTTGAAAGATCATCCCTTAAAAGCTTAAAATAGGGAATGGATATTAGAAATTTAAGAAATAATTGAAATGCTGAAGTTCCTGTTTCTATTGCTGTTTGTTATTAAATAAATATGTATATTTTAATGATCAATATTAAAAATCTTAAACTTTCCGTTGCGTTAAACTTCGTCCCTTGTGACATTTCCGTCTTTTGTGGGCTCATTAAAATAATTTATATTTGACTTGTAGATAAAGGGCGTTGTCAGGAAATCGCCCTGTCATTAGTTAACATGAGCTGTCCTAAAATTAGTCCTTCTTGAGAGTTTCATTTTACGATACGAAGTTTCAGCAAAATCAGTTCCAACCAAACAGATGAACAAATGAGTTTAGACACAGATTTTGAGACATCTAAAACCTTAGTCTCTCCCGTAACCATGATTGCTGTAAAGCAATCGAAACGTCGGGAACCAAAAATCATAATAAATCCGCGAAAAAATCCGAAAAGATAGTTTTATTTAAAATGTCAAATATTCGCGCAAATCTAAGAAAGTATTGTGGACAAATAAAATTGGTTCTCTTATACGAGTTTCTACGAGTATACCTAGATACTAATATTATAAAGAGAAAAAATGTATTTTGTTTGTAATGGATAAATTAAAAATCCGCTGAACCGATTTAGATGAAATTTCGCATCAAGATAGTTTTAAGCCCTGGAAAGGACACAGGACAATTTTTACCCCGGAAATCATCCCTCAAAGGGATGAAAAGAGCGATGAAATTTACGACTATATAGAATTTTCTTTCGTCGGGGATTTTTGATTGAAGGGGTACTTCCTCTAAAAGGGGCAAAGAGGGCGCTACTGGATATTTCCGCTTTAAATCCTAATATATAGACTATCTATTCCATACTTACTGAGCGAAGCAAGGGTGAATCGCTAGTCTAATATATAGTAGTATCTAGTATAGTATTATATAATCTGTGTATATAGTTATTTAGAAATCTACATGTTAACTAATGATTAAATAAGATATTACTATTTTAGCACGTTGCAAGTTTACAACACCAGTTGGTTGGATAACAATATGACGTGCCGATTGTAACTATGAAATTTCGAACTATAACACTGTTTAACAATTCTTGTCTATTAATTTAAGGAAAAGCTACGTTTTATTAGAATAAATTATTTTAAAAATAAAATTATGAGATTTTGCGTAAGAATTGCATAAACTATGAAGAAAAAGATAATGTAAAAGTCCTTCAAGGAATAAAAGTTATGCGCAACGTACAATAATTTTAAGGTAGTAGATCATTATAACTAAATCTATACTAATATTATAAAGCTGAAGAATTTGTTTGTTTGTTTGGTTGAACACGCTAATCTCAGGAACTATTAATCCAATTTGAAAAATTCTTTTTGCATTGGATAGCCCGTTAACTGAGAAAGGCTAAAGGCTATATATCATCCCGGAAAAATGTACGGTTCCCGTGGGATAGATTTGTTTTTGTCTAGGGACAAACCCGAAGCGAAGCAAGGGTGACTCACTAGTATCTTAATATATATAATTCTTCTGTAGGTGTGTTAGTCACCTAACTCCTCCTAAACGGCTGGACCGATTTAGTTGAAATTTGTTTAGTTATATATTTCAATGGATTCCAGCAAGAATTGAATTCACAAATGGACCCGGTAGGTAGCACTGCAGTCGGTGTATCACAAAATTTTCATTAAAGTCTCCATTTTTCGTGCAATAAATAAATTTAAATTGTTGAATTTAAAAAAAATCGATGTATGTATGTATGTTTCCTATGGACTCCAAAACGACTGGAGCGATTTTGATAAAATTTTCAGGCAATCTTCAAATTAGCCCAGCGGGCAATGCTGTGAATTTTGTTAGCGATCGGAAGTTTGGACGCGGGCAAAGCCGCGGGTACTGCTACTATATGTATATATAAATAGACAAAGACAAAACAGTTCAGTTTCTTTTTCTTTCTATTTGTCAATCGATTTTTTTTTTGTTTTTATGTAGCTATTGACGAGCTTTAGAAAATCAATAAAAAAATTTTGGAAACTGTTATTTTATTATGGCCTAATTTCAACCACTGGACAACCACTAATATTTTTAAAAGTAGATATAGTGCTGTGGTCAAAGCATTTACTGGTTCACCTCGAAACTTTATTAACATTTCATTTTCATATCATGGTTATAATTATATTTTATCTATATCTATACTAATAATAATAAGAAAAAAAAAATGATTTTTGTATGTTTGTTTGTAATGGATAAACTAAAATTCGCCGAACCGGTTTAGATGGAATTTGATATGAAGATAGTTTGAGACCCTGGGAAGTACATAGAATTTTTTATTCCGGAAATCAACCCTTAAGGTGAAAGGGGGATGAAAGTTGTATGGGGATATCATTTGTCAAGTAAGGGATATAAAACTCATACTAATATATAGTCTATCTATTCCATGCTAACTTTTAAAAATCGTACTAGCCATTATTATTCTTGTATCTAAACAGCCCAACACAATATACGAACTTATTCATTTATTTATATATATATATATATATATATATATATATATATATATATATTATACATAATAATCCTTATGAAAATCCCATAAAAACTATGTCACTTAGCAAATACTCCACAAGCCAAATCCCCAAAAAATAAGAAACCTCAGCTATGAGAGACAGCAAAAACCTGGTTCATGTCTGGCTTATTACTTTTCCTCATACCACTCTCATGATTTGTGTTAGCTGTTGTCGCACGTTGCACGCTTACGTCGCCAGTTGGTTGACAATTAGTCGCTCATATAAGTTGTTTGTCGCGTCGCCATTACGTGCTGAAGACAGCGGGACTGGTAAAGCTGGAGGCACAATACGCATATCTGTACTTAGAAATATGTCTGTCTGTCATCTATATATATAAAAATCAATTGCTGTTCGTTAGTCTCGCTAAAACTCAAAAACGGCTGGACCGATTTGGATAATTCTTTTTTTGTTTTGTTGGGGGTGTGTCAGGGGTAGTTTATATATAAAAAAAATTTGCTTAAACAAAAAAAAAACAGCTGGAAAATCAAAAAGTTCTAAAGTGTTCATTTTGTATGGGAATCACTAACCGTTAAACGTACCTAGGCACGAACCCGAGCGAAGCCAGGGTAAGTCGCTAGTTTGAAATATTTTTTTACTATTATTGCTGATTGCACTATTAGAAAGATACGAGATTTTTCCCATCTGTCAGTATGTCCTGGGTTAATGAAAACGCCTTGATTTATTTAAAAAAAAATATATATTGTATATATTTTGTGTTATGTTTTTAAAATAAATACTACTTAGGGCTTCGTGTGCATAAAGAATATTGTATAGAATACAATTATTCAAATATTAATCCTAGAGATAACATATATGTTACATGTATCAATTCTATAGTCTACGCATGAAGAAGTAAAAAACAAACATGTTAACTCACAAGCTTCCACATTTATAATATATTTAGCAGCTTAACAGCTGTAATTTGCTTAGTTTGATAGCTAATTTCTGCTGTCAACGTGTAAAATTAATCTATACGACAAATGTAGAAGATTTTTTTGCTAAATAATTTAAATAGCAACACATTATGTTAGACGTTTTTTAATTAGAATTAAAAATAATACTTTCTTAGATTTACGCGAATATTTGACATTTTAAATAAAACTGTCTTTTCGGATTATTTCGCGGATTTATATTGATTTTTGGTTCCCGACGTTTCGAATGCTTTACAGCAATCCGAAAAAAATGTTTTATTTAAAATAGTATTAAAAATGAAAGTACCAAGTATACCACAGACCTTACACCACGTGTGTTGAATCAGTAGCGGGTGAGTTATAGCCGTGATTATGTCTCATATTTACGCTTAGAGCACCACCGGTGATTAGCCGACAGTCGAGTTTATTGTCTGAAAATATTGCTTTGTGTTCACATTTTATAATTACTTTTCTATGTCGTTTTGGATTTAATTTTAAGTAATTTATCTATTAGCGATATCGCTTTGCTCGGAAGCGTTCCAAGGTAGTTAGAAGTTATTCCAGGTATATCCATAGTCTATCATTATACTAAATTTCATCTAATTCCGTTCAGCTTTTTCAACGTGAAGGATTGACAAACATACTCGTACACATATCTGTTGTATTCTATGAGTTCCTAACCTACTTAACGGTATTTTCGATTTTTGAGGAGGTATATTTCAATATGATGATATTATATCCGTTTTGTCGCTCTACCATCGTTAAAAAATAGAAATAATTAAAAAAATATTGTTTTTTTTTTTTTTTTTTTTTAATTTAAATTTATATAAAATCATGAATTATTTTTGCGCATTCATACCGTAGTCTCTTATACATACGTCATATCTCGTATTTTTGAGGAGGTATATTTCAATATGATGATATTATATCCGTTTTGTCGCTCTACCATCGTTAAAAAATAGAAATAATTAAAAAAATATTGTTTTTTTTTATTTAAATTTATATAAAATCATGAATTATTTTTGCGCATTCATACGGTAGTCTCTTATACATACGTCATATCTCGTATGTGCACGAGTATATAGCTATTAAAAACAAACAAGAATATGATGTAGGAACGTACATAAATAAATATGGTAATTACTTATTATAATCCTATAAAATAAAGATTAAACTTGTAATTTTAAAACAGTTCAAAATCACTATTCTCTCATCGATTGTAGAATGACATCTTCTTTGAGTCTCCAAAATATCGCAGAGCAGTCTTGCGCGACGAAAGGGTCAAGACGCCTACGTATGGCTTCCAAATCAGATAAAACACCGTTATATGCATTTGAGGCAAAACAAACATATCCCATGAATCACACCTCCCATATAAAAAAAGTCGGATAAGTGCGAGTCTGACTCGCACACTAAAGGTTCTGTAGCATGAAATCTATACAGATAAATAAAACTGAAGTGTCTGTCTGTAATGTCAAAATAACAGTTTTATACTAAATGCATATGGAATTATATACGGTCCTTATAAAAAAAAAAACACAATTTTAAAAAAATTGTCTGTCTGTCTGTTTGTTCGGGCTAATCTCCGAAACGACTGGACCAATTTTAACGGGACTTTCACTGGCAGATAGCTGATATTGTGCAGTGTATTAGAGTAACTTAGGCTACTTTTATTTTAGAAAAAGAAGTAGATTTCGCGCAAAGAAATTAAAACGTATCTAGGGGCGAAGCGAGGGTAAGTCGCTAGTATTAATAATAAGTTTATAATTGTAAAAAAAAAAATTGTAATCAACTAATTTACGATTTTCGAATTTCCCTTTACTTGTGCTATAAGACGTTGCTTCTTGCAAATTGCTAAAATATGCAGCATAAGCGGCCGTATCTTTTGATTGCGTTGACTTTTTTACAACTTTTGAAGTTTGTTTTCTTTTCACAACTCCAAGGTACTGCAGACCTAAGTATTTGAAATTTCAACTTGATACCTCCATGTGTTCCTCAGAAAAAGGCCCTTGACAAACAGACGGACAACTAAGTGATCCTACTAGGGTTTCTGTTTTCCTTTTGAGTCACAAAACCCTAAAAACTGTTCATTTAAGTGATTTTTGATTTACAGTTCCAAGTAATAACTTCATAACCTTCTAGGATTTGCGGTAAGCGAAATATTTCTCGAAGCCCTCGATACGTAGCATAGGATTTATAAACATTAATACCACTACTTCAATTAGTCCCTTAGCGGCAGTCTGCATTTATGACCGCCGTAAAAATTCGCCCGGGGGCGGCGTTGCATTATTTAGGGTCTCGGAAACAGTTTATGTGTTTCGTCGACTAATATCGCTTAACTGCTTGTTTAACTACACGCTAGCTGACACTGATTTCTTATGTAGTAAAAAGCGTGCTTCCAGCAGTTCTGACCGACCTTTCTTTTTATTCGAGACTAGCGACTTACTTCGCTTCGCTCGGGTGCGACCCTAGATTAGTTTTTTTTTTTTTTGAACGGAACCCTAATTCTTTTTCTAAAATAGAAGTAGCCTAAGTTACTCCTTATAATATCAGCTATCTACAAGTGAAAATCCCGTCAAAATCAATCCAGCCATTTCAGAGATTAGCCAGAACAAACAGACAGACAGAGAGACAAAAATTTTAAAAACATGTTTTTCTTATAAGTAGGATAAAAATTCATACGGATTTAGTAAAAAGTTTTTATTTGAAATTTACAAACAAACACTTCAATTTTATTTATCTGTATAGATAATTTCACTTTTTAAATCTTACCAGTATGTAACATTATGTTCTATGTAGAACTAGCATAATAAAATATCTTTTTAAATAATAAGTGGTCTCAGAGGCATGGGTTAACAATATAAAGTAAATTTAGCTAAGCAATTTTATTAAAATCCTTTTAAAATCCATCAAAACATATTAGTTACTAGCAACTCACCCTCGCTCCGCTCGGCTTCGTCCCTACTTACGTTTTAAGGTTTAGTATACCTACATTTCTCAGATATAAGATATTTTCCCGCAGTAAAAAACATCCTATATGTTGTCCCGGATAACCAGCTATCATCATGCTAAATTTCATCAAAATATGTCCAGTGGTTTTTCCGTGATGCGATCACAGAAAGATAGACAAAAAATCTAAAAACTATAGATTCGGTCTCTGTATCGACAATAATGTCTATTTCAATAAGATTTTCCAAAAAATATTTAATGTACAGATTCAACTTAGTTACAATTTTATTATATGTATAGATTAGCCTCAATTAGTAACAGTTGCAATTTTAATTGAGTAAACATGCCAAAATTTGAGCTTTAAATAGGCATAATACATATATAAAGCATGTTAAATAACTACAACCTAACTCTAAATAATACTATTACAAACGACTACATGATAGAAATATTAGTATTTTTATTACACAAAATAACTAAATATTTCATAGAAATCAGCTCTTTGTCAGTAAATTCTATGATAAACATGCGCTCATCCATCTTTTCTATCCATTATTATACCAAATTGATAGGATCATATCTGAGAGTAAATGTATTGTTATATAAGAAAACTTTTGTATCTAGATTTAAAAATATTTAAAGTATATTCTGCAAGAAAATAGTTTTACTTAATATTTATAATAAGAAAAATTGTGAAAGTCTTGACTTGACTCAATATATTTGACGACACGTTTGGCTCAGTTTGCAGTGACCCTACTTGCTGTGCCAGCGGTCGCGAGTTCGAGTCCCGCTGGGGGCATTCATTTGTGTGATGAGCACGAATGTTTGTACTCCAGACATGGGTATTTATATTTATAATATGTTTATATTTAACGTTATATATGTGTAGTGTATCAACTATCTGGTATCTATAACACAGGTCTCACTTACCATGGAAGTAGATGGTGTTGTGTGTTTATGTCCTAACATATTTATGTTTATATAGATGTAGCTTTCTTCAAAAACGATAAAGAATGCTTAGAAAAAAAATATAACTACCTTATTATGAATGCAAAGTTATCCAAAAAGTTAATTACATATATAATATATTTTGATTTTATCCATATTTGTTGATGGAATTAAATTTATGAGATGGCTCCCAAAGAGGACTTTTGGACCCACCAGTCCTCCAAACAAAAATCCTGTACTATTTACAGCATTCAAATAGACCATACAAACTAAAAACTTACAAGCTTTAAGCACGATCGAACACTTTTAAAAGAAAGTCCGAACATTTAAAACTGCTGCATACTTGCAATAAAGCTAACTTTCGACCGTAAACTTTACAACTTCGGTTGGGCATTTGGAGTTATTTCGCGAGAACCATAAAACAACTGTTAAAATTAAACATTGGTGATGTTAATGATCGACGAAGCTTGGTAGATTACTTTGTAACGTGGGTATCTATTTTAATCATTTTTTAATATTATGTTGAAACAATTAAAATTCAAAATATTATTCAGCATTAAATTATTACAATTTTTTACTGAACGTCATGAGTTTACTACCAGTTCGGAAAGAAGGCTCAGACCTGAGAAGAACTGGCAAAAGAAACTCATCGGGACTAATATTATTACTTTATCTATTTTGTGAGTTAAATTATAATTTACAATCTATACTAATATTATAAAGCTGAAGAGTTTGTTTGATTGTTTGTTTGTTTGTTTGTTTGTTTGTTTGGTTGAACGCGCTAATCTCAGGAACTACTGGATGGAATTGAAAAATTCTTTTTGTGTTGGATAGTCCATTTATCGAGGAAGGCTTTAGGCTATATATCATCCCGGAAAAATGTATGGTTCCCGTGGGATGAAGTTATTTTTGTCTAGAGACGAACCCGAAGCGAAGCGAGGGTGAGTCGCTAGAATTGCTATAAAGTTGAAGTAACCTGGAGGCGATCACTTCATTCCAAAGGCGTGCTATCTTCTATAAAATCATTAATTGTATAAAATGTACTTTAACATTTTTTTTTAATATGGCGAAAGAAGCTTTTTGAACGTTTTCTGGGATCCTGTTGCAAAAGCGTATAGATTGTCCATAAAAAGAATTACTGTCTCTGCGTAAACGAGTCACAGGCATTACAAGTTTCTGTTTGCACCTAGTATTAATGTTATGTAATGTTATGTACGAAAAGTATTTTACACTGTATTTTATATTTCCTTAGCATATGTTTTGTCAATCACTCACAAGTTTGTTAATATTTTAACTAGAAATTTTGTCGCATGCATCATGAAATAGCTCTTATAAAATATACGTGATTTTGCTTAATTAAAGCTCAAACTTCGCATAACCCCAAACTTATAACTTCGGCGCTCTCCCAAATATCAACGTGAAGTGATACTTGACGGGAGAAAAAATAATGAATTCAGAAAAAAAGTAGGGGAAAGAAAAAGTTCGAGACTACAGATACGTCAAGTGTTTGCTCCGAGCATTCCTGTACGTATCACACGGGATGCACGAAACAGATGAGCGTACCTCATAAAGTTTTATTAGATTTTTTTTTCATTAATTTTAATATAATTAATTAACACTTTCTCAGTATTACACGAATATTTGACATTATACATAAAACGCTTATTTATTTTGGTTCTCGACATTTCAAATTTTACAACAATCGTGGTCACGTGAGAGAATTTTTTTGACGTCTCAAATCTTTATATATGGCGGAGGAGGATTTAGTTACCTTTTTTTGTTATAAAACCTTAATAATCCCTCCCGGACAAATTCTAAGAAATCCGTGCGAATTTCCGAGAATTCAATTGTTATCTAGCACACCGGTGTGCTCGCGGTCCTTGAGGTGTTAAGGTTTAATGTCACTATGTTATTTAGTTTACTTCTTATTGCTTTTAAAGTGATTTTACATTTAGAGCAGAGATTTCGTCTCGAACGAGGAACGGGGCGGAACGTCTCGTACTAACCACTAAAGATGATGTTCGTAGTACATGGATAACACGATTTATATCTATACTAATATTATGGTTAGGTGGTAAGGTTGTAGGGGGTAATCTCTGGATCTACTAAATTGATTTAGATGAAATTCGATAAGAAGATAGTTTGAGACCCTTCAAAGGACATACATAGGATACTTTTTATCCCGGAAATCATCCCTTAAGCGTGTAAAAATGGGGTTGAAAGTTTGTATGAGGAATCCACATAAGGACGAACCCGAGCGAAGCGAGGGTGAGTCGCTAGTATAATATAATTTTAACTAAGTCGAATCTGTACATTAAATATTTTTTGTAAAATCTTATTGAAATAGTTATTATTATCGATACAAAATCCGAATCTAAAGTTTTTAGAATTTTTGTCTGTCTCTCTGGGACGACAATCAGACAGTAAATCACGAGAAAACCACTTGACAGATTTTGATGAAATTTGGTATGATGATAGCTGGTTACCCGGGTCAACATATAGAATACTTTTTACTGCAGGAGAATATCTCATCTCTGAGAAATCTATGCTAAACGTTAAAACGTAACTTACTAAGGACGAAACAGAGCCGAGCGTGGGTGTGTCGCTAAAATTATTATATAATCAGTACAGACGGCGTCGACTTACAAAACTATACGTAAATTTTGAAGAAAAAAGAAATGTCACCGAAGTACCTTACAAGTTGAACATTTTAGCACTTCTTTAACATTTGTTACTATATTTGTAAGTAATTTTAATTACCAATTATAGTTATCATATTTATTTAAAACGTTCAATAATGGAAATCTGTATGATAATACAATAATTTTATATATTCGAGCTGATCTGATGATGCAGCCAGAAACTGAACAGAGAAACTCTTCAATGAACTAGGAAAACCTACGAATATGAGTTCATTTGATTTGCATTAATGAGTCCCATAGAATACAGACAGTCTTTATCAAGTTTTTACAAAAAAAAAAACCTTTTTTATAAAAACTTGACTAGGAGGATCCTTTTCCACGTCCCATTGCTAGTCCTGATCCCCTTACTGCAAGGAGAATCATGCCTTAGGTCACCATGCTGACTAAGTGTTTGTTGGTGAACTTCACATGCCTTTCGAAAAATTCTGAAAACGGCTTTAACGATTTGGATTAAATTTTGTATTTATTTATGTAGACTTTACTAAAAAACGCCGACCGAAGCTCGGTCGCCTAGGTACTGTCTGAAATAAAATAAGTAAAATCTATTAAAATATATTTGCCGCATCCACTTTTTCGAGGGCGTGGTAACGCAGTGAAGGAGGAGAAGGGTTGTGACGCGTGCGCATATATTATGCATGCTAATTTATTGGCGGGTCAGATGGTTCGGCTAATATGGTCTGTCTACACAGGTGGGTATTTATAAATTATTGACATTTATAAAAGAACTAGCATTTCCCGCGGCTCCGCCCGCGTTCAGATGATCAAAAACCAAATTCTTAGGTTTTACACATTAGTATACTCTTACATTATACATTACTTTCATTGCGCACCGCATGATTGGTAAATAATGGCAGAGATTGACAATGCCACAAAGGTTCCTCCGTTAAATTGAACTTTTTGTTTTAGCAATAACATTTATGTATGTCTATACTTCTGTTTTGTTTGTTTTTTTAGTTTTGGGCGATAAACTCTCAAACTACGGAATTAATTTTAATCATTTTTTACTAATAGACAGCTATTGATTAATTTAATATTTAGCTGATTATTTAAATTACATAATGATAACTTTTCCTAATAAGCGCTAGTTAGTAATATTTTCCAAAACGATTTTCAAAAGAAAGTGTAATAAGTAAATAATTCTAAGCGAATACTTTTTACTATTTCATATGGCTCTGCTAATATGATTAAAGTCGTAAGCATTTTATTGTGTCCTTTAAGCCTTTACCTTCCAAGAAAAGGTGTCAAGAAAAAGTGAAAAAGTTGAGGTATAACAGTTCCTAAAATACTTTTCTTAGTTTTTGAGATATGAAATATTTTTAGTTACCCACTTTGGCAGTTTAACAGCCATTAGCCATATAACTTGTTTTCCATAAAATGTTGTAAAATAATATAAATCGAACTTATTTTTACGGTTGAAAAAATGAGTAGATATTGTGGAAACGTAAATATTATTCGTATTTATTTTAGTGTTAACCATACAAAATACGTAAGTAAGAAAAACAACATAGTATTTTGCTATACGAAACCTATAAAGCGCGAGTTGGATTTGCATTTGCCCAATTTTTACATTAAAAGATTAAAAAACATTAACATTATTTACTAAACATTAAAAATTTACAATTATTCTCATTTGAAAATTGTTTCCGCCAACAAAATATTACTAATATGTTACTAATTTATAAAGCCAAAAAGTTTGTTTTATTGAAAATTTAAGCACGGGCAGGGCTGCGGGTAATTTAGTAGTAATTATAGTAAAGTCATAGAAAGGTTATATCTGTACATTTTTTTTTTGGATAAAACTACGTATTTTAAAAACACATGGCGACATCTATTGTCAAATAGCTAAATAACACATAAATAAATTTTCATTAAAATAACTATTTTAATGAATAAAATAGCGCTGTTAATATTTATTTTAAGGTAAGTTTTTTTTAATAGTTTTAACATAATATATAAGTAAGTTACCTTACTAAAATATTAATAGCATCATCGTGCTTTTACTTTAACCAGTTTTTGTATTTTTTCTCAGAAATGAGATATTTTCCTGTGGTAAAAAGAATCATATGTGTTGATCCGGATAACCTGCTATTACCATACAAAATTTCATAAAAATCCCTCTAGTGGTTTTTCTGTGATGCGGTCACATACAGACAGACAGAAAAAATTCTAAAAACTATAGATTCGGGCTCTATATCGCTAATAATGAATATTTCAATAAGATTTTCCGAAAAAATATTGAGTTTACGGGTTCGGCTTAGTTACAATTTTATTGTATGTATAGTTTCTAATTTATGAAGCGAAAAAGTTTGCTTTACTGATAATTTAAACACGGGCGGAGCCGCGGGTGATTTAGTAGTAATTCTAATAAAATCAAAAAAAGGTCATATCTGTACATTAATTTTTTTGGGATTAAATTAAAACTATGAATTTTAAAAACACATGGTGACATCTATTGTCGAATATCTAAATAACACATAAATAAATATTAATTAAAATAACTATTTTAATGGATAAAATAGCGCTTTTGATAATTTGATTTTCAAGATAAGCTATTTTTATAGTTTTTACCATATTTTGTAAGTTACCTTGCTAAACTGTTTACGGATAGTATCGTCGTGGATTTGTTCCTACCAGTTTTTGTATTTTTTTTCAGAAATAAGATATTTTCTCGCGGTAAAAAGTATCCTATATGTTGACCCGGATAACCAGCTATCCTCATACCAAATTTCATCAAAATCCCTCCTGTGGTTTTTCTGTGATGCGGTAACAGACAGACAGACAGACAGACAGACAGACAGACAGACAGACAGACAAAAATTCTAAAAACTATAGATTCGGCCTCTGCATCGATAATAATGTCTATTTCAATAAGATTTTCCAAAAAATATTTAATGTACAGATTCGGCTTAGTTACAATTTTATAATATGTATAGATATGAAAGATCTTAGAATATGAAAAATCTTTTCATTAATAATTGTATATTATATAAAACGTCTTCTCCATTCTACGTGACATTGGCGAAGTAATCTGTGCTCAATTGGCATGCTTTGAAGCCATTAACAAAATAATTGAATTGAATTGAACATGTACTGGCTGACATATCGACGTCCAAATGAAACCGCCAGGCCTTAAAAAAACTCAATCATTTACAGCATAATCATATTTTTTACTTGGATAGCCTCTTTGAAATGAAAGCCCTAAGGGAGTTTTGTTAGAATAATGTTAAAATAATATTCCGCTTTTAATATATGTGCTTGCATCTTAATGTTAATATTGAGGTAATGATTCAGCACTATTTATGAAACAACACAACTGCCTCGGTGGCGTAGTGGCTAACATGTATGGCTGAACATCCGGAGTTCCTGGGTTCGAAATCCGGGTCGGGCTAAGTTTACTTATTGAGTCTTTCTGTTTAATAAGCCTCATTAAAAGCCCGGAGTTGGGAAGTTGGCGGTGTTTCACCCCTATACCTCGGAGAGCACGTAAAGCCGTCGGTTCTACGCCTTAACTCTCACTGGTCGTGCTGAGCAGTAATCCCACCGGAGTATGAGAATGACAAAAATAGAGAGTACACTTGTGTCTGCGCATACACTTGTGCACTATAATATCTCGTGCGCGCAGATGGCTAGTCCTAATGAGATTGACCACGGTGGCTAAAATCAGTCGAAAGGGCACTATTTTTGAAACATACATTTTGACATTTTTCATAATTTAACCCGATATATTTTTAATTAAATTAAAAAAAACGAAACCGGGCCACATCACTAGTAAACCTTACATAACTGCCATCACAAAATATTTCAAGCCATAGACGGATAATTTAGTAACAACTTTTATTTAGAGAACCTACATCACTGTCAACCGCTAGGATCGGCGTCAAACCTAACAAAACCAGCTGAAGGCTGACACTGAAATACCTATTAATAAAATAAAATACAAAACTTACCGTGTTAAAACTTTATACGTAATGTATTGAAAATATATTACCCAAGAGTGGTGTAGCTGTCTTATTTCATTATATATGGGAAGACCGTTTTGGTCAAATATTATAGATCCTAGATGCAAAGAAACGAATTTTACCCATGGGTTTAGACAAAATAATAAAGAACGTTATGAATTTATATGTTTTTTTTTATATGTTGGGACATTAACAAACAGCACCATCTAGTTCCATAGCATGCTACGAGGCTTGTATTAAGAATACCAGATAGTTGATACACTACACATATTATATAAATTTAAATACGAGTACAAACATATTATAAATATAAACACCCATGACTGGAATACAAACATTCGTGCTCATCACACAATTGAATGCCCCCAGCGGGATTCGAACCCGCGACCGCTGGCACAGCAAGTAATACAAACTGAGCCAAACGTGTCGTCGACTAAGCCAAACATGTCGACAAATTTTTTGTGGCTTTGCACAGGATCATCCCTAGGTACGTTTTAACGGTTAGTATGGAATAGATAGGCTATATATTATACAAAATATACAGTTCTGAACTTTTCGATTTTCCAGCTGTTCCAGCAGTAGCAACTAAGTCGGATCCGTTTTTGGAAAATCTTATTGAAATAGTAATTATTATCGATATAGAGGCCGAATCTATCGTTTTTAGAATTTTTGTCGGTCTGTCTGTTTGGGAACGCATCGAGAACCACTGGACAGATATTGATGAAATTTGGTATGATGATAGCTGGTTATCTGGATCAACATATAGGATACATTTTACTGTTGGAATCTCTGAGAAATCTATACTAACCGTTGAAACGTACCTACGGACGAACCCGAGCGGAGTGAGGGCGAGTCGCTAGTCTATACTAATATTATAAAGCTGAAGAGTTTGTTCGTTTGTTTATTTGTTTGTTTGGTTGAACCCGCTAATCTCAGGAACTACTAATCCGATTTGAAAAATTCTTTTTGCATAAGATAGCCCGTTAACTGAGGAAGGCTATAGGCTATATATCATTCCGGAAAAATGTACGGTTCCCGTGGGATAGATTTGGTTTTGTCTAGGGACGAACCCGAAGCGAAGCGAGGGTGAGTCGCTAGTATACAATATTAATGAAATGCTTTATTTGATACAATAGTTATAATTACATTGTGTGTTTGTATCGGGCGGCTCGTTTACAAAATGCATACATAAAGAGAAGTTAATTAAATCGTGCTAATTAGGTAGCTTTGCAACCTTATATACTAGTAATGTTATACGTTTAGTGAAAGAGAGCAAATTTTAGTACACAGTTATTATAAAATATCATATATGTATTGAGGATGATTTTAATTTCATTTCCATAATAATATTTTTTTAAACTTTATCTATCCTTCTGTACTAATATTATAAAGTAGTCGCTCACCCTCGCTTCGTTTGAGTTCGCCTCTAGGAAAACAAAAAAAAAAACAAACCTATTCCACGGAAACCGTACATTTTTCTGAAATAAAAAATAAGCTATGTTTTATTCCAGGCTATGATCTATCTCTGTGCCAAATTTTATCCAGATCCGTTTAACCGTTCTGGCGTGAAAAAGTGACAACCATAGATCCATACATCCATACATCCATACATCCATACATCCATACTCACAAACTTTCACATTTATAATATTAGTATAGATGCGAAAGTTTGTGAGGATATATGGATGTCTGGATGTATAAATGTATGGATGTTTGTTACTTTTTCACGCAAAAACTACTGAATGGATTTTAAAGAAACTTTATAATAATATAGCTCATGCATGAGAATAACATACAGGCTACTTTTTATCCCGAAAAAATGTACAGTTCCCGTGGGATAGATTTGTTTTTGTTTTTCTTGAGGCAATCTCTAGCAGATCGAGGATAAGTCGCTAGTTAACTTATAAAAGAAAGTCGCCGGTGAGCGTATGTCCTCTGTTGGGAAACATCTAAGAAAACTAAAATAAACTATGTATTCAATACTAAAGTACGAATTGGACTAATATTATATATGCGAAAGTTTGTATTTGTGTATGTTTGTTACTCTATCATGTTGAAGCTAGAAAGATTTGGATGAAATTTAGGACACAGCCTATGACCTGAATAAACACATAGGCTACTGTTAGGCATCTAGGGACACACCCGAGCGATGAAAGTCTAAGTCGTTCTTAATAATACAAAAAAGTAAAATAAAAAGTCTTATTTTCTTACTTTAAAACACTTTTAAGAGTAAAATAATAAATAAATATATTCGGACATTAACACATAGCACCATCTAGTTCCATGGTAAGCTACAAGGCTTGTGCTATGGATACCAGACAGTTGATACACTACACGTATATAACTTTTAATATATACATATTATAAATATTAACACCCGTGATTGGAGTACAAGCATTCGTGCTAATCACAAAAATGATGACAGCCGGACTCGAACCCGCGACGCTGCACAGCAAGTAGGGTCACTACAAAATGAGCCAAACGTGTCCTCTATAAGAGGAACTGTAAGAGAAACTGTAATACCTGTATTTACATCAGTTACCGCCTTGTCACTGCTCCCGGCTCTGAGTACATACATCTCTTTCGTAGAATTTTATCGCATATAATTTCAACTAAGTTTTATCGCATTTTAGCAATACACAAGTTATCATTCAGGCATTAAACGTTATATAGAACTTTTAATATTATTGTGCTTTTGTAATATCTTTTCTAAAGCTAATACTTAAATTTATCATTATTTTAAATTATTATTATTTAGTTATTTTTGTTTCGAGATAATTAGAAAACGATACGGAGTCACGTAGATTTCGGTTTCACCGTTAAAACAAAAACTATTATTATACTTATGCTCTGCTTTTTAGGGTTCTGTACCCGAAGAGTGCCAATGCGACCCTATTACTAAGTCGTCCGTCTGTTTATCAACGGGATGATCTTATGAACCCTAATAGGCATAGAGTTGAAATTTTCACAGAGCGTGTAATCTATTGCCGTTATAACAACAAATAATAAAGAACTTAGGTGGCGAATTTGAAAGTGTTATATTTTGTACAAAAGAACGGAACCCTTCGTGTGCGAATCCGACTCGCATTTGGCCGTTTTTTTTATGACTAACTTTTATATAAGTGGATGATCTTTGCGACCATTGTCTAATACACTACGTGTCTGAACTTTTAAATTTTCGAAAAATAAATACATACAATTAAATCATACTACTAAATAAAGTAAATAACCTGACGACAATAATTTGACGACACGTTTGCCTGAGTTTGTAGTGACCCTACTTGCTATGCCAGCGGTCGCGGGTTCGAGTCCCGCTGGGGACATTCATTTATGTGATGAGCATGAATGTTTGTACTCCAGTCATGGGCGTTTATATTTATAATATGTATGTATTTAAAGTTATATGTGTGTAGTCACGTAGTGTATCAACTATCTAGTATCCATAACACAAGCCTCGTAGTTTACCATGGAACTAGATGGTGCTGTGTGTTAATGTTCCAACATATTTATTTTATTTATATTTAACCTAATAAAAAACATTTGAGACATCCAAAGAACGTAGTTACCCATTTTATATTTCTTAAAACGTTAAATCAACGTTAAATTCATCGGGAAAACCCGAAAAAGATGCAGATTCTATAAAAGCCAATAAATCAGGCCAATTCAAATACAAAATTTATAGGTAGCCTATACAAGGCTGGGTGAAGTAAAAATGCAGCCCCATTCAGCTATCAATGGGCGGGCGGATTGGCGGGCTTTGTGCGCTCGGATAATCTGACCGAGTGATTTAATGTCGCCATTCAATATCTGAGCCTGAGACAATATAGCTGTATTATCTACTCTAATTGATTTTTTGTATTTTGAATTCATTTCTTGCTTTACTGAGTGGATAATGTAAAGTATAATATTTTTAATCTTTTCGGATTTTTTCGCGGATTTATTTTGATTTTTGGTTCTTGACGTTTCGTTTATTTTTGTTTTTTTGAATTCATTTTGTTATTTTGTGGGTAGGCTGTCTGTAACAACTATATAATACCTTTGATACATCTAACACCTTAGTCTCTCCCGTGACCATGTCCACAAAAAAAATCAAAAAGATAGTTTTATTTAAAATGTCAAATATTCGCGTAAATCTAAGAAAGTATTATATTGTTTATTGATAATTTTACAGTTAAATTTGCGAATTCTACTAAACTAAACCTTTTTAGTTAGTGTAGTGATAAAAAATTGTGTAATGTAGTGAAAGTAACAATAATATAGTGCTACCAATGTAGAACACATAACAAAGTGTCTTCCCCTTAAGTAGAGACTATAAGAAAAGTGGCATTGGACACATTCTTAGATATATTTTTCTATAAAACTAAGTTAAACTATCAGTAACAAGTATATAACGCCTTTGAGACGTCTAAAATCTTAGTCTCTCCCGTGACCATGATTGCTGTAAAGCATTCGAAACGTCGGGAACCAAAAATCAAAGTAAATCCTCGAAATAATCCCAAAAGATAGTTTTATTTAAAATAACTCATTTAAAGTTAAATTACTTATTAGCCTTTTTGGCTATATGGTAATAATATTAGGTTATAATATTTTAGTATTGTTACCTAGAAAAAAAGCCGTTATAAGGACTGCTGACAGAAGTGAAAACTTAAAACTATAAACAAACAGTTGTTATATTTGGATATTCAAATTATTTGTTTGATCTTAAATTAAAACTGTTTACATTTATCTGGTTTTGACATCTATCGGCACTCTGAGTGTCAGCGTTAACACGTCACGTGACCATGTCGATGACGACTTACATGAATTTACTCCCCATCCAAACCTGCCTATAGAAGTTATTACTTTAAAAAAAAATGCGAAGTCGATATTTATGTATATTATAAAATTAGTAAGTAATAAGCAAAATAAATACTAGCCTTAGACTCATCCTGATATATAAACTAACTGTCTCATAAAAACACATAAGTACATACATACATACATATATACATACATACATACTTCAAAAACTTCTTAAAAATGCTAAACACTTCTTGAAAGGCAACACTTCGCCTCTACTAGTGATAAGAGCCGGTTCGATTTTCGTCCAAAGGATAACACATTCTTGCCAAAATTCCACGCGGAGATGACTTGACCGTAATAATTGACAGTAATAATTAAGTGTACATTTGTTTTGTATTAGATATACAAAACAAAAGTAAATACATACATTATGTAATTTTGTAATTTCAATATATTTTCTTTGTTATATTTATTGTGTTTAAATGAATGAAGCTCAATTTATCCCGTACAACACAACTTAACTATACCAAAATGTAAATGGGCAATGTTTTAAAATTTACTTGAAGCAGAAATCGAACCAGGGACCTCATATTTATCTACCAATTTAGAGTTCAGAATTATTCATAGATAACAAATATTAATTCTTAGCGCTACAGAATAACAAAATCAATATCATTAAAAGATATGACTTTGTCCAGTTTCTAACATAGATTATAATCTACTAGCAACTCAACCTCGCTCAGCTCGGATTCATCCCTAGTTACGTTTTAACGTTAAGTATAGATTTCTCAGACATGAGATATTTTTCCACAATAAAATCTGTCCAAACCATTGGATGATGCGTTCCCAGGCAGACAGACAGACAATAATTCTAAAAATTATAGATTCGGCCTCTGTATCGATAATAATTACTGTTTCAATAAGATTTTCCAAAAAAATATTGAATGTACAGATTCGACTCAGAATTTTATTATATGAATAGATAACAACATTATAATCTATAACAACATAAAGCCATATTAAAATTGATACAGCACTTATCGTGGTATTACTTAAGTGGGAATAATTCCCTCTATTCCAGCTAAGTGAAGTAAATTGATAATAAAAAACAGTACTTTTAACTTAAAGTTTATTACTAAACCACTTCAACTTGTAACATCAATCACAATTCATTTTGAATCAAGTTTGTTTCACTAACATCGCTAACTTAGTGTTGCTATTATTAAAAACGCTTCAATGATATATCGCTAGTAAGAATGGTCGCACACTGATAAACGTTTATGTATTAAAGTTTTATTTAGTACTAAGTAGTGATTCTAGAAAAGATATTATGTTGGAAGTGGTATGATCGACTTCAAGCTACTTTAATATTAATTTAAATTCAGCCAAACAGTAAACCGTCTAAATGTTTACTTCATAATAAGAATAGTTCAATTATTTTGCTCTTCCAGTACTGGACACATAAGATTGGAGGCTGTAGTCAACCACGTTGGTTAATTTAAACTATCATGAACTACTTAAGTTATCTCAGTTTCTTTTGTTTCTAAAATAAGCAACTATACTACAAATAAAATATACATAATATATTCGTTATAAAACAAAATCGAAACCCTTCATTGTATCAACAGCTACATTATAAGCACAGATCAAAAAATACTATATTAGTACTGATACCTCATCCCATACAAAGAAATTGGACAGCGCTAATTCGGGCTATTTTTGTTTACTTGAATAGATAATAGATGTCGTTAATTCATAAATAGTTAAACTGTTTTATTTTATAAATATGTGCAAACTAATGTAATGTAATAAATGTATGGTAAATATTGTTGAATTCATCGTGCATTTGAATAAAAAAACTGATTTTAACTATTTTTAACCGTCATAAACAATTTAAAAAAAGTAAAAGCGACATCTGTGACTATACACTACAAACCCATCGTTTGATTACTGATATTTAAATAATCAGTAAAATTACGCAAATTTGATTTGTGAGCGCATTATTGCGTTTCCCTTTACTTATAATATTTTTTAAAACAATAATACGCCTTTTTGGGATCTATTTGTTATCTTTTGTTAATATAACACAATTTTAATAACAAATCAATACATGTATGGTCGTAGCGGCGATATATTGTTATATTTTTATTTTTTATTTTGGAATATAAATAAAATAATTATACGCCTTGTTATGTTCAATATTTTACTCATATGTCACAAAAATGTTTATAAAAAAGAAATTAGTAAAAAGGTCTTAATAAAAAATGTACAAGTATAAAAAAAGATGTATATATAAATATGTATATGTGTATGTACATTTGTGTGTGCCTACACATGTAACGTCATCTATTGATATTTATTTGAACTAATTTTTCTTTGTTCGTGATGAGATCCCACGATTAAAGTAACTCGTTAATACCAACTTTCTTGTGAAGGAAACCACATCATAATCACATCATATAGCACAGAAGAAAATCTACTATATTTTTTTTTTCTTAAAAATACAGCGTAAAAGTCTACATTATGCGCAGAGACGGTTGCAAAATCCCGCTGGGTAGGGAGGGGGTGTTACGACGTTTATTGCTTTGATTTATCGTTTTCTTAATAAATATGTCAAGTACCCGATTCGGCTTGAGGCTTTATAATTAATTGTTTTAACGAATATTAATTACTTTTTATACATAAACTTATGAATAAACAAAAGGTTGAAAAATACTCATAAATATGGATATTACATCTCCGAGTAAATTATATTGAGTTAAGTGAAAATTATTTATTTTTCTGACGGTTTTCCGGCGCAGTTTCAATTGACTGTAATATTTTTGTTTCACAGTTCTATAAAGATGAACATCTCATGTAATAATTAAGTCACAGGGTCAAGTTTTTTATTTTAATTCATTCAATTTATGCTGCACTTTATTACAGGTATAGTATACATATATGTACATCTATTTAGATGCGATTTTTTTGGAATTTAGAAATTGGAAACACACATTTTATTGTCTGGTATGCCACAAAAGACTTTTTCACCGATTCCAAAAATTCGGGTGTATGTATATTGTATTTGTATCATCATCTCAACCGAAAGACGTCCACTGCTGGACGTAGACTTTCCCCAAAGATTTTTTTTTTTTGAGATTTATTTTGATTTTTGGTTACTGACATTTCGATTGCTTTGCAGCAATCGTGGTTACGGGAGAAACTAAAGTTTTAGATACAAAATATACACCGATTTTAAAAAATTAAGTGTATAAATATGCGACCGATAAAAGGAGAGCAATTTTATAGAAATATGCAAGCAGACGTGCGGTAAAACTAGTGTAACGTAAAGCCGAGCAATAAGAAAAATATGTATATATATACTATATGTGTGTATATATATATATATATATATGATTATTTAAAAAAAAAATTAAATCCAGTTTATCATATTCTTAAAAATAAAACAATGTTTCTTTGAAGTAAAACTTGATATTTTCAGTGTTTAAAACACTTTTCTTCCATGTCTTATGCTTTTGTTCCACTATGTTAGAGTCGATATGTATAATTTGTAAGTTTTCATCGTTTTCTTTAATTCTAAGGCGCAATGTTTGTTCGAGAGATTTTATCCTTACCATAGACCCTATCGATTAATTCGATAAAATAGTGACGGTGTCCTTTTTTGCATTTTTATTTTGTTCGATTCCCGGTTGAGGTAAGCTTTTTAAAAAAAAAAATAAATGCAGTTATTATTTTTTTTTAAAATAAAGAAATGTTTCCTTTGAGTAAATCTTGATAACTTCAATATTTAAGGTACTTTTCTTCCATGTCCCATCGATTTGTTCCACCCTGTATATACACATAGGTACATTTATTTTGAAGAATTTGTTCGCAAAAGTTGTTTTTTTCTCTAACAGCTAAATATTTACCAAGTGTAGGTCCTAATTGGTTCTATACAAATAAATATATATTAAGGTTTAAGAGAGATTGTGATCATTCTTATTACCAAGAAACACATTTAATGGTGGAAAATTACATAATAATGTAAATTTTCCATGAGAATTTTTACATTACTTACTCTCGCGGCTTTATTGACGTGTTTTGTTGACAACAAGTACTTGAGAAATCTTCTAAGATTGTTCATTTAGGACTCATATGGCTATTTGAATTATATCAATTCTTTAAAAAAACTGTCTGTCTGCTTATACGCGCTAAGATCTGAAATAATTGACCCAATTTATAGTACCAATTCTAATTAAAGAAGCATTCAAGCTAAAATAAGAACTTTTTCTCATCTGAGAAATACGAGAGGAGTCGAGGACGAAAGCTAGTCCATAATAATATTGTAAATATGAATGTGTGTTTGCCTGTCCTTCTTTCACGTTGAAACGAAGTGACGTATTGGCGTGATTTTTTATGTGGAGATAGTTAGAGGACTTGAGAGTGACTGGAAATTATCTTATTACCACGGGAAAAAACGTTATATAATATATAGTCTAACTCCATACTAACGGTTGAAACGTACATACAGACAATCCCAAACGAAGTGAGGGTAAGCTTGTTATAAATCCAACCATATTCATACATTTCGACAAACAAAATCACAGAAAACAAATAATATTACTACGGTAATCTTCATAATTGCCTTTCTCGTTCCCCAATTTATATATTTTGTAACCCCGGTGTAGGAAACGTTAGATCATTTACAAAACATAGCTTCCTTGGATCGGTCAGCGGTACAAATGTACCGGTTGTCTACACGGGCTATTTGAAGTAAATGGACCGATACTAGATTCGATCGATGTTTGAAAAGAAATGCGATTTCTAATACGTTCGCTTCGCTTAAAAATTCTGGGCTTATTAAAGCTGAGTAAAAAATATAAGTGTCTTAATTAGCTAATCTAGTTATAACTTATAATATTTATTTAGATGTTTTACGGGAGTCTTCTATAATAAATCCTTCCTTAGAATTAGCCGACTTTAGAAAAGAGGAGGTAGTCAAATCATTTGTTTTTTTTTTTTGTGTGTGTACAATACTCTTTATTTTTGCCAATTTACTCGTATATATCGCATTTTTTTAACGAATACGTTATACCTTAGACATGACCCCATTAAGAATAAAAAAAATCGGTCAAGTGCGAGTCGAATTCGTACACGAAGGGTTCTGTACCATCGTACATGTACTTTTTATTAATATGACTTTTATTATACGTATATTAACTACGATTACTTACTTCGACTATTATCGATTACGAACGTAATTTTTTTTTTGTATTTTTTTTTATTATTATTATTTTTTATTATTTGTTGTTATAGTGGCAATAAAAATACATATTTTGTGAAAATTTCAACTCTCTACCTATTTAGTTCATGAGATACAGCCCTCTGGCAGACGGACGGACGGATGGACGGACAGTGGAGGCTTACTATTAGGGTTCCGTTGGCACCCTTCGGGTACGGAACCCTAAAAGAAGAATCTTAGGGAAGCAATAAATACTTTTTAGTGATTTTTAAGTAATACGTATTTTTTTCTGATAAAAAGTTATTTACGTGCATATATGTCAGATAACCCCGCTCATATTGGAATATAGTGGTCTAAAGTCACAAAAGAAACAAAAGAAAAAAACTTGTTGATTTATTTAATCATATCCTAATATTACGCAGGAACAAAATTATCCGTAAACAAAATTTCACGTCGATAAGTTATTCCGCTACTGCGTGAAATGCGAACTAATTAAGACGAACAATTCATATTTATGATATTAATAAGTATTATTTATGGAGGATAAAGGAAAAATATATTACTTTCTTAGATTTACGCGAATATTTGACATTTTAAATAAAACTATCTTTTCGGATTATTTCGCGGATTTATTTTGATTTTTGGTTCCCGACGTTTCGAATGCTTTACAGCAATCATGGTCACGGGAGAGACCGTCAGTCTCTCTATTTAAAATGAAAAATATATTATAATTGTACATCAAAGAGATAACCTGAAATGTTTCTTACAATATTAATTTGCTTCGATATATTTTGATCAAAAATAATGGAACCCTAATTCTTTTTATAAAATAAAAGTAGCCTAAGTTACTCCTTATAACATTAGCTGTGTCAGTGAAAGTCCCATCAAAATCAGTCCAGCCGTTTGGGATATAAGCCATAACAAACAAATAGACAGATAGATAGACAGACAGACAGACAAACAGTAAGACAGACTTTAAAAGTTGTGTTTCTCTTATACTCGTAAGTATACCGTATATAATTTCTTATGCATTTAGTAAAAACCTGTTATTTTGACATTACAGACACTTCAATTTTATTTATCTGTATAGAATAAAGACGCTCTATGGTTGTTTAAGCAGTATGTACGAAAATACCAGTAGCAGTTACTTTTGTAATAATTCAAATAAACAATTTGTCTGCCAGTGTCGTAATTGTTTTAGCTATAGCGAAACATTTGTCAACTAATAGTAGGGTAGCTTATGCCATAAAAATAAACAGTTATCACTTCCCATGACCATGGGATTATATTTTATGGTATAAACGTAAATAGTAATGTAAGTTTTTTCTTTTGAACTTTGCCTCTTTTGAAACTAAATCAAATGCTAAGCAAATAAATAGGTCGTATATAATTGTATTATATTATTTTTAACGAGGTCTAAGAGATGATCGTTTTGTTGTGACAGCTCTAAAAATATATTAGGTGCCTAAATTCAAATCTTAATGTACACTAGCGACTCACCCTCGCTTCGCTCGGGTGCGTCCCTAGGTATGTTTTAATTTTTTCGAGCGAAACCCTAATTCTTTTTCTAAAATAAAATTAGCCTAAATTACTCCTTATAATATAAGCTACCTGTCAGGGAAAGTCCCGTTAAAATTGGTCTAACCGTTTCGGAGATTAGCCGGAACAAACAGATAGACAGACAAACATTTTAAAAATTGTGTTTTTCTTATAAGTATCGTATTTATTTATATATGCATTTAGTATAAAGCTCATATTTTGTCGTTACAAACAGACACTTCAATTTCATTTATCTGTTTAGATGATTTGTAGTACAACCCGTATCGCAGATGAAGTGCCTAGCATGGCTAGCTGCAGGTCGTGCTGGGTTCGAGTCCGGGTTGGGCCTAAATATTGTTACTAAAACTATCCGTCATTAACAAGCACGTAAAGCCGTTCCTAAGATTATTTTTTCTTTAGTATGCCATTTCAATAGACTAAGAAATTGAACGGAAATGCAAGTTTTCTAGAAGAGACACGATTCGGACTTAAAGCCAGCTCCTGGTGGTTTTTTGAAAAAGCAATGAAGCTATTTTGAATTACTCCAGCGCGTCAGATTATTATACAGACGGTTCAGCTTGATGTCTTAATGGTGCTGACCCATAATCTGACGTCTTATTTGATCATACTCGTAATACGACGGTCCAAAAATATTTTTTTATGATTTCTTTCTATTATGTCGTCATGGTGACGAAAAGTAGTGTGGGAATGGTGCAAGAGAGTGCGAGGTAGAGTAAGAGTGTAAGAAAGACAAGCGCAGAGTAGAGAATACATGCTTCACTACAGCTGCAACTGCTATTATGGACGATTTTTGACACTTCGGCTTGTCGAAATCGGTAGATTATTGAAATGCACACATTTCAACATGTAATTAGCCCACCACGCCTTAATTTGACGGTTTCAAGTATTTCTAACTTATCAAAATATTATTTAAATATTCTGATCAGCTGCCTTAGACGCGTGACCTTATACGAAGGACTTATAAATGGTGGGGATACTCAACAGATGCAAAATCCCAAAAATTCTCCATTCTACGCGACATTGTCGAAGTATATGGTGCCCAAACGGCACTTCTAGAAGCCATTGAACATAAGAATTGAATTGAAATCCCAAAAACATATTGGGCGCACCTCCTATAAATGAGAGTTCAAAATTCAAAAACACTTGTTGTATTGTGTTCGCCTAGTGCTAATTTCTAAGCACATCTTACTCTATCTATTTTAATATATATGAGGTAAGTCTTTATAGTTAGTAGTGTTCCCTAAGTGATTGAAATTCCACCATAATCATTATTGAAAATTTGAGGAAAACATATATAAATAGAATATGTATTCAGCCCTTTTTAACGTCCCAGAGCTGGGCACGGGCCTCCCTTCAATACGAGGAGGATCAGCCCGTAGTCCACCACGCTGGCAAAGTGCGGGTTGGCGGACTTCACGTCTTTCGAAAACTTGCTAGATTCTCTCTGACATGCAGGTTTCCTCACGATGTTTTCCTTCACCGTAAGGCAAGTGGTAATAATGTTAGAAATGAATGATCAGAAAATGAATCATGTTAGAAATAGAATTTATTTTATCCATATAAAAAAAAAAACTGTTTCCAAAATTTTTTATCGATAACACCATAGCTCGTCAAATTACTAAACAAAAAAAAAGAACATCAGTCAACAAACAAAAGAGAAGAAGGTACTGAACTGTTTCGTCTTTGCCCATTTATACATAAATATATAGCTTACTAAAACCAACAATGATTCCATATATTAGAAAACGATCCACCGTGTAGAAGCGGCATTATACCGATACAAATTGTGGAGCGTCCAAGCAATAACTGGTCTGTAAATCTTTCACCCCCGGGTATTATATATGGGGTCGCAATGGCATTTTTCTTTTCTTTTCCCTTTCAACGGCTTCATTGCATAACTAATCCGTATTTTACGTTATGGTGGATATTTTAGGGGGAATGTTTTAAGATGAGAAATTATATCTTATTCGTGAGCTCTAATGTAATTTTTTTGATTAAAGGTCTTATAGTTATTAGGCGTAATAAGTTAAATGTTGTAGATTTTATACAGATTTTTCTATAAAAAATAATGTTAATAGAATCTGTTATAAATAGAAATATGTTGGAGTATTAAGACACAGCACCATCTAGTTCCATGGTAAACTACGAGGCCTGTGTTTTGGATACCAGATAGTTGATACACTACACATATATAACTTTAAATACATACATATTATAAATATAAACACCCATGGCTGGAGTACAAACATTCGTGCTCATCACACAAATGAATGCCCCCAGCGGGACTCGAACTCGCGACCACTGGCACAGCAAGTAGGGTCACTACAAACTGAGCCAAACATGCCTTCTCTATTAGTTTTAAAATTACAGAAATCAAAATTGAAATTCTTTTTGATTAAGTAATGACTATTCTAATACAATGTTTTAGGCTGTGCATTACTTGGGGTTAAAAAATAAGGGATATGTAAGTGAAACTTAGTAACGGGGTAATTATACATAAGAAAAACCTAAGCGAGCGGAGCTGTGGGGGAACTCTAGTTATCTATTAATAATTTTACTAAAAAGTTTTGACTTTGCAAAAATAAAAATTAAAAAAAATTATTTACGTTTGACTCGAGTGTGTATACTGTATACCCTTTTGAACGTCCGACTTTTGGGTTGAAGGATTTCACATGTCTTTCAAAAACTTGATAAGTTCTCTCAGACATGCAGGTTTACTCACGATGTTTTCCTTCACCGTAAGACAAGTGGTCATCACGTTGGAAATGATTCGCACATGAAAATATCAGAAGTGCAAGACTACGTATGTACTAACAAAAGACTAAACGTTGATCCTAATCAGCCTTAATTTAAAGAGCTCATCTATAAATGAACAATTTCTAAAATCTATTATTTCATGGATTCCCAGCAACATATCTTCAATTCCAAGGCAATAGTAAAGTAGTGGATGATTTGTATAAATAATTCACGTTTCTCCTTGCGTCCTGGGAGCCAATCAAATTACGTCACTTGTTAGTTGATTGCACGTTACCAGAAGGTACTAAACTGTTTGGATATTCCGTAATATATGTATATACTACATGTGGTCATTTGGTAATGTTCGATTCCTATTATGCACATAATTGTTGACAATTTCAAATCAACAGCCTCTGAGTAAAATTGTATCGAAGTTTAAAAATTCAAAAGCGAATATTTGCATGGCTAACTTTATTATTTATACTGATCAGGATTCAAACCCGCTCTAACAGATATATCAGTTTTTTAACCACTACGCCAAAAAGTTGGAGTCTGTTTGTATTGACCGCACCGATATTGTGTTTCCGTTGTGATATAGAGTCTAAATAAAGATTGTTTTATTAAGTGGCAGCTCTTCTCTGGTTTACTTGGCCACTATATTTGTTTGGACACTCGAAAAACATTATTTTTAAACTTTACAACATTTCACTACTTTGAGAATTTCAAAATTTTCTTTTAATAGTGGCTTCCTATGACTGCTTTTTTAGTTCTCACGGCTTGTTGAAATAATTATACTGACTTAAACTATGTAGCTAATACATAATATATATGTATGTAGATTAACTAATTAACATCGACATTATTCATTCATTTAAAAAATACAATATACGTAATACAGTATACCTACCCTTCGACTTCACACAGTATTTTTCTCTTTTTATCCTTGGAAGATTCCATTTAAAAAGTGTAAACCTCTATTTGTGCTCAGTATCCCATTAATATTATAAATGCGAAAGTTTAGATCGATGTATGTTTGTTACTCAATCACACCAGAACAGCAGAACGGATCTGGATGAAATTTGGCACAGAGATAGAGATAGTCTGGAATAGCACATAGACAACATATATAATACATTTTATCCCAGAAAAATGTACGGTTCCCGTGGGATAGATTTCTTATGTATTTCATTAGGGACGAAACTGAGCGAAGCGAGGATGGGTCGTTAGTAGCTGGTGATAACTAAGCTTCACAGCTTAGCACACCGTCGCCAAGTTGCTTGTCTGTCGGTTTTCTTCAGACTGTACTTCGGGGAGTGTGTCCACGAGTTCCATGGTCTTATACCGCCATCGCCATTCTTTCATTGGAACACCAGACGTACTGCAGAATACCATACTTTCTTGGTTGACATTCCGCCCACTCGCGGTAAGCGCTATTCGTCATCTTTTATAATGCGCACAGCCAAGAAGTATAAGTCTCTGCCTGCATCTGTTTTATCGAGTGTTTATAACCTGAAGCTATTTAAGGTGCGTGTTAACAGGCTTCTCCTGGACAAACTCGCTAGATCGTAGACCTTATCTATACCTTCGAGCTAAGATGAAGGACAAGAGTAAGCTCATTTATAATAAAAAAAAGTAAATAAATATATCGATACTCTAACATGAAATCGTATCTCGGACTTATTATTTAATTATTTCAATATTTTTTAATTAACATATACCGTATCTAAACAATGTACTTCATGTACCACTCGCGAGCACCTTTGTTCGACGTCCACGTTGGCTCTTAATTAATTTAAACTCGTTCACTCGTTCCTGAGTACACATCAAATGGATTCTATTAAAAAAATATGTTAAATCCTTATATTTCAAATGCAGTTTGTTCATTTATAATGTATTTTTTTAAATATGTATATTGTAAAATACTCTTTTATTGGACACCGTTATCGATAGTAGGTCTTATGGCATACTAAGTCAAAATACTAAAAAGAAATATCGATTTTTTTGACGTTTAGTACAGATTTCTCAGAGATGAGATATTTTCCCGCAGTAAAAACTATCCTATATGTTGACCCGGATAACCAACTATCATCATGCCAAATTTCATCAAAATCTGTCCAGTGGTTTTCTCATGATGCGTTCCCAGACAGACAAACAGATTGACAAAAATTCTAAAAATTATAGATTCAGCCTCTGTATCTGATAATAATGGCTATTTCAATAAGATTTTAAAAAAATATTTAATTTACTCAGTCAGTTCTCTAGAGAAATACGATCTCGACGGATTTTATTCGATTAGCAATACTGGTTAATATATTAATAGTTTGTATAGAACTCGTTAAAACCTTACCTATTTGGCTGTCTTAAAAAAAATACAATTCATTTGTACTCGATTGCGGTGAAGACCAAAAGAGGGTTATGTGATTGACCAAAACTAAAAACTATTTTTTTGATTATACCTACCTATAAAAGCTGGTCTTATATAAATTAAAAATAGATAAAATTAGAAGTACTTTGTAATTTTGTAATCAGTGTACATCACACCTTTTGAAAATTGACAACCCCAAATTTTCAATTTTCAAAAGGTATTAAAATCTATACATATTATAAAACTGTAGAGGTCGAATGCCTGTACATAGAAAAAAAATGCTAAAAACCAAGTCAGGGGGATGTAAGAAGAAAATTAAAACAAATCCATATTTTTTTTTTCAAATTTTTCGTTTCTCTATCTGTTTGTCTGTTTGTACGGGCTAATCTCCGAATCTGTTGGACCGATTTAAATGAAATTTTGCATGGTGATACCTTATATCCCCGGTCAACATTTAAGACACTTTTCGTCCCGGAAAATTAAATAATTCCCGTGGGATAGTTGAAAAACTATAGTAACTTATACAGCTTAGTACACAAAAACTACTGATTGGATTTTAATGAATCTTTACAATATTATAGTTTATATATCAGAATAATAAATAGGATACTTTTTATCCCGGAAAAATGTACGGTTCCTGTAGGATAAATTTGTTTGTGTTTGCCTAGAGGCGAACCCGAGCGAAGCGAGAGTGAGCCGTTAGTACATACATAAAAACAATATAGAATAAAAACTATTATGTTATATATCGCAGATACATTTTTACATATTTGCTAGTCTAAATATTCAAGGATCAAAAAGTTCATCGATACGTATTGAGGTCAGTCGATTTAAAGATATTATCGTAGGTTCTTAGAAATACGTCGCCTAACTTCTGTCTGGACTAAGGATTTCTCATAGCTAATTAAAGGAGGCTAATGGGTTTTAGAAAGCGTAGCTTTCTATAATATTTTTTTAAATTTAAAATGAACTAACATTTACGACTTCGTTGTAATTTGGATTTCGGAGAAGCTTTTTGTTATTGTTAATAAAAGTTCGTTTTGTTTTGTTGATCATGTTATGATGTCTAGGTGCCGTATTCTGTGAAGTCATCAAGGTATAAGGGTACATTTTTTATAAGAAATTGGTAAAGGGGTCAAGATAATCTATATAGATAAATAAAATTGAAGTGTTTGTTTGTAATGTTAAAATAACCGCTTTTTACTAAATTCGTATGAAATATACGGTACTTATAGGAAAAACACAAATTTTAAAGTCTGTTTGTTCCGGCTAACCTTCGAAACTGCTGGACTGATTTTGACGGCACTTTCATTGGCAGAGAGCTATTATAAGAAGTAACTTAGGATACTTTAATTCTACAAAAAGAATTAGGATTATCCTAAAAAATTAAAGCGTATCTCCCTAAGTACGCTTTAATTTTTGACGCCCTCGAGCGAAGCAAGGGTAAGTATACTATATATATATATATATATATATATATATATATATATATATATATATAGATATAGATATAGATATATATATATGTAGATATTTTAAAATTATAAGCTGTGGAATATCTCAGATATATCTTTAAAAAAATAACTTCATCGTATCTTTTTATATGTTAATGACGCCCGTTTCTATACTAATATTATAAAGAGGAAAGATTTTTTGTTTGCTTGCTTATTTGTAGCTCCGAAATTAAAAAACCGATTTAGATGAAATTTGGTAAGAAGATAGTTTGAGACCCCGGGAAGGACATAGGACAGTTTTTATCCCATAAATCATCCCTTTATGGTAATGAAAATAAGGATGGAAGTTTGTATGGTGAAGCTACCTAGGGACGAACACGAGCGAAGCGAGGGTGAGTCGCTAGTATTTTATATTTTGGTTCCCGATGTTGTGAACGGTCACGAAATGGTTGCTGTAAAATATTCAAAACCTCGGGAACCAAAATTTATATATATAAAACAAAGTCGTGTTATTTACACAATTTACAACTCAAGAACGACTGGACCAATCTTTATATTTGATTTTTTGGATTTCTCTTAGTCCGGAATAGGATAATAAGTATTAAAACATCAGAAAAATCCAAACAAAATTATATAAATTTAAATAGCTAACGCTGATAAATAACTATTTTAAATATCTATCCCCGAACCCGAGCGAAGCGAGGTTGAGTCTATAAAACCGTGTTAAAATCCGAAAAAGAAGGGGAAAGATTTTATTGCACAAAATTGTTAAATATGTTAATCCTTGCTATTATATAACTTTTTAATATAGGATGGCCTATGTATTTAGTAATAGTATTTTAAATAAAACTATCTTTTCGGATTATTTCGCGGATTTATTTTGATTTTTGGTTCCCGACGTTTCGAAATAATTCCGAAGGTATCCGAAAAGATAGTTTTATTTAGCTTCCCAAAGCAAACTTTTTTAATTTTTGTTTTGGTTTTAAAAAGTTTTTTTTCGTGGAACCCCATTTTTTTCTAAAATAAAAGTAGCCTAAGTTACTCCTTATTACACCAGCTATCTGCCAGTGAAGGTCCAGCCGTTTCAGAGATTAGCCGGAACAAACAGACAGACAGACAGAAAGAAAGTATTATAAGTAATAGCGTTTTTACATTGTTAGCAAAAAAAATATTTTTAAATTAACAAAACATTTACAATCTGTTTATTTCTCGTTCACAATTTTAATTAAAAATGTTAATGACTATTACGAACACCTGTTTTATAATTTAAATCTTAACTGGACCTAATTATATTATAAAAATCTAAAAATTATCATGTTATCTATATATATAATAAAATTCTGAGCCGAATCTGTACATTAAATATTTTTTGGAAAATCTTATTGAAATAATCATTATTATCGATACAGAGGCCGAAACTATAGCTTTTAGAATTTTTGTCTGTCTGTCTGTCTGTTTGTCTGGGAACGCATCACGAGAAAACTACTAGACAGATTTTGATGAAATTTGGTATGATGAAAGCTGGTTATCCGGGTAAACATATGCGGTTTATAGTAGTTTTAATGCAGAAAAATATCTCATCTCTGAGAAATCTATACTAAACGTAAAAAACGTAACTAGAGACGAACCCGAGCGGTTTGAGGGTGAGTCGCTAAGTTACTTACTTAGAGAGTTACTTTTGAAAATGAATTCGAGTAACGTAGAGTTTGACTTGTATGTGTTATTATAGTGAGTTTTAAAACTAAAAAAAAAAGTCTTTTTAATTCAAACTTATATTCATATATAACATTTGATATAGAATACTAGGCAGGGGTAGCCCAGCGGTAACGTATTTGCTTGAGAAACTGAATGAAGCGGGTTCAAAACCTCCCATATTTTGTGTACTAAATATTTTCCACATGATTACTACTTATGTTACGGTGAAGAGAAACATCGTGAGGAAACCTGCATGTCTGAAAGAACCTAGCAAGTTTTCAAAAGACATGACGTTAAGTCTGCCCTTACTTGACCAGCGTGGTGGACTATGGCCTGATCCCCCTCGCATGAGGGAGGCTCGTGCCCAACAATGCAACATTAAAAAGGGTTGTAATATATAATACAATAAAAAACTCAAGTTTAATAAATCTTAAACAAAATTGTACTATATTCTTCTGTACCTTCCATCTTCATCTCCAGATTCTAAACAGCACTTACACTAGGGGCTCGTTGAGATTATGTTGATAAGAAGTAAAGATCATCATGGGGTTATGTCAGGTTATTGAGTTTTTTCTACAGCCTCCTAACTACAGTTTTATACCAATCCCATGGTTTTAAACTAGATAATCACTAAAGTTAAGGAATAGTACTGTTATAAATGCGTAAGTTTGTATGCATGTATGATTGTTTCTTCTTCAACGCAGAATAGCTGGATGAATATCGATGTAATTTAGTACACAGTTAAACTATGATCTGAAGTAAAACATCTGTTAAACACCTTCATATACATGTCAAGCCAAATCAATACATACCCGTAGTATAAAATAGAGTCGCTTCCCGCTGTCCTTCTGTCCCTATAGATGCTTAGATCTTTAAAACTACGCAACGGATTTTGATGCGGTTTTTTAAATAGATAGATAGGGTGATTCAAGAGGAAGGTTTATATTATATATAATATATGCATAATATAGTAGAAAAACACTGATAATTTTAGAGGTTTCTAAGGTGATGTCGTAAAAAAAACACATTTATTTGCGCTTACATTGCAAACGCCGGCTGAACCCTACGAGATAGATCAAAATAATGTACTACATTATTGTACATCTTAAAAAGGTCTACAAAAAGTCCGCGATGGAATATCTCTATCTCTTAAGGATAACATACTATATTCATTTTACTCTAACCAAGCGAGAGACGAACCCGAGCGAAGCGAGGGTGAGTCGCTAGTACATACATATAAGCCTAATTGATTGTCAGCAACTGCTTTAAATAAACAAAAAAAACCTGGCCATCGCGGGACGTCTGACAGATGTGAAACAGCTATGTGAATATTAGAATTCATAATTAATAAAAACCTATAACGAAATATGGAATTAAATAAAGAAATAAAAACTTAAAAAAACGACTTCCAGGCTCTAAGAAGAAAAAGTAACTGAACGGAGTCATTAACTAAAGATACCTAATCAGATAGGCAGATCCTAATAAGATCAGGCAGTGGTAGCCCAGTGGAAACAGTGGTAGCCCAGTCGTAACGCGCTCGCTTGAGAAACCGAGTGAAGCAGGTTCAAATCCCGGGTCTCGCACCTCTGATATTTTCATGTGCGAATCATTTCTAACATGATTGCCACTTGCCTTACGGTGAAGGAAAACATCGTGAGGAAACCTGCATGTCTGAGAGAACCTAGGAAGTTTGTGAAAGACATGTGAAGTCCGCCAACCCGCACTTGGCCAGCGTGGTGGACTATGGCCTGATTCCCCTCGTATTGAAGGGAGGCCCGTGCCCAGCAGTGGGATGTTAAAAAGGGCTGAATACATACATACATACATACATACATACCTAATCAGATATTTTCGAAATTTTTTCACATCAAAAATTTAAATTGAACACCAGGTAAATAAACAAATTTACTTATGGGAATTCAACACATAGATATCATGAAACAAGAAAAAACTACTCACAACAAAATAAAACTATCATCTCTAATTCCTGAAGAAAATGGCCCATATATAAGAAAACCAATCCAATATAAAAGAGGTACGAGTAGCAAAAAAATAATAACGACAAGGCATTAAGCTAAATCATTAAGACGAAGATATATCGAAACGACGAGATTTTACTAAGTAGAGATAGAAAAATTAATTCGTAATGTACGTTGATACCGTCCGACCGCCGCCGGCCCGCTATATATTACCGCCCGCAGAATTACTACTGACCTTACCCTCTATCCTTAGGGATGCTATGTTATATACAAAATATATTATCAAAAATAGTTTTGTACAATGAAACGGTTTAGAAATTTTAAAAGGTCGTAGCAAATTAATCTCTCGTATTGAGTTTTAGTAACATATTACGATTTAATGTTAAAATAATATTTTAATGGATATTTGCTTAACTGAAAAGGTTTTTAAATGTGAATTTGAACTGAAAAGACAATTTTATCCATACTAATATTATAAATGTGAAAAACTATTTATTTGTCTGTTTGTTACCTTTTTACGACTAAACGGCAAAATTTATTTAGATGAAAAGTATAGATATAATTTGAGACCCTGGAAAGGACATAGGATAGTTTTTACCCCGGAAATCATCCCTAAAGGGGAAGAAAGGGGGCGGGGGGGTTCTATAGGGAATCAATATTTGTCAAGGGACAAGGGATATCATCATATATCATAATATATCATCATACCTATGTATATATAGTCTATCTATTCCATACTAACCGTCAAAACGTGCCTAGGGATGAACCCGAACGAAGCGGGGTTAAGGCGCTAGTATATATATGTACACAAATCTTAGAAATTAACCTGTTTTTAATATAGAGCAAATAAATCTCTTTACTGTAAAGTGCAACAAGTATTGATAGTTTTAACAAATAAACACTAAGGCGACGTATAGCCCATTAAAATTACTCCAAGTACTAATTTTCAAATAAACCGATTACCTAAAATATGAAATTCCGACTACCTATCGTTTCTCAGCACTTTCTTTTTCTTTCCCGCCTTTCGACATTTTCCCAGAGGCCAGTTAAATGGGCTGAAGAGATTTACTTTAGAGCTAAGTCCACTTTTGTCCACGTCATGTAGGTATATTTAAAAAAAAAAGTTTTTTAAGTGCAATGTAGATAATATAATAAAGAGGTTAAGCGTTTTCTACCGAATCCCAATTCGTCTTTTAAAACAACTTCCGCTAATAACAATTAAGAATTATCTAAGGAACGAAAGATATTTAGGAGTTTCGAATTGAAAATATCCTTTTTTGGAAAAGATATTTTTTGTGTTTAACGTCAATTCCAATTTTTGACAGGTGTCGAATTTTTTACTACACTGTAGAAAAGAATTCGCACGTAAATGGTCTCCTTGTCTCCGAAGAAACAGTGTATTTATAAAATAGCAATAAAACGATTTTGACACATTGCTATAAATTTCTATCAGGCATTTATTTATTCTTGATACATTAGAATACTAGCAACTTACCCTCGCTTCCCTTTGGGTGCGTCCCTAGATACCCGGATTTCATTCATAATTTGAATTTTAATAAATGTTTGAGGTTATTCTTTAAATTGACATAACTTTTTTATTTATGAACTTATCGAAATAAAACAAATCTATACAAATAAATAAAATTAGCGTGTCTGTTTGTAATATTAAAATAACCGCTTTTTTACTAAATGCATATGGATATATACAGGGTCGGACTGAGCCGGAAAGGCCCGGGTGGCTCTACAAGCCCGGGGCCCGAGACTAGATAATAGATTTAATCACAATTAATTTTTATCTTCTCGCTATTAAAATTGAAAACTTTGACTTTTGCATTTTTAAAAGATATGTACCGAATCGATAGAGTTTTTAAGAACATCTAAAAACTAAATTTCGTTTTACCTCTGAAAAAATGTCAAATGTTAAAATAAACCAATCGGAATCCATTTATTTTTAAAAGAACAAAAAATTAAAACCTGAAGTTTTATATTTTGAAAGCGTTAGCAGGTATGTATGGTACAAAAATCTGTAAAATGCTACCGGTGTCCAGCTACCCTCGAGAAATGGAGGGATGAAAAGCGATGAAAAATAGTTTTTTCAATATTCGGCTTACTGTGACGTCCTATCGAAAAATGTTCTTTACAAAAGTTGTAACTCTAGTAAAAATCTATAACTTTTATTAATGACACTTTTTACAATACCCTAAAAGTTTTTGAGATATTTACAAAAAACCCCACTTATAACTTTTTATTTTTTTGTTTTTATTTTTAATTACTGCAAAAATCTTTTGATTTTTATGACACTAGTTACTAGGGGAATGTAATCTTCGCAATACGTATACCAAAATTTTTCAATATTTAGCCGTTTCCGAGAAATTAATGTTTTATGGTCTCGGGAGGCTAAAAATCGCCGCCAACTTCGAGAAGATGCTTACATTTAAAAAAAAATCGTTCGATTTTAAGATAGGCAGGGTTATTACGTATCTCGCGACAGGTTTGCGACAGTTGTAAATCGCGCGATCGCTGCTGTCAAACATCACTTTTGTATTACGTGACAGCGGCTAGAGAGCAGAATGCAGTCGAGAGAGATGGGTTGATAGATTGTCCGATAGAGGGTGAAAGAGCTCGACTGCAGTCTGATCTCTAGCCGCTGTTACGTAATGCAAAAGTGACGTTTGACAGCAGCGATCGCGCGATTTACAACTGTCGCAAGCCTGTCGCGAGATACGTAATCACCCTACGGGTTAATTTTTTGTCTTGAACTTTACTTTTCGAAGAAATAAAATTATTGTATAGTCATCCTGTAAAAACATCTTTAAAAATTGAAAAAAAAAAATTGAGAAATCGATAATTTTTACTTTGTAAACTATATTATTTTTAATAATCATTGAAAAAGTGTACTATAATGACCAAATTTTTATAAGCTAATTATACCAATGCATTTTGCGGGAACATAAAAAAAGGTGGGCGTCACGTAAAGTATAGCGCGCCTTTTGTATTTTTTTCCTTAAAATCTATTTATATCATTATTTTTTCGAAGTTATGGATATTTTATTAAGTTTTGATCGATTTTGGGGTTAAATTATTCATAGTCTAATCTTGCTTATTAATTATTCAAAAATATAACATAATGAAAACAAGTTTATATTTACAAAATGTAGTCACAGTTTTGTTAAAAATCATTAAAAAATGTCATAAATGAATGCTAAGATATTGATGATTAAAGAAAAAAGGGATCCTTTTCTCTTTAATTGAAATGAATTTTTCGTTGAAAGACGACTATCTCGGAAAAAAATCAATGTAAAGAGATGACGGATAGATCAAATTAAAGCTGAATAATGATGTTATCTAATTCATGTATTGGTTTAACTTAAAAAAAATTAAGTCGGGGTAATCAAAAAAAAACTCAAAGTTTCCAAAAATTTTTTACGACCTTATTTATGATTACGCAATAACCGTACATTGAAAAAAAATATATCTAAATACCTAAAACTAGAAACTTGAAGCAATAAAATACTTTTTTTCATCTCGACACAGTTATTTTCCGCTGAGATACAGCCATTCAAAAATCTTTAAAAAACTGAGGATTTTTTTCGATCCTTTGATTTTTTATAGTAGTGTATCAAGAAAATGCAGATTTATGCGGAAAAACTTGAAAAATATAAAAACTAATCGATAACGCCAAAGCCTTATCTTAATCAATTATTAAGGATATTTATCAGTATATATTGTCAATTATGCCATACTTTTTTTATTGTTAAAGATTTAAAATTTAAATTTAACTCTCAAAAAGTGCAAAACGTATAGGCCAGACCCTCCTAGCCCCTTCCCTACTACTCTATGAAATACCTTTTGATGCTAAAATTTTCCATAAGTTACTCAGGTATATAAGTTATCTTAAAATAGCAATAAATAAGCATCTACGCGTATAATTTAAAGAACATTCTACAACTTTCTCAAAATATTGTAGATGTCTTATTAAATATTAACTTTATTAATTGCATTTTCTAAGGAAATTTACCATCGTAATGTATATTTTTTTACACCATCAGAAAGTAGAGATTTCAACGAACAAATAGCCCACCGACTTTTTTATAAAAGCAGATATTTTGATGTAAGAATTTTCGATTGGAAATTAGGGTACTTTTTCGATATTAAGTGAAAATAAGGTGAAAAAAATAAAAATTTTAAACCAAAAAAACTTTCAGTGTGTTAGGGACATCAAAAGGTAAGTTTGCACCAAATTTCGTGAGAAAAGTTTTGTTTTTGTAAAAGATAAAAATAAAAAACCAAAAACATGGTTATTTGAATTTTTCACATAAATTTTGAGGTTATGTGAAAAAAGTGTAAAAACAGAAGTTTTATTACCTACAACTTTTCCATTTAACTTTTTTCCATAGAACTAGTAGTTTTCTCGGAAATCGAGATAAACCGTTTTTTACCCTTAAAACCTGACCCCCTTCCACTTCCCGACCTCTGATCGCCCGTTAATTATTTTTCCTTTAATTTTTGTTACATTCTCTTCCTTTTCCAATGGGTTTCATCCTACTATTATTTTTTTTGGTTTCAAAAATTATCGACACTGGTCTAAAATAATAGCGTCAAATTAAAATCTTAAGCACACGGCTTTTTTCGTTTTGTCCCGCAAAATTCATTGGTGTAATCAGTTTATAAAAATTTGGTCAATTTATGTCACATTAAGCCGAACATTAAAATATTTTTCTTTAACGTTTTTCATCCCTCCATTTCTCGGGGGTAGCTGGGACATCGGGGGCATTTTACGGATTTTTGTTCCTATATACCTACTAACGTTTTAAAAACATAAAACTTCAGGTTTTCGTTTTTTGTTCCCAAACCGGATTCCCATCGGACTATAATGATACACGTCTAAATAAGTTGATTCGATCAAAAGTTATCGCCGTTCAGAAATTTTCAAAACTTTCCGCCGTTCAGGTTCAACCATTTTCGAATTTTTCTATTTCATTTCTCTTATTCATTCTTCTCTAATTGTATGAACGAACTATCTGGTCTAGTTTACATGTAGGTCGCAAGAGCTGGGCCCCCAATCCTACCTACCACCTGGCTTGCGGGGTTTATCGCTTGCCCGTGGGGGGCCCGCGCATGCTGGGGCCCGGCTGGCAAACGCCAAATCGACTGCATGGCCAGTCCGACCCTGGATATATACACGGTACATATAACAAAACAAAATTTTTTACAATTTTTGTCTGTCTGTCTGTCTGTCTATTTGTTCCGGTTTATCTCTGAAATAGCTGGACCGATTTTGACGGGACTTTCACTGGCAGATAGCTGATGTAATAAAAAGTAACTTAAGCTACTTTTATTTTAGAAAAAAATATGGTCCTACCTAAAAAAATTAAAACCAAATTAATTAATTAATTTTGTTTCGGAAAGCAACCTAGGGACGAATCCGAGCGAAGCGAAGGTGAGTCGCTAGTACTAAATAAATGTTAAGTAAAGCTTACCACAACACATCAATGAAAATCGCACCAAAATCGGTAAAGCCGTTTATAAAATTATCGATTTAGAGATATGTATCCATTCTATTACAAATCATTAACAATAATGGCGTGTTTCGGAGACAATCATAGATAAAAAAAGCATTACAATCGACTTAGTAAATTCGTCGAAATTACAATTAATTTATCCAAAACCTGCTTCAAACATACTAGGTATATGAATATATTAACGTTTCTCAGAGATGAGACATATTCCCGCAGTAAAAAGTATCCTATATGTTGACAGGGGTAATCAGCTATCATCATACCAAACATCAAAATCTGTCCAGTGACAGACAGAGAGACAGGCAAAAATTCTAAAAACTAGATTCGGCCTCTGTATCAATAATAATGAATATTTTAATAAGATTTTCTAAAAAATATTTAATGTACAGATTCGACTCAGTATTTTATTATACGAGTATATAGGTTAAAAAACAAATATCGTTAAATACCATTTAAATCTATACATATAATAAAACTGTAGAGGTCGAATGTCTGTACATAGAAAACAAAATGCTAAAAACCGGGACAGGTGGATGGATGTAAGAAGAGAAATAGAACAAATCCAGTTTTTTTTTTTAATTTTTTGTTTCTCTGTCTGTTTGTACGGGCTAATCTCCAAAACTGTTCGACCGATTTGAATAAGATTTAAATGGTGGTACCTTATATCCCCGGTCAACATTTTAGACACTTTTGATCCCGGAAAATTAAAGAGTTCCCGTAGGATAGTCAAAAAACTATAGTAACTTATATAGCTTAGTACACAAAACCTACTGATTAGATTTTAATTAAACTTTACAATAATCCATACATCAGAATAACAAATAGGCTACTTTTTATCCCGAGAAAATGTACAGTTCCTGTGGGATAGATTTGTTTTTGTTTGTCTAAAAGTACCACTAGTTAATAAAATAAATTAAAATTATAAATTTGATTAAAAAGTTTTTAATACTATATCTATAATTGTAATAGGTAATTAATTTAAACTAATAATCTTCTAGACTTTCTGGTACAGCATATATGTACTAAAGGAAATAGTAAAACAAATGAAATAGATTATTTTAATATATTTCATGTTTCCTTAATTAATAATAATTTATGACTAGCGACTCACCCTCGCTTCGCTCGAATTCGTCCTCACGTTTCAACGGATAGTATGGAATAGACAGACTGTATATTATATGATATGTTGCCTATAGCTTCCTCAATAAAAGGGCTATCTAATGCAAAAATATTTTTTCAAATCGGATTAGTAGTTCCTGAGATTAGCGCGATCAAACAAGCAAACTCTGCCTCTTTATAATATTTACTAGCGACTCACCCTCGCTTTGCTTCGGGTTCGTCCCTAGACAGAAAAACAAATCTATCCCATGGGAACCGTACATTTTTCCGGGATGATATATACCCTAAAGCCTTCCTCAGTTAACGGGCTATCTAATCCAAAATGAATTTTTCAAATCGGATTAGTTGTTCCTGAGATTAGCGCGTTCAACCAAACAAACAAACAAACAAACTCTTCAGCTTTATAATACTAATAGTATAGATATTAGTATAGATGATATATAGCCTATAGCCTACCTCAATAAAGGGGCTATCTAATGCAAAAATAATTTCTCAAATCGGATTAGTAGTTCCTGAGATTATCGCGTTCAAACAAACAAACTCTCCCTCTATATATTATACTAGCGACTCACACTTGCTTCGCTTCGGGTTCGTCTCTAGACAAAAACAACTCTATCCCACGGAAACCGTAAATTTTTCCGGGATGATATATAGCTTATAGCCTTCCTCAGTTAACGGGTTATCCGATGCAAAAAAAAATTCAAATCGGATTAGTAGTTCCTGAGATTAGCGCGTTCAACCAAACAAAAAAACAAACAAACAAACTCTTCAGCTTTATAATATTAGTATAGATTAGTATAGATTTGACCTAAAGTGACATCTTGGTAAGACACGTTTATGGTAGTAGGTAGCACAAGCTGGTTAGAAACACCGTTATATAAGTATTCACACGCAGTCTTTAACATCCATGACGCTGCAATTCATCAAGGACTATTTAGTACACATAGAACAAAGTAATGTGGGGATCGCGTTGCACATTGAATATATTCAAATACTTGTTTTTGAAGTTATACTTTTTTGGCGCATTATGAAAAAAACTATGAGATTTTTTTACGATGCGACAGATTTAGTCTACACTATGAAGTTAGTCGTTAAATCCCCCTTTAGTATAGTGTGAAGTGATGTCTGTATACATTATATTTTTTACCGTATTTCTACATACACAAAACATGTTTTATGTCGATAAAAATAGAAATAAAAATTATTACAAACTTTAATCAAATTTTGCAAGTTAAATTTGACACACTTTATGTCCGATTGAGCTGAAATTTGACACACACTTTTGTTTCTCGTGACTGCACGATTACCTAAATGCCACCATTTTGAATCCAATATGGCAGACGTTACAAAATGGCGATTTATAATTTCCATAGTGACCCTTATGATATTGGCATCAAATGAAAGGGCTTGATGGAACGAAACATAATAAGCAAAGTGACGTCATTGTAAATAAAAACTAAAAAAAAAAAGAAAAAATAATTCATAAATAAAAAAAAACAAATAACCAAGCTTTTATTTAAATGCTCTAAAAAAACTTCTTACGTACGTACCTAAGTACACATACACCTTTTTTTGTTGGAAGAATGATATAGAATAGAAAATGAAATTTTAAAGTTCTCTTTAAAATTGTAATACGCTACAAAGCATTATTATGTTGCAAATAAGTTCCTGTTCGTAACCTAACTCTAGTAACCTAACTCTTTCTCTAACTTCATTTGTATTATTAAACTATATATTAGTGTTCACTCAATGGACAAAATTCGTCCATAAATATTATTGAAAATTATAAATAATAATACTGAACTGTTTCGTGTTTACTTACCTATATAATAAACACTGACTGTTTCCAAAATTTTCTTATTGATAACACTAAAGCTCGTCAATAGCTACTAAAAAAACGATTGACAAAAAGAGAAGGAAAAGGTGCTAAAATGTTTTGTCTCTATTGTGTGCAGATCTTATATAATACTCGCGGCTCAACCTCGCTTCCCTCGGTTTCGCTTCTAGAAAAACGAAAACTAACCTATCCCAGGGGAACCGTATATTTTTCTGGGATTCCAAACTATAATCTTTGGGCCAAATTTCATCCAGATCCATTCAGACGTGATTACGTAACAAACATCCAAACATCCATCGAAACTTTCACATTTATATTATAAAGTAAGATTAAGACTAACCTTTTAAAACTATGATACGATTGTTCTCAAACAGAGAAAAATTGCGTACCTAGGACACCTGCTACGGTGTTTACGTTACGTTACCAATTGCTGCAGACTATTATGGCGGGCAAAATTGCGGTTAAGAGAAGTGTTGGTAGAAGGAAGATGTCCTGGTTCTGCAACATCCGTAAATAGACTGGGATAAAGAGAGTTGAAGATTTGTTCAGGCTAACCCTGAATAAAGAAGAATTTAGAAGAATGACTGCCGACCTTCAGTAATGGCCTATCCATTATTCGCTTGAAGAAGAATGTAATGGTTGCATCTGCAATAAAGATTTTACAATTTCATTCCACGACACAATAATAATAATAATAGCTTCTTAATTACATAAGACCGTTGACTGATGACTTTTGGATACCCTAAAATACTCATTTTCAATGTGAATACAAATTTGAACACCACGTCCAGATACTCAATAAATTTATCATTATCATGACATATTATCTCATTAGGCATGAGATAAGTTCAGAAGGCGATAGATCACTAGATTAATTAATGTATGTCTTAGCCCCAGATAGACCAAATGTGGAAACAATACATTTTGATAGTTGTAATCTACACATACATAATTATCATAATTATGATAAAATAACATAATAGGTATATCTACATCTAGGTATATATTTTTACATAACTTTGATAAGTAAAAAGTTGTATTTAGAATTTCATGTTTTATTTGTCTGTATAGTTTTTTGTAGACTTTTTCATTGTTCGATGTTCAAGCTATGGTCTAAGCAGGTGTAAATACTTTTTCCTAATTCCCCTCGTATTAGAGGGAGACCCGTGCCCAGCAGTGGGACGTTAAGAGGGGCTGAATACATATACGTTTCAACATGTAATTAGCCATAGTTGCAGTGGCGTAGCGTATGGGGGGCTTTAGGGCAATGGCCCCAGGCGACATTTTTGAAGGGCGGCAAAACTTCACAATAAATATTGTGCACCAACATGAAATGGAGAAAATTAATTATTTGTCAAAAAATCACTACCAACACATTCTATCGGGTTATTGCTAAGTAATTTTCATTGCTGAATAGGAATTCTGATCATAACGCTACTGTGCGTATGATCGTATGTATACATATAAGCTACTGGGCTAAGATTACCAAAGGCTTTTTACTTTTGAAATATAACGGTGTGAAAAAATTAAAAAATTGTCAGTAACATCCCGAAGTTGGGAAGTTGACAATGCTTCACCTCACCTCAAAGAACGCCTCAGAGAAAACGTTTTTTTAAGGAGTATGCGAACACCACATACTCTTTTTCCGTGCCATTATTTGAGATTTGGTTTTAATTTGTCGCGATTTCTTTTCTTAATTCAGGCTAAATGAGCCCATCGTTGTAACTTTTAAGAGCTTTGAGAGTAGTTGTGCTATAAGTTGGTACTGCGCTCTCAGGTCTTCTTTGTGAAGAATTCTGGCATTTTTTGTGTAGTATGCCAGCGGGAGATTTCCTCTTTTTCTCGCGGTGCTCTCAGGTGATGTTGGTGTAAGATCCTGACATTATTGGTGTAGGTTGCCAGCTTCCCGATTGGTTTCTTTGGCTTCCTATGCTGGCACATTTGGTTTAGGATGCTAGCGTTCTGATTAACTCTTCGTCTTACCATCTTTAGTCATTGTAGTATATTATAGCCCTATTTAAGGGGTTCGGTTCTTCCTTCTTCCAACTTCTCTAGTTGCACGAGACCCTGCTTCACACTATAGGGCACCATGTGATTGGCGGCGTTGCTCCATGGTTTGTTGCCCCTAATATATTCTGATGTTGAGTACGTGTAATGTATTCTGATTTGATAGATAGCGACTTTTTCTTCTTCCTCGAGTAATACTTTCAGCAAACCCTCGTTTCCAAGTCCCAAAGGCTTGTCTGATATTTCATATGTTGTAAGGTGCGTTTTCCCAGTTTCTCTCACAGCCGCTATATATAGGCGTTTTGCATGTGGTATCTGGTTTCTTTGGTTGGTAGGAGGTTTGGTGTAATAACCTGTCCCAGGTCGGCTCTTGTCCTATTCGTCTTCATTGTAGTTTTCACTTTTAGCTTCACCAGGCTTATCGGTATTTGGGGCTGTTTGTGACTTTGTTCACGTCCCGCTTCGTAAGCCTACTGTGATTGCCATGGCAGGCATCTTCTGTTGCAGGCGCTCTGCGCTACTTTTGTCACATCACCAGGATATGTTTCTGGGGATATCCTCCGATCATATGTGTAGCAGACTGCCGATAGTATAAGCCGATGTAAATTACTTTCGTGTACGTTACGATGAATGAATTATATGTTCGACCTTATTCTTTAATTTCTACCCACAAGTCACAACCTTTGCTAGATGCCAATTCCTTTTCACCATTCCATCAGACTGCAGATAACATGGCATAATTCAAGCATATTGTACTCTCATATTATAATCTTACAAACTTCTTGAAGCACATGTGATTTACAGTTTCTTCTTTGATCGCTGTCATTTAATTACCAAACAATTTGTGATCCCGAACCTGTAGCCTTATAGATTTTATCCTATTTTGCGCCATTAAATGCTTCATGATATGAAATAATAAAAGCATTGGGCTTTATTGTTAAATAATTAATCCATAACAAACTGAATTCTCACTTGATCTAGTCGAATCGCTTGTCAAGTTATTTTTCGAAAATGGTCCCGATTTATTGGCCTTAAAATAATTTGAAGGCCTGAAGAAGAGGGCGGCGAATTTGACTTCGGCCCCGAGCGGCATAAGTGCACGCTACGCCACTGCATAGTTGGATAGTACATGGGCATTATCACAATGATAAAAACGTTTTGGAAATCTGATTGTACTTACACGATAGTACTCACACGAAAGCGATTAAAGCAAACCGTATACGACGAGGTCGTCTGTCGCATAAACAATGTAACAATTTACATTATATTAATCGTAAAAAAAAAAATTGTGTTTTATACGTTTGAACATAGGCTTTGATATTAAAATATTAGATATAAGTGCTCGTGTTTTTAAAGAGGGTACATTCAACGACATAATGAAGACATATTGGGTGATTCTGTGGTCGCTCTGGGCAGCTCGTTTTGTGAGACAGCCAACGATGCCGGTTCGAGTGACCGGTGGCTGGCTACAAGGAGATGTGGCTTATGATGGTTCACACAAGAGATATATGGCAGTGCCTTACGCAAGCCATCCCGCCAAAAGATTTCTGGTAAGCACAAAGCGCTATGCCCATAATATAGTTTAAAACATATTGGTAGCATTTATACCCTATTTTATAGTAAACTAGTGACCTTCACAACTACATCTACTATACTATCTCCGTATTACTTCATCAAATCAAATCATCCATAATTTTAGGAAAAATAATAAATAACAGTGTTTTTGATTAGTTAGAAAAAAAAAATGTAATGATCTCGATAAATCAATTTGGCTTCCGTTGCGGTAAATCTACTATTGATGCAGTATTTTCTTTGACAAGATATTTTATGTGTTTTGAGTTGATGGTTATTTTCATTTACACAAACAATACACATCCATATTCACTTCTAAGCATACACACACACGCAAGCGCACAAACACACGCACGTACGCACACACTCACGCACGCATGCACTCACGTACGTGTGCAAAAAATCCTCGCTTTTTTCAAATGGTTTATAATCTATACTAATATTATAAAGAGGTAAAGTTTGTGAGTTTATGGTGTTGTAGGGGGTAATCTCGGAACTTACTGAATCGATTTAGATGAAATTTGGTAAGAAGATAATTTGAGACCCTGAAAAGGACATAGAATACTTTTTATCTCGGAAATCATCTCTTAAGGGGGTTAAAATGAGGATGAAAGTTTGTATTGGGAAGCAAGCGAGGATGAGTCGCTAGTAATTGATAAAAACAGATATTTGAGAAATAGATGCTGTATGCAGTAATTCCGATCTCTGACAACAGAGACTACCATATATTTTGTGTCGACAAGAGCCTAAAATAAGTTAAACTGATATTAAAAATAAACATTGTTCTGTATCATAATATATGTACGAGTACGTTTGTTTTTGTATGTAATATTGTTTACTGTGTATGTTTTATTGGTTATCATCATCATAAATTATTATATTATTATTATACATTATATTATTTGCGGCTTTGTCCACGTTTGTATGTATAGTCCACAAATCGAATTGTAACGTTGCTTTGCAAAACTTGAAGCACAAACTATATTTTGAAAATACTCCATCAATTAAAATCATATTTAGCTACGATTTTAATTCATGAAATTATTAGTAAAACATAAATAGCGCTCACGAAGTCAGTCTAGTGTACTTGAAATGATTCACGACTAATTTATCTTCTATTACATCAAAATTTTTACCCCTTCTTTTTGAAGAGGTTTATGATACAGGCTTTAATCTCATTGTTTTGTGATAATATGTATGATATATTTATATTTTATCTAATAAATCAAATATTAAAAGACATAGAATAAATATTTGTATCATTAAATGAATAAGATAATAGTATTTTTCTTATCCCTCCAGGCTCCCGGTCCTGAACCCACGTGGCAAGGTGTGTTTAATGCAATAGATGAAAATGTGCGATGTTTACAAGACGCTAATGACGGAAAGATTGAAGGGGAAAAAGAATGTCTTGTTTTAAATATTTATACCCCGATAGATGCGACAGTTGGAACAAAATACCCAGTCATGGTGTTCATACATGGAGGAGGTTTTTTAGAAGGATCCGGTGGCAGCGCTCTGTATAGTACATATTTTCTAGTTACTAAAGGTGTTATTGTCATCACTATGAACTATAGACTCAATATCCAGGGATTTGGATGTTTGAGGATAAAAGAAGCTCCTGGAAACGCTGGAATGAAAGACCAGGTAGCAGCTCTAAGGTGGATTCAAAGAAATATTAGAGTATTTGGAGGAGATCCCAACAGTGTCACCATTTTTGGAGAAAGTGCTGGAGCAGCATCCGTATCCTTACACATTCTTTCCCCAATGTCTAAAGGTTTATTCCATAAAGCCATCATGCAAAGCGGATCTGCTTTGGCACCATGGGCACTACAATTTGAACCAGTTTTTATGGCTAGTCTATTAACAAAAGTGATGGGATACGTAACTAAAGAACCCTATGAAATTTACAAAATTTTGATGGCAAAATCTGATGAAGATTTAATAATAAATAGAGTGCCTAGAAAAGAAAATAATATTATTTTATCCGAATCTATTTATACACCATGCGTAGAACATATAATAGAAGGTGTCGAGCCTTTTTTAACAGATATGCCATATAACTTGCTTTCTAAAGGAGAATATAATAAAGTTCCAATAATAATTGGTTATAATAATGCCGAAGGATTACTTTTCGCAAATATGGAAACCGAAGAAACGATACCTAAAATAATGTTAGAGAAGTCATTACCGAAAAATTTAGAAATACCACATGAAAAGCGTATTGAAATTGCTGAAAAATTAATGAAGTTTTATGTGGGTAATGAAAAAATATCGCTTGAAAATTTGGCAAATATTTCAAGATTTCATGGTGAAGCATATTTTATTGTATCTATTTTGGAAGAGACTGAATTGTATTTGGAGACAAATAACCATCCTGTATATAGTTATCTTTTTAGTTATGATGGCCGGAGAAATTTTCTTAAGAAAACACTACGAAAAGAGCTCAAGGATATACCCGGTGCTACTCATGCTGATGATATTTTCTACTTGTTCAATATGCCAATTGTCCCATCGTTATTTGAGAACGAGATGATAGATAGAATGACGACGATGTGGACAAACTTTGCAAAGTATGGGTAGGTATTGCCGTGTTTTATCTTATACTAAATTGTTTCTATTAATTTACATTTGTATAACATAAACTAGCAACGACATAATAATATAATAATTTTCACAAAAAATATTTTACATCCAATAACTAACTACATTTTATTCTTGAGTGATAAAAAGATAGTTAAGTTTATAAAAATTGAGAATATCCTCGACAATTATGGCTACATTATACAAAATTTGTATTCAGTCTCCTTTAAAAATAGGTGTAATAAAATTAGTACTAAAAGTCAGTTTTTAACTATAATTTTGTAACTTAAATTAATTACATAAATTGTAATCTGTAATAAATTAAGTGAGTAACTTATCACGTCTTTCAAAACCCTTAAACTTAAGTCAATAAAAACATATTAAAATGACGTTTAAGGACATATAGCACTGCTCTATCGTATCTTTTTTATCAAAACTCATTCTTTCAATGATAATATTATTATATTATTTTAAAATGTAAAAAACAAATGTAAACAAAATCCATATTTCATATCAGGAAACAATACATATATATATATATATATATATATATATAAATATTTTTTTATTTCATTTTAGGGATCCTACACCAGAAATATCTGATTTGCTACCAGTGAAATGGCTACCAGCAAACAAAACCTCTCCTCATTCCTTCATTATTGACAAAGATTTCTCCACCACTCCTCTGTGGACCACTGATTCTCTCAAATACTTACGAGAATTGTTTGCCAAGTATAGAAGGAAAAACGACTAATTATAAATATACCTATATGATGTATACATATATTTTTTTATTTTATATATATTATATAACTAGCAGAACCCGCGGCTTCGCCCGCGATTAAACCACGAAAAAAATAAACTTTTTTGCAATAAAACATACTTTAATACTTGTAAAACTAAGTTCGAGTAAGTTTTATTATTTCTTTAATATATATGGAAAACAAATTAAATTTTAGCGATCGTAACTCAAAATATCCAGTATCTTAAAAGATGTTAAGCGTATACTCTGTAAATAAATTTACACTTTAGGTATTTAGCAAGCTCCACTTCCTGTGTTTTTTACACATTTTTCTACTCCATCTTTTTAAAGTTAGAGGAAGAGAGTACAATGATACAATCGCATACAATATTTACGACTTTAGAATCTTGTAACTCGGCTAATGTGGGTTTTTTAACTAACATGGGTACTAACAGGCTAAGATCTACGTTATTTTTAAAGACCCAGTGATTTGTGCACCTGAAGCTTACAGTCTCCCTCCTTCTCCTTCTTTTTTAAGTTACATATATAAAGTGTCATTCTTATTTTGCTGCAGCTTTTTACCCGCGGCTACGCCCGCGTGGATGGAAAAATTTGCTCAGTTTTAATTTTCATTGAATTTATATATTATAGTTGGCGCTGCAGTGGTCAGCCGAAAAGTTATACATAATTTTCCTTTGGATTCAGAATAATTTACGTTCTGTACTTTATCCCACACAGTAACTGTGCACTTACAGATAACTTGAGCCATGTTACCCTATTTAAATATATTCAACAACTCAAAGTTCAACGCCCAGTTTTACCCACTTAGGGGCTGAATTTAAAAAAAAATCTACAATACATGTTTGTTTAATAGTATTAAAGAGCACTAATAGCAAGTTTCAAGTAATTCTGATCACAAACAATTTTTTCCTTATATAAACAGCATAAACCTTTTAAGAGATAGATTTCCAAAAGAAAAGATATTTGTATTGTTTTGTTTTTCATTTTATAAATAAATACTATTTTCCGTGCATCAATTATAGAGTTTCATACAAACTTTCATCCCCTATTTGACAGCTTTATGGGATGAATTTCAAAAAATGCTAAAATACGTATTTCTTTAATTGTATTGAAGAGCATTAATACCAAGTTTCAAGTAATTCTGATCATAAATAATTGTTTGCCCTTATAAACTTTATCACCCCCTTTTACTCTTTTAAGGGATGAATTTCGAAAAATATCTTATACAGATATTTCTTATTTTTCATCATAAAGCTAAATACCGCTTTTCGTGCATTTCGCGTTAAGAATGACAGAGTTTCATACAATCTTTTATCCCCTATTTTACCCCCTTAGGGGTTGAATTTCGAAAAATCCTTTCTTAGCGGATGCCTACATTGTATAAGGAATATGTCCTCCAAATTTCACGTTTCTATGACCAGCGGTTAAGGCTGTGCGTTGATCGATCAGTCAGTCAGTCAGGACAAAGCATTTTATGTATATATAGATATAGATTAAGATTTTTATAAGATCGCGTTTTTCTTTACCTTCAAGATTTTACTAGGATGAGACTCTCAGTACCATGGAAAATAAAAAGCAAGAGAAGTGTTAAGTAGGCGTGGCGCGCGTGTCACAAATAGGCGTACCAATGCTTATGTGATGGCAGTCGTGTTTTAACATCGCGCCGGATTGAATGTCTATAGACGTCCTTACTTTCCCACAAACATGTCATACTGTTCAATTATATGGTCTAAAGAGGTAAAAAAGGTAAGGTCTAAAGAGGTAAACTAAGGTATTAGGAGGTAAAAATTATGAGAAAAATAGCTCAGTTAATTAATTAATGTCCCCTAATAAAAAATCAAGCTATAACCGCGACAAAACCCGGAAAAAACTGTTTTATTACAAATGTCAAAAATTCTAGCCATATCTAAGAAAGTATTATAAAGAACAAATTTCTATAGCACTTAAAAGATGATGTATATGTAGATACAGCTGTAGTGAACATTTCATTTTTCTTTCTAAGTAACTTTACGTTGGACAGACAATACAAAAAGTACAAAAATATTATAGTTTGTTACAACATGTTTACAAATTTCATTAAAATTTATACGACATCCCCCTCGCTCCGCTCGGGTTCGTCCCCAGTTACGTTTTAACGTTTAGTATAGATTTATCAAAAATTACATATTTTCCCGCAGTAAAAAATATCCAATAAGGTGATCCGGATAACCAGCTACCATCATACCAAATTTCATCAAATCTGTCTAGTGGTTTTCTTATGATGCGGTCACAGACAGACAAAAATTCTAAAAACTATAGATTCAGCCTCTGTGTCGATAATAATGTCTATTTCAATAAGATTTTCCAAAAAATATTTAATGTACAGATTCGACTCGGTTAGAATTTTATTATATGTATAGATATATAAATAGGCAAAGACAAAATAGTTCAGTAACTTTTTCTCCTCGATCCATAATATAAACTAGCGACTCATCCTCGCTTCGCTCGAGTTCGTCCCTAGATTGCTTCCCAAAACAAAATTAATTAATTAATTTGGTTTTAATTTTTATTTTGGTGGGACCCTATTTTTTTTTCTAAAATAAAAGTAGCCTAAGTTACTCCTTATTACATCAGCTATTATTACTAATAGACAGCTAATGATTTATTTTTATTTAGCTGATTATTTAAATTACATAATAATAACTTTTCTTAATGTTAATTTGTCGCGAAATAGGGATGTTAGCGCTAGATAGTAATATTTTCCGAAACGATTTTCAAAAGAAAGTGTTGAAAGTGAAAGTTTCAGAAGTACATAATTTAAGTAAAAAAATTTAAGCAAATGCTTTTTATTATTTCATATGGCTTGACTAATATGATTAAAGTCGTAAGCATTTTATTGTGTCCTTTAAGTCTTCCTTTCAAGAAACGGTGTCAAAAAAATCTGAATAAGTTCAGGTATAACAGTTTCTAAAATACTTTAATCGAAAATATTCTTGCAGATATGGAATATTTTTAGTTACCCGCTTTGTCAGTTTAACAACCATAAACTTGTTTTCCATAAAATGTTAAAAAATAATATGAATCGAACTTATTTTTATAATTGATAAAATGTGTCAATATGGTGAAAATATTAATATTATTCATATTTATTTTAGTGTTAACCTAACAAAATGCGTAAGTAAAAAAAACAACAGTATTTTTGTTATACGGAACCTATAATGCGCGAGTTGAACTTGCATTTGCTCAATTTTTAAAAACATTAACATAATTTCCTAAACAATAAAAATTTACAAATATTTTCATTTGAATATTGTTTCGGCCAACATAATATTACTAATATGTTACTAATTTATAAAGACAAAACGTTTGTTTTATTGATAATTTAAGCACGGGTGGAACCGCGGGTAATTTAGTAGTAATTCTAATTGAAACTTCATATCTGTACATTCATTTTTTTGGAATTAAAACTATGTATTTTAAAAACACAAGGCGACATCTATGGTCAAATATCTAAGTAACACATAAATAAACATTTTTAGAAATATTTTAATGAATCAAATAGCGCTATTGATATATATTTTTCTTTTCAACATAAGCTATTTTTAATAGTTTTCGCCATATTTAGTAAGTTACCTTGCTAAAATGTTTATAGTATCATCGTGGTTTATAGTTTTTATGTTTTGCTAATATAATTTAAGTCTTATTGTGTTAAATCTCTACACTTTTACTCTATGAATTGTTTGTTTGTGGAAACTTTATTGGTGTATTTACTATTATTATTATTATTTGTTGTGTGTTATAACACTATATGTTTCCCAAATAATAAATAAAATGAAAAAAAAAACTACAATTAATGTCAGGAAAAGACAATAATTGCATAATACCTATATCGCAATGATAAAACAGCCTTGAAAATCTGATTCAGTTAGTACACGAAAGCGATTACAGCTGACCGTACGCGTCGGGGTCGCTTGTCGCAAAAACAATGTGTCAATTTACATTATATTAATAGTAAATAAAGTATTTTCAATTTAGTACGTATAAGTTATATACCTCATTTTAAAGTTTTATACGTTTAAGCATAGCTTTTCATATTAAAATATTAGATATAAGTGCTCGTGCTTTTGATGAAGATGGAATAAACATGATGAAGACATATTGGGTGATCCTCTGGTCGCTCTGGGCAGCTCGTCTGGTGAGGCAGCCAACGGTGCCGGTCCGAGTGACCGGTGGCTGGCTACGAGGAGATGTGGCTTACGATGGATCTCACAAGAGGTATATGGCAGTGCCTTATGCAAGTCATCCCGCCAAAAGATTTCTGGTAAGACTGAGCGCTATGTCTGTAATCTAGTTTTAAGCATATTGGGAGCATTTGTACACTATTTTATAAGTAAACTAGTTAATATTTGCGACTCTGTCTGCGTTGACAGAAAATGTGACGATGCTTCGCAAGAGTGCGCAAAACATGAAGCAGTAACTGTATTATGAAAATAATTCATGGATTAAAATCAAATTTAGCTAGGATTTTAATTACCAATATACTACTCGTAAAACATAAATAGCGCTCATGAAATCCGTCCAGCGTACTTGAAATAATTCACGACTAATTGGTCTTCAATAGACGAAAGAAAAGAATTTCAATAGAACAGAAGATTTTATGGGAAAAAAAATATAATAACATTAAATTTTTCCCCATAAAATGTTCTGTTTGAACAATTAGGTAATACAGGATTTAGCCTCATTGTTTTATGACACTATGTACGATATATTTACATCCTATACTTTTCAATAAATTACATATTAAAAACCCCTAAAAACCATAGAATAAGTATTTGTATAATTAAATAAATTAGAAAAAATATTTTTTGTATCCCTCAAGGATCCTGGTCCTGAACCCACATGGCAAGGTGTGTTTGATGCAATAGATGAAAATGTTCGATGTTTACAAGATCCTAGAAGCGGAAAGGTTGAAGGAGAAAAAGAATGTCTTGTTTTAAATATTTATACCCCAATGGATGCGACGATTGGGACAAAATATCCAGTTATGGTGTTCATACACGGAGGAGGTTTCTTTGAAGGATCCGGAAGCAGCGCTTTGTATAGTACATATTTTCTAGTTACTAAAGGTGTTATTGTCATCACTATGAACTATAGACTCAATATCCAGGGATTTGGATGCTTGAGAATAAAAGAAGCTCCTGGAAACGCTGGAATGAAAGACCAGGTCGCTGCTCTAAGATGGATTCAAAGAAATATTAGAGTGTTTGGAGGAGATCCTAACAGTGTCACCATTTTTGGAGAAAGTGCTGGAGCAGCATCCGTATCCTTACACATTCTTTCCCCAATGTCTAAAGGTTTATTTCATAAAGCCATCATGCAAAGTGGATCTTCTTTAGCATCATGGACTATACAATTCAAACCAGTTTTTATGGCTAGTCTACTAACAAAAGTGATGGGATACTCAACTATGGATACGTATGAAATTTACAAAATATTGATGGCGAAATCTGATGAAGATTTAATATTAACTAGAGTACCTAGAAAAGAAAATAATGTTATTGTATCCGAATGTCTTTATTCACCATGCGTAGAACATATAATAGATGGTGTCGAGCCTTTTTTGACAGATATGCCATATAACTTGCTTTCTAAAGGAGAATATAATAAAGTTCCAATAATAATTGGTTATAATAATGCCGAAGGATTACTTTTCGCAAATATGGAAACCGAAGAAACGATACCTAAAATAATGTTAGAGAAGTCATTACCGAAAAATTTAGAAATACCACATGAAAAGCGTATTGAAATTGCTGAAAAATTAATGAAGTTTTATGTGGGTAATGAAAAAATATCGCTTGAAAATTTGGCAAATATTTCAAGATTTCATGGTGAAGCATATTTTACTGTATCTATTTTGGAAGAGACTGAATTGTATTTGGAGACAAATAACCATCCTGTATATAGTTATCTTTTTAGTTATGATGGCCGGAGAAATTTTCTTAAGAAAACACTACGAAAAGAGCTCAAGGATATACCCGGTGCTACTCATGCTGATGATATTTTCTACTTGTTCAATATGCCAATTGTCCCATCGTTATTTGAGAACGAGATGATAGATAGAATGACGACGATGTGGACAAACTTTGCAAAGTATGGGTAGGTATTGCCGTATTTTATCGTATACTAATACTATGTAACTTTTTCCTACTCATTTACATTGGTACATATAGCAAAAACTAGCAAAGACATAATAATATAAAAATTTTGACAAAGTTTACTTCAAATGCACTTTTAATAAAAATTTGGTGCATGTAACACTACACTAACACTTAATAACTACATTATATTCTTAAATAATAAAAAGATGTGCTAAGTTTTATTTTAATTAGATGAGAATATTTTTGATAATTAAGGCTAAATTATATAAAATTTGCATACCTTTATCTTATTTTCAATGATCTTCATTGTCCTTTAAAAACAATTATGTAATCATGTGTAATTATTAAATGTAAATTTTTTGGTCAAGTCGATAAAAACATTTATTTATTTTATTTTATTTTTATTTTATTTATCATTAGGGAAACATACAGTGATACAACACAAACAACAAATAACAATAATAATAGTAAATACACCAATAAAGTTTCCACAAACAAACAATTCATACAGTAAAAGAGTAGAAAATTAACAAAACAGCACTTGAATTATATTAGCAAAACATAGAAACACTAATAAGATATGGAGTTAAATTATGAATCTTTTAGAAGAAGTACGTTGCTAATTTTTCTTTTAAAATTTACTAAAGTATAATTCATTAGGTCAATATCGTTAAAGTGAACATTGTAATCACGACAAGACCTATATATAAATTCATTATGAGCAAATTTCGTCCTGGTGACGGGAATATGAAACAAATCTCTTCGACGAGTGTTGAAGCTGGGACATCTGAATTGTATATTACTTAATAGATAAGGGGAGTCGATAAAATTATTAATTATTTTGTATAAAAACATTTGGTCTTTTAATTTACGACGGCTTGCAAGAGAAGATACAGCAGGACAGCTTTGGTGTAGAGAGAGGCACCTAAAGTTCAAATGCTTAATAAATTTCAACTGGACTCTCTCGATTTCCTCAATGTAAGTTTTATGGTTGGGGTTCCAAATTATTGATCCATATTCTAGAATCGACCGAACCAAGGTATTATAGAGTAAGAGCATTGTAGAAATATTCCTAAAGTCCTTACTCACTCTAAGTATGAAACCCAGCATTTTAAAAGCTTTGGAGGTCATCTGATTTATGTGGGACTTGAACAACAATTTGTTATCAAGAAATATACCCAAGTCACGCACTTCAGTAACTCGCGTTAATACTTCACGACCAAGTGAATATGGGAAATCCAAGGTAAAAAGCTTCCTTGAGAAAGAAATGATGGAACATTTCCCAACATTTAGATGTAGATAATTATTGGAACAATATGAGTAAAGTCTGTCTAAGTCTTCCTGTAGTAGAGCGCTATCTGAGAGACATGAGATTTTTCTAATAATTTTCAAATCATCAGCATACAGAAGAAAAGAACTATTCTTAAAGACAACCTTAATGTCATTCAGGAATATGTTAAAAAACAATGGTCCCAGATGAGAACCCTGAGGAACACCAGAGGAAACAGGCACAAAAGATGACGTATGACCTTTAATAGTTACAGCCTGACTTCTGTCCCGAAGATATGAAGTTATCCAGCGTAGCAGATCTCCGTGTATACCCATCCCTGCAAGTTTATGGATAAGGGCATGATGGGGAACTTTGTCGAACGCTTTCGCGAAGTCGGTGTAGACTACATCTACCTGGTGACCCTGGTCCATGAAAGCGGTAACACGATGAACTAATTCAGCGAGATTTCCTTCTGTTGATTTTTTATTTACAAATCCATGTTGTTCGTTAATCAAAAAAGGTCTTAAATTGGGAAAAATGCAATCGTACACAATCTTTTCAAAAATTTTACCTAATATACATAATTTAGAAATTGGCCTGTAGTTCTGAACCTCGTGTTTATTACCAGATTTTAATATAGGAACCACAAATGATTTCTTCCAAATACTAGGCATTTCACCGGATTTAAGTGATTTGTTAAATAGTAGAAAAATTGGATATGCTAAGTGGTGATAACAGAACTTAAGAAAAATAGAAGGTATACCATCTGGGCCCATTCCTTTCTTAATATCAAGGGATTTTAGGTATTTCTTAACTAACTCCGGTGTAATGTGAATTGAATTAATTATTGTAGGAGGCATGGTAGTGGTTTCAGAAAATTGACGAGGATTTGGATTAAGGGTAGAAACTTCAAACGTAGATTTAAAATAGTCACAGAAAAGATTGCAAACGTTTTGCGGATCATTAGCTGAACGATTGCCAAAAGTCAAAGTAGCCGGAATACAGGAGGAGGAGTTCTTAGACTTGACAAATGTCCAAAAATATTTACTATTAGATTTAATTTTTAATTCAGAGTTATAAATATATTGATCATAACAGTAAGTTTGCTTAGTTTTTTGACGTTCACGGAGTAAACTAAATAATTCATAATCAGAAGAATGATTATAGATTTTCCATTTCCTATGATATCTGAGCTTATCGGAAATAATTTTTATGAGAGAACGAGAGTACCAACAGGGAAATCTATTTATTGACTTTACTTTTTTCACTGGTATTAATTCGTTGATAAGCGTATTTATTTTATCATAAAATATATCTACTGCCGTATGCAAATCAAGATCCTCTAATAACTCAGACCAGTCAATAGTGGCCAGTACATCATTTATTGCATCATAATCGGCTGCATGAAATAAGCGTATTGTCCGTGGTTCAGAAATGGACTTACGTAATGAAAAGCTAGATAGATTTAATTCCAACGCGGGATGGTGTGCATCTTCAGGTGTAAGAGGTAAGCAGCTGCGATTAACTGAACAGTGGCAGTTTCCTATAACCAAATCAAGAAGCCTATTATTAACGTTTGAAATATGATTGAATTGCTTAAAATCTGTAAAATTAAGAAAATTGTAAAGAACATTTATAAGACCATCCTCTTCGTAAGAGTTATCCATCGCCATGTGGTAACCAGCATTAGACCAAACTGCCGCCGATACGTTGAAATCGCCGACTAGAAAAAATGTATCATCTGGCTTAACTGTAAACTCATTAGATACTGATTCAAAATAGTCACAAAGAGCTTCTCGATGCAAACGACTATGAGGAAAATAAGAACAGTAAATGTGCAGAAACCTTTTATTCACAGACGACTTAAGAGCAAGAGTCACTTTGATAATTTCGCCTGCATAGTTACTCATCGGAATCACAGAAGAAGCACAAACCGACAAACTAGATTTAACTGCAATTAACACACCTCCGCCCATAGTTAGTCCACAGGTATTGTAGCTACGGTCACATCTGTAAACAGTGTACCGCGAATCAAATAGTTCTTCACTACAGAACTCATCTCTCAACCACGTCTCTGTTAAACAGATTACGTCGTAATCAACCTGCATTAAACTTCTAAAGAACGAATTTGTTTTAGTTCGCAAGCCTCGAACATTTTGATAATAAAGCGTCAGCCCATTATTCATTATGAAACGTAATATAATATTCATTAACCTTTCGTGAACCACGTGCATAAATGTTACATCGCAAACCATGTGGGGTTTCTCAGACCCCAAGAATTATCAGAGCAAGGAATGTATAATTTGTGATTATTTGTTTATTTTATTATAAAATACTGTTTTTTGTCTATTTGAGCGTAATAATAAAACAAAACCGAGTAAAATAATCAACATTTTTAATCTTTTTTCAAAAAGGAACAAAACATAGTCATTTTTTGCAAACTAAAACTTAGCCTCTTCTTTGTGCTAACATCCACAATAAAAAAGTAATTAAACACTTATCATATATCTCAAATTTTCAAAATTTGTATTATAAGGCATGTAAAATTGACAAAATTAGCTTAATTTTGTCAGTCTTCATGAGGTCCAGGCTGATTATATTTAGTACAATTTTTGCAGTATAAGTGAGCATGCTCTAAGCCACTCTTTCCCAAAGTGGGCGATAACGCCCCCTTGTGGGCGCTGTAGGCCTAAAGGGGGGCGGTAAGAGACCCAGAGAAAAAATGGGGGCATTGTGTAGAGGCTTAGGGGGCGATTTGTAATTTCATGTAGCTAGGAGGACTCTTAGTAGGTTAAAAAATGGAGGCGCTAAAAAATAATTTATTGTCAAAGTGGGCAGTAGACAAAATAAGTTTGGGAACCCCTGCTCTAAGCATATAGGTATATCGCAGAGCTTACAACTGTATTTGGTTTTCCGATCTTTCTTGCTGTCACATTCTGAACACCTTATTTTAGATCTCGGCATTTTTGCTGGTGGTTCAGAAAATGTTTCACTGAGCAATTCATGTATGTAAGCACTTACGAGAATATTTCGGAATCCGTAGATTATCTTTGTGGTTTTTCAAATGTTCTTCAATCAAAGCCGTTCCCGAATTACGAACGAAGTTTCTTCTACGATCGGTTTTCCCTATTTCGATACTATTATTCAACATCTCTCATATCATCATCATAACCAGTCGGAACCCACATCTCCCTCGAAAGACAACCAACTTTTCATCTAATGTTAAGTACTCAAAAGGTGTATAAATGATAAATAATTCGAAATAAATACAAATATTCTAGAAATACTGCATTTCACAATAAAATTACTACTTACGTTTTAGACGACGTCCCGAACCACGTGGGGTCTGTGAGACCCGAACGCACTTTGCGCACGTGTATTTGTTACGTCGGCGACGCGATTATCAAACCACTATCACCAAGCGGTGTGGCAATGTCGCAACTCCAGCTACTTAAAGTGTCAAAAACGCCGAGCGATTTTTTAGAGATTTACAAGGATTTTTGTGTGACTGGGGTCTATTAAACCCCACATGGTTCACGGAAGGTTAATAGATATATTCATAAAAGAGACTCCCACTACAATATAATAAAATAAAATAATTAGGCAAACGTAGCATCCACTATTATAAAAATGAGTAGCTAAACAAAAGGAGATGTCCAAGCTTAAACACGAAATATTCATAACATAAATATAAGCAATCAAATGTAGAACCACGACTAAAACATATGTAACACTTAAACAATTTTTTTTAAATCACTGTTCCTTATAATATGGATCACTGGACTAGAGTCATTACGCCGAACCATAATTGAACAATTTTTCACCCACACATATTTAAAATTCTTCTCTTTAGCTATTTTCTTTGCAGATAATAAAAGGCTCTTATTAAAGCTAGTCAGGTGATCATTGAAGTATATAAAATTATTTTTAGAGGCATAGCCTAAATCGCAACACTTCAATTTAAGTTTCCTGACCTGTGCTAAGAATTCGTCCTTCTTCCAACGTGACAAAAATCGCACAATTATTGGCTTACTTCTTTTAGGTTCGTTATTTTTAGCAGCAACTCTAGTTACAAAGTCAATATCAGTATTGACATCAAGTTTAAACTCTGTCTTGCTTACAACATTTTGAATTATTGAGAAGAGATTTTCACCTTTCTGTTCAGGGATTCCATATATTTCCACATTTGATCTTCTGGCCCACTGTTCCCGACTATGATTATCTGATTCCATTAACTCAATAGATGTTTTCAAGTTCCCGATTTCCGAAATTTTATTAGAATGTTCCCTAATAAGCCCCTCACAGTCACTTATTCTTTTATTAAATTCGTCTAAATTATGGTTTATAAATTCCAATGACTGTTTAATACTAGAAAACTCAGCTTTAATGGCCTTCAACTCATTTTGGATGGGTGTGATTGAATTCTTAAATTCAGATTTTAGGCTATTTAATTCGGAGGAGATTATACTTCTGACATGTTCCAGAATTGAGGGCGAAGTAAGCGAGTCGTACTTAGTATCCGGTGAATAAGTTTCTGTATTAGAAGAAGCACCTCGACGTGTATTTACATTGTCTTCCGAGCCCTGTTTATTGCATGCATTGCGGCTTCGGACTGGTGTGTTGTCCTTATTAACTTGACGCGGCTGAGATAATGAGCACTCAGGACATATCCAATTTTTCTTAATGTCGACTTTTTTTGCCGATGGGTAAAGACACATGTAGTGATAATTGCAACCACATTTCATACACTTAATACTATCGGAAGCGCCATCTTGTGTCGGTGATTTGCAGCACGAATATTTCGACATTTTAAGAAATTAATCAGAAACTTAAATTAAGAAATAATTAAAAAATTTTAGCCAAGTGAGGATTGAACCAACGTCTATTCGCCTTAGCAGCGTCTTAAAAGCAGTGGTTTTGACACTGAGCTACTCCACATGTAATAGCGTTCTATGAATTATGTTACCAGATTGATATTGGTAAGTGTAGTTTTCTGAGGCTACCTTAAAGTTCCATTTATTATTTTAATTATTAGAATACCCCAGCGAGAAGTATGTATTCACTGCACTTATGGTTTTAGAATCATAATTAACACAGTAATAACAGAAGAGCCGATCAATTTTAACGCTTAAAAGTTTGTACACTGTGACAAATTACGGATAGAAAAGAAATTAATCGAAAAATATAAATAATAACATTAATTTCGATAACACAAAAGCGGAGCAGTAATTGGTACGTCTACTCTAATACAATCTTAACTGTCAACATGTTAAAAAGATGTTTCAAAACTAGTTCTTTTTGCGTGTACCACGACTCTATCATGTCGTTTTCATCAAAACTCGTTTATTGTACTTATTAAACTATGATTATTATTTTAAGTAAAACTATCTTTTCATTCTTCTATCATGGTCACGGGAGAGACAGTCTCTCCCGTAACCATGATTGCTGTAAAGCATTCGAAACGTCGGGAACCAAAACTCAAAATAAATCCGCGAAATAATCCGAAAAGATAGTTTTACTTAAAATGTCAAATATTCGCGTAAATCTAAGAAAGTATTATATGATTATTATTGTTAAATTATTTAAAAAGAAAAAAAATAACTAAATCTATATATAATATCAGAAAACAATATATGTATATTTTAATTATTTCAGGTTATCTATACAGATAAATAAAATTAAAGTGTCCGTTTGTAATGTCCAAATAAAAGCTTTTTGCTAAATGCATATAAAATAATATACAGTACTTATCAGAAAAACAGATTTTTTAGATTTTTGTCTGTCTGACAGTCTGCCTTTTTTATGGTGTTCAGTGATAAACGAGCAGACAGCCCACCTGATAGAAAGTGAACAGGTGTCGATTGAAAAAAGAACTTAGGTCTTACTGCACTTAGGTTTTATGTAACAAAAATGCACAACCACAGGTGCGTTGTCACTGTGAGGACTAAGATGATATGCATCTTACCTGTAATTGCGCTGGCTACCTTATCCTTCAAACCGGAACACAACAATGCAATTATTGTTGCTAAATAGGTAAGGGTACCCATTCAGGCGGACTCCTCAGGCTTGACAGAGTCTTACCATCGCAAATCTGTCTATTTGTTCAAGCTAATTTTCGAAACGGCTGAACTGATTTTGATGAAACTTTCAATGGTAAGTAGCTGATGTTACAAGGAATAACTTAGGCTACTTTTATTTAAAAAAAATAATTAGGTCTCCGCAAAAAAAATAGAACGCACCTATTTGCACCTGAGCGAAGCAAGGATAAGTCGCTAACATTATATAATATCCTATTTCATTTCAGGGATCCTACACCAGAAATATCTGATATGCTACCAGTGAAATGGCTACCAGCAAACAAAACCTCTCCTCATTCCTTCGTCATCGACAAGGAGTTCTCCACCACTCCTCTGTGGACCACTGATTCTCTCAAATATTTACGAAAAGTATTTGCCAAGTATAGAAGAAAAAAAGACTAATTATAAATATATCTATATAAATATATTCATATGTGTATTTTTAATTTTATATATATTAAATAATTTATTATTTAAAGTTATTAAATATGATTCAGACATCTAATAGATAGATGAATGAACAATATCCCGCAGTCAAGAAATTTTTATATATTTTTTTTTCCTATTTGAACATAAACATTGCAAGTGCGATAATGGTAAATAAAAAATCTGAGATTTTTCTCTTTTTTTTGGAACTATTTTTGAAAGGTCTCAGGAGAGATCCCCGTTGGAAAAATTAAAAAAATGTTATTTTTCACTTTTTTATCAACAATTTATTTAGGTTAAAAATTAGAAAGTTAGATTAATCATTAAATTCATAGTTTATACGCCAATTGAAAATTAAAGTGAATTTACGACGTTGAAATCACATTTTGTTTGAGTATAACTTTTAACACGTTATAGTGTAAAAACCATTTTGGTTTAACGTATGACTTTACGCCTCGAGTTGAAAAACTTATAGGTGTACCAACACCTTAAAAAAACTACAAAATATATCAATTTGACTTTTACACCAATATTTTATGCTCCAAAAGTCTTTTTGGCCAAATATTTTTAGATAATATAAACATTTTTTTCGCGAATTTTGATATTTCGAATGTATGTAGAATGTAGATCGATAGAGAAAAAAAATCTGAGAAGAATAATATATATAACTCATTTTAGCCAAAATGGTTTATACGCCAATTGAACCCAAAGGACCTCATCGTAATGGTTTAAAGTTGATTTTAAATTGACACTGTTATGATATACTCTGACGTCATATTCGGTCTGACCAATGGCGTTCGTTTCAACTATTTTTAATTTCCCACCTATATTTGCACTTTCTAATAATTATTTTCTTAATCAAAAAGAAATTACATTATAAAATATTAATATAGGTTTAATTCATAAACAATAAAGATTAAAAAAAATCACCTTTCTTTTATATCACACGCATATTCTCTATTCTAACAAGATCGTATACATACAATAATAGTATTAACCCCCTTGAATATGAATATAATTTAAAATGAATTAATAAAATTATAGAGAATAATATTTCATATGTTTGTTTGTCTGTCCTTCTATCACGTCGAAACAGAACGACTCATTGATGTATTTAAAAAAAAAAGTTATTTTTATATAGATAGGTAAATTCTATTCATATTGATTGTCTTCGAATTTACAATAATGATTATAATAATATATCCATAATATAAATAATAATTACAACTAATGTCAAGAAAAAATAATAGTTGTATAATACCCATATAACAACGATATAACGTCCTTGAAAATCTAATTCAGTTAGTACCTACACGAAAGCGATTAGAGCCGACCGTACGCGTTGGGGTCGCCTGTCGCATAAATAACATACAATTTACATTATATTAATCGTAAACAAAAAAAGTTTCTCGCTGTACTTTTGAGTTTTATACGTTGGAGCATAGCCTTTGATATTAAAATATTAGATATAAGTGCAGGTGTTTTTGAAGAGGATGCATTAAATGAAATGATGAAGACATGTTGGGTGATCCTGCGTTCACTCTGGGCAGCTCGTCTGGAAAGACAGCCTACGATGCCGGTATAGTTACCGGAGGCTGGCTAAAAGGAGATGTGGCTCATGATGGATCTCACAAGAGGTATATGGCAGTGCCTTACGCAAGTCATCCCGCGAAAAGATTTCTGGTAAGACAATGTGCTATTTCTACAATCTAGTTTTAAGTATATTAGTAGCATTTGTACACTATTTTATTAGTAAACAGAATTTTATATGGAGACGAATAACTATCCTGTATATAACTATGTTTTTAGTTAAAAAAGCTTAAGGATATACCCGGTGCTACTCATGCTGATGATATTTTTCTACTTGTTCAATATGCCAAATGTCCCATCGTTATTTGAGAACGAGATGATATATAGAATGATGACGATGTGGACAAACTTTGCAAAGTATGGGTAGGTATTGCAGTTTTTTATCTTATACTAAATTGTTTCTTTTTATTTACATTTATACAGCATAAACTAGCAAGGACATCAAAATATAATAATTTTGACAAGGTTTACTTCAAATGCAAATTGCTTTTAATAAAAATATGCTATATCTAATAACTAACTATATTATATTCAAATGTGCTAAGTTTTTAAGAGTTGAGAATATTCTTGATAATCAAGGCTAAATTACACAATCTTTTTAATGATCTTCATTCTCCTTTAAAAACAGATCTAATGAAAAACGTAACAAAAATCAGATTTTTAATTACATTTTTTGATTATGTAAGGAACTTATCACGTCTTTCAAAATACCTCGAACTCAGTCAATAAAAACATCTAAAAAAGATGTTTCAAAACTTATTCTTTTGGCATATACCACTACTCTATCATGTCTTCTTTATCAAAACTCATTTAATTTACAAATTAAACTATGATTAATGTTATATTAATTATATTATTTAAAAAGAAAAATATGTTAACACAATCTATAAAATCTATATTTAATGTCAGAAAAAAGGATACTTTTTAATCAATTTTTATATCATTTCAGGGATCCTACACCAGAAATATCTGATATGCTACCAGTGAAATGGCTACCAGCAAACAAAACCTCTCCTCATTCCTTCGTCATCGACAAGGAGTTTTCCACCACTCCTCTGTGGACCACTGATTCTCTCAAATATTTACGAAAAGTATTTGCCAAGTATAGAAGAAAAAAAGACTAATTATAAATATTCCTATATACATATACTTTTAATTTATATAATATATTAAATATATAATATATTAAATATATAATATATTAAATAATTATGATTTTTATAAGATCTCGTTTTTTCTTTACCTTCTAGATGTTACTAGGATAAGACTCAGTACCCTCTTAGACTTTTTAATGCCTCTTTGGTGTAGTGGCTAGGATGAACCTGGGTGCTAGCACGTGGTCCTGGGTTCGAATCCCGGGTCGTTAGTTATTGAGTCCTTCTGTATAGTGATCCTCTGTAACAGCCCGAAGTTGGGAAGAGAAGTGCCTCGGAGAGCACATAAAGCTGTCGGTCCTGCGCCTTAACTCTCACCGGTCGTGTCAAGTAGTCGTCCCACCGGAGTATGAGAGTGACAGGAATAGAGACTGCACTTATGTCTGTGCGTACACTTGTTCATTATAATGTCTCCTGCGTAGACGGCTACTCTCAATAAGATGAGGCTGAAATCGGTCGAGAGGATATTATTATTATTAGACTTTTTTAATTCATCTATTTCTAAACATTTACATTCTAAAATAATCATTCTTCATATTTTTTTAATTTTTCTTATTGATAAAGGCCGTGTTCTGACAAATAAAAAAAATATAAGCCTTCGTATTTTTAGAGTAGAGTAGAGACAGTACGTTAGATGTAACGAAAGAAATCCTATAATTACATACAGTATTTGGTATATCTATCTGTCACAGACTATTTTCAAATGTTTATCAAATCTTATTCCACAAAGAAATAGAATTCCATTCATTCATTATTAAAACTGATACCATGTGTTTTATTCTCACATATTCAATTCACTGAGACCATTACTACAAATTGTATATTTCTAATTTCTAATAATCCAACAAATGAATCGCCAATTTTAAAAATAATAACCCTAATGTAACGGGTAATATTTCTAGATGCAAGAATCGTCATAAAACACCTGTCCTAAATATGTATTGTTCAGTCTTTTTTAAAGTCTCAGTGCTGGGCCCTGTGCCCAATACGAGGGGCATCAGGCCACCACACTGGCCAAGTTCAGGTCAGCGGACACATTTCTTTCGAAAATTTGCTAGGTTCTCTCAGACATGCAGGTTTCTTCACAATGTTTTCCTTCTCCGTAAGGCAAGTGGTAATCATGTTGAAAGTGATTCGCACATATCAGAAGATATCAGAAGCGCGGGACTCGGGATTTGAACCCACTTCACCCTTTTTTCCCCACAATTTTTCCCAAAACGGTACATTACCATTGGACTAATGGTAGTCCAATAATAATGGCCACCCCTAAGTGTGAGATATTAAATACTTTTGGTGACTTTAATGTTGGGGTATCATTTTCGAAATAAAAAGTAATCCTAAATTACTCAACTGTTACCGATCCAGTTATACAGAAACCTTATGATAGTGAAAACGGCGTTATAGAATCATTTGACGACAGGTTTGGCTCAGTTTGTAGTAATCCTACTTTTCCTAAAGCCAGCGGTCGCGGGTTCTAGTCCGCTGGAGGCATTCATTTGTGTGATGACCACAAATGTTTGTATTCCAGTCATGTATGTATATATGTATTTAAAGTTATAATATATATGTAGTGTCAAAAATGATTAGCACATGAAAATATCATCAGATTGCACCTCTGATATTTTCATGTGCGAATTTGACCCGAGATTTGAACCCGCTTCACTCGGTTTCCCAATGGAGCGCATTACCACTGGGCTACCACTGCCACTGGGCTATACATCTAGTATCCATAATACAAGCGTCGTAGCTTACCATGGATCGTCTATCGAATACAATATTGAGAACACAAAACTCACGCAGAACAATCCTTATCGGTTAATTTGAGCCTGTTAATTATCTTGAAGATGTAAGTATCTATATTACTACTTGGTGTTGGCCTAAAAAGATGGTTACACACTATCGGGCAACTGCTTAATCGGTGACCTTCCATTCGACACACTTGCCAATCATTGATCTAATGAAAATTTAGTTTTTACCCTAGATTCTGGCCTAGATTTATGTAAAATAATTTAGAGAAAAAAATGATTTGATATAGAACTTCAAAATACTTAGCAAAATTTTACCATTATAATACTTTCGTAGTTAAAGAATATATAACCTACTAGCGACTCACCCTCCCTCCTCTCGGGTTCGTCCCTACTTACGCTTTATCGTTTAGTATAAATTTCTCAGATATGAGATATTTCCCCGCAGTAAAAAGTATCCTATATGTTGATCCGGATAACCAGCTATCATCATACCAAATTTCATCAAAATCCCTTCAATGGATTTTCCGTGACGCGGTTACAGACAGACAGACAGACTAAAATTATAAAAACTATAGATTCAGCCCTCTGTATCGATAAAAATGTCTATTTCAATAAGATTTTCCAAAAAATATTTAATGTACAGATTCGGCTTAGTTACAATTTTATTATATGTATAGATAAACATATCGTTAAGGTTTAGCCAGCGGAAGTGTAAATTTTATTATTCTCTTATACTAAATGTTAGACGCGAGACTAGTCTATTCAGATAAATAAAATTGGAGTGTCTGTTTGTAATATTAAAATAACCGCTCTTTACTAAATGCATATAGATATATACACGGTACATATACCAAAACAACATTTTTTACAATTTTTGTCTATCTGTCTGTCTGTCTGTCTGTTTGTTCCGGGTAATCTCCGAAACGACTGGACCGATTTTGACGGGGCTTTCACTGGCAGATAGCTGATAGTATAAGGAGTAACTTAGGCTACTTTTATTTTAGAAAAAGAATCAGGGTTCCGCGAAAAAAAATTAAAACCCGTGAAATTGTGAACAAAATCCGCGTACGGCGTACGCACCCGAGCAAAGCGAGGATAAATCACTATATAATTTAAATGAATATCTTAGGAGTAGCGAGCTACTATTTATGTATAAACATAGCTAATCGTGAAAACGTAGCTAGGGACGAACGCGAGCGGAGCGAGCGTGAGTCGCTAGTTTATAAACAAAATTCAATTTTAAAAAAAAAGAATACTTTCAATTCTTTTTTAACACCTACGAAGTATTTGTTAGACCTTGGAACATATTATGCTGTATTATAAAATATCTTTATCTTCCCTCCTCAGATATTAACTTATCTATACTAAATGATAAAGACATGTTGATATAACTACATATTATGTAGAATTTTGTTAGTTTGTACGTTTTGAAATCATCTATACCTACATATAATAAAATTCTGAGTTACATGAAATATAAAAAAAAATCTTATTGAAATAGTCATTAATATCGATACAGAAGACGAAACTACAGTTTTTAGAATTATCGTCTGTCTGTCTATCTGTCTGTCCGTCTGGGAACGCATCATGAGAACACCACTAGACGGATTTTGCTGAAATTTATATGATGATAGTTTGTTATCCGGGTCAACATATAGGATACTTTTTACTGTGGGAAAATATCTCATCTTTGAGAAATCTATACTAAACGTTAAAACGTAACGAAGGACGAACCCGAGCGGAGCGAGGGTGAGTTGCTAGTATATTATACAACCACTAAAAGTGACCGTCCTTTTATATCAGAGTGTCTATATCGAAGAGCTCAAGCTTTTCCAATTTTTTTTTTTCGTCTACTTGACCTCTTCTCCTTCCACACGAAGAATACTAAAGTACGTAAAAAACCAAAATACATTCCAGACCTGATCCCTATAAGCCACTATTGACATATCAAAAAAAGCTGCTTCTCTAACCAGACCAAACATTATTCTTTTTAAAAATCTATCAACGTAGTTTTCATCAAAATCGATCCTAAGACCCGCTCAGTTATTTTCGCTGTTCCGTTCACTTTTAGAATATACTACAGGACATATCCTGAGTTGTTAATACGTTTAAGTTATAACTCAAACATATTAATTGATAAAACAAAAATAGCAAATAGCTAAATAAATATTAGATAAACAAACCTGTAGATAAGGATATTTGAGGAATTATTAGCTGAAATGGGGTATCTATTGAGGCGGCAAGCAAATTTCCGGCTAACGGGGAGCTTAGGGCCGTTCTTATTAAACCTCTGAATGGTACGATCGACTCGCCGGACATTTAATCCTCTCTTTTGACGAATGGATCACTAGCAAATTGATTCTTTTGTTTTTTTACTTCTTTTGATCAAATATTTGTCGTTTCATGAGTTTTATTACGTGAGATAGATTTGGGCTTACGTACTATAAATGTATCGGCCGTAATTGATTAGTTTCTCTTGTTTTATCAATACAATAATAGGTATATAAGGAAATATAAGAATACGATGTACTGATAGTAAGAAAATATCCAAAATCCTAATGACCTTTAAACAACTAACCTGTTTTTAAAGTCTTAGACAAAAATCTTTATTTAAAATTGCAATTGTTTGTTCGTACAATTTTTTATTGCTGGTTAAATGTCCATAACTTTTGCGAGACTTTTGCAGAAAAAACAAATATAAAATTTAATGCTTTAAACAAAAATTAAATATATATAATAATTTTTAATAAAATTGACCTTTGAAAGGATAATAACAATCAAACAGTTTGAAGATAAGATAAAGTGCTGAGCGATCACGAAACTTCTGGAACAAGATGTGCCAAAAAAAGTTTTTTTTTTCTTCAATACAAGTATTTTAGAAAAACACTTATTATTAGCTAAAAGCAGTATATAATTAATATAAGTCTGAAATTTCTTAGAAACGTGCCAAACCACTATTCACATTTCATTTCAAATAAGTCCATACAATAAAGATTAACTAAGAGAGTGTTTCGGTCGAAAAATCCGCGAAGCGTCGCAAACCCATCTGAAAATATCCTTAATCCGAACCACAGAGTAGTATTTACCATAAGCCCCTGTTATCGGCAGTGTGTGGACCTTACGGTACAGTCAGCAATATAATGCTGTAAATACTGAAAGTTTTATATAGAACAAGCTTTTGCCGCTGCTTTTCTTACGTGCTTCTACGATAAACATTGTCTATGTCACTACACAGGTCTTCTCCTTCTTTGTTTCGGAGAATAATTTCTGGAAGTACCGATTTCATTTTAGAAAAATCTCAACTCTCTCTCTCTCTCTCTCTCTCTCTCTCCCTCTTTGTCTCTTCCCCCCCCCCTCTATCTCTCCCTCCCCCTCCTCTCTCCCTCTCTCTCTCGCATAACTAGTTGTTATTGATGTATAAATATTTTAGGATAACAATACATTTCATAACCCAACACAGAGAAAGTCACTAAAAACCACTAATATGTAAAACTGTTTAGAACTAATAAAGCGTTAAAGTCAAAGGAAACGCGCCACGTCTATGATAGATAATGCAAAATCTTCTTCAAACAATTACAATAATGGTGGCCAAGTTTATAGACCCTTATGTTAATAGTTTAAGCCCGAGATGGATTGTTAACGGTCAGTCCATTTAACCCCCAGAGGATAAACTAAAAAGTGGCGGACTTTACTAACAATAACCTGACCGACTACAAATCTGCCGAAATGACAGCGTTAAGTCATAGACGGAAGAGTTTTTTCAATGTTTTCTGTATCAATTTAAATATCTATACTAATATTATAAAGAGGAAAGATTTGATTGTTTGTTTGTTTGTTTGTACCGAATAGGCTCCGAAACTACTGAACCGATTAAGATGAAATTTGTTAAGAAGATAGTTTGAGACTCTGGGAAGGATATAGGATAGTTTTTATCCCGGAAATCATCCTTTAAGAGGGTGAAAATGGGGATGAAAGTTTGTATGGGGAATCAACCTAGGGACGAACCCGAGCGAAGCAAGGGTGAGTCGCTAGTCTTTATATAAATAGACAGAGACGAATTAGTTCAGTACCTTTTTCTCCTCTGTTTGTTAACCGGTTTTTTTTTATTTAGTAGTTATTGACGAGCTTTAGTGTTATCAATAAACAAATTTTGGACAGTTTCGACCACTTAATGTTCGACTAGTAAAAATTAATAGATCTATGTCAACTTGTCTGTTTGTCTGTTTATAATGAACATAATCCTATAGCATTAATGAGATTGCTATGAAACTTGTGAATCCTTATATACTTATATAAATAACTTATAATAACTTCGACACAGACAACAGAGTAGATTATGTGTATGTAGATATGTATGTATGTGTGTCACTAGGACAAAGTCAGATAGAGTCACTGATAAATATAATAAAATTACGTCATATCTCGAGCACTCGTCATATTTTATTACCGTCTATTGTCTAATTGACTATGAAATTGAAAGAATACAAAAGTTTGAAATGTATTATAAAATATATTTTTAAAAATTATTTAAATATAGTGATTTCTTGCAACCTGGCAAGTTTTTGTAATGCATATTGTGAAGTCCGCCAACCGGCACTTGGCCAGCGTGGTGGACTATGGTCTGATCCCCTCACAATAAAGGAGGCCCGTGCCCAGTAGTGGGACGTTAAAAACGGCTGAACATATAATCAAAGTTCTGGAAGTTCAATAATACTTTCATACATATACATATAAGTATTGTCTTTAGCAAACTTTTCGACTTGGACCACACGATATTTACCCTTGATACGCGCAAAAATGCCCCTCGTTCGACCCGCATTAGTCACGCTATCTACCTTCGACTAATGTGCTACCTAATAAATATTGTAAAATGATAACCGCCAAGTACAGAGGCTGAGATAACCGGAATTATGGGGACCCGTGTTATCTGCATAGGGTAATGTTAACGATCGCACCTGTTTTCGTAGCTTTTAGATGTTTTGGTGCTCGAATGTGTGAATCTGTGTATGTATTTATATTATAAAGATTCACAGTTAATAGAGGAGGAGATAAACTGCAGAACTGCGATACTTAAATTCTTGCAGTAAAAGGTTAGGTAAGTTAACAATATTTCTTAGATTCAGGTTAATTTTTAATCTTACGAGATTGCTAGGTATCTCAGGCATGTACGATATTTTCTCTCACTGAAAAACAATAATCATGTTGGAAAATAAATCGCACATGAAAATATCAGAAGCAAGCAACTTCTTCTGGAGATTACACACACATACACACATACACACATGCACACACGCACACACAGGCACATACACGCACACACACGCACACAAATAATTCAGTTTTGTCTATTTAGTTCCTGTCTTCTAGTTACTAAATATATTACATCATTCTTGTACTCACTACATTGTTATGTACCATTTATCTTGTGCGCAACATGAATAATATGAGCAGCTTATATAAATGTCCAGAGGGGGAGACCTGGTGTTCTGTAACACGGGTTTTTACCCTATCACAGGCACCAGCGATCCACAACCAAATTTTGTAACCAGCTTATGCTAAACTAAGATAATTAATATTGATGTATGTACTAATTTGTTTGTGGTGAGAAATAAAGAATTTTATTATTATTTATTATTATTATTATTATAAATAATAATCATTTCTAATTCTTTATCATCATTACCATGCGTAGATGAAATTTCAAAGGTCGATCTGAGCCAATTTTTTCAATAATTGAGTATTTCCTAGATTATCACGTTTATTTTTCATGTTACATTTAATAAAATAAAATGTTAATAATGAATATTTTATTATCTGCATGCTGTATCTACCTTAAAAGATAATGCATTTAGAATTAAGCTACACTGTATTTCTTTTTACTCAATATTGTATTAATGTAATTATCACTGGTGGATTTAAATTAAAAAAAAAATTCTCCCATTTTTTTTTATTTGCACGAAATTGTAGAACTACCCTAAAAAGGACCTGTAGATATTATTATTATTATAGGGATGAATCCAAGCGAAGCGGGGGTAAGTAGAGAGATATAATAAGATTCACAAAACTTTAATCTACAGCTAAATATATGATTGGACTCGATGCCAGCCAAAGTCAAGCAAAGCAAACCTATATATATATATATATATATATATATATATATATATATATATATATATATATATATATATATATATATATAATAAATCACGTGAAATGTACATATTGTGTTTAACAGATTTCATATAATTACATTAATTGGAGAACTTGTTTTGTTATAATTCTAACAGAATTAATTAACTTACTAATAAATTGTTATGTAAAGTTATTATTACATTGACGTAGAAAACAACTAAGTTGCTTTTAGTACCTTTATTTGTTGATCTCTTTTGATCGACTTCCAAAAGGGGATTGCTATTTTTGGGATGTATTTGAAACGATGAGGGAAAATGCGTGATTTATTTTATTTTTTTATATAATAGCTAACATCGTTGTATAATTGTGAAAAAAATATCCAGCTCCAAAAAACTACAATTTGGTAAAAAAAAGATTTAAAAATATCATACCGATACGGATACTTTAAAGGCTCGCTATTTCGCACAATTGGCGTGACGTCACAGTTTAATATACACAGAGAAATGACGACGCAATTTGTAGCGACAAAATCGCTAGTGGCTCTGTTATGATATACTCTGACGTCATATTCGGTCTGACCAATGGCGTTCGTTTCAACTACTTAAAATTTCCCACCTGTATTTGCACTTTTTAATAATTATTTTCTTAATCATAAAGAAATTACATTAAAAAATATGAATATAAGCTTAATTCAAAATCAATAAAGATTATAAAAAAAATCCCTATTACTATTAAGGACCTCTTTACGAGTTGAAAAAAGTGCATGTTTATGTTATAAAAAAGATTATATACCTACCTACTTGATAATTATTTTTTTTTCTAAGTTTTTAGTAAGTATTATTTTAAAGCATCTTGATCGCACTTATGTAGATTTTCCTGTTTAAGGGCGATACAGTTATATATGTATGTATATACTCTACTCATAGTATAAATGCGAAAATATGTATGTTTTGTATGTGTGCGTATGCGTGCATTGCATGTGTGTGTGTGCATGTGTTTTGTGTGTACATTTGCGTGCATATGCGTGTGCATATGTGCGTTTGCATGCATTGCATGTGTGTATACACAAACGCACAACGCATACCGAACACAGGCTCTTAATTTTATTGGCGTACCACGGAAGCGAAACCGCGGATAAAAACTAGTTATTAATAAATATTATTTTGGGATACATTTTCATATTATAATCTTTTGTATTTAATTTTTATTTAAAGCTGTCTAAATATCCGTGTAAAAAAAACCACCTCTTTTCCATTAAAACCTTAAAAGAAATTCAATTTTTATCTATCTAGTAAAGTTTCTTGAAGCACATGTATCTAACTGTTTTTAGCCCATTTTGTGTAAATATATCGTATCTCCAAGCATAGTCTAAGGTCTCCCGAAGTTAATTCTACGGGCGTGGTAATATATAGCGACCCGTGCGCCGGCCGGACGGTATCAACATACATTACGAATTAATTTTTCCATCTCTTCTTGCTAAGAGCTCCTCGCCTCGATATATCTTCGTCTTAATGATTTACCTTAATGCCTTTTTGCCTTGTTTTTCTATGCCCGTTACGGCTTTTACTAACTTAAGCTAAATGTCTATTAAGTCAGAATAAGTAAAGCAATTTCATGCAAATAAACAAAACCATGAATGTGACTCGATTTATTTTATAACTAGTGACTCATTCTTGCTCCGTTCGGATTCGTCTCTAGTTACTTTTTAACATTTAGTATAGATTTCTCAGAGATTCAGACTGACAGATGGACGGACAGACAGACGGACTAATAAAATAATTCTATAAACTATACATTCGGCCTCTGTTTCGATAATAATGACTATTTCAATAAGATTCCAAAAAATATTTAATGTACAGATTCGATTCAGAATTTTATTATATGTGTAAATAAATCCACCTCATATACGAGTGCTTTTCTTAAGTTTATATTACCTACATAAATACTTTTTGATCAATTCCAAATTACACTTTTACCTTTTTTTTTTATCTTTGACATTCAATAAAATAATTGATTTTCCATAAAGAATATGTTAGAAACTTGAAATAGAGGCTTTAAATTTAGTTTCTATTATTTTTACAGTGAGCTATTATTTTGTTATGTTGTAAGTGTAATTTTTTTTTTTATTTAAACTCTAGAAGTGAAATAAATCTAATACTTTCTTAAAAATAAAAATTGTAATATTTATAACAATAATAGCTAAAATTAAGTAAATAATATTGCTATATTTAATTATAATACTTATTAAAGTTTTAAAATTTTTTTAAATGTTTAGAATTAAAATCAATAAATATTGTAAGGTACTTTGGTGCCATTTTTGAATTTTTTGAAATCATTTTTGTAAAATAGTGGGTAGGCACTGTATGTAACAAGTATATAACGCCTTTGAGATGTCTAACACCTTAGTCACTCCCGTGACCATGATTGCTGTAAAGCATTTGAACGTCGGCAACCAAAAATCAAAATAAATCTGCGAAAAAATCCGAAAAGATAGTTTTATTTAAAATGAAATAAATCTATTATTTTTACAGAAACGCAATTAATTTTTTTTTTTTTTTTTTTTTATTTCTTGAATAAGAGAATAATATCATTATAATAATATGATGTATATAATTTTTTTTTTTATTTTCATTAATCCTAATAAATTTTTATGGCATAGGCATTAAATTTTTTTTTTTTCTGATTTTATCGCGATTTTTTTTTTTTTGTGTCCGAACTTTGAGTTTCATAAATGGCTGTAATAATTAAATCACGAGATGACATTATATCCGGAAGTGGCTTACACACGTGTTAGTGAGATCGGTGTTCTTTTTATATAAATTCTTGTCCCTCTTTTAAGTTTTTATTATAATTAAGTGTCAAAGGTGTAATCCTCGTAGTGAATTAAGTAGTTTATTGGTGATTGGTTTATATTTTTATTTGTGTGTGTTTTAAATAAAGGTAGGTTAGACTTAAGCATGGATGGTGATCCACCGTCGGAGCCCCCGGATCCCGGAGGTTTTACTTTGTTAAGCTCTCAGGGTGTTTCTCGTAAACGCCAAGGGGAAGTCTCAATTTCCGATTCAAATTCGGCAATTAAAAAAACCATACACAATCCTGATACTGCCACCCCGTCAATCCAAAATGTGTATATAAATCCCTCTATGTCCGAAGGTCCTCTTTCCTATAATGACGATGACAAGGGCCCATTTATAGTTTATGTCTCCAGGGAAACTCCTGACCCTGCAGCTGGAACAACCATAAGAGCCATCAAGTTCGGTCAATTCTTGCATAATAATAAAATTCCCAATATAATCAATGATGGAGTAAAAAATGTCGGCCGCAACAAAATCGCTGTCCAATTCTCCTCTGCTGAGGCTGCTAATAACTTTTTAAAGAATCCAGTTCTCAGTATGTGCAAATATGTAGCAGTTATTCCCACTTTTAATATTACTCGAATGGGTCTTATCAAAGGAGTCCCTGTTGACTGGGCTATGGATGAATTTATCGAATCATTAGAACTCCCTCCTGGCTGTGGTAAGGTCATGAAAGCGAGACGTTTGAATCGTAAGAATATAAATGAAGGCATTGTTACCTGGGTACCGACTCAGTCGGTTGCAATGACATTCAGGGGACAAATGCTGCCAGAGAAAGTGTACTCTTACCACACTTCCCTTCCTGTCGAGACATATAAACTTCCCACTATACAGTGCCTTAATTGTTGCCGCTTTGGTCACATTAAAGCTCAATGCAGATCTAAGCCAAGGTGTTACAGGTGTTCCCAATCACATACTGGGGATGCATGTAATATTACTAAGGAGAACTCAACATGTATACATTGCACTAGCAAACATTTTGCCACAGACAAAGATTGCCCTGAATTTCTTAGACAACAATCAATTAAGATGGTAATGTCGCAAGAGAATGTTTCCTATATAGAAGCATCCTCCCGTTTCCCTACTGTGCAGCGCTCATATGCAGATGTTGCTAAGGAGATGTTCTCTCTCCCTGCTTACACCAACGCTACCTCTAGTCCAATCCAACCTCAACCCTCTTCCTCTAGAACATATCGACAAACAGTTTTCCGTTCTCCACGTCCCCGAGCTCCTTTAGCGAAAGGATATGATAGACAAGCTCATCAAGCAATTGTTAGCAATTGCTCTTCCCCTCTTCCTAATGGCTGTGCCCTTAATAATGATGATAATCCCTCCAGTCCTAAAAAGGATCTCCTTCTAGCTCTCATTGAAACCCTCATTTCTATTATATCTTCCTGTGATGATGTCCCTCTACCGTCCAACGTTGCCCAAAAATTAATGCAAATTTTCAATATAGTTAAAAATGGCCCCACTGAACTTCCTTCAGTGGAATTGTAAAAGCATCCGTCCTAAAAAACACGAATTAATCCATCTTATTTCCTCACACAATCCTGTCATTATTGCCCTCTCGGAAACATGGTTAACTCCCGGTTCCCGTTTTCGGGTGCCAGGTTTTGCCTGTTTAAGGGAGGATAGAAGTGATGGGTATGCTGGTAGTGCCATTCTTATCCGGTACTCCACTCCTTATTCTCTTATTTCTATCCCATCTCACAGCCAACAGATTAATGCTGTTGCTGTGAGGGCCTTCAACATATCATTCCTCTCTGTATATATTCCTCATCCTTCTCCTTCGATTTTTCCTGAGCTTTTATCTATTATCTCGTCGCTTCCCAGTCCTGTACTGATTATGGGAGACTTTAACATCCATCACACTTTGTGGGGATGTTATTTTAGTGATAGACTCTCTCCTCAGTTGGTTGACATGATTGATGATACTAATCTTTGTATCCTCAATGATGGCTCTCCGACTAGAAGGGTCTATCCTAATCAAAATCCTAGATCAGCAGTAGACCTCTGCCTCTCTTCTCCTGCTCTCGCTGCACTACTGTCATGGAACGTCCTTCCCTCTTCCTATGGTAGCGATCATTTTCCTATCCTGATTTCTTTAGTCACTGGATATATACCTTCCTCTTCATATTCCTATTCCCTTCTTAAACATAATTTAAATAAAGCCAATTGGTACGATTTTGCTTGTTCTGTTGATCGTATGGTGGACTCCCTTCCTGAATCTATTGATAGTGAGAATGTCATTTTTTGTTATGATCGGTTTGTCTCTGCTATCATTTCTTCCGCAGATCTTCACATACCGAAGAAGCGCTCCACACAGAATCAATTGCCTTCCAATCCTTGGTGGGATCAGGAATGCACTGATTTTGTTAATCGGCGTAAATCTGCCGAGATGTCATATGCAGCCTCTATGACAGTGGAGAATTTTAATGTCTATCAGCGCAATGATGCAAAGTTTAGAAGATTGGCTCATAAAAAGAAAAAACTTGGATGGATTAACTTTTGTGAATCTCTTGATCCTCGGTCGCCCTCATCTCTAGTGTGGACTAATATTAAGAGATTTCGTCGTTCTATTAACTTTGTCCCTAGTCCTAACTCCAATAACCCTTCCGTATGGCTTAATGACTTTGCTGATAAATTAGCCCCTCCATTTGTTCCCCCACATGATTCTCACTCGTACCCTATGACACCGTCTGTAATTAACGAAATGGACCGTCCTTTTACATTTGAAGAACTTGAGAGCTCCTTAACGGATCTAAAGGATACTAGTCCAGGAGAGGATGGTATTCCATATTCCTTTATTGGAAGGTTGAACAATAGATCCAAAAAGTATTTCTTAAATTTAATAAATGCTTTATTTGTGTCAGGTATTATCCCAGAATCATGGAAATCCCAAATAGTAATCCCTATCCTCAAACCGGGCAAATGCCCATCTAATCCAAATTCCTACAGACCCATTGCGCTATCATCTACTCTAGCGAAGATAACTGAACGGATTTTGAAAATTCGTCTCGAATGGATAGTGGAAAGCAGAAATATCTTAGCACCCTCTCAGTTTGGCTTTAGAAAGGGGCTGAGTGCAATAGATAGTCTCAGTATTTTCACTACAGACATTCGTTTAGCTTATGCTCAAGGAGAGTATCTGGTTGGTGTTTTTCTTGATGTTGCTTCTGCTTATGATAATGTTCTTCTCCCGTTGCTCAGGCAGAAAATGCATCATCTGAACATTCCATTGAGGTTGACACATTTCATAAGCCATCTGCTGACCGGTAGAACCATATCTGTTAAACATCAACTACTTACTGTACCTCCCAGACTTGTTTGGAAAGGTCTCCCCCAAGGCTCGGTCCTCAGCCCTCTTCTGTATAATATATATACTCATGACCTCGAATTGTCTATAAATAGTTTTTGCAATATACTTCAATATGCTGATGACATCGTCCTCTATTGCAGCTCAAAATCTGTAGAGGACATTAATTTCCGGATAAATTCTGCTTTGCATTATCTAGGTCAATGGCTTTCTGAAAATGGTTTATCATTATCAGTGGCTAAGTGTCAGGCAGTTGTATTCACTAGAAAGAGGACAGTCCCAAATTTACAATTCACGTTTGATAATCATAACATCAGTCTAGTAGAAAAGGCAAAATTTTTAGGCATCGTTCTTGATAAAAGACTGAATGGAATTGCTCACACTGAGTATATAACTAAAAAATGTGAAAAGGGCATCAACGCTCTACGTGCGGTGTCCGGTGTGTGGTGGGGTGCACACCCATATACTCAAAAACTGCTGTACAATTCCCTTGTGCGTAGTCATATTGACTACGGTACATTTGTTTTAGACCCCTTTAATAAGGTTCCCTCAGAAAAGCTCGATCGAATTCAACATAAATGCCTGCGAATAGTACTAGGTGCAATGAAGTCCACTCCTACCAATGCTCTTCAAGTTGAATGTGTTGACCCTCCATTCCCATTACGTCGCCAATACCTATCCGATCGATTTGTTGGTAAGTCGTTACAGTTATCGTCCCACCCTCTTTGGCCCAGGTTAAGTCGGCTTGCTGACTTTAATTCCTCTCAAAGACCCTTATCCTTTCTCTTAGAAAGTTTCCTCAAGTTTACTAAGCTTCCTCACCCTTTATCCCGTTATCGTTTAAACCCCCTTTTTTGTACTCCTTATAATGCTCTTACTTTCTCTCCTTCTATTATCTTGGATCTTGGTCTGATCAAGGGAGCTCCTGACACCAGCACAAAATTTCAGAGTCTAATTCATCAAAATTGGTCGAATTACCTCCTTATATATACTGATGCATCTAAACTATCACAGGATGGTTGTGTTGGTGCAGCTTGCTGGGTTCCTAAATTCAAAATTATTCTACAATTTAAATGCCCTCCAGAATCATCGGTGTTTACAGGCGAGGCTGTTGCTCTACTAGAAGCTATCCTGTTCACCCTTTCCCATGACTTTAAACAGACAATTATACTGACAGACTCTTTCAGTTGCTTAATGGCTATTAGGGAGAATCCGTTTCGCAGCAAATTAAGATCTTCTATTATTTTAAGGATTCGTGAAGTTCTGTTCCTATGCCATCAGAAGGGTTTGTCGGTCCGCTTGGTCTGGATCCCAAGCCATTCTGGTATTCCAGGTAACGAAACTGCGGATTCTTGTGCAAAATCTGCTATTTTCTGTGGTACGCTTGATCATTTTAATAACTCAGCTCAGGATCTGGTATCTGTTGCTAAAAATCATTTAGAAAAAGCTTGGAGTAATAATTGGAATCTATCAAAAACTTTTAAAGGTAAGCACTATGCCGCCCTTCAGGCCGAGATTCCAAGGCGCCCTTGGTTTCATCGTCTAAAACTTGCGGAACGTTGGGTCATAACTACCATTTGTCGCTTGCGACTTGGACATGCATGCACACCTGTTCACCTAGCGAAGATTAGGATCAGGGATCATTCCTTATGTGAATGTGGCCTTGATGAAGGTACTCCCTCTCATATCCTCTTCAGTTGTCCGAGACTCCTCCATCCTATTTATGATGTCCTTCCCCTCAAAGTTCCCCGTCCTATTGATGTTAATTGTTTATTAATGTTTGTATTTAGTCCTTTATGTAAATTTTTGTGTAAATATATTAAGTGTAATGGAATTAGACTATAGACTAACATCTTTGTAAAATAACTAGAACTTACTACCAATTTATTATTTTTAATTTAGGTTTTTATGTATATAGTAATTGTGTTGTCTTTTGTTGTAGATACAGGATCCATGGAGTTGCTCCCTTTTTGCACACTTTTTAATTAATATACATAGTCTTATAATTTGATTTATTGTCGACAAATCTCCTTCGTGTGTTCTCCACTCTACGTGACATTGGCAAAGTAATCTGTGCTCTATTGGCACGCTTTGAAGCCATTAACAAGAGAACTGAACTGAATTAAATCACCTTTGAGATATTCATAAAAAAAAGATATTACAAAAAAAATTACCTTCAACAATAGGCAAAAACAAAAATAAAAAAATATTAATTATAACTACATTCCCTTAAAACAATTATCTCTCCAATTTAGATAAAGTTAGTGAACAGTCATTATCATGGGTTTAGAGCGTAACCCACGACCCTAATTTAATAGCGAGTTGATTGTGATCACGTGTCATGCTAATTGTCCTTATTTAGATTAGGTATTAAACTTTGTACCTACAAAGATACTTGTATATTTTAATACTATCAGAACCTGCGGCTTCGCTCGCGCTAAAACTATAAAAAAAACTAATAAGGTAGGTTTCTTAAATCCCCTATTTTACTCTCTTAGGGGTTGAATTTTAGAAAACGCTGAAATATGTAACTCATTATTTTTGCCGTACTCAATTCATACGAAATTTCATGAAAATATGTCCAAGGAATAAAAAGTTTCATACAAACTTTTATCCCCTATTTCACCCCCTTGGGCATTGAATTTTGAAAAATCGTTCCTTAGTGGATGCCGTCGTTATATAGGGGATACGTGTGCATAATTTTAATTTTCTAGCCTTAAGGGTATGGCCTGTGCGTTGATATATCAGTCAATCACTTTTGCCTTTTATACTCGTATATATATAGATTATGTTCTACATGCGGCTTCACCCATTTTTACCCGCGAAGGCCACGGAGACGTTATGTGCTTTAAGGGGTGTTTGTTTTTCTATCATCATTTTTCTCGGATACGACTAGGCCGATTTTGAAACAGTTTTTGCTTTGTACAAGTCTCATTCCTGAGCATGTTCTTAACAAAGTGTCATAATGTTACAAACCGCCAGGGGGCGCTACAGTATACACATGTTTCTCCAAAACACAAGTCACAATTTTCCGTCGTGGATTTTTTTTAATTTTTAATTTATTATTTCTATTTTGTGTTTCTTTTCTTCATCTACTTAACATAATATTTTATATAAAAATATTTTAATTTTAATAACGTCGACAGAACACAGGGGATATAGCGTGTGATGCCTAATATGGTATTCTATTGTTTGCTAAGGGTACGGTTTTCGTTCCGCAGTGATAAGCACTTACACAGTAACATTACCTTCACTTTTATTGTTGTATACGCTATGCTTATCTCATTCTTTTAATCTAAGAGGAACAAGCTATCGTTCTATAGTAAGAGTTGTTGAGATTTAAAACCTTATTGTGAGTTGAGGCTGTCTGCATCTTCACGATCTTCATTTAAGTATTATACAGAAATAATCATTTTTTTAGACATCCCTAAAAAATAGGGATGGCATTTCATGTACCTAACAGAGGAGTCAAAACAAATTTTTTTTACACATTAGTGTGGATAGGACTTTGAAATTTAGGAAGATGTTTCTTAATGACGATTTCGTTTAAGCCAATAATTGCAGAGTTGTATGCTTCTTTTGAAGTATATGATGGAAAATCCTAAAAAATGGAAATTATAGAACTTCCAAAATTATTTTAAGAAAGTTAGATAAAGTTGTTTTTAAGATATGGCATATATTCCGTTTCACGCGTTTCGCAGCAAAATGAATATTGTGTCTAACTTTAATACTAATACATTTATGTCTACTTTAATACTAATACATGGGTAACCGTGAATCGCTCAGCGTAAACGTTCTGTAGGTTATCAGCGATAACCTGATAACTTGATATAACATATGATGATGATGATAATTGATAACTTATCATCCATTGGCGACAATCCTAGTACGCGACGCTGTTACGTGACGTAAATCCATAAATCTTTCTTTTTATATATCAAGGCAACTACCATATTTTTAATGGCTAATCTAAATGAGATTGACTACCGTGGCCAAAATCGGTCAATATTTAAAATAAAAAATGCAATAAAAAAAAATTAAAAAAAAAAAAACATTTTTCCCTTTACCTAAGGACTTAGGTTGAAAGGCAATCTTGAAAATTGAATTGAGTGAAGCACACCAACAAACAAGCATCGAGTGCTACATTACTCAACCATCATAATAACGAGGGGATTTTGAATCGTATCGTTACTTGTGATGAAAAATGGATCCTGTACGATAATCGGAAACACTCATCACAATGGTTGCACTCAGGAGAACCAGTCAAATGTTGCTCCATGCGAAAGTTAACTCAGAAAAAAGTACAGGTGTCTGGTGGACCATCGCTGGTGTCATCCACTACAGCTTCCTAAGACCTGGCCATACAATTACGGCAGATTTGTATTATCAACAATTGCAAACCATGATGGAAAAGCTAGCCGTTAAACAACCGAGACTGGTCAATTCCTCTAGCCCACTACCACCTCAGGATAAATCCAGACCACACACTGTATAGCAGATAATCGCAAAATTTTCTAATTTAGCGACCATCTGTTCTACAGTGTGTGGTCTCCTCTGTGCTGCGATTGAAATGTCTTCTACCATATTCCCCAGACCTTGCTCCAACAGACTACCACTTTTTCAGGAATTTGGACAATTTCTTGTAAGGGAAAAAATTCAATTCCGATGAGGCAGTCAAAACAGCCTTCAGAGATGATTCTCGCTCCCACAATTCTTTCAGGAAAGGAATCAATAAACTACCTATAAAATAGCGAAAGTATAACAATGGTATATATTTTTATTGATTAATATATAATATATGTATTTTTATTTTGCTTTTTCTATATAAAACGCCAATTTCGTATGTAAGAACCTAATATTATTATACAATGTAAGTTTAATCATTGTAATTGAATTTTAATTTTAAAATAAATAAATTACATTTTAAAATTGTGAAATATTATTTTATTTTAATCTCCTTTTCTTCTATACTTGGCATATACTTCTCGCAGATACTTCAGAGAGTCGGAAGTCCAGAGAGGAGAGTAGGAGAACTCCTCGTCGATGACGAAGGAATGAGGAGACGTTTTATTCGTTGGTAACCACTTCACTGGTAACAGATCAGATATTTGTGGTGTGGGATCCCTGAAAGCAAAACCAGTATTCAAGTATTTAAATTTATAGGTAGTAATGGTTAGTAAGGAATAAATATGCTATATAATATTATATAGGTATGACAAGTTGTTATGGGTTGTATTATGAAGAGTTTTCCCATGGGAATGAGATAATCTCCCGCGGTAAAAAGTAGCCTATGTCACTCTTCAGCCCTCCAACTATCTCCACACAAAAAACTACGCCAGTCCGTTACTCTGTTTTCACGTGAAAAAAGGACAAACAATCACACTTTCGCATTTATAATATTAGTATGGATAGCAAATTTTAGGTACCTATTGCAATTTTTATACAACATTTTATAATATTTTATTTAGCATATTTAACAATTTTTTTTTGTTTCATTTATGTATTTAGCCGTTTTTAACTGCTTAGCACGAGCCTTCATTTAATACGAGGAGCATCAGACCATAGTCCGCCATGTTGACCAAGTGCGGGCTGGCGGACTTCACATGTCTTTCGAAATCTTGCTACTATCCCTCTTACAGGTTTCTTCATGATATTTTCGGTAATCACATTGGAAATGATTCGCAAATGAAAATATCAGAGGTCAGACCCGTAATATAAACCCAATCCATTTGGTTTCCCAAGCGAGCGTATTACCACTAGGCTACCACTGGCTAATTTTTGAAGTTATACTTCTTTTGGTACGTTTGGAAAAAATTATGAGAGTAAAATTTTTACGATGCGCTCACACACCGACAACCAAATAGCGACATGATAAAGTTAGCTGAAAGCGACATGATGAAGTTAGCTTCCTATTACAAACAGAGAGTTGTGATATACGGGATGAAATCTTTAGCTATTTTTGTTCTGTTACGCCAAAGAAATATAACTTGTTACGTGCGTACATAAGTACACACTCACGTATATTTAATTATGTTTTTCCTTAATGCGAATTCTGAGAATTAATTAATTGTTACATTACCTACTATTGTTAACTTTGTGTGTATGTTACTTACGCCTTTACACCGAATCGCCTAGACACATTTGGATAAAATTTAGTGAACAGATAGATTATAACTTGGAGTAATCCATATGGTACTGTTAGTAATAAAATGTAACAAAAGATGGCGCTGTATGTATGTAATAAAAAATCCAAAATGCACCCAGGGCCGTATCCGAGCGAAACAAGGGTAAGTCCCTAGTTATTAACAAGATGATGATACATGCTAGGTAAAGGTATTATAATTTTCATAAAATATTTTATAATAACATTTTTAATATCCTTCAAAATATGTTAATTTTTAATTATATTTTTCCTCAATGTCAAGTTTTAGAAATATTAATTAATTATGAAATTATACAACTCGATTATATTTAATAATTACATATAGAAATACATAATACTACTATAAATGCGAAAGTTTGGATAGTGGATGTTTGTTACTCTTTAACGCCAGAACGTCTATGCGGATCTGGATGTTTGCCACAGATATAGATTATAGTCTGGAATAGCACATAGGTTATCCCAGAAAAATATACGGATCCCGTGGGATAGATTTGTTTTTGTCTAGGGATGAACCTGAAATGAAGCGAGGGTGAGTCGCTAGTATTATACAAAAGTTAATGTTTATTCTCATGAATCTCCCTGTTTTTTATTACGGTATATCATACAAAATTACTTCTGAATCTACTCATAATTGGTGATCATTGTTTTCCCATACTTAAGAAACATCCATACTTTAAAATCCTCATCTCCCGGAACAAATCTAATTGTGATATGTATAATTAATTTTATTCACGTACAAAGTAATGAAAATGCGTACAGTTCCTGTATACAAAGGGAACCTTTATATATATTTTTTATAATACATATTTGGTCCGAAAGACTTGAAATATTTGTCTATTTAAATATAGCAATGCATAATTTAAAAAGAATGCGGAAAATGATTAAAGCTTATATGAAATCTTTAGTCCTTCCCTTCAGAACTCGAAACATACTTCGAACTATAACTATACTAGTAATAAAATCGTATATTATTAAAAACCATGTTTCTCGAGAATGTGCTATAATAAACGGATAAGTGCAAACGGGCCTGATAAAATACTAAAACGTATTATGATGCTATTAATGTGGTACGTACCCGTATTTTGCAAAATTCGTCCACATTGTTGTTACTCTATCAATCATCTTATTCTCAAAAAATGTTGGGACAAATATCTGATCAAATATGTAGAAAAGGTCATCAGCATGAGTTGCTCCTTTTATTTTGTTTAAACCAGAGGATAGACTAAGCTTCAAAAAATTTCTCCATCCATCGTACGAAAACATGTAACTATACACAGGATAACCATTAGATTCTAATAAAAGTTCAGTCTCTTCTAGTGTTGGTAAAGCAAGGTATAGTTCACCATGAAATCTTGAAAGTTTCGCCAAATTCTCTATTGTTATATTTTTATCATCCATATAAAATTTCATTAACTTTTTCCCAATTTCTTTACGTATTTCCAAAGGTGCATGTAAGTTTTTCGGTATAGCTTTCTCAAAAATTATTTTTGGTATTGTTGTTCTATTTTCCATATTAGCAAATAATAAACCTTCTTCTTTAGTAACACCAATCATTGTAGGAACTTTGTTATATTCTCCTTTAGATAATAGATTATACGGTAAGTCTGTTAAAAACGGTTCTACGCCTTCAATTTCATGTTCCACGCAAGGTGTATGAAGTACTTCTGTTATAATTATATTATTTTCTTTTCTTGGTACTCTATTCACGATGAGATCTCTATCAGATGTATTCATTAATATTTCGTAAATTTCATAAGGATCTTCTGTAGTATACCCCATAACTTTAGTCAACAAGTTTGCCATAAAGACTGGCTTAAATTGTAACGCCCATGGAGATAATGAGGAGCCACTTTGTAAAATAGTCTTGTGGAATAAACCTTTCGACATAGGAGATAACTTGTGAAATGAAATAGACGTTGCACCAGCACTTATTCCAATCAGAGTAACGCTATTAGGATCTCCTCCGAATTCTTTAATGTTACGTTTTATCCACTTAAGAGCTGCTACTTGATCCTTTATACCAGCATTTCCTGGAGCTTCTTTTATTCGTAAGCAAATAAATCCTTGAGTAGTAAGTCTATAATTAATAGTAACGAGAATAACACCTTTACTAACTAAATAATGTGGACCGTGCACGGCTCGGCTGCTGGAACCTTCATAGAAGCCTCCTCCATGTATGTAGACCATAACAGGGTATTTTGATGTAGGCGTAGCATCCATTGGTGTATAAATATTTAAAATTAGGCAATCTTCTTGTCCAACAAGCCAACTTGCACCTATCCTGTGTAAACACCATACATTTTCTTCTATTGCTTCGAACATACCTAGCCACGTTGGTTCAGGACCAGGAGCCTTAAAAAAGCATTGAAATTTTTATTTCATACTAGTTTTAAGGGTTACTGATTCCCATACAAAATAAACAGTTCAGAAACCACCCCTGACACACCCCCAACAAAACAAAAAAAGAATGATTCAAATTGGTCCAGCCGTTTTTGAGTTTTAGCGAGACTAACGAACAGCAATTGATTTTTATATATATAGATATACTAAGCACATATAATATTTATATTTTATTAGCGAAATAATTATAGCACGAATAAATAATTATCTGAAAGTGTGCTACGAATATCCAAATATCTTAGATAGTAGTTATATACAAACTATCTATGAAACAAGTCGGATTAAAGGTAAAAAGAAGTAAAAAGTTTTTTTTTAGTAATGACTGTAACAATTAATTAAGTTAATAATAAATCATCATTCACTTTTTTACTGAATGCTTATAACTTCGTCATCTGAATATTAATTATTCCATCCTTAGTGATAAAATTTTTTCTTTAAGACCATGCTCGAGGCATAATCAAAATTGCTTAACAATATGCGAAGATATTACATAAAAAACTTTTTAGTAAAAAGATAAAAACCAGCATAAAAAACACTAAAAAGTAAATAATAAGTGATTGGTAGTTTTCATTCACTATAGATATCTAATAAGATATTTTCGAAGTCGGTGTGCTTTGTGTATCGGCTGGCACGGACTTCGAAAATATGGAGTTCTGAGGAGCAACAAACAAACATACAAACTGTCGCATTTATAATAGCAAATCCGATGACATCTCGAAAAATGGCACCAAAATTCTTACTAGGAATCTTTTAGCAGGGTGGGTCGCGTAAGGCACTGCCATATACTTCTTGTGAGATCCATCATGAGCGACATCTCCTCGTAGCCAGCCACCGGTCACTCGGACCGGCACCGTTGGCTGCCTCACCAGGCGAGCTGCCCAGAGCGACCACAGGATCACCCAATACGTCTTCATCACGATATTTTATACAGAACTGAATCCATTTTCATAAGTTTACCCTTCTGGTTGCGAATTTTAACTCTCGCAGTTTCAACTCGACGCCTTCGTATGTTTATACGTACTGACCAAGGTAAAGGCTGTTTCTTTTATATAATAATGGACTTTTTCAAATTCATTTAATGTATTTTTTACTTATAAACAAGATAATATGAAACTTTAATATTTGTTTTTTTTTTGGTAATTTATAATTTAACTGTTTAATTAATGTATTATGACGTATGTTAAGATACGTTCGTGAGACGCAAGCGGAACGTTAATAATCTACATACTTATATCTTTACTTATAAAAGAAGTTATAGTTATGACATATTAAACTCATCAAAATTCATGATGAATATACTATGGGAACTCTTTGTTTCCCAGGGATATACCTAATATATATCAAATTAGACTATTACTATATAATCTCGAAAATTTTCATATGAACTTATACAGTAGTCCAGACGTTACCAAAATTTTATTAAATAAATTTAAACCGCCAAAGCCCGTAACTCCAGGGAAATGGAAGTTCCCAGGAGATAAGTATCCCGTATCCTGTATAAGTATCTCGGAGATAAGTATATTAGACCGGAAAAATAACTAACAACTCTTTCTCTATGCGGAAACTTTTTTATTTTAAATAAAAAAAAATAGTTTCGCATTGACATAACAAGCAATAGACAAATAGACAATCATTATAATTTTTAAATTGTACTTTTCGCACGTTTGGAAAAAATTAAGCGACATAATGAAGTTAGCTGATAAGTGTCTCTCCAGTTCCCGTGAAAACTCATTACTATATTCAAAGTAGTTTCTCAAATATTTATAATTTTTAAATATTTATAAATTTATAACACGTGTTTTATATCAATGGAGATAAAAAAATTATATTTATTTTTATTAATTTATCATTCCTTTAACAAACAGAAAGTTGTGACATACGGGATGAAATCTTTAGCTATTTTTGTTCTGTTACGCCAAAGAAGTACAACTTCTTACGTGCGTACATATATACATACATACTTTTTTTTATGATAATACACAGGTAAGTATGCAAGGCTCATTAATTAATTATTTATTTAATACACGCCGTATAATATTACTTTTTGATTTATTGTTAATTTTACACCTCAACTAAGGTTTAAGAGAAAAAGGCATCGCAAAAAAATAAAACAATGTCTATTTAATTATTATTATGTTTTTAATTTGCCATAGCAAAAAAATCTGATATAAGAAACAAGTTTCAAAAATATTTTTTTAGGCTGTTCCTATTACTACTTGAAATAAGGATGAATAAAAAATAGTTATTCATACTTTAATAGAACGAATAATAAAGGAAATAAAGGAGGCTGTTGCTATTGGTCCCATAAACGAATGAATGAAAAATTTATTATTCGTCCGACTGTTTTTTTTAAATAAATAAATAAATAAATAAATATGTTGGGACATTAACACACAGCACCATATACATAGTTCCATAGTAAGCTACGAAGCCTGTGTTATGGATACCAGACAGTTGATACACTACACATATACATATAACTTTAAATACATACATATTATAAATATAAACACCCATGACTAGAGTACAAACATTCGTATTCACCACACGAATGAATGCCCCCAGCGGGACTCGAACCCGCGACCGCTGGCACAACAAGTAGGGTTATTACAAATTGCGCCAAACGTGTCGCCAAACTGTTGTCAGTTTGTACGAATATTTACCACTTTTTTTTGTTTCCTAGTGTAAAATTTGTAATATTTAGGTGCAGCAGTTTCTATATGCAAAAAAATAACCTTAACCTACCGAGCTGAGACGAGCTACTTATCCTACTTCCTTATTTATTAGTCTACTAGAAGAACCCGCGGCTTCGCTCGCGCTAAAACTACAAAAAAAAGTCTTTGGCTTTATGCTATTAGTAATAATTTAATGGCTGTAATGATTTGCAAATGTGTATGATTATGAATGTGTATGATTGTGACTCGGGTTCCGTACTGGACAGGACTGAGGGTTCCGTACCGCCCAATATTGTGTGTTTTTTACTAACATATTTATACAAAAATATTATTTTATGTTTTCGCAATACATACTTTAATAATTGCAAATCGGCCACGGTGGCCAATCTCACTGAAACTAGCCATTAAAAAAGATAGTGACTTTGTTAACTTTATATATAAAAATAAAACTTTACAAATGCACTTAACAAATGCACAAAATACAATAAACAAATGCACAAAAAACATATACCTAACCAAATTGAGCACCTCCTCGTTAATGAAGTCGGTAAAAAATGAAAAAAACATGCTCAAAACATATATAGAAATGTGAATCAAGATAACGTTATGATCTTTCCAGGCTCACTTGTACAGAAGGCGCATGTTATTATTAGGTCCCAACATAATTGGCATTTTGTCGAACAGGCCACTTTGATCTCAAATATCTGGCATTTGGTTAAGAATGTTTTCGTTCTAGAAATTTTTGACCTACAGAAATCCCGTGGGCAGCCGGAGACCCTAATTTACAATGAAGAATTAAGTGATCGTGGGTGCGGATCCATCGCAAACCACGTCGGAGTTAGCGGCAAGCTTTGGTGTGAATGTTAAAACAATTTTAATTCATTTAAAACAAATTGGTAAAGTGGAAAAGCTCAAAATGGGTACCGCATAGATTGAATGAAACACACCAACAAACTGAGTGCTGCGGTACATTACTCAACCGTCACAATAACCAGGGGATTTTGAATCGTATCGTTACTTGTGATGAAAAATGGATCCTTTATGATAATCTGGAATGCTAATCACAATGATTGAACTCCTCCTGGGAACCGGCCAAATCCTTTCTGCCTCGAGCGAAAGTTGACTCAAAAAAGGTACTGGTAAGTATCTAATAGAGCCATGCTGATGTCATCCACTACAACTTCCTAAAATCTGGCCATACGATTACGACAGATTTGTATTGTCAACAATTGCAAACCATGATGGAAAAGCTAGACGTTATACAACCGAGACTGGTCAATTGCTCTAGCTCACTGCTGCTTCAGGACAACACACACTGCACAATAGACGCTCGCTAAATTAGAGGAGCTGCGATTGGAATGTCTCCGACACCCACCATACTCCCCGGACCTTACTCCAACAGATTATAACTTTTTCTGGAATTTAGAAAAAATTCTTGCAAGGAAAAAAATCTCTACCGATGAGGCAATCAATACCGCCTTCAGAGATGATTCTAGCTCCCACAATTCTTTCAGGAAAGGAATCAATGAGCTACCTATAAAATGGCGAAAGTATAACAATGGTACATATTTTTATTGATAGATAGATAGATTGACCTATATAATTTATTTATTTTTTTCGTTTTGCTTTTTCCATATAAGTTCAATTTCATATGTAATGACCTAATATTAGGGTATTAAAATGTTAGTTTAATCATTGTAATTAAATTTTAATTTTAAAATAACTAAATTAATTTTTTTTTCAATCTCCTTTTCTTCTATACTTGGCATATACTTCTCGCAGATACTTCAGAGAGTCGGAAGTCCAGAGAGGAGAGTAGGAGAACTCCTCGTCGATGACGAAGGAATGAGGAGACGTCTTGTTCGTTGGTAACCACTTCACTGGTAACAGATCAGATATTTGTGGTGTAGGATCCCTAAAAAACAGTATTAAAGTATTTTTTATAGACAGTAACTCAACTAAAGAAATCTTGCTAGGTTTTCTCATACAGTTTTCCTCATGATGTTTTCCTATACTTAAAACATGCCCATACAAATTTAAAATCTTCATTTCCCGGAACAAATCTAATTGTAATGTGTATAATTAATTTTAATCACGTACAAAAAAAATGAAAATGCGTACAGTTCCTGTATATAAAGGGAACCTTTATATATTTTTTTGCAAAATATCGTTGATTTTTAATACAAATTTGGTAAGACTTGAAATATTTGTCTATTCAAATAAAGGAATGAATAATTTATTAAGGACTTTAAGCATACAAAGAGAATGCGGAGGAAGATTACAGATTATATGAAATCTTTAGTCCTTCTCCGCGGGATCCTTTTCATTTCCGAAATAAAAAAAATATATTAAATATTGATAGTGCTTCCCCCATCAGTATGATATATTTTAAAGAAAAATGTCGTTTCCTACGCGAATCTCAGCATTTCCGAAACATGGACTTATAGCTCATTTAATTAGGACGAAATAATAATAACTAGTTCTTCAACGCACTAGATTGCCATGTGTCGAAGCTCAGCAGTATAGACACTAAACCTATGGACTTGCACTCTAACTGCGATATTTACTTAAATGCTTAATATATAGTAACTAGCAGAACTCAAAAACATACTTCGAAACAGAACAGATAATTCAAAAGACATTTAGAGTCATCAGGCATCGATAATCAAGAAGTCAAGCTTATTAGGGAGCATCATTATCCTCTATTTATAAGTTTACTAGTAATAAAATCGTATTTTATTAGAAACCATGTTTCCCGAGAATGTGCTACAATAAACAAACAAGTTCGAATGGGTCTAAAAAATACTAAAACGTATTATGATGCTATTAATGATATATGTACGTACCCGTATTTTGCAAAATTCGTCCACATTGTTGTTACTCTATCAATCATCTTGTTCTCAAAAAAATTTGGGACAAATATCTGATCAAATATATAGAACAGGTCATCAGCATGAGTTGCTCCTTTTATTTTGTCCAAACCAAAGAATAGACTAAACTTCAAAAAATTTCTCCATCCATCGTACGAAAAAATGTAACTATATACAGGATACCCATTAGATTCTAATAAAATTTCAGTCTCATCTAGTGTTGGTAAAATAAAGTATAGTTCACCATGAAATCTTGAAACATTCGCCAAATTTTCTACTGTTATATTTTTATCATTCATATAAAATTTCATTAACTTTTTCCCAATTTCTTTACGTATTTCTAAAGGTGCGTGTAAGTTTTTCGGTATAGCTTTCTCAAAAATTATTTTTGGTATTGTTGTTGTATTTTCCATATCAGCAAATAATAAACCTTCTTCTTTAGTAACACCAATCATTGTAGGAACTTTGTTATATTCTCCTTTGGATAATAGATTATACGGTAAGTCTGTTAAAAACGGTTCCACGCCTTCAATTTCATGTTCCACGCAAGGTGTATGAAGTAGTTCTGATATAATTATATTATTTTCTCTCCTTGGTACTCTATTCACAATCAAATCTCTATCAGATGTATTCATTAATATTTCGTAAATTTCATAAGGATCTTCTGTAGTATACCCCATAACTTTAGTCAACAAGTTTGCCATAAAGACTGGCCTAAATTGTAACGCCCATGGGGATAATGAGGAGCCACTTTGTAAAATAGTCTTGTGGAATAAACCTTTCGACATAGGAGATAACTTGTGAAATGAAATGGACGTTGCACCAGCACTTATTCCAATCAGAGTAACGCTATTAGGATCTCCTCCGAATTCTTTAATGTTACGTTTTATCCACTTAAGAGCTGCTACTTGATCCTTTATACCAGCATTTCCTGGAGCTTCTTTTATTCGTAAACAAATAAATCCTTGAGTAGTAAGTCTATAATTAATAGTAACGAGAATAACACTTTTGCTAACTAAATAATGTGGACCGAGAACGGCCTGGCTGCTGGAACCTTCGTAAAAGCCTCCTCCATGTATGTAGACCATAACAGGGTATTTTGATGTAGGCGTAGCATCCATTGGTGTATAAATATTTAAAATGAGGCAATCTTCTTGTCCAACAAGCCAACTTGCACCTATCCTCTGTAAACACCGCACATTTTCTTCTATTGCTTCGAACATACCTAGCCACGTTGGTTCAGGACCAGGAGCCTTAAAAAAAAGCATTGAAATTTTTATTTCATATATACTAAGCACATATAATATTTATATTTTATTAGCAAAATAATTATAGTACCAATAAATAATTATCTGGAAGTGTGCTACGGTTATCCAAATATCTTAGATAGTACCTATATACTATATATGTATATGAAACAAGTTCGATTAAAGTTAGAAAGAAGAAAAAAGACATTTTTTTTCAGCAATGACTGTAATAATTAATTAAGTTAATAATAAATCATCAATAGTTTTTCACTTAATGCTTATAACTTCGTCATCTAAATATTAATTATTCCATCCTTAGTGATAAAATTTCTTCTTAAATTTTATATGAGACCATGTCTAAATTTAAGAGGCATTCTTCATCTCGAGGCATTAACTAAATTAATTAACAATATGCGAAGATATTACTTAAAAAATTTTTTTGTAAATAACTAATGAAATAAACAGCATGTCTGTTAATTTAAATAAATTTATAAAAGTGGAAACCAATTACGACATTATATTTTAAATTGCCAATTTACACTTGTACCACCTATTCGCGATACATCACTAGTTCCCCAACAGTAGCCTTTACTCCAGTTCATAGTAATATGTGTCTATAAAATTGCCCAAATCCGTCCAGTCGTTCCAGCATAAAGGAGCATAAAAACAAACACACAAACTGTCGCATTTATAATAGTAAATCCGATGACATCTCAAGAAATGGCACCAAAATTCTTACTAGGAATCTTTTAGCAGGGTGGGTCGCGTAAGGCACTGCCATATACTTCTTGTGAGATCCATCATGAGCGACATCTCCTCGTAGCCAGCCACCGGTCACTCGGACTGGCACCGTTGGCTGCCTCACCAGACGAGCTGCCCAGAGCGACCACAGAATCACCCAATACGTCTTCATCACGATATTTTATACAGAACTAAATCCATTTTCATAAGGTAACCCTTCTGGTGGCAAATTTTAAGCACAATTTATAAAGAAATTTTAACTCTCGCAGTTTCAACACGACGCCTTCGTATGTTTATACGTACTGACCAAGGTAAAGGCTGTTTCTTTTATATAATAATGGACTTTTTCAAATTAATTTAATGTATATTTTACTTATAAACAAGATAATATGAAACTTGCAAAATCTTTTAGTAATTTATAATTTAACTGTTTAATTAATGTATTATGACGTATGCTAAGATACGTTCGTGAAGCGCAAGCGGAAGGTTAATAATCTAACTATATCTTTACTTATAAAAAATTCTTTGGGAACGCTAAAATATATGTACATTAATAAAAAAATGTTAAATGTTCAGAAGTTTGTATGAAATATTCAGCGGCCAAATTATTAGGTTAAAGATCTAATAAAATATTCTATTCATCTATGATATTAATTTAATTGATAACTTAACAATTTTTAGAATTTTTTAAATCATAAAATCAAAAATAAGGACAAACGAAAAATAATTATTTGTACGTTAATAGAACGAATAATAAAGAAAATAAAGAAGGCTGTTGCTATTCGTCCGATAATCGGATGAATAAAAAATATATTATTCGTCCGACTATTGTCGATTTGTACAAATATTTACCACTTTTGTTTTTTAGTGTAAAATTAGTGACATTTAGGCGCAGGAGTTTCTAGATGCAAAAAAAAATACCTTAACCTACCGAGCTGATAACTTATTTTAAGTGCAAGATTTTTTATGTATAAAATGTGATTTTTAGGTGCAGGAGTTTCTAAAAAAATAAAAGTTTCTAAAAAATCCAAAAAAACTAACCTTAATCTACCAAGCTGGAGACTTATTCTTTTAAATCCCAACGATTTTTTAAGTTCAAAAATTTTTATGTTTAAAAAGTGATTTTTAGGTGCAGGAGTTTCTATATGCAAAAAAAATACCTTAACCTAACGACTCAACTATTTTTTAAGTTTAAGTTTATAAGGTTAAAAAAATATTTTTAGGTGTAGGAGTTTCTGTATGCAAAAAAAATAACCTACCGAGCTGAGATGAGCTACTTATTCTACTTCTTTATTTATTAGTCTACTATCAGAACCCGCGGCTTCGCTCGCGTTAAAACTACAGAAAAAACTCTTTGGCTTTATGCTATTAGTAACAATTTAATGGCAGTAATGATTTGCAAATTCGATTATTGTGACTCGCGTATCGAGGGTTCCGTACCGCCGAATATTGTGTATTTTTTACTTAAATATTTACACAAAAATATTTTTTTTTACGTTTTCGCAATACATACTTTAATAATTGCAAAAATAAGTTCGCGTTTCATACTACTAAATATATTACGGAAAACAAAAACTTTAGTGATCGTAACTCAAAATATCTAGTATCTGAAAAGATATTTTACGTATATTCTGTAAATTAATTTACGTTTAAAGTATTTAGCAAGCTCCACTACCTCTATTTTTTGCACATTTCCTACTTCATCTTTTCAAAGTTAGAGGAAGAGAGTAAGTACAATGTTTACGACTTCAGAATCATGTAACTCGGCCAATATGGGCATTTAACTAACATATACATAAACAGGCTAAAATCTACGTTATTTTAAAAGATCTTTTGTGAACTTGTTCTCATCTTTTCAGTTTGCTTTTTACGTAGTCGGGGTTTTTTTTTTTTTTGATGAAATAAATAATTTTTTGAAGTTAGTGGTTATAAAAAAAAATATATTTATTAATTTATTAGTCCTTTTACAAACAGAGAATAGTGACATACAGGATTTTTTTAGCTATTTTTATTCTATTATGCCAAAGAAGTATACTTCTTACGTGCGTACACAAGTACACACACACTTTTTTTTAGTGTTTTGAAGTAATTTTTTTTAAGTTTTTTGTATTTTGCATTTCATTATTTGCACCTAGAAGTATGTATATAAAGTTTTTCTTCCGAATATGTTCATACAAACATGATAACCCTTCAAAACAAAAGTAAATAAAACGCACCCTTTTTCTTGTCTAAGGTGTTAATACATACGTACCTGAATGGTGAATCTCACCACCATCCTTCTCAGTTAGCTACCGTTGGAAAATCTTTGTTTCAGAGAGCGCCAGGGATTTGTGACGAGCTACACCTGCCGAAGAACTGCAACATGTCAAGCAAGTTCTGCGAGACAGCAAGCTGCAAGTGCCGTGCCTGCGTCACAGTGACCGAGTGAAACCAGCCACAGTCGAGCGTGTATCTGCAGTCCTGCGGTACATGAGAGAAGTCACTGATAAGATTGGCTACATCCTAAAGCGTGCTTCAATTAAAACTTACTTCTAGCCACCAAAAAAAATTAGTCAGTTCTTACCACCAGTCAAGTGCCATATCCCTCTCCAAGATGCAGTGGTATACAAACTTGATAGTAGGCTCTCCCTACATCGGCCAAACAAAGAGATCCATTAGAATTCGGGTCAAACAACACATAGCTGATATGAAACACCGTCGCAATACAACATCTGCAGTCTGTAAACATAGCCAGGATCACCCAAGCCACTACATTCGCTTTGAGTAGTTTTAATACTTTTTCGTTGATAGTGCTTATTTCAGTAGTTAAATGTTCGAGGCGTGTTTTATTACCGTGAAGAGACTAGGAATTAAACTCCTTCCTCTGTGCAAATCCTTGGAAATATTAAAAAACAAAAATGATTTAATAGATTAGCACTCTTCCGAGTTGACTATCAAAAGAAGTCAGTGGCAAATTATTTCCGGTAAAGCAATTAAAGCCGTGAGTCCCACACAACCACCTGTTTGTATAGGTGGTGTGGGTAAATTGTGGTGGTGTGGGTGGGCATTTCCCAATATATAAAAAAAAAAAAACGGCACGGAGGAGACTCTGCCTGAAGAGATTTCTGCAGAAATGTGAAATTTCAAGTTGTACCCAGTAACGTCAGTCGATACAGAGAGGCCATTTTCATCGTACAAATTAATATTAAGTGACAACGTCACAAAGCTGTAAAATCTAGAAAAATATGTAATTGTATATTGTCATAAGAATTAGGAGTATATATACTTTAGAGAGAGAAAATAAATGTAAATTTTGTTAACAATTACTATTTTGATTGTGCATATCTTGTGCATATTTCGCCCTTTTTAAGTGCATACTTGCATGCATATTTTGGCATTTTGATAGTGCATATAATCCGATGTCTACTTATTACTAAAAAGGGTAGACTGACTTCAAAATCACTTAAAAGTAATAATTATTCCACCTTTAGGTAAACGAATATATATATATATATATATATATATATATATATATATATATATATATATATATATACATATACGTATTATAAAATTCTAACTAAGCCGAATCTGTACATTAAATATTTTTTTGGAAAATCTTATTGAAATAGACATTATTATCGATGCAGAGTCCGAATCTATAGTTTTTAGAATTTTTGTCTGTCTGTCTGTTACCGCATCACAGAAAAACTACCGGAGGGATTTTGATGAAATTTGGTATGATGATAGCTGGTTATCTGGGTCAACATATAGGATACTTTTTACTGCAGGAAAATATCTCATTTTTGAGAAAAAATACAAAAACTAGTATTATTATATTTTACAACTTTTTTTGGAATTTGGATAAATTTCTTGCAAGGAAAAAAAATCTATTCCGATGAGGCAATTAAACCGCCTTCAGAATTTTTTTTGATTCTCTGTCCCATAATTTTTCCAGCAAAGAAAACAATTAACTACCTAGATTGATTAATATATAATTTCATTTATTTTTCGTTTTGCTTTTTCCATATAAAACTCCAAATTCATATGTAAGGACCTAATATAAATGTCCGAGTATTATACAATGTAAATTTAATAATTGTAATTAAAGTTTAATTTTAAAATAAATAAATAAAATTTTAAAATTGTGAAATATTATTTTATTTCAGTCTCCTTTTCTTCTATACTTGGCATATACTTCTCGCAGATACTTCAGAGAGTCGGAGGTCCAGAGAGGAGAGTAGGAGAACTCCTCGTCGATGACGAAGGAATGAGGAGACGTCTTGTTCGTTGGTAACCACTTCACTGGTAACAGATCAGATATTTGTGGTGTGGGATCCCTGAAAGCAAAATCAATATTCAAATATTTAACTCAACTAAAGAAATCTTGCTAGGTCTCATACAGGTTTCCTCATGATGTTTTCCTTCGCCGTAACACAAGTGATAACCACGTTGGAAATGATTTACAAATGAAAACATCAGAGGTCTCACTAGATACTATATATAAATATATATATATATATATAGTATCTAGTGAGACCTCTGATATATATATATATATATATATATATATATATATATATATATATATATATAATTAGAAGTAGATTTAAATAGATTCTTGTATTTGATTACTGGTTAGTTAACAAGTGGAGTTATAATAGAAACTAGCAACCACCCTCGCTTCGCTCGGGCTCATCCCTAGGTACGTTCTGACGCTTAATATGGAATAAATAGTTTACATATAAATAGGTATGATGAGTTTTATATCCCTTACTTAATAAATGATTAATTCCCCATACAAACTTCCACCCCCTTTTTCACCCTTTTAAGATAAGATTTCCGGTAAAACCTATATCCTCACATACTTCGAAACAGAACAGATAGTTCGAAAGACATTTAGAGTCATCAGGCAACGATAATCAAGAGCACCAATTATTCTCTATTTATAAGTTTACTAGTAACAAAATCATATTTTATTACAAACCGTATTTCTCGAAAATGTGCTATAATAAACAAACTAGTGTGAATGGGCCTGATAAAATACTAAAACGTATTATGATGCCATTAATGAGGTACGTACCCGTATTTTGCAAAATTTGTCCACATTGTCGTTACTTTATCAATCATCTTGGTCTCAAAAAAATTTGGGATAAATAGCTGATCAAATACATAGAAAATGTCATCAGCATGAGTTGCTCCTTTTATTTTGTTTAAACCAAAAGAAAGAGTAATCTTCAGAAAATTTCTCCATCCATCGTACGAAAAAATGTAACTGTACACAGGATAACCATTAGATTCTAATAAAAGTTCAGTCTCTTCTAGTGTGGGAAAAGTAAAGTATAGGTCACCATGAAATCTTGAAAGATTTATCGAATTCTCTATTGTTATATTTTTATTATCCATATAAAATTTCATTAAATTTTTCCCAATTTCTTTACGTATTTCTAAAGGTGCATGTAAGTTTTTCGGTATAGCTTTCTCAAAAATTATTTTTGGTATTGTTGTTGTATTTTCCATATTAGCAAATAATAAACCTTCTTCTTTAGTAACACCAATCATTGTAGGAACTTTGTTATATTCTCCTTTGGATAATAGATTATACGGTAAGTCTGTTAAAAACGGTTCTACGCCTTCAATTTCATGTTCCACGCAAGGTGTATGAAGTAATTCTGATATAATTATATTATTTTCTCTCCTAGGTACTCTATTCACGATAAGATCTCTATCAGATGAGTTTATTAATATTTCGTAAAGTTCATAAGGATCTTCTGTAGTATACCCCATAACTTTAGTCAACAAGCTTGCCATAAAGACTGGCCTAAATTGTAACGCCCATGGAGATAATGAGGAGCCACTTTGTAAAATAGTCTTGTGGAATAAACCTTTCGACATAGGAGATACCATGTGGAATGAAATGGACGTTGCACCAGCACTTATTCCAATCAGAGTTACGCTATTAGGATCTCCTCCAAATTCTTTAATGTTACGTTTTATCCACTTAAGAGCTGCCACTTGATCTTTCATTCCAGCATTTCCTGGAGCTTCTTTTATTCGTAAACAAATAAATCCTTGACTAGTAAGTCTATAATTAATAGCAACGAGAATAACACCTTTACTAACTAAATAATGGGGACCGTGCACAACACGGTCGTTGGAGCCCTCGTAGAAACCACCTTCATGTATATAAACCATAACAGAGTAATTTGATGTAGGCGTAGAATCCATTGGTGTATAAATATTTAAAACTAGGCACTCTTCCTGTCCAATAAGCCAACTTTCACCTATCCTTTGTAAACACCGTACATTTTCCTCTATTGCTTCGAACATACCTAGCCACGTTGGTTCAGGACCGGGAGCCTTAAAAAAAAGCATAGAATTTTTTATTTCATATATACTAAGGGGTGTTTTCGGGGGCGAAAAATCGTTCTGGATTAAGGTTTCCGAGTTCGTATCCCGGTCGAATACAAAGATTTTACTTTCTTTTTTTTTTTTTTTTGTATTTATTCAAGTTTTTTGTTTTTTTTTAAATGAAAATTTACTTATGGCCTAAAACTCAGAGTGAAGCTCGGTCGCCCAGGGACTGTATCTATTAAATTGTCCAAACCCGTCCAGTCGTTTCAGCGTAAAGGAGCAACAAACAAACATACAAACTGTCGCATTTATGATGGTAATCGAATGAAATCCCAAAAAATAGCACCAAAAAATTCTTACTAGGAATCTTTTAGCAGGGTGGGTTGCATAAGGCACTGCCATATACTTCTTGTGAGATCCATCATGAGCCACATCTCCTCGTAGCCATCCACCGGTAACTCGGACCGGCACCGTTGGCTGCCTCACCAGACGAGCTGCCCAGAGCGACCACAGGATCACCCAATACTTCTTCATCACGATATTTCATATAGAACTGACTCCATTTTCATAAGGTTGCCCTGCTGATTGCGATTTTTAAACATAAGTTATAAAGAAATTTTAAGTATCCCAGCATAGTTTATAATTTAACTATATTTTATAATTTAACTGTTTAATTAATGTATGATGACATATAGTAAGATACATCTGTGATGCGCAAGCGAAAGGTTAATAATCTACGTATACTTATAACAATTTCCTTTAGAATGCTAAAATCAATAAAGAAATGTTATAATATTTAGAAGTTTTTATGAATTATTCAGCGCCCAAATTTTAACTTATTTATTAAGTTAAAGATATAATAAAATATTTGCCCATCTGTGATATTAATTTATTTGATACTCAGCATAAATCACTTTACAATTTATAGAATTTTTCAAAATTTAGACAAATACTAAGAAAAACAAATTTATTTTTGTGGGCACTATATAAACAGAGCATATCTACTCAAAATTTCTACCAACAACTATTTTCGTTGAAATGTAAATTGTATTATCTCGATTTTTTCAGAATTTCAGAGTCTCGTCTTTTTCCTTTTTAAAAGTTAGAGTAAGAACACAATGTTTACGAATTTAGGAACATTAGAGGTACATGACTCGTCAACAATTAATTGAAACAGATTTTCATGAATATGCATTTCATTTCGAAAGATTTATCCAAAAATACCACAAGCCTGTGCCCTCAAGTTTTTTTTTACGTCTCAGTTATAAGTACTATAATCACAAAGTAACTATAACATAGTCTATTCAATGTCATGAGACCTACCTAACTACTATAATATATAATTATATAATATAATACTATAATATAATATACTAACTTTTTGCTTAAACTGCTTAAACTATTTAGTACCAATAGTTTCCAAAGTAAAGAAGCAGTGGCAAACGTACTGATGGATATGGTGACATTATGAGGATTTCGTCTTTGCTTTTGGGTTAGTCCTAATAAAAAAATAACTTTATTTAAAAAAATAGCATAGTAGTCATGACATATCAGTCATCAAAATTCTTAAAAAAATCAATTTATGCAGCAGTCCAGACGCTACGAAAATGAAAAAAAAAAATTAAATCGCCATAACTCCAAGGAAAATGGAAGTTGCCAGGGGATAAGTATCCCTAAAGTAGACCAGAAAAATAAACAATTCTTCCTCTATGTGAAAACTTTTTTATGTTAAATAAAAAAAGAAAGTTTCGCATTGACATAACGAGCAATAGACAAATAAACAGATATATTTTTTATTATATCGAATACACAGGTAAGTACGCAATGTGCATTGTGCAATATATCTGGTCCAACCTTTTGTTTTTTTTTTGCTCGATATTTTGTACTGTTTTATAAACATATTCAGGCGTTATAATGGCTATATTTTACGTTTTAAAATACACCATTTTTAACCGACTTCCAAAAAGGAGGAGGTTCTCAATTCGTCGGAATCTTTTTTCTTTTTCTTTATGTATGTTCAAGGATTACTCGAAGATGGCTGAACCGATTTGGAAAATTCTTTTATTTTTGTTTCAAAGGTTATTCTTCCCCGGTGGTCCCATATAAATTTTATCGAAATCGGTCAAGCGGTTTTTAAATAAATGGCTTAATCGAATATGTTTTTATTAAAAATCTTTCTTCTTACAAATTACCTGCTTATTACGTCAACACTAAAAATAGAAAAATAAAAACTTAAAAAAAAAAAAACCGACTTCCAGGCACTGAAAAGTAAAAAATAACTAAACAGAGGTTTTGATTTAGAATAGATACCTAATCAGATATTTTCGAAGTCGGTTTGCTTTGATTTGTATTGGCTGGCAATTTATTTTATTTATTTATTTGAGTTCCTTTATCAGCTATTATTAGGCATCTAGGGATGCACTCGAGCGAAGAAAGGGTAAGTCGCTAGTTAAATTGAAAAAGGAATTGAGTGTCGGAATTGTATTATACACGCCGTAAAATATAACTTTTTGACTTATTGTTGGATTTAAACCTCAATTAAGTTTAAAGAGAATAAGATATTAAATAAAATAAAACAATGTCTAATTAGTATTATGTTTTTTTTTTTGTGTTTACCATGGCAATAAATTCTGAAATAAGAAATAAATTTCAAAATTATATCTTTTTAATTTAAATTTACCAGCATACTCTGTTACTTTAGTGGGAAATTAAAATTATATTGTTAAACTAGTTTTCGCCCAATGATCGAAATTCGGCCATAATTATTATTGTTTTTTTTTTATTGATAACTACTAAACAAAAAAAAAACGAAAATCGGAATAAACACAACACAAACAAAAGAAAAAGGTGCTGAACTGTTTTTCCTTTGCCTATTCATATATAGACAGTTGATATGTCTAACTTTACGGACAACCACAATGTAGGAAATTTCATACAAATTGATATAATACTGCCAAGTATCTTGAAATATATAGTAAGTTAATATGACGGCCCCGAAATCCTGCGCAGACAGTACAATGTTATTTTTAACTAGCTACTTATCCTTACTTCGCTCGAGTGCGTTCCTAGATACCTAATATAGCTGATAAAAGTACTCAAAGGCCATTTTTGTCCGACTGCGGCGAATCCAAAAGGAGGGTTATGTATTTGACCTGTACGTAATACATAATGTATGTCCGATTCTATGTTATCTCGTAATTAGTAAGCGGTTTAATAGATTTTGATGATTCATACGACATTCTATTCGTCTTGATAACGCGAGTGCCATAGAATATAATATAGATATAGTAAAAAATCTAAATAGCTGATCCTAGGCGCCAATTTGTGTCTTGAAAATTTTTTTCGTCCGAATTAATCGAGTAGGGTATAAAAATACAGGTTTTTAAAAGGCGATTACAAAAATATATAGAACATATATGTTTAAAAGTAATTTAGGATAAGAAATTGTTAAACAAAATTAAAAATGTCTAACTGACCAAAAGTAAAAAGCTGTATGTAAAAAAGATATTTACAAAGAAACCCCGATCTCGTAAACAGCGAACTAAAAAGAAGAGAACAAGTTGACGAAGGAACATATTATGCAATCGGAGATATCTAATATATGTATATAAACGAGCAATTCTTGTATTATATATTTATTTATTTATTAATACCGGCGATCTCGGAAACGGCTTTAACGATTTCGCTGAAATTTGGTATGTGTGGGTTTTCGGGGGCAAAAAATCGGTCTAGATTAGTCTTATATCTGGGAAAACGCGTGTTTTCAAGTTTTCGTGCGGTTTTCTTTCGTATAATTCCACGCGAAATATGGTCGATAATTTCGCACACTCGGGCGTAAGCATAGTTATAGCCAAATCCTAGGCCAAAGCATAGGCCAAGGCGCAAGATTGACAAACAGGTGTCCGGGTTTGAATCCCGATCGAATACAAAGTTTTTACTTTTTTTTGTATTTATTCAAGTTTTTACTTTAAAAAAAAAGAAAATTGTACTTTTGGCCAAAAACTCCGAGCGAATCTTGGTCGCCCAGGTACTACATATAATATGTACAATGTACATTAATTAAGGTGGAACGAAAAAAATCACATTATCGTATTACAGTGAAAATTGAATAGAAAATGACTACACATATTCGTCAATTCTTGAATGTTTTCAAAGATGATCACGCGGAAGAGAAATCTTTCATTCAAACCAAACATTTAAATTAATTAATTACTTTAAAAATCAGTTTGCCACCTCAAAATGTAGATTTTTTTTATTTAATTTTTTATAAGCTACAAATTCTACCCCCAAGCTAAGAAAAAAAAATTTTTTTTCGCTCCACACTAATGTACATGTTTTGGAATAGCTGCGCATGTGTGTTTCTCCGACTGTATAATACTATGTTCCTTCGTCAACTTGTTCTCTTCTTTTTAATTCGCTTTTTATAACCTACTTCAATTAAAGTAATTATGATTCCTGACAGTAAATTCTTTTTAATCGGAATAAAAAATAACCTACAACACTCAGCGGTAATATAGCTTCCTATAAGTGAAAGAATTTTTAGAAACAGATCTGTTCTTTCAGAGATTACCACCTGTATATAAACTTTACCTCTTTAAGAGTAGTTTTTTATAAATACGCGCCTGTTCATTTCTATGAGCAAAACCTCAAATCGTAATCATTACAATTGTTTGATTTAGTATAAAAAAACGCTGTAGACGTTCACTTTGTACTTTAGGTTAAACAATTGGAAAAAACTATTGACATATTTTTTCCCCCAATAAAAACATACTCAATTTTTTCACTCATTGATATAAAAATTAGCCCAAATTATTACAGATTTTTTTAAAAACAATTATTACAAATTTAATATTTTAATATCTTCTGATTTTACCTATATATTTAACTAGAAACCAGTTATATTGACATAGTACGTCAATAAAAACTAAAAAGTCAGACACATTCCTTTATTTATCAATTGCTTCATTCAATAATAATTATTTTCTACACAAACACAAAAAAAATAACTGTTTATATTAATAATATATTTAACCTACATAACTTTCAATTGAAAGTAATTGAAAAACATTAAATAAAACAATATATGTCAGTCTTTCCGGTTGTTTAAATTTGTATTTATTTGAATTTTACAAACGAGGGTGGTCTCACACGTGCATCTGACTGAAGTGAAACTGACATACCTTATCGTCCGTATCTTCGATGACAATGTAATTCGGAACCATGGAACTTAACTAGTAATAACACCGGGAGACGGTTTCAAAACACCTCAACTAAGCAATTTTACCAATATATACTTTCAACAAAATTAGTTTGTTGCACTACTCATACCAGTCTGTTATCATTATACTATATCTGTATCAATCGCACTTTTATCAGATACCACACACGTGGTATCTAAATAACATACAACTTTCAGAATTCAGATTTTTGCAACAAAAAATTAATATTTGTCATTATGATTTAAATATAAAAAAAATTACTTCAATAAATAAACTGGGTCAAACCCTATAATGTTAAATGTACTTTAATCCGATAGTGTAGAGTTAAAATTTCACTAACACGACTTACGTAATCAGTGAAGTTGTCTGGTCACTTTGATTTCATATAATCGCTCCCATACACACAGATCATAAAATACGTTAAATTTTAAACCTTATACCACTCGTGTAGGGTTACAAATTAAGTAACAATGAAGTAAGGAAAGTGCTAGGTAGTTTGTTTTACCGGTACAAGCTCATAGTTGTGCTATTCGTTTACCGACATAAGACGTGATCTGAGTTATTTTTATATATATATTCCAAAATCTTTGAAATAACAAAAGTAAGTTTAACTTTTGAGATATAATTATAATATGTGAACGTGAAAGGTGTTAATTTATGACGTACATCGCCAACCTTTAGTGAATTAATAATGTTTTTTTTAAATACATCGATATTGATTAAATTAACATACAAAAACTATTCCTGATTTTAGACTAAGCTACGTTTCTTAAAGTTGGTAATCACATCAATAAAAAATAATCATTGTTTCAATGTGAACCCATTGATTATGGTTCTTTATGATACAATTCCCATGATATTATTATTAAATAGCTCTCTTCTATCATTTACAGAGATGGTCGATAATTGCACCGGTTAAAAATGTAGTTTTAGTGCGAAAAGCTGGAGATAATCTCAAGTGTTTTTGTTTTTAATACACTATTAGTAAATATGATGAAAGTGCACTGGCTAGTGCTTTGGTCGCTGTGGGCAGGACGATTGGTGAGGCAGCCAACAATACCAGTGCGAGTAACAAATGGACTCCTTCGCGGCTCCTTGTCGAATGATGGCACGCATATCAGCTATTTGGGTATACCTTATGCTTCTTATAAAAGATTTCAGGTTTGTTGATTTTATCCTACTAATATTATAAAAGCGATAGTTTGTGAGAATTATGGATGTCTGGATGTATAGATGTATGGATGTTTGTTACTCTTTCACGCAAAAACTACTGAATGGATTTTAATGAAACTTAACAATAATATAGCTCATACATCAGAATAACACATTGGCTACTTTTTATCCCAGAAAAATGTATATTTTCCGGAAAAATGCATATTGAGATAGATTTGTTTTTATTTTTTAGAGGTGACCCGAGGCCAAGGGTAACTAACAAAAATTTAATTTGGATTTTGATGTAAATACTAATGACAAAGGGAATAAAGTTCACACATGAGCTATATGATTTTTGTCAATGTTTTAATTTTAATTGTGGTGTGTTTTGTTATAATAAGTAAATTTTTTCTATCCCAAAAAGAAATAATTGCTGTTCAATTAGTGACTATAAACTAATAACTTCTTGGCAAAACTCATATATTTGTTATATATACACTGTGGAACATAAATTTTACCTTATGTTTGTTTTTCATAATTTCCTAATGGCAGGCTTTGTAATTTTCTAGGCTCCTACGCCAAATCCAACATGGAGTGGTATGTTAGAAGCAACAGAAGAATACATCAGATGCCCTCAAAGATTCACACCAACTTTTATTTTAGGAAACGAAGACTGTCTTACGCTTAATATTTATACTCCAATACAAAAATCAGAACAATTATATCCTGTCATGGTGTTTATTCATGGTGGCGGCTTTAGAGATGGTTCTAGTTCTCCATTTTTATATGGACCTGAATATTTAGTGCAACATGGTGTTATTCTAGTTACTATTAACTACAGGCTTGAGATATTCGGTTTCCTGTGCTTAGGTATAAAAGAAGCCCCAGGAAATGTTGGCCTGAAAGATCAAGTTGAAAGTTTACGCTGGATAAATAGAAATATAAAAGCTTTCGGCGGAGATCCTAACAAAATAACAATATTTGGCGAAAGTGCTGGGGCAGCATCTGTTCTGTACCATGTAGTGTCACCAATGTCAAAAGGGCTTTTTCAAAAGGCCATAATGCAAAGTGGTTCTGCTATATGTCCGTGGAGTTTACAGTTAGAGCCTTTAAAAATAGCCACTAAATTGGCTAAACAAATGGGTCATGATTTAGAGGACCCGTATAAATTGTACGAACTATTTAAGAAACAATCAATTGTCAATTTATTAAAAACACGTGTACCTAGACATAAAGGTGATGTTATATTGTCAGAGAATATATTCGTTCCTTGTATTGAAAGAAAATTACCTGACGCAGAACAATTTTTAACTGAAGATCCATACCATTTATTATCTAAAGGACAATTTAATAAAGTACCAGTTATTATAGGTTATAATAGCGCTGAAGGTTATATGTTTGTTGGAAAAGAAAATGAAACAACAATTAGAAACTTTAACTATTATGATGCTCTTCCACGGGATTTAAAATTTCCAAATGAAAAAGAGAAACAATACACAGCAGAAAAACTCAAAGAACTATATAATGCAAATAAAGAAGATGTCATAACTACATTATCAAAATACGAAGGCGATTCTTGTATAGTATATCCAGTTACTCGAACAGTTGAATTTCTAGATCAAAATATGGATCAACCAGTATACGTTTACAAGTTTGCTTACAATGGTTGGTTGAACTTGTTGAAATTCAGTTACGGATTTTTCAAATATCCGGGAGCAACTCATGCTGATGATCTATTCTATATATTTAAAGTAAAGCTGACATTACCTCAAACATTTTACGAAATGGGTATTATAAATACTGTAACAAAAATGTGGACTGATTTTGCAAAAGATGGGTAAGTGCCATATTAATTTTATGTTGTGTTTATATTTCCTTCTCTATTTTTTTTTTTACTTTCACAATCCGGAGGGGTAATGACACTCGGTCACAATCAGTTGTTACTGAGTTGGTCCTTAATCAAGAGATCAGCTAAAGGAATCTCCGTGTTACGAGACTGTAATACCGGTAACCATGTGCTGCTACTAGGAACTTTTGAAATAGCAATATCCAATATCTGATTTTGACCTAATCCGGAACTCGAATCTAAGATTTTAGGATTTGTAGCTATATATGATAGCCACTAGACCACCTGGTCACATACATCTAATACAAAAAATATTTCCTAATTTTGCTACCGCCTGTCATCACTGAGTGACCTACAGTGTGCTAAAGAAATTTAAACATTTGTCTATGGGAACTCAAGATTCGAATATACTGTGACCATCAAAGACAAACACGTACTTTAAAAAGGGTTAAAAAGTATACTTAAGTAAATTACATTTTAATCACGTAATTAATTCTGATTCTTAATATAATAATAATTTTAAATAAAACTATCTTTTCGGATTATTTCGCGGATTTATTTTGATTTTTGGTTCCCGACGTTTCGAATGCTTTACAGCAATCATGGTCACGGGAGAGACGGGAGTCTCTCCCGTGACCATGATTGCTGTAAAGCATTCGAAACGTCGGGAACCAAAAATCAAAATAAATCCGCGAAATAATCCGAAAAGATAGTTTTATTTAAAATGTCAAATATTCGCGTAAATCTAAGAAAGTATTATAATAATAATACTAGCGACTCATCCTCGCTTCGCTCGGGTTCATACCTAGGTACGTTTTAACGATTAGTAAGAAATACAAATCTTTGAATTTCTCGGCTTTTCTGTACTATAATATGCATGTATTATACATATAAACCTTCTTCTTGAATCACTCTATCTATTAAAAAAAACGCATCAAAATCCGTTGAGTAGTTTTAAAGATCTAAGCATACATAGGGGCAGGCATACTGCGGGAAACGGCTTTGTTTTTTACTATATAGTAATTATTTATATTTGGTATTAATCTCATTTCAGCGACCCTCAGAAGAGTGAACATCTACGAAAGTGGTATCCTCTTACCAAAAACTACCAACAACTTCTCGTGATAGACAAAGTTTTGTCATCACAATCCATATGGGAAGATCAAACCCTATTGTTTTGGAATAAAACATACTCAAAATACAGAAAAAAGGGTTAATTACAAAAAATACGTATGATTTGTATTTATTGAATAAAATACATCCTTAAGTTCCTTAGTTTGTTAGTCCGTAATATATGTTCCAAGTAACAGTATTTGTATCTATTTAAATAAAATTCAATTTCATTTTTTTTTAATTTAAATTAACTTTTTATTTTCTCACATGTTTAAATATATGTACCTTGCCAAACGTGTCCGTTTTGTTGTTTGTCAAAGCTCATATTAGAAATGGATTATCTTTAATTGAAAAAAAAGCTATACAGGTAGATAGAGGACTTTATTCCGATGATGAAGAGTAAGAATTTTTTAATATGATCAATATTCAAGATACTTTGAATCGTTAATCACGATGGCATAATAATATTATTATATTGTATAAAATAGCGAAAAGTAAAAATAAAATAAATTTTGGTGACAATATTCCATTGTATGCTACATAAATATTTATTAAAACGAGTACCGAATACGTCAGGAATGAATGTCTCAATCTCCTGATCTTTTTCCACATTGAAGTACATACATATACTTCAATGACCTGCATAAATAAATAGAAGTCTGTATATTAATAATGTTTTAAAATTACGACAATTAACGATAAAGGACAATCATAAATACGTTTTTTAATATTTGTATTAGTTTGTATAAGCTGGAATAAGGAAAATATTATTAAATAGACACAGCGCCATCTATGGATGATCAGTCCAAATGTATTATCAGCTACAACAGCAATAAAATTAGCCATTTTGATTATATATTATCAGATGGAAATGAAACTGGACTTAATAATTCATTATGTTCCCTTGATTATTGTTGGTATAAATAAATATATTAGTACAATAACACACAGCACCATCTAGTTCCATGGTAATCTACAAGGATACCAGGTAGTTGATACACCACCCCCCAACGTGCGTTCACCATGTCGTGGTGACAGTAGAGCAGAGTGGACTATGGAGCAACCCCATGTTTGTTGTGGTTTGCTCCTGCAGACCTACCGTGGGGGCGTCGTGGTTGAGTGTGTAAACGATCCTGCGACGTCCTATTAAGACGGGAGAAGTTCCGTTGGATTTTAATGGATAATACTGGCTTTGCCGATCACATCATCACACAAATGAATGCCCCCAGCGGGACTCGAACCTGCGACCGTTGGCACAGCAAATAGGGTCGCTACAAACTGAGTCAAACATGTGTCACATATTTTTTATCACCCCACATAGGTCTATCTTTTATTATTTTAATGATTTTGCTTAAACTTTAATAATAATCTCAAATTACAAATAATAGATTATAATGGCATAACCGGTAACATCTATATGTAAATACGCCATCTGGCTAACATTTACGTTGTTCATGCTAAGATTGTACTTATTTTTTAGTATAAAAAGTAGCTTACAAAGTAAGATATTATTAAATAATTGGTATAATAATGATACGATCATGCGAGTTTCTAATGGAAAACACGCATGACACAGCTGTAATTCGTAGTGGACCTTATTGTTAAAATACCAAACAGGCCCACTATGAATTCTAGTTTTAAAATTTAGTTTATATTTTAAATTCAATTTTTTTTAAATATCGTCTGTATTTTACTTTATATATTTATATTGTGTTAAACTAAATTATATTTACATTTGAATTATAATTTTTTCAATGAAACTGTACAATATTTGCCAAAAACATTTTAAACAATTAATTTATAGATATAGATATTTGAATCAATTAGTGTTACAAGAAATATGTAAGTGATCTTTAAAAAATCGGTCAAGTGCGAGTCGAATTCGCACACGAAGGGTTCCGTACCGACCTATATGTTCTTTTTTTTTATTAATATGACTTTTATTCAGTGTACATATGTAGTATATTAACTTCGATGATCGATTACGAACATTAAAAAAATGTCTTCTGAATTTTTATTTATATTTATTTTTATTATTTATTGTTACAGTGGCAATAGAAAAACTCTGTGAAAATTTCAACTCTTTTCCTATTTACGGTTCATGACATGAATTTAAATATTATGCCATTCATAAAACCCTTAACTGATAAAGTCATATATTTTTAAGAACATTCCATAAGACAGGTAACGTCACTTTCATATGGAAAAATGAACTAAAAATATATACCTAATAATTTATTTTAATATATTGAAAAGAAATTAAAATGGATGGTAATGAGGGAATAGTAATTATGCATTGATGGTTATGGTATGGTTATGACGTGCAAATGGCGCGTCGGGCCTTATTTTAAATAACCTAAACCCACACGCACACACACATGCACACGCACACGCACGCGCACGCGCACACACACACACACACACACACGCGCGCGCGTACGCACACACACATACGCACATTATATATATTTATTTAATTATAAGTCTTTTGTTGTTCAGATTTACTTATGTATGTAACAGGTTATTTTTAACTGACCAGGAGGCACTCAGCATTGTACTACAAATGTAATTCAGTTTAAATAAATCATTTCATTTAATTATTTTCAGTTCACCGAAAGGTCGAATTTTTAATATAATTGAGAGAAACATACATATGAAAACTACCTGTTTCCTTTTCATTGTTGACACTGAAGCTTATCATCTTGACATTAGCTACTGAAAAAAAAAAGAAAATCAGTTGACAAACAGAGGAGAAAAAGTACTAAACTGTTTTGTCTTTGCCTATTTAAACATCTATACAGATAAATAAAATTGGAGTGTCTGTTTGTAATATTAAAGTAACCGCTTTTTACTAAATGCATATGGATGTATACACGGTACACATACCAAAACAACATTTTTACAATTTTTGTCTGTCTGTCTGTTTGTTCCGGCTAATCTCGGAAGTAGCTGGACCGATTTTGACGGGACTTTCACTGGCAGATAGCTGATGTAATAAGGAGGAACTTAGTGTACTTTTATTTTAGAAAAAAATAGGGTCCCACGAAAAAAAAAAACTATTAAATTTGTTTTGTGAAGCAACCTAGGGACGAACCTGAGCGAAGCGAGGATGAGTCGCTAGTACATAAGTATAAACGTGTTGAACAATTAGAAAAACATGTTTAATACATCCTATTTCATTAAGTATTAATTACACAATTACCTATATAATTAAGTGAATAAACGGCTTCATTCCAATCATACTGCAATTATACTTAAATACAAAGTTGCTGCAAGGAGTGTGAACTTGTGCTTTGTTTTAGACACCTGCTCACCTAGCGAAGATCAGGGTCAGGGATCATTCCCTGTGATAATGTAACCTTAACGAAGGTACTCCCTCTCATATACTTTTTAGCTGTTTTAGACTCCATCATCCTATCTATGATATCCATCCACTAAAAGTTTAATGTTTATGTTTAGTCCTCTATATGTATACATCTTTATGTAAATACTAGCGACTCACCTTCGCTTCGCTCAGTTCGCCCGTAAGTACGTACTAACGGATAATATAGATTTCTCAGAAATGAGACATTTTCCCGCAGTAAAAAGTATCCTATATGTTGACCCGGATAACCAGCTCTCATCATATCAAATTTCATCAAAATCTGTCCTGTGATTTTCTCGTGATACGTTCCCAGACAGACAGACAAAAATTCTAAAAACTCGGCCTCTGTTTTGTTAATAATGACTATTTCAATAAGATTTTTAGTTAGCCTAATTACAATTTATTATATGTATAGGTTAAATGTTAGAGGATTAGATTATATAAGATTTCTTGTATTATAACTAGAATTTACGGGAAACTTATTTCTAATTAAGTTTTCTGTGTATAGTATTAATTGTGCTGTCTTTTTTGTAGACTCAGGGTTTATTAAGAACTAACAACTCAACCTCGCTTCGTTCGGGTTCGTCCCTAGCTTGCTTCCCAGTACAAACTTTCATCCCCATTTTCACCCCCTTAAGGGATGATTTTCGAGATAAGAAGTATCCTGTGTTCTTCCCAGAGAAAATCCGGTTAGAAAAATTCTTTTTGCATTAGATAGAACTTTAAGGTTTTTTCCGTAAGGAGTTGATTTCTTTTTAAAAAGAATGTCATATTATACATATATGTAAATGACATCCCAAGCAAAATCTTCCTTTACATCAATGATAAATCATCGAGGCACTGTGTACTTGCTAATTTGCCACACATGGTGAATGAGTTTACTCAACTCGCACTAGATTGCGACAGCTATGCCTATATGAAGCAATGGATCTTTCGCATACAACGGATATATATCCTTTGAATCATTGCGTTTTGTTTTGCAAAGTATTTACAAAATATAAAGATAATTGTTATAAATAATCAGAGCCAAACGATATAAATTCCCATCCTAACTAGAGGTCCGATAGAAATGTTATACGCTAACTATAATTATGTATCTATTTGATAATTTACTACTCACTATTTTTCGATCTCGAGACAATGGTAGCCCAGTGATAACGCGCTCGCTTGGGAAACCGAGTGAAGCGAGTTCAAATCCCCGGTCTCGCACCTCTGATATTTTCATGTGCGAATAATTTCTAACATGATTACCACTTGCCTTACTGTGAAGCATAACATCGTGAGGAATCATCATAAAATTGTATACTGAATAAATTCAGTATTCAGAGATAAATCTCTGACACAGATTCCTGTCATTCAAATTGTGAGTGTCGAATGTCCAGTGTTCAAATGTCATCTCACCTAGTCTTGCATTTAATTAAGAGTAAAAGATAACTTATTAATTTAAAATTAATATTCGTCCAGTGATGGAAAATTCGGAAAAATAATAATAGAAATTAAAAAAAATTGTTTCCAAAAATTTTTGTTGATAACACTAAAGCTTGTCAATAGCTACTAAAAAAAAAAGAAAAAGAAAAAAAAAACAAAAAAAAAAAGAAAATCAGTTGACAAACAGAGGATATAAAGATACTGAACTGTTTTGTCTTTGCCTATTTAAATATAGATTTTTAAAGTACTTTCTTAGTTCAGGCGAATATTGAACTAAGGTGTAACAAGTAATACCTAACTTAGAAAATTGTGGCGCCATAAATTTTAGTCTCCCTCCCGTGACCATGGTTGATGGAAAGCATCCGAAAAATCAGGAATCAAAAATCAAAATAAAATACAAAAAAAAACGCAAAAATAACTTTATTTCAATGTAAAAATATTGAAGTATCGGTTACTATTTCAATTCAATTCAATTATTTATTCTGTGGCTGATAGGTGTTCCATTTATGCACAGTTTACTTCTTAAATAACATTAAATATTTTGACAATCCAACCAAATACTACAATTTAAAAAAAAAGTTTGATACCATTAACAAGAAAACTGTATTTAATAAAAAAAAAATGATATTGCATTTCTTAACAAACCAAGCCGGAATTAATAAATTTAAATGTAAGGAAATTGAACCTGTGACCTCTAATCGTAATAAGCGATACCAATACGTGTTTTGGAGGTCATCATAGAGGTTAAAATGTTTTAAATTAATATTATAATGTCGTAAACAAAATAACATTAAAAGAACAAATAAACGATAAAATTTGTTATTTCATATTTTATCATTAAGTGTTTACTATATTTTAAACTATTCAGGCCAACCGATAGCATAACAGAATTAAATCTTGCAGTCAAACGCGTCCACACACATATTGTTACTCTACTCAATCGAACGTGTCATAAAACAATAGTTTTTAAATCCAAAAAAGTTATATATTCAACAAAAATTTAATTAACTATGTGATCGTACAGTTTATTTAGAATGAAGTACGTAGTACTTTTGTCCTTGATATTGGGAAACTTTGTGAGGGATCGTACGCCGGTTGTGAAAGTTAGGGAGGGATATTTAAGGGGGTTGGTCAGTGAGGATGGCGCGATATATCAATACTTTGGAATACCCTATGGGATGGTGACTAAGGAAAACAGGTTTCAGGTAAGTTTTAGAATATCTTAGCTTAGAGGTCATCGGATCATTTTTTGATTTACTTATATAGTTATAAAATTCATACAGTTCATTCATGTAGATTTATGGAAGCCTTGACCCACTCTTTTCTTGATCACACTACCTGGCAAGCGGGTATAAACAGATAAGTTACTATAGGTAACTTCACGGATACTTAGGCATATTCTTTGTATTATTTACTATCGGTTAGAAGAAAATTTGGATGGTTAACAACGGTGAAAAATACCTTTTTTTTTTTTGATTAATTAATTTAAAAATAGCCTATATATTTTAAGCGTATTTATCTATTATTAAAACTTTATATAAAATATGTTGCATCTGGTTAACAGATCGGTGAAGGTCGTGGTGTATCCGACTCTCCTATAAAAACTAACTCGAATATAATATTTGACGCTATAGAATCAAAAGATTGAAATCGTATGATATTGTACAGTCATTGTAAAAAATTGCGAAAAAATGACACATGTATAATAATTGCGATAAGTATGTATGTACGGGTGTTTATTTTATTTCTTCACACTGTAACTGTTTGTAATGTCAAAATAACGGCTTTTTGTTCTAAATGCATATGGAATTATATACGGTACTTATAAGAAAAACACAATTTTTAAATTTTTTGTCCGTCTGTTTGTTTGTTCCGGCTAATCTCCGAAACGGCTAGACTAATTTTAACGGGACTTTCACTGGCAGATAGTTGATATTATAAGGAGTATCTTAGGCTACTTTTATTTTAAAAAAAGAATTAGGGTTTCGTTAAAAAAAAACGTACCTACGCTCTCGAGCGAAGCGAGGGTAAGTCGCTAGTGCATATATACACATATATATATATATATATATATATATATATATATATATATGTATGTATATATTGGAAATAACCTGTATCCCATACTACCTTCTACACGAGCAGAGCCACAAGCAATAACCAGTGAAAACAAGTGAAGAACTAGTACAAATACTAGAGGCCGTAGGTTCGATATCCTTACGAATTCAGTTTCGGTAAACAGCCATACATCAATAGTGTCCTAATTCTGACAAGCACAGGACAAAGTAAGGTGTCTCTGTGCTTTAAACTAAAAAAATCCTTACTGATATTACAAATGTTCTAGTTTGTTAGCTTGCTATTCGCGCACCAATGACATATTGCATCAGATAATAATTTATGGGCAAGAGAGGCATAAGCTACTTCTTATAATACTATATCGTGGTTTCATTGGGTTTCCTGGGTTTTTGACTGACTTTGAATTTTTGGTTTTGCTTGTATTGTCTGTAACCGACTTGAAAAATTAATTATTAGATATGTATCTATATACAGATAAATAAAATTGAAGTGTGTGTTTGTAATATTAAAATAACCGCTTTTTACTAAATGCATATGGATGTATACACGGTAAATATACCAAAACAACATTTTTTACAATTTTTGCCTGTCTGTCTGTCTGTCTGTCTGTCTGTTTGTTTGTTCCGGCTACTCTCTGAAACGGCTGGACCAATTTTAACGGGACTTTCACTGGCAGATAGCTGATGTTATAAGGAGTAACTTAGGCTACTTTTATTTTAGAAAAAGAATTAGGGTTTCGCTCAAAAAAATTAAAACGTACCTAGGGACGAATACGAGCGAAATGAGCGTGAGTCGCTAGTTGTAAATAAAAAACCCCGTTCAGTCATTTTTTACTTTAAAGTGTCTGGAAGTTGGTTTATATTTTTCTTTTTTTTTTTTATTGTATTGCACAAAACTTTTTAAATAGTTATATTATAAGCAAGGTCAGATCGCTTAAACCGAAAATAATAATAAAGCCAGTAGGAAAATGTACAAGGTAAGGCGAGATTCTGTCGCCGCATACATATTGCGTGTTCACTGCTCGATGAGTTACGCCGAGGACACACGTTCTATAATAACATTTACATTCTTAGCTATGGGAATTTTCCTCTATCCTGAATCCTGATTCATGGGATTTGTAACTAAAATAACTAGAATTGAATCTACTACCTTCTTGAAGACTTAAAATATTGTCTTTTTTTATTATTCAGTTAAATTATTCATTTTATACGAAAAAATCTTATAAAGTCTATAGTCCACTGCAAAAAAAATCTAATAAATGAAAAAGTATGGCGCGCGTTGGCGCTGACGTGCAAAAAATGTAACACAATAACAATGATTTTACATTATATTGTATTTGCACTTAATGTTATCCTATAAATATATGATTGTATTATGCCTGATATGCCTTATTTAATTATTAATTTATCATTCCTTTTACAAACAGACAGTTGTGAAATACGGGATGAAATCTTTAGCTATTTTTGTTCTGTTACGCCAATGAAGTATAACTTCTTACATGCGTACATAAGTACACACGGGATGGAATTTTCTTGAAATTTTTGTTTGAATACCCTTGAGGTATAATGATTCCATTAAAAAGAGAACATCGTAAACAATTGGCTTAAAACCAAAGCAAAACAAGGAAAGTATTACTCGAATTAAATATCACCTCTTAAGTCGATAAATAAAGTGTCCTGTATCAGTAAATATAAGAGTAGACGATAGATTAGAATTTGGGAAATTACCTACACATGTTTTTTTTTTTATCAAAACCTGTGGTTTAAAAAAAATGATTTTTCGACTTCGATCAAAGTTATGATTTCTGACAGTAAAGGAGTCTGCCCACTACACCGTCTCATACCATGACCGTGCTATGAACGTATCAGGCACGGAAACGAGAACGGCACGGACTACTATGCCCACTAGACCGTATCAACAGCGTATCATGCCCGTACATAACGGTTATAGTGACCGTAGCATCCGCGTATCATCCGCGTATCATCCGCGTATCATCCGGGTATCATCCGCGTATCAACCGCGTATCAACCGCGTATCAACCGCGTATCATCCGCGTGTCATATCCGTAATATAAATAATACGATACTGAGTCACATACCTGAGATAAATATCACTAATATTGAAGTATTAGTTATAATATTATAAAATTGCCAGACGAATATATTAATATTACCTAATCCTGAGAAATATCGGTACTAACCCATCTTTAATAACGATTATCGCCCATCTCTACAAGACAAGCGGCAATACGTAACGGTCTTAGAACGGTCATCATACGCGGTTATAACGGTCATCATACGCGTTTATAACCCGTATGCTCACCGGTTCAACAACGTCGCCTGTCAGGCACGGAGCGTACCGGCACCGGCAAAATATTCTCGCCGACAATTGTTGACGCTCCGTGCACGGCACGCGACGGTGCCGGTCGGTGACGGAACGGTCTAGTGGGCAGAGTCTCATACATTTCAATACAAAGAATATTTTTTTGCCTGACACGCTCCTAGCACGTTCATGGTATGAGACGAGGTAGTGGGCAGACTCCTTTAATATATTTTTGTCAGAATTAAAAAGCCTATAGTACTAGATGATAATACAGCTTCCTACAAGAGAAAGAATTTTCAGGATCAGATCAGTAGTTTCAGAGATTACCGCTTACATGCAAACTTACAAAATAAGAAACTTTACCTCTTTATAATAATAGTGTAGGCTAAATATAGATTACCTTGACTTTATTTAACCTTCACTCATTAACCATTTAAACTTTCCAAGTAATACGTTAAACAAAAAACGTCACGAGAATCATTATTTAGTTTACTTATTAGGTAGTACGATGATTTTAAATGCGAAAGTAACTCTGTTTGTTTGTTTGTTACCTTTTCATGACTAAAACTGAACCGATTTACATGAAAATTGGTATGGAGATAGTTTGAGACCTTGGAAATATCATAGGACACTTTTTACCCCGAAAACCACTACTTAAGGGGATGAAAAGGGGGGTGGAAGTTTTTATGGAGAATCAATTATTTCTCAAATAAAGAATAATACTAATTATAGCTATGTATATAGTCTATCTATTTCATACTAACCGTTAAGACGTACCTAGGGACGAAAACGAGCGAAGCGTGAGTCGCTAGTTATATATTTGACTAGGTAGTTAGTTACTAGTTACCTACTTCTTAAAATTGATTGTATGAAACGAATATTGAAGAACGATCGTCATACTTTGTAATAAAATCCATCAAATAATCACTACATAGTATAAAACAAAGTCGCTTCCCGCTGTCCGTCCCTATATATACTTAGATCTAATGTAATGTAATGTAATGTAGGGTGGACTCAATTATCCGCATTTAGACTCAAAGTTGGTCCGTTATGCGTCCTGAATCCTGGCTAATCTAGCCAGCCTAGCTCCGCCCAGAAGCGCAGAAGTTTCCTGGGAGCTTCACAGGCTTCGCGGAGCGACCTCACTGATCCGAGGATTTCTTTGCGTTGTCGAGCCACTGCCTCGCATTCCAGGATTACGTGGGTGACTGATTCTTCGGCACTGAAACATCCTCTGCATAGAGGACTATCAGTCCCGCCGGTTATAAATAGATGTTTGTTTAGGTGACAATGACCCGTAATTGTCCCTATCATTATTTTTAGATTATTTCTATTTAGACTTAATAGTCGTTTTGTCAGTCGCAAGCTTACTGCGGGCAGTGCTTGTTTAATTAGTTTACTTAGATCTATAAAACCACGCAACGGATTTTGATGCGGTTTTTTTAATAAATAGAGTGATTCAAGAAGAAGGTTTATATGTATAAAACATGCATATTATAGTACAGAAAAGCCGAGAAATTCAAAGATTTGTATTTCATACTAACCGTTAAAACGTATCTAGGGACGAACCCGAGCGAAGCTAGGGTGAGTCGCTAGTTTTAATATAAGAAACTTTCGTGACATTTCTAATACCAAAAACGTGTGGTCTTTATTCTCCTTCAGGATAAAGAGTAACTTTTGCAAAACTAAAGTTTTGGATCTGGATTTTGTGTCGTTACGTTAACGACTGCCTATTTAGTCCAATTAATGAGCATGACATCCGCTTGCTGTACATGGAGCACAAACTATATCTTTTGATCTATTCGATCCATTGAAATAATAATGTTTTAGACCGTTTTGAAAAGATAAAGGTACTTATTCAAGTGTGGACGTGAGTGTTTCACGATATGTTCGTCATTTGTAAATCGATTTAATGGTCTATACTAATATTATAAAGCTGAAGAGTTTGTTTGTTTGTTTGGTTGAACGCGCTAATCTCAGGAACTACTGATCCGATTTGAAAAATTATTTTTGCATTAGATAGCCCGTTAACTGAGGAAGGCTATAGGCTATATATCATCCCGGAAAAATGTACGGTTCCCGTGGGATAGATTTGTTTTGTCTAAGGACGAACCCGAAGCGAGAGTGAGTCGCTAGTTATTTATAAGATTATAACTGAGCAAAACAATGTCGAATTTTGATAAAAATTGCATTAAGTCACATTAAACACTGAAAATATACCTACTAAGTAGATTAATATATTTTGCACTTCAATTTTTTTATAGTTAACCTCTTTATTTGGTGTAATTAAAAAGTCTTAATAAGAAAACTACAGACATGGGTTTAATAGGCTAAATACTCACTATAGCTCCGAGTACTCTTCATGCATTTAGTAAAGCTTTGTATTCAGCCTTTTTTCAACGATCCGAACTGCTAGCACGAACTCCTTTCAATTCGAAGCGAGTCAGACCATAATCCACCACGCTGACCAAAAGCGAGTTAGCGGACTTAACTTGCCTTTCGTAAACTAGTCAGGTTCTCTCAGACATGCATATATACTTAAGATGTTTAATGATATGTTAATCTGGTACTTCCCGGTTCTTTTTCCACGATAATCACGTTCCAGTATTAAGCCTAAAACGCTAACTATCCATTCCCAATCCGATGCTGTTTGAAGAAGGTCTCCTCATGTATTCTCCACCCTACATGAGATTGAAGTAATCTGTGCTCAACTGGGACATCTTGAAACCAAAAAGGAAAAACGTGCAAACAAAAAAAACCGCTGATATTTATAAGAACTTGGATATAGTAAAATGGATATAGTATGTTATCCTTAAGAGATAGACATATGCCATCGGGGACTTTTTTGTAGACCTTTTTAAGATGTACAATACTGTAGTACATTATTTTGATCTACCTCGTAGGGTTTGCAATGTAAGCGCAAAATAAGGTATTTATTTACGACATCACATTAGAAACCTCTAAAATTATCAGTGTTTCTCTACTATATTATGCATGTATTATACATATAAACCTTTCTCTTTAATCACTCTATCTATTAAAAAAACCGCACTAAAATCCGTTGCGTAGTTTTAAAAATCTAAGCATATATAGGGGGACGGGAGGACAGCGAAAAGCGACTTTGTTTTATACTATGTAGTGAAGTTAAAATATGTTACTTGATAATTGTGGAAAAACCTATTTAATATTAATCAAATCAATATATTACTTACTAGCAGAACCCGCGGCTTCGCCCGCGATCAAACTACGAAAAAATAAACTTTTACGACTTTAAAATCATGTAATTAGGCTAATATAGGTTTTTTAATATACATACTAACAGGCTAAATCTACGTTATTTTAAAGACCCAGTGCTATGTACACCTGCAGCATACAGACTCCCTCCTATTTCTTTTTTAAGGTACATAATATATAAAGTGCCATTCTTATTTTGCCCGCTTTGCCGTAGCTTTTTGCCCTCGGCTACGCTCGCGTGGACTGAAAAATTTGCTCAGTTTTAATTTCCATTGAATTTATATGTTGTCATATCGAATTTTAATATTATGTCTAAAGTAAAACTCTAGATTTACTTAACTTAATCTACGCTAAAAAAACCAACCAAAAATATACTCGTACCATACTGATGAATGTTCTGTCTAGTTTTGGGTTCTGCTAAAATGTCCCTGTGATAAGCTATCATGTCTTAAGTCTAGGCCTGCTACTTTTAACGGCTGGCCTTGAGATATATTAATGGTCATTTCAAAGCAAACTTTAAGAAGAAATTACAATAGATTAAAATCAAAGGCGTAGTTAGAAGTTATCAGTGGTATTCCAGGTATGAATTCTGATATCCCCCACATCCAGCAAACACAGAGGCCACTATAATGTTTAATGAATTACTCACAGTCTAATCACGTTACATAGCTTAGGCGACTTTTTATTGCAGATGTGCCAACCTTTAGAAGGAGGATATAGATAGCAGGATACTCTCTAGCTAGGTTCTCTCTCTCCCGCTCTAGGTCTGTTATAGTTGTCGGTGCTGTGGTCAGCCGAGAAGTTATACATAATTTTCTTTTGGATTCGGAATAATAATTCGTTCTCTTCTTTATACCCCACACATTAAGTGTGCACTTACAGAGAACTTGAGCAATGTCACTCTATTTAAATATATTCAACAACTCAAACTTCACCGCTCACTTTTACCCACTTAGGGGCTGAATTAAAAAAAATCTACAATACTTATTTATTTAGTTGTATTGAAGAGCATTAATACAAAGTTTCAAGTAATTCTGATCATAAACATTTTTTCCTGATATAAATAGCACAACCCCCTTTTACCCTTTTAAGGGATGAATTTCGAAAAAAAATGATATTTGTATTGTTTTAGTTTTCATTTTAAAAGTAAATACCACTTTCCGTGCGTCAATTACAGAGTTTCATACAAATTTTCATCCCCTATTTGACAGCCTTATGGGATGAATTTCAAAAAATGCTAAAATACGTATTTATTAAATTGTATTGGAGAGTATTAATACCAAGTTTCAAGTAATTCTGGTCATAAATAATTGTTTGCCCATATAAACTTTATCACCCCCTTTTACCCTTTTAAGGGATAAATTTCGAAAAAAATCGAATACATATATTTCTTATTTTTTATCTTAAAGCTAAATACTAATTTCCGTGTATTTCGCATTAAGAATGACAGAGTTTCATACAATCTTGTATCCCCTATTTTACCCCCTTAGGGGATGAATTTTGAAAAATCCTTTCTTAGCGGATGCCTACATTGTATAAAGAATACGTCCTCCAAATTTCACGTTTCTACGACCAGCTGTTTAGGCTGTGCGTTGATCGATCAGTCAGTCAGGACAAAGCATTTTATGTATATATAGATATTAGAAATGACTCTTCTCATTGATGAAATAATTCTGATATTGCAAAGTATAGCGCGTAGTGTTGTACCCACCACACCTAAAATCCCAACTCGCCCTTGTCCCCTGCGACGCTCTCCGCGTTTCCGCATGCCAAGCGGCGCCCGCGCGTCCTCCCCCAACCAGTGGAGCCTGCAACCATTCTACGTCATACACACATTAGGGTTTTACCACACTAATCGATCCATCGACTTAAACGACGATCAATCGATTGGTGTGGTAACACCCTTACGCTGACGTACACCACTGTTGATTCCATCTAATTTGTTAATTACACTTGATGATTTATCTATATATAATCTATAAACTAAAATACATGGTTTTAATAATTGTCCTATAACATCTTTATAGATTAATTCTTATAAAGTGGGCAGTGGTAGCCCAGTGGTAACGCGCTCGCTTGGGTAACCGAGTGAAGCAGGTTCAAATCCCGGATCTCGCACCTCTGATATTTTCATGTGCGAATCATTTCTAACATGATTACCACTTGCCTTATGGTGAAGGAAAACATCGTGAGGAAACCTGCATGTCTGAGAGAACCTAGCAAGTTTTCGAAAAACATGTGAAGTCCGCCAATCCACACGTGGCCAGCGTGGTGGACTATGGCCTGAACCCCCTCGTATCTGAGGAAGGCCCGTGCCCAGCAGTGGGACGTTAAAAAGGGCTGAATACAAATGAAGTCGCGATTGTCAGTCAATTCCTAAATAATTCTAATTCCTTGTAATTTATGACTTTCTCAACGCAGTTTGTGAAGTACTGTAGGTAATGAAGTCAAGGGCAAAGTGATGTCGCCACAGTCGACAGCGAAGGTCTTCTGTCCATTACAGTTCATTTCAAATATTTTAATATAAAAGAATGTATCCGATGTAATTTATTATATTATAATTATAAAATTATTGTCAGGTATATTATCAGGTAAATAAAATAAATATTTTTCCAATAACCGGGGCAATAAGAAAGGTTGTTTTTTATTATGCCATATATCAATTTATGTATGCTTAAAAAATTATGTGTACTTATCATACGAGATCCGGCTGCAAGATTGCTACATTCATCGAGTATTTAAACAAAATCAATTTTTTATATACAATAATAAGAGGGACAATATGTTTTGGCCGGGTTGCCTATTAAAATGTGATCACTAGTATTTTTAATTAAATTAATAATAATTGACTTTTAGGAACAAAATCGATTCGCTTACTTAAAATAAATTATACTCCACTTCATAGAAATATACGTGGAGAACTTGAAAAGTGATAGCTGCCGTTGCGCACTTGGCTGCAACCTCTTCGCAGCCAGGTGTAAGCTGGTAATATTTTGTTACATTTATACGTACATGGCGTATATTCATTGATTATATATTAAATTAAAGTTAATTTTTTGTACCTGATAAACTATCTCTACCTATATAAAAGTGGCCGCAAATAGGGGTTGCCAGGTGTTGAAAAATTTTAATCTCTCTTATTTATGAAGAAAAAAATTATATTATGTTTTAGAAAATATTGGATTTTATTAAAGTTGAAGAACCATGTTAGTGTGAAAAAACCATCTTGAATCCATTATTTTCGCCGCTAATAATAATAAAAACATAAATATAACAAAACAATCTTTAAAAGCTGGCAACCCCTATTTGCGGCCGGACTCGATGAACGTAGTAATCTTGCAGCCGGATCTTAGACCATTAGTTAAGGAACAAAATAGTTTAGTCTAGTGACTCACCCTCGTTTCACATGGGGTCGTCCCTAGTGAAAAACAAAAACAAATCTATCCCACGGGAACCGTACATTTTTTCAGGATAAAAAAAGTAACCTATATGCTTCCAGATTAAATCTATCTCTGTGCCAAATTTCATCCAGTCCCTTAAAGCTTAAGCTATTCTGACGTGATTGAGTAACAAACATCCATCCATCCAAACCTTCGCTTTTATAATAGTAATAGCTTAGGATATAACCCAATTCGCCTTCACCATGATCATAACGCTAAAGACAAATGATATTTAGATGTTATATTTATACATAATGAAGCTGATCTTACACTATTATAATTGATAAAGAAGAGTATATGTTTGTTTGTTGTGAAATAAAAAAAGACCTAACGAGAAGACTTTCTCAACCTAACCTTACTAACCTTATCCAAGTCGAGTCTGTCACATAATAATACTACCCAATTCTCCAGAGGCCGCGTCCAATATACTAATCTGCAGCCGAATAATATCTCAAAATCAGTTCGGCCTAGGCAAACTAGTTAAGCCTAGAGTATTTAGACCAAACTAGATTATCCTGGGCTAAACTAGTATTTCCTGACACACTTAGGATGAATCGGATTGGCCTAGGTCAAACTAGTTTGGCCTAAAATCGGGTTTGGCCGGTAAGATATATAATGAATATTTTGTTTACAGCAAGTTTATTATTCAAGGCGTTCAAACGCAATAGCGACATAAGTTATGATATTCTATTAAAGCCTTACTTTATTTGGCCATAAGGTTGCTAATATATATTCTTCTAAAGATAATGATATGCAATGTCATTCTTTATACACATGATATCTAATTCTTTTTATTTGGTTTTTCCTTGTCGGGTAGTCGAAGAGAACATAGCGCCTTCCACGTTCCTTTGACCACGTTTAGGTAGTGTTAGAAAAATAGAAACCGAACGTAAGTCGACACGCCGCCACTCTTGATCATCAGGCCTGAAAACACCATTTTAATGGTTAATACAAATATTATTACGCGAAATGAAGCCGTGAGTACATTTTCCTGTATCCGAAACATATATATCATTGTCATTTTAAACCTTATCGAAGTCTCGCTGGGTAACTAATAATAGGGGTTAAAATATGAAATTGCCGATTTGTACTGAAAAATTGAAATTCATTTTTTTTTTATTTAACATATTTATTTAATCAAAATAATTACCATTATTATCTATAAATTGCTGCCATCGAATAGGAAGGTCATTTATGCCTTTGCGATAGAACTCTGGTGATTTAGATTCGACAAACTGTGTGAAAGCATTTTATACTGCCTCCTGAGAAGAAAACTTTTTATCACGTAGAAAATTGTCCAAATCACGAAAAAAATAGTAGTCCGTTGGAGCAAGGTCTGGCGAATACGGAGGGTGACGAATGGTTTCTAATTGCAGTTCCTGTAGAGCTAAAACGGTTTCTCGTGCTGTATAAGGTCTCGCGTTATCTTGGAGCAATAATGGTGAAGATCGATTCATGAGTCGGGGCTGTTTCACTGCTAGTTTTGCTATCATTGTTCGGAGTTCGGCACAGTAGACATCTACCGTTATTGCTTGACCAGATCGGAGGAAGCTATAGTGAATAACACCATACTGACACCACCAAACAGTTACCATTACCTTTTTATTGGTAAGCTTTGTTTTAGGACACTGTTACGGCGTTTGACCTGGGGTCAGCCATTACATTTTTCGCTTACGGTCCACTTTTCATCACATGTCACAATTCGATCCAATATTCCTTCATTTCTGTATCGATTCAACAAGGCAACACAAGTTTCAACACGCGTTTCTTTCTGCAGATCAGTCAAATCGTGAGGCACCCATTTTTCACATTTTTTTATTTTATTTATTTGACGCAAATGTGTCAATATTGTTGGTAAGGTAACGTTAAATCATGCCGCTAATTCCTGGGTAGTTTGGGTCGGATCGGCTTCCACCATCTCTTTCAATTCATTGTTATTCACCTGTGTGGGCGGTATTCCACGTGGTTCGTTCTTCAAATCAAAGTTTCCATCACGGAAGCATTTAAACCAAAATCGCACGGTGCGTTCATTAGCAATCCCCTCTCCAAATGCAAAATTGATATTGCGAGCTGTTTCTGCCGCGTTAGTTCCGCGTCGGAACTCGAATTCAAAAATCACTCGAATTTTCGAAGTATCCATCTTTCTTGTTTAAGCTGAATAAGAAAACAACTGAAAGTCAATAATCGAATGTTGCACATTTTTTAAAAGAAGAACTACATAGGTACCATGTGAAAAAAGTTTGACTCAAAAATCTCAAAACCATGAAGGTTCCATGTCAATTCGAAATACCTATTACAATAAAACGGCAATTTCATACTTTAACCCCTATTATTATATATAAGAGACGCAAAAACCAATTAATCAATTACATCATGACTCTTAATAAAACGATTTATAAGCCATGGCCAAGGTGAATTAATTATCAAAACATATAATCGTAGTACGAAGTGTATATTAATATTATCTATACATATAATAAAACTGTAGAGGTCGAATGTCTGTACATAGAAAAAAAATTGCTAAAAACCGAGTCAGGGGGATGTAAGAAGAGAAATAGAACAAATCCAGATTTTTTTCAAATTTTTTGCTTCTCTGTCTATATGTACGGGCTAATCTCCGAAACTGTTGGACCGATGTAAATGAAATGTTACAAAGCGGTATCTTATATTCCCGGTCAACATTTTAGATACTTTTCATCCCGGAAAATTGAAGAGTTCCCGTGGGATAGTTAACTACTAAGTAAACTACTGATTGGATTTTAATGAAACTTTACAGTAATGTAGTTCATACATCAGAATAACAAATAGGCTACTTTTATCCCGGAAAAGTGCACGGTTCCCGTAGGATAGATTTGTATTTGGTTGTCTAGAGGCGAACCCGAGCGAAGCGAGGGTGAGCCACTAGTTCATAATAACAATGTGAGTATAGTACAATATAACTCTAATAACAATGTAATGGTTAGCTTAGCGACCGTTACTTTTACGTAGATTGAAGATGATGGAATGAGACCTCTTTCTATCATCGTTTTACACACCAAAACTATATCCCTTATATCTATCATTTTGGAACATCGAGATTTCTTTATAATCCATGATATAATGTTTTCGAAAGCAATCGTCTAAATCGTTAAGTCGAAACCCACGTTAAAATTAATGCATAATATAGTACATCTAATTGTACAATCAGAGGTAATAATTTTATTTTGTAATGTTTAGAGATATGTATAAATTATAATGCTCGCTTAAAGTTTGCGAATTTCCTTTCAAACAAAAATTAGTAACTGCATAATAAGTATCCAAAAAATATACGAAGACCGCAAAATGTAGTCATTATTTGGTCTCTATCTTTGATAATTTGTCATTTTGTCGTAATGAAAGAAATTAATTCATTCTTTTTATTTTTAAGGCGCCGCTACCACCACCCAAATGGAATGGAGTCTTCGAAGCTATTAACGAAAATATCCGATGTCCACAAAAAATGATAGGCTCAATTGTTCTGGGACACGAAGATTGCTTGAAATTAAATGTTTACACACCAGGTAGAACAATCAAAAAATCTCTTCCAGTGATGGTTTTCATTCATGGAGGTTGCTTTTTGGAAGGTACAGGCTCATCATTTATTTACGGCCCTGACTTCATCGTACAACAAGATGTCATATTCGTTGGTATTAACTACAGGTTGAACATTGAAGGATTTCTTTGCTTGGGTATCAAAGAAGCACCTGGTAATGCAGGACTTAAAGACCAAATAGCTGCTCTTAAGTGGATCAGAGATAATATAGCTGCTTTCGGTGGAAATCCCAATAATGTGACATTGTTTGGAGAAAGTGCTGGTGCTGTGTCAATTTCTTATCTCATTTTATCTCCGGCTGCTAAAGGTCTGTTTCATAGAGCTATCTTGCAAAGCGGAGCTACGATTGCGCCTTGGGCAATTCAGCACGATCCAATTAAAACCGCCAGTTATATAGCTAAAAAATTTGGTTATTTAGGAAACAACCCACATAAAATATATGAGGTTTTATCCAAACAATCCATACCAGATTTAATATCTGCGATAAAATATACAAAAAATAGGATGTTTACGACTGCTCAACCTCTATTTTCTCCATGCGTTGAAAAACATATCCCCGGAATTGAGCCGTTAATTACGAAATATCCAACGGAAACAATAAAATCAGGAAATTACACAAAAGTTCCAATTATTATTGGCTATAATAATAAGGAAGGAATATATTTTGTTTCAAAAACTCATGGAAATAGTATAAAGAAAGTAGATGCGGAGGTCGATCCACATGATCTCTTTCAAAACGACTTACAATTCCCCACCAAAGAAGTAGAAAATGCAACAATGACAAATGTTATGAACAGATACTTCTCATTAGACAAGGACGACGCTATAATGGATTTAGTGGAGTTAATTTCCGATCTGCACATAAAATATCCTACAGCAATAGAATCTAATCTATACACCATGACATCTGACCAGCCAATTTACTTCTACCTTTTCAAATACGATGGATACATAAATATGCCAAAAATAATATCTGGTTTCATGAACAAGCCGGGTGCCTCGCATGCAGATGAACTACTGTATCTCTTCAAGCCCCATACATTTCCCTTGCCTACCAGATACTTCGAGTTAGATATGATAAAGCGAATGGTGACGCTTTGGACAAACTTCGCCAAATACAGGTAATATAATTATTATTATTTATTTACTTTAGATTATCAGTTCATATAATATTCTAATAAACACAAGAACAAAAACAATTAATAGCAAATTAAAAAATTAAAAATATGTTAGTAAAGTATAATAGTTCTACCAATTACACTTTTACTATTAAAGCTTGAAAGACAAAGACACAAAACCGACTACATCACGGAATGTCCTTAAATTCTCGGAATATAAGTTATATTAATTATTCGATATCTGATTATTTATTAAATAAAATCATCAACAAATTCACATATAATTTAATTCCTTTATCCTTATCTAATCAATTCCAGTCACAAATTGAGATATCCTAAATAACCTCGTCAGTAAAAAATATTCTTACTCTAATAAGCATCCTTCAATCATCATCTCCCTGTCCATTTCCAAAATAACTTGGGGTTGGTGCAGTACGTCTTCCTCTTCGAGTTCCCTATTACTCGTCATCTTATTATTAACCTTTTTCTCTTCTATGACCTGTTTCACTCAACCTATTCATCTGTTCATCAGTCTTCCTCTTCCTTTCCATCCATCTACATTCATTCCCATCATTCTTCTCGTGACAAGCGTTTCATCCTCCTCATCACATGTCCATTTAGTCAGTGACCATTCAATATATTGAGGCAATATTAGGCTATATCATTTAGAATATATAAAATAATATACTCGTCAAGAATCAAAATCGCATAATACTTCAGGATTTTACCTAACATAGAATAAATCTTCTAATATATAAAATTCTCGTGTCACAGTTTTCGTTGCCATACTCCTCCGAAACGGCTTGACCGATTTTGATGAAATTTTTTGTGCTTATCCGGTATCTATGAGAATCGGCCAACATCTATTTTTCATCCCCCTAAATGTTAGGGGTAGTCCACCCCTAAATTTTTTTTTTTTATTTTTTAGACAAAATTTTTAATTTCTATTTTTTTATGATACAACATAAAAAAATACATACAATTCTCAAATTTCACCCTTCTACGATCAACCCATATTTTTTAATAGCCATTTTAGTAATTTAATCATTTTTCCTCTCCGGTCGAAAACTGATCAATCGTGATTTAATGCAAGCTAGGGACGAACCCGAGCGAAGCGAGGGTGAGTCGCTAGTCTAATATATAAAATTCTCGTGTCACAGTTTTCGTTGCCATACTCCTCCGAAACGGCTTGACCGATTTTGATGAAATTTTTTGTGCTTATCCGGTATCTATGAGAATCGGCCAACATCTATTTTTCATCCCCCTAAATGTTAGGGGTAGTCCACCCCTAAATTTTTTATTTTATTTTTTAGACAAAATTTTTAATTTCTATTTTTTTATGATACAACATACAAAAATACATACAATCCTCAATTTTCACTCTTCTACGATCAACCCTTATTTTTTAATAGCCATTTTAGTAATTTAATCATTTTTCCTCTCCGGTCGAAAACTGATCAATCGTGATTTAATGCAAGCTAGGGACGAACCCGAGCGAAGCGAGGGTGAGTCGCTAGTTACTAATAAATTTTACGTTTTCAATACTAGTTTAATTAAACAACTGCATCATTATTACTTTAGCATGTTTTCAATTTTTTTACTTTTCATGGCTTTATTATACCTTCTCATACACGTATGTGTGTACAACGAACGAATATATAACCAGTTTTATATCTGCGATAAAACAATGATCGTCTTTTGCATAAGTGAAGTTTACACAATTATGATCCTCTTTACACAGTACAATTTTTAATTCAATTGATTCATTTTCTACTAGTTATTCCCCGCAAATCTGCTTCCATGTTAAATGCAAGAGATTGAAAATTAATTCGAGTAAAATTCATTTAAGCTATCTTTAACAGGACCAAACCTCCATTGTTACGAAGCAAAATTAATATAATTTTAAACGGTTAGCGTTGTTAAGGTCTTAACATAACATGTATCATCCAAATGAGGGTTATTCACATATACCCTGTCAAATTACTCAGAGGGTTGGAACTTCCCTCCAGTGGTACTCGGTTGGGCACGTCCCTAGTTGCCATTTTGTATTTATAGCTTATGTGGTCATCATGTAGATCCTGGATTCAAGTCCCTGGTCACGCCAGGTTTAGTTATTCCGTTTATTTGTTAAAATATTCTCAATATCAGCCCGGAGTTGGAAAGTTAACGGTGTTTCATCCCTTTTCCTCGGATATCACGTAAAGCCGTCAGTCCTGCCTAACCTCTAATTGTCACCCCATTTGAATTTGAGAGTGACAGGAATAGAGAGTGTACTTGTGTCTACGCGTGCACTTGTGCCCTATAATATTTCCTGCTCAGTTAGCTAGGCAAAATCAGTCAGGAAGCCAGTATTATATAAAAATAGCGCCATCTTTTTACAAATTTTATTACTAGTAGTCTATCTGCCTACTAAACTTCATTTAAACCCTGGGCTGCAAACAGCTCGACAGCCGTTCCAGCGTGAAAGAGTAATAAAAATGAACATACACACATAAAAACTTTCGCATTCAAGATAGTAATGTGTTACTTTACTGTACTTTGTTCATCGTTAAAACAATCTTTAAAATAAAAAAAAGACACATTATTTTTCACGCGGTCTCGGGAATCATGGTAGAAACGGGTCTCTCCCGTGACTATGATTGCTGTAAAGCATTCGAAACGTCGGAAACCATAAATCAAAACAAATCCACTAAAAAAATCCGAAAAGATAGTTTCATTTAGAAATGTCAAATATTCGCGTAAATCTAAGAAAGTATTATATATTATTTGACAAAATAAATCCTGTAACGAACCCCGACAAGGGAAATGGAAAACCAATAGTAACCCACTTTGAATAGCTCCGGTTTAAATAAATAGAACGAAATAATGTAAGGTGACCCTAATCACTGTTCGCACCGAAAAGGTTGTCATGTGACAATGTGTGTTTCAAACATCCCTATATCATATGAGTCTATAATAGATATAAAAACGTTTATTTAATCAAATATGTTCTGCCGTCATAAAAATGAAGACCGCAACTTCGTCTAAGTTGATTTCTAGATATTTGACGACACCTTTGGCTCAGTTTGTAGTGACCCTACTTGCTGTGCCAGCGGTCGCGGGTTCGAGTCCCGTTGGGGGCATTCATTTGTGTGATGAGCGCAAATGTTTGTACTCCAGTCATGGGTGTTTATATTTACAATATGTATGTATTTAAAGTTATATATGTGTAGTGTATCAACTATCTGGTATCTATAACACAGGCCTCGTAGCTTACCATGGAACTAGATGGTGCTGTGTGTTAATGTCCCAACATATTTATTTATTATTTAAAGTTTTGTCTTACTACTACGTCAAAATTACTACTAGTTTTGACTATCAAGTAGTATTTTTTTTTTTTTTTTTGCTCATTCCGAATCTGCATTTAAGTAATTTTTGACCAAATTGTTAGTTAGGGCCTTCTTTATTATGACAAATTATATATAGATAAATTGATTAGTTGGTGTTGACGGCTAGACGTATTTCGATAAAATTTAGTAGACGGAAAGACTAGACTTGGAGTAATAGGCCAATTTGTAGTAAAAAAAAAACGCCAAAAAGTAGCACTAACTATCTATACTAATATTATTAAGAGGTAAAGTTTCTGAGTTTGTGATGTTGTAGGGGGTAATCTCTGGATCTACTGAACTGATTTAGATGAAATTTCGTAAGACGATAGGTTGAGACTCTGGAAAGGACATAGAATACTTTTTATCCCGGAAATCATCCCTTAAGGGGGTGAAAATGGGGATGAAAGTTTGTATGAGGAATCAACCTAGGGACGAACCCGAGCGAAGCGAGGGTGTGTCGCTAGTATTAATATACTAGCGACACACCCTCGCTTCGCTTCGCTTTCTATATTATCAATACAAACACTAAATAAACTTGAATCGAAAGAAGTACCTCCTCTTTTTTCTTCGATTGAAACTTATAAAATTGGATTTGACTTTAATAGAAATAAACGGTTTTTTGTCTTCAAATATATGGATATTATTTACGCGTAAAATAAAAATGTAAATTTGTATTTTTCAATGTCGACATTCAAATAACATTAACTTAACAACATATTAATTAAGCGACCACTAAATTTAGTACAAATTTAAATTTATTCAGGTATATAAAAAAGTGAGCAATTATAAAATGAATACGTCACTGCTAAATACGCAAGAAGCTGGTAGTTTCCAATGTTTACGCTATCGAAGTATCTAATGTATGGATGACGGTGGAACTCGACTGACTGCTAAATTATGTTAAAACTAGCGAATCACCCTCGCTTCGCTTCGGGTTCGTCCCTAGACAAAAACAAATCTATCCCACGGGAACCGTACAGTTTTCCGGGATCATATATAGGAGCCTATAGCCTTCCTCAGTTAACGGGCTATCTAATGCAAAAAGAATTTTTCTAATCGTATTAGTAGTTCCTGAGATTAGTGCGTTCAACCAAACAAACAAAAAAACAAACAAAATCTTCAGCTTTATAATATTAGTATAAATATTAAAAAAAATATTGTTTTGAATACAAAACAAGTTCTTTAGAAAATAACTGCGGTCAAGAAAAAAAAGAATCAGACCACAGATTATTTATATTTCATTATAGATATACATATAAAAACTTCGATGCAAACCGCTTTATTAAGCTACTATTTTATGCCACAAAGTACTACAAGCAAAAATGTACCTAAGCACTCAGGAATAAAGTTATTATTGAATCACACGATAATATTCCCATAACATAAGTGCAAATGTAATTTAGGTGTTTCATATTAGATTATTTCCGAAATGAACTTGAATTTTCAATATTTTGATAAAAATAGTCTATAGGTACATATAATAAAACTGTAGAGGTCGAATGTCTGTACATAGGAAAAAATGCTAAAAACCAACTCAGGGTGATGTAAGAAAAGAAATAGAACAAATCCATATTTTTTTAAATTTTTTTGTTACTCTGTCTGTTTGTCTGTTTGTACAGGCTAATCTCCGAATCTGTTGGACAGATTTAAATGAAATTTTGCGTGATGGTACCTTATATCCCCGGTCAACACTTTAGATACTTTTCATCCCGGAAAATTAGAATTCCCGTGGGATAGTTAAAAAACTATCGTAACTTTTACAGCTTATTACACAAAAACTACTGATTGGATTTTAATGAAACTTTACAATAATATAGTTCATTAATCAGAATAACAAATAAACTACTTTTTATCCCGGAAAAAAGTACGGATTCCGTGGGATAGATTTGTTTTTATTTGTCTATAATAAAATTCATCATCACAATATTATTTACAATACTATTTACAAAACAAAATAACGTTCTGCAATAAAAATCATTATTATCTCCATCTATATACCTATATCGGTGTCAACCGCTACGACCGTGTAAATGTCATATCAAACGTCATGTTTAGTGGGTAACACTAAAAAACTCATTTGCATTCAATTGAATGTCAAGCACAAGACGTCATTGAAAGCGGAAGTAGTATTGATAGTGTATTGCTGCAAATCCAGAGTTCCTGGGTTAGAGTCTCGGTCGAGTCAATTCTTGGATTCTTCTATCTAGAAATTGTCAGTAATAGCCTTGTTTTAGGAAGTTTGTTTCCCCCGTGCCTCGGAGAGCATGTAAAACTGTCAGGCCTTCGCCTGATCTCTCTCCGGTATCTATATTCTTGTCTCACCGATATATACATTAATAACTACGCAGATGGCTAGTTTGGTTGACATGACCAAATGGATCAGACAGACACACGAAATTGTGATAATCAATTAAAAAGCAAACAACTTAACTTCGATCGATGAGCAGTTGAGAGATGCTCGTTTGCCCATTTCTTCTATAAAAAAAAAAAAATAACACGTTAAGGAGATGCTGTTGTCATAAATCAGCTAACATACCTTCTATCAAAACATCGGATACAAAATAACATTTCCACAAAACGTTCTCACTTAAAATATAACATGACAATCAAATATATTAAAGTGTATCAAAAAATAAACACGTAGAAAAAACCGTAGGGCAATTAGTATGCGGCTCACGTACGTTATTATATTGACTTTATTTACGCCGCCGTTAAGCTGGATAGACTGGATGCACAATTCATTTGTATACAAAATCACGAAATGCGGTCTCCTCCCATCCGCCAACCGCCATGCTGGGGACGAGTTATATGTATACACATGCTTTGTAAATTAAATAAATAACGTACATGATGTTTATAATTATTTTAAGTGAGTAGGCACTGTCTGTAACAAATATATATGCCTTTGAGATGTCTAACATCTTAGTCTCTCCCGTGACCATGATTGCTGTAAAGCATTCGAAACGTCGGCAACCAAAAATCAAAATAAATCCGCGAAATAATCCGAAAAGATAGTTTTATTTAAAATGTCAAATATTCGCGTAAACCTAAGAAAGTATTATTTTAAGTTCACATAATGAAAGGAAAGACAGTGGCTTATTTTATGTCAACGTTCCCGTGAGATAGATTTATTTTTGTTGGAACCAAGTTCATTTTCATGGGACGAACCCGAGCGAAGCCAGGGCGAGTCGCTAGTAAGTAGTAGGTAAATGGCGATGAATCAGAAATAAACGATTGAATTACTTCAAATGACTGTCCACGTATGTAATTATTAAAATTATCTAAGAATTAGAATAGGTAGTTATGTACAACTTAATGTAGCCGTAACCTCAAAGGTCAAAGATATGTACATATTTACAATTTTAATCTTTCTGTAACACGTAATGTTTACTTAGTTATGACATTTTATACGCAAACACATTTAATATTATATAAATAAAATTATTTCACTCTATCTACTGCAGTGGAATTGTATTCACGATCATACCTTTGGACTAAACTTGCGATTTAACCTCGCTTTGCTCGTGTGCGTTCCTGACCAGACCAGACCAGACCTGCTGCTACTACCGAGACCTATTAAACACAAAAACTCTATAACTAAATTTGGTCTGGCCGGGGGTCGGGGCTCGAATCTAGGACCTTCGGATCAGTAGAAAGAGTGACAAACATACAAACACACTTATACAAACTTTTATATTTATAATATTAATATAATAGTAGATACTCTTGGCCCATGGAGTCAAAGTGCTAAGCACTTCTTAAAAAACATAACACCTCGTCTTATCGCCTCTACTGGTGACAGGAGAGCTGGCGCATTTTTCGCCCAAAGAATCGGCATTGCCATTCAGCGGGGGAATGCGGCTAGCATTCTTGCCACTATTCCACGCGGACATGACTTATACAGTAATAACTAAGTGTACATTTGTTTTGTATATATAATTAAGTATATTTGTAATTTCCTTTATTGTAAATAAAAGTTACATTTATAACAGATTGTATAGTAAATAGTAATCAATGACATTGCAATAGCAAGAGTGGAAGGATAATAGTACTCCTACTGTTAAATATTTTGATAAAGCTCCGCATACGGAAAGCCAATGTCTTAATTTAACTTTTTTTACTTAAGAATATATGAATAATAAAAATAATATATAGCCCTTTTTAACGTCCCACTGCTGGGCACGGACCTATCTTCAATTTGAGGGTGATCAGGCAATAGCCCATCACTCTAACTAAACGAGGGTTGTGAAGTCCTCACATGTCTTTCGAAAATTAAGGTTTTTTCAGACATACAGAACTAAAAAGTGATAATCATGATGAAAATGATTCGTGTACGAAAATTTCACATGTACGAGATCTGTGATATAGAACCCGCTACACTTGATGTTCCAAGCCAGCATACCACTGGACTACCACTGTCTTAGTTATATAAATTACTTAAGTTCCTAGCAGTGGTAATCTAGTGATAGATAGTAACGCACTCGCTTGGAAAACCAAGTGAAGCATGTTGGATTGTTGCATGGTGAAATGAAGCAAGCATGAACCTCAGGCCTCCCCATAGTATTGTCATTCACACCATGATTACCAATTACTAATATGGGAAACGAAGCATCGTGAACCCAACAGTGGGAACTTTAGAAAAGCCTAGTATACAGTTTTCATACTACTACAATTTTAATTTTCTAAAAATATTTTTCTACATTCCAGTGATCCAACACCAAAAACCAATAAGCTGATACCAATACGATGGAGGCCGAGTCGGTCGTCGAACCCCATAGGCCTCGTCATAGACAGACGACTCACCACAGCGCCTATGTGGGATACTGCCACCATACAGTTCTGGAATAATACTTACACTAAATATAGAAGAAAAGATTATGGATTTACTAACGATAGCTTTAGTTTAGAATAAATCCTTTTTCATATATATATATATATATATATATATATATATATATATATATATATATATATATATATATATATATATATATAATAGTTTAGTAAAAACATAGTGTTTTGTGTGTGTAATTCCTGGAATGATAAGGGAAATATTTATTTTTTTTATACGATAAGCTGATGGTGCCATATTTAGGAGAAATTCACTTTTCAATGACATCGTCCTCGGTAATGGATTGTAATTTTGAATGACAAAATTAATTTTATTACGAAAATGTCAAAAATTATTTTATTTGTACATTATTTATTTTCTTTCTTATACATACATATGTAAAGTAATAAAAAAATAGCCCAAATATATTTAATAGGCATCCTAGATCCAAGGCATCTTAGATCGAAGTATACTGAACTTATATAGTCACCCACCACTCCTGTCTTCACTATCTACATTTTCTTAAGAAAAATGAAGCATGTTGGGTGCTATATAAAAACATCACTAACAGTCTATTAAAATCGCATTAAGATAATATTACTTTTACATTTATATTAGGTAGTTATCAAAGAGGGTAATGTGGGGAAACTTTGAGGTGATAGTTTCTAGTCGTTTATAATTAATCTATACTAATATTATAAAGACGATACGTTTGGCTCAGTTTGTAGTGACCCTACTTGCTGTGTCAACGCCCGCGGGTTCGAGTCCCGCTGGATGTATTCATTTGTGTGATGAGCATAAATGTTTGTACTCCAGTCATGGGTGTTTATATTTATAATATGTATGTATTTAAAGTTATATATGTGTAGTGTATCAACTAACTGGTATCCATAACACAAGCCTCGTAGCTTACCATAGAACTAGATAGTGCTGTGTATTAATGTCCCAACATATAAAAAAAAAGAAGCAGAGTTTGTTTGTGTGGTTGTTTGAACGCGCTAATCTCAGGAACTACTAATCCTATTTGAAAAATTATTTTTGCACTAGACAGCCAGTTAATTGAGGAAGGCTATAGGGTATATATCATCATGCTACTACCCAATGGAGCGGAGCAGTAATCATAAAAGTCAACAAATCGGGCAAACTTCCATGCATTATTACTAATAGCATAAAGCCAAAAAGTTTTTTCTGTAGTTTAAGCGCGAGCGAAGCCGCGGGTTGGGCTAGTTAAAATATAATGTTAAAATAAATCCGCGAAATAATCCGAAAAAATAGTTTTATTTAAAATGTCAAATATTCGCGTAAATCTAAGTGTATGATCCGCGTTACGCGGAGTAAAATATATATAAAACTAACGCTAATAAATTATAATATAAAGTGTACCTTGTACGTGGACTTAGCCGTGGAAGCGTTGCCGGGCCCGGAATCCTTAATCCTGCGTAGGCACTGATCACTAGGGGTGTTTGTGTGTATGTGATGTATAAATATATAAGCCCATAATTAATCCGACCGAAAATACTTATTTCACTTTGTAACCGAAACAATTCAAACGAGCGGAGCACTCGTTACACCGACCGAACAATACCGAATCCAATTGACAACTGTCATCTGTCATTTCAGACATGACTTAAGACAATAATACCATATATAAAAAATACTAAACATTCCCCCGCCCAAGCAGTCCCAAACTGCTTTAACCGAAACTAAACTAATCTTAAATTACCCTAACACTAGCCTAAATACTAATATCCTAATCTAATGGCAAACGTGACAGCTTAGAAACTGCACGTTGCAAAATCGTACCTTTAGCAATCCGTACTTCCGCGAGCCTGACCACACCATCTGTTCCTGGGTGTAAAGCTATTATCCGACCTCGACGCCATTGAAGAGGAGGAGTATTTTCCTCCTTTAGTAAAACCAAATCTCCAACCTTAGGTGGATTTATTGAATCATTCCACTTAAAACGTTGCTGCAGGGTGTGGAGATACTCCAAATGCCATCTATGCCAAACTCTTTGTGACATTTGCTGTAGAAGTTGAAACCGAGATAATTTAGAAAATTTTATATCCTCTAGTGGATATTCGGGAACCGCATTCAACGGCTGGCCAATTAGAAAGTGATCAGGAGTTAATATTTCCAAATCATTGGGATCCGACGAAAGAGGACATAAGGGCCGTGAGTTTAACACCGCTTCAATTTTACAGAATAGAGTGCTAAGCTCTTCAAAAGTTAAGGTAGTTTCCCCAATAACACGTTTTAGATGAGTTTTCGCCGATTTAACTGCAGCTTCAAACAAGCCTCCCCACGATGGACACCCAGGTGGGTTAAAGATCCATGTAATTCCACGTCGAGATAAATCTTGACCTATGTGACCTTCACTTTTATCCAAAAAACTAATTACTTCCTTTAAATATCTATCACTTCCCTTAAAATTAGTACCACAATCCGACCGAATAACCGAAGGTAGGCCACGCCTAGAAACAAACCGAGTAAGAGTGGCAATAAAAGCCTCCGTTGATAATTCCGAAACCAATTCTAAATGAACAGATTTAGTGGTCAGACATACAAAGACGCATAAGTAAGCCTTGATGATTTGGATTACGATGTTTATGTGACCGTACAAAAAAGGGTCCCGCAAAATCAGTCCCAACACCTTGAAAGGGTTTAGCAGCTACAATTCGATCTCTTGGTAAGTCTCCCATTAAGGGTTGCATCGTAATTCTCTTTAACTTATAACAAGAAACACATTTAAATGTAACCTTCCGTACTGCCCTTCGAGCAGAAAGTACCCAATAATTCCGTTGCAAAATAGCTAAAAGTGCGTTTGGTCCAGCATGTGAATTTTTTAAATGTAAATCCAATATTAAAAGATTAATAAAATGTCCCGATTTAGGAAGCAACAATGGGTGTCTTGCGCTATAAGATAAATCCGAATTTTTGAGTCGTCCTCCAACACGCAAAAGACCGTCCGAATCAATAAATGGGTTAAGCCGTTTTAAATGTCCGCTCAACGTTTGTCCGTTCCGAATACGTTTCATTTCCATATGAAAACTCTCCGTTTGAATAAGCCCAATCAACCTTAATAACGCATCTTTACGTTCTTGAGGGAGTAAATAAGCCGTAAGTCTCCGATTATCTTTCCGTTTACAATTATTAAGAAATCTCCGAATCCAAGCAGTAACCGATATAAGTTTATCTAAGGAACTATAACGTTCAATAAGAAAACCGAAATTAGGAACAAATTCCGAAGTGGTAGCTACGAGGCATTTCATACCAGGCAGCTCCGAATGAGTAACTTGAGATGTAGTTAACACAGGCCAATGTGAATCTGGATATGACAGCCATTTTGGACCCCACCAGAGATTATGATGCACTAGCTCCGACGCATATAAGCCCCGTGAAGCACAATCTGCAGGGTTTAAATCTCCCGGTACATGTCGCCACGTAATTGGTACTGAAGAATTTTGTATTTGTGATACTCAATTCGCCTCAAATACTTGAAGAGTATGAGGAGAAGTTCTTAGCCAAGCTAAAACTATAGAACTATCAGTCCAACCGAACACCTCCTGGACATCAACGATCCTTTTCAAACAAAGGCAAACGTGATGTAGAAGTTTTTGCAAGAGCACGGCTCCGCACAATTCCAGCTTTGGAATTGTTAGTCGTGATCTAATTGGGGCGACCTTGCTTTTAGCCATAACCAAATTAACTGAGGGGCTACCATTATCCGAAACCGCACGCAAGTAAACAACAGCAGCATATCCTGCTTCCGAAGCATCCGAGAAGCCGTGAACCGTAATACATTTAGCCGATTTAGGAATAATACATCGCGAAATCCGAATATCTCTAATATAAGAAAGGTCATTTCTAAAATGATTCCACTCATATTCAATATCTCCAGTTATAACCTCATCCCACTGAAAATTACCGAGCCATAAACGCTGTAATAAACATTTAGCCTTAAATATGATAGGGCATATCCACCCACTGGGATCATACATCCTAGCTACCGTTGATAGAATTTTACGCTTGCTCACTGTATCTTTGAGATCCAAATCCATCTGAAACGAAAAGATATCCTGTATAGGATTATATTGTATACCTAAAACCGAAGTTAAACTTGGCAAATCTGGGTTATCAAATATAAGAGGTAACTGTTGATGATCATATGGCAAATTCCGAAGTAAAATTGGATCGTTCGAGATCCACTTGCGCAACTCATAACCTCCCGAATTCATTAGCTTGATCAGCTCTTGTTGAAGCTCGAGCGCTTCGCTTTGTGTGTTACAACCAGTTAAAATATCATCGACGTACACATCGTGCTTCAAAATTGAAGCAGCTCTGGGATAACGTTCGCGCTCCCGCTCAGCCAATTCCAATAAAGACCGAATCGCTATAAATGGACTAGACTTTAAACCATAGGTATTTGTGTTGAGCTCGTAAGTAAGAAGAGGCTCATCAGGAGACTCTCTCCACAGTATAAGCTGGTACCGTCTATCCGTTTTATCAATAAGTGTTTGCCGAAACATCATCCTAATATCCGATATAAAAACAATTTGATGCCGTCTAAAATTAATCAAAATTTCCGTTATATCCTTATGTAGCTTTGGACCTGCGTGCAAACAGTGATTCAAAGAAACACCCGAAGTAGTAACACAGCTACCATCGAAAACAACACGTAACTTAGAGTTTTCATCCGAAACTTTAAATACCGCATGATGAGGTATGACAAAATATTCTTGGTCACTATTAAAATCAAAGTTTGATACCGACATGTGTCCGAGCTTTAAATATTCACGCATGAAATCAATATATTTTTCTCGCAACACGGGATTTTTAGTAAACCGTTTTTCTAAGGCAAAAAATCTTTTTTCCGCCGACACTCTCGAATCACCTAATAAAGGTCTATTAGACAAGAAAGGCAATTAGTAACAAACCGACCGTTTTCTAACCGAAAAGTATTATTAATATAAAAGAGTTCACACTCCTCATCAGGTAAACCCAAACGCGATGCCATTGGTGGTTCTTCCACCTCCCAAAACCTTTGTAAGGTATCCGCAATAGAAACACCGAAATATTCCGAACTATCAATTAAACTCGATTCAATATATTCCACTGGACCTAAAATAATGTATCCGAAAACCGTACTATACGCCGTAAGACCAGAAGAATTTAATATAATTTTGTCACCTCCGACTAGTGAACCGAAAACATCCGAACCAAGTAAAAGATCCACTGGCTGTGGAATATAAAAATCTGGGTCTGCGAGACTTAAACCCATAGTTAAATCCGTTACCGATTTATTCAAACAAATTAACGGTTGATCACCGACAATTGTATCCATACATACTACCGTTGTAGTTACTCTAGGAAACGAATTATTTAATGGAGAAAATGTAACCGAGGACCTTCCGATAATATTAATATTTTCAATACCTCCTACTCCTTTAACCCGTTCCGTACATTTTTCTAAATATAACCCCAACCTACCCAATAACTTAGAGGTGATTAATGACCCTTGAGAACCTGCGTCCAATAAAGCCCTAGCCGTAACGCCCCTATCCGAATCCGAATTAAAATAAACCTTAACCAATGCTGTAGGTAATAAAACAGTAGCTTTAGGGCACGTCTCAAGAGGGTAGGTGGGGACCGTATCCTAGCGCCGACTTGGTGAGTAACCACGTGAGTCAGTATAAACAGCCTCACGCGTAGCGTTCCGTTCATCATAATGTTGACCATGATTTCGACCGTTAGAGTTACCAACTCACTCCACTTCTCCTCGTTGGTGCGGCGAAGAAGGTGACGTACGAGTAGGTGAGTTCCGAGGAGATTTTCTAACTGTTCTATTATAATAGCGACCACCCCCGCCCATGCGAGGAGGTGACCGTTCCGTAGAGTTCCGATTAATATCCCGCCTTTGTTGGGTTCCCGACGGATTGAAACAAAGCATTGGATGATGCTTATTACTACCACAATGACAATGAGGAATTCGGCTGCACACTCGATAAGAATGAGGACCTAAGCAAAAGAAACAAAGACGTTTAAGGTTAACTAAATCTTTTCTCGCGAAAGGTGTCATTGCTTTAAATTGAGAGCAATGATTCAGAACATAATGTTTTGTTTCACCACAGCAAGCGCATGGAGGAGAAACTTCAACCGCAGCATAATGACCAGCCTTACGTGAAGGCTTTGTTTGCCTCGCATTGTATTCATTATACAAACCATGCGTAGATTCCGAACTTGCACATTCTAAAAGCCGACATTCCGTTTCCAAAAACTCAACCAATTCCGAATATTTTGGTATAATATCTGTTTCACATCCGAATTTCTGTTCAAACCGAGATTTAAGTGTAGTAGGCAATTTTGACAAACATATATGTAAAAGTAAAAATGACCATTCCTCGACAGGAAAACCAAGCCGCTCTAATTGATTTACCGCCATAATTAATGGATTTAAAAATTGAGTCCGAAGTCCATTAAGGCGAATAGAAATTACAGGTAATTTTAAAATCTGGTCAACCTGAACATCTGCCAGCCGTCTAGTATTTTGATAACGCTTCATCAAAAGATTCCGAGCAATACTGTAACCTTCATCCGAAATTCTAATATGTTGAACCAAACCGCGAGGTTCACCGGAAAGACATGACATTAAATATGCTAATTTCTGCGCAGGAGATAAATCCGACCGCTTATCTACAAGGCTATCAAAAAGATTATTAAATCCAACCCATTGATCCATATCACCATCAAAGGATGGGAGCCGAAGTCCTGGTAAATGTGATAACAAAGCATCCAGTTCCATCCGATCCGATTTAATATTTTCCGAAGTAGAAGCCGACGTAGGAGGAGATTGTTGCAATTTAATCGTCATTAATTTATCAAAAGCTTCCAAAGCACGAGTATAGTCCGCCCGGGCCGCAACCACTATTTCTCTGTCCGCCGTAATAGTCTCATCCGCGAGTTCAAGAATACGTTGGTAAGACGTCTCAAAAGCCGTAAATTCCGAATTCACCGTTAAAAGCCGTACCGATAAACGCATAAAAAGTTCTGGCCTATCTATAAGATCAGCACTATCTAACAACCATTGCAACTTTACTCTAAATTGGGACCAATGAAACCGTACAGACATGATAAATAACTATTAATAATCAAGCCAAACCAAAAATAAAAAAATAAAAATGTTTCAAATAAAATATTAAAATATTCCGAAGTTTAAACTATATATAATATTTTATTAACCGACTTCAAAAAAGGAGGAGGTTCTCAATTCGTCGGAATCTTTTTTTTTTTTTTTTTTTTTTTTTTTTTTTATGTATGTTCAACGATTACTCGAAGACGCCTGAACCGATTTGGAAAATTCTTTTTTTGTTTCAAAGGGTATTCTTTCCCGGTGGTCCCATATAAACTTTATCGAAATCGGTTTAGCGGTTTTTAAATAAATTCATTTTTTTCTTTTATGTATGTTCAACGATTACTCGAAGACGCCTGATCCGATTTGGAAAATTATTTTTTTGTTTCAAAGGGTATTCTTTCCCGGTGGTCCCATATAAACTTTATCAAAATCGGTTTAGCGGTTTTTAAATAAATTCATTTTTTTCTTTTATGTATGTTCAACGATTACTCGAAGACGCCTGAACCGATTTGGAAAATTCTTTTTTTGTTTCAAAGAGTATTCTTTCCCGGTGGTCCTATATAAACTTTATCGAAATCGGTTTAGCGGTTTTTAAATAAATTCATTTTTACCGACGATACTTTTAGCTGCTTACTTGAAGTTAATTAAAAATTATATTTTTAACCGACTTCAAAAAAGGAGGAGGTTCTCAATTCGTCGGAATCTTTTTTTTTTTTTTTTTTTTTTTTTTTATGTATGTTCAACGATTACTCGAAGACGCCTGAACCGATTTGGAAAATTCTTTTTTTGTTTCAAAGGGTATTCTTTCCCGGTGGTCCCATATAAACTTTATCGAAATCGGTTTAGCGGTTTTTAAATAAATTCATTTTTTTCTTTTATGTATGTTCAACGATTACTCGAAGACGCCTGATCCGATTTGGAAAATTATTTTTTTGTTTCAAAGGGTATTCTTTCCCGGTGGTCCCATATAAACTTTATCAAAATCGGTTTAGCGGTTTTTAAATAAATTCATTTTTTTCTTTTATGTATGTTCAACGATTACTCGAAGACGCCTGAACCGATTTGGAAAATTCTTTTTTTGTTTCAAAGAGTATTCTTTCCCGGTGGTCCTATATAAACTTTATCGAAATCGGTTTAGCGGTTTTTAAATAAATTCATTTTTACCGACGATACTTTTAGCTGCTTACTTGAAGTTAATTAAAAATTATATTTTTATAGATTATAGATAACTAGCGACTCACTTCGTCCCTAGTAACGTTTTACTGCTGAACTGAGCTAAACGTTGATAAGTCAGTCTGTGAATCGCGAATAGTGAATAAAAATAGTAATTGCGAATGTACCTTACTCAGGTGATTGACATATAATATTGCGAACTTCTCTGTATAACTTTTTAAGACCTACAATTTTCAAGTACATTGTTTTGATGTATCTCTTAAGGTTCAGCCAGCGTTAACCATATAAATTTCTAAGGACGACTCGATAGAACCAGTCATTGCGTTTTCCCGCGGGAACGAAAAATGTGCCTGTAGTAAAAGGTATACAAAATTTAATTGAAATCGGTTCACTACTTTGTGCTTGAAACGCGCACATCGATTTGACTAAGTTAGTTTTATTATAGGTATAGATAAGAATAGGTATTGCGAGTGTACCTTAAGAGATAGACATGTACTGTTGTAGATCTTTCTGTTGGCCTTTTCAAGATCTACAATTTTTTAGTACATTGTTTTGATGTATGTCGTTAGGTTAGCCAGCCGAGGTATCCTAAGGAGGACTCCCGATCTCGATTTCCCGCGGGAAACAAAGATTTTCATAAGTAAAAGGTATCCTAAATGTTGACCCAAGTAATAAGTTATCAGTTCACCAAATTTCGTTGAAATCGGTTCATTACTTTTTGCGTGAAACGCGTACAGACAAAGAGACAAACAGACAAAAAGATAAACAGACAAACATACAAACAGACAAAAAATTTAATAACTATTGTTTTCGGGTCTATGTTGTATACTTAATATGTTACAGTTATTGTGTAAGTTTTGTAAGTTATTACTTAATATGTTAATATTATTAAAATATTTCATGTACAGATTTCGCTAAGTTACTGCTTTATTATAGTACTAGCATTTCCCGCGGCTCCGCCCGCGTTCATATGACCAAAGCCAAATTCTTAGGTTTTACATATTAGTATACTTTTACATATATACTAATTTCATTGCGCACCGTATGATTGGTAAATAATGGCAGAGATTGACAATGCCACAAAGGTTCCTCAGTTAATCTCATATTTGATTTAGTAATATTGCATTTTTTGTTTTAGCAACAACGTTTATGTATATCTATACTTTTTTTTGTTTGTTTGTTTAGTTTTGGGCGATAAACTCTCAAACTACGGAATTAATTTTATTCATGTTTTACTAATAGACAGCTGTTGATTAATTTAATATTCTAAGCAAATACTTTTTATTATTTTATATGGCACGGTTAATATGATTAAAGTCGTAAGTAGGTATTTTACTGTATCCTTTAAACCTTTACCTTCCAAGAACTGGTGTCAAAAAAAACTAAAAAAGTTGAGGTACAACAGTTTCTAAAATACTTTTTCATAGTTTTTGAAATATGAAATATTTTTAGTTACCCGCTTTGTCAGTTTAACAGCCATAAACTTGTTTCCCATAAAATGTTATAAAATAATATGAATCGAACTTATTTTTACGGTTGATAAAATGAGTCGATATTGTGGAAATGTAAATATTATTCGTATTTATTTTAGTATTAACCTAACAAAATATGTAAGTAAGAAAAACAACACAGTATTTTGCTATAGGAAACCTATAATACGCAAGTTAGATTTGCATTTGCCCAATTTTTACATTAAAAGATTAAAAAAATTAACATTATTTACTAAACAATAAAAATTTACAAATACTTTCATTCGAAAATTGTTTCGGCCAACAAAATATTACTAATTTATAAAGCCAAATGTTTGTTTTATTGAAAATTTGAACACAGGCCGGGCCGCGGATAATTTAGTAATAAGTCTAATAAAGTCATAGAAAGGTAATTTTTTTTTGGATTAAAACTACGTATTTTAAAAACACATGGCGACATCTATTGTCAAATATCTAAATAACACATAAATAAATTTTCATTAAAATAACTATTCTAATGAATAAAATACGCTATTGATATTTCTTTTACGATAAGCTTTTTTTAATAGTTTTAACATACATAAGTAAGTTGCCTTGCTAAAATAGTACTATCATCGTGTTTTTATTTTAACCAGTTTTTGTATTTTTTCTCAGAAATATTTTCCTGCGGTAAAAAGTATCCTGTATGTTGAGCCGGATAACCTGCTATCACCGTACCAAATTTCATTATCTATCGCTCTATAATGAATATTTCAATAAGATTTTAAGTACGGAATCGGCTTAGTGACAATTTTTTTACATGTATAGTTACTAATTTATAAAACCAAAAAGTTTGCTTTACTGAAAATTTGAACACGGGCGGGGGCTCCGGATAATGTAGTAGTAATTCTAATAAAATTGTAGAAAGGTCATATCTGTACATTCATTTTTTGGGAATTAAAACTACGTATTTTAAAAACTCATGGCGACATCTATTGGCGAGTATCTAAATAACACATAAGTATATATTAATTGAAATAACTATTTTAATGGATAAAATAGCACTATTGATAATTTGATTTGCAAGATAAGCTATTTTTAATAGTTTTTACCATATTTAGTAAATTACCTTGCTAAACTATTTACAGATAGTATCATCGTGGTTTTGTTCCAACCAGTTTTTATATTTTTTCTCAGAAATGAGATATTTTCCCGCGGTAAAAAGTATCCTATATGTTGACCCGGATAACCAGCTATCATCAAACCAAATTTCATCAAAATCCCTCCAGTGGTTTTTCTGTGATGCGGTAACAGACAGACAGACAGACAGACAGACAGACAGACAGACAGACAAAAATTCTAAAAACTATAGATTCGGCCTCTGCATCGATAATAACGTCTATTTCAATAAGATTTTCCAAAAAATATTGAATGTACAGATTCGGCTTTGTTAGAATTTTATAATATGTATAGATAATAGATTACTCTTGTTTACTTTACTTTAGTCGATATTTTATTACTGGAATTGTAATATAAATTTGATTTATTAACCGACTTCAAAAAAGGAGGAAGTTCTCTCCCGGTGTCTGTCTACCTTTCGTCAGAAATAAGATTTCTCAATCGGTGCATTTCTGCTAATGCTCGTTCATCGTGGGATTTACTTAATAGTTTAGACGGTTCTAAATCAGATAGAGCTATTCCTTCTAAAGTTTTGACTCTGCTGAGAGCTACATATACTTGTCCTTTCGCAAAGTTCTTTCTTCCCAAGTCTATGACAGCTCTATCGAGGGTTGTACCTTGTAGTTTATGCACAGTTACAGCCCAGCATAAAATAAGAGGTAGCATTCGACGCTCAACGTCACCATAGCCTCTAGTTGCTTGGAATGTAGTACACATTGGGGAAATAGAAACGAAGCCATTAGCATCTTTCAATCTGCTGCCTATTGTCTCGTCATCGAACTTAATGAGAACAGCGTCTGGCATTTCACCTTCTTCCAACTGATTTCTGCGTAACGCGGGCCATTTGAACTGTTTTACAACACCCATGGCCCCATTCACAAGCCCATCCGAAACGGAGATATTTCGCCTTAACATAACGCGAGATTCGGCAGCTAAAAGTATCGTCGGTAAAAGACCACCGCAGTTGTTAACATCATTGGGGATAACATTATGCGGAGGTTTTCTGCCGTAGGTTGCTGCTTCACGTGATTCGTCTGTCGCGTGTATTTTGTACATATGGTTTAATGCTCCATTGGCAGCGGTCATTTTGCTGTTGTATTCATCAACTTGCTTAACAGTGGGATAGATGCGAACCACGGCACCATCCGCAAAGACCCCCGTTAATGGGATCCTACGTCTTTCACACAACAGTTCTAATTCTGCAGTTGTCAGCTCTCCAAATCGTAAATGATTGAGAAGGTCTATAAAATCCTGATCGTTTCGTTGTCGCATGTTTAATGTCAATTCGCAGAAATAAAATTGGTGCCATAAGTTGACTTCTGCCGAGCACCATGCTGGTTGCATGAAACACCAACTCCCTTTCACAGGTGGCAGCTGCATTATGTCACCAAAGAGCAGTATATTTAACCCTCCGAATAAGAGATCATTATTCTTAAATTCTTGCAGTCTTAGGTGTATCATACGAAGGTTCTCGTACGAGACCATGGAAATTTCGTCAATGATTAGCCAATGAATGTGTCGCCACTTTCTTCTTTCTTGTTCCAACTTGTGACCAGTCATCCGAGTGTATGCCCTAGTATTTCCCTTTTCAATTGGCAAATAGAAAACGGCATGTAGGGTTTTACCAAATATTTGACGGGCGGCAACTCCAGTCAATGATGCTACTTCCACGAAAGTTGGTTTAAGCAATGAGTCTACGGTAGGAGCATAACATCGCTTGATATGCTCTACCAGCAATTTCAAAACGAAAGACTTGCCGCTTCCTGCTCCACCGGTAATAAATAGTAATAATCTTTCGCCATTCCCGTTCAGATCGTTTTGAATAGCTTGTGTAATTTTTTGGAATAAATTGTTTTGCTGGATGTTTAGTCCACGTATATTGCCAAAAAATGCATCATCTGTCATTGCTCCGCGTTGATCGAGATCATCGCAGTAGTCATCATGGTCATGTGTTATATGTTCGTCAGCACATATAAGTGGCTCATTTCGGGTACCATCAGTATGCGTATCACGAACGGCATTCAATGCGGCTGCTTGAGCGAGTGCTTGCTGTATTAATTGCTCTGCATGAGCAAACTCTTCAGAGCTAACTCCGTTCAGTAGTGGTCTCAATTCGCCCTGTCGTCTTAAAAAACATTCTTCAGCAGATTCTCCTTCTGATAAGAGTTGATTTTCTTCTCTGAACGGAATATGGCAAACAAGTAGGTTATAATAATAAGCCTCTTTGTCACTATTGAGAGTATAATACCGCGTGCGTAATACTGCCGGTTTGTTGCGGATCCGCATTCGTGAATTATCTCTTAATGTAATATATCGCAATGGTTGATTTTCAACATGTCGCATCTCTATGTCGCCGTCATCGTCAGCCCACGTTAAAGAAGATACAGTCTCGTAGCGGACAGCAAATTCAGCGAGACTTATGTTCTCTAGCTCATCAGGTCTGAGCACGTAACGGTCGAAAATATTGTTGTAAATTGCCGTTTCATCTCCATCAAAACGCAGCAACCGGAATCGTTCTTCTGATTTACAGCTGTTAACAAATACTGCTTTGCGGCTACTCATTTTAAGTGGAAGATGGCAAAGACGGTATGCACATTCGGGAGCGCTGACCAACCTCTGTGAAAGAATAGCCATTGAGACGGCAAACAACTGTTTCCATACGGTGCCGCCACTTCTCTTTGCTTTCGTAATTGCTTCCTGAACTACTTCGCCCGTATCATATGGTTCGCATTTACTAGCATACTTCGCCACGTAATACGCGACAGCCGTAACGTTGCCACATGGCTGTATATCCATGTTTCCCTCCCATAGGGTAAGGAGTTCAGGGTTGTAATTATTAACCATGATCTCAGAGGGCATTCTTTTCAAAATACAAAATCGGCCGTTATTGGACAGAGCTTCATCGGGACCTATACACGTTGTGATGTCTGCTGGTGCTTTAGGAAATCCAAATCGACATGAACCATCATTGCGGTTTTTGTGACAGGTGGCTGTGTGTTTGTGTATTTGTACATTTTTAACCAAACTGCACAACAATGGATCGTCAGGGGTCAAAGAGCATGATACAATTTTATCAATTGCTGCTATGCCTTCTGTAGTAGAAAAATCTGGGACCCCATCACACCATAACAGCATATGTAAATGTGGACTTCCCCTATTCTGAAATTCTATCCGATACCAATAGTCCTGAACAGGACCTCCTAAGCAAGTGTTATTATTTTTTAAATAACGCATTAGAGCATTCACTCGTACACTGAACTGGCGTGCAACTACGACTGGATATTTCTGCACCAATGCCAAACGTTCTGGAAATGATAATGCTTCAGCGTTACGCAAAGTACCACCTTCAGCAATTAGCAACGCTTTGGTCATATCTGACCAATTTAAATCGTTACAAGACAAAGTTATAAACCAAGTAGGAGCTCCGAGGCTCCTAACCATAGCAATCAATTCTGAACAACACCGTCTCCAATAGGAAGCAGATCCTCTTATATTTCTCATAGTTAGGTGTATGTTCTCCACTAGTCCTTGAGGTGTTCGTTCCCTGTGACCCTGTCGCATTCTACAGGATACAGAAACGCTAGATTTGGCACGAAAGTATTCTACAACAGACAAGGCAAAAAAAAGGTAGTCGTTTCTCTGGAATCGTTTTTCTGAACCCATTACCCTTGCTTGGAAATAGTCCAGAGCTGTAATCGAAATATCTCTTTCTTCTCCAAAGCCGTTTTTACCATCAGGAAACAAAAAATACCAACCCAATTCTTCCATTCTTCGCTCTCGCTCTAAATTTAAAGGAGGAGCGGTTTTACGGGTGATTTCTGCTAACCTTACTTCAGTTTCTAGGTCACGGTCATTGACAGAAACAACGTTATTTAAATCAGGAACACCTTCGTCAATAGTGTGAATCATGCTGGTTGTATACACATATCGGGTCTCTGTGTTATGTCTTTCGCTCTGACCTTCGGGCATGATTGGGTTAACACCTTGGGATTGGGTTCGATGATCAGACAGCGGCATATGATCTTGGACATTTTGGGCCGAATCCTCAATTATCGGCTGTCCGTCTGGCTGATTTGCCAACTGTTCTATTTCTGGTGAAATCATTATAGGGGTCAAGGAATACACGTTTTGGAACATTATGGAATTCGTAGAACTGTTTTTATTAGAAATATATAAGTTTCGTCTCAAAACGGCATACAACTTTTCTATACTGCTAAATCGCATGCAGCAAGCCGTACCCCTTGATGGAGCTTTACACCCTTTAGCACCGCGGGCATGGGAATCAAATAACCAATATGAAGGCATTTCCGAAACATGTCTGCAATGCACTGCAACTGTAACAGCATTACAAGTTAATATTCCGTCTTTATTAGCATTTCCCTCGAAAAATTGCAGTAAAGCATTTTTTAAGTTAGGGAATCCTTCGTTACTGTTGTCATTCTCAATATGACCATTAAATGCTGCTTCATAATTAACGCAAAGATTTACAGCCCGCTCATCATAAATAATCCGTGGTAGTAGCTCTGTCACAGCCAAGTACTCACGATTTACTTCGCGATCGTCTGGGTTAACTCGAGCAACAATACACTCACGATAGAACTTATCTCCCAATATAACAATATAATCGATGTCACTTCTACACCATGTATTAGGATCTCGTAGGTTAAAAGCGGTGCAGGCGACTGTTGCAATGGCTGTACATTGCTTACCACGTGATTCTGGGCTAAATTTTTCATTTCCTTGATGAAAATATCCTCGTAATATAGCTACATTTTCATCAATGTTAGTATACGCATTTACTTGCCTTGGCTCTACTATTGAATCTGGTTGAATATTTACAGGTGCCTCAACAATTTGTGTTATTGCAGAGAGATCTATTACATTAGAAAATGACGGACGAACATCTCTGTAAAGCGCATTATTAACCAACAACCACTGCAATGCCTGATTCAATTTTACCATATCAATCTGAAATTCCCTTGATCGTTGTAAGTTTTCCAGGTTTTCTGTGACTATAACTAACCCAGCTTGTTGTGGTTGAAGCGGAAGTTGCTCAGCCAATTCGATAATATCCTTGGCGAAAAGAACAACTTGCCCCTTACACCAATCCTGACTGAATCGGTTATGTACCCGAATAATTTGTAAGAACGGCACAATTCTCAACAAAAATCTTTTTTCAATTTCTGTCAAATTGGCAATTTCTTCAGGAATATCTGAAACACTCATTTTGTTCCAGTATGCCTGAGCAGGAATCTTTTGTTTTTTAATGTTGTTTGAACAACGAGTACAGATTATGATATTACCTATAGCGATTAAATCAGCAGGAAGTAAATTGCCTAGATTGGTAGTTGGTATCCTTGTACGCTGCTGAGGATAAATCATTTTTTTGCAAATTTGGCAATCCACATCAGCAAACACATTTATCGCTGATTTAAACTGTTCAGAATTCGCCAATCTTCTGTTATCGCGGGCATGCATATTAGTGAGACGAATCGCTCTCTCTTCTGCTGTTTCACTATGTAGTACTTGAGCAGATTGATATCTGGCCAAAGACAAACGATATTCACGCTGCTCAGCTGACTCGTTCGAGAGTCGTTCACGAATAAGAGTCAACCGATGCTCGCGCTGTTCAGCTGACTCGTTCGATATTCGTTCACGAATAAGAGTCAACCGATGCTCGCGCTGTTCTGCTGACTCGTTCGATAGTCGTTCACTAATAAGAGTGAACCGATGCTCGCGCTGTTCAGCTGACTCGTTCGATAGTCGTTCACGAATAAGAGTCAACCGATGCTCGCGCTGTTCAGCTGACTCGTTCGATAGTCGTTCACGAATAAGAGTCAACCGATGCTCGCGCTGTTCAGCTGACTCGTTCGATAGTCGTTCACGAATAAGAGTCAACCGATGCTCGCGCTGTTCAGCTGACTCGTTCGATAGTCGTTCACGAATAAGAGTCAACCGATGCTCGCGCTGTTCAGCTGACTCGTTCGATAGTCGTTCACGAATAAGAGTCAACCGACGCTTGCGCTGCTCCGCTGACTCATTCGATAGTCTTTCATTAATAAGAGACAACCGATGATCACGTTGTTTTATTGTTTCTTTTGACAATTTACTTTGTACATAATTGCGCATTTGAGAATACCTTTCTTCACGATCTTCGGAAGACTCTCCGAGACGCTGTGATCTATTTCTTTCTCTATTGCGCTTTAGGCGCTCGTCTTTGTCATTTTCAGACTCCAGTGCTCGACGCTTTCTCATACGAGATGCACCCAAGGAAGGCCTCCCCATTATGTACCACCTACTCTTACCTACGTACCAATTTTATAAAAACCACTAAAAAGCATAAAATAAATTATTTTTAAATAAAAAAAAAACCGCCTTCAAAAAATACACAGGAACTAAAAAGCAAAAAATAATTGGTATTTACACACGATTTCCTACCAAAACTTTTAAATCAAATTTATATTACAATTCCAGTACAAAAAAATCAACTAAAATAAACACTCACTTATTATAAACATTACTATTACAATATCTACGACAAATAAACTATTTAATACCTAATTACAATTTATAATTATCTATTTACACAATTATAATATGACAATTCTTGTCTCAATCTGTTATCTATTGATTTAAATAAAATATTATATGTACTAGACACCTACTGATGTGTTTGAAGTCGGTGCCAAGTCCAAAAATAACAAAAACGTTACTTATACTCATATAATAACAAAAAAAACAATGCTTATACTTTAATTAACTAATAACACTAAAACTAACTTATAAAGTAATTTATACAGGGTTAAGTTAATAACTAAACGTAATTCTAATGAAATACCTAAATACTTTTATTAACATACAAAGCCCATCAACAACACTAAAACGCATCAAAAATTTAATTGCATTCGAGATGACTGTTAACGACGTCTGCCCGCACGTGTCTGCCCGTTTGGGTTGCATCGCTCAGCACGAGCCTCCCCTCCACGCTCGAGCATTCCGTCGCAGGCGCGGTGTGTAGCGACTAGCGGGGGACATATTTGATATTTGGCTTGGCACCGACTTCAAACACATCAGTAGGTGTCTAGTACATATAATATTTTATTTAAATCAATAGATAACAGATTGAGACAAGAATTGTCATATTATAATTGTGTAAATAGATAATTATAAATTGTAATTAGGTATTAAATAGTTTATTTGTCGTAGATATTGTAATAGTAATGTTTATAATAAGTGAGTGTTTATTTTAGTTGATTTTTTTGTACTGGAATTGTAATATAAATTTGATTTAAAAGTTTTGGTAGGAAATCGTGTGTAAATACCAATTATTTTTTGCTTTTTAGTTCCTGTGTATTTTTTGAAGGCGGTTTTTTTACAATTATAATTTCTATAAACCGTTGATGCTAATCTTTAAACACAGTATAATATAAAGTATACAATACTTCTTAACTTTATATCATAAATTTAACTTTCAACAATGACATCTTAAACCGTATGAAACAACTCGATAATAATTATCCTATATATTTCACGAACAACCTTTTACTTCTTATTCCAAGTTTATAATAATATGTATATTTCAATGAATGCAATTTTAATGCTAATTTCATTGAATGAAATAATGAACCTACGATTAGTAACATACATAAATCCAAAAATCACCAAGATATAATCCGATAACCATCATAAGTTTATTATATAATTATTATATTGACAATGTACGTATAAAAGTAACGAACACAGTTCAACGCCTTATCAGCTGTCTCCGCAACGCGTGACAAAATGTTAACACAATAAGGGGTAGATATAAATTACCGATTTCTCGCAAATTAAAGATATCGTGTATTATACACGTAAAAGACCGAAAATACAACCACGCTCTGCTACCAAAATGTATGATCCGCGTTACGCGGAGTAAAATATATATAAAACTAACGCTAATAAATTATAATATAAAGTGTACCTTGTACGTGGACTTAGCCGTGGAAGCGTTGCCGGGCCCGGAATCCTTAATCCTGCGTAGGCACTGATCACTAGGGGTGTTTGTGTGTATGTGATGTATAAATATATAAGCCCATAATTAATCCGACCGAAAATACTTATTTCACTTTGTAACCGAAACAATTCAAACGAGCGGAGCACTCGTCACACCGACCGAACAATACCGAATCCAATTGACAACTGTCATCTGTCATTTCAGACATGACTTAAGACAATAATACCATATATAAAAAATACTAAACACTAAGAAAGTATTATATAATGTTATGAAAATTAAAACAAGAATAACATAGAAGATAAATACATGGTTCCAAGTAATTGTAATATAAGTTATAGTATAAACAAAAGGTATAACTATATTTTTTTATGTATTGTAATGTAAATAAATATTACTTGTATATGAATTACCTACCCATGTATGTGAAGGAAATAAAAGCCTATATTATTATTATGTTTGTACCTCTTCCGATATCACGGGCTCCGGATTCGGATTTCCTTTGGAAGGCTTGTGTGGGGACACAGATCCAACACGTAGAAAAATGGCCAACAGGTAATGCGTAGGGACTATGGAAAATATGGAGAACCAATTAGGTCTATGGAGTTTGGATGGGCTAAAGAACTGGGCTATTGGATGAGACTATCAATGAGTAACATATAGTTTACTGTTAAGCACCTAGGGAATTGTCAGATAAAGTGAGGGTAAGTAGGTAATGCCAAAAAGCCTCAAGAGGGCTACATTCCTGATTAATTATGGCAGACACAGTACGGCTCAACAAATGTTATTGCTTTAAAAGAAGAGCTAAGAAAAAGTCAATACTTTATCTATTAATTATGTAAAACAAAATTCTGATAAACTGGTGTCGCGTTAACAATTATTCTATTAAAATGGCCCTGCCGCATTAACAAATATTTTTTTAACGACAGCGATATGACCTTACTTGCCAGTGGCGCCAACTGGTGCCGCCAGAAACGAGAGCCCTCATTATTATTAGTACCTTAGTTCTTTTTTAATGACACGTTTGGCTCAGTTTGTAGTGACCTACTTGCTGTGCCAGCGGTCGCGGGTTCGAGTCCCGCTGGGGGCATTCATTTGTGTGATGAGCACGAACGTTTGTACTTCAGTCATGGGTGTTTATATTTATAATATGTATGTATTCAAAGCTGTAAATGTGTAGTATATCAACTATCTGGCATCCATAACACAAGTCTCGTAGCTTACCGTGGAACTAGATGGTGCTGTGTTAATATCCCAACATATTTATTTATTTTTTGTTATATCGTATTTTTTAGCTAAAAAAAACTAAAAACATATGAATAAATACAAAAAAAAAACAAAAGCAAAAACTTTGTATCCGATCAAGATTGGAACTTTGTGGTTAAAATAAAATCCTTTTATAATAGTATATTTAAATTTAACATGAATGGCTCTGCAATATTTACACAGATACAACCTTGTCATTATTAAAGGATAATTAAATTTTTGTGACACAATGTTTTTTACCCGATTGCGTGACGCAAAGGCGGGTAATGTGTTTATCAGTGTATGTATGTATGTATGTTTGATCCTATGTGGCGTTCTAAAGACCAAACGCGTAGACCGATTTTGATTATTCATACGTTGTTAGATTCGTCTTGATAACGCGAGTGTTATAGGCTAGATAATAATAGTTAAAGATTAAAATGGCCGATTTCAGGCGCCAATTTGGGTTTTTAAAAAAAAATATTCCAAACAATACATTATTCCTTCGTCAACTTGTTTTCATCTTTTTAGTTAGCTTTTATTAATATTTTCAGTTGTAGTTATAAGTTCGACCATAACTACTGAGGACATACTGAATGTATGAGTCGCTGGTGAATAATGAACCATCATTTTCACTTTATAGGGAATTATTTCTAAGTATAATATATTAGACAAAAATTGTCGTAGCTTATCTACACACGTGTTCAATACGGTATCTCTAAGTAAACTACACCATATTGAACTCAAATGTATATTTGTACTCCCTAATCTCCAGAATAGCTGATATATGAAGTGATTTTATCGAAACTTCTACAGGCAAGTAGAGAATTCATGTGAGTGGCAGGATGACATGAGAGCAATTTAAAACATAGTTACTTTATATAAATTTATGAAATACTAGCGACTCACCCTCGCTCCGCTCGGGTTCGTCCATAGTTACGTTTTAACGTTTAGTATAGATTTCACAGAGGTGAGATACTTTCCCGCAGTAAAAAGTATCCTATATGTTGACCCGGGTAAGCAGTTATCATCATACCAAATTTCATCAAATTCTGTCCAGTGGTTTTCTCGTGATGCGGTCACAGACAGACAGAGAGATAGACAAACAGACAAAAAATCTGAAAACTAGGGATTCGGCCTCTGTATCAATAATAATAACTATTTCAATAAGATTTTCCAAAAAATATTTAATGTACAGATTCGACTCACAAACAGTTTGAATTTTATTATATGTATAGATTTAAATATGAGATACATCCGGAATCAAATCCCCACTATCATTACTTTAATAACCGCCATAACAAAAAAACTACCAATACAAACAAACAATACGTGTATTAAATAATTTTATATATTTTTATAACCAAAGTATATGACCTACGTACACTAAAAGCAGATTCTTTACAATAAAATGTAGATAAACAGGATGGGAAAAGAAAAAGGCACAAAGTAACAAGTTGGCAAGGAGTCGCTGAAGGCTGTTTGTCTGTCAACTGCGCTATAGCAAAAACTTGGACGCCTCGGGCGTTAAGTCGAAGTAAAAAAGAGCAAAACTTTAGCGAGCCACTGAAAAATACTGATCGCGACTACACCAATCAACTTGACTCGACTCCGCTTTGTTTGGATGGAAATTAATAGCGCAATAAATTTTTAAATATAACCAAATGTTTTTATTATGTTCTGGAAGAGTTTGTTTGTTTTGCTTAGATTTAGTTAAAATGGGATCGTCATTTTAAAATAAAGATTCTGGATTCGAGTCTGGACGTGGTAATATTTTATATTAATAATGAATCTGTCTTTTAGTAATAGTGATTTATATAGATTTTATATAGAAGACGTATAAAGGATTGTACCTATGTATTTCAGATTTATTGAATAACTATGCACTTGTTCTAAAGATTTTTTAACTAATAAAAAGTTTCAGTATTACAGAGATAATACAAGCTATATTTTATCAACGTAATTATTTAATGAAAGTTTGTGAGAACTTAAAAATATTTTTCTTAAACTGATCAAATGAGAAAGAAGGTAATAATTACGTAAGTTGAATTGTCAATTCCACTAAAACACCTTTAATAAGCAGTGGTAGCCCAGTGGTAACGCGCTCGCTCGAGAAACCGAGCGATGCGGGTTCAAATCCTGGGTGTCGCAACTCTAATATTTTCATGTGCGAATTATTTCCAACATGATTACCACTTGTCTTACGGTGAAGGAAAACATCGTGAGGAAACCTGCATGTCTGAGAGAACCTAGCAAGTTTTCGAAAGGCATGTGAAGTCTGCCAATCATTTGTCCAGCGTGGTGGATTATGGCCTTGATACCCCTCGTATCGAAGGGAGGTCCATGCCCAGCAGTGGGACGTTAACAAAAGCTAAAAACAACAACAACCTTTAAATAAAACTATCTTTTCGGATTTTTTCGCGGATTTATTTTGATTTTTGGTTCCCGACGTTTCGATTGCTTTACAGCAATCATGGTCACGGGAGAGACTGAGGTGTTAGATGTCTCAAAGGTATTATATAGTTGTTACAGACAGCCTACCCACAAATAACAAAATGAATTCAAAAAACTTGAAAATTGGCACCAAAGTACCTTACAATATTTGTTAATTTTAATTTTAAAACATTTTTAAAACATTTTTATAATTTTAATTACTTTTATATTATATAATTTTATATAATTTATTTAATTTTAGCTTTATTATTATAATTATTACAATTTTTTAGAAAATTTATTGATTAATAATCTATATTTAGTGTTGCCATTATTATATTTATAACTATAAAGAAAAATTTAATTTTTTTTTTATATATTTTTTAATTTTTTTACAAACCTCTCAAGAACCCATACTATTGCACTAGACGGTCATCAAACCCGTAATAATAGTATTAAGTAAACACAACTAAAATGGTGTCAGCACTTTCAGACAGCGCACGTTAACTTGTCAGCGACTGGCAACTACTAGCGAACTGACGTCTCGCAACTCCTCGTCACTCCTGAGCCCTACAATTTACGTTGCGGTCTTGTTTGCTTAAATTTATCCTATTTCACTACTATTTGCAAAATTTGAACAAAAGGAATAATATAGATAGATCACAACATAGTCATAGATCTAAACATGAAGCCTAATAATCACTCTTCCAAGCGTAAGAGCTATAATGCTTAAAAAATACAAAATATTATAATTGTAATTTTTGTTATTCATTATTATCCATATATGAAAATATTAAATTTTCCCTATTCTTTATAATATATTATATAAACGATCTGTGTAGTAATATTAAAAATATTTGCATAAACAGCAAAATTACGCTACTATTTTTGGCTTTGACATTTTTTTTGTGGACTCCGTCTTCTTTAGTCTAAGATACTAATATTTTCTTAGATTTACTCGAATATCTGACATTTATATATAAAACATTTGTCTCACCCGTGACCATGGTTGCTGCATTCGAAACGTCGAACACCAAAAATCCAAATAAAACCGAAAAATTCTGAAAAAATAATTTTATCTGAAATTAATATAAGCTTTGGACATGATTTAACTTTTAAAGACTTTTATGATATAGAAAGAATAGCGACTCACCCTCGCTTCGCTCGGATTCGTCCCTAGGCACGTTGTAATTATTTTGAGCGGAACCCTAATTCTTTTTCGAAAATAAAAGTAGCCTAAGTTACTCCATATAACATCAGCTATTTACCAGAGAAAGTCCCGTTAAAATCAGTGTAGCGGTTTCGGAGATTACCCGGAACAAACAGACAGGCAAACATTTTAAAAATTGTGTTTTTCTTATAAGTACCGTATATAATTTCATATACATTTAGTAAAAAGCTATTGGTTTGATATAGAAGCAAGTAGACACTTCAATTTTCTTTATCTGTATAGATAAGTCATCTTTAGGATGAGGTGAAACTTGATAATAAACTTTTATTGATTATTGCATATAAATCTTTCTTTATCGTTTAAAAGGATTTAATGGCGTTCCGTGCTTATTTAAGCGTTATTTTATGGGGAAATTAATATAGAAAGAAGAACTTCGTATGTATTTTTGAGATTATTATTAGATCAGATATGCTGTCATCTAAATATATGGTCATTAAAATGTTTAGTTAGTTATGGTAGTTTAACTATAAACAGTTATATTGCTATACCTAAAAGTTTTTTATTTAGGACAAAATGGACACTAGAATGACTTACCTGAATTTCTTCCACATTGCGAGTTTTGGTAGCAATTCTTATTGACGTATTTTAATTTAACCAGGTTGTTAATATTTTTAAGATCAACACAAATATTCAACGAATAGACGAATCGAACCTGCGATTTCAATCATAATAATCAATGAAAGGTGGATGCTGTAACAGCTGTGTCACTTAAGCATGAATAAATAGCTCCTTACTACTTCATCTCACTAAATTCTCATTTCAGCTATTTATAATATTAGTGAATATATCTAATATATAAATATCTCGTGTCACGGTGTTTGTGGTCGCACTCCTCCGAAACGGCTCGACTGGTTTTAATGATTTTTTTTTATATATTTGGTAGATATGAGAATAGATCGTAAAGTATTTTTCACCATCCTACCCCCCACCCCCCATTTTCTAAGCAACTAGGGGCGAACCCGAGCGGAGCAAGAGTGTGTCGACAATACCTTTTTCTCCTCTACTTGTCAACCGATTTCCTTTTTTTTCTTTAGTATATATTGACAAATGTGAAAGTACCTAAAAGTGTAGAAAAAATATAGTCATACTAGCAGTACCCGCGGCTTCGCCCTCGTTCAAACTACTAAAAAAACAAACTCTTTGACACACCGACTGCAGCGCCATCTACCGGGTCCAATCGTGTTTTCAAACCATCCAGGAGCCTATTGAAATATACACACCAAATTTCATCTAAATTGGTTCAGCCCTTTTGGGGGAGTAAGGTGACAAACACACGTACAGAAGAATTACATATATTAAGATATGTTTTCCTCAAATTTTCAATAATGATTACAATCGAATTTCGATCACAAGGTTAATATTTTTAAATATACGAGTAGTACATAATTTTTTTGCTATACTTAGTAAATTAAACATCTAACACACTAACGTTAATTACTCGCGTATTTCAAGTGGATATTAATTCAAAGCCCGTCCATATTAAAGTAGAAGTTCAAAAACATTTATCATTTCAAACGATTTAACCTCTGGTACTCATAAAAGTTAAGCCTAGCGCACAGCGTACTGCGGCATCGCATCGATCATGATAATTTAATAAAATCTCAGCTAATAGAAAATATTTTAGATGCAAAACTGAGTTTTTGCATTCCACTCTACATTTCTACGAGTTGATATGAGCATACGATGTACATTTTTAAATCAAGTATTCCTATTGATAAACTTTTATATCTTTTCTCTATACGTATTTGTACATATTATTTAGTACTAGCAACTCATCCTCGCTCCGCTCGGGTTCGTCCCTACTTACGTTTTAACGTTTAGTATAGATTTCTCAGAGATGAGATATTTTCCCGCAGTAAAATGTATCCTACATGTTGACTCGGATAACCAGCTATCATCATATCAAATTTCATCAAAATCCCTCCAGTGGTTTTTCCGTGATGCGGCAACAGACAGACAGACAAAAATTCCAAAACTATAGATTCGGCCTCTGTATCAATAATGATTTCTATTTTAATAAGATTTTCCAAAAAATATTTAATGTACAGATTCGGCTTAGTTATAATTTTATTATATGTATAGATATATTATAGTTATTGTGCTTCTACACTGATATTATTAAGAAAAAATATTTTTTTGTCCCGAATAAACTCCGAAACTACTAACCAATTCAGGTGAAAATTGCTCAGGTGAAAGAAGATAGTCTGAGACCCTGGAAAGGATATAGGATAATTTTATCCTGGAAATCGTCCCTTAAGGGGGTGAAAATGGGGATGAATATAACCTGCAATTTACGTTATGCAATGAACGGACGAAGTGAGGAATGAATCGAATACTAAACAACTACTGTGTTTTTAATGGTTAAACTTTCCAATATATAGTGGTTATTCGCCAGGACTTTAAATCTTCCAGGACACCAACAGCATGCTTGACTACATGGAAAGAATAGCACACCGACTAGCATAAGCTCACGTACAACGGGCACATCTGCCTAAGTTAGGAGAAAGCCACGTACGAAAAAGAAGCAAAAGAAGTGGTTATCGCTACATAATATCTATAACTAATAGGTTTATAACAATATAGGTACAATGTTTACATTAAGATCATCTTTCAGTGTTTTGTTCTACGAGTACACAGCAACGCCTTATATAATACTTTCTTAGATTTACGCGAATATTTGACATTTTAAATAAAACTATCTTTTCGGATTATTTCGCGGATTTATTTTGATTTTTGGTTCCCGACGTTTCGAATGCTTTACAGCATCTGTCTGTAACAAGTATATAACGCCTTTGAGATGTCTAACACTTTAGCCTCTCCCGTGACCATGATTGCTGTAAAGCATTCGAAACGTCGGGAACCAAAAATTAAAATAAATCCGCGAAATAATCCGAAAAGATAGTTTTATTTAAAAATCTTTATATGGATTACAATACATAGGAGTCTAATTACATATCTAGTTTCCTCTTCTTATAGCTTACACGTGTTGAATCTCATATTTTATCAGCTACCTACATAGTAGGTACACTATATTTCACTTCAGTTATTTTATATAGTGTTAGTTATAATTTTATAATTTATATTATGGTAAAGTATGTTCAATTAGTCATCATTAGATCAAATGGATTCTTTATATTTTGTTATTTATAATTTTATATCAAATAAGCGACTCGCCCTCGCTTCGCTTCGGGTTCATCTCTGGAAAAAAACAAATCTATCCCACGGAAATCTTACATTTTTCCGGGATGATATTTAGCCTATAGCCTTCCTCAGTTAACGGGCTATTTAATGCAAAAAGTATTTTTCAAATCGGATTAGTAGTTCCTGAGATTACCGCGTTCAACCAAACAAACAAACTCTTCAGCTTTATAATATTAAGTATAGATTTGATATTGATTATTTATAATTTATTATTTACAATTTTATAATATTAATATCGATATAGGTTAGTTGTATTTGTAATATTAATTTCAAAAGTATTGTCATCCACCGTTGTCATCCACCGTTATATGTAATGTGGTGCGGGACTCATTAGCGTCCAGCAATCCAGCCAGCTGTGAAGCCAAGAGGCACACTGGAAGGTGACTAACTTCTTATGGACGATGTGCCATACGGGTTGCTCCTGTACTTCTCTGATAGCAGAGTGAACTGTGGATCAACCCCATGGTTGTTGTGGTCTGTTTCGGCAGAGCTGCCGTCGAAGCGTCGTGGTTGAGTGCGTAAGCGATCCTGCGACGCCCTAATATGACGGGGGAAGATTTTTGGGTTTTACTAGGTAGTACTAGCTTTTCGGGTCGATGAGTCCCACATATCCCACCATAAAAAAGTGCCATATACAAATAAATCTATAAATATATAATTATGTATGTATAGATTTATTTACAAAACCATACCAATACAAAGATGGCCAAGAAAGGCAATTCGTTATAAAATTCAATTAAGGCCGGCAATGCAGGCTACGACGCGGCCGGTAGACTCTTAATCCGCGTAATAAAGAAAAATATCCGGGAAGCGACGGCTAATTGTTATAAACTGTGCGAACATGCAAATTGGCGGACTCCCTCGGCCTTTTAATTCAAAACTTATCTCGTGCTGGTGGAATTGTGAATGATAATCAGATTCAAGCAAATTATAAAGCTGTAAACTTGTTTTTCTTTCGTGGATCTTCATCGGGGTTGTTATTAGCGAAACTCTTTTACAGACAAACTATTTCGGAAAGAATTTATATTATTTGTTCGGGTTAAAGATATTTATTTCCAAAAAAGAACAATGTTCACTTACATTAGGAAATTTAAGTAGTACAAGTTTATAGTCTACAATTTAAACAGTGGTATAAAATCTGGATTCTTACATGACATAATATAATGTTTTATGTTTTTCTTGAAAATATTTAAAGTTTGTTACTTTTTTATACTACGTTAACTTATTATAATAAATAAAAGCTAATATATCTAATGAAATATATTAGTGATCTCTAAAGATTCCCTACTAATTCTTAACACTGATATCCGACAGTTAATGTGTTAAAATAAAAGTAGCTCACACACTCGCTCACTCACTCATCGGACCATTATCATTATCTTTGACGACACGGTTACAATGCGAAATTTTGTGTTCTAAATAAAAATCTCGCATTGAAACCGCAAAGCGAGTAGTTGCGTTTTAACTTTAAGTATAGATTTCTTAAAGATGAGATATTTTCCCGCAGTAAAAAGTATCCTGTATGTTGACCCGGATAACCAGCTATCATCAAACCAAATTTCATCAAAATCTGTCCAGTGGTTTTCTCGTGATGCGGTCACAGATAGACAGACATAGAAAATATGTCATGTCTGAGCTAAACGTTAAAACGTAACTAGGAACGAACCCGAGCGGAGCGAGGGTGAGTTGCTAGTTTTCTTATATGTATAGATTAAGTAATATGCTAATTTGTATATGCGTACCTATATTATTTTCTCTTTTCCACAAAGATATTATAAATTACTCTTTTCTTCTTTATGAAAAAGCCAAATAAAATATTCTTCGATATATTATCGAGTCAAAGGTTGCCGGAGCCCGGGGCTCATAGTTATAAATAAAACCCGGCCAAAGTAAATGTAAAAAAACACATTAATAATATTAGTATCGTTTAGTAATAGTTCTATTGTAAGAGCAAAAATAATTGAAATTAATAAAAGGAATTAATATTGCCTAAGTAATAACGTTTCCGACCTTTCGTATTATTTCGCACATTGACGCTGAACTGATTTCATGAAATAAATAAAATGTACCTATAATATCATAAAAATCAGCCGTCGTTAGTTCTGAAAACCGCCGTTAGGGAAAATCTAATCAGCGCCAATACTATTAAACAATTAAATACCCTAAGCTTACTTCATGAGATACTGTGCGGTAGTCGCCACTCGCCAGTCGGTACTCGAGACGACTTAGCAGTCCACAAAATATTACTAATTACAGCTTAACCGCAGACGAAAATGATACTTGTAATAATAACGGTTTAAAAATGACGTTAGAAATTATTTTATTTCATTTCAAAAACAAGTTTTTAGTTCAAAATAAATAAATATGTTGGGACACACAGCACTATCTAGTTCCATGGTAAGCTACGAGGCTTGTGTTATGGATACTAGATAGTTGATACACTACACATATATAACTTTAAATACATACATATTATAAATATAAACACCCATGACTGGGGTACAAACATTCGTGCTCATCACACAAATGAATGTCCCCAGCGGGACTTGAACCCGCGACCGCTGGCACAGCAAGTAGGATCACCAGAAACTGAGCCAAACGTGTGGTCAAAACTCTAATTTTATCATTGATTCTTAGAGTTATAAAGCTATATTATGTAGAAATTTATGCTGAGTAAATGGCCTCCGTGGCATATGTTACTCATACGCACTCTTTCGTTGAAATTGTCCGTGACCAATTTGTGTAAAGGTTGTTAACATAGCGCATGATTTGCTTCTAAAGACTCGGTTAGTCCATACTAATATTATAAATGTGAAAGTGTGTTTGTTTGTTTGTTTGTTTTTCTTTCACGTCGGAACAGAGTGACGGATTGGCGTGTTTGTGTGATGGTAGTTGGACGGCTGGAGAGTGATATAGGCTTTTTACCACGGGAGATTATCTCATTCCCACGGGATAACACGTTATAGTACAACCCAAAAAGATATTTACGATCAGAATTACTTGAAACTTGGTATTAATGCACTTCAATATAACTAAATAAATATGTATTTTAGCATTTTTCGAAATTCATCCCATAAGGGAGTAAAATAGGGAATGAAACTTTGTATGAAACCAACCTTATTTTAATTTTTTTTTGTACTTTTAGCGCGAGCGAAGTCGCGGGTTCCGCTAGTTCAAAATAAATAACACTGCAAGTTATATCTTGGAACATCGTCTTTAAAAGATATATTTCTTAAATGGCATGAGAGAGCGTAAGTTACAACGACAACAAAATTCTTTGAAGGTTAAATTGGAGGCCATTCGTAAACGCAATGATTTTCTTGGGTTTGTCAACTTTAAGTCCCGACTTTTCATATGAATACATTTACATTTTTAAGTTTTGCGCGTCATTTTGCCTGCATTGTACTTCGATAAAATCTGTCTATATACATAAAAATTGATGTCTGTATGTATGTTTCCTAGGACTCTAAAACGGCAGGAGCGATTTTGATGAAATTTTCAGGCAATCTTCAGATTACTCCAGCGGGTGGTCCTGTGAAGTTTGGTAGCGCTCGGAAGTTTGAACGCAGGTGAAGCCGCGGGAATACATACAACATATTTTAATTATGTATTCAGCCTCTTTTTAACATCCCAATCTTGGGCACGGGCTTCTCTTTAATACGAGGCTATAGTCCACCACGCCGGCCAAATGCGGGTTGGCGGACTGAGCATGCCTTTCGAAAACTTACTAGATTTTCTCAGACATGCCGGTTTCCTCATGAAGTTTCCCTTCACCGTAAGACAAGTGGTAATCATGATGGAAATGATTCTCACCTGAAAATATCAGAAGCGCTAGACCCGGATTTGAACCCGCTTCACTCAGTTTCACAAGCGAGCGCGTTACCACTGGACTGCCCTGCCTATATCTGTTTCTATACTTTATCACACGAACGATAGATCAATAACAAGAAAACGGTTAAATGTACATATTCAGTGAATTTTATTTTGCAACCTATTACATATAAATCAGTCTGAAAAAGGACAAACAACCCAAAAAAAATATAAATCTCAGGTTATTAAAGTTAACTGTAGACTATCCAATGGTCATATTTTCCCTAGAAAAACTGTTTCAAAAGTAAATAAAAAAATAATAAATATGTTAGAACATTAACAAACAGCACTATTTAGTTCCATGGTAAGCTACGAGACTCGTGTTATGGTTACCAGATAGTTGATACACTACACATATATAACTTTAAATACATACATATTATAAATATAAACACCCATGACTGGAGTACATACATTCGTGCTCATCACACAAATGAATGCCCCCAGCGGGACTCGAACCCGCGACCGCTGGCATAGGAAGTAGGGTCACTACAAACTGAGCCTTACGCGTCATCAACGTCATCGTGTGCGACTATGGTATTTTCATCGTATTTATGGGAGACCCGTGCTCAGCAATGGGACAGTAAAGAGGTGTACTATAAAGAGTCTTAATAGTAAAAACCAAAATTTTTAATGTAACATTTAAAGTGTACACAAGTGGACAGAGTAAGCTCTAACGCTTAGCACGATCGGGGCTTTGGGTGCGATAAATCGCATTTAGTTCTTTATAGCGCTACTAGTGAAGTATTTCCATCTTCATAAAAATAACCGAGTAACGGTCATAAAGTTTCTCAATTCAAGTGCGTTCACAGACTGCTTTACTGTATACATAAATATATTTAAACTGTGATATTTTACAAAACTAAAAATTGAGTTATACTACAGTATAACTCAATTTTTAGTTTTGTGAGTCTTATGAGTATTCAGCCCTTTTTAACGTCCCACTGCTAGGCACGGGCCTCCCTTCAATACGAAGGGGATCAGGCCATAGTCCACCGCGCTGGCCAAGTGCGGGTTGGCGGACTTCACATGTCGTTCGAAAACTTGTTAAGTTTTCTCAAACTTGCAGGTTTCCTCACGATGTTTTCTTCACCGTAAGGCAAGTGGTAATCATGTTGCAAATGATTTGCACATGAAAATATCTGAGGTGCGAGACCCGGGATTTGAACTCGCTTCACTCGGTTTCCCAAGCGAGCGCGTTACCACTGGACTACCACTGATACTAATATTTTAGTTATATTTCCTAACTTTCTTTTGTAGATGAACTTGAATAATGTCAACAAACTACAGTCAAGATCGAATGCGTTACTCATTCTAACTTAACGTAACTTGCGTAAGTATACTATCGACTTTCTGTTTATGCAAGTGTTTCGAGATAGTAGATTGTCACTTCTCAGTGTGTCAGCACACTACGAGCGCACAGATCGAGAGCGCTTGTCATAAGTTATAGCTTAGATTTAGTTAAAATTCATAGAAATAACTTAATTTGCGACAAAGCATAACTTATTTTTTGGGAAACAAGTGTAAAGTGTTTTTTTAAGTTGCACATGCGCAGTGCTAAGTGTCGTTAAGAGAGAACTAGTGCTTTGGACCAAAACTAAATGATCTCTCACGTCTAAGTACTTACATCTAGTAATGATTTATTAAAGCGATGTAGATATTAGTTTTTTATCTATTATACATAAAAGTGACTGGAATTGAGATAGATTGATCGATAGCAATATGAAGAAACAAATATGCGTTTTTAATTAAACTAAGAAACAAGATATTTGACAAAAATGAGGAAAAGTATTTGTAATTTACTGTTATGGTTAGTTTGTGTACAACCATCTCGGAGTATATTGACGCCATTACTGCATATAAGTCAAGGCAAACTGCGGGGTCTACGTTTACTCGGGCAAAATAGCTATTTAAGTATACCTTATGCGACTAGCCAAAGATTCCAGGTTAGAATTCATTCCAAGTACACTTTCTAAATCTTTTATAGTATTACCTCGCAGGAAAATATAGAAAAATTGGATTGATTGAATTTATTGGATCTCTACAATAGCGTTACCGGGTCGACCTACAGCTGAAAACCTTCCGGTGACCCCATGAATACATAAAACAAATTCTTTAAAACCGGTCAAACCGTTTAGGACGAGTAGAATTAGGCTCAATAACTCACGCTCACACGAACGTTACATATAAAGATTAATTCTAAAATAGTTTTTTTTATCTATTTTCGGCTACTTTCTGTTGTAGACACTTGACCATTTAATGAAATGTCTATACTTACATTTTATTTATTTTTTATTATTTTCTTGAGATTGATTTATCACTAATAAATTGTAATTTAAACGACGGTGACGCCTTGCATCTGGTTGGCACAGTTTAGTAGACAACGGAGGACACGGGTTCATATCCCTTACTGAGCGAATGTTTGACCAGACCATGAGATAATGACATACTACAATCTCTTTAGAGTAAAAATTTTCAAAATTGTATTGAAATGATAAATTACCGTTTCTATTTTAATTTAAGTTTAATTTGAATTTTTATTCTCAAAAAGACAAAGTCACTTACATGAGAACAACATAATAACATAAAGTGAAATTATACAAATATAACTACAATTGTGTGTATATTAAACGTTATTAAATTTGATTATTTTCCAAAATATATTGTGAGAGTTGAGATTTAAATCCGTTAATTGATCTTACATTTTTTAAAGTAGATGGTATTGATGTTTTTTCAATGTTTGACGTAACGATTAATGTGAAAATTTAATTAAATTATATTATTATTTAGTAATACAGTAATTAAAATACAATTAAAGTTTGCAACCGGGGCTTATCTCTAGAAGAGATTTCTTCTAACCTATGGTATTGACAAGTGAGAGCCTCTACCTTAGTACTAAAAAGAAATAGGGTCTTTGATATATAAAACGCAACTTCACCTTTATTTAGTTAAGATAATATTGGTTCAAGAGCATGTCGAAATATACGTATGTACCTATGTTAGCAATAGTTCTACTACTTGCACTTGGTTACACAACCACGCTAATATTTATGTATAATATTTCATCTTGATGGTAATTATTCATAGAAAAATATTACCACATACAAAAAAAAACATAAATTCTAAGATTATACAGGTATTTCCCATGGGTATGGATGATGCAAAACTTTGGGAATAAGTAGCTATTCTTTCTTTTTAAAAATACGAACTAAAGACGACACGCTTGGCTCAGTCGGTAATGACCCTACTTGCTGTGCCAGTAGTCGCGGGTTCGAGTCCCGCTGGGGCATTCATTTGTGTAATGAGCACGAATGTTTGTACTCCAGTTATGGGTGTTTATATTTATAATATGTATGTATTTAAGGTTATATATGTGTAGTGTTTCAGCTATCTGGTATCCATAACACGAGCCTCGTAGCTTACCATGGAACTAGATGGTGCTGTGTGTTAATGTCCCAACATATTTATTTATTATTTATTTATTTAAAGTCCTCAAAGTGTTTAAGCTACACCACACTATACTACACTACACCAACCGACAATAATTTGCGAGGAAGCGCAACCATAGGATTAAATTCTGAAAATTGTAATGTCCAACTAAACTAAATAACATAGAAAAATTTTGTTTTCATTCAACAACACACAGACGAAGTGACGGTTTGTTCTATATTACTTTTCCAAATTGATACGTCCACTGTTCGACTCTTATGTCATCCATGTGGTCTAAACCATGGACTGTCAAGTATTAAAGTTTTTTTTTTTTTAAGTTATTAATTCAAGGTAATCTTGATTTATTACATTGCCTTTCAAAATATTATAAGCTAGCGATAGCTTGATTCCCCATACAAACTTCCATCCCCATTTTCACCCCCTTAAGGGATGACTTCCGGAATAAAAAGTATCCTATGTCCTTCCCAGGGTCTCATATCCTCTATGGTCTATCGTAATAAATTTCATCTAAATCGGTTCAGTAGATCCAGAGATTACCCCCTACAATGTCACAAACTCACAAACTTTACCTCTTTATAATATTAGTATAGATTAAAAGAGTTTGTTGGTATAATAAGTTAATGCTTTCATATTCAGTAATTAATTGTAAATAAACATATACAGGTGGCCTGTAATTTCGCTTTTCGATCTTGATTTAGGTTTAGGGACTATCTACTACTTATTGTTATAAATCTAAATCATGCGATTTTGCAACTTTACTAAATTCCCTCGACACCCCCCTCCCCCCCCCTCCCCCCTCCTCCCGTCACTCCTTTTTTTAGTTCTAGACCTTAGCGAGGCCTTAAACAATAATAACTAACGCCCTATTTAATTTTTAGCTTCCGAAAGATCCTCCAAAATGGCACGGAGTCTTTCATGCAGTAAATCCATTCGTGAGATGCCCACAATTGATGTCCTTTCTTACAACTGGGAACGAAGACTGTTTATATCTCGACGTTTACACTCCAGAAAAGGTCAAACAAAAAGACAAACTTCCAGTTATGGTATTTTTTCACGGTGGAGCCTATTTTAAGGGTAGCAAAGAACTTTATGACCCTTATTATCTTGTCACCAAAGGCGCAGTAGTTGTAACTGTCAGTTATAGGCTAGGTGTCCTAGGATTCTTATGTCTAAATGGTATTTCCAACCTAGGTTTAAGAGACCAGGTGGCAGCTTTGAAATGGGTTCGAAGAAATATTGCTTCGTTTGGTGGTGATCCAAATAATGTAACGCTTTGTGGGCAAAGTGCAGGTGCCAGTTCCGCAGCACTACATCTGTTATCCGAGAGAAGTAAAGATTTATTTCACAAGGCAATTTTGATGAGTGGAACTGCGCTATCCACTTGGGCGTTTAACATCGAGCCTTTTAAACCTGCATTAGAGGACGCGAGGAAAATATCTCCTGCGAGAACTGAACATGATATCTATCGTATATTTGCTCAAACATCTTTACCAACACTTCTGCGTATCACATACGACAATTCCGTAAATCCAAGATACTTCAAGTACTCGCCGTGTGTGGACAGCAATTTTACACAACCATTTTTCAATGACACTCCATATAACATCCTTAAATCGGGGCAATTTAATAAAGTGCCTATAATTGTAGGATACACAGACAACGAAGGGGGATTTTTCTATCGGCTGTTAAGTGATAGATCAGCCAAAGATTTAAATGAAAATTTTAATAACATGCTACCCTGTGTATTTTCTTGGTGTTCAGATGAAGAAAGGCGTGAAATCGGGGCCACTATGCGATCATATTATTTTGGTAATAAAATCATTGACTACAGAACGTCAGCCGAAAGCTTAATAGATTTCTATTCAGACTGGATAGCGTATGGATCGATTAATGCGTTTTCAAGGATAATAACCCAATTTTCTGATAGACCGGTCTACAATTATCAATTTTCGTATGTTGGCGGCCGGAATTTTGGGAAGGCGATATCTGGACTATATTTTAATGGGACAACTCACGCGGGTGAATTGTTCTACCTGTTCAAACCACTAGGAATGTCTCTACCATTATTGGACAGTGATAAGAGAATGATAGAAAAAATTACGACATTGATACATAATTTTATGTTAAATGCGTAAGTCAACAAATTATTTTTAATTTACTTTTTTACACACATTTATTACATAAAATTTTTTGCTCTCGGTTAATAAATGCAGTCACCAGAAATTAAAAATATACTTTATATTACATAATATATAGATTATATATCTTTCATATTACAGAAATCCAACTCCAAAGAAAACCAGTTTGTTGCCTCTAACATGGCCTTCGGCATCGAAGAATCAATCAAACATTTTAGTCCTAGACAAACAGTTGCATGTGATCGATCATCCTCGAAAGGAGCAGCGAGGGGACTTCTTTTTGAAACTTCTATGTACTTACGGCAAAAGTGGTTACGTGCCTTGCGAAAGTGCTGAAAGGTGTCAAAGTAAATAATAAATATGTTAAGATTTTCGTAATAAATTAAATTAAAAATTATAAGTATTTATTGTTTTGCTACATCTTCGCTATTGACAATTAAAGATCTAAAAAAAATGTATATATTCCTCCAGATTCCAGGTGTTCTACAGTAATGTAAGATAATAAACAGAAAAACACGCAAAAAAAATATAAAACTAAAAAAAACTTTTTCTGATCAATTTCCGAAAAGGAGATGATAGGTACTAAATAAAAAAAAATGGAAACTAGTTTTTTTTTTTTCAATCGGTTATACCTCCATTTGACACACAAAATTCAAGCACAATTTCCACTCATGAGAGTGGAATGATTATTTCTAAAGTTATTTTAAAACTGATGTACTTTTTACTTTTGCGAATTGATGTATAATTTTTATACATGAGTTTGCTTCTATTACTTTAAAGAATACCTAAGCATAATATAAAAAAAACGCACAATTTTTACCCATCAAAACTTTATTACCTGCATGTAAAATGAATAATACTTTTTTTAATATGAAACAATCCTATCTTACAACGAAATATTTCATTGTGTTTCATTTAGGTAAATTATGATGTCTATAGTCTCGCGCCATTACAATGTTCCAAATATCAAATTATAGACTAAATATGGAAATAAGTAGTAACATTATTACAACGAAACGTCCACAGATAACGAATCATTGAATAATTATGATAATTGTAAAAAATTTTGGGGGAACAGATTCGATAAAGTAAAAATGTAAAATGTTACTGTGATTGGGACCCGGGGCGGGCGGCGAGGGGCGGAGCCCCAGTGATTATTGGTAATTTATGTCAGCGTCGGCTTCACAAGGTCTCGCCGGCGGTGGAATTACAATATATTTCCTGTTGCAGGTCGACATTTCTTTTATTCCTGTTACGTAACGGGTTTACGTCAAGAATAATATCGATTCGAATAATCAGTTTGCACTATTACTATCCTTTATACGCCATTTTTTAATAATTTTAGTAAACACTTCTATGTGAATTGAGCTTATATAGGTTAAGTTCCAACGTAAAGGCGTTCTTCTCCTTGTCCTTACAGTAAGCTAAGTGGTATCGGCACAACACATTTCTTTCGTCCACTTCCTACTACCAGCTATCATCCAGCACACACGTCTTTCACAGAGTAATCCGTACCTTTCTAGCTCTATCTCCTCTTGTATATCCATACAACTATACACCAACAATATACATAAAGATAGATACGTAATTATTACAATAATTCGCAAAAGATTAATTTCCATAGAAAGACGACTTTTAACAAATAAATCGCAAACGTGGAATGAAGAATTCTAAAAGAATTTTATTATAAAATAATCCAATAACCGTTTCATTGAGATGAGTCCGTACGAAATACTCGCAAGTTTCTATCAATGTTTGACCAGAGCGCCTCGAGTCTGGATCAGGCAGAATTGAATGAAAACATTGAATATTTATCTTCAGAAGGATTGCTCCCAGGCGACAGAGCTAGTGTTTACTGTACTGGAAAGATAGACTAAGCACAGTGTCAGGCGACGGCACGACCCGTAGATGGCGGAATTTCATATCCTCTCGATAGAACTTTAAGCTTCTGTAAAGATTTTTAAAGGACAAACTTAAAAATAACCAGAATCTTTACTATTTAATAACTTTTTGTTAATTAGATCAGAGATATATTGGGTCGATATGTTCTTTGCATATAGTTTAAGTGTCAGAAAACGACAGAAGTTATTTTTTTATTAGCCAGCTATAAGTATGGAGAAATAAACTAACCATTTGATAAAAGTCGCCGTATTGATTTGTTAAAAAATTACAATAATTTTGTTGAATAATGTGAGATAAATAAAAAATAAACATCTATTTACATTATTAATTAAGGACTAGTGATTTACCCAGGCTTCGCTCGTGTATAGGTATCCGACGTTTTATTGCGTAATTTAAGTATGGCATATCAATAAAGCAATCCATGTTTTAAGTTAATGATTTTTAAGAGTAAATACATTTTTATCGGAATGAAAATAGCATATACCTCACAGTCCGCGATAATGTAGCTTCAGTAGTTTCAAAGACATACATACATCCAAACTTAGAAACATTACTGTTTTATAATATTAATGTAGATTAACAACTTTTAATGTGTACGACTTTATAACGAGGCTTTTATAATAAAATATTCTCTTTTTCATTTAAAAACAAGGACGATAATAAATAATAATAAAATAATACTATATATTTTAGAGAGCAAAATTATATTTCTTTGTATTAATAATACCTGCTTCAGTAATTAACGAGGTCTCCGTGGACCAAAACTGTTGATTTTATATTCTTCTTTTAGAATATTTCAATACTCTTAATGAGCTTTTAGACTCCCGCTTTATTAATTCACATAGAAATTTAGAATACATTTAGTTACAAATTTACATCGTTTAAAACAATTTAATTCTCTTGTTAATGGCGTCAAAACGTGCCAGTTTTTAACACAATGAACCGTTTTAAAAACGAAAACTGGCCAATTACTAATTACATTTTAACAAAAAAAAAATACCTTTCGGTATTCACTTTTTTTAAATATTATATCTAATATATATCTTAAGATTATAGCTGACTAGCGACTCACCCTCGCTTCGCTCGGATTCTTCCCTAGCTTGATTACCCATACAAACTTTCATCCCCATTTTCACCCCCTTAAGGGATGATAGTCGAGGTGAAAAGTATCCTATGTCCTTCCTAGGGTCTCAAACTATCTTCTTACCATATCTTATTTCATCTAAATCAGTTCAGTAGATCTAGAGGTTACCCTCTACAACCTCACAAACTCACAAACTTACAAACTTTACCTGTTTATATATTATAATATTAGTATAAATTCATTAAAAATACTGATAATCGTTTACAAACAAATAAGTGAATTGAAAATCTTTTCTTTTGGTAAAAGAGCCACTCTTGCACTAGGACAATATACAGAAGGAAGAACTCAAATATGCCGCCGATATAATATATTATATCAATAATACATATATAGTAAGTATATCGGCATAATGACATCCTACGTAATATTATAAATGCGAAAGTTTGTGAGGATGTATGGATGTCTGGATGTATAGATGTATGGATGTTTGTTACGCTTTCACACAAAAACTACTGATTGAATTTTAACGAAGCTTTACAATATAGATCATACATCAGAATAACACATAGGCTACTGTTTATCCTAGAAAAATGTACGGTTCCCGTGGGATAGATTTGTCTTTGTTCTTCAAGACGCGAACGAAGCGAAACGAAGGTTCGCCGCTAGTGAGTAGTATATTTTTTCCACCGATTATTAACACATTGCTCAATCAAAATCGGTCGATCCATTTCCTAGACTTCTTATTCGTTGCAATGAACTTTCATGGAATAATTAAGCACACAAGACATCATCTAAAGGTGCGTTTACATCAAACGAACAAAGAACTAGAGCTAGAGCAAGAGCATTCTTTCTTGTTCTTTTAGTGTAAACGAAATCTCGATTTCAGCGTTTACACCAAAAGATCAACGAGCAAAATGAGAACATAGAACTAGAATTCTTGCAATGACGTTTAGATCAGCCGAACGAATGCTCATTGCCCATTGTCAATTTTGTGGTTATTATTTTGTCTCAAACAGTCAAAAAGAAAAGAAGAAAGAGACGTTGGTGGATGACAAATTTTATTAATAGACATTAATAGACATTTATCTTGAGACCAATCCATGATTCGATAAGTAGGTATGTACTCGTAAATATTCAAATTGCTAGAACACAAGAACGCTTTGAAGAGACCGCTACGGGGAGCGAGCGCGTTCGAACATCTAAGAACGCTCTAAGCAATTGTTCGCACGTTCTAGTGCCGTTTACATCAAGCGAGTGAGCATTCTTAGAATGTTCTATAGAATGTTTGCGAACGCAGAGAGAACAACGAAAGAATGCTCTGTCTCTGTTTACATTAAAAGAATTTGATAGGGTGGGGATAGAATGAGCATTCGCTCGTTTGATGTAAACGCACCCTAAGTTAACACACTATAAGTACCGGTTACAAAGTATAGAGTCTTTTCTTAAAAGTCCAATTTAGTATACAAACAGACAGAAGCACTTTTCACAACATCTCAGTTTTTCCAATCCATCACGTAACCAAACAATGTATCCGAATGCTTTTAGAAAATTGCAAAATATAAAATTAACTAGCAACTGTTATAAATTAACGAATTCAATAACGATTCCGATAACTATTTAAATTAATGGCTTTTAATAGATATATGAGATAAGAATTTTCGTCATTTCCAAATTTTATTTTATAATAATAATAATTTTATTTAGACAAAACAGTTTGTGATTGAATTGTAAATGTATAAATTACTAATAACGGGATAAGTAAATAATAAATATAAGTTTGTAAAATTTTAGAAATGTTATTATAGAAGTAAAATATGCGAGATAATTGTAAAAGGTTTTTCATTTACAATACCTAATCAGATATTTTTGAGTGTCGATACCAGCCGACGCAATGTATGATGTCTTCCTGACAGACTTCGGTCACGGCGGCTAGTCTCATTGAGACTAGCCAACTGCGCAGGAGATATTATAGTGCAGCGCGTGTACGCGCAGACACAAGTGCACTCTCTATTCCTGTCACTCTCATACTCCGGTGGGACGACACGAGACACGACCGGTGAGAGTTAAGGCACGGTAATGTTATATATAACATTACCGTGGCTAAGGCGAAGGACGGCTTTACGTGCTCTCCGAGCACGGAGGTGGAACACCGTCAACTTCCCAACTCCGAGCGTTTACTGAGAATTTTTTTGACAGAAATATTCAATAACTGTACTTGGCCCGACCCGGGACTCCAACCCAAGATCTCCGAATCTACGGCCGTATATCCTAACCACTAGACCACGAAGGCAGTTTTACATATGTACCAACATGACAAATTAATTTTATGTTCGCTGACTGTAAATCGATTTACTTTATTCATTTTTTTATCAATAGGGATCCTCAACACCTGATAGGATACTTGATGGGGTCCTCAAGGGTGATCCCATATATTTATCAAAAAATCCACCCCATATAACGGAAGTTCCACTTTCCACCCTCCACCGTGGAATACTAACTTTTACGTCAATTAGGAGTTCATGTTCCTTACTTAGAACAAAGCAATAGCTTTTGTTTCGGGGTGGTGCGAATAAGCAGACAAAAATAACTTTAATTATATAAATCAAATCAAAATATACTTTATTTCAAAAGACTTACTTTTACAAGCACTTTTTTAGCCCAAATTTTACACTTTTTTAAATTAAATGTCAGTGTAGTTAATCCATGAGGAATCTACCACCGGCTATATATAAATTAGAATTCTAGTATCTCAAAATTAAAGTTAACGTCTCAATATAAAGTCTTTTTAATATTTGATCTGCATTTTTCTAGAAACAACGCAGTGTATAGCGGCGGCCGCGGGCGCTCCGGCATATCAGTTTATTTCATCACAACCTTATTGTTTGTATAAATCTCACAATAAACTAATAGGGTTGTGTATATTTAATAACCTGTTGCGTCTTGAATAAGAGCTTTAATATTTTTGAAGTTATACTTCTTTTGGGACATTTGGAAAAAATTATGAGAGTAAAATTTTTACGATGCGCGCACACACCGACAGCCAAAAAGCGACATGAATGTTAGCTGATAACTGTTTGTTGCCATGATAACCGTTGTTATCGTCTGACAAACGATATATAACATTATATTCTTTCCTTAAATGATATTCTACAAATATATGATTGTAATATGCCTAATATGCCTTATTTAATTATTTTATTAATTTTTCATTCCTTTTACAAACAGAGAGTTGTGACATACGGGATTAAATTTTTAGCTATTTTTGTTCTGTTACCCCAAAGAAATATAACTTCTTACGTGCGTACATAAGTACACACACACACGTTTTTTTTTTCTGAAAGTGACATATTTATATCCTCCAACCTAAGTATTATAAAAATTGTTTTTGGACATAATTTCGTTAGAATACCGAATCCTGAAACCCCTATCACATAAGTAGATATGTATATAGTAATTCTAAGAAATTCCAAGCCGACGAAAACTCCTCCGAACAATTGATATTAAGTTTAAATAAAATATATTTTTAACTTCAATAGAACCTAGAGTCTTTCGTAGCCTGAGATCAGAATACCACTAACCGATAAAACCAAAATAAAAAAAAAAGTGGTGTTGTGGGACACCAGATAGGAACGAAATTCCTTATTACATAAATATTAATTTCAAGTTCTAGTCGTGGTAAAAAGAAAATAATTATTCGGGTATAAATTTTTTATTATGATTTTTTTATCGACAAAAATCAAAAACTACCTATTTAACCAAATTATCTTAACACTTTTATTTTATTTACAATGACTCATAAAAATATAATAATAATAATAATTAGACACTGTATAGCAAACACATATCAACTATACATAAAAATCGTACTCCACGCATTTTCGTTACGGACGTTTTTTCGTTACGGACGCTACGGACATTTTTCGCCGGCTAGGGTACCCCTCCGTATCGTCCCATAAGGAACTTCGTTCCAAAAATATATACTGAAGTAATACTTTTTGTGGCATCCCTAGTAAGTCTGAATAGGCAATGCACTTGTTCGACTCGTTTGCTTTGCAGCTCTATGAGGCTAATGATGCCAGTCATTTGTTACATCGAATTGTATTGTTTTCAAATACTTTTCATTTATATTTCAAATATTGTACATTACAAGTGTTTTTGTAATATTCAATGAAGAAAATACCAATAACTATTGGTATGTTGGTCTATTGGGTGATAAATATCTTGGTTTTTACAGCCACATAACGTAATCCCTCTCTATATGAGTCAGTTTAATAAAAAGCTTCACCTATAATTATTATTTTTTTCTTACTATTTTTTTTTTCTATTTTTTCTTTCTGGATTTGAATTTGAAATCGACATCTTTAGTAATAGTGTTAACGCTTAGAGGACAGAAAGAACGTAATGAGTTTCTTAACGTACTTTTATTACATAAAACTAGATATTATTTCGGATTTCGTGGCATTACTTTAATTTTTTTTTCAGGTCACGGGAGAGAATAAGCTGTATAACGTATCAAAGATGATAGTTATGACAGACGATGTCTACCTACCCGTATGAAATATCCTATTAATTGGAAGAATGAAGAAAACCCACTGAAATACTTTGTAATTTTAATAATTTAAAAATATTCGGCTATATAATCTACACGTATAATAAAATTCTGAGTCAAATCTTGAATATTTTTTGGAGAATCTTATTGAAGCAGTCATTATTATGGATACAAAAGCCGAATCTATAGTTTTTAGAATTTTTATCTGTCTATCTGTTTGAGAACGCATCACGAGAAAACCACAGGAGAGATTTTCATTAAATTTGGTATAATGATAGCTGGTTATCCGGGTCAACATATAGGATAATTTTTACAGCGGGAAAATATTTCATCTCTGAGAAATCTATACGTCGTATAGTATTAGATCTGTGTCTATAATATAGGACAAAACGTTCCTAGGAACGAACCCGAGCGAAGCGACGGTGAGTCGCTAGTTTATTTATAAAACAATAGTTTCAAAGGAAATTAGCTGCTTCTATATAAAATCTAGATCACTTGTGATTTACTTTGTCTCGCCGTTCCGCGCGCGCGAAGCTACTACCTACATACATAACAACTTATTTGAATATACGAGTATATATCTCCCCCGCCAGACAATCTCGCCTCGCTTGTCATAGTCAAGTTTGGGGTACCTCTAACTAACTCAATAATACCTGGATTTCATCAATATATAAAATATTACTATCTTTACTGACTTTTGACCGCGACTCTGCTCACGTCTTACGACAGTAAAAGCCTCTAATTTTCTATCCACCTGTGAAAGTCCTATGAAGTTATATTAATACGAAATCCTTTTTCTAAATATAATTTTCTAAAAATTAAGCTATGAATGCTGTCATAACTTGAATTAAAATTGATTGGGACGTTTCGAAGCTTCGGTATTTTAATACAAACTTACAGAGATCATTTGAATGGTTTAATGCAAATAACCATATAAATCCTATACGGAAATAACATATTCTATTATTTTTGTGTAAAAAAAACTTACATCCGAATTCAACATCTCTTACTCTTTGAAGTTAGTCAAAAGATAAACCACTTTAGATGAAGATTCGTAGTTTTTGAACAACAGATCAACTTTTTTCAAATATATCAATCTCCATTAATCCAGCTTTTAAATAGAAAGCCGCATTAAATTCGGTCCACTCGTTCATAATTTTCCTTATTTAATTTAATCAGTACACGTTCTTTTGACGGATAAGTTTAATTATCTATACAGGTAAATAAAATTGGAATGTCTGTTTGTAATATTAAAATAACCGCTTTTTACTAAATGCGTATGGATGTATACACGGTACATATACCAAAAGAACATTTTTTGTGTCTGTCTATCTGTTTGTTCCGGCTAATTTCTGAAACGGCTAAACCGATTTTGATGGGACTTTCACTGGTAGATAGCTGATATTATAAGGAGTAACTTAGGTTACTTTTATTTTAGAAAAAATATAGGGTTTCATGAAAAAAAAATTAAAACTAAAAAAAAAAAAGTTTGTTTTGGGAAGCAACCTAGGGACGAACCCGAGCGAAGCGAGGGTGAGTCGCTATTAAAGAATACAACGTCTTTCTCTTCACACAACTTCTTTTCTTAGAGCATCCTTTCACACGTCGTCGCACCGTCGTTCTGTCACCTCTCATCCTTCCACTTCCTCCCCATTCCCTCATTTACTTATTCACACACTCACTCACATCCCTATCAATCTATCTCATTCCCACAACATCTATTGCACATCTGACTCATCCTACAGACATATAGTCAAACCTTCGTCTTTAATCCAGGACTAAAAATACTACAATCCTAAAAAAAATTGCTAATTATGCTGCTCAATTGTAAATTATTATAAGAGAAAAAAATATTTTATTTAAATAATTCTTTGGCCAGTTCTTCTCAGAGGCTTTTTTTCTTTCCAAACTATAGATACATAGGTATATTCATAACGTGGTTCAGTAAAAAATGAAATTATTTAGTGCTGAATTTGTTCCAATTCAAACTTATCACATTTCCAATAGACGTGAAAAATCCACCATCACGTTTATCTATTACCAACTAGCGACTCACCCTCGCTTTGCTTCGGGTTCGTGCCTAAACAAAAAAAATCTATCCCACGGGAACCGTACATTTTTCCGGAATGATATAATATAGTGTTAAAGCCTTCCTCGATAAATGGACTAACCAACACAAAAAGAATTTTTCAATTCCAACAAGTAGTTCCCGAGATTAGCGCGTTGAACCAAACAAACAAACAAACTCTTCAACTTTATAATATTAGTATAGATTCCATCATACTCGTACTGAAGTCCCATGCCCAGCAGTGGGCCATTAAAACGATTAAATTAACGATTAAAATAAGTGAACAATAAAAGACCACAACACCGTTTAAACACAATATATTATTAAAAAAAGAAAACAATACAATATAGAACAATATTGTAGAATCGCCTTTACAGAACGGACACGTCGACGCACACACAGACATAGCTATACATAACAATACATTTCATAAATTGGGTTCGAACCCGTAACCTTTGACTAAAAGTTAGGCCACATGCCGAAGTTATTATAAACTCTCTGTAAACAAAAAAATCCACAAAATTTTAGACAAACAATATGACACTTTATATCAATTTCAAATCACATCTTTTGAGTAAGAAATAATATTAAATTGGGCTAAGTTTACAATATTAAAAAAAAAAACGATATAACAGTTTAAATATAAAAAAATAACTATGTCGGTGTGTACATCAATAAGTTAGAACACTGCTTTTAAACTACAAAAAAAGACTCGAAATCACAAACAATATTAACCTAAATTTGAAAATGGCGAATAAAAAACCAATTCATAGACTAAAGGCAATGTTCTAACAATTATTCGCAACAATCGTTCATAATAACTATGTTAGTGGGGGCACTATCGTTAAGTCTTCAATCGACAATACATAATCTATACAATTTTCAAAGCCACATCATTTAGTGTCAAATTATAATAAAAAAAAATTTGCCAAAATTACGTCGAGTACAAGAAAAAAAATTAATGATATTAAAATGTTTAATGTTGCTCTGAAAGCCCCACGAGTGGGGGCAGGCGAGTGCATACAAGCCCCGCAGAGCGACAAAGTGCCCCGTCGCATTTATATCATATCATATGTACGTTTATCGATATATCTATATACGTTGAATGTATACACACATCACAATATAACTACATTCGAAGTCTCCATTTAAAATATCACAACGTCCTTTTTCGTTTGTCACACACTTTTAATATATAAAGTTCGAGCACATTATTTAATTCCAAAGGACCCAAGCGCCAGCTATCGGAGGCTACACTACTATAAACTACAAAATTTATATTATTTATATATATATATAAAAAAAATTAAATTATCCACTCTGCCCCGCTATTGGGGGCATAATTGTGTGTAAGCGCATATATTATAACCTAAATCTAGCCTTATTTATAAAATTACACGCAATTATGACCTCTATAGTTCAAAACAAAGTTTTTTTTATCAATTTTGATGTTGTTTTTGATATTATATAGAGTAAAACGCCCAAATGTGTGGTATTTCCTCAATGTACCCTGGTACTCATGTCACACAAGCGCAAGCGGTGAAGCGATAGAAGCCTATCTTACAGTCACCTACTGCAGGTCGCTAAGGCATTGTATGTGCGTAAGAATTGGTAGAAGGGATTTGATTTTTATATACACTGACGTAAGATCTACACTAAATTCATTATTATTTATATTTTACATGAAAACAGCCCCCACAGGTCCCATTCTGCCCCACTCTTTTGTATGAAGTGATTAATAAATGAAATTAGTTTTAAGAAGAAAGGATAGTCGTCTTAGCCACCACAGTCACTATAATATTATATTTTTTGTTTAATATTATACAAAAAAAGTATACAAGCTAGTGATTTCGCAGTCTTAGTTCTATTATTGTTGTTCATTGAAATTTATTTTTCATAAAAAAAAATATATATTTTTTTTAAATGTAATGCGTTTACTGTTTACATTATTGTTATATTAATTTTATACATAGAGATGTAGAATTTTGAGTAAAAAATTGTATTTTACAAAACAATCATGGCCAATATCATTTAATAAAAATAATCTTTCTTCCAATATCATGAGATACTGATATTCTAGATCTGTAGCTTCTTTGTCGGTAAAAAATAATTTACTACAGTACGATACTTAGGCTATTTTATAAATTTTGGAAATAAAAAAAAATCAAGTATAACAGTTTATAAAAAAAAAAAAAAATATTTTCAAATTAAAAAAGTAATAGAATCGGTTGTGTAAGTAATGAAGCTTAAAGAAAAAAAAAAGGTCCCTAGAAATTAATTTACAATTGAAAAGAAACGCACTGGTTATATAAAAGTTGCTAATAAGAAGAACTAAACCATTTTCAAAATCACCACTGCATCTTTTTTCTATAATAATTGAAAACAAAAAAAAACATCAAGTGGAGTAAAACATCAAAAATTGACAACAGATAACGAAAAACCGAGATTAATTTAGTACAAATAAAAAAAAATACACTAAACAAGTATCCGAAACGAAACTTTCCACAGATAAAAAAAAAACACAGAACTGTCAAAAAAGATGAGAATTAAGTACGAGTATCCGAACGCAAAATGAACTCTTGAAATCTTATTTTATTGACCAATCTCCTTCGTGTCTTCTTCATTTTGATGTCACGTGACATTGAATTAATCTGTGCTCCATTGGTACGTTTTGAAACCAATAAAAAAATCTAATTGGGTAGTCGACACCATTAACCAATATTTCCAAGACATAATTCCTCCAAAAAAAAAAAAAAAAAACATTATTTAGCCCCGATTAATTTTTAATTAACTGAAGAAAAAAAATGTTGTTTTAAAAACAAGAAATTTAACACACAAGTTGCTATTGCCATACAAAACGTATGGCGGAATAGCGTTTTGACAATCATAAAAAGTAGACCAATTGATAGGAATCACAACATATCACCTCCTTCATGACATCGGCGAAGTGATCTGCTCCGAATTGGCACGCTTCGAAATCATTGACGAGACAATTGAATTGAATCGAATTTGGAGAGAAAGTATGTCAATCGAACGGTGGTGTCAACTGGGCAAAAGAATCGTGTGTAAGTTAGACGCTGTGGCGGTTCAGTCGCTTGGGGCGGCGGGGTCAGCGCCGCAGCAGCGCCGGCAGGTCGGCGAAGGCGCAGGCGCCGAGCGAGGCGCGCGCCATGCGCCGCAGCAGCTCGCCCGAGTGCGCCACGCACGCCTCCACCGGGGACACCGACTGCATGCCTTGCCATTCTGGAATGTTACGTTATACATAAATAAAAAAATTAACGAGTGCGTGTATGAATGTGTACACGCGCAAGTAAAACTTCTGTAGGTTATCGGTACTCTTATTCTTAGTATATATTGTAATTGAACTAATATTGTGAAGTAATTAATATACATACATATTATATATCACTCACTTAACTATTATGTGCCCCGAACCCCATGCCTCAATAAGCATGTCTTTCGACAACTTACTAGATTCTCTGAGACATGCAGGTTTCCTCACGATATTTTAAAACCTTCACCGTAAGACTAGTGGTAATCATGTTGGAAATGATTCACACATGAGAATGCCAGAGGTGCAAGAACCGGGATTTGAACCCGCTCCACTCAGTTTTTAAGCGAATGCGTTACCACTAGAGTACAAAGTTTAACTTTTATTTGACAACATGCAGTACACTATAGCAGTGGTTCCCAAATAGTGTTCCGCGGAGCCCTATGGTTCCATGGAAGGGTCACAGAGGTGCAAAGTTCCGTCCGGTAATTAAATAAAACTTTGTCAGACATAAAGCGTAATTTTAGTGCTATTGTAAATAAATTTGTGAAAAATGTTCATTCATCACATTAAATTTTTGTTATATTTTTAGTACAATAAATATTATTATAATTATTAATATTTTTCATTTATGATTTGTTCTTTCCAGTCAAATTAGAAAGTATTGTACAACGCAATCAGTTTAGTTATTATTAAAATGGGGATCCGTTAAAAAAGTAATAATCAGAGAAGGTTCCGTGGCCATAAAAATTGGGAACCGCTGCACTATGGTATTGGTTAACTCCTCGCGGACCGCGAGCACACCGGTGTGCTAGATAACAATTGAATTCTCGGAAATTCGCACGGATTTCTTAGAATTTGTCCGGGAGGGATTAAAACAGAATATCATCTGAATAAAACTATCTTTTCAATATCAACAAATATTGTAAGGTATTTTGGTGCCATTTTTGAAATCATTATAGTAAAATTGTGGGTAGGCACTGTCTGTAACAAGTATGTAACGCCTTTGAGACGTCTAAAACCTTAGTCTCTCCCGTAACCATGATCGCTGTAAAGCATTCGAAACGTCGAGAACCAAAAATCTAAATAAATCCGCGAAATAATCCGAAGAGATAGTTTTATTTAAAATATCAAATAAAATAGTATTATAGTATATGATCAGACCGAGTATGGCCGCGTTGAAGGCCTCGCAGACGGGCTCGCGCCACACCGCCTCCAGCTGCCAGCCGTTGGGGCTGTCCCACGGGTTGCTGTAGGCCAGCAGGCTGAACGCGTCCTGCCGGGCGGACAGACAGACACATGCTTATAACTCTTCAGTGTATACTATATTTCATTCATAATTATTAATTATACTTTATTTTTAAATAGACAAAAAACAACGTTTCTTGGAATAAATTTAGTTTGGAAGTACAAATATATTATTTTTTTGACATCAATATCTTATTAATTCCAATTTTTATTCTAATTTGATAATATTGAACATAAAATTTAAGTTATTTGCCTATTTTATTAAAAATCTACTAACCCGTTTTAAAGAAAACGGTTGGTAAGCTTTAATACAGGTTTTAAGATTTTTGTCCCATAGAAAAGGAACGAATAAACAGACAGTCAAAAAAATATAATTTTTATGTAAATTTAATACTTTTATGTTGCGGAGCTTAATATTTTTACACAAAAAAGATGAAAACCCCTTCAAAAATAACTCATGTAATAACTTGCGACCTGTTTTATTTTGAAAATCAAAGATCTTTGCAGATAATTTTAAGTCTTAATTTGCAGATTAATTGTAAGTCTTAATTATAATTAAAGATTAGTTTTGTCTAATTAGCCCCCCAAGGGATATACGCAGTTATGTATGTGCATGTATAATTTTATATAACACTTAGCGACTCGCCCTCGCTCCGCTCAGGTTCCTCGTTGTCATCGTTCCCTAGTCGTAACTAGTTACGTTTTAACGTTTAGTATAGATTTCTAACAGATGAGATATTTTCCCGTAGTAAAAAGTATCCTATATGTTGACCCGGATAACTAGCTATCATTAAAACAAATTTCATCAAAATCTGTCCAGTGGTTTTCTCGTAATGTGTTTCGAGACAGACAAACAGACAGACGAAAATTTTAAAAACTATAGATTCGGCCTCTGTATCGATAATATGACTATTTCAATAAGATTTTCCAAAAAAAAAAACATTTAATTTACAGATTCGGCTCGGTTAGAATTTTATTATATGTATAGATTTAAAGCTTTCAAATACAATATTCACCTCCAACATAGACTTGAGGTAGTGGTCGGGCTTCAGGTCCTGGCTCATGGCGTACAGTTCGCGCCCGAACGCCAGCATGCGCTCCACCGACGCGCGCGCGCCGCACCCGTCCCCGTCTACACCGCGCCATATCATATTTAATTATATTGCTTTATCCATTATTATGGAAACTTGGTCTAAAATATTCGCATAAGGAATTTCTCAAGATATACTTATATGTATATATTTACAATACTACTATTTTACATTAAAATCGATTCAAAAAAAAGAGGATAAGATTTTGGGTAACTTTGAATAGTTTCAAATACGAAAATTTACTGTTTATTTTTGAATTTATTAAAATTTTTATATGAAAAAGACAAGATTAACATATATATACACGTACAGAATTATTTTTTAATGAAAAATAAAACTCGCTATTCAATTTTAGACCAAGTTTCGTCTCTCACATAAACACTACACTGATGTATCATTCAGCACTCTTGTTAGTAACGGCTGGCAGAGACAGTTTTGGTTGAAGGCGACTTGAAAATTCACATTCAAAAGTGTGTAGGGAAATAAATATAACGATAAATACATGTGAAATAATAACATAACATAATAATGCCGTATCCATATATTTAATATGCCCGATGAATCATTTAACCGACTTCAAAAAAGAAGTTTTGATATTGTATTGTAATTATTTTTATTGAAAAATATACTTTAATAAAGCGATATTATTTGAATTCGAAGGAAAAAATACAAAGTAAGTGAAATACAAGTTATATTTTATAAGTTTAAATATATAAATGAATATTTGAAGTCGGTTTTTAAACGTAAATATTTTTAATATTGGGCATAAATTCTTAATACAGAGATGTATTTGCAAAATGGACGCGGCAATCGTGTGACATCTACATACAAATCATACTGGTAATTGCGAAATCGTGTGAAGAGATGGTAATATGACGAATGTGGAATAATATAAAGAACAGATAAATTATAAAAACTTTAGTTTGTATCATATTTTGGCAAACTTAAAATTCGAGTATTTATTTTAATGTAGAATATATAGTAGACGAGATAATTTCGCCTTAGAATATAACAAGATAATATAAATTAGGTCAAGTGATACAGATTATATATAAATTGAAGCAATTAAAAAAAAAATAAACAGATAATGCCGTATTTTACAAGCGAACACCCATACCTTGTGCGAGTTCTATATAACAAATATCAATATCTCAAGCTTGCATATAACATAATATAAGGAAGCAATAAAATATAATAATAAATCAAGAGCAAACATAAAAATATAGTTTCCCTAATAATATAAATCCGTGTAGTATCTAAAAATGCTAGTTTTTACCCGCGGCTCTTCTCACATGTGGAAGGTAAGTCGATAAACACTATGGCCTAAGTAACCAGGGCTCAAAACCCGTACAATTTTTTAATTTGGTTATTGACCCTAAAATGAAAGGCCGAAAACCGAAAACGTTTTGGGTTTTGTTTATGTTCTTCAATTAGTTAAAACCCGGAAAACGGTTTTTGACGAATTTAGATTCTATGATTAAAAATTAACAGGTTAAAATGAGTCTAACCGGTTTTGTCCGTTTATATTTGACTTTGTTAATGGTGAATAGCTGAATAGAAGGATACATGTAAGTTTCTGGAATTAATCGGGTTATATCGGCATCAAAACCTACGTTTACTCTTTCTCTAAGAATTACCATCAACCATTATTATTTCAGTTTACTAAACCGTTCGTTTTCATTAACTGGTTAATGGCGATGAATTAACTATTACATTACCGTAATTAACCTTTTTGCTAAGCCGATTCCGAGCCCTGAGTAAGACCATGTGTTGTTTCAAGACATAATCTATGTCCGGGCCAAATTTCACATATTTTTTGTTAAGCCAGTACAACTTGAAGAAATAACAAATACTGTGGCTCACCACTCATGTGAGTGGAATGGAATCGCGATTCTAATATTATTTTTGGGTAGGCTTACTTTTTTGTAAAAAGTATATATTTTATATTGTTTGATTCATCAAATTTTAGAACAAAACCGCAATGTTAGAGACCACCACCCACCAGGTATTGTTCAAAAACATGCAGATTATCACTAACATCTTAAGGGTAGTCTTCACATATAATTTTTATATTCAAAAATATATATATTCAAATATTTAACTTTTATAATCTGTAAAAAAAATGTAATGTGCGTGAAATAGCAACGTGTAATTTACTTAAGTGAAGACAAACGAAACAACAATATATATAAATATAATAAAGGATCCTTTAAAAAATATAATATGCCGAGAATACGATGTGAACACGCTTATTATACATGAAATATATATTGGAAACTTTCTAATGACAAAACACAAATGAACAGATATACAGATGTAAGTTCAATATAATATATATAATATGCACAAAGCTAAAATAAACAGTACATTATTAGCTGTGCACAAATCAAGAAAACGATACAAATCAATAGAAAAATATGATACAAAGAAAATATATATGGAAACACATAATTATATTCAATAATAAATATTAAAGTTATTGTAATTGTGCACTGTGTGTGCATTAAATCCTTTTGCAACAAGAGCACATTAGCCTGTGCACAATTACACAAAAAAAGGAATAATTTAATAGTATGCTTTTAATTTACTATTGGTTTGCTCTCAGCTCTATATATCCTGACAATCCTCGCGTATTTTAATATCTGTTTTGAGAAACATATTTATATTTGCAGATAGCTCATATTTTAGAATCTTAAAGGACATATTTATACGTTTTTATTTACTTTATTATTTTTAAAAAAATCAACGGTCACAGTTTCCCAAACTTATTCAATCGCACCCAGAGCAAACCGACATATGTGACTAAAACAAACCTATAAAAAAATGTAACAATCAATAATAGGAGAAATGATGATAAAATGCAAAAACAAAACATTCCAATCTATCTACAATCTATATATATTGTCTACAATCTATATGTATATGTATAGCATAGCGATACGCACCGGGTCGGCAAGGCAAGAGCGCGGCGACGCACGCCGTGACGCCGGGCATGCCCTTCACCAACGGCAGCTCGTCACCTACAACCCACGCACTGCTACCGAGCGAGCTCGAACCCCCCCAAAACCCATAAAACCCCATGACATTACCAAAACCCTATCGTTTCTCAACCTGAGTAATGCTATTAAGCACTAGGACATATTATTATTATTATTTTGTCATTCAGGTTAAAAGCTTATTAGATAGTATAGAGTAATTCTTGTTAAGTTTTAGAATTTCAGAATATTTATAATTTCAACTTCGACAAACAGAACATATGAATAATTATTTTATATTCTACATTATTTAGGAAGTTGCGAATCTAGGTTGAGAAACGAAGGTGTAACCTAATAAAACCCATTAAAAAAACGAGAACAGATATTGCGATACCATGTACGAAGCACTCCAACATATTTAGCTTTTTTTGTTAATCATCATGAATATATATTTATGAGAGATATGACCTTTGATTTCACATCTATACTAATATTATAAAGCTGAAGAGTTTGTTTGTTTGTTTGATGAAACGCGCGAATCTCAGAAACTACTAATCCGATTTGAAAAAATCTTTTTGCATTAGATAGCCCGTTAACTGAGGAAGGCTATAGGCTATATATTATCCCGGGAAAATGTACGGTTCCCGTGGGATAGACTTGTAACACATAAAAACAAAGTAGAGCCAATTTGACTCTTAGTTATGACTTTGAATGAGTTAATTAAAAATTAAATATTTGAGTTGGTTCATTGAAACAAAAAAGTCACTGTTTCCCAAACTTTGTTTAACTGTTATCCTCTTGGATAATACTCAAGTTATAGCATTTTTCTCATCTTATATAAAAAAATCTATAATTTTAAACATATCGCAACAACTGTTCTTACAAAATTGTGAAACTGCTCAGTGGATATCTGACCAGTACCACAAGATCTCGCGAAATAATCAAAAGAAGCGTTTATACCACTAGGTGCCGATGAATGCCTACGTGAGGTGAGGGTCAGGCGGTAAGAAGCTAACATGCATAAACCCAGTCGACGTCACCATAACACCTAAATTCATCTATATATTATATACTAATTAGAATTTATATTGTATTTTCAAATACAAAATAGTTCTCATACAACAAGCAAATAAATAAAGGAGCCTTGTTAAAAATAAGGTGAATATCGTTATAAAAACAACGTTCTTTTAAAATGCGTTATACTTATTTATAAATATTAATTTATTCACAGATTCTTCTAGTTACTGGGTCAATTAGACCAAAGGTTGGGAACCACATCCCACCACAAATACACCAAGCAAAAACAGCTCAATTCACTTAAATGTTTTTATTTTACTGAATAATTCCTTATAATATTTGAATGTAGGTGTTTACAGCGTAAGCTTGGCAACTATGCCTTTACTTATAAAACAAATAAATCGAATAAACGATCGCTTGCAATTCCCAGAGCAATTAAGGCCAAATAAGGCCACCATTTTTAGTATAATATCATAAATAATAATAATAATTTAAAAGCCCCTAAGTATTTTAGTATATCACATGTTGACACGTTAAATATTATCATTCAAATATAACGATATGAATAAATAAACATGTTAAGTGCAAAAACTAAAAAGCAATGAGCAAATAAAATAAAAAATGGGATACAAATAATATATTATAATATGGACGATATGATTAGCAAATAATACAAAAAATCCAAATCATAATCACCATATGTGTATAGACTATAACGTTATATGCAGTACGTATATAAAAATAATGTGAACGTATAACATAAATGATTTTTTGAAGTTTTTTTTTTTTAAAGGGGAATAACCTAGAATAAATTGTAGGTTAAAAGTTGTATAAAAGTATTTTAATTTATATACACGTATATGTATAAAAATGTACGCTAACATATACGTCAATACGTCACAGTGATCCAAGGAGAAAATAAATTTATTAAGACAAAGGATATAGGGGATAGGGGAAGAAAGGTCGAGTATATAAAAAAATAATCGTGTATTGTAGTCTTCAAATTTGTAGACTATAATAAAAAATATAAATATGAATACACATACACACATATTCGGTTAAAACTAATAACATCGTTTATTATACAAATTATTTGTGTTAAGCCCTTTTTTTAAGTGCTAGGGCCTCCCTTCAACACGAGGGGGATCAGGCCGTAGTCCATCAAGCTGGCCATGTGGACTGAGCATGTCTTTCGAAAACTTGCTAGATTCACTCAGACATGCAAGTTTCCTCACAATGTTTTCCTTCACCGTAAGACAGATAGTAATCATGTTAGAAATTATTCGCACATGAAAATAACAGAGGTACGAGACCCGGGATTTGATCCCGCTTTACTCGGTTTCCCAAGTGTTACTACTGGACTACCACTGCCAAGAATCATTTAACACATCTAAAAAAAATTAAAAGAAAAAGGAAGGAGGAATGAGAAAGAGAGACAGAGATAGAAGGAAAGAGAGGGAGACACAACAACGTACATGATATAGGGATACAATGAACATATTAGAGTGGACATACCGTCGTGGGAGCCGTTGGCGGCGGGCGGCATGTCCACGTCGCAGTGCCGCAGCTCCTCCTCTGCCACCTCGGTCACACCTGGGTTTCAATATTATATTTAATTATAATCCGACTACTATTATCTTCTATACATATAATAAAATTGAAACTAAGCCGAATCTGCACATTAAATATTTTTTTTGGAAAATCTTATTGAAATAGACATTATTATCGTTACAGAAGCTGAATCTATAGTTTCTTAGAATTTTTATCTGCCTGTGACCGCATCACGAGAAAACCACTAAAATGGCTTTCATGAAATTTGGTATGATGATAGCTGGTTATCCGGGTCAACATATAGGATACTTTTAATTGCAGGAAAATATCTTATCTCTGATATCTATACTAAACGTTAAAACGTAAGAAGGGACGAACCCGAGCGGAGCGAGGGTGAGTCACTAGTGCATATATAGTTTTCGTAAGTTTATTGTTTGTATTTTTGTTACTTTTTCACGAGGATAATAACTTGACGAATTTCTATGAAAATATTAACCATGATATGACATAGATACAATATTAACTCTATTACTCTAAGCAACTGTTAAGCACCTAGAGAAGCAAGTAGCTAATTTTACATTTAGTTTACTAGTTGTCATCTACAAGTGTGTGTGTGTCACTTCTATACGTAGTAATGGCTCAACGGATTTGAAAGAAAGTCAGGTCAATCAAGCCAATCCAATACGTTACGTACTTTAGAATAAAAACTTCTTACGTTACAGACAACTTCAAGAAACAAGAGGAAAAAACAGGCAAAGAAATTAATAGACTAAACTTCTTTGTCATTACATCAATACAAATTATATAAAAATTTCTCATTTTGAGTGGTATGTCATAAATAAGCTGTGGATATATGCGTGGCTAATGCGTGTGCATATATGTGTATGTGTTAGGGTATGTGCGTGTGCTTGTACGTATGTATATATAAACTAGTGGCTCACCCTTGCTTCGCTCGTATTCATCTATAGGAAAACAATAACAAACCTATCCCACGGGAACCGTACATTTTTCCGAAATAAAAAGTAGCCTATGTGCTATTCCAGACTATAATCTATCTCTGTGTCAAATTACATCCAGATCCGTTCAGCCGTTCTGGCGTGAAAGAGCAACAAATATCCATACATCCATACTCACAAACTTTCATATTTATAATATTAGTATAGATATATATGTTAGAGAATAATTAATAAAAATTACTTGTGTTGCCATGTTTGATATTTTATACACGATTCTGAGGGTAGTTGAATGACGGTACTTGACAATAGCGTTTGACATATTTGATAGAGAATATTTTATAACGTGAGTCAGTAGTGCGAGTGACTCACTTTGTTGTGAACACTCGAGTGTGCCGCACGAGCACACTGACCATGGCGGACGAGAATCTCCATAACGTAATATTAAATCCATCGACATCCGTAACATATGTATATATGTGTGTGTGTGTGTGCGTACCGTTGGTGTGCGCGTGTCGGTCGCCGTTGGCGGGCAGCGGCGGCGCGCGGCCCGTGTGCAGGATGACGGACGTGGCCACGCCGTTGCTGCCCTCCGCGCCCGCCGCGCCCGCCGCGCCCCCCGCACCGCCCGCGCCCTCCTCCGCCTCCAGCTCGCCCTCCGCACCCTCCGCGCACTGCGACTGCAACGTTCGTTATAACAATAATAACATAAAACGATTCACCTACACGTCATCGGGGCGATCGGGATGCTCTGTGAATCGAAGGCATCCTGATTTAGGCGAGGTTGGCCCGCGAGGTTCGGGCCGTCCGCAGTTCCAGCTTCCGCTGTGGGTTTTAGTGAGTAAGTTTCACAGTACCCTGCCCATTGACGGCCGAAACGACCCACGATGGGTTCCCCCAGCAAAAACAAAAAAAAAGTATGAGCCCACCTCAGAGTCGGAGCCGTTGACCATCTCCACGAACTGGCGGCACTTGAGCAGCAGCAGCAGCTCGGCGTCGCGCTCCAGCAGGCCCGGGTACAGGCGCCGCGCCGCCTCCACCGCCTCGCCCACGCGCCCCGACAGGATCAGCTTCGATATCCCTACACATATACACATACATACATACATATATTAATTACAATAAATAATGATAATAATCTTTATTACCAAAAAAAGTACATCTTACAATATATCTATAGTAATATTATAAAGAAGTAAAGTTTGTGAGTTTGTAAAGTTGTAGGGGTTATCTCTGGATCTACTGAACCGATTTAAATGAAATTCGGTAAGAAGATAGTTTGAGACCCTGGGAAGGACATAAGATTCTTTTTATCACGGATATCATCAATTAAGGCTGTTTTATATCTAAAAGTACACACACTAGGCAAAGCTGTACTGTGATTACCACAGGTTGATTTACAAAGGAAATATTGTTGCTCGGTAAAAATTGCTAGCAACAGTTATATATGACAAAGAAAGAATCATAACTATAAAAACTATAAAGATTGCTTGTATAAAAAGAATCAAAACCCCATTTAGTAACCCTTTAAGATTTTAAACCTGGTTTATTGTAAATTGTTTTAACAAAAGCCCTTTCAATAAGGTTACTTAACTCTAAACTCAACGTTTACAGTCTCTGTAAGGAATTATGAGAATTGGTTCCAAATTGTAATTTAAAAATATTGAGTTGCTTAAAGTCGATCAAATAGCATAGCATAGTAAATAACTTGCACTTAATTCCTTCAGAATAGTTCCTTAGTTGACCTGAGACACTAAAAATGATAAGAAATTATATAACAAGAGATAATTTCTCAACTTCGAAGCCACCACTGTAAATTTCTTGCAAATCTAAATAATTATACATAACCACACCGGGACTCGAACCCAAGACCTCCATATCTGGAACTGTATATCTCGGCCAGTAGACCGACCGAATCGAGGCCAGAAGAACATCATGGATGTACGAGGGTTACTTACTTTGTCTATTTTTAATAGAGGCTATGTCTTCATCGATGGGCTGCCCGGTGGCGCGGGAGAAGGCCTGCGCGGTGCTGCAGTAGCCGTGGTGCACCAGGTAAGTGGATACCATCCTGGAAATCACAGCAACATATACTTTATTTCAATTCAATTCAATTGTCTTGTTAATGGCTTCAAAGCTGTTTAAGTACAGATTACTTTCTTAGATTTACGCGGATTTATTTTGATTTTTAGTTCCCGACGTTAATTAAAATTATAAAAATGTTTGAAATTAAAATTAACAAAAATTGTAAGGTACTTTGGTGCCAATTTTCAAGTATTTTGAATTCATTTTGTTATTTTGTAGGTAGGCTGTCTGTAACAACTATATAATACTTTTGAGACATCTAACACTTTAATCTCTCCCGTGACCACGATTGCTGTAAAGCATTCAAAACGTCGGGAACCAAAAATCAAAATAAATCCGCGAAAAAATCAGAAAAGACAGTTTTATTTAGGCACAGATTACTTCGCCAATATCACGTAGAATGGATAAGACACTTTATTTAAATTAATTTTTACAAGCACTTTTGAAGTGTCAGTTTTTATGTGATTATTATTTCCATGAGGAAAACGCAGGGCCACTATTATTGTTTTTTTTTTCTCCTAGAAATATTAAGAAATACCAATATATTTATGCAGATATTGTAGATGAATAAATTTTAGTGTACTTCTGACGGAATCCTAAACGCGCGCCACTCGCATTAGTCCGATTTTTTATTCAATAGATCTTATATATTGGCTGTACTCATTAAAATTACTACATTTGAAGTAATCCTACACACCTATTACTTCCAAAATATTAAGTATGTGTCAAACCAAGAACACCTTTTTTATTAACGGAGGGAAATCTTCTAAAGAGATCCAATAAACATAAAACTATATTTTCCAATTTTTTCGCTGATTAAATTAGATTTTTATTTCCCGACGTTTCGAATGTTCTCCCGTGACCATGACTGCTGTAAAGCATTCGAAACATCCAAAAAAAATCGAAAAGATAATTGTTTTATTTTAAAATGTCCTTTTTTACCTACTAAAACCACATCTACCGCTTATAGCTGAAAGCTCCGGGATCTCTTCAAGACCGCTTCTTTGCGCGATACTAATTTAAGCACAAGTTAAAGTCAATTTTTCCTGAAGACACAAGATTCAAAACTTCGAGAACCTACATACCTGTGTAAAACCTGTTGCCACTGACCCTGTTCGTCGGGCAAAGGGAACTCGTCTATAGCCAGGCGTGTCCTGGCGCGGAGCTCGCGCAGCATATCCTCTATGTCAAACACAAAAGGTTGCTGTCCAAAATTCGCGTCCACCACTTCACCTGGTGTTTGGAGACCCACCGTGGGGTATAGATTCGGCTGGGGAAAATGTAAATTATAAAACAATTAATACAATGTACTAAAGGTTATCTAAACGTATATGAGGCCGCCATTTATTTTTTTGTATCAAGTAATATTTTCGAGTACCGATGTAATAAAAACCATTTACTTAATGACCTATACGTGATCTAAATTATAGTAAAGTTAAAAGTCTAAAATATTCTATTTTTTCTATTTTTTAGCCATATTGAACAAAAAATGATAGAATCATTCTCTCCCTCCAAAAACAACGGATACGTGGTATATGACAAAATAGCCAAAAATTATAAGAAACTTTATTCCTCACCGGCAGTCCTCTGAAAGCTATTCCTAGATGGTGTCCATTTTTAGTGTAGAAGCATGTGTTGTCGACAAGGTTGACGCCGCAGCCGATGACGTCGCCGGTGGTGAAGGTCGGGCCGTAGGGCTGGCCGGTGCCGGACGAGCAAAACGAGTGGCCGTCGTCGCCGTGGTATCCGTACGAATGTTTGTCCCATCCTTGTTAAAGGAAAATATTTTTAGATATATGGTAGAATAGTTTAACGGAGTTTTTTTTTTTTTTTGAGGAAGAAGGTTGAAAGTTGCCTAGTTGGTGGTTGGTAGTGGCTAACATGTACGGCTATAGATTTGGAGGTCTTGGGTTCGACTATCGGTTCGAGTACTGAACAGGTGGTTAACGTCCGTGAGATTGGCCGCTGACGCCGACATCGATTAGGAGAGCCTTCTATTATACCAAATTTATATAAAGAATAATCTATTTATACATTATTCTTTATATGACTTTTATATTTTACTATTACATTCTAAAGGCCGCCAGCGTTTAGAGATAGGGCAAAGTGAATAAAATTGTTATTTCATACATCTTTCAGTATTATTTTTATGAAAACCACCAACACATGGACAATTTTTATATATACGATGGCTGATGTCACTTATATTATAGTAACTTATATTTCCGAAGTGCCTACTTTGAAAAATTAATTCCAGCACTCACCTGGCAACCTGTTCATATTAACACCATGAGCGGATAACCCAATGCCCATGTACCCATCCCGTCCTTTTGACACTATCCGCACTTCAAAGTAATAGAGACCGCACGCCGCCGGGATAGGATGCGTGGCACGAACGCTTGCCGCGTCCTTGTGTGTTTTGCCATGACCTGGAAAACCATTGTTACACCATATCAAATTACTGGTTCACCTTTAAAATATATATATATATATATATATATATATATATATATATATATATATATATATATATATATATATATGCTAGATGCTAGAAGAACAGTGAATATGTACACCTACTGAAAAACTGATGTTAAAAAGTTAAATAAATAAATATACATAATATGCCCAAAAGCCATTTCTATATAAAAATGATAATTCAATTATTTGTAATCAAAATATTTTCTTAGTTACACGCGAATATTTGACATATTAAATAAAACTATTTTTGCGGATTTTTTCACGACTTTATTTTATATTTTTGTCGCAGTTTCCAATGCTTTACAGCAATCATAGTCACAGGAGAGATTAAGAGTAAGCATGCAAAAGCAGACCTATGTGGCACTACCAACTACCAACGTTCTTATTCTATTTATTCGTAATCATGTTAGAAATGATTCGCACATGAAAATATCAGAGGTGCGAGACCCGGGATTTGAACCCGCTTCACTCGGTTTCACAAGCGAGCGCGTTACCACTGGGCTACCATTGCCTGACTTTACATTAGGATACATATTATTAGGATACATATTATGTAACACGTTAATGTTGTATAATATACCTATCTTTCATCATTAATTCTTTGGACCATTAACTAAACGTTAAGAAACAAATAACACAAGATGTAGCTGACACTCTTAGGATTAATAGTTCAATCGAACACATCCCCAGTGGCTCACTTCAGTGTTCAGGCTACTTATGTAACAAACTGTAGTACTGTTTTCGAAAGTAAAGGTCGATCGGACGAATTTGACGCAGCAATTTTGTCGACACCAAATAAAACTCATTTAAAAACAAATATTGTCTATGTTATAATGGCTTATTGGATGAAATATTATTACTTAGCTGTCCCGACAGACTTTTTCCGGTTTAAATTTTAATAAATTATCATAAAAAATATATATACATGAGTTCGCTAAGTTTTTTGGTATTTTTTTCAATTTTTTTGTTCCTGAAACTAATTAACACTTAATAATTATTACCTAGTAATTTTAAATACCTTTGTTACCTGTATTAGGGACATACACAGAGAAACTTTCAGCTTTTATAAAATAACGAGAGGTCTGATCGTCGCGGGATCTTGCTCTATTTAGTATAGAGATAACAAGAGCCCTTAGGAAGGATAAAACTTTTATCATAAAAGTTACTTAAGAAAAAGTTAAAAGTAATCGTCTTAGTTGAGATAAGGTTTTGTATGTAAAAATTATATTTAAATTGTACGGAAAAAAAATAATTGAATAAAAAATAGTTGCTAATTAAAAAAAACACCGAAGCGAAGCCGGGGCGTGTCACTTATAATTTTCTATTAACGTACATAGATTCCGGTTACAAAACGCTGACTAACACATTAGTAAGATGAAACACAAAGTGGATTAAGGTAGACTTTACACGAAAATTAATTATAATATATCCAATGAAAAGACCAACACGAGTATATTCATATATGTTTGTATATCGATACAGAGGCCGAATCTATAGGTTTTAGATTTTTTGTCTGTCTGTCTGGGACCACATCACGAGAAAACCACTGGACAGACTTTGATGAAATTTGGTATAATGATAGCTGGTAATCCGGGTCAACATATAGGATACTTTTTACTGCGGGAAAATATCTCATCTTAGAAACCTAGGTTAGTATAACCGTTAAAACGTATCAAGGGACGAACCCGAACGGAGCGAGGGTAAATCGCTAGTTGGAAATAAAATGCCAAATCCACTGGGTTTTTAAGCGGATCGCGTTTCGACCAGTTCAACAATAGGAAAACAATGATTTATTTTTAAACATTACTTGTAAGTGTTAAAAAAAACTGCTTAGTATGCACATAATGGTGTACCTAATGTCAATGAAAAATTTTGACACGGAAATCTGATTAGAATTGCTTATTATGCAGGATTTTTAGGTTCGATTTTCGCATGGTGTGGAAATAAATAACATGTTCGTAAATTGTTTTTTTTAGTCTACGTATTTAGGTATATGATAAAATAAAATAAATTTTATTTCACATAATAGGGGAGACCGGGGATAGTTGACTATAGGGGTAGGTAGACTAACTGCCAATAACTCATCGGCAGTCTTAGTATTGCGTCATTTAATCACAGCGGTGTATTAGGCTCCACTCCTCGCAAAACTGTCCGAAGTGCCGCATCGTTGTCGCAAGTCGTTTTGGAGCAGTGACACGATTTTTGTTTTTTTATCATGTAAGTAATATTTCCACATAGCATATTTTTTGATCTGATGCCTACACGTTTTATGTGAACCATTTGTCTATTAGTCAAAGTGTTTGATGAATTTATATTTATCATGTTTCATATCTTATTTTTTAAATCGGCGGCAGTGTTTAGGTTAACCATGCCATAGAAACACAAAAGGGCGTCTGGGGCTGGTAGACCAGTTTCTTTCGGGGCTGGTTGAATAGGTAGTCAACCAACCCCAATCAAATTTGGAGTTGAAAACAACACGCGAAATAAACCTTTTATTGGATTTTTAATAATAATTTTTGTTATAGAACAATGAGGACTTATAAAAGAATTACTGAACGAGTCGATACACCAAAAGATATCGTAGAAAGAGCTGGTCATGTATCAAAAATAGTCAAGTTTTTATTAATTCAAAAAAGGAAGCTTTAGTCAGTTATTTAAAGAAGGCAGCTGATATTTATTATGGATTGACGCCAAATGAGACTTGAAAATTAGCATATCAGTTTGCAGAAAAAAATAACAAACTATGCCTGATTCTTGGAGAACAACATTTTCAACTGGTGAAGATTAGTTTGGCTCTTTCCTAAAACGTCACCCTTCTTTTTCCATCCGGTCACCTCAAGCAACAAGCCTATCAAGGGCTACAAAATTTAACATTTGACAAAAATAACGTTAATTTATTCTTCGCTAACTTGATTGCCGTTTACAAACGTTTGAATTTAAGCCCTGGAATAATCGATACTAGAACGTTGACGAGATGAATCTTACAAGCGTACACGTACCTAATAGAGTTATAGCTCGACGTGGTATTAAAAATCTAAGTAAAATGATATCTTCTGAGAGGGGTACACTGGTGACAATTGCTATAGCTAACTCAGCTCTTGGAAGCATGGTACCACCATTCTTTTTATTTTCACGGGTACATTATAAGTCCCATTTTGTTAAAGGCGGCCCCATAGGATCAGAAGGTGATGCTAATTCATCTGGCTGGATGAAAGAAGAAAACTTCATAAAGTACGACAAACATTTCGTGCAATATGTTAAGCTCAGTAAAGAAAACCCCGTTCTTCTACTCTTAGATAACCATGACTCTTATTTATCGATCGAAGTGCTGGATTACTTCAAAGCTAATGGGGTAACAGTTTTGTCATTCCCTCCACCTGTAGCCACAAGCTACAACCTCTTGATAGATCTGTTTATGGACCTTTGAAAAAATATTTAAGCCTTTATCTAATATAAACATGAAGAAAAGATTTGATTTTATTAAAGAGTATATAAGAAATGTCTGTACCTAATTCAAATTTTTGTTGTTTTTTTTAAGTAAAGGGCTCAATTATATTAAATAAATGTTATATTATTAGATTCTCTTCTCATAATTTGACGCTTATTGGTACATAAGTCAACTTACCCCTGGCATATAGTCTACCTACCCCGGACCAGGGGTAGATTGACTAAAGAGTTAGTGTTCTGTAAAATGCATTAAATCATCACCATTATATTAAACTAGGAACTAAATATTATTCTTTTTTATTAGTTTAATAGTTTTTCTATCGATTATTGTAGTTTTATTGTCTATATATATTAAAACACAAAAAATATGAATGATTTAGTAAAAAAGTAGTCAACTATCCCCGGTCTCCCCTACTATCTTAGATTTACGCGAATATTTGACATTTTAAATAAAACTATATTTTCGGATTTTTTCGCGGATTTATTTTGATTTTTGGTTCCCGACGTTTCGAATGCTTTACAGCAATCATGGTCACGGGAGAGACTAATTGTAAGATTTTTTATCTGTCCGTCTGTCTGTGACCGCATCACGAGAAAACCACTTGACAGATTTTGATGAAATTTGGTATGATGATAGCTGGTTTTCCGTGTCAACATATAGGATATTTTATACTAAACGTAACTAAGGACGAACCCGAGCGGAGCGACGGTGAGTCGCTAGTACAGAATAATATGCATATAAAAACCCCCTGTAGTAAAGGCAGGTCCGAGTCCAGCAGTGGGACGTTAAAAAAAAGGCTAAACACATACATATAATATTTTAAAATAGTATACTAAGGACTAGTATAACGGATTTTATTATAAAGCAAATATGTATTCAGAAGGGCTAATATTATTCTATCTCTCTTTCGAAGGGAACAGAAGTAATGTTTAAAAAATACAAAAGAATATAATATTATTTTTATTATTTTACTATTCTTTATTGCACTTAAAAGTAAATACAGAGATTATTATTCATAAATATAACTAATACATTTATAAAATTTCCCTTATTCTTTAAAGAAAGTCATCGATCTGTATGGCAAAATTGAAAATAGTAGCATACTAATTTTGACTTTGATATTTATTTGCATGTCTATATGTATAATCCGTTAGTGAAGTGTAAATAATATGTATAGTATATTATACTAATATTATAAAGAGGCAGAGTTTGTTTGTTTATTTGTTTGTTTGAACGCGCTAATTTTAGGAAGTACTAATTCGATTTGAAAAATTCTTTTTGCATTAGACAGCTCGTTTACTGAGGAAGGCTATAGGCTATATATCATCATGCTACTACCCAAGGGAGCGGAGCAGTAATCATAAATGTCAACAAATCGGGCAGACTTCCATACATTATTTTAAAGGATAAGAAGGAAAGAAGAGTTTTTTCTGTAGGTACTTTGAACGCGTTCAAAGCCGCGGATTCTATTAGTAATGTACATTATATGCAACGTGCATAGGTAATAAATATATGTATGTATACATATGACATGATTTTATCGATCTATCGATTGTTATCTATCTAACGATTATTATCTATTCTACTGCGGAAATAGCTATAAACGCATACAAAACACGCAATACTAGCAACATAAATCGCTATAACTTATGACGTTCTCATTTCTGCTGACTGTTGAGCTTTGGCCAAATGCGCACAGTCAGTGTCCAACAAGGCCGGTGAGAATGTTAATGACCCCACGTATGAAAACACCACTAATACTACTATATTTTCAACAACTGATTCATCCAAAATTATTTTTTACTTATTTCTTTATAATAAACTCTATTGCATTGAGATAAGGTTTAAGATCGATTACCAATTGTTATGCTACGAGTTTTTAACCTATTGAATTTTAATCAACGTAATAAAGCAACATATTAAAAAAAGTTACTATTGGCGACACGTTTGACTCATTTGTAGTGACCCTACTTGCTGTGCCAGCGGTCGCGGGTTCGAGTCCCGCTGGGGGCATTCATTTGTGTGATAAGCACTAACTTTTGTACTCCAGTCATGATTGTTTATATTTATAATATGTATGTATTTAAAGTTATATATGTGTAGTGTATCAACTATCTGGTTTCTATACCACAAGCCTTGAAGCTTACCATGGAACTAGATGGTGCTGTGTGTTAATGTCCCAACATATTTATTTTATTTATACACCAATTTTATTATCGACCTTAATCTATGAAATCGTCGACAAAATAATTGTATAAAAAAAACAAAAAAAAAATACAAAGACAGTTGAAATATGTAATCCTGGAAATTTTAACCCTCTTATATCCATCTCTCTATAGAATAACTCAGAAAAATGGCGAACCTGTTACTGGAAGTTGGAACAAAGCGGCGCAGGCGCAGGTTAACGAACCACGTGTTTACAGTTTCCACAACAACATCAGAAAATATAAACCGGCCGGATCGTGAGAGCACGATTGAGTGTATCTCACGATAGGGCTGTCCTATCTCTTTAATTTGTTAGGCATATACCAAAACTGCTTAACCCGATATCCTTGAATGATTATGTATATTAAAAGGTTATAAACCACTTTACTTATAAAAAAAAATCATATTTTTTAAATTAATATCCTACTAATATTATAAATTCGAAAATTTGTAAGCATGTATGGATTGGTTCTTATTCTTTCCCGCAAAATCTACTAAACAGATTTTGATAAAACTTTACGATCATATAGCTATAGCTAACATATAGGCTATAATTTATAAAGATATAGTAATACAATAATGTACAGCACGGGCGGTGTCGCGGGTAAACGCTAGTATTTATATAAGTGTGTGTCTAACTAATATCTTACAGAAAAACTCGAAGAAATTTATAAAAACATTCCCGGCCTACAAACATCTCTGAGGATAACATCAAGTCAATCTGTCAATCCGTTGCTACAGACACTTTCGCAAGCACACTGTCTCAGCAGGACAAACAAACACACACTTTCGCAACTATAATGTTTACTCTATTATATCAATTATCAACTTGCGCATGTACAATATTTAGTTAGGATTATCTATACATGTAATAAAATTCTGAGTCGAACCTGTACATTGTTTTTATTTTTTGGAATGGAATGGAAAACCTTATTTGAAATGGTCATTATTATCGATACAGAGGCCGAATCTATAGCTTTTAGAATTTTTATTCGTCTGTCTGTCTATCTGTGTGTCTCTAGGAACGCATCACGAGAAAACCACTGGACAGATTTTGATGAAATTTGGTATGTTGATATCTGATTATCCGAGTCAACATATAGCATACTTTTTACTGCGGGAAAACATCTCATCTCTAAGAAATCTATATTAAACGTTAAAACGTAACTAAGAACGACTCCGAGCGGAGCGAGGGTGAATCGCTAGTTTTATAAATCCGTGACAAAATCCGAAAAGATTGCAATAACTCGTGATTCATTTAATTTCAATATGAATCGTTTATGTAACCAAAAATCTTCACAGATTTATTAATATCAAATCAATAGGATGATAACCCTACAACCGCAAGCCAGTACAGTGTAGGCACCTGGGTCCGTACCAGTTTTTGTGGCACGTGGAGCAAGCAAGGTGGAAAGGATCAATGTTTACGACCTACAGGCATGAATACAATACGCTTATAAATAAAATTTCGGAATCAGCTCTCTAGTTACTTGTGCTATTCCTTTTATTGATTTTCATCCATACTATCTATATCCATACTAATATTATAAATGTGAAGAGGTTTGTTTATTGTCCTTCTTTCACGTCGAAACGTCGAAATTGGCGTGATTTTTTGTGTGGAGATAGTTGGGGGGCTGGGGATTGACATAGGCTACTTTTTATCGCGGGTGATTATCTCATTTCTACGGGAAAATGCGCTATAATACAACCTAAAAAATTATTTATAGTCAGAATTACTTGAAACTTGGTATTAATGCTCTTCAATGCAATTAATTAAATACGTATATGAGAATTTTTCAAAATTCATCCCATAAGGGGGTAAAATATGGGATGAAAGTTTGTATGAAACCTACTTTTTTAGAGTTTTATTTTTGTAGTTTTAGCGCGAGCGAAGCTGCGGGGTCCGCTAGTATTCTATAAGGGACCATGACTTAATTAAAATAGTCTATAAAAGAAATGCTGTATTAAGGTATTTTATCTGTTTCATTATCGAAGAGTCATATTGTACTGCAGTATTTAAAATTCATAAATTTTATATAAGTTTTTAGCAACTGCGACTCAATGTCTTTCATGATAGTTATTTCATATCGCTATTTAAAACGTAGCTTATATTCTGCCTTCACATAACCTAAGTAATGTAACTTTGTTAGGATTTATATAGTGATTTTCGAAAATAAATGACTTTGAAATAATTACGATCATATATGTATGTATATCGTACTCTATTTAACGGATTATTGCATAGCTAACACATTTACCTAAGTTTACCACTTCTTTGGATCTTTTATATAATAACCTTAATATATCTAAGTTAATATTTATTTCGAAACATACAGCAAGCGGAACACCATTACTACAACTAGTCCAAAATTAAAAATATCAACATTTTTATACATATTACATACATTCATCCAACATAAAAATCAAATCTCTGGCACACAAGTCGAGACTCGAGAGAAAATCACAAAAATAGTAGCTTTTAGCAACTCATTTCAAAGCAAACTTAAATATATAGAGCAAGCAACTAAAAAATTGCAAGGACTCGCACGTAGTGTATACATTTCTTTAGAGATTACGCTGATCCTCGACTACCTTTTCCAAGCTAACAAGTAAAATCTAAAAACCCAACGAGCTATCACTAACATGTAGTCTGCAACTATTTAGAGCTGGAACAGTTACGTAAGGACTGTCTTCGCGAATTTCGAGATAGAGAAAGTGTAACCTATTCTAACATTTGAATTGTACTCGTTTAGCGACACTTCGAGTTTTATATGAAAACTTATTCAAGTTATAAGAGACGCATCGGTCATTTCTTAACTGATAATTTAAAAAAGAATATGTTGGTAAAATCAAAACAACTACTAAGCGGTACGCAAAAGGAGGTCACAGAAAAATTTTGTTTACGGATGAGAATTTTTTTTACCATTCAGCAATATTTTAACAAATAAAATGACCGTATTTATGCTCGAAGCTCTAAGGAAGCTTCCCAATTAGTCAACAGAGTCAACCGTGGGCATTATCCGACTTCAATGATGGTTTGGTGGGGTGTTAACTATGAAGGAGTGACTTGAGCCATATTTTTGTGAAAAAGGTATCAAAACATCGGCACAAGTGTATAAGACGAAGTAAGTGTACAAGATACCATGCTTGAGAAGGTAGTTAAGCCCCTTAACAACACCATGTTCAATAACCAAGAATGGTCCTTTCAGCAAGATTCGGCGCCGGGTCATAAAGCTCGATCCACGCATTCTTGGTTAGAAAACCACGTTCCGGACTTCATCAGAGCTGAAGACTGACCGTCATCTAGTCCCGATATTAATCATGTATGGCTTGCTGTAAATACCACGATAATTAGGAGTCCCTAAAACAATCCATACGATTGGCAGTGAAAAATTTTCCCATGGAAAGAGTGCGTGCTTCTATCGATAACTGGCCTCAACGTTTAAAGGACTGTGTTGCAGCCAATGGAGACCACTTCGAATAAACTTTATATATTTTTAATGATTTTATATTAATGTATTTAACTAACACACTGTAATAGTAATAAATGTTACGTGCAATAGAAAAAATGATTTTTTCTTTGTAACAATATTTAGGGCAAGACTATGTACTCTGCTTATCTTTACCAATATCACAATTTTAACTGTTAACTGCAAAAGTTATTTAAATATTTAAAAGTAATTAAAATTTTAAGGTTATCTAAAAAAAATGTGTTGAGGATTTATAAATATAAACAAGCGTCCAACAATATAAAATAAATAAAATCAATGACAATGTTTGTTGAGATCTGATATTGGTAAAGTCCTAAATTAGACTACTATTATAAACACGAAAATTTGTACGTTTGTATGTTTGTCACTCATTTACGCTTAAACGGCTGAACAGATTTAGATGTAACTTACTACATGGAATAACACATGGGTACCTAAGATTCACGCGAGCGAAGCATGGTTAAGTCGCTAGTTTCCGAGAATATTATAACGATTTATATAAGCGAATATCAAAAATTCCAAACACGTAGTTAAAGCGCGCGTTAGAGATACCAATATAGAAACAATGCGAAACTTTGTAGCGGAGATGAGACTAAATTAGCTGCAATATTAGCGGTCCGTTGCCCCGCCGCGCCGCGCCGCGCCGCGCCGCGCCAGGCCGCGCTGCGTACCTGTGCTGTGCGCAGAGCACCGTTATGATGGCTGATCTTTTAACTGGGCAAACATTACTTATATGAATAGTCAACATAACATATTACTTCCTTAGATTTACGCGAATATTGACATTTACATCTATATCTATACTAATATTATAAAGAGGTAAAGTTTGCGAGTTTGTGAGGTTGGGGTAATCTCTGGGTCTACAGAACCGATTTAGATGAAATTTAGTAAGGAGATAGTTTGAGACCCTGGAAAGGACATAGAATATTTTTTATCCCGAAAATCATCCCTTAAGGAGGTGAAAGTGGGGATGAAAGTTTGTATGGGGAATCGACCTAGGGACGAACCCGAGCGAAGCGAAGGTGAGGCGCTAGTTATATATAAAAATCAATTGCCGTTCGTTAGTCTCGCTAAAACTCAAAAACGGCTGGACCTATTTGAATAATTCTTTTTTTATTTTGTTGGGGGTGTGTCAGGGGTGGTTTAAGTATGAAAAAACAGGGAAAACCCAAAAAAAACAGCTGGAAGATCGAAAAGTTCAGAACTGTATATTTTTTACCTATGTATATATAATATATAGTCTATTATTCCATACTAACTGCTAAGAACGTACCTATAAACGAACCCTCAAACGAAGCGATGGTGAGCCGCTAGTTCTGAATAAAACTATCTCTTCAGATTAATTTTGATTTTTGGTTCCCTTGAAATCCACGAAAAAGTCCGAGCAAGACAGTTTTATTTTAAAAATAAACATAATTATATCGATATGTTATGTTATTTATAGATCACTACTCACTAGTATTCGCTCGCAAATCCGCTCACGTTCATTTATGTATAATTGCTACAGGCCTATAATCTTTCTCAATGAAAAGGTTATTTGTATAGCCTATGCGAATGCAAAAAATATTCTTCAAATCCGATACTTCCAGAGATTAGCGCGTCTAAACAAACAAAAAAGCTGTGCAGTCGCATATTGTTTTATACATTTAATTATTACTTTAGACTCTCAGAGTTTCTCAAACCAGAGGTATACTACTCGTAAATTATTAAATTTAGTACAACACTACATTCTTAGTTGAAAAAGAAATCTGTTTCTAAAATCAATGCAAGTAGTAGTATTATCCGGCAGTTTTAAAGACTGAATGCGTATTTGAATGGAGCATTGAAACCTTTAGAGCCGAGTTTGAATTGAAAGTTCTATTCTATTTGATAACTCTTAAGATATCGAAGTATTTTATCGCTAAGATTATAATTCCACTTCATTTCCTTCATTATGAAATATGGCGACATAGTAGTTACTTGTCTATTTAATACAATACGAAGATTGGCTTTCTTTTTATGAAAAAACTAAAGACTCACCCTCATTTCGCTCGGGTTCGTCCCTAGGTTGTTTCCCCATACAAACTTTCATCCCCATTTTCACCCCCTTAAGGGATGATTTCCGGGATAAAAGCTATCCTATGCCCTTCAGAGTCTCAAGCTATCTTCTTACCAAATTTTATATAAATCGATTCAGTAGTTTCAGAGCTTATTCAGTACAAACAAACAAACAAACAAACAAACAAACAAACAAACAAACAAACAAACAAATCCCTCTTTATAATATTAATATAGATAAACCTTATAATGTTTAATTTCCTTACAATAGAATAAATTTGAAACCATTGAAAACATAGAATAATACAAGAAATAATGTTTAAAGACTTTCATAGTGCTCAAAACAATAAAATATGGTAAAGTTATCCAATTTATGGAAGAAGAACCCACAAGAAGCGACCAAGTTACAGCATGTTTGTAACATACAGAGAAGATACTACATATACAATGAAACGGTGCAAAACTTGCGGACACTTTCAAGTATATAATTTCTATGAAATAATAATAATATTTTTAACATTAGTGGATGAGTTTTAAATATTAAAAATCGTATCAAAACGCCTAATTAAGGCATAAGTTCAATTTTCTTTCAAAAACCCCTTTCTATTTTGAGCATGAAAGCGTGTTGTGAAATCCGCAATGCCATTATTTTGCCGAATATTGTTGACCTTCATACAATCTATAAAAGATATTACACAAAGTCAAATCTACACCATTTTTCATGAGCATTGATAGCAGATGTGACCTTTGCTATTAGCACTTAATCGGCAAAACAAATTTTTAATATATTTTTAATCAAGAGATTTCTTCTCAATGTTATAATTTATACAATGTCCACCGCAAAATATTTTGATGCTCTTTAATTTCGAAAACAAATAGTATTGTAATACATGTAAATTATAATACATCTATAGGTACATATAATTAAATTGTAACTAAGCCGAATCTGTACATTAAATATTTTTTGGAAAATCCTATTAAAGTAAACATTATTATCGATACAGAGGCCGAACCTATAGTTTTTAGAATTTTTGTCTGTCTGTCTGTTACCGCATCACAGAAAAACCACTGAAGTGATTTAGATGAAATTTGGTATGCTGATAGCTGGTCATTCGGGTCAACATATAGGATACTTTTTACTGCGGGAAAATATCTCGTCTCTGAGAAATCTATACTAAATGTTAAAATGTAAGAAGGGACAAACCCGAGCGGAGCGACAGTGAGTCGCTAGTACGAAATAAATATCTTATAGTAGGTAAGACTAGCGACTCACCGGTACCTATATGATTAAATCTATGCATATAATAAAATTGTAACTTAAGTCGAACCTGTACATTAAATATTTTTTGGAAAAACTTATTGAAATAGTCATTATTATTGAAACAGAGGCCGAATCTATAGTTTTTACAAATTTTGTCTGTCTGTCTGTGACCGCATCCCGGAAAAAAAAAACAATTTTAATGAAATTATTTTCGTATATTTGGCAGGTATGAGACCCCCCAACCCTTCCATTTTTTTACCACGATTTTAGTATTTTCGTACGAACAATATTATATAAATACATAGCGACGAAACCGAGCGAAGCGAGGGTGAGTATAACATAAAGCCAAAGATTTTTTTTTTTTTTTATAGATTGAACGCGTTGGCCGTAGGCGCGGGTTCTATTAGTAATTTACATTATTAAGCTACATAACAGTATAAGCTAGCTTAATAATAAGTAATTCAGATGTCTTTGTCACATTTTTTAATATCCAATGTTTATTTAAATATTAAATATGTGACAAAATGAATAATATTATGAGATGTAAATAACAATTGCAATGGAAGGAAGGATTTTTATCTTCTTTATTTAGAAAAATATTCATAGTTTTATTTCTCTGTAGACATATATTTTACAATTTAGATATTATCAAAACGCCGTTGCAAGATGTTTGCGTTAGACACGCTTATTATGACGAAGAAAACGTGACAGGATTCATAACTGTCTTCACTTTCGACAAATTACGCTACAACGAGAAGTCTTCACAATAAAAAAAAATACCATTAAAAGTTAAAAATGTTAAGAAACTAAAAAAAATACTTAAAATTTTAAAACTTTTGAAACTCAAAAGAAAATTTCTTTGAACTATCTAATAGATTTAACTTAAAATTAAGATTAGAATAGTTAGTATAGGTAAAACTCTAACTACATTAGTATTATACAGACATGCTGTTACTAGAATATTAGAACAAACACAACTACAATAAAAACGCACACATGTTAATGACAGAATACAATAAGACAGTGTGAGAACTATCGACATCTAATATGTAGAAAAATAATACCAAGCTATCTGTACATTTATAATAATAACTCTTCGTGAAACAAAGTAGTAATAACTTAACGTTTTATCGACATCTATATCTATGTAGAATAAGAATATAGTGGTACACCACTATGTCACTCAAGTGCTACCGTTACACTGAATTACTGGCAGTTTCCATAGGAGAGCTATCTTCTAAGCTAAGGGACTCAAACCCTCGACCGTAAAACGTAACATAAACTTATCAAACACCATCAAATGCGCTACGCAGTACTAAAATTGCCACAAAAGATTAAACCGTATAACAATTCACAATTAGTCTGTATAAAGGTAATAAAAAATACGTGGGAGCAAAGAATTTTATAGGGCAAAGTTATTGAATTAAATTCTTCTGCTGTTACGATACAAAGCAAAGGTATAAAAAAAAATGTTAATATGAATATTTTTTCTAAGACCAAAAAAATATTGTTTTACGAAGAGTTAAATAACTGTAATTGAATAGGTGAGTAGCGAATTAGTTACATGCGACAATACATAAATTTACATTCAAACCATTTAAACAAAATTAAAAACGTACTGAACAATTTTTTTGAATAAAACCTTATTTTTCAATAGATTTATCGTGACTATATTTGAAACATAACAATTCATTTAAACAGATACAATATGAATATATACAAAACAAACAGTTTTATTCAAGAAAATTGATCAAAAAGAACCCTAAGAATATACTAAGTGGCTCTTTACAATTTATCGTGTAAATTGTAGAGAACCACGCTCAAACAACGGTGAGGTGAGACCTTATCATATTTCAAGTGGCACTGCAATTATGCACTTCACACAACAGTATTATAGATCAATAATGAAAACATGACATGATACGGCCTCAAGCGTACCGACACAAGAATTCTAACATACAAATTGCTGCGAATGCGGTTAACAAACAGAGCTGCATTTTGATATAACAAATCGTATACACCGAATCAAAATAACATGGTCAAACCGTTACTCTCATCTTATAGATGGAAAGCCAGATGGAAAATTTCACTGAACGTAAAACGCGTTTGATGATAGTGTCGATAGTACATAAACTAATGCTGATACACGTGTTATATACGCGGAAAATAATAATATACATTTGTATCTTGCTAGACTCTTAAGCTTATTCGTTACGCTTCGTAATGCTACTGTTACTCGGTAATCCTATTTGTGAGCCCTGTTTGTTAACAAGATGTATATAGATATTGACGTACGATACATCCAGAGGCGTAAGTGGAGGTAGGGCAGGTGGGGTCTTCGGCCCGGACCCTGCGTCCCACCTTACAACAAGAGAAAACATCCATGTCCATTAATCTATCCACACTCGGGCCCCATACACCATTTACGCGTCTGGCTGCTCGGTACAATCTCCGAAACTAATCCAATATCTCCAGCAAGTGCCTGATGATGATATTATAACTGATTTTATAGATCAAAAATCAAAACTAAACCTAAATTCAATTCAAATCAATCTATGAAATCAGTTCGATCTTCAATATATATGCTGGCCTATTAAAAAAGCTTTTCGCAAAACAACAGCAGCGGTTAGATGCCGAAAACGTCATGCAAAGACCTGACTACCGACGAGCTTTAGAGCATAGTGGTGCTATGGAGCCGAATAAATTACGCTAGAATTAAAACTAATTTATATATTATGTCTATAACTACTTAATAACCTATTAAAAGACTAACAGTTCAATTTAACCGGTTACAAGTTAATTAACATCTAAATTTAATATAAGTGTATAAAAATAACATTTGCACCACAAAATCATTTGTGAAAATCGTTAACTTGTCACACATTAGGTCTCTCCTCAAAATGAATAAAATATGATTAATTGCAGACGTTGAATTAGTATCAGTACGTGACATGAAACTTGAAGCAGATTCCAACAATATTAGTAGGTAAATGAGATTCATTTAAATGTTTTGAACATTTAACTAGATTTGATTATTTTTTTGGTAGTTAATTATGAAATAATGGTTAAAGTGGCGAAACTAAATAATCTACTAACTAAATATTTGCCTTTCGTACGTTTAAAATGTTCTCTTTACTAATTCGATTTTGTAAATATTTTTCCAAAAATTGCTGATGGTGATATTTTTGGTATGAAATAGGAACAGAACAAAAGATCCAAAGTGAACATTTAAAAATGATTATCCGTCAATTTCCGTGCAAATTCGAGAACTGTAAAAACATATTAATATCATCATTTTACCGTTACGATTTTGTATCAATCGGTTAAGTATACTCACAGCTATGATATGAATCAGAAGCGCAAGCACGAAATAAAGATTAGCATGAAATAAAAGTTAGGTTAGGTAGCTTCCAGATCCCCCCCATAAGCGCTCCTGTCGTGAGGGGGGGGGGGGGATCCAGCCGGACGCAAAACCAAGAAACGCGCAGAAACCACCTCGGTGGGCGGTGTGCCATGCGAGTTACTCCTGGTACTTTTCTGTTAGCAGAATGGACCTTTGAAGCAACCCTATGGTTGTGGTCTGCTTCGGCAGACCAGCCGTCGGTTGAGGTGTCGTAGTTGAGTGCGTAAGCGATCCTGCGACGCCCCATTAAGACAGGGGAGGTTTTGTTGGGTTTTAGTGGGTAATACTGCCTTTTGTAGCAGGTAAGTGCCACATAACCACCTATATGTCTACGGGTGATATGCGTAAATGCATTTCCCAACATAATAAAGGTAGCTAACAGATAGTCAATATATGTACATGTAAGCACCATTTTATATGTCACCCTAAAAACAATGTAAAAAATAGCTCGTTCTACCTTACAGCTGTCAATAAGAAATTCTTATACCATCTAAAGTGACTTGAGGTATCCCCCAACAATCGCTAACAAATGAAAAAAAAAATAACCCTAGTGTTTAGTTTTCTACAAGACAGTCAGAATGATTATCTCGAAAACAACTGAGTAAATAGAAAAGGGCTGATATTTGATCGGGTCCACTCGCTATAACTTGAAAAGCTCTCACGTTTGTTAGAGAAAATGTAAACAATAGAAATACACCGATAGTAATCAAGCACCAATCATCTGACGTCAACTTTCCATTTTTTAAGATACTAGCGGCTCACCCTCGCTTCGCTCGAGTTCGTCGCTACGTACGTTTTACATAGATATTTAAAATAGTTATTTGCCAGCGTTAGCCATACAAATTTCAATTTTCTTTAATTTTTCTTATGTTTTAATACTTATTATCCTATTCCGGACCAAGAGAAATCCAAAAAATCAATTATCATAAAAATTGGTCCAGCCGTTCATGAGTTATAAACGGTGTAACTAACACGACTTTGTTTTATATATATAGATGTCTGCTAGATGATGAATCACAGTCTTCTATATTTAACACAGAAGTAAATCTATTATGCATTAATTTATAACGTTAAGTAAGCAAAAGTTGATTTTAATAGTGTGGTAATAATCGGAGGCAGTGGCAAGGCCGCATAGCAACTGCAGGCGCTGGTTGGTAGCAAGATGGGACTCACACGCAAGCGTTAATGCATTTTACATGTTAACTATTCGTACAGTTTTCAACTCGTGGTTACTCAACTAACAAAACTAATGGACCTTTCATATTGCAATTTTCATTTTAAATAACTGAATCTTACACCAGAAAGGAACGGTCTTATGATGAAAAGCTATGTAGGATGATAGTAACAGCGACAGGTTAAAGGTTCAACATAAAAATCATTTAGTTTTTACAGTATGTCTCTGTCTGGCATTTATACGGGTTTTTTTTGGGACATAACTGTAATTAGTGTACCCAACTCTATCATACCAAATTTCTGATGCCAGGCAAATGATTTTTCAAAGGTGTGCAACTTATCAGATGTATAGAACCCAGCAAATAAAAAATAAAACTATCATCTCATTAGACCTAAGATTTTATTGATTGAAATCCATAGTGACCCTACAGATTGTATTTGCATTGAATAGCGAAGATATGTCACAATACCCCTTTGTCAACGCGATCTAGTCTCTAGGTTTAGTGCCATCAATAAATCTGTTCAAAACAGATGCACATTATTACTGTCTAAATTTACATTCACGTTGAAATTAAAAAGTTTGATAAATGAAAAAAAAAATAGGCCACTACACTAATTTCATTAAATACCTTATTGTTACTCCATTTCTCAACGAAGTATAAGTTGACTGACACAAACTCAGCATTTATATTTGCTTGTTGCAAACTTTTATTCCCATTCAAAATAATCAAAAGGCAAACTTCGCAGATGCCAGGAAACTTAATTTGAAATTCATATCGTCTAGTCGCGATGTAAAAAATTGTATTTTGATATTACATATTTTAAACATCCCAACACAGGTTTTACGTTCTACAGACATAATCAAAAAAATGTTCACCTTGACCTGTCAACGACTGTAGAGCCACCGGTGGTCCAGTTAACAATTAATTTCTTAGAAATTAACCAGGAGGTGTTAATTATTATAAAAACAAATTGTGGATAATCGAAGTACAGTAACAAAGCATCTTGCTGACAGTCGCTACTACACGAATCACCTATTCGATTACCGCGAAATTATTTATCAAGAGATAAACGGGTATGTACAAACGGACGTAAACATTTTAGGCAACTATAAAGTGAAAACAAAAGTCACAATACGAACTCCATATATTTAATATATTTATACTGTTCAAATACATACATAAACTACAGATGATCATTTTACATTTGTCTTAAACAAGACCAAACGCAACGTTGGAAACAATTATCCAGTAGCAGTACCCTTAACCCCAAAGCGACGGAAACGAGAAGCTCAGTGGTAAGATTTCCTGTTTACCCTTCATGTAACTTAGCATGTAGCTTTATTGCATTAGTGACGCAACTTCGCCACACGAGGGTGAAGATTTACTTTGAACTGAATATGTGTAGCCAATAAACAAGCTTCCATTTTGTACGAGTATATGCCTCAAGCACAACTTTGAACCCACTAAGTACTCGCCCGATTATAATGAAACTAAGCTGTGTTTTAGTTTAGACTTTACATCTGCTTAATAAAATAAGGCAGTGTTGACAACGCACATCCTAAACCGCTAGGATTAAAATTAATATATTCCACAAGAGTTTCTAATAAAAAAAAGCCAAGAACTAAGGAAAGATGTTAGTGTGAAATTATATCGGGAATAACTGAAGTTTTAATATTTTGTTAGTGACAGTAGTAAAAGACTTACTAATTCGTGCAGAGAGGGATGACCTTACTATGATAATAACAATGACAGATATGTACAGCATATCTATACATATAATAAAATTGTAACTAAGCCGAATCTGCACATTAAATATTTCTTGGAAAATCTTATTGAAATGGGCATTATTATCGATACAGAGGCCGAATCTATAGTTTTAAGAACTTTTGTGTATCTGTTTGTCTGTCTGTTACTGTATCACGGAAAAACCGCTGGAGGGATTTTGATGAAATTTGGTATGATGATAACTGGTTATCCGGGTCAACGTATAGGATACTTTATACTGTGGGAAAACATCTTATCTCTGAGAAATCTATACTAAACTTTAAAACGTAAGTAGGGACGAACCCGAGCGGAGCGACGGTGAGTCTCTAGTACATTATAAAAGACGAGTGTAATTTAACTTTGAACCCGTACATAAAATGCTACAGAGATTGAAGTAAATTAGTTATTCCTCAATTTAAAATTCAGTAAGAAATTGACAAACAAAGCGAACTTAACCCGCTATCAACAGAATGCGACCTACGTATTACACGGGAAACCACAAAGAATGATTAAGAATTAAGCAACAATTTTGTGACATAAACGCACAAAAAAGAAGCGGTTAGAGCAAATCATATCCCGAGGGAGGTCGTAGGATCGATTATTAGCTTACGAAAATAAAAATTAATGTAATATATAGTCACATGTATTCATTCATGCTATGAATAAAACAAATTGAAAGAGTAAAATGGGAACCTTTAGTTATCTTTAGTTAAACTAAGACACAAAAAGTGATATATAGATCCATTACAATCTGTTAAGACGTTGACAGTTTTGATTAATTATGTTAGAACTAATAGCTAATAGTTATATCTGTATCACAGCCAAATCTCAAAGGTGGTTGTCGTTTTAGCAAGCTGTATGAGCTACATGTAACTACAGCACGGAAAATTCCAATTTTCTACAAACGCTGTTTATTCAATAATAAAATTTCACAAATAACCATTTCATATATGTTATAACACAAAACTATTTTACAAAAACGGATTTTTTTTATTTCACGGTCAGTAAATCTTTCTAAAACCTGAAATCGCTACGGAGTCAGAGTGAACGTGCTTACTGAGCATTAGATACTTTCACAATACACGTACTTTATGGCATTTGAGTTGAAAATTGTAGAAATTGCTAGTTCTGGCAGAAATTATGTTGAGAGGAATTTATAAAGCTGTTATGTACAGATAACATTAAATACAAGCAACTCACCATCGCTCCACTCGGGTTCGTCCCTAGTTACGTTTTAACGTTTAGTATAGATTTCTCAAAAATAAGATATTTTCCCGCGGTAAAAAGTATCCTATATCTTGACCCTGATAACCAGCTATCACCATACCAAATTTCATCAAAATCCCTCCAGTGGTTTTTCCGTGATGCGGTCACAGACAGACAGACAAAAATTCTAAAACCTATAGATTCGGCCTCTGTATCGATAATAATGTTTATTTAAATAAGATTTTCCAAAAAATATTTAATGTACAGATTCGGCTTAGTTACAATTTTATAATATGTATAGAAGATTTTCTATGGGCACATGCGGGAATATTTATTACACAGTACACACATTACAAATACGAAAGTTTGTGTTTGAATAGGTATGCGTCATGCGTGTCTTAATTAATGTAGCAATGATTTGAGTGAAATTCGAAATGGAGATATCTTATGTCCTCCCTTGGCCACAGCAACAGTACACACGGAATACGGATTTATATTGGATTCTTGCACGCTTTACAGCAATTAGTAAAGCATGCAAGAATCAAATATAAATCCGTGAAGAAATCAAATATAATATTTATTTTAATTTAAGCTACCTTATTCGACGCACTTACAAACCCTGAGCTAAATGGAGTTGAGGCAAACCCTTAGCAACCTAAGCCAGAGGCAAAATACCAATTGGTTAAATACATATGTAGGTATATGTAAAGTGTATAACATCTATATGTATATATGTCACCGTAAAATTGTAAGTGCCGCTAGATTGTAATCTATCTCGCGAAATTGTAAACTGTCGAATCGACATTAACGTTTTTAAAGTATGTATATTACGAGTATTTTTGTGTTGGCCTATCTGAAACATTATAGTACTATAACATTATATTATTAAAAATATGTAGGTGATGATAATATAAGTTATATTGTATTGAATCGAAATAAAAAAAAAACCAATAATATTAGGCATTTTTTTTTGCCTCGCCAAATTGTTCCATTGTGTAGTACTTTGTAAATTCGCGATATCATTTGAATGGCCAATTGTTGATATAAAGTAGATATAAACTAAATTATCTCTTTAGCTGCAAAAATTAAGTATAGCATACCATTAAAGCGTGAAACTATGTAGGTTAGTATTTCATTGATTTAAATTTTATTCAAAGAGTAAAACGTTTAACGTTACCTTGTTTCTTGCTGTTAATTCATATAGTACAAATTACTAATTTAATAAGACCATTATGTTTTATCTATACATATAAACATATTATAATAAAATTGTAACTAAGCCGAATCTATACATTAAATATTTTTTTGGAAAATCCTATTTAAATAGACATTATTGTAGATAGAGACCGAATCTATAGATTTTAGAATTTTTGTCTGTTTGTCTTTTACCGCATTACGGAAAAACCACTGGGCAGATATAGACAAATCATTCGTTCTGTCGCACCACTAAACAATCATTAAACAAACTTGCTTTTTAAATGTCATGGTACGAATAAAAGTAAGACTATTGTAATCTTAAAACAAAACAGTCTTGAACTAAGCATGTTTTAAAAAAGGTGGTGGTAAACCCCCATAGAAGGTCATAGAAAATCCCTAAAGTTAAGAACTACAGCCGGCATTTTCACCTTCATGGTCTATATCCCCTAAAGCGGACAACGGAGTCAACAAGAACTCCGATTTTACCCCGCGATTGAAAGAACGAGAACTTATAAAAATACGAAGATAAAACAGAACAATGGAACTACGTAGAGATTATTACTCCTCAAGATCTATACGATGCTAGCTTCTAAGGGGGATGTACCAGTATTTGTATTAATATTATAAATGTGATTTGTGAGTATGGATGTTTGTTACTCTTTTACGCCAGAACGGCTGAACGGATCTGGATGAAATTTGGCATAGAGATAGATTATAGTTTGGAAAAGCACAGACTTGCCAAAGAAGTTTTATTACAAGTAACAGTCGAAAATAAAAATAAACCTAAGATTCATATCCATCGTTCAAGATGCAAAAATATGATGACACAACTAAAACCTTAATAAATGTTTTCATATAAATGTAGTCGTGGATTGTAAATGAAAGATATATACATACTAGCGGCTCACCTTCGCTTAGCTCGGGTTCGCCTCTTGAAAAAGAAAAACAAATTTATCCCTCGGGAACCGTATATTTTTCCGGGATAAACAGTAGCCTATGTTTTATTCCATACTATACTCTATCTCTGTGCCAAATTTCACCCAAATACGTTCAGCTGTTCTGGAGTGATTGAGTAACAAACATCCATACTCACAAACTTTCACATTTATAATATTAGTATAAATAGCAAACGCCACTCTAACATAGTAATACCAAGCCACAGAGGTAATCAATAGATATCTCAGAAGCCATGGCACCGTGGCTTGACTTTCGCTATCATATTTGTTATATCTCCATTACGTAATTTCCTTCGCCATGAAAGGCTTTGAAGCTGATATTATATTTAAATACTGTTTCTTTGTAAGCATCTTTTGTAGAAAATATTAAGCATATTCGTACAACACGGTTGTTCTACTGAATACAAGATTATAGAATACTTTGTGAATATTAAGGATAAATTTCAATCTCATAAAATCACTATCTTTACTTATTTTGAAGTTATATCTATTTTGACGACACGTTTTGCTCAGTGTGTAGTGACCCTATTTGCTGTGCCAGAGGTCGCGGGTTCGAGTCCCGCCGAGTCATTTGTATGATGAGCACGAATGTTTGTACTCCAGTCATGGATGTTTATATTTATAATATGTATGTATTTAACGTTATATATGTGTAGTATTTCAACTATCTGGTATCCATAATACAGGCCTGGTAGCTTACCATGGAATTAGATAGTGCTATGTGTTAATGTCCCAACATATTTATTTATCTATTAAACAAATTAGTTTAGTTTAGTCGAACTGAGCTATATTTGTAGGTGTCTAGACTTAGACCCATAATACCTGATGTATATACTAAGTGAATTCTAAAAATGTACATTCTTAACCCCAGATAAGTGACTTAATATTTAAAAAAAATAGATGTTTTATTTCACGTCCAGCAAATCTTTCAAAAACCTAAAATTGCTACTAAGTCAGAATGGTCTTGCTTAATAAGCATTTCACTCCACGTATATTACGTTACAGTGTTTGAGTTGGAAATTGTAAAAATCGCTCTGATTGTAAAAAAACTTCTGACAGAATTGATATTGAGAGTTTATAAAGCTGTCATGTACAAGAAATATTTTCCATTTTACTGCACACATGCTAAGTATTTATTAATTTTACATTCTTCTACTTAATATTATAATTAACTACTTTTTGTCCGGTAATTGGTGCGGAGATCAAAACTAGCCCATATCCGCCTCCAGGACATATCCTAATTTATATCCTTACCAAATTTCATCGAAATCTATTAAGCGGTTAAAGCGTGGCAAAGTAACAGACAGTTATTTTCACATTTATAATACAAAAAGTATTATAATTGATTAAAAGGAGACATCGTACATACGAATATAATATGTATGTATGTATGTATGTATGTATGTATGTGTGTATATATATATATATATAGGGAAGTACTTAGTACTGGTAATTCATCAAATGAAATAATCAGGCCAGATTAGTTGCTAAGGTCTAAGAGCACCAATTAATATCATACAACATCACTGAGACGCGAGGCCTCAATCAACACGGGAAGCGCGGCGGCCGTTGAGAAGACAGGCTAAAGACAGGTTTTTGCCTCATTACTGTACAAAATTATTACAATTTATACTAGCGACTTACCCTCGCTTCGGTCGGGTTCGTCCCTAAATACGTTTTACTGTTAGTATGGAATAGATAGACTACATATTATATATATATATATATATATATATATATATATATATATGTATGACTAGCGACTCACCCTCGCTTCGCTCGGGTTCGTCCCTAGCTTGCTTCCCAATACAAACTTTCATCTCCCTTTTCACCTCCTTAAGGGATGATTTCCGGGATAAAAAAATATTCTATGTCCTTCCCAAGGTCTCAAACTATCTTCTTACCAAATTTCATCAAAATCAGTTCAGTAGATCCAGAGATTACCCCCTACAACCTCACAAACTTTACCTCTCTATAATATTAGTATAGATCAGCATGCCAAATTTTACTAAATTAAGTGCATAAGTTGTTTATACTAAGCTGTATAAGTTACTATAGTTTTTTAACTATCCCACGGGAACTCTTTAATTTTCCGGAATGAAAAATATCTAAAATGTTGACCGGGAATATAAGGTACCACATGCAAAACTTTATTTAAATAAGTCCAACACTTTCGAAGATTAGCTCGTACAAACAGACAAAACTGACAGAGAAACAAAAAAAAAATTTAAAAAATCTGGATTTGTTCTATTTCTCTTCTTACATCACCTGGCTCGGTTTATAACATTTTTTTCTATGCACAGACATTTGACCTCTACAGTTTTATTATATAAGTATAGATTCATCTAAGTAGAGATATAGATGAGTTGTTATGGGTTGTATTATAACATGTTTCCCCGTGGGAATGAGATAATCTCCAGCGGTAAAAAGTAGCCTACGTCACTCTCTAGCTCTCCAATTATCTCCACAGAAAAAAATCACGCCAATCCGTCACTTTGTTTCAACGTGAAAGAAGGACAAACAAAATAAATAAACAAACAAACACTTTCACATCTATAATATTAAGTATGGACGAATCAACGTACTTTTATCTCATTAACATATTGATGGATATTTAAATAATCTACTATCTCCTGATATTAAAAAAAAGATAAAATCTGTTTTTCACAACTAAAACCGTTTTAGCGAGATGAAATTTAGTAAAAACGACTCACATTCAACTTCTTATTTTAGGAAAAATAGAGGAAGCTCTCAGAATAAGGAAACGACAATATTTTTACGACTATAATTAGAACTATTTGAAACTATGTCATGCTATAATCTATAAATATAATAAAATTCTGAGTCGAATCTGTACATTGAATATTTTTTGGAAAATTTCATTGTAATAGTCATTATTATCGTTACAGAGGCTGCATCTATCGTTTTTAGAATTTTTGTCTGTGTCTGTCTGGAAACGCAACACGAGAAAATTCATCATTCATCAGATTTTGATGAAATTTGGTATGATGATAGCTGGTTATTCGGGTCAACATATTATAGAATATTTTACTGCAGGAAAATATCTCATCTCTGAGAAATGTATACTAAACGATAAAACGTATAACTAGCGACTCGCCCCTCGCTCCACTCGGGTTCGTCTCTAGTTATTAATAATTACTACCAGTAATTTGGGTAACATTTCAAATATTTTTCCTTTCTTTCTTCAATTCAAAAGCTTTAAACCGAAACCCCGAGTAATAGTTGTATATAAAAACAATAACATATAATATATTATTAACCTTGGGACGCCCTAACGACAAAGACCAACCAACTTCCGCGTCAATACGTTCAAAATGCAAAATTACACTACGCAGCTAATTCTATTATTGTTTTAGATATAAAATACTACACGGAAATAAGACCTCTAAAGCCTACGAATAGCACTGATTATCGGCTGGCGTGAAATCTAATTCGTTCATCGCTACGACGAGTCTATAAAATAAATGTTTCGTTGGAAAATATACTCTATATGTTGATGATAAGGCTTTTTGATTTGGAGAATGGTAGTGGAGGGGCGAACACGTGGCGAGCCAACGTAAGCGAGCTTGACCTAGTTAGTAGATGCACCATTTTGGTCCCATTTCGTAACAGCCCTTCGCCGGCGACTCTTTGTTCCAAACCTTCACTTTCTGCCCTATAATATCAATTTGTATGCTAAAGCCTTTGTATATTTCTCTATGAATTGATTCTATAAGTTATCTTAACTCTTCAATAACTTGAGCTAGATAATTTTTTTTCATTTACTTTAACATAAACTAGCGACTCACGCTCGCTTCGCTCGGGTGCGTCCCTAGGTACGTTTTAATTCTCTTAAGTGGAACCCTAATTCTTTTTCTCAAATAAAAGTAGCCTAAGTTACTCCTTATAACATCAGCTATCTGCCAGTGAAAGTCCCGTCAAAATCAGTCCAGCCGTTTCGGAGATTAACCGGAACAAACAGACAGACAAGCAAAAATTTTTAAAAACTGTGTTTTTCTCATCAGTACCTACCGTATATAATTAATAACCTATCCCACGGGAACCGTACATTTCCCGGGATGATATATAACCTACCTTCCTTCCTCAGTTAACGGGCTATCTAATGTAAAAAGAATTTTTCAAATCGTATTAGTAGTTCCTGAGATTAGCGCGTTCAACCAAACAAATAAACAAACAAATTCTTCAGCTTTATAATATTAGTATAGATATGCATTTAGTAAAAAGCTATTAGTATGATACTACAAACAGATACTTCAATTTTATTGATTTGTTACATAGATAATCTATTCTCTCTTTTAATATAAAAATCTAATCTCTCTGATTGAAGAATGTCATGTCATCGTGTAAAATTTTCCTTCACAATTAAGTAAAATCAAACTCATTAGTACATTAAATTTTTAATTTCATAATTTCAAGTATCAAATATACTTATATCCAAATTCAACATCGCTTGAGTATAATATAGAAATATCAAAATACTGTAAACACTTGACCGTAATTCGGCGGAATGCCCTAGCCGTAGCCATAACATTTTACACCTTCATCAAAACATTTTATTCGCAGCACTTAAAACAACGTTTAACAACATAGTAATTAGTGCAAGACTGTTGCTAGGTGACCTAGTGACAGTGCACAGATTTTTATATACTAACTGTTATATACTCGTAGATTTCTTAGAAATGAGATATTTTCCTGTAGTAAAAAGTATCCTATATGTTGACCCGGATGCCCAGCTATCATCATACCAAATTTCATCAAAATGTATTCAGTGATTTTCTCATGATGCCTTCCCAGATAGACAGACACACAAAAATTATAAAAACTATAGATTTGGCCTCTGTATCGATAATAAAGACTATTTCAATAAGATTTTCCAAAAAAAAATTTTATGTACAGATTCGACTCAGAATTTTTATATTTAGAATTTTATTGTATGTAGAAGACAAATAATAATTTAAAAACATACAATTTAAAGTTTAATATGAATAGTTTGAACTCACAATAATTAAATACATTACCAATTTTAATAATACCGCATCAATTTTACAACACACGTTTAGACTAACAATAAGAACCGCTTAAAATCTGTCCACATAATACTCGACTACGATGTCACACAGAAATAGGCATCAAACTAATAACATCCCCAATTTCTCGTCGGGAGTTCAAACAGGGAATTTAACGTGGAAACACTTATGTTTTCCCTACCCTACCGTATAACAAGAACATCCCTCGGAACATCCCTCGTATCCCGCTGTATAAATAAATAAATAAATAAACATATGAGGACATTAGCACACATCACCGTCTAGTTCCATGGTAAGCTACGAGGCTTGTGTTATGGATACCAGATAGTTGATACACTACACATATATGTATAACTTTAAATACATACATATTATAAATATAAACAACCATGACTGGAGTACAAACATTCGTGCTTATCACACAAATGGATGCCCAGCGGGACTCGAACCCGCGACCGCTGGCGGAGCAAGTAGGGTCACTTCAAACTGAACCAAACGTGTCGTCAAGCCTGTAGCAATGAATACTGAATAGTCAGTCATGTTTAAATGGACTCTCAGCTCATTATGTGGTATCTAGTAATACAAAACAAAGCAAGGCAGTAATACACGTTACTCAGTAATTATGACGGGGGGGAATATTTATATATGCGCGGTTCATCGGCTTCACACAATAGCGTTTCAGCTCATACAAAGTAAGGCCTACCGCATATATACAACTTTTAATCGAACAACTGTTTAGTTGTATATCAAAAGTATATAGAAATGTATGGAGGTCCGCATACTATCAACTAGATAGTTGCTCGACAAAATAATCAAAAAACCAAATCGACTGCTTTTTGACTAATCAGTCGAACAACTATCGGCCGATAACTCAATGTGTATTGCAATGTATTGGAGCACGCATACACTCGACTAAACAGTCGATGCGTGACGGTCGTGCTGCCACGTTTGGCTCAGTTTGTAGTGACCCTAGTTGCTGTACAAGCGGTCGCGGGTTCGAGTCCCGCTGGGGGCATTTATTTGTGTGATGATAACGAATGTTTGTACTCCAGTCATGGGTGCTTATGTATATGTATTTAAAGTTATATATGTGTAGTGTATTAACTATGGAACCAGATGGCGACGAGTTTTATTGTCCCAAAATATATTATAATTAGTAAAAATATATTTTTCTAAATAATTATTATTATAAAAATATAAATATATTAATAAATATATTTTATAATAATTATTACTTATAAAAATAAATATTTATTATAAGCAAAGCGTAAGTGTGTACTTTTTTTATTTAGCATTACCCTTGTATTGGAGCATAATTCAGTTCTACAAAACAATCGCTTAAGAGACGAAACAAAAGAAAACTAAAATAAATATGTTACGACTGAGTTGATTGTATGCGCACCCTCGTCGACTAAACTGTTTGGTCGTCATGAAATCGACACAAGCACACAACTCGACAAAACAGTTTAGTCGATGTAACAGTTGTATATATGCGGTAGGCCTAACAGAATTTCGCTTCAGTGATGTGTTTTTGCATTTTAATCAATTGCCTTTGTGAAAGTCACTGTTTTTTTTTAAATATCTATAACTGCTACAGTATAAATAGCTTTAAATGAAACAAACAAAGGTAATTGTTGTATTTTTGGACGACTGAATTAAAGGTGTATATTATTTCAATAAAAAATGGATAGATGGGATCTATATCTTGTTGTTGTCTATATGATATTTGTTAATCAATCACGCCAGAACGGCTAAACGGATCTGGATGAAATTTGGCACAGAGATAGATTGTAGTCTGGAATAGCACATAGCTGTAAGCCGTTAGTAAATTAATATAGCTTTACATTTCTTAAAAGAGAAGACTTACAAGTTATTAGTAAAAATAAAGCTTTAGCTCTATACACCTATTGGAAAGATAAATTTTTGAATTATCCCATATTGATTGAAAAGGCAGAATTTGAGCCCTTTATACGCAACTCCATATCAGTCAAAACCGGAGGCAAAAGCTAGTGATCAATACATCGCAAAATGCAGACAAACAAAAGGAAATCCAGTAAATGCGGGTGCGGGCCGTATGACCCCATTACTCGCTCCCGGGGGACTGCGCACTCACAAACACGAATGGCAAGGATTAAACGAAGCCTTGCTTCATACTGGTTACCATATTATACCAGGGGTGGTCAAGCTCCTTGATAGCCCGAGCCATTTTTTAAAATTTGAATTTTTTCGCGAATCGCATTTAAATACGTATTTAAAAGGTATTCAAAAAAGGTTTTTTTTACAGAAATTAGGTATATTTATTGAAAACATAAGTTAAAAAGAAAACGAAAGTTTTTAAATACGAACCAATGAACTTGTAATTATGAACCAATTACTTTTTAGACAAATTACTTTTTAAATTTATTTCAATCAATCAATCTTTATCAGCAATTTAAAAGAAATTTTGAAACACTTACGGAACGATAATATTTTTTTTAAATATAATAGCATAAAAATGAAAAGGTAACTCGGATACATTTATCGAGAGCCACAAATAATCCTTCAAAGAGCCGCATGTGGCTCGCGAGCCGCAAGCTCGCAAGCCGCGAGACCCCCCTCCCCCCCTGCCATATACCATGGATATACTATACATATAATAAAATTGTAACTGATCGCTGTCTGTACATTGAAGATACTTGAGAAAAGCTATAACTAGTGGTCTTTATTAACGCAATAGAACCGAAATCAATGATTTTTAATTTTTTTGTCTGTTTGTCTGTGCGTTTGTGCTGTATCTCAGAAACGGCTTGATCGATTTGGGTGCGGTTTTCACAAATGTATTGTGGTAAGCTTCACTTAACATTTAGTATTTGTTTTATTGCAACCGGTTCATAAATAAAAAAGTTATGTCAATTTAAAGAATAACCAGACGAACCCGAGCGAAGCGTAGGTTATATAATAAAAATGAAATGCTAGTAACTAGTAAACACATCTCTTGAGAACGATTGGACCAATCAATCAATATTTTTATATATTAATAATAGTGTAAGGAATGTTTTTAGGTATAAAAATATCGAAAAACGGAATGGTGGGAAATTCTACAAGTATTTCGATTACAACTGAACTTCGACCACTAGGCGAAAGCTAGTAGATATAAATCCTCTATTTCAAAAATTGGGTCACAAATAATACCTAATGCTCGTAATTACACGTAATGTTAATCTTAATACGATATATACTTCACGTTAAGGCTCTATTGAATTAAACTGAAAGTGCTTTATTCTGTAGGATTAATCCTCTCTCTAACTCAACAATCATAAAGAAAATTTTGGACAGGACAACGTCCGTCAGGTTGTCAGTTAGTATATAATAATTGCTCCACTCCTAAAATTCGCATTGTGATTTACGATGTTATATAGCGTAAAACCTTTTTTTAATAAATACTAGCAACTCACCCTCGCTTCGCTCGGGTTCGTCCCTAGGTACGTTTTAACAATTAGTGATTCCTATACAAAATAAACAGTTCAGAACTTTTTGATTTTCCAGCTGTTTTTTTTTTTCGCATTTTTTTTTTATATTTAAACCACCCCTGACCCACTCCCAACAAACCAAAAAAGAATTATTCAAATAGGTCCAGCCGTTTTTGAGTTTTAGCGAGACTAACGAACAGCAATTGATTTTTATATATATAGATATACATATAATAAAATTCTGAGTCAAATCTATACCTTAAACATTTTTTTGGAAAATATACTTATAAGAATTTATATTATACTTTTAGGAACTTTTGTCTGTCTGTCTGTCTAGGAAGGTATCACGAGAAAACTACTAGACAGATTTTGATGAAATTTGGTATGAGGACAGCTGATTATTCGGGTCAACATATACAACAACAACAGAATACTTTTTACTGCCGGAAAATATCTCATTTCTGAGAAATTTATACTAACCGTTTAAAAGTACCTAGAGACGAACCCGAACGGAGCGACGGTGAGTCGCTAGTAAGCTATAAAATACAAAAAGTATTTTACAATTAGGACTGATAGAGTTACAAAGATAAGCGCGTAGGACCAACAAAAAAAACCGTTCAGCTTTATACGTTAGTGTGGAACTATAAATAAATGGCTCTAAGTTACCAAAACCCATTGCTTACTTTAGTTTTTAATCAAAAAAAAAATCAAAAATTGATGTTTTCCCTCCGAATCACAAGACTGCCATTAGAAAATTAAAAAATATTTTCGTTGTACAAACTTACTCCCTACTTCCCTAGTTACTGCCGTTAATGAAAATTACAAGGCCATAAGTCGTATTTGCATATTCAACTATGTTTTATAAAATAGTGGTTTTTAAAAGTATTTATTTATTATTAACTAGCGACTTACCCTCGCTTCGCTTCGTCCCTAGACAAAACAAATCTATCCCACGGGAACCCTACATTTTTCCGGGATGATATATAGCCTATAGCCTTTCTCAGTTAACGGACTATCTAATGCAAAAAGAATTTTTCAAATCGCATTAGTAGTTCCTGAGATAAGCGCGTTCAACCAAACAAATAAACGAACAAACTCTTCAGCTTTATAATATTAGTATAGATATCTATGTATTTATTTATTTATTTATTTACTTATTTATTAGGAAGCCTACGTTATATACTAAGAATATATTTAATAACTAAATATAGTTATGTATAAAAATAGTATCACAGATCATATCACATTTACAGATTAACTAAACATGCAAATAATAAATTGTTGAAAAAAACAAAAAAGATTATTGCTCACTTTTGATAAAAAAATAACACTGAATAACTCACTCATTAAATAACAACAATTTACATAAAAAAAAAAAAAACAAAACAAAAAAAAACATATCTTATTAAATATGGAGATTAGATTATAATGAAAGGCCTACTTTCCCTATGCCTAAACAAAATTCGGGTAAAGCGGTGGAGCATTATAAGTTTTTATATAGTACAAGCGACTCGCCCTCGCTCCGCTCGGGTTGGTCCCTAATTACGTTTTAACGGTTAGTATAGATTTTTAAAAGATATTTTCCCGCAGTAAAAAGTATCCCATATGTTGACCGTAAACTTGTTGACCCTATACCCTTGAGGATAAACTATTATAATCATACCAAATTTCATCAAAATCTGTCCAGTTATTTTCTCGTGATGCTTTCCCAGACAGACAGACAGACAATAATTCTCTAAACTATAGATTCGGTCTCTATGTAGATAATCATGACTAGTTCAGTTTACCAAAAAATATTTAATGTACAGATTCGACTCGGCAACAATTTTATTATATGTATAGACATAACGTAACATTTGGTGTACGTAACTGCGGACTCCGCGACCCCATTACTCTGCTCCTAGGGGACTGCGCCGTGAAGCACCAAGGGTAAGAACTGACATTGCGTGGGATACTATATCTAAATACATTACTCGTAGATATAACAAAATTGTAATTTTAATAAGTTGTAAGTACCTACATATATTATTCATATATTTGCAAGGATTGTATTTTTAGTCATTATTAAGAGGCTTTTTAGCTGAGCCTATTACTTTCCTTAGCAATTTGAATTTATTATATTATATGAATTTTTCATAATCAAAATTCTGAAAAGCGGATATATTAGCTTAATTTTGACGGACATAAAACTAAAAGAAAGTAGTAATTTTTTTTGGGACTTACTTATATTACGCGACACGTTTATATGTTATAAATATGTTGGAACAATAACACACAACACCATCTAGTTCTATGGTAAGCTACGAGGTATGTGTTATGGATACCAGATAGTTGATACACTACACATACATAACTTTAAATACATACATATTATAAGTATAAAAACCCATGACTGGAGTACAAACATTCGTGCTCATCATACAAATGAATGCTTTCAGCAGGACTCGAATGCGCCACCGCTTGTACAGCAAATAAGGTCACTACAAACTGAGCCAAACGGGTTGTCATACCGTTTACCACTTACGAATCTATTTTCAATTAAAAAAAATTATAAATAAGCATTACCGAAAGTGTGGTTTCATCTGTATAAATATTATAAATGTGAAAGTTTGTGAGTATGAATGTATGGATGTTTGTTACTCTTTCTGCTCTTCTTCGCTTTCTTTTAAGAATGTACGGTTCCCGTGGGAAAGGTTTGTTTTTGTATTCCTAGAGGCGAACCCGAGCGAAGCGATGGTAAGCCGCTAGTATTCACATAAAAAAACTATTTTGTAAATTGAAATTAAATTGTCGCCTATTCTTTCATACCTTTTTGGTAAGTTAACTCCATATACCGTCTTTATATTATGTAGGTATATTCGTCTGTACTCGTCTAGTCTTTATTAGGATAGAGCTTACTTTGTTATAAATCATCACAATTATTCATATTATATAACTAATCGTATACAATTATGACGACTGGTAAGCAACTGCGTAATTAAATTAAGACGTAACTGAATCTCCAGAGATTCTGTCCTAATAATAAATAATGTGTGGACACAGCTATGCCAAAACGTTATATGCACAGTACACACTCTTTACGATATGCAACCAAAATCTATACTTAATATTATAAAGCTGAAGAGTTTGTTTTGTTTGTTTGGTTAAACGCGCTAATCTCAGGAACTACTGGTTGGAATTGAAAAGTTCTTTTTGTGTTGGTCCATTTATCGAGGAAGGCTTTAGGCTATATATAATCCCAGAAAAATGTACGGTTCCCGTGGGATAGATTTGTTTTTGTCTAGACACGAACCCGCAGCGCAGCGAGGGTGAGTCGCTAGTACCGAATATAGAACTTATTATTTCAATCTTTTTTTCTTTGACTACAAAATAACATGCATTTTTGTTTATTTTAACATACAGCGGTGTTGTATGTATGCATGTATGTACATATGTATGTACATATGTATTCAGCCCTTTTTTACGTTGGGCCTCCCTTCAATACGAGGGAGATCAAGCCATAGTCTACCACAATGACCAAGTGCGGATTGGCGGAGTACACATGTCTTTCGAAACCTTGCTAGGTTCTCTCAGACACGCAGATTTCCTCACGATGTTTTCCATCATCGTAAGACAAGTGGTAATCGTGTTGGAAGTTGGAAACATCGGTGTTATTTAGTACTAAACTATTTAACTCTATCAACGAGGGTCAAAAGCCCGCCTGCTTTAATTATTTATTGAAAACTAGCAGAACCCGCGGCTTCGCTCGCAATCAAACTACGAAAAATACGCAGGTCATGAAGAAATGATAGTATTAAAGAAGCTTAAGAGGTATTCCGAGATCGCAACGCTTGACACTTTATTCTATACTAGCGGCTCACCCTCGCTTCGCGTCGGGTTCGTCCCTAGACAAAAACACATCTATCCCACGGGATAAAAAGTAGCCTATGTGTTATTCCAGACAAAAAAAGAAAGAGTAACAAACATCCATACATACCTAAAAACTTTCACCTTTATAATATTAATACAGATTAGTATGGATCTACATTTCAAAGAATATAGCGTGAAAAAAATATCTATCAAAAATATTATATTTAATTTTTTTGGTCTATACCAAGCTGAAACTACAGCACTAGAGCAGGCGATATATTAAAAACTGACCATAACTAAGATAATTACAGTAGAACGCCGATTAATTATCCGAATTAATTGGGACCGGGGTCGATTCGGATAATCGAAAATTCGGATAATCGGACATAGACTGGTAATAAAGAAAAACAAAATGTCGCGACGCAAAACATGTAGTGTCTTGCCTCTAGCTTTCAACCAAAACAGTTGAAATATATCTGAACTTCAGCGAGTTCCAACTTGTTACAACAAAACAAAACAAAAATTACATTACTTACTTACAGTACCTTATTTTAATTTTTTATATTACGCTTAGGGCGGATTCGGATAATTGGCGATTCGGTTAATCGGCGTTCAGATAATCGGCGTTCTACTGTACCATAAATTAATGGAATATTATTAATTCATAGTGAAAATTAATACAAACCCAATGCTTTTAGGGTTCTTTTTTTTTTAAATAGCTTAAATGCTCCATTTTGATGTTAGCCAAAACATATTTCCCACAATTTCCTGCAATAAATTATTTTCGGAACTCGGTATACATGAAAGCGCTAGGTTTTGAAGCGAGTTTTCATTTCATAGCGTATATTTGCTTAAACTTTCTTAGTTTTTTGTTTGTTTGATACAATATTACTACGAAAATGCAAAATGCTTTTCGCCATTTTATCTTAGCTTAGGTATAGTTAAGAGGAGGATGAGGCACTCCTAAATACTGTTTTCTGTAGGTATGTATCATACTTTCTTCAGCTGCAGCAGAAAACAGAAACGATTTTAATGAAACTTGTTCGTATAAAAATAGCCTATATTAAAAAGAGCTAAACATTTAATTTATAGAGTGCTTAATATAAGACAGAGTTTTTACTAAATATAGAAATGTATGCAAAGCTACATGCCTAATTTCTAAATTATGTTTATTGTGTATGTTTGTTACTCCACGCTGAAACTTGAGGCTAGTGTTAAGCACCTAAGGAATAAGTCTAATAAGACACTAGTCACAAAATAAGAAAAAAATTAGGTAAACTTCAAAAGCCATATATATATATATATATATATATATATATATATATATATATATATATATATATCGTATATATATGTTGGAATATTAACACACAGCACCAACTAGTTCCATGGTAAGGTACGAAGCTTGTGTTATGGATACCAGATAGTTGACACACTACACATATGTATACAACTATAAATACATACATATTACAAATATAAACATCCATGACTGGAGTACAAAATTCGTGCTCATCACACAAATGAATGCCTCCAGCGAGACTAAAACTCGCGACCGCTGGCACAGCAAGTAGGGTCACTACAAACTGAGCCAAACGTGTCGTCAAATAAAATAATTAATATAGAAATAAAAGAATAAATCCAACCAGCAACGATAATATTTAAAGGCACGTGGATGTGAACGATCGGAGGAGCCCTTTATAAGCGTATCCCCCTGTCAGCAGTCAATGCCCTAGGCTGAGTATTATAGTGATACAGTTATATCTGGGGAACAGAACGCAGAAATGGCATGAGGGAGTACTATTATAAATGCGAATGTTTGTTTGTGTACATTTAAGATACCTCGCCCCTGAAACGGCTGCACCAATTCGGATAAAATTTTGTATATAGATAGACTTTGACCGATGAGTAACACAAAGGGTAGTTAATGTTAGGCACTCACTCTCGCTCCGCTCGGGTTCGTCCCTACTTACGTTTTAATGTTTAGTATAGATTTCTCAGAGATGAGATATTTTCCCGCAGTAAAAAGTATCCTACATATATGTTGACCCGGATAATGAGATATCATCATACCAAATTTCATCAAAATCCCTTCAGTGGTTTTTCCGTGATGCGGTCACAGACAGACAGACAAAAATTCTAAAAACTATAGTTTCGGCTTCTATGTCGATAATAATGTCTGTTTCAATGAGATTTTCAAAAAAAATATTTATTGTACAGTTTCGGCTTAGTTACAATTTTATTACACGCATAGATTTTGCATTGCTTTTCTACATAAAGTACATAAAAAAATATTTCTATGTTGTTTAATTTACGTTGTTATATAAACTCTACTAACTACAAATAATTCGCCACCAAAAAAATTTAAGTATGTAATCCTGATTTTTCTAACCGACCCATGGAAAAAAAATGAAGTCAACAGGATTGACCTGCTTTCGTTTCGCTCTGTATTATTGCAAAATCAGCTAGTAGTATGTTAATGGAACTTTTAATAAATTTTATTCTAAGGACACAGGAAGGCAAAGATCTTAACTTCAAGTTTTTGTGTACAAAAAACTTGTTACACTACCTACATACCTATTAAGTCGAGTTTTTCTTTTGTTCTTGCTGTGACTATGTAGGCAAGTTTTTGTTAAAAATATCGAAATAAATATTCGTACTAACTCGTATTTATCAGATATATGTACGTATGTAATCATATCTAAACTCCTATATTAATAATGGTGTTTCATTTGTGTAAATCTTGAAATGAAATAAACTTTATTCAATTAGACTTAATACTTTCTTAGATTTACGCGAATATTTGACATTTTAAATGAAACTATCTTTTCGGATTATTTCACGGTTTTATTTTGATTTTTGGTTCCCAACGTTTCGAATGCTTTACAGCAATTACGATCACGGGAGAGATTAAGGTTTTAGACATCTCAAAGGCGTTATATACTTGTTTATAGACAGTGCCTACCCACTATTTTACAAAAATGATTTCAAAAAATTCAAAAATGGCACCAAAGTACCTTAAAATATTTATTGATGTTAATTCTAAAAATTTTAATTGTTTACTTCGTCATAATTAGGTTTGCTACGCTCAATTTTAAAAATTAAGGAGGTATCAAAAGCAAAGAGTACAATATCGCATAATTTATTTATTTAGAAATGTAAATCATTAATATATATTAAAAATAAAAAGGGGCCAAGAATAGACCCTTGTGGAACACCAATTTATAGTAGAGATCCAGAAGATTTTACATTATTTACATCAACCCTCTGGATTCTCTGATTAAAGTACGAAGCAACAAAATCAAGCGCAGCGCCCTGAATTCCATAATGATTTAATTTAAGCTAAAGTGTTGATGATCTACAGAATCAAAAGCTTCAGATAAATCGCAAAACACACTAATAGCATGTAGCATGTAAATGTGCCTAAGTACCGCAGCACCCGCTCAGTTGTAGATTTAACTTTGGTGAAGCCATACTGTTCACTGTGCATAACATTGTTACAATAAAAGAAATTACTTAATTGGTTTAAAATTATTTTTCTCAATATTTTGCTTAATGCTGGTAGTATTGAAATAGGCCTATAATTTCCAGGTTCAAACCTATCACCACTTTTAAACAAAGGTATTACTTTACTCTCGGGGAATGTACAGTTATCTACACATTTATTAAAAATAGAAGCTAAATAAGAAGCAATATTTATTATAACATTACTTTGCAATTTTACTGACATACCCCATAAATCACCGGTCTTTTTTGGATTTAAGGTACCTATATATATTTTCACAATGTCCTGTGATGAAACATGTTTGAACACGAAGAAATAATTATTATTTAATATAACATTAGATTTTATTATTTTAATTGCCTCTGTTACAGCCATCGAGTTACAGCCAAAGGTATTTCCGAGAAAAAAAAAATCAAAACTACCTGCCAATTTACGATCCGAAGTTATGCTAATGTTATTAATATTTAAGCTAATGGTTTCTTTAGGAGCTTTACATTTCCCTGTAATGTCAGCAATGACGTCCCAGGTCGCTTTAATTTTATTATCAGAATTTATGATTTTTTTCTTACAAATATTGACTTCGCTTGGCAACATGCTTTTTAAAAAAAAAAGAGAAATTTCGTACTGTACTATGGAACACTGGATCATGATTCCATTGCTTCATACCATACAACTCATATAATGTTTCCCTACTCCTACATATTCCAACGGTTTGAAAAATCTTATTGAAATAGACATTATTATCGATACCAAGGCCGAATCTATAGTTTTTAGAATTTTTGTCTGTCTCTCTGTGTGGGAAAGCATCACGAGAAAACCACTAGACAGATTTTGATGAAATTTGGTATGACGAGAGCTGGTTATCCGGGTCAACGTATAGGATACTTTTTACTGCAGGAAAATATACTACCTCTGAGAAATCTATACTAACCCTTAAAACATACCTAGGGACAAACCCAAGCGGAGCGAGGGTGAATCGCTAGTCCTAACTAAAATTATAATTGCGAAAGCGTGTTTATTTGTCCCTCTTTCACGTAGCAATAAATGGAATGACATTAAAATTTAAATATAGATAGTTTACATATAGGCCATAGAGAGACGGGGTATTTTTATCTCGATACATGGAAGTGGTTGTCGTAGAATAGTATAATATTATCTATATATGAAAAGATTAAAAATCTAATCGGACTTATATTATAAAAGCGAATGTTTGTATATATGGCTGGACAGATCTGGATGAAGCTTAATAAACAGAGATAAATTATGACCTGAAGTTACACAAAGGCTATTAGGCACCCAAAGGGACGAACGAAACCGAGCGAAGCACGGGTAAGTTGCTAGTTAATAGTAATTACCGTATTAGCGAATAAAAAATAAAATAGTATCAATAAGATAACCGACAAGTGAATTTTTAGGGTCCTTCAGTAGATTTTTTCCGGGCTCCGATGTATTAATAAGTCGCGTACCGACGTCCGGCGCCAGTGTACCCATACGGCGTAAAAATTTTCAGAAAAAACTATAATATGGCGATTCCTTGTACGTATATGGATCTCAGCATTTAAACGCAGATGAAGTTTTCACTGTAGTAATATTTGTGACGCTCGTGTATATAGTGCCAAATGCAGCAAGGCACAGAAAGTTGTCTTTTTGAAATGGGACTAGGCTGGTCACGCCATCCAGATGCCAGGTGACCTTTAGGCCAAATAAACAACTTTTTGGATCCCCCCACAGAGCAGATGAGAACGTGGTAGGCCCAGCCGGAGATGGCAGAAAGCTTTGGACTCCTTTTAAAGAGACTGGTCTATTATGGCGGATGATAGGGAGCAGTGGAAGAATAATAGGGAGGCCATTGCCCTGCAGTGGGGCACCACAGGTTTATAATAAAATATGTACATTATACATATAATAAAAGTGTAACTGATCACTGTCTGTACATGGAAGACATATGAGAAAAACTATTATTGGGGGTCTTTATTATCGCAATAGAACCCAAATCAATTATATTTAGAATTTTTCTCTATTTCTCTGTGCGTTTGTGCGAGCTAATCTCAGAAACGGCTTAACCGATTTGGGTGCGGTTTCCACTAATGTATTGTGTTAAGCTTCACTTCACATTTAGTTTTTTTTTATTACAATCGGTTCATAAATAAAAAGTTATGTTAAAAATCACCTAGGGGCGATTTCAGTCGCGAGTTATAATAATAAAATAATTGAGGATACTACTGTTTTGACAATAACATTGTCTTTTGCGCAGCCGTTCGGTATTCATATTTCGATGCAGTAAAGTAATAAAATACCGATAATAGTAGGTACCTAAAATTAAAGTGAGTAAACATCAATAAATGACCTATAAAATATAACTGGAGTCACAGAAACTGAAAAGCTTAAAAGTTAAGGGCGCCCGAGCCTTCAGGCATCGATTGAACCTTATAGGGACAGCAAAAAAATCAAAGTTTTTTTTTCTATATTTATGTAAATACAATTTATTTATAATACGTATATTATTATTCAAAATTTTATATGCATGTTAAATATTATGTAAAAAATATCTAGAAACTTGTGTGTCTGGAACAACCTATTTTTATATATACTCATACTTGAATGTTTTTAATGTATACCTATTTGTTTTAAATACTCCTCTTAATTTACATGTAACAAACTCTTTCTATCGCACGCAAACAATTGTAAGTGAATGCTGTATACACCTGTAAAGGCGAATCATACCGAATTGCATGTATAAGTTACAAAAATTATAGTGTTATTATGATAAGTCGATGGTGTATCTACCTAATAAATAAATAAAAATAAATAAAACCTAAACAGTTTTCAAGAATTATGTTAAGTCTGACTCGCACTTAGCTAGCACGGTGGAAAATGGCCTAAAAGGGCTGATGACGGGCCACCTCGCATTAAGCTTCTATTTTTAATATTATTTATCATATATTCCTCAAAAGTACAACAGAAACCATAATTACAAGGGACACGAAAATCTATAAAAATTAAATACTTATGTTATTTATTTTTTAATTCGACGTTTCTTAGACTGCTATCGGTACCAACTAGTAGAAAGTAAAATGCTATAGAAGCAAAGAAATTGATTAACGGTAAAAGTAACTTTTACCGGATGCTTGGGAGATTGATAACAGGACATTTATCAATAATTTAATTATAAACGATATTTTTTGGTGTAAAAAAATTTTTTTTTATAATTTCACTTTCCTTCACTGGCACAGTGTTAATAGTATCACTTCTCTGCACGTAAGTACAAACGTTTTTAAAATACATGTTTGAATACCTACGACAAATATTTATAAGGATTATTTCGATTTAACGTGCTAATATATTTTTCTCTTTCTTTGTTTCTTTTTTCTTTCTTTCTCTATCTCCCTCTCTCTATCTTTACCCAGATAAAGATCTGCTATTCGAAATGAAAATTTTATTTCGCTTTATCATACTATGAAAGAGAAGAGAAGCAAGTTTAAATTCAATAAGTAACCTACGCGAGTGAAAGAGCAAGCCAAAACTACAATCTCAAATGTCTTTTCACATCATGCACAGTATGCAACATAATAAGTAACTTCTGTCATTTAATGATCTATTTCCGGCTTTACGTAAAAGATTTACGTCAATCTACTGCTCCATTGTAAAAAGAAAAAAAAAACAAAGTTTCGCATAAAAAAAGTTAAGTTTGAGCTGCCGTTTAACTAGAACAAGACATACGCACAATGTACATATATATACATTATACATATATATAAATCGAACTGTATTATTTTAAACTAGCAGAACCTGCGGTTTCGCTCGCGATCAAACCACGAAAAATACGAAATTTCATGCAAATATGTTCAAGGAATAAAAAGATTCATACAAACTTTTATCCCCTATTTCACCCCCTTGGAGGTTGAATTTTGAAAAATCCTTCCTAAGTGGATGCCTTCGTCGTATGAGGAATGCGTGTCGAAATTTCAATTTGCTAGCCTTAAGGGTTTGGACTGTGCGTTGATACATCAGTCAATCACTTTTACCTTTTATATAATAAGAAGATTTCTATCTCGAATCACAGTCATCGAAACCACTACAGACTTGACAGACAATACTGCGTCACAACGAACATTAGTTGTCTAATTTAAAATGCTGTTTGTTTTGTTGTTGAGTGTTTACATTTCTTGAACTTCAATTCTCTCGCTGAATCAATTTACTGCTACCAAATAATTATTTTAAGTATCAATATGACCTAAACGACTTCTGAAAACAACCTAGGTGAAAAGAAATGATACAATGTACAAAAATCAATTCAAACCTTAGAGGAAGATAACTCTTTAAATATAGATAATATCCAAAAAATAAAAATACATTACTCCAAAAATTATCTGAACAAATTCCATAATCCAAGCTACAGGAGCCTGACATTTCGTAATTAATGAGTCAGTCAGTCAGTCAGAAGTCAGAGTAGAGCTAGAGGAATATTCTACTTATAGATGAATATGGATTAGTAGAATAACATAATCATTGGCCATATTAGAAACATCAAAAAACATTTGTCATTAGGTATATTTAGTTAAATATGAAACAAAAAAAAATAGAATAACTGTAAAACACGCAATCAATACACCGTCGGCCATAATACTTGCGCATTGTAAATATTCCCGCATAAAATTTACTCACAAAAATACGAAAGCCACATATTTTATTAAACTTCAACTGAATAACGAAAATGATTGTTGAAATTCAATATTCCAAGTACTTATCGAAAAAAATTGACGAAGCATTTTTCCGAAAATCATAAACTACATACATATGTTATGAAATGTTGAAAGTAGAGATGGACCGACTATGAGTTTTGTTGACTAACCGACTAGTCGGTTGGAAAAAGGCTCGATAAGTCGGTTTCCCGACTAGTCGGCCACTAGTCGGTACATCTCTAATTGAAAGTAGATTTTAATGAACTTCTAACTGTCGTATCGATTTGAAACTTTGTAAGAAAAATCTAGATAACTACACATTTAATACCAATGATCTAAACTAAACAAGCCACGAAATGGAAAGGTTTCCAGACGTCTAAAATCTTTAAATTTGAACTCTTTTGATTAATCGTGAAGAACAATGCATTATACTTTTTTCAAAGCTACAATATAATAATTTCACAGGGCTGTTATATTTTTTGTACAATTTAGTTGGCTTAGTTCTTTTATGTATGATGTGGTTACTGAAGCGAGAAACAACCATGTACGATGTACGTTATACTTACAGTTTATAGATAAAACGCAATAAAAATAAAAAAAAATCTGTATTAATTACTAATATTAGCCATATCGACTGAGAAATAAACTAAAACCTAACAAAATCTATTGCCTATTAATATTGTATCAAAGGAATTATGCACTTGCAATGAAAAAACAGCGGCAAAATAAATAAAAAAAAAATTGATCTGAGCATAAAACAAACAGTAATAACTACTGTTATATACCATTTAGAGACTAGCAAATATGTTTATATTATGTAGCGCGTGTAGACGAAGATGTGCGGAAGTGTTGTAGCGTGGCCGTCAGTAAACAACCGCTAATATATGCAGTGCGTGCGCGTCAGACATAACCGCTGCAAGCTAATCGACTTGTCCTGTGATTAATAACAATAAATCATACTCTTTGAACTTTAACACTATACTAGCCGACTCAACAAACGTTTTCCTCTCCGAATTTCAAGTAATTAATCTTTGAGGTCATTCAAAAATTCAAAATTTTAAAGTACTGACAGTTTCTTCTGAATTCCCGAATTTTTTGGGAAACTTTTCTAATTTTGTTTTGCTCAAAAATCTTAGTACAAATTATTAGGAACATTCCGGCCGTTCTGAATCTTACTAACGAATAGCATTTGCTTTTTAATATATTTTAAATAAACCAAATTAGGTTAATATTTAAAAATAACAAGCCACGAGATGAAAAGATTTCCAGAAGTCTAAAATCTTTAAATTTGAACTCTTTTGATTGATCTATCCAAATTTTTTAAAAATTAAAATATAATAATTACACAGGTATGTTATATTTTTTGTACAATTTGGTTGGCTTAGTTCGTTGGTCTTATTTAATATTTAAAAATATTAAATTTTTAAAAAGTTCATTCGTTTTTGTACTGAGCAAGTAGCAGCCGATAATTTACTTGTATGGATATCGTGTTTAAAAATACACGTTTAGTTGATATAATTTTATTTTATTTTTATTATTTGTCGATGAAATTATGATTTTCTAATTAGGCAGGTACTTTTGCTTCTAGGTACAGTATGCCACGAGAACGGCTTAACAAAAACTAGAAAAATTGTGACTTACCGTAGTTTCTGTACTGAAACTTCAGTTGGCCTTAAAGAGTCTTTTGATCACATTAAAGAATAGGACCGTTTGGCAACAAAGAATATTTCGAGTTGATTAAACGTTTTTCAGTACAAAATGTATGGGAAAAGATTTTGGCGATTTCTGTCATTTCTAGTACTCAAACCTTAAATGGTCCCATAGAGTCTTTTGATCCCTACATGAAATAAGATCGATTGACATAAAAAATTTTTTTTCGAGTTTTAGCATTTTTCTCGCTGACTGTACATTTTTTCCAAAATCTGTGAATGCAGTTCAGAATATCTCAAAACTTATGGATGGTCTCCTAGGAACGTTATCCTGTAACTATAGTATTTAAGGTACCTGCCCTTACTGTCCCGTCTCAAAAATCCACCCTGTATAATTACGTTCCCGAAATCAAACTTATGACTCATCATGCACAAAAGCTGATAACAATATACATGCATATGTATATATTAAGTTATGTACGTATTTGACGATGCCTAGTAACTTAAATGAATCGGAACGACTTCAAGGAATAAAATCGATACCACTTACTTACAATTGACGACGGAGCACTTAGTATGCGTAAACAATGCAAAATTGCACTTTATATAAAATTAAATCAATTGACACACACTAATACTTTTATTACATTTAAATATATTTTGGTTAATATCTACTAAAAATTACGTAAATAACTATAAAACGTTTTCTCAGCATCTGTACCATGTGATCATCAGTAATCTGCGCGTATCTCCAAGCCATAGATTTCTATTAGTGAACGGATCATTAGTTCCATTGTGAACTTATTACATATGATAATATAATTAAGGTTATCCCATTAATATTATAAAAGCGAAAGTTTGGATGGATGTTTGTTAACTGCGCCAGAAGGGCTGAACGATCTGGATGACATTTGGCACAGATATAGATTATAGTCTGGAATAGCACATAGGTACTTTTTATCCCGGAAAAATGTACGGTTCCCGTGAGATTTGTGTTTGTTTTTCACTAGGGACGAAGCCGAGCGAAGCGAGAGTGAGTTGCTAGTAGGTACAGACTAAACCTGCCTGATCACACCATTTTTGCTGTTTTTTTGTAGTTCCAAAATTACATACATTTGTAAATAACTGTATGTCAAAAACAAATTAATAATAACCCATTTATTGCTAACCTAGACCCATTTATTGATAATCTACACCACGCCAAATAAATAGGTTCAGTTTAAACAAAACTTTACTACTAAATATGCAATTGCACATCAACGCCCTGTCTGCTATGGCAAAGCAGTATTATTTCTTCATTTACATCGATTAGTTCTAGGTTATTGAGCTTAGTCATTAGGCAGCCGTATCATATCGAGTACGTAAAATCTAAATTAACCAGACAACAAAGGATGAAGGGCGACCTCATCTTTTTAGGGCCCGCGTCTAGACTAGGGTTAGTGCACCGACATGGACCCGCGGTCAACAACCGACGCGACAAACGTTCAATACCTTCTATTTTTTAACAATTCAAAAGACGAAAGCTGAAAAGTTCACAAACTCTGATGGAAGGAAATTAAAGGAAGAAAACTTCAAAATTTATGAATACCACGTTCATAATAACAGCTTCATTTACATAGGAAATGAAATAACTTTCAGAACATTTATTTACCCGTATGTTTCTTCGTGTACTTACTGCTTAAATATTCACTACACACACTTTTAACGATTTTTTTAACATAAAATACATAATTTGTATTGAAATTTTGTTACTATGTGAAAGCTGGATGTCCTTAAAATTTAGTAAATTAATACTATCGACTTACCCTCGCTTCGCTCGGGTCGCGTCTCTAGACACGTTTCAATTTTTTTGAGCGGAATCCTAATTCTTTTTCTAAAATAAAATTACCCTAAGTTACTCCTTATAACATCAGCTATCTGTCAGTGAAAGTCCCGTTAAAATCAGTCCAGCCGTTTCGGAGATTAGCCGGAACAAACAGACAGACAGACAGACAGACAAAAATATTTAAAATTGCGTTTTTCTTATAAGTACCATACATAATTTCATAATATGCATTTAGTAAAAACTGTTATTTTGACATTACAAATAAACGCTTCAATATTATTTATAGAGTATACTCATAGTTATATAGATTTAGATTAAAATAATAGTATTTTAAATAATTGGTAATAGTAAATAGTTCTGTTGGATAGAAAGTGAACATTTATTATATATGGTTATTTTGAACTGCACACAAACAAATTGCAATTTTTTTTGTAATCCGACAAAACCAAAAAAAAACTATAATTCACCTTATCTATACAGATAAATAAAATTTATCTTTTTACTAAATGCATATTAAATTATATACGGTAGGTACTGATAAGAGAAACACAATTTTTAAAATATTTGTGTCTGTCTGTTTGTTCCGGCTAATCTCCAAAACGGCTGGACTGATTCTGATAGGACTTTCGCTGGCAGATAGCTGATGTTATAAGGAGTAATTTTAGTTACTTTTATTTTAGAAAAAGAATTAGGGTTCCGCTCAAAAAAATTCTGACATACCTAGCAATGCACCCGAGCGAAACGGGGGTAAGTGGCTAGTCTATTATATAATATCCAAATAAATGCAATTAAAATATCTACTCTTTGTCTAAGTTATATGTAAATAAAAATCTTCTATATAAATAAAAATGAATGTTCGTATATTTGTCCTTTATTCCTAAAGTCCTTTAGTCCTAAACCATTGATCCGATTGTGATGAATCTCTGATGGATTATCATGTATACGCCTACGAAAGTTCCTGGCGCAAAACAAAAAGATTTTTTCTTTGGACGTTTGTCTTTTAAAGCATTCAAGCTGAAAGACTAGTAGCTAAATTAATTTTGATAAAATCAATGTGAAAGAACAATGGCAGGATTCTATACAACGATTTACCTGATATTTATTTGAGGCGTCTTGAAATGAAAAAATGCTCAAACGATAGGGATTAAATAACACAAGTTTATCCAGAAAGACTTATTTCATTAGGAAGTCACAAAAAAAAGATATTAGCATTTTTATTTTATGATTTGCGGTTATAAACCTACCTAGCAATGACAGCTGTCACTGATTATTGCATCGAATATTATAAATTAAGTATTATAAATTAAAAAAAGTACGTTCGCATTACATATAAGTTACGTTTTTAATTTCTTTATCATGGATGAAACAAGGTACTACTTTGAGTTCGTTAGGAGAAATCAGTATTAGTTGTAAGTATACACTGGCGATTGTCTGAGAGAATGCACAAGTCGTCGCATGGGGTAGGTAATTGGGTCCGTGGGCAAAGCGACAATTAAAACTTATAATAATCTAGAAAAATGGAACAGTAACAGCAAAATCAAACGTAGTAGTCAGAGGCATACGTAAAATCATGGATGACAAATAAAATATAAAATCTAAATAATATGTCAATATCAATTATCAAGTCAATCTCATTGTCATCTGTTGTGTTGGTATTACTATTATTTTAATTACTGTACTAACTGTAATAGCTTCAATTAAACTTACAGCATAACATATAATGTTTCCATCATATGTAAAGCTGTAAGATTAATGAACAAGACATAAATCATTATTTAATTATGTACATAAGACTTTTAATAAAAATATTTTAAAATAAATATGGCATTTCATTTTCTTCTGTGGATCTGTGGATCTGTGGACTATTTTTACATCATCTTTGACGAATGGCGAAGCCGGAAGTACACAAAAACAATCAATTAGTATCTTATTATGTAAACATTTCTTCGTGGCTTTGTCATGTAAAACAAACGCCGTGGAAAAAAAGAGCAAATTAAATAATTTAGTTTTGTATATGTCCTAATCTTAGACGCTTTAAAAACGTTCAGGTAAAAACTTGCCATTGTTCTTTTGGTGAAAAGATGACAAAAAAGGATTTCAACAGAAAATAGTTAAAAGCACCCGGCCAAAGCTACTGTATGCCACTTACATCAAATAAAAATGCATACATGTCATTAAACATAATGACTTAATTATTTCATCCTCCCCGAGTTTATTAAACTATTTTCCTTGTTGTTAGTCTTGGAAGTTATCACAGAGATCTATATATTTTGTAATTGTTTCTAAAAATCGCTAAATGTTGTTTAGCAGATTGTGTCAATACATTTCCCAGTCATGTACCGGTACACTGATCTGTATAGTAGAATATCTATACTGTTTCACATCTCTGTCTGTCTGTATATGTTTTTGTATTTGGGTCAGAACCAGTATTCCTCCAACAAAAATAAATTTACTGTAAACATGTATCTTTTGTCATTTTTTACAATATTCTATAGAAACTTTTAAACCAAAGATTAATCTATCACAATAAAAAGTACCCCAAATGTTACCCTGCAGACGATATACTATATGTCTTTAAAAAGCATAATATCAACCACTTTCTCCATTGCTGTGAAATATGGGGACATATCAAAAAAGACACTTTCAGATTAAGGATTATAGCAATTTTTATCAACACACCCTTACTATAAATTGAACAGTAGACATTAGGATCCAATTGCAAATACCAGTAATGTAATACTGGGAACATAATGTAGTGTATATCTACATATTGTGCTTGATTTTGCACATTTTACAATTATTCAGTTAAAGAATTAAGTTTGTACATAGATTAAGTTAGAATGAAAATAATCAGATAGAACAAATTATATATTTTTATAGCTACAATATGACAAACCGTTCATTTTGGATTAAAATTTAAGTAGATACAAAGCCTAAGGCAGGTCGTGTCAAAACATAAAAATGTAAATTTCCTAGATATTTATTATTTTAGATTTTTTTTAATTTATGACATTAGTTTTTGTTATTTTTTTTTTTTTGTTTATGCTGAGTTTATGTTAATTTTTAACTATTCTTCATTTTAATTTGCCATGACTAAAAATACTTTTTAATTTAAATAAAAAAATATTGTAGACAGAATCTGGGCCATAAAATATATCTATGCGAAGTATAAAAAACTATCAGACCGTTAAACAATTAGTGCATGAAAGAAGAATCAACCTTCAAAGCACATTTGCCTTTATAATACAAGAATTTTATTTAAAAATCATAGATTTTCTTACAAAGATTTCCTTTGTGAACATAAAACTGAAACAGCTGATAATCAAAACAAATGTATCTTATTTATGGTTTTTTTTTTCAATATCAATATCAAATTTGCTATACTGAAAAAATGAATTAATAGTCTATGATTCGCACAATCACATATTATTTAGCTGAGCTTTAACTCAGATTTAAAGATTTATTCTTGAGCTATATGTTCAGATCAACTTTAAAATTTGGCACTTTATGCTTAAATAAATATATTATTAATTTTCAAAGAAAATCTGTATAGAATTTTTTAAATGTATTCTAGTTCTATCCACTGGTAATGCACAATTTGTTACTTGTTTTCAATGTTGATATTATAATTATTAATTACAAAAACAATTTAAAAATAATGCTTTTGATGTGGCACAGATAAGTAGAACATCTCATTTTGTTTCATAAAAAGAAAAAGAAAACTAAACTTACAGTACAGAATAAATTATAATAAAAATAATCAAATATAATTTTAAATATTCATAACAAGTTAAGTTTTTAGTCATATCTAAAAAGCATACTCAAGAATTATTCAGAACTGTATAACTTATTTTGTATAGGATATTCCATTTGGATTTATGTTACTAAAAATCATTTTAACTATTAAAATATCAAATTATTCAAAATTTTCATTTAACAATAATCAAATGTTAATCTACTATACAAAGAAACTTACAAAGAAATACTTATTCATTGCAGGGGACATTAGTTTCAGTTTCACAATGATTTTCATTTAAAAAGGCGAATATGGAATTAAACAAAGCCATTAATACAGATAAAAAAGCTACCTATTTTAAAAATAGATATCAATAAAATCCATTCTTTAACATTACTTGCGAGTTGCAAAATTAATTACGTATAATTACGCGTCAAATACATTTTGAAATAATCAAATATTTGTGTTAACTACAATCACATGATTAAAGGGATACAGTAACTCAAATAAAATTGTTTATTTAAACCCTCACACACCTACATTTCTAACAAGTGTTTATTTTAATGATATGATAAATCGTAACTTTGTCTGCCATTTCTGAGGAGAGACCTTGTAATGTATCGAACGATTTTTATTCAATTAAAATAACGATAACATGAATAATAAAACAAATAAATTAATTTATTACGTTTTTAAAGCATAATAAATACAGCCATCATTTATTTTCGCATGTTGTTACAAAATATACGATCAGCTGATTTCTTTGTTTGAGTTATGAGGCAGAGTCTAGCGCCTAACATAACGACAAAATGTTGACACGTCAGATTATCTAGGAATCCTGTACGCTAGATAATACTATAATATGCATGTTAAAGCCACTTTACAGTATATCATATAGAGTTTCGCAAATAACTAATCCATAAACAAACCTTGAAACTTACCTTTGTAGTGCACTCGTAGATTATTTTGCGATAACCCGATGTAGCTGAATTTGTCCTTCGTGCTCCAGGATCTTGGCAGGGGTGTTTCATCTTCGTTCACATTAGGATAAAGCAATTTTAAACGATCTAAATTATCACTTTGCACTTGATTTTGGGAATCCATCGTCCCCCGTCCACTACCCATCGCAGCCATTTCTAATTTCCGTAATTCATGACTGTCAATGACGTCACATCCAGTAGTTCACAAGCCTGTCACAGATGGCAGCAAAAGCTACTATCTACAGATAAAAAACAGACAAGGTTTCATGTAATTAAAAATATAATAATAAACGTATATCGTTTAGCTGACTAAAGCGCTTGCAGAATAAAGTTGAATGGTCACTAAAGAACGGCTAAGCGAAAAAATGTATGGCTAATAATTTTGCTGCAACTTAATACTGTCTTACTAAAGTAACTAAGCTAAGTATGGGATATTTTAACATTATTGTCTAATATGATTGTTTCAAGCTTATGTGTAGGCTCCTTAATCTGTGAGCATAAGTAAAAGGAAATTATACATGAAAAGAACATTAATGAAAATGTGAAAGACGCACCACACAAATGCTATAAAAAGAGTGTGTATTTGTTACTTATTTATGCAGTAACGGCTATTGAACCGTTACTGTATAAATAATCTGATTAGAATCTGTTATGGTAGACGATTACTAATTTATCTTAATGACTATTTCAATGGACTACTCATATTATGGTAATTGATATTTTAATTGTTAAATAAAATAATAAATATATTAATATATACTTCTAACCAACAGTTTTTCTTAATCTAATAGAAATCAAAAAAGAATTAAGTTAAAAATCTCAAAATTAGTATAATAATCAATAAGGCAATAAGGTAAATTAATTGATAAAAATCTTTAAAGTTGTTACCACACACCGTATTAGGTGAAATACTCGTATGAATGTCGATTCGTTTCAGTGGTCGATTTCAGTTTATAATCTCGCGAGATAGATTACAATCTAGCGGCACTTACAATTTTACGGTGACATATATAGAAACTGATTATATTTCTTGGTCTACAGTACTAAAGCCATTTTAGAACCAAACCTGTTCAACAGATTAAAAGTAATAAATTTTTGGGCAAGACTAATAGTATCAATCGTTGAAAAATATTATTCAAAAGGTCTTTATCATCTTTCTTGAAAAATAATACCACAACAGCTTTGGTAATTCCGATTTCCGTCCTCTTGAAAGTTCAAAGAGCCTTGTTGTTTCAAACTGATCTATAGATGTCGGGGAAAGTCGTACATTTATAGATCATAGAAATGAAAAAAGAAATACAAATGTTCGACCCCCATAAAAATTTTCAACTTTAACCAATAATCTATAGATTTGACGATGACTACTGTTTACTAATACCATGATTAACTTTAGAGTTACGAAAAATCATAGTCCAAAATGTTGCTTATTAATAATAGCGCGTGGATTTGACAAGTAGCTGCGTGGTCGTGGATAAATTCACATGATATTCCAACCCACTGAATCTGAGCAGACATTAAATAAAAGGATAGCATGACCCTTTTTCTTCTGACTTCTCTACTGTGAGTAGAGCGCTCTAATAATAAGACCGATTTAACGCAGCGACCTCATGTCCATCTATACAGATAAATTAAATTGAAGTGACTGTTTGTAATGTCAAAATAACAGCTTTATACTAAATGCATATGGAAATATATACGGTACTTATATATATCAGTATAATAATGCATTCAGGATGCTGATGGGCCTGCCTCGTTGCTGCAGCGCGTCGGGTATGTTCGCTGAAGCGCACGTAGATTGTTTCTACACTATCATGCGCAAACGGTGCACATCCCTGGTGCGCAGGGTTCGGGTCAGTTCCAACGGCATCCTGAGGGCATTTGTTGATAGGTTTGATTTTCAGTATCTGAACCATTGTCAAATGGTGCACATGCTGACAAATCGAGCCTGTCTTAGATAAGGTTTAGGATTAAGTAGGTTAAGTGTGCTACTAACATTAGGTTATTGTGTATCTTTACTAACAAAATATGATCCTTTGATGGTTGAAATAAATGATATTATTATTATAAGAAAAACACAATTTTTTGTCTGTCTGTCTGTCTGTTTGTTCCGGCTAATCTCCAAAACGGCTGGACCATTTTTAACGGGACTTTCACTTGCAGATAGCTAATATTATTAGGAGTAACTTAGGCTACTTTTATTTCAGTAAAAGAATTAGGGTTTCGCTCAAAAAAAAAACGTACCTAGGGAAACGAGCGTAAGTCGCTAGTAATCATGATTATAATATGCTATAGTACAGATTTTTAAGTTTTGGAAATTTAATACATAATATTAAATATTTTATGAACTTTTAACGTTAAAAGCTTTTTCCATATAGATAATACTTTACTAAACACTGATAGTGATAGTCACTACAGAAACAAATCACTTATTGAATGATAAACTTTGATAACGTTTACTTCTCTACGTGAAATATGTTCAATTACTTGAAAATGCAAAGTGCGACACCGAAATATGTAAAAAATATTGAATGTAAAATCGAATCCAAGCTAAAATTAATACGGCAACCTAACACTGAATTATTAGATATAAAACAGATGTATTTTGACGAGATACTCGAGGTAATATTTTTTATTACTATATTTTATTATTATCAGCAATATTTTATGATTAATTGAATACTTTTAGATTTATGAAGAAGGGTTTCAAAGTTTAATTGAACATACAGTAACATATTCTTCTCTGCTATGTAAAATTAAAAATGCATATGAAGATGCCGTACGCATAAGAGATGAACGAATTTCACAATTTATTACGCAGGACGTGAGTATTTTAATTTTTAATATTCGCAGCAATTATTCCGTAGTGACTGTTTTTGAAAGTAACGTCAACTGTATAAAGTAATTATTAATTATTTAATAGTTAGTTCCGAGGATAACTTGATTTATCCGGTTTAAAATTAAAAATTAAAAACTGGTAGAGTAGTAATGCGTTCGCGTGGAAAATCTAGTGAAGCGCATTCAAATCTCACACCTCTGATATTTTCATGCGCGAGTCATTTTCGACTTGATTATCATTTGCCTTACGGTAAAGGAAAACATCATGAGAAAACCAGGCACGTCTGAGACCACTGAGATGATCTAGTTAGTTTTCAAAAGTCCCGCCAGATGATGAGCATAGAAGGGAAGTTCTTTTAGGTTTTTAAATTTCAGGAATATGTCTCTAGATTCAGTCTACTTTGGTTTTAACTTGAAAGACAATTACCAAAGACCAAACAGTCGTAGGTAGATTTAATACCGGTAAATCACATAAGTACTTTTGATCTATAAAATCACTATTTACATATTATACATATTGTTCAACTTAACTATACTCAGACTAAATCTAAGCTCTAATGTTAAGCTCGAAACTATATACAAAAGTTAAATATATCTGTTTTCACTAAAACCAGTAGAACTGCTGCTAAAGTGAAAAATATTTTTAATAATGGATTTCAATTTTTCAAAAATCCTTAAAATATCCAGCGTGACAACTTATTTTTGTTAAATTGTTGAACTGTTTTCAGATTTTAAAAATGTATGAACTGACAGTGACATATTATTGTTATCAAATTTTGAATCAGTTGTTTACATATTCAATCCTTATCTTATATTATGTTATTTGTTATTTAATTTATCAAACTGTTTATTTATTACACAATATAATAATCGTAAGTAACATTGAATTAACTAATACAAATTTAATGGCGCCTTTTGTGTCTTCAAAGAATAAAGTTTATGTTCTTGATGGAGGTTTCTCATCACAAATATCTCGTCATGTGAGTGCTGCTGTGGACGGGCATCCATTATGGAGTGCGAGATTCCTTCAAACAAATCCTGACGACGTAGCCAAAGTACATTTAGATTTTCTAAGAGCTGGTGCTGATGTAATAAGTACCAATACTTACCAAGCATCAATTGGAGGATTTACTCAACATCTTGAAGTAACTGAAGATCAAGCATATAAAATTATACAACATGCTGTGGAATTGGCTAAATCTGCACGAGATAAGTATATAGAAGAATGTATACAAAATGGTATACTGCATCGTGATATATTCATTGCTGGCTCTGTCGGTCCATATGGTGCTTACTTACATGATGGCTCAGAATATACTGGTGCCTATGCTGATAAAACACCTGAGAGAGTTATGGCAGAATGGCACAAACCTCGCATAGAAACGCTTGTCAAATCTGGTGTTGATTTACTTGCATTTGAAACTATTCCTTGTCTAAAAGAAGCTTTAGTTCTCATTAATATGTTAAAAGAGTTTCCAAATATGAAAGCATGGATTTCATTCAGTTGTAAAGATGATACTAGTCTTGCTCACGGTGAAAATTTTCAAAATGCAGTGAGAACTTGTTGGCAGACAAATCCGGAGCAATTAGTTGCTGTCGGTATAAATTGTTGTTCACCAAAGTTAGTAGCCAGCTTAATTAGTGGTATAAGTAAGGGGATAGAACCACCAATACCAATAGTAGCCTATCCAAATTCCGGAGAAAAATATAATCAAGAAAAGGGGTGGATTGGTAAGGATAAATGTGAAACTTTAGATACTTTTGTCCATAACTGGTTGGACCTTGGTGTTAGGTTTGTTGGAGGATGTTGTCGGACATATGCTGAAGACATTACAAGTATAAGAAATCAGGTCCAAAATTGGTCTCCAAATTTCTCTTAAATCAACCAAAAAAAAAAAATTTCATTTTTAAGATTCATAAAGTTGTTTATTAAATGTGTATTTTTATTATTAACTTACTATACAAAAAGTTGTGACTTTAATTAAATTAATTAATATATTATGATTTTTATTGCTTAATATTCAGGAATAATTTGACTTAAGAACAGATTTTATTATTTTGTTTTGTTAAAATAAGAGAGTAGTTTAAAATACTAAATAAATAATAATAATGTAATATAGTATGTTTTATATAAACTTTACAGAAGGTTTTTGGAATATCAGTAAGGAAGAAACAAAGAGATGATAAAATGAGACTGTTGATGAAAGAAAATCAAGATTTACGAGAAGAAAATTTGAAATTGTCTTTTGAAATATCAAAATTAAAAAAAGAATTAGGCAAGGTAAAGCCTGTATGTATCGTATTTGACAATATTCAATGTCTTTAAATATTATATATTTACATATTGTGATTGTTTTTTCTGAAGTTTTATTTATATATTATATAACACCTTATTTTTTTGCAATAATATAATTTATAGAATGAAATTCAAATCATCGATTGTATATTTTTTTTAAATTCGGCGCACAAATGGTTGAGTAGTAAGAAAAGAGAAAAAAAGTCATTTTTTTGTCTCTCTCTATGACACTCGCACTTGTTTTAGCACACAGATAATAAATTTTCTGATTACTTAACATTGATGAAGGAGCGAGATGCGAGATATACACTTTACTTTGAAAATGTTGCTCTTCAATTAAAGCTACGAGAGCTCAATGGTAGTTCAAGAAGTCATTCAGTAGATGATGCATACAGAGATCCTATTGTACTAAGGATAGCATTAGATCGCTGCCGGTAAGATTTTAAAATGGCTTTACACTAAAACAATGACAAAAGGTCTTTTTTATTAGAGTATAATTTATTATAACGTAATATTTCGTATTTTCATTAACCTATAATTATAGATAATTGTTGGTCTAAATGATTTTTTTTGAATTAAAACTTTAACGTTTTGATTTTAAAATTTTAAATTAACAAAAAAGTCAGTGATTAGCTAAATTTAATTTTTCTTTAATTTTCGACTCCCCCTTACGAACGAGAAAACATGGAGCTAGTTTTTTTTTAATTATTTTAGGGAACAACTGTCAACAGCTCAAAACGAACTGAAGAGAATAACAGACGAGTACGCGGAGACGGTCCCGCGACGAGAGTACGATAATTTAGATAATAAATTATACGAGCTTTCCAAAAAGTTCGATACTTTAACCACTGAGCATGAGGGATTGCAGAGCACATATAAACGTGTTTTAGGTGAGGTTCATATACTTTACAGGTCTGGATCTACGCGTGTGGGTGGCCAGGGGCAAAAGAAGAGTTGGAAGAAGATTTCTATGATAAATTAAATTTATTAAAAAAAAAATTGCACACATAACACCAACTTTCTATTGTGGGTCGGTAGCCCCAGTTGCTTTCCGGTAAATCCGGACCTGTAAGTGTACATACATTTTACAAAATACTTTGTTCGTCTGTATTATATAATTCGTCGTGTTTAATTTAAAAATAAATATATATTTCCGAAAGCTTTAAAGAAAATAGTAGACGAAGAGCTGATGGAGTGTAAGGAGAGATGTCGCGAGTTAGAACGCGCGGGCACGCCGCGCCCGCAGTGGGAGATATGCGCGGACTTCATTGGTGGGGGACGGGACAGGTACGTAGGTTGGATTGAGTTTTTATTGCTTTATTGAGTTGAAATGAAATGATTATATGGACCAATTATCAATTTATTAAAATAAACAGATACTAAATAAATTAATTTGAAGTATAAGAGTTGATGTAGCAGACTGAAAACTGAATACATGTATGTCAATCTCTGTCTGCCTTGGTGGTGTAGTGGCTAGCATGTACAGCTGTGCAACTGCAGCCGCATATCCAGAGGTCCTGGGTTCGAGTACCGGGTCGAAATAACTAGTCTTTCTGTTAAGAATGTCCCAGTAACAGCCCGGAGTTGATGGTATTTCGTTCCCTTGCCTCGGAGAGCACATACAGCTGTTGGTCCTGTACCTCACCGGTCGCGTCAAAGTATCTTTCCATTCCCCAAAGCCGCCCCTAAAATTTGCCGCTCTAGGCTCAAGTCTAGTCAGCCTGCTAGTAAATCCTCCACTAGATCTATATAGGTGCTTATTATTCTTAGATGGTGGCAACTCGCCAGTGGGCTATCATCGCGGGACATGCTCCGGGTGCTACTGAAAGAACTCGGTCCAGCTGCTGAGAGTGAACATTTGGAGTATTTTGATGGACTTGTTAGTATGGATCTTTCTTAATAATAATTAAAATATAAAATAGAAACTACAACAAATAAAATTATAAAGAAGATTTTTTAGTTTTTTTAGCGAAAGTTCTACATTTTCTGTTCACTATTAAACATAGATTTATTATGGCATTCCTTCAGAAAACTTCTCGTTATATCCCAGTTATACTGAAAATATGTAAATAAGAAAATGTATAAATAATATATAATTTCGCCTTTTATTAAGCAGCAAAGGATTAGCGTGATTCTTGCTTAGAAATAATTTATGGTCCTCTACCACATGAATAAAGAAAGGAACAGAGATAAAGCTTCATACAACCGCGCTATGATAAGTACACTACTACAAGCTTGAGGCACGTGCTTCGTCGCGTACGGAAAAAAACCGGCCTATACTGGCTCGGCGTGTGCTCAAACTCAAGGCTCAGTCGTCGCTGCTGGACGCTGCGCGTCGTGTTTATCGTTTCACGGTTTGAAAGTGTTTTAATGCGTTTGCAAGAACATACATTTGATATGCCATGCGTGTGCTTTCTATTAGATTATTTAAAAAAACTTTTTGTTAGTAATTAAAGTAATCTGTAAAAAGAAATTCTATCATAGTTGTTTAATAAAAAGCTGATAAACGTTTTATTTATTTAATTTTATGCTCCTATTTCAACCCTACCAGAATAGGTAAACATTTTGTCCGGTCCTTAGAAGCTTCATCTCTGTTCCTTTTTTTTACTCATGTGCTTCTACTGCATATTCGGGGAGTAGGTATAAGCTAGGTATTATTTCCATAACACACGATCCTCTAGGGCACGGACCCGGTGGTTCCCCCGTACCTGCGCTACGAGGGGCGCGTGCGCAACCTGCGCCTGTCGCGGCGCGAGGTGAGCGTCATCATCAACGACCTGTGGGCGGGGCGGGCGCAGGCGCGGGGCCTCGCGCTGCAGGACTACGTCACCAAATACTTTGAGGATAGGTTGGTTAGACAAACCTTTCATGGTTGGATCAACGGGATATTTACTACGATTTTGACTTATTTTATAAAGAGTGTATTGTATATCCGTGACAATGGTGCTTGTAATAGTGCCGAAACATCGGAAACTCATAAAAGTAAGTGAGAAACATGGTAAATATCCCGTTTTATACCATAAAAATAAGGTAAGGATTAATTCATACTAATGGATTGTCCGCACTCCGCTCGGTTGCGTCCCTAGAAGAGATGATATTTCCGACTTCAAAAATGTTTGCGAAATGATTATAAATTATAGCCTATATAAATAATCAACGAAAACTTTGAAACCTATGAATACTACATCAAGATCCCAGACTTTAAAAATTGCATTTGTATTTGTTAGAACTCAAAAATGTATTTTAACGGCTTAAAATCTTCTATCCCAACATCATTTTTGGTCGATTCGTGTCTCCATCATTTTTGGGTAATTCTGGTCCCAGTTTAAAGCCTTAAACTAGGTACCAACAGCCGTCGGTCCGCGCGGAGTGGGCGTACAACCTGTGCGCGAGCGCGGAGCAGATGCTGGACGAGCCGCAGGTGCGCGTGTTCTGGGGCGCGCTGCACGGCCTGCTGGACGAGGGCGTGTACTGGGGGCTGCGCGCGCACTGGCTCGCGCTGCGCGACCAGCTGTACAGGCACAGTAGGGATGGCGAGGTACACTTGTGGCGTTGTGTAGTAATCCCATAATATAATATAAAAGTTTGGATGAATGTTTGTTAATATTTCACCCCAGAACGGCAGAACGGATCGGCATACAGCTCTTTCTATCGTCTCACTGCTGAGTAGACAGGGACCTCTCTTCAATACGAGGGGGATCAGGCCATAATCTATCACGCTAGCCAACTTCGAGTTGCCACACTTCACAGGTCTTTCGAAAACTAATTAAGTGTTCTTACACATACAGGTTTCTCTCATGATGTTTTCCTTCACCGTATTAACAATAAACAATCATGTTGAAAATAATTGAATGCACATAGAAATGTCAGATTAATACGAAAATCGGGCTTAAACTTGAATATTTAAGTGAGCATGTCACCTATGGGCTAGCTCTACTTGTTTATGTGTTACATAAGAGTGTTTATGTGAACTGTTATACAATTATTTTTTATGTCTGAGGCTCCTCTCAATCGAGGTACTTACGAGTACATGCGGAGACAAGGCCAAACGCTAGTAATTATACAAAGGATGAAAATACTGTTAATTTCTTCTAGACTATAACAGTAGAAGATTTCGAGAAGGTTACAAGAGCAACTTTCCCCTTGAAGAACGAAGTAGATATAAAAAATCTCACTGACGTCATGAAGAAGCAGCTCAAACTGAAGTTAAACGCTGTTGACATCAATTTAGACAAACTCTTCTATGAGGTATATTTTATTCATTTTAGATTCTAAAATAGTATTTGAAACGACAGTAATTTTTATTTTAAAGCCAATACCCCACACGCCGAAATCTTCTATCTGTCGATGAATATTAGTTGAACAGGTCCCAAATCTCGTGTATCTTTTTTTTTTGTCTCTTGGGATAAAAATCTTTTAATGATATGTAAGATTGATTAATCAAAAATAAACAAACACATCAATGGCACTAAATTATACTTATTTCATAGACATACTTTGACACTAAAGTACTAAATCGTACACAAATATGTACTTTTGGTCCTTCAAGCCGGATTTGTTTTAGAACGAAGAAGGCTTCGATAGGATTGAACTTGCGCGGGAGTTGTACCGACAGCGACAGCTCGCGCAAGATAAATACATACGTGAAGTGGTCGCCGAGCTCGGCGGCCGGCACGCGAACAAGGTCATCACTGTTGATAACCTCAAACGCGCCTTCGCTATTGTCGACCCTGCTATAGGTGCGTTCACACTTCACATTAATATTTAAATTGTTCTTTTTTATTGTTTTTTTTTTTTTTGCAATTTAAATATGGTCGTGATGGAAGACTCGATAACGACATTTCATTGTATTAAACTGTCGCTATATTTAATTTTCCAAAAAAAGAAATATGCTTGTTTACTTCGTTAGTCGAAAGCCTCTGTGATGTGAATCTGAGCTTTTCAAACACTAGCAGCCATGTTAAGGTCACAAGTTATATTCTCGCTTAAAATCGCTTTGAACTTGCTTAAAATTTTTGTATCGAAAAGTTAATCTAATATTTTTTATTATTTTCAGATCACATCCGTATGGAACGATATATTCGTTGGGCATTTTCAGACCAAACATCAGAGCTGAACGCCATCAGCCCGCTGCCACTGCGCACTCTCGTCGCGAGACTGGCCGCCGGAGACATTGAACGTGTTGGGCCCAGATATAAGGGGGCACGAAAATATAAATAAATTATAATAAAATACTTTATTCATTCATTAAAATTAATTTTTCTTATTATGTTTAAAAAGTATGAATTTTAAATAAAATTTAAAATGATGCATACTGCTTCATTTTATTTTTTTACATATAATATTTTATATTATACATTAGGGTAAAATAAATACGTAAATAAATGAGAATCAATAATATACATAATGGTCTTCTTTTTTTAATTAAGGCATCCTAAGCCAACTTTTCGACTAATTTCTGCGACTCTTATTATCAAATACATAGATTAGGTAGACCATAGTTGAGAGTTAAATGAAATTAATTCAGTATTTTTATGTAACATATTAAACACTAGCGACTCACCCTCGCTTCGCTCGGGTTCATCCTTAGCTCGCCTCCCAATACAAACTTTCACCCTCTTAAGGGATGATTTCCGGGATAAAAAGTGTCCTATGTCCTTTCTAAGGTCTCAAACTATCTTCTTACCAAATTTCATCTAAATCGGTTCAGTAGATCCAGAGATTACCCCCTACTACCTCACAACCTCACTAAGTTTACCTCTTTATAATATTAGTATAGATGTAAAACAGAATCAGTCAAGCTTATTACTACTCATTTTGTCGTGTTTTATCAAAAATTTTTAATTTAATGGAATCGATATAGGAAATTTAGGTAAAACGAAAAAATAATTCTAAAAACAAAAGCGAAACTGAAGGTAATGGAGAAGAGTTCTCGAAAGGACACACGTATTGCCTATTTACATTCAGCCTGAGTTTAAGCAATTTATTATGATATCTCTTGTATACCTGGTTTTTTGCTTCTGTTGTTTGTTTTACCTAGTATAGTTTTGTAACTACCCCACGGGAACTCTTTAATTTTCCGGGATGAAAAGTATCTAAAATGTTGAACGGGGATATAAGATATACCACCATGCAAAATTTAAATCGGTCCAACAGTTTCAGAGATTAGCCCGTACAAACAGACAAACAGACAGAGAAACGAAAAAATAGAAATTATATTCCCCTAACTCGGTTTTTAACATTTTTTTCTATGTACACATATTCGACCTCTATAATTTTATTATATGTATAGATTATTATATTAATTATCTTCACTTTTCGTTGAACTATGACTATTACAGCCGTAAGTCACACTAGCCATCGAGACAAAATGTTTGAAGTTTCCTTAAAACAAAGTCTGTTACATCTAATTGCTTTTTATTATTAAAATAATCACAAATATAAAAAAACACTAAGTCACCAGCTGGTCACTTTAGCTAGTGAAAAGTGGCTTCACATCGTTGAAGACTATAGTTTTTTTATTATAACGTCTCTCTCTAACTTATGTCATCTCTTAGTAAGACAAAGCAGTGAAAATGATGGGTTTATTGGTTCAGTTTAATATGAGTCCTTCATGCTTGTTATTGCTCGAAGCTTTAGCCAGCCCGGATTCAACCTTAGCGCCGTCCCTGGGCAATGTAAAAAATAGTCTGTTTAAAAATGTACAACACTAGTTCAATCTACTGGCAAATGGCAACCATGGATGACAAATGTGGCAACTTAAATGAAAATGACACTTTTATTTGTCACATCATCCATTAATGACACTTATATGTCACAACAAAAACACGCTTTAAAAAATCACGTTGCCCTTTATATTTTATAAATTACGATTAAATATTAATAAGATTTGTAATTTATTTGTAAAATGTGTGATATATTAGAAAATGAAGAAGTTGATAAGGATACGGTGGAAGAACATGAACTAGACAAGTTATTTAGTAAAACTTATAGTTTACTTACAGAAATTGCCGTAACGCTGAAGAAAAGTTATATTACTAAATTAAAAGTTACAAAGTGAGTGAAAGAATAAGTGTATTTTATATAAAAGGAATATAGGAAAATACATAAATTAAAAATTGCTCAAACTCCAATTCAGACAAATTTTGTAGAAATTTCCAGAATGTTGTTATAACATTTAATTATATTCATGTAACTGTGTATTAGAATTATGTGTAGTAGAATTAGAATTTGTTTACAGATCATTAAACATAGCTGTGGGTCTAGATGACAATAGCATAGAAGTTTATAATTTAGATAAATCATCTTTATCAAAAGTCTGCAGGCTCAGTGGTCACGAGAAAGCTCTCACAGAAGTTGTATTTAGTCCGCAAGAAGATTATTTATTATATTCAGCTGGTCATGATGGAATTAAGTTATGGGATATTAGAACAGGTGGAACGTGTGTACAAAAATATGAAGGTAAAAATTGCTGTTAAACGAAACAAACTCTGATAAAGTATAAAATTTGTTACCTTATTAGATATATATGGATAAGTAAACAAAAAAGAAATCCGGCATTCTACTTATTATTGATTCAATTATGAAATATTGCAATTATTTTATATGGTGTCCATAACAATTCCAGATGAAGAAGGTTCACCATCGAGGCCGTATGATGCAATGGATGTTTCATGCACTGGTAGAGTGATTTGTGCGGGAAGTCAGCTGGTTCAGGAGGATGCATTTCTTGTATTCTGGGACAACAGAGCCCTACAGCCCTTAGGTGGATATTGGAATTCACATACTGATGATATTTCACAGGTATAGAAAATTTGCTCCATTCCTTAAAAATAATTGTTAAAACTATTGACAAATAAGCAAAACATGTAATAAAAATATGTCTATTTATCTTCCTGTTCAATCACTTGCAAACCGCCTGTAAAAATATTATGAAATCACATAAGGGCTCGCATACCAGTTTGCATATCAAATTTATTTTTTATAATAATAAATATTATAATTCCAGGTAAAATTTCATAAGAACAAAACTGAAATCTTAGCGACTGGATCTCTGGACGGCCTCCTCAATATTTTCAATATACTAGAGACTACAGAAGATGATGCTCTCACATACTCACTGAATGTTGAGAACTCGATAGAAAAGATTACCTGGTTGAGTGACAGTTTAGTGTCCTGTATTACACAATCAAATGACTTGCAGCTGTGGGACGCATCCACTGGTGATTTGGTCAAAAATTACCGCAGAGATAAAGTTGCTAGAAGTATTAAGGTATATTATAAATACTTATGATTTCAATTTTTTTTTTAAAAAAATCCTTTTATCTATGGAATTTAGTAAACATGCCTATAAGTGTAGATAGTGTTGATGTATCCAATCCATATTTTTTAATATTATAAATGTGAAAGTGTTTTTGTTTGTCCTTCTTTCACATGGATTTTTTTGTGTGGTGGTAGATGGAGGGCTGGAGAGAGACACAGGCTACTTGGGAGATTATTTCATTCCCATGGGAAAATATGCCAATGTATTTATAATGATGTCAGGATGATACATTTTGCTCAGTTTGTAGTGACCCTACTTGCTGTGCCAGCAGTCACGGGTTCGAGTCCCGCTGGGCATTCATTTGTGATATTGATGAGCCCGAATGTTTGTACTCCTGTCATGGGTGTTTATATTTATAATATATATGTATTTAAAGTTATATATGTGTATTGTATCAACCATCTGGTATCCATAACACAAGCCTCTTAGCTTACAATGGAAATAGATGGTGCTCTGTGTTAATGTCCCAACATATTTATTATAATATAATATGTATATAGTCTATCTATTTTATACTAACTGTTAAAACGTACCTAAGGACAAACCCGAGTGAAGCAAGGGTGAGTCGGCTAAGAAAAAAGAAATTGTATTGATAACATACTTTCCAGAGGCTCAGAGATGATGATTGCTACTTGGTGGACACATACAAATCGATAGATGACAAGATGGTGATACTGGCCGGCTCGTACGGTGGAGACGGGTGAGCACATTATAATAATAGAATCTTTATTTATGTTTTTTCTTATCATTTGTGAATTCAACAGTATTCAGCCCTTTTTGACGCCTCACTGCTGGGGGTGGGCCTCCCTTCAATACGAGGCGGATCAGGCCATAATCCACCACGCTGGCCAAGTGCGGGTTGGCGGACTTCACATGTCTCTCGAAAACTTGCTAGGTTATGTCAGACATGCAGGTTTCCTCACGATGTTTTCCTTCACCGTAAGACGAGTGGTAATCATGTTGAAAATGATTCGCTTATGAAACTATCAGAGGTGCGAGACCCGGGCATTGAACGCGTTTCACTCGGTTACCGAAGCGAGCGCGTTACCATTGGGCTATCACTGCCACAATTCAACAGTAGTGTTGGTTATTTAAAGTTTTCATAAAACATTAAAGAATGTGCATAAGCTTTATTAAAGAAAAATTTTACTAATATTGTTTTTATCATTTAGTTTAATACTTAAAAATGTTGTGATTTCAGGAATGTTCTCCGATCAGTCACGGAAGCTGGCAAGAAACTTCAACCCACCACTAATTTTGCCAAGAACAAGCAGATAGTTAGATGTTGCTCATATGATCAAGAAGTGAGTCCATTGTTTTTTTTTAATATTTCATGTACAGTTTTCGCCTTGTTATTTTTTTATGTATACATGATATTTTGAAAATAAATACAGTAGAAACTCGATTAACCGGACTAATTGGTGTCCTTGAACATTCGGATAGTCGAAAATCCGGATAATCGAATGTATGAAGAAAAGCAGGTTTTTTCCTGAAACAATTGCTAACTAAAAAAAACTACTTTTTATCCCGGAAAAATGTACGGTTCCCGTGGATACATTTGTTTTTGTTTGTTTAAAGGCGAACCCGAGCGAAGCTAGGATAAGCCGCTAGTGCTTTAGTGCTTGCATAAATTCGACTTGTAGGTATATAATTGGTTGCGGTTGGTAGTCCGGATAATCGCGATCTGTATAACTGCGGGCCGGATAATCGAGTTTCTACTGTAATTAAAAAAATCGTTCAAGTGCGAGCTGGAGTCGTACAAGATATAATAACATAACACTATGTACTAATTTAATTTTTTTTATTTGCATGCCGGTCATTTTGAAATTCGCCATCTTGGTTTTTTATTTATCTTTATCAAGGCAATAGCAATAAAAGGATTAGTTTAATTAAATAAAAAATAATATGTAATTTCAGAAGGACATATTAATCACGGCGGGCGAGTCCGGCCTCGTCAGCGTGTGGGGCGCCGCCGCCGCCGCCGCCGCCGCCGCCGCCGCGGCGGGCGCGGCCGGCGGCAGGCCGCCCGGCGGGCCGCGGCCGCACAACAACAGACATAAACCTTACTGACCGTTCAAATTTTGTTTTATTTCACCTATTCAACTATATTTACCATTTTAGTTCCTTTTGGGTTTTACCATACACTGGAATCATCTATTTGCCAATAAATAAATTATGAAATAAATGGGCTAAGAATGAAAGAAAAATGATGAGTTTAGATTTGTTAGCGAGTTGTCTAATTGATAAATAAAAAAAAGATCTTACAATGTACTCTAACTTATTTTAAAAATATCCTCATTAGGGTGTGCCAAAAGAACTTTTTTTTCTTTAGATACCTACCATTAAAATATCGTCCAAGATTGTTTTTTTTTTGTTTGTTTTTGTGCTTATCTGCGATCAGTCCCAACTATAAGCAGATTTGTTCCCTGTCATCCTTATCGTGCCCAAGGAGCTCCCCAGCAGGAGACACCTCATCTTTCACCATCTGTCACCAAGTTTCTGTATGTCATGGCGTTTCAGTCGTTTAGTGTAGCTGATATTTGCTAGCGCGGTAGCGCGGTAGGTCATTTGGGTGGTTTTCCAGCCGAGTTTTATATTTATTCCCTGTTAGTTTTAACTCCTTAACAGTTCTTATGCTCAGAGCTTCTTGGATCTCTGTGTTGAACTCTGGTGATGAACCATGGTGCATTTGAAATGGTTCTTAAGATGCCATTTTGCTGCCTTTGTATTATGTTTAGATTGGAGTCGCAAGCACTTCCCCACAGCTGTGCGCCATACACCCATATTGGTTTTAAGATCGTTTTGTATATCAGCAGTTTGTTAACGATTGACAGTTTGGAGTTACGTGCCATCAGCCAGTAAATGTTTCTGAACCGTAAGATCAGCTTGTCTCGTTTTGTTTTGATGTGTTTTTTCCAGGTCAGCCTTTTGTCTAGATGCATACCCAGGTATCGGACCGAGTCACTCTGTGGCAGAACATTGCATCGTCCAAGATGACGAAAAAAAATTCTAGCAAAGTGTGAGCTCTTAATATTAATATTAAGAGGTTCATTGTGATTTTTTGATTTTCCATATAAATAACACTGGATTTTTTTCATTTTTCATTTGGAATTTTAATGCGATCCAACAAATTATTGTCCAGTCAAATTAAAATCATATACTTGTAGGGAATTAAACGATCTACAAAAAAGATCGAATATGATTTTTTGCTTAGTCGACTCGATTAAAAGTTATTCGAGGTTAAAGTTCAACCTCAAATGGTAAATGATGACTTTTTCAATTTTTCATACTCTATCACAAAATAATGGCATAAAAACATAAAGTACGTATCATATTTTACTTTTCGGTACTTTTTTTTGAAGTCGATTTAATTTTTTTTAATTTACTTTTTTAAAATTTAGTTCGATATAGAGTCGTATCTTGATGTTAACATGGCTATGCCTACAACCTAAATGTAAAAAACAATTTCGGAATAGGACTTAGATCTAAAGATTATCACTTTTAGACAAACAAACAAGCGAATTGTTCAGTTTTATATGTAACTAGTGACGCACCCTCGCTCCGCTTGGGTACGTCCCTATTTACGTTTTAGCGTTTAGTATAGATGTCTCAGAGATGAGGTATTTTTCCGCAGTAAAAAGTATCCTATATGTTGACTCGGACCAGTGTTCACAACCTGAAGTTAGGCAATTATCGTACCTAGGGTTGTAAAATTATCGTACATGGACCAAAATTATCGTACATATTAGGAATGTGCAAAAATAGTCGACTTTTATTCAAATCGATATTTTTTCCTTCTAACCAATTTTTGATAACCGATTCTCTCCGGTCAGCAATCTGAATGTATTTACACCTACAACAACCGGAAGAGCAAATAAAAAAAAAACAAGGCCAACTTAAAAAATTTTTTTTACATCCGGATGCGACCCCTACGAGCAGGAGAGCAAAAAAAAAATAAAAAAAAAAAACCACTACTTCAAAAATTTTCTTATCATCCGGATGCGACCCCTACGAGCGGAAGAGCAAAAAAAAAACAAACCATTCTTTTCATATTTACCCTTATTCCAAATTCTAATCCTACGATTACGAACGCTGCAGACGAGAGAGCAAAAAAAAAAGGACTATTTTCATATTTTCCCCTTCTTACAAATATTACATACTTAAAATGCAAAATCAAACAATTTTCTTTCTAAAACATTACCTGATCCTCACAAAAATGTTCACCCATCCCACCTTCACAAATTATCGTACATTTGCAATGTATTATCGTACATCGTACACAGGCATGAAATTATCGTACATGTACGATAATTATCGTACGGTTGCGAACACTGACTCGGACTACCGGCTATCATATTCAAATCTCTCCAGTGGTTTTTCCGTGATGCGGTCACATACAGACGGACAAAAATTCTAAAACTATAGATTCGGCCTCTTAACGAACGAACGAACTATAGATTTTCCGAAAAATATTTAATGTACAGATTCGGCTTAGTTACAATTTTATTACATGTATAGAATAGTTACTAACACACATCATCACATTTTAGACGTCTATTATAATATATAGGGAATGTTAATTTCTCATATTATATCGATTTTCAACCTACTTCTTCGAAAAGGAGGTTCTCAATTCGTCAGAATCTTTTTTTTTTTTGATAACTATATTACTGTACTTGTTACATTCGAATAAAAGTTTTGGGCGTTTTTTAAGTTATTTAAGTATATGACCGAGTTAAAAAAAAGTCTTAAATTGTTGTTTAAGGAATTATTATGAAAAAATTCATGCTAGCACTTAGGTTGTGCATAAAATATTGACCGTTGTACGATACATTTGGTGCGGTGGACAAAATAAAAAGTCAAAATCGTATCTATAATTTTATTAATATAGCACTTCGTTTAAATCCCAGAGTAAAAATTAAAATTACATTATACTAATAAAATTAGAAGAAAAACAAACAAACAAACCGCACTCGTTGTGCTTCGATCTAAAACGTTACAAACAATATGTTAGAAATTAAAATATTTGATTTTTATATTAAAATATATATGTATATATCTAAAGTTACCCATTTCTGTCAGTCCGTAAAATCTACTCTAGCTACTAATTTTCTTAAATAAAATTTGTACTCAGCTATAACCTCCAAATCTTCTCAAACTTGACTACTTTTCGATTATCTTTTACATTTTTTTTTCTTTATATGTGCAATTTAATATCGTATTATTATTACATAAAAAGTAATGTTAAATAATATTAGATATTAATTTTATTTTTTATTTTTTTAAATAAACACACCAATTTTATATTAAAATATTCAAAAGTGATTGAAATATACAACTTGCATATTAACGCTTCGACCCTACAAAACAAAAAACAGCCAAAGCTAGAGACGTTCAAATTATTACAAGAGAAAAATTTAATTATAATTAAAAACTAGCAACCCTAAGTAAATTTCGCAAGAGATACACACTCACGTGAAACAATATAATAAATAAACCATTTCTATGAAAAAAATTGTGTTACATCGCGATAGTAATACAAACAAATGAACACACTCAAATTTATATATATATAATTTACACAAAAATACATCAGGCATCGGTTATTTTTTAATCATCGAACGTTCCATTCTCGAATTTTATTTTATGATATGCAAATGTATTGATTTAAATAATATTTTATTGTATTCATTAAATCAATTGGCACGTTTTGAAGCCATTAACAAGAATTGAATTGAATTGTATTCATTGACAGTGGGCCGAGTAATAAAAAATTCTTTTCTGAACGAAGATGAAGTGAGACGGCAATATGTCTCTATTTCTTTAGATACATATTGCCGTCTCACTCGCTTCGTGACACTTGCAGTAACAGGTCATGTAATTTAAGAATATTAGATATTGTAGCACATTTTATTGTTCTTTACATCATATTCGTCTCATATATTGTAGTTTTTTTTAAAGTCAATAGATTATTAAAATGAATTTAATAATTATAATTTTTACTTATATTTATTTATAAACTACACTACATTTGGGGGATCTACGAAGGAATAATAGAGGCTTATTACATTTCAAAATAATTATTTATAAAAGAAGATTTGATATTAATTTGTATTCGAGACAAAAAAAGTAAAAATTCACACAAAAAAATCAAATTTGAGGGTAGGACAAAAAAATATAGCGATCACAGTTAAAATACAAACATAACCCAATATCTAACAACACGTCGACTAAAATGGAATCTAAAATGGGGTTTTCAATTATCTATTTTAATATGGTGTATAAAAATATAATATCGATCTTTGGTAAGTCCAAAGTGATTTATTATATTTGTCTTCGAGGAGCATCACTTAGGCGACAAGAACATGATGAGTCTGGAACAGAAAACGATATAAATAGTTTTTAGTAATTATTAGTTTGTATCTATACTAGCTTTCGTTCGCGGTTCCTCTCGCTGGCTATGATGATGGAAAGCTATATTATGAGGCAGTCCGGGTGTGACTCTCAATTGGGTGACATTTGTTTTTGCAAAATGCTAAAAAAAATCTCAACTTGTTTTTTGTCTTCTGGGTGCCTGAAGCTGTTTGGAAGAAAAATTTTATACGGTGCGTGTGCGTGCGTCTCACAAGTTCATTTTGATAATACAGATAATAAATAGTATCGAGTGGTAATTCCAAAACGTTTTTAATAATTCAATAGTGTATTAGTCGTAAAGAACCGATACATACTTATGTGTAAAGTACTTGTGATCGTGTCGAAGTGCTCACAACACACTCATATAAAATTTACTAAAATCTATAGTATATTATAAAATAACTGTAAGTATTAGGATTGAGCGCGTGTGCGTTTGCATGTGAGTGTGTGTGCGTGTGTGCGTGCGTGTGTGTATGAGTGTGTGCGGGTGTGCGCGTGCGCGTGCGCGTCACCTGAAGTGTATGGCCTTGCCGGCGAGCAGGCGGTTGGTGTCGGCGGCGGCGTCGCGCAGCGGCAGCGGCGCGGCGGGCGCGGCCTCGTCCTCGCGGAAGGCGTGCGCGGCGAGCGCGGGGCGCAGGCGCGCCTCGCCGTGCGGCCCGCGCACCCACACCCACGACACGCCCACCGCCTGCGCCGGCTTGCTCTTCAGGATCAGCTGCAACTTACACTTATACAGTTACCCGTCGACTGACTGAATATCGTGTATTTTCACGACGATAACCCGATATAACGATCGACTACAATTTTATAATGCCGTATTATTATTTTTTGTATAGATAAATACTTATATTTAAAGTTGAGATATGATGATAGAAAGATATAAATTTAATCTTATTACCTAACTATAAATTTTCAAAAAAGTTCAACATTCTGATTGCCTGAAAACTTCATCAGAATCGCTTGTGCCGTTTTCGAGTCCATAGGGAACATACATACACACACCGATTTTTAATGAAATTTTACAGGAAAATTACTACAACTAAATTGAAACTATCTATATTATGCCTGTCATACAAGCGGGGAATCGCCTTAATTACTGTAGTAGATATAAAAATTGTGCTATATTTTTAATGTATGTATTATAAAGTGTTTATTACCGTAGAAACCCGATTATCAGGCCCTCAGTTATACGGATCGCGATTATCCGGACTACCAACCGCGACCAATATACACCTACAAGTCGAATTTATGCAAGCACTAGAACACTAGCAGCTCATCCTAGCTTCGCTCGGGTTCGCCTCTAAACAAACAAAAAAATCTATATACCGTAACCGTACCTATATACCGTAACCGAACCGTATATTTTTCCGGGAAAAAAAGTAGTTTTAGTTAGCAATTGTTTCAGGAAAAAACCTGCTTTTCTTTATACATTCGATTATCCGAATGCCTAAGGACAACCATTAGTCCGGTAAATCGAGTTTCTACTGTATTAAATAAAATATTGTCGTTTATTGAACAAAGACTGGATCACTGAAGGAATATTAATGGGGATATAAATCATATTCTATATAGTCTACTACTGATACGACGGCTTGCTAAAACCATTCCATAGAGTAGGGATGAACAGAACCCCCCGATGTTGTTGCTCCTAGTACTTCTCTGATAGCAGAGTGGACTCTGGAGCAACCCATGGTTGTTGTGGTCTGCTTCGGCAGGCCTGCCGTCGGGGCCGAGTAGTTGAGTGCGTAAGCGATCCTGCGACGCCCCATTAGGACAGGGAAGGTTTTGTTGGGTTTTAGTGGGTAGTACTGGCTTTTCTAGCCGGTGAGTGTCCAAATATCATATATACATACATACCGTAGCGTATTCAAATATGAAGTTCATACCTATTCTTCATTTTTTGTCGACTTTATAATAATTCATTTATAAAATCCTTAATAAAATCAATTTCAACAATTTCAATACGTCGCTCTCAGTAGATATTCACAAAGCGTACCTGATATGTGAGTTCCCTCTGCGAGCTCTGCGTGGGGTCGCGCTGGTTCTTGTTGACGAAGGCCTTCACGATCCACTGGTGGCCGAAGGCGCCGAAGCGCGACGTCTCGTAGTACAGCTTGTGCAGCTCCTCCGTGCGGTAGGGCTTCAGCTGCAGGTCTGCACGCGACATACTCTCACATGGCACTCCGAGTTACACATAGAAAAGCTAGCTTTTATTAAAACTAGCGACTCACCCTAGCTTCGCTCGGGTTCGTCCGTATTGCACATTTTAACGGTTAGTATAGATTTCTCAGAAATGAGATATTTTCCCACAGTAAAAAGTATCCTATATGTTGACCCGGATAACCAAATTTTATCAAAATCTGTCCAGTGGTTTTCTCGTGATGCGTTCCGAGACAGACAGACATTCTAAAAACTATAGATAATAAAATAAGATTTTTCAAAAAATATTAAATGTACAGATTTGACTCAGAATTTTATTATATGTACCTATTGATGTCAAATTTTCCCGTACCTATTAACCATTTCATAACACTGCCGGTCCAACAAACGGGTGTAGACTCGTAAAAATGAGTTATAAAACAATTACCGTTGAATGCGATCTTCTCGTAGGACAAGAGGTCGAGCAGCTGCGTGTAGACGAGCAGGTTGTCGGCGGCGTCCTGCTCGCGCCGGCGCAGCAGCTCCACCAGGTCGGCGGCGCACTGGCGCGGGTGCGCGCAGGCCGCCGCGTGCGCCGCCGCCGCGCGCGCCGCGCCGCGCCAGCGGCACCCCACGCACGCGTAGCGGCACCCCGTCACCCTGCGGGCACCCCACACGACACTCTATAGTCTTATGCTCTGACAGATACACCTATAGATTTTTTACGACTGCGTACTAGCGATTTACCCTTGCTTCGCTCGAGTGCAACTCTAGACGCCTAACAGTAGCCTATGTGCTACTCCAGGACATAGTCTATCTGTATACTAAATTTTATCCAAATCCGACCAGTCGTTTCGACGTGAAGGGGTAAAAAACACAAGTTCACGCACTTACATAAATAGGTAACTATCATTACTGGCGTATTGGACGAAATATAAAGGTAATTAAACTACTCAATTAGGCAGAAATTAGGGGAGAGCCCGAGACACAAGTGATTTATTAGATAGACTCTTACGTGTCATATGACCACGACACCGTGCCTTAAATCAAATTCCACTGCTGTCGAGACATGCTCACGATTCGTATCGGCTACACTTTTCTTTTTAATTAAAACAATCTTTAATATGATGTTTCGTATATCTAACGAAGGCTCGCTTTGAAGCATCATATTTAATTATTATTTAAAGAAATCCGTCGCCTTTATTTCCACCTAGGGGACACTGCTACATTAAGCTAATTTGAAAACGGTGAAATATATGTAGATTAATATATATTATCGATACTGGGTTCAATGTTCATTAGTTTGGTTCGCATTATACTTACAATTAGTGTATGAAGTCATAGCAATTTATCAGTTTGTTTCTTCAAAATTAATTACATTAATGATAAATGGTTACAATACTCATTACTCATTATTATAAATATCATGTTATTATTATTATGATTTTTTACATGCTTTAATGTTTTTAGCTTTCTAAAATCGAATAATTTCAAAAGGAAAGTATTTACATTATTAATTTTACATAATGTACATAAGCTTTTATATAAATATGTTGGAACATAAATAAATATAAATAATAAAAATAAAATAATATAGATTCCTACAACCTCCTACATAAGGTATCGAGTTTATTTATTTAATTAATTTCGATGATACCAGCTAAATTAAAGTACTTTAGTGGAAAAAGAAAAAGAAAGAAAGAAAGAAGCTCAGAGGACCTTAGTACAAGTTTAAATAACATTCGAAAACCATAGTGAATTCCGTTCTATCTCATACGGAAGAGGCCATATATTAATTCTTCCACAGAAGAATACAGTACAGGTATTCTTTTACACAAAAGCGTATGAGCTTTAGTTCTTGATGAAGTGAGGGTTAGCTTTAAAGTGCTTTCACTGATGACATTGTTACATCAGAACATTGTTTGTGCAAATTCCACAAATATAGCCAGTCGTGTAACTAAGGGGTGACACCCCCCCATTTGTATGCTACATGCAAGTAGGGAATATGCGTGTGATTTAAATAAATGTAAAATATTTTTTTTTTATAATCCTTATCGCTTTTGAATTAAGTCTATATATTAATATTTTTATTGTAATTTCTTTTTGATTAAGAAAATAATTATTAAAAAGTGCAAAAACAGGTCGGAAATTCAAAGTAGTTGAAACGCCACGCCATTAGTCACACTGAATATGACGTCAGAGTATATCATAACAGAGCGATTAGCGATTTATTAATATTTATTATGTTTAAAGTATCTATTGTATAAAAAAATAAATCATGCGTATTCCCTATTAAAAAAAAGAGTCATTTTGCCTTGCGGATTGTTTAGGAGTGACACCTGTGAAAAACTAGAGATTATGTTGCTACTACCTGTTTAGGGATGTCATAAAGATATACTAACAATTCTATGGGTTTCCCATATTTTTTTTAGGGGGGACACCATCGATTACCAGCTGGGGTTGATACCTGTGGTAGCCACGCCACTGAGTGAAACTCATACCACCATGAAATTGAACGTTTGCATAGAAATCGCCACATTCCCCAATATCATTAAAACTCGTAGGCCTCTGATATCTATGTATATACATATATAAGCTTGAAGCGTTTTGTTATAGGTCACCCGCGCCAACGCAACGCACCTGCTGTACCTACGGCGCTTGGCCTCCGACACCTCGGACACGAAGTAAGTCCTCCTGAAGGCGGACACCAGGAGCCAGTACACACTGGTGACAATGCGAACCAAACCAGCGAACGGGTTACGCGGGGTCGAGTCTACTACCAGTTGGGAAAACTTGTAAGGCCTGGGGACGAAACTGCATGTCAGTTTCGAGTGGCGTGTCTGATAACTTACTTTGCAATAATAATTGAATGACATTGTACTAGCTTAATTTAATTATAAATAAAAAAGGGACGTTCAAGCCGGGATTTTAACTACAAATCGGGGTTAATAGGGACTTGGCCTGTATATCATATGATGTGATACAATAAAAATTACGTCAATTACATAAATACGTACAGGTTTCTTTTTTAAATTTAATCAGATAAAATGTAGGATTGTATTACCTATCTTCGCAAACGTTCTCCTCGTGATGCTGGAGTGAGTGGCGGGGGAACACCCGAGTGCAATGCTTGCATTCTGAAGGCAGTTCCGATACCGTCTTCTCAACAGCTAGGTTCCTGGAAGCTGAAGTCTTGGAGATCTCCACCCGGCAGTTGGGACAGGTGGCGGTCTCGTCGCGGAGACGCGCATCCGCGAGTAGATGAGTGAAGCAAGGGGAACACATTAAATGCCCATTGCTACACTGAAAATTTAAACACATTCAATATATTTTTCATTATATTATTTTGTACATGAAAAGGCTTTTTTATTCCTTATTTGGGGGTAAAGTATTGTGATATTCATATATAATTATGAGCTAATGTGTTTCTTTATAAAAAAATTATACACAATTACTTAATGAGGTATTTTACACAATAAATTAAATCTATAACAAGAATAATATTCTTTTCATGTATTATTAAATTACACATTTACTGTTAGTTTTTAATTTAATATCATTTCATTAACAAAATAGGGAATGTAATTAAACTGCCTGATAAGTTTGTTCATAAAAACTGTAATAATTCAAAATATATAATGTATATGACTGTATACAGTGTTCTACCTGAGCCGCTCATGATTTGTAGACCCTGAAATCAAACTTTAAGTTCAATAAAAACTACAATAGTTCTTTATTCTTGAATTCACTATTTTAATCTTTTATTTTCTAAAATTTTATAGCAAGATGGTTTCAATAAATTAACTGAAATATCTAAACTATGTTATAATTTAACTTTGTCCATATCTTAACTGTTTAGATCTAAATATTGAATTATGTCCAACTTGAATTGCCAAAATGTTGAGCTCAGTTATGGATTGGGATAAAGGGTCTTCTAAGGTGTTTCAAAGAAAGAACTACATCTCACAAATAAATATTTATTTAAGTGAAATACTACAAAATGTACATTCTACATATTTCCACATTTTATAATGAGATCATACAGACTAGAGAGTATTAGACTATCTATACAATATCACAGACTTTTACTTAACCATAACAAAGTCCAGTCACACAGTAGAGTATATGGAAGATTATGGTTTTATTGTAATTAGCGTTATTATCAAGTAAATTTGACGACAATCTTACAAAATAATAACAAAATAGATCAACCATCAGGCCGTAACAAAATCGTTTACATAATTGCTTCTTCAAACTATGGCGTCGACAGTCGAAACAAACGTCGAATGTCGATGCTATAATTCATATCATATCAATTTCAAAACTTAAAATAAATATTACGAAAGTAAAAGTACGTTGTATAAGTCGTAATAACATTATGTGAATCGATCAATAAAAATATAAAACAGCTGATGAGGCAGATGGCTGTCTGTCAGCTGTTTTGAAATACCTGATACACGGCCGCCTGGGGCAGGTCGAGGCAAACTGCGCAGCACAGAATGCCGCCCAGTCTGTGCTCCAGCTTTTCGTTCGGCTCATTTTCTATTACCGTTTTACGTTTTTTAGGCGAAGGCCCCTCATCGTCTATCGGATCTACAATCACACTCTCAGTGCTCTCGCTCGATGAGGGGATCGCTTCGCCTTCGGGGACCTCGGCCATTTTCAAATGTTACAATTAAATAAAAGAATGCTATGTCAAATTTACAACGCCAAACACTCCGCGATACTGACACCAACTGACACACGCAGATAAACAATTTTGTCCGCGAACAAAGGTTTGTTGTGTTTATATATATGCCCCCCGTGCTTCAGCCCCGCTCTCAAGTGTTGCCATATGTATTTAATAATTATCGTAGATATAATCGATTAAATATGATTCGATTTTAAAAATTATATTACGCACAATAATAACTCCTCACTATGTATGGTGATAAACGACCAATAGGTAAGATTTATTTATAAATAAAAACAGCCCAAACAAAACAAGATGAATTTAAAAAAAAAATATACTAATATTTTGGAGGAGGAAATGTAATTATCTATATATACATTATACACACATATTATATACATATTATAATTAATCTGAAATCTCCTAAGAAGTAGACAATCAAAATCCAACAGCTTCTATAGTACACTAATCTTGTGTGTATATTCTTATATAGATATGTAATTAATTTACAAATGATTTCCTGTTAATTATTAATTTCAAATATAATATGAAAATGTAGTAAATAATTCTTTTTAGTGATGTATTGGATATCAGTTGATACAGATCTGTAGGAAAATCTGTATCCATGTCCATATCCATATTATTTTAACAGATCTTTTGTATCGTTTAAATTTCATCTATACTTAATAATAATATAAACGTGAAAGTTTGACTATGTTTGTATGTTTGTTACTCTTTCACGCCAGAACGGTTGAACGGATCTGGATGAAATTTGGCACAGAGATAGATTATAGTCTGGAATAACACATAGGCTACTTTTTATCCCGGAAAAATGTATGGTTCCCGAGGGATAGGTTTATATTTGTTTTCCTAGAGGCAAACCCGAACGAAGCGAGGGTGAGCCACTAATTAATTATATAAGGGTACTATACCTTTTATTATATTTATATGTATTTTAATAGCTTTTGGCACTTCTTATTTATAATGTTTATATTTTTCATGTAGCATATACTTCAGTCTCTGAGAATTACATTATATCCATGCTAAATTGTTTTATAACTACACAATATGTTAGTTAAGAGACTTCATTCTTTCCAATCACATAATAAGAAATAAGAAGTGAAGTAGAAGCATAACTATGCTAAAACAAAAAACCTTTTAAATTGAGATTAAATATTTTATTATTAACATACTTATTTTATATATGGTTTATCAAAGAACTTGACAAATTGCTTGCATTTTGACTAAGAATTATTGTTTGATTTCAATTATTTTAATTTTTCAGTCTTATTCTAGGTCTATTTTAGGTTTCCGTTCTTTTTTTATTCTAGGTCATATTTTAGGTTTCTTGGCTATGGAACCAAATGCTGAAATGACTGTGCCTTTAGTTCCTGTCACATTACTGGTGAGAGGTTGTTGAAGGAGACCTGGTTGTTTAATACTTGGTTTAGATGCTACATTAGGGGCTGCTTGATCCCATTTAGATTTTCGCTTTTTATCATCATCACTATCAGATTTCTTTGCTACTCCTGAAATAAAATCAATTTTGGATAATTTATCTTTTTTTTCTTTCTCTCTCTTTTCCATTTCCAATTTTTGAACTCTTGCTAATTCATCATAATATGACTCTTTGCCCCATTTCAATGGGTCATATATTTCTGGGGGATAATTTGTGTCTAACTCGTTTATGTCACAAAATTGAATTAATTTCTCGTAAATGCTAGGATTTCTAAAGTTCTTTTTGTCTTGAATTATCTTGTTCATATCATATCCTTCTGTCATCATGCGGCTATAGAATCTTGCTATTGATTCTTGTAATTCTTTTGGGCATTTGCCAGCTGGTTCTGGAGGTATTAATATTCCATCTTCTGAATCGTCATGATCAGATCTCGGAACTGCTTCGTCAGTGTCCGTTTCCATCGATAACCTTCGCATATCATCTTGATTTTCACCATTCGGTGAAAGGAGCTCCTCATCTGAAACAATTGTGTCATCGACGTACGAAACTAGTTGTCGTTTAGGAGAAACTGGTACCGACGCAGATTGCTTTATTTCTTCCATTATCTTCGGGCTAGCAGGCAACGATTGTGTTGTATTACTAGGCTCGTCTTTCTCTGGTGTCTGTTGTCCATCTTCCATATCTTCTTCACCTTCTGAATCTGTATATGTTGCAGTAAGAGAAGCCAAAGCTTGTGAAGTCATTTTTACGAAATTATCAGATCCGAATAATCACAAAACACAAAAATTATTGCTAATAGTTTAACGATACAAAAATGTATGATTTAATCAAATTTCGGATTTTAACAATTAGATAAGTAGTTAGAAACTATATTTTATAATTTATAGGCTATTTAATTTGCCAATAGACGCATCATACAGCTCTACAAATCAACAATGTGAACGTCACTGTCAAGTACCAAAAGGGACCATTTTACGCATTTTTAAAAACTACAAACGTGAATAAAATTAATTTACTAAATTAAATAAAAATAAACAAACTATACTAAGAAAAATATGAAATCAAGAGTCATTAAAAAATTCAGTATAAAAGTACCACCAATTAAAATTTGAAAACTTAGATATTGATAAAACAATGAGGAAAACATCTGCAAAAAGAATCGCATTCAGTGTTCGCAACCGTACGATAATTATCGTACATGTACGATAATTTCATGACTGTGTACGATGTACGATAATACATTGCAAATGTACGATAATTTGTGAAGGTGGGATGGGTTAAAAGTTTTAGTCAGGATTAGGAAATGTTTTAGAAAGAAAATTGGTTCGTTATGCATTTTAAGTATTTACAATTAGTAGTATGGGAAAACATGAAAATACGGTTTTTTTTTTTTTTTTTTTTGTTTTTTTTTTTTTTTTGCTCTTCTGCCTGTGCTAAGTGTAAACACGTACAGGTCGCTGACCGTTCGATCGTTCAGCGGACCGGAGGGAATCGGTTATTAAAGATTGGTTAGAAGTAAAAAATATCGATTTGTATAAAACTCGAGTATTTTGGCACATTCCTGATATGTACGATAATTTTAGTCCATGTACGATAATTTTGGTCTATGTACGATAATTTTACGGCCCTAGGTACGATAATTGCCTAACTTCAGGTTGTGAACACTGATCGCATTGCTGTAAGCTGTCAAAATTATTATAGAACTCGGAGAAAATGACACTACTTGGTTGACGAGTAATGATGGGGTGTTGGAGGTCGCTATCGTGAACTACATGTAATGTCTTCACTTTGTAGATTGTGTACATATTATGTTATGAAATAAGAATATAGAAATTACGCCTCTCCGGCTCCCCTATTGACAAAGGTAAAGTTGTAGGGATGGCGACTCAGCCAAGTGACAACACGGAGTTTCCGCCCGAGATTATTCTGAAGCCCTTAGCTTTAATCGGGCTCGCCGGACTGGACACAGTAAACAACGCTATACATAAAACTATTTGGGATGCGTTTTCTAATAACAGACGACCAGACCGAGCTTCTGTTAAATTCAAGTTGTTGAATAACACCTTCGAGTTTCCAGTCGTAAAACCTAAGCGAAACTCATACGAATGGTATATACCGAAAGGAATATTAAAGAAAAATTGGATACAGAAGCGTGTATCGTTAATACCAGCTGTGGTCGTTATATTTTATGACATGGAATGGAATGATCCTCAGTGGAACGAGAAAATTATAGAATGTGCCTCGAGGGTACAATCAATACGTGCTGCGGTCGAAGGACACGCTACACGAGTAGCAGTTGTAGTTGTTCAAAGTGGTCTCTCACCTCCCCCTTCTGAATATATGTTGGGAGCAGAAAGGGCTCAGGCATTATGTTCTGCATGTGAAATACAATCTAAGTCCCTTTTTGTTCTTCCTCACAGTGATCATTTAATGGGATACATAGTAAGACTAGAGAATGCTTTCTATGATATTGCTCAAAACTACTATCATCATGAAACAAAGAATGTTAAACAACATAGAGATCACTTAAATAAAACAACCCATCAGTATTTATTTGTAAGACATCAGTTCAAACTTGGATTTCTAAATGAGTTAAAACAAGATTTAAGCACAGCTCACAAGCATTACATGCATGCTTACAACAACTTATATGAGACCAGGCAAGTGGATACAAATATTCATGAAATAAGAACTGTAGCAGGATATATTAATTATAAACTTTGTAAGCTACTATTTGCATTAAATTTGGCACGTGATGCCATTGCACAACTTAAGTCACACATAGAGCGCTTTAAAAATAGAATTGGACCCACTGAACTTCTCTTTGAACACTATGCTTGGATCGCTAGGCAATATAGTGCATTTGGAGAATTATTTGATGAAGCCATCAGAGTAGGTCTTCCTGGTATACAATCACAGCACCCAGGCTTTTATTATCAATATGCTGCCCAATTTACAGTTAAGAGAAGACAAGCAATGCGATCGGTGTGTTGTGAAGCTCTGCAGTATCCACCACCACCTGACCCAATGGAAGGTATAGTGGAATTTTATGGTCAAAGACCATGGAGACCAGGGAGACTTAGTGCTGATCCTCATGATCCTCAAAAGGAACAAGCAGCTGTTCTGGCATTACAGTATAATGAAAGAATTTTCAATCATTCAACTATGATAATAAGCTTTTTAGGTAGTGCGATTTCTCAATTCAAAACATTCCATTCACCCAGAATGAGGAAACAATTAGTCGTTGAAATGGCAAATGAATATTACTACTGTGCAGATTATGGTAAAGCCCTAACATTGTTGACTCACATGCTTTGGGATTACAGAAGAGAAAAATGGTGGTTTTTAGCTTCACATGTATTAAATCGAGCTCTTCAATGTGCTTACTTGTCTGCAAAGATACAAGATTACATTCAGCTTTCTGTGGAAGCACTGTCGAGACACATACAAGTGCCAAATAATGATAAAGACAGAATATTTAGAAATGTTATGTCTGTTCTCCATTTAAATATACCAGCTCCAGAACCTGATTTGCCGGCTTCATCTCAAAGTAAAGCACTGGAACTGTGGCAAATGGCTATAGAAAAAGAACCATTCACAGTTACTATTGATATGGTCAACATAGCTAGTTTCATTGAAGTTAAAACAAAATTTAAGCAACCAAAGTATCGAATGGATGAGATAGTAGAAGTTGAATTGTATGTACGTCTGACTTATGACACAGCTATTGAAATAAAGGCAGCAAATCTAACAATATTCAGTATCACCGAAACTATTGAAATTCCAGTAACTGATGAAGGTAACACTGTTTTAAAATTAGAAGGTTGTAAAGTGAAGAGATTTTTATGTCAATTCAAATCAAATCCTCAAGATAATGGCTCAGAATTAAATATAAAACATGTGTCATTTATCTTAGATGCAGATAGAAGACGGAAGATTGTTATGAACTTTAAAATTGAAGAGAATAAAGCCTTACAACCTACTATTCATCCAGAGTTGTTACATTTCATATTGAGCCCTAAATCTGATTATGAATTTGATTCTATTGTGCCTTTAAATAGTACAAGTATTACAAGCAGAGAATGTAGATTATCTATAGGAATTGATAATGCGGTGCCTGCTTTACAAGGTGAATGGTTCCCAACCACTTTTACGATAACAAATGACGAGGAGAGTTTGGTGACAGATATGACTATACTTATTTCACTTCTCAGCTCACCCGAAAACCCAAATCCTGAATCTGTTACAGATTTAAGTTTTAAACAAGGTGAACCACAGTCTCAGCCTTTAAAAATTACTGTGGGTGATTTGGATAAATCATCAACGTATGAAAATACATTTTTTCTTAAAACAAATAGAACTGCAACAGCTACAGTGCAAATAAAAGTATCCTACCACATAGATCTCCATAATACTCCTAAACTTGAATGCGTAAAAGATTTCATCACAAAAATTGCAGTCATCAAACCATTCGAAGTACTGACTAATTTTGTAGCAATGAATTTTAAACCTATTACCAAGTGCTTTGTTGATGATCCTTTTATTGTAATGCCTCAAATTAAAATTTTAAGCCCATGGGATTTGCTTATTTTAAATACAGAGTTAGAAACTGTGGATTGTTTTAAATATGCAGATGAATCAAAGCCTCCTTCATGCATAAGTAATTTAAAAGTTGCTGAAAAAAATATTGCCTCTGATGCTGTATGTATACAGGCTAAGTTTAAGCCAAAAGATCTACCCCCGAGAGTGGGGCTATATAATATAACATGGAAGCGGAAAAGTAATGTAGATGGTCATTGTGTTATGAGTAGCACTGCATTATCTGGAATTCCTATCGATGATTGCCCTATTTCAATTGAAGTCAATTATCCTGAAGTGGTAGATCTACAGACATCGGTTCCTCTGAAATGTACATTAATAGGTAATACTAACACACCCATTAGACTCAGTCTTACAGTTGAAGGATCAGATGCATACATGTTTTCAGGGTACAAAAAATTTTCTGTAACAGTACCCCCGAAAGATAAGGTTGAATTATGCTACAACATTCATCCACTGCTCGCAGGAAACACTGTACCACCAAGGATTAAAGCTTCAGTTTTAGGAGAGAACTCGAGGCAGGAAGTCATAAAAGAAATGTTTGAAAAAAATTTCCCTCAGAATATATTTGTTATGCCTAAATACAATAAATAGTGTGTTAAATTTGTTAATTATTTGGGATGAGATTTGTAAATAGATGAACAAATATGTAATTATTATATTGTAGTTACCCCTTATGTAATTATTTTTAGGATAAATTCAGTTCATTGTTTTTATGTCTGTTTTGTTAACAGAAGGTATTAAAATTATTGAAAATATTAAACAGCATATTATTTAAAGCAATCTTTATTTATTTATTTATTATTACAAAAATGTATTATTTTTTAATCTTTACGAAGTTCGAATTTCTCTTCTTGAGTACCATTCGCAGTAATTATTAAAATGTAGATGCAGTCACCAGTATAAATGTCACGTTCTGCTGCACTGATAAAAACATCCTTTACCAGGGCCAAGGCTTTCTCTTTAGAAATTGGAGCCTCTGTAACATTTTGCATATTCTTTAGCCCAATTTGATTATCAAGCAATGGCTGCAGTAGGGCTCCAGCGGAGCCTCCTGCCCGATAATTAGATCGTTCACAATGACCAATGGGATCATAACTGTAGACACATCCTTTTCCCTCAGCATCCAGACCGGCCAAAACATTCGAAATATAATAGGGGAAGAATCTTTTGTAATAAAGCATAGTAGATAACATCTGAGCTACTGCAGGAGTCGTCATAGCTTTATTGTGTTCGTGCTCGTACATTTGCATTCGGGCTTGCAACAGTCGAGTAAGTGTGAGAGTGTCGCACCAACATCCCGTAGCTCCGAGTACAGTCTTGTCTGAGAGTTTAAAGAGTTTTTTCTGTTCTCTGGTGTAGATAGAGAAACCAGTACTGAGACGTGTGTCAGCTCCTATTACAGCATAATCCTCACCGGCGATGGCCACGACGCTGCCACCGTTGTCTGCGTAAGGTTCAAAGCGAACTTGTTTAGCCCCAGGCACTGCATATTCAGGAAAGTTTTCGTTAAGGCTCAACATTTTTAATTAAGTTTTCAGAACAAATAAGTTTATTACAATGTAAAGTTTGAATGGTTACGAATGACATGCACAATTCAAGTACAATTTTGACAAGTACAATATGACAAGCGGTTTCGTTTGTTGATATAAATTCCTGTTCACGTATCTTTCATTGAAGTTTCATTTGATACAATTCTTAAGAATAAATTAATAAATTTTTAAATACTGTGATATTTTTTAATTTAATTTATTTAATTACACCACATGTGTTTTCAGTTTAAAATTTTGTATAAATAAAGTATATGCGTTTTGTATAATATAATTAAATGGGTAAGATTTCTTGAAAGGAGGGCGGTATATGTATGATCGATCTATTTACATTCAGTCTAAGGTAAGCAATTTACTTTGATATCTCTTTTTTACCTGGTTTTTTGCTTCTATTATGTTCGCATCTTACCTGATGTCCTTACGTGATGTAGGCGTCATAAGAAAGGATTTTTAAAAATTCATCCCCTAAGTGCATAATGTATTCAGCCGTTTTTAGCGTCCTACTGCTGAGCACGGGCCTTCCTTCAATACATGGCATCAGGCCATAGTTCATCACAGTGGCCAAGTGCAGGTTGGCGGACTTCACATATCTTTCGAAAACTTGCTAGTTTCTCTCAGAGATGTAGGTTTCCTCACGATGTTTGCCTTCATTTCATCGTAAGGCAAGTGGTAATCATGTTAGAAATGATTCGCACATGAAAATATCAGACGTGCGGGACCCGGGACCCAAACACACTTCACTCGGTTTCACAAGTGAGCACGTTACAACTGGGCTACCATTGCCTTGTGGACATGCCCTTGCCAAGTGGATAAAATAGAGGATTAAAAATTGCATGAAACTCTTTCATTCTTAACGTGAAATACGCAGAAAGTGGTGTTTAGCTTTGAGATAAACATTAAGAAATAAATATATTTGTTTTTTTTTTTCAAAATTCATCCAATAAAGGAGTAAAAAAAGGTAATAAAGTTTATATGGGCAAAGAATTATTTATTAATTATATTACTTGAATCTTGGTATTAATGCTCTTTAATATAATTAAGTAAATACGTGTTTTAACATTTTTCAAAATTCAATCCCATAAGAGGGTGAGATGAGGCATGACAGCTAATTAAAAATGCTTACAAATATAATTGTATAATTTGCTTCATTTCATTTAATAATAATATGCAAACTCGCTTATTAAACACCAAGCTAATTCATTCAAAAGGCTTATAAAATATAATTGTATAATTTGCTTCATTTCATAATAATCTTTCATTTCATATTAATCTGTATTATCATTTCATAATAATGTATGTCAAAAATAATTTGTTACTGAAAAGGTACCTCATAAAGGAGACTCTATGCCGCTATGTGTAGTTCACACGATAAGATGTTCGAAACGGCCTAAATTAAACGTAGGTACTCGTAACCTACAATAAACATACAAGGAAGTTTTATTTGTCATCCATGCAAAGAAGAGCGGATTAAACTTATAAGATCGGTTCGTACCGGGTACGGCGTCGCTTAAAAACTCATCGAAATATTTTAACCGAAAAGTTTGGTCATACTGTTAAATATTAATAACTTTGTAAATATTAGCAAATTGCAATAATGGATCGTCCTTGACATTGTTAGATTTTACAGCGCATTAATTAAATAGGTATATTCAGTGGAGTACAAGTATTTTAATTAATAAGTTTTTTCGATTCCTCATATAGAACTCGAAAGAGACTAGAAATTATTTCAGCATCTTTTGTGCTTATTAAGCTAGAAACATACGGAAGCCTTTATAATCTTTATTGTCTATTCATCTTTATTTCTACCGGGTGTTTTTTTATTAAAAATATTTAGTTTATATTTAGCGTTGTTTGGCAATTTTCCATAGTTATTTTTACAATGTTTCATTTACTAACTAAATATATTACTAGTCAAGAGTAAAACAATACAATTAAAAATCATGTTTGTCTTAGGAAAAATAAAAGCCAAAAGTTTTATTATTCATTAAAATAAACTCATAATTATAAAAATGATAAAAGTATATTTTAATTTTTAATCTGTTTCAGTATTATTATTTTATTTGATTGGTACACGCACAGATAAGGAATAAGGAGACTACGGTACACGTCACGTCAAAATACGTCAAAAATCCAAACCAAAAAAAAGCCGGATATTAATTTATATTTTCTGAGAAAAATGACTTCTCTTGCGTCCGTCATCCCTAAACTTTACCAGGAATACACAACCAAAACTCCTAAGAAGCTAAAAATAATAGATGCGTATTTATTATATGTGTTTTTGACCGCAGTCATCCAGTTCGTATATTGCTGCCTTGTGGGCACATTCCCATTTAATTCTTTCCTCAGTGGATTTATTTCTACAGTTAGCTGCTTTGTGCTGGGTGGTAAGAAAACTAACATTATTTAATAATTAACTTACTAAGACTTATATTTAATAACATCATGTCTTATTTCTTACAGTTTGCCTAAGATTACAAGTTAACCCGGAGAACAAAAATGAATTTTTGGGCTTGAGCGCGGAACGAGGGTTTGCTGACTTCATATTTGCACACCTTGTCTTGCATATTGTAGTTATTAATTTTATTGGCTAAATTTGTATATACTATTTTCAAATTAAATATGTTTGAGTAAAATAGTATAATATATTTTATTTGTTTCATACATTGTAAATATTTACCAAGTTTGGTTTGAAGTGTTTGAAATTGTTATTACAATATTAATATTATAAGTAATGTTTTATTTAATCATACATTGCCTGAGACTGGATTGTATAAAAATGTCAAAATATGCAACATAAAGTGATAAAAATAATAGTTTTTAGTTATTTGGTTCTAAAAATTATTACTAGGTGATTATATATGTATTAATAAATAGTTCTTAAAATCATAAAAATGAGGTAAAACACTAGATAATTATCTAAAAAATATAAAATTGAAATACTTACACCTTAGTTCTAACTGGTTGTATCGAATATTGTCTTATTACAATTTGATAGTCTAAGGATTAAACTGAGAGTGTACTTATGTCTGTGCAAAATTGGCTAGCCTCGATGAGATTGCCCGCTGTGGCTGAACTTCACATGTCTTTCGAAAACTCGTTATGTTTGTTTCACTGTAAGACAATCAGTGGTATGAAACCTGGAATTTGAACATGCTTCACTTGATTTCAAAAATCAACGCGTTACCTGGGCTATAAGCTTCCACTGCCTTATATAATCACTAAACAACTACAATAGTTCAAAATTATAAATTACATATATTACTAGCAGCATGCCCAAACTTGAGTTTTTAGGTAATACTTGAATATAATAATAATAATAATATTTATTTATTTTTCTCATCACAAAAGCCATTATAACAAGGTTGAAATATCATAAATAAACTTAACAAATATCAGTAATAGAAGCCTTTGTGAGAGACTGGTGTCTGTACTAGGTAAGAAAGAACCTGTATTACAGATCGCCAGGCACTCACCCTTATTAGCAAATATAAGATTAAAATTTAAATTAATCTAGACTTAGGTCTATAATATATATACGGAATATAATTAAGTTATATAATATAAATATGGAATTACATTTACGCGTGACGAGGGGTGTGATGTGGTGAGATGTGTTGTAGTCAGTAGTGTAATGTTTTGTGTAATGTAGTGGTCGGTAGAAATTTTTAAAAAGAAATATATAATAATAAAATAGAATTTATGTATAATAACAATTAAATATATATAAACATATATTACATATATATTAAATTATTTAGGAATAATAAACAAATTTTCAGTTTCTTCATAATTAAGACTTTGTAGCCATTTATGTACTATTTTTTTTACATTTTTTTCTCTGTAATGGATATATTGATAAACGATGATTGATTTTGTTGTATAGAAAATCCCCTAGGAAAGCATAAAATTTATGTGAGAAAGAGGTCCTGTAAGTTTTTAAGGGACAGAGAGTGAATTTTCTTTTAAGGGCAAATGAGGGATTGTAACTAATTTCAGAATGTTTTTTCAAGAGTGTATATAAAATAAATAGCTGGCGAACAGATAAAACTTCACAATGTTTATATAATTTAGATGTAGGGAAAAGGAAAGGAAGGGAGTAACTAGTTTTAAGAATAAGTCTTTGTGCTCGCTCTAATCTGATTAAAGAGGATTTAGGAGCACCACCCCAAGAAGTAATGCAATATGATAATAATGACTGGCAAAGGGCACAGTAAACATTTTTAATGACATTTTTATTTGCGACATGTCTTAAATTTTTGAAAATAAATGTAAGCTTGCGAATTCTTAAAACTAGCTGATCAATATGATACTTAAAGGTAAGATTTTTGTCGATCAAAATTCCTAAGTATTTTATAGTATTTACTTCTTCAATGGGAGGGCAATTACAAATTGATTCATATGATCCACATGAGTGGACTTTCAAAGGAGAAAGAGATGCATTTAAATTTGGATTCGAAATGGAGAAGCGCATGTATTTAGTTTTATCCACATTAAGGAGTAGTTTATTTTTCTTTAGCCAGACAGAAACAGAGTTTAAACCCAATTGAGCAAAATCTTGCACTTCATTCCAAGAATTAGCGACGAAAAGAAGTGCTGTGTCATCCGCGAATGTTATGATTTTACCATTTTTTAAATTAAGATCACACAAATCATTTATGTAGGTAAGCAAAAGTGTAGGTCCTAGGATACTTCCTTGGGGGACACCGTGGTTGATTGGAAGAACCTTACTTACTAGATCACCTATTTTTACCCTCTGTTGCCTATCTCTTAGGTAATCCATAAGAAGCTGTAGTGGCACTCCACGAACTCCTATTTTTTCTAATTTACCGATAAGAATAGAAATGATATATATGAGCAAAGCTCGCGCCTTGTTTATTTACCAATTAAAGGTCGGGCGAAAGTAGATAGCATATAACTTCCGCAATAAACCTATACATATAATAAAATTTTGAGTTGAATCTATACATTAAATATATTTTGGAAAATCTTGTCTGTCTGTGACTGCATGACGAGAAAACCACTGAAAAGATTTTCATTAAATATGATGATAGCTGGTTATCGGGGTCAACATATAGGATACTTTTTAATGTGGAAAAATATCTCATCTCTGAAAAATCTATACTAAACGTTAAAACGTAAAAAATAAAAATAAATTATAAAATGCAATAAAAGACTTAAATTCAACTGATATTTCTAAAGGTTACAGGCATTGATATAAACTCAGCTATATATTAGTAGATATAGATTAGCAAAAAAAGTGTGTTATTAAAACTGTTAACCTTTTGGGTTGGTAATTGGTATATTATCTTCAGTCAACTCAGAGGTTAGGTAACTGTTATTGCTATAACTGCTGAATATTAGAATGTTATCTCACCTCAGCAACAAAAGATTTGCTATCCATTGTGTGGTCTGAGTTAGACAATATACTAATAAATAAATAACGGTAATCATAAATATTTATATCAAATAAAAAGTCAATATTTTAGAATATTTTATTTTTGACTAGTCTTGAATCAATTTTAGTTACATATAAGACTTATTAGATATAACACATACCAACAATTTTAGCCTCATATTCATCAAATAAACTTAATTTCTGAAGAAGTCCTTTAAAATAAAAAGATATGCAGCATTTTACATTTTCCTTTAGCTTTAGCACTATTGCTGATCAACCCATCAATTGAGTCTACCGAGTGAAGAGATAAAGAATGGATATGAGACTAAACATTTTGCTAATCACATCAATATCAATGTCGCAACAATGAAAAGAAGAATAAAAAATACTTAACACTATTTTCACACATAAGTACTTACATAATGAGCATAAGAGAATAATCCATAAAAATAAGAACTATTAACATTTATCAAATTACAACATCAATGTACACGTTCACTAACCTCTAGGTACTCTGTCAAGTTATAATTTGATATCTAAAGTATACACAATATATATATATATATATATATATATATATATATATATATATTGTGTATACTTTATATATGTATAACAGCTACTGTATAATATATTGTTGGATCCAGGAAAGGAGAAAGAGAAAAAAAAATATAGGGAGTACATTACACATGTTTAAAAAATACATAATATTAATTTATTCTTAATATTATGCAATTATTTTTAATATTGTGAAATAAAGCAAAATGTAATAATATTTATAATGCCACTTGCAATAGTCAAGCCGAGCCACAACTGGATCCACCATTACAATTTACTTATTTATAGTTGGATGGACAGATAGACATAAATATTTTTATAATAACATGATGCACATATTTAAAACGCAAAATTTACATAAATACAAACATATAGCCTATTTTACTTTTAACATACATTTTTCATTAATACCAGAATAAAAGTAGAAAGTATAGAGAAAAAATTGTTTAGTGCGCAAAAACATGTCAGTGTATATTTATATAAATATTTACAAAAGCAAAGTATAAAAAAGTATTTCAAACATTAAAAGTACACACTATATATTATTTTTCAAAGATTTTCTAACAATTACCACCGATGGATAATAATTTTTAAATCGCCATTATCTATAACAATTTAGGCTATGATTCGAGTAAAATGTGCTATTAAAATGTAACGCAGTATATAATAGCATATAAGAGGGAGCTGTGAGACATTTTAATATGTTATATTATAGTTACAAACTATATATAAGATACGTATATACGAGTACATCACATCAACAACAACGTGGACAACATTAATTACAAATTGTAACTTTCCATTACAAAAATACATTTCAAATATCAAAATAAGTAACTCGCATCTAAGTAACATCGAACGGACGAAAAGTAAAATATTTACACAATAAGCTACTAATACATTGTAGTGTGGACATTTATACATACATACGTTTCGCATTAGGGACGAACGATTATGTCTAATAAAGCATGTTATAGGGCAAAGGGTTTGAGCAGAACGCTTCCGCCAACTTTGAAACGCAAACCGGACTTCAATATGTTTACTCACCATTATATTACAATACAATCATTAATGAAACCTTAAAATTTTCTTTTCGTATCCATTATTAGTATTAATAATGAAGTAAGACCAACTAACGCGTCTCGATGTTACAGTCCATCTAATTAGAAAACAGTCTTACATATTATTATTACCATAAAGGGTTAACTTAATAATATATTTAATAATTTATAATCTCCCGTCTAAACATCAATACGCATCACAAAATATAACTAACAATATTAGCGATTCGATGCCAGCGTTGATCTTTTTATGTATCGATCAAAAAAGTACAATGACAAAAAAATGACCTCACCGAATGAGCGCTCACTTGAACATTTGAGCGCGCTTTTAATTTTTTTTGTAACTTTTTTGTAACTTTAGGCATTGGATTTAAGGTTCAATTTACATTGTTGTATATTTATTTCAACTAGAATAATTACCTAAACACAATTGGTGACAGTTTTTAGAGAACTTTGGCATGGGATTGTTTATCTAGTACTTTTTTGATCGATGTTCTTATGTAATAAAAGTGTTTTTATATATTTGATGAACTTTCTAAAACCCTACAGTTATGTATTTATTGAATGACGTTAAATAAGATGTACTTTTTATATAGCACAAGGCCATGACATCTTGCTTTGCAGTACATATATTTCATTTGTATCTAACTTTTCGGACGCCGCCGCAAACACTTAAGTTACTCTTTCTTTCCGCAAAAACAACTTATTTATTTTACATTAAGAGATCATCATTAAAAATAGAGTTTTTGCGAAAGATATATTATACTCGTATTGTGCTTGGGTAAGAAATTATTATTTAACTAACTTCAAGATAAGAGGGTACTTGATATTAAATTTAAAGCATAATGGTGCTTCCACACAGGACTTAAAAAATGTTAATAAATATTTGTTAGTGAACATTTTATCTCAAAAAAAAAAGAGAAGACATTTAATAACAAAAGTTATTAAATATTTTCTTTTTAATAAATATTTTGTAACATTTGCTAACAAAACAATTCGAAGCAAAATGTAAAAATTTGTAACTTTTGTTAGATAACAGCAACTTTTTCAAAATTCATATTTTGAACCAAACATTCCATAGTGGTTATAAAATGTTAGGGAATCTTCTACAACATGTTTTATCAGTGGAAGCTTTGAAAACATCTAACAACAGTTAACATGTTACTGAATATAAAAAAATATTATGTAATCTATACTAATATTATAAAAATGGAGAGTTTGTTTGTTTGGTTGAACGCGCTCATCTCAGAAACTACTAATGCGATTTGAAAAATTATTTTTGCATTAGATAGCCCGTCAACTGAGGAAGGCTTTAATAGGCTATATATCATCCCGAACAAATGTACGGTTCCTGTGGGATAGATTTGTTTTTGTCTAGGGACGAACCCGAAGCGAAGCGGGGTGAGTCGCTATTGTTATATAACATTTTTTAACTGTTGTGTGGAAGCACCATAACAACCAAGAAAGTCAACGCCGGCAGACGGCAGTACTAAATATACCTAATGCTCATTCGCTTCCCGCTTTTTGTCAAATTTAATAAATAGGACATATCACATTCTTCTTACATACAAAACTGTGGACAAGATTTGCATTTTTACACAAGCTTTTTTTTGTTACGGACAGAATTTTCACTGGTATTTAGTACTAGACATTTAAAACTTTATGTAAAGAGATTAATATACGGTAATACTCGTTTTTTTTTTTTTATTTATTTTTTTTAACATTTTCTTAAAAATCACGACGAAGACACATATCAAATATATATATTTTTTAAATGACTAAAATATGTACAGACAGACCTAAAACAACGACATATTATATATAGCGAAAATCAGCCTTACCTCTATTCCTCCCTCTCTCTCTCTCGCATATCGCGTCACCGTCGAAGGAACATGCACTATGTTTAAGCCGAAATACACAACAAATTATTGTACGACAGTGTCACGCGGCCCGCGCACACCGGCGACGAGTTTCCCAGCTGATTCACTAATAACTTTACATGAAATTTTCTCTCTAATCATTCACGTAAATATAAGTCCCAACAGGTTCCGGCCCCGTTTTTTAGAAACGTTAAAAACAATTTCTATTTAACACGAACAATTTTTCTTGTTAAATGCAATTTTCGCGTATATTGTATAAGATCGAAGGACAGGATGGTGTCGCGTGCTAGTGCCGCGCCGGCGCGGGCGGCGCGGGCGGCGCCAGGGCGGGGCGCGCCAGGTGCGCGAGCACGTCGCGGAACACTCAGCTGGCGCCGCCCGCGCCGCCCGCGCCCGCGCCCGCGCCGGCGCCCGCGCGCCGCAGGTAGCGGCGCCGCGCGGCCGCCAGCAGCGCGTCCTTGCGGCGCCGCAGCGTGGCCTCGCGCTCCGCCGCGCTCGCTGAGAACTGCGCGCCTTCCGTCTCTGATGAGGAGCTGCAATTCACATTGTTATGTTCGGATATGTACTTCTATTATTTGTTATTATAAATGAATTATTGAAATAATTTTATATAATATTACATCTGAGTAAAAAACAGTAACCTTGTATTGCTCGAGTTTACAAGTCTATCCGTGTATTAAATTCCATCTAAAACCGTCCACCTATTTCGGCGTGTAGGAGTAACAAACACACTCTATGCACTCACCTGTCGTCGGGCGCGGCGGGCGCGGCGGGCGCGGCGGGCGCGGCGGCGGGCGCGGGCGGCGGCGAGGGCGGCGCGGGCGCGGCGGGCGGCGCGCGCAGGCGGCCCTCGAGGATGTTGTCGACGGTGAGGTCGGGCGAGCGCGTGCGCGCCAGGTCGGCGGCCAGCAGCGCGCGCGGGAACTGCGGGAACAGCTGCTGCACCTGCGCCGCCATGGCGTCCAGCGCGGCGCCGTCCGCGCCCGCGCCCGCGCCGCCCTCGCGCACGCGGGTCACCTCCACCGAGAAGCTGGGCAGCCACGATACGTAGCGAGAGCCTAAAATAAAATCAAATACATTTTTTACTAAAAAAATATACATTTTGTTTTATTGATCATGTGAGAATAAATTAAAAAAACATCATATAAACCCCATATTACGAATCATTTTCTCATTATTATTCAAAAATAAATTATCTAAAACATATTAAGAAAAATATGATTTATAGCGTATCTCTTTGAAAACACCACATATAATATGCCTAAACAAAGCAGGAGCACCTCCCACGTCCCACTGCATAGCTTTTAGCCGGAGCAGCACGCAGCAGCACACGCAGCACAGCACGGAGATGACCAGAGCTCCCAGCACAGAGTAGGCGCGCATTTAATTTACATACACTATTATGTACTTTAATTCCAATTAATTTAACAACGTTAATATTTTGAATAGAAGAAATAAACAATGTATTCAAGTATATTTTAATTCTATTCATCTATTCATTGTTGCGACATTGATTTTGTCATATGTCAAAGGGCCGTCACGTAATGCGTGACAAGTTATTTATGTATCATTAAAAACCACAAAAAATATAATTGTATGTAAACCAAACCGGCCAAATCGAATTAGTGCATCATAAATGATTACTATTATTGTAAAGGCTAAATGCGTTGCATTTTTTCTGGTAATTTTATACAAAATAGTTTTGATATTATTCTATTAAAACGGTATAATACGTTGACCTATAACGACGTGACGATTTTGTGTGAAGTTAATGCGGTATAAAGTAATTTTAAACTTAAACATTTTAATATGGTTTATTTTTTATACGTAACTAACATCAATTTCAATGCAACTGATTATTATTATTATCATTATTTAGTTAAGAATGATATGAAAATTTAATGAATTTCGGCAACGTATGAAAATACTCAAAATCAATTTTTTTTTCAATAACTTTCACATAAAGGCGGACACTTTTAGCCCCACCGATACTTCAGTGGCTGAGGTACAGACTACAGGGCAACAATGTAATAGGGGAAAACTATAATTGTTTTGAATCACGAGTCGGTATAAAGTAACTAGGCGTAATGCTATCCTACATCCTCTGTTGTTACACACATTAGGTTTTTGAAAAGAATTGTGAATAGGAACTGTAATTATTTGCACAACTTCCATTTTACATTTTCCTCCATTCCACGTGTTATTAGTGAACCGGGTTATACAAATGACTGCTAAAGAAAGTAAAACAATTGTACAAATTAATTCAACTTTTGCTGATGCTGCTTTTGCACGAAATGGCTAAAAACAAAACAGTTAAATTAGGTAGCACGGTCCTGAAAGGAACTTGGGAACTGGAAGGAGCGAGGAGGAGGAAATTAATCAATCTGGAAGAAGTTTAGGAAAAAATAGTAGGGAGAACTTACCATCAAAATGGAAGAGGTGGTTGTTGGGCCCGGCCTGCAGCGGCGCGAGCGGCGCGAGGGGCGCGTGCGGCGCGCGCGGCGCGTCGGGCGCCGCCGACAGCGCGCGCCGGCACGTGGGGCACGACGCGTCCTGCTGCACCCAGCGGCACAGGCACGAGCTGCGCGCATGGGGGGACACACACGTTAAATTCTAAATCCACATTTTTTATTATAGTTCTTTTTTTACCGAACTGATTCTACTACCATAATCCGAAAAGATAGTTTTATTTAAAATGATTTTACTACCAGTGCGGAAAGAAGATTCAGTTCTGCGAAGAACTGACGGAAGAAATTCAGCGGGACGAAAATCATTATATTTTCCTTTCTTCGTGAGTAAAATTATACATATTACAATATTGAAGTAGCCTGGATGCGATCACATCGTTTCCGAGGCGTGCATCTTTTATAAAATCATTTAAAATAATAACCTTTAGCACACGAGCTTTACGAAAGTTTACTGGGATCCTGTTGTAAAAAAGTATACATTGTCCATAAAAAGAATTATTGATTCCGTGTACAAGAAACGCTCATATGTCACGCTTTTTATCATCTTTGTCTCTCATACACCAATGAATCGGCGTCCCTATACCTAAATAAAGAGCTAAATCTTAGCCTACTTGTTAACCGGAAAACAAATAAGTGACCGCAATCCTTTTAAACGGACAGACCACGAACTCAAGTTTTTCCCATCAATTACGAATAGTCATTATTCAATTTAAATTATGAGAAAATGAAAATGATAAAAAACTATAATATAACCAAATAAAATTGTGGATTTAATAACTATTTATTAAAATATAATCAATTTAGAATATTTCTATTAATAAAACAATCATAACAATTTTAATAATTACAATTTGTGTAAATAAACAGTGAAGTTACGATGCCAAAAGTTAGTTGAAATTGTTGAAAAATTATTTTACGGATTATATCTTTGCTAATATCTTAACTTTTAATATTTCGTATGATCACCATTATTCTGCAGAACTGCTCTGAGTCGTCTAGGCATTGATTCTACAAGATTTTGTTATATTTTGTCTGGTATAGTCGACCATGTTTCAAGAACTTTATTTTAAAATAAATTTCTGTTGCGCTTGACCGAAATAGGCATCCTGCGGTATAATTCATCCCAAAAATGTTTAATGGGGTTAAGATTAGGTGACATTGAAGGCCATTTCAGTAAGCTCACTTCGTTATATTCAAAGTACTCTCTAGTTACCCTTGCTGTATGCTTCCGATCGTTGTCTTGTTGGACCTAGAAAGTCCGACCTAACCCCATTGTTTCAGCAGAATGTTTTAAATTGTCACTCAAAATATTACAATACATATGTGCTATCATTCTACCTTCAATTATTTGCAGTCGGTCCACACCATACCGAGAAAAGCACCCCCAATGACATGACACTCCCACCGCCGTTTTTGACAGTAGGCCGCAAATATTTGTCGTTGTAAGAATTATCATTGCTACTGCGCCTACAGTTTTCCGAGGTCGATTTCCAAGTAGTTGGAACTCTGATTCATCTCTAAAGGGAACTTTCTTCCAAAAATCTATTGGCTTATCCGAATACTTGAGGGCAGAGACCAATCTTCCTTTTTTGGATCGATATTACTAAAGGTTCTTTTTGGCAACGTGACCTCGTAAATTAGCATCATGCAGGCGTCGCCTGATAGTAGATAGTAGACCGAGGTTCTTGCTTCCTATAATTGATCTTTGATCTCTCGTATCATAATCCTGGGATTGATTAGACACTGCCGCATTATTTGTCAATCATCAACAGAAGTAGTAGCTCTATGAGGCCTCGACCGTGGCCTATCTACAAGACTAGGGCATTTTAAACCCTTTTTTATTATTTTTCGCTCCCTTTTAGGACTAACTTTAAATAATTTTCCCACGGTACTAAAGTTTTTAATTTTTTGTATCCATACATAATCTTTGTTCTTTCTTCTATAGTTAATTTTCCCCTCGAAGCCATTATTTATTTATACTCAGTTAAACCACCTTATAATATCTAATTATTTAATGAAAACTACTTACACTGTTCTAACAATATTAATAAATAAGTTTAAAATCTCGAGAGTATCGTAAACCGGTGATAGATTCCTACTTTAATTGACTTTAGACGCACTTAGTTCAAGTAGTGTGCAAATAAACATGGATTTTGGACGACAACAAAATGAATTTCAGTGAATTCCTTACTGTATGTATTAGAATAGTGTATGCGAACGTAAATAGTAAACAGTTCAATCATTAAAACTGCATATTTTAGAAAATATATGACAAAATTGACGAGGTGAATAAATTTCAACTAACTTTTGGAAGGCACTGGATAAAGTTATAACATACAGACACACTACGGCCCTTAAGTTTAACTGAAAATAAGTACATAGTTTATATAGCATTATATGTGAAAGTCTGAATGGCTGCTGCAAAGGCATATATCTAAACATAATATATCTATACAATTAATGATAAGTGATACAAGCAGCGGTAGCGCAGTGGTAACGCTCCAAATTGGAACCAAGTCATGCGAGTTCAAATCCCGCACTCTCGCAAGTCAAACCTCGCACTTCTGATATTTTCACGTGCAAATTTCATTTTCAACATTATTACACCACGCATTATAATGAAAGTAATTTTATGAAGAAACCTATACATATGTCTAAAAAAAACCGATCCCACACGCATCGCGGGAAATCCCGTGCCCAGTATTAAGACTTTAAAGATAATATTATAAGTATGTTATATATATTATGTGCGTACTTATGGAAGAGATGCGCGCAGGGCAACTTGCGCGCCTCCTTCATCGGCTCCCAGCAGATGGCGCAGTTATCTTCGTTCTTGCGCACTTCCTCAGCGCTCGCCATCGGGTAACTGTATATGGATACAAACAATTATAAATAATGTACTGTAAACTATTACTTACGTACTATTTTATTATAATCTATACTATCTATACTAATATGATAAAGAAAAAAAAATGGTTTTTTGTATGTTTGTTTGTAATGGATAAACTAAAAATCCGCTGAACCGATTTAGATGAAATTTGGATGAAGATAGTTTGAGACCCTAGGAAAGACATTCGATAATTTTTATCCCGGAAATCATCCCTTAAGGGGATGAAAAGGGGGATGAAAATTTGTAAGGAGAATCAATTATTTCTTAAGTAAGGAATATAAAACTCATAATACCTATGTATATACTACTGTGTAATACAGACTAATATTGCATTTGCGAAAATGTGTTTTTCAGTTTGTTCTATTTTACCCAACAACAGAAATACGATATCGATTTTTATACAAAGCGATAAGATTGCTACAGGGTACTTTTTTATTATCTCGGTATACCGAGAATCTATATAATATAATAAATTTGAAAACATATTACTTTGTTTCTCCTTTGTTGACACCGAAAGAGGACTTTTCTGCTTTTTACCGCGAATAAATACCTCATTCCTACTAGGAAAACCGGTTATGACAAAACTTATGAAAATCAAAATCCGAGTCTAGGACTGAGAAATCATACCATTTTATATGTAGGACGAATTTCATTTGACAAAATTGTGTGTATTCAGGGGACAGCTTGAACTTAGAAAAACTAATTCAAGGAAAAATGAATGCACTCTAATTTCTATACATACACAGTGTATATACTAGATCTAATGTAAGGTCGTCTTTCAACCATCTGGTTACCGGATGAAACCAATTTGTATGAAACATATACATATATAATCAGGATAGAAAAGAATTCAGTGTTTTCTTGGATAAGTTTATATATAATAATGACCTCCCAGACCGATTTCGCCCACGGCGCGGCGGCCGGTCTCATTGAAACTAGCCAACTGCGCAGGAGATATTATAGTGCACAAGTGTGACTATACACTACAAACCTATCACTTGATGGCTGATAAAATTCAATAATCAGTAAAATTATGCAAATCTGATTTATTATAGCATTATTTCGTTTTTAAAAATTAAAAAAAAATATTCTTAAAATATTCTTTTAAACAATAATTCACCTTTATGGGATCTGATTTTTTACCTTTTGTTAATTTAACACAACTTTAATAACAAATCGATACATATCACGCCATCTATTGATATTTATTTGAACTAATTTTTCTTTGTTTGTGATGAGACCCCACGGCTATAGTAATATTACGAATAATATTAGGAAAAAATGTTTTTTTTTTTTAAATTATTATATTAACTAGAACTACAAACGATAAAAAAATAACAAATTCATTGCATTAACCAGTATGGGTATTGCTATTAAGGTTTTTACGAGTTTCATAGTTTTTCCATTTTATGACTCAGTGTATGCAAATGAACGGGTGCTTGTTAATTTATACTAATATTATAAAGCTGAAGTGTTTGTTTGTTTGTTTGGTTGAACGCGCTCATCTCAGGAACTACTAATCCGATTTGAAAAATTCTTTCTGCATTAGATAGCCCGTTAGCTGAGGAAGGCTATAGGCTATATATTATCGAGGAAAAATGTACGGTTCCCGTGGGATAGATTTGTTTTTGTCTAAGGACGAACCCGAGGGTGAGTCGCTAGTATAATATACATATTGTACAGTATAAATAATTAAGCATTTACCTTGTTTAAATGCCTGTAACCTTTGAAGCATAATGTTTTGTTTAATTGTACCTTTCAACACCAGTGTCACCGTAATTTCCTGTAGGTACTAATGACTAATTTAAGAATAATAACAATTGCGGAAACCCAAATTCTTGGACGCCGCTATTCTAATATGTTTTTTTGAGGTGTTTTTTTTACATCTATTTCTAGTCATCTATTCTTATAAATATCTTTACATATCTATACATATAATAAAACCGTAGAGGTCGAATGTCTGTACATAGAAAAAATAGCTAAAAACAGAGTCAGGGGGCTGTAAGTAGAGAAATAGAACATATTTCTCTGTCTGTTTCTCTGTTTGTATGGGCTAATCTCCGAAACTGTTGGACCCAATTAAGTGAAATTTTGTATGGTGGTACCTTATATCCCCGGTCAAAATTTTAGACACTTTTCATCCCGGAAAATTAAAGAGTTCCCGTGGGGTAGTAAAAAATTATAGTGACTTATACAGCTTAGTAAACAAAAACTACTGATTAGATTTTAGTGAAACTTTACAATAATATAGTTCATACATCAGAATAACAAATAGGCTACTTTTTATCCCGGAAAAATGTACGGTTCCCGTGAGATAGATTTGATTTTGCTTACCTAGAGGCGAACTCTATTAAATTGTAGCAACATGTGCAGGTACCTAGGGACGCACCCAAGCGAAGCTAGGGTAAGTCACTAGTAATTAATAAAATTAAAGCTTAAAAGTGGGACAGAAGAGCCTAGTGATTGAGAAAAAGGATATATTTACCACCCTTAGATAATAATTCATTAAAATATGTAACTTGAATTTTTCTGACATTTTCTGGTATTATTTTTAAAGTAATATAAACAAAAGAATATCCACTTTTGATTAAAAATGAATACGAGCCGATAACAAGTATAATAAAGGGAAGTGCTGATTAATCCGATAACGGCCTCATTTTATACGGATTAAGGACGTTCAATTACAAACGATCCGGTCAATAATAATAATTAATGTATTCGAATATATGCGAAGGATCGATGGCTTTACGTGCTCTCCGAAGCACGGGGGTGACACACCGCCATCTTCCCAACTCCGGACTGTTATTGAGAAGACTCAATAACTAAACTTGGCCCGACCCAGGACTCGAACCCAGGACTTCCGGGTGTGCAACCGTACATGCTAGCCATCATATGAAAACTCATCACACCATTATACCTCACAATTCCCACAGTGAATCATTAGGCGTATTTTACCGGCAATTAATTTACAAGTAAAAAAAACACGCCATCATAGGTATATCAGAATCAGATTCTGGATGTATTTGAAGTCATAATTATGTATAAAAGTAACGTAGACAGAAATTTTAAAAATATTACTGCTTAATTAAAACAGTCTAGTTCAGGAGTTAGGGCTGTGTGCATGTATGTTTTATTTGAATAAAGTCTGATTTTTTTTAATTATAGTTTTAAGAACTTAAAAAACGTGCTTTTGACGAATTGAAATGTCTGAGACTCATTAAAATGAATCACATGAGGCTAAACGCGAAAGGTTTACAATTAGCCACTGAAGTTCCACTATCCACCTCCTAGCTCCATCATCAGATCAGCTCCAAGACACCAAATCATAGTACATATTATCATCCAAACTACATATATGTACATACAAAATTTCATTTCGATACGACAATTACAAGTAAGTTAAAAATAACTTCCAAGGTTTGATTACATTGTTGGTTACATGAGAAGTTAATAAAAGCGTGATTAAATAAAATCGGTCAAGTGCGAGTCTAATTCGCACACGAAGGGTTCCGTAGTATCTTACAAGTACTTTTTACTTTTACTCTATGTATGTAGTATATTAATATACTACATACATAGAGTAAATCGATCAATCGATTACGAACGTTAAAAAAATGTTTCTATTTTTACTATTTGTTGTTATAGCGGCAATAGAAATACATACTCTGTGGAAATTTCAATTATCTACCTATTACGGTTCATGAGATGCAGCCCTCTGACAGACGGACGGACAGCGGAGGCTTAGTAATAGGGTTCCGTTGGCACCCTTCGGAACCTTAGAAACACGCGTTGTAATTCACCACTTTAGCTTTAAATTGATAGAGATTTTTGCACTTATATAAGTAATGTGTATGTCTCTCATATGACTTTGAACGTTCAATGTAAATATTGTATTAATTGATTTGAGACTTATTGGTAGAAATATATCAAGTATAATCAGTAAATAATTTAGTTGTATGTATAATGTATATACATACATGTATCACTATATTTAGGGGATGTCATGTCGTATTCGTCATGCAGGTACCGACACAGCTACATTATCTACAACGACTGTGCCGCACTCCGCGTCACTACTCATTTGCGGTTTTAGCGGTTCAAAACAATATTAAAAACAAATAAAAACACGTCGTTTGATAATAATTAACAATAGATTAAGGAAAATCGAAAAGCGTCACTGTTATAAAATTAATTTAGCAATTAATATCGATTAGGAACACAGTCAAATATCGATTTAGGTGTAAAACTTTCTATTGTATTGATGTGCGGTTAATGGCCATTAGATTATATTATTAAACGTTTATTTTCCTACATTAACCATCCTTATCATAAATCATTATCATCTTGTGATTCATTGAAATCTTTCATGTATTTCTTATCTATACTTAATATTATAAAGAAGGGGAGTTTGTTCGTTTGCTTGTTTGTTTGTTAGAACGCGCTAATCTCAGTAACTATTAACCCGATTTAATTTTTTTTTGCATTAGATAGCCCGTTTATTGAGGAGGGCTATAGGCTATATATCATCATGCTACTACCCAAGGGAGCGGAGCAGTAATCATAAATGTCAACAAAACGGGCAGACTTCCATACATTATTGTAAAACTATATATATATATATATATATATATATATATATATATATATATATATATATATATCTAATATATAAAATTCTCGTGTCACAGTTTTCGTTGCCATACTCCTCCGAAACGGCTTGACCGATTTTGATGAAATTTTTTGTGCTTATCCGGTATCTATGAGAATCGGCCAACATCTATTTTTCATCCCCCTAAATGTTAGGGGTAGTCCACTCCTAAATTTTTTTTTATTTTTTAGACAAAATTTTTAATTTCTATTTTTTTATGATACAACATACAAAAATACATACAATCCTCAATTTTCACCCTTCTACGATCAACCCTTATTTTTTAATAGCCATTTTAGTAATAGGAAATTATTTATATGGCAAAACAACGTTTGCCGGGTCAGCTAGTATATATATATACATAGGGACGAACCGGAGCGAAGCAAAGGTGAGTCGCTAGTTTACTTAGAAAGAGCTAAGTTTAGGAAATGGTAAAGGTTTCTGCCCGGATCCGAGAGTATTTTGATATAGAGTTATCAAAAGTCAATAAAGCATTTTGAATACATAGCCATATTTACTAGTAAATAATTTAAGTGTTATTTAATTAACTTAGTTATACATTCAACTCTATTCGCTTGTTAAGATTCATTGTAGTAAATTATTACTGCTGTTATAATTATAACGTGCGTGTACAGAAAACACGAGTTCGATCACGTGCCCTTACAACCAGCTCCGTATATTTTTAGAATATGATAATTTTAATTAATGTATACATAAAATAAAGTAACACGCTCGAGTTCACATTGTTTTTTTGTTGTTTACAGTGTTACGGCAAATGTAATATTCACTAAAAGTTAAAAATACAGAAATGTATTGTCAAGAATTGTATGAAGGAATTTCGTGTACCTATTAATAAATCATACGTTTGATCCAGTCATTACGATACAATTCAATGTGTGACTAATTTTAACCCTTCTTATTATAGATCTCTCTAGCAGAGACCATAAATATGTTAGGACATTAACACACAACACCATCTAGTTCCATGTAAAGCTACGAGGCTTGTGTTATGGATACCAGATAGTTAATACATTGCACATATGTAACTTTAAATACATACATATTATAGATATAAACACCCATGAGTGGGAGTACAAACATTCGTGCTCATCACACAAATGAATGTCCTCAGCGGGACTCGAACCCGCGACCGCTGGCACAGCAAGTAGGGTCAGTACAAACCGAGCCAAGCGTGTCGTCATATGCATAATGGTGGGGTCGGGTGTGTGGGGTGGGGGTGGGGGGTACGCACTTGCGGCTCATGTGGTCGGCGAGCGCGGCGTAGAGGCGGTGGCGGCGCAGGCGCGCCAGCAGCGCGTGCAGCAGGTGGCGCAGCTGCATCAGCAGCACCACGGACGCCATGGACACCACCACGTTGCTGTACACCACCATGTGCGCCACGTGGCACGTCTCCGTCACCAGCGCCGCCGCCTGTCCACATCACACACAGACACACATACACAATATGTTTTATCAAATATGATATGGGTAGATGTGTTTATAGTTTAATCAACAAGTTGATAAACGTGTTAATTCTTGCTGCTATATATTAAAATACGTGCGACATCCCGTTGGATTCGTTATGTCGTCTAGAAAAATATGCAAAAATTTCAAATCAGCACATAAACAAGTTATAAGCAATTAAAGACTCAAAAAAGGGGTCTAGATTTTTGCAAAGTACTAAAAAACTATGGATGCTAGAGAAATTTTAAAAACAGATTCTTAAAGCGGTTGAAATTTTCAAAATAAGGGCGACTCACGGAACTTGTTCTCTATTATTAATACTTTTTATTTAATGTTGAAAACAGGCTTGCACGCCGCTAGCGCAGTACCATAACGCTGCCTTGAAACCGGCCGCTGATCATATTTTTTTTTGTGTTATTAAATACTAGAGACTATTATATACCTCGCTTCTCTCAAGTGCGTCCCTGGGTACGTTTTAATTTTTTGGAGCGGAACCCAAACTTTTTTCTAAAATTAAAGTAGCCTAAATTACTCCTTATAACATCAGTTATCTGCCAGTGAAAGTCCCGTCAAAATCAATCCAGCCGTTTCGGAGATTAATCGGAACACACGAGCAGAAAGACACAAAAAAAATTGAAATTGTGTTTTTCGTATAAGTACCGTAAATAATTTCATATGCATCTAGTAAATAGCTGTTATTTTAACATTACAAACACTTCAATTTTATTTATCTGTACAGATTAATTAAAAAATTTAAAATAATTACAGCGTTATCTATGCACTTAAAGAAAAAAAAAGTAACGTCAGCAAAAACTTTTATCGTGCATTTATAATTTAAATGACCTATTGTTAACTATTTTTTTAAGCTCTAATTTACATTTAAAGCTAGACGATTGTTAAACAAAAGCTATTAAAATAACTTCGCTTCGTGGAAACCATTTGGTAATAACTATACTAAATGAAGTTATCAGCATTCGGTATTTTTAATTATTATTATCTATTTATTATTAAAAGAAAAATAATCCTTTTTTGCGTTTTTTTGTTGATTAAATAATTCATAACTTATAAATATATAATTAATAATAATTATATAAATAAACGAGGTATCGCACGTAGTCTAAAGAATAACTTATTCGCAATATAAAGAATTAACACGTTTTTCAACTTATTGACTAGAAATAATATACATAATTAAAGTTAATTATAATAATCTATATATATATATAAAATTGTAACTAAGCCGAGTCTGTACATTGAATATTTTTTTGGAAAATCTTATTGAAGTAGACGTTATTATCCACACAGAGGGCGAAACTAGTTTTTAGAAATTTTATCTGTTTGTCTGTCATCACATCACGGGAAAACCACTGGAGGGAAGATAGCTGGGTATCTGGGTCAACATATAGGATTTTACTGCGGGAAAATATCTCATAACTATGAAATCTAAACGTTATAACGTAAGTAAGGACGAACCCGAGCAGAGCGAGGGCGAGTCGCTAGTTACCCAATAAAAATAAAACGTGGAATATAGATAATTTGTTTTAAGTATCTTTTCTTATGTAATTAAATCAATTTCTATATATAATAATCCTAGAGCTTTTACTTCCTGTAAGCGCTTACGTAATTTTGGAAAGTTTACGTATTGATCGAAAGTGAATTGCTGAGACTCGAAGTTACATCATATGTTATTCTGTATTAGGTAGGATGTGATCATTCTAAAATATTTTTTCTAACAATTAATTTTTGAAATATTACGAGTACTATATGATTTATAAAGATATTAAGACGCGCGAGAAGGAGAGAGAGAGAGAAAGAGAGAAATAGAAAAACAAACACACTCTTACATAATTATGATCATACTTTAACTAGTATTATAAATGCTAGTTTGTATGTCTGTTCCTTCTTCACGCTGAAACCGCTAGACAGAATTGTACGAAATTAAGTTAAAAAATATATGTTGGGACATTAACATTACAGCACGATCTAGTTCCACGATACACGATAGTTGATACACTACACATATATAACTTTAAATACATACATATTATAAATATAAACATCCATGACTGGAGTAAAAACATTCGTGCTCATCACACAAATGAATGTCAGCGGGACTCGAACCCGCGACCGCTGGCGCAACAAGTAGGGTCACTACAAACTGAGCCAAAAGTGTCGCCAAAGTAAGTACGTAGATAGACTATGATCTAGAATCTAGATTGACACATGAGCTACTGTTAGGCATCTAGGGACATAGATATATACTTACATCGAAAGCTAAATGCGTGTAGTATGCGGCGGGGCCGGCCGCGTCCGCCTCTTGCGCGCGCAGCCCGAAGCGCGCCAGCACGTGCAGCGCCGAGATGCCCACCAGCAGGCACTGCACATATACACAATACTATATTCAAATGCAATACAAAAACTACCTTGTCTATACATATAATAAAGTTGTAACTAAGCCGAATCTGTACATTAAATATTTTTTTGGAAAATCTTATTGACATAAACTTTATTATCGATACAGAAACCAAATCTATTGTTTTTAGAATTTTTGTCTGTCTGTCTGTCTGTCTGTTACCGCATCACGGAAAAACCACTTCACAGATTATAATGAAATTTGGTATGATGATAGCTGGTTATCCGGGTCAACATATAGGATACTTTTTATTGTGGGAAAATATCTTATCTTTGAGTTTAACGTTAACTTACGTTAACGTTACTTACTATATTTAGCATACTAATTGATTGAAACTGTTATTTTACTGAGGTCCTGGGTTCGTGTCCCGGCTCGGGCTAAGTGTAATTATTTAGTTTTTCTGTTAAGATGTTCTCAGTAGTAGCGTTAGGAAGTTAGCAATGTTTCACTCCCGTGGCTCGGAGAGCACGTGTTGCGTCGGTCCTGCGCCTTAACTATTACCGGTCGTGTCGTGTATTAGGTATCGTCCCATTGGACTTTGAGGGTAATAGGAATATAGAGTGCACGTTGTGTCTGCGCGTACACCGACACACGCGCTGCACTATAATATATCCTGAAGATGGCTAATCTCAGTGAGATTGGCCGCCGTGACTGATATCGGTCGGGAGCACATTATTTTACTATTGAAATTGCGCTATAATAATAAGCTGAATTATGACACGTGCAGAAACTAGTTATACTATAAAAACATCTTACTATGATATATTCATAACAATTATACAAGGAATTATGTATCAGATAAAAATGAATATTCATCAGTCATCACATAACATCGCCACATGATATAAAGTAGTCCGTCGCGCAGAATTTGTGTAAAGATTTTTAAACGGTATTCACCATAGAAAGACTTATTTAGGCCGAAATCTATGAACATATTAAAATAAGCTATCTTCTTAGTATGATAACATTTCTGAATTAAAGCGCAAAAAGTTCGTCCCATGTGAGAGCTTATGTAATTTAAAATTTTACAAATGCGAAGGACATCCAGTGTAACAAGTTTGTTCAAACATGATTATAAGCTTTGTTCCTATAAAGAAAAGTACATATTTATGCACTTACTTACATAAAATATAAATAAAACAATGATTAAATCGAAGCAACGTACCTCAGCGGCCATGAATGCGAAGGTGTCCTTGCCGACGGGCAGGCCCCAGGCGACGGCCGCCGCCAGCAGCGCCGCGGCCGCGCACAGGATGCCCACCAGCAGGCACAACAGCCGCGTGTGGGCCCATCGCTCTGCGCTCGGAGACGATGACAGCTGCGGATATACAATATTTTTCTACTATTTCATCTATCTAAGAGCACTCTGAAAGTGGACTTCTCTAGTCCTCCATAACATTTTTCAATTTTTTTTTTTAATTTTTCGTTTAAACTAGCAATCGTATCAAAAATAAATACAAACTCACTTGAGTTCTTAAGGCCACTATTGACTTTAAAATGTTTTGTATTGAAAAAAAAAAAAAGAAATTTCTAAAATTTTAACTGCTTACTCATTAGAAAAATAAATCATATTAAAAAAAAAAGATCAAAAAACCACGGACAAAAATTGTGTAATACTTATATAAATAAAAATGAAACGCTATTCGTTGATAAGCGTGTCACTTGAGAATGACTGGATCGATTTGGCTATTTTTTTCTATAAAATGTTCGTAATAGTCCGAGTAAGGTTCTTAAAAAAAAAATGGAAAATTTGCTGGAAAAGTGGAAAGCTTGAGAGAAACAGAAAATCCTTTTTTCCATATATTTCTTAAAATTCTGTCCCAATTTATTTTGTTTTCGGTCAGTGAGTGTTAGAAAAATATGTTTGAAAATACTAATTCGTAATTTATATAAATACGACGCTATAAAAATATGTATATAATATACTAAATAGATAAGTATTAGCTCATGTATGAGAAGTCTACAAAATTTTATTTAAGAAATATTTTATTATTTTTTTTATTTACAAGCCACTTAAAACCAAGTTTTTTATGTTACTGAGAATTTTATTTTATAACGAATTCAGTTAATTATTAATTTTATATTAAAGCATTATTTTTTACTGAACATCATCGTGTCTAATACTTTTTCTACGAATAACCACTTTAAAGCACACCATCTATAAAAATATAACTTACTAGCAGCTCACCCTCGCTGGGCTCGGGAAACGTAGGTATATTTTTTCCGGGATAAAAAGTAGCCTATGTGCTATTCCAGATTTATCTCTGTGCCAAATTTCATCCAGATCCGTTCAGCCGTTCTAGCGTGAAAGCGTTACAAACATCCATACTCACAACCTTTCACATTTATATTATTAATACGGAAAAATATAATACGTATATAATTAATTTAATTAAATAGCGATTAAAGAGCTCTAGTAAAAAAATCACTATTTTTCATAGAGAAATGTCGTGGCATCACTGAGTCGATATTCCAACTAGAAAGCATATAATAAATAGAATAATACAAGTTGTGAATATTAATCGGGGTCAGCGGATGGTGACCCTTAATATTATTTGAATAAAGCAATACATAACTCAGTTGAACGACCCGACTGTTCGAAAAATGTGTCCAAATGTAAATGCGCGCCATTAGCTTTAACAAGAGACCTCGCAAGCTGGAGACTCTTGTCTTTTATCAGCCAATAGTTTAGTAAGTTTCATTATCTACATATATAAACATAGTATATACATGTCCGCGAAAAACAAAAACAAATCTATCCCACGGGAACCGTACATTTTTCCGGGATAAAAAGTAGCCTATGTGCTATTCCAGACTATAATCTATCTCTGTGCCATCGTTCATCCAGATCCGTTCAGCCGTTCTGGCGTGATTGAGTAACGAATTACATGACCGACTGTTTTTTGATAAAATTTAGTAATCAGGAATGAGCCATGATACCACACTGTATATGAGATAGACACAACACTCGGTTTCTTTTTGATTCATCTCCAAAGCGTTAAAGTAAAAATAACATAATTGGGAAGTATTGATTGATGTTGACTAATTTTCGTAATGTTCTTAGATTTACCGTCTGAGCGGGCCCTAACACTGTTAAATTGCCAAGTGTTTATATTTGACATTATCGATTTGTACCTGCAAAAAACAACGTAAATCATATGCGTCCTTGTCTTGTTTTTGAATTAAATAATTTAACCTTCAGTTAATTGCGGATCAAAGGCGAATAGAAGCAAATAAATGCGAATCATGAATATATTATACATCCTATTTCCTACTATCAAATATTTGGTAATCGTTTGTTAAAAAGGCAGTGGTAGCCCAGTGGTAACGCGCTCGCTTGGGAAACCGAGTGACGCGAGTTCAAATTCCGAGTCTCGCACCTCTGATATTTTCATGTGCGAATCATTTCTAACATGATTACCACTTGCCTTATGGTGAAGGAAAACATCGTGAAGAAACCTGCATGTCTGAGAGAATCTAGCAAGTTTTCGAAAGACATGTTGGTTCGCCAAACAGCACTTGGCCAGCGTGGTGGACTATGGCCTGATGCCCCTCGTATCGAAGGGAGGCCCGTGCCCAGCAGTGGGACGTTAAAAAGGGCTGAATACATATGTACATACAATCGTTTGTTAGAACAAATGAATACACTTCGTTATGTTTCCTGGATAGTTTATCCAAATACTTCAAAGTCACTTTAGCAAAGTATGATTCATCATCACTACCTATCATCGTCTTATATTTATTTGTTTTTTTTTTATTTATTAAGATTCGCCATTGGTAATTACAATGCTGCCGTCATAAGAAAGAAGGCCGTAACTTCGTCAAAGTTGATTTCGAGATGTTTAAAGTTTTGTCTTACTACTACGTCAAAATTACTACTAGATTTGACGTAGTTACGATAAAAATGGTTATGGTATCTCCGGATTCATAAGACTTAGAGGTTTATGAGTAAGACTATCAAGTAGCATTTTTGTTTGCTGATTCCGAATCTGTATATAAGTCATTTTTGACCAAATTGCTAGTTGCGGCCTTCTTTCTTATGAAGGCTGAATATAAAAGTTTAAATTATCATATCATGTTATGTTACAAAGTTCTTATTGCTAAATGCATTACCTTTTATGGTGAATACCGCATGCGATTATACAAATAATTAACGACGTTAGAACCATAGTGGTCCAAGTCACATTTTCATCTTAAGCACTTGGATCAGTGTGGCATGAAAAATATATGTTTGTTTGGGATGTTAATGACAAAAAGTTCCTTTTGACAAAAATGTCGCTTGGATCACTATAGTTGTGGCATCGTCAATTATGTTATAGCTTTTATCTATCATATTTTATTAATGTTTGTTTATGCTAGGTTGGTTAGGTGATGACCGAATATTTTTAATCTCCAAAAAAAACCGCGTTATATGTATAAGAGAAATATATGTATTTTGAGGTATACTGCGTTTATTTGAAATCCTTCGACAAACAAGTAAGTATTTGTCATCTTAGTGACCCGACACAGTTAAATTGTTAAGTTTGAGTATTAATGCAGCATTTACACAAAGATCCACTTTCTAGTACTTAAAATGAATATCGCCGTGTTACCGTGTAACATAAATGTCACAAGTTAACCGTAATAAACTAGTATTAAATGTTAAAAAGAATACAAAATGTAGTCAATTCACTCCGTTCAATGTAGGGCAGGCAGAATTTTGATTTTGCTTTTAAGTTATGAAATATCTAATACTTGAGATTTCACAGCGTCTTTAAAAACAACAATGTATCCAGGTTTATAGCAGGGGTCGTTAATCGTCAGTCATAGTAGACGGCGATACTGCTCGATTTATTTGTTCATTTTATTTCCACTTTCATAGCACTTTATTTTACGGAATTTTGTTATGAGTTAGTGTAGCCAAATTTGATATATATTTATATTCAAAATAAAAAAGATACATACAAGCGCACATAGAACATCCTCCTTTTTGGAAGTCAGTTAAAAGAACAATTTTTAGTTCGGGCAATTTATGATGTCAGATTGCGAAATATCTTACACATTTCTGTCGGTGCGGCAACACAATGATTATTGTTTGAGAAACTGCGAGAGTCACAAAAAATACTTGAAATAAGGACAAACGGCTAAACTCCATGATTTCGTCTTCAAAAGGGCTTCATATACGTATAATATAATGTAGCTGTCAACTGAACATTCTAGAATTATAAAATAACTAGCGACTCACTCTGGCTTCGGCCGGTTTCGTCCCTCGGTTGATTCTCATACAAACTTTCATCCCGATTTTCACCTCCTTAAGGGATGATTTCCAGAATAAACAAATATCCTATGCCCTTCCCAGGGTTTCAAATTAACTTCTTACCAAATTTCATCTAAATCGGTCCAGTAGTTTTTGAGGTTATTCGTTACAAACATACAAAAATACAAATCTTACTTCTTTATAATAGTGGTTGGTATAGATATATTATGTACCTACATACGAAGCAAAGCATGATACTTCGTAAAAATATATGTATCATTGCAGGTATTCTAACTGTGCAGGATACATTTTAGTTGAAATGTAGTAAGTAATTGAGATTAGTAAACATTATTTTGTTATCATATTATTAAACAAAAATATTATTTAAAGAAAAGAGCAACTGTGTTGTCGAGCTTCTCGACGACACTTTACAGCCAATTTGCATTCCGAGTCGGCGCGGTGGCAGCTTTCTCATCGACTTGCATGCATTTAAATGTAAAAAAATTAAAGTCTAAAAAAATAATGAATCCTATTAATCCTACTAATACTATAAATGTGAAAGTTTGTGAGGATGTCTGGTTGTATAGATGTATGGATGTTTGTCACTCTTTCACGCAAAAACTACGGAATAGATTTAATGAAACTATATAATAATCATACATCAGAATAACACATAGGCTACTTTTTATCCCGGAAAAATGTACGGTTCACGTGGGATAGATTTATTTTAGTTTTTAGTCGGCTAGTGTTTATTTGGCGAACCCGAGCGAAGCGAAGGCGAGCCGCTAGGAAGCATATATTTATTTATTTATTTATTAAGGATCTCCAACAGAAGTACATATGAAAATACAAAACAAAAATAGTAGCTCTTTAGACAGTGTTTAAAATGTACCCCCAATTACAGGAGAACACAACATGCACTAAAAACAGTGTTGATATTACACATTAAATCTGATCAATTGATTACCTTTAACTTAAATTAATATATGATAATACTTAAATTATTAAACTGATTAACAAAAATCAATTAACAAATTATACAATTAAAAATAAAATGATATATATATTGATTATTGTTATGATTTTACATATACTGATAAATATTTATATGTTTTTATGAGTCTTAAATTAAGTTTAATTATTGAACAGGTTTTTCTTAATTTATATCAACACAAAATATGCAAGATATGATTTCAAGTTTTTCACTGCTTTTTTGCCTGATTTCGCGGAAATATGTGGGTATTTATATCAACTTGATCTCTAAGGTAAAAAGATATATATATATATTTTTTATTTAACTTGTTTTTAATTTGTTCAATATAGCGAGACGCAACAACACTGATTAGAATAAAACGCGACGTTAAATGTTATGTCAAGAGATTTGTATCATTGTGGTATTTATAGTTAGTGAAGCCCAACGGGCTTTTTTAATGATCAATAACAAGCTAAAACTTAACAACAACTTCACTTCAGTAGCTTCGTTTTGATGAGATGCCCAACTTTTCTTTCTATGAAAGTTTGATAGTGGTAGATATAATTGTGGATTGGTACGGAACATGTCGAAATGGTGATTGTCCAATTACTAACACGTTATACAACCTCCAACATAAAAAATGTTGTCCTACAATACAGATGGTTTGGATCAAAGTCACCCTCTCCGAACTTGTTAAAATAACAACGTCATAACATTTATTAAAAACCGGCTGATTTTCATAGTATTTAGTATTAAAAATATCAAATAAATGATCAAATCGTCCTACAAATAAAATGGCTGAATTTCTCAGTCCTATGCTCGGATATTGTCTCCCGGACGGTGATACTTTATTCATTAATAACAAACTAGTTTATGTTTTTTTTCTTTAAGATATAAAATGAGAAACACGATGTTACAATTGTCCTACAAATAAAGTAAAATGTATTTAGTGAAGATTAAAAGAATATAAAAAAGAAAGTATTTCACTAGTTGAGAACTGTAGAGTAAGTACTTCATGTGGAAGAAATAGTTGTTGCAGTCCTTTTGATTAATTTGATTAATTTTAGTACCTTGGCCATATGATAGCTCAATTCAGACTATACCAATCGTATTTATATTAAGATGTTACAATGAATGATTAAAAATAAAAAAAATACATGCATATATCTTACTATACCTAATATACCAAGTAGTATTCGCTCACGATTCTTAAATAACTCATGAAAATACTGATTAGGTCAGATTAAAAATTTAAGATTTAAGATTTTAAAAAGATTTAAATATTTGTTTAAAGAACTGCTCCTTTTGAAATCATCCTAATACTTGTAAGACTAGAAGTAGGTAGCAAGCGTAGGTTGTTAAATGTAACGTAATAACTACAATCTATATTTAGAAATTCGTGGAAGCTTGTTGATATAGTTAAGATGGATCGCACTGCCCCGCGCGGTATTCCGTAGTTCACCGCACGCACATACAGTGTGCGTTGTGCTTACAGTTAGTAGTTAGTCGATTGTTATTTGAATAATCATTGTGAGGAACTACTAAATCGACAATCGAATGCACATTAGCACAATTTTCGATTCAGTCGATTGTTTTTTTTACAACAATCGCCCATCGCTACTGAGGATACGTTATAAGATTGCGAAGCGTCAGCCGCGTCTACAATCAACATAATTATTCTATTCTCCGAGGAAAACCAGGCAATATGACATATAAAATTAGAGGTCAAATAATCGCTTAATCACTGCTGTATAATTTATAATTATAATTATTCTTATATCACTATCATTAACTGAAGCAGGAAACATAAATCAATATTTTTTTAATAACTTCCTTGTCATTAATCAATTATAACTAATGAAAACTAGTATAGGATTATGGTAAATAAGCTAAAATAGGTTAAAATATAAATAAAAGGACCGAGCGTGAAAACGACGACAGCTGTAGTAATTTAAACAAAATCTATACTTAATACTAGCGACTCACCCTCGCTTCGCTCGGGTTCGTCCCTAGCTTGCATTAAATCACGATTGATCAGTTTTCGACCGGAGAGGAAAAATGATTAAATTACTAAAATGGCTATTAAAAAATAAGGGTTGATCGTAGAAGGGTGAAAATTGAGGATTGTATGTATTTTTGTATGTTGTATCATAAAAAAATAGAAATTAAAAATTTTGTCAAAAAAATAAAAAATAAAATTTAGGGGTGGACTACCCCTAACATTTAGGGGGATGAAAAATAGATGTTGGCCGATTCTCATAGATACCGGATAAGCACAAAAAATTTCATCAAAATCGGTCAAGCCGTTTCGGAGGAGTATGGCAACGAAAACTGTGACACGAGAATTTTATATATTAGATTATAAAGCTGAAGAGTTTGTTTGTTTGTTTGGTTGAACGCGCTCAACTCAGGAACTACTAATCCAATTTGAAAAATTCTTTTTGCATTAGATAGCCCGTTAACTGAGGAAGGCTATATACATCATCCCGGAAAAATGTACGGTTCCCGTGTTATAGATTTGTTTCTGTCTAGGGACAAACCCGAAGCGAAGCGAGGATGAGTCGCTACTAGTATATAAATATACAAGGAAGTTAGCCTATATAAAATACATCATACAATATAAAGGACCATTTTTCCACAATAACTAAGATAATTGCTTGACATTATCATGTAGTGTACAAAGTTTGCTTTTTAAATTCGAAAGTTTGTGATACACAATGACTTTGATCCTCCATGATAGCACCAACAACAAAGGGACGCCATTTTCTGCATTGGTTTTTTTTATAGGGGGGAGAGTGGCATAGGCTGCCTATTTTGACCCTAAGACCTAAATACCCCGAATTAGGGCAGTCCCATTTCTTTGTACGAAATGGAGTATCTGTACTAGCTTATGCTACTCTTATGAGTATGTCATCTGTATTAAAATATAAGTAAATATTATGAGTATTAGCACAGAAAAGGCAGTTTTTAAACATATTTTATTTACAATTGAGCGGTTCGAGCGGTATTTGCATCCAAAATCATCGAGATAATTATCTCGTATAACGCGAACGAAGTCAAGGACAACAACTAGCAACCAATCAGTGTAATATAAATAATGAATATTATTAGAATTCTAGAATCTACTTGTCCAACAACAGCCTCATGCGATCTGTCAACGCGATATCTCACGCACCTTGCCTCACATCACCTTAGCCATCTAAGTGTCATTTCAATTCTAACCACAAAATATATCTAGTTCAATAAAATAAAATTAGTTTTTGAGTTTTTGCCATTCGTATAAAAATTGTTGATGGTTGATGAATTAACTTAAGTTTTAATCCAAAATATGAACTATCACATTAGGAATCTCACGCGAATCTGCTCAGCCGTGCAGAGCGTAAAAAAGTATCAAACATAATCCCTCGCAAACTGTCGCTTTTAGGGTTCCGTACCCGAAAGGTGCCAACGGAACCCTATTACTAACCCTCTGCTGTCCGTTCGTCCGTCCGTCTGTCAGAGGGCAGAGGGAGGTCTCATGAACCGTAATAGGTAGGGAGTTGAAATTTTCACAGAGTATGTATTTCTATTGCCGATATAACAAATAATATAAATAAAAATACTATATATAAAATAAATACTATATCAATAAAAAGTACATGTACGATGGTAATGTAACCCTTCGAGTGCGAATTCAACTCGTACTCGACCGGTTTTTATTATTATTAGTATGATTGTATCTTGGTTGCGATCTAATTAAGGTTGACCTTTTGTTGTAATGTCAAATAAATGTTTCATTGAAAAGATAGGCTTGGGGCTCTTGGGGCCTCAAAATCAAAGGTTCTAAGAATCTTTTCTGTAAGATTGAATGTATGTCCATACTAATATTATAAATGTGAAAGTGTGTTTGTTTGTCCTTCTTTCACCTCAAAACAGAGTGACGGGTTGGCGTGATTGTGCGGAGATAGTTGGAGGGCTGGAGAGTAGTAGGCTACTTTTTACCGCGGGAAATTATCTCATTGCCACGGGGAAACACGTTATAATGTAACCCAAAAAAATATGTATGATTAGAATTACTTGAAATTTGGTATTAATGTTCTTCAATACAATTAAATAAATACGTGTTTTAGCATTTTTCCAAATTCATCCCATAAGGGGGGTAAAAAAGGGGATGAAAGTTTGTATGAAAGCTATCTTTTTAGAGTTTTTTTTTAAGTTTTAACGCGAGAGAAGCCGCGGGTTCTACTAGTATAATATATATGATTCAAACTAAAGGCATTGAGTAAGTTTCTTTACACGTAAATTATTTATCAAGATATAGTAACTACCTGTTATAGAATATAGATTTAAATATCATAATTAAACATCTAGGAATTAATAAAATTACCAAGAAATGATTACTGCGCGAGTGCATGCGATACCAATTAGATAATAATTAAATGTATAATAAACTATACCAATAAAATGAAGTGGCGTCACGTTGTCTGTACGTAGTAGAAGAAAAACTTTAACGCATATTAATCTACATAGTCTTGCTATAAATATTGTTACAAAGAAAAATTCGATTCGAAAAATCCGAGTCTTGCTGAAAGGACCATTCTTGGTTATTGAACATGGTGTTGTTAAGGGGCTTAACTACCTCCTCAAGAATGGTATCTTGATATACTTGTGCCGATGTTTTGATACCTTTTTCACAAAAATATGGCTCAGTCACTCCTTCATAGCTAACATCCCACCAAACCATCATTGTAGTCGGATAATGCCCGCGTTGTACTCCGTTGACTAATTTGGAAGCTTCCTTAGAGCTTTGAGCATAAATATAATCATTTTGTTAGTCTATCTATTCCATACTAACCGTTAAAACGTATCTAGGGATGAATCGCTAGTTAAATATAAATAAATAAATCACTAAATTTTCCACGGTGTAAGGTGTTGACCCAATGTTCTATGTCAATAAGGGTCACATATTCCGTATATTTTATTCCCTGACTTAAGGTATCTACTCCTAAAGTAACAGTAATAATTACGCTGGTTATATTAAAATCTGTGCAGCAAAATTTATAGTTAATGCATGTTAAAATTGCATAAATTCTTCTTCTGAAAAAGCTTCTATCTCTGAATCTTTTACTGAGTTTCTCGAGTAGTGTGTACGTGACATATGTACATTTATATATATCAAACAGATATAATAGCAGCAATTTCCTGCCACTTTGCCTGCGTGTGTACATATTTCCACTTAGTATTCATAACAAATGCATACGCACGTAGCGCACGACATATTTTGTAGATAACGTGAGGTGCAACCAAAATAATCATAAAAAAATGTTTTCGTTGCAAAATATTTTATCATACGACGACAATGTTTACGACTTTTGGAAGAATATAAACTCGGCTTTTAGCTTAAATAAAAAAAGTAGTTCAAACATCTATATCATTTTTTAAATTAAAAAAAAAAAGACATGCCAAAGGTGTTACACAAGGTTACGCGCAAACAAACCTTTTTAATAAAAATAAAAAAAAAAATACATGCATTTTTTTATTTTTTGTACAACATTATCAAGCGGTTCATGCGACACCTACTTTCTAAATTTCAGTTCTTTAGTACCATTATACTTTGACTAAAATGGTTTTTATATACGGACGGACATGACGACATTATAAGGATTCCGTTTTTTCTTTGGGGCTTTAGCTACGGAACCCCAAAAACAGCCTTGAAAACAACTGGGTGATACGACCTTGTAAAGCTAACGGGATCCCGTAACTTATCTAAAATTACCAAAAATCATTATCATGAGTCAAAGCTCTCAAGCAACAATAGACTTCTACAGAGCCACGTCGTACATAAGTATGACTCATTTATTTTTTACTACATACATTTTAAATTGTGAAATAATTTAATGAACCCACAATGAATGTGTCACTGGATAACTGTTTTCGTTTAAAATATTACTTTAAAATATCAGAATTTAATGCAACGAAAGCATGCAGGTGAAAAATAATAACAATTTTTTTTTTTGAATTTGAGGTATTTTAACACCTCAGTTTTTACTTTTAATACGTGTGTAATAAAAGGATGTTTGCAGCATTGGGATTAATGTTTTTTTTTCTACATGGATAGATCGCGAGTTAAACAAAGAGTGACTTTGTAGTGGTGTGCGCCTACTTTCAGTAGTATAATAAATATAATGTGTAATCCTAACATAAATAAAGTAGTTTTACTTCGACGTTTAAGCATTTCGTTACTCTCATCCTTACAAATTACTTATTTAATTAGGTACATACATAAAGAAGTTCACGATGCAAATAAGTCAATTACATAAGTTCGCTTATGATATGTGGCAGGTCTTAGCGAAACCAACACTTACTGCAAGCAGAACAGTGGCAATACATTGAGTCTAGTGAAGATAGAATGATTTCATTTTATTAAAAAAAAAATGACAGATATAACATAGGCTCTAGGAGCCTAGAGTATCTTTTACAGATAGAAATTTAAGTATTGACTGTAACTCCTTAATATTTGTATGAAAATTTTACTTACATTCCGTAAAAATATCGATTTCTGCAAGAAATTGTAGCACATACGTATTAAATTGACTCATGACTAGGTTAAACACAACCTCTAATCAAATCTTTATAAGAACAATCTATGAGTTTTACAAGAGAATCCCAGAAAACGATCAAAAAGATTTTTTTCTAGATTGAAATAACATGGTTTGTTTGTTGATGGTATTAAACATTTGATTACACAATAAACCGTTTTCTAAAAACACACCTTAGGAAGTATATGATTGCCTCCAAGCTTTTTCAGTGTTGGGTACAGTTAAATTTTAATTTTATACAGTATATAAGGTGGGACCTATTCATTCTCATACTCCAGATCGTCACAAGAGCTTACTGAACATTCATTGTAACCCTCTAGTACTGTTTACATTTCTATAGGTACGCTAAAAGCAAACAGACCGAATCGTAGATATTTATATTTATACTTATAGATTGATAAATTTAATGATTATATCTTTTAATGATCACTATCAATTTTATAATTTATTACTGTGTTGTGTTTTTATATTAGGTGACGACGTTACCGACCTCAATCGCGAATCTTATCAGTTGTACTCGCACTGAATGTTTTTAAACACTTAGTTTGCGATGATAACTACGTAATCGTCACGCAATTCTAAATATGTCATGAACGTCACTTTGTTGTGTTAGGGGGCAAAAGATAAAGTATTTTTATTTTTAAATGAAAAAGTTTCCATGATAACTGTATTTTTATAAATCAATTGTTTATATACTGTAACCTAAACAACTTTTATATCATTAATATTATCTAAATACCATAAGTCGATATATTATAAACCGGAACACCTTAATAGCTTTGTTTGCAAAGTAGGTACATATTATCAAAAAATAATCACAATGTCGAGTAAGGTTAAGGATACTCACGTAGTCAAACCTGTCCTTGCAGAGTTGTCCGAGCAGGTGCAGGAAGCCGACCAGCGTGAACCAGGAGCACCACAGCAGCACCTCGTCCATGTACTGCACGTTGAGGACGCCGAACACGAAGATGAACTTGTAGAACACGTAGTTCCAGAACTTGTCTTTCACCCGCTGGGCTTCGGCCACCCGGAGCTTGCCGAAGACCAGCCTCTGGATGAAGAAGCCGAACAACGCCAGCGAACAATACGCCATATTGATAAGTGTCTGTAAACAAAGAAATATTTACGTTAATTTTCGTAAACACAATTTGGTCATTGATAAAACTCTGTTTTAGCTCTTATTGTAGACAAACGAAAGTCCCTCTTATAGGTGAGGATCGTCCTAACGTCACGTCGTCTTACTACAGATCTATACCGCATGGGAGCAGGATAAAAAGTACCTAACCTTTAATTCATAAATTATGTATTTCATTCAAAAATCAAGTCTACTAGTAGTAAGGTAAAGAAGTATAGATATGAGGAATAAAACTAACAATTTACGTTACGTATAATTTTCTTAGAGATTTAATATTTTAGTACAGTTAGATACCTTTATTCTACACATACACAAAAAGTATAACTAATCGCTGTCTGTTTATGGAAGATATTTGAGAAAAACTATTCTTGGGGGTCTTTACTAATATAACCAAGCAATAGAACCCAAAACAATGATTTTTAGAATTTTTATGTGTTTGTCGGTGCGTTTGTGCGCGCTAATCTCAGAAACGGCTTAACCGATTTGGGTGCGAGTTTGACTAATGTATTGTGATAAGCTTCACTTAATATTGTATTTGTTTTATTTCAATCCGTACGTAAATAAAAAAGTTATGTCAACTTAAAGAATCATGTCACAGTCGTAAATATTATTGTTATTGTTATAAATAAATACATATATGTTATTAGTATAAATAGTTTATGTTATTATTATCTAGATAATAAATAACCACGCTTGTACACTAAATAATGTTTGTTATTTTCGCGGACACTATACTGAATACTCATAATAAACGATTTATATGGACGAGGTGAGGAATATTTAAATTTGTATGAAACTGTACCTAATCAATATAACCAGCGTGCTTATAGGTAAACGACAAATATGGAACATTCTCTTCATCAGTCACATCGCACTGTACGACGTACGTGTTGATCATCACGTAGAAAATACGTGTTTACCGACTTGTCACACAGTAGCGATACACATTTATTTAAAATATTTTTACATACACTATTTATGCCATCTAGAATCTATTTAAGAATTAATCTAGAAAAAATAATAATGTCCCCCTGACCGATTCTGGCCACGGCGCGGCGGTCAATCTCATTGAGACTAGGCTTGTGTAGTTCGCGAACGAACTAGTTCGAAAGAACGTTCCCACAGATGAACTATGCGAACTAGTTCTCAGATCCCTCGCTTTTTAGTTCGTTAGTTCATTTTCGATTCTAAGGATCTATGGATGTTATATATTAGTAATGTGTGTTACGGATGTTTTTTTAGAATCCAGTAGGTATTTTTTATATGTACTTTATTGTTAATGTGGATAAAGTTGTTCAATTTGTAATAAACGGAAAAAGAAATATGTGTTTCGTTGTAAGGAATAGTAAGTACTAACATAAAAGATAAGGTATTTATAATAAGTAGCTGTTGTTGATGAAATGTAGTGGGAGTGTTCTTTTTTTTTTTTTTTTTTTTTTTTTTTTTTTTTTTTTTTTTTTTTTTTTTTTTTTTTTTTTTTTTTCAAATTACGAGTATAATAGGGACTTAGGGCATTCAGTGTAGGTAGCAGGTCTGTAATGAAGTACTACAAGGGTTAAAGTAGCAAAGTCGAGAAACGAACTAACGAACTAAAAGACCGACCTAGTTCGTTAAGGAGCTGCGAACTATATTGACCGCTCCCAGTCGCGAACTATTATGCCCAACTCTAATTGAGACTATCCAACTGCGCAGGAGATATTATAGTGCACAAGTGTACGGGCAGACACAAGAGCACTCTCTATTCCTGTCACTCTCATACTCCGGTGGGACGACTACTCGACACGACCGGTGAGAGTTAAGGCGCAGGACCGACGGCTTTACGTGCTCTCCGAGGCACGGGGGTGAAACACCGCCAACTTCCCAACTCCGGGCTGTTACTGAGGCTTATTGTTATAAATTATTAGAAAGCTTCAAGGCTTATTATTATTAGAAAGACTCAATAACTAAATTTGACCCGACCCGGGACTCGAACCCAGGACCTCCGGATGTGCAGCCGTACATGCTAGCCACTACAACACCGAAGCAGTTAAAATCTAGAAAAAATAATTTAGAAATAAATATAAAATCTAGATTCTTTCCTAAATCTTTCTAAATATTCTACCGTTTAACATGTTAGGTAGAATAATACCGGAAATCAAGATTTGTTTTGAATCTGATGATAAAAACATTACATTAGTACATTATATATGGTTTAGATAATAAACGAATCGTAAACAAATGTGGATAATAAACAGTAGGTACTCATGATACAGCACTAGATTATCATATTTTTTATGATTTTTGTTGAGTTTATGCAAACAGGCAAATGAACTGAGAAGAACGAAAAAAAAATCCGACGAATTGAGAACCTCCTCCTTTTTTGAAGTCGGTTAAAAATATTTCTAACACCACTTAAACTAATTTGTACGTACACTCTATAATTTAGGGCGTATTTTAGTATTACGAGTAGTCTAGTCAACAAGTTGTTAAAAACGTGTTAATTCTTGCTACTGTGAATTAAAATACGTGCGACACCTCGTTGGATTCGTTCTGACGCGGATGTCTGGAAAAATGTGCAAAAATTTCATATCCGCATATAAACAATTGCAAAAGTTATAAACAACTAAAAATTTAAATTCTAAGCGGTCTAGTTTTTAGCAAGTTACTTAAAAACTATGGATGCTAGAGAAATTTTAAAAACAGATTCTTAAAGAGAAGGAAATTTTTCGAAAAAAAAGCGTCGACTGTCGAAACTTGACGATAGAAGGTTTTTGAACATTTTGTGGGATCCTGTTGTAAAAGCGTATACATTGTCCATAAAAAGAAAGACTGACTCTGTGTAGACGAGCCACAGGCATTACAAGTTGCTCCTATATGAATGGTATGCATGTCACAATTCTAGGGAAGTTCGTGTATATTTTTATGAACATACATAACATTTTCGTACACGTACTGAGAAGGGCAAACGCTTACGCTGCCTTGAAACCGGCCGCTAATCATCAACAATTTTTTTGTGTTATTAAATATTAATTTAAACATTTGAAAAAATTACTATATCATCCAGACACTTGATAGAAAAAAAAATCGGTCAGAAAAAAAAGTTGTGCATTTTTCATTAAAATAACCTATTGTTAAATAACTATTTTTTTAAGCTCTAATTTACATTTAAAGCTAGATGATTGTTAAACAAAAGCTCTTAAAATAATTTCGCTTCGTGGAAACTATTTGGTAATAACTATACTAAATGAAGTTATCAGCATTCGGTATTTTTAATTGTTATTATGTATGTATTTATTCAGCCCATTTTAACGTCCCACTGCTGGGCACGGGCCTCCCTTCAATACGAGGGGTATCAGACCATAGTCCACCACGCTGGCCAAGTGCGGGTTGGCGGACTTCACACGTCTTTCGAAAACTTGCTAGGTTCTCTCAGACATGCAGGTTTCCTCACGATGTTTTCCTTCACCGTAAAGCAAGTGGTCATCATGTTGGAAATGATTCGCACATGAAAATATCAGAGGTGCGAGACCCGGGATTTGAACCCGCTTCACTCGGTTTCCCAAGCTAGCGTGTGGGCTAACCACTGGGCTACCACTGCCTTTTTAATTGTTATTATTTTTTTGTTTTTATTGTTATTAACAATTACTTATTATATTGTTTAATCAGATTTTCAGTATTAGATACCTACTGATTGTTTTCGGCGCACGTAAGCGTCTACGCCGCACAATACACATTTTATAATTTATATTTTTATCTTATTTATATGAGTATTAACGTGTCAGTTTGATAAGACATTGTTTTTGCCTAAAATTGATGTAATTAATATTAAAATGTCTTTCGACTGTTTGGAAATTACTTTTGCTTCATTTAGGTCATACGATTATCTGTCAAATAAAAAAAATATATTATCTATGTTCACTCATCTGTCGGGGTAATTTTAGAACTTGCTAGAAAGATTTAAAAGAGCTATATACGCGGACGGAGACGCGGGCAAACGTCTGAGGCAGTCTGAGTACATTGTATTGAAACTAGGGTTGCCAACTCTTTGTCGGTCAAAAATAGTAGTTCTAAAATTATTACCCATAAAAATATAGTAGATAACGAGAAATGAAAAAAAAAATAGTAAGTTCCAAATAGGTACCTACTTTATTTCTTGAAGGAATATTTTTTGCTACTTTTAGTCTTTATTAATAAATTTTTATTTTTAAGAAATATCTCATAGTTATTATTGCAATTTAAATTAAAATTACAAAATACCATTAGCTCAGCTTTAATTAATTTTAGACTGGCTCTATTGCGCTCATCTCGCCATTTGTTATTCATTACAGAAAATATACGCTCTGTATAGGTGGATGTTGCCGGAATTGAGAGAAGAAATGATATTATTTATAAAATATTTGTGAAATCTGCATCACTGTGAAGTTGTTGCCATTTTTCAACTGCAGTTTTACGTTTTACGCTTGCACACTTTGATTACAATAATGAATATTTTTGATTTGAGTTTGATGCCTTTGAAATATAGTAGGTTCACCTGCTATATACTTTTTTTCAGAAATATAGTAGTCGTGCCTCTAATACAGTAGGATACTATATTATACAGTAGGGTTGGCAACTCTAATTGAAACATTAACATTTGTTTACTTCCATTTGAATAAGGTAAGGTGTATTAATACCATATTGAATGATTAAATTCGTAAATTATAATGAAACAATAGTCATTATTCGTTTTACTTACTTACTTACTTACTTTTATTTTTACATAAATAATGTGCATTTTTTAAATAACACTAGCACGATAACAAAACATCGAAATGTTTTTAATATTCCGTCTGTCACATATGAATTTTAATTCTTATAATAAAGCTGAAATATTTAGCCTGAAAATAGCTTATTACAAAAGAAGCTAAAATGTAATGACATCTTAAATAGAATTCAAGCCTTCAAGGGATCAGGTCTGTAGTGTGTTGCTCTCTAGCATACAGGTTTTAATAATTAATAGAAGAAATTAGTATTAGCATATTTGAATGAAGCGTGTGTTTTTTTTTAATATGTTAGGACATTAACACACAGCACCATCTAGTTCCATGGTAAGCTACGTGGCCTGTGTTATGGATACCAGATAGTTGATACACTATACATACATAATTTTTAAATACATACATATTATAAATATGTGATATATGTGTTTATATAACAAACAAAATATTTTAATATTACGTTAACTACTATATAGATACAGACGAAGACAGACAGACCTTACGTTGGATCTTAAGAATATTAATCTTGCACGTGCAAGTGTCTTCTGCAAGGCTACTACTACCCCCAATGGACAAACAGAAAGTTTAAAAATACGCATACTAAATAGTTTCGATACCATGATTGCTGTAAAGCATTCGAAACGTCGGGAACCAAAAATCAAAATAAATCAGCGAAATAATCCGAAAAGATAGTTTTATTTAAAATATTTTTTATTTAGTTTAATTTACTTCGCCAGTACCACATAGAGCCGTGTTTTTGTTTTTCAAGTTCCTGTAAAAATTTTTTGTACGCAAAAAATATGGTATCGGTTTATGTAATGGAGGTATCATATACCTATTATGTATAATGTACATATACATTAGTGACCGACCGAAATTTCGGTTTCGGTTTCGGTTTCGGCCAGTTTCGGCCAAAAACTCTAGTTTCGGCTTTAGTTTCGGTTTCGGCCACAATATAGCCGAAACTTTCGGCCCCGCCGAAACTCAAATGTTCGTGAATTTTCGTGCGTCGTTCGGTAAACTTCGCAGCTAACTCGTGCCTGCTCGCCGGCGCGGCCCCGGCTCAATTCGTCGCCGTCTATTTAATCGTGAATTGAGGTTATGTTTTGCGATTGATTGTAATTAAAATTTGGTAAGTATTTATTTTGTTTTTATTAGTACTTCGTTTCATTCTCATTATCTAAACTCATTATTTTTGCACATTTTTTGTCGAGTTTTATTTTTAAACGGCAAATAAAAGTGGTTATATTGGATTTAGTTTAACTTGGATTTGTATGCATATTTAATATATGTTACTGTTAGTGAATCACGTGTTATATCCTTATTTTAACATTACTTCTCATCCAAACGATTAAGTAAATGCTAGGATTGTATTGTGTGTGACCTTTATTTCCTTAATTTTATTTAACTATGAAGGAATAGGAAGATATAGGTAGCTCGCGAGAATTACCTAGTCAATCATCTCGCCTCGTTCTTTCCCGTTTACCGCGCGTTTTTTTTATATTTAAAATTAAATTTGAATTTGTTTGCCCCAATAAAATTTCCCTAATTAAGACTGAATGCTTTGTGCCTATTGACAACTAATTCTTAAAAATAATGTTAACATTACCTATGTGATATTATTTATTACTCTAATTAATTATAATTATTATTTCAGATAAAATAAAATGTCACAAAAGAAAAAAATCCGATTGGGTAGTTTTTTGAGTAAAGCATTAGCGATTCATCTAAAGCTATTTGCAAACTTTGTAACAGGTTATATTCATTAGGAAGCCAAGAACCTAAAAAATAAACATTGCACGGAATAAAGTTACATTAATCAAAAAATCATGACGAGGAGTACAGACAATTGTTAAAAAGATAGTCAGAAATTGTTGAATTGAAAAAAGAAACTAAAGTACGGCGGACCGATACAAAAATTACAGAATTATTTAGTTCAGATCAACCAAATCTTGTGCAGTCGACGATTCAAGTTGTACCACTAAATCTCAACTTTTACAATGGCCTGATGATCATGAAATTTCAAAAAGGATAAATAAAGCAATAATGGATCTTCTAATTGTGGATATGCTGCCCTATGCATTGGTGGAAGGCGAAGCATTTCGTCGACTCAACTTTGCCGATCCCCTTGTAGTTCACAAGTACCGAATGAAGTCGAAAAAATATTTTAGAACATCATTAATGCCGAAAACATATGCAATAATGAAATCTAAAGTAATAAATTTAACTATAAAAATATATTTGTTACGACTTTAATGATTGTTTTTTTTTTATTTAACACTATTTAACTGTGTATATATACATATATGCAATTAAATGTTAAAAAATAGTAAATTTCAGTAAATAATCGTAATTTTAAATAAGTTTCGGTTTCGGTTTCGGTTTCGGCCGAAACAGAGAGCAAGGCCGAAAGTTCGGTTTCGGTTTCGGTTTCGGCTGAAAAACCAGTTTCGGTCGGACACTAATATACATATTATAAATTAAAGTCTCGTGCCGCGCTGAGTTTATATTTGTTCGAGGTAATCTCAGAAATTACTGTAGGAATTTTCGAAAGGTTTTCACCAATAGAAAAGAGATTATCTGGAGAATTTATAGTATTTATAAACAAGTTAGAAGAATTCATCAGTTTTAAAACTTGCCTGGGCTAATATTTCATTAATGCTAAAGGCATCAAGGGACGCGTGGATCATTCGTAGGTACGCTTATAACACGCAAGCCGAGGGCTACAAAGTAGTCTAACATAACTGGAAGAGTATTACATCTTTTATTCACTAAAGCAAGTACTTGGCTGATGTGGGTCTCATTTGGCACAACAAACACAGTGTTTGTAAACACAACGCATACGTTTAATTTTATCTTGAGATGTAGAAAAAACAAAGTGTGTAAACAACGTATCCACGTACCCAAGTACGTATTTGCAGTGCTCATTCAACCCAATCGTGAATAATTACTATATAAACTTAAAACGCGGGATAACAGACGAATTATCCCGTTAAGCTTTTTAGCATTGGATACTCGCACATGTCATTATATATATATATATATATATATATATATATATATATATATATATATATATGTATATATATATATCTCCCGATGTCGTGGAAGAGACTCTCCCATGAACATGATTGCTTTAAAGCATTCGAAACGTCGGGAACCAAAAATCAAAATAAATCCGCAAAAAAATCCTCAAAGATAAGTTTTATTTTAAATGTCAAATATTCGCGTAAGTCGCAAAGTATTAGTAAATATTGTACAAATGACGGGTTTATAACTGTTTACATTCTTGCAAAGACTCCTGTCTTCTAGACGACCACGGACGGAAACGGAAACGATTTTGTATTGCATGTAGGCGTCTAGAAAATACTATTTATTAGACACATATATTGTTCATTTAAACGATGCATGTAGGCGAAATAAGTGCTTTATTGATAATGCCATAGTGTGCCAAGTGCCATATTGATAACTATTGAGAGAATTTTTCACCCACGTGGCATTGTAAATCGTTGCAGTTAATTGGACTTATCTCGTAACAGATTCACGTTATTATGAAATACTAGCGGCTCACCCTTGCTTCGCTCGGGTTTGTCCCTAGTTCGGATATAGTAAAATGGATATAGTATGTAATCCTTAAGAGATAGACATATGCTATCGCGGACTTTTTTGTAGACCTTTTTAAGGTGTACAATGCTGTTAGTACATTATTTTGCTCTACATATCTCGTAAGGTACAGCTAGCGCTTGCAATGTGATCGCAAAAAAATGTGTTTATTTACGACATCACATTAGGAACCTCTAAAATAATTATCAGTGTTTCTCTACTATATTATACATGTATTATACATATAAATCTTCCTCTTGAATCACTCTATCTATTAAAAAAAAACCGCATCAAAATCCGTTGCGTAGTTTTAAAGATCTAAGCATATATAGGGACAGACCGACAGCGGGAAGCGACTTTATTTTATACTATGTAGTGACGATCAAAAGGTCGAGTAGACTGTCTCTGTCTGTAGTACTCTGTTTTGTTTATAATAAAATTAATGTTTTTATTTGCGATATAGAAATGTGTAGATAGATCGTTTTTAAGATTTTCTATTTAAATGGTCGCTATTTCTTTAAAAAATACTTCGTATTAAAAGGATGTAGGGCTAGAGAGACGTGATAGATCAGTTTAATATTAACCAGTCTTCCGTATGTAGTACTTTGCCAGAATGACCTACATACATATATGTATAGCGAGAATGTTGGTGCCCTTCGCAGTTCCACTCACTAGGTCCCATTTAGGCACTTGTTATCGAGCCCATATTTAGCTACGAACTATGAGGACACTTTGCCTGTCGCGATATCTGGGATCGTGCCAACATGTCAACTTGGCTGCCACATCTTGAGAGTCGAGATGCTCTAGGGAGTTTTACCTATACTCCTATACTGTATATGACAAAAATGTTATCTATGCTTATGTAAGCACCATCTATTATATATATATATATATATATATATATATATATATATATATATATATATATATATATATATATATAATAACAATGACCACGTTGTCTATAGGCAATTAAATCATTATAAACTATAAGCACGTGGTCGTGAATGAATATGAATTAGATCGATGAATGCAACTGTTTGTAGTGTTTGGGTAAAAAAAAAAAATTGCCGCGATGGCTAACATATTAAATCTAGTTAAGAATCGAATCCGCGCCTTCAGGCGTGTTCATTACTACTATAGTAATTAATAACGAACAGTAAACACAAAAGAACTCCACTTTTCATGTCCACTTGAAATGTCTTAAATTTCTTCGTCACCTTTACAATGTGGAGTACATAAAGCCCATAAAGGTCAGGCTGTTGTGTCCTGGCCGAATGCTCAACAATATAAAACAAAAAATGATCTTGGCTCTTTTTAACGTAAGGACAAGGCTGAATAAATGTGAATTAGTGGTTATTACAATCTTTTTTTTTTAGCATGCTGCAATAATACTTTCTTAGATTTACGCGAATGTTTGACATTTAAATAAAACTATCTTTTCGGATTTTTTCGCGGATTTATTTTGATTTTTGGTTCAGGGAACCAAAGATAGTTTTATTTAAGCATGCTGCAACTTAAAAATTAAACTAAAACAATAAATAAACCTCCAAATGTTTAAATCGTAGCTTTCCTGCAGACATTTTTGGTTAGTTAACATACTTATTAACCTTAAAAATGATAAAATGACCAAAAAATTTTAGTTTTAATCAGATGGCTAATTTCAAGAATTTTCCACTTCACTGTCTTTGAAGGATGATTTTAGCCAAAGTAGCCCAATCAAGTACTAATTTTTTTAAATGATTGTAAAAGTTAAGAGTCTGGCGCATTTTCAAGCTTACTTAGGAACCATGAAGTTAGCTGTTTAGATTTTTTATTTAAAGTTGAAAATTTAAGTCATAATTGACTTAACGTGAAATTTTTCACTTAAGACCAACATTTTCATAACTTTCATCACAGTTACGAAGCTGATTATTTTATTCATAAAAGTACTACTTATAAAGATTCAGTTGCAAAAAACAAATCTCGACAAAGTCTTCAATTTTTTTTTTTTTATATTTTTTAAGTTGGTCAGGTCGAAAATTCTCAAAAATTCAGAGAAAATATCATAACTCGAAAACTAGGAAAAGTCGCGTAACATACATATGTACGTTACATGTGTACATATGGGGTGATTCGGATACCCTACGATACAAGGGACCTAATTTTTATTTTTGGACGTTAATGTTCCGACCACACTGTATAAAAACAACGTCTAAAAATAGAAGAACACAGAGTACACATTTCTGTATTTAACATCATAGCTACTAGTAAAATGTCTTCTGAGCAAAAAGCGAAGCATTTAAGCAATATTAGGCCAAACTTCAGTCTAAGGTGTTCAAGATGTTTAAGAGAGTGACCTAGTTTATGACAATGAAAAGAGCATGGTTGAGTTAAAGTAAAATTGACCCTAAAGATAAGTAATAACTTACTATGTGTTATATTACTCGTATACAGAATGTGTAAAGCTGCCAGTAGGCATGATTTTTTCCGACTTCTTCAACAATCATCGTCATATTTCAGTCAATTTACACGAAACCGTAATAAATCATATACCTAAACCTTCTTATGTATGTATGAAAATATGTACGGCAGTTTTTGTGTCTATCGCGTACAGACAGACAGACTGACGCGGCGAGGCGATTTTGTTTTATATTGTGTAGTAACAGTGTACAAAAAAGATTTACGATAAATAATAAATGTATTAATTTTCTGTCATGGCGTTAAGTAATAATTGTTCGCAAGTTGTAAAATTGTGTTATACAATATTAAATAAATCTATAAAATACTACAGGTCTGTTTTGCTTTGCTTACTAAAATTGCATTACTTCAACAGATATAAACACCTAGCTACTCACCCTCGCTTCGCTTCGGGTTCGTCCCTAGAAAGAAACAAATTTATCCCACGGGAATCGTATATTTTTCCGTGATGATATACAGCCTATAGCGTTCCTCAGTTAACGGGCTATCTAATGCTAAAATAATTTTTCAAATAGGATTAGTAGTTCCTGAGATTAGCGCGGTCAACCACACAAACAAACAAACTCTTCAGCTTTATAATATTAAGTGTAGATAGATATAAGTAACATAGATAACGAATCGATCCAATCGGTCATATTTCAGATAGCGGGGACATGCGTATAGTTTTATACAAATGAAATAATTTGAAGTATAAAGGGGATGCGTGGCGCGGCGCGGCGCGGGGTATATTCATCGACGTCCGTATTGCAGCCGGACTGTAGAGCGCAAGTTCGAGCTCGCTGCAACTGCGTAGTTCAAAGCCGCCCACGGCAAATGTTTCGCGCGATCATTACTTACTACTTGTATTGTAACAAGCGAACTATATGTATCTATACATATATAAAATATTTACAAAACATTTCATAACCTTATCAATACCACATGCTTCTGTTTTCATAACAGTCAGTACGTAAATATTGATAACAGTTTATGAATTATATTGTAAATATTGGCCGATATCAAACAAGTACTCTATATTTGCAAACTATTATTAAAAATGAAAAAAAAAAAATGAGTCTTCAAAATTAAACAAAAGGAACAACATAGCCGTGTCTATGTCGCAGCCAACTAGTTTAATTAGCCGTTCGATTAACAACCCTAGCCTAGACTAGCCTAACAAGCCTAGTCTCTCAACTAAACGGCGCCGTTCAACTAGCGGCCTGGATTATATTCAGCCATCAATCAAACAGCTAGGCAAATAATCGATAACGTTCAACAACTTGCTTAGTCGAGTCATTTACTTTAAGTTCATTTAGAAATTTTTCATTTAATATTTGGATTTTTCTAAAGCATTTTTGAAGTGAACATTTCTTATAGGCAGGTTTGGATGGCGAGTAAATCCATGTAAGTCGTCATCGACATGGCCACGTGACGTGTTAACGCTAACACTCAGAGTGCAGATAGATGTCAAAACCAGATAAAAGTAAACAGTTTTAATTTACACATTTTAATTTAAGATCAAACAATCAATTTGAATATCCAAAAATAACAACTGTTTGTTTATAGTTTTAAGTTTTCACTTCTGTTGGCAGTCCTCATGACTGCTTTTTTCTTCTAATAGTCAGTGTGGTATGTGTGGTAGGTGCGCTTTGATGTATCGGCTGGCTTAGTCTTTTTTTGAAGTCAGTTTTTATTATTTTTTAATCAATAAAACTAGACCCATAAGTAGGTACATTATATATGTACACTAGCGACTTAGCCTCGCTTCGCTTCGGGTTCGTCCCTAGACAAAACCGTACATTTTTCCGGGATGATATATAGCCTAAAGCCTTCCTCGATAAATGGACTATTCAACACAGAAAGAATTTTTCAATTCCAACAAGTAGTTCCTGAGATTAGCGCGTTCAAACAAACAAACTCTTCAGCTTTATAATGTTAAGTATATAGATTATATACCTACGTCGATGTTTTTGGCAAGGTATTAACTAAAGCATTCTCTAGTGTCTCTAAGAAGACTTTTCGACTCCTATTGTATCGATATGTCTGGACTGTTCGTTACAGGCGACGCGACGCGGGTAATGTTTACCTACCTACCTGCTTCTTGGAAGTGAGCCACGTTACGTATGTATTTGGCAACTAAAAATGAAAGAAATGATCGTCTCGATGTGCCAATTTTGTTGCAAACAACCGTCTTCCGAATTATATCATGCACATTAAATAAAATATGTGAATCTATTATCTATACATATTATAAAATTGTAACTAAGCCGAATCTGTACATTAAATATTTTTTGGAAAATCTTATTGAAATAGATATTATTATCGATACAGAGACCGAATCTACAGGTTTTAGAATTTTTGTCTGTCTGTCTGTCTGTCTGTCTGTTACCGCATCACGGAAAAACCACTGGACAGATTTTGATGAAATTTGGTATGATGATAGCTGGATATTCGGGTCAACATATAGGATACTTTTTACTGCGGGAAAATATCTCATCTCTGAGCTAAACATTAAAACATTACTAGGGACGAACCCGAGCGGAGCGAGGGTGAGTTGCTAGTATTAAAATAAACTTTTAATCAAATGTTTGAAAATATATATTCACTAGCGACTCACCCAGGCTCCGCTCGGGTTCGTTCCTACTTACGTTTTAACGTTTAGTATAGATTTCTCAGAGATAAGATATTTTCCCGCAGTAAAAAGTAACTTATATGTTGACCCGGATGTACAGAATCGGCTTAGTTACAATTTTATTATCTGTATAGATTTTCTTACTTATCAGTGTCATCTTGTCAATCTGTCCATTTAAAAGATATTTTTTAAGTATATTTGTATAGTGCATAAATTCTAGCTTTGTGTTATTAGTATTCTTTAATTATAAATAATAGAACGTTTTTTATTAAAAAATTATCCCATTTATAAGTTAAACCCAAAATATAGGCGTAAATAAATAATTTATACTTAAGAGTATTTATAAATTAGAAATGCTTTGCAAGAAACACTGTGTTACATATTTTTAAAAAAGATTATTTTTACATAGTTAGACAGTTATCCAAGTATGGTATGGCATACTCTCCTGGACATGAGGTTGAGAGAACTTAAGCCTTGAACGATATTTGTGTTGGGTATTTTATCTGATCTAAATGAAACATGAAAAAAACTAACCGAGTTCTTTATCAATCGATTAAAGTGGCACAAAGAGCTAAAACTCCAATCGAATTACGTTACAACAAACAAGCAAATTCAAAGACATGTCTAAGGTCAGAATCCACAGTTACTAAATACAACGGGAAGCATTCGGAACGCGGATATGAATTCAATGAAACTCTTCCTCGTCGACATCTTCGCAGCTCATCTGCATGATACGTGGGAGGGAGGTTTAATCAATATCGTAAACTCGTATTGTTTTTTTTAATCTGCGTCCGTTTTCAGCTTGACTTACCAGCGCATCGCTGTGCCCATCAGTTTATTATACATTTATGTATAATACTAGCGACTTACTCTCGCTTCGCTCGGGTCCGGCCCTAAACTTGAATGGCTTAGGAATGCATAAAAGACAAACGCCGAAAGAAAAACTCTTTTCTTTTTTTGCGCCAGGAACCTTCGCGAGCGTACACAAGATAATAATCTACTAAAGTTACATCACAATCGGACCAATGGTTTAGGAACGCATAGAGGGCAAACGTACGAACATTCATTTTTATTTATATAGATAGATTATATCATTAATGTACTGGAGTGACCATTTCTCTAACTTGGGCTAAATAAACGAATGCAGTATCATTTTTATTATATGTGACCTAATGTGGTAAGTGCACGCTTATATAAAAACGTCTTACTGACGAAGACTAGTGTAAGTTTAAAAGAATAAAATTAATGTGTTGCTCATTTAGTTACCAAGCCCTTTATCTATAATATAATTGATATTTATTATTGATTACTCAATTTATAACTAATTTCCTAATTTTACAAGATTTTTTCTACATGAAAAAAATTGAATCTACGACCTGAAATTGTATGGACCATAATTAATTATTCTATAGTTAGTATATTATGTGTTGATTATATATTGTTAACTGTGTAATTACTATGCTACGTGTTTCTAGCGCGTTTTTTGTTGTACTTTTATCATTAAATATCGATACAAAAAACATAACAATAAAGTAGGTAATCTGTTCGTAGTAATCTATACTTAATATTATAAAGCTGAAGAGTTTGTTTGTTTGTTTGGTTGAACGCGCTAATCTCAGGAACTACTGGCTGGAATTGAAAAATTCTTTTTGTGTTGGAGAGTCCATTTATCGAGGAAGGCTTTAGGCTATATATCATCCCGGAAAAATGTACGGTTCCCGTGGGATAGAGTTGTTTTTGTCTAGAGACGAACCCGAAGCAAAGCGAGGGTGAGTCGCTAGTAACTAATAATCATGTAAAAGCAAACCCTCATTTGCATGAACATAATAACAATTAATGATTTTTTGTATTTGCCATATAAAAAATATTAAATTTGCATTTTGCATATACTTTTAGTTTTTGTATTGTATTCAGCCCTTTTTAACGTCCCACTGCTGGGCAAGGCCCTCCCTTCAATACGAAGGGGATCAGGCCATAGTCCACCACGCTAGCCAAGTGCGGATTGGCGGACTAAACATGTCTTTCGAAAACTTGTTAGGTTCTCTCAGACATGCAGGTTTCCTCACGATGTTTTCCTTCACCGTAAGGCAAATGGTAATCATGTTAGAAATGATTCGCACATGAAAATATCAGAGGTGCGAGACCCAGGATTTGAACCCGCTTCACTCGGTTTCCCAAGCGAGCGCGTTACCACTGGACTACCACTGCCTTGCCTTGCCTTTTAGTTTTACAATTAACATAATTTTGATACGAGGAAAAACACATAGCGTGTCTGTTAATTTGTCCCTCTTTTACTAAGCAACACAGCAAATAATCAACTTGTTTTATTGCGTAAACCCCGGCCGCATATTATAAGATTTTTTTGTCAGAAAATTTGTGACGCCCGGCGCCCGCCTGTACCACCCCGAACACCCATCAGATACTTCGCTTCAGCAAGTCAGACAATTAATTTAGTCGTAGCGTTCGCTCGATAACTGATGCGAATTTCAGATAAGTGTGCGGGGTTTAGTACAAAATGTACAGAGAGCACGCCCTCCGACGTTCTAATCAAAAAAAACAGTCATGAGGACTGCCGACAGAAGTAAAAACTTAAAACTATAAACAAACAGTTATTATTTTTGGATATTCAAATTAATTGTTTGATCTTGAATTAAAATGTGTAAATTAAAACTGTTTACGTTTACATTTATCTGGTTTTGACATCTATCTGCATTCTGAGTGTTAGACTTACATGATTTTACTGCCCATAAAAACCTGCCTATAGAAGTTTTCACTTCAAAAATGTCTGTTACACACATTCTAATAGTTTGATAATAGCGATACGTACGCGAGATGTCAACGTGCTGACAGCTGGTGCTCATAAAAACGCGTGCGTGTGTACTGGATAACGTAGGTCGTCGCTCCCAGCACCGCCTTCGCACTGACATATCGGCATTGACAAGGACAGGTCAAAACTGTCGCGTTAGATAAAATACCAACAAGATCGTAGTATACTACGAAAACGTTTAATTTCGATTCATTATATATTGCAAAATCGAATTTGTTTGTTTGTTAAGAAGAAGAGGAAATTTGTTCTGGAAGTATTCATATATGTTACCTGTTAATGAAAGTGTCATTAACAGGTAACACAAAGGCTAATTTTACTGACGAAATGAGTGAGCAGAGACGGGGGTGAAAAGAAGTCAATCAAATATTATAATACATACTAGTAATAGAATCTGAGTTTGCACGTCGCCTGATTCCGTAAGGCTGTCTTACTCCTAATTTTGCAATTACTGTACATACAAATTGTTTTATTAATAATAAAAAAAAAATGTTTATTAATAATTATTATTGAAATAATAATAATAATGAGTTAAACAATTATGTTATCTCAACACCGGTCCGGTCACATTCAACGATCTAACACCTTAACTTTTTACTATTCACTCTACTAGAATACTTTGAAAAATGAAACGTGTTATTTAATATACATAATATGTATTATTTTTGGCACAACGATGCTTTAACAAAGAGGAAAGAATTCATACAAACAACCGGTCTATTAGCGCTGTGTTGAGCGTGATAAACATTTATATTTATATACTAGGAAAAATTATTTATAACCCGCGGTTCTGCTCGCAAGACAGGTACATCAATTGAATTTTGACTCTTTTGCTTCAGGCCGTTACCATAGTTGATAGAGTACAAAAATTTGGCTGTGCCGTTACAGCAGCGTGATGTAGGTACTCCTAAGGGCGGTCCCTCATCCGGAGCATTCGCTTCAGATTCAGAGTGAGGGAGAAGAACTGAGCATTACTAATAGTAATATGCTCAGTTCTTCTCCCTCACTTACGTAATGCTCGAATCTGAACTGTTACATTACATGCGAATGCTCCCTCCCGGTGAGGGACCGTCCTAACGCACACTCAGAAATTTTTGCATGTGTACGTACTATTAGTGTGATATGGCCAATATAATAGATGTCAATTTGTTGGTACAGCAATATTGTAATAAAATATCTACATATACATATTATAATAGTCACTGATCGTTGTCTGTACATGGAAGATATTTAAGAAAATCTATTATTGGGTGTCTTTATTAAAGCAATAGAATCCAAAACAATGATTTATAGAATTTTTGTCTGTTTATCTGTGCGTTTGTGAGCGCTAATCTTAGAACCAGCTTAACCGATTTGGGTTGCGGTTTTCAATAATGTATAGTTTTATTTCAATCGGTTCATAAATAAAAATTAAAAAGTTATGTCAATTTAAAGAATCACCTCGGGACGAACACGAGCGAAGCGAGGGCGAGTCGCTAATTTAAAATAATAATAAATAAATAAATAAATAAATATGTTAGGACATTAACACATGGCGCCATCTAGTTCCAAGGTAAGCTACAAGGCTTGTGTTATGGATACCAGATAGTTGATACACTACACATATTATATAACTTTTAAATACATACATATTATAAATATAAACACCCATAACTGGAGTACATACATTCGTACTCATCGCAAAATGAATGCCCCCAGCGGGACTCGAACCCGCGACCGCTAGCACAGCAAGTAGGGTCACTACAAACTGAGCCAAACGTGTCGTTAAATAAACAAATATATCTAATATATAAAATTCTCGTGTCACAGTTTTCGTTGCCATACTCCTCCGAAACGGCTTGACCGATTTTGATGAAATTTTTTGTGCTTATCCGGTATCTATGAGAATCGGCCAACATCTATTTTTCATCCCCCTAAATGTTAGGGGTAGTCCACCCCTAAATTTTATTTTTTATTTTTTAGACAAAATTTTTAATTTCTATTTTTTTATGATACAACATACAAAAATACATACAATCCTCAATTTTCACCCTTCTACGATCAACCCTTATTTTTAATAGCCATTTTAGTAATTTAATAATTTTTCCTCTCCGGTCGAAAACTGATCAATCGTGATTTACTGCAAGCTAGGGACGAACCCGAGCGAAGCGAGGGTGAGTCGCTAGTTATAATTATAATATATATGCATTATGCAATAACCGCCCAGCATAAAAATAAAATGTTATGAAATTAATGATAATGTATAATTGAAATAAAAAAAATAAAGAGAATCCGGTTAACGTTTCACTTTCGCCGCTCGATGTTTGTTTACTTTCGAAAGTTCTGTCGTATCGACGCATCTTTCACTTATTTTTCTAAAGCCCAGCTTAGCTTGACGTTAGGCGCTCACAAAATACATCCAAGACACATTGCTTATGCCGTTTCACTTAAAAAATGTTTAATTTACGCGAATATTTGACACGAGACTCACTCTCGCTTCGCTTCGGGTTCGTCGCTAGACAAAAACAAATCTATCCCACGGGAACCATACATTTTTCCGGGATGATATATAGCCTTAAGCCTTCCGCGATAAATGGACTATCCAACACAGAAAGAATTTTTCAATTCTAACCAGTAGTTCCTGAGATTAGCGCGTTCAACCAAACAAACACACTCTTCAGCTTTATAATCTTAGCATAGAAGATTTTAAATACAATTACAATGTTTTTTAGATTTTCATGTTAAAACTGATAATTATTTTAATTTGCAAGTACGCCAACTCGCATCTTTTAATATTTAACTGACGTGAAAGAATAAAACTATCTTTTCGGATTATTTAAATTAATTTAAAAATCGGTCAAGTGCGAGTCGAATTAGCACACGAAGGGTTCCGCACCATCGTACATGTACTTTTTATGTGACTTTTACTCTACATGTAACGATCATCGAAGTTAATACACTAACTTCGATGATCGTTTACGAACTTTAAAAAAATATTTCTTGTATTTTTATTTATTTTTTTCTTATGACTTGTTGTTATAGCGGCAATAGTTACATATTCCATGAAAATGTCAACTCTCTACCTATTGCGGTTCATGATTTGTGCTCAACTGGCACGCATTAAAGCCATTAAATAAAGAACTGAACTGAGATACAGCCTTCTGACAGACGGACGAACGGACAGCGGAGGCTTAGTAATAGGGTTCCATTAGCACCCTTCGGATACGGAACCCTAATGTCGAAATTCACCCACTGTCTCCGTTTGATAATTTTATATTATACATAGATACATATGTATGTACATATAATAAAATTCTAACTAAGCCGAATCTGTACATTAAATATTTTTTGGAAAATCTTATTGAAATATATATTATTATCGATACAGAGGCCGAATCTATAGTTTTTAGAATTTTTGTCTGTCTGTCTGTCTGTTACCGCATCACGGAAAAACTGCTAGAGGGATTTTGATGAAATTTGGTATGATGATAGCTGGTTATCCGGGTCAACATATAGGATACTTTTTACTGCGGGAAAATATCTCATCTCTGAGAAATCTATACTAAACAGTAAAACCTATGTAGGGACGCACCCGAGCGGAGCGAGGGTGAGTCGCTAGTGTATGTATAAAACGAAACACACGGCGTGGCTCGGGTGTCACTAACCAACTACAGTTTTGAAGTACATAATATTCTACAAAAACAAACAAAAATATAACTGTATCTAATTAACGTTGTAACGAATAAAGGACATTCACAAAAAACATCACAATATGGTACTCATTACATACATTATGTACATCTATTTATTACATATTTACTTTAGTAAACACTTGTTATTGTAGGTAATTTCCACTAACTTCATATTTAAATTGGGTAGTGTAGTGTGACTTAATGCTCTATTTACCGAGGCGCTAAAACATTCTAAACTAAGAGACTGCAGTTACTGCTTAAAATTTCATACCTTACTGGTTAAAGTTTTGTGATTTTGCAATAAAGCTGTATCAGACAGGCAAATAACATTTCGATTCATTATACAGAGACTAGCGTTTGCCCGCAGCTCTGACTGCGCTATTTATTTATATATCACAAGGTTTCTGTGCCAGCCATTTCCAATTTACACTCTTAGGACTTGAATTTACATAAACCCTTAGTGCTCGCCTGCATTATAAAAGGGATCCTTGTGCAAAATATCAAGTTCCTAGACCCAAGTTGTTTAGTCTGTGGGCTAATATGTCAATCAGTTATTTATCCCTTAATATTTTTGGTTTTTAGAAGTTTAAGCCTCAATTACTCTTGTTTTTTTTGTTGTGGGTGACATAAAGGCAATATACGGTACTTATAACAAAAGCACAACTTTTAAAATTATATGTCTGTCTGCCGATTTGTTCCGGCTAATCTCCGAAACGGCTGGACTGATTTTGACAGGAATTTCACTGTCTACCTGATGTGATAAGATACCTGATGTTATAAGTAGTAATTTAGACTACTTTTATTTTAGAAAAAGAATTAGGGTTTCGCTCAAAAATAAAAAATGCACCTAGGGGCGCACCCGAGCGAAGCGAGGGTAAGTTTTTAATAATTGTATAAATTGTTTTTGGCTTTTGCGCGTGCAGACGGACAGATAAATCGGCAAATTATCAAATTGGATATGAAACTGGGATGTTTGTACGTAAACATACATATTATGTATATGTAATGTTTTTGATCTTGAAAGTATGCATGCCCTCCAGACATAATGATCCTTTTGAAAACGGTTACCCTTGAGATTGGATAGTGTTACATGTAGTTATTTACATAAGTTGTTTTATGCATCGCGCGGCCATGGCCATACTGTCCTAGCTTACAGCGATCAATATAATTGATAACATTTTTAACAATATAAATTAAGGCCAAATACCATACGATTGTTAATTAAAATGCACAGAAAATATACGTACAATCTTTAATTTTGAACAAAATAAACTTAAAAAAAAAGAAAAAAAAACATTTAATATTATTGTCCATTTCTGTTTAAATTTTTTGTTTTAGTGGACAGTACTAGCTTTGCCTGTGAGTTCTACACCTCGTGCCTAAATGCATTTCCCAACCTTAAAAAAAAAAAGAAAAAAAAAAGGACTTAAACCCATCCTCCCCGATATTTGTTCACCTTTTCGTAGTGAGGAGGCTCGTTAGCGTTTGGCAACCCAGCCGGACGAGAAGCTAACAGACACACAGGGAGATGGCCCACTTAGGTGGGCGGAGTACCTTGCAGGTAGTTCCTGATACTTCTTTGACAGCAAAGTGTACCGTGGGAGCAACCTCTTGGTTGTGCGGTTTGCTTCGGCAGACTTGCTGTCGGGGTGTCGTGGTTGAGTGCGTAAGCGATCCTGCGAAGCCCCTCGACGACGGGAGGTTTTGTTCGATTTTAGTGTTTAATACTGGTTTCTCTAGCCGGTGTGACCCACATAACCACCTCTATGTATACAATAATATTTAAATATTTAAACAATACCTATTTAAACGCATCGGCCAGATTTTTATGATTAAGTATGGTATTATTATAGGTACATTATTTGAGGTGTATTAATAAAAGATTATAAAATATAATAATATGCCCCTATCATGACCATCAATGTCCCATTGAAGGCCACGCCGTCATTTTGTCCAGTTCATGACAACTTTGCCATATTATTACAATGAGCGCTTAACAAGTACATTGACTCGTACCTAATGTTAAGCATAAAATGAATTTATGCAAAAATATAATTAAAAAACGTACATAAATGCAATATAATAGGTAATAAATTAAAATAATTAATTCATTATCATTGAATGTGGATTTAATTTTTCGAAACGTTTGATATAAAGGGGTCATACTACTCCCGATAGTGATCTAATATTATCTAATAATAATATCACGGTAATATGTTATATATATAAATATATATATATATATATATATATATATATATAAAATATCGAAGAGATCTCTTTATCAAATCGACAAGAATCCTTAATGTTTTTTAATAAATCTATATATCCTATATTGATTAATACATAAAAGCGTAATATCGTTCACCAATTCGTGAGACGTGAAAATGACGAAATCGTCGAAAGTATAAACGCTACAAGTTTGAAATTCAGTATTTACGTATCAGCTAAATATTTTTAGAAAAACAAACCCCCAAAGGGGGAAGAAAGCGGAAAGATTGTATGAATATCATCTATTTTCAAAGTACGCGGACAAAATCTAGACGACTATTATCATTATTATAAAATATAAATATATATGTATGAAAACTCATTTATTAAAATATTTTTTTTTTACTGAATACCAAAAGCGCATTTGTTTTATTTGGCAATTGTACCGAGCATATGTATAATTGTATACATATGTACCTATATTGTACCTAGTTCTTAAACCACTTGTATAAGGTTTTTTTAATAAATTGTGCATTCACCGCCAAGGCCTTGATAAACAGCCTTCCAAAACACAGTCTTGATGTTTGCATTGCAGATTATAAATACGGAAGTCCACTAACCACTTCAGCTTAAGTTGTGCTTTATTTCTTGATATATATACACGAATACATACATAATTTTAGCATACTATTAACATAATACCTTTTTGTAATGTATCAAAATATGTTAGCTTTGCAACATTAATATCAACAAGTACTTCTTATTACAATTTACAGAATATCTATATATATATATATATATATATATATATATATATATATATATATAAATCAATTGCTGTTCGTTAGTCTCGCTAAAACTCAAAAACGGCTGAACCGATTAGATAATTCTTTTTTTGTTTTGTTGGGGTTGTGTCAGGGGTGGTTCAAATATAAACATATTTTTGCGAAAACAAAAAAAAAACAGCTGGAAAATCAAAAAGTTCTGAACTGTTTATTTTGTATAGGAATCACTAACCGTTAAAACGTACCTAGGGACGAACAAGAGCGAAGCGAGGGTGAGTCGCTAGTCAATAAATAAAAGTTTCTTTGTAAGAATTAAATGGACCATTGAACTGGTGTTTTCGATTTGTTGTGAATTATATACATTAAATTGTTATTCATTAGACTGTTTTACGGTTTTTTATAGTATCTAAATACTATACAAATACATAGATTTAAACGAAAGTCGAATGTTTAAATACATTTAAACGCTCAGATTTGTTTAAACATACAAGTAAATGCATAAAAAAATTATAGTTGATTAAATGAAGTGAATGAAAATGAAAAACAAAAACAAATCTATATCTCGGGAACCGTAAATTTTTCCGGGATAAAAAGTAGCCTATGTGTTATTCTGATGCATGCTATATTATTATAAAGTTTCATTAAAATCCATTCTGTAGTTTTTGCGTGAAAGAGTAACAAACATCCATACATCTATACATCCAGACATCATACATCCTCACAAACTTTCGCCTTTATAATATTAGTAGGATCTATTTATAACGAAATAGAAAACAAAGGGATACTGTGTGCATTGAAATGAAATATAGAAATCCAAACAACCTCCAATGAACACAAGAATTGCATTGACAAGGCTAAAAAGAAGGCTAAAATCGAAAAAATGTAATTACTATATTTTACTACTACTTTTTTGCTTCGAGTAAACTAATGCATTAAGGACAAGGATGAAAATAAGAATGTTTCCTTCCCCAAGAACTATTATTATTCAGTAGCGACACACCCTCGCTTCGCTCGGGTTCGACCCTAGGTTGCTTCCCAAAACAAAATTAATTAATTAACTTGATTTTCATTTTTTTTTCGTGGGACCATATTTTTTTTTCTAAAATAAAAGTAGCCTTAGTTACTCCTTATTACATCAGCTATCTGCCAGTGAAAGTCCCATCAAAATCGGCCCAACCATTTCAGAGATTAGCCAGAACAAACAGACAGACAGACAAAAATTGTAAAAAATGTTGTTTTGGTATATGTACCGTGTATACATTCATATGCATTAAGTGAAAAGCGGTTATTTTAATATTACAAACAGACACTCCAATTTTATTTATATCTATAGGTAATAAATTTAAATAGATTAAAGTGTCTTAAATGAAGGATGCGTGCTTACGTCATCTAACAAAAGAAAATATTAATAAAACTGCAGTCTTTCAAATTCCAAATGTTATATCGAAATACCTAGATTATTTTTCATAATAAATGATTCGTACATTAACATACATATTTTCGTAGATTATAATCTATACATATAATAAAAGTAAAACTGATCGCTGTCTGTACATACATATATTTATATTTAACTAGCGACTCACGCTTGCTTCGCTCGCGTTCGTCGTTCGTTTTCACGGTTAGCTATGTTTATACATAAATAGTAGCTTGCTACTTCTAAGATATCCATTTAAATTATAAAGCGATTTGCCCTCGCTTTGCTCGGGCGCGTACGCCGTACGCGGATTTTGTTCACAATTTCATGGGTTTTAATTTTTTTGCGGAACCCTGATTCTTTTTCTAAAATAAAAGTAGCCTAAGTTACTCCTTATAACATCAGCTATCTGCCAGTGAAAGTCCCGTCAAAATCGGTTCAGCCGTTTCGGAGATTAGCCGGAACAAACAGACAGACAGACAAAAATTGTAAAAAATGTTGTTTTGATATATGTATCGTGTATACATCCATATGCATTTAGTAAAAAGCGGTTATTTTAATGTTACAAACAGACACTCCAATTTTATTTATCTGTATAGATGATATTTGAGAAAAACTATAATTAACGCAATGGAACCCAAAACAATTATTTTTAGAATTTTTCGTCTGTTTGTCTGTGCGTTTGTGCGCGCTAATCTCAGAAACGGCTTAACCGATTTGGGTGCGGTTTGACTAATGTATTGTGGTAAGCTGCACGTAACATTAAATTTTTTTTTCATTTCAACCAGTTCATAAATAAAAAAGTTATGTCAATTTAAAAAACGCGACGATCCCAAGCGAAGCATGGTCGAGTCGCTAATTAAATATTACATAAAAAATTCAGACCTTGCTAACTAGACATTATAAAGAATTGTTTTTATATGATAAGTAATTTAGACATCTATAAATAAACGTTAACTTGCTTAACATTATCGTATACCGTTATGGTTCATTTTTACAAGCCTCGTTCCAAATATACAAACCCGTTAGTTAGCACTTCACGAAACTGTAATTACCTACCGCAATATCGTCTATACGTGAATCCTTTTCGTGTACTGCGTTGGAATCACTCAGTAGAATGCGATTGTCATTTTAGTTAAGTTTATTATCTATGCTAATATTATAAAGAGGAAAGATTTGTTTGTTTGTTTTTTTGTACCGAATAGGCTCCGAATCTACTGAACTGATTTAGATGAAATTTAGTAAGAAAATATTTTGAGACCATAGGAAGGGCATAGGGTAGTTTTTATCCCGGAAATCATTCCTTAAGGGGGTGAAAATGTGGATGAGTTTGTATGGGGAAGCAACATAGGGACGAACCCGAGCGAAGCGAGAGTGATTCGCAAGTATATTATATAATATATTATAATATACTATCGAATCACCTTTTTTAACACCAATAAACTTTTAAGCTTTTTAAGAGATAACTAGCATTATTTTATTCAAGGCTCAATTTTTATATATGTACATTCGCTAGACTTCAATGCTGTACGGTTTGCAACAAGATTTTATTTTACCAACCGACTTCCAAAAAGGAGGAGGTTCTCAATTCGACCGTATATATTTCTTTCTATTTTTTTTATCTGTGATCGCGAATTACTTCGTCGTTTATGAACCGATTTTAATGATTCTTTTTTTTGTTGGAAAGGAGATATCCCAAGGGTGATATCATGATAAGGAAACCAGGATCTGATGATGGCATCTCAGAGAAATCGAGGGGAAACTTCGAAAATTTTTACTTTTCAGTGCCTGGAAAATGTTTTTTTTTATTTTTTTTAAATATTTTCTCAATTTACGTATTTCTTTTACATTGTACTATAGTCCGCGCCACAAAGATTGGCTATAAAGTTTATTGATCCCTCGTCAGTTGCTAAAAGCAAAGATGTGTAAATTAAAAATTACCAATTTCGAAGACAAAATAAGAAATATCATCGACTTTTATTATAATTCGAGATTGAACTAGATTTGTCTATTTATCTCATTTTGTTGATCTCCATATAGTTGTCTTTGGTATTTGTAAAAATGGTGTATAAAAACCTAAAAGTGTCTTATTTTACACTTTATTTAATGATTAGCAACAAATCAATTCTTATCATAATCGTTTTACTTAAAATAAATAAATTTAAAGCATTATAACAAGTTTCTTTTTATATTTACGAATCTATTTCCAATATTAAACAAAACGCGAGTTATGACACTTCATCCCCAACTTTTTGGTACGTCAGATGGCAGGAATGCAACACCTTCGGGCCGTCATTTTGTTGATTGTTCATTCGTGTTCGGATAGCCCTTGCGTGTATATGTCCTCGGGTTATCCATAAATCTCTTAACGTTTTTATTGAATTTTAGCTGTTGAATTTGTTATATTTTTTTAATGTTATTGTTTCTGTTACTGTTATTTCTTAAAACTCCACAGACAGTGTAGAAGAATTAAGTTGTGACAATGACTAACAATATACTTAAATGTATTTTTTTAAATAAAAAATATTAAATGATATTTTAATTTTATTTTCTATGGTCTGCCTTAAAAATTAAATTAAATTTAAATTTACACACTTAACACACTAGTGCTTGGCTGCAGAATATTTGATATTCCGGTGGCAGGTTTATCATCCCTGTTTGAAAAACGAAAGGTCAGTGCACTTTATTGCCAATCTTTCTGGCGCGGAATATAGCGACTCACCCTCGCTCTGCTCGGGTTCGTCCCTACTTACGTTTTAACTTTTAGTATAGATTTTTCAGATGAGATATTTTCCAGCAGTAAAAGGTATCCTATATGTTGAGCTATCATCATACCCAATGTCATCAAAATCCCTCCAGTGGTTTTTCTGTGATGCGGTAACAGACAGACAGACAGACAAAAATTCTGAAAACTATAGATTCGGCCTCTGTATCGATAATAATGTCTATTTCAATAAGATTTTCTAAAAAATATTTAATGTACAAATTCGTCTCAGTTTGAATTTTATTATATGTATAGATAAAGACTTGATTGGAATTAATTTTTCTGCGGCATGCATTGAAGGCTGAAAAGGTCATAATTACGTCGAACGGTCGGTTTTAATAAACTATATTCACTCACACGATGCAAAAATGATGCAATTTGAGTCTTTTTTCTAACAATGTTGCACTATTATAGTGGGGAATGACCAAGCTTTGCGGATTCTATTTATATTCAGCGTACAAAGGAGAATTGTAAAAGTCCAAAATTGATAATAATATTATTGCCATTTCATTTTCTTGGTAATACTTTGTTAGTAAGTAAAAGATAATAATAAAGGCAATCTTCTGGAGCTTATATTAAAAGTTTGAAGCATTTACCCAGGAAAGGGTTAGGTTTGGTTTGTATAATAACAGCAACGCGAGAGGTAAGCGTGCTTCGGCAGCGGGCGCCGAAGTGCGAGAACCAACATATTTTTCAGTGGTGCGCTATTTCGAGTTTTAATGTCAGGTGAAACAGAGGGATAAGTCATGACGAAAGTGTACCGTGTGATACTTGATTTGTATTGAAAATTTCTAAAAAATCATAAAAAACGTGTCTTCGCCATCTCATCATCATAATTTATTTTGTCTCGTCGCTGCTAACTAGAAAGCTAGTATAAATGAGAAATTTATACTTTAAAACAATGCTTTTGCAACTTTCTAAATTACTTATTGTCTAATGCAAAAAGTATCACAGAATATAATTCACTTAACCCATGTAGAGCAGACGAGTGCATTAATTATCTAGACTGTGGAAAAGTTTAATGATTATTATCATATTAGATATTCATTTCAAAGAATCACTTCTACCATTAAAAACAGTAATGCCTATACATATTTAATTAAACTGAAATTTTTTCCTAATTTTTTTTTTTTAGTTTTAGGTACTAATTATAATAATGCATTGTAAAATATCACTTTAATATTGAAAAAGTAATAATTATTGTATGTACTTTATAAGCAGCCATGTGTATTTCTTGAATAAAGCAATGTGTGTATAATTTTTTTTCAAATAAAATGTAAACTGTAAAGATTTAAAGTAAACCTAATTATAAACTGTTGTATACAATGTGAATTTATAGAATAGTGGGTTATGAGCCCGACTAGCACTGCTTAGTATGTCTCAGACCTCAAAGGGTTAATTTCCTTAGAACATTATTTTTGATTTAATTCATAAAGCTGCCTTGTTTGGTTAATTATGTCAGGTTAGAGCTAAATTTTGTAACACAATGAGAACACTGAACCAGTGACAGTTAACCCCTAAACATTTAAATTTTTTATCACTTTAGTTTTTAATATAAGATTTATTTTTTATTTGAAGATTTTTAAAAAACCAATCCATAAAATATTAAGCCAGTATAACTTATCACATCTAATTATAAGTATGTACTTTAATAGTAAATACCTATTATTTTAGAAATTTTATATTTCAATAAATAATACTAAATTTATACTATTTAATTACTACAATGAATATTGTAATAATAATTAATTTAAAAAATATGGCATATTCAACTTATTCCTTTTTATAATATTTAAATTTTGAAGGGTAAATTTTCAATGTATAATATAACATACTTAATATATAATATTATGATTGAATCTAGTGAAGTTTGTCTAATGAATTTAAATAAAGTTAAAAAGTGCCCCATACTACCATTATAACAGCAAATATTAAACATATTATTTATATAATAAGGCCAAAATATTTCGAAGGACTTCAATGCTTGATTAAGAAATCAATTAAATTTTAAATTCATTAGTATAAATTTCTTTTCATTTACTTAAAGGTGTGTTTGTGAATAGCTTTGAAGTACAATATAATAAAATGATCCCAATTGATGCATTGAATAAAAATGAAATATTGTCTCTATAGACCACAAACCTCTTTATAGAAAATTAGTTTAAAAAAACTAACCAAAATAAACTGTTTTTAAAAATAATTCTATCATTACATTGCTTCTAATCTATTTAGTATTTATAGATTATTAAAAGAAAGCATTGAAGACACACAACAAAAGAATCGAATTGAATACAATTTACAAAAATTTAGTAAATTTATGATGGGAAAGCTTGTTATTAATTAATTTGTTACACAAACAAGTTATTTATATACAAATATAACTCATATCAGTTGTAATGAACTACCTACTACAGAATTTATTACTATAAATGTTGATAATAAGTTACGTCATAACTTTCTATCATTCATCATAATTTTACTTCTGAATGTTTTAGTTTTGTTTGTTTTGTTTACATAAGAAAAGCATGATCATGAAGGCTTTATAAAAAATATATATAATATAATTTTAACTATAAAAGTGTGAAAATACCAGACATTATTATATGTGTAAGAATCTTTTAATTTTAAGCGTATTAAATTTTATTTTAGTATAATTATTGAAATTTCAACAATAATTCGTATTGCTTTCTACACAACACCTCAACTATATATTTTTTTTAAACTATAAAATAAAGTTTTAATTAATACATACCCACATACACAGTGGCTCCTGCATCATGAAAGTCATTACTTCGACGAACTGATCGGTAACATTCTTCGTAACATTATTTGAGAGTTCAGTGGTAGCCGACACCAGTGGTTGTACCATCTTTGCTGCTTCACCCTCCACACTCTCCGAGATTAGCTCCTGCTTTTGCAAAGTCGCGTTCAGTTTCCAGTTCGGATCACTCGTCACATTCACAGCAAAATACACAGCTATCGACAACAGTAAAACACTTCCCGCCGAATAAACCTTGAGATTCGGCAAGGGCAACCTGTCTACTAGAGTCACAGGCATCTTGAAAGTTCTACACTAAATAACTAACGTGAAATTTGTACGCCAGACCACCGACCTCTTTTCGAGTTTAAGAACATTGAATACTTTCCGAATTAAATTTTACCAGAATAACAATGCCAAGATATGTAAATAACAACACATCACCGCTTATAACATTAACAGTAGCACTGGCAGAGTCGGAGTTCGTACAATAGCAGCCCTGCGCGTGATCGTAACTCGTAATTTATATTTATTTACGTCAAATGATATCGGGTATCGACTGTGAAAGAGTCAAGCTCGAATACGATCACAAACAATACGATATACATACACCTATGTTGCGATCTTTTAAAACTTTTAATCGATTATTTTGTTGACTTAAAAGATATTTATAAGATTCTTTTTATTTTATATTTATGTATGTTTATATGTATATTTAAAAAAAAATGGGCACTACTATATCAAGTCTTTTAGAATTTAGAACATAGAAATCTGATTATTTTCGAAAACATCGATATCAAAAAATCGATTAATCTACACAATTTATTGTTTAAATACTATTTTCATTTTTGTAAAATGGGTAATATTTAATCAATTTATTTTTATATATTTATAATATTTGCAGTAACATATATTATATCAATTTGATAATTAATTATGAATCGTAAATAATATGATCTGACAGCTGATATTGTCAAAATGACAATTTGTTGACAATTTAGCCGAATCGAACGGTGGGCAGCGGTACCTAAATATAAGTTTTAGAAATAAACACTGTATTATAAAAGTGCATTTTTCCAATGAAATTATAGGACTATAACAAGATGACTGAACGAGATTACGCTCCATTAAGTTCGGCATGTGTACGCGGCCTCTGCGACAAGTTCTATGATAAAAGAAAGTTTGCTGGTGTCGAAATTGAAAAGTAAGTGATCTTGAAAGAGTATAACTATTAAACAATGGTCTTAAGTAAAATAATTACTTTCCTGTAAATGTGTTTTACTATCAAAAAAATGCACTGCTTTATTTTAAAGTGAGTATATTTATTTCAGAATGGTTAAAGACTTCAGTGATGCTAACAACACCAATCAAATCAAACGTCTTATTCGTATTCTTGGCCAAGACCTCATGTCTTCTACCAACCCAAATGTAAAGAATGGAGCACTTATGGGTCTTTCTTCAGTTGCAGTAGGTTTAGGAAAGGTAAGAAATTAGTACTTCCAACATGACATAATTGCTTGTCTATTTTATTGATAGTTTTATTTATAATCTTTTGTATATTATAATGGATGTTATCAGAAAAATCTTTATCATTCAAAATTAAAGATTTTTGCAAAACAGTTTTTCCTGGTATTCATTTAAGAATGAATTTTATTTCTTTCAAGGACTGTGTGCTGTACATTGGTGAGCTGATTCACCCAATAATTGCTTGCTTGGGGGAAAGTGAAGCTCGTGTACGCTATGCTGCAACAGAAGCATTGTTTAATGTCCTAAAGATTGCGAGAGAAGCTGCACTAACTCATTTTCCTCTTGTTTTTGATGCCCTTGCACGTCTTGCTGCAGACCCTGAGCCACAGGTTAGGCAGGGTGCAGAATTGCTGGATAGACTTGTCAAGGTAATTTATATTTAAAATGATTATAGAAAAACACATTTCTTTTTAAAAACTATGCATCTGTGATGCTTTTATATATTTGATAAATTTTTGGCATATTGTTAACATTTAATTTGAATATACTTGTTCGTATATTTTTGTGCACAGATTCTTTCCCAGTCTTCTTAGTTTGTTTTGTAAAATAAATGAAAAGGTTTTTTTTGTAAAATATTTAGTGTTAGACTAGAAAATTTTAAAAATGTTGAATGTATTTTTTTCAATTTAGTATTTGCAAACATGGATATGAGAAAGACTTTCAGTCTCTGTTGTGATCATGTTTGCTAAGAAGCATTTGAAATGTTGGAAACCAAAAAACCTAAATAAATATGCAAAAAAATCCAAAAAGATAGTTTTATTTAAATTGACAAATATTTGCATAAATTCAAAAAGTATTACTTTTAGTGTATGGTATGCGATATGTGTGTCGGTAGGACATAGTGACGGAGAGCCCTAGCCTGGAGCTGTCGTGCGTGGTGCCGCTGGTGCGCGAGCGCATGTACACGCGCAGCGCGGCGGCGCGCCAGTTCGCGGTGGCGTGGGTGTCGGCGCTGGACGCGGCGCCGGCGCTGGGCCTGCGCGCGCACCTGCCCGACCTGCTCGACGGCCTCTTCACCGTGCTCGACGACCCCAACCCGGAGATACGGCGCATGTCAGTACTTACCACCCGCTACCTACACTTACACTCACTACTTAGTACCAACACTTGCCTACCTACCAAATTAACTACTACCAACATAACCAAATTATTTAAAATTTTGAATAATTTACTCCTTTTTTGATTTTGGACTACAAACAACCATTGACTTCAAATCAATGAAACCATACAAGCATCAACATCTCATGATCTCAATCTTCAGATCTGACAACACTAAGCTGACGTAGTGACGCTAGTATCGGAATTTATATATACGTATGTATTATACCTATCAAAACGTAATGCCTGCAATTCAGTATACTTCTAACGCCATCAATTGAATCAATGGATTAAATAACCTCCACAAAACTACTTTTATACTATAAACGTGAAATTTTGTGAGGATGTATGACTATTACTCCTTCAAGCAAAATCAACAGATTTTGATGAAACTTTATATTAATCTCATTAATATTATCAATGTGAAAGCTTGGATGGATGGACGCTTGTTACTCAATCACACCAAAACGATTGAGCGAATTTGAATGAAATTTGGCAAAGAGATAGATTATAGTCTGGAATAGCGCATAGGCTACTTTTTATCCCGAAAAAATGTACGGTTCCCGTGGGATATATTTGTTCTGTTTTTCATGGTATAGCTCGCTATTATAGCTTATACATCATAGTGTGTATGTGCAGGTGCGACGTGCAGCTGAACGAGTTCCTGCGCGCCATCAAGAAGGAGCCGGCGGAGGTGGACTTCCGCGCCATGATCAACATCCTCATTACGCACGCGCAGGCCTCCGAGGAGCTGCTGCAGGTACGCGGCTAGAGGGCTAAATTATTATTTCCCAACTACAGACATATTGACTTCAAAATTACATAGGTAATATGTTAACAATAAGTATACTATGCTTAGGTTGAAAAAGAATCAGTTTACAGTTAACGAATGTTAAGGTATCTAGTATACTTAGAAAAGCTTCGTGTATGTATGTCCGCATAATGTTTGGGTCCTGCGTCAACTTGTTCTCTTCTTAATACTTTTTTAGATTTACGCGATTATTTGACATTTAAAATAAAACTATCTTTTCGGATTATTTCGCGGATTTATTATGATTTTCGGTTCCCGACGTTTCGAATGCTTTACAGCAATCATGGTCACCTTTGGGACGTCTAAAAACTTAGTCGGGGAGAGACTCAAAGGCATTATACAGGGTGGATTTTTGAGACGGGACAGTAAGGGCAGGTACCTTAACTGTTATAGTTACAGAAAAACGTTCCTAGGAAACCATCCATAACTTTTTGAGATATTCTGAACTGCATTCACAGATTTTGGAAAAAATGTACAGTCAGCGAGAAAAATGTTAAAATACCAAAAAAACTTTTTTTATATCAATCGATTCTATTTCATGTAGGGATCAAAAGACTCTATAGGACCATTTTAGGTTTGAGTACTAGAAATGACAGAAATCGCCAAAATCTTTTCCCATACATTTTGTATGGAAAAACGTTTAATCAACTCGAAATATTTTTTTGTTGTCAAACGGTCCTATTTTTTAATGTGATCAAAAGACTCTTTGAGGTCAACTGAAGTTTGAGTACAGTTCATACCTTAAATGATCCCATAGAGTCTTTTGATCCCTACATGAAATAGGATCGAATGACATAAAAAAAGTTTTTTTGGTATTTTAGCATTTTTCTCGCTGACTTTACATTTTTTCCAAAATCTGTGAATGCAGTTCAGAATATCTCAAAAAGTTATGGATGGTCTCCTAGGAACGCTTTCCTGTAAATATAACAGTTAAGGTACCTGCCCTTACTGTCCCGTCCCAAAAATCCACCCTGTATACTTGCAAAAGGGATATCAAAATAGACTATTGCGTAGTCAAGTATGCAAGCCCGACGCCGGTCATTGTATATTAATGCATCCGACACACTATTGAGTATTGAGTAAATTACTTTCAATAAAACACTGGACGCGTTACCTTTGACATTAATTTGTATGCTTCCGGGTAGACTGATATAATTATTCAATAGGGAATATACGTGTGATTTAAATAAAGGTGAAATATTTTTTTTTACAATCTTTATTGCTTTTAAATTAAGTTTACTTTAAGTTTACTTTTAAATCTATATTAATATTTTTTAATGTAATTTCTTTTTGATTAAGAAAATAATAAAAAGTGCAAAAACAAGTGGGAAATTCAAAGTAGTTGAAACGCCACGCCATTGGTCAGACCGAATATGACGTCAGAGTATATCATAACAGAGTGATTAGCGATTTTGTCGTTTACAAAATCGAGTCGTCATTTCTCTGTGTATATCATACTGTGACGTCACGCCATTCCTAATTAAATCTAGTCCAAAAGTATCCTTTATGATTTTAGTTTTTTGAATCTGGATATTTTTTTTACAATTATATAACGATGTAAGCTACTGTATAGGGAGTGTGCGCAAACTATAGAGGGCCGCACTTCTGTCGAAAGTAGAGCGCCCTGTTATTCAATAAGAAAAGCATTGTTGTGTAAATAGTGTAATAAATAATATTAGTTATGCCTAAATAATGCAAAAAATATTTTTTTTTTACCGATAAAAAAATGATCGAATTAGAGGTCAAATTTCAAAACAATAAAAAAGGCCAAAAATGATTTGAGTTAGGTCATGTTTTTAATGTACTTGAAACAGAAGATGAAAATAAGCTATCAGTCATAACCATAAGTATCAGTGTTTCTAATGTTTATAATGTAACAATTATTGTAAGTATTAAATATTATTTTTATAAATTAACTCTATTATATTGAAAATAGCAGAAATCTGGTAATATTTAAGCTTTTTCAAAAGTATTTTGAACTGACAGAATAAAAAATTAAAAAATAAAAGCTAAAGATGTTTAAAAATTTCGAAGTACAAATAATATTATTGTAATCACTTGAAATATTATTTATGGAAAAAAAATATTAGAACTTGTCTAATACCTGCCAACTGTAGTATCATATTGATTATACACAAAATAATAATTAAAATTAATTAGAAGACTATTAACACGTTGTTTTTACTGCGTCTATCCATGTTTGACGTTTGAAATTATCCACGCAGTGTTCAATGAACTTTCGGGGAAATTATAAAATTTCAATTGCGTTTTATTATTATACGGCATATTTACACAACAGCCACGAACACAGCAAGATACTTTTGATGAAGACATCACGCACACTTATTTTAATTAACAAAAAATAATTAATTAAAAACGCTGATAATGCAAAACTAATACTGTTTACCATCGCTTTGCTTGTATTTTTTCCCAGCAGATGACATAATTGTTATCTTTCTCACTCCCTATAAAAAATTAAAAAAAAAAAATCATGCATATTCCCTATTGTTTATCCATGTTCGAGTTGTATTAGAATGTTCATGAACCATGACTTACTTCAACGAGGTTAAAGTTGCAGTGGAATTTTTATTATAGAATATTAATGTTGTGTGCCGCAGCTGACGGCGATCACTTGGCTGAAGGAGTTCTGCGAGCTGAGCGGGCGCGACGTGTTGCCGCACGCGTCCGGCGTGCTGCGCGCCGCGCTGCCCTGCCTCGCATACACCGACGAGCCGCGCAAGAGTATCCTTTTACGCGTGCAAACACGCATGCACGCACGCACGCACACACGCACACACACACGCACACACACACGCACACACGCACATACACACGCACACATACACACACACACACATATGCACACACTCTAAACCCAACTTGTATTTATTAGAATAACATATTACACACCTAAACCAAATTATATTTTTTTGCAAAACGATACTATTATTTTGGCTTTTTTCTCTTCTCCACTTTACAATCGTAAGACCAAACTACATGCAAATCAGAGATACGCGAGACCGCGGCCACCGTCAACCTGCAGCTTACCAAACTGGTGTCCGACATGGAACCCGGGGCGGCCCCCGAGGGGCAGGCGGAGGGGCAGGCGGAGGGGCAGGCGGGGGCGGAGCGCCTCGAGCTGGACGCCGTGGTGGAGGTGCTGACGCAGCTGCTGCACCACAACTCCGTGCACACTAAAGTGGCCACGCTAGATTGGATACTGCATCTGTACAATAAGTTGCCTCTTGAGGTGTGTAATTTTTTTGTTATTTGTAATTTCTCCAGTCCTAAAGCTTGTTATGTTGAACAGCTGAGAGCCTAAAACTTTAAAAGTAAAAAGATCTTTTGAATTATTCTAGTTGGTAGTTCTAAAGATTAGCGCATTCAAAAGAAAATATACATACTTTAGCTTTACAATAGGTATATTAGTACAGAGTACCTGGGCGACCGAGTTTCGCTCGCAGTTCTTTTTTGTTATATCGTATTTCTTAAAAAAAAAAAAAAAACTAAAAACTTGAATAAATACAAAAAATAAAGTAAAACTTTCTATCCGATCGAGGTTCGAACTCAGTCACACCTATGATTGTTAATCTTGCACCTTGGTCACTTCACCACGATGCTTATGCCTGAATGTAAGAAATTATCGAACATATTCTGCGTAGAATAATGCAAAAGAAAATCGCATGAAAACTCTAAAACACGCGTTTTCCCAGGCGTGAGACTAATCTAGACCGATTTTTCGCCTCCGAAAACCCCCACATACCAAATTTCAGCGAAATCGTTAGAGCCGTTTCCGAGATCGCCGGTATAAATAAATAAATAAAGATATAAATATACAAGAATTGCTCCTTTAAATAGATTAGTATTGATTATAAATTCGAAAGTGTGTTCATGCAATTCCAAAGCCATTCAACACTTCCACTTTATATTTTTGCACTAGTGACTTACTCTCGCTTCGCTCGTGTGTGTTCATAGGTGTCTTTTTCCCTTTCGTTTTACAAGATCGAATCGTTAGTTTTAAAAATTATGTCCTAAACCCAAAATTACAATCAAAATGTTAGTTCGTGCAACGTAGGAAGTCGTTAAGAAAGTAATTTTTAAAATTATTGACAATGTTTGTGATTAGTGTTGTATGAAGTGAATATGGAAGAGTGTGAGGGCGCGAGGGTAAGGGAGTCCCTGGTTGCAGATGTCGGCGCAGACGGAGCGCGTGTTCGTGAGCGTGGTGGGCTGCCTCACCGACCCCGCCGACGACGCCGTGCGCCGCGCGCTCGCCGTGCTCGCCGAGATCTGCTCCGGCCCGCCGCCCGCCGCCCCCGCCGCCCCCGCCGCCCCCGCCGCCCCCGCCGCCGCCCCCGCCGCCGCCGCCGCCGCCGCCGCCGCCGCCGCCGCCGCCGCCGCCCGCGACGACGACGACGTCTGCAGTAAGTTATGTCTGCGTGATAGGGACGTCAACGCAAATACTCGTAGTCATTCATTCGCAGTCACATTTTTGATTTGATAGGATTTTCATTAAAATCACTGTACGATCGTCAATTATATACGGACTTTTATATCTATACAGGTAAATAAAATTGGAATGTTTGTTTATAATATTAAAATAACCGCTTTTTGCTATACACGGTACATACACCAAAACAACATTTTTTACAATTTTTGTTTGTCTGTCTGTTTGTTCCGGCTAATCTCTGAAATGGCTGGACCGATTTGGTGGGGACTTTCACTGGCAGGTAGCTGATGTAATAAAGCTTAGGCTACTCCTATTTTAGAAAAGAAAGGGTTCCTCGAAAAAAAAATTAAAACCAATGAAAAATTGAATAATATCCGATTCAAATAGGGAAGTTGTATACATACATTATATTTTTTCTATATTTCTTCTATTTAAACGTAAATATAGCGTGAAAATCATCGATCAAAAAAGTACTAAATACACAATCAGTGACAAACAATGTCCTCACCGAATGAGCGCTCATTTGAACATTTGAGCGCGCTTTTAATATTTTTTTTTTTTGTGAAAACAACTTTAAGTATTGCATTTAAGGTTCAATTTACATTGTTGTATATTTATTTCAACTAGAATAATTACCTAAACACAATTGGTGACAGTTTTAAAATATCTTTTGCATGGGATTGTGTATCTACATAGTACTTTTTTTCATCGACGGTGAAAATGTAATAAACACTTACATTCACTTACTTGTTTTCGTATTAGTATAATAATACTAATATGACGTGTTTCAGGTGATTTAGAAGCTAATCCTTACTACCAGAAGTTTCTAAAGGCGTTGTTGAGGCTGCTGGCCGCAGATGAGAACCTGCTGGAGGAGAGGGGGGCTTTCATTATAAGGTTGGTACTATTGTAGTGTACCGGTTCTTGTTAACTAATACTCTATCAGATTGTTAAAATAAAAAATGTTTGGAATTAACACTCGATACCATTTACTGCTGTAGACTTATTAATAAAACGATAATGAAAATGATATGGACTTGTGAACACGCGCAGCTTACTTGCTAGCGGTACGCGAACTAACTTGATTTTTATGAATTAAAATAATAATAAATTACGCGTGTCGAATAAAATGCTGAATTATAATATGTTAAGGTTGCACCGTAGATGTAGTATAGTACCTATGTACTGCTTTGTTGGTTTAGTATCAGGTATAGACGACAATAGATCTGAAGGTCCTGAGCTTTGATTCCAGGTTAGGCCGTGTATAGTTTCTTTTTCTTTCAAGAAATTTGTAACAGCAACTCAAGAGTTGAAAAGTAGATGGGTAGTATTTTATCCCCCTGTCTGGAGATTCCTGGTTTTTTTATTCATTGTCAGTATCGGACTGTAATAATAAATGTCACGGTGAGTGCTCGTTGTGTCTACGCTTATGCTTACATTGTCATATCTCCTGCGGCTAGTCTTAGTAAAATCGACCGCCATGGTCTACATTAGCCCCTAGCCCCCCCCCCCCATTCGTAAGATTTCGTGAGATTTTGCTGGATCCCTCCTCCTTCTCCTGATCTCACGTGAGATTTTTTAAAATGTGGAGAAAATAAAAGTTAATAATAAAACAATGGTCGTAATAAATTATACACGTTTTTTTTTGTGTAAATTATTAGTGTAAAAAATTACATGATATTTGCCGAGACCACCCCCTTCCCCACGTGAGATTGAGTAAGGTTTTGCTAGACATCCTGTTAGAATATTCTGCGAAGATATTATTACCATTTAATTTCTTCGAGTAATCCTTAACTTCAACTGGTTATTCGACATGATGCCTCTGTTTCTATATACATAAAAAAAAAAAAAATATTCTAATGTTCTAAAATACCAAATTAATCTAGTAATCTCAATTTCTTTCTGTCCTTTCCAATTCATTTATCTATTCCGTCTTCTCGTCCATACTGTCTTGGCATCTATTCTTAAGAATGATTCAGGCGTACTATTTTGGTGTAAAGAGGTTCTACACTTTCAACTATACAACACCGCTCGCTCCCGATGAGTGATTTCATCTTCGGTGCTCTAACACTGTGCATTCTCATCACCCGTCGGCTTCTAGTTAGGTTAGGCGAACGTTTGACACCGTCGACTCTGCAACATAATCAATGGGTACTCGCAGACAGCTGTGCGTGCTGCTGGGCGCGGAGGCGGTGTACGTGGGCGTGGCGCGCGCGGCGGGCGCGGGCGGCGGCGGGCGGCGCGCGGCGGCGCGGCTGGCGGGCGCGCTGGCCACGCTGCTGCTGACGGCGGCCGAGCTGCAGCCGCTGCGGCGGCGCCTGCGCGCGCCGCCCGCGCCGCCGCGCGCGCTGTTCCGCACGCTGTACCGCGCGTGGGCGCACAGCCCCGTGGCGCTGCTGGCGCTGTGCCTGCTCACGCACAACTACCGCCACTGCGCCGCGCTCGTCGCCACATTGTATCCTTTTGTTTTTACATTTATACTGCACTCGCGACGAGTAGTATATTCGGCCATACGCCGAATGTCAGATATTCTGTGGACTCTGTGCTCGGATAGCTGAATATTAGGTAAAAGTTAGGTCAGCGCGTGGCGAGAAAACTTGCATCGACGTGTTTGTTTCTTGTTTGGAGCCAAGAAATAGTATTTATTCAGTGTCTTTTTTCTGAAACTGGAATTGTCTACGAAGAAAAGAAGTAAATTACTTCCTGATAATGTGAAAAAATAGTCTTTATATATCACAATCTTCCAACAAAGGCTCAACGGAATCTTTCATTTTGAAAAATTTTGCTTGCGTTATCTTAGTGTTCAATCACCACGGCTTCGTTATTCCGCTTGCTAGCTCCGTTTTAACTTAATAACCGCTTAGTTTCTGCTAGAATAGAAACCAAGTAATATTAATAAAGTAGTTTTTACCCAGTATGTAGGAAATACATAGGATTAATAATGTATGGTATAATATTATAATGTTTCCAATTATATAAATTTACTATACATAATATACCTACTATTTCGTAGAAAAAAATCTTCCATTTTTTGTTTATCATGCCATTCTAATTTAATGACTTTATATAAATATTTTTTCCTAAACATAATATTTAGCGGGGACCTGGAGATAACTGTGGAGTTTCTGACAGAAATAGACAAATTAGTACAATTGATAGAATCCCCTGTGTTTGCGTGTGAGTGTTATTTGTTTTTTATTTCTTTTACCCTTAATTAAAGTTAAAAAAATTATTTGTAGGTTTATTGTGTATGCATGCCCTATGTAAATGCCGTAAACTGAGAAGTGTCACGGAGAAGACAAATTGTATAATTCCTAGATTTACTATTTTAAAAAGTCCAAAAGTCCGTATCATCGAGGCGGAATTATTACGGCGTGTAGAAAACTGATATAATTTAAAAATTAATGAAATCATTTAACCTGCGACAAGTGCAGCGAATGCGAGAAAGATAAGTAACGCGCGTGTGTGTCAGACCTGCGGCTGGAGCTGCTGGGCGGCGAGGGCAGCGCGGAGCTGCGCGCGGCGCTGTTCGGCCTGCTCATGCTGCTGCCGCAGAGCGAGGCCTTCCACGCGCTGCGCCGCCGCCTGCACTGCGCGCCCCCCGCGCCCCACCCCGCCCCCGCCCCCGCCGGCCCCCCCGCGCCCGACCCCTTCCCCGAGCTGCTGGCCGAGTTCCGGCGCGTGCAGGCGGCGCACCGCGACGACCTGCTGCTGGAGCGCCGCGTGTCGCGCGCGCGCCGCGACCCGCACGACCGCGCCTCCTAGCCCTCCTAGCCGCGCCCTCCTTTATATTATACTTTGACTTAGATTTACTATGGATCGATATTATATCTCAGTTGAATCATTATTTAGACGATATCGATGAAAAAAAGCTTAAATTGCGACTCAATTTTTAAAATAACTTGTACACTACTAGCCTAAAAAACCATATATCATCGAAGTCGCTGATTGTCGTATCTGATCTCAAAACGTTTAGAGACACTCTGCATTTGGAGCGTAATCTTTCAAAATGTTTCTTTTTTTTATTATCGTTCATATAATTATTGACAATATAAACGATGAAGCATATAGTAAAAATACCCATACCTTATGGAGAGTAGAACTAAGGAGAACTACCTCTCGTATAAAAAAATAACCGCTGGCAAGCATCAAAGTGGTGGCGCCACAAAAAACAAGTAGATGAATTTAAAACATGGCGCCAAAAGCCATACGAGTAAGATGTTGAATTAAACAAAGAAAAAAGATTTCCGCTTTGTTGTGGCGCACTTTTCAATATAGTTCTAATATAGGCAAACACCGATATAGAATATCATTATATATTCATTTCAAGTAATAATAATTCAGCACACTTCACTCCGTTTAAAACTGCTAACTTCATATCACTTCCACTTGTTACGCTAGTGCTATAATTTATACATTAATACAATTTGCTGCTCACCACTGGACACTTTTTCAACTTGTTTCCCATATAAGTTGGTTCTCCTTAGTTCTACTCTCCGTACCATACCTATACAGGGTTATTGGTAATTCGACGTATTTCCATTAAGAGGTGATAGGGGTGACTATTTGCGATAATTTTAACCCCCCATATATATTGTGCAAAAGTGAACCATTTTTGAGTTATCATGATTTTTAACTTTTTTCAAAATTAGTCAAAAATGCAACATCAAAAATTTATTAAAAAATAGTATCAATTTAAATCTTTTTTTTTCCTGATTTATAAAAACGATTAAACACTGGTTATTTATCTGTATACGCCAGTCGCATACACTGCCCTCGTTCAGCAGTTTCTAGGAAATTAAGGGGTGGTTCGGGTGCCCTCGGTACGCGGTTTACATAAGGCTACTTTTACCCGGTCCTTAGGGGGATACTAAATTGAGACGAGAGAAAAATAGGGAAGTGCACTAACCTTGTTGTCTTCGTCTCTCCCACGTTCCAGGCGCCTGGGATTCCCGATGGTCGGGTGCAGTGGTTAAAAGTTTAACGGCCGTACAAGGGTCACACGGAAGTTATGACCACACCTTAGCGGTCACCTAAGCGTTATAAAATGAGTGATCTCCTCCCTCGTTGCGGGCTATGTGTCGAGTGGTCGTTGCGGCGGTTATGCTCAAGAGTTTTTATACTCTTTAAACTAAGCAGTGCACCCCTCCCCCTCGTCATAAGTTTTCCGCCTACCGACGCAAATAGCAAAAGTAGCCCAAACATTATCAAAATTAAAACGACAATTATCGGTCCAAATTTAATTTTATTTTAGTCACCTTTATTACTTCCTAAGGGGAATACGTCGAATTACCAATAACCCTATATAGTTAAATATCAATCTTATTAATTATAAAGTGTTAAGTGGCTATAATAAATGTTCTTATGCCCATGTACAAAGTAAAGTCGCCATTTTAGATATCGATTATAATCTCGGATTTATAATCGATTGCATACGATAGTCGAGCTTGGCATCACCGCCGAAACGCACCCGCGAGCTCGCCCGTGCAGAGATTTATATTATATAAAAATACTTGTATATATATAGATGTATAAGATATTGATTTGTTAGAATAAATTATTATTGTTCATACATTCCATTATTGTGTTTTATTTGATACTGTTTTTGTTTTGTTCTTTGAACTTTATATAAGATATCCATTTTTGTTGTCTGATATTTAAAACTATATATATATATATATATATATATATATATATATATATATATATATCCTACTAATATTATAAATGCGAAAGTTTTTGAAGATGTATGGATGTTTGTTAGTCTTTCACGCAAAAACTATAGAATGGTTTTTAATGAAATTTACAATAATATAACTCATACATCAGAATAACACATAGGTTACTTTTTATCCCGGAAAATATACTGTTCCCGTGGGATAGATTTGTATTTGTATAAATGTATGGAAATCTGCCCAATATGTTGACATTTATGATTACTGCTTCGCTCTCTTGGGTAATAACATGAATATATATAGCCTATAGCCCTCCTCAATAAACGGGCTGTCTAATGCAAAAAGAATTTTTCAAATCGGATTAGCAGTTCCTGAGATTAGCGCGTTCGAACAAACAAACAAACAAACAAACTCCCCCTCTTTATAATGATGTCCTCCTGACCGATCCCGGCCACGGCGGCCAATCTCATTGAGACTAGCCAACTGCGCAGGAGATATTATAGTGCAGCGCGAGTACGCGCAGACACAAGTGCACTCTCTATTCCTGTCACTCTCATACTCCGGTGGGACGACTACTCGACACTCGCGGTGAGAGTGTCGGCGCAGGACCGACGGCTTTACGTGCTCTCCGAGGCACGGGGGTGAAACACCGCCAACTTCCCAACTCCGGGCAATTTTTTAAATCGGATTAGCAGTTTCTGAGATTAGCGCGTTCGAACAAACAAACTGCTTCATTCTAATATTAAGTATAGATAAAATGAACGTATTAACTACATACACGTAAGTATAAATATATATGAAATAGCATAAATTAGTATTCCTGTGAAAATAAACAGATAAGTTAACTGTGCACTTATCAATAAAAAAATGCCATTTTATAGTATTTACAGTTACAAAAATATTATAAAAAAAAAATATTAGGTATATTGTCTAGGGAAACAAATATAAGATCATGCTAATATTAGAAAATGCGATATGAGTATATTGTTCATTTATATGTAACTTTTCCACACTAACCGGTTGATGAAATTTTAGATCAACATTATAGCGCTAGTCTAAACAGGTAAATAAAATTGAAGTGTCTGTTTGTAATGTCAAAATAACAGCTTTATACTAAATGCATATGGAATTATATACGGTACTTATAAGAAAAGCACAATTTTTTCACTTTTTGTCTGTCTATTTGTTCCGGCTAATCTCTGAAACGGCTGGACCAATTTTAACGAGACTTTCACTGGCAGATAGCTGATATTATACGGAGTAACTTAGGCGACTTTTATTTTAGAAAAAGAATCAGGGTTTCGCTCAAAAAAATTAAAACGTACCTAGGGACGAACGCGAGCGAAGCGAGCGTGAGTCGCTAGTATTTAAATAAAACCAAAAAAAAATCGTATGTATATATTTAACTTACAACAACAATAAAATTGTCATAGTGAATAATCATGCATCACAGTATAACTTTGAAGAGTAACATATTTTATAATATAAACCAACTTCGTGAAGACCATTTTCTTTAAAAATGAAAAAAAAAAAAGGTTTTTATAAACATACAATGTGGCTGATGGTAATACAGCTTCTAAAAGGATGTACTGATAACAATGAATTTTTTGGTGATTTAATTAAAATATCAATATATATACATATGTTATTTATTTCGACATAAGACAGCACTAAATGCTAATATTTTTTCTACTTTTGACACAATTATCTGAACAACCAACAACAGTTCGTCTGAGTCATGTCGAACAAAAGAAACAAAAGTTTATTCCATTTGAATATAATGTAAATACTCTAATCAGTTGTACAAATAGAATAAATGAAATGAATTATTTTGATTTAATTTAAATGTAACACAAAAATCTGAATCAATAAATGTACCAAGATCAACTTATTACTGAGTTTATTATTCTTACCAAATATGTATAGATTACCAGTAATGGAAATAGGATACAGGATATTTATTATTCTATATATGTATACATTTTTCAGATTGAGATCACTTTTGGTCAGTACAATATTTTACACTAGACAAACAAAAACAAATCTATCCTACGGGAACCGTACATTTTTCCGGATAAAAAGTAGTCTATTTGTTATTCTGATGTATGAACTATATTATTGTAAAGTTTCATTAAAATCCAATCAGTAGTCTTTATGTACTAAGCTGTATAAGTTACTATAGTTTTTTAACTATCCCACGGGAACTCTAATTTTCCGGGATGAAAAGTATCGAAGATGTCTACCAGGGACATGCAAAATTTTATTTAAATCGGTCCAACGGTTTCGGAGATTAGCCAACACAAACAGACAGAGAAACAAAAAATTGAAAAAAATATGGATTTGTTCTATTTCTATTCTTACATCCCCCTGACTCGGTTTTTAGTATTTTCTCTTCTATGTACAGACATTCGACCTCTACAGTTTTATTATATGTATAGATAACGATACAACTTGTTGTAAAAATAAATTATTCAAACAAAATACATAGCATGTTTGCCACATAAAATTAGTTATTACTACATTATATGTTCATCAGTTCAACAATATGGGCTTAAAAACAAGTAAAATCAGACAAGTGCGAGACTGACTCGCACACCAAGGGTTCTGAACCACTAAACATTAAGTCTGTGTAATTTTAAACTTATATAAACTGCCAAGTTAAAATATTTTGCCATATACATAATATTTAATGATAGCATAAATAACTTTATTTTTACAGTATTTCTAATGTAAAGATACTGTAAAAACAATGCATTTTTTTTGTCTGTTAAAATAACAGAGCTTGGAACTGTAAATATCACAATTACATCAACTCAATTTTCTCCTCCATTATGATTGGACTGCGTTATAATTAAGAATTTCCACAAGTCCAGTCTTATTTTTCCTTGTAACCGATTAACCGATTTTGATGAATTCCCTTACTTTTGTCTTGATAACGCAAGTGTTTTAGGGTATATACTCATATAGGTAGCTAAATATTAAATTTGAAAGTATTTATTACTGTAACAGTGTTGTAGAGTGTAGACGATATCATAGCAAGTTCATTGTGGATGATTTGCTTTCCTAAATTCGACATTACTAGCATATCTGATGTGTATAAGCATCAATGAACAAACCATTTAGATTCACAAAATATAAAGCTAATTGGTAAATGTTGTAAAATATAACATAAAATTATTCTGCACTTGGAATCTAGTTAAATAATTTTTTTACACAAACTTCATAAACACAAAGTTGGAATGTAATTAATACACTTCCCAACTGCCTCGGTGGTGTAGTGGCTAGCATGTACGGCTGCACATCCGGAGGTCCTGGGTTCGAGTCCCGGGTCGGGCCAAGTTTAGTTATTGAGTCTTTCTGTATAGTAAGCCTCAGTAACAGCCCGGAGTTGGGAAGTTGGCGGTGTTTCACCCCCGTGCCTCGGAGAGCACGTAAAGCCGTCGGTCCTGCGCCGACACTCTCACCGCGAGTGTCGAGTAGTCGTCCCACCGGAGAATGAGAGTGACAGGAATAGAGAGTGCACTTGTGTCTGCGCGTACTCGCGCTGCACTATAATATCTCCTGCGCAGTTGGCTAGTCTCAATGAGATTGGCCGCCGTGGCCGGAATCGGTCAGGAGAACATTATTATTATTATTAATACACTTCCCTCTTACAATTTGCTATTTCCTACACCTAAAGGTTACCTGGAAGAGGTCGCTGTTTTATCGATGAGGCCATCTTCTGTATAGTCTCTATTAAGGTTTACATAATTAATTATTATTATTGAGTAATTAACATATTGTCATTGTACAAATCTATATTAATTGCAATTTATTTTATTGTAGAAACCAGTAGTATTACTTAAATACAATTAAGCAACGACACAGTTAGATTTCGAATGTGGTTTAACGCATATATTCTTATTGATCTCGTCCTCATCTTTCGGCAACGAGCCAGTCTCCTTCGAGCTCGCCGACTCGTATATAACAGTCTTTATGCCGGAGTCCACGGACGTCATGGTCGCGTCGGAGTCGGAGGTCGTGGTCTCACTGTCCGTGCATTCCTCATCGTTCCGCAAACAATATTTACCCGCTTGTGCGTTCAACATTTCTACACTACTGTATTTAAAAATTTGAAAGGTCGCCCCGCTGTTTACGTTTCTGTTTATATTTTCATACACAATATCAGAGTTCTGTTGGTAGTAGTCGGAGTCGAAGTTGGTCTCCAAGTACATGCGACAGTCGTCCTTGTTGCACCAACACTTATCACTTTCACTTATACAATTTAGCTCGTCCATATTGGTATATGTGTCACAGTTCTCGTCGTCACAGCACTGGGAATTTAAGCACTTCAAGTGGTCAGCGCGAGCGGGGGCGGCTGGCGGCGGCGGCGGCGGCGGGGGCGAGCGCTAGGGGGCCGCGTCGGCCGTGAGACGCACCAGGCGCGCCACCAGCGCCGAGCTGGCCGCCACCGCCGCCGCCACGTCCTCGTGCGCCGCCAGCAGCGCGCGCACGCCCGCGCCCGCCGCGCCCACGCCGCCCGCCGCCGCCGCCGCCCCCGCCCCGGCGCCGCGCCCGCCCGCGCCGCGCGGACCAGCCTCCTTTTCTTTTTCAATCGGTGTTTCCTGCTTCTGGGTATTTGACTGTTAAACAATATGTATTCATTTATTAATTAAGAAACTTTATGTATATTTCTGTTAGTTGAACTTAGACAAGAGAAGACATATTTATGACTAAAATATCTTTTATCATTTCATCTTGAGACAAGAAAGATTATTTAACATTTTATTTTTATTAAATTGTTTTTTTTTTATTTTCATGCTGGTATTTTTGAATATTTTTTATTAATTTTTAATTCTTTTTTCTTAAATACTGAGTCTATTTAAATTAATACTGTAAGTATAAAGTATCGCGGTGTACCTGCGCGTGCGCGTGCGCCTGCGCGTCGGCGACGAGCGCGCGCGTGGCGTGCTCGGCGTCCTGCAGCCGCGCCGCCAGCGCCAGCACCTTCAGCTCCGTTGCCGACAGGTCCTTGTCCAGGATTTGCGTCTGCAGGTACACCGTCTGCGCCACCTTGTACCAGTCGGCGATAGCGTCGGCGCGCGCGCGGGCCATGGGCGCGGCGCGCTGCAGCAGCGCGCGCGCGCGCCGCCCCGTCTCCGCCACCGTGATGCGCTCCAGCACGTGGAACTGCTCGTCGTTGTAGGTGAGCGCGCGCGTGGCGCGGTCGCGCACCAGGTGCTGCCACGACTCGCGCAGGCGCTCCGCCAGCGCGCGCGCGCGCCGCGCCAGCCGCAGCTCCGCCGGGCACGGCGCCGCCGCCAGCGCGTCCAGCCACGCCGCGCGCAGCGCGCCGCCCGCGCCCGCCGCGCCCGCGCCCGCGTGCCGCGCGCGCAGCGCCGCCGCCGCGCCGCGCAGCGCCTCCGCCTCGCCCGCCGCCAGCGCCGCGGCCGCCGCCCACTGCTCGGCCGCCGCCGCCGCCGCCGCCCCCGAGGGCGGGCGCAGCGCGCGCGCGGCGGCGGCGGCCAGGTCGAGGGCGCGCGCGGCGTCGTGCAGGCGCGCCGCGTGCGCCGCCAGCGCGGCCGCGCGCGTCGCCACCGCCTGCGACCATGCCGTGCGACAATTTTACACACATATTACAATTTTTTTTGTTTTATTTAGAACTTAAAAATATGTTTATTGTACATCGAATTATGAATGAAGTAAAAGTGTGTGTAGTGATGTACAGTGACGTGTATGGTGCACGTGGCCGGCTCACCTCGAGGCGGCGCGCCAGCAGGCCGCCCCAGCGCGCCACGCAGGCGCCGCACAGCTGCGAGGCGGCGCACAGCGCCTCCACGCGGCGCCGCACCACGTGCCCCACGCTGCACGCCGTCTGCAATGGGAGCAAATTACTTTGTATTATACCTTCCGAGCAATACCTCGAACCGACGTAATAAAATGGAATAATTAAATTGTAATAAGCCTTCTTTTTTTCTGTCATGAAAATTGGTATTTTTTGAGATTTAGCAGCATATCCTTCAAAATCAACGCCTAATATGAATTTTTATTCTGTGCTTTTATTATCTACCTATAATATCTAAACAATGATTAATGTTATTAAAATCTATTTAAATTTAAAAGAATAGAGTGCTTAGCGAGCGACCTTGGCCTGGGCGGCGTCGTTCTCGACGGACACGATGTTGGGGAAGACGGGGAACTTGGGCACGTCGGGCTCGGGCGCCATGCTCACGTTGTTGTTGTTCTTGTTGAACAGCATCAGCGGCTCCTCCGCCGTCGTCTCCGGGTAGTCCTTGCCTGTGAACATACCATACTGTTGTATGTACATACTTTTTTCCTTCACTGTCTTGTTCCCTTTTTTTAGTCCGTTTTGAACGCAATCGGGATTTTTTTAAATTTTATTTTTAGAGGAACTCGAGTATTGCATATTCTAGATACGCCTCTACGTAAGACTAAGATATACATAATGGAGCAAGGTATATCCATGCAGGCGGAAAAGGGTTTTAACATTTGATCTTTCAGTTACGGAACCCTAAAACAAAAACATAATAAACCCAAATCTATCACTACATATAGTTTAGCACTGCTTACTTCTTACCCTACTTAACAAGAAAAAAGAAGAAGATACATGAAAAAAAGACTCAAAATGGGTTGTGATTGTCTTAAACCAAATTCAGGCCAAAATCCTAATTAAATAAGTGACCAGCCCTTCGGCAGCTCATGTTGAAGCTGGTATACTTAAATAACACATTTCTACGCAATTATATTTTGATTTTCAATCAATTCACATGACAGAGTAAATTTTATCTGTTTGCAATATTATGTAATTGTCATCTTCTTATGTAATTGGCTTTCGAAAATATTCCTACTTTATTCTTCATTATTGCAGACAATTTTAGGTTTTGTTTATCTATACAGATAAATAAAATTGAAGTGTCTGTTTGTAATGATAAAATAACAGCTTTATACTAAATGCATATGGAATTATATACGGTACTTATCAGAAAAACACAATTTTTCAAATTTTTGTCCCTCTGTCTATTTGTTTGTTCCGGCTAATCTCCGAAACGGCTGGACCAATTTTAACGGGACTTTCACTGGCAGATAGCTCATATTATAAGGAGTAACTTAGGCTACTTTTATTTTAGAAAAAGAATTAGGGTTTCGCTCAAAAAAATTAAAACATACCTAGGGACGCATCGGAGCGAAGCGAGGGTGAGTCGCTCGTTATTATAATATAGTAGGTTACGTACCTAGTGTGTTCTCGTCGATCTCTGAGAGAATCAAGGTGTCTTTGTACAGTAGTATCTGGGACTCGGCCACGACGCTGGTCTGCTCGCATATGTATGTCTGTAGATGCTCATATTTCTCTTCCGGTTTCAAGAACACCTAATAAGTAAATCAAGCTTGAATATAGTTTTGATGTATTCATATTAAATAAAAAATGCATACTACTTAGACATTTACCTATTATATTTCTTAGCAAACAAACTGTCGACCGTGACTTATATCACGACCTAAGGGGCATAGCGTGATGTTAGCTTATAATAAAATTTCGATTATCGAACTGGTTGTTCCTTAGATTAGTGCGATCATACAAACAAAAAAGTTAATAAACTCTTCAGTTTTATTCATTGGAACATAACAGATTTAAAATGTATGGTCGAATATAAAATGATAAGTGTTACTCATTGCCGTCCATACTTTATAGCATTATCAACAATTTTTTCCGGTTCCGCTTGCATTTAACAGATGATATATCCAATTTTCACTGAAAGCCTTACAGTGTGAAGACGTAACGAACCCACACTCACCCACTCACTAATGTGTTCCGACGTAAAACGTAAATCACACCGGTACCGGGTCAGGAAAAGTGGACCGTAACGAAATAGGTTGCATTAGGTTGCCATAGTAACCGTTATTATTGTCTGTTTTATTAATCCCGTTGCCATCTTCAAAGATTATTTATCATCTCATTTTTATGTATTTTTTTTTCCTTATTCTTTATTATTAATGTTAATCAATCTCTTTTTGTAATTTTTTAGTTTAGTGTTTAACTTTTTGTTTATTTTCATTGTGTTCTGCTTCTTAGTTGTATTTTTAATATGTGTTGTGTTTATTATTTATGTAATATTGTACTGTTTGTTTTCCTAAAATAAATAAATAAATCTCTTTGCCCATTTCCCAATCACTATGGGGTCGGCGCAGAACATCTTTCGTACTGCTGATAGGATTTGGCAAAAGTTTTACGACGACGACGCCGCCTGCATGATAGCAACCCTCCTTGGGAATATCTTCAAAGATTACTATTTTTACTAATTTGTTTTCAAATATGAAAAATATTTATAATTACTACTATACTTTATCTTTAATACTAAAATTGACTCGCTGAAATAGACGCTTCACGTTAAACCAACAGTGATGTGCCCGATTTTTTTTAAGTTTATTATGGAAATAATGTATGTTTTTTAGTATCTGATTCTTTAAGTTGTTAAGGATCAAGAGTGAACGGTAAAACACTGTTATATATGTATTCAACCCTTTTTAACGTCCCACTGCTGGGCACGGGCCTCTCTTCAGTACGAGGGGGATCAGGCCATAGTCCATCACGCTTGCCAAGTGCGGGTTGGCGGACTTCACAAGTCTTTTGAAAACTTGCTAGGTTAGGTAGGTAGGCTCACGATGTTTTCCTTCATCGTAAAGACAAGTGGCAATCATGTTGGAAATGATTAGCACATGAAAATATCAGAGGTGCGAAACCCGCGATTTGAAGGGTTCACTCAGTTTCCCAAGCGAGCGTGTTACCACTAGGCTACCACTGCCTTCTATTAGATACATAATCTATATAATAAAATGAAATACTTAAGTGTATCATTTGAGAACAGATGGACCGATTTGGCTAACTTTTAAAAAAATATCCATAATAGACGGTCTTTTAAGTCTATTAGTAAATTTTTTAAGAGAAGAAACACTTTTGGAGTCGCCAAAGAACCGACAAAAGAAGCTGACAATGCTGCTTTTTAAACTAAAATTTTTGTATGATGGAGATCATAATTAAATTTCATTAAATGGGGCGACGCCGCCCTCCAGTCGGGTTTTTATATAAAAATATAATAAAAAGTATTGTATATTTTTTAATTATTTCAAGTTAAAACAATAAATCACTTTGTATCTGATTTTTTTCTAAGTTACTTCATGAATGCAAAGCGACACGCATACGGAAGTAGATTACTTTATATCGCAAGCCGAGACCAAACCGCAAACCATGAGGAAGCGTGCAACGTCGCATGCACGAAGAAGTTTTATATTTCAAATAGAAAAAAATGTCAGGAAAGCCATTTACAGTCAAACCATCTGCAATTATCCACTCGATATGATACTAAATAGTCGATGATAATGTGTAACGAGCATTTACACAAACACCCAACACTCCGCGCCTCGCGCATTCCTCTAATTAGTACAATGAAATCGCAAACAGCCTTGGATATGTAGGTCTTTATATAATAACTAAATGATTACAGTATTGTAATATAATAAAAACATTCCTTAAGAGTTTCTCAATCATTATTATGATTTATTATACTTTTTATGTATATAATATATTAATATTATATACAAAAAAATGTATACAGCTGTTTTCCTATAAAATATTGTACACTGTACATTAGTACAGTGTACAATATTTTATAGGAAAACAGCATACTTTTGTTATGTAATTATATTTAAATCACATTTTATGTTAAATATATGTTAAAATTAGTAAGTATATAATTTTTGCAAACTTTCCCTATTAATTATTCTAAGTTATATAATATTCATAAATATTCAAACATGTGATTTGGTTTGCATCAGCTCAATCATACGCACATTTCGGCTTCAATTCACAAAATTAACATAAACAAAATTCATTGTGCTATTATAAATATTCATTATAAGCATGAAAGTTTGAGAGAGATTATAACGTACAGACTACTTTGTATCAAAATATGTACCACTCAGCAAAAACCAGCATATTTTTAAATAATTAACTTTACCTTGATACTAGCCGCTTTGTTGACATGGAAGATGTGGACTGGTGTAGTAGATGTTACAGTTTGGACTTCTGAAAAGAATCTGTCAAAAGTCCAGATTCTGTGTGGATCTACTTCCAATAATCCAGCCAGGAGAGGTGTCACCAACTTACGGAGACCTACACTCAGTTGGCAATGTGAGGGGAGTTCCCGAGACCACTCTATGGGACCATTTTCAGTTGTTTGTGTACCCTGTACAAATAAAAATTATAATTGTATTTATTTCATATTATGACACTGTTTTCCTTTATTATTTTATTTTCTTTTTACTCAACTAAATATGTTTTACTCAACTAAATATTGCAATTAAATAATAAATGTCTCATATATCATTAATAGAAAAGGGTTTCATAAAAAGAAGAAAATACTACTCTAAGATAATGAACCTTTATGAGCAATACTGAATAACTAACTAGGTAGTAGGTAATGGTGGTATTTTTTATCTGACCTATTTGTAAAATAAAATCCTCAAAAAGTAAGTTCAATTAATAATAGAGAAGAGACGTAAATAAGAAGATAAACTGCATAAAGTCTTACAGATATTACACCAGATGCTTTTTTAGTTGTTATGTAAAACATAGTCTCTTTATTTCTTCTTCCTCCATAAGGTCTGAAAGGCAGCTGCCCAGTTGCTACATGATATAAAGTCACCCCAATTGACCATAAATCCACTGTTGCCCCAAAACTTTTCCCCACAGGCTTTCTCAATACAGCCCTCTCATACATATCTGGATGCAGATATTCTTCAGTGCCATATAATGAAACAAATTGTTCTTCTTCTTGCAATTCTCTTGCAGCACCAAAATCTGTTAACTTATATGTTGTAGTTCCATCCTCATTAATAAACTTCATTATGTTTCCTGGCTTTAAATCCCTATGAACTAAATTATTATCACGTAAATGCTTCATTCCAGCAGTCAGATGTTCAAGGACCAGTAAAAACTCTTGCTCCTGTAGGCCATAAGTATTCTCAGGATCATCCAGAATATTAAACAAGCTGCCACCTGTACACAATTCCATTACAATAACCTTTCCTCTGCCTTCTTGTTCTTCTTCAATAGCTAACAACTTAACAATGTTTTCATGCTTTACTTTCTTTAAAACCTCGAATTCACGCATTTGCACATCGTGAGGTCTCATATGACTAAGTTGATTGAAAGTCTTAACTGCTACTGGTTCTCCATTATTTTTATTAACTCCTTGGAACACAGCACCAGTGGCACCTTTGCCCAAAACACTGGTTGTACACCACACAAAGTTTTCTGACCCTCTTAAAAATGACATTTTTATTTATTTTTCGTCAGAATAGCACAATTGTACATATATATTTTATTATTAAACCAACTTTACTTATTCACCTGTGTTTTCAATAACATTTAACTTTCATTTTTGGTAGTTTCTGGTTAAATGCCTTTTGACGTTTAGCTTTGGATAAATATTATATTATTCATTTGACAACACCAGAGGGATCAGAAACATACTAGATAAAAAAAATTAAGATAAGTAATAAAATTCAAATACTATGGTAAATTCTGTAAAAATATACGTATTGTCCATGTTTATTCAAATAAATTAGTGTGACCGTAATGTTTAGAGAAGCCATTTTTTTTTATAGTTAATGGACGTTTCAATATGGCAGATTTTCGTCAACGTTCTATGTCAATTATTGTCAACTGTCGTCTGTCAATAATCAATCAAAAAGCATAATGCGTCAATTGTTGAAATCATTGAATTCCTACTAAAACTATAATAATGCTTTTTTTCAATTCGATAATAATTTCTAGTTGAAATTATTTATTTGTGAAAAGAATAAATTTTCTAAAATATATGAAAAACAAGTGTCACTTTTATAACAATTCTGAGCATCTCAAGTCTCAACTTTATTTTATACATATGTATAACTTTCAGTTTACCTAGAAATGTAAGTAAAATTTTTATATTTAATTAATAAAATATCATCTTTCAAAAATAAGCGACTCCTACTTTAGTTTTATTAAGATAATAATGATATAGCCTCATTGTTTTATGTTATTATTTTTTCCTTTATAAAAAAATAACGTATATAAAAAGTATCTAAATACTTTACTGTAATTTATATTCCTATATATTTTTTGTCGTCAGGTCATCAAAACATGTAAGTAGGTATAGTGAAAGATCTCGAAGTCGATCACTAGAACAGGGTCGAGAAACAGTACGGAGTAATGAAAAGCCTAGATCAAGGTCTAAATCAAGTAAACGCAAACATAAATCCAGAAGCAGAGAACGGAAAAAGGAATCTAAACATAAGAAAAGTAAAAAAAAGAAAAAGAAGAGATCACATAGCAGTAGCAGTTCCTCAAGTAGTAGTGACAGTGATGAGGAGGAATTAAAGTTGCTCCAGAGACTAGAAGCTGAGCGATTAAGGTTAAAAGAAGAGAAAAAAAAGCAGAAAGAGCTATTAAAAGCTAATGAAACCCCTGAAGAAAAACGGTATATATTTTTGTATATTATGAGGAGTTGTATGTATATCCTAATTTTTCGTTTTATACACTACTCCTGGTTTTTAGTGATTCAGATATTAAAGATTTTATGTTATTTGTTATAATATTTTTGGTTATATCTCTTTTAGAGCTCGAAGACTTAGAGAAAAACAGGAAAAGGAGCGCAAAAGACGTGAGCGTATGGGCTGGGATAATGAATATCAATGCTATACGAATCAGGACAATCCTTTTGGAGACTCTGCCCTTACAAATACTTTTGTGTGGACTAAAAAGCTGGCTAAAGAAGGTGTTAAGAATGTGTCACATGATGAACTTGAGGCTCTGAATAGACAGAAGCAATTGGAAAATAAGATAGAGTTAGAAAAGGTATGAATATACATTTTTTTTTATTTACTGTCCCATATATTATTGGTCCCATAGAGGTCTTATTTGTATAAATAAATAACATATTTATTTATCATCTGTTGAGCTTCAATGTAGAAAAAATAAAGTACCACATGTAAAGTTTCATAATTTCATAAATACTGTTTGTTAAATTTAGAAAATATTTATATGGCTTATTACAATAATATTGCATAGTTTCTTAAGAAGTTGTACAGTGATTAAAAATAGTATGATGTAAGTGATTAACTTGAATAATTTATAATAGTATAAATATAAAATAATTTGACATTATTATTTGATGGATTTGTGTTATTTTCTATAGAAGGTATTTTTTTTTTAAATAATATTGAAAGAATATAGCATAAAACATCAAATGGGATGTTACAACAAGTCAAATTTCTATATTGGATTATATTCTTTACATTACATTTCTCTCTCTATATTTCACACATGACATATATTGTAAATAATAATAATAATAATAATACTGCCTCGGTGGTGTAGTGGCTAGCATGTACGGCTGCACATCCTGAGGTCCTGGGTTCGAGTCCCGGGTCGGGCCAAGTTTAGTTATTGAGTCTTTCTGTATAGTAAGCCTCAGTAACAGCCCGGAGTTGGGAAGTTGGCGGTGTTTCACCCCCGTGCCTCGGAGAGCACGTAAAGCCGTCGGTCCTGCGCCTTAACTCTCACCGGTCGTGTCGAGTAGTCGTACCACCGGAGTATGAGAGTGACAGGAATAGAGAGTGCACTTGTGTCTGCGCGTACACTTGTGCACTATAATATCTCCTGCGCAGTTGGCTAGTCTCAATGAGATTGGCCGCCGTGGCCGGTATCGGTCAGGAGGACATTATATTATATTGTAAATAAACAAGTACCTAGATGATTGGCCTCTTGCAAATTAATATACATGCACAGTCAATTCTGGAAAAATCTTCATCCTGAGCTTTTTCAGAGCTTTATAATATGGGATCTTTTAGAAGTCGCGTCTTCAGATACCTTGAAAGCTAGCAATGTATTTACAATTGTTGTAGATATAAAGACTACAGCCACATACCATCAAGTGGATCGCTCGCTCATTAGCCCCTTTTTCATTTGAATTGTGAAGGAGGATGTAATTATTGACAGCGTATATTGTGTCGGTGGCAGGTGAAGCAGCGGCGGCTGGAGCGCGAGGCGGAGCGCGCGGCGCGCGAGGCGGAGGCGGCGGCGGCGGCGCGCGCGCGCGAGGCGGCGCAGTTCAGCAGCTGGGCGCGCCACGAGGACGCCTTCCACCTGCACCAGGCGCGTCTGCGCTCGCAGATACGCATACGCGACGGCCGCGGTACGCATGCTGCACCACACCACATACTATATATATATAATCACTTGTTATATACAGGCAGGCAGGACCTTCATATTTCATATATATTTAGCCGAGGGCTGACCCAGGCAATTTGTTTAGAAAACCTATCTCAGTTAATCGTTATTATTACAAAAAAAAAATAGATAAATTAATCCAGTCATTTTTATGTGATGTGCTAACCAGAAACATTATTTCATTTTTATTATATACTAGCAGCTCACCCTCACTTCGCTCGGGCTCGCCTCTAGGAAAACAAAAACAAACCTATCCCACAAGAACCGTACATTTTTTAGAGATAAAAAGTAGCCTATGTGTTATTCCAGACTATAATCTATCTCTGCCAAATTTCATACAGATCTGTACAGCCGTTCTGGTGTGAAAGAGTAGCAAACATCCATACATACAAACTTTCAGATTTATAATATTAATATGGAAGTAATAATAGATGTAATTTATCTCCAGCTAAGCCCATTGACCTTCTGGCCTGGTATGTGAGCTCGGAGCAGTGTGTCGACGCCCTGGAAATGCATGAGCCATATACTTACTTGAACGGATTGCACGCACAGGACTTGGAAGATCTGCTGGAAGATATCAAGGTATAGCATTGTTGAAACATGTTTTTATAGTGGTTTGTATCATACGTATATTACTGGTAGAAAATATGAATAAAAAGCAGAAAACTCTTCATGGGTTTATGTATGAAAGTGTTCAAAACTCAGACAGTTACTTTTACATTTATAATATTATGTATACTAGTACGATCACAGTTACTAATCCACATAATGTCATTTTTTGATGGTGTAAACATGGCAATCGTGGGGTAGACGTGGTTAACTGCTTTCGGGTTAACGGATACCTACTATATCGATACCGATCCCCTTAAAAATTAATATTTTCGACAACCCTAGTATTCGCATCAAAATAAAAAGACGATCGCATATCGTGTGGAATTCAATATTATGATATTTGTATAATATACATGTCGGGTGCGTGTGTGTGCGTGCAGGTGTACAAGGAGCTGGAGGGGTTCGGCGCGGGGCGCTACTGGGAGGACGTGCAGACCATCGTGCGCGACGAGCTGGCCAAGCTGCGGCGCGCCGCCGCGCCCGGCGCGCGCCGCGACGGCGTGCACCACGCCGTGGCCGACGACGTCACGCAGGTTACATATTTGCTATCATTTTTACTTATTTCATCTTAACACGGCTTATATTAATTTAATGGCATATTTTAGGAACTAGTGATGTTTTGTTTTTAATTTAACGCATGATGTAAAAAAAGTACATTTACATGTAACTTTTGTTGGTTATCCTAATAAAATAAATAAGACACGACAATCACGTTGAGAGATATATGAGATAGATGTGGCCCAAAGTAAAATGGACATTGAGGCGACATTAGAACATCATTTTTCTCCCTTTTTAAACCTTAACCCCCGCTTGGATGTCAATAGTTCTTGGCTTGGTTCAATAGTTAAATAGATTTAAGTTAAGTGGAGATGATGTCCTGTCTAGACTGTGCAGTGTAGTCTGTGCAGCGTGTGTGTCGGTGTACGCGCAGACACAAGTGCACTCTCTATTCCTGTCACTCTCATACTGGTAGGACGATTTTTAGACACCATACCAACTTCCCATTGCCGAACTGTTAGAGATATTTTTTGACAAAAAAACTCAATAACTAAACTTCTCCCAACCCGGAACTCAAACCTGAGACCTCTGAGTCTGAAGCCGTATATGCTAGTGTTCCTGCGTCACATCGAAGCACGCCAGCGGCTCGTGATCGAACCGGTTTGGCGACGGACTCCAGCGACGCGCCGTGCCCTCTCATCGCGGGCACTCGCTCGCCGCCTCTCGCCGTGTGCACAACGGTCGTCTCAGAACCAATAATACAGTCCATTTCAATAGCGAACCGCATTTTTATTTAGTCAAGACCACCAGCATCAACCCTGGAGCTTGGCATTCAACAGTGATTACACCACTAAGGTAGTTGATAAGTTACACTTTAGTATGGAAGTAGTGGCAGGGCTAGCCCAGTGGTAACGCGCTTACTTGAGAAACCAAGTGAAGCGGGATCAAATCCTGGGTGCTCGCACCTCTGATACTTTCACGTGCGAATCATTTCCAACATTCAAAATTCATTGCCTTACGGTGAAGGAAAACATTGTGAGGAAACCTGCATATCTGAGGGAACCTAACAAGTTTCGAAAGATAACTTAGTGGAACATGGCCTAATCATTCTCGTATGGAAGGGAGGCCCGTGCCCAGCAGTGGGGTGTTAAAAAGGGCTGAATATGTGGTAGTATATATGGTGTTGTTGTGTGTGTCAGATCTTCAAGGGCAAGTCTGGCGCGGCGCTGGCGGAGCTGCAGGAGCAGATCGAGCGCAAGATGAGCGCGCGCCGCGACGGCGTGGACGTGCCCTACTGGGAGAGCCTGCTCAGCCAGCTCAAGGGTTAGTCCTCTACGTCATATTCTTAACAATATAACTAAACATCTGATGAATTCTTACAACTTTATTACTTTCTTTTTTTTGTCTGTCTGTTAGTTCTTATGTGGTTTTTATTGTATAGTGTATTTCAATCACAAAAAGTAGTAGAAATTATTTCCTATTGTATTTCTTTGGGGTATGAATTTTTATATCTCTAAATCTGGGTTGGTTACTCACCTCTACTTCACCCCCTTCAAGATTTACTTTTCCGATGAAAGGGAGCCTATGTTCTTCTCCAAGGTTTTGTTAACCTCTATCACAAATCATGTATAGAGTACAGATAGTGCATCCCATACAATTATTTGGACATCGCTAACTCACGCTATTGGACACACTATTATTTTTTGTCCTAAAATAATAATAGATGGGGCAAGTGAGAATTAAAAATAAGGCGACATCTAGCAACTCTAAATGATAGATGGCGTTAAAAGCTAAGGGTATCTATCCCCGAGCTGCCGCTGCGCAATGTTGTAGGTAACTATGTAAGGTCTCTCAAGGCTACTATGACAATTGCAAACTATATTTTTAAGATTAATGTGTTTGAGTGCTACAAAACTTTTTATTATATTGAGCGCCATCTATGAACACAGTTTACATAATTATTATCAAAGATCGTGCTATCACAATGTAGAACCCATTATTGCCGCCAGAAATATAACGATATTATTGAATTTTATAAAACATCAAAAACATTATACTTTTGTGCATTACATCCTCTTTTCTTACTTTAGGTATTTTTTTTAAAGATTTTTTAAATTTTTTCAAATTTTGAATTTAATATGAACATAAAAACAAATCGATACATACAACGCCATCTATTATCATTTTTTTTAACTAATTTCACTTTGTTCGTGATGTGACCCCATGCCTCTATACGAAAAAAAAAAGGTTTAAAAACATAACAAATAAAGTGACTTATTTTCACGTTTATAATGTGTGTGTGCAGCGCACATGGCGCGCGCGCGCCTGCGGGACCGCCACCAGCAGAACCTGCGCCGCAAGCTGCAGCTGCTCAAGCGCGAGCAGGGCGTGCAGCCCGCGCCCGCCGCCGCAGGCGACGCCGCCACCGGGTACGACATCTCTATCAACTTGCTGTTCTTTATAAATATTTGTATGTTAACGCATTTCACAACATCGTTATAATCCGAACAGGTCACAGGAGCCCGCAGAGAAGACGGAGCCGGAGGACGCGGGCGCGGAGGGCGAGCCTGCGGGCGCGGCGGGCGCGGAGTCGTCGGACAGCGAGGCGGAGGCGTGGGGCGCGGCGCAGTACGCGGCGGGCGGCTACTCGCCGCGGCCGCTGCCCGCCGCCGCGCTGGAGCCCGGCACGCTGCTGCTGGAGGCGCGCGACGACGAGCGCCGCCTGGCCTACCTGCGCGCGCGCCTGCACGCCCGCGCGCGCCCGCCACCTCCCCCGGGGGGCGCAGCACCCGCCCCCGCCGGCGACGCCGCGCTCGAGGCCGCCGCGCGCCGCTCCATGGCCGCGGACGGCGACGGCGCGCAGTTCAGCGTGGAGCACGCGCTGCCCGACCAGCCCTGTCTGTGGGCGGACAAGTACCGCCCGAGGAAACCCAGATACTTCAACAGGTCGGTTCATTTTACTATGTGTATTATATAAAATTGATATTTATCAAAGTCACAATGTAGTGACACTTATGGTAAACTTATTGCTATCGCACAGAGTGCACACGGGCTTCGAGTGGAACAAGTACAACCAGACGCACTACGACATGGACAACCCGCCGCCCAAGATCGTGCAGGGCTACAAGTTCAACATCTTCTACCCCGACCTCATCGACAAGCAGGCCACGCCGGAGTTCTCGCTCGTGAGTAAACACATACATATGTATACAAGTTCACTACAAAATATACTTTACTCAGTTTAATATGAGTACTGTTGAATCCTTTACTTAATTTAAAAAGACTCGATATAGTCCATAAGAAATTTTAGATATACTCAAGCATATTATAAAAAATAACTTTTTAAATTTTCGCGTTCCATAATTATATAATAATTACACTACGGGATAACGCGCGAATTCGTAAGTGGCTGTTTCAATTGAGTTGCACCAGCCACAGACAGATAGATTGCCCGTTTTGAGTGTAACTATTTTTCTTTTTAGAGACGTAATTTAAGTCATATGACCTTTTATTTTTATTTCCACAATTCAGTATTAAATTTTGATGAATGAATCATATATCACATAATATAGTGTTACCATAAGAATAGCTATTTTTAGTTACCACTATATGAATAGTATAGTGATATAGGAACCTCGCTTTCCGCAGAAGCCGTGCCCCGAGAACCCCGAGTTCGCGGTGCTGCGCTTCCATGCGGGCCCGCCCTACGAGGACATCGCCTTCAAGATCGTCAATCGCGAGTGGGAGTACTCCTACAAGCGCGGCTTCCGCTGCCACTTCCACAACAACATCTTCCAGCTGTGGTTCCACTTCAAGAGATACAGATACAGGAGATGAGCCGCTTAAACCTGCTTCGTGCCACTTCTTGTTTCCTATCTGTGGTCCCATTCCCATAAATCAGGATTAAAAACTATAAATATAGTTATGTTTTTTATTTTAGGTGTATAATATTCACCATGCTTTTCTTAGGCTGTTTGTAAACAAAAAAATATTGAGCTAAGAAATCCATATAATCTATACTAATATTATAAATGTAAAAGTTCTTATGTGTGGATGTTTGTTACTCTTTCATGAAAGAACGGCTGTACGAATCTGGATGTTTGGCATAGAGATAGATTATAGTTTGGAATAACACATAAGCTACTTTTTATTCCGGAAAATGTACAGTTTACGTGGGATAGGTTTGTTTTTATTTTCCTAGAGTGAAGCATATAATGCATAAATAACTTCAGGCTCTATCCCTTTCATGATGTGTTCCCAGACAGACAGACAAACGGACAGACTGACATAGATTCTAAAAACTATATTCAGCTTCCATATTGATAATAATGACAATTTCAATAAGATTTTCCAAAAAATGTTTTATGTAAAGTTCCAACTCGTTAGAATTTTATTATAATATGTATAGATTAAACAAACAATACAAACTACAAGGTCTACTATAGAGTTTTGAAATTTCTTTTTTTTCAATTTCCTATATTCCATATGAAACCCTATTAGGATTTCTATTACTTGTGTCTTTAATAGACTATTTTTGAGGAATCTATGTATTGGAAATAGTGAGAAGTCCCAATTTGATAAATGTATAGTGTAAATGACTTGACAAATGAAAAAAATGAAATAAAAATGACAATTAAAGAGTTCAAATATATATGAGTATTTAATAATCTACCCAAAATAGAAAGATAAACAAATAAATATTCAATATCATTGTTTTATTTATATGAGAAATATAACATGAAGTTATTTTAAACATTTTGATCAAGACAATTTCTGTTTAAGACAATATTGAATTCCTAGAAAAAATCAGTTGATATTTAAAGAAGTTACATTACATATGTATGTTTATACCTGCTAAACAGTTAAACAAGTTCGGCATTTGCTAAAAATTTATTGATGGGGTAATAAGGTACTAAAATCTTCTAATCATCTATAATTAAGTTATATTAAAAGGGATAATAACTCAAAATATATATGTATATTTTTCATCATTTGCACTAACAACAACTTATTCTTTCTTGGGTTGATCATCTGTTTGGTTAACTACTTCTTCAGCTGCAGGATTGCCTCTGAAGTTGGGGAATTGTTCCCATGGTGCACTTAACTCAAACCGCCTAAATTCTTGTGCCAACTCTAGAGGTTCCACAACAACTCTCTTCTGCTCATCATCATAGCGAAGCTCTACATAACCACTAAGAGGAAAATCTCGTCTGAATGGATGTCCTTCAAACCCATAGTCAGTCAAAATTCTTCTTAAGTCTGGATGGTTAGCAAAGAAGACTCCAAACATGTCCCAAATTTCTCTTTCATACCAGTTCGCAGCTTTAAATACTTCGCAAGCTGAATCAATTGGGGTTAATTCATCAGTGTATGTTTTTACTCTAATTCTGGCATTGTAACGGAGAGACAGTAGGTTGTAAATAATTTCGAATCTATGAGGGCGCGTAGGAACATCCATACCTGCAATGTCCACTAGACTAGCAAATTGCGCATTATGATGATCTTTCAGAAATTGGAGGACGGGAATAACACCGTCTGACGGAATCAAGACTTCTAATTCGTTGCCTGCTGTAATTTGTACCTTCTGCACGTATTTTGGCATACATTCTGCAACATATTTACCAAAGTCAATCAATTGAGATTTCTGTAAGGGATCTAATTTAGCTACAGTGGGTCGAGTCTCAACTTGTGGTGCGGCTTCGTCAGTTTTGGTAGCAATTCGTTGGAGCACTGGGTATTGGTTATTGCTAAGTATTGCGCGGCTAAGGTTGCGGCCAGCACCAAGGGTGCGTTTTAAGATGAAAGACATTGTTTCTTAATTATTATTTCGTTTAACCTTACGTAATTTTCGTTTCTATCGAATGGAATATGTTTTAGTTGTAAATGTCAATATTTTTATAAGTCAATTTGACGTTGACATAATATACAAAAATCGATCTGAAACACGTCCCGTACATATCAAATTATTTAATTAGAAATTTATTGTTACACAAAATTCAATCAAATATATTTATATTAGTTATATAGTCTAATCTTAACTCTAATCTTTAATAAAAATCTATATCTAAATATATCCATTCTGTACGCAATGTTACACGTAGTAACAGTTTAGTAGTATTGTACAAAATAATGTGTAGACTGTAGACTGTGGATTTTTAATGTTATCTATACACGTAGTGGTGACCAGGGCCGAACGAGCTCAAGTAATATTTTGTGCCGAATACCGGATTTACATATCTTCTATCTCATAAAGGTCCGGACTGTATATCATCGTCATAAGGGCTATAATTGAATGTGTACATCTACTTTCTCACTCCACTACTACAATCACAAGTCACGCCCATATCTAAAGTTTTTACTACTATACTAGTATAGTTATGTACAATAGCGGCTGAACGTAGCGGGCCAACTAAATAATTTCACCCTAAATTTGGGGAAAACCATGCGACGAGAGAAAGCTAAATTCATTAAACATAATATACATTTTTAGAAGCTTATTAGTTTTTCGATGCTGGATTTTGAAAAGTTTCAACAATTTCAAAGTCAAAGTTAATAAGTTATATTATATTAGTTTTAGAGATTTGAGTTAGATTTTAAAAATGTTTTCGGAGGGTAAAAAAAGAACAATTGTTGGCGACACATTGTATTCATTCATAATTGTTGAGAGAAGCTCTTTTGGCGGGAAGAGAAACGCGCCTTTTTTTAAATCGTCCCAGAAATAAAATTGAATTTTATAGTATTTTTAATTAAACTTAATAGTTAAATAATAAAAATGCAAATAGAAAGCGATGGAGATGAGGAGGAAAGATCTGTGAAGTCAACATCCAGCAAAAAACGAAAAATTAGGACACCAGTAACCATCGATAAGTATAAGCCATATATTAAAAATGCATACACAAGACAATATCCCGATAATAGCTCTAATGGGGAATTTATAGTTTATGTAGAACATAAAGATATGGAAATAAAACTTGGTAATATGAATCCCTTGAACCTCTCTAAATATTTTAAAAATATCAAGGGGGTTCATGAACGAGCAAGAATTAATGCAAATAAAATTAAAATATCTTTCAAGCAAGCAGCTTTAGCCAATGATTTCCTGAAATCCCGATGTTTATTAGATCATAACTTAAGAGCATATATTCCTGCATCCTCTGTGGAAAGGGTAGGCGTTATTAGGTACATTCCTAAAGAAATAGGAAACATAGAACTGTTTGAAAAAATTTGTTGTGACAGAGATGTCATTGGTGTTCGAAGATTTATGAAACGAGAAAAAGACTATTTAAACCCATTAACAACCGTATCCATAACATTTTCGGGTACTTCTCTACCTGAATATATTTTATTAGACGGATGGAGATATAAAGTACACACTTATATTCCTCCGGTGTTACAATGTTTTAAATGCTTAAAATTCAATCACTCAGCTAAAGTATGCCGTAGTGAACAGGTTTGTTCTAAATGCTCGGAAAATCATTCATACAAAGATTGTAGTTCTGAAACATTAAAATGTACAAATTGTTCTGGAAATCATCTAGCTATTTCAAAAGATTGTCCAATAAAAGCAGCTAGAATATTAAAAAATAGACAATCTTATGCAATGGCTACTTTAAATAGAGATTTTATTAACTTTCCAGCTCTTCCTAAAACTAACATTCAGAAATACACAGGAAAATTTGACAATAATAAAAATAAAGAATTAGAGTATGTTCCATCAAAATCAAATAACTTTAATATTTCAGATATTATAAATAATACAAAATTCATGAATTCGATAATAAAAACTTTAGTAGCATTAGGAAATTCTGAATCTATTAAGACCACATCTCATATTAAGGAAATTTTAATTAAAAATTTAGCTGAATAATGGATATTTTAAAATTAGTACAACATAATATACAAAGTATTAATAATAAAAAACCTTTGTTACAAACACTTTTATTTGAAAATGAAATAGATATATGTTTATTAAATGAAACATGGTTAAAAAGTTCCCAATCACACTTTTACATGTCTGGCTATGATTTTATTTTTAAAAATGCTGAAAATGAACATGGTGGTGTAGCCTTTTTAATTAAAAGTTCAATAAAATATGTCCAACTTTCTACTCCAAATTTCCAAGATGTTCAAACAATTGCCATTTCTGTTGATACAAAAGTAGGTCCTCTAACTATTCTGTGTGTATATTGTCCACCTAAAAATAAAATTAATATGTCAAAATTAAAAAATATTATAACCAGTCTCCCTAAACCATATATAATATCAGGTGATTTTAATGCACATCATGTAGCATTTGGATGCACTTTAACTAAAACAAGGGGTAAAAATCTATATGATTTGATAGATGACTTAAATTTATGTATTCTTAATACCGGTAGTGCCACTACTGTACGTAGGCCAAATGACAATATATCGGCCATTGATGTCACTTTAGTTAGTCCAGAGTTAGTACCCTTATGCGATTGGTATGTTGGTGAGGATCCATTAGGTAGCTATCATTACCCAACATTTACTAATATAATTGCATCTCCAAATACCTATGAGATTAATAAAAATTTAAATAAATATATGTATAATAAAGCTAACTGGGAAAAATACTATTTTCTATCAGAAAGTCATTTCAATAATTTTAAGATATCCAATGAAGATCCTGTAGGATCTTACAACAAATTTTGTAGTATTCTAAATAATCTAAAAGATGAATGTGTTCCCAAATTGAGATATGGTACAAAAAAGAAAGATAATAAAGCCCCTGCTCCATGGTGGAATGACATTTGTGCAAAGGCGGTAAAGGATTGTAAATTAGCTTTAGGTATTTACCGCCGGAATTTAAATATGGAAAATTATCTTAACTATAAAAAAATGGAAGCTAAAAAAAAGAGGATTATCAAAGAGGAAAAAAGGAAAAGTTGGAAAAATTTATGCACTACGTTTAATAGATACACTCCCATTAGCAGAATAATGAATTTTATAAAAAGATTTAATCGCTTAAAAATAGGTTCTAACAGTAAAAATGATAGTTTTATACCAGAATTTTTTGATAAATTTACAAAGACCGAAGTTGAAAATGTTACTTGTTTAGAAAATTTATTTGCTAAAACAAAAGAAGATAAAAATAATGAATTTCTTCTAAAACAATTTAGTTGGGATGAATTTAATAGTGCTTTACTGTCAAGAAAAGATTCGACACCTGGTTTAGATGACTTTCCGTATTTAATGATTAAAAAGTTACATAAAGTAGCACAATTAGTCCTTCTAAATATATACAATCTTTTATGGTCATTTCAAGTTGTTCCTGAATCGTGGAAAACACAATGTATTCTTCCAATTTTAAAAAATAACAAACCAATTCAAGATCATAACTCTTATCGACCTATCTCTCTCACTTCTTGTGTAGGGAAAATATTTGAACACATGATTAAAGTAAGGTTGGATTATTTTGTAGAAATAAATTCTTTATTACCTGATTATCAACTAGGTTTTAGAAGAGGTAAAAGTGCAGTTGAAGGCTTCGTTTCAGTCATTGCCGACATTAAAAAGTCTATCCTGGCACACTCTAATGCAATCTGTGTATTTCTGGATGTTGAGGGTGCATATGATAATGTGAACCTGTTTCAATTGATCAGAGTTTTAAGTGAATTAAAAATACCTGGTAAGCTGTTAAGATGGATATTTAATTATTTGTATAATCGTACTGCATATGTAAAATTTAATAATATTATACATGGGCCTAAGTATGCACATAAAGGATTAATGCAAGGTGCTATCTTGTCACCAATTTTATACAATCTTTACACTTCTCAGATCCAAAATTATATAAAGGAAAATAATATAAATATCATACAATATGCAGATGATTTGGTTATGTATTCTATTAATCAAAATATAAATATAGCTAAATGTAGTATAAACCAAGGTCTTAGTCAATTGCAAAATTTTTATCATAATAAACTTAAATTAAATATCAATTCTTCCAAAAGTTCTGTTATGTTATTCGGAAAATCAAATTGTAATGTTCAAGTTAAATATAACTGCGAAAACATCCCTATTGTAAAGGAAAAAAAATTCCTTGGTGTAATTATAGATAAGAAACTTAATTTTAATAGCCATATTGATTGTATATGTAAAAGAGCTTATAAAAGAATCAATATATTAAGATATTTAGCAGGAGTTTTTTGGGGTGCTGATGCAAAGATTCTTAGTATTTTATATAAAAGCATTGTAAGAAGCCACTTTGATTATAGTTGTATTGCCTATATAAATGCTAGTCCATCTCTGCTAAAGAAACTAGACATTATACAGAATAGGGCATTAAGAATAATTACTGGAGCTATGAAATCTACACCAATTAACTCAATGGAAATTGAAACAGGTATTCCTCCTTTAATATTAAGACGATTGATGTTAGCCCAGAAGTTTTTTCTAAAAATGCTGGCAATAAACTCTTCTTTACCTGTTAGGAAGTTAATGTTAGCAGAAGAATTATCGAGTGCTATAGTGTCTTCTAATATTATTAACGCTCAATCAATAAATTCTGCAATGCTTCCGCAAATGTCAGCTATTTTACATTTAACGATAAATATATCAAAGTCTATTTATTCTAGCTCTCTATGGCCTGTTTATGAATATAAATTTGAAAGTACTTTGGAAAGAAATTTTACAATTATTTTAGATATTAATAGTAAATCGGAATTGCTTAGATTATTAGATCTCAAAAATGATTTTTGTAAAATTTATACTGACGGATCGAAAAATACCCAAGAAGTTAAAGCAGCATTTTTCGACAGTAATTTAGACTGTACAAAATGTGTTTTGTTAAACAATAATTGTTCAATTTTTACTGCGGAATGTTACGCAATTTATATGGCATTATTATATGTAAATTCCAGTAGCAATATTAGAAATGTTATTATTATTAGCGATAGTAAAAGCGCTTTATTATCTATAAACAGTTGTAAATTAACCTTTAAAACAAATTATTTAGTATTTAAGATAAGAAATTTACTGTACAATCTAAATGCGAGAAATGTTAACGTTGTGCTAGTCTGGGTACCCTCCCACAGAGGAATTGCAGGTAACGAAATAGCTGATCAAGCTGCAAGAGATGGATATGATGAGGACCACAGAGATGTTGTTAAAACTCCTTTCTCTGATTACTTCCCAAACATCAAAGACGGGATTAATAGACTTTGGAAAGATTATTGGACTCTAACAAATCAGAATAAAGGACAATGGTACGCTAAAATTCAAAAAGTCTTCAATACTAAGCCCTGGTATAATAACATCAGCTATGATTCAAGAAAATTTATCTCCATAATTACTAGAATGAGATTTGGACATTGTCTTACTCCATCTCATCTTTTCAAATTAAAAATAATTCAAGACCCTAAGTGCACTAAATGCAATGAGCCATACGCTGACTTAAACCATATTATTTTTAAATGCGAGTCATTGAAGATACATAGATTAATCCTGGCTTCGGACATAAATAACATCTGCGCAGAAAATAAAATAAATATTCCCCGCCGCCCAGAAGATATACTAGCTAATCCAAGATTTTTTAAACCATTATTCAAGTTTATACGTTCGTCAATAGAGAAGATATAACAAAGGAAAAATTGGAAATGTAGAAGATTTTGTGTATAATTATATAATATTAATGTTTTAGTTTAAGACTTTAAGTTGTAAAGATTTGTACAGTTTAGAGCGAAGGACTTGTATCCAGCTCTCAATAAATTAAAAAAAAAAAAAAAAAAATTCATAATTGTTTCACATTTCAAATTTTGAGATTTGAAATTCAAAATTCTAGAAAAAGCGCCGTTGCTCGACAATAATAATTTTATCCTGGATACTTTTTAAATTTCTTTCTAATTAGTTAATTACCTTTTATATAGAGATATAGTGTGATTTGCATTTGGTTTGGAGTTTTTTAGTGTTGTATTTCTTTATTTTATGTCGGTTGTATTTTATTACTGTTTTCTATTGAGTGCAAATTTTTATATCCGCCATGAGGAAATGTTGTGTTCCTGGATGTGGAAATGTACATAATTTACATGCAGTACCCTACACAAAGTCAGCTCGTTGGAAGGCTTGGATAAGTATTTGTCCATTTTTCAGTCTATATTCCCAAAAACAGTTGTATTATGTTAAGATTTGTAATGTTCATTTTTTACCCCATCACTTCACCGAAACACGTAAATTAACTTCGGATGCGATTCCTTCGTTGTATTTACCAAACGAACCTAGTAATAAGCCAAAAACTGTTTTAAATTCGACCAACGAAAAATATCTTGAAATAAGTCCTCCTTTCATTCATGGTCAACCTCACAAATTTAAAGTAGTTAAGTTTCCTACAACAGACAAAATGGCTTCTGGTTGTACATATACAAATGAAGTGCCCTCGTTGACGAGCAAGTCAACTCTTTCAGTTAGTGATGAACCAGTTTCTAAGTTATTAGACTCTTTTCATAAAGAGGAAATCTATAGTTCTAATCCATCCAATAATATACCTTCAAATATATCTTGTGAACAGTTGTCAGTTTCTACTTCTACACATGTAGTGGCCCACAAACCAATTCATAATAAACCAGTCATAGAGCCAACTCTAAATATTATTCAATATTCCCAACAACTGAGTCCTAATCCAATAAAACCATCTTTAGAGAATCAGATGTCTTTAGACTTCAATCATAATGAGAAATTCCATACCCAACCAGTTGTTGAGCTACCAGCAGAGGCATCCCAAAGTTCCAACCCATCGAGTACCATGCTTTCCAATGTTGAGTCTTATTTTGTACAGGGACAGACCACACCAGTTAAGATTAGAAGTTCAAGGCGTACTCACTCTCACAAAGATATAATACCAAGAGTTCGCCTAAATAAAAATGAGAATACCCCTCGTAAACAAAAGTTACGTCAGTGTAATAAAATATTAAAAGCAAAGTTAAGATGTATGACTCAAAAATATAATAGATTAAAATCAAAATTGCAATCTAGTAAAATTCAAATTTTTATTAAAAAATATCCTCTGTTAAGTAAATTTGGTAAATTATTAATTGATTCACAGTTGCGATTATCTGGTGTGAAAGTTAAAGCTCTCAGATACACCAATGATGAAAAAATTTTTGCACTCTCATTATACAAATTAAGTCCTAAATGTTACAGATTCTTTCAAATATGCATTAGACTACCAAGCAAATCAACTATAAACTCTATATTAAAAGATATCCCTGTAACACCTGGTATTAATGATTTTATGTTACAACACTTGGCAGATGTTGCTAAATATAAAGATACTATGTGGTTGCAATGTGTTTTAATGTTTGATGAAATGTCTATTAAAAAGAATCTATATTTCAATTTCCAAACTGGGGTCATTGAAGGTTTTGAGGATTTAGGAGGTGGTGTTCGCACCAATAATGTTGCTGATAAAGTTTTAGTTTTCATGTTGAGAGGGATTTTTTCACCCTGGAAGATACCTATAGCTTTTTATTTTGTTAGGGATGGTATCAAAACGTTTTTCTTAAAAAAGATTCTCAAAGAAATTATTGAAGCAATACATAATGCAGGGTTTCTTTTGAAATTAACTGTATCTGATCAAGGCTCTGCCAATGTTGCTGCAATAAACTCCTTAATATCAGACGCACGTGAAGATCTCCTTCGCGGTGGCAATGATGGGTCCAATATTAATTATTATGTCATTAATGACAAAAAGATATATCATATGTATGATGTACCACATCTACTTAAATGTTTTCGAAATAACTTTCAGAAAAAGGACATAATCATCGGGAATCAGCGTGCTCAATGGGAATTCATCGAGAAACTCTATGCTGTAGATGGGATACATGGAACTGCGAGAAATACAAAATTAACAGATAAACATATTAAACCCAATTCATATGATAAGATGAAGGCAAGTAAAGATTATCATTATGTTTATAGCCTGAAGATCTTTTTCTAAGGTTCTTTCTTTTAGTCTTTTCTAAAGTACTAGTTGTAGCCATTAGTTGAAGTAGCTATTGAATAGTAAAAATCCTTACTAATATAAATGTAATAATTAATATATTAATATATTTAATATAATTAAAACTTAAATCATTTTAACCTCATGATAATAATTATCATGAGATTAAAATGATTAATTTAGGTAAAATTGTATTAAATTGACATTTTAACTTTCCAGGTGAAGTATGCTGCGCAAGTCTTCAGCAGAGATGTGGCCAATAACGTGTCACTTCAGATGAAAACTTATAAGGATATTTTTACGATACATGATTATTGTAATATACCTGTAAACATCGATAATGACTTTTTCACTGCCAATATCATTTCTTTTATAAATGATTTATTTGATAGTTTGAATAGTTCTGGTCATGTTAGAAGTGATTTAAGTAATGCATTGTCTTTAAATTCTAACCATTTAGCGTTTTGGAATGAAGCTTTGAAAAAGTTAGAATCGATGAAATTCGATGCTACAGACTCCAGAGAAAGTAAGCCTCTTTGTTTGCGTAACTTTATACACAATATTAAAACAATTAAAAATCTTTGGTTAGAATTAAAATCCATTCCAGGCGTAAAATTCTTGAGTCTCGAGCGTCTAAACCAGGATCCACTGGAAAATTTCTTTAGCCAAATTAGAGGACAAGGTGGATGTAGCACGCATCCAGACTGTCATCAATTTGTTGGATTGTTCAAAACATTATTGATTAATGATATTTCAACTGGTAAATCTCTATATGCTAATTGCACCAACGATAATGACAAAATGCTGGGTACACTTAGTAAACTAGTTCACAAGCGAAAATCCAATATTCAACCTAGTGAGTTTAGTAATGACATTTCAAATTTAAATTTTATTGAAGAATGTATTCCATCTGAAAATACATTCCAGACTCAATCTGTATCATACATTGCTGGTGCAATCTGCAAATATTTATTACCAAAACTGCATAGTGCACAATGCCAAAGCTGTAGAAGTACACTATTGTCTAACGAAATTCAACCATTTCATTCTTTGATTGAAATGAGGGAATACAATGCAAAGAATAAAAAATTGTATTATCCATCAAGTAAATTGCAGGCCCTAATTTGGCATTATATATATATATATAATTGACAAAACTTTGCCAACAATATGTAAGGTTTACATATATACAGATTTAATTATTAAATTAAAAGGTATTGACACCTCATGGTTCAATTGCGTTGAACACAAATCGGATTTTTTGAACGCTCTTTGGCTATTCGTGATTAGGATGCAGGTTAAACAATGGTGTACTAACTTCAATAGAAGAATTCATATTCAATAGAAGAATTCATAATGTTGATTCACGTAAAAAAGGAATGGAAATGGAAAATTTGATTGCCACTAAGGTTACCAAAGGTGCTAGCTATAGATCTGCGCGGCGACGTCGAAGTAACTAATATAATATATTACATAACTTCTAATAAATTTTCGTATGTAACAACAATCTTAGGTATTTGAAATTTTCATTTTCATTACTTTCAAATTTTATTTAAGTTAACAAATGTACTTTGTTTTCTCTAACAACTTAATCCACATCAGTTATTAAATTTCACATTTTTACTTGATAATTTATATTGATATTAATTGATTGATAGTAGGATGTTAAGAATTTTAATACCTTAATGCTTTTTATTCAATATTTTGTAGGTACAAGATTTCAATATATACGTGTTTATGTAATTACATATAATCAGCTAGAAATTAACATTAAGAAGAGTAATTTTGAAGTAGTATGTATTTTTATTACAATTACAATCGCGATGTTTATTACAGTAATTTTTATGTAATGGTAAAGAATTGTATGATATTACCTAAAACCCTATAAATCATTAATACTTGATTGGAATTCTTCTATTTTTATTAATGATGTTTTTCTTTAAATTACATTGTAAGGATTATTTTGTTTGTACCTCCTTAGTTATGTACCATTTTTGAAGGAAGCTACGACAAGTAAGAATCAATGAAATTCGACGATACAGGCTCAAAAAAGGCTTTTTTTCATATTTCCATTCACGATATTACCAATTAAACGGAAATCAATTCAAGACGTAAAATTTTTCGAGACTCTTGACCGTGTGTCGAATTAATTGATTAAGGGCAATAAAACAAACAAAAAGTTTAACATCAAGTAAATTAATATATTATAGCAAAATTAATAATTTATAGTTTATAATAATTTAATTTTATAAATAAATACTTTACATTTCAATTTTAAAATACTTGTACCAGGAGGATGTGTTTAGATTGCATTGAACACATTGTATAGACTGAAAACTTTTTGTTAGTTGTTTTAAAATGGAATTATTATATGTAGTAATTAGTATATTATACTTTATTTATAGAATTAAAAATGCCCATGTAAGAAAAAGGAGACGGGACATAAAAATTATTACATAATAAATTATTTTACACTTTATTTATTGGTTTAATTTTAAAACCTAAGGCCGAATTACAAAGAACTAAAGAATCGGTAATATTTAGGAATCGGTAAAAAAACCGGTAAAATACAACACTAATTCCTTGCGATTAGTTTACTGTTTTGTACAATCGGTAACGAAGCGCATCCCTAAAATTACTACGCTGAGATCACGTGGTCTGCGGCTCCGTCACTGCCCATTCATTACGATTACATCTATAGAATTTTGAGAGAAAGGGAAAGTAGATGTACGAATGAATTTATGACTGGAAAAGTGAGATGGAAGATCAGCTATGAATGACATTTAAGGTATACGTAGATATCGATTTTTCTTTATATATAATAGGTTTATATAGTCAAATTACTAGGCACAAACATATGTATGAAGTGAGCTGTCTATCTTGGTTCCTTGTCTCTGGTGGTGACATTCTCTTTGATCTATACTCACAATGTGAAGATTTGCCGGATTTGAAGTTGTTTTTGTTTTGTAAGGTAAATGAAGAATTTTAATTGAATTAAATAAAATCTAGAACATTTTTAGGTATTGATAGACTTTTGATTAAAATAGTAATAGTTTTATAGGAAATTCTTGCACTATTATGTCGTATTTGTTTCTTCGCAAAGATTACAGGTGTAATAATTATAATATTGCAATTTAAAATATAGTTTATAAAATGCTGCAAAAGACTTTGTCATTTTATATTTATGGTAGCTTCACAGGGAGTAAATGTTCATTGCGTTCAATGAGTTAAATGTTCATATTTGTTTGAATTTAGTGTCAAAAAAAGCTTCAATTAAGAATTTGCTTATATTTTTACTCGACTGCGGCGAAGCCCAATCGAGGGTTGTGTGTTTGACCTGTATGTATGTATATCCGAGCCTATGTTCCGTCGTAACTACTAAACGGCTTAAACGATTTTAATGGTAATACTATAGCCCTTCACCAACATGTACTCATCTATTTAGTTCACTTTTTACGCAGTTTTTTTATTTTTTTTATTTTTCTATATTATTTTTTCATAAAAATTGCTACTTTTTTATTTACCAGGTAAAGTGAAGAATGAAAATGGATGAAGAAATTGATAAGTTAAAGTCAGTGCTCAAATCGCTTGTAGTATCCAGCCCAACACAAGTAGATGTCCATACACTAATGAAGGATTACCGAAACATGGTGGGCTCCCATTTACCAATAGCTAAATTTGGGTATAAGGATCCCATTTCATTCCTCAAGGAACGATGCAGTGATAGTTTTATGGTGAATATTATTTAATGTACATAAAGTCTAATAATTCGAAACAAAACCATTCAAACAAACAAAATTTGAACTATTTTTTTAAATATACTAAAAAGTTATGCATGTTATAAGTATATTATTTGTTTTGTGTACAATGTAAATATAACAAAATTAATATTATGTTATGATTTTTACTTTTCAGTTCCAGGGCCCAGCAGCAAATCCTATATTGACATTAATTGTGTCAGAATCCTTAAAGCATATAGATAATTTTGTACAAAAGCAGAAAACATCTGCCATGGTCAAAGTGTAAGTAATACATGAAGCCTCATACTAAAATTGTAACTGATCCCTGTCTGTATGTGGAAGATATTTAAGAAAAACTATTATTGGGGATCTTTATGAATGCCATAACACCCAAAAGGAATGATTTTTAGAATTTTGGTCTGTTTGTCTGAGCGTTTGTGTGCTAATCTCAGAAACGGCTTAACAGATTTTGGTGCTGTTTTCACTAATGTATTGTGGTAAGCTTCACTTAACATTAAGTATTTGTTTTAGTATTTCAATTGGTTAATAAATAAAAAAGTAATGTTAATTTAAAGAACCACCTGGGGACTAACCCGAGTGAAGTGAGGGTGACTCGCTAGTACTTACATATATCTATCAAGATTGTTAGTTAAGAGTATAATCTTAATGATATTATAAACATGAGCATGTGAAGTTGTTTGTATAAGCAAAACTCATATGTAATACCCAATGTTCTGGGTTAATATATATATATATATATATATATATATATATATATATATATATGTATTATACTTATGGTTATAACATCAAGTTGTTACTATGGAATTTTAGTTTTGTTGTCAAAATTTATTTAGTGGTATGTATTAATTACAGAAAAGGCAAACGGAGAAGTATTGCAGAGTCTATGGTTAAATCACCCGAGACAAATCTTATTGCAAAAAGTTTCATAGATAAGAAAGAGAAGGAGAGAAAGAGTGTTCATGAAAACATAGATGTAGATAAACAAAATATTGTTAATGGAAATGCAAAAATTGATAAACCAGTAAATAATTTGTTACAAAATCATAGTCCAAAACACGTATGTAGTACATAAAGCCATGTTTTTTAACTGCTGTATTAAATACAAAAAAATCACCTTATTTTTATTGTTTTTCAGGATAACGATCAGCCGTCTAATGTTAAAGACAAACATATAGCGGAAAATAATGATTGCCCCCAAAGTGCTTTACACAACTTTCTTAAGAAAAGAACTGCTCTGTACAGCTGTAGCCAGTCTGTCAGTGACTCTGGTGAGAAAGAAGACAATGACTCCGGGCGGCAGACATCATCCAGTATGTGTATTCTTAAAACATATTAATTATATATATATATATATATATATATATATAAAAGGCAAAAGTGTTTGACTGATGTATCAACATACAGGCCAAACCTCTAAGGCTAGAAAATTGAAATTTCGCACACGTATTCTTCATATGACGAAGGCATCCACTAAAGAAGGATTTTTCAAAATTCAATCCCCAAGGGGGTGAAATAGGGAATAAAAGTTTGTATGAAACTTTTTATTCCTTGGACATATTATTTGCATGAAATTTCGTACGAATTTTAAAATTTAACCCTTAAGACGCTAAAATAGGGGATGAAATTTTGTATAAAACCTACCTTTTTAGTTTTTTTTATAGTTTTAGCTTGAGCGAAGCCGTAGGTTCTGCTAGTTTATAATATGTGTCAATTATATTTTATAGAGTAAATTTTAAAATGTTTGTTCAAGGTTCAAGCAGTAGTAAAAGAATGCAATTAGAAGAATTGAAAAAGGAAATAATATTAATTATAAATGATTATCCTGATGGAGTGTGGTGCACCGACTTGTTAAGGCTATATAGGTATGTTGATTGCTATGTTATTTTGATAACATTTATATGATTTATAGGGAATACAATTCTTATAGTTTACTATGGATTAGTATCCATGAATTAATATGTATTATATATTGGAATAATATAATGTACAGAAAGAATTTATATATATTTGATAAGACAGATGTAAACCACTGAAATGTCATGTGTCAGTTAAAATCCTCTATATATAAATAGGCTAAGATAAAACTACATAGTTCCCTAATTTAAGTTCCCTCATTTATAAAAATATTGTATAAATATTCAGATGGTTGGAATTCAATTATATTCATTCAGTCCACACAGTAATCGAAATTAATTTTAAATTAAATTATAATTGTATAACTTAAAACGTTTGCTTGAGAAATAGTAAATGTTTATATTGCACTCTTTAAATAAAACAATTATAGATAATTTCTAGTAAATATTTTAGTCGTGTAGTGTAATTAAAATAAAATAACGGTTTAATCCAGGGAGCGCTACAAACGCGAGCTGAACTTCTCTCGTTTCGGGTACACGAGCATCCTGAGCCTGGCGTGCGCGCTGCCGCACGTGCGCGCGGCGCGGCAGCCGGGCGGCGACTGGCTGCTGAGCGACGCGGCGGCGCCGGCGCCCGCGCCCCGCGCGCCGCGCGCGCCCGCGCCGCGCCGCGCGCGCCCGCCCGCCGACCCGGACGACGCCCTGCCCGGCATCGACTTTGTGAGTCCTCTATACCAGTAGTTCTGCGAAGAGTAGACCTCGTGAACGCTAACTTTTTTGCAACAATTAATATACTACTAAAGTTATGTGAACAATTTACTGCATTTTGAGAGAAGATTCTCTTCAGGTCTTTACCAAATTTTTATGAGACCGGCTTAAAGTTATTACCTTTCAAATAAAAAAAGAACCATCGTGATCAGATTTCATAAGGCGGAGATATCCAGTAGCTTCCTTTTTCCCTCTTTTTGGGGGAAGTACCCCTTCAATAGAATATCTCCCATGACAAAATAAATATATAAAGTCATGAAACTTCCATACCAAGTTTTATCTAGATCAGTTGTGACATATGACCTGTACAACAGTACAAACAAACTGACAAAGGAAAGCAAATTTTGCTACACTTGAAGCAGAGACGCTTCGCTTGCTCGGTCAATTAATTATATTGTAAACAGTTTAGTTTGTTTTTTATACAGTTTATTGCCTCTGTGGTGTAGCAGTTAGCATGTGGGGCTGCATATCCGTAAGTCCTGGATTTGAGACTCGGGTTGGGCCAAATTTAGTTTTCTGTCAAAAAATTTTCAGTAACAACCCTCAACATCCGTTCTTCGGAGAACAGGTATCGTGTTTCTCGCGAATCATTCAGGATGACATCACCCATACGGGCCTGGGCACACGAGATGACTTTTTGATACGCTAATCATAACAGTGTGTACTGTAATGCCCCGGAGCAGACTCACGGCTCCACTTGCCGGCAGGACGAGGACGTGTTCCCGGCGGACTGCGTGCACTTCCTGGAGGGCGTGCCGCGCGCGCGCGCCGCCGAGGCGCCCGGCGACATGGTGGAGGTGGTGGTGGCCGAGGTGTACTCGCCCTCGCACTTCTGGCTGCAGCGCCTCGGGCCCGCGCACAACCTCGCCATGGAGGACATCATGGACGAGATGAAGTGAGTACTGCCTCTCACGGACAATTACGGACTGACAATAACGACGTTTAGTTTGAATGGTGGCCATTGTTGATGGCAAGGTAATAGTAAAATTTATGTGAAAACAAGGTATTTTCAATAGATTAAAATATAGCTTTATTTGCACACTTCGAATTGGTTCCAAGTGTTATTGTACGAGTAAAGCTACATGTTGCACTTAGACGTACTTCTATCTAAAGTCTTATTTCAGTACTAAATTTCATTTAAAACCGTTCAGCCATTTCAACGAGAAGGGGAAGGAACAAAATCCCCAGTAATCTATATAATATAATATATTAGACGACATGTATGGTTCAATTTGTAGTGACCCTACTTGCTGTGCTAGCGGTCGCGGGTTCGAGTATTCAATTGCGTAATGAACATGAATGTTTGTACTCCAGTCATGGGTATATTTATAATATGTATATATTTAGTTATGCATGTGTAGTGTATCAATTATCCGGTATCCATAACACAAGCCTCGTAGCTTACCATGGAACTAAATGGTGCTGTGTGTTAATGTCAAAACCCGTGTGTGATGCGACCCGCAGCCAGTACTACAAGCACGGCGAGGGGCGGTCGCGGGTGCTGGCGCCGGGCGCCGTGCGCGTGGGCCACTACTGCAGCAGCTGCTACGAGGGCGACTGGCACCGCTCGCTCATCGTCAAGATCGTCGACAGCGACACCGTCAAGGTTCGACACCCCCCACACCCACCACATCCACCACATCCACCACATCCACCACATCCACCACATCCACCACATCCACCACATCCAACACATCCACCACACCCCACCCCACCCACACCGCCCACACCCCCCACACCCCCCACACTCCCCACACTCCCCACTAGGGCCGACTCACCCTCCTTTACTTCGGACTCGTCCCTACTTGTAGGCATTATTTTCATATACAGTCAGATTTGGTCAGCCCACGCCGGGAAAAAACCTGTAGTAAAAAGTATCCTAAATGTTGACCCGAGTAATAAGTTACCAATAGACAAAATTTAGTTAAAATCGGTCCCAGTACTTTCGGGTGAATCGCGCACACACAAACGGGCAAAAAATTTAATAACTATTGCTTCGGGGTCTATATTCTGTACACAATACGTTGCAGTCATTGTTTTTAAAAAAATATTTCATGTAATATGCCTAATTTAATTATAGATTTGTTTTAATTTATTGCGATATTTGTTAAAGAAATTTTACTTCAACCATGCGTAAAGATTACACTCACCCATTTTTTTATATGTACGAACTAAAAACAAAAAAAAATTATCCCAAAGGAATCGTACATTTTTTCAGGATAAAAAGTAGCCTATGTGCTATTCCAGACTATAACCTATCTCTGTGCCAAATTTCATCCAGATCCGTTCAGCCGTTCTGGCGTGATTGAGTAACAAACATCCATCCAAACATCTAAACTTCTAAAGTTCCTCATCGCACATCACTCGGCACACTTTTAAAATGAAACCTAGACGGATATAATAGTCCGGTCAAATTAAACCAAAAAATAAGAGTGAAGCTACATAAATTCACGACAAGCTGAAAATTGGTGAAATCGTTCAAAATATAATTATAAATAAAATTTGAAAGTTCCCCACCTTTCCCCTGTATGGAAAATTTTGTATTCAAGGTCAAAGGTAAAAAAAAGAGTTTCGCGATTTTCAGCAAAACGGTAAGTATTGTCATAAAAATACTTCAGCCAAAAATTGTAAATCATAAAATTTTCTATGAAAAATGTATAGATATTTTTTTTCCTGCGAGCCACCGTTTCTGAGATATAACGATTCGAAAATTGTAATCGTCATAATATGCATGAGTACGCCTCGTACATACATCTCCAGAGTTGTAATATATGTTTAAATATTTTTGTATCGATCATTATAACTTACATTTAAAATATAAAATACAGTAAAAACTCGATTAACCGGACTAATTGTTGTCCTTAGGTATTCGGATAATCTGGATAATCGAATGTATGAAGAAAAGCGGGTTTTTTCCTGAAACAATTGCTAACTACGAGCAATTAAAACTATAACGAAACGCGTGGGGCAGCGATCCCACGGGGGGCGGGCGGGGTAATGCCATTTCTATACATATAATAAAACTGTAGAGGTTGGATGTCTGTACATAGAAAAAAATGCTAAAAACCGAGTCATATATATGTATGTATAATAAGTGAAACAGAAAAAATCCAGATTAGCGCTAGTGCTTGCATAAATTCGACTTGTAGGTATATAATTGGTCGCGATTAATAGTCCGGATAATCACGAATCCGTATAACTAAGGGCCGGACAATCGAGTTTCTACTGTATACATAAGTTATAACTAAAAGAATATAAGGTAGAAAGAAACCCAGTCCCTTAAGTTTTACGCCATTATCCTTGGACCATTATAGATAGATCTAAGTACTATGGATGCATACAGTCTGGGTGAAGATGTTATGGTAAAAAACATTAATTCTGAAGATGGTCAAGAAGGAATAAAAAGTTTTGTTGAGAAACGCAAAGCCTCTTGGAGCCATAAATGAATAATGCAGCTGAAATAATTACTTTTTAACATGGTTGCACCACATTATGATGTCAAAACCTGAAAGTGAATAAATAAAACCAACACTTTGTATTATTTACACTTACAATTTATTTGATACCGCAGTACCAAGTGCAAAGCAATTTAGGATAATCTTTCAAAGCATAGTATGTCACATACACATCAAAATATTTTGGGCCAAACATTTTACATTATTATATACATTTAATATTTTATTTTTGATAAATATAACAAATCACTTATTTGAAATGTTATAAATTATATATTGTTAATCAGACATCTGCAGTCTGATTTAGGATCTATGGAACATGAGAAATATCTACTAGTAGGGAGGTGCAGCATACTAGTACATGGGCCCATGGAAATAGGCCTACTGGGGAAACCACGTTAAAAAAACGTGCTAAGTACACTACCTCATAGGTGGCGTGGCAACGTGTGCATATTATGACGATTACAACTTTTACAAATTTTTGAATCGTTATATCTCAGAAACGGTGGCCCGTAGGAAAAAAAGTATTTATACATTTTTCATAGATAATTTTATGATCTACAATTTTTGTCTGAGTTATTTTTATGATAAAACTTACCGTTTTGCTAAAAATTGCGAAAACCTCATTTTTTTGACCTTTGACCTTGAATATTTTTTTTTCCATACAGGGAAAAGGTGGGGAACTGTCAAATTTTATTTATAACTAGTAGAACCCGCGGCTTCGCCTGCGATCAAACTACGAAAAAATTAAACTTTTTCGCAATACGTACTTTATTACTTGCACAAATATGTATAAGACGTTAGGTGTGTATTCTGTAAATAAATTTACAGTTTAGGTATATAAGTTAGAGGAAGAGAGTACAATGATATAATCGCATACAATGTTTACGGCTTTAGAATCGGTTTCTTAACTAACATACTAACAGGCTAAGGTCTACATTATTTTTAAAGACCCAATTCTATGTACATTGTACACCTGAAGCTTACAGTCTCCCCTTTTTCTTTCTTTTTAAAGTTACATATAGGTATAAAGTGCCATTCTTATTTTGCTGTAGCTTTTTACCCTTCTAAGGGATAAATTTCGAAAAAAAATGATATTTGTATCATTTTAGTTTTCATTTTAAAAGTAAATACCATTTTCCGTGCATCAATTAAAGAGTTTCATACAAACTTTCACTCCCTATTTGACAGCCTTATAAGAAGAATTACAAAAAATGCTAAAATACGTATTTATTTAATTGTATTGAAGAGCATTAATACCAGGTTTCAAGTAATTCTGATCATAAATAATTGTTTGCCCATATAAACTTTATCACCCCCTTTTACCCTTTTAAGGGATGAATTTCGAAAAATATCTAACACATATATTTCTTATTTTTATCTTAAAGCTAAATACTAATTGTGCATTTTGCGTGCATTATTTTGCGTGCATTTTGCGTTAAAAATGACAGAGTTTCATACAATCTTTTATCCCCTATTTTACCCCCTTCGGGGATGAATTTCGAAAAATCCTTTCTTAGCGGATGCCTACATTGTATAAGGAATATGTTTTCAAAATTTCACGTTTCTACGACCAGCGGTTTAGGCTGTGCGTTGATCGATCAGTCAGTCAGTCAGGACAAAGCATTTTATGTACATATATATAGATTATATTTTGAACGATGTCACCAATTTTCAGCTTGTTGTGGATTTATGTAGCTTCAAATTTCTAAATTGACCGCACCATAAGTGTAATATTTTGATCGTCACGACACTTTTTAACCGACTTTCAAAGGGGAGGAGTATTATATACAAGAGCACCTCATGTGACCTCATCACAAGGACCAGGTGATCATAAGTGCTAGAGTGTATGTAATAAGTTGTTCATATACAATGAGCACTCCTCGACGATCGTCCCCTGGTGGCTGGTACTCGTGACAAAAGTACTAGGCGAGCATAAGTGTTGAGGAGTACGAGTAATGTGTTGTATGTATGAGATATTCGTGTGCGCTCTTTACAGGCTTTGCTTCGATGAGCTTCAACATGTGCAATGTAACGTACATGTCATTAAATTTAAATAAGTCGTGTCAAGATCAAATAAGTAAAAATCATCTATACAGATAAATAAAATTGGAGTGTCTGTTTGTAATATTAAAATAACCGCTTTTTACTGAATACATATGGATGTATACACGGTACACATACCAAAACAACATTTTTTACAATTTTTGTCTGTCTGTTTGTCTGTCGGTCTGTCTGTCTGTTTGTTCCGGCTAATCTGCCAAACGGCTAAACCGATTTTGATAGGGCTTTCACTGGCAGATAGCTGATGTTATAAGGAGTAACTTAGGCTACTTTTATTTTAGGAAATGAATCAGGGTTCCGCAAAAAAAACTTAAAACCCATGAAATTGTGAACAAAATCCGTGTACGGCGTACGCACCCGAGCAAAGCGAGGGTAAATCGCTATATAATTTAAATGAATATCTTAGGAGTAGCGAGCTACTATTTATGTATAAACATAGCTAACCGTGAAAACGTACCAATGAAGAACGCGAGCGAAGCGAGCGTGAGTTGCTAGTAATAAATATGTTCAGTATAAAAAAATAAATAAAAGTGTAATAAAGTGTGCACAATTGTTGAGTGTGTGTGTGTGTGTGTGTGACTTAGATTATTATTGGTTATATAACTGTATTAATGTCCTCATACATATCTAGTCGTCTACCATCAGGATGCGTTTGATTAAATCGAAGCGCAGATTTAATTTTGACTCGGCTCGAGAATATTTATGAAGTTAATAAATGTCATTTTTATCGAGATCGATACGAACGATACATCGTGCGGTGGTGTGCGCAGGTGCGCCACGTGGACTACGGCACGGTGGAGCGCTGCGCCGTGGCGGGGCTGCGGCCGCTGCGGCGCGAGTGGGCGGCGCTGCCGGCGCAGGCGCGGCGCGCGCGCCTGGCGGCCGCGCGCCCCGCCGCGCGCCGCTGGCCGCGCGCCGCCGCGCTGGCCTTCCTGGGCCTCGTGCGCGAGCGCCGCCTCGTGGCCAACGTGGTGGCCGTGGACGCCGCGCGCGACGAGCTCGAGGTGCTGCTCATCGACACCTCCGGCCCCGACGACCGCTGCATCGCCGCCGAGCTCGTGCGCGCCGGCCACGCGCTGCCCCGCGCCGACCCCGCGCTGCACGTGAGTACCGCCCCCGCCCTCGGCTCCGACGACGAGCCCGACGCCGCCGACCGCACCGACGTGCGCTCGGTGCTCGACGCCGCGTTGCAGCTGAGCGCGCGCGCCCCCAGCGAGGCCAGCGACGAGTCGGCCTCGGCCTCGCAGGTGGCGCCGGGCTCCGCGCCGCGCATGCCGGCCTGGGCCTGCGACGGGGACGACGACGCGCGCGCCGCGCGGCAACGCCTGCGGGCGCTGCGGGCGCGCGTGCGGCCCCCCGCCGCGCCCCCCGCCCCCGCATCCCCCGCGCTGGCGGCTCACGCCAACCTCCTGCAGCGGCGACGCGAGCTGTTCAATCAGTTGAAAAAGTAACTGTGGCTAAAGTATAGTCGGCCCGACACTGTGCCGAGCTGTGCATACTACAGTATAGAGTGTTGGTAAAACTTTGCTCGGGACAAATATTTTTATATACGCTTCAAGTATAGGTGATAATCGTAATTCCACTTTGTTTTAAAGTTTATAAACGATCACTATAAGTAATCGATGAGTTCGTGAAAGCTTTTCCAAAGAGGTGGTCATTACTCTTTTTAAATTAAAAAAAATGTATATTAAATATATATACTATTCTAACCGAGAACATTAAGTTTAATATTAAGATTTTTTCCCTAGATAATGCGATGGTTTTGACTTACAGTAGCAGAACAAACAATTGACTTTTATACGTATATTTATATATGTATATAAATTATTACTGCCTCGGTGGTGTAGTGGCTAGCATGTACGGCTGCACATCCTGAGGTCCTGGGTTCGAGTCCCGGGTCGGGCCAAGTTTAGTTATTGAGTCTTTCTGTATAGTAAGCCTCAGTAACAGCCCGGAGTTGGGAAGTTGGCGGTGTTTCACCCCCGTGCCTCGGAGAGCACGTAAAGCCGTCGGTCCTGCGCCGACACTCTCACCGCGAGTGTCGAGTAGTCGTCCCACCGGAGTATGAGAGTGACAGGAATAGAGAGTGCACTTGTGTCTGCGCTCTCTCTCACACGCGCTGCACTATAATATCTCCTGCGCAGTTGGCTAGTCTCAATGAGATTGGCCGCCGTGGCCGGGATCGGTCAGGAGGACATTATATGTATATAAATATTAATTTAAACTATTTTCGCCATATTTGCTGTAAATCATACGAAACATCGTAAACGAAACGTCAGAATAAATTATAATATATTAATTATAATTTATTTTAATGTTATTTACTTTTGCATTAATTCTTTACATTTTTGTTTTCACAAACGGCTCTTAACATATTATAAAAATTACAAAGCCTAGTAATATTAAACTTTATTCGTTTTATACTGTTAGATTTTGTAATTTAATTTTTTTTATGCCATATTTTTTATATTGTCATCACATGCAGGCAAGCACTTTAGAATTACAAGTTCATTTTACACTATAGAAGCCCTTGGCAGAGTTGGTCTAGACATTAGATAATGTCCTCCTGACTGAACTTACAAATAGATAAATAATAAAATAAATATGTTGGGATATTAACACAAATCACCATCTAGTTCCATGGTAAGGTACGGCCTACGAGGCTTGTATTATGGATACCAGATAGTTGATACATTGCACATATATAACTTTAAAGAGCCAAATGTGTCGTCAACACGGTTATGGTTACAGAAGCCAATCTTACCGAGGCTAGACATGAAGAAGTAACACCTTTGTAACACCTTTGAAGTAACAATTTGCCAACTTTCTGCCGATGTTACTAAAAAATTCTCAACAGAATAATCTGATCACTCTTTAGACCTGATCTTGGGCTTGGGCCTGGATCTCGTGATGTGCAGGCGTATAAGGTGGTCATATAGTAAAACTTTATTTATTGTGTTGTTCGGCGAGGGTTGGCCGTGTAACTCAAATTCGGTCAGAATGACATTATCTATATAATAAATAATATTTTTTTCTAAAAATATACAATATTTCTCGGCTAATATTGTTCATATTTTAGTTTGATTAGCAGAATTTAATTTCATTAAATTATTTTTTATTTTTATGTAAACAATTATGTATTTTTTTATAGATTCAATAATTGTAAAAAAGAATAAAAAGCTGAGATATCTTATTTGCTTAAATTTTGAATTACCTCTGGACTTATCCAAGATAATTCTCTTAAGAATTTCTGAAATTCGAATAAGACCCTATGCCCGTTACGATCCGCCGGGCCGGGTCCGCGGCCGCACCACTAACCGCCCCCCCGGCTGCTTGCAGACGGCGGAGTGCTACCTGTTCCCCAGCTTCCCCGCGCTGGAGGCCGGCGACACGCCCTCGCTGGCCGAGCTGCTCGCGCTGCAGCAGGGCGGCCTCGCGCCCGACTGCGTGCCCGACTACCGCCGCCACGTGCCGCCGCTGCTGCCCGCCGACGACGACTCCGCCCCCTCCGACGCCACCCCCTCGGCGCCCTCCACACCCTCCGACTCCTCCGAGCCCGACGTCGACGTACCGCAGTCATTTAGTGCCAAAGCCACGGAATGTTCACTATTACGCCCATCCCTTCCACCCCCCATATCTCATTCTTCCCCTCCACTCCCCAAGTCGGAACACCGATTCACCCCGCGATGCAACCCGCCCCCCAGACATAAACCAACTTTCCCACCGACGTACCCGCCGGCGCCCGTGTACGCGCCGCCCGTCCCACACTTCGGCTATATCCCTCCACCGGCACCGCTTTTTGTTCCGAACACCATGGAACCGTCGCGTCCCTTCATGTATGTGCCTCGAGTGCCCATGACGTACGATGTAGAGAGCAGGCAGCAGGGGGTGTCCCTGTCGGCCGCGGACTGCGAGGCCTTCACGGTGCTCAGCAGGGTGGACCCCGCCGCCGCGCAGCGCTTCATGCTCGAGGCGATATCCCGCGCCACGTCCTGCGCCCCCCGCACCACCCCCAACCCGCACGGAAACCCCCCTTCCCATCCGAACCCTCTACCCCGAGCGCTGACGCACTCCACGAGCTCGTTGAACCCCAACGCGGTAGAATTTAAGATGGTGACGGCAGAAACACAAACAGATAGCACTTTGGTCCATTCCCTCTCGTACAGCAGCCTGTCGCGGGGCGAGCGCGGCGCCGTGCGACCGCCGCCTGGCTTTGAAAATTGACGCTACATTTAGATAGCGCTTAGTTTTTAATAAACGCGAATACGGATTTTTCTAGTCCTATTTAGGCATTACTTTTAATATTCTTTCTTGAGAAAATCCACCAAAAAAACCTTTTCTGGAATGAAAGAATCTCCAAATAGATATCTAAAACGCGTAATAAAAGATGTTGTAGCTATAGTCACTAGGGATTTGATTAAAGTTAGGGTTTAGTAAGTCTATACGTATTAAGTGCCTCCATTTTCATTCTATTTAATTTGTAACATTTACCGAATGCTTTTGAAGATATCTCAGCTTTGATCATACCATGTTTGTTTAAGATTTAAAATGGTGCAGTGTCATGATTAGAAATTATTAAACCAATAGAAATTTGTTTAAAAAATAAAGAACAAACTGTAACCATCTTAATATTGTAAGATGTAATTATATACATAATCATTTTTACTATTGAAAAAGTAAAGAAATTTAATTCCAATTGGGTTTTAATAAAATATGAGGAATTCTAATTTAAAAAAAAAAAACATTCTATAATGATGTTTTTCTTAAATCTAAAATTGACAAAATACTTTTAAAACAAAATTCTTAAAAGAAACAATATCAACGTATCACCTTTTGTACACTGCATGCCATTCTCTAATGGGATACTAGATAAAAATGAAAAATAATTTTATAAAAAGTAAGAATATATATTTTTTTATGATAGAATGTAATAAGTAAAAATGAAACTCATCTCTGTACATAATCTGCCGCTCGTGTGAAAGTGCATTTATAGCTGTAAGTGTTGCCATTACTCAGTATTCCTTTAGTTTTTTTTTTAAATCGACTTCCAATAAGGAGTAGGTTCTATATTTGTACAATTCAAATTGTTTACCTTATTGCCTCATCTGTTAGCAACTATCTTGTTTTTTTTTTATTGTTACATTTGTAACTATTTTTAAGTAAGTTCTTTTATTATGGACACTTAGATGTAGCCTAGCAATATTGGTTTAGATTGTAGATTTTTTGTTACGATAGTAACCGTTAAGCATTGTTGATTACATTTCTGATTAACATTCTTTGTTGTATAACGACTCGTCCGCTGGCCTGATGACTAATATATCATAGTACGTGTTATATGTATTGAGTTATTTGATTCGGATGTGCTAAATTTCAATGGAAAAATAATTACTTGACATTTTTTTGGTGCTTACATTTGTGTATGAAAGTCTTTATTATATGTATCGCTAAGAACTGCTAATAGAATAGATTTTGTGATATTACGACGAATCATCAATAAGGATAAACTTGTTAAATATTTTTATGATTTTTGAATAAAAAGTTGACTAGTATTCTTGTTTTTATTAACCCATATCATTGTTGCTTACTCGTTATTTATTACATTATGGTATATTTAGTCTGTTAAATTAAAAAAAAAATAGCTTTTAAAAATCATATCATTAAAATTACTTGTTTGATGATTAACGAAAGTGGCATTCTGTCATATTAGTCTGGAAGATGGAATCACTAGTAATAATTTAGCAATATCATCTAAATAAAATGAAGGGAAATAGGGCTAAGTTTTCACTTTATCCATGTTATTAAGCCATTATTGAGATAATGGGTTGCGTTCTACTGAATACATGGTGTTAGTACTATGTATAGAAAATGTGTATTCAGCCCTTTTTAACGTCCCACTGCTGGGCGGAAGTCTCCCTTCATTATGAAGGGGATCAGGCCATAGTGTCCCACTCTGGCCAAGTGCGAGCGGACTGAGCATGTCTTTCGAAAACTTACTGGGTTCTCTCAGACATGCAAGTTTCCTCACGATGTTTTCCTTCACCGTAAGGCAAGTGGTAATAATGTTAGAAATGATTCGCACATGAAAATTTTAGAGTTAAGAGACATGGAATTTGAACCCGCTTCACTCGGTTTCTCAAGCGATCGCGTTACCACTGGGCTACTACTGTCAACGTATATCAAATAGTGAAATAATATTAAAAGCTATGTCACAGTATGTATTTGAAACTTATCTTAGGGCTTTTACCTGTGTCAAAAATAAGACATTGATCAGGAAAGTGCATTATAATGGTGTTAAAAATAATACACTTGAACTGCTGAATAATCATTTTAAATAAACTTATACAGAAGGTTGATATAAATGGTAAGAGATTATCTGGGACTTCATTTGATATGAGAGTTCCACAGGTATCTATTCTTGGGCCACTTCTATTTCTTACTTTTATAAAGGACAAACATGAGATAGTATTGCTCGCTGTTGAAAACACAGATTAAGGAGACTACAGTTGAAAGTATCTATTAATGCGATGTTTACATCTTTCTTTGAAATTTCGTATATTGGTTTCGATCTATTTGCTGATATTTGTGTACTAATAAATAAGTACCTACCTAAGTATTCGAAATTTGTAGTTGCTACAAAATTAGTTACTAGAGATTCGAAATTGCAGTTAAGTTCTCGATTTTGAGAGGCTAAGATCTGCAATGTGAAAAATTAGACTGATTATTTTATTGACATAGATATGCCTCGCATAATATATTACAGCTTTTATAGTGTAATATTTTAGGCATTCTACGAGAAAATGCAGCCGTAAATTAATACGATTTATGTCCTGCTGTTTATCCGATTAATAACCTAGAATATGTTTTAAATATATTAGCTGTTGTCTCTCAACAAGTGTACGCAAAAATTACACACTCACGAACTTTCTAGTAGGTAAATGTGTTACACATAACATTACACACATATCAGAAGCAAATAAGTATTTGATACCTATGAGTCGTTTATATAGTCAGTGATTCTTTTTATCAGCCATATAAATATATTTTCGAAAGCTTAGTAGAATTTTTGATTGTTAATATTGAAAATAAACATTTGCCTGGTAAAACAAAAGGTTTCTGTAAAATAGAATTGATATAGAAGATTTCTTTAATTATTTGGTTTGTTTATAATTTTGTGAAAACTAATTTAAATGGTTTAAGTCACACTTATATTTGTATTTAGGTCTTATAAAGCAAAATAATCTAGGAGATAAAACAAGCGTAAGGACATTTTTTATTAAAGTATTCTACACAGTCAACAAAAAAAATCAATTATGTGTATCCGATTGTATCATAGACATTCGGTTGTCTTTTAATCCAAACCATAGATGAATCGCGACATTGTTTAAAAAAAAACTATGATAACAAACATGGCGTGCTAGTAGAGCGTCTTTGAAATCTGTTTACCACTCTGATTTTTTTTAACAATTAAACCCGTGTTCACTTAGTATGCGGTTACAGACGAAAGGAAGGAGACTCGATGTCGCTCGGAATAGGTATACTAGAAACGATTGGATCATAGAGAAGATAATGTGAGTGAAGCTAAAGTGTGTGCATTTCCAGGAGGGGCCGGGGCGGCGGCGCTCGGCGGTAGAGGTCGAGGCGGGTGATATGCAAGCGGCGCCGGCGCGCTACGTGTCCGCGAGCGAGTTGTACTCGACCGACGAAGTGGAGCTGTTGCTGGAGGAGATCAGAGAGCTGGAGCCGACCAGCTGCCGCGGCGAGGACGTGCAGGACTTCGAGATCGCCGGCAGCGGGTGCGCGGGCGCGGGCGGCCGCTCGCCCGCCGGCACGGAGCTCACGGAGCACTCGTGGGACTCCCACGCGCACTACTCGCGCGCCCCGCCGCCGCGCCCGCGCGCCCTCGCCCCAGTCTACTGCCAACTCTCATACCTGATCACTCCTACTGGAGCCCTAACTCTTGTACTTGTTGTGAGTCACATTTTCTATATTTAATAGCACTATTTGTAGAATTTTAGTCATTTCATTGCTGTAACATTAGCTTTTATTATAAGAAGCTATGCATAATATATTTGGTGACTGCAAACCACCTCGGTTATTATGGCAAACAATATTCCTTAAATCCTTCCTCAGAACTTTTGGTGTTCATCACTTTAATTGTCAAAGTATGAATGAAACCATCATTGAAATGAAATTTTTGTCTTGTTTTGTTATTGTTGAGTAAATAAATATATTTTGTTTATCTTTCACCTCTACATGAAGATCATAATAATACTATTAAAACATGAAATATCTATTAATACTTTATAGGTGATGAAACTATTTAATGTACCTCCACATATATTATAATACAGATATGTTAATCCTGTTACTCCCAATAAACATGCACGTAATATTCAATTTAATTGGCTGGAGCCTGCATACCTGTGCTGACCTACTTAGTGAACAATGCTATTGTGTCTATGCTTGTATGTAGTCCCACACAGCTTATTGTTTAGATCTCTTGAAAGAGCTTACATTCTTTTAGATTTTTTATGTAGAACTGAAGGTTTTGAACATTTTACTGGAGTTGATCAAATATATCAAGATAAGACTAGATTACTACACTTAGTTTTGTGTCTTCAAACTTTTGTGTCATAAATATTCGATATTTAAAAAAGCACTTGAACTTTCACTGGGTTTTCTCAGCAATATTGTTTTCCTAAGCAGTGGTAGCCAATTTAAAAGTGCTTGTAAAGTCTAACTGAAAAAAGTTGAATTTTATTTCATTTCATATAGTTTTATAGATACTGTGTGAAAACTTTTTATGGTTTTTTTTTTTACTTTAGTTAAAAATCATTTAAATAATAGTATTTGGAATTATATAGTTTCATATACAAAATATAGAAACAATATTTTGCAATGAAATGAGTTTTTTAATTAAAAGAATAATTCATAAGGTTTAGGTTACATGGGAAAACTAAATTAAAGATTTGCATAAAACCTTTAACTTGTAAATTTGAATAATATTCCTGTTAAAAAAGAGTATGCCAGATATGTTTAATTTATATGATATGATGTTTTTTTTACTAATTTAACATTCTTATATATTTAAAGATAAAATCGATTTAAATATATGTATTTTATACTGTATTTATAATGTTTTATTTCAGCTGTGTTCGTTGAGCGTGTGCATCTGCGTATGGGGAGCCCTGGGGCTGCGAGCCGCATCTGCTGCAAAGCCCCTGCTGTTTGGAGCAATGACCTCGTTCATGCTGCACACTCTGCTCATGCTCATGCATGTGTCACTACTGGATGCATTACTGCCAGTTGATTGGAACAGATTGGTAAGATATCCTATAGATATATAGTTTATGAATTTTTTTTTATAATATTTTTTATATACATAATCTATAGTCAAATATATTGTTATTAGTGTATTTATATTTTAAAAAAATCGTAGGGTGATCTTTACCAAGTATAAGAAACTAAAAGTGGACTGAATGTTGTTGTGTCTATTAATTTATCATCCACTAGCGACTCGCCCTCGCTTCGCTTGGATATGTCCCCAGGTTGATTTGCCATACAAATTTTTATCCCCATTTTTACCCCCTAATGGGATGATATCTGGGATAAAAAGTATCCTATGTTCTTCCCAGGGTCTCAAACTATCTTCTTACCAAATTTCATCTAAATCGTTTTAGTAGATCCAGAGATTACCCCCTACAAAGTCACAAACTCACAAACTTTACCTCTTTATAATATTAGTATAGATCATTATATTGCTGCATTGATTTCAGTGGTGTTTTATTGGTCATTTATTAGCATAAATTAAAAACTTGTTATGTTTCAATTAAAATGTCTGAATGGATCTAGATGTAGCTTGAGCTCTCTTTTCTACATTTCTGTTGAATGAACATGCGTTGTGTTTGTGGACTAGAGGTGTATGCACTGAATGACTTTTTAACACCCTGTCTACACGCGTTTGCTGCCCATTTGACGAGCTGTGAATGTGTAATATATGTTGTATAAGAGTTTGGCATTGGTAATGAGAAGTATGAATTTGTATAATTGACCCGGGACTCGAACCCAGAAACTCTGGATCTGCAACTCTACATGCTAGCACTAGACCATCGAGGCAGTTAAATATCTCTCATGTGGTAAAGTGTGGTTTTTTTTTATATGTTGGGACATTAGTATAGTGTTATGGATACCAGATAGTTGATACACTACAAATATATAACTTTAAATACATACATATTATAAATATAAACATCTATGTCTGGAGTACTGACATTCGTGTTAATCAGACAAATGAATGCTTCCAGCGGGACTCGAACCCGCGACCGCTGGCACAACAAGTAGGGTCACTACAAACTGAGCCAAACGTCGTGTTTCATGCGTGTGTATATTGCAGGGCGGCATCTCGTTCGCGTGGAGCGCGGCGTGGCTGACGGGCGGCGCGGCGGCGCTGCTGCTGGCGCTGCCGCCCGCGCACCACGCCGCCCGCGCCATGCTCTACACCGCCACGGTCAGTTCTAAATACACTTGTACCACATATTTTCTTATAATATTGTTTTTTTTTTATTTCCCAATTGTGTAACTATTTTGGTAATAATATTTATATAATAAAAAAGAATTACTTTTTTGCATTTCTAAAGACGTGGTATGTTCTTTAAATCAGAAATTAATTTTGCAAACAACTATCATACAAATTGTCGTACTATATTTAGTAATACCACATAAAGATTTTTCGAATACGCCGCGTTTTCTCAGGTTACGCTTTCGTTAGCCAGACTATAAAGTATATGAATTTGGCTATATACACGTGTATATGTGTGTGTGTGTGTAGGGGCTGGGGCTGTCGGGCGCGTGCGCGGCGCTGGCGGCGGCGGCGCTGTCGCTGCGCGGCGGCTGCGCGCGACGCGGCGCGCGCTCGCCCGCCGCCTACCGCGCCGTGCCGCAGCCGCACCCCGCCGCGAGAGACCACGCCTTATAGTGACCGGACTGCCCCACTGTGCCCACTGTGCCCCGCCGTGTCGCCGCGCGGCGCTGGCGACTGTCGCCTACGAGCGCGACCTCGGCTTATAGTGATCGTAATGTGCTGTACTGTGCCACTATCACATGTTGGTCCACCGCATTATGGTCCACCACATGGTGGTCCACCACAAGATGGTCCAACACATGGTGGTCCACCGCACGATGCAGACAAGTGTACTTTACTGTTATATTTTAATTTACTCTTCTAATTCTTCCTAAAGTAACAGTTGTGTTATCACTTGTTACATATTTTGCCACATGAGTTATAACTTATAAAGAAAGATTTCGGATAATTTCTGATTCAAAAAAAATTGTAAAGTCAATATTTTTTTAACGTAAATACACTTTCTAGCATCAATATGTGTGGCGACGATTCACAGAAGGCATTTTAAAAAAAAACTGTTGAAGGGCATTGAGTGTAGTGTAGCGACCCTAGAACTGATTTTTTAATGCTATTTCCAAGGAACCCCAATTTTCTATATCCCTGACTGTATTTTAATTGATGTGACTTTATGTTCCATTGTATGATATAATTTTGAATGTAAAAGGTACTATAGTTTTGTACCAAAAAAAATATTAATAAATTTAATGTTATGCCTTTTGTCTCTATATATGTAAAAGGAGTGTCCGTATTCATTTACTAAACGGATTTTAATATACGTATATCATACAGTAACTGGAGCTGAAGGCAATAGCTAGTGTTGTATCACAATAATATTTTTTGAATTGGCACAAATATTTGTTATTTATAAAAAGAGACTTACCTAGTTGCATCGGTGTCTTGATAGTAATAGAGTAAGGAGTGGAGACCGTGAGGTCTTGTTCGGCATTCGAATTGATTTAATCTAAATATAGCATCTTTAGGAGTGACTAATTCTTAGGACCAGCGAGCACTGAATGTTCATTTTTTTTATTGGTGTGTTGTTACACGATGGCTGGCCTTTTTGATAAATTATATGCTTTTCTTGACATTTCCATCAAATCAACTACGATTGATCATTTTTAGATATATCGATATGTTTAAGTGTTTAAGACAAAAGAAAATTGCATATATATTTATTAATAGGCCATTAAGAAGAGACAAGGCGTAGAGTCATTGGAGGTTGTCTAATACTGCCACTAGAGTTCGCCTGTGATCACGTCCATTTGTTTGTGACAGTCGGGCTAGATAGAGCCCTTCTCTGTTGCAACTGTGCCTGGAGGTTGTACGGCGTTTTATAACATCCACTGGTTTTTATACACTCTTTGTTTCTTAGTGACCACATTGTGGGAGGAGCGTTGGGAACATTACTTACTGTTATGTTATATCTGATATTCAGAATGAATATTAAATCATTTCCATTTGTGTATGTAGATATGCCAAGCTCCTCCAATAACAGCGGTATACATTTATAGACTGGGAAGGTTACATGGTCCGTGCGGTTGAGACGGACCATGTCTGCCCCCACCGAGTCTGAACCGCAGCCCCACTCTATTTTGCTACACTGTTAAATTAAATCACACATATTATTTCCACAAGTCTGATTTTGATGCTAGTCCATTTAGTGTTATGTATTTATTTTATATAAGAAAGCAGCATTCCTTATGTAGTTTTTGCACAAAATATTAGATTACGCATATTTTATCTGTATTTTGTACGTTTGTTTGGAGTTTGAGTCCCGTTCCATTGTCACATGGCGTCCCGGCCCGCGGGGGGTTTTGATTACTATATACAATATATTATACAAATTTGTGCGAAGGGTAATTTTGCATTGTAATCAGTGTTTATTGTGTTAAGAGTTCCGTAGGGTCATTATATTCATATATTACCTACTATGTATTCTAAACTGACGATGTTCTCTGAGGTCAAAACTGTTCAGTTGTACGTCATTCTGAGTTTTATTAAATTAATTATAGTTATATTAGTATTGAGTGTCTGATGTTAGATGTTCTTTACTAGAGTAAAGAAAAATTGCATATGAAAGTTAAATTTGCTATGCTATTATACTTATTACTCGAGTATATGTAAGGTTATGTTTTTTGTACAATATTGTGTTAGGATTTTTTTTTTTCAATTTCATATTAATTATCTACTAAACAATCTGTTATTATTGTAAATCTTCAATTTATATTAAAAATCGAAACATTTATGTAGAATTTGAGTTATAGTTTTGACTTCATGAATACATGAGTCCGTGTATTATGCAATATTCGTTTAACATGACGCTTGTATGAAATATTTTGCATGATTTGTAAGATAGTCTGTCTGTAAGGGGATTTCAATACATTTACCAAATAAGAAATGTTATAGGTGTAATTTTGTACTGTCTGACCGTTTGTCTGTCGTACTCGCGCCACGAGCTTAGGACGTTTGTACCGGACCGCTCTGTCTGTAGTCTGTACAGATGGCATTTACACACTTTTGTTATACATGTTGTGAGAGACTCGATTCATCGATTTTATACATCGTTTTGATCGTATAATTCGATTATAATAAAGAATTAATATTTTGTAACTACTTAACAGATGTAACATTTTTTTTAAATTACAGTATAAAATGAAAAACAATATTTGTGACAAAACAATTGTTTTTAAATTTAAATCGATTAATCGAGACTCTGAACTTTATCAATGTAGAATTGTCAGTTTTTCTGAACGACTGACGGATGGGAGTGTCGGCCGCACCGGCCACGAGCCACCAGCCACGAGCCACGAGCCAACTTTTGTTTACATTATATCGTACATATCACCAAGTCGTACTCTATTCTTACACGAAAACCTCGTATAAGTGTTCCTTTAGTTCACGTCTCACTTGTTCCGATCGCAAGGAGCTATCGTTCTGCGGCCTCTGTCACTGGACGGCGAATACGAGTTGTTGCTAATCGAATTGTTGAATCGATTTTAAAATCGATTATGAAATTAATATGATATTAATCGATTAGCTGAATTGGTTAACGATAACATAACTCGTAATCGTTTGCGTCTAATTTAAATGTTTTTACTATTGCATTTATCCTATGTAAATTGTGTGGAAAATTTGATATCAATAGATGTAGCTGGGTTGCTGTTTTTGAGAGGGAGAAAGAATGAGAGAGTGGGAGAGTGGGTGAGGGAGGGGAGGCGTAGGGGGGGGGGGGTTAGAAATAGGCGCGTCGGCGTCGCCGCCAGCTACGTCTAAAAAGCGCAACAAATATTACAAGTAAATTGGTGTATGACTTTGTAGGATATTGTGTCTCTCTGTACCGAGCTGTAAGCTCAAAATAATTATAACTAATTGACCAAACGTTTTCTAAAGCATTTTCTACTTTGTAAGCCTGGCCGCAGACCAGAGGCGTAGCTACATTATGGCGTTAGTTTTCATTTTGAAAATTCAAAGTATACTCAATTTTTTTTTCTTCAGTACTCTTAGTTTATGAGTTTCAACTTTCAAGTCAATCTAGGCTTGTTATGATTGTAATAATGCTAATATACAATAATGTATGTAAATGTCGAGCGTGGGCCGTGAAGTGGCTACGTCGCTGTCCGGAGCACGGTCGCGGCGGCGCGGGGGGAGTGATCTCTATTTAATCTGTGCGAGTATTTTAATTTTAAATTTTAATGATAATACATATATGGTTTTTATACAATTGTGTGTTTTTCTTTCTATCATAATTATTAACCTAATCGATTATCGGTCATGGCGGCAGTCTCACTGATACCATATAGACACAGGAGTTATAGTGTATAATAATTTGCGCAAGCAACATGCCCTCTATTCTTTTCACTGTTAAAGTGTTCTAGGACGATATTTCGACAGTCGACCGGTGAGAGATCTGACGCAGGACCGGATGGTGTCCCAGAACGGTTTGGACGTGTAACAACTAACACCGTTATTGAAAAACTCCAATAGGATTTCATCAAAAGCGACAAAAGCCACATAGAAACCAATAAATATTTATTGGTTTCTATGTGGCTTTTGGCGCTTTTGATCCTATTGGAGTTTTTAAAAAGAGACCGCCAACTTCCTAACTTAGGGCTTCTAATGAGAATTTCTTGATAAAAAAATCCCAATCACTTCACTTGCCGATCCGGTACTCGGACCTAGGATCTTCGGATGTGCATTCTTATATACTGTCTATTAGGTCATAATACCCAGCGAAGAGACGTATGACTACCCTTACCCTATAGCAGATAGCTAATAACTCCTTTCACCTTAGATAAGATTTTTAGACATCCGTATTTTGCATCTTTTTCTTCTAATAATTTAGTTATATAATAATTCAAGTATAATAAATAATATCTTTCGCGCGTCAAGAAGTTCTTTCAGACCTATGAGTATTCGATACATGAGTGCTTCATTTTTAGGGTTCTGTACTCGAAGGGTGCCAACGGAACCTTATTACTAAGTTCCGCTGTTCGTTCGTCTGTCAAGAGGGCTGTATCTCATGAACTGTAAAAGGTAGAGAGTTAAAATGTTCACAGAGTATGTATTTCTATTGCCGCTATAATAACAAATGCAGCCCTCTGATAGACGGACAGCTGAGGCATAGTAATAGGGTTCCGTTGGCACTCTTCGGGTACGGAACCCTAATAAAAAGTACATGTACATCGTACATCGACTCACATTTGACCGATTTTTTTAAAGTTTATCAAAACGACGACACAGAGGTCTGTCGTCTGGGAAAGCCGATACCGAGATTATCTTTTAAGAATTTCTCTTCACTTTGAAAGGTTTTTGTTGTCCGTACTCTAATGGGCGTTATCGCTATCGAATCTACCAAAATTATCGCGATAATATATCGTACCATCATGACAGCTATTGCGGATCATCGCTTTTTGATTGATTTTTAATATATTAGTCATTATTAGCTATTACTGTGTGCTTTGTTTTCGGAATTCTTAGTTACGAATGCATATTGCATCTTAATACAAAAAATCAATAGTGTGAGTTTATTTTTATATTATTTTTTTCATTATTTCATTTATTAATGGAAATATTTTGATAATTTTATTAATATATTGAAGTTAAATAACCTTTTTTGATTTCCTAAATATTACAAAGAAACACTGCCATTAACTTTCTCGTAAGTTAAATTTACCTGCGGATACGATGCAATATTTTGTATAAAATCGGTTAATTTTCATTTAAAGAACAATTTAATATTGTTTTAATTAATTTTATTATTTATCTTATCGGAAATTCATTATTTTAGAAGGAATGTTTATTAACGTTGTGCGACGGATATGGCGAATTCTTTGCATTCTGGAGAGCCCCTAAAGTGTGCAGTTTTACGAAATTATTATTTGGAAAATGATTACTTCGTGTCTCCCGAAGGAATACTAAAAGGATTATCGATTGTAAGCACTTATGCTGTTTTGAGCTTTTGAAGCTTGCTTTATTCAATTAGGTATAACTATTTTTTTTTTTTCATATAAAGTTTAATTTGATTTGGAATTCATTGAGTTTTGAATTCTGATAAGACGAACCGATGAGAAAGTCAAGTCTAAATAACTAATACAAAAGAATTAAGCCTTCTTACCGACTGCGGTGAAGCCCATGGGAGGGTTGTGTTTGAACTGTATGTATACAGTATGTAGGTATGTCCGATCATATGTTCCCTCGTAATTAATAAATGGCTTAACCGATTTTGATGATTCATAAGTCATTTATAGATTCGCCTTGATAACGCAATTGAAATAGGTTATACGGAAATAGTTAAAAATTAAAATGGCGAATTTCTGATGCCAATTTGTGTTTTTAAGAAATTATTTTCATCCATGTAATCTATCGAGTGGGGTATCAAAATAAAGTTTTTAAGAGGCGAACATGAAAATTGATCAAAACTAAAAAGCTGTAAATAAAAAACATATTCTAAAAAAAAAAAAACACGACTGCATAAGAGCACAGATCATAATATAATACTATACTAGGTAGTGTAAAAGCTAACTCAAAAGATGACAACAAGTTGACGAAGGAATACCTTTAAGCAGTCGGGGACATAATAATGTCCTCCAGACCGTTTCCGGCCACGGCGGCCAATCTCATTGAGACTAGCCAACTGCGCAGGAGATATTATAGTGCACAAGTGTACGCGCAGACACAAGTGCACTCCCTATTCCTTTCACTCTCATACTCCGGTGGGACGACTACTCGACACGACCGGTGAGAGTTAAGGCGCAGGACCGACGGCTTTACGTGCTCTCCGAGGCACGGGGGTGAAACACCGCCAACTTCCCAACTCCGGGCTGTTACTGAGGCTTACTGTACAGAAAGACTCAATAACTAAACTTGGCCCGACCCGGGACTCGAACCCAGGACCTCAGGATGTGCAGCCGTACATGCTAGCTACTACACCACCGAGGCAGTCGGGGACATACATTAGGTATGTTTATGTAGGTACACGCATCTCGTGGAAATGATGAAACGTGAATGTTTCCGAGTGCTCAATGCTGTATTCCTCCTATACATAAAGATAAAATATATAGATTTTCCATATATCGACCTTGTTCACAAGGAATATTAAATGAAAAACTATGATTTTTAAGGTAGTAACTAATTTTACTGCTTTTTGAGCTCTGCAGTATTTAATTCATCACTGACAGTTTACAGGACTAAATAAGTGGGTATAACGTAAAACTCAAAGTTTCTCATTTCCTATAGTTTACGGGGGACTTCGCCTGCGTTAGCTTTGGTTAACACACGTGTTTGTGCTATTTGTGCGTGATTGATAAAGTGTATTGTGATTATAGTTGTATTATCTGTAAATTAGTTTTTTACTAACTCGGTGTTGGGTTTTGGTAAGTTTTGTGTGTTGTTTTTATTTGTTTTTTTGTATATATACTTGTAAATATGGAACCTGATCCCCCGCCGGATCCTCCGGATCCTGGTGGCTTATTAGTGTCCCCCGTTCCCCCGTCCCGTAAACGTCAAAGTGATGAAGTTACTAATGAGTTATCAAAAAAAACCATTATTAACCCAGAGTCAGCTACTCCTTCTATCCAACATGTATATGTGCACCCTTCCCTAACCGGTCCTAAATCCTATTCTGAAGACGACAAGGGTCCCTTCATTGTTTATGTTTCTCGTGAGACTCCAGACCCTGCAGCTGGTACTACTATGCGTGCAATTAAATTCGGCCAGTTTTTATACCACAATAAAGTACAAAATATTGTAAATGATGGTGTTAAAAATTTAGGTCGTAATAAAATTGAAATTCAGTTCTCATCAGCATTAGCAGCAAACAGCTTTATAGCCAATCCTATTTTAAATTTATCCAAATATGTCGCTGTAATACCTACATTTAATGTTACTAGAATGGGCTTGGTCAAAGGAGTCCCCGTAGACTGGGCAATGGAGGAATTTGTGTCCTCTTTGGAATTCCCTTCTGGTTGTGGACAAGTTCTGAAAGCTAGAAGATTAAACCGCAAGACAGTGAATGATGGTATTGTTACCTGGATTCCAACACAATCGGTTGTTTTAACTTTCCGTGGTCAAGTGTTGCCACCAAAAGTATACTCTTACCATACCTCTTTACCTGTCGAAACTTATAATCTCCCAACAATTCAGTGTATGAATTGTTGCCGTTTTGGCCACATTAAAGCACAGTGTAGGTCTAAGCCGAGATGTTACAGGTGCTCCCAACCACATACTGGGGATGCGTGTGATATCTCTAAAGAAAACTCCACATGCTTGTATTGTTCTGCTAAGCATTTTGCGGTTGACAAAGAGCGTCCTGAGTTTGTCAGGCAACAAAATATTAAAACTTTAATGTCGCAAGACAATATTTCCTATATGGAAGCTTCCTCTCGTTTCCCTCCTGTAAGGCGGTCATATGCAGATATGGCCAAAGAAATGTTCTCTCCTGCTATATCTATCTCACCATCCAGCCCTAGTAACTCCCTGACTCCTGTTAGAAAATCATATACCAAAACTGTTTTCCGGTCTCCTCGTCCTCGAGCTCCTCTTTCCAAAGGGTTTGATAGACAAGCTCATCAAGCCATCACTGGCAATTGCTCCTCAACATTACCGAATGGATGTGCTCTTAGCAGTAATAATGATGTCCCCTACGATTTATCTAAAACAAATCTATTGTTAAATTTAACTGAAACTCTTATTTCAATTATATCTGCTGGTGATGAAATTCCCTTACCGTCCAACGTTGCCCAAAATTTACTCCATATTTTCAACATCCTTAAAAATGGCCCCACTAAACTTCCTTCAGTGGAATAGTAAAAGTGTACGTTCTAAAAAACATGAACTACTTTCTATTATTGCCCTTTATAAGCCTGTCATTATTGCCCTCTCTGAAACATGGCTAATTCCTGGCTCTCGTTTTCGGGTTTCAGGTTTTGCTTGTTTGAGGGATGACAGAAGTGACGGGTATGGGGGTAGTGCCATCCTCATCAGGCACTCCACTCCATATTCCTTAATCCCTCTCCCTTCTTATAGTCAACAGATAAATGCTGTTGCTGTAAGAGCTTTCGATATCTCCTTTCTGTCTCTTTATATCCCTTACCCTTCTGCTTCAATTTTCCCTGAGCTTCAGTCTATCATCTCTTCCCTCCCTAGTCCTGTGCTAGTCATGGGTGATCTTAATACTCACCACACTTTGTGGGGGTGTTATTTTTGTGACGGATTCTCTCCTTTGTTGGTGGACATGATTGATGACCTCAATCTCTGCATTTTGAATGATGGCTCACCAACCCGAAGAGTATATCCTAACCAAAATCCCAAGACAGCTGTAGACCTCTCTTTAGCTTCTCCATCTATTTCCTCTTTGCTATCATGGAGTACTCTTCCATCCACCCATGGTAGTGACCACTTTCCTATCCTCCTTTCTTTAAATAACAGAAATTCTCCTCCCCCCTCCTTCAAATCCTTGCTTCAATATAATTTAAAAAAAGCAAACTGGCCTGAATATGCTTCCTCAGTTGATAGCATGTTGGACTCCCTTCCTGGGTCTATAAGTAATGAGAATATCATTGTCTGCTATGATCGGTTCCTTCTAGCTATTATTTCAAGCGCTGATCTCTTTATACCTAAAAAGAACCCCAATCAAAATCAGTTGCCTTTCAATCCCTGGTGGGATCAGGAATGCAGTGATTTTGTTAACCAGCGATCTCTTGCTGAATCAACATACGCAGCCTGTATGACAGTGGGGAACTTCCTAGAGTATCAACGTAGTGATGCAAAATTTCGGAGATTGGTTTATAAAAAGAAAAAACTTGGTTGGATCAATTTCTGTGAATCCCTTGAACCTCGTTCCCCGTCTTCTATTGTTTGGAGGCAGGTTAAAAGGTTTCGCCGGGCTCTTGATGATATTCCCCATCAGGGCTCCAACAATCCATCTGAGTGGCTCAATGTCTTTGCCGACAAGTTAGCGCCTCCATCTGTTCCCCCACATGATCTATTTCCTACCCTTGCGCCACCCTGTTCATCTGATGATATGGATGGTCCCTTCACTTTAGTAGAACTTGAAACCTCCTTAACGGATTTAAAGGATACTAGTCCTGGTGAGGACGGTATACCTTACTCTTTCATTGGGAAATTGAATGAGAAAGCTAAATGGTATTTTCTCAACCTTATTAATGCGATTTTTATATCAGGCATTATACCGGAAGCTTGGAAATCTCAGATCATTATCCCTATTCTAAAACCTGGCAAAAATCCTTCCAATCCGGATTCATATAGACCTATTGCGTTATCATCAACATTATCAAAAATCACTGAACGGATGTTAAAGAACCGCCTGGAATGGGTAGTGGAAAGCAGAAATATCTTGGCTCCCTCTCAATTTGGCTTCAGAAAGGGTCTAAGTACAATAGATAATCTCAGTATTTTAACGACAGACATTCGACTAGCCTATGCAAAAGGAGAGTACTTAGTTGGTGTCTTCTTGGATATAGCTTCTGCATATGACAATGTCCTTCTTCCGTTGCTCAGGCAGAAAATGCAACAGCTGAGTATACCGCCGAGGTTGGTTTATTTCATATGTAATCTGCTGACCGGTAGAACTATATCTGTTAAGCATCGACTTCTTGCGCTTCCTCCCAGACTTGTCTGGCAGGGTTTACCCCAAGGTTCGGTCCTCAGCCCTCTGCTGTACAGCATTTATACACATGACCTCGAATTGTCTGTTAATAGTTTTTGCAATATCCTTCAATACGCTGATGATATCGTTCTCTATTACAGCTCTAAATCGGTAGAGGACATTAATTTGCGATTGAATTCTGCTTTGCATTATTTAGGTCAGTGGCTCTCAGAGCACGGCTTGTCATTATCGGTATCTAAATGTCAGGCCGTCGTGTTCACTAAAAAAAGATCTGTCCCAAATTTTGATCTTCGTTATGAGGATCAAAATATTATTCTGGCTGATAACACAAAATTTTTAGGCATAATAATCGATAAACGGCTCAATGGAATTGCCCACGCGGAGTATATCAGCAGAAAATGCGAAAAAGGCATCAATGCTCTCCGAGCGGTGTCGGGAGTGTGGTGGGGTGCACACCCATATACTCAAAAACTACTGTATAATTCTATAATACGTAGTCATATAGACTACGGCCTTTTTGTCCTCGACCCCTTTAACAAAGTAGCTTCCGATAAATTAAATAAGATTCAGTATAAATGCCTAAGATTAATATTAGGTGCGATGAGGTCTTCTCCTACCAATGCCCTCCAGGTTGAATGTGTCGATCCTCCCTTACCTATCCGTCGGCAGTATTTATCTGATCGCTTTGTTGGCAAGTCATTACAGCTATCTTCCCATCCCTTGTGGCCAAGGCTAAGGCAGTTAGCGGAATTAAGCCCTGCAAACAAGCCATTATCCTTTTTATTAGGCAGCTTCCTTAAATATACAAATCTACCACATCCCATGTCTTGTTTCCCATCTAGTCCCATCTTTAATATTCCTTACCATGCTCTAGTTACGTCCCCTTCTATTGTCACAGATTTGGGTCTGACTAAGGGAGCACCTGACACCAGCACAAAATTTCAAGCTCTGGTTCGTCAAAATTGGTTGGATCACCTCCTCATCTTTACTGATGCTTCAAAGCTGTCCCTGGATGGTTGTGTTGGTGCGGCTTGCTGGATTCCTAAATTCAAAATTATCTTACAATTTAAATGTCCTCCTGAGTCATCGGTGTTTACAGGCGAGGCTGTTGCTTTGTTAGAAGCAATCCTGTTTACCCTCTCCCATAATTTCAAACAGACTGTTATTTTTACCGACTCTCTTAGCTGCTTAATGGCTATTAAGGAAAACCCCTTTCGTAGTAGATTGAGATGCTCCATAACTTTTAGGATTCGTGAAGCTTTGTTTTCATGCAGTCAAAAGGGTTTAGCGATTTCACTGGTTTGGATTCCGGGTCACTCCGGTATTCCTGGAAATGAAACGGCTGATTCTTGCGCCAAAGCTGCCACTCATTGTGGATCGTTGGAGCATTTTAGAAATTCAGCCCAGGACCTTTTAGCTATTGCTAAGGTTCACTTAGATAAAGCTTGGAAGAACAACTGGAACTCATCAAAATCTTTTAAAGGTAAACATTACGCTGCAATTCAGCCAGAGATTCCAAGACGCCCCTGGTTTTCTCATTGCAAACAGACGGAACGTTGGGTTATATCTACCATATGTCGTCTTCGTCTTGGACACGCAAGTACTCCTGTCCACTTGGCAAAGATCAGAGTCAGGGACCACTCCCTGTGTGAATGTGGCCTTGACGAAGGGTCCTCTTCCCATATCCTTTTCAGTTGCCCCAAACTTTTGTATCCTATTTACGACTTCCTTCCTTCTAAAGTCCCCCGTCCTATTAATGTTAATTGTTTGTTGATGTTTGTGTTTAGTCCATTATGTAGATTTCTGTGTACATATATTAAAAGTAATAAAATTAAAGTGTAAATATATGTATATATATAAAATATATAACTATTAGTCTTAACAATTATTAATTTTAATTTTCTCTCATAGTTTTTGTATATATTGTGTTGTCTGTTGTAGGTCCTGATTTTACAACGAATTGCTCCGTTTCTACATGTAATCAGATTTAGTGTTTGTATTTCTCTATTTTATACCGGTCATTCTATATGTAACGTGTCTTCTCCATTCTACGCGACATTGGCGAAGTAAATGGTGCCCAAATGGCACTTCTAAAAGCCATTGAATATAAGAATTGAATTGAATAGTTTACGGGACCCTCCTTCACATGACATGTTACAAATGGACTTTTTTAGATGTTTTCTTATATTGCCTGCAGATTTCCTGTACAGTTTCGTCCATACTATTTATATGGGGAGGAGGGTGTAGCGTAGCGATCTCGGGCACTGCCGGGGGGCTCACACTAGGCGCGGGCGCCGTGCTCGCCGTGCTCGGGGCGGCCAACTTGCTCTCCTTCTCGGCGCTCGCTCCGATGTCATGCTTCGTCTGTGTTGGTATAGCTACATAGCTATTTGTTACTCATTAGCACGGGACTATACTGATTTAAATAAAATAAATAAATATGTTGAGACATTAACACGCAGCACCATCTAGTTCCATGGTAATTACCATGGAACTAGATGGTGCTAGATGTAGCTTAAGCTACGATGCTTGTGTTATGGATACCAGATAGTTGATACACTACACATATATAACCATTGAATACAAACATACTATAAATATAAACACCCACGACTGAAATACAAACATTCGGGCTCATCACACAAATGTATGCCCTCAGAGGGACTCGAACCCGCGACCGCTGGCATAGCAAGTAGGGTCACTACAAACTGAGCCAAACGTGTCGTGCTGTTTGTGTATGTTTTTTACTTCTTCACGCTGTAACGGTTGGATGGACTTGGATGAAATTTAGTACACAGATAGACTATAACTTGGAATAACATATATATTATGTAAATTAGGCATTTGAGCGAAGTAGAGGTAAGTCGATAGTTTAGAATAATTTGATAAAATAAAGATGAGAAGACGGAACTCGAATTAAAGCGAGTACCTAACCCTATTGTAAATCTCCAATAGGATCTCATCAAAAGCGACAAAAGCCACATAGAAACCAATAAATATTTATTGATTTCTATGTGGCTTTTGTCACAGGGGTCACAAGATGGCAATATCTAATAAAGGCGGGCCGCAATTGTGAGAGCAAAAAAAAAGCATATACCACAAAATATGTCAACTGCAGCATTCAATGTGACAATTCCTAAAATGACTCTTAAATGCTTATCTGTGAGATGAGAAACATATTTACTTTTTCGGTAATTATAAATTCAAAATACTTAAAAAGCATAAAAAGTTTTCTTTATAAAACAGTCACGGGCCGCGGGCTACATGGAGGCAGCTCGCGGGCCGCACGCGGCCCGCGGGCCGGGGGTTGCCGACCGCTGCTTTAGACTGAAGTCTTCACTGCACGCCGACAGCGAGTTAAAAATTGTGTGCATAGACCCTAACAGCACTCGAAATCATACCAGTGACTTATTGCTTGTCATATTATGTATAATACTAGCGACCACCCTCGCTTCGTTTGGGTTCGTCTCTAGGTTGCTTCCCAAAACAAAATTAATTAATTGATTTCGTTTAATTTTTTTTCGTGGGATCCAATTTTTTTCTAAAATAAAAGTAGCCTTAATTACTTCTTATAACATCAGCTATCTACCAGTGAAAGTCCCGTCAAAATCAGTCCAACCATTTCAGAGATTAGCCGGAACAAACAGACAGACAGACAAAAATTGTAAAAGATGTTGTTTTGGTATATGTACCGTGTATATATCCATATGTATTTAGTAAAAAGCGGTTATTTTAATATTACAAACAGACACTCCAATTTTAATTATCTGTATAGATGATACAGATAATTAAAATTGATATAATTGCAGGATGTAGTCGTGTCCACCGCGATAGGAGCGAGTCTGCTCGTGGTCGCAGTTCTCAGCGTTACTTTCTGCGAAGCGCAGAACTCCATAGCGTATACGTACGGGGTAAACATACTATTCTAATTTAAAACAATCATCCATCAACATCATCTATTTATTAAACTTAAAGTTGAAGAATTTTTAATACACAGTAAAAGGTCTGGGGAAAAATTCTATTTTATCTCAAAAAACTCACGATTTTTTAGGTTTATCAATCGATAAGTATTTTAAACGACACTATTTTTTCGCATTTTCTAGCGGTTTTATGTTGATTATGTAAGAGTCTCTTTATAATGATTTTTTTTTAAATCCTACCTTATCTACTTCACCACTTCATTAGACACTAGCGACTCACCCACGCTCCGTACGAGTTCGTTCCCTAGGTACGTTTTAACGGTTATTATAGATTTCTCAGAAGTGAGATATTTTCCCGCAATAAAAAGTACCCTATATGGTGACCCGGATAACCAGCTATCATCATACCAAATTTCATCAAAGTCTGTCCCGTAGTTTTCTCTTGATGCGTTCATAGACAGATAGATAGAGAGATAAAAAATCTAAAAACTATAGATTCGACTGTATCGATAATAATGTCTATTTCAAAAGATTTTCCAAAAAATATTTAATGTACAGATTCGACTTAGTTACAGTTTTATTATATATAAAGATAAATGTTATTGGCCGACTCAACCTAAAGTAGTATATCTACGTACTTATACATATATATCGTAGCCAGCGAGATCCGCGTGTCTGAGATATATCCAATTAAAGTTTGACGCACTTGAGGCCGCAGCAGTGAGTCACCGCCGCCTGCAAAGGTTACATGAACAATATGAAACATACCTATATATTATAATATTATGTGATCACTAGTTTTTTTACGCGACTCTAACTGCGTGTTCTTTGAAACTGGATGACTAAATAATTTGAACGATCGAGCTGGTCTGATGATGGAGCCAGGAAGGATACATGAATTCTTCAATAGCTATTAGTGAATTTTCCGATTGTAGGTCCTTACATTTTCATTCGAAACGTCGGGAACCAAAAATCAAAATAAATCCGCGAAATAATCCCAAAAGATAGTTTTATTAAAAATGTCAAATATTTGCGTAAATCGAAGAAAGTATTATCCTTATATTTGATTAATGTTGACCAATCCCATACATTAAAGATAATCAAGAGATATTTTTAAATAATATAATATTATTGTTAAATTCAATGTTTTAGGCAAAGCTATTCATTGATAATTTAAGACCAAAATTGTGATTAAATCGTGTGAGGAAGCTTTCCCAGGATAAAAAGCATTCTCTAATCTTTCACAGTTCAGGCTACCTGTCTGTAGGACAACTAATTGTATACATTCAATCGCTTAGATAGCCCGTTAACTGAGGAAGACTATATCCTATATATCATCCCGGAAAAATGTACGGTTACCGTGGGAATTGATAGAGTTGTTTTTTGTCCAGGGACGAACCCGAAGCGAAGCGAGGTTGAGTCGATAGTATATTATAATATACGTATCCAATACACATAATGCCAAAATAAGTTTTTTTGTCTGTGATATATTACATTATTTCGTTCTGGTGACATTTAAGAATGCATTTAAAATTTGTGTAGCAAGGCCAAAGGGGTCATGGTAATTGAATGTAGACTTTTAAGTAGTAGGGGTTCATCATCGTTCTATACACTACTACACTGTATATAAGATAACCAGTTTAAATCAGGAAAAATGTAATATTTGTACTAACGCATGTTTATCTCGATGATAATAGGTACCTTACTGCCATATTTGAGGTTTCAAAATATATCGGTTAATAGCACATTAGGTATGAGATAGCACGATTCACGAATAACGAAACCATATATTTATAACTAGCGACTCACCCTCGCTTCGCTTCGGGTTCGTCTCTAGACAAAGACAACTCTATCCCACGGGAACCATACATTTTTCCGGGATGTTATATAGCCTAAAGCCTTCCTCGATAAATGGACTATCCAACACAAAAAGAATTTTTCAATTCCATCCGGTAGTTCCTGAGATTAGCGCGTTCAACCAAACAAACAAACAAACAATCAAACAAACTCTTCAGCTTTATAATATTAGTATAGATTTGTTAAAATGGTAAATTGCTGTATTTATATGACCCATGAAAATTTTCATCAACTAATAGGTATCTATGACGCTTTGAAATATCTCTTGTCGTTTAGAGTGGGCGGAAGGATAGACAGACTGTGTATAGTGTAATAGTGTTCCGACTGGAACCTTTAGATGCAGAACTCTAAAAACCAAGGAAACTAAAGAGATGTGACGTAAAGCTATATTTTAAAGCAAATAAATGTTATTTAACGACGTGATTAGCCAATATTTCTCTACAGCACAAAAATATACAGGAAATTTGTGTTTTTCCAATTAAGACTCATGGTCAATAGTAGTAAAAAAAACTAGGTATATTGTTTATTTTGTATGCGTGTTTCTTTGGTGTTTTCCCGGAGAAAACACTGACGAATCTTTAGTAATGACGGACGTGGGCTACTTTCTACTTCAAATAAAAAAGAAATTACTAATGCTATGGTCGGATAACTTAAATATCCAAAAAAGATAGTATTAAAAATCTATACTAATATTATAAAGCTGAAGAGTTTGTTTGATTGTTTGTTTGTTTGTTTGGTTGAACGCGCTAATCTCAGGAACTACTGGTTGGAATTGAAAAATTCTTTTTGTGTTGGATAGTCCATTTATCGAGGAAGGCTTTAGGCTATATATCATCTCGGAAAAATGTACGGTTCCCGTGGGATAGAGTTGTTTTTGTCTAGAGACGAACCCGAAGCGAAGCGAGGGTGAGACGCTAGTCTAAATATATAATTAAATCCGAATCAAATGAGTTTAAACTTTAATTTATTTAACGTAATAAGCATTTCTCAGTACAACTCTATTTTTTATTTTTGGAATACATTTGCGCATATTAATTACCACCTGCGTACATACAGATGGATGGTACAGGAGTCACCGGCTGGAGAAGTTAGTAGGTACTACTTACCAAAACCCAACAGAGCCTTCCCGATTTAGGCCCGATCCACACAATAGTTCCCACCACGGTTCATTCTCTGCTTGGTATTGGCCTGGTAAAGTATTTTTATACAAGGGTCAATGAGTGCATTCACACTACCAGTAAAAGTCAAATTCCGGTCGAATCACACTCCAACAAAGTTTCTTGTATAAAAACACTTAACCAGACCGATATCGGACCAAGAACGAACCGTGGTCGGCACTATAGTGTGGATCGGAATTCGGACCTTCATGGATGTAGCATACACACTTAAGCAGGAGCAACTCGCGTGGTACACCGCCCCACCGAAGTGTTGCCACTTTCCAGTGTCTCTTTTGGCTTCACGCCCGGCTGGATTGCCCCTACCCTACTCCTTTCCTACCCTCTCATGGCGCGCAAAAATGAATATAATCTCAAGTTTTTATTAAAAAATTAAAGATAAAGTTAAGTTAGGTAGAAGAAACCTGATTTGATGTAAAGTACCTTCAGACTTCATAGTAGTATTTAGAGTCAGACTTTAACAAAGTATTAAGTACTCTTTACACCTACTATGGAAGACTGAAATGATGACAAGGTTGTATGTAAATTTTCCTAATAAGCAGAGTTTGATAACTTTGGCTTGCAGGTATATAGATTAAAAACTCAAAAAAGGGCTTAGCATTTTTGGCAAAAAAAAAAAACATTTATAAATACTAACAAATAAATAAGGTTACTATTTTTTATTTCAGCCTCTTTCATTAATAAATGCAGCATTAGTGATAGGCAGTGCAATATTGACATATATGTCAGTGACAAGTAGATGGGATGCTGCATCTGGACCGGCAGCATCACTAAGACCACACTCCGATGAACAGGAAGTTTAATAAGAATTCACACATATAATTATATTAGATTTTAATACTTTTATATAAAATACTATAAACAAATTTTGAATAAAATATTTAAATACTTTCAGTTGTACTAAATTCGAGTATTATCATGTTATATACAATTAGTTACCAACACCACAGTGTAATGTATATTGCTTTAAACTATGTACCGGAAGTTCTAAAATACTGTTCAACACATTCAAAAATACTCTCAGCTTTAGGCTTTGCCGCAACACCAGCTATTTCCACACCTAGATTTTCTATCTTGTGGGCTGTTGAATTGCCAATCGCAAAATGTGGGAGAATTGATAGCTTATTATTAAATGTCTGCAACTGCCTGTATATATATTCACAGCCTGATGGACTAAAAAATACCAAACAATTAAGATCCACTGTTTCATTTAATTCCATTAGATTGGTCCTCAAACTTTCGTTTTCTTTTGTCTCATACACTGTTATGCCATCAACTATAATGTTCTTAGAAGATAATGTATTAGGTAATGTTTCAGATCTTAAATTTCCGCATGGAAACAAAAATTTTGAGTTTTCAGGGTTCTCATTTACTATTAGAGTTGCCAGATTATCTGCATTGCCGGTACTACTGCCCATGGCTTCTAATCCGAGTAGTAACTTTATTTTTTGATTGCTGGTCTCACCTACTGTGTATATTCTTTTAGTGTTCCAAATTACGAATTTTGAAGGTGCCCAGCACTTAGATACCGCTTCAATGGCTCTAGGACTTGTCAATATGAGCCCATCATAGTCATTCTTTAGTAATTTTTCACTTAGTTCTTGTAAGTTCACAAACTCAAATTGGAGTGGTTCCACAAATATTGTTTCATAATTACTATCACTGAAAGCCTTCTTGTAGTCTTCTGACACACTTTTAAATAGTACAACTTTCTTCATTTTTTATATTTTACACAGGCACCGACATCAATTACGTGTTCTTTGTTCAACTCCTCGATACTACATAGCAATGTTGACCCTGAAAATGTAAGAAACAAGTGAGAATAACTTATCCTAATGGAATTTTTACGAGTTGCTATTAAATTTTATTTTAATGTCTAAAAAACGATTATGAGTTTTTTTTATTACTTCACATTCGTCTTTAAATGCACATAGATGTTATTTGTTCTGGGTACAATTATACTTTAAAGGATATGATAATAGTTTTCTTACTTCGAAATTATAGGTTCTTCTGTATACAATTGACGTTTACTCACAGCTGTCAGCTGACAGCTGTTTTGTAATCATTGATCAAGGCTCAAGCTGATTTTGACATTGACAGGTGTTGAAAAGTTGTATTTTACACAAAATTAAGCTTAGGGACCATTTATGCGAATGTGGTCTTGATGAAGGTACTCCCTCTATCTTTTTTATCTGTCCTAGACTCCTCCATCCTATTTATGATTTTCTCCCTCTCCCCTCTTCCCCTCTCCTCTGAAAGTCTCCCGTGCCATTGATGTTTATAGTTTATTAACGTTTGTGTTTAGTCCTCTATGATTTTTTTTAATGTAAATTTAAGTGTAATGGAATTAGACTATAAACTCTGTGTATAGACTAGTGGTTTTCCAATTACAGCATTAAAGCGCAGCGGCATAACGCTTAACTTCAAATGTTTCAACTACAACAAAGCTCCGCACAATCGAGCACTTTGAAAAGTACTGCTTTGGCGTGATGCGCACAATGGATACCAACTTGGTAGCAGTAGTAGAAAATATAAAAAGTAATTTTTCAAGGTGGCATTGATATTTATTTATATTTTATATATTTATTAGTTATACATTATTATATATTTATTATATTTATTTAATAATGTTTATTGTATAATTTATAATATTTATTATTATATAAAATTCTTCGAAACGTTTTTAATTGAAACGTGAACAGTTCACAGGTCACTAGTTAGTATAATATATAATGAACACTAAATTTCTCTAATACTCCTAGCTATCCAGTCAACATACGGACTGACAGGTGTCGCTAAACTAGGAGTAACTATATTTTCAGTTGATTTACAATGTGTAGTTTCACCTCCTGTGGTAATTCCGACAATACCACTTGGATGCATGATCGGTCCACCAGAATCTACTAGATAACTTATTGGAGATTAGTGGCAATTCCAAGCTAAACAAAACGATGACGATTCAATCATATTTTCAAGCTGCCCACACTTTACAACTATTGCATCATACACTTGAAGTGGTTTATTGAGGGTCAAAACATCATGTAACTGTCCATTTTACAGATTTCATCAATCCTAATCCAAGTGAAAACACTTTGTACCCGTACATCGTGCCGAAATGTACAGACTAATTTTTCTCAACGCTGTAATTGTTGTAATCTGTACTTTCACTAGCGCTATATCATTTAAGAGTTTTACTTTATTTGCACCGCTTTTGAAACTGGGATGTCGAATAGTCCTAATTATATTGCTGGAAATCCAGTTATAATTGTCTGCTGGAGAAACGAATTGAATAACTGGTTTACATATCTTAATATTTTTACTGGTATTATTTGGAGAGTTAATACAAGATCGTACAAAAAAAAAAATACAATGTCCAGCAAATAAAACCCGTATTGGTGAAACAATACTTCCAGTGCAGAAGAATGTAAAGCTTTCATAAGTAGAATTTTCCGGATACAACCACTTCAGGGATAGGGCTACTACGTAAAGGAATTCGCCATGTTTAGCATCTCGTCTTTGAAAGATTCAGTCTCCTGAAATAGCCACTGACGCTATAAAAATTAATATTTAAAACAATAAAGGCATGTACAAAAATATTGTTAAACGGAAAAATATTTCGTGTACATTTTATGAAGTCGTAAACTTGTCCCTTTAATACTGTTTCATATTTGATTTTCTCATCCCTTCGAACACGGCTTTATTGGATACTTTTGATTTATGGTTTTATTTGGATAAGATATGTAAAATACTGTATAATATACTGTTTTCTATGTTGAAATTTTAATTTATATTTATTAAGATTACCAACAGAAATGATAACATTATTACAAAGATAAATTTTATAATAAATTAAACGCAGTATAATTGTATTTCTTTTTATACGTAATCACAACAAGCGCTAATTGTGAATAATAAAAAATTAAGAACTGAAAGGTATTATTGGGTAGATTAATATAAAGTACCTGGGCGACCGAGCTTCGCTCTGGGTTCTTTTTTGTTATATCGTTTTTTTTAGATAAAAAAAAGAAAAATCTTGAATAAATACAAAAAAAAAAACAAAAGTAAAAACTTTGTATCCTTCCGGGATTCGAACCCGAACATCTGTGAATGTTAACTTGCACCTTGGCCGCTTGACCACAATGCTTTTACCAGAGCGGACCACATTTTGCGTGGAATAATGCGAAAGAAAACCGCTTGAAAACTCGAAAACACGTGTTTTCCCAAACATAAGACTAATCTAGATCGATTTTTCGCCCCCGAAAACTCCCGCATACCAAATTTCAGCGGAATCGTTAGAGCCGTTTCCGAGACCGCCGCGCCGGTAGAAATAAATAAATAAATATACAAGAACTGCTCGTTCATATATATTTGATAATATCATTTGAAACGATTGCTCAAATTATATTGGCACTTTAATAGGCATTTGAATTCCCATTTCGCAGGGTAAGTAACTGAATAATATAGTATTATTTTGTCAATTTTAATTATTCTCAAAAAAATTTTTTTGTGATTTTGGCTTAAAGCGAGTAATTTATTTTATTAATTATTTTGTTATTTGAATGTATTAAATGTTTTATTAACATATCATTCGTAGTAAATTTTTTTAGTTTGTAATGGTTAAACAAGAACCAAGCATCTTGCAACACTAGCAGTCTTAGAGTAATAACAAGCATAGAGGACTCGTATTAAACTGAACCAATAAACTTATAATTTGCACTGCTTTATCTTACTAAAAGATGACGTAAGTTAGAGAGAGACGTAATAATAAAGAAACTATCGTCTTCAATGGTGTGAAGCCACTTTTTACTTGTCAAAGTGACCAGCTGGTGACTTACAGTGTTTTTGATATTTGTGATTATTTTAATGATAAAAGAGTAATTGGATGTAACAAACTTAGTTTTAAGGAAACTTAAAAACATTTTGTTCGATGGCTTGTGTGGCTTACGGCTGTAATCGCCATAGTTCAAAGAAAAGTGAAGTTAATCAAAATGTAACATTTCACCGGTAAGTGTTTTTTGGATTTTTCTGTTAAAATACTTAACATTTTTATGAAATATTCAAATATGTTTAAATTGATTGTTTTAAGACTCTTACGATATCAGAATAGTGTGTAATCGATCTCTAAATTCTTGTCAATTTGAGAAAGTAATTTTGTTTTTTAATCATAGTGATGTGGCATGACGTACCTTCATTATTACTTTGCCGATTCGTTTTTAGAATACATGTTGATAAAATTTCTTAAAATATATGAGTATGTTATAAATCAGAGGTTTAACCATAATCCCCGCGCTAGGCTGACTTTTTTTTTGTGTTATATTTCTGAATAATGAATAATCAAGATTAGACTATGAATGAGTTTCATTTATTTCTGTTATTTATTTATTTACCAAAAAGTACACTAATAATACACATATTAAAACATTTATACACATTTAGAAGACAATATTAATAATTAGTCGGATATGTATGTCTTTACAAGTGTACATAACATTCGCTATAATTACATAATCAAAAGTATACATTAAATTATATTAAATCCCTTCTATATAATTAATAAATACAATTTAAATACAATAAAAATGATTCATAATAAGTCAACACCTGTTAGCCAAAATAATTAATTTAAATAATATTAAAAAATTGTTATATCCTTAAAATATAATTAATTAAGATTAAACATAATTAATTTTCACCTAAGGTGAAGTATTGTTTCGTGTAATAGTTTTTCATAATTACTATAAATATTACAAAGAAACGGTATTTCTGATTTATAAACCGTCAAACTTTGGTACATCACTATAATAGTCAATATATAAATATAGTAATTCTATAGCATACTTGGCTTCATTGCGATTTTAAGAAAGGGCAAATTGTGTATTTCATTCTCTGTCCCTCTCGTAAAGAAGTGTATAAGAAGGACACAATCAAATATATTGTAAATCTTCAATTAAATACAGCTCCTCCATGCTTGTTATTGCTCTAAGCATGAGACGAATAATAAAGTCGACTGATTAAAGCGGCTAAATTTCAAAATTACCGCTCAAACTCATTCGTGTCTTCCTCACAAAACGTGACACTGGCAGAATGTATTGCGTCTGTTAACGCAACTCTAAGCCATAGAGAAAAGAAAAAAAAAAAAGAAAAAAAAAGTCGACTGTCAAGCAAGTGTCAACTGTCAAGTGTCAAGCGAGTTTCACTTTTGTTGTTACTTGTTTCAAACAAGTTGTTTGTATAATTTTTCCCGCTTCGGCGCTTTCCATCAACTGTTTGTATTTTGTATTTTGTTATCCATGGCTTCCAGGGTTAGAGACCTTAGGCAATCATATAAATATGAATAATAAATTAACCTAAGTAGCATCTATGTACAGTTTGTGTAACCTAAACACGTCCCCTATATACGTACGACTGCTTTTGGTAAGAATAAGTCATTAGTATTCTTTGTTATTTTTCTGTTATATCTACACAAATAGACTCAGTTGTGTGTATTTTATATTATAACTATGATAACTGATAAAATATATTTTGAGTTTCTTATTCCTCAGTTTTCATTCTAAGGTTATATACGATATATATGCTAAGTAATAAAACTGGGAAATCATAAGGCTCCGTTCTCAGCGAGGTAACTAAGTTAAACTACAATAAACCCCTTAAATCATTGTATATGAAAAGTTTTCTCCAAAAATAGTTATACGGTTTTTAAATAATTTTACCAACTATAATTTTAATATATTTCCTGCTACATGCTAAAGCAAAATATTATGATTTAATTTCAGCAACACATGGCTGCCAAGTGAAACGCGTGTTGTAACTTGTGTTTCCTTGTTAAACTGATACAGAAATGAAGGAACATTGGATTGAATTGTGACATGTGATGAAAAGTGGTTTCTTTACGATAACCGTAAGCGAAAAATGCAATGGCTGACCCCAGGTCAAACGCCGCAACAGTGTCTTAAAGCAAAGCTTACCAATAAAAAGGTAATGGTAACTGTTTGGTGGTCTTAGCACGGTGTTATTCACTATAGCTATCTCCGATCTGGTCAAGCAGTAACGGCAGATGTCTACTGTGCAGAACTCTGAACAATGACAGCAAAACTAGTAGTGAAACAGCCCCGACTCATGAATTGATCTTTACTATTATTGCTCCATGATAACATGAGACCTCATACAGCACTAGAAACCGTTTTAACTCTACAGGAACTGCAATTAGAAACCATTCGTCACCCTCGGTATTCGCCAGACCTTGCTCCAATGGACTACCATTTTTTATTTCGTGATTTGTACAATTTTCTATGTGATAAAAAGTTTTCTTCTCAGGAGGCAGTACAAAATGCTTTCACACAGTTTGTCTTGTTTTGTTTGTGTTTCTATTTTTATACATTATTTATTAACGGATTATCAACGGAGGATAGTTTTTTGTCAAGAGATGCTTCGCCGATGTCGACAAGATCCACTCTTTTTTAATTCCATATTATGGAGCGATGAATCATGTTTTAAAAGGATTGGAGTGTTTAACATTCATATTCTACATGAATGGGCTGTAGTAAATCCACGAATCGTAAGAGAAGATTCCAGCACTAGTTTGGAGTTAATTTGTGGGCTGGAATCTTAGATGACAAACTTATCGGCTCATTTGAGCTCCCACTGAGGCTTAATGGTACTCGTTACCTACAATTTTTAAGGAATAACCTATCTAATTTATTAGTAGACATACCACAAGAAGTTTGCGAGAGGATGTAGTTACAGCATGATGGTGCACCCGCTCACTATTCAAGACAAGTGACTGATTATTTAAACGAGTCGTACCCAAATAGATGGATTGGACGCGGAGGTACAATTTCATGGCCAGCTCACTCACCTGATCTTAATCCGTTGGATTATTTTCTATGGGGCTATTATAAGGGAGCAGTCTATGAAACATCTGACATGGATGAGAGGCAGTTAAGAGAAAAACTGAATGTTGTTATTCAAAATGTGTATTCAAATTCATTCATTGAAATTTCATTGAAAGCGATGGCGGATATAGAGTCAGATGGCGAAATGGACGAACGAGAAGATACTCTATCGGGGGAGGCAGCTCAGAAAGGCCTGGAACAAACACTGGAAACATGGAACAACCAATATATCCAGTCGGTACGTATATCAGAAAGCCTGAAGATGAAGTGTTAACAGTTTATAACGGACCTTACAAACTCATCGCTTACCATCAAGGAACAAGAAGATGGCATTGGCACCTCATATACATCAGTCATAATAAACAGTGGGGATTTAACTCTCGACTGGGACGAATTATTCGAGAAGGAACCTACAAGACAACAAGCATTAATTGCCTGTCTTGTCTACGCGAGTATCTTTATTCCGGCAATGGTCGTCAAGTACTACAAGACATTCTCAGCGATGAACATATTGAAGCTTGTAAGTGCGCCGGTCATTCGTGTGGAATGAACGGGTGTGATATATGGACGAAAAAAAATTACGAGGCTGAATGTACCGAAGGGGGAGATTTAATATTTCGAAATGAAAGCCCAACAATACAAGAAGAACAGCCAGGAATGGTGGATGCAACTAGTGGAACCGATGAGTGTCTCAAATACCACGCAAAGACGGGGAAATTTTACACGGACGGCAAAGCAATAATCTCCAACATGTCAGTAGAAAAAAATCGCAATTCTTATGACAGAAATACAGATATCATTTTACTTTTATGCGAGAACAGTGCTTTCACAGAATCAGAGGCTATGGAAGTGCTTACAAGAACGCCTGAAGGCATTGTATTTATATGCTCAAAACAATATACGGAAAGGATCAAAAACTACATCCATATCGCCAGAATTTTGGTATTTCAAGAATCGTTAAAACAGCGTTTCGAGAGGGCAAAGTTAAAATTTGAAAAGACACACTCGGAATTAATGACGGACGAGTATCAAAACACTTTATATAAAACATTAATTAATATTTAAAAAAATAACGATATTGATATCGCATACTTTGCGAATATAACAATTAATCATTTAATGGGCAAAACTGTAAAAAGAAATAGTTTATTTTTCTTTGGTATACCTTCCACTCGTAAAACAATGATTATGTCCTCTTTGATTGAATGTCAATTTAATTTCTGTAGATTAACTGGTTTGACACCGAATTCAAGTTTCAACTTTAGAAACTTGTTACACAGTAATGCATGTTTTATGGATGAGTGTAAATTGACTGAGAACCAATTTGAGCAATGGAAATTGTTAGCATCCGGAATGCCAGTGTCAACAGACGTAAAATATAAAGACAGATGTGACATTAAAAAATGTATATTGTACACTTGCAGTAATTATCCGATAGAAATGTTTTGCAAAGTACCGAATGCAAAGGAAGCAATAAACGAACGGACAATAACCATCCACTTTAGAAAACAACTGCAGGAATATACGACGTTATCACCACCACATCATATTATACTCTTTCCTTAAATGATATTCTATAAATATATGATTGTAATATGCCTAATATGCATTATTTTTAGTATCTCATCTGTCTTAATTATTTAAAACATAAATAGAATTCCAAAAAGAGTACCGATAACCTACAGAAGTTTTACTTCTTGCGCGTGTACACATTCATACACGCACTCTTTATTTTTTTTATTTATTATCACTTTTAAACCTGCCGGGATTTTGACTTTTGATGAAAGAGTTTTTCAACATTGGATTGGTTTTGATTTCAGATGTGCTACATAGTACATACCTATCTGTTTATTACAAAGAGAAAGTTTAGTATTAGTACTGTTTCCACTAGATGAGAATAGACAATTTTATGAGAGGATTTCTTCTTTCTTCAACAAAACATTAAATTGGGCTTTTGTGTATTTTGGTTATAACTCTACGAGTCAACGAATTAAAATATTGTAATTAGAGATTCTTATGAATATATAATTAAACAGAAGTGTTGTTTCATTTTGTTATATTATTATTTTTTGATAAGACAAGAACTTGCACACATAGTATTAGATATATTAATTCAACTTGCGTTTAGGTTATATTAATAATTCATTTGGTAGATTTTTTTTGTGGGTGGTTAAAACTTACTACTTAATATTTTTAGAACTTAGTTGGCTAAGCTGTTTTTAGGAATGATTTTTAGGCGTTCCGTAATAGCATATACAGACTACAGTACATTTATTTATAGTCATACACTAGTGACTCCCTCTCGCTCCGCTCGGGTTCGCACCTCGTTACGTTTTAACGTTTAGTATAGATTTCTTAGAGACGAGACATTTTCCGGCAGTAAAATCTATCCTATATGTTGAGCCGGATAACCTGCTAGCAGCATACCAAATTTCATTAAAACCTGTCCAGTGGTTTTTCATTGATGCGGCCTCTGTATCGATAATAATGACTATTTCAATAAGATTTTCCAAAAAATATTTAATGTATAGATTCGACTCAGTTACAATTTTATTATATGTATTATATATAGATTAAAAAATTAGTTAGTGTCATTTATTTACATTGGGGTTGCATAACTTTGTAATTATTTTTTGCAAATAGCTAAACGATGACGATGTTTTGTCTGTAAGACATTTCCGCATGCGTACGTTAGCCTTAAGAGATACATCATAACAATGTTATAGAAAATTGTAAAAGGCTTAAAAAAGCCCACAGATCCGCGATAGCATGTGTATATCGCGATAGCATGTGTGCCGATGATTTTCTATTTAAGTAGGTATTTTTGCTTCTAGGTACAGTATGCCACGAGACTGGCTTAACAAAAACTGAAAAATTTAACTTGAAAAATCTTGTGACCACTGCATAAAATGCCTGCGTGTAAACCCGGTTTTGTGACTTACCGTAGTTTCTGTACTCAAACTCCATTTGGCCTCAAAGAGTCTTTTGATCACATTAAGAAATAGGACTGTTTGGCCACAAAGAATGTCTTGAGTTGATTAATCGTGTTTCCTTACAAAATGTATGGGAAAAGTTTTTGGCGATTTCTATCATTTCTAGTTCTTATATCTCAAATGGTCCCATAGAGCCTTTTGATCATGACATAATTTTTTTTTGTATTTTAGCATTTTTTTCTCTGACTGTACAATTTTTCCAAAATCTCCTAGAAACGTTTTCCTGTCACTAACAAACTAACAGTAAAGGTAGCTGCCCTTACTGTCCCGTCTTAAAAATCCACTCTGTATAATACAATACTTAATAGGAAGGAGCTGAGCAGAAAAAACAGCTGCCCTCATATTAAAAAGATAAACTCGAGTTAATGTTCACACGATACACTTTCATTGCGACGCGCGGCCGAGCCCGGAGCAGGAGCGTCAGCAATCAATCTGAATAGACCTCTGTGACTGATCTCACAATGTGTGTTGTACTTTTGTTTCTATATCGGTATCCAATTTAAACGTGAACTCGATACCATCACGGTTTTCGCTACTGCCACTTGAGTGGTGCAGTGATTGATTTTTGGATACTACACTACAATGTACATTTATTTATGCTCTCTATATGAATGAATATTGTAGACGGGAAAATATTTTATTTTACTGTTATTGTAACAATTAGTATGTTAAAACCTCAGACTAAGGAATAATTCTTTAGCTGGAGGTTAAAACATAATTTATGTCGAGTTTGACTCGTACTTTATTTTTAAATCATGGTTACATACACAGAATAGATTTTTTACCTATTCCGTGGTTACATATTTCGTCAAAATAAATTAATTCAGAAATGTCAACAATTTGCTTTCGGTACCTCCTAAATTAGCGAGCGCTTGCAAACAGACGGTGCCATTTGTATAATGACGAATTATAAAATATGCCTGCGACATGTACATTAAGTAGCTCAAAGAAAATACATAGTAAATAACAAAGTATGGTAATTAATCAAAGCTGACGGCAAGTGTCGAGTCCAGAACAGAACTGTGGCACTACCACAAAATCAATTTGTTGGACTTTTTAGGTTGAACCGGGACAGCTTCCGGTTACGACGTAATTGAGAGGAAATAGGATTTTTTTTAAATTGAAAACTGAAAAGTTTTTCCTTTGTTTTAATCAGTAAGAATAATCGCTACGTCTGAACTTTAACTGTATTTCTACGGGCTTGGCGTCGCACAGATAAGAAATAATGGAAGAAATAAGCAAAAATAGATTTTTTATTATAAGTTATGACACGTTTGGCTCAGTTTGTAATAAGTAATAACCCTACTTGCTGTGCCAGCGGTCGCGGGTTAGAGTCCCGCGGGGGGCATTCAATTGTGTGATAAGCACGAATGTTTCTACTCCAGTCATGGGTATTAACATTAATAATACGTATGTATTTAAAGCTATATATGTGTAGTGTATCTGTCAGTGATAGTATCCATAATGCAAGCCTCGTAACTTACCATGGAACTAGATGGTGCTGTGTGTTAATTTCCCAACATAATTATTTACTAACCTCCGACGCAAAAACGAAGGGGTGTTATAAGTTTGACGTGTCTGTGTGTGTATCTGTCTGTGGCATCATAGCTCCCGGGGATCGTAGCGACTACAGTCGCTAGCGAGCAGGTAATTTTATTTTGTTACATTCAGTATTCAGTGATAAACAATAGCTGCAGTTGGTCGGTGCGGCCATGGTCTTGGTCGCGTAAGAGGAAGGGGACATGATTTGTATATTTCCGGATGGTTGTACATACATTTCTAGTTAGTTATATAACTCAAAGGAATCCTCTTGTAATCTTTTACTAATTACCCTGAAACAATCCTTTCTCCTCAATATACGCGTTAAGAAGCAAAAAAAAAAAAAAATGCCTAAAGTAGGGAAATGCTAGAAATGAGATGAGCTTTATTAAAAAGGGGTTTAGAAATTTCCACCGGAAATTTATTTTTCTGACAGAAATCTGTGTCTTGTATTGGGATGGTTACTGGTGCAAGGATTTAAATATGGTGCTGAACAAGATTAAAGCATATACCTAAAAGCCCTATTTAAAAACTTCAATAGGATCTCATCAAAAGCGCCAAAAGCCACATAGAAACCAATAAATATTTATTTGTTTCTATGTGGCTTTTGGCGCTTTTGATGAGATCCTATTGGAGTTTTTCAACAGGGAGATTCTTTTCTGCAATAATATGAATGTAAATGTATGTTTGTTGGTTAACATATTTTTTATTAAAATATAGTTTTTGGCCTTCTCTAGTACATAATATACTTTTCTTTCTTTATACTTTAAAAGTACATCAAACGTAAGTAGGTAGTTGCTAATTAATATAGTTCTCCGGAAAGAAAAACCTTCTGATGTCACTTTTGCGAAGTAAGTTAAGCTTAATTAAAGGAACAAAATTTTAAAAATATTAAAGTCCCGAGAGTACAGGAAGGCGAACTGCGATACATTTTAATTAAGTGCGAAGGGACGATGGCGTGCTAACGAAAAGTTTTTGTGCTAACAGACGTTATGAATCAATGACATTAAAAACGCTAAAATCTATATATACATAAAATGCTTTGTCCTGACTGACTGATCGATCAACGCACAGCCTAAACCGCTGGTCGTAGAAACGTGAAATTTGGAGGACATATTCCTTATACAATGTAGGCATCCGCTAAGAAAGGATTTTTCGAAATTCATCCCCTAAAGGGGTAAAATAGGGGGTAAAAGATTGTATGAAACTCTGTCATTCTTAACGCGAAATGCACGAAAAGTGGTATTTAGCTTTAAGATGAAAAATAAGAAATATATGTATAAGATTTTTTTCGAAATTCATCCCTTAAAAGGGTAAAACGGGGTGATAAAGTTACTACGGGCAAACAATTATTTATGATCAGAATTACTTAAAACTTGGTATTAATGCTCTTCAGTACAATTACATAAATACGTATTTTAGCATTTTTTGAAATTCATCCCATGAGGCTGTCAAATAGGGGATGAAAGTTTGTATGAAACTCTGTATTTGATGCACGAAAAATAGTATTTACCTATAAAATGAAAAATAAAACAATACAAATATCTTTTTTTGTCGAAATCAAAAAATCAATTAAAAGTGTAAAAGGGGGTTATGCTGTTTATATAAGGAAAAAGTTATTTATGGTCAGAATTACTTGAAACTTGGTATTAATGCTCTTTTATACAATTAAACAAACATGTATTGTAGATTTATTTTAAATTCAGCCCCTAAGTGGGTAAAATTAGGCGTTGAACTTTGAGTTGTTAAATATATTTAAATAGAGTAACATGGCTCAAGTTATCGGTAAGTGCACACTTACTGTGTGGGGTAAAATACAGAACGGAAATTATTCTGAATCCAAAAGAAAATTATGTATAACTTTTCGGCTGGCCACAACAGCGACAACTATAACATATAAATTCAATGGAAATTAAAACTGAGTAAATTTTTCAGTCCACGCGAGCGTAAAAGCTACAGCAAAATTAGAATGGCACTTTATATGTGTAACTTAAAAAAGAAGGAGAAGGAGGGAGACTGTAAGCTTCAGGTGTACATAGCACTGGGTCTTTAAAAATAACGTAGATGTTAGCCTGTTAGTATGTTAATTAAAAAACCCACATTAGCCGATTTCTTTCTATTTCACAAGATTCTAAAGTCGTAAATATTGTATGCGATTGTATCATTATACTCTCTACCTCTAACTTTGGAAAGATGGAGTACAAAAATGTGCAAAAAACACAGGTAGTGGAGCTTGCCAAATACCTAAAGTGTAAATTTACAGAATATACGCTTAACATCTTTTAAGATACTGAATATTTTGAGTTACGATCGCTAAAATTTAATTTGTTTTCCATATATATTTAACAAATAATAAAACTTACACGAACTTAATTTGGCAAGTAATAAAGTATGTTTTATTGCGAAAAAGTTTTTTTTTCGTGGTTTGATCGCGGGCGAAGCCGCGGGTTCTGCTAGTATATAAAAAAGAGGAAATTTTAAATCATTTTAAGAGTACAAGTGATATTTAAGTATGTTCCTATAAAAATCCTTCATCACTTTGAGTCTAGATCCAATAAAGCAGCGGTCGGCAACCCGCGGCCCGTGACTGTTTTATAAATAAAACTTCTATAAGTACTCCTTATACGAACTTAACTTATTTATGCGAACAAACATTTTCAATCCTTAATTATCGAAAAAATAATTATGCTTCTCATGTCACAGATGAGCTTTTAAGAGCCATTTTACGAATTGTAACTACTAAAATGAAAGCTAAGATACAACAAATAGCCGCTCATATACAGCCTCAATCGTCACACTGAAGTTTGTAGTTATATATTTTGTGTATTTTTTGTTATTTTTGCTTATTTCTTTAAATAAAACAAAAATAAAATGTTTTTTCGTTTTTAATATCACAAGTGCGGCCCGCCTGTACTCTAGATATTGCCACCGTGCGGCCCCTAACTGCTGAAAGGTTGCCGACCGCTGCAATAAAGCATTGGATGATGTATTTTTACATTAATACGGCAAACATATACATTCATACGACAGATATGCAGAAGACCAAGGGGTACAATTTGTCTATTTGTTTAGCTTTTTTTGTAATATGAAAATGCATTTGATTGAGACCAGCAACGCTAAGTTGATCACCACTGAAGACACATTGAGTTTGAAGTGACGAAATAAGTGAATTTCACTACCGCAAATGAAATGCCAGTAGGATTTTAGGACTGAATATCAAAACTACAAGACACTAGGAGGATTGCAATTTGAAGTACATCAGGAACATGTTAATTCCCTCGTTTTTCGGAAATATCGAATATATTTTCACCTTTAAAATGGAGTAGTGAGTTGCCTGAGTCAAGATGTTCTTGTCTAAATAGAAAATAATACCTACTCCTTTAAGTGATTAGGCAAATACTGTTAAATTTGGCACATTCTTACTTACATTGTGATGGACAGCCCTCGTTAGCGTCAGCTAGACAGATGACACCAGGACACCACTCCAGGAGAAGACGTCGCTATAAATATGTTTACAAATATAAATTAAAATATCGTTAAAAAGTTTAAAAAGTAACCTGAAATGATTAAATCACCAAGCTGAATAGGCTTTGAGAACGAGCACGTTTGATTGGCTGAAATAATAGATCCTCTATACCATTCTTACTAACTTTATCAATAGATGTGGTCTCTTCGACACATTTTGTTGACATGTACATATTGCCGGATAGTGAATTAGCAAAGTATTACTGAGAGTGTTAAATATTCAATGAGATAATACTATTACCAAATTACTATTTTTGAAATTAATATGGACCCTTAAATAAGACCTATTCATGAAACAAAATATAATAAAAAATAATATACAAATATTAAAATTGTAACTGATCGCTGTCTGTACATGGAAGATATTTGAGAAAAACTATTATTGGGGATCTTTATTAACGCAATAGAACCCATAACAATGATTTTTAGTTTTTTTGTCTGTTTATCTGTTTGTCGGTTTCACGGTTTGTCTGTGCGTTTGTGCGGTTTTTACTGATGTATTGTGGTAAGATTTACTTAACATTTAGTATTTGTTTTATTTCAATCGGTTCCTAAATAAAAAAGTTATGTCAATTTAAAGAACCATCATCGGGGCGAACCCGAGCGAATCCAGGGTGAGCCGCTGGTAGTTTCATAATTTTCGAAGATATCGTGTTACCCATAAAATCATACAATGAAATGTTGTACCTCGTCCTTTTTGAAATTGGTCATCTGCAGTGAGAGAGTTTTAAAATTGCTTCGTGTGACGCTTGACAGCGTATCTCCTAGCTGTCAGTGGAGGATGGCGCGCGCGAGGCGAGGCGAGGCAGATGGAGTCGTTTCACAAATTTCACACTTCAATTCATTTAATTAATACATAAGCCAGTCTTTAGAGCAGTCTTTATGCTTTTGAATTCTACTCGAGACGCGTTGTCGCTGAATAATTAACCTTGCTGAAAGAAGCTTTTTTTGATCCACTTAAGTGTATACGTTGTGAATATTAATTACTAGCGACTCACCCTCGCTTCGCTTCGGGTTCGTCCCTAGACAAAAACAAATCTATCCCACGGGTACCGTATATTTTTCCGGGATGATACGTAGCCTACAGCCGTCCTTAGTTAACGGGCTATCTAATGCAAAAAGAATTTTTCAAATCGAGTTAGTAGTTCCTGAGATTAGCGCGTTCAACCAAACAAACAAACAAACTTGAATACTGGAAGTTTTACAATATTTACTAATACTTATTTCTTCTACAATGTTATAAATATAGATGGATAACGCTTACATTTCTGTTTTGGATTTGTTTTATTTATCTATAGTTAAAATGGAACTTTAATTAAGATATTTCGAAGAATTAGAGAATATGATCGTCATCGTCGTAGAATAATGAGGTACTCGTATCAATGTTATTTTTTGATATCCCCCGTATCCCTTACGCTTTCTCACTTATCCTTTTGATAACCACATGCAGATGATAAATGATCATTCTTATCGGGTTTGATTTCCGCGCGAACCTAGTTTTTTAGATGAAATTTCATATTTTCTGTATAATTTTAATCACGCATTTCCGAAACAGAATATGGAAGGCAGTCGTAATAATAATAAATAAATAAATATGGTGGAAACATTAACACACAGCACCATCTAGTTTCATGGTAAACTACAAGGCTTGTGTTATGGATACCAAATTGTTGATACATTATACATATATAACTTTAAATACATACATATTATAAATATAAACACCCATGAGTGGAGTACAAACATTTGTGCTCATCATACAAATGAATGCCCACAGCGGGACTCGAACCCGCGACCGCTGGCACAGCAAATAGGGTCCCCACAAAATGAGCCAAACGTGTCGTCATAATATTTAGTCACTTATAATTTAAATAAACCCTTTAAAAATTTTACTGTGATTTCATTCATTATATTGGTCTGGTCTAACTAAAATATAAAGCAGATGAAAATTAAAGCATAATTGTATTTTCTCAAACTGACTTTATTGTAAATTCATTATTTTATTAAAGCGACAGCAGAATGAAATCGAATCAAAATATTATATTTTATTCAATTATAGTTTTATAAGTAATATTGCCAATTTTTGTATTTAAATTAAATGTCAATATGGAGCAAAAGTTCTTGGGAAGTGATCGAATCTGAGAGTCTGAAGTCTGCTGGTCTAAATCAAACTATCTTAAATAAAACTATCTAAAATTCAAAAAAAAAAAAAAATGAAAATCATTTTTGTAAATAGTGGGTAGGCCAGTGTCTGTAACAAGTATGAGATGTCTAATACCTTAGTCTCTCCCGTGACCATGATTGCTGTAAAGCATTCGAAACGTCGGGAACCAAAAATCAAAATAAATCCGCGAAATAATCCGAAAATATAGTTTTATTTAAAATGTCAAATTTTCGCGTAAATCTAAGAAAGTATTCTGCAAGTCTAAGTTAGGCGGTTACAAGTTCCCGCGCTAAAATACTTCACAATAGAGGTGCGATTTACCAAGTATGGCTGTGAATTTAAATTCTGAAAGCAAATAAAAGGTAAAAAGGTCTCTAACAAAAATACCCCTTAAAATATGGACCGTCGAATGTTATTTTAGATGGACCTAATATACATTTTTCTAGAGGGATAACATAATAATATAATATTGTTATGTATACGATACTTATAAGAAAAACACAAAATTTAACATTTTTGTCTGTCTGTCTGTGTATCTGTCTGTCTATCTATTTGTTCCGGCTAATCTCCGAAACGCCTAGACCAATTTTGAAAACCTTTCACTGGCAGATAGCTGATATTATAAGGAGTAACTTAGGCTACTTTTATTTTAGAAAAAGAATTAGGGTTTCGCTCAAAAAAATTAAAACGTACCGCTAGTCTAATACCTATATAAATATCTCGTGTCACGGTGTTTGTGGGCGCACTCCTCTGAAATGGCTCGACCGATTTTAATGTTTTTTTTTGTATATTTGGTAGGTATGAGTATAGGTCGTAAAGTATTTTTCACCCTCCCTCTTGGTGAGTCGCTATATAATATAAAGCAAAAGAGTTTTTTTCGTAGATCGAACGCGTGCATATCCGCGGGTTCTGCTAGTAACAGTATTGCTAAGGAGTGCGGGCGGTAAACTTGCTACCTAATGATTATTTTTATATCATGATTGATATAGCGGATTTGATTAAAAGGTTGTTTTCCGAGAGTAAATAAATAATTTAAGCTAAATTAATACCCGATTAATTGATCGATGCTAAATTTTGCCCAATTTCCATTATAAATACGTATCTTTTTCTTCTTTTAACTTTACGAGCAAATATTGAGTGTATTATTTTTGTACGAAATACTTGGATTGTAAAAAGAAATTATTGGTTTTATTACATCAAACAAAAATAGAATTATACGTATCGTATTAGATTACATTCTAATGTTTTTTATTTTTAGTAACCCTTAGATTCACATAAATAAATTATTGTATCGTTTCCGGGGTTTTATCTATACAGAGCAGAGCGAGGCTGAGTCGCTAGTCTTCTATACATATTATAAAATTGTAACTAAGCCGAATCTGTACATTAAATATTTTTTGGAAAATCTTATTGAAATAGATATTATTATCGATACAGAGGCCGAATCTATAGTTTTTAGAATTTTTGTCTGTCTGTCTGTCTGTCTGTCTGTCTGTCTGTCTGTCTGTCTGTCTGTCTGTCTGTCTGTCTGTCTGTCTGTCTGTTACCGCATCACGGGAAAACCACTGGACAGATTTTGATGAAATTTAGTATGATGATAGCTGGTTATCCGGGTCAACATATAGGGTACTTTTTACTGCGGGAAAATATCTCATGCCTGACCTCAACCTTAAAACTTAACTAGGGACGAACCCGAGCGGAGCGAGGGTGAGTTTCTAGTCTATACATATAATAAAACTGTAGAGGTCGGATGTCTGTACATAGAAAAAAAAATGCTAAAAACCGAGTCAGGGGGATGTAAGAAGAGAAATAGAACAAATCCAGATTTTTTTCTTTTATGTTTCTCTGTCTTTTTGTCTGTTTGTACGGGCTAATCTCCGAAACTGTTTGACCGATTTAAATGAAATTTTGCATGGCCGTACCTTATATCCTCGGTCAACATTTTAGATACTTTTCATCCTCGAAAATTAAAGAGTTCCTGTGGGATAGTTAAAAGACTATAGTAACTTATACAGCTTAGTACACAAAAACTACTGATTGGATTTTAATGAAACTTTAAAATTATATAGTTCATACATAAGAATAACAAATAGGCTACTTTTTATCCCGGAAAAATGTCCGGTTCTCGTGGGATAGATTTGTTTTTGTTTGTCTAGAGGCGAACCCGAGCGAAGCGAGGGTGAGCCGCTAGTTTTGAATATGATCCTTCAGTCAAATACATTACATTTTAACAGAGGACGTTGATAATAGAGAGAATAATTTAAATATTATACACATATTGAGATATGAGAAAAACCAATACTAAGAATGGATATTGTCCTGAGACTATTTCTTTTATTCTAAATGTTCTGACCTGAAAATTTGCCTCCATGATACCTTCTTGTTCACGCTTAATTTAAATATGAAAAAGAAAATAGACATGTACGTATAACTTACACTCACTTGGCCCAAATGTAAAAAAGGTCTCTGGCCCCCATGCTAGAGGAAATCCGGTCTAAATAAAAAAAAAAAAAAAAAAAATATACACTCACTTGGCTCAGTGTGTCCTTAGGAGTGTATTGTAATGTGATACAAAAATATCTACATTCCATATTAAATTTCATCTAAATCTTATTGGATTAAATTTTATTTTGGCTGTATGCGATAAGTGTTTGCCTGTTTATTTTTATTAGGTTACAACTTTCACCTGATGGCGCCACTATCGTTTCCTTCTTCCTGTTTTTTAGAACTGCATTGTGCAAGTGTAATAAATATTTTATAAACGAAATCTTGTTTATTATCCTAATCTCAATTAATCTATCCAACCACTACACAGTAAAGGTAATAAACCTACACACGAACATAAAAACTTTTACATTTATAATAGTAGTGGGATTTTTACAAAGATAATTTAGAAACTATAGTAGTTTAGTTCAGAATGATAAAAAGTGGTATAAAATATAGCCGTAACTGTCTAACTTGTGAGGCAGAGCAGGATTTAGATCCGGGAACGCTTAGGATCTTGCAGTTAGAGATGAGGTTTAATTGCAACAGTTTGCGAGTTGACAAAAAGTGCGATAACATGTATCTTGGTCTCTGTGGCTTTGTAACTACTAGATATAATGTAAATGAGAAATTTAACTCCCCAAACGTGATCGTCGAAATGTTAGGAAATACTGTTATTTAACAGGTGTTTTCAGAAACTGAAAAACTACATAATTTATTAAAATATAAAACGAATAGTTCTTAAAATAAGAATTTCCGCCATTTTTCAGAGTCCTAGAACTGCATAATTACATTTAGATTTTATGAAGGTTACTAATATGTACATTTTCTATCTACTTATATATAAATAAAAATGAATGTTCGTACACTTGTCCTCTATGCGTTTATACACAATTGAACCGATTATGATCTAGTAGGTTATTCTGTATACACCTGCAAAGGTTCCTGGCGTAAAAAAAATGTTCTTCGGATGTTTGTCTTATGCGTTCCTAAACTACCCAAGCTTAGGGACTTATCCCAGCGAAATGAGGGTCGCTACTAGTTTGAAAAAACATGATAAATTAAAAGTCCAATTAATCTCACTACTATTATAAATGCAAAAGTTTGTATGGTTATTATTTGGTATTATGGGATTCCGGGACCATGGTATTATGGGATTCCAGGGAATATCCTGGAATAGCACATAGCCTACTGTAAATCGATAGTTAATTATAATATATAATATACTAGCGACTCACCCTCGCTTCGCTCGGGTTCGTCCCTAGGTTACGTTTCACTGCTGAACTGAGCTAAACGTTGATAAGTCAGCCTGTGAGTCGCGAGTAGTGAATAAAAATAGTAATTGCGAGTGTACCTTAGGTGATAGACATATAATATTGCGAACTTCCCTGTATAACTTTTAAAGACCTACAATTTTCTAGTACATTGTTTTGATTTATCTCTTAAGGTTCAGCCAGCGTTAGCCATATAAACTTCTAAGGACGACTCGATAGAACCAGTCATTGCGTTTTCCCGCGGGAACGAAAAATGTGCCTGTAGTAAAAGGTATCCTAAATGTTGACTCGAGTGATAAGCTATCACTATACAAAATTTAATTGAAATCGGTTCAGTACTTTTTGCGTGAAACGCGCACATCGATTTAACTATGTTAGTTTTGCTATAGGTATAGATAAGAATAGGTATTGCGAGTGTACCTTGAGAGATAGACATATACTGTTGTAGATATTTCTGTTGGCCTTTTTAAGATCTACAATTTTTTAGTACATTGTTTTGATGTATGTCTTTAGGTTTAGCCAGCGGAGGGTTTCGTAAGGAGGACTCGATAAAACCAGTTATTGCGATTTCCCGCGGGAAACAAAGATTTTCCAAAAGTAAAAGTTATCCTAAATGTTGACCCGAGTAATAAGTTATCAGTTCACAAAATTTCGTTGAAATCGGTTCATTACTTTTTGCGTGAAACGCGTACAGACAAACAGACAAACAGACAAACAGACAAACAGACAAAAAGACAAACAGACAAACAGACAAACAGACAAACAGACAAACAGACAAAAAAATTAATAACTATTGTTTTGGGGTCTATATCGTATACATAATAAGTTACAGTCATTGTTTTTAAAAAATATTTCATGTACAGATTTCGCTAAGTTACTGCTTTATTATAGTATAGATAACGTACTCGTATAAGAAAACAGTAATATCATTTAATAAAAATAGTTATAGCGGGTGTACTTTAGGAGATAGACATATACCGTTGAGAACTTTTCTGTAGAACTTTTTAAGACCTACAATTTTCTAGTACATTGTTTTGATTTATCTCTTAAGGTTCAGCCAGCGTTAGCCATATAAACTTCTAAGGACGACTCGATAGAACCAGTCATTGCGTTTTCCCGCGGGAACGAAAAATGTGCCTGTAGTAAAAGGTATCCTAAATGTTGACTCGAGTGATAAGCTATCACTATACAAAATTTAATTGAAATCGGTTCAGTACTTTTTGCGTGAAACGCGCACATCGATTTAACTATGTTAGTTTTGCTATAGGTATAGATAAGAATAGGTATTGCGAGTGTACCTTGAGAGATAGACATATACTGTTGTAGATATTTCTGTTGGCCTTTTCAAGATCTACAATTTTTTAGTACATTGTTTTGATGTATGTCTTTAGGTTTAGCCAGCGGAGGGTTCCTAAGGAGGACTCGATAAAACCAGTTATTGCGATTTCCCGCGGGAAACAAAGATTTTCCAAAAGTAAAAGTTATCCTAAATGTTGACCCGAGTAATAAGTTATCAGTTCACAAAATGTCGTTGAAATCGGTTCATTACTTTTTGCGTGAAACGCGTACAGACAAACAGACAAACAGACAAACAGACAAACAGACAAAAAGACAAACAGACAAACAGACAAACAGACAAACAGACAAACAGACAAAAAAATTAATAACTATTGTTTTGGGGTCTATATCGTATACATAATACGTTACAGTCATTGTTTTTAAAAAATATTTCATGTACAGATTTCGCTAAGTTACTGCTTTATTATAGTATAGATTAATACGTGAAGAGAAAACTTTGAACCCCTTTTTAGGTATATTGCATGTACGGAGGAGTACGAGCTTTGGCATAGTTAAAGTTTATATAGAGAAGGACTGCAGAAAGCCAGAATTAATTTACTTTCTTTTACCCGTGAATCCGCTCACGTATTTTATTTATATATAATTATTTCACTGCTGAAAGATGTAGCATGATGTTAGATAACCTTTATCAATATTATACGAGTACTTAAATAATATAAAGATGAAAAGTTTGTTTGTCTGTACGTGCAAATTTATGGGCCCGTTTCAAAATTCTTTTGGATTTTGTAGGCTGTCTATATAACTTTGGAAAAAGAATCCCAATATGAATCAAACTTTAATGAATTATGGTTGATTTTCAACCATGCGGCGATCACTAGTTATATTAATTTAGCACTGTAATATTTATGACTATTTATTTATATGTATATTTTTTACCTCGAAGCATTTGTCAGGTTCTTTGAAGTCGACATATTGCGGTCGGCGCGTAATTGCGGCGGTCGCGAGGGACGCGGACGGCGCAGGAATGTTAATAAAGGCTTTTGTGCTCTTGTTTGTACGTACGAGTATTACGTATGACATGCCCTTTGCCTTGTAACATTAATGATGTATGTGAAATTTTGTTTTGAGAATAGAATAATAAACAATTTAAATCTCTTAAGTCTATGTTTGATGGGACTTTAACACACAGCACCATCTAGTTTCATGGTAAGCTACGAGGCTTGTGTTATGGATACCAGATAGTTGATACACTACACATATATAACTTTAAATAAATGCATATTATAAATATAAACACCCATGACTGGAGTACAAATATTCGTGCTCATCATACAAATGAATTCCCCCAGCGGGACTCGAACCCGCGACCGCTGGCACTGCAAGTAGGGTCACTACAAACTGAGCCAAACGTGTCGTCAAAATTTGACTTAAATTCCATTCATTAATTAATTCCGTAATAAATATGTAACACATCCTTTTGCTGCAGTGTAGTTGAAAGTTTAGGAAACGGAAATATATAAATATGAATTCAAAATATATTTTATATAATCCAGTCAGCCCGTGGGGAGTCCACCGTTGGCTCGGAACACAGTTATGTTATGTAGTGTGAGAGAAACTCAACGGTCCTTTATAAAATCTTAAATTGAACACACAGAGCTGAGTAGTTGGGTTAGATATTGTAAGGATATAAGTGTTGGGAACAAACCTATCTAGATAGTTATTTTGATAATTTACATTAAGTATAGAAATATGTAAAGCTAAGAAAAGAGTTGAAGAGTAAGAAATTTAAATTTGAAATTATGATCCCATAGCCTCCCAGACGCAAAACTAGCGAATCACCCTCGCTTTGCTTGAGTTTGTCCCTAGGTACGTTTTGACGATTAGTATGGAATAGATGGACTATATATTACATGATATATAGCCTATAGCCTTCCTCAATAAACGGGCTATTTAATGCAAAAAGAACTTTTCAAATCAGATTAGTAGTTCCTGAGATTAGCGCGTTTAAATAAACTAATTCTGCCTCTTTATAATATTACGTACAGATGATACCTACGTACATTTTAGTAACGTTTTTTAACATTTATTTATTTTTCGACCGATTTCGAAAGAGGGGATGCTCAATTAGACTTAATTTTTTTTTTGTGTGTATGTTACGAGGTATCTTCGCAATCGCAAAAATTGTGAATCGATTTTTCAAAAAAATAAAAATTCGGTCAAGTACAAGTCACAGACAAAAGCATCAAAATAAGAACTCTCTTTTAAAAGTTAAAAATGTTTTCTTGCTGAATTCACTAACTCATTTATTATTCAATTTAGTTAGTAAATGAAAAAATATTAATTTTATAATAAAATTGTCACAGAAATAGTTTAATGGATATTTGGGATGTAATAGAAACAAGCAAAGAGGCTGTTGACATTTATTTATGGCAAGTTGACATTCTACGACCGATATCTCTAATAGAAAAATGTGTGAATATCGCTAAATGATGAAAAAAAGAGAATGACTTTATAATTATTTTACACAATGCTTAATTTTATGCTATTTCTATATAATTTTAATTTTCTTATTAAGATCAGCAATTGTAGAATATAGTCTTGTCTTCTCTTGTTTTGTAAGCCTGCAAGAGTAGTTGTTAGAGTATTAATTTTGAATTTACTTGAAGCGACTCGATCACTGATAGAATACAGTTAAACAACGCAGCAGGCAGTGCCTAGTTTTAATTATCCTGATAACAAAGGCGAGTAACAAGGCCTTTAGAATTGACTATAAACCTCGTTAAGACCAGCCACCGTAAATACACGATGACGCTGAGATCACTTTGTTTGGTCACGACTCACGAGAGATGGCCCTAGCTCGGCGTTTATGTTCAAAGTTCCTTATATACTTCGAATATGCTCGGATATAACTTGTGTCGTATTACACGTCGTGGTGAATGGTGATGTGTTCAAAATTAAGCATTTTACTTTTATCATCATGTAAAAATCTCATCTCTGAGAAATCTATACTAAACGTTAAAACCTAAAAAGGGACGAACCCGAACGGAGCGAGGGCGAGTCGCTAGTTATTGATAAAATGTTAAATAAAACTATTTTATGAATATTTTCACTTTTAATTTATGTGTTTGAGTGAAATGGAACGTGTATTTTTTTTCACTGGCAACTTCGCAACAGTCCTGTCACTTGTTGTGTTGTATTTCTATGTTCTTTTTTTTTTTTTTTATGGGACAAAGGGGGCAAACGGGCAAGAGGCTCACCTGATGGGAAGTGATTACCTCCGCCCATGGACATCTGCAACACTACAGGGCTTGCAGATGTGTTGCCGGCCTTTCAGGAAAGGGAGGGAGGGAGATGAAGGGAGGAGGGAGGAGGGAGGGAGGAGGGAGGGAGGAGGGAGGGAGGAGGGAGGAGGGAGGATGGAGGGAGGAGGGAGGAGGGAGGGAGGAGGGAGGAGGGATGGGGAGTGGGCCTCCCGGACTCTCACTTACCGGACGAAACGCGACAGCATAGTTGCCACTTCACGCCGGTCTCCTGTGAGAGAGTGGTACTATACGGGGCGTGCCGGCCCATTCGGCTGCTACCCGAAGGTAACAAGCGTGGCACTACCACTTTAAAATGTTCTATGACACTTTGAACTACCCTCACTTTTGATAATGGTTTTTTCTCCTGGTATGTGGAATTAATCCCGTAGGATAAACAGGATCTATTATCTCCAGCACTTTTAACACTTTCCTTTCTTGAATGTTCGTATGAATTTTGAAAAATAACTATAATTAGGGTTTCTATAGGTAATTATTCAATTTAAAAATATTTGATTCGGGTTGCTTGTATTTGATATATGTGGTAAGAGCTCCCCCCTTAATGTGCGTCCACCTTGTCGTGGTGGGGCGACTCAATAGAGCCCCGCAATACAGCCGGGTGCGAAGCCAAAAAACGTATTAGGAGGCAGACTACCTTGGAGGGTGGTGTGCCATGCGGGTTGCTTCTGGTACTTCTCTCTGATAGCAGAGTAGATTGTGGATCAAGCCTGATTGTGGCCTGCTGTCGGAGCGTCGTGGTTGAATGCGCAAGCGATCCTCCGACGCTCCATTAAGACGGGGGAGGTTCCGTTGGGTTTTAATGGCTTTGCCGGTGAGTCCAACACCTCGGGCCTAAATGCATTTCCCAACGTTAAAAAAAATATGGTAAGAGCTAACTATTTTCGTGTCATCTCTCCTTCGATCATCATTAATTAAAGTTTTAAAAGTTTGATTGGTTGCGACGAGGTATCCTAAAAAACGTATGACATAAGCGTGGCCTTTGGGCTTTAATATAAAGCAAATAGCCATAGCTATTATGATTATAATATGGTAATTTACACTGCAATCTAGGGTGGACTCAATTTTCTGCATTTAGACTCAAAGTTGTTCCGTTATGCGTTTTACACTGCATTAAATGTGAAAGCTAGATTGAATAACAGTCACGCACTTTAACTTAGTTAAACTGAAGAGTAAATTGGCCACAAATATTTATCGACTATTCCCAAGTTCGATTTCGACACTTTAGGCGTGTACCGCTAAGTATTCGTAAATGTAAATAGGCACAAACACTCGTATAATATAACATATTACATAACTTTGTTTGAGAAGTTACGTTATCAAAGTAATAAACTCATAAATTTAATAATTTTATTCCGTATAAAATATGGGAAGGTACACAGAATATTCAAATTACTTCTCAATTAAAAGTTAATTAAACTTTACTGTGTATAGAAAGTTACTCAAACCACAGTATAAAAACAATAACCACTGCGTTCCTTCTCATGTGCGAATCTTATTTTGTACTTCTGATGACACGTTTGGTTCAGTTTGTAGTGACACTACTTGCTGTGCCAGCGGTCGCGGGTTCGAGTCCCACTGAGGACATTCTTTTGTGTGATGAGCACGAAAGTTTCTACTCCAGTCATGGGTGTTTATATATATAATAATGTATGTATTTATATATAAATAGTGTATCAACTATCTGGTAGTGTATCAACTATCTGGTATCCATAACACAGGCCTCGTAGCTGGTGCTGTGTGTTAATGTCCCAACATATTTATTTATATTTCTTTATTTACTTGTTGATAAAATTTGCTAATACAGTGAAGTAATATATCGCGAAAGATATTACCTGTTAGAACCACTCTAGTTTTCAAAATGTAAAGTCCGTAACCACCCATTTGGCCCGCGCGGTGGACTATACCTAATTAACTTCCTTCATTGTCTTTGTATTATGCCCTGGAAACTCCTCTGTTCCAGAATGAAAAGTATCGTAACTCATTCTCCTTCATTTTCTCTATTTGTCAGTGAAAGTCATGATATAATCAGCTCAGCCGCTTCAAATATTGAGAATATAAACAGACACACGGGTAGATAGACATTTTTTATTATTATTTTTTTTAGTGGTGGATCTCAGTTTCAAATATCAGAATACTCGATTATTCTGTGCGAGATGCCCGGCGATCTCGGAAACGGCTCTAACGATTTCGCTGAAATTAGGTATGTGGCGGTTTTCGGGGGCGAATTATAATCTATCTAGATTAGTCTTGTCTGGGAAAACGCCTGTTTTTGAGTTTTCATGCGGTTTTCTTTCGCAAGCAAAAATCGCTAATTTGGCACTGTCGGGCATAAGCATCATGGTCAAACGGCCAAGGTGCAAGATTGACAATCACAAGTTCGGGTTCAAATTTCGGTCGGATACAAGGTTTTTACTTTTGTTTTTTTTTTGTATTTAATCAAGTTTTTTTTTTTTAAATTGTACTTTTGGTCAAAAACTCCGAGCGAAGCTCGATACTATTAAAAACAATATACCACAAAAAAAAACAACTGTCAAATTTCTTGGTAGATTTTCTTACTAAAACCGAATTGACCATGACTTTTAGTATTACGATTTAGAAATCTTTAAAAATGAATTGAATTTGAGTTTGATAATAAAAAATATTATTTCTTAAAAGAATGGAACACTCCAGGAAAGTCCAGTGACCATCGATTACAGGTCAATGAACTTGCAAAAGATTTATGGAATCTATCTTTCGTAAATAGGGTCGGAAGGACCCTCTGATATGAGATTATTATCTCTACATTGAGTGGGAGGTAGGGTTTCGTATATATACGAGTATGTAAGAGTATGGGCATACTCGTTAATATATAATAAAATTATATGGAGTCAAAAATGTATATTAAATTAGCGACTCACCCTCGCTTCGCTCGGGTTCGTTTTAACGGTTAGTGATTCCCATACAAAATAAACAGTTCAGCTGTTTTTTTGTTTTCGCTACTTTTTTTTATATTTAAACCACCCCTGACACATCCCCAACAAAACAAAGAAAAGAATTATTCAAATTGGTCCAGCCGTTTTTGAGTTTTAGCGAGACTAACGAACAGGATATTATTATTATTTTAATGTTTTTCCTTTATAAATATACTAGTGACTTACCCTCGCGTTGCTCGGTTGCGTCCCTAAGTTACTCCTTATAACATCAGCTCTCTGTTAGTGAAAGTCCCGTCAAAATCAGTCCAGCTGTTCCCGAGATTAGCCGAAACAAACAGACAGACAAACATTTTAAAAATAGTGTTTTTCTTGTAAGTAGGTACTTATATATATATATATATATATATATATATATATATATATATATATATAATTATATTATTATTGTATATATGTATATATAATTTCGTATGCATTGAGTAAAAAGTTGTTACATATTTTGACATTACAAACAGACATTTCAATTTTATTTATCTGCCTGTATAGATACAATGATTGTTTGTATATTTGAGAAATAAGAGTATTTCAATATTCAGTTGTATGAATTTATCTAAGATATTACAATGATAATACTCGTACCTATTCTATAATACTTTCTTAGATTTACGCGAATATTTGACATTTTAAATAAAACTATCTATTCTATAATTTATATTAATAAAATACATTTAGGCAGTACCAAAAGTCAAATTTACAGATTGATGAAGTTGTTTGCCTGAAAATATAGAAATACACGAGCGGAGGTGTAGGATGTCTCTACCCGGGCCGCGGCCGGGCGACACTAGAGCGGGCCACTAGTGGTTTCAACTAAATAGACTCTTTGAAACTCCTAGAAACTATGAAATATGTGAATTTAGAAGTCCAATGATATTAGTTGAGATAGACACATCACATAATGTTCTCGGGGGAAATCTCAGCGGTACTAAATTTCAAACTGTTACTGTGGTACGTACTAATATTATAGGTATAAAAAGTTATTTTTTTCATTTAACTTAAAAAGAAACAAACGTTTGTTTTTGCTCATAATTTTTAAAAGTAATTTTAAGCGGACCTAAGTCGACTTTCACCCGCATGGATGAACACAGCGATTTCAATTATTCCAATGCCTTTTTTTAGAAAATGTTACCTTTTTTGAAACTAATCTTTTTTTTTGTTTGTTTTTATAATAAACTAGCGACTCACCCTCGTTTCACTCGGGTTCATATCTAGGTACGTTTTAACGGTTAGTATGGAATAGATAGGAATAGATAGATGGGTTTCTTATTTTTGTAAATTATTATTGTTTTATTTACAGCTTTTTAGTTTTGCTCAGTTAGATATTTTAGTTTTGTTTAACAATTTTTTATCCTAAATCAGTTTTAAACATACAAGTGTATATATTTTTGTACGTATCTCTTAGACCTGTATTGTATTTTGATACCCCACTCGATTAATTTGAACGAAATTTTTTTTTCAAGACAGACAAATTGGCGTCTAGGTTCCGTCGTTTCGATTTTTAATGATATCTATCAATATCACTTGTGTTATCAAGATGAATCGAATAACGTATGAATTATGAAAATCGGTTAAGCCGTTTAGTAATTACGAGGAAACAGAATCGGACATACATACATATGAACATACATACAGGTCAAACACATAACCCTCCTTTGGCTTCGCCGCAGTCAGGTAAAAAAGGAAAAGAATCGCTCAAAGCTTCAATTAGATTTATTACATAAATATAAATGTGTGTCTTCTTCTCCTGTAGCATTTTTGTTCATTAAGTGATGGAAGTATATAATTTTGTATATATATGTATAGAATTTTTGGACTGGAAAGTATTTTTTTTGCAATATGTACACTATATATAAAAGCGCATAATTTTACCAAACAAGTATAACACAAAATAATCTTCATAAATTTCGCAGATATCGCGCCACCTATCATCATGTGAAGGAATCGAGCGTGCAATCTACTTTAGAATCAGTAAACAATTTCAATTAAATAATAGTAATTAAGTCTATGTCAATATTTTTTAAGGTAATTTCTTTTTGATTAAGAAAATAATTATTAAAAAGTGCAAATACAGGTGGGAAATTCAAAATCGTTGAAACGAACGCCATTGGTCAGACCGAATATGACGTCAGAATATATCATAACAGAGCGATTAGCGATTTTATCGCTAGAAATTGTGGTCATTTTTTTTGTGTATATTATAGTGTGACGTCACGTCAAGCGTGCGAAATGGTATTACATTTTTACATAGTACCTGGCGACCGAGCTTCGCTCGGAGTACTTTTTTGTTGCATTATATTTTTTAGATAAAAGGAACTAAAAACTTGAACAAATACAAAAAAAAAGTAAAACTTTGTATCTAATCGAGATTCGATCTCAGACACACCTACAGATTTGTTAATCTTGCACCTTCTTCGCTTGACCACGATGCTTATGTCTGAGCCTAAGAAATTATCGAGCATATTCTGCGTAGAATAATGCAAAAGAAAACTACATGAAAACTCGGAAACACGCGTTTTCCCAGACATAAGACTAATCTAGATCGATTTTTCGCCCCCGAAAGCCCCCACATACCAAATTTCAGCGAAATCGTTAGAGCCGTTTCCGAGATCGCCGGTATAAATAAATAAAGATATAAAGATATAAATATACAAGAATTGCTCGTTTAAATATATTAGATATATACTGTATGATATTAAAAAAAATATACTAAATTTTAGTTTTTGAAGCTGGATATTCTTTTTACGATTATATAACGATGTAAGCTATTGCACAAAAAAACATACATTTTCTCCATTAGTACTAGTGATCGACCAGTGGTTGAAAATCATCCATATTCATTAAGTTTTAACGTCATGGCAGTTCCAGAACTTGGTACGTGCAAATAAAAACAAGAAACGGAATAATTATACATAAAAACTACACGAGCGAAGCCGGAGGCAAAAGTGATCAATACGTTTTAGCTTCCGGCTTATAATGCGTGAAACATCTGTTTGTAATCTCCAAACAGCTTATATATTAAGGTCATCCTTGTATGGTCAATTGCGCCATAAATCCTAAACAATCGTTAAACTTTCGGATAAAGGGTTCGGGCGAGTGATAGAGACTGGTGACGTTTTATTGTGACAAGAGGACACTCGTCCTGTGATATATCACTATTGTGTTCATAGATGTTTTCTGTGTTTTTTAACTGGAATATAGTGAGAGCCGCGGGACTTCTCTAGTTCTTCTCTACTTCTCTAGCCTATTATAAAACCGACCTATAATATCTTTAAATATATATAATGTTAATTTATTTTAACTTTATAATTTCAAGTTATATAAAAAAGTTAAAATTTGATTTAATAAAATTCTATCTGAGTCGAATCTGTACATTAAATATTTTTTGGAAAATCTTATTGAAATAGTTATTGTTATCGATACGTAGGCCGAATCTATCTATATCAAGTTTTTGGAATTTTTGTCTGTCTGTCTGGGAACGCATGACGAGAAAATCACTGGATAGATTTTGATGAAATTTGGTATGATGATAGCTGATCTCATCCCTGAGAAATCTATACTAAACTCTAAAACGTAAGAAGCGACGAACCCGAGCGGAGCGAAGGTGCGTCGCTAGTTAATTTATAAATTTTAAAACGTTATTACTCGTGTGATTGAAAACTGCTGCAATTTTCATGAAACCTTTTAATAGATGTATTTTTTCGTGCATGTTTCACACAAATGAATACATAAAGCAAGGGGGAAAATATTACAAATTCAGCACACCTTTGATTTAAAGCATGGTTAGTGGAGTGAACGGCCCCTATTTTTACGCCACAAGGGATAGTACGTGAAGTCATTTGTGCTTATATTGAAAGTGAGTGAGGTTGAGTTTATATATTGAAAATATTTAAACAACTTGTTTGTATGTACATAAAAAAAATTACTTATGTATGTCAGTCTGTTAGAACATTATATATGTATATTGTACATATATTAAATGGTGTGCGTATATAATAAAAGTGTTCTTCTACCTTTTTGTAACGTATTTATTTTACGTTTGTAAATATGTGTATGAATACAATTCATTAATTTATTTCATTTTCATTAAAAAAGCAAGTCAAAAGCTAGAAGTTTAACTCTTTGTATCCTTTACTGTACAAAAAGCTCAATTTAGAAATAAAGAAGCTTAAAAATTAGAAAGCTCATACGAAAGCCCGGGACCAAAACGAAATGTTATAAACATAAAGTTTGTAAGTTTGTATGTATTAATGTTTGTCAATCCACATCAAAATGACTGGACGAATTTAGAGGAAATTCATTACACACAGAATATGATCTTTTTATTGATGTTGGGAAATGCATTTATGCATACCACCTGTAAACATTCAGGTAGTTATGTGAGACTCACCAGCTAGAGAAGCCAGTACTACCCACTAAAACCCAACAAAACCTCCCCCGTCATACTGGGGGGTCGCAGAATGGGGGAGGGGGGTGGGGGGTGACAGAATATAATCTGGAGTAACACATAGGTTTCTGTAAGCACCTAGGGATGCACTCGAGTGAAGTGAGGATAAATCCTTAGTATATTATAAACAAAATAACGTTGTTTCCGAGAGGAAAAATTGTATAGGCTGTTTTTAATAAAAGGATATTAAGCGCGCAACGCCACGCCGTGCATAATACATGCGGCTCAGCCGTCACTACAGCCTACACTCTTACCAAGCGTGGATTGTAGAAATTGAACTGTTTATTATTTATATGAAAGTGTTATAAATATTTAAAATATATTGAAGGCCCAAATCCCAAAACGAATCTGAATTTGCACACGTTTGGTCTAGCCGTTGACAGCGTAAGTAGTAGGTTCGATTTCTCTTCAACAATTAAAACAATACATGTACAGATGTACATATAAGCAGAGCAATCGTTTTGCCACCGCGATGGTAAACGAAACTAATTTTACAGTATTTGTCAACTTCTACATTAGCACAAAAATATTATACCATCATAGATTTGTATTTTCAACCGACTTCTTCAAAGAGGAGGAGGTTTTCAATTCGGCTGTATATATTTTTTTTCAAGTTATACTTATTTTGGGACATTTGAAAAAATTATGAGAGTAAAATTTTTACGATGCACGCGCACACCGACAGCCATAAAGCGACATGATGAAGTTAGCTGAAAGCGACATGATGAAGTTAGCTGATAACTGTTTGTTGCCATGGTAACCGTTGTTATTGTCTGACAAACGATATATAATATTATATTCATTCTTTAAATGATATTCTATAAATATATGATTGTAATATGCCTGATATGCCTTATTTAATTGCGATATTTGCCGAAGAAGTTTTACTTTAACTGCGCGTAAAGGTAACACGCATCCATTATTTTAAACAATAAATAAAGAATAACATTTTTATAAGTATTATATTTATGTGTCATCGTTACATATTCATCAGTTTTATGTAACAATTTCAAGGATTTTTTTGTGTTCAGTGAGGGAAAATTATTATAATTAGATCGTAGTGATAAAGAAAAATGAACGAAAAGGGTGGATATGATAATAATGGATTCGTTATGTCGGAAAAACATGTTTGGGTGGAAAAGGTTAGTATAATAAATATGGAACCTCAAAAAATTAACTCGATTAATTGTTTTTCGTATGTTTATTTTAAAATAATAAATATTTCAAGAACATATAATTATTTTTATTAGAAATTGTTCTCAAATGTGTTAAATTTCATGTTGAATGTATAATTGACCCCAACGTGCACCGTCTGTCGCACTGATCGCAGCTAACCGCCTGTCAGCGCGCTGCGGATAGCGTCAGTCGATACGCTCTCTATTGGCTATATTGTCGAATATCATATTTAAACACAGCTTCATTGCAACTTGAATGTATGTATATTTAATATTTAAACGAGCAATTCTTGTATATTTATTTATTTATTTATTTATACCGGCAATCTTGGAAACGGCTCTAACAATTTCGCTGGAATTTGGTATTTGGGGGTTTTCGGGGGCGGAAAATCGATCTAGATTAGTCTTATGTCTGGGAAAATGTGTGTTTTCGAGTTTTCATGCGGTTTTCTTTCGTAATAATCTACGCAAAATATGGTCGCTAATGACGGGATGGCCAATAAAACGACGATATTCTCGTAATTAATGTATATATTGTACTGCTTTCCATCAAATATGAAGTAAAACTAAACTAAATAATCTAATAATGTTTATAACGAAAAATATTGTCAAGTGTCAACTGCCATTCATAAAAATATATTTTATAATTACAGAGTATAAATTCGATATATAAATTAATAACCCTAACACTAATTTCTTATGCACTGGCATAAGCATCGTAATCAAGCGACCAAGGCGCAAGAATTACAATCACAGGTCTTTTTTTTTTTGTATTTATTCAGGTTTTTAGTTTTCTTTTTATCTAAAAAATACGATACAACAAAAAAGAACTGTGTATTTATTAGTGTTAGCAATAGTTTGAATTGTTACTAGTAACTGTAGTATAAATTATGATTTTTAAAATAAAATCAAAACATATACCCTTTAATTGAAACATGTGGAAATAGAAAAATTGTAAGGTACAAAAGAGGTATTTTGTAAAAGAAAGGTAGTGTATTTTGTGGAGTGTGTTGAAGTCATGCTGAAAGTTAAAGGTGTTATAATGTAAATTCTTATAATATGAATTGTGATTATGTTATATAAGTGATAAGTGACGTGAAAATGAAAAAGATATGGTAAAGTACGAACAGGTTTCTTTTACCGGCCTTATTTTTTTACAGGCATCTTTCGTAAAACTTGCATTTAACCGCGGCTGTACTCGCGTAGCTTATTTATGTATTTTCAGACAAACTTTCAACCCCCATTTTTACCCCCTTAAAAATGACATTTTTTAAAATCATTTCTATGCGGATACATGCTTCTAATTAAGAACCTAAATTATAAGTTTATGGTATTTTAAAGAGTTTTTGAGATTTCATAATTAATCATGGAGTGAGAAGAATTTATGAAGTTAAAAATATAGCTGGGATATTGTCACTTTTGTGTATGTCACTGTTTGTTTTTCTTTCATGTGGAAACAGAGTGACAGATTGGCGTGATTTTTTGTTTAGAGATAGTTAGAGGGCTGGAGAGTGACATAGGCTACTTTTTACCGCAGAAGATTACTTCATTCCCACGGGAGAATGCCTTATAATACAACCCACAATAACTCATCATACCTATGTAAATATATAATATATAGTCTATCCATTCCATACTAAACGTTAAACGTACCTAGGGTCGAACCCGAGTGAAGTAAGTGTGAGTCGCTAGTACTAAATAAAACCTTGTATAATAATTAGAAAAGTACGATTATATAATGTAAAACTTTGACCATTTGTAGTATATTTTTCATATAGATTATCAGAATCCAAAGCACGTCGCAGCTCTGACGGAAACAGGTTGTAAGAAAGTGAAAACAAGCAAAATTGTGTTTTCTCGAAGCGGAGAGGTTTTGACCTATAGTCCCGATTCCGAGCACGCGCTCAAAAATAATAAGTATTGTCGATGAATCGTAGCTCTCTCTGCCAACCTCGCCAAAACTGTTGTTCTGGAAACTTTTAAATAAAATACTGATACTAAATTTTCTTTGTTGTGTTTTATTTTTTAAATCCAATAAAAAGTAATACCTTAATTGAAATGTGGCTTGAAAAGTTCCAGATTTTGTTCTACATGTCAAGTCTGGAGGTTTTTTACTTGTTATTGTATAGTGGAACTTGAATAAGTTATAATATATGCTGTTTTTGTGCTGACTTATTGTTACAGTTACATTTGTCACGTATATAACTTTATTTACATATATGACAAATGTAACTCTCGACAATCGACTTAATTAAGTACGTTTTTTATTTAGTTAAAGTTACAAGTGGTCTTGACTTACATATGTATGTACAATGTATAAATGTATTCAGCCTTTATTAACATCCCACTGCTAGGCTCGGGCCTCCATTCAATACAACCACCACGCTGGCCAAGTGCGATTGGCGGTCTTTAAATTTTCTAAAACTCTCTAGGTTCTCTCAGACTGCAGATTTCCTCGCGATGTTTTCCTTCACCGTAAGACACGCGTTATCATATTGAAAATATGGTAATCACGTTGAAAATGATTCGCTCATAAGAATATTAGAGCTGCAAGAGCCGGGATTTGAATCAGCTTCACTTGGTTTCCTAAACGCGTTACCAATGGGCAACCACTGACCTGTTTAGTCTTAAAGGGTGTTGTGTTAGCTTTTACCCCGAATTAACTTGACAGTCGATTTTTATCAATATATATTACACATTAAACGTATTGAGTGTCGACAAATTGGTCATTAATGCTCGGGAATAGGGTTTGAAGTAATCGAGCAGTAATCTCTTTGAATGTTAATCAATTACACAAATGGTGTAGATCAAATGAAGCGGACAAAACTCGCGTTCAGCGAATAGCTTTAAATGAGTTCTATTTAAAGCCTTTATGTATTGTTTTGTTTAACTACTTCATATATGTATAATTAAATGTTCATTTTGTTATATTTCATTTACGTCAATTTAATATTTCGTTATATTTCCAGCGGTCACCTCCAGGCTATTTCGATGTTCGAAGCTAAACAAGATAATTTTTGATGAATATACATTCGTGTAATGTTTTTTTAACCCGACTGCTGAGGAGGGCTAGGTGTTAGGCCAGTGTGTATGTCCGGCTCTACATTACTTCGTAACGGTTGAACCGATTTTGATGAGTTAAACGTCGTTTTATTCGTCTTAATAAATAGCGAGTCATATTATAATTTTAGGCGCCAATGTAATCGTTTTACAAAAAACTATTTATCCAAATCTATCGAGTGGGATATCAAAATCAATTGTCAAGTTTTGCACTCACGAATGTACTCAATTCTTCAAATTTCAATTAAAATTCAACATAATATCTATCTAATAATATATTTACTTTATAGTTACCTAATTAGTAATAATATTATTGACAAAACATATGTTTTCTCTTAATAATATTATTGAAGTACAGTAGTTAACTTTTTTATAACTTCTCCTTCGCAGGCTCGCTGTGAGTGTTACATCTCGTTAAGAGACCTCCCGGCTATGAATACTCAATGAGGCTTAGAGGTTTATTATTTATAAGAAGTTTGTTTTGGTAACATAATATTACTGGGAAAGTAACTTTTTATCCATGATATCCTCCAGATTTGCTACTAACCACTGCCTGTGGCATCGCCTGCCTATTTTTAAATGATAAGCTTAGTTACCCAAACTTGAATACTATATATTTTTATTATAATATGTTAGTTGAAATTACATAGATATATTCGTTATAGATGAATATAGATCACTTTTATTCTAGTAGAAGAATAGATACGTAGCGCTGTTTCACGCCTGAGTAGCGCTTGACTCTCTATCAGGCTCAGGTGCGCTCAGCCATGGAGTATTGCTGCCACCTCTAGGATGGCTCTGTCAAGTATCAATTCGATGCATTAGGCTCGATAGATTGTCGCGCCCGCCGTATCATAGGTGATCAATCTCTAACGCTGGCGAAAATGCTCAGTCCACAGCATCGACGCAATGTCGCCTGTCTATCGATCTTCTATCAGATATACGTTGGGGAGTGCTCGCAGGAACCTTGTGCCTCCTTCACCGTTTTACCACAGAACTGCGAGAAATCGTGAGCGCTGGCATCCTTACGTGGTAGAAATCCAACCAACTCGCAACTAAAACGAACTGCTAAGGTGTGGAACACCCTTCCACCATCCGTGTTTCCTGCCACATATAATATAAGTACCTTTAAGGCAAGAGTGAATAGGCATCTTCTAGGCAAACGCGCTTCAACCTAGACCTCATCAGTGCTTTCTAGCGTTGACTGTCGTCAAGCGCAAGCCTATCTAGCAATAAAAAACCTACTCCAAGCCGGCCTCGGCTCCAGCCATGTCGTTAGATTTAAAATAAAATTAATTTAATCTATACTTAATATTATAAAGCTGAAGAGTTTGTTTGTTTGGTTGAACGCGCTAATTTCAGGAACTATTGGTTGGAATTGAAAAATGCTTTATGTGTTGGATAGTCCATTTATCGAGGAAGGCTTTAGGCTATATATCATCCCGGAAAAGTGTACGGTTCCCGTGGAATAGATTTGTTTTTGTCTAGGGACGAACCCGAAGTGAAGCGAGGGTAAGTCGCTAGTTCTTACATATAGTGAAAACAAATTAAACTTTATTCATTTAGACTTATATAAGCACTTTTGAATAATATATTGAATAATATAAAATAATAATCAATAATAATTCAGCCCTTTTCTTGTCCTACATACAGCTGGACAAAGGCCTTTCCTCAATTCAACGAGGATCAGGAAATTGACTACGAAAATAAGAATACGCTGTCCGAAAATAAAAATAAGTTATAAATTTAACTATCTTTTTGGATTTTTTCGCGGATTTGTTTTGATTTTTCGTTCTCGATGTTACGAATGCTTTATAAAAATCATGGTCTCTCTCCTAAAAACATAGTTTTATTTAAAATCTATACTAATATTATAAAGTGAAGAGTTTGTTTGTTTGTTTGGTCGAACGCGCTAATCTCAGGAACTACTAATCCGATTTGAAAAATTCTTTTAGCATTAGATAGCCCGTTAACTAAGGAAGGCTTTAGGCTATATATCATCCCGGAAAAATGTACGATTCCCGTGGTATAGATTTGTTTTTGCCTAGGGAAGAACCCGAAGCGAAGTGAGGGTGAGTCGCTAGTGTCTAATATCCGCATAATCTAAGAAAATATTAAGTCCAATGCGATTGTTTGTTTGGTTCGATCCTGACTTGTGTCATATTTTATTTTTCTGTCAAATTAAGACAGACAGACAATGGGTAGCCTCAGTGCGATTGGCCGCCGTGAGCGAATCTGCCAAGAGATTTCAAACTTATAAGAAAAAGGCTTTTAAACAGAGCTTATGAGTAATAATTAAAAGTAATGTTCACCTGGTGGTCAAAATTATCACCATCTTAATTATTATTGAAAATTTGAGAAATTATATACATAGTAGATCTTACTCGTATCTACATATATAAAAAACTAACAAAAAATCTAATAAAAAATGATCGATAATACTAAAGTCCCTCAGTACCTATTTGCCAAACAAAAAAAAAGACAGTCGATTGACAAACGGAGGAGGAAAAGGAGCTGTTTTGTATTTGCTTATTTATATGTATACTAGCGACTTACCTTCGCTTCGCTCCAGTGCGTCCTTAGGTACGTTTTAAATAGATATAAATAATTGTTAGCTATATAAATTTTAATTTTTTTTCGTAAATTTTTCCGATATTTTAATAGTTATTCCGCTATCCGGGGCAGAAACAAATCCAACAAATCAAAGATCATTAAAATCGCTTCAGTCTTTCTTGAGTTATAAATGGTGTAATTAACCCGACTTCGCTTTATATATTTAGACTAGCGTGTTCACTCGCTTCGTTCCGGATTCGTCCCTAGACAAAAATAAATCTATCCCACGGGAACCGTTCATTTTTCCAGGATGATATATAATCTATAGCCTTCCTCAGTTAACGGGCTATCTAATGCAAAAAGATTTTTTTAATCGGATTAGTAGTTCCTGAGATTAGCGCGTTCAACCTAACAAACAAACAAACAAACTCTTCAGCTTTATAATATTAGTATAGATAGATATCAAATTTAAAAAAAAATCATCCTTGGGCAAAACAATATATCTCTAATACGAACAAATAAAACATCTTACATTTTAAATAGATATTAACATTTTACGATACAGGTAAATGTACCAACAACCGCAGAAGAAAAAGAGGCATAACTCGTTGTGAAAGGGTTCAATTTTGTTTGTTAAACACCAGTGAGTTTCAGGGCCACCCATAAAACTAAGCGAGCAAAGTTATAAACGACGACCTGCTTCGACCCCCTGATGTAATTTCCAAATAAACATTAGTTTGTAAAAGAGCTTTAAATATTGTCCAATACACTGCTCCAAAGTCCATTTAGGTCCTAAATTCGATGAAAATAAAGATTAGTTAATTTATTTATTTATGTATATATGAATCTCCAACAGTATACATATTTTTTTTTAACATTTACTATATACCTACTTAAATCTTATTTATATTTTTATGTACTACCAATTATAGGAGAACACATTATTCGCAAAAAAAATGAATACAATTAAAAAAAAAAACAAAATAACAACAATTAAATTATACTTAACATTAAAAAAAAATGCTGTAAACCTTAAAAAAACACTTTTCACATTTTTTTATAAATTGTAAGAGCCCGTCACAACCAATGTCCAAAGATGCTTTGCGCTTTACGCAGTTATTGTATGAACGTGTAATACGCGATATAAGATACTTGAAAATCTATTTCCTACGAGGTCTAAGTGGGAGACTATATACATTAAAAATCAAAATTTACTTATCTCTTTATTTTTAAAATAAACCCAGTGATTTGAGCACTATTCGTTACTAGTGACTTGGTTCGTGTTCGTCCCGAGGTGTCTTTTGTTCCATTACCCTATTATGTATATCTTGGCAAAAGATCAGCGCCAACTTTTAGCAAATTTTATTACTTACTGTAGCTAATAAATTTCAATTTCAAGGTAGTATACTAAATTTCATCCTTATTCAGCGTGAAAGAGTAACAAACATATATACATACTTACATACAAGTACATATGTATGTATATATTTAATAGTAGTGCGATTTCCTTGTATTCAGCCCTTTATAACGTCCCACTGCTGGACACAGGCCTCCCTTCAGTACGAGGGGGATCGGGCCATAGTCCATCACGCTGGTCAAGTGCGGGTTATCGGACTTCATCGGAGATGCGAGACCCGGGATTCGAACCCGCTTCACTCGGTTTCTCAAGCGAGTACGTACTACTGGGCTACCACTGCTTACAAAGTGTGATTTCCTATAGAGTTGGATTTCGTTGCGCTCATTACAGTAATGTACTATTTATTGTAAAAATATTGACTTTCACTTTACAGAACACTTCGCCGCAGTTTGGTACACTCCATTCATTTACATTAACTGAATGTCTTTTTAGTTCCCTGATACTATCTTTTTACGTTATACTTTTAATATAAGCTAAGAATATATTATTATGTAAATGTATGGATGTGTGTTATTATTCATAATCACTCCGCTATATAACACCGTTTCTCACTTTTTAAACGAGACTCTTTTATTTAGAGATAATGATAAATAAGGATAAAGGTGGGCCTTTATCCTTATTTATCATTCTAACAATTATTTAATTAACTATATTATAAACTAACAGAACCCTCGGCTTCGCCCTTGTTTTGACTTCCGATCACTACTAAAATTTGACAGGATCACCCGCTGGGCTAATCTGAAGATTGCCTGAAAATTTTGTGAAAATCGCGCCAGCTGTCCTTATGAACATACATACCTATATACATCGGTTTTTTATATACGAGTATATATAGGTAGATGTAAATGAAAAAAGAAAAAAAAAACAGCAAGATCCCTGTGATAAAATGTCAATGCCATTCAAATAGACCTTTACAAGCACTTTCTAATTATCAAGTTTAACATTTTTGTATATGGTAACTCTAATTATCAAGTTTAACATTTTTGTATATGTAGATACACATTGTCACAATGGACATCTATGGACCATACAAAACATATAAGTATTTAACAAATTAATAGCTAGTATTCGTAAAACTTTTACTACTGCGAAAATGGAACCTGCGACCTTCGACACAATAACCAGTGACGAAATCAACAAGAACGATAAACCAATTTTATGTATTACCTGATAACATGTGTAATCGTAATAAAACAGATATATGGACGGACATAAAAGCAAGGTTAGATGTTCCAAACTGATTCAATGTTTAAATGAGGTATCACAGACGTGAGTTGGAAACTCAACATATAAAATATTCCTTCCCCTTGTTCTCTCTTCTTGCTACCCCATAATTGATTATCATTTAGCGCTTCTAAAATAGAAATCTGTTTTTTTCATTTTTGTTAAAATATTTTTAGACTTTTGAGGTTAATCTGGTAAATGAAGCACTTTCACAATCTTCTTATAAGAATTTTTAGAGGAAATTTTAAATGGTTTGTGATTTTATCCGCTTTTGCCTTTAAAAATAATAATCCGTAAATAAAACATATTGTAATTTAGAGGAACAGTTTTGAGGTTACAAAATTCCTGCAACAAAATGTTGGTATTGATCATACAGCCACAATATTTTTTTTAATAATTAAATAAATAATAAATATGTTAGGACATTAACACACAGCACCATCTAGTTTCCATGCTAAGCTACGAGCCTTGTGTTATGGATACCAGATAGTTGATACACTACACATATATAACTTTAAATAAATACATACATATTATAAATATAAACACCCATGACTGGAGTACAAACATTCGTGGTCATCACACAAATGAATGCCCCCAGCAGGACTGGAACCCGCGACCGCTGACACAGCAACACACCACACTGTGGCAAACGTGTCGTCAAAATGTGGATTATCATTATATTTTTAATGGAAATCCCTAATATTTCTCTCAAAACTTTTAGAAAAAAGATGCAATCCACATTTTAGAATGTAAAATGAGATCGTAGCTGTTATTGTATAGAAGAAAACTATTTTTATATTAATTCAAAAAGCCGTAGCAGCTGCACCACTCGACTCGTGGCCGAAGCCGAGCGGTTAAAATAATAAAAATATTTTTACGAAAAATACCAACGTTTACCTATACGTTAAATATTTTGATTAAATTCATGGATGACAAATAAAAATTAAATTTTTGTTATTTTGACAAATGTTAATAGAACAAATATTCTAATAATTATCATTATCTGTTGTCAAAACCTTCGCTTCATTGAATTCTATACATTTTATTGAATTTTCTTCAAATAGAATTTATTTAATCGTCCATCAAAAAATTTAGAAAATATTCGTCTTTAAAAGCACATGAAATCTTGAATACTACTTGATCTATGCTACCGTCATAAGAAAGAAGGCCGTAACTTCGTCAAAGTTGATTTCGAGATATTTGAAGTTTTGTTTTACTACTACGTCAAAATTACTACTAGTTTTGACGTAGTTACGATAAAAATAGTTATGGTATCTCCGGATTCATAAGACTTAGTGTTTATGAGTAAGACTATCAAGTAGTATTTTTTTTGCTGATTCTGAATCTGCATATGAGTCATGTTTAACCAAATTGTTAGTTACGGGCTTTTTTCTTCTGACGGCAGTATGAAGCTCAACCAGTTATAGGTAAAAGACGTTACTTCATAATTTTTCTGATTATGTAACAGTTCTATACTAAGGTAGTCTAAAGACTATCGTTTTCTAGTTGCTCCTACATACATATAGATGAGTTATTCTGATTTAAAATTTAAAAAGGTACGATATTTTGCACAAACACGGATTAAAGTTGTCAAAACTATATCTAACATCTGCGCTCTTAGAAGCGGAACTTCTAAATAAATTACGCAGACGGACTCGCAGGGAATCATTAAACTATACTAATATTATAAAGCTGAAGAGTTTGTTTGTTTGTTTGGTTGAACGCGCTAATCTCAGGAACTACTAAACTGATTTGAAAAATTCTTTTTGCATTAGATAGTCCGTTATCTGAGAAAGGCTATAGACTATATATCATCCCGGAAAAATGTACGGTTCCCGTGGGATAGATTTGTTTTTGTCTACGAACCCGAAGCGAAGCGCGGGTGAGTCGCTAGTATTATATAAAATATGAATCTGAATGAAACTGGAATTTCACGAAAAAATCAACCATATCTAAAATGTGCTCGAACATATAAAAATCAAGTCAAGTGTTATAATATTTTTATTTTATTTATTTTATTTTATAGATATTAATTAAGAAACTTTATCTTTCGAATAAAGTATAGTAACTGAATCAGACATTATATTTAAAAAGCTTTTGCCCGCTTCTTGAGTAGATTATTAATATAAAATTGCTCGCTCTTGGAGGATTTAGCGTGCTATTGGCTGATAGTTTTCTTCAATGTATAGGCAATAATTTTTTTTTAATGTGCCTATTAGTTCGAGAGATTAACACTTAGAATACATAAAATACAAACAAACATACTGTATACCTTTAGAGAAACTATAGTAATTAGGCATTGTTTTTTTTGTCTTGTTTTTTTTCTTCGTATAGAAATTATTACGTTATATTTAAATAAAACTATCTTTTCGGATTTTTTCGCGGATTTATTTTGATTTTTGGTTCCCGACGTTTCGATTGCTTTACAGCAATCATGGTCACGGGAGAGACTAAGGTGTTAGATGTCTCAAAGGCGTTATATAGTTGTTACAGACAGCCTACCCACAAATAACAAAATGAATTCAAAAAACTTGAAAATTGGCACCAAAGTACCTTACAATATTTGTTAATTTTAATTTTAAAACATTTTTATAATTTTAATTACTTTTATATTATATAATTTTATATTATTTATATAATTTTAGCTTTATTATTATAATTATTACAATTTTTTAGAAAATTTATTGATTAATAATCTATATTTAGTGTTGCCATTATTATATTTATAACTATAAAGAAAAAATAAATTATTAATTATTTAAGCCACATTATTATTCTATGTGTAATTTAAAAAATTAAAATTAATTAAGAATTACTATTTGCAAATGAAAATATTAATTTGAATACAAAATAACAGTAATTTAAATTAGTATTCAAATTAATATTTTCATTATATCATAAAGCTAAAATTATATAAATAATATAAAATTATATAATATAAAAGTAATTAAAATTATAAAAATGTTTTAAAATTAAAATTAACAAATATTGTAAGGTACTTTGGTGCCAATTTTCAAGTTTTTTGAATTCATTTTGTTATTTGTGGGTAGGCTGTCTGTAACAACTATATAACGCCTTTGAGACATCTAACACCTTAGTCTCTCCCGTGACCATAATTGCTGTAAAGCAATCGAAACGTCGGGAACCAAAAATCAAAATAAATCCGCGAAAAAATCCGAAAAGATAGTTTTATTTAAATGTCATATATTCGCGTAAATCTAAGAAAGTATTACGTTATATTTATCAAATAGAATTTTTACGTTATATATTTTACTTCTCTTAGTATTTTTTTTATTGTTTAAATAACACTTTTCTTTGTTAGATTCAGTTGGTAAACTTAGGCCTTAACGAACTCTACACGTGTTCTACGAGCTACGAGCTCTACGCCGTAGCGCTACGAAATGGAAGTTGAAAACTCGTGCAGGCTTAATTCAAAAGCTACACAAATATTGAAAGCGCCGGGCTCTATCGTTTCTGTGAAAATACGCTTAAATAGGAGTATGTGGTGGGTTTTAGAATGTAATTCTTATGTAATGCTAGAAATCACATTTACAATTTTATGACTGTTTCTTTGTATTTCTTTAAAATGAAATTAAACTTAAATTTATTTGTATGGAATTATACAAACACTTGTAGATCCTTGATTTAATTTAAAGATAATCAGTGTAGTGGATCCACAAGGAATCTATCACCGGCTCGGAAAGCAGTTATGCTAAAAATCAATATAATAGCTATCCCGCATATGAGACAAATTATCTGAATACCACACGTCTCCATTAACAAGAAACTCTTGAATAGAATAATATGCTTTACTCAGTAATTTATTTTTAAAGATCCTTCGTAGTGCAATACGAAACTTAAAACGCGTAGTTTCTAGTATCTTTCATAGAAATTCCTATTAAGTTTTTGCACGCGTCATAGTTAGCTTTCTTTCAAATCCATCCATCCATCCATCAAATCGAAGATCTTAATCTTTCCTTGTTTAAAATGTAACAAACACACATATACACAGATATTCTAAGATTACTAAAGTGAATAAGTACTATATTATATTTATGAATATTATTGTAATTTTATGCTACATAGAAGTTATATAGAACCCTTTGTCCCTTCCTTTTTCTAACCCTTTTCTAGTTCATATACTTATTAAACCTCCATTGGTGGTCCGGGTATAATTTTCTCGCAAAATATATTCAACCTTCCTGCCGTCTCCATGTATTTCATTTACATTACTCACAGACGAGATAGGCATATTATAAACTGTTCTGATTTGTCGAATATATATATGTATATATGATAGTCTCTACGATTTTATTAGACGCAGGTAGATAAAAATAATTTAATAAAAAAAAATTCTATGGAAACGTGTTAGAAGTGAAATTTCACTAGTTATTTATACTTCAAATCTGAGATTAATCTATACCTATAATAAAACTAACTTAGTCAAATCGATGTACGCGTTTCACGCAAAAAGTACTGAACCGATTTTAACTAAATTTTGTATATTGATGGCTTATCACTCAGGTCAACATTTAAGATACCTTTTACTACAGGCACATTTTTCGTTCCCGCGGGAAAACGCAATGACTGATTCTATCGAGTCGTCCTTAGAAATTTATGTGGCTAACGCTGGCTGAATATATCAAAACAATGTACTATAAAATTGTAGGTCTTAAAAAGTTCTACAAGCAAGTTCGCAATATTATATGTCTATCACCTAAGGTACATTCGCAATTACTATTTTTATTCACTACTCGCGACTCACTGACTGACTTATTAGCGCTCAGCTCAGTTCAGCAGTAAAACGTACCTAGGGACGAACCCGAGCGAAGCCAGGGTGAGTTGCTCGTAAATTAATAAAAACTTTTAATATTACACTCTGGCAAAATATGATTCAAACGAATGTAACACAAAAAGGAGAGAATAATATTTTATCTCTTTCTATCTAGCTGCATTCTAACATCTATCACATATCCTCTAAGCGACGAGCCGCCCGAGTCCAAGCGAAGCGAGGATTAGCCGCTTGTTATGAATATTTTACATATTTAAAAAAAAATTGTAATATTTGGAGATAGTAACGGAAAGAATATCATATATGTATATAATTTTTCAGACAGTAACAACGATCATTATGGCCACCTAATGCAAGCGTTTATTATGGCAACCATGACGTTTTTTCGTGACGATTTTTGTGACGCAACCTTGAAATTTTACTGTCATGCGCACAAACAAGTTTCACTTCAAAAAAAAAAAGATATCTTTATTGTATTAGTTTAAAACTGTGCCGTAGCCATGAACGCCCACTTCCAGGTTATTATTAGATTGTTCCTCAGATATATAGAATATAGATCTATATTAATATAACAAAGCTAAGAGTTTGTAGTTAAAGTAATGAAGTCGGTTTTGAAAAATCTTTTTTTGCATTTGATAGCCCAATTTTTGAGGTAAGTTGTACTATATCGCGATACAACGTTTAGGATCGAAACAGTTATACATAAATAGATTACACGAGCGGAGCTGCGGGAATAGCACTATGTACATATTATATTATTATTACATTCATCAATTAGAGGAAGAAATTAGACAACGTCAATTGTGTCAAAGAAGAAATTTTTTCCATTTTTATTATACATTAATTTAATAATAAAAATTTTATAGCAAAATGAGTTGTAAAAAAATCAAAGATATTAATAATGTAACGCAAAGGCGCGTTAAGCCATCGACATCATCTGTGCAAAGTTCGCCAACAACATTGGATAGTCTTGATCCAGGTATGACTCAGTTAATTCGAAACGAAATTCGCCTAGCAATACGTGAAGCAATAACAGAGGAAATTGAAAGAATTAAGAAAGAATTATCATGTTTTGAGGAATCCATAATGTATATGAACGCACAGTTTGATATATTACAGAATACAGTTTTTGAATGCAAGAATGAAACAAAAAAAATTAAAATTGAAAACGAAAATCTGCAAGCGACTGTAAAGGATTTAGAATCAAAAGTGTTACTGCTGGAGCAAGAATCTTACCAAAGTAATATAGAGATTCAATGTCTTCCCGAGTATAAACAAGAAAATTTAGCTAGCACGATTCAACAAATTGGCAAAGTAATATCCTTCCCAATCACTGAAAAAGATATTCAATCATGTTTTCGTGTAAGAAAGCAAGATCAAAAATCTAAAAAACCCAAAGCTGTTATTTGTAAATTGTCTAATAGGCTACAAAGAGACAACTTTTTAGCGGCTGTTTTAAGATACAACAAATCACATTCAAATGAAAAATTAAATACTAAGTTATTAGGTTTCGGAGATAGTGGCTCACCTATATACATATCTGAGCACCTAACAAAAACAAATAGAGATTTACATGCAGCTACAAGAATTAAAGCCAAAGAAAAGCAATATAAATATGTTTGGATTCGAAGTGGTAAGATATTCATTCGTAAAGATGACAACTCTCCTGCAAGATTAATCTATATATACATAAAATGCTTTGTCCTGACTGACTGATCGATCAACGCACAGCCTAAACCGCTGGTCGTAGAAACGTGAAATTTAGAGGATATATTCCTTATACAATGTAGGCATCCGCTAAGAAAGGATTTTTCTAAATTCATCCCCTAAGGGGGTAAAATAGGGGATAAAAGATTGTATGAAACTCTGTTATTCTTAACGCGAAATACACGGTAAGTGGTATTTAGCTTTAAGATGAAAAATAAGAAATATATGTATTAGATTTTTTTCGAAATTCATCCCTTAAAAGGGTAAAAGGAGGTGATGAAGTATATATGGGAAAACAATTATTTATGATCAGAATTACTTGAAACTTGGTATTAATGCTCTTCAATACAATTAAATAAATATGTATTTTAGCATTTTTTAAATTCATCCCATAAGGCTGTCAAATAGGGGATGAAAGTTTGTATGAAACTCTGTAATTGATGCACGGAAAATGGTATTTACCTTTAAAATTAAAACTAAAACAATACAAATATCATTTTATTTTCGAAATTTATCCCTTAAAAGGGTAAAAGAAAGTTGTGCTGTTTATATAAGGAAAAATTTGTTTATGATCAGAATTACTTGAAACTTGGTATTAATGCTCTTTAATACAATTAAATAAACATGTATTGTAGTTTTTTTTTTAATTTAGCCCCTAAGGAGGTAAAACTGGGCGGTAAAATATGAGTTGTTGAATATATTTAAATAGAGTAACATGGCTCAAGTTCTCTGTTAGTGCACACTAACTGTGTGAGATATAAAGCAGAGAACGGAAATTATTTCGAATCCATAGGAAAATTATGTATAACTTTTCGGCTAGCTACAGCAGCCACAACTGTAACAGGCCTAGAGCGCGAGAGAGAGAACCTAACCTATACTTGTGGTTGGTTTTTTTAGTGTAGACTAACTTAAGTGAATCTAGAGTTTTACTCTAGACATAATATTAAAAATTCGATATAACAACATGTAAATTCAATGAGCAAATTTTTCAGTCTACGCGAGCGTAGCCGCGGGCAAAAGCTACAACAAAATAAGAATGGCACTTTATATACGTAACTTAAAAAAGAAGAAGGAGGGAGACTGTAAGCTTCAGGTGTACATAGTATTGGGTCTTTAAAAATAACGAAGATGTTAGCCTGTTAGTATGTTAGTTAAAAAAAAACATATTAGCCATGTTACAAGATTCTAAAGTCGTAAACATTGTATGCGATTGTATCATTGTACTCTCTTCCACTAACTTTGGAAAGATGGAGTACAAAAATGTACAAAAAATACAGGTAGTGCAGCTTGCTAAAAACCTAAAGTGTAGTTTTAATTACAGAATATACGCTTAACATCTTTTAAGATAGGTACCAGATATTTTGAGTTACGATCGCTAAAATTAAATTTGTTTCCGTATATACTTTAACAAATAATAAAACTTACACAAACTTATTTTTGCAAGTAATAAAGTATGTATTGCGAAAAAGTTTATTTTTTTCGTAGTTTGATCGCGGGCGAAGCCGCGGGTTCTGCTAGTCACTCATAAAGAGTGCCTAAATTCAATTATTTAATTTTATCATAATATCATGTCTCATTTATTTTATATTTTTCTTACATGTAGTTTTACTTACAGACATAAAATTCGATCAATTATTTTTGTACTATCAAAACGTTAGGGGCATGCGTAGTAAACTGTCAGAAATTTATCACAATGCGTTAAAAAATAACTTTAATATTATTATTTTAACTGAAACTTGGCTTAATAATAAAGTCTTCGATGCTGAAATATTAGATGAAAGATATCGGGTGTTTCGAAGGGACAGGGAATCATTAACTTTTTCAGAAGGTAAGGAAGGTGGTGGTGTTATTATAGCCGTACACAAATCACTAAATTCTTTTAGGAATTACTCATATGAAAGTCATTGTGAGGATCTATGGATAACTATAGATATTAACGCTAAAAGAAAAATACACTTGTGTGCACTGTATTTACCTCCTCCAGTTCAATTAGAACACTTTGAACACTTCAGCAACAAGATAAGCACGTTTATAAATGAATTAGATTCAGTCATGATAGTTGGTGATTTTAATATGAGTGGAATATCATGGTCAATGAACTGTACAGATACGCATAGTGTTCCCAATAACTATAATAATCAACTCGGCTATGCATTGATGGACTTTATGTCTACCTATAATTTATTGCAATATAATACAATTTATAATGATAACAATAAAATCCTTGATTTAGTATTAGCAAACTTCTCTGATCCAATTTCAGTAATTAGGTCGGACGAAATATTATCTAAGGTAGATAAGTATCATCCTCAACTACTTATACAAATTGGAATTAGCTCCCTTAAGTTATTATCATCAACAGTGAGTTCAAGATATAAATATTTTAAGGCTGATTATCAAAAAATTGAAGCATATCTGGCCAATGTAGATTGGGAGATCGAATTTACAAAATGTGAGACAGTGGACCAACAACTTCATAAATTCTATGAAATTTTGTATAAAGTTATAAAAGAATTTGTCCCAATTCAACAAAATTATAAAAGAAAATATCCTATCTGGTACAGTTTTTCTCTGATTAAAATTCTAAAAGAGAAAGAAAAACTTAGAATAAAAGCAAAAGTATTTAATAATGATCTTGATAGATATGAATACGAACTATTAAAAGAAAGAACCAAGAAAAAGATGAATACTGACTATTCTGCTTATATTGAGAATGTGCAATTTAATATATGTAAAAATTTTAAAAATTTCTGGCTTTATGTCAAAAATAAATATAGAAATAATGGCAGTATACCACAAAAGATGAAGTTAGAAAGTCGAACTGCTGAGGATGGGGTGTCTATAGCCAATTTATTTGCAGACAACTTTGCTGCTGTCTATAATCCTTCATCTTCTCTTAACTTAGAAAATTTAGCTCAAAGCCAAAATAATAATCATCATTGTTTAGGTTTTATTCATTTATCTGAAAAGTCTATTGAAACATCACTCAAAAAACTAAATGTAAATAAAGGTGCAGGAGAGGACGATATTCATCCAGTATTTTTTAAAAGGTGTGCTACAACTCTATGTAAGCCTTTATATATTATTTACAATAAATCTCTTCAAGACGGTGATTTTCCTAGAATTTGGAAAAAAGCAAAAGTAATACCAATACCGAAATCAGGTGATAAATCAAATGTAAAAAACTATCGTCCCATAAGTATACTTTGTGTTCTTGGTAAAGTATTCGAATCACTATTATGTCCAATTTTGACATGGCATGTAAAGCAGATGATTACTGAACATCAACATGGGTTTTTTCGAAATCGTTCCACTACCACTAACTTAGCTGTTTTTATGGAAAACACAATTGAAGCTATTAGCTCAGGTAAAGAAATTGATGTTATCTATTGTGACTTTAAAAAAGCTTTCGACAAAGTAGATCACAATATACTTATTAAAAAGCTCCATGAACATTTTGGAATCTTTGGGTCACTCTTACAATGGTTTCAATCATATTTAAATGGAAGAACTATGACAGTGAATGTAAATGGACATAAATCATATGAGTTCACTCCAACCTCAGGTGTACCCCAAGGATCTCATTTGGGACCAATACTATTCTTAACCTTTGTTGACGATATCAAACACTGTATTCTTAGCTCTAATTTTGAATTTTATGCTGACGACTTAAAGTTATATAAAAGTGTTGACTCTGAAATTAGTAGGCAAGAACTTCAAGATGATATAGGAAGGTTATGTACCTGGTGCAAGGATAATTTAATGGAACTTAATCGAGAAAAGTGCTTTCATATGAAGTTTTCAAGAAAAAAAAGTTATTTTTAATACGACGTATGACATCAATGGGTTTAAACTAAATCAAGTGACAGAAATAGAAGATCTTGGTATAATCATGGATAAAGAATTGCGTTTCATTAGTCAAATTAATACCGTAATAAGCAAAAGCCTAAGAATGTTAGGTTTTATTCACCGTAATACCAAAAAGTTTAAATCAATACTTGCACTAAAAATTTTATATTTTTGCCTTGTTCGCAGCAATATTGATTACTGTAGTCTGATTTGGTACCCTGATTATCAGAATAATATTCAACGAATAGAAAATATACAAAAAAAGTTTTTAAAAAGACTTGTTTATACCAGTCGCCACAATTTTATTGATACTAAATACGAAGAAAAACTTGAACACTTTAACATGAAAACTTTACGCCAAAGATGCGACTTTTTGCGACTCATATTTGTTTTTAAATTAGTCAATAATTATATAGATTGTCCGTCACTACTGTCGCTAGTAAATATACAAACACCAAGACCTGCAGCAAGAGCTATTAACTACAAACCACTATATATCCCACAACGAAAAAATAGATACGGTTACAATTCACCACTCTTACGAAGCTTTAAATTATACAATTTTATATTTCAGCATTGTGATATAGATATTTTTTCTGATAGCCTAAATTTATTTAAAAAGAAACTGTATTTAAATATTTAGATTCATTTTTTTCCGCTTGTTGTACAACTTAAATGGCTCCTTATACACTCGTAAAATAAAATTTAAATAAAATAAGTACTTCTATAAAAAGCTGTGCATACTTTTAAATTAAATTTATATAAAAATAGCGAAATATTATTATGTTAAATTAATGCTTTATGTAAATTTAGTTAGTAAGCCTTTATAATAAATAAATAAATAAATAAATAAATAAATAAATTATATAGGCGAGGATTTTGCTTAATTTAATCATCTAAAGACTAATCTAATTATTATTTCCACAGCTTACTCTAACGACGATTCTAACGAAAATTAATCAAATTGTAAATACAGTTTTGTTTTTAACCCTTTAGATCTCTGAGCTCCAAAGACCTTCTTGCCTTTATTTGCCTCCATTAGAAATTACCTTTATATAAAATTTGTAATCGCCAGTACGAAAGTTTCAGATGTTAATTACAGGTCTGGTTCCTACTAACTTTAAGCAGAATTTTAGGTTCTAGGGGATATATTTCTTTGTTTTTCCATGTCTATTTATAGATTTTTTTTAGATATTTGAGCGATATTAGATAAACTAAATTTAGCCCTTCACTATGGTGCATCCATTGGTGCTAGACACCTACGTTAGTATTATAACTGTGAGAATTTGTATGTGTGTGTATTGTTGTTTCTTCTTTACGCTGAAAGAGCTGGACGAATTTGGATAAAATTTAGTATATAGAGTATGACTTAGGAGTAGCACATAGGTTCGCAATACGAGCGAGGGTAGGGTAAGTCGCTATTAAATTATAAAAGTAAATAAAGAAATACATATGTTGGGACTTGGGACTATTGACACACAGCACCTTCTAGTTCCATGGTAGATAAGCTACGAGGCTTGTGTTACGGATACCAGATAGTTAATACACTACACATATATAAATATAAATACATACATATTATAAATATAAAAATCCATGACTGGAGTACAGATATTCGTATTCATCACGCAAATGAATGCCCCCAGCGGGAATCAAATTAGCGACCGCTGGCATAGCAAGTAGGATAGGACAAACGTGTCGTCAAAGGTAACATTATAGATTGATATTATTGTACCGATAAAAACATAAAAGCAGTAGAGCCATCTCTATGGCCAGGAGGCGTCCATTGCTGCATAAAGAAATACCCATCATTGTATTTTTAACATTAGTTATTTTCTATTTATGTTATTTACGAAAATAGATTCTGCTACTTATTTTTAGCTAGTCTCGCTACCACTGCACCATATGTCATAAATAAAACATATGTCTAGAAATGTAATATCTTATAATAAAATTATTTAAATTCATTTCTCATTTTCCTTACATTAAGAGACAGTGGCACGTACAACTAATGTATTTTCCAGTGACATTACAAAAGTAAATAAATTACGCGGAGACAAAGACCTCACTTACAAGTATAACGGATAGCGCTAGACGCTGCGGAGAAAATACCATTCACTGGAAACACTTTATTAAAACTATATAAGAGAAGTGTATTAATGTTTATTTATTACTTTTTATAAAGGCGTAACTATAAGCGCTATATATATATATATACTAGCGACTCACCCTCGCTTCGCTCGGGTTCGTCCCTAGTTACGTTTCACTGCTGAACTGAGCTAAACGTTGATAAGTCAGCCTGTGAGTCGCGAGTAGTGAATAAAAATAGTAATTGCGAGTGTACCTTAGGTGATAGACATATAATATTGCGAACTTCCCTGTATAACTTTTTAAGACCTACAATTTTTTAGTACATTGTTTTGATGTATCTCTTAAGGTTCAGCCAGCGTTAGCCATATAAACTTCTAAGGACGACTCGATAGAACCAGTCATTGCGTTTTCCCGCGGGAACGAAAAATGTGCCTGTAGTAAAAGGTATCCTAAATGTTGACTCGAGTGATAAGCTATCACTATACAAAATTTAATTGAAATCGGTTCAGTACTTTTTGCGTGAAACGCGCACATCGATTTAACTAAGTTAGTTTTGCTATAGGTATAGATAAGAATAGGTATTGCGAGTGTACCTTGAGAGATAGACATATACTGTTGTAGATATTTCTGTTGGCCTTTTCAAGATCTACAATTTTTTAGTACATTGTTTTGATGTATGTCTTTAGGTTTAGCCAGCGGAGGGTTCCTAAGGAGGACTCGATAAAACCAGTTATTGCGATTTCCCGCGGGAAACAAAGATTTTCCAAAAGTAAAAGTTATCCTAAATGTTGACCCGAGTAATAAGTTATCGGTTCACAAAATTTCGTTGAAATCGGTTCATTACTTTTTGCGTGAAACGCGTACAGACAAACAGACAAACAGACAAAAAGACAAACAGACAAACAGACAAAAAAATTAATAACTATTGTTTTGGGGTCTATATCGTATACATAATACGTTACAGTCATTGTTTTTAAAAAATATTTCATGTACAGATTTCGCTAAGTTACTGCTTTATTATAGTATAGATATTATCATCTTTTTAGTCTCGCTTCGCTCGGGTTCGCTCTGGATGCTATTTGTTTTATAGTATACTAGAAGGACCCGTGGCTTCGCTTGCGCTAAAATTAAAAAAGGCCTCTGAAAATGTAGGTAGGTGAAGGGTTTTCCTTCACCGTAAGGCATCGTGAGAAAATCTGCATGTCTGAGAGAACCTAGCAAGTTTTAGAAAGAGATGTGAAATTCGCCAACCCGCACTTGGCCAGCGTGGTGGACTATGGCCTGATCCCCCTCGTATTAAAGGGAGGCCCGTGCCCAGCAGTGGGACGTTATAAATGACTGAATACATACAATACAATAATATCCTCAAAATATATTTCAGCCATGGAGGACAATCTCACCAATACAATCCATCTGCAATTTTACAGTACATACATAAATGCGCAATGACAAGTGCACTCTTTATTCTTATTTAAACTCCGATGGGAACACAGTTCGACAAAACCTATGAGGGATCAATGGGAAATTATCTTTACGTTAACTGCTGCTAATTTTTCTATTACTCTTGTATAGGATAACTCAGGAAAAGCCAGCTTCAACTTTTAAAATGTATATATTTTAAACTAAATATAGTTATAATATATTATTAATTACTTATTCTCAACAATTTAAGAGTTAAAAATCACGTCATAGCATCCACCCATATCAACTCTCCGCCGACCAATGTCCCCTTTTTTGTTTTTCTAGTCTTTATATTTCTATTTGTATTTCTTTCTGTTTTCTCTTTCTCCCGGCCTGTCCATTCTCGTAATCTTTAACTGGCTGATTTATAACGATACCTGTGTAATTTGTGCATTCGCGTCATCAGTGTGGCCAGCATAATCAATTAATGACTGTTTTATTGTATACTAGCGACTCACCCTCGCTTCGCTTCGGGTTCATCCCTAGAAAAAAACAAATCTATCCCACGGGAACCGTATATTTTTCCGGGATGATATATAGCCTATAGCCTTCCTCGTTTAACGGGCTATCTAATGCAAAAATAATTTTTCAAATCGGATTAGTAGTTCCTGAGTTGAGCGCGTTCAACCAAACAAACAAACTCTTCAGCTTTATAATATTAGTATAGATTAAAATAGCGAAACCTTACACATGTATGTCCATTAGACATGCAACATAATTTTTTTTAATTTACCGTGAAAATGATTAAATTTAATTGATACAGACAATTTAATTGTTTAATTTAATTTAATACGCATGTAGGTAAAGCTACGGGCTCAAGATGTATGATAAAAGCAACTCCAAAAGCACTCACAACCCTTAGGCAAAGTTTCTTCTAAGATATACGTAGGTAACAAATGTAACGTGTAACCCCTTTGTTCCATACAACGTACCAAGTCATTTCGCACAAGAGTTCGCTAACTGGAAATTAATTCATCGTTCGTAGCACTCAAGTATCAAACAAAGATTATTTACTCAACTTTAGACATACCTATAATATATCAAGACATCTACCCTCATAGATTCTGATTATAACATATATTATGACAAGCGATAGCTATCTGTATACTGCCTCGGTGGTCTAGTGGCTAACATGTGCAGAAACGGAGCTCGCGGGTTCAAGTTCCGGATGGGGCCAAGTGTAGTTATTGAGTCTTTCTGTTAAGATATTCTCAGTAACAGCCCGGAGTTGGGAAGTTGGCGGTGTTTCACCCCCGTGCCTCGGAGAGTACACAAAGCCGTCGGTCCTGCGACTTAACTCTTACCGGTCGTGTCGAAGTATCGTCCCATCGGACTTTGAGAATAAAAGGAATAGAGAGTGCACTTGTGTCTGCGCGTACACGCACTGCTTTGCCGCCGTAGTCGAAATCGGTCTGGAGGACATTATATCATGAGATCTACTATCATAGATCCTGAATATATCATCTATACATATAATAAAATTGTAGAGGTCGAATGTCTGTACATAAAAAAAAAATGCTAAAATCCGGGTCAGGGGAATGTAAGAAGAGAAATAGAACAGGTCCAGATCTTTTAATTTTTTTTGTTTCTCTGTCTGTTTGTCTGTTTGTATGGACTAATATTCGAAACTATTAGACCGATTTAAATGAAATTTGCACAGTGATACCTTATATTCCCAGTCAACATTTTAGATACTTTTCATCTCGGAAAATTAAAGAGTTCCCGTGGGATAGTTAAAAAACTATAGTAATTTATACAGCTCAGTACACAAAAACTACCGATTGGGCTTTAATGAAACTTTACAATAATATAGTTCATACATAAGAATAACAAATAGGCTACTTTTTATGCCGGAAAAATGTACGGTTCCTGTGGGATAGATTTGTTTTTGTTTGTCAAGAGGCAAACCTGAGCGAAGCGAGGCTGAGCCGCTAGTATTATATAACAAGCAATAGCTATTTATAAACTCAAAATTAATTTCTCATAAATAAGTGAAGCTTATTCACTTACTGTACTAGTGCCTTACATTCGCTTCGCTCGGTCGCGTTCCTAAGTGCCTTTTGCATTTATAATACTACTACCCATAATCGTTTCGCTTTACGACTTCAATAGACTAGATTATTACAACTTATTTTCTTCTTTATATAAATATAATACGTATATATAACAATATATAAATTCGCATTAAAATTCGATGCCTAGAGTTAAAGAATCTCACAAATAGACAGACGTGAATGGCGTCTTTATTCAACAATTATTTATTGATTATTTACTTGGTTAATTTACGTTATCTTTATAGCAATACAATAACTTTAAATAAAACCCAACCTAATTCTTGGATGGCAGAAGCAATAAGCTATTTTCCGATATATTCCGGAAACACCAATAAACCCATAAATGCGCCCGGATGGCGGGGATTACCCGCCGCCGATATATCACGATACCTTCGCTGGCATATTTAACGTTATACCCTACATGTGCACTCACGCATAGCGGACTCCGCTTCTCTGCTTGTATTGGAAATATATACGAAAGCCATATAACTTATTAAAATGTTATCTATTAACTAAATTAAAACCTTTTTTTTCGTACGCTCGCTTAGGAAATCGGGTGAAGCTGGTTCAAATCCCAGGTCTTGCACCTCAGATATTTTCATGTCTAAATCATTTCAAATATGATTACCAATTGTCTTATGATGAAGGATAACGTCATGAAGAAACTTGCATGTCTGAGAGAACCTAGTAAGTTTACGAAAGACATGTGAAGTCCGCCCGCATTTGACCAGCGTGCTGGACTATGGCCTGATCCCCCCCATATTTAAGGGAGACCCGAGCACTGGGACGTTAAAAAGGGCTGAATACAAAATTATAAGTAACTTAATTGAAAAAAAAATAGGTAATTGAACAATTTTTAATGTTTATTTATCCTATAAATAACTTTTATTTCATATTTTTTTTCTAGTGATCTCATTTTATTACATACCGACTCAGCCTCGCTTCGCTCGGGTTCGTCCCTAAGTACGTTTTAACGGTAAGTATAGAATTGACTATATACATATATTTCTTATAAGTACCATATGTACTTTTACATGTATTTAGTAAAAAGCTGTTATTTTAACATTACAAACAGACGTTTTAATTTTATTTATTCGTATAGATGAGAAAGTTTGTACGTGTATGTGGGTTTGTTTTTCACGCTGAAACGGTTGAACGTATTTGAATGAAAAGGACACAGACTACGACATATAATAGCATCAAGGCTACGGTTAGTATTAAAAATTACCAAAAGGTGGCGCTACCTATATAATATTTAATATTATAAATACAAAAGGTAACACGAGACGCACCCGAGTTTCCCTTTTCCCCGACTATCCCATATTGAATTTAGCGTGAAGTTCTTTTATCTTCACGCTTAAGGGTTTCATAACCTAAAGGTCGGGTCAAGATTTATTGTTACTAAACCTATGTAATTTTATATCTTCTGAACCGTTATAAGTACACACTAATACTATGAAAGCAAAGTCTGTGAGTGAGTGTGTTTGTTTTATACTTCTTCATGGTTTCACCGGTTGACAGATTTGAGTGAAGTTCGGAACAGGAGTAACCTATATCCTGGATTAACATGTCGACAGTTTTCTCCATTCTACGTAACATTGGCGAAGCAATCTGTGCTCAAATGGCACGCTTTGAACAATTTATTTATTAACAAGAGAGTTAAAATATACGTAAACATGTCAACTTTTTCTTCTTCTTACCAGAAAGACTCAATAACTAAGCGTGACTCAACCCGGGATTCGATGCCAAGCCCTCCAGATGTGCAGCCGAACATGCCAGCCACTACACCACTGAGGCAGTTAGCTAGTATCTATATTTTGTTTTTTACCGACTTCAAAAAGGAGGAGGTTCTTAATTCGATTGCTATTTTTTTATGTATGTACACCGATCACGCTGAGATTTATGATCCGATTTACGTGATTCTTCTTTAGATTGAACAGATATTTTTGATGTCGATGCCAGCCGATACAAATCAAAGCACACCGACTTCGATAATATCTGATTAGGTATCTATATATGAACACTACCAATCAGTTATTTTTTACATTTTATTTAGTGCTTTCTTTGAAGTCGGTTTTTATTTTTTTCTTAAAAAGTTTTTATTGTTCTATCATGAAAACGTTACATACAAGTATTAATCTTGGTGTAGTTACATTACGATTCCAGGCCTGAACTAAAACAACAAGTACTAATAGCTGCTAGCTAGCCAAATGTATTTCGGACTCGAACTAGGGCCTTTAAAAGCCACTCAATATAAGGTTTTATTTATTGGTAAAACGTTACATAAATAAATCGTGTCATGATACTAAATAGTAAGGGTTACATTCGCTCTTCTTTTATATATATATATTTTAGCTATATATATATACATATATATACATATATATATATATATATATATATATATATATATATATATATATATATAGATAGATATTATATGAGGTGGTACGGAAACCTATTTTATTTATTTTTGTTGATATGCTCAATTTAGGTGTGTGTAACTCTGTATTTGTAAAACGATTCATGATTCTCTTTTTAATAAATAGTTTACATATATATATACATTAAAATAAAAGGTTGTACCACATTATACATGTCAAGAAAAAAATGCTTCCGTGTAGATGGAAGCTGGAATAAAAGTTTTTCCTATAATTTCATATTCGGTGTAACTTTTCAGTAAATAATTATAATATATCTCTATTGGCATAGACACATACAGCTTACATGACATATTTCTCAACAGCTTAATAATTAATACAGTTTTTTTAAAGCAGATTACTGAAACCTGGCCCTTATATCAGACCTTTTCAAACCAAATCCTTTTTCCCTTTGCACGACTTTCCAACGACCTAAAATAACATTGCTGTATCTCTCTTATATGCATAAGATACTGTGTGCTTAGTAAATAATTACACGTTTAATCATGTGGCTGATCTTCATCGAGCTACACAAATGGAATATCGCTGTGAATCAATCAGAATGGCTAACATATTGACTGATGTATTGCGCTTATCGTTCACCATGAAGCGTAATTAGAGCTTGAGCCCAGCTTCTACTGAATAATACATTTGTTTTCGAATCGGTTAAAATTAACATATGTTACGCCAGACTGTCACAGCGTGGCAATCAAGCCAATCAATCCTAGCCAAACCAAACCACATAGCTACCGGATGCCATACCCCATGGGAATGGGGGTAAAGCTATATAATGCCCTACATGCTTTTTTTTGGATGCAAAATCATTATTAAGTCGATAAGCCGAAACTCTGTGTGATTGTAATAAATATAAATAGTGTTATTACTTATCTTTTTTTAAATATATAACTCCCATGCTACAAATATTAAATTATTTTAAATATTTAACTGACAATAAATGTATAAATATTCAAGCAGCATTAGCGACGTTTAAATATTCAGGAACAAATTAAAGAAAATTTCGTAGATTTACCATATTATGTATAATTATGAATTTCTAAACAAAAGTCCCACTTAGCTTTAAAAAATTTAAACAGTTTATATATATATATATATGTATATATATATATATATGTATATATAATAATATATATATATATATATATATATATATATATATATAAACATATATAGTTAGGTAATAACAAACATTTTAGTACCTTTTTCTCCTCTATCAATTTTTTTTTGTTTAGCTTTTGACGAGGTTTTGTGTTGTCAATAAAAAAAATAATGTTTATGGTAGAATGACGACCACTGAACGATCACTAATGTATATAAATGTGAATCTATAACGTTATAGCTGGCGTGACTCAGGCGCAGTCGCGGGCATTACCCAGTAATGAGATAAAATAAGAGCTCTTCACGTACACCGCAAGGCACTTTCAGACCTCCATTAACTAAACTAGCACTAGAAAATTGCTCCAGTACGGGAATAGCATCCCGCTTTTGTTCTAACACATTTTATTCTTTAAATAAAATCTATGAAACAAACTCAAATATTTTATAAAATAATCATAGATTATACGTTGTAACGCTAAAATATCTTATTTTTATGTTAATATACTATAATTTACTGTCTACTGTACTCTTAAAGATCTGATATTTAAATTTATTGCTCAGGCTTTAATGCAGCTTGCATTAAGGATGTAAAGGCGCCGTCATACGTTACTTACGTATTACAAAATTGTATCGTGGCCAAATTTCAGCATCATTAATACATAAATACTAAAGTTTATGAATGACCGTGTGTCTGCATTGCCATGAAAATGGAGATAGATTCTGTATTAACATATAGGTCACTTTTATCGATACAGCTATACATAAGTGGAGTCGCGGATAAAACCTAGTTAAATAAATTGTAGAAAATGTGCATTTAGAGATTATTTGAGATGTAAAGTGCAGCGTTCGTAACATTTTTCTAGAATCTAAGATAAACATTTTATATTTGACGACTTCTGATGCAATAGTGTGGCCAAATCGACAACAATCGCAGATTCTAGTCTGCTCGGAGCTGAAGCAAATATTTATTCTGTGCCTTTTATAAAACCTAAAATAGGTAAGAGTTTCACAAAAAAGAAACATGTCCGTCAGAACAACACAAAAACTTTAGTTCGTATCTAAAAATGACAATTTATACGAACTTGGAATGTTCAAAATGAGGTTAAATAACGCTTCGTTTGAAAATGAAGATGCTTCAAAAGGATCGTAAACGAGATTTCTGGAGATGTATTAAATTCACATATTTTTAGCAAGCTTTTATATATCAAACGCCGCACCCGGAATACAATTTTCATCACAAAATAAATCCGGAGGAATAGGAAATTGTTATGGAAGGTACGCATAGTTTCTAACCAGCTTTGTCAGCGGCTCTGTTCGTGTAGGTTACTTATGCATAATCACTTATAACCTTCTCGATAAAGAGTCACTCGGACGCTGAAGGAAACAAGAAATCAATCTTTTCAGCCAAATGTTTAGCTTTTAATAACATTATTAATATAAATACAAATATCTGATACAGCAAAATTTTCAAATATATATTAATACAACTCTTTCGTAAATTGTAATTACAGTATATTTAAAAAAAAAACTTTTTCATATAACGTAAAAGCTTTGATATATGTACACATAAACTCCGATTGAGGATGGGAGCCATATCAGTATAAAAGTAATCGAAAGACTATTTCTGAAAGCTCAAAGCATTTTACCTGTTTAATAAGTGTATACGTATACGTATACGTATTCAGCCCTTTTTAACGTCCCACTGCTGGGCACGGGCCTCCCTTCAATACGAGGGGGATCAGGCCATAGTCCACCACGCTGGCCAAGTGCGGGTTGGCGGACTTCACATGTCTTTCGAAAACTTGCTAGGTTTTCTCAGACATGCAGGTTTCCTTACGATGTTTTCCTTCACCGTAAGGCAAGTGGTAATCATGTTAGAAATGATTCGCACATGAAAATATCAGAGGTGCGAGACCCGGGATTTGAACCCGCTTCGCTCGATTTCCCAAGCGAGCGCGTTACCACTGGGCTACCACTGCCAATTTAATAAGTGTAAGTGTATTTAATAAGTGTAGCTGGAGTAAATAAATAAATAAAAAAAATACCCTTTTATTTTTCAGTTCTGAAAAATTCATTTCCCTACACTCGTAAAATTTAAATGGCAATATACTTCGACGACTTGATTACACTTCCTGAAATTTTAACGAGGGACACTCCTGGCGTACATTATTAATAAGTACAAAATTTGTTTTTAGCGATTTCGTTCCCCATCCCTGGCAACAAATTTAATGAAATATTTCAAATGCATGAATTGCCTGAATATGCTTGTCTTTCAATTTGTCTGACACAGCTATAGCAATAGAAGCCATGGGCTATAGCTATATAGCTAGCGAGAGAATGAGATAGAATACATTACAGAGGAAGGGAAAAATAATAGTGAATAATATATAATCTTATTATATAAAAGGCAAAAGTGATTGACTGATGTATCAACGCACAGGCCAAACCCTTAAGTCTAGCAAATTGAAATTTCGCACATGTATTTCTCATATGACGAAGGCATTCAGTAAGGAACGATTTTTCAAAATTCAACTCCGAAGGGGGTGAAATAGGGGATAAAAGTTTGTAAGAAACTTTTTATTCCTTGGACATATTTGCATGAATTTTCGTATTTTTCGTAGTTTGATCGCGAGCGAAGCCGCGCGTTCTGCTAGTGTAATATAATTGTTGAATAAAACGTAAAATAACTTTTAAACTTGGTAAAAAAAAAAAACTAAACTTATTACTTATAAAAACGACTATTTATTTTTAAATGCGAAAGATGGACTTAATTTAGGATAGTTATGAATTATATAAGATTTGTAGCTAGAAGTACGCAATTTGTGAGTACGTCTTTGATTTAGCCTGTGGGATGAATGTGCATAAATAAATCTGCTATTATGACTAATTGTTGCCATGGTAACCGTTGTCATTGTCTGACAAATATATAATATTATATTCTTTTCGTATATGATATTCTATAAATATATAATTATAATATGCCTTATTTAATTATTGATTTGTTTTATTTTGATTACGTTATTTGCCAAAGAAGTTTTACTTCAACCGCGCGTAAAGGTTTTTTTAACCACCCATGTTTTTTTTAAATACATTCCTATTGGCCAAGGTCACATAAATAAATACTTTATACATACATACATTATTAAAAATTAATCAAATATATTATTTTGTTCATTAAAATACTCATTTATAAAAGCAACCTTACACTTATAATATAATTTCATTGCAAAATAAAAGTTAGTTAAAACAAAACACTTATAAAGACGCGACAAAATGCTATTTCGCTCAAAACCGCCGGTATCTTAATGTAACAGTTTTTTTAACAAGTTCCTACAGTTATTTTGTGAGCGACTTTCTATGGCTGTTTCAAATAAGGCTGCGTTCACACACATTTCTCTTTAATATTATGATTTTAATTTAGTTTTTTTTCTGCAAATGGCCTTAATTGCTGCGGTTTTTCCTCATTAGTGGAATTATAAAATGAATTATGGGAAGATATTTTTTTTTAATACAGGCCTGCATGTCTACCTGTTTGTCTGTATCAACGAATATATGTTGGTGGATCTTGTTTATTATATTTGTTTAGCTAACTTATTTCAATTGTTTGAGCAATAAACCAGCACATACCTACAGCTTATAATTTTTAGGTCTTCTCCTGCTCTCATACAAAACAGGAGTACACTAAGAAATTATCATCTGAGACTAACATGAAAGATACCAGGCGTAAAATAATTGCACATATGAAGTGATCGCCTTCAGGCTACTTCGACTTTATAGAAATATTATAATAAATTACAATTTATTAAAAAAATATTAGTCCCGCTGTGTTTCTTTCGCCAGTTCTTCTCAGGTCTGAGGCTTCTTTTTTCCGAACTGGTAGTAGACTCATGATGTTCAGTAAAAAATTGTAATAATTTAATGCTGAATAAAATATTTTGAATTTGAATTTGAATTTGAATATGAAAAATTAGTCTACAAATTATCAATATTTTACAATAAATAGGAATCCTAGACTTCTTTTCTTTTTTTTTCTATTTTCCGTAATTGTCTGAGTAGTTCTCGCAACATTGCTGCAGAATACGAGCATTCACACAATCTAATATAGGTTAAGTGCTAATGGCCTCGAATAAAACAATTTTCTAACATTACACATTTTAACTTTGTTCTAAATACTATGTTGCCCGTTTTAAGTAGCGCCTTCTTTAGAATATTTTTTAGTCCAGTTTTAGAGTGTGTAGCGAATTGGTTAACCGAAATTATAATTTTGTATGGAGTCATGTCCCTCTGTATCTCACTGCGTGGAATCCCATCAAAAAAATAAAAATTGGTTCAAATACATTTTAATATATGGCGTTGATAAAAGGAAAAATACATCCCAGAGATATGTATTTTGGGGACTTAAGAGTATTGTGTCTTTTAAAGTGGGATTTTTTTTTACGGGGATGACTTGGCTGTTGAAGTAATTTCAATACAATGTTTACATGTGTATTCTTCTATACATATAATAAAATTCTAACTGAGTCGAATCTGTACATTAAATATTTTTGGAAAATCTTATTGAAATAGTCATTATTATCTATACAGATACCGAATCTATAGTTTTTAGAATTTTTTTCTGCCTGTCTGTGTGGGAAAACGCATCACGAGAACACTACTAGACAGATTTTGATGAAATTCGTATGATGATAGCAGGTTATCCGGGTCAACATATAGAATACTTTTCACTGCGGGAAAATATCTCATCTCTGAACCCAAGCGGAGCAAGGGTGAGTCGCTAGTAAACTATATAAAGTGACGAGCAGACTGTCACTTTGTCGAAGTTGTCAAAAATACTAATACATATGCACTGAATTTTTGCTCACGGCTCAGCTCGCTGTCGCTAGTTATCTCTGCTGCTCTATGCATCTGCATCTCCCTATGCTGCTATCTGTGGATAAATTTCATCGTAATGGGTTCAGTAGCTTAAGAATAAAAAAGTAACAGGCAGACAGAGTTTAATATTTATAATATTAGTATGGATTACGTTGTAATCAGTTTAAACTATACTTTTCTAAGGTCCGGTTATGCGTTGATTTGTTTCCGAGGCACTATTACAATGTACCTATACATAAGTCTCATTTTTTCTATGTGGCATCTTTTCAAATATATTTTGTATAGATACGAGTGAAAAGTTGAAAGCTCAATATGTACTGAAACAGCCGTTTGAAGGTCCTAATCAATTTCACAAAGGCCACATTTATCGAACAAATCTATTAACCATTGTCTCCTGAAAGTGACAATTTGTCATTCGGCATGGTCAGCAGTGATCATTGAGCATTGGAACATATTGAAACAAACGAAATAATGTTATATTTGCTTATATAACTTCAAAAAGTAAGAGGAAATAAGCTCGGTTGAATGTTTTATGTGCACGTCACGTTATATATTCTAAACTTGTAACATAATTTTTATTTTTAGCCCTTTTTCAACGACCCACCGCTGGGCTCGGGTCTAACTTCAATACAAAGCGCAGACCGACGGTTTCGTGTCCTCTTTGAGACACAGGGATGAAACACCGCCAACTTCCCAACTCCCGGCTCTAACTGGGGCTTTCTTAACAGAAAGACTCAATCACTAAACTTTGCCTGACTCGGGATTCGAACTTAGAACTTCCGGGTGTACAGCAGTGCATACTAGCTAATATTGATTACACCACTGAGGAAGTTAGATACATAATGTATAACGAGAAATTAATATTAAATTACTGCAAAATATAACTGGCGTGAGATAAATGATGTAATAATATAAATTGAACCTGCAATGAAAAAGTTTTTAATTGAGCTTTCAACTTTTGTTACGATACTCCGATTGTTATTGTTATATTATGATATTACATAATAACTAACTAACATTACATAATGAATTTCAATTGATGCAAAAGTAATAGCGAATGGATAAAGGTTATTTATAAATATTGCAATCCGTTTTTATTATCCCATCAATGTACTTACATCTTAAATTTGATTAGATTGTTATTATTATATTATGATATCTTATTATATAAAAGGCAAAAGTGATTGACTGATGTATCAACGCACAGGCCAAACCCTTAAGGGTAGAAAATTGAAATTTCGCACACGTATCCCTCATATGACGAAGGCATCCACTAAGAAAGGATGTTTCAAAATTCAACCCTCGAGGGGGTGAAATAGGGGATAAAAGTTTGTATGAAACTTTTTATTCCTTGGACATATTTGCATGAAATTTCGTATGAATTCAGTACGGCAAAAATAATGAGTTACATATTTCAGCGTTTTCTAAAATTCAACCCCTAAGAGGGTAAAATAGGGGATGAAAGTTTGTATGAAATCTACGTTTTTAGTTTTTTTTATAGTTTTAGCGCGAGCGAAGCCGCGGGTTCTGCTAATTACATAATAACTAACTAACATTACATAATGAATTTCAATTGGTGCAAAAGTAATAGCGAATAGTTAATGGTTATTTATAAATACCCGTTTTTATTTTCCCATCAATGTACTTAGATCTTAATTCATGCATTATGCGATTTCACTTCAGACGTGTTTAAGAACGTTTTGTGTGCGATGTAATGAGGCAGCCCGGCGTCGAAGAGTGAAGGATGACGGTGTTTTGATGTATGTATTTTCTTTGATTCAAATACTTTACTTTCGAATTTCCTAGAAAATTTTCCATAATAATAAATAATCGGCCAGACGCGAGTCGGTTGAGCGCATTAAGAGTTCTGTACCATTAAATAATACACAATATGTACATAATAATGATAATGTCCTCCTGACTGATTCCGGCCACGGCAGCCAATGTCATTGAGACTAGCCAACTGCGCAGGAGATATTATAGTGCAACACGTGTATGCGCAGACACATGTGCACTCTCTATTCCTGTCACTCTCATACTGCGGTGAGACGACTATTCGTCACGACCGGTGAGAGCTAAGGCGCAGGACCGACGGCTTTACGTGCTCTCCGAGTCACGGGGATGAAACACCGCCAACTTCCCAACTCTGGGTTGTTGCTGAGGCTTACTATACAGAAAGACTCAATAATTAGACTTGGCCCGACCCGGGACTTGATCCCAGGACCTCTAGGCGAGCAGCAGTACATGCTAGCCACTACACCACCGAGGCACCGAGGCAATATGTACCTACATATGTACGTGTCAAAGTCGTATCGTTAAATTTGTTTGTAATTTACCTGCGGTTTTCGTGACATGTCGTTATTTAGCTGATTATATCACAGGGATAGTAAGGTCAAACAGTCAGTCTAACGTATTTCTCGATATGCTCGAGTAAACTTCGCCACACCGTAATGTCATTCAAAACATTATATGGTAAATAGCTTTGTTGAATATTGATAGAGTTTGGTCATGGTAGGAGAAAGTGATGGTGTTGCAACGGTTGTACAAGCGATCCTGCAACGCTCCATTGCATTGCGGCGACGGGTTCCTCTGTGGGTTTTAGTGAGTAGGAGTCCCACAGTACCCTGATTGTTGACGGCCGGCAACCATTGATGGGGACCCCCCATGATGGCTTTCTCCAGGGACATAAAAAAAAAGGTAGGGGAAAGGGATAAGTCGGTGGCAAAGTATAGCGTGTTACGTCTTTTAACCGGCTAGCTGTTAAAGTCAATTAATTTTTTTTTTCAAAGTTTTCCTAACATCTGACTGATATATTAGATATATCCAAAAATTGCGGTGATAAAAACCCGAGTCCTTCAGTTTAGATTAGCTTGTCTTGTTTTATGACATAAACTGATATGTTGTTTGGAAAAAGTCTATTGCACAATATTTCGTTAACGTATAAAAAGTGATTGCACATGGTGTAAACAAAACGATATAGTTTGCAAACTATAGAAATTCTGGTGAAATGGGAATTGGATTTTGGAGCAGAAGGGTCTTGTACAAAGGAATATTTAGATGTACCGTTTTACTTTTCGTTTAAAATTTTCCGTAAATATAAGTGAGGCATTTCGTAATGTTTATGTACACATTTTATGTACGTAATACATTTTGTTAAAAACTTCACCTTAATCTTTGGAGATAAAAGGGCATAATAGAGGCATGTTACGATAACTTGTTCTTTGTACATTATGTTTTATAATATTATTCTATAGAATATAATATACAATTTCTTAATTTTCCAGCATATTGACGGATGTCATTTGTGTATCTATCTATATATATATATATATATATATATATATATATATATATATATATATATATATATGTATATATATATATCTTTTATGTATTATAAAGTTCAACGTCACCCTAAAAATATAAAATCCACATATATGTATAATACAAATAAAGCTTGTTTATTTTCGACAAGCTGCTAACTATGTAGTAAAAAAATCTCTCTACTGTGAGAAATCCTCTCATTTTATGCCTAAAACAGTTTTCACAGGATTTTCTCTGGCGGATAGAAAATTTGTATGAGTGAAATGACACGAATAGTCCAGTCAAATTAAACCAAAAAATAAGAGTGAAGCTACATAAATTTATTTATATAGAGTTATTCTTATGATAAAACTTACAGTTTTACTGAAAATCACGAAAAACTCATTTTTTTGACCTTTGACCTTGAATAAAAAAAATTCCATACAGGGGAAAGGTGGGGAACTTTCAAATTTTATCTATAATTATATTTTGAACGATTTCACCAATTTTCAGCTTGTTGTAAATTTATGTAGCTTCGAATGTCTAAATTGACCGGACTACAAGTATATCTAAAGTTAGTAAAAGTTAGATTACATCCAGTAAGTATCGAATTCGTGATATCCGAAACAATAAGTATACCTCTCAGCGAGCGTGGGGGGATCAGGTTGTGGTTCAGTAATGAGGCCCATAAATTCCATAAGAAAGGTCGGAGTTTATTTGAGCTATATTTCAGAGTGAAGCTGATACGTTATCGGGTGGTGGTTTCGTCTTCCTTTGCCTTTTTAGCACAGTGATATATACGGGTTTAACTGCTATAATTAATTTAAAATTTAAAACCTTATTAATATTACGAAAAACAGAGGTAGTGTAGTGGTAACGCATTCGCCTGAAAAATCAAGTGAAGCGAGTTCAAAATCTGTTAGGCACTTTGAAGTTTTCATATGTGAATCTCATTTCGAACATGATTACTAAGTTCTTTTAAGTGTTAGTAAGATTATATATATATATATTTATTATTATATACATATTATTATATATTTGTTTTATTTTATTTTTTGTATGTCTTCGCCAAAATACACATAGACTAACTCCCTAAAGATTTCCATGAATGCCGATATTGTGCCATTAACATACAAATAAACTCTGCTTCTTTATAATATGAGAATTTTCCTTTTACGAAAATAACATTGAATTTTTAAATTAGTTAAAAAATCTAGTAATGGATTCAGAAGCTCTCGGAAATCACTTAAAAGTTGTTCATTCATACATACCGAGTCAGCACAGCGTCGAGCATGTCTCAGAGTAGGTCATAGTCGTTGAGATGAATGAAGTCAATAGGCTAACCCTTGCTTATGGAAGGAACAAAAAATGTTTGAATTTACGTTCTCACTTGGTTAAGTAATAATAATTGCATAGAAAACAGCATAGTAAACCCGAGATTTACGCGAATATTTGACATTTTAAATAAAACTATCTATAACTATATATATATATATATAGATATATATAATTGTAAGGTACTTTGGTGCCAATTGTCAAGTTTTTTGAATTCATTTTGTTATTTTGTGGGTAGGCTGTCTGTAACAAATATATAATACCTTTGAGACATCTAACACTTTAGTCTCTCCTGTGACCATGATTGCTGTAAAGCATTCGAAACGTCGGGAACCAAAAATCAAAATAAATTCGCAAAAAAATCAGAAAAGATAGTTTTATTCAAAATAGTAAATCCGATTATTATTAGTACAGTAAGTTTTAAAATTTTCTTCAGCCATATTTATATTGGAACTATCGCAAAACGCGAGTTATGAAATGTATTGTTTAACATATTGTAAAAGTTTTATCAAAATTGGTTTATACACATACAGGACTATTCCAGAAATTTAAATATTTATTGTTTTTTTTTTATAAATATCTCCTAAGTATAAAAATATCTAATACCTGTTTCTAACGATATTTATTTTGGCACATTTTCACTTATTTAAAACATTGTGAGTGCCAACAGGCTTATTTTATTAGGGTAAGCGATGTTGAGAATATTTCGTAATTTCGCTCTTCTTTTTCGTAATTCTTAATAATTCATTTTATTTAAAATATTCTTTAAGTTTTATCTATACATATAATAAAATTGTAACTAAGCCGAATCTGTACATTAAATATTTTTTGGAAAATCTTATTGAAATAGACATTACTATCAATATAGAGACCGAATCTATAGTTTTTAGAATTTTTGTCTGTCTGTCTGTCTGTCTGTCTCGGAACGCATCACGAAAAAACTTATCGAAATGAAATACCGATGCGTTCAAAATGCTTTTCTCGATGGAAAAATGATTTTTGTAGTTTTCAGTATTGTTTTCTTAAGCGTGCTTAAGTTTTTTTTTAATTGAAAAAATATTTTTTTCAAGAATGAAAAAAAAAATGAGATAATCAAACCAATGTATTAGTTATTAAAACTATATTGATTAAGACAAAGGCAGTAAAATAAAGTCCAAGTATAATCGGGATATAGATAAAAATATTAAATCAAGATGTTATTTTAATTCCGTGCCAAGGTGAAAATGACGAGAGATTTGCAATTTTATTATGTCACGCTCAGCTACGATACCTGAATAAATTTTAAAAAATGTTTGAGATTTAAAAAAAAAACTCATAATTCATTTAAATAACCTTAATAAAGTAACAAACTTTATTAATCCATACTACAATAAAATTTTGAGTCGAATCTGTACATTACATTTTTTTGGAAAATCTTATTTAAATAGTCATTAATAATAATAATAATAATAATGTCCTGACCGATTCCGGCCACGGCGGCCAATCTCATTGAGACTAGCCAACTGCGCAGGAGATATTATAGTGCACAAGTGTACGCGCAGACACAAGAGCACTCTCTATTCCTGTCACTCTCATACTCCGGTGGGACGACTACTCGACACGACCGGTGAGAGTTAAGGCGCAGGACCGACGGCTTTACGTGCTCTCCGAGGCACGGGGGTGAAACACCGCCAACTTCCCAACTCCGGGCTGTTACTGAGGCTTACTATACAGAAAGAATCAATAACTAAACTTGGCCCGACCCGGGACTCGAACCCAGGACCTCAGGATGTGCAGCCGTACATGCTAGCCACTACACCACCGAGGCAGTTGTGTTATTTTCAGTTTAATTATTAATTAAAACTTATTACGTAATTAAAACGTAACGGGCGAACCCGAGTGGAGCAAGGGTGAGTCGCTAGTTTGAGTTATAAACTCCATGAATTTTAAGAAACCTGCGAGAGAGAAAGAAGAGGAAGACAAATAAAAAAAGATGGATTTTATATTTGGATTATACGTTTGGCTTAGCTTGTAGTGTAATCCTACTTGTTGTGCCAGCGGTCGCGAGTTCGAGTCCCGCTGGGGGCATTAATTTGTGTGATGAGCTCGAATGTTTGTATTCCACTCTTGGGTGTATATATTTATAATATGTATATATTTAAAGTTACATATGTGTAGTGTATCAGCTATCTGGTATCCATAAAACAAGCCTCGTAGCTTACCATGGAACTAGATAGTGTTGTGTGGTAATGTCTAAAAACAAATATATTGGTACGAATTTGCTGTAGTAATTCGATGGGTGAGTCACGTAGAGAGAGAGTGTCTATTTATTATATTTAATCTTGATTAAACATTGGGATTATTCTGAATATTTTTACATATATATATATATATATAAGTATACGTATACTTTAATACTATACTAAATATAACTAATGCTTACACTTTAAAATATAATATAAAATTTCTAGCTAAAATTCTTTCAGATATTTTGAAAACCTTACTTTTTTTTATAAAGAATAACTTTTTTATAGCATAGTATAAAAAAGCTAAACGTACTCATAGAAGAAGCGACATTGTATTTTTTTTCGAAATCCCGGGAAAGAGAACGTATTCGAAGCGTAAACTGGATCGCCGTGAATAAATTATGTATATATTTATTTTAATATAAAACTGTTACTTCATACGTGTGCATTTGCTTCGCATCAAAATAATATTTAAATGTTAGGACTTTAACACACTTCACGATTTTTTATTGAAATAAAAATTAAATAAATTACTGACCCGACTTACTATGAAATCCGAATTCAAAAGATAATAAAATATTAACGTAGAAACATAGTATAATACAGTCGAAGGCATACTCTTATGCACTCTTACGTAGCAAGACTCGCTACAAGTATAAAACATGTTAGTCTCCGATTACAGATTATTATGTTACGAGGAAAAACAGGTCGGACATACAAACATACATATATTTATATTAAACACATGATCTTCTGAAGAAGGGAACGAGCAATTCATCGTCCATATAAAATTAGAAATATGGGAAGTGAGGAGAGGGTTTCAATTATACTCCCGATGGGATCCCAATAGACTTGTTGACTCATGAAATAAGAGTTTATACCATTGTTTTTCTTTAGGTTTTGTGCTGTAGTTGCGCCAAGCTGTATAACAATATAAGATGTACAGACGATGCCTGTGTACATATGCCTGTATAAAAAAAAAACTTAGAAATTAATTTTCTGTAATAAACACATAGTATGTGAAAATTTCCAATGTTATCTATTACAATTAAAAAAAAACGGCCTTTTAAAGTTCCCGCGACCAAATTTTAGTTATAGACTATGCAGTAAGTTACTACGCAGGGGATGAAGGATGTTTTAAATAAAACTTTGTTTTCGGATGTTTTCGCGGATTTATTTTGATTTTTGAATTTGATTTTCGAATGCTTTACATCAGTTATGGCCACCGGAGATCAAATTAATTTCGCGAAAAAAACCGAAAAGATAGTTTTATTTAAAATGACAAATATTCGCGTAAATCTAAGAAAGTATTGTATGAAGGATAGATAAACGGAAGAACAGCATGACGACAAATTCTGTCTGGAACCTATGAGTGTAAAGCTATGTAGTGGCTGACACACACATTTTGGCCACGTAACAATTGCATCGCGCACGAACCCGAGTTGTTCCGTAACTAACTCGCTTATCTATTGTAATGATATAAAAATATATATTGTATAATGGTTATTTTGAAATAACTTAAGAGTCAATATAATAATAAATATATATGTTTTTGGACCTTTAATTATCACCCTGCACTCATCTTAGTGAACACATGCTGACCCAAACACCCAAACAATCACGAATCTATACTAATATAATTAAGCTGAAGAGTTTGTTTGTTTGGTTGAACGCGCTAATCTCAGGAACTGCTAATCCGATTAGATTTTTTTTGCATTAGATAGTCCGTTAACTGAAGGTTATAGGCTATATATCATCCCAGAAAAATGTATGGTTCCCGTGGGATAGATTTGTTTTTGTCTCGGGACGAACACGAAGTGAAGCTAGGGTCAGTCGCTAGTCACTGATAAAGCTTTTTTAATATTATTTTATTATATTAAAAACCAAATAAATAAGAATTTCTTATGAGTCAAGAAAATTAAGGAAAATATGGTGCAGTCATACATACATATATTTATATTTAATAAAACTAAGGCCATGCTTTCGATGAAATTGATTGATATACGTAATGTCACTCTTCAGTTCGTAAAATATCTCTGCAATAAATAACGTCGATGTATTGCTCCATTGCTGCATAAAAGATGGACAATCCAACAGTTGGTCGGATTACAATGGGATATTTTTAAATGCTACATTTTGTTTGAATAAACCCAAAGATACTTGAGCTGAACACTCTCTGTTTCCATATAAACGTGCTCCATTTGACGTTTGGTCATCACTGATCATGGACCAATTAGTTCTGAGTGCGATTGCTAGCATGCTATTGTTTGGTGTTATTATTAACACTTTTGCCATCACTCGCATAAAAGGTACGTCGTAATAAAAAAAAGCTTGTGTGGTAATCTTGAATATACTCATAAGCTATCTACATTCTAAATTTTATTTACAAATTAATTTATTAAGACTTTTTCCGGTTTTATTTTGATTATTGATTTCCGACGTTTCAAATTCTTTCCAGCAATCATGTTCAAGGCAGAGACTAAGGTTTTAGATATCTCAAAGGCGTTATACTTGTTACTTGTTTTATTTAATACTAGCGACTCACCCTCGCTTCGTTTGGGTTTGTCCCTAGCTTGCTTTCTAATACAAACTTTCATCCATATTTTCACCCCCTTAAGGGATGATTTCCAAGATAGAAAATATCCTATGTACTTTCCAGGGTTTCAAACTATTTTTTTTCATCTAAATCGGTTCAGTAGCTCCAGAGATTACCCTATAACGTCACAAACTCACAAGCTTTACCTCTGTATAATATTAGTATAGATTCCGTCACAAACTTAACAATTTATTAATGTTATAAATTGCGTTATACTCGCACCTTACAATTGTGTTGTGGTAACTTCTACGACGTATCATTTTAGACATTGCTCAAGTAAAAAGTAAAAGTTGATAACATAATATTTTTAATATATATGTTTGTTTTGTTCGCTTTGGCTCCGACTGTTAGCAAAAAATTGGGACTGTAAATGTCAGTACGGAAAAATTGCTTTATGTTCGCGCTTTTATTTTGGCGACGTTGAAAGAGGGATAAGTCATTCCACAATTTGGTCTTTGTTTTTAGCTTTCGCCATTTGTATGATGAATAAATACTTATGTAATAGGAAATTTCGTTCTTTCGGGGAATCGAAGTTGTAAACTTGGGTACAGCAGATAATGTAAGTCAGATGTCTAGTGATATACACATCCATCTTGCATCATATAAATATTTCATGAACCCACTTCTGTCGAATGAGATAAAAAGATACTTTTGTCATTTAACAGCCCATAAACTACATCTATGCAAAAGATGACATCAATTCATTGCTCCGTTGCTGAGTTAAAGAGATACGATCCCATAAACTAACAAATAAACAAACGAATGAACAAATAAACAAGCTTTCTCTTTTACTATATAAGTAAGGATTAGTTTAGCTGTTTATTGAAATCTATATGTTGATATGTGAAGGAAAAACTTTGTACCCCTTTTTACGAACATTACGCGGACGGAGGAGTATGAAACCCACACTTATAGTTTATATAGAGAAGGAGTGCAGAATGCTAATGTATGATCCGCGTTACGCGGAGTAAAATATAAATATATAACTAGCGCTAATAAATTATAATATAAAGTGTACCTTGTACGTGGACTTAGCCGTGGAAGCGTTGCCGGGCCCGGAATCCTTAATCCTGCGTAGGCACTGATCACTAGGGGTGTTTGTGTGTATGTGATGTATAAATATATAAGCCCATAATTAATCCGACCGAAAATACTTATTTTACTTTGTAACCGAAACAATTCAAACGAGAGGAGCACTCGTTACCCCGACCGAACAATCCCGAATCCAATTGACAACTGTCATCTGTCATTTCAGACATGACTTAAGACAATAATACCATATATAAAAAATACTAAACAGCTAATATTTTTTTAAAAATATGCATAAAATCAATAAAAAAATCATTACACACCCTACCATGTATTTGACACACACACGCATATATACTGTTCTGTTTATTGTTAAAGTCTGTGGTCAAATTGAGAATAGATTAATATTGTAATATACGCAAGACAATAAATATATAACTTTATTAATTATGGATGATGATTTTCAACCACGCGGCGGTCACTAGTTTTAGTAAATAGTACAGTGTCTTAAACGATAGTGCGACATGACCCTAAGCGATGATTGTCCAAATTGGCATATCAATATTGTAATATTTACCCAACGAATATAATATGTATCTTACTTTTACGTTTCAGATAGGAAATTTTAATTAATGAGCGTAATGAAAACACATTCATTGCAGAAAATTTTCAATAAGCTGTAATTATGTGTTCATACAATATACTTTTTGTTCGTCTGCTTGTTACATTGCAAATTACTCGACGACTTTTAAACATTACGGATGAATTTTTGTATTAAAATTTATATGGGACCACCCTTGGATTTTCCACCAAATTATATGTAGCTATTCTAAACAAATCGTAACAATTAGTTCATAATTTTCAAGTAAAGGTATCGAAAACGTCATCAGTCGTCATAAATCATTGTAAAATATTATCAACTCATGTTATTTAAAGTGGGGATCTTATTTATTAGCCGACTTCAAAAAAGTAGGAGGTTCTCAATTCGTCGGAACCTTTTTTTTATGTATGTTCACCGATTATTCGAAAACGCCTGAACCGATTTGGAAAATTCTTTTTTTGTTTCAAAGGGTATTCTTTCCATGTGGTTTCATTTAAATTTTATCGAAATCGGTCAAGCGGTTTTTAAATAAATGGCTTAATCGAATATGTTTTTAAAAATCTTTCTTCTTACAAATTACTTGCTTATTACGTCTACACTAAAAATGGAAAAATAAAAACTTATAAAAAAAATAACGACTTCCAGTTCAGTTTCAATGTCTGGAAGTCGGTTTTTTTAAGTTTTTGATTGCAGAGACTTTCAATCCACGTGTGGGCAAAGTTACGCGTTACATATAGCAGCGAGTTGTTATGGTTTATGCGTTTCAGGAAATATCCAATGTAATTACTGCTATATGTGGAAGTATGAGTAAAAGAAAAATTATATATCAGGATATGAGCATGAAGTATTCTAGTTCCAAGTCTTAGAAATAATTTCAAAAATAAATACACCATGTATAAACCATAGTTTTACCAATACTTTATAATTTTTTTTTAATTCTTAGGCCAGTAGTTTGACAAGTAAGGTAAAAAAGTAGCTAAATTATACTTAATCTATACATATAATAAAATTGTAACTAAGCCGAATCTGTACCTCAAATATTTTTTGGAAAGTCTTATTGAAATAGACATTATTATCGATACAAAGGCCGAATCTATAGTTTTTAGAATTAGACAAAAATTCTAAAAACTACCTCTGTCTGTCTGTTACCGCATCTCGAGAAAACTTCTGGACAGATTTTGATGAAATTTAGTATGGTGATAGCTGGCCATCCGAGTCAATATATAGGATACTTTTTACCGCGGGAAAATATCTCATTTCTGAGAAAAAAACAAAAACTGCAATGTAAGAGTATACTAATATGTAATATCTAAGAATTTGGTTTTTGGTCATCTGAACGCGGGAAGAGCCGCGGGCAATGCTAGTATGTAATAATGTCATATTATGACGTACTTAATAATTATTTTACAACTGTCTCTAGGTAATCTGAACTGTAAATTTTCCTTCCAGTAATTTCAAAGAAAACTGACGGTAGGTAGACGGTACATTTGATCCTATTAGGGTTCCATTATTCCCTTTCGAAATACGAAACCCTATATGCCTTATAGATAGTTGAATTTTTAACCTTCCATTTTCAAAAGTATACAGACTACTGATATAAAAATGCGATAGATTGCATATGAATGTGTAAAATTTTTAATCCTTCTAATTTAAACTGGATTTTGGTAAAATTTAGTACGCAAATATACTATGACCTGGAGTAAAGGCTATTAAGGTACAGACAGGTCAGACACCTAGGTCATTCGCGTTACAAAGGTTAGTCGCTTGTTAAAAACAATACATTAAATCAAGCCTTTGTATTAAAATATGAAAGGATGTCGTCTAAGTGCGGTGTTTGTGACAAACAATATCCTCGAGCCTCTACAACCGAGAAACATTACAAATCCAATTTATTAAGTTAAAAAGAATTTACAGTTTAGCCACTTTGTGATGGCGGAACAAAACGTTACGGAGAATAAGTCACGCTTAAAATTAACTTACAGCTATTGTTCTTGGTTTCGAACTAGATTGAGAATAATTTTATTAAGGCTTTCATCTAATAAATATCTATTTCATTTTTAAAAAGAAAAATTAGTTAAGTACGCTACTGCTACGTACAAGTAATACCTAATTTGGTGTTTTGGATTCTTCATTGGTTTAATATAATGGTTAGCAAGTACGGCTACAGGTAGCGATGTCCAAAATGGCCCGACCTGGAACTCGAACCCAGACCTGCAACCGAGCATGCTAGCCTCTAGATCAACTATATACATAGTCTGGTATATGTATGAGAATAATCCGAAACGATGGTAAAATCAACACTAAAACTAATTAAGTACTTCAGAAAGGCTAAAAACACAAAATGTAATAGAAATGGCGATTCATTTTTTACTTATGATAGAAGAGATAAAAACTAAAGTGATAATATTAAAGTATTTTATGTGAAAATTTTTATTTGAACAATTAGAAAGGAATAATTTAAAATTTGAATAAGCGATTAATGAAAACTCTTTGGAAGGCGCTCAGATCTTTGTAATATCCAGTTACTTTTCATCTGAGATATTTGATTTAAATTGTAGAGCTACTTTAAAATTTGTGTATTTATTAGAATAAAAAATAGTGTCTAGTCCGTTAACCCGCACTTGGCCAGCGTGGTGGACTATGGCTTGATCCCCCTAGTATTGAAGGGAGGCCCGTGCCCAACAGTGGGAAGTTAAAAAGGGCTGAATACAGAAATAGTGTCTCAATAACGATAACATACATGAGCCATTTGCAGCGGCTTACCCACACAATTTTGTGATTATAATTTTATTGTCCAGTGATCGAAATCATTATTAAATATCATTATTAAAAACTAGTGACTCACTCTCGCTTCGCTCGGGTTTGTCTCTAGCTTGTTTCCCCATACAAACTATTATCCCCAATCTCACCCCCTGGGAAAGGGATGACTTTCGGAATAAAAATTATTTCACTCACTCACTTTTCATATCATGAAATTAAAAAAAAAATCGTATTTGTGTATTTTTTTCTTTTAATTTTCATCAATACAAAACTTGTCCTGACAATAACAAACAGAAAAAAAAAAGAATTATCCAATTTGGTGCAGTCGATCGGAAGTTATGCGCGTACATACATTTCGGTGATTCATTTTTATTTATATAGATTTGAGGAAAAGTGAAAACATATATGTAAAGAATTTAATTATCTATATAGAAAAAAAATTACTCTTTCCATAGGTATAGAAAAAAATGACTTGTCTCAATCTTTTTTATTGATAACACTAAAGCTAGTCAATAGCTACTAAACAAAAAAAAAAAACGATTGACAAAAAGAGAAAAAGGTACTGAACTGTTTTGTCATTGTTTATTTACATGTAGATTATTACAAAACAAAGATTCGAGAGAAGTATCAGGCAGGAGTTAGTCTCGAATAATCGTTTGTCCACATTATTATAGCAAAATACATAATTTGCCTACATTGTTATAGCGCATTTGGAATATACAATTGATTTGTAATATCTGTATACAGCAGGGCGTGTTCCCTGTAGTCGTGTTCGGGAGGCGTGAAAGCTTATACTAAGTGCTATTAATGTAACATTGGGTAATTCGCGTCTTATATACTAGTGTATAACAAATATTATATACAATAATTATATTTTACTATAATGGTATAGTATATGAATATACTATTATAGTGTTTGGAAATATTATTAAGTTAGGGGCTAAAGTGCGTCATTCTATAGGACGTAATTTGTATAAAAAAACGGTAACACTGTGTAAAAGATGTTTACTCTAGTCCTAAGTTAGTGCAGTAACACTCAAAATCACGATGATTGCTGTAAAGCATTCGTCGAATTGCCGGGAACAAAAACACCTAAATAAATTCGTCATAGTTTTATTTAAAATTGTTCACATTCTTTTACAATTATTTTTACTTTCACTTCACTATTTAATTTAATCACGAATGTAAACTAATGTAACTTTATCGGGTTTGTTCCTAGGTACGTTTTAACAGTTAGTATGGAATAGATAGCCTATCTATACTAATATTATAAATAAAGTTTGTGAGTATGGATGTTTGTTACTCTTTCACACCAGAACGGATCTGAATGAAATTCTGCACAGACATATGTAGATTATAGTCTGGAGTAACACATGGGCTACATTTAAATAAACAAACTCTGCCTCTTTATAATAGTAGTATAAATTAAATAATTGAATAAGTATAAGAATATTAAGCTTAACTTAAAAAAAAATCATTATTGATACTAAATACAGTTTTGACAAACAGATAAGCTGTAGACCCAGCAGTAACAAGTACTACGAGTACATTGATTTTAAATAATAATATATACTTCCTTTTATTCTTACGCAAACAATTTAAAATATTCTTAAAACGTGTAAGCTCCAATCACGTGCAATTTGGGAAATCTTTTTAAACTTTACATACATTTACAAAGCTTTCCAAATATTTGGCCCATAAAGTAATTTTTAGAAGGAAAAATAAATATGTGATGTAAAATAAATCCTCGCGTGTAACAGCTGAGTGATGTGACACTATCGCGTTTCGTGGGACAAAGCGGGTTGCGCTAAGAGGCTTACCATTTACTTAATATCATTCCCTACAAAAATATTCCTCGTCCCCTTGTATTTGCTCATTGTGACATATGTTTTTTGTTCCAACGCTAATGTGTGAAAAGTTCGGAGACGATCTTCGCAATATTAGTCCGGATACAGACTAGACGCGTAAGAATTGTGTTATTAGATTTCATCTTATGATTTGAAAGTCGAGTCGAGTCAATCGAATTGAGTCAATTTGTTTTTCTAAATTTCATAACACACGTTTATATACTACTAGCGACTCACCCTCGCTTCGCTGTGGTTCTGGATGAGATATTTTTTCGTAGTAAAAAGTATCCTTTATGTTGGCCCGGATAACAAGCTACCATCATACCAAATTTCAACAAAATTTGTCTAGTGGTTTTCTTATGATGCGTTCCCAGACAAACAAACAGACATACAAAAATTCTAAAAACTATAGATTCGGCCTGTGTATCGATAATAATGTCTATTTCAATAAGGTTTTCCAAAAAATATTTAATGTACAGATTCGACTCCGTAACAATTTTATTATATGTATAGATGTTATATAGGAATTTTAAAATATAGGACTACTTTTATAAATATGAAAATTTGTATCTATGTGTATATGTTTGTTACCCCGTCACGCCGTCATGTTTGGACGGATTTGATGAATTTATTACACAAATAGGTTATGACCTGGAACACTGTCATTTGGCACCAGGGACGCACCCGAGCGAAAGGAAGAACATTAAAAAAATACTGCCGAATTGAGAATTTCCTTCTTATTAAGAAAGTCGGTTGAAAATACAATAAATATTTAATTATAATTATCTGAATTACTATTTTTATGTATTGTGATATATAGATATGTATTTATGTAAGTAGTAGTATGTAGTATATATTGTACGGTATTATATATAGTATTTAATTGGCTATTTATTTTTGAGTATCTATATATTATTTATATGACTACAATTGCACGATTTTAGCTTACTTTCTAACACTATATCTCACTACCATGGGTTGGCTGGAAGAGATTTCTTCTAGAGATAAGTACACCTTGCAAACAAAAACTGTATTTTAATCACTGTATTTATTTTTAAGTGCAATAAAGAATAGTATATAAATATTATTTCAACAGAATAAATGGATATGATTGATAATTATTTTAACAAACTGAAATTAAATATTGCATGTATCGGTTATCTACGGATTGACTGAGATTGTTATTTGGAGACGGATTAAGACTAATTTTTATCTTCTTTATAAAAAGATTAAAAGATATACCATGAGAGTTTGATGGGTTTTGGTAATAATGTAATTAAGCCGTAACTTTCGGGTCAACATTTAGGATGCCATACGAACCGGGAAATCCGAGATTTTCGTGGATAGAAGCTTCCTGTATATAAATCTTAATAACATCCCGAAAGTACTGTAGCTTGCTTGCTCTTATACTTATGTTATAACATTATTATCCGACTGCGCGGCGCAAAGGAGGATTATGTGTTTATTAGTCTATGTATGTATGTATGTACGTTCCTATGTGGCGGTTTACAGACCAAACGCGTAAGCCGATTTTGATGATTTATACGTTGTTAGATTTGTCTTGGTAACGCGAATGTCATAAGCTATATAAAAATAGTTAAAAGTTAAAATGGCGGATTTCAGGCGTCAATTTGTGTCTTTAAAAAAAATCTTCAAAACCAACGAGTGGGGTATGAAAATAAAGGTTTTTTAGAGACAATCACAAAAATATAAACAACTTATATGTCTAAAAGTAATTTAGGATAAAAAATTGCTAAATATAACTTCAAACGTCTAATTGGCAAAAACTAAAAAGCTGTAAATAAAATTAAAAAAAAAAAACCCGACTGCATAAAAGCTAACTAAAAAAATGGTAACAAGTTGACGAAGGCATATAGTATTATGCAGTCGGAGACATTTGTACATATTATGTACATGTATCTTGCGGCAAGGATGGAACGCGTATGTCTAGTAGGTTTTTTATTTTTATAGTATACTAGCGACTCATCCTCGCTCCGCTCGGGTTCGTCTCTAGTTACGTTTTAACGTTTAGTGTAGATTTCTCACAAATGAGATATTTTCCTGCAGTAAAAAATATTCTATATGTTGACCCGGATAACCAGCTATCACCATACCAAATTTCATCAAAATCCCTCCAGTGGTTTTTGTGTGATACGGTAACAGGCAGACAGATAGACAGACAGACAGACAAAAATTCTAAAAACTATAGATTCGGCCTCTGTATTGATAATAATGTCTATTGCAATAAGATTTTTCAAAAAATATGTAATGTACAGATTCGACTCAGAATTTTATTATATGTATAGAGTTATACATAGAGTCGCACTCAATTGAAGTAATTCGCGTAACCAATTAATAACCATTTAAAACCTACTTTTATAACAGGAACTACAAACCACGATCTTACAAAGTATGAGATTAACCGTAATTTCATACCAAGCCATTATTATAATAGCGAGTGAAGGGAAATTGTCTTTGTCCAGTCGCTTAGCGGTCGGCCACTAACAAAGAATGTAATGAATTGCGACCTAACTTCGTTGTAAGACAGGCTTAGCGCGGCGTTTGCGGCGTCTGGGGACCTATGATTAGGATTTTCATCTTATTTAAACCAACAAGGCGGATTTTCACAATGAATTGTCACGTTGTCTTCGCTAATGACTTAGAAATATTCGAGATTTTATTCATTGTTACTATTAATTATGATATAAATATGTTAAGTAACATTAATGTATTCATTACTAGTAAATAAAATGGATGTGGTAGCCCAGTGATATCGCGCTCGCTTGGGGAATCGAATGAAGTGGGTCAATCCCAGGTTATCCTCTGATATTTTCACATGCGAATCATTTCTAACATGATTGTATTACAGATACATTAATAAATCAGGCAGTTAAAAATTACGAAATGGGCTGGCCGTAAAAAAAGAAAAAAAAAATAAAAATAAGAAAAACTTTAAAAAACTAAAACGAAAAGGGATTTATTGGCGGGGAGTTGTGACAGACGGATACCTTTCGAGATTTTTAGCTGAAGGAAAGATATAAGAAACTGTTGTGGTGGGTTTCTTAATAGAGTGTACCTATTTGAAACTAATAAATACATATATAAGTTTGAGAGTTGATACAGATTTTCCGTGAAATATTCTATAGTAGTTCCTGAGACTAGCACGTTCAAACAAACAAACAAACTCACTGCCTTTTCATAATATTATAGTATAGATTAAAATAAATGCTTTCAAAATAGCTCACCAATAGTTCGCATGAAACGTTGTAACGTGATTGCTAACAAGTTGTTAAATTGATAATTAACAGCAGACTCGTAAACTAAATTTCATCCTATATTTTAACATCGCTATCGAAAAACACAAGCGCACGAAATAACCGTACCCATAAATACTTAACACACACGTTTTAGGTTTTATAATAAATATTAAACGGGCGATCTATTAGATAATTATCCCAATCTGTTCCATCTGTTGCTTCAATCTGTCCTATGAGAACGTTTGACTAACGAGGATAATGACAGTATGGAGTGAGGAGTGGCCTGTGTCAATGTCTCACAAATATATCTTTGTGTAGAGGCTTCAGGCAGTGGTAGCCCAGTGGTAACGCGCTCGCTTGGGAAACCGAGTGAAGCGGGTTTGAATGCCGGGTCTCGCACCTCTGATATTTTCATGTGCGAATCATTTCCAATTTCTGACATGATTACCACTTGCCTTACGGTGAAGGAAAACATCGTGAGGAAACCTGCATGTCTAAAAGAACCTAGCAAGCTTTCGAAGACATGTGAAGTCCGCCAATCCGCACTTGGCCAGCGTGGTGGACTATGGCCTGATTCCCCTCGTATTGAAGGGAGGCCCGTGCCCAGCAGTGGGACGTTAATAAGGGCTGAATACACACACATAAGAGAACTCAGTAATTATTCCCAGAAAGCATCTATACATTTCTCCTATAATAAGGTTCTGTAAATAACTGGCGTATACATAAAAATATATTTCTTAAGAAGTCTCATGAATAATTAAATATTTTAAAAGTTTTAATAAATATTTACAATTCTAATTAGTATTAAGCACTACTTAAGCTCGTCTTTTAATATTTTTTACTTGCGTAAGCTGTCTGGGAGAGATTTCTTTCACAGCCTGCATAGATCTGTACAGTGTTTTTGTTTTGCTATTAATTTTAAAGTGGAATAAAGAATATATAATAATTATTGAAAAAAAATGCGCATTAGATCTGTAGTAATGTATTGGACGTGAAAAGGAAACATGTCAACTAGAATTTGAATTGTTTGACATTAAGAAGGAGCTTTTTTTTAAAGACGTCTGTTTTTATTTATTAGAAACCTATAGGAATAAAAAAAGTATCTTTAGTTGTTTTATATAACTCCTCTTACTGCTGAAGATGCCTTCGGATTAATTCTTGAATTTAATCCGAACTCAAACCCGCGACCGCTGGCACAGCAAGTAGGGTCACTACAAACTGAGCCAAACGTATCATCAAACGACATGTTTGGCTCAGCTTAATTATATGTACGAGCTTTTAAAAGAATCAATACGATAAAGCTGCGTATTACTTAATCTTTACACTGCACGGTGAAGGTATAGTATTTAATAGTTAGACTACTTTGAAGACTTCACACTTCAATAAGGTTGTATCGCCTCTGTAGTATCAAAGCCGCTTGGAAACCAACGACCGAGCTTATCGACCACGATAAGCTCTGTGACAGAGTCGAGAGTTTCTGAGTATGAGTGCTATTTTTACATACATTATTTACTATTATGTATGTAAAAATAGTAAATAATGTAATAAATAACATATGAACAATATGTACATATTGTTCATATGTTATACTCATATTAACAAAATACTTTATATACTGTAGATGAATGTTTTAGGATCGAATGGATGACAAATATACGCGTAGACGGAAATTCAAATGCACACGCACACGCACATGTACACACACACGCACATGCACACACACACACACGCACACACACACACACACACACACTCACATACACACACACACACGTACGCATACGCACGCACACGGGCGCACGCGCACGCCCACGTACGCGTACATACGCTCACGCAAACACGCGCACAAACTTTCGTAATCCGATTTTGTTTATATTATAATATTATAAAAGGTAAAGGTACTTCACTAAATATAAGAAATAAATTGTACAATCTCAGAAACTATTCAACTGGTTCCAAAAATTCAAAAAGGTAATCAAACTTTCAATAAATATCTGCTTACTTCATTTAAATAGGTCCGCTTAATAAATTCTTTAATATTATCTTTAGCACCAAACTTAGCGCCGGGGAAGTTTGTCCGCTTCAAGAAACTTCAGCCTCAGCTGCTTTCGGAATCTCAAGTTATTTCAACGACCTATTCCGCTCAATTTGCGAATTACATTTGTTACTGGTTCGTATTATCTATTCATTGGGAGAACTCGTGAGAAGACATTAAAAATCATTTTTAAAACAATTCGATTGGGAAAATATTCATCGTATTTTTTCTGTAATCTTGCTATCGGTAAATGATAAATCGATTTTACCGTAGGAACTAACACATTTAAGAATATTACTAGCCTTTATGCCCTAATGGATCTCGATCTCGATCTATTTTAATTTATAAATTTTAATTGAAGATCAAACAATTAATTTGAATATCCAAAAATAACAACTGTTTGTTTATAGTTTTAAGTGTACACTTCTGTCGGCAGTCCTCATGACTGGTTTTTTATCCTAAATTACTTTTAAACATATAAGTTATATATTTTTGTGATTGTCTCTTAAAAACTTTTATTTTGATATCCCACTCGATAAGTTTAAAAAAAATTTTTATTGACTTACAAATTTGCGTCTGAAATCCGCCAAATTTATTTTAACTATTTTTAATTTTAATTTTAACTATTTTTATATAGCCTATGACACTTGCGTGATCGAGACGAATTTAACGACGTATTAATCATCAAAATCGGTTCACGCGTTTGGTCTCTGGAATGCCACATAGGAACAAACATATGTACATACATACATACATAGACTGCTAAACACGTTACCCTCCTTTGTGTTGCGCAGTCGAGTAAAAATCAAAAGAGTGGTAAAAATCTTTCGGAGACTTTCATTTTTGCACGACAAACATTCAAAGTTTTATTTATTTAGATATAATACGCATATGTATATAACTTTAAATACATACATATTATAAATATGAACACCCATGACTGGAGTACAAACATTCGTGCTCATCACAAATGAATGCCCCCAACGGAACTCGAGCCCGCGACCGCTAACGCAGAAAGTAGGATCACTACAAACTGAGCCAAAAGTGTCGTCAGAAAATTAAATATATGTATGTGTAGTGTGTCAACTATCTGGTATCCATAACACAAGCCTTGTAGCTTACCATGGAACTAGATGGTGCTGTGTGTTAATGTCCCAACATATTTATTTATTTATTCTTTAAATAAAAGATAGCTCTTACAAAAATGGAATAGTATGATAATTATTTACCCATCCTCCAGCCAACTCTTTGCGTAAGTCCACGCTTGAGATGCAATGATAACTGGCACTATTGTCAATTGCTTTCTATACATTTAAATTACACTAGGATAGTTTTTCATCCATCTTGTTCTCTTGGAACTTCCCCTTTGATGTTCTAAGAAACGTTTTATCTTCATTGCTATCTTTTAAAGAAATACAATATAAACTCTCACTAAGAGACGAGTCAGAGCTTATTCAACAGTAAATGAAGCAATAGGAAACTGTCTAGGTCAGAAAGAAAATGTTGTGTCACTGTATAATCATTATTAATATTTCATGATTATTTATCTATATTTTATAACTAGCAACTCCCCTTCGCTCTGCTCGGGTTCGTCCCTACTTACGTTTTAACGTTTAGTATAGATTTCTCAGAGATGAGATATTTTCCCGCAGTAAAAAGTATCCTATCTGTTGACCCGGATAACCAGCTATCATCTTATCAAATTTCATCAAAATCCCTTCAGTGGTTTTTCCGTGATTCGGTAATAGACAGACAGATAGACAAAAATTCTAAAAACTATAGATTCGGTCTCTGTATCGATAACAATGTCGATTTCAATAAGATTTTCCAAAAAATATTTATTGTACAGATTCGGCTTGGTTACAATTTTATTATATGTATAGATAGATATATAGTAATTTAATATTTTTTTATGAAGTTTTTTTTATTTTATAATGCATATGGCATTTTATATATAGACATAATTGTTATATTGTTCATTTTATTTCCTTTGCATATTTTGCAAGTATCCCTGTATAGTGATGGTATTATAAAACTACTTATTATAATATGATTCTAGACTTCAAGTTCTTTCTTTTGTGTGCTCCGTTTATCTTATTCTACTCTAAGGATATAAACTATAGTCTAGTTTTGTTTTGGCCAGGCACAGTCGCAGTGTATCATCTGCCATTTTTGTTTACTTGATGGAATCAGATTCAATGTTTACGCGAAATATAACGTGTGTAGATGCTTTATTTACTAAATTAAATGAACTTTTTAAATTTTCGCGTTCCATAATTATATAATAATAAAAATGAGTTGCACCTGCCGCCCGTGAGTCACGTCAGTCGAAACGTCGGGAATAAGGTATTTAGCCACTTGCAAATTCACGCGTTTAAGTCCTGTAGTGTCATTATTATATGAAGTTAAGGTATATTTGAAATTAAAATTATTACCGATACTTCTTAATTGATATATCATCTCTACTAGCAACATGTACGAGTATAAGCGTATTTTAGCTCCGCCCAAAGAATCAGCAAAGCGATTCCGGAAGTTATGCAATCTTGACATGATTTGTACTGTAAGGCGTGAAAAGAACTTGCTTATTTGCAGTAACTAACAAACATGTAAAAACCATAAATTTTTTAACATAAAACCATGAATTGCCATCTTCTATGTAAAAAAGACGAAGCGCAATCTGTATAATCTGTCAAATTACTCTTCCATTAGTTTCCAAATTCGTATTGTAGTTTGCAACGGTTTATGACAAGAAGTCTTTGCGTAATTTAGGTCAGAGCTGCGGCCTTGCTTTTAAACGGGCCTCTAATTAAAACGAATACACAGTCAAAGTAGGCCTAAAGCTACTATTGTAAAATACAAGTACAATTTTTAATTTCAGAAATCTCTCAGGTGTGAAAAAGAAAGCTATAATATCGAACTTTCTAGCGTAAACGTTTATTTTTACTTCAAGTCAGAATATTTTGACAGACATTAATTTCTATTATTAATCCATACTAATATTATAAATGTGAAAGTGTGTTTTTTTTGTTTGTTTGTTTGTCCTTCTTTCACGTCAAAACGGAGTGACGGATTGGTGTTATTTATTGTGTGGAGATAGTTGGAGGGCTAGAGAATAACCATGGGCTACTTTTTACCGTGGGAGATTAATTAATTCCCACGGGAATACACTTTACAGTAAAACCCAGAAAAAATATTTATGATCAGAATTACATGAAACTCGATCGGAAATGGTCTTTAATGCAATTAAATAAATACGTGTTTTAGCATTTTTCGACATTCATCCTATAAGCCCTTTTTTAATGTCCCACTGCTGGGCACGGGCCTTCCTTCAATACGAGTGGGGATCAGGCCATAGTCCACCAGGCTGGCGAAGTGCGGGTTGGCGGACTGCACACGTCTTTCAAAAACTTGCTAGGTTTTCTCAGACATGCAGGTTTCCTCACGATGTTTTCCTTCACCGTAAGGCAAGTGGTAATCATGTTAGAAATGTAAAATAAGGGATGAAAGTTTGTATGAAAAGTTCTTTTGTTGTAGTTTTAGCGCAAGCGAAGCCGCGAGTTCTGCTAGTTAAACTATATATAAGGTTCTGCTAGTTACACTATATATAAATAGGCAAAAACAAAACAGTTCAGTACCTTTTTATCCTCTGTTTATCAAACGAGTTTATTTTTGTTTGTTTTGTAGCTGTTGACGAGCTTTAGTGCTATCAATAAAATCATGATTATGATCGAACTTCGACCACTGAACGAACACTAGTCTATAAAAAAAAGGTATAAATTTTCATTTAGGCAATTCAGAAATCTTCTGAACTTCTTCACTATTGAAATTTTGTAACTATTGATTTCTTATTTTAGAAAATTTTAATGCTATAAATCCTGTAACTTCCTATTAGTTGGTACCATAATTTCTACAGTCTATACCATACAAGCGAACGTTATGGTAATTGACAGGTATAAAATAACATAATATATATACATAATTAATAAATTATTATATCAAAAATATTGTGTACTATTAATTATTAATATAAAGTTATGTGAGTTTCAAGGCAGTTTTCGTGTTATCCATTTTGTCGTAAATTGTCACTAAAAAGCAGATGGTCGGGTACGGGTATTCTGCGAAGAAAATATCGTAGTAATTAGATTATTCGAATAATTTTTGGAGAGACGATTGTACATTTTATAGATTCTTCAAGCTCCCTTCCTACGCTCACCAACAAAATGATTTGCCTCGTGCGAGAATTGAAGTCTTGACCTTGTAGACCTCTTTGTAACACAAAAGGCATAATTAGCAACGCTTAAAGAAATACCTAACTGAGTCTATATATAACAGAGTAAAATTTTATGGAGCTCAAAGTTTTACGTGTAACATTTTTTCATCGACAAATTGGATATTTATTTTTGTATAGCAGGCGATATTTTTGCTATTTATGAACCGATTTTCTTGATTCCTTTTCAGTGGGTTACATTTACTGGTGTATATGAGTGGTCCTCTATACATTTTTAGAAAAAAAGGCCGGAAAAATTAAGCGAATGATGTATTTTATAATTATATAGAAGTAATTATTGAAAAAATTACCTAAATTAAATATATGTATTTAGAGTTTCTGCCTGTCCTTCTGTTTACCTGAGGATTTAATTGGGGCTTCTTCTTTCCTAAAACGTATTAATAAAGTTATTATACTCGTATATTGTATAAAATGAGTATATTAGAATATATATATGATTATAAATATTTCTATTATTTTAAAGTAATTAAAACTTTATGCAACTTTCTGCTTAGTTTAGTAAGTTACTAAGTTTAACACATAGTAGAGTTTTATAGTTTAAGGTTTTTTAGTTTATCTGTTAGAATTTTTTTTTAGCGAAAAGACCGCCTTTGCACATCTTTTATTAAGTTTTAAAATACTTGTATATGATAACTATTATAACATAAAGTGCGCAAGTAAAGCTGTCAGTCCTGCGTCTTTACTCTCGCCGGTTGTATCGAAGTATCATCCCATCGAACTTTGAGAATGGAAAGGAATAGAGAGTGCACTTGTGTCTTTGCAAAGACTTGTGCAAGTGTGACTGGCTGGACTGGATATGTAAATTATGTACTAGCGGTTCACCTTCGCTTCGCTGGGGTTCGCCTCTAGACAAACAAAAACAAATCTATCAAACGGGAACCGTACATTTTTTCGAGATAAAAAGTAGCCTATTTGTTATTGTGATATACTATATTATTGTAAAATTTCATTAAAATCTAATCGGTAGTTTTTGTGTACTAACCTGTATAAGTTACTATAGTTTTTGAACTATCCCACAGGAATTCTTTGATTTTCTAAAATGAAAAGTATCTAAGATGTTGACCGGGGATATAAGGTACCACCATACAAAATTTCATTTAAATCGGTCCAATAGTTTTGAAGATTAGCCCGTACAAACAGACAAACAGACAGAGAAAAAAAAAATTGAAAAAAATCTGGATTTGTTCTATTTCTCTTCTTAGATCCCGCTGATTCAGTTTTTAGCATTTTTTTTCTATGTACAGACATTCGACCTCCACAGTTTTAATATATGTATAGATGTATTTTGTGTAATACAATTATATAAATAAAATGTAAATAAGTTTCATATCAAAGTCAGTAAATTACTTATATTAAGCTGCGGTTGTGTAAATTATTTTTAACTTCATACGAGTATACAAGCAAGCAAGTAAAGTACGAGGTAAATAATGTACTTAATTCTAACTAAAACATGCTAGTATATGCTTCAATTAATAGATAATTGTATACACGTGTGAAGAAGTTTGAATCAAGAGATAGTTAAGCTTAATTTATGATATAGTACAAGAGATGATTGGTCATGCATTATTTATTAGATATACATATTATGTTATACAATTAATATTAGCATTATATTCCAAAACGTGCTTGAGATTGAAGTTATATATAATCAAAGAGTTATATATAATTAAAATAATGTCAATTATACTTTGCCCAAGGATAGAGAACTATTTTGAAAAAAAAAAACATACGGATGTTTTCTTGATTTCGTTAAAACTGCCCTAAGTCATCTAGGTACTTCCATCATTAAGTGTATAATAATATGATCTTATAACTAAGAACTAAGAAGTCGCTAGTATTTACACACTAGCGACTTAATTTATTAACGTTTTAATTTTTTTAAGCGGAACCCTAATTCTTTTTCTAAAATAAATGTAGCCTTAGTTACTTTTTATAACATCAGATATCTGCCAGTGAAAGTCCCGTCAAAATCAGTCCAGTCGTTTTGGAATTTAGCCAGAACAAATAGACAGACAGACAAACAGATAGACAATGATTTTAAAATTCGTATTTTTCCTATAAGTAGGTATCATATATATTTTCAGAATTTCGAAAAAGCTGTTATTTTGACATGACAAACAGACACTTCAATTGTTGAATTTACGCGATAAATGAAATATACGCACACAAGATTTCAAAATATTTAATATTATAATGTAAACAATCGAAACTGTTTTGGTTACATTATGACATTCTATTCAAATTTATCTATACATATAAAAAAATTCTAACTGCGTCAAATCTGTACATAAAATATTTTTTTCAAAATCTTATTATCTTATCTTATAGATTTTTTGTCTGTCTGTCTGTCTGGGAACGCATCACGAGAAACCACTGGACAGATTTTGATGAAATTTGATATGGTGATAGCTGGTTATCCGGGTCAACATATAGGATACTTTTTACTGTGGAAAATATGTCTCTGAGAAATCTATATTAAACGTTAAATCTATACGACACGTTTGGCTCAGTTTGTAGTGACCCTACTTGCTATACCAGCGGGCGCGGGTTCGAGTCCCTCTGGTGGCATTCATTTGTGTGATGAGCACGAATGTTTGTACTCCAGTCATGGATGTATATATTTATAATATGTATTTATTTAAAGTTATATATGTGTAGTGAATCAACTATCTGGTATCCATAACACAAGCCTCGTAGCTTACCATGGAACTAGGTGGTACTGTGTGTTAATGTCCCACCATATTTATTTATTATTTTATTCTAGGGACTCCCGAAGCGGAGCGAGGGTGAGTCGATTGTTAGTCTTTAGAATTAAAAATGTAAGCATTTAGATTATGTATTTCATAATAACCTTAACTGACTGTAGCGATTAGTATCAAATATATTTTAGATTTTCTAAATTTCAAATTTTGATCGGCCACCTCCTAGACTAAACCGTTGATGGCATTAAATAATTAATCTTGTTATAGTTTATGAGAGATTAGATTATATCGCTTATAATTTGATTTAAATGTAAAAGTTTTAGTCCAAATATTTTCTTTGAAAATAACCCAGAAGACACAAAGTGTAATATTTTTTATTTATTAATTAAAAAAAGACGGGAGAGACAAAGACGGGTGTAAATGTAGTACTAGCGTATCTGGCTATTATAGTATACAATATATGTAGGCCCAGTGGTAACGCGATTGCTTAACCAAGTGAAGCGGGTTCAAATCCCGGGTGTGGCACCCCTGATATGTTCATGTACGAATAATTTTCAACATGATTGCCACTTGTTTTACGGTGAAGGAAAACATCGTGAGGAAACCTGCATGTCTGAGAGAACCTAGCAAGTTTTCGAAAGATAATTAAAGTATTTTTTTTATCCCGACTTCGTAACTAGTATATAAGCCTTTTCTTTAGTTTATGTGGTTTTTTTTTCTATTGTTTTATTGAGTTTATAAACTATAGTGTATCTTTAAATTTTACATGAATATTATTCTAACATTATATACTCCTTGCCAAAATATAATAACATCTAATGTGCCACGAGAAATTTTACTTTTTCCCGAAAGATACCATTCGTCGATGAAATTTTTGAGTATACCAAATCATTCTTTCTTACATTCCATAACAGGTACTAGGTGATGTAAAATTTCAACGGGACTTTCACTACTGAATAAATAATCTGCAAGAGTGAACTAGGAGAATTTTTATTCAGATATAAATAAAAATGTCTATCTTAAAATATTAATAGATATAAAAAACAATATAGAGTAGCGACCAACCCTCGCTTCGTTTGGGTTTGTCCCTAGGTACGTTGTAACAGTAAATGATTTCCATACAAAATAAATAGTTCTGAACTTTTCGATTTTCCACCTGGTTTTTTGAGTTTTCCCTATTTTTTATACTTAAACCATCCCTGACACACCTCCAACAAAACAAAACAAGTATTATTCAAATCGATTCAGCCGTGTTTGAGTTGTAGCGAGACTAACGAACAGCAATTGATTTTATATAAATATAGATATAGGAAAAATGTGAGTTGATTTATAATTGAAGAACAGTTTTTCCTGACTTTTAGTAATGTATCGATTAAGAGGATTAAGAAATCAATTATTATTAATTTACCTACCTAGAAGGGGAAACTCTAAAGGTGGAACCCTTTTAAGGTAGGTATACAGATATTTCCAAAGTCAACAAGCTCTTGTACAAATATGGATCAAACTATACACGAGAGAAGTTGCTCCGTACTCAAAGTTACACGTTAGAAGCTATAAGATGAATGTCTTAGAGTAACTCCTGTGCTGACTTTAGTCGAGTTGATGTAGGTAACAAGCCGCGATACGTTGAGTTAAACGTTAACCCGAGTTTAGCTTTATACAGACGCAGTAGTGATGTAGGTAGCTTGAATCTTATTATCATATAAAAATAAGTACACCCTATATAGTTTAATTATAACTAGTTTTAACTTGTGAGGTTGAAAATAATGTAATATGTAATTCTCGTCCGCTTCCATCCAGTAAAAGACACGTTAAAATCGGTTAAACCGTTTATTTTATATCGTAAATAATCCTTTATTCCTCATTATCATTTACTTTATGCCAAAATCTGGTTAAAATTTGCTCTTATTTATTTATTACTTATATTTATTCATAGTTATTAGTAAAAGTATGTATTCACTATTTTTTGACTTCCCACTGCTGGGCACGGGCCTCTTTTTACTGCAAGGGGGATTAAGCCATAGTCCACCACTTTGGCCAAGTGCGGGTTGGCGGACTTCACGTGTCTTTGGAAAACTTGCTAGGTTCTCTCAGATATGCAGGTTTCACCGTAAAACAAGTGGTAATAATGTCGGAAATGATTCGCACATGAAAATATCAGAGGTGCAAGACCCAAGATATGAACCCGCTTCACTTAGTTTCCCAAGCGAGCGCGTTACCACTAGACTACCACAACCTTTTTACTAGTAAAAGGAAATTTGATGCGATTTAACATTTTATGTTCATACAAATAGAGATATTAACAAAGCTTTAGCAGACTAATTAGACAGTTCCTCTGACGTCTAGACAGAGCTAATCTTTTCACTAGACTTGGCAATTACTGCAATGTCAAAGAACATACGTTGACTGTTTGCTCCCGATCCATTGTTAACAAAACTTTTAATAAGCTTTTCTAAAAGAATTAATGGCAAGCTTTTATAACTCAATAACTTTAATGAATAAAGTATGTTTTAGTCTTTGTCATACATTTAAGTTAAAATACTCGTATATCAAAGGGCTTAGATCAAAAACCTATTATATATAAACTTACATCGTTTGATCGTGATTACATCATCTAGTACCGAACATGCACCTTCCTCCATGACAGATGCTGTCGAGATACATCAATATTGCGCCAACAGATTATATTATAAAACTAGAAACTCACCCTTGCTCCGCTCGGGTTCGTCCCTACTTACGTATTAACGTTTAGTGTAGATTTCTCAGAGATGAGATAATTTCCCGCAGTAAAAAGTATCCTATATGTTGACTCGGATAACCAGCTACCATCATACCAAATTTCATCAAAATCCCTCCAGTGGATTTTTAGTGATGCGGTAACAGACAGACAGACAGACAAACAAATTCTAAAAACTATAGATTCGGCCTCTGTATCGATAATGTCTATTTCAATACGATTTTCTAAAAAATATGTAATGTACAGATTCAGCTTAATTACAATTTTATTATATGTATAGATGTAATGTGTAATAATTAATTAAACTTGTATTATTATTAAAAGGTGTCCTGTCTTTTTGAGTATGTGGCATGAGGCAGTGGTAGTCCAGTGGCAACCTAGTGAAGCGCATTCAAATCCCGGGTCTCACACCTCTGATATTATCATGTGCAAATTATTTTACCTGTAGGTATATCTGAGAGAACCTAGTCTTCGAAAGACATGTGAAATCCGCTAACTCTCTTTTATCCAGCGTGGTGAACCTGACCTGGATGGCCTAATCTTATATAAATTATTTAAATTAAAAATAAATAACCCGTGGTGGGACCCGTTTCATTTAATATTCCTAGCGAGCACGTTACCACTGTGCTATCACTACCTTTTAGATATTGAGTAACATATACATAAAACACAGCTTCATTCTTTTAGAAGAAAAAGTTTTTGTCAAAAATTTTTTAAATGTGAGATCTAATGATTCTGCGACTCAGTGGTAATTAACGTAAAACCTTCCTTTATGAGAAATTATTTTAATTTATAATTTTTGTTCAGTCATTGTATACGAGTTATACGTAGACTTCCTATAAATGGTATCCCTTGGTTACCATAGAACTTTTAATGAAACCCTTTCAAGTTTTCTCTTATAAGAGCAGTTTCCTGTTGACGTTTTAAGGAATTAATGAAAAGCTTACGTAATTATAAACAACTTTGCTCGGAGTACGTTGAAGTGTTGCCACAGTCTGGACTGAGAGTCGCAGTAGAAAATATTTTGTATGGAGAAATGTAAATGTGGTTTTTATTATGGCATAAGCGATTTTTTAAAATCTTCCGATGGTGCAACGAAGGGGATTGTCCAGGTAGATTTTTATGATTAAAAATGTGACGTCCAGTGTGTTACATACAAACGGAATGTTATAAACTAGCGATTCACCCTAGCTTCGTTTCGGGTTTGTCTCTAGACAAAAACTAATCTATCCCACGGGAACAACACATTTTTCCGGGATGATATATGTAGAGCTAGATATAGCATATAGCCTTCCTCAATAAACGGGCTATCTAATGCAAAAAGAATTTTTCAAATCGGATTAGTAGTTCCTGAGATTAGCGTGTTCAAACAAACAAATAAACTCTGCCTCTTTATAATATTAGTGTAGATAATAAATAAACGAATGCGTTTTTTTTTGTGATTTGAACATGCATAAACCTCAGGAACTACTAATCCGATTTGAAAAATTCTTTTTGCATTAGACAGTCCTTTAACTGAGGAAGGCTATAGGCTATATATCATCCCGGAAAAATGTACGGTTCCCTTGGGATAGATTTGTTATTGTCTAGGGATGAATACGAAGCGAAGCGAGGGTGAGTCGCTAGTCTTTTATATAGGAAAGTAACAGGCATAAAAAAACAATATAGAAGCAGAAATTAGCTTTTATTTGAACGGATACTTCGAAAAATCTTATAATTTTATAATCGACTGGCGCTTGATTAGTTCTTTAAAGTCTTTTAGCCGCTTAAGATCTATTGGCTAAGTGGCTTTTGATATATAGAACAGAACTACTTTATCCTTTTAATAAAAAAACTCTATATTATTACATTTTTTCTCACTGCTCGTGGTTTCATCGTAAATGAATAAGCTGTGTGTACCTATTCTCAGGTATCAGTATAGATTAATGTTGAATCATATGAGTAGTAGTGGATTTATGGTTAAACAGTTCTATCAAACTGAATCGAAATATGGACTCTATTTCGTAGAATCTGAGTAAGCATACATGTAATAAAGGCAGTATGAAATGCACGAGTTCCTCATAAGTGTACATTCTTTAGAAATCCGACGTCGCAGGTCTTGTTAGCTGAAGTTATGAATACACAATGGAGTTTAGTTCAAGCGACCCTTTAAAGGGCAAAGTTGACTTTTAGAAGTTAACGTCATTGTGATATGCGGTTAAGGGGCCACAATCAATAAACACTACGTAAAACTTGGATTATTTATTTGTTGTATTTACTGCTTATGACTACGCTTATATAAGTGTACACGTATGTGTATAGTTTCATACTAATTCCTTGCGGGATCGGAGAGATGTGAGTGCTGTGGCTACGAACTCTACATATTCCATTTTTATATTCTTGATTTGTCTCTTGGCTTCGCACCCGGCTGGGTTGCCGGGCGCTAATGAATCTCACCCCCCTTCCTCCCCCCACCTCGACAAAGTGAACACACGTCGAGGGGATCACGACTTGCTAACTGAAAGTGAAACTATAACAAAATAAACTTATTACAAAAGGGTAAACTCCTCTCTGAATCTTAAACGGATGCAAGCTTCTTCTCCAATCATTTTTATTTCTATGCGTCCTTTACAATAAAACTGTGGGATACGACGATCAAAGACTTTTTGATTAATTATCGTCTTAACTCGAATGACTTGTTCTCAGAGAAGACGGCCTCGTTCGTCATGCAAAGGCGTTTGTGTCGCGGCCGCTTCACTGGGGCGGATGGCTCTTTTATGGCTCACTTATTGTTAGAATAAATACACAATATAGAGTTGGGTCGCTCCCCTTTTTATATAAATCTATATATCTTTAAATAAATTGATTAAGATAGTGATTATGTCGCTTGGGTTCTATACCGATACTTTATATTAATTGTAAGGATGAGATTCATGTCCAGAATTATTTATGGTATTTCATCAACTGACACAGTCTTTGTCTATCACTATCCAACCTAGACCTTATCAGTGCTTCCCAGCGTTGATTGTCATCAAGCGCAAGCCTATCTACTTATAAAAAAATTACACTAGTGTTGGTGTATATCTCCGCTCGCGTAGTTCATTAATCTAAGTAAGCGAGGGTGAGTCACTAGCAACTTCCCTTCGCTTCGCTCGGGTGTGTCCCTAGGTACGTTTTAAATTTTTGAGCTGAACACTAATTCTTTTTCTGAAATAACAGAAGCCTAAGCTACTCCTTATGACGTCAGATATCTGCCACTGAAAGTGCCGTCAAAATCAGTCAAGGCGTTTTGGAGTTTAGCCAAAACAAACAGGCGGAGAGACAAAAACAAAAAAAAAGTGTTTTTCTTATAAGTACCGTGTATAATTTAATATGCACTTAGTAAAAAAACTGTTATTTTGACATTACAAACAGACACTTCAATTTTATTTATCTGTATACATTAGTACAGATTTATATATGGATAATATAAAATATAAATTTTAGTGGGAGAATGTTTTTTTTAAATAAATTTAATAATAAATTTGTGTTTTTGAACATTTTCCACATATTTATATAAAAAATCGTTCAAAATATGAGAGCTCGAGCTAGTTCAGCCTTCAGAGAACCCAAGATCGTTTATCATTTAAAGGCATTTGTGACGGTCTCATTTAGGGGGCAGACGGCTCTTTCATGTCACTTTTATTGTTGAATAAATAAATAACATTAAATATAGGGCAAGTTTGACATGCTTAAATATTATGTCTTCATATTATATATATATATATATATATATATATATATATATATATATATATACTAGCGACTCACCCTCGCTTCGCTCGGGTTCGTCCCTAGCTTGCATTAAATCATGATTGATCAGTTTTCGACCGGAGAGGAAAAATGATTAAATTACTAAAATGGCTATTAAAAAATAAGGGTTGATCGTAGAAGGGTGAAAATTGAGGATTGTATGTATTTTTGTATGTTGTATCATAAAAAAATAGAAATTAAAAATTTTGTCTAAAAAATAAAAATAAAAATTTAGGGGTGGACTACCCCTAGCATTTAGGGGGATGAAAAATAGATGTTGGCCGATTCTCATAGATACCGGATAAGCACAAAAAATTTCATCAAAATCGGTCAAGCCGTTTCGGAGGAGTATGGCAACGAAAACTGTGACACGAGAATTTTATATATTAGATATATATATATATATATATATACATACATATATATATATATATATATATATATATATATATATATATATATGTTTGTATTAGAAATCTATATCAGTTGTCATAAGTTTTGTCCATTTAATTAATCAAGCAATATTCAAAACTAGCTGGAGCGATTAGGATGTGATTTAACTGTAGCGATAAAGCCTGTGAAAATATTATATATTGTATACGACACTTATAAGAAAAATATAACTTTTAAAATTTTTGTCTGTCTGTCTGTTCGTTCCGGCTAATCTCCGAAACAGCTGGACCGATTTTGACTGGACTTGAACTGGAAGATAGCTGATATTATAAAGAGTAACTTAAACTACTTTTATTTTGTAAAAAAAAATAGGGTTCAGATCAAAAAAAATTAAAACGTAGCTACCTCGGGACGACGCACCCGAGTGATGCGAGAGTAAGTCTGTAATAATTTATACAACTGTATGAATCATATTCGCGGATTAAGCTATAGAGTTTCATAGAAGTTCTTACAGAATAAATCTCCTGGGCATGAACTTATTCGAATATAATAGAACTAGCAGAACCCGCGCCTTCGCTCGCGATCGAACTACGAAAATTACGAAATTTCATGCAAATATGTCCAAGGAATAAAAAGTTTCATACAAACATTTATCCCCTATTTCACCCCCTTGGGGGTTGAATTTTGAAAAATCCTTCATTAGTGGATGCCTTCGTCATATGAGGAATACGTGTGCGAAATTTCAATTTGCTAGCCTTAAGGGTTTGGCCTGTGCGTTGATACATCAGTCAATCACTTTTGCCTTTTATATATACAGATAGTAACACAGTATGTAAGAAGTGAGGGGCCGTTGGTATAAAGAAATTTAAACATCTTCACGCTACGTGCGATGTAAAATATACACAGATTTTTAAAGCAATAAACATGTCAACATTACGGCTGTATTACGTCGAAATAAGTGTTCATTCACGTTCATACAGCGTGATAGTAGAGTGAATACTGAGTGAATGGACGTCAGCTCCTTAACATATGAAAGTTTTACATGTAAATGAACATGTAAAGCTTACTGAAATTAGTGATTAATTAATGAATAATTTACTAGTTACGGTTCCGTACTCAAAGGGTAAAACGGGACCCTATTACTAAGACTTCGCTGTCTGCCCGTCTGTCACCAGGCTGTATCTCATGAACCGTGACAGAACGTGACAGTTGAAATTTTCACAGATGATGTATTTCTGTTGCCGCTATAACAACAAATACTAAAAAACAGAATAAAATAAATATTTAAGGGGACTGCCATACAACAAACGTGATTTTTTTTTGCTCGTTTTTGCTCGATATTGATAACGGCAACGGGTAGACGCTTGAAGTATTCACAGAATATTTAGTTATATATTCACTTTAAAAATAAATAATTAAATTAAAATAAAACAAATATTTAAGGAGGGCTCCCATACAACAGACATGATTTTTTTGCCGTTTTTATAGATAATGGTACGGAAGCCTTTTTGCGCGAGTCCGATTTGCACATGGCCGGTTTTTTTATCTTCCGCTATCATTAAGATATTTTATTTTGCACAATGGGTACATATTTCACAGGTATCTTGCTCTTTAGTCGGAATCAGTTTTTGTCAAGATTATGAATACTAAATTATGTTGATCATTTTGTTTGCTTTTTGCGCAGCAACGATTTAAACATAATGCTTTATATACATAGTATAAGGAATGTATGAAAAGTTATATAAACTACATGTTTTAATACATAGAACAGATACCTGTCTGAAAGTTCTTTTCTTATTTATTTTCCAAAATGACAAATACTTCTGACATTACACGCACCACTCAGATCCAATGACATCAAAGTTATAGAAGCTTAGAAGGGGTTTCTTAGAAATATATTTTATTTTATACGTATTACTAAATCACATAAAAATAAAAAGCTTTTCTTACTGTAATCGTTACGACATGAGTGGATTGGCACTCCTAATGTGAAGGGACGACGTAGAGTCGGGATCATCTTTACTTTTCAATTTTCCCTCATATTTTATACCTAATTCGGAAATCCCTTTGTAATTCTATTATCAACTTGGGAGTTGCTAATTTTTAAATTTCGTTCAAGTTATAGATTAAAATATACAGGATGTTATCTATACTAATATTGTAAATGTGTAAGTTTAGGTGGATGTTTGGATGTTTGTTACTCAATCACACCAGAACGGCTGAACGGATCTAAATAAAAGGCATAAAGATGCATTATAGTCTGGAATAGCACATATGGTACTTTTTATCCCGAAAAAATGTACGGTTCCCGTGGGATAGATTTGTTGTTATGTGTTTTAAAGCAAAATACATAAATAACTTACATTATAATAATTTGTTAGAAGCATTCATGCACTTTTACTTATTGTTAGTCTTAAGTCGACTGGACTATTTAATAGTTCTATTAATTAACAATATTATTTCTGTATCTTTATATACTACAAAAATTGCTGTTTAATTTTAACTATGTAATATTTTAATATATCATAATTTAAGCGCTCTTTTAAGATTAGCTTTAATTTTAGTCATACTTATAAGAGTTACTGTTGAGTTTTGCTGGCTGTTCTCAGCAGAACTGCTTTTCGAAGCGACGGTATCTTCTTCACGGACTGACTATACTGAGGGTTTATTTTAATTTAAATTATAGTAGGTGTTTCTATATATGTATATTCCGTCATGAAAAGTAACCCCTGATATAAATTTATAAGCGCGCGCGAATGTGTAGAACAGGCAGCTCTTGGAATCTACTTAATCTATTAAAGCAAAACAGTATTGACATTTTTCGAATATTCTTAATATAGTTTTTATTATCTTGCTTATACAACTTAGTCTTCACTTTTAGAACACAGTTTATATAAATAATACCCTTCCTCTTAGTGCTAAGTAAATGTTTGTGTATTTCGGTTTTAGATCTAAACCGCTATTCAAATTCTAAAAAGCCATCTCAGCTAACAGCCTGTATATTTGTTACTTTGGCAGATGTTTATACATCGAATATTCTTTTGTTACCGGATTCTGTATGGACCGAGCGAGGATTTCGCACAAACACTTAGTCTAGACTCTCGAGATCTTTGAATAAAATATTCTGGAGATTGAATCAGGCGTTCCCGTATAAAGAGTACTTTGATTTATCTATAACTATCGTTTTCTCGCGTTTCTACCCGACTTTATATTAGTTATTTTTTCATTTATTAAAATTTCCTAATAATAAAATAAAATTTAGGAGTTGGATTACTTCAGCATATGTAGTTCATCTTTAGTGTGCTAAAGAAAAATTTTTATAACTACAACGTCTGTATCTAAAGTTACAAGGTCGCTCCTGTTATTGGTGGAATATTTTGTACAGGTAGATATTTTTAATATATAGACTGAAAAAAAAAACGTTTGGAATTTACCTTAGGAGTCTGCCCACTACCCCGTCTCATACCATGACCGTGCTAGGAGCGTGTCAGGCAAAAAAATATTCTTTGTATTGAAATGTATGAGACTCTGCCCACTAGACCGTTCCGTCACCGACCGGCACCGTCGCGTGCCGTGCACGGAGCGTCAACAATTGTCGGCGAGAATATTTTGCCGGTGCCGGTACGCTCCGTGCCTGACACGCGACGTTGTTGAACCGGTGAGCATACGGGTTATAAACGCGTATGATGACCGTTATAACCGCGTATGATGACCGTTCTAAGACCGTTACGTATTGCCGCTTGTCTTGTAGAGATGGGCAATAATCGTTATTAAAGATGGGTTAGTACCAATATTTCTCAGGATTAGGTAATATTAATATATTCGTCTGGCAATTTTATAATATTGTAACTAATACTTCAATATTAGTGATATTTATCTCAGGTATGTCACTCAGTATCGTATTATTTATATTACGGATATGACACGCGGATGATACGCGGTTGATACGCGGTTGATACGTGGATGATACCCGGATGATACGCGGATGATACGCGGATGATACGCGGATGATACGCGGATGCTACGGTCACTATAACCGTTATGTACGGGCATGATACGCTGTTGATACGGTCTAGTGGGCATAGTAGTCCGTGCCGTGCTCGTTTCCGTGCCTGATACGTTCATAGCACGGTCATGGTATGAGACGGTGTAGTGGGCAGACTCCTTAATACCTATTTAAAAAGAGAAATGAGGTTGAGTTTAATTTAGAAGATAGAAATGAAAATTTTGAAGAAAAGCTTTCAAAACTCATTTAACTTTTTACCTAACATTGATATTATGTTATCTATTACTATATACTAGAACAATGAAATATTGTTTGTTTATTGAAAATGGCTGCATCGATTGGACTCATTGTTTTTTTTTAAAAGGCTCGGAGCAAGGTTATTTCGGGTTAAGGGGCTTGGGGAAAAAAACACAAAACTCGCCTCACTCGCCATAAGTGGAAAATTGTGGAGAGACCAGAAGTGCTTTTTCTATACAATTTTTGTATAAATTCATAGATCATAAATAAATTTGAAATTGAGAAAGGATAATGTTTGTCAGGTTAGCTAGTTGTACTTGAAAAAAAAGTTGATTTTTTGTTTAATCCTACGTTGGAGTGATTGGTTGACTTTTTTTGGTAAAACCTTAGTTTTACGCTACTAGTAGTGAAACAGACGTACTGTAAAGGAACGGGAGAGACAGTAATTTTTATACTAATACGTACATAAAGACAAGTGCCTAGTAATCATGTTGAAAATGATTCGCATATGAAAACATCAGAGGTGCGATGAAAAATCCGGGATGTGAACTCGCTTCATTACATTTATAGGCTATACTGCCTATAATGCATTTTCAACATGTTTACTACTTATCTTAAGGTGAAAGAAAACATGGTGTTTTCTTGGAAACCTGCATGTCTGAGAGAACCTAGGAAGTTTTTAAAAAACATGTAAAGTCCGCCAAGCTGCACCTGACCAGCATAGTCGACTATGGCTTAATCTCCCTTGTATTAGTGAGAGTCCCGTGCTTCAGCAGTTAAAAAGGCTGAGTACACACGTAAATAAAGTGATTCTAGTAAGTTTTAACATAAAGCTAGCTAACATCAGTAGTATACCACAAATGATTTATTTTATAAAGTTTTAAACAAAAGCAGTGCAATAGCGACAATTTTTGACTGACTTCGAAAAGGAGAATTTAATTCGGCTCTTTTTTCACCTCTGAAAATGGCTTTTTCCAGTTTTTTCCGTAGGAAAGAACAATTTTTTTTAGGAAAAAGTTAGTGTTATTGGTCCATTTCATTTCTTTTCCTCTCCTCTTATCTTGTGAAACTATATTGTACAGTAAAATATGTTAGTGCAAATTGAAGTTGTTCAAATGTGAATTTAAAATGAAAATAAGCTAAAATTCAATTTTCTCGAGTACCTTTCCTAGGAAAGTGTGAAAATAGTAAATATGTTTTGAAAGTGCCAGTTTTATTTTAAAATATACTTTTTAAGATGGTACGGAGGTAAATTAACACTATACCTGAAATGTACATTCGAAAGCATATGAAAATATAATATAAAAATGTGATATTTCAATTCAGCTGGGCGTGAAGCTAAGAAACACTGGGAGATGGTGGGTTGCTCCTCGCACCTCTGATAGAAGAGTGGAGCGTGGGAGCAACCAGAAAGTTGTTGTGATGGATCTCGGGGCGTTTTGGTTGAGTGCTTTAGTCATCGTGCTGAGTTCCACATAATCACGTGTATGTTGTATGTAGGCTGTGTAGTTCCCATTATGTAAAAAGAATGCTGGCCGTTTACCTGCGCAATGAGCGATTTATCGATAAAATTGTTTGTATGAAGGGGACGCGATGGGGGAGTACCTACCTATTATAATTCTACAATAAAAAAATCAATACTTCTATTATAAAACTAGCGACTCACCCAGGCTCCGCTCGGGTTCGTCCCCACTTACGTTTTAACGTTTAGTATAGATTTCTCACAGATGAGATATTTTCCCACAGTAAAAAATATCTTATATTTTGACCTGGATACACAGCTATCATCATATCAAATTTCATCAAAATCCTTCCAGTGGGTTTTCCGTGATGTGGTAACAGACAGACAGACAAAAATTCTAAAAAACTATAGATTCGGCCTCTGTATCGATAATAATGTCAATTTCAATAAGATTTTCCAAACAAAAAAAATAATGTATAGATTCGGCTTAGTTATAATTTTTATATGTATAGATAATAGCCTAGTAGGTACTTTAGGTCGTAACTGCACCCGCCACCCCGTGCGCAGACACACTGCCCCTCCACTGTCGCTCAGCGTTCTTTTTACGTGACGGGACTATGTGTAAATGCATTTCCTATTGGTCTAGTTATGGTTGTCGGTGATAATTTACGATTTGGTCGATAGTATCCACATGCTCTAATGTGTAGGATATCTTTTGATATACACACGCTTACATATATCTCAAATTAATAAAAAATAAGTAATAAAAGATAAGTAGTATAAAGCGAGAATTCTGTTTGAGAAAAAATATTAGAGAAACTTTCAAAAGGTTTATGATTAATATTTATATTTTCCTGGAATTATTTTCTATCATATACTAATATTTTTTTGATGTGCCGTGTATCGAAATAGATATAGTTTTCAAAATACGCTTTTGATCAATTGTAATATATGGCATTCATGAAAACTAATAAGTTCCACCATCATATCACCATGCTCGATAATATCAAGTTATTATGTCATCTGGATTTCACATAGTACCTGGGCGTCCGAACTTCGCTCGGGGTTTTATTTTTGTAATAACGTATTTTTTAGATGAAAAAAACTAAAAACTTGAATAAATACAACAAAAAACAAGTAAAACTTTGTATCCGATCGAGATTCCAACTTGGACACACCTATGATCGTTAATCTTGCACCTTGGTCGCTGGAATACGATGCTTACGCCTGAGTGTAAGAAATTATCGAGCATATTCTGCGTAGAATAATGCAAAAGAAAACCGCATGAAAACTCGAAAACACAAACAACAACGTTTTCCCAGACATGCGACTAATCTAGATCGATTTTTCGCCCCCGAAAACCTCCACATACCAAATTTCAGCGAAATCGTTAGAGCCGTTCCCGAGATCGCCGGTATAAAGATATAAAGATACAAGAGTTGTTCGTTTAAATATATTAGATTTACAAAGTTGAACACGATGATTAAAATCTATATATAAATAGGCCAAGTTCAGTACGTTTTCTCCTCTGTTTGTTAACCAATTTTCTTTTTTGTTGTTTAGTGGCTTTGACGAGCTTTATTGTTATCAATAAAAGAATTAAATGGCCGTACATTAAAATCGACTTCTAATTTGTATTTGATTACACAGTCATATTTTTTATCAGCAATACTCATACATAAACGAGTCGTATTTAAAGCAATGCCTTTATAAAATGAAATAATTAATACAAACTATGTTGAATAACAGTTCTGTTTTGAATAAATATATTCTGGGTTAAGGTTATTTAAATTGTATTAATAAACGTAATATGTATAATGTACAGTCACGAGAATAAATATTTGACCACTGGCGGGCTCGACAGACGTTGTCCTGCCCGAATGTTGGCTTGAGTTTGCTAGTAATAAAAAAAATCCTAGAACCCGATTAGCAGTGCCACCTCTGGATACAGTTATGAATTTAACAATTCAGAGAACCTGTTAAATATACACAAAAATATCATCGAAATCAGTCTAGCCGTTTAGGAGTAGTTCAGTGACATACACACGTACAGAAGAATTATATGTATGTATAAGATGAACAGACAGTGGTAGCCCAGTGGTAACGCGCTCGCTTGGGAAACCGAGTGAAGCGGGTTCAAATCCCGGGTCTCGCACCTCTGATACTTTCATGTGCGAATCATTTGTAACATGATTAACACTTGCCTTACGATGAAGGAAAACATCGTAAGAAAACCTGCATGTCTAAGAAAACCTAGCAAGTTTTCGAAAGATTGGCGGGTTGGCGGACTTCACGTCCGCCAACCCGCACTTGGCCAGCGTGGTGGACTATGGCCTAATCCCCCTCGTATTGAAGGGAGGCCCGTGCCCAGCAGTGGGACGCTAAAAAGGGCTGAATACAATGCATACATACATAAAGATGAACTGTTAGTCAATAGTAGGTACCCGATTGCATGATGCATTAATTAATATAAACTCTTACGATGACAACAAAAATATGTAACATCGAAGGAACAATAAAACTATTAGATTATTATATGTATGTCTATATGTCTCGTTGAAACGATTATTTATTTCCATTCTCAATCTTCCCGCTCAAAAATGCTGAAATACGATGAACGAATATTATATTATATGGCTGTTTTAAACTAAGTTTTAAAACTATAAGTTATGTCTTATCGGTCGCGATAAAAATGGCGTTTACTGCGGAGTAGTATGATAGCCAGGTAAAGCTCGCTTATTTGCACAACTGTACATTATATTTATTATTCATGGCCAAAATTAATGAGCAATTTAATTTATAGCTTACTAGCAATTTAATCTATAGCTCACTCTTGCTCACAAAACAAACCTATTTCATGGGAACCGTACATTTTTCCGGGATAAAAAGTAGCCTATGTGTTATTCCAGACTATCTATCTCTGTGCCAAATTTCATCCAGATCCGTTCAGCCGTTCTGGCGTGAAAGAGTAACAAACATCCATACATCCATACTCACAAACTTTCACATTTATAATACTAGTATAGATTAAAATAGATATTTATGACTATGTACTATGAAATATTATCGAATTTCTAAGCTCTGGTATGGAAAATAAATAAAAGCTAATTAAAATTTCCCCTGATTTAGAATAAAGCGCGTATTTTTCAAACGACTGAAGCAAGTTATATTTAACTTTGTTTTTAATTTAAATTTAAAGTATTTAAGTATTTTCCGTATACAAAAAAGGATTTAATAATATTTTCTTTTATAAATAATGTACAAACTGAGAAGAATAAGCCACCAAAGTTCTATCATCTCGTTCCCGGTCCCCCTAGTGTATTGTGTTTGTGACACCTCTGACGTTTATAGCTTACATTATAATTTTGTTACATTTTATACGCCGTGTCTATCAGTTTAGTTATAATTTTACTCATTATTAACATAATTCTTTCTTAGATTTTCGCAAATATTTGACGACACGTTTGGCTCAGTTTGTAGTGACCCTACTTTCTGTGCCAGAGGTCGCGGGTTCGAGTCCCGCCGGGGCATTCATTTGTGTGATGAGCACGAATGTTTGTACTCCAGTCATGGGTGTTTATATTTATAATATGTATGTATTTAAAGTTATATATGTGTTGTGTATCAACTATCTGGTATCCATAACACAGGCCTCGTAGCTAGCCATGGAACTAGATGGTGCTGTGTGTTAATGTCCCAACATTTATTTAAAAAAAATTAAATAAAATTATATTTTACATTTTTTAAATTGAAATCTTCTAATATATAAAATTCTCGTGTCACAGTGTTTTTAACAAAACTCCTCCGAAACGGTTTGACTGATTCTTATGAAATTTTGTGTGTATATTCAGTAGGTCTGAGAATAGGACGTAAACTATTTTTCATGCCCCTAAATGATAAGGGTGGTCCACCATAAATTTATAAAAATAATAATGTGTTGCTGGTTTTTTTCGCCAGTTCAGCTAAGATCTGAAGCATTTTCTCAACAAACGTAGGATATGCAGTAAAATACTCGTACATGTATTGTAAAAATTTAATGATAAATATTTTTTTAAATATGAATTAGAAAAAAGTTTAACTTAAGTTTTATAGTCGGGAGTCTATAATGGGTTTATAATATTCAAAGCTGTAATAAAATAATTGGATTTCCCGTACCGGGAATTGAACCCGAGCCTCCTGGGTGAAAGCCAGGTATCCTAGCCACTAGACCATACGGGAGTTGGGTTATTGAGCTAATAACAGTAACATAAGATGATATTAATTTATGATATTTATATTATATTGAAAACCCTTAATTTTAAAACCAAGGACGTGTTTTTGCGGTTTAAATATTTATTATTATTATTTTATTTAGATTATTATTTAATTTAAAGTAAAATCGCAAAACATAGTTGTATTAGAAAAAAAAATGTGTTAAGAAATCCTGAATCCTTTCAATAGTCTCACACATTGTCGCCAACATACAAATAAATAAACTTTATAGTCTAACTAGCTTTTAATATAGAATTTTCAGAGATTTTCCCGCCGTAAAAAGTATCCTATATGTTGACCCGGAAAACCACCTATCATCATACGAAATTTCATAAAAATCTGTCAGTGGTTTTCTAGTGATGTGTTGTTCAAAGACAGACTGACAGACAGACAAACATTTAAAAAAGTACAGATTCGGCTTCTGTAACGATAATAATGACTATTTAAATAATATTTTCCAAATAATATTCAATGGACAGATTCGACTCACAATTTTATTATATGTATGTATAGATATAGATTTAAGATTCTATTAAGATAAAATGCATCATAAAAAGCCATTGAATATATTATATATATTAAAGTCACTTATAAGTAAACTTTTTTGTATTATAATGAGAATTTTCTTAAGACGAAGTTCTGTTAAAAGCTAGATTTATTTTTGGTCGCTGCCATTGCATAAAATATTTATGTTTCATCATAACTTTGGCGAAGTTGCATATTTCTGTACGAAAGTTGTAAAAAGTATGTAAACTTTCTTTTTATTTTAAGATGCAACTTTTAAAGAGTCCAACTCGAGCCGCTAACTTTGGCTTACTTTCCATATTTCCCGAGTGCTCTCTACCTTCCGGCTATTGTACTGGCTTATAAAATATACTAGCGAATAACTCTCGCTTCGCTCAGGTTCGTCCCTAGCTTGCGTACCAATACAAATTTACTTCCCCATTTTCACCTCTTTAAGGGATGATTTCCGGGATAAAAAGTACCCTCTGTCCTTCCCAGGGCCTCGAACAATCTTCTTACCAAATTTCATCTAAATCGGTTCTGTAGATCCTGAGATTACCCCCTACAACCTCACAAAATCACAAATTCACAAACTCACAGACTTTACCTCTTTAAAATATTAATAGATTTTCAATCTTATTTAAACAAGATTATATTTAATTTCATTCACTCGAACAGTTGGTGGAACCGCAGTCCGACAAACCAGAGGGAGATCTGGCGGAGCAGGTTTTATTGGCACTTCGAGGGTCGGGGGATGGTTTCTAATTTCGTTAATGAAATGTTGGTCAGATATTATTTAATCAGAACTCGAATCTAGAACGTTGGGATCTCAAATTATGTAATATTTAGTATTCTATAAATAATTTTAAAATTAAAATGTGTTAAGCCCCTGTTAATATCTTAATAGCAATATTAATTATTCAAAAGACAATGGTAGCCCAGTGGTAACGTGCTCACTTGGGAAACCGAGTGAAGCGGGTTCAGATCCCGGATCTCACGCCTCTGATATTTTCATGTGCGAATCATTTCTAACATGATTACCGCTTGCCTTACGGTGAAGAAAAATATCGTGAGGAAACCTGCATGTCTGAGAGAACTTAGCAAGTTTTCGAAAGACATGTGAAGTCCGCCAACCCGAACTTGGCCAGCGTGGTGGACTATGGCCTGATCCCCCTCGTATTGAAGGGAGGCCCGTGCCCAGTACATACAATATATACATTAATTGTTCATACCTTTCTACCGCTAATTATTTCTTCTTTAACCGACTTACATATTTATAATAAAAATCATTACGTGTCTGCCATTAATACTTTTCTTTTATACCTTAAAACTATCTGATTCCCAAAAAACAAACTAGCCACTAAACCAACGTAGACAGATAAATAATAAAATGAACTTGCAAGGTCACGTTATTAGGTACACGGGTCATGAACTCGTGTACAGATTTATTATACAAATTGAATTTCACAGTGAAAATGTTTCGGAGAGATGACTCTAGCGTGAAGACCTGCTAGTAATAATTAGCTACAATAGATAAAAAGCTTGTATATTGCTGTTTGAAATGGAAATAAAAACCAATGATTTGTAGCTAACACGTTAAGGTTTTGATATCAAGTCCTGCGTTTTTTTTTAATATTTTAGACAAAAACAAATCTATCCCACGGGAACCGCACATTTTTCCGGGATGATATATAGCCTATAGCCTTCCTCAGTTAACGGACTATCTAATGCAAAAAAAAAAAATCTAATCGGATTAGTAGTTCCTAAGATTAGCGCGTTCAACCAAACAAACAAACAAACAGACAAACAAACAAACTCTTCAGCTTTATAATATTAATATAGATTAGTTATTTGGGTTTAGACATCGTGAAATAAGCTTTATAGATTGCATTTTTGTTTTTTCTAAATTAAAATTATTTTTTAGTATATCGATTCGTTTATTTTATTTTGTTCAACGTAGACATAGCCTGGGGATTATTAGATAAATTCGTAAGAAGTGCTATCTTTTCTGAAAACATTTAGGTATTTTCCAATAAGTTTTTCACGTTCTTAATAAATATTTTAACAGAAAACTATTTAATTACTTGAGATTTATTAAAAAGTAGAATATTATTCTCACAGCCTTAACTTTAGAAATGATAAATTAAAAAAGACAAAATCCTCTGTTTAGAAAAGCAGTGAATTATTTACTTATTAGTTTATCTATACTAATATTATAAAGAGAAAAAAAAAGTTTTTTTTTGTTTGTAATGGATAAATTATCCGATGAATAAATTTAGATGAAATTTAGTATGAAGATAGTTTGAGACCCTGGGAATGACATAGGAGTTTTTATTCCGGAAATCATCCCTTAAGGGGTTGAAAAGGGGGATAAAAGTTAAATATATATTATACACTAATGTATAGTCTATCTATTCCATACTAACCATTATAAAAAACTAAAGACGAACCCGAGCGAAGCGAGGCTGAATCGCCAGTGTTGATATAATATATTATACTAGCGAATCATCCTCGCTTCGCTTCGGGTTCGTCCCTAGACAAAAACAAATCTATCCCACGGGAACCGCACATTTTTTCCTATATAGCCTATAGCCTTCCTCAGTTAACGGGCTATCTAGTGCAAAAAGAATTTTTCAAATTGGATTAGTAGTTCTTGAGATTAGCGCGTTCAACCAACCAAACAAACAAACAAACTCTTCAGCTTAATAATATTAGTATAGATAATACATAGAGATATTCATAATGAATGAGCTGAATGAAAATTACTACACTAAATACTGAGCAGTAACATATGTGAATATCAAAGGGTTAATAGGTTAATATATGGTCTTTAATCTAAAATTCATTAGATTTAGCCCTTCGTAATTGGATACGGAGTAGACTTGGAGCTCCAAAATCTTAATTGTCTCGCTTCATTACAGCACACTATGATAAGCTTTCGTATCGTTCCATTGGGCCTTAGAGATAATTGTTAAGAAAAAGATTGTTTTTAATTTTGAAATCACAACCTTTTTTAGCTAGAAGATAACTTGCTTATGCTACCTAATTCTAAGCACTTATTCACGCTGTTGCAGCTGGATGGATTCGGATGAAATTTAATTCACGAATAAGCTATTCCAACATGATTACTACGGTGAAGAATAACATCGTGAGGAAACCTGCATGTCTGAGAGAACCTAGCTAGGTTTTGAAGGATATGCTCAGTCCGTTCGTACTTGGCCAGCGTGGTGGAATATGATCTGATTCCCCTCGTATTGAAGTGAGGCCCGTTATTTATTATGATAATTGTTAAAGTGTGTAAAGATGTGTGGATATACATACATATGTGATTCAACTATATGTAAATCCTAGAATGAGTTATGGTGAATCTTAGCATCTTGCATTAATACTGAACCGGATGAACACTTAGAACACTAATACTTTCCTAGATTTCTGCGAATATTTGACATTTTAAATAAAACTATCTTTTCAAGACGAGAGTGACCCGTCTCTCTCCCGTAAACAAGATTGTTGTAAAGCATTTGAAATGTAGAGGACCAAAAATCAAAATAAATTCGCGAAATAATCCGAAAAGATAGTTTTATTTAAAACTTAGAACACTATTTCGATAATAGTTTAACTTTGATTTTTTTTTTTAACTAATTATGGTGAACAATTCACCATTTTTCTGAACTTTTTAAATTTAAATTCTACAGAAATACTCTCGTACACTTTTAAATAAGTCGACGAAAATAATCTCTTTCTATAAATTTTTACATGTATTATGTAACATAGACCAGATATTGTATGCTGGACAGCTCGAACTCAGTCATCTGCGCTTAATTGTTGTTCGATGGGATCATTAGCTTGAAACCTCATTTACTTATTCATGAAACTTCTCCAATTGTAATACATATATTATATCGAATTTCGTTAAACTCTTTCAATAATTAAATAAAAGATTAATTTCATTTCTTATCCTCAACAAATCGATCATCTTCTCTTGAGGAATCTTAAGTAGCTATGTATGTATTCAGCCCTTTTTTTTAACGTCCCACTGCTGAGCACGGACCTCCCTTCAGTACGAGGGGGATCAGGCCATAGTCCACCACGCTGGCCAAGTGCGGATTGGCGGACTTCACATGTCTTTCGAAAACTTGCTAGGTTTCTTTTTTTTTAGGTTTTTCGTCTAGGTTTCTTTTTATCTATTTATGGTGTAGTGAAGTCGATTGTCAAAATGTGTCCTAGAGGTAAGTTAGGTAAGTTACACAATCACTGGCAGATACAAAAGGGTTATAATCTAGAGATAGATTGATAAATTAGTAAACCTTTAAGAATGCTTTAGTACTTGTTAATTTCCTTCGGTTTAATATACATACGTTCAACGTACTGCCACTGAGTTCTCTAACCAAGAATACTGCATACAATTTCATTAAGAAACAAATTTAGATACTTCGATCTTTGAAGTGTAAAACACAAACTATGTTACACTATATTCATTACAAAGTGGATTTTGTATTATTTGGTACAGTAGTATACCACGGATAGGCCTGGGTTCGATCCTGTACGAATTCAAATTATCAATACAACTTAATAAAACTAAAGAAAGAAAAATATTTGAGATTTATATCCTGATTTCAAAAGAATTCTCCAGTTAACGAAAAATGCATTCTAAAATTAAATTTTTGTTTTAATGATTGAAAAGATAGCCATGTATGCTACCTAGTATATATATATATATATATATATATATATATATATATATATATATATATAACTAGCGACTTATCTACTATACGCGAATTTTGTTCGCAAATGCTATTTTGACATTATAAACACACACTTCAATTTCATTACCTGTATAGATAATACATTTCATGGAGTTTTATATAAAAAATATTATTTTACGTAAAATGTATTTTGGTTTAATTTAATCTATACATATAATTAAATTGTAACTAAGCCGAATCTGTACATTATATATTTGTTGGAAAGTCTTATTGATATAAACATTATTCTCGATACAGAGGCTAAATCTATAGTTTGTAGAATTTTTCCTCTGTCTGTCTGTCTGTTACCGAATGACGGAAAACCACTGGACGTATTTTGATGAAATTTGGTATAATGATTACTGGTTATCTGGGTCAATATATAGAGTACTTTTTACTGCGGGAAAATATCTCATCTCTGAGAAATCTATACTAAACATTAAAACGTAAACCCGAGCGAAGCTAGGGTTAGCCGCTAGTACTTATATAATTTGCAAATGGAACGTAAAGCGTTGAAACTTTAAACCAAAAATATTAAATATGGATAAATATTTCAACAGTCTGTGCCTGAAGTTTGTATCACGCCGAAAATTGAAAATCTAATTACATTATTAATTATTGATCATTATAGCTATTGGCAAAAGGTTGAGGTTCCGGTGCACTCATAATGCCCGTTATTGGGCGCTATGTTGTTGTGTTGGATTTTTACTTTAAAATATTAATATTTAAATTTGATACATAATTTTATACATAGGTGTTAATAAGTGCGTGTAAAAATAGCTAAATCTACACATATAATAAAATTCTAATTGAGTCGAATCTGTACATTAGGTAAATATTTTTTGGAACTGCCTCGGTGGTGACTACACCACCGAGGCACGGGGCACGGGCACGGGGCACGGGGGTGAAACACCGCCAACTTCCCAACGCCTAGTGGCTAGCATGTACGGCTGCACATCCTGAGGTCCTGGGTTCGAGTCCCGGGTCGGGCCAAGTTTAGTTATTGAGTCTTTCTGTATAGTAAGCCTCAGTAACAGCCCGGAGTTGGGAAGTTGGCGGTGTTTCACCCCCGTGCCTCGGAGAGCACGTAAAGCCGTCGGTCCTGCGCCTTAACTCTCACCGGTCGTGTCGAGTAGTCGTCCCACCGGAGTATGAGAGTGACAGGAATAGAGAGTGCACTTGTGTCTGCGCGTACACTTGTGCACTATAATATCTCCTGCGCAGTTGGCTAGTCTCAATGAGATTGGCCGCCGTGGTCGGAATCGGTCAGGAGAACATTATTATTATTATTATCATTATTTTTTGGAAAATCATATTGAAATAATCTTTATTATCGATAGAGGCCGAATATAGTTTTTAGGAATTTTGTCTGTCTGTCTGTGACCGCATCACGAAAAAACCACTGGAGGGATTTTGGTAAAATTTGGTATGATGATAGCTGGTTATCCGGGTCAACATATAGGGTGTTTTTTATGGCGGGAAAATATCTCATCTCTAAGTAATCTATACTAACCGTCAAAACATGTCTAGCTAGCTAAAGTTATAATCAGGAACCCTCGACCTGTCACAGAGCTTATCGCGGTCGATAAACTCGGTCGGTGGTTGGAAAGCGGCTCTCGAATTTTTATACTACAGAGACGATTACTACTACTGATACTACATCAGTGAAGTGTGTCTTCAAAGTAGTGTAACTAGTTTTTGAAGTAAAACTTCCTTTCGCACGCTTGACTTGGGGTGTAAGCTGGTGAATGCGTTACGAAAAAATGTACGTACGTTTGTTGCCATGGTAACCGTTGTCATTGTGTGACAAATGATATATAATATTATATTCTTTCCTTAAATGATATTCTATAAATATATGATTGTAGTATGCCTAATATGCGTTATTTTTAGTATCTCACCTATCCTAATTATTTAAAACATAAATTGAATTTCATAAAGAGTACCGATAACCTACAGAAGTTTTACTTGCGCGTGTACACATTCATACACGCACTCTTTAATTTACTAGTGTTATATTTATAAGAAAACTTTTTATTAAACTAATAAATAAAGTTTAAGTATGTGTCAAAATTAAACTTGATTATCAATCTCCTATAGTCTAGTATATATAGAATTAGATATTTTTCATGACTTTCAATAAAAGCACAAACTATCAAAATATTATTTTTCTAAAACTGTGATATAAATATATGGTATTTTTTATATAACAGTTAATTAACTAAAATCGAATTATTTTTATTTTCACTTTATTGTATTTAAAATGATGTTGTTTTTAAACCTTGTTAATTTTGTATTTTTATCAACTACTATAAATATTCCTTATGATGATATGTAACTAATATTATTATTATGAATACTATGTACACTTGTCATGGATATGCTTGTCTGTTTTTTTTTAAACTTTAGTTATTGTATGGAATTGTTTTAACACGTGTATTTTACGAATAAATAAATAAAGTATATATATATATATATATATATATATATATATAATTTATTTGAGCGCATATGGATAATGCCATACGATGGTACACTGATATAACTGTTTGTCTGTTTTATCGTACCTGAAACCCGAAACGGCTGAAACCATTTTAACGGGTGTATACAATTTAACAAAACGTACACAAGTTAACTTAGACAAGTTTTTATTCTAGAGAAATACAAGGTTTCCGAGGGAAAGATTTATGCATTCTATCTATAGATCTATGTAAAAAGGTTTTTTTTTTCAAGAAGTTAAGGCAAGGCGGGGGAGCTTTTTACGAGGAAGCTATCACCGGATTGAAATGCATTCTATATTATGTCGCATGCCCATTTACTTCTTGACTGAGAACTTCGAATGGAAATCGAACTCACGATCTCTCACATTTATGTGTGGCAAAAGTGACATTTAGTATGTTACTAAGTTCAAGTCACTGCATCAAATATTTGAATAGCCAATTACAGTAACATAACAGACCACGTAAGTCGAGTACATTTAAATTTTAGTACATAAAACCAGTTTAGTTTTGTTAAAATATCTTAAATATATATAACGTTTGCAATGTTGCAGCTAAATTGTAAGGCTTGTTACGGTGGAAGCTGACTGCGGAGCGAGTTTAAATTACTCCAAAAACTCCTCCCCGCGGCATTCCAGCTAACTTGTGATGTATTAAAAGTTTAAAGCTACAGGCATTTTATCTGTACGTTTGTATATTATATTATGATAACATTAATATTATTAACTAGTGAGTACTCTATTTATCCTCGCTTCGCTCGGGAATATGTCGAGATGCCTAACAGCCTGTGTTCAGGTGCTATGACCTTAGGTCATAGTCTATCTGTGTAATAAATTTCATCCAAATTGGTTTATCCGTTTCAGTGAGCAAGAGTAACAAACCTACATACAAACTTTGGCATTTATACTCGTAACATTAGCTAGATGTGAAATTTTGAGAGTTTATCTCTTTCTTTTGCTATCAAGACAGACAACCCTTTCGAAGTGGAATAAAATGCTTAAGAAAGATGATATCTTATATCCTCAAACAAATCTAAGGCATTTTACGATACACTTACCACGCTATGTTCTAGTTTTAGTTCCGAAATAAGATCGTTCTGGCTTTTTTCACTCGTTGCTCACTAGATGAAAAGTTTTTTTATTAAACACTAGCGACTCACCCTCGCTTCGCTTCGGATTCATCCCTGGACAAAAACAAATTTATCCCACGGGAACCGTACATTTTTCCGGGATAATATATAGCCTATAGCCTTTCTCAGTTAACGGGGTATCTAATGTAAAGAGGATTTTTCAAATCGAATTAGTAGTTCCTGAGATTAGCGAGTATAACCAAATAAACAAAAAAAAAAAAACTAGTATAGATTATATATAAATATATTTCAAATGGGTTGTTTAGTAAAAATGACCATATTGTTACGTTCTATGGGTACTGGGATCGGATATTAAAGCACGTCTTTAGATGTTTTATTGCTTTTGATTCAAAAGAATCAATTATGGCGGTTCACAACCAGAAATCCGCAGTTTTTACTTAATTTAGTCTCCGAGCACTATTTTCCACCGCTTGTCACATTTGCTTTATGACTTAAGTTTCTCTTCTTAGCTTTAAAATTCAACTGATCTCTTGACACACTGCTGGCTTTTTTATATGCATAAACAAAGAATATTCTAGTATCAACAAAGCCTCGTAGCTTACCATGGAACTAGAGGGTGCTGTGTGTTAATGTCCCAACATACTTATTTATTTATTCCCAACATTCTAGGAGTCGAACCCTCAAATCTTTTTATAAGTTCAATTCCTTTCTGAAAAATGGTTTTTTCTTCTCTCAGGGAAGTCCATTATGCCAAATGGGGATTTACTCGAGCGTCCGGGGGACCTCTTAGATATTGAAGATTAAATGGTAGAAAGAAAAGAAGAAATAATGTAATATATACCCTTTCACCGGTGGAAGGAGCGTCTAGAGGCTTTCAAAAATGTAAAAAAAAGTCATATGAAGATATTCGAACGCGTTTGATTTTCAAAGGGGATGTTAAGTGAACCCGAAAGCTTCCATTCAAAAGACTGACGATTCGGGCGCGACGCAAGGACGCAAGATATCGTGGTGGAGTTTTGATAACGTAATAAAAAATCGCTATTTTGAAATACTCCAGCGTGTCAGATTATTATACAGACGGTTCTTGGCTTAATGTCCTAATGGTGTTAATCCATAATCTGACGATTATTTGGAGGGACTTAATACGACGGTCCAAAAATGTTTTTATGATTTTTTTTGTAATGTCATCATGGTGACGGAAAATAGTGTTGGAATGGTGCAAGAGAGTGAGAGATAGAGAAAGAGTGTAAGAAAGATAAGTGTAGAGTGGAGAATACATGCTTCACTACAGCTGCAACTGCTTTAAACTTTAAGGACGATTTTTGTTTCTTTGGCTTGTGGATTTGCAAACTTTTCAGCATTTAATTAGCCCACCACATCTTAATCTGACAGTTTCAAGTATTTCTAACTAACCAAAATATTTTCTAAATATTTTGATCGGTTGCCAAAGACGCGCGATCTTATACGAAAGGCATATATATGGTGGAGGTACTCAACAGAGAGCAATCCCTTATGTTAATCTACCGTGCTTGTGTAAATCCCAAAATCCCCTCTTGGGCTCCCCTACAATTAGGATATAATAAGTATACTTCAAACGTTCTATTTTTAATTATTAATTTTTGCTGTAAATTTGCTGCTCTTTCCACTAAGCGACAATATTTTGGCGTTGTGCTTATTAACAATAATGAACATTTTTATGTGTCACATACTCACTATTAGTTGCCATCTTTCATACGAGAAAGGTACTTTTTCGTACAGTATCTTGTTTGTTCTAATTTTTAAATTATAAATGTGATTCATAATTTATTTTTGGCAAGCAACCTTATTTTTGCATTGTCATTTTATTTAGAATCTAATTTATTTAGTAAGAAAACACGTTTTTATTTTTATTTGGCATATTTTGTAGATTGCTATAGCCGCATTAGTATCTTTAGCATTTTTGCTACAGAATGATTCATACCTCATATCTGTACATATAATAAAACTGTAGAGTTTGAATGTCTGTACATAGATAAAAAATGCTAAAAACCGAGTCAGGGGATGTAAGAAAAGAACAAATCCAGATGATTTAATTTTTTTTGTTTCTCTGTCTGTTTGTCTGTTTGTACAGGCTAATCGTCGAAACTGTTGGACTGATTTAAATGAATTTTTTACATGGTGTTACCTTATATCCCCGGTCAATACTTTAGATACTTTTTACCCCGGAAAATTAAAGGATTCCCGTGGAATAGTCAAAAAACTATAGTAACTTATATACCTTAGTACATAAAAACTACTGATGGAATTTTAATCAAACTTTACAATAATATAGTTCATATATCAGAATAACAAATAGGCTACTTTTTATCCCGAAAACATGAACGGTTCCCGTGAGACAGATTTGTTTTTGTTTGTCTAGAGACGAACCCGAGCGAACCGGGGGTGAGCCGCTAGTATACCATATTATTTAAATCCTATCGCAGTATTCAATTGTCGCTCAGAAGCAGTTTCATCCAGATTTAAAACAAACAAGTAAACTCAATAACCCACGGTTTGCACTGAATACTCTCGTTTATGAAATACGTGGAACACAATTGCTAGCAATCAGAATTTGTTGATATAAACTATTTACAAGAATAATATGTTCTTTATTTTTTCATAATTTGTACAAATATTATGTATTTGCTGTTGTACTTTCATGTATTTCTTTCTTAAAAAAAATGTTTTTTAGTAAAATAAAAATAAAAGACATGTATTTCTTCCATTAAATTATGTATTTACATCAAATTTTAGTGTTAGTGCTATTTATTAGGAGGTAATCTTAGAGACAATAAATTGGTCAAGTTGGAAGCGTTGGACTTGAAGTTTGCAACAAAATTTTGTTTAGAGGACAAGTATTCAGCCAGTTTTTCAACGCCCCACTGCTGGGCACGGGCCTCCTTTCACTGCGAGGGGGATCAGGCCATAGTCCACCATGCTGGCCAAGTGCGGGTTGGCGGACTTCACATCTCTTTCGATAAGTTGCTAGATTTTCTCAGACATGCAGGTTTCTTCACGATGTTTTCGTTCACCGTAAGACAAGTGGTAATCATGTTGGGAAATGATTCGCACATGAAAATGTCAGTGATGCGAGACTCAGGTTTGAACCCTGCTTCACTCGGTTTCCCAAGCGAGCATGTTACCACTGGGCTTTTTACTACTAGAGGACAATATCCTCATATTTCCAATGACTAAGAATATATTAGATTATAGTGTACGTCAAAAACTATTCATTTTTATATTAGATATTCAGCAAATCCATAAAAATATATTTTACATCATGTAGATTCTCCACGTATTTTATTACACAAAAACCTAGGATCTAAATCAGGCACGTACTTGTTTTATATTCAAATAGATGGGAAGCTTTACATTTTATTTTTACCGTAAATACAACTTCAGTGAATTAAGAATTCTTGAGCAATCATTAAGGTACAGGAAGTGGATCACAGGAAGAGATTCTACAGTCTTTATAATTATTTAATACGTTCGGCTTTCCAGAATACTTTCATTTTTAATAAATGAAAATTTATTTTTCATATCATAGTTTATTGCGTTACTCAATATGATGAAAGAGGTTCTTTTGTGTGGTAGTTATTAGTACTGGCTTTTCTAGTTGATCAGTTACTATCTGTTGTCCAGATGGTATGCGTAAAACCATCTCCTAACGTTAAAATTCAAAAATTTAAAATTTATATTTATATCTTATTTAACATTAAATTATTATATATTAAACATTAAAAAGCACAATTATGAATATACATATGTGTCCAATTATTTACAAACCAGTGTAAAAGTAAACGTGTGACCGAGCTTCACTCGGCGTTTTTTTTAGAAGAGATATAAAAATTGGTTTTTTTTTTCAGAAAAGACACTTAACTAAACTTAAAAAAAACTTATTTAAATACAAAATTTAATCCAAATCATTACAGCCATTTTTGAGATACACGAAATTTGTATATATATATATATACATACACATACACATTCATTTAATTTTATAAAGATATAGATACAAAACGTTAATTTAAGGGACAATCTTCATCTCTTTAGCGTCAATAAACAACGGCCTGTAATTAACTAGTTGTTCAGTCAACGGGTTTCCAATATATAATTAGCATTAATAATACTCGTAGTTGTAATTGTATTTCGGTCGCAGTCCAACTATTGTCGTTTTGAGTCCTGCTTTGCTGTGGTCAGTTGGCGCTGGCAGCGCCATCAATTGACGTCATTTGCTTTAAACGTTTTTATAGGTTCTGCGTTAACCTAATAGTGGCGATTCATTTATAGGTGTTCTGTCGACATTCGATTTGGATTTGCAATATAATTTAAAAGTATACGAAATATAAATTATGTTGAAGTGATTTTTGGACTGTAATAAAAGATGATTAGTTAATCTGTCCGTAAGTATTTGTACTACTAGCCGGTGAAGCTAGTTTTTACACATACATAAATATGAGTTATTATATAACGCACATATTATAATTTGTGTGAGCGTGCGTGCGTGTGGGTGTGCGTGTGCGTGTATGTGTGTGTGTATGTGTGTGTGTATGTGTGTGAGCGCGCGCGTGTGTGCGTGCGTGCTTGTATATGGGTGTCTGTTTGTGCGTGTGTGAAGACAAGTTAATATTTTTGTGTGAAGTTCTAAAGACCTAGACCTAGGGACGCATCCGGATGAAGCCCAGAATAAATCACTAGTACCTAAATAAAGTATGACTATCCACTATAGCAACGATGTAGTTAGGCACAGATATATAAATTATGTATATACATTATTGTGTAGCTGATTTTACCAGTATTTTGTCAGGAGCGGATGGCGCGGGATGACATATTATATTCACTTTGTGTCAGGACACCGGCGGATTTATAGCGCGGCCGGTGTGTATGAGCGGCAACGTAATGATTTATGTCGAAGGTAATGTTTGATGGCCTTTTCCACTGTTTATGTTTAAAACAATTATAATATACTTTTATTTTTAATAACCATGAAATGTAAATAAAAAAAAGTACCACTAAATATGTCCGTCATTTTATATTATGAAAGCACGGAGAATAGGAGACCCTTTTCGCATCTTAGTCGCGTATATCCTGAATACGTTGGAATCTATCCAGCTATTCTTGAGCTGTACATACTTTGAATAGACGGATAGACAGATAAGAAAATTTGAAAAACTATTCATTTATATTAACATACATTTTTCAAATATACTATCATTTTACAATCACAAATATTACATAATATATGCAATGTACAACTTTGTGTTCGTGGATAATACCGATGAAGTAGAAGTGAAATAGTCCATTCACCTTATTGTCCAAGAGACACACCACTTAACATAACCCCGTACTCATCTGCACAGAACCACACTTGTACAGGACAATATTTCAAAAAAAAAAAAAACGTCTTACGCAAGGATTGAAACTGTTACCACCTTCCAAATGTAGTAATATTAGCATTTTCCACTTCCAATTTCCGATTACCCATTACAATAGTTTACAATAACTACAGGATACAATAACTTACGAGTACTACAATTCTGCAGCTTAAATTCTATTTACGAAGCGATCAGAAATGGTTAAACCAGTGGCTCGCCCGTGTGAGATTAACTCAATATTAAATTCGGCTACTAGGTGAGCTGTGGTCACGTTGTATGGCTATAATGAATGTTGCTGGTTCGATATTTGTATGTAAATATATACTTTTCAATTTAGCAATAAGTGGCAAATACTCTAGTCTTCTTCATTGTTTTAAACGTGTGATTTGATCTGATAAGTTAAAAATAATTATACTGAAATATTGTTTCACTCGCGTCTCCCCATCGCTTCGCTCTCGTTCGTTCCTAGGTGGTTCTTTAAATTGACATAACTTTTTGTATTTATAAAACAATTGAAATAAAACAAATACTAAATGTTAAGTGAAACTTACCACAATAAATTAGTGAAAACTACACCCAAATTGGATAGCCCTTTCTGAGATTCGCGCGCACAAACACACAGACAAACAGACAAAATTTCTAAAAATCATTGTTTTGGATTCTATTGCCTTAATACAAGTAAAGACCTCCAATAATAGCTTTTCTCAAATATCTTCCATGTACAGACAGTCATCAGTTACACTTTTACTATATGTATATTACATTACTAAAATCATGAATTTTCAATTATTGCATTAAAATCTTGATTTAAAAGAAAATAAATACATAGGTAGCTTGGGAAAGCAAATAAGGCTTTGTTTGAAATTGCAGTCAGGAAACTGTTTCTATTATAACGTATGTCATGCAAATATCTTTTTTTTATTTTTTAGGGTCTATACATGATAAGAAGAAAAGTAATTTTTATAGGATCACTTCGTTATCTGTCTGTCTCTCGAGGTTATCTGTGTTTTATTTCTCGGGAATGTGGAAAGAATTCAAGTTGAAATTAACTTAAAATACTTTGGTCTTCGGTTTCTAGCAGCTGTAAAATCATAAGCTTCTAAGTTAAAGCAATATAAAATACGGGCGTTTATGTTGTACATGTTTTTTTTGCAATCTCACGCAGATTCATGAGTATCGACAAGGAGGAGGACAGGGAGGGGGTCTTCATGGGATAGTTTACAGTATACGGCAGTTTTTCTTAGAAAGAGCTAGCCCATTTATGCTAAAACCAGAAAATTAAAAAATATTTTCTATCAAATGAAATAAAAAAACGCAATAAAATAAAAAAAAAAACAGTGCGAATTTGTATTTTACAAATAAAAACGTCACTAATTGAATACATCCACAAAACTTTTTAGTAACGAATGTAATCAATTTACTTTCAACCAAACAGATTAAACAAAATAAAATGAATCTCACAGCCAATTACTGTTTTAAAATACTGTTTCAAAATGATATCTCCTGATAAAAATTTCGATTTTACTTTAAATATCACCTTTATATAATTTTGTTATATTTGCATGGTATAAGAAGGGTATCTTGTAGTTGATTCGTCAGTGTCGTCGTCATTATTCAATTATAGTCGTGAGTCATTATTCAATTATACTTTCTTGTTAATAGCTTCAAAAGGTACCAACTGAGCACAGATTACTTTAGCAATGTCATGTAGAATGGAGAAGACACGAGGGAGATTGGTATATTGAGTCACGGCAGCGAATTCTTCTGAGACTACTTCTATCGAATTAAAGTTGACTAGCACGTGGGCTATCGACAGTGCAATCTGTATTTTCTCGAGCTCGATGGGATGACAATCCGACACGATCTGAGAGCTGAGGTCCCAAATCGATTGCTTCACATGTTTTTCGAAACACAATGACTAATTGATCAATCAGTTAAGCGAGTGCAGCGGATTCAATTCCCGGGTCTCGCCCCTTTGATATTTTCATGTGCCTTACGGTGAAGGAAAACATCGTAAGGAAACCTGTATGTCCGAGTGAATCTAGGAAAGTTTTCGAAAGACATGTGAAGTCCGCCAACCTGCACTTGGCCAGCGTGGTGCACTATGGCATCATCCCCCTCGTATTGAAGGGAGGCCTGTACCCAGCAGCTGGACGTTTAAAAAGAGCTGAATTTTTTGAATTTTTTAAACTTTCACTGGCAGATAGCTGATGTTATAAGGTAAAAAAATTAAATCCCATGAAAATGTGAACAAACTCCGCGTACGCACCCGAGCAAAGCGAGGGTAAGTCGCTAGTAATAAATATTAGTCGGAATGGGACTCGAATCCGGGATTTTCGTTATAGAAACTAATATTTAGATCACTAAGTCAGGCGGTCGTTCAATTCGAAGCCGGAAGCAACATTAGCGTTAGCGACGTCAGATGTTGCATAGAGCTTTGGTAACAGACCACGGCCTGAGGCGATCATTGAAAAGCAACGTTTAACTTTGCGGGTGTTTATATGTGATTCTTGGATTTCTAGCTTAGAGTAAGTGACACTCCTATTTGTAATTCTTATAGTCTTATAATCTTCTTATTCTTATAATCTTATATGTATAATTCTTAACATCATATATTTTTCATTCAATTTTTTTGTCTGTCTGTCTGTTTTGGCTAATCTTCAAAACGGTTGGACTGATTTTGACGAGAATTTTACTTTCAGATAGCTGATACAGATGTTATACGGAGTAACTTAGGCTATTTTTATTTTAGAAAAAGAATAATTTAGGGTAAAAAAAGCCCATGAAAATGCACTAGGGGTGCACCCGAGCGAAGCGAGGTTAAGTCGCTAGTTCTACGTATATTTGCGTTATGTTACTTATTTAATGTGAAGTTAAATGTAATAGAAAAAATCACTCGTTAATAAGTTAGTATTCATTAATATTTCATAAAGATACTATAAATAACAGAGTTCGACAACTTTTATACAAATAAATGAAATTGAAGTGTCTGTTTGTAATGTCAAATTACTCGTAACATCTAGCTAAATTAATGTTTAGTAATGCATGAATAAAATATACGGTACTTATAAGAAATATTTTTTTTGTATGTTTCTTCCGGCTAATCTCCAAAACGGCTAAACTGATTTTGACGGGACTTTCTCTGGCAGAAGTTTATGGTATAAGGAGTAACTAAACCATAGTAACTTTTATTTTATGTATATGCAAACCCATGAAATTATTCACTATAATCTACAGCTGTGTATTTTCAACATGTATGGTCAAACTGGACCAGTTTGACAGTTGTATAGATCTGGTCTAATGAAATTCTGAAATTCTGAATATATTTATCACTAGCGACTCATCCTCGCTTCGCTCGGGTTCATCCCTGGGTTGCTTCTCAAAACAAAATTAATTAATTAATTTGGTTTTAATTTTTTTTTGCGTGAGTTCCTATTTAAAAAAAAAAGTAGCCTAAGTTACTCCATATTACTTCAGCTATCTGCCAGTGAAAGTCCCGTCAAAATTGGTTCCGCCATTTCAGAGATTAGCCGGAACAAACAGACAGACAGACAAAAATTGTAAAAAATGTTGTTTTGGTATATGTACCGTGTATACATCCATATGAATTTAGTAAAAAGCGGTTATTTTAATATTACAAACAGACACTCCAATTTTATTTATCTGTATAGATAATAATAGATGATGTAGTATGAACTATATTTTTAGAATGTTATTACGTTTTGTTTAAAAGCTCTATGTTCATACAAAATAAATTCTTTTAGCGTACATAAAAGAAAATAAATATCATGTTACATATTTTTTCAACATATACTTAATCTCGTTATACGATGAAACAGATTGTTGAAAGATAAATAAGACAAGAGGGATGGCTTGAGAGCGGTGGCTTACGAAATAGAATCTTGTTTTAATCCTTCATTCATTTCGAATTCTAAAAACCTTTTGCCATATTCACAAACGTCAGAATCTTTCTAAAAAAACCTACTATTTTTATAAAGGCGAAAGTTTGTATGTGAATGTTTGTTACTTACACCGAATCTGCTGAACGGATTAGGTATATAGATAGATTATGATTTGATTTAAAAAGATATCATGGCTGCAAGAGGACCCGTCTAATCCTTAATAATCCTTTTTGTGACAATTATTTTCCAATATTACACCATCAGAAAGCAACGTCACTTAAATGGGCTCCTAAAGCTCCATTTCCAGATTAGAATAAATTTTTGATTGAATTTCTTTCAAAAACTTAAACAATATGCAAGAGTGTAACTGTTTTACATTTATAATCACGCAAAAAGAACCGTACTTAATAAAAAAAAAAAGTGTGTGTGTGTACGTTATGTACGCACGTAAGAAGTTATACTTCTTTGGCGTCACAGAACAAACAAAGCTAAAAATTTCATCCCTTATGTCACAACTCTGTGTTTGTAAAAGGAATGCAACTAACTTCATCATGTCGCTTTTTGGCTGTCGATGTGCGCGCGCATCGTAAAAATTTTACTCTCATAATTTTTTCCAAACGTGCCAAAAGGAGTATAACTTCAAAATCTACCTTTATAAAATATCATAAACACAATAGCTGCTAAGTGAAGCGAGGGTAAGTCTCTAGTATGAAATAATTCCGAACTAATTTGCTTATTATTAGGTTTAAATAGAACGTTGAACTCGGATCCCTGAGAACACGAGCTACGGATACAGTTCATTCAACGCTTTATGTAACGTTGTAAAACAAAAAGATCCCCATTTAGCGACTGCTAATATCACGACAGAATTACTAATATTTGCTGTACATAGACCTTAATCTATACAGATAAATAAAATTGAAGTGTCTGTTTGTAACGTTAAAATAACAGCTTTTTACTAAATACATATTAAATTATGTAAGGTACTTATAAGAAAATTACAGTTTTTTTTTCTAATTTTGGTCTGTCTGTCGGCTTGTTGTTCCGGTTAATCTCCAAAACGGCTGGACTGAGTTTGATGGGACTTTACTGGTATAGCTGATATTATAAGGAGTACCTTAGGCTAGTTTTATTTTAGAAAAAGAATTAGGGTTGTGCTCAAAAAAGGTAAGTAAGTGAGGTAGTCAAGAGCGAGTCGAGTCGAGTCAAGTTAAAAATTTATTCGACGCTCTTAGATAAAAATAGAAGCGAAAATTAAGCACTTGTTTAATAACCTATACTTTTATAAACACAGATACTATATCTAATATATAAATATCTCGTGTCACGGTGTTTGTGGTCGCACTCCTCTCAAACGGCTCGACCAAATTTAATGATTTTTTTGTATATTTGGTAGGTATAAGAATAGATCGTAAAGTATTTTTCACCCTCCCACCACCCCCCTCCCATTTTTTAACCACGATTTTGGTATTTTTGTACGAACAACATTATTTAAATACATAGCGACGAACTCGAGCTAAGCGAGGGTGAGTCGCTTTATAACATAAGGCCAAGGAGTTGTTTTTATAGATTGAACGCAGGCGCAGCCACGGGTTCTACTAGTATATCTATATATATCGAAAGCAAATATGGCGAGGCGCTGATCACAGCCAGTCAAGCAAAAATAAAATCGTTACTAAATGAATGAGTTAATACAAGAAATTCTCGAAATCACCTTCTAACAAAATCAAATGTATACAATTCGATGATACACATTAAATAATTGAGACATGAGCTATTATATTAATGTTATTTATGATGTACAATGTACATTTATTTGCGCGGTCGGAAAACAAGTAAGTCCCAGAATGAAGGCTGTAAAAGCCATTGTCTGTTTTGAATGGCTTATTATAGAGTAAACTCATTGTGAACGTTGCCTGTCACAATACGACTGGTTATCTTTTGAAATGTTCATTGAATCGTTTAATACTGGCCTGAATAAATATTGAAGACTTAACGTTACTCATGGGTTCGATTTCTGTATAGGGATGTTTTGTTATTATTATTATAAGCTATTATTTAATTTACGATGTTTGTTAGTATGGGTCAAATCTTGAAAGCTGAATTAGAATCACTTCCTTTTATCCTACAGAGTTTAAATTTTACATGTTGCTTCAGTAGCAATGAAATAGCTTTTTATGATAATTGTGACCTGGTTCTCAATTTAGGGTTAGCTCCAGACGAAGCAACTCTTCAACGGTCATCTGTACAGACACTTTTATATACGCATTCAGTTAATTATCTGTACATATAATAAAATTGTAACTAAGCCTTATCTATACATAAAAAAATTTTACAAAATTTTATTGAAATAGACATATACATATATTATACAAAGGCCGAATCTATAGTTTTTAAAAATTATGTTTGTCTGTCTGTCTGTGACCGCATCACGGAAAAACAACTGGAGAGATTTTAATGAAAATTGGTCTGATGATAGCTTTTCCGGGTCAACATATAAAATACTTTTTACTGCGGAAAAATATCTCATCTCTGAGAAATCTATACTAAAAGTTAAAAAGTAAGCAGGGACGACCCCGAGCGGAGCGAGGGAGCTAGTTAAAGATAAAATGATAAATAGTTAGTGTGTTTCTTTGTCATAGTGTAACAACTCCACTAGTTTGTATCAAGTTTCCATAGAAGATTATAGTATGAATACATATAACTTGCTATGCGAGAAGGATATTTGACGATAGATAGATCAATTATATTATCACATTAAAGAATACATAAAAATACAAAATAATATCTTAACATGCTTATCGACTTAAAGCGTACACACTCGTAGCATTAACTTAACTAACACGTTTCCACTTAACCGTAATGACACTGTGAGCTAATTCCCTACAGAGCTACTAATATTACACTATTTAATTACGTAAATCGAGAAGTTTGACGTTGAGTTTGTCTTATCGATGAGCAATCGTTGGCTTTATTGATTTTTATTGTTTTTTTTTAAATTATATCTTATTAATATTATTAACGCGACAGTTTGTAAGAATGTATGTATGGATGTATGTTTGTTACCCTTTCACGCAAAAACTACTGAATGGATTTTCATGAAACTTAACAATAATATAGCTTACATATAAGAATAAAACATAGGCTATAATTTATAAAGATATAGTGTGAATTATCCAAAATATATAACTATAAGTGTCAAGTAAGTAGGAAAAAAATTTGCCACCTGCAAGCTATTTTGGCGTGCGCCGCAAAAACCGTTAGAATTACACGAATACAATGTATAATGGAAATCTATACTAATATTATAATTATTAATGTGAAAGTTTGTGAATATGTATGTATGGATGTTTGTTACTCTTTCACGCCAGAACGACTGAACGGATCTGAATGTAATTTCTCACAAAGATAGATTAAAGCCTGGAAGAACACATAGATTACTTTTTATCCCGAAAAAATATACAGTTCCCGTGGGATAGGTTTGTTTTTGTTTTCCTAGAGGCGAACGCGAGCGAAGCCAGGGTAATCCGCTTGTAGGTAATAGTAGGACTACAAATACTATTGTCTATGTAATAAAAAAGGTTAATAAAAGAGGTTCCATCTACGCGCAAAACTTCTTAATTGAAGTGTCTGTTTGTTAAGTCAAAATAACAGTTTTTTAATAAATCCAATTTTAGAATTTTTAGAAAAAACCAATTTTAAATTTTAGTCTGTCTGTTTGTTCCAGCTAATCTTTGGCTGGACCGATTTTGACGGGACTTTCTCTGGCAGATAAGTGATGTTATAAAGAATAATTTTATTTTAGAAAAAGAATTAAGGTACCGCACAAAAAATTAAAAGCCTATTTTTAAAACATATCCAAGGACGCACCCGAACGAAGCGTAGGGTAAGTCGTTAGTATTAAATATAAATAGCTATCAAGACAATCCTTTTTTATATTATAGCTGCGATAGTGTACATAATGACATGAGGAAACTTGCTCAGAAAATTAAATACAGTGCTACAAGAATCATTTGACACTTAGATGATATTGACATGAGGGCGTGGGTGTGAAATTAGGATTTTTCTTTTATACAAATATATATATATATATATATATATATATATATATATATGTATATGTATATATATATATATATATATATATATATTTTGAGATATTTTTATTGAAATAAAAGCACGAAATATCCACAACTATATAAAACATCAACTCTAACTTCTCTCAAAAGTGACGATTTACAAGATGGCGGTGTTAGTTCTGATTTCGACCACATGCCAAATGCTCCTTGTACCACTGTAGTTTTCGAGAAAAGAATAGAGTCCGTCAAACCGCATTTGGCCGGAAGGACTACGGCGTGATCTCCCTCAGGGTAAGCCTGTGCCCTATGAGATGTTAAAAGTTAAATTAATTTCTCCTATTTTTTCCACGCAGCAATTGTTCAATACATTTATGTATTTTTCATATGAGTACTTTTTATCCAGAGGGAATAGAACAGAGATATTAATCCGCCGCAAACAATAATGCTATCATTTTACATATCAGTGAATGCAATATTTACTGTTTATTTTAGATATATTTAAAAAAAATCGGACAAGTGTGAGACGGATTCGCCCACGGAACCCTTAATTTTCAACTTTTTTATTTTTTGGAATTTTTCCTTTATTTGTGCTGTAAGACCTGGCTTTTTGCTAAATTTCGTGATTCTAGATCAACGGGATCATATAGGTTTTCGACCCAAAACCTATAGATTACCTTCCGGTTGACCTAGAATTGTCAGTTTTGGTTAAAAGCAAGGTCTTACAGCACAAGTAAAGGGAAAATTCCGAAAAATGAAAAAAGTTGAAAATGAAGGTAAATTTTGAACTTACAAGTAAAAAAAAAATCGCGAAAATCTAAATTTACCCATATCTTTTTATCGTGTTGACTCAGGACCTTGATATTTATACACCTAATAGCGACTATAAACCTCCGTATCTGGTATAAATTTTAACTTACTAGGTTCACCCATTCCTGAAAAAATTGGTGGTGACACACGGACAGCTAGACGGACAGACGGACAGACGGACAGACGAACAGACGAACAGACGGACAGACGAGCAAGAAAGTGATCTTATAAGGGTTCCTTTTTTACCTTTTGAGGTACGGAACCCTAAAAAGTAATGTTGGTATTAGGTCCCCACACGACATGCTCGCTCCTTAAGCCGGTGTGGTGGGTAATACATTTTAAACTTTTCAATTTGTAGTCCCGCACCTGCACAAAGAACAGATTTATTGCACAAATCGTTCGTCCGGGCGCGACGCGGGTGATTAATGACCTCGTATTTCTTCGTCGCTGCAACTACAATATCATAAATTAACTTGTTTTACCATTATTGGGTAATGTACTGAAATAGTGCGAAATAGCACATCAATTTTTGTGTTTTAGTTTGAATTTTGAAAATGATAGAGTATTTTTGGTGCCAGTATAGTGTGGTTCAATGTTTTCAAATGCTTTTAGATTTTTAAGGATTGCTCAAATGTTGCTATACTTATTTTCTTATATAATATATTAAGATTAGCTTACTTATATATATAGATAATTTTACTCGATGGTTTGTAGGCTTGTGTTCTTAAGCGAAAAACACTCAGACATGTTTCAACCCTTTTTGATTTTTAACGCCTTCTCCGTAATAACTTATGGTCACAAACTACACACCACTTATTCTCTAGCACTGCACTTTACTTTATTAAAGTTCTATATTGAAAATGTACTTAATTAAAGACTATTTTTATTATAAATATTTTTTTATTTGCCGGCACACATTCCTAGCTCGGTATCTAGGCAACGGATGGCTGGATTTCCGACTTTATTATAACTTCAATTTTGAGTCAAAATAAAATCCATATTCTTAATAAAAATAAGTATTTAATTCTGAGCGGAAAGAATCAATTGAGATACCAAAATATTTTTATGAATGGTTCTGTGATATATTATACATAATATTGAATATTTCCGCTTTATGAAATATTAAAAATATCTAAATCGATAACACACACATGTAAACTTTTCTTAACTTAATTAGGTACATATTAGCCTTGAATCCCCAATATATATATATTTACGTATAAGGTCTGTATGGGAAGCTGTTTAAAGTTTTTATAACAATAAAGTACTTCTAAAATATTATTTAAATAGGTTTCATTTAAATCTAAAAGCTAGTTCTCCAAAGCTCCCGGACGTATAACTCAGGCGTTGAAACTTGAATTTACATGTGTTATATTCATTGTGGCGAGGCGACTGCAATTCCGCAGAGTCGTATTGTAACTTCTACGAGTACTTAATTAAGACTAAGCTCGAGCTTTGTGTGTTCACTTTAAAACTGTTAGGAGCCAAGCTATTTTGTGGTTGGAAGAAGTAAGTCAAGTGAATGCTTGGAAGATAATATTAATAAGTTGGCTAAGACTTGCTTCAATTTTGAATTTTTACGTATAACTACATGGGTAACACATTGGGTGTAAATGTGAAAAATTGTTGTGTTTGGATGTTTATTACTTAATCGTTTTATACTTTATCAGTCTGAGCCCCTAGTTTATCCCTGAGATTTTCGCGAATATACAGTGTAAGTTCGGGAGAGACGCCTATAAGAGAGAGATGTCTACTAAATTTAAAAATTAAAATTTAATATTTCGCGTGATCTGGAACGCACAATTACTCGTGGGCATCTATTTCTGGCATCTATAGGCAACTAATCCACATGTCTGGCTGAGATGCCTATTTTTTATTATTTAAAAAAAACATTTTTTAATCTAAAACGTATTGCAAAATAGTTTCAAATTTAATCTAAATGGCATAAATAAACATTGAATTAAAATAAACTATGCGTATTTTATGTAGTATCTTACAAATATAATTAAATATTGATCTTTTTTTAAAACTTTAGGCAAATCTCCCTGACTTACCATATGATATTTTAAATGAAATTATCTTTTTGGATTTTTTTGCAGTTTTAAGAGCAAACGTTTCCAATGTTCTGTAAATTATGGCCACGGGAGAAATGTCTTCCGAAGATAGTTCCATTTAAAGTAATTAGTTGTGTTGAAAACATTGAACAGATTTTGATAAAACTTTATTATGTAGATACTAGAAAGATACGTAGACTGCAATTTATTCCGGTAAGGTGTTCGTACAGTTATGTTGTAATCTCCCTTCGCCTAAGCCTAAATAGGGTCTTAATAAGCTATATAATAATATGACCGGGGTTATATTATTCTAAGTTATTATAGGTCACGACCGTTAAATCCATATCGTTCTTCCGGGCCAACCAACGCTTTAGTTTTGAGCTTCATCCAGACTTTCGATTCTTTTATCAAGTATTACAAATAAACGTCTGAAATACTTTATTACAGACAGAGAAAAAGAATAAGAAAAACATACTTCCGTATTGGAATACAGGAATATAGGGAGCAGTAATGGTCACGAAAAAAAACCAAAGTTGCTCTTATTGCAACGAGGAATCTCTGACACACAACCACTACATACTAAAGGGATAAATAATATTAGATGATGTCGTTTAAAACTACTTAGTAATTTTGAGTAGCAACCGTCGCATACAAGAAAGTTTTATTACTTTACAGACTAGCGACTCAACCTCGCTTCGCTTCGGGTTCGTCCCTAGATAAAAACAAATCTATCCCACGGGAACCGTACATTTTTCCGGGATGATATATAGCAAACAAACAAACTCTTCAGCTTTATAATATTAGTATAGATTTAAAGAATTTTCATAGTAATTTGTGGTGTAAGATTTTAAATGGCTATTGTTCTATGGTAAGTTCAATACTATAGTATTTTGATCTTTGGAGATAAAAACGTTTTTAAGTAAGATGAGGGCTCGGACAAGAAGGTAATCTACAATCGTTGAAGAATAGAAATCTTAAAGAATACCCAGGAATGACATGACGATTGAATTTGTTATTTTAATACAATTTTATATATATTTTCTTTTACAATTAGAGAATGATAGCTTGTTAACCGACTGCGCGACGCAGAGGAGGATAATGTTCTTATCAGTTTATGTAGCTTTGCATGTATGTATGTATGTATGTATGTGTAATATACACCTCGTGACAGGGATGAAACGTGTATGTCTTCGACTGGATAAACTACATTCCTTCGTCAACTTGTTTTCATATTTTTAGTTAGCTTTTATGCAGTCGGTTTTTTTATTTTTATAATATATATTTTCATCTAAGCGGAGTATTTAGGTCACACAGGAATCAGGGTGGAAAAAAGAAGGAAGATAATTTGAAAATTACGCTGATGTCCGATTTGAAGATACATTAGTTCTATGCTTTAGTGGTCACTTAATAAGTGGTCGAAACGTAAGCCATAATATATAAATTTAATGCACAATGTTCGATTTTATTATGCTGTGTCCCTGAACTTTCGAAGTAGGAGCGATCAGCATTAGTTAAAATTATTATTGGAGGCACCTGTGCGTGAGCTAGTGCAGTTTAGTATTTTATTAGGCAGCAGGTTTTACTGTCACATTTTTATCAAGCTATTATAACAAAAAAAAAATTTCCATACCTCTGTAATATGCACAACGTAAGAAAAGGATTTTTTGAAAAGTAGATCAAAGGTCTTAAAGGAGCAAATATTTGTTAGGTTGAGGTATTACAATCGATCTTACCGGAAAATAATAATACATATTTTCGATTAAGACTCAAGCTTTTCTTGAATGATTTCTCAGTAAAAGTAACATACATATATTATAAACTCTAGAAAAACAAAAACAAATCTATCCCACGGGAACCTTATATTTTTCCGGGATAAAAAGTAGCTTATGTCTAATTCTAATGCATGAGATATATTATTGTAAAGTTTCATAACAATCCATTCAGTAGTTTTCGCGTGAAAGAGTAACAAACATCGATACATCTATACATCCAGACATCCATACATCCTCACAAACTTTTGTAATATTACGTTGGATGTGTATTGGACACTGAAGGACATTAAATGAAGCAGGCAAAAGGTACGATAAGGTCATATTAGTTTGGTAACGCTACTCATATATTGCAAGCTTAAACAGCTTTTATACAACACGCTTTAATGCCTAATAAATTCTAACTAAAAGTCGTATTAAGTTATAATTTTAGCTATTGTGGGAACATGTCCTGTTACCGACGACACAGTGTGGCGTTAATGTGGATGAACGGGGCTTATTCTAGTACGCTTGTAGACGATTAAAGGAGCAAAACTATATTATATAAAATATATAATGAAATTGAAACAGACCCAAAGTTTCATTTCAAATAGTATTATTTATATTGGACATAAATTAAAGTATATATGTATGTACAATTGTAGATATACCTACATATATGTATGTATTTTTGACGACACGTTTGGCTCAGTTTGTAGTGACCCTACTTGTTATGCCAGCGGTCGCGGGTTCGAGTCCCGCGACACGAGAATTTTATATATTATATGTATATTATAATATTCAGTTTATGACAAATATTGTTAAGTTTACCTATTTGTACAGTGCGGTGCAGCACTAAATTAACAAATATTCTCATATCTAAAGGATTTCTGGGAGACATTTCTCCAAAGAGATAAGTTATCCTTTATCCGCATTATTTTCCTTTATATTATTAACAATAATATAAACAAATAAATAAATACTCTTATATAAGTATATAAGTGTCTGAGTAAATAAACTGTGTGTTATTTCTACGCATAGACGATTTATCCCCACGTATCTACCATACGAGCGAAACCGCGTGCTATAACTAGTGTTGTCATAGACCACTATATTTAGGAGCTATTTTTCGAAAATTGAATCCAATAATTTTTCTATTGTACAGGCCATAGACTAAATTAAAAGAAGTTGATCAAACCTCAGGAGCGTACTCGGTTCCGTACAACCACACAATATTATGTGTGTGTTACGTGTTTACCGATAAAATAGAATCATATATTAAATTGCGAGTAAAAGTTTTAGCGGGAGTATGACTTTTGGATGTCCGCTTTTGATTACTTCTTGTTTTGTTTGTTACAGCATTTGTACAACATCATCTAAAATTAAATATGATACAATAAATAAATAAATAGATAAATATATTGGGACATTAACTACATAAGCTACGAGGCTTGTGTTATGCATACCAGATAGTTGATACACTACACATATATAACTTTAAATACATACATATTACAAATATAAACACCCATGACTGGAGTACAAACATTCGTGTTCATCACACAAATGAATGCCTACAGCCGGACTTGAACCCGCGACTGTATAAGTATGGTCACTACAAACTGAGCCAAACGTGTCGTCAAGTTTACCTACTAATTAACAAATATAAAAATATGTATTTTACCTTCTACTTATACATTTTAAAAATCCAAACGGTAGCGTGATTTAATTACGTATTAGCGCTATCTAGAACAAGAAAGTTTCAAATCAAATATTACATTTTAAATAAAGAAAGCTCTTTAACACTAAGCGAAATAGCACTTCGTTTAGTGAGATATCATTTATCCGCAATCCACAAACTCTTTGCCAAATACCGACATAAAGTCGAGCCTTTAGCGGCGAGCCGACGCTTCCAGCTACGCCATTCGCACTCGCACTGAGCACATTTAAATGTGTCGCTTTAGACGCCTTAAGTAACATCGGTTTAGAGTTGCTTGTAAAATTGTAAAATCCTAAATTTCTTCATGTACAAGTTAATTTATATTATAGAATTAGCGGCTCATCATCGCTTCGCTCGGGTTCGCCTCTAGACAAACAAAAACAAATCTATCCCACGGGAATCATACATTATTACGGGATAAAAAATAGCTTGTTATTCTGATGTATTAATTATATTATTGTAAAGTTTCATTAAAATCCAATCAGTAGTTTTTATGTACCAATCTGTATAAGTTACTATAGTGTTTTAACTATCCCACGGGAACTCTTTAATTTTCCGGGATGAAAATTATCCAAGATGTGGTTCGGGGATATAAGGTACCACTATACAAAATTTCATTTAAATCGGTTTCGGATCAGTTCGGAGATTAGCCCCTACAAACAGACAGAGAAACAAAAAAATTGAAAAAAAAAACTGGATTTGTTCTATTTCTCTTCTTACATCCCCCTGATTCAGTTTTTAGCATTTTTTTCAATGTACAGACATTCGACCTTTGTAGTTTTATTATATGTATAGACTAGCGACTCAGCTTCACTCCGATCTAGTTCGTCCCTAGAAACTTTTTCACGATTAGTATAGATTTTTTAGAGGTGAGATATTTTCCCGCAGTAAAAAGTATCCTATATGTTGACTCGGATAACCAGCTATCATCATATCAAATTTCATCAAAATCTGTCCAGTGATTTTTTCGTAATGCGTTCCCAGATAGACAAAAATTCAAAAAATATAGATTCGGTCTCTGTGTCGACAACAATTATTATTTTAATAAGATTTTCCAAAAAATATTTAATGTACAGCTTCGACTCGGTTATATTTTATGATTTTATTATATGTATAGATGTGGAAACTTAAATATGATGTCATTTTACAATCGTTGAAGAATAGGTTACTGAAAAATGCTGTAAAATGATTATATTTGTAATTTCAATACAACTTTTAAAATGTCTATTTTTCGACGATTGTAGAATCAATCAAAGCGTCATGTTTTAATCGCGGTTCCGTGACAAAACTTGAATGAATCCTTATACTTTATTCTTATTTATTAGTTTTTTATGACTGCTTTATATGTTTGTTCCAAAAAACATAAGCCCTAATATGATACGCGCTCTTTGAATAAACATAAAAGCTAAGCAATTTCTCTAGTGGCACCAATTTAAGGTTAAATAACTGAGGGTGTGTACGCTTCGGAAAGCTTCTGTCTGCTATTTACTAAGTATCTGTAGTGAAGGTTAAAACGTAACCCAAACTAAACCCCATTTTACCTTTTATATAATTAATCGCTTAAGTAATGAATTTCTAATTATAAGCTGATTGTTGATTCTCCATACAAACTTTCATTCCCATTTTCACCCCCTTAAGGGATGATTTCTGGAATAAAATATAGTAGTCCTTTCCAGGGGCTCAAACTATCTTCTTAGCAAATTCAATCTAAATCGGTCCAGTAGTTTTTAGGTTTATTCGTTACAAACATACAAATCTTTCCTCTTTATAATGTTAGTGTAGATGATAATTTTTTTGCGACCCCAACCTGTATAAATCCGACTTACTCTTGACTAGTATTTTTCTAAGAATATGTTAACGTTGCCAAGTTTGTATGAAGATGCCATTATAATAATATTTATATTTAAATTGAAAATATAATATTTATTTTTAAACATCTAATATATTATGTATTTAAACGAGCAATTCTTGTATATTTATTTATTTATACCGGCGATTTCGGAAACGGCTCTAACGATTTCGCTGAAATTTGAGATTAGTCTTATGTCTATGAAAACATGTGATTTGGAGTTTTCATGCGGTTTTCTTTCGCATTATTCCACGGAAAATATGGTCGCTAATTACTTACGCTCGGTCATAAGCATCGTGGTCAAGTGGCCAAGGCGTAAGATTGACATTACAGGTGTCCGGGTTCGAACCCTGGTTAAAGTTTTTACTTTTGTTTTTTTTTTGTATCTAAAAAATATGATATAACAAAAAAGAACTCCGGTCTCCCAGGTACTGATTATAGTATGTAGATAGTAGGTATATTATATTTCTAAATACCATAGCTTTGCTTTTTCAGCAGACATGCTGAAATTTTCATGATCAAATCGCTGAGCTAAATATGATAAGATTTGGCAAAAAGACAGCTTAGATTATGGAATTAAGCATTTTTTTATTTTCGTTAAGAAGGGTTTCCAAGGGATAGCTTGAAATTTATGCAATAAATCTAAGATTCGTTATTAGTTTGTATTTAGGTTATATTTAAACCTCTGGCACAGATCATATAATACTATACTATCTCTGGCTAGTAGGTCTCATAATAGAGCAGTCGTCTTATACTCTAACAATCTGAACAATGAACAATTATGTTAATTTGAGTAATGCAGCATCCTGATTGTGAGTTAACACATGACGGGGTAATGTCTGGCAGAGACTGATTATGACATTATATATGAAGATGATCTCTCCTTGATTATATCTAAGCACAAATGTACGTATATATGTATATAAAATATTCTACAATTGAAATTACAATAATCATTTCAAATATGAGGTTCTTGAGTCTTGTTTTAAGTGAAATATTTCTTTTTTAATATTCATTGCTTTAACGATTTTAAAAGCTAAAAAGGCTAATACTTATTGTAAAAACCGTTGATAGGATTCATTAGAAGCAAATTAGATTCTCGGTTGGCTTAAGCCCTAACTGCAATACATCTTTTAGTTTATTTTTTAGTAGTTTTTGATTATATTACTATATTCCATGAAAATTCCTTCCTAAAAAAACGGTCTTCCTTTTCCGGTTACTATTTAGTAAGATCTCAAAAAAATACTTAGAAGCATTGAAACTTTGAGTAGAAGAGTGACATATTAAAACACATTTTTTCATTAATTTTTTTTTATTTCAATAAGAAATGATAGAGATGTTTAATTGTATTTAATTTTTGATTTTTTTTTTTACACTTAAAAACGATTTCTCAGGACTATTTCCGGTTTTATTTTGATTATTGATTACCGACGTTTCAAATTCTTTCCAGCAATCATGGTCAAGGCAGACACTAATGTTTTCGACGTCTCAAAAGTTATTTTATAGTTATTAGAGATAAACATTACAAAATGTATAAATAGTTTTATCTAAATAAAACTATGTTTTCACATTTTTTCGAGGATTTATTTTGATTTTTGGTCCCAGACGTTTCGAATGCATTACAGCAATCATGGTAAGAGGGAGAGACTAAGGATTTAGACGTCTCAAAGGTATTATTTAGTTGTTACATATAGCCTACCCGCAAAATAATAAAATAATTTCAAAAAAAAAAAAACAATATAGCACCAAAGTATATTATATATATTTGTTAATACAATGCAATACAATATTTGTTAATTTTAAACATTTTAATAATTTTGATAAGTTTAACTGAATATGGAATATATATTATTATTTATTTAGTTTTAATTGTTATTATTATTATTATAACAATGTAAAAAAAAACTTTTCCGCCAGATGTCGCGATCACTCACCTCAGTATATTGTAAAGCTCTTTAGTGTGGATGGATTTTTTTTTATTTTATTTAGAATTTAACTAAAATGACAGATTGTGCAGTACCAGGATGCAAAGAAAAATGGATATCATTTGTTCCTAAAAGATGAAAAGTGAAGAAATTGTGCGCTAAAGCAATAAGACCACCAAAATTGGCGATATTACAATTTTCATATTTAATGCTATGTGGACATCATTTTAAAGAAAGTGTTTTTAAAACTCTTGAATCATCTACAGATTAATTTTTATTTTTTGTACTTTTTTACATATTAATTACAGAGTTTCATATAAACTCTCATCCCCCATTTTATCCTCTTATGGGATTAAATTTCGAGAAATGCTAAAACACATATTTATTTAATTGTATTGAAGAGCATTAATACCAAGTTTTATATAAACTTTATTATCCCCTTTTACCCCTTTAAGAGATGAATTTCGAAAAAAATCAAATAAATATATTTCTTATTTTTTATCTTAAAGCTAAACGTAAACCGATGCCTGTATCATATAAGAACTACGTCCATCAATTTTCACGCTTTTGCGACCAGCGGTTTATGCTGTCTGTTGACAAATCTGTCAGTCAGGACCACCACAGGATGCACCTCTCCTTCTCAATTCTTCCTTCAGCTAATCTAACTTTCAGGTACAATACATTGCACAGATAAGATGCGAACATAATAAATGCGAAAAACCAGGTACAAAAGAGTTACATAATAAATTACTTAACCTCAGACTGAATGTAAATAAGCAATACGTGTGGCGCCTTCCTTTCGAGAAATCTTCCCCACTTATTTAGTGTTGCCATCATTATGTTTTTAGACGTAAAGAAAAGAAAATAAAATATTAATTATTCAAGCCATAATATTTTTGTTTTATGTGTAATTTAAAAAAATAAAAGTAAAAAATAATTAAGAATAATAAAATTTTAATTTAGTTTGCTATTTTTTAAAACCAAAATATTAAGCAATACTACTAGTACATTTACAAATTAAAAATATTAATTTGAAATAGTGTTATTAGTTTTATTTGGACAATACAGAAATATTCAATATGTGGAAACAAAGTCAACTAATACATATAATGTATGTAGGGTCGACCGGCATTTTCGACCCTTGTAACGACGCCATCACTCTAAGCGCGCCAACCGCAGGAACGTGGCTTCTAACTTCAAAGGGCTGTCAAACCCGCTGAGGACTATTACGACTTGTTTGTATCCAACTATAACAAGCTCCTAAAATAAATATATGATAAGATATTATCTGAACTAGTATTATAAATGAGAAACTATGTGTCTGTTTGTTTGTTACGTTTTTATGCCTAAATCGCTGAACAAGGATGAAATTTCGTATAATGTTAGATTGAATCTACCTTTTGTCGCAAAAATATTACGTAAAAAGGTCCAATAGAGGATGAAATTTTGATGAGTTATTCTGTATTCAAAAGGCAATGGTAGCCCAGTGGTAACGCGCTCGCTTGGGAAACTAAGTGAAGCGGGTTCAAATCCCATGTCTCGCACATCTGATATTTTCATGTGCGAATCATTTCTAACATGATTATCACTTGCCTTACGGTAAAGGAAATCATCGTGAGGATACCTGCATGTCTGAGAGAACCTAGCAAGTTTTCGAAAGACGTGTGAAGTCCGCCAACCTGCACTTGGCCAGCGTGGTGGACTATGGCCTGATCCTCTTCGTATTGAAGGGAGGCCCGTGCCCAGCTGTGGGACGTTAAAAAAAAGGCTGAAAACAGTATAGCTTTAAAACGTCCAAAGAAATTTATATAGGCGAAAGAAACTGCATGCAAAATCTAGTACATAATAGTACGGAAATGTTACATAGAGAGTTAACTCTACACTCATTTATTTCCGAAGGAAGTGAACAAGTGTTGGCGGCAAAGGAACACGTCACATGCAGTTAACGGTCTGTTCTTCAAAACCCGTACATGGCATTTAATGTTAGCGCTCTTCGTAAATACAACAATGAAGTTTCGCTCGAGCGACGACTGACCCATGTTTTAACTACCAAAGTTTGCCTTGTCCATATTGACTAAAGTTCCCCCGCGCCTTTGTCTATCTGTATATAAAGACTTAGAGAGGAATGAAATAAGTTTGTGGCAGAATAAATATACTTCAGACTATATTTATTAGACCGCCAACCCGCACTTGGCCAGCGTGGTGGATTATGGTCTGATCCCCTTGGTATTGAAGGGAGGTTGGCGCCCAGCAGTGGGACGTTAAAAAGGACTGAATACATATTTATTAGAAAGTGGTTCTTGCAATACATCTCAATTTATTACCCGACTACGACTAAATCGAAAAGAGAGTTTCATTAGTGTATGTATGTTTTATTGAATATTATGTCACAAGCAGGCAGAAAATTTAATTCTATAATTAACATGTAACTAGAGCTTTACAAAATCCGATATTCTATATTATAGTTTGTAAGTGAGTATGTGTGTTTGTTAAAAATTTACAACCTATGACCTAGATAAGCATAATATAAGCTATTGTTAGACAGGCGGGGCGAGGGGTCACATCCGAGCGAAGCGAGGTAAGTAGTTAATATAAATATGAAATTTTTGATTACCGACGTATGAATGCTTTGCAGCAAACTTATAGTTGTTACAGACCAAAAAAAAATTAATCCGTGAAAAATTCTGGAAGATAGTTTTACTTTAAAAAGTCAAATATTTACGTAAAATCTAAAAAAAGTATTATTCCCTGGAAAACTTGAAATCTAGACCCATCTAACCTAAAAACGAGGGAGAAATTGTGGTCTAAAACTAGTTCAATATCCTATTAAGTATAGATCTTAGTTATTCTGTCTGCGAATGTACATTGTGTAAGCATTTCCGGTTCTTGTCTTAATTGTCCTCTCGTCGATTTGTCTACAACACACTTGTCCTTTGACTTGTAGTGTTTGTAAGATACCAATTGGTCTGGATTCTTGCATGTAGACTTAATAAGTAATATTATTCTTTGGGCCAAGTGGGAGTCGGTATCTTTTGGTTGGCTTTTAACCCTACAAGTAGAGCAAATCCAACCCCCTAAATAAAAATTCAGCTAAGTTATACCTACGCTTTACTCTATCTTTATTCAAAGTTTGAACACATATATCTATACATATAATAAAAATCTAACTGAGTCTAATCTGTACATAAGAAAATTTTTGGAAAATCTTATTGTAATAGTAATTATTTTCGATACAGAGGCCGAATCTATAGTTTTAAAATTTTTTGCCTGTCTGTCTGTGACTGCATCACTAGAAAACCACTGGACAGATTTTGATGAAATTTGGTATGATGATAGCTGGTTATCCAGGTCAACATATAGGATACTTTTTACTGCAGGAAAATATCTCATCTCTGAGAAATCTATACCATGGGGTCACATCACGAACAAAGTGAAATTAGTTAAAAAAAATGATAATAGATGGCGTTGTATGTATCGATTTGTTTTTATGTTCATGTTAAATTCAAAATTTGAAAAAAAATAAATGCGAAAAGCATATATTCTAACTTTAAAAAAAATACCTAAAGTAAGAAAAAAGGAAGTAATGGACAAAAGTATAATGTTTTTGAAGTTTTAGAAAATTCAATAATATCGTTATATTTTTGGCGGCAATAATGGGTACTACACTGTGATAGCTCGATCTTTGATAATAATTATGTAATCTGTGTTCATAGATGGCGCTCAATATAATAAAAAGTTTTGTAGCACTCAAAGACAGTATCTTAAAAATATAGTTTGTAATTGTCATAGTAGCCTTGAGAGACCTTACATAGTTACCTATAACATTGCGCAGCGGCAGCTTGGGGATAGATACCTTTAGCTTTTAACGCCATCTATCATTTAGAGTTGCTAGATGTCGCCTTATTTTTAATTCTCACTTGCGCCATCTATTATCATTTTAGGACAAAAAAATAGTGTGTCCAATAGCGTGAGTTAGCGATGTCCAAATATTTGTATGGGATGCACTATCTGTACTCTATATATGATCTGTGTCTATACTAAACGTTAAAACGTAATTAGAGAACGAACCCGAGCGGAGCGAGGGTGAGTCGTTAGTAAAGTATAAAGCTTCAAGCTTTTTGGCGAGTGGTTACATTATATTAAATTTTCTGTCTAACCGATATAATTGAAATTCTGGTCGTTATTAAGCACGTCACTTGAGAACGGTAGGAGCACTACTTTGCTCATGTCTTTTTTAAATTTACATTATAAGGAAAATGGAGTTTGACTATAACACTTTTGTATGACTTAAAGGTCACTACTTTATTTAATTTTATAACAGAGTTCATTCCAATGAATAAAATATAACCTATAGGTACATGTAATAAAATTCTAATTGAGTCGACTCTGTACATTAAATATTTTTTAGAAAATCTTATTGAAATAGACATTATTATTGATACAGAGGCCAAATCTATAGTTTTTAGAAATTTTGTCTGTCTATTTGTCTGTGATTGCATCACGAGAAAACTACTGGACAGATTTGGATGAATATCCGGGTCAACATATAGGATACTTTTTACTGCGGGAAAATATCTCATCTCTAAGAAATCTGTACTAAACGTTAAAACGTAATCGAGCGGAGCGAGATTGAGTCGCTAGTTTGTCTCAATAAATACATATTTACTTTAACTTGCAAAACCAAATACTAGTACCGCTATATATCGAAGTAGGGACTTATCCTCGCTCGATACTACTAAGCACTACTCTAGGTCGTAAACCATCTGTATACTAAATTTCATCTAAATCTGTTCAGCTATTTCAGTGTAAAGTAGTTAAAACATACACACACAAATACAAACTCACGCTTTTATAAGTATGGTATGATTAATACAGTGGATAGGAGTGAATAGCGATCATTCGATTTTCAAAATCACTGTTTTCGTTAATAATGACTGGAGTTGATACTTTACTTACTTAACAATAATACATGTTACTTTGTCTAGACATTTGTATATATTATGCATTGACTAAATTTAGGTTCTAAATTGGGAGTCGACTAAAAGTTTAACCTTTGTGTGAAAATATGCTCTTGATTTGTAATTTGTGATTTGGGGCTCAGTAACATCCAGCAATCCAGCCGGGCGCGCAGCCAAGAAACGCACTGGGAGCTGGCCAGCTGTAGCTCCTAGTACTTTTCTGATAGCAGAGTGGACCGTTGGAGCAACCTTATGGTTGTGGTCTGCTTCGGCAGACCTGCCGTCGGGGCGTGATAGTTGAGTGCGTAAGCGATCCTGCGACGCCCCATTAAGACGGGGGAGGTTTTGTTGGGTTTTAGTGGGTAGCACTGGCTTTTCTACCCGGTGAGTCCAACATAACCACCTGTATGTCTATAGGTGGTATGCGTAAATGCATTTCCCAACATAAAAAAGAGACTATCTACCTCGTGGAGTTATTTACATTACAGGAATATTTCTAGTTTTTACCTAATAGGTTAACGTGTTTTTTTATTAACGGAATTTCAGTAAAATTATCTAGCGGACTATCTAGAAGGCGATGTACTTTTCTGATTATCTTTCAACTTCATGTTTATTATTATCGTGCAGTATTGAGAAGAGCAGTAATAATACTAAGTTGATATCAATTACATTCACAGCAACTCGATAAAAAGAAGTTAGCTCAAGTTACTTTATTTAAAAGCTTTTTCTAAAACATCATTGACAACTGTATAAAGCTAAATAAGCTCCAGAGCTTCGAAAGTTTGAGAAAGTTCTTCTGTTTGTTGGCAACTCCAAGTACTTACGTCTGTAAACGGACAAGTAAGCTTTATTTTTATTCCTGTCAAGAAAAACGGATTCTACATTTTAAACTTCTTTTATGTCTTCTTTATCTTTAACAAAATGGATCCACAAAATTGAGAGACATGGAGCTTAATATTTCATTCGGCTACGGTGTAAGCTTTTTAAACATAATATTAAATTGTAATACTTTCTTAGGGTTACGCGAATATTTGACATTTTAAATAAAACTATCTTTTTGGATTATTTCGCGAATTTATTTTGATTTTTAGTTCCCGACGTAAATTTAAAAAAAAAATCAAAATTATTTTTTTGTTAATTGTGGGTAGGCACTGTCTGTAACAACCTTTGAGATGTCTAACACCTTAGTCTCTCCCGTGACCATGATTGCTGTAAAGTATTCGAAACGTCGGGAACCAAAAATCAAAATAAATCCGCGAAATAATCCGAAAAGATAGTTTTATATAATATTAAATTGTATTTCATAGAGAGGTAGTTCAATAGTAACATGCTCGATTGAGAAACTAAGTGAAACGGGTTTAAATTCTGGGTCTCAACCTTGAATTTGAAATAAAAAAAAAAAAATTAAAAACACTTTTGATTGAAAACATGTGCTATACATTTTCAACATGATTACCACTTGTCTTACGGTTATGGAAAATATGCCTATGAAAGAAACCTGCATGTCATTCGAAAGACCACTAACCCGCACTCGGTCAGTGGTGGACTATAGCTTGATCTTCTTCGTATTGAAGGAAGGCCTGTCCCCGGAAGTGGAAAAGCACTGAATACATTATATTTTAATTATTGTTATTATTTATATATTAGATCTATATGTATTAAGTTTTATGCCTTGACTAACTTATGAGCGTTCAGGTTGACTAGACAGGCTTCAGGGAGTATTAATTTTCTATAATGATACAAGTAGACTGAAAAACATGTATATATGCAATATTTGCGTGGAAACAATATCTTTGGTAGTCATACAAAAAATACACACTGCTAGCGTTATTTGATAGTGAGCTTTACACATACAATTATTTCTCTAATTAATTGACTTACGTTTACCTTTACGTTTTAATTTTTTTAATGGTGTCCTCATTCCTACTCTAAAATAAAAGTAGTCTAAATCACTCATAACATCTGCCTGTAAAAGTCCCGTCAAAATTAGTCCAGCGGATTCGATGATTAGCCGGTACAACAACAACAAAACAGACAGACAAAAACAACAAAAGAATAAAAAAATGTATTTTTCTTACAAAATTTCATATGCATTTAGTAAAAAGCTGTTATTTTGACATCACAAACAGACACTTCAATTTTATTTATCTGTATATATTAAAATCACACATTTGATATCATTTAATGTAAATATTTGTGTAGAAAAAGATTGGTTATTTCTAAGCTCAGTTGTTATTCAACAATGGTTATCAGTGATAACCATTCTTCTTAGTGATAACTTATCACTAAGAAGAGAAATACCAGTATGACATTATCGCAATAAGTCACGTATTCTGAACATTTTGTTTCCGCATATATTTATACTCCCTTTGCTTCAGATCTTAAATTATATACAAGTCTTGATAAAAATTATATAAAGAGACTGATTTGAATACAAAATTAAATTTGTTAGAAAGTACGAGGGTTTTATTTTTTTGGTTCAACCTGTATAATAAAAATCCTGCGATTGAAATTACATTGAATATCGATGAATTCTTACAGGTTTCTATTTAGACTTAACTTTCTAATCTGATGAAAGCATTCCATCTATATCTACGCATAAAACCAAATCATATAATTGACAAAGTTATACAATAAATCTAATAAAGAATGTGTTCATAATAAAAGTATCATATAATGCATTATACATCTAGCTTGATTTTTAACCTCAAAGCATGTAAAAATAATTGAATACACTCATATACTCATACTAGCGACTCACTCTCGCTTCGCTTCAGGTTCGTCCCTAGACAAAAACAAATCTATCCCACGGGAACGGTACATTTTTCCGGGACGATATATAGCCTATAGCTTTCATAAGTTAACGGGCTATCTAATGCAAAAAGAATTTTTCAAATCGGATTAGTAGTTCCTGAGCGTTTCATTAGCGTGTTCAACCAAACGAACAAACAAACAAAATCTTAGCTTTATAATATTAGTATAGATATGAAGTTTGGTGTCTATACCTACTGTGTGTTAAATGTCGAGGAGTTGCTTATTTTTTTTTGTTTCATTTTTTGAGCCAATCCTAGATGGAGAACCAGGTCATAATTATTATCATAAAAAGTCATTGTCAACTGAACTAAAGCAACATGTAAAATTAAAACTCTGTAGGATAAGAGGAAGCGGTTCTAATTCAGCTTTCAAGATTTAACTCATACAAACATATCAACTCACAAACATTGCAAGTTAAATAAAAACCTGTAAAAAAAGCACCTCTAAGGGTGGAATCGTTATATGTATTGTATTCAGTCCTTTTTAACGTCCCACTGCTGGGCACGGGCCTCCCTTCGATACGAGGGGGATCAGGCCATAGTCCACTACGCTGGCCAAGTGCGGGTTGGCGGACTTCACATGGCTTTTGAAAACTTGCTAGTTTCTTTTAGGCAAGCAGATTTCTTCACGATGTCTTCTTTCACGGTTAAGATAAGTGGTAATCATGTTGCAAATAGTTTGCACATGAAAATATCAGAAGTGCAGGACCCAGCATTTGAACCCACTTCACTCAGTTTCCCAAGACAGCGCGTTACTACTGGGCTACCACTGCCTAATGTGTGGAATAATTAATTTTAAGTAATTTTAAAGTTGGATTACTTTAAAATTTTTGTTTGTATCCACGTACATCACACGAAAGCTGCTAGTTTCTTTTGGTGTAAAACAAAAAATATGGTGTAAGACGGAATATTTATCATCTTTATCACTTTTTTATTCAAAAAGAGAGTTAAATATGTAAACACCACGAAATTTACAGCTCTAAATTTCTGTCCTCAGTTCTCAGACCGGAGGATATTCTTTCTAAACTAGTGTTAAAGTTTTGAATCTTGACGTAAGTAAGTGTAATGTTTGTGCGGTGTATAAAACTAAGTTGGACTTTGATTTACTCCTACATTATACTTTCCGAGGACTTTAAACTATTTTTAAGCTTTAAAAGAGAGAGGACACTTGTTTTTTATTTCATAAGTTACTGGCAATTCACCACGTTACATGAATCTGTGGCGAAACACTCAGTCCAAATTTAACCAGGCTTGTTTCACCAGTTTTGGAAGTAAAGTTTAGTTTATCCAAAAATAAACTTATGACACAATATAACAATTGAGGTATTTAAAATCCCGTATTCCCAAATCTTCTTCAGTAACGCTGTATAATATGCTAATCTATCTCTCTCACACCTGTTTGTTTGTTTATTTGTTACGTTCCTGCGGCCGAATCGCTGAACCAAATTTTGGTATAGAGATAGTTAGACTTGGCTCTTTTTACCGCAAAAATAAGTGGTAACATAGCTATTTTTGTAACATTTTTTACAAAAATGATATGAAAAAATTATTGTGTTTGGTAAGAAATTATGACTATTTAGTGTTAGAAGGCTTAAGAACGACATAGACTTGGATTAGTAAACTAAAATGCAAAAAAAAAATATAATAATAATTGTATGCCACATAGGTTTCTTCACGAACGTAGAGAATAATGACATAAATTCTTTTCTCATATATTTATTATTGATTAATTATATAATTATTACTAAGAATTGTAGAGAATGGGATGTCAGGTTAATAAATGTAATTTATTTTATTAGATCGTAAAAGTACGAGGCGATCGTAAAGTGAACAAACGTGGACATAAAGCGCGAGGCATGCGTGCCTGCGATTTAGTGTTTTGTTGAACCATTGCGTATGTGAGGGACTATTATTGTACTAAATTTGCACGAGGTGCAAAAGGAGGACAGACTAACAAATGGACACTAAACGTTTTTGTATATATAAATTACTAGCGACTCACCCTCACTTCGCTCGTGTTTGTCCCTAGGTTGATTCCCCGTACAAAATTTCATGCCCATTTTCACCCTCTTAAGAGATGATTTCCGGGATAAAAAGTATCCTATGTCCTTTCTAGGGTCTCAAACTATCTTCTTACCAAATTTCATCTAAATCGGTTCCGTAGATTCAGAGATTAGCTTGTAGGGGGCTATAACCTCTCAAACTCACAAACATTACCTCTTTATAATATTAGTATAAACTAGAAGTACCCGCGGCTTCTCTTGCGTTCAAACTTCCGATCGCTATCAAATTTCACAGAATCATCCGCTGGGCTAATCTGAAGATTGATGAAGAATAACTTTTTAAATCAAAAACTGACTTGAGTATAATTTGTATATGTATTTTGACTAGTGACTTATCTTCAATTAGCTCGGATGCGTTGCTAACAATAGCCTTTATACATACTACAGATTATAGTCTACGTAAACCCAAGATTCATCCAAATCCATTTAGCCATTTCAGCATGAAGGAGTAACAAAACATAAACACACATACACACACACACACACACACACACACACACACACAAACACGCACGCACGCACGCATGCAAGCACGCACGCACGCACGCACGCATGCACACAAAATTTCGCATTTACAATAGCATTAGATTAACCAACAGTAGCGAATTTTTGATAAGTCTTCATAAATTAGAGCACAAACCTAAGTCGGTATTTGTGTAATAGCACACTTATTACTTAACTCGGCAAGTAGCTTTGTGGTTAGAACATTACCGCTAGTTTGGAACATATTTGCGTGTCGCCCGCCATTAAAGCGCTCGTGTGAAGTGTCACTCAAAGCGAACACGCGCTTGCATAATTATAAACTGCTATACTATAATAAATATTAAAACTATAATTTCTATATCAATATTCGTACATTTTTGTAAAATATTATACATACATATGTGGTGTTATTGTATTGATATATTGTAAATTATAATTATATTTAAAAAGAGCAACTGTTGAGTTTCTCACCGGCTCTTCTCAGCAGAACTTTCTTCCGAGCCGGTGGTAGATTCCTCATGGACTGACTACACTGACATTTAGTTTAAATTTAAAATGTAAAATTTACGATTCAAAAGTGCTTCTAAACGTCTATTTGAATAAAGTATATTTTGATTTGATTTGTGATGTATTTATATATACTCGTATCGAAATAGATGCAAAATCGATTGGCACCGACTGTTAACGAAAATCCTCCTTGTACGGTGACGAATTTTTTTTTTACTTTTTAGTGTCTGGAAGTCACTTTTTTTTTTCTGTTAAGACTTAATTTTTTTTGTATCTGGAAGTCGGTTTTATTTACATACTATTTCAGTTATTATTGCCTAGAAAAATTGGAAAAAATTCAACGTTCTTCGTGGACGCTACCTAAACGGTTGTTTAAAAGTAAAAACAATTTGACAAATATTTAAACCTTTAATAATTCTACAAAAACTCCATGATAATATTTATAACTTTTATATATCATCAGACATACTTGCTTTTATGTTAAAAATATATATTATTTTTACGAAGTAATGTTTACTTGATTATTTTAACTACATAATATTAATCCTTATAAAAATAAATTATTTCGTCATCGCAGGTACTTAAAGGTAGAGATAAAATTTGCATTTCATAGTAATTTAGTTGTTTACTTTAAGAGATAATAAAAAATGAAAGTCTCGACGTGCGCGCGAAGATATCTAGGGACGCGTCTAAAGACGCGGAGGTGGTTAATTTATTATATGGACACTTTGACCCCGTTACATTTCTAGCGTAAAGATCATATAAGTAAAGTTAGTTATGTAATTAAGATGAAAACTTTTGATAAATGATACATTATCTACAAGATATTAAGTCTGCGTCAGAGACACCGGCGCAGTGAGTTATGATCTCATCTCATCGTCCATCTTCACTTATACTATATTACTAAAGAATTATCTCGTGCCATGTAAATGTAGAGATCTATTATTTATTTTTTAAAAAGTTCGTCAAGGGCGAGTCGTACTAGCGTAAAGGATGGTTCCGTATAAATGAAATACAAATAAATAAATATGTTGGGACATTAATACACAGCACTATCTAGTTCCATGGGAAGCTACGAGGCTTGTGTTATGAACACCAGATAGTTGATACACTACACATATATAACTTTAAATACGTACACGTGGGAGATTAATAGAAAAAGAACAGGCATCTATTTTCAAAATATACATTTTATTATAAAAATAATACATTATTCAATTATTCAAAAACAATAATAAACAAATAATTGAAGATATTGAAAGTACTTCAAAATAATACTTTATACTTTAAAACATAAAAATAATAAAGCAACAATTATGATTACAGTATACTGTAAAAACGATACAGAGATTACCTGATAAGTATCTCGGACGATTCAGGGCACTTTTGAGCAAAGTGCCGGGCTCAAAACTGAGGCTCTTCTGAGACGTCGAAAGGTACAGTAAGGGTATTTATAGCCGAATATCGTAGTGGGAGTTACTGATAACAACTGTCAAATGACATTTCTACAAAAATACGAAGGTAGCGTTATAAATTTAAGAAAACACATTTTATCTCTCACATACATATTACAAAATGTATAAACCCATGACTGGAGTACAGACATTCGTGTTTATCACATAAATAAATCCCCCCACCGGGACTCGAACCCGCGACCACTGACACAGCAAGTGAGGTCACTACAAACTGAGCTAAACGTGTAGTCAATGTTATATTATGAATCTTTGTAGGAATTTAACGCTTAAGAACATTTGTTATATTTTGCGGAAATTATGTTTAAATTATGTTTTTTTATTTGAACGTTTACATTTATGTTTTCAGCCGCAAGCTCTTTTTTAGACCATTGTTTATTATGCATAAAGAAAAAATAATAAAATTACTTTTTATTTTATTTTTTATTTCATAATTAGGTTTTATAATTCTACATTGTACGTGCATATATAGCAAATTTCAAAGGAAAAAAATAGGATGTTAGAGACTAACAGACAGACAACGGTCTTGCTTGGTTGCTTTACGTTAACGTCCAACGAAGTTCTTTTTGCCACTTAAGTAATAGTCCCGCTTCATTTCATCCGATTGATTTTTCGGTTGATTAAAGTACAGATTTCACTCAGTTAGAATTTTATTATGTGTATAGACATTAATTACTTATATGTAATTTTGAAGTCGGTGTTGCTTGTTAAATAAAAACATATATAATCGATTAACTACAAAAGATAATGTTTATTATTCCACGTGCTTTTTAAGTAGACAAGGACCATCGTTAGTTGTTAAAGACTAAACAGAAAACTTTATGTGGGTGAAGAACATTTAAAGAAAATTTCCAGCATTTTTCTTAAATCTTAAATTATATTTAAAATATTTTTTCTTAAATATTTTCTTATGTTTTAGCAGCTTTTTGTTTTGATGCTTGAATTTTCAGACTTAACTAAACTGAAGACGGTCTTTGTCATTCAACTTCTAGGGTCGGGCACAAAGATTTACTCGAGTGCTCTTACACTCAACACGCTGTTTTTATTATACTCCTACCTTATACTTAAATATATAACTTTTAATTCACACAGTTAACGGCATCAAATATTTTTTTAGAAGTATTTGTCGTTATAACGAATCTATTGAGATTTAACTAAAACATAAATAATATATATTTTGTTTAACAACAATAAATATGGCTGTTTAAAACAATACAAAAAAAAAAGAAGCTTTTATCCAAATAGAATATACGGACCTCATATAATGGAAACAAATGGGCCCAAACTTAAAAGTTTTTATTAGGGATCATTAAAATTTTTACTATGCGTCCAAATACCTTTGAAAATCTTCTGGTTCCATCTTCATATCAGCTCAAATTGTAATTTCGTCCGGTTTTTATATACTTAAAAAGGTTCAAATCAATACTGTTATCAAAAGTAGTTTGAAATCGACTTCCAAGGTTTAATCACATCGTTCCAAGGGAAGCTGAAAGCGTGTTACAAAGAAAGTGTTTTCAGCAAAACTCAACGTAAGTACTATTATCAGCAATCAGCTAAAGCTCGCTAGTGATGTGAAGTATACCTTTTACGATGCTATTAGGTAAACCTAGAGGTCCATTACACTGAGATAATCGTTACGGAACCCTGTTCCTTAACCGAACACTTTGATAACACTTTACATAACATTGTGGAAGCTATAAAAAGAAACTTGCCTAAATGTGAAAGGGTCCCTAGTTTTAGTGTACTTCGTTTTAATATATTAAAATAAACTAACATTTATCTGTTGCTTTACTTGTTTCAATCTATATCTGTAATTATTATCCTGAAAATCGTTTGATTTTTTAATATTTTATCCTGACAAAGAAAATAATACTATTTTAGTACAGTAAATGGCATTTAAAAAATTAATACAAAGTTTAAGCGAAAGTGAGATATGCCATTTTTAAGAACGAGTAAAGACACAGGTCAAAACGAGTTTTATAATTATTATGATTGCGATAGTTTGTACACACATACAATGTGTGTTTTTGTTATTTATTACATCAGGCTGAAACGGCTGGATGGATTGGGATGAAATACGATAATCTGGAGCAACACATAGGCTACACCAAACACTAGAACCTAGAGACGCACCCAAGCGAAGCCAGAGTAAGTCGCTAGTATTATACTATATTAATTTCTTATTAAATTTATAGCTCGCGTGGTCATATTTTCAATTTAATTTAGTGTTAATAATTAATAATAATTTATCATATTACATATTTCAAGCAACGTAGTATGTTTTATGAATATATTTACGTAGGTACTCATAGGTAAGTGCTACCAATTTTATAAACGACAGGCCCTTTGATCAGAAGTTGACATGTTTCTTTAGATTATATTCCGTTTAAATCTATATATACATAAAATGCTTTGTCCTGACTGACTGATCGATCAACGCACAGCCTAAACCGCTGGTCGTAGAAACGTGAAATTTGGAGGACCTATTCTTTATACAATGTAGGTATCCGCTAAGAAAGGATTTTTCGAAATTCATCCCCTAAGGGGGTAAAATAAGGGATAAAAGATTGTATGAAACTCTGTCATTCTTAACGCGAAATGCATGGAAAGTGGTATTTAGCTTTAAGATAAAAAATAAGAAATATATGTATAAGATTTTTTTCGAAATTCATCCCTTAAAAGGGTAAAAGGGGGTGATAAAGTTTATATGGGCAAACAATTATTTATGATCAGAATTACTTGAAACTTGGTATTAATGCTCTTCAATACAATTAAATAAATACGTATTTTAATATTTTTTTAAATTCATTCCATAAGGCTGTCAAATAGGGGATGAAAGTTTGTATGAAACTCTGTAATTGATGCACGTAAAATAGTATTTACATTATTGTTATTAATACAAATATCATTTTTTTTTCGAAATACACCCCTTAAAAGGGTAAAAGGGGGTTATGCTGTTTATATGAGGAAAAAATTGTTTATGATCAGAATTACTTGAAACTTGGTATTAATGCTCTTTAGTACAATTAAACAAACATGTATTGTAGTTTTTTTTTTAAATTCAGCCTCTAAGTGGGTAAAAGTGGGCGTTGAACTTTAGGTTGTTGAATATATTTAAATAGAGTAACATAGTTCAAGTTCTCCGTAAGTGCACACTTATCGTGTGGGATATAAAGTAGCAACGGAAATTATTCTGAATCCAAAGGAAAATTATGTATAACTTTTCGGCTGGCCACAGTAGCGAAAATTATAACAGACTTAGAACGCGAGAGAGAACCTAGCTAGAGAGTATCCTGCTATCTATATAGTCCTTCTGAAGGATGGCATATCTGCAATAAAAAAGTCGCCTAAGCTATGTAACAGGATTAGACTATGAGTAATTCATTAAACATTATAGTGGTCACTGTGCTTGCTGGATGTGCTCGGAGGGAATCAGAATACATACCTCGAATACCATTGATAACTTCTGACTACGCTTTTAAATTTAATCTATTGTAATTCTTTCTTAAAGTTTGCATTGAAATGACCAATAATATATGTATCTCAGAGCCAGTCGTTAAAAGTAGCAGGCGTAGACTTAAGAGATGATAGCTTCTCACAGAAACGTTTTAGCAAGTCCCAGAACTAGACAAAACATTCATCAGTGTGGTATATTTGTGGTTAGTTTTTTAGCGTATACTAAGTTAAGTGAATCTAGACATAATATTAAAAATTGGATATGACAACATATAAACTGAATGGAAATTAAAACTGAGCAAATTTTTCAGTCCACGCGAGCGTAGCCGCGGGAAAAAAGCTACATTAAAATAAGAATGACAATTTATATGGGTAACTTATAAAAGAAGGAGAAGGAGGGAAGCTATAAGCTTCAGGTGTACATAGCACTGGATCTTTAAAAATAACGTAGATGTTAACCTGTTAGTAGGTATGTTAGTTAAAAAACCCCGTATTAGCCGAGTTACATGATTCTAAAGTCGTGAACTATTTATGCGATTGTATCATTGTACTCTCTCCCTCTAACTTTGGAAAGATTGAGTAGAAAAATGTGCAAAAAACACAGGTAGTGGAGCTTGCTAAATACCTAAAGTGTATATTTATTTACGGAATATACGCTTAACATCTTTAAGATACTGGATATTTTGAGTTACGATCGCTAAAATTTAATTTGTTTTCCATATATCTTTAAGAAACAATAAAACTTACACGAACTTAATTTTGCAAGTAATATACTATGCGAAAAAGTTTATTTTTTTCGTAGTTTGATCGCGGGCGAAGCCGTGGGTTCTGCTAGTATAGCTTTAAGTAACGACAGGCAGAACAAATATGTCAGAAGGTAAAGTTTGTACGTAAGTAATAGAAGGGTTTGTAATGAAAAAGCTCGTTGACGAAAGGATAATTGGATTTTTATATAAATACTTCTTATTGCGACGTTATACGCTAAAGTAATGGAAGCTTTTCAGACCAAATTTACACATATGAGTACAATAATATGTATTATTGTATTATTTGACATTAACACACAACACCATCTAGTTCCATGGTAAGCTACGAGTCCTGTGTTATGGATACCAGATAGTTGATACATTACACATATATAACTATAAATACATATATATTATAAATATAAATACCTATGACTAAAGTACAAACATTCGTGCTCGTCAAACAAATGAATGCCCCCAGCGAGAGTCGAACCCGCGACCGCTGGCACAGCAAGTACCCTACTACTACAAACTGAGCCAAACGTTTAAAAGTACTCATCATTATCATTATTTTAATCGAACGACATAGTCCACTGCTGAACATAGGCCTTCCCCACATATAATATTTTATAGACAACAGGTTTTATGGCATCCGCTTCTACTGAGTTCCTGTCACTTTCAGTAAATCATCGATCCACGTGGGGGGCCTACCCACGCTTGGCTACCGGTCTACGGTTTCTATTCTATTTATTCTATTCTATCTCTTATTCCCAATTAACTATCTTTAACAAAAAACACACACACAAATTTTACATATCCATAATGTTATAAATGTGAAAATACTGTCTGTTAGTTGTGTTGTTAGTATCTTTTCACGTCTAAACCGTTGAACAGATTTCGATAAAACTTGACATAAATTGCATCTTAGGGATGGACGTAGACTACTTTTGATCCCCAGCCCATTTACCACGTGTGCGAAGCCGCGAGCAAATACTAGTCTAGAAAAAAATAAACAATTTAACAAGTATTAGGTACTCGTATATCTTAGCTTGTCCTGTTATCATTGTGAAGAAAAGTTAAAGTTTAGGGCATTCTTCTTCTTTTTCTTCTTACTTCTACTTCTACTTCTTTTTCTCGGCTGTTTAAATCATATTGATCAACTGCCTATGACTATGTTACTGCGGTGGTCTCAATCGTGGTTGACTAGTCAGATTTTATGGATTATAATTGAAATACTATTATAATTGTGAAAGTTTGTATGTTTGTTACTTAAACTCTGAAACGGCTGGGCAGATTTAAAGGTAATTTTTTAATTTAATATGCAGACTGACTAATATGAATTGAACACATAGGTTACCGTTAGATACCTAGGGGTGCACCTGAGCGAAGAGAGGGTAAGCATCTAGTGTTATATTATACTAGCGACTCACCCTCGCTCCGCTTGGGTTCGCCCCTAGGGTGGACCACCCATATCATTTAGGGGCATGAAAAATGGTTTACGTCCTATTTTCAGACCTACTGAATATACACACAAAATTTCATAAGAATCGGCCAAGCCGATTTGGAGGAGTTTTATTACAGACACTGTGACACGAGATTTTTATATATTAGATTAGCAGCCCTAGTAACCTTTGTAAGATGCTCTCCAATTAGTAAATTGTCACTAAGTAAATAAAAAACTTTCTTTATAAGATTAGTATATAAACGTATTTCAATCCAAAGCCGTTCAAATATTTACTTATTAATTTCAGAGTTCCTTAAGCTCTGATTCTGCCCCGGAGGCAAACTTCTCTGCCCCCACGTCGGTTGTTGTTCGAACAACGTGTTTGCAAATAACGTGCTTAGTTAGTGAAGTTAGCGAAGTGGGAAGTGCATTATCAACTTTAGCAACAGAAACGTAAATATAACTGTACTGGGGCACGGCCGGAACAAATAATGAACTTTGTTAACGTTGAAGTCTTGAAAAATTTGATAACTTATTTTTATCTATTTAAACTTAATTTTATTTAAGAATTCTGTCTTCAAATATAAATCGCAATAAAGTTTATATTATCTTATATACTTTTGAGGTTATTTAAAATTAAAAAATAAAACAAAATTGCTTAGCAATCACCGACTATCACTAAAATAAATAAAAAATAACATGCATATAGTTATATAGTAGGTATATATAGTAGGTTCGTCCCTAGGTACGTTGTAACGGTAAGTGTAAAATATATGTATATATTTATATAGAAATGATTGATTTTACATTCAATCTTCCAACCCCCCCCCCCCCCCTTCACTCCTTTATATACGATATGTTTTCCCGTATGAAAATTATCCTATGTTATTCCCAGGGTCTCAAAATATCTCTAAGGCTAAACCTTAAGATATACATCAAAATAATGTACTAAAAATTGTAGGTTTTGAAAAGGCCTTCACTGACTGACTTATCAGCGTTCAGCCCAAGCCGATGATGATAGACCAGCACCACAAAAAAACCAGCTTTATATATCCATACTAATATTAAATGCGAAAGTAACTCCTTCTGTCTGTCTGTCCGTCACTTTTTAGCCTTTATCAGCTTAACCAATTTAGATGAAAGGTACACCAATATACTGACACAGAGTTATGCTCTCCGAGGCACGGGGGTGTCCCACCGCCCACTTTAATACTCCAGGCTATTACTGAAAAATTCTTTACAGAAAAACCCAATAGTTATAATTAGTCCGAGCCGGGACTTGAACCCAGGACTTAATTTATTTTACTATCTTGCAACAATATTAACTTAATTACCCATATATGAGCGTATTGCTAAAATTTATTATTAAAGGGGCGCGAAGTGGAGCTTGGACATATTTTTAACGGTATGTCGCTTCTATTTAATCTAATAAATTTAAATGAGCAATTCTTGTATATTTATTTATTTATACCAGCGATCTCGGAAACGGCTCTAATAATTTCGCTGAAATTTGATATGTGAGGGTTTTCGGGGGCGTAAAATCGATCTAGATTAGTCTTATGTCTGGAAAAACGCGGTTTTCTTTCGCATTATTCCACGCAAAACATGTTAATAATTTAACATAAGTATAAGCTGTAATAATAAGTATAAGTCAACACTTATACTTACTTACTAAGCGGCCAAGACGTAAGATTGACTATCACAGGTATCCGGATCAGATACAAAGTTTGTACTTTTGTTTTTTTTGTATTTATTCAGGTTTTTAGTATTTTTTTGTTTATAAGCCAAATTAAAAAGAAAATAGTACTTTAAACCAAAAACGCTGGTCGCCCAGGTACTTACGAGTATATAAAAAGTAACACTCAAAATTAGTTGATTATTATAAATGTGAATTATACTTGCATGTGGGTGTATGTTCGTTACTCCTTAACGCTAAAACGACTGGACAGATTTGGATGAAATTTAGTACACAGATAGACTATAACCTGGAATAACACATAGGCTATTATGACAGATACATGGCTAGTACTGTTAGGAACCAAATGATGCACGGGAGCTGTCACCTACTCTGTGACACAATATTTTCCAATAAACCTTTATTAAGAAAAAATAGAAATAACATCCAAAACTCAAAATATTACGAAAAAGTCCAAGTTGTAATGGTTTTATTCAAGACGGAGCTATGAATTGCACTTGACCCGCACTTGTATAGGCAGCGCCTAGACAGCTGTCACTCTTCACTGGCTCGAGGAAAAGAAAGCTAAATATCCTCGACCCGAGGGCGTGTGCGAAGAATGCTCTATCAATATCCATATAAAGCATGTTCTGTATAATAGAAATATGTACAAAAAAATGAGGTCATTTCAAGCAAGTTTTTTTTGTTTCATTTTCTTTAAATACAGGTCGATTATGTTAATCTTTTTATTGAAAAACGTTGTAAAATCGTTCGCATAAAAGTTTTGAGAAGTTGTAATGGAGTTTTTGAATCCTAAAGTAAAATCCCGGGTTTCTAAATTTTAAATAATATACAGAACTCGACTTGAGTCTATCATACACGCAAAAGTTTTATCAAATAAAATCTAACCTTTATTTTCTGAATAGAACTAAAAAATACATACAGATAACGAAATTTTTCCATACTGAAAAGCGGGAAATTCCGAAAAAAACGCACGGATCACATTTAGACGTGAGCTTTTAATTAATACATACAAATCACGCTTATAGTAGCTTTAAAGCTTTAAAATAATACATAGTATTAACTAAGTCGATACTTTAAAACATATCGCAGCGTGAGAAGTTAGCCTTATGAGGGCCTGGCGTGAGTGGAGTGAGCATCTGCGCGATGTAAGAGGGCTTTGCTGAGCTTTAATTTTTTATTTGCTGACATTTCATGACGACATTTAATGTTGATACATTTTCATAATAATAATGAATATAAATAAAGCTATTTTTATGAGCGTTTATAATTATTCTGTTTAGTTTATAATTATTCTGTGTATTTTATTAATGAGATCTATTAAAGTATTACAAATATAATGATATCATTCTCTTATTTAAAAATGAAGACTTAATTGCGTTTCTGTAAAAATACTAGATTAATTTTACAACTAGAAATAAAAGAAAAACACATTAAAATAATTACACTAACAACATAAAAAAGCTCACGTGTAAAAATAATAGAAACTACATTTAAAACTTCTATTTCAAGCATCTCTGTTTACAAATTATATGAAAAAATTTTATATTTTAACAAATTCTATAAGGAAAATTGCACATATTAATTATTTCAGTACCTGGACGACCGAGCTTCGCTAGGAGTTTTTGGCCAAAAGTACAATTTTATTTAAAAAAAAATCTAAAAACTTGAAAAAATACAAAAAAATAAATAAAAACTTTGTAAATGATCGGGATTCATGATTGTCAATCTTGCGCCTTGACCGCTTGAGCACGAAGTTTATGCCTAAACGTGGGAAATTATCGAACATATTGTGCGTGGAATAATGCGAAAGAAAAGCGCATGAAGACTTGAAAACTCGCATTATACCAGACATAAGACTAATCTAGATCGATTTTTCGCCCCCAAAAATCCCCATATACCAAATTTCAACAAAATCGTTAGAGCCGTTTCCAGTATAAATAAATAAATATACAAGAATTGCTCGTTTAAATATATTAGATTTAAATGTCAAAGTTTAAAACAATGAATTTGGAATTGATCAAAGAGTATGTATGTAGTAAATATAAACTTAAGGAAAACACTCGTATATGAGGTGGTTCTCTTTACATATATGTATGCAGAAAAAGATTCAAAACTTTGTGGAAACGAGTTCGACTCCCGGGTCTCGAACCTCTGAAATTTTTATGTGCGAATCAGTTTAAATATGATTATCACTCGCATGACGGTAAAGGAAGACATTGTTAGAAAACCTGAGAGACCCTAACCAGTTAATGAAAGCATTTGCAGTCCAAAAACCGCACTTGGCTAATGTAATGAACTATGGTCTGATCCCCCTTGCGTTAAAGTGAGGCCCGTGAGAATCTATATAGATTAGCGATTACCAATAAACTTTCACAATTTTAATATTAATTAATATAGTTCCGCTCGGATACTGAGTTGACGCTATACGAAATAACAATTCACCGAAAGAGTTTTTAATACAGAAATAATGACTTTTAAATGTCATATCCATTAATATTAAATAAACATTTGGCTTTAACAAAGCTAGTCTCTTTGTTATCGATATGCATATAATACTTTCTTAGATTTACGCGAATATTTGACATTTTAAATAAAACTATCTTTTCGGATTATTTCGCGGATTTATTTTGACTTTTGATTCCCGACGTTTCGAATGCTTTACAGCAATCGTGGTCACGGGAGAGACTAAATGAAAACTTTATTTCTTGTTTGGGTTCCTAAAATTTATCATTTAATTTGCATATTTTGCCAATTATTCTTCTTTCAAGCATTTTTCATGCATATTTACGTGCATATAAGAAGCTTTTTATGTTGCATATAATCCAGTATCTAAATATTAGTATCGATAAGCTGAACCGACAGATGTTGTTTATATTAATAACTAGCGGCTCACCCTTGCTTCGCTCGGGTTCATCGCTAGATACGTTAGTCGTATCGCTAGGTACGTAGATAGTTATTACGTTACGTTATTTTTCATTTTTTCTCTTTATTAAAACCTTCCGTGGACTTTAAGGAACATACAAAAAAATAAATTAGCCGAATTGGTCGAACCATTCTTGAGTTATGCGATTACCAACATCCATTTTTATTTACCTAGATAAGTAATTTATATAGATAAGTAAATTTTATTAATAGCTCGATTTGCTTTTGCTACGTTATCAAATACCTTCAGCGCACAAATTGCTAAAAAACTTCCAGTCGACAATTTTGAACCAGTAACAATGTTATTATAAGAATAGATAGAATTTTATTATTTTCCTGGCAAAGCAATTAGGTTTCATGTTTTAAATTTTAGTAAACGAAGCGTGTTATGATAAAAGTTATATAATGTATATGCGACATCAGCAAAAACGGTATTATCCATATTTTTGCATCCTCCTCTCCATAATGCAAATGGCCTAAGCCTCTGAGACTACTATTACGTAACGGAAAAACTTAGACTCGTGAGATTGAATAGACTACAGTGGCAAAGCTTCGACAAGATGTAATTCTACCATAGTTGAGGAATAGAAATTTTAAGGTTTTGTTTGAAATGACTTTTAGCCATTAACTTTCCTCGATAAAGACACTATAAATGTAAAAATCTATACAGATAAATAAAATTGGAGTATCTGTTTGTAATATTAAAATAACCGCATTTTACTAAATGCATATGAGTGTATGAACGGTATATATACCAAAACAACATTTTATACAATTTTTGTCTGTTTGTTCCGGCTAATCTCTGGAACGGCTGGACCGATTTTGACGAGACTTTCACTGGCAGATAGCTGATGTAATAAGGAGTAACTTAGGCTACTTTTATTTTAGAAAAAAAATAGGGACCCACGAAAAAAAGTCAAACCAAATTAATTAATTAATTTTGTTTTGGGAAATAACCTAGGGACCAACCCGAGCGAAGCGAGAGTGAGTCGCTAGTAATTTTATAAATCTGAATCTTCCAAAGTTCAGCACTTTCGAACAAACAAAAACCAAACCAACCAATTTTCATATTTGCATAGAAAGAAATTATTAAACATCATTAATTGCCAAGTAATGAGATACATGACAACCAAATTAAATTCGACTTTATGAAGTGCAAATTAACTAACTAAAACAAGAAGCTCTTGTTTCGGTTGAACAAACAATGACACGAGAAGCAATTTAACTCTACGTTATATTACATATACAGTGAACGTAATGGATTTGAGACATTCGCGGTCTTGCGATTTCAGGGATTTTTAATTGTGTTAGGTTAAAATTTTATATGTAACACAAACTTTCACCCGTGGCTATGCTCGCTTGTTAGGACGATAGTATAAATATAAATAACAAAAAAAAAAAAAATCAAAGCAAAAACAAAGTAAAAAAATGAGCACTTATCACTTTACTAATTTTTAATGTCATTTTATTAATCTTAAGTTTAATCATCTTGGAATTCATTTACATTATCTTGTGCTGTTCAAAATTTATACTAACGTTTAGTATAGCCTTCTCAGAGATGATATATTTTCCCGCAGTAAAACTATCCCATATGTTGACCCGGACAAAAAGTTATCATCATACCAAATTTTATCAAAATCTGTCCAGTTATTTTCTCGTGATGCGTTTCCAGATAGACAGACAGACAAAAATTAAAAAAAAAAAAAACTATAAATTCGGCCTCTGTATAGATAATAATGACTATTTCAATAAGATTTTCCAAAAAATATTTAATGTACAGATTCGACTCAGGAAGAATTTTATTATACGTATAGATATCTCAACAATCTCAAAGAGCGAACTTAATACGCATTTTTTAACAATTGGACACTGGCCATTTCTAGCGGAAACTACTTTAAGAAATGTGAAAGTCGCGCTCCAACTTAGTTTTATGAATATGGTCGGTATTTTTCAACAATACGAATCATTTTTCTGTACTATAATAAACATAATAACAAGTTTTACTCAGAATTTCATCTGTGTGGATATGAGGGAAGAAATTATATTGTATATAGGTATAGCCGATGTTCCAAAAAAACTGCTATTGCTGCTATAAAACTGAACTTGGCTGGAACATTTTGTAACGGTTAGATGCCTTGGTACTCTATTTAAGAAGCACTATACATACGATGGGTTACTATTGAAAAAAAGTTGGAGTTAGGAGATGAATATATATTATGTATAAAGCTTTTACTTAGCGAATCCTTAATACATACATACATATAATAAAATTGTAACTGATCGCTGTATATACCAGGAAGATACTTCAGAAAGAACTATTATTGGGGGTCTTTATTACCGCAATAGAACCCAAAACAATGATATTTAGAATTCTTGTCTGTTTGTCTGTGCTTTTGTATGCACTAATCTTAGAAACGACTTTACCAATTTGGGTGCGGTTTCCTTAGTATTTGTTTCTAAATAATAGGGGGGAGGGGGGGATTTAGAGGGGTTGAGGTGGGAGAAGGGTGGGGGGGGGTTAGTCATTAGCGTCTGGAAATCCTGGACCGGTATTCCACAAACATGGTTACAGATGAGACCAAGGTTTTAGACGTCCATAGGTTATTTATTATATACTTTTTATTACAAAAGATAAAATCTAAAATTTCATAATATTTTTTATAAGATTATTTTATCAGATTTGAGTTAGTAAAAAGAAATTTTCAAAGTAATTTTGACGTAAACATTACTAATCTTGAGATCCCGTCTCCCGAACCAGGCGCAGACGATATCGTATTTCGTAAAACAAATTTCACAATTACACCCTATCTCTTAGTATCTATTTTCGACTTTAATATCACATTTCTTCATTTTAGTTAATTCCTTTATGTGGAGATTGAAAGTAAATATTTCTCTAAAAAACTGGTATTGAATTTTATGATTCAGTTATTGTTGGAATATGTTGGAACATTAAGAAACAGCACCATCTAGTTCCATGGTAAGCTACGAGGCTTGTGTTATGGATACCAGATAGTTGATATACTACACATATATGTATAACTTTAAATACATATAAATTGTAAATATAAATACCCATGACTGAAGTACAAACATTCGTGCTTATCACACAAATGAATGCCCAAGCGGGACTCGAACCCGCGACCGCTTGCACAGCAAGTAGGCTCACTACAAACTGAGCCAAACGTATCATCAATTATGGGTATTTTATCGGTAATTATGGGTTAGTTTATATTAGGTGCGGTTATAACATTTTTATTTCATATTAATTATTTGAAGAGCTTTTATTACAGGAAGAGGCCTCAAGCTTGCGTGTTATGATGATAAAAATATCCGACTTAATTAATTAAAAAGAAGTTTTTTTTTTTATTTGCTATGTAACTATAAATAGTTCGCTTTGTATTTTCCGGTTCCGGGTAAACTAAAGAGAGATGGATAGACAAACACACGGTTAAATTTTACTTAAATGATGTTTCGTTTTTGGTGGCTTACAATGTTTCAAATCGATACCATACTTCGAAAATTTATTTAACACTAATTTCAAAATCTTTGACGAACGTACGTTACTCATTTCTGAAGTTTATAATTGTGTTGGTCTTAGTTATTAAAAACAAAAAAAAACAACAACACCACATAAAACTTTTGTTCAATGTTATTCTCAACATTCAAAATTTTGACAGCGATTGTGTCATACGACGTCGTTACTGTGCTCTCATTGGCCTGTGCGCGGTCCAATAAATCGGTGCACATCGTCGAAACTAGCGGCGCGACCGTATGCGCGACTATTAAGACTATTTTCAATTTCAAAATTCATTATTTATAGAAGATATTAATTTTCTGAATTCACGAATGTTTAATAGGGTATAATATAGTTTCATTGAGACAAAAATATCATTTTACTCAAAAAATGTGTTCCGACTTTATGCCTAGGAGGCATCGAAATGGTTTAAAATCGGTTTCAAAATCAACTTATGTAGTTAGTAAAGTGTAGCTAAAAAACAATATATTATAATTATTTTGTTCAAAAACACTTGCAGATAAAACATGGGCGATTACGGAAAGATGAACTTTTATCTACACAATACAAATAGGATGCTGTTGTTCGTAAGCGCATCATGAGAACAGCTGGACTGATTTGGGCAATTTTTTTTTATTTTAATAATAGAATAAAGCTTCTCAAGAAAAAAAATGTAAAATGTTGCCTAGAAAATTGGAAAATTCGGGAAAAAACTAAAAACGCGTTTTCTTTACCAGTTTTGTAAACTTTGAACTCAAAGTAATAGCGAAATTCGCACAAGACAATGTTAGGACAGTAGAATCAACTAGTGTTGTATAAAAGAATTGTAGTTATTTTATATCGATTTAAATATCACCACAAAAATGAATTTGAATTCATTTAGAAACTTCAATTGAGTTTATTGGAATATTTAAAATAATAATGTACGTTACATTTCACAGTACATATATGTACGAGTAATTCCAGATATTATTCACTAAATCTTGTGTTTTCAAAGACTTCCTATTATTTTATTTTCGATCAGAGGTTATAATTTGAAGTAATGGTCAGTCGAGCGCAATTGTCTTGGTAATGGACGATAATGGCGTCGCTAGCTCAGTTATAGCGGTTCCTAATGACGTTAGCGTCTTTAAAATTTCCTTTCGTATTACGTTGGAAAGTAAAGTTATGTATTCGTTTTCAGCCCTTTTTTACGTCCCACTGCTGGGCACGGGCCTCCCTTCAATACAAGGGGAATCAGGGCATAGTCCACCATGCTGGTCAAGTGCGGATTGGCGGACTTCACATGTCTTTCGAAAACTTGCTAGGTTTTCTCAGACATGTAGGTTTCCTCACGATGTTTTCCTTCACCGTATGGCAAGTGGTAATCATAATAGAAATGATTCGCACTTGAAAATATCAGAGGTGCGAGACCCGGGATTTGAACCCGCTTCACTCGGTTTCCCAAGCGAGCGCGTTACCACTGGGCTACCACTGCCTTATAGTAAGTTAACTAAAGTCATATTTAACAAAAAAAACAAGCTACTGTTTATGGTTTCACTTGTGTAAAACAAATAGGTCCAGATGCGCCTCCATATGTGATTAAATTCGAACTACTTATCACGAAGGCAACCTGACCCGGTAATCGATAAATGGAAATCTTAGTTAGGAAAAATTATAAGATACATATTAAGAATAAATTAGTTAAAAATGTAGTTTAATTCATCTTTAAATTTATATATAGAAAGGTTAGAGGAACTAAAGGCTATTTTTATTTATTTTATTATTTACTAGCAACTCACCCTCGCTCCGCTCGGGTTCGTCCCTACTTACATTTCGACGTTTAGTATAGATTTCTTAGAAATAAGATATTTTCCCGCAGTGAAAAGTATACTATATATTGACCTGGATAACCAGCTATCATCATACCAAATTTCATCAAAATCTGTCCAGTGGTTTTCTCGTGATGCGGTCACCGACAGACAGACAGACAAAAATTTAAAAAATTATAGATTCGACCTCTGTATTGATAATAACGACTATTTCAAAAAATATTTAATGTACAGATTCAACTCAGTTAGAATTTTATTATATGTATAGATTATTATCACCATTGCATTAAATTACTACATTTAAAATGCAATCACTCAAAGGGTAATTTAATGTCATTTTAATCCTTAGAGTTTACCCTAAAGCGGTATTTTATAGATAAATATCTTAGGTACGTAGCAATTTTTTGTTTACTTAGAAATTTTTAATGGCACCTATTTTTAAATATACCTTATGATGATGTTATTTGCTTTTAAATAAACCTTTACATAAGTATTTACTATTCCGATTGTATTTCTAATCAAACTCAGGAACTTAATAAAGTGCCACACATAAGGGGAACACATATTCTTCAGTTATTTATAATAAATCACTTCTTTGAACATGCGTTGGTGCGAGGCTCCACGCAAGTTTGGTTTGTAACAATTTCGTAATTATATCGGCAGATCTGATATTTTGTGAGATATTTAATACAGACTTCATAACAATTCTAAGACTTTAAAATTTTCTATAAATTATTCAATATACTAAATTTATAGCCAAAGTTTACATTTAATATTGAAAACGTTCTAGCTTCATAATTAAACATAACTTTAGTTTTATAATTTACTCAGGTCTCACCACTGGCGCTATATTGCTTAATTTAAAAATGGTTTTACGTATTTTCATAGCATAAGGATAGGCAGTGGTAGCCCAGTGGTAATGCACTCGCTTGGGAAACCGTGAACCGTGAAGCGGGTTCAAATCCCAGGTCTCAATCAATCAATCAATCTCGCATCTCTTATATTTTCATGTGCGAATCTTTTCTAACATGATTACCACTTGCCTTACGGTGAAGGAAAACATCGTGAGGAAACCTGAATGTTTGAGAAAACCTAGCAAGTTTTCGAAAGACATGTGAAGTCCGCCAATCCGCACTTGGCCAGCGTGGTGGACTATGGCCTGATTCCCCTCGTATTGAAGGGAGGCCCGTGCCCAGCAGTGGGACGTTAAAAAGGGCTGAATACAAAGGAACACTTTGAATGCTCTTATACCCCCCTTTTGCAATCTATCCTCAATTTTAATGAAAGCTCTTCTTACAAAACCTAAGTTGCTCTTAATTTTTTTTTTTGTGATCTTGCAAATATTAATATTGCTATTATAAAAATATCCTGAGGCCTTTACATAATGGCATTCTACAATCCTTAATGTAAATAAATCTCAAAAATGTATTGCAATGACTCTGACGTACATACACTTACAATATTTGTTATTACAATACAAATTTCAAATGCTTCAATACGTAGCAATTGTTCAATGTCAACTTGTCTGAGGCCAGTGGGCGAAAAATACTGCTAATAATTTCAAAATCCACTTTAATTTAGCCGAAACAAGCAGATTTATTTATAAATACATGGATTCTATTTTAATCAGTTGAGTTACTGTCTTATTTCAGGTTCTTGTAGATTAGAAAGTTTCAGCTCTCAAATATAATCAGAAAATATGTTAAGTACTACTTACGTTTTAACGTTTAGTATAGATTTATCAGATATGAGATATTTTGTCGCAGTAAAAAGTGCCCTAAATGTTGACCAAGATAACCAGCTATCATCATACCAAATTCCATTAAAATTGCTCCAGTGGTTTTTCCTTGATGCGGTCACAGACAAACAGACTGACAGACAAAAATTCTAAAAACTATAGATTCGGCCTCTGTAGCGATAATAATGACTAATTCAATAAGATTTTCCAAAAAATATTTAATGTACAGATTCGACTCAGAATTTTATTATATGTATTGAATATAGATAGATTTAGATTACAGTTGCAATGTAGCTTACAGTTCTTATGCAAGCTTAGGAGTTCTAGGAAACGCGACAAAGGCATTATCAAAGCTAACCTAGTGCGCATTGTTTCGACATCACGTGTCTGTCCCGCGCCGGAGACGTGGATATGAAATGACAAGACCAATTATAAATAACTAGATTACCTAGAAATTCAAAGTTATAATGACATTATTGCGTTACGTATAGGCGCTGGTACTCTCACAACGTCATTATACGCTTCGATACGTAATACGTTTTAGTACAATACATTCCATTAGAGAAACATGACAACTCAATTTCCTTTGCATATTTTTAGCTCCCTGGTTATGTAGCGTCGAGATACGCTTCCCTTCGCTGGAGGCCGTAGGTTCAAATACTGTTGTAATACAATAAGTACGTAAATTTAGTGATTTGTATTTATAAAACAGATTAAAAGAAAATTTTATATATTATTATTATTAAATTCAAATCGATATAGATGACTATGACTTACTCGCCCTCACATTGAAGGGAAAACCATGCCCAGCTGTGGGATGTTAAAGCAGAATTATGATTATATTATTCATATCTAACTAGCAACTCACCCTCGCTTCACTCGGGTTTGTCCCTAGATACATTATGACGATTGGTAGGGGAGACCGGGGCTGGTTGACCAAGTTTCAGCTTAAAGGTTTCTATTTCCATTTCTTTAGAGTATATTAATTTAAAAACGGGTTCAGTTCATAGATTAACTATTAAGCTTTGCAAAAAAGTTGCACAAAGCACGTTATTCATTATGATATAGAGTACAGGCCAGTTTTTGTATAATAGGAAAAACTGGTCAACCTACCCCATGCTTGGGGTAGGTTGACTATTCACCTGGGGTAAGTTGACCTATGAAGTTGTAAAGACAAAATCTACGAGGAAATAGGATAAAAGACACAAAAATGTATTGCTCATTTTTTTTATTGAAAGCAAGGCGATCTTCCGCCACGTCAAATAAACACAATAAAATTAAATTATAAGAATAAACAATCAGACGTTTAAACATTAGGCAATTTGAGTACCTAAAAATAAACAAAGTACCTTCTTATTAAGTATTTAAAACAAAGTGAAATATTTTTTTGCAAACTTTAACCATTTGGTAACAAATTATCATATCTATCTAATATATATATTCTAATATATATATATATATATATATATATATATATATATATATATATATAAATATATATTCGTATATATGTTATAGGTATATTATTTTATTAATAAAATAAATTATTTTGAGATCATACTATCCTATCAGTCTTCTAAATCGGAGGTGCAATTTTTGCATTCATAGTACAATATGTTCCCGTTTACACATTTTGTGTGTACCCGCAACTTGCACACAGTGCACTGAACCCATTCTTCTCCAAAAATACTAGAGCGATAGGATTCAGTGCACTCCATACAAAATGTTTCATCCTCATCACTTTCATCGTCGTCACTTTTCTATTACATCGTTGGATGTACTCCCTCTATTAGTCTTTCTTTTGTATGTTCGCATGGGCCTGAAACAATATCCATAATATTATTATGTTGCTGGTTGATCAGGTGATCAACCAACCCCGTTATACATTAGTCTACTAGCCCCGAACCACTTTTTAACTTTTAACTACATTCCATAACCTCAAAACTGCGACGAAATCAAATAGAATAATACATAAAAGAAAGAACATGAATCTAACATTCGTTATAAACTCTTTGACAATCAATAACCATGAATAAATAGGCATTATTACAAATAATATTACGACAAAAAATATTACTTACGTGTGTTGTTTTTCAATATTACGTTCCTTCTCTCAAACGACGTGTGTGCGCGACGCCGCGTTCCCGGTGGCTGAGCGGGGGGAGGTGACGGACTCTCGTGTCTCACTGATTAGCTCAAGGCTATTGCCTCGGACGAGTTTTTGATAATTAGTCAACCTACCCCTATAGTCAACTAGCCCCGGTCTCCCCTATGGAATACATAGCCCATATAGTCTATATATATAATATCTCTTATTTGAGAAATGATTGATTCCCCATACAAAGTTCCAACCCCCTTTTTCCACCCCCCATCTCCCCCCGCTACCACCACCCCACCCTCCCGAGATGATTTCCGGGGTAAAAACTATGTTATATCCTTCCCAGGGTCTCAAACTATCTCCATACCAAATTTCATCTAAATCGGTTCAGCGGATTAAGCGTGAAAAGGTAATAGACAGACAGACAGACAGAGTTACTTTCGCATTTATGTATTAGTATGGAGTATGGATTTAGTTAAAAATGACAATGATTCCAGTATAAGTAACTTTAACAAAACTAAAAACACAATAGTGTTAATAATAATATGCGTGTGATTTAAATAAAGGTGAAATATTTTTTGTATAATCTTTATTGCTTTTGAATGAAGCTTATATTAATATTTTTTAATCTAATTTCTTTTTAGTTAAGAAAATAATTATTATAAATTGCAAAAACAAGTGAGAAATTCAAAGTAGTTGAAACGCAACGCCATTGGTCAGACCGAGAATGACGTCAGGGTATATTATAACCGAGCGATTAGCGATTTTGTCGCTTACAAATTGAGTCGCCATTTTTGTATATATCATACTGTGACGTCACGCTGAGCGCGCGAAATGGCGAGCGTTTAAAGTATCCGTAACGGTATGATATTAAAAAAAACTTTTTTATACTTAATAAATTTTAGTTTTTTGGAGCTGGATATTTTTTTTACAATTAGGTATATAACGATATAAGCTATTGTATAAAAAAACCTGGATATTCCTTTTTGTGGATTTTATTGCATACTAGCAGAACCCGCGGCTTCGCCCGCGATTAAACTACGAAAAAAATAAACTTTTTCGCAATACATACTTTATTACTTGCAAAACTAAGTTCGTATAAGTTTTATTATTTGTTAAAGTATATATTATGGAAACAAATTTAATTTTAGCGATGCAATCGCCTACAATGTTTACGACTTTAGAATCATGGAACATGGCTAATATGGGTTTTTTTAAGTAACATACTAACAGGCTAACATCTACGTTATTTTTAAAGACCTAATGCTATGTACATACTGAAGCTTACAGTCTCCCTCCTTCTCCTTCTTTTTTAAGTCACGTATATAAAGTGCCATTCTTATTTTGTTGTAGCTTTTCGCCCGCGGCTACGCTCGCGTGGACTAAAAAATTTGCTCAGTTTAATTTCCATTGAATTTATACGTTGTCATATCGAATTTTAATATTATGTTTAGAGTAAAACTCTTGATTCACTTAAGTTAGTCTTCACTAAAAAAACCAACCACAAATATAGGTTAGGCTCTCTCTCTCGCGCTCTAGGTCTGTTATAGTTGTCGCTGCTGTGGTCAGCATGGATTAAGTTACACATAATTTTCCTTTGGATTCGGAATAATTTCCGTTCTCTGCTTTATATCTCACACAGTAAATGTGCACTTACAGAGAACTTGAGCCATGTTACTCTATTTAAATATATTCAACAACTCAAACTTCACCGCCCAGTTTTACCCACTTAGAGGCTAATTAAAAAAAAATCTACAATACATGTTTATTTAATTGTATTGAAGAGCATTAATACCAAGTTTCAAGTAATTCTGATCATAAACAAATTTTTCCTTATATAAACAGCACAACCCCCTTTTACCCTTTTAAGGAATAAATTTCGAAAAAAAAAAAATGATATATGTATTGTTTTAGTTTTAATTTTAAAGGTAAATACCATTTTCTGTGCATAAATTACAGAGTTTCATACAAACTTTCATCCCCTATTTGACAGCCTTATGGGATGAATTTAAAAAAATGCTAAAATGTATATTTATTTAACTGTATTGAAGAGCATTAATACCAAGTTTCAAGAAATTCTGACCATAAATAATTATTTGCCCATATAAACTTTATCACCCCCTTTTACCCTTTTAAGGGATGGATTTCGAAAAAAATCTAATACATATATTTCTTATTTTTCATTTTAAAGCTAAATACCACTTACCGTGTATTTCGCGTTAAGAATAACAGAGTTTCATACAATCTTTTATCCCCTATTTCATCCCCTTAGGGGATGAATTTAGAAAAATCCTTTCTTAGCGGATGCCTACATTGTATAAGGAATATGTCTTCCAAATTTCACGTTTCTACGACCAGCGGTTTAGGCTGTGCGTTGATCGATCAGTCAGTCAGTCAGGACAAAGCGTTTTATGTATATATAGATGTCTTAATCTTATAGATTAAAGTAATAATGTTTATTTGTATTTAGAAAATAATCAAAAAATTATTTGTATTTTATTTAATAATTTATTTGTATTTAGAAAATAATCAAAAAATGTAAATATAACAAATTTCTTTTCAATAAACTAAATATTTGCACATTAAATATCAAAGAAATAAACTGGAATATCTTGTATAGTTTGTGAGGAATGTCCTCTACGTTGTTTGAGCGACAGGGGACTGACATCTAATGAAAAATACATTGACATATGTACAGTGTAGTAATGTTTTGAGACATTTTTTTATTAAATAGCAAGGCAGAGTACTTAAGGGAATGAAGTTATTAGTTTCTTAGGATTTCTAACGAATCGAAAAGGGACTTCTTAATAAAACCTACGCTTTTTTTCTGTCTCTCTGTTCAGATACTTGCCTACTTACTCATAAGACTGTATTTTTTGAACCATAATAGGTACCCAGTCTACATATACGATATAATATTGGATGCCTTAGCGTTTTTTATAGCTATATATGTTTTGTTCTAGCTCTAATGTCATATAGTAACAATATAAAGCGAACTCTAAACAAGTGCACAACTAGTTTGAACCGCTATTTCATGCAAACTCCTATACTTTTCTTAGTGAAAATGTAACAAATCAACATCTGCGAAGAATAATATTGTAACTTATTCATTTTTTTCAGTCCTTTTCAATTTCCATCTGCTGGGCACAAACCTTCCTCGTATTTAAAATTGCGAGCAGAATGAACTATGATCTTCCCGGTCATAGTCCACCACTCTGGACGACGCAGGTTGGAGGATTTCACAAATCTTTTAAAAATTATTTAGTTTCTCTCTGACATGCAGGTTTCCTCATGATATTTTCTATCATCGTAAGGTGTGTAATATTTATACTGAAAATGTATTGTACACGAGAATACCAGAGGTACGAGACACGGGTTTCGAAACCTTTTTATTGTAACGTTGTTTTGAAAGAATTCATCAATTTAAATTAATTTCTTACGTAATTAAAATAGCTATTATACTGAGTTACAATGTTTTCTTTGCAGGTGTCGATATTATATTGTGTTATCTCATAGTACTCTTCGCAGCGTCAAATAAAGAGTCCCGACGCGACCCTTCGACCTAGAGAAAACCTTGAATAATTCATTTTAAGGTCTTCGTCTTTACATTTGGTTTTGTGGTCAATCACTCTTTGTTTTAATTAATTACTTACAAAGTAAATAATTGTTAGATTTTTTCTTTAATTTTGTCGTACATTAACATTTATATCAGACTACTATTAAATGAGTAAATGACAATTTATTTTAAATAAATAAATATGTTGGGACATTAACACACAGCACCATCTAGTTCCATGGTAAGCTACGAGGGTTGTGTTATGGATACCAGATAGGCGATACACTACACATATATAACTTTAAATACATACATACTATAAATATAAACACTCATGACTGGAGTACAAACATTCGTACTCATCACACAAATTAATGCCCCCAGCGGGACTCGAACCGGCGACCGCTGGCACAACAAGAGTCACTACAAGCTGAGCCAAATGTGTCGTCGAATATTATAACAGAACGTTATTTTTTTCTTAGAATTACTTATGTCAAGATCAAGTTACATATTGTATTCTTGTTTATCTACACAAGTAAATCTCGCGAGAAGCTTTTATATCATATAAATTGTGTAATGTTAAAAATTGATGGGATTGATTTAATTTAAAGTTTTTTTTTCTTTTATTAAGCATTTAAATACAAGTTTGTTTTCTTAATTATTTTTTTATTATTAATTTATTTTTTAGTTATTTTTTTTGTATACTTTTCAGCAAACATTTACATGTGATATCCATATAAGGGGGTGCATAAAAAAACATAGTCCCCATCTTTGGGAGTCCGCCATATTGAATTAAGAATGACGTCACTTAGCTAACCATGTATTGTCTTCTAAACTAAAGGCGTATGAAAAAAAAAAATCAGGTCAATGCGTTGAAGATGCTGCTGTAAAATTCAGTTGCTAGATTTGACCCGAACAAACGTACAAACATTGCAAGTTAAATAAAAGCTTGTGAAAATATTAAATTAATATAAAATTATACGTTAAAAAATATGAAGAATTCATTGAATTTGATGAATAATCGGACATTGTTTATCAAAATATCAATTTTAAAATTATGACTAACGACAAGCCATGCTAAAACTTAAATAGTACTCACACTACGTGCCTCAAAACTTACCTTTGCCTACAAAATGAAGACATATTAAAATTCACGGGACGTTCTACGTAGCAACTTCGAGTGTAAGCACCAGGTATCTTGTAGAAACGATTCTTTCAAAGCCCATATTAGTATTCTATACGTTGTATACTTTTGAAAACGTCTTTATTTACCTCATTTGTTTCTGAATGATCTAAAAGAATTTGTTATGGATATGTATATTTTTCTTTTGGAACTGCCTCTATGGTCTAGTGGTAAGCATGTATGGTTGAAGAGCTGGCCCTGGGTTCAAGCCCGTGTGACTTCAGGAGATAAGCCTCAGTGAAATTGGCCAGATATAATTGTAAACCTAAAACCCGACTATATGAAATCGCACTCTAAAAATATTTTTGTTTTGATACAGAGCTTCGTCCTTTAGAGGGCATTACATTGAATTTAATGTGACGTCACATACCAGAGGACGATCAAGACACTTCTAACCTCGTTTGTCAAATTTTGACTGGTTAGGTTTAGGAGATATACGGAACAAATGAACATTTGTAGTTATGTTGTTGTTATGGGTAGTTGTGTTATTAGTTTTTCTATTATTAGAGAATGTTTCTTTTTTTTAAAGTATCCTTGAGGCATCAAATTTCGAGCATTCCTTTTTGAAGTTAATTAAAAATAAAGTGATGAGTCTCCCTATCTTCCATAAATATTAGAGAGTGAAACTATTACATTGTTCTACGAGTATATTAGAATAAGCAACTTTTTCCTTGATAAAGTCTTTTGAGCGGCTTATTTGTGGTCCATTGATAGTGATTTATTCCATCTTGAAGAGCCGTTTATTATCGTTTGAGACGTCTTTGTCTTGTGAACAATTTATGTACTGAAGCAAAATGTTGGATTCAAAATATTTGTGATGATATTTGTATTGATTGTACTCATGTTCTATGATTTTATTGTTCTCATTCTATATTCCTTTGATAAATGCCGATTGTTTTTATAGCATGAATAACATTATTTATTATTCAACTAGTGACTTACCCTCACCTCGCTCGGGTTCGGCCCTAGTTACGTTTTAATTTTTTTGAGCGAAACCCTAATTCTTTTTCTAAAATAAAAGTAGCCTAAGTTACTCCTTATAATATCAGCTATCTGCCAGTGAAAGTCCCGTTAAAATTGGTAAAGACATTTCAGAGATTAGCCGGAACAAACAGACAGACAGACAGACAAAAATTTTAAAAATTGTGTTTTTCTTATAAGTACCGTATATAATTCCATATACATTTAGTATAAAGCTGTTTTTTTGACATTACATACAGACATTTCAATTTTATTTACCTGTATAGATTAATTACGTCAAGTTTTGTTTCTTAAAGGTGTCTGCCCACTACCCCGTCTCATACCATGACCGTGCTAGGAGCGTGTCAGGCAAAAAAATATTCTTTGTATTGAAATGTATGAGACTCTGCCCACTAGACCGTTCCGTCACCGACCGGCACCGTCGCGTGCCGTGCACGGAACGTTAACAATTGTCATCGAGAATATTTTACCGGTGACGGTACGCTGCGTGCCTGGCACGCGACGTTACGGGACCGGTGCGCGTAGGCGGCGCAATGGTGAGCATACACAACACTAAAACCGTTATGTACGGGTATGATACGTTGTTGATACGTTCTAGTGGGCATAGTAGTCCGTGCCATGCTCGTTTCCGTGCCTGATACGTTCATAGCACGGTCATGGTATGAGACGGTGTAGTGGGCAGACTCCTTAAATGTTAAATGAATCTGAGAGATGTGCACAATGTTTTGATAACGATACACTGCGATTTTAATCAGTTTATTTAGTCAGTGAGGAGACACAAAACAACTACAAGAGGGTTTTTAAAATTCAATAAATAATGGTTCCGAAACTGAAATACTTTCTTAAATTCACGCGAATATTTGACATTCTAAGTACAACTATCATTTTAATTTTTTTCGCGGATCTATTTTGTTTTCGTTTCGAAAGCTTTACAACAATCCGCGTCACGGAAGAGGCTAAGGTTTTAGACGTCTCAAAGGTTATTACATAGTTAGGTGTTATCTGTACCAAATAACTCGAAAAAATCCGAAAAGATAGTTTGATTAAAAAAGTTTAGAAAGTGTCTAAATAAAAATAGCAATCGAGACAAGTAGGCCGTTAGTATCTAGTAGATATTATTATCTAGTATATACATTTTTGGACTGTTATTTCGTTACCATCAATTAGTTACGTTAAATGAATAAAAAAAGAATAAAAATGGAGTGATCATTGGCGATACCAAAAGTGTGAAATATTATTTACCTTTCATTTGACCTTTTATGGAGTTCTATTATTAGGAAAAATACGATTGCTTCGAGATCTTTTTCATTACAGGTACTGGTAAAGCCTTAGTGGCCATCGACAATTGCGCTATCCACTTCTTGAAAACTCAGTGTTATTTCTTTTCAAGTGGGTTTGTTCTTCAATATTTCTATTATTATCTTTTAACAAGAGTTATTTGTTTCTTTATTTCTATTGTTAATTTTTAACAAGCGCTCCTATCCTTAAAGTGAGGAGCACTTTAAGGATAGGATCGTCCTAGCAGTGTGAGGTTAATTAAATTATTAATGTTATTAGTATCAACTAGCGGCTCACTAACGCTTCACAAACAGAAACAAATCTATCCCACGGAAACCGTACATTTTTCCGGGATGAAAAGTAACCTACTTGTTATTCTGATGTATGAACTATATTATTCTAAAGTTCCAATAAAATCCAATCAGTAGTTTTTGTGTTCCCGTGGGATAGTTAAAAAACTATAATGACTTATACAGCTTAGTACACAACAAATTATGTACCTAATTTAGTAAAATTTGGCATACTGATACCTTATATTGCCGATTAAATAATGTGTATTATAAAAATTTATAGATCCCAGAAAAGTGACGGATTCCCGCGGGAAAGTAAAACATTACAAAAACGGTGTCTAGCATAGCGTCCTTCATACTAAATCAAAGGCAAAGGCTACTTTTTATCCCAGATAATTGTACGGTTCCCGTGGAATAGGTTTGTTTTTGTTTTCCTAGAGGCGAACCCGAGCGAAACAAGGGGGAGCCGCAAATATACATTAAAATAGCGAAACCTTAGAATTGTAACCCAATATTGTCTTCATCCTACATCATTTTAACTGTATTAAAATGAAATTTTTGTAGTTTTAAACAAATAATATGTATGGATTCTTTCAGTAAATGTATTTCTCTTATATCATCGGTAGAAACATAAAAAACGAAAAATCATGCATTTAAAACTGTTCTTGCATACAGTATGTATAAAGTAAATATTGTGCTTAATCTAATGACATATCTTCGCTTCACTCCTAGTAATAATATTATATACTAGCGACTCACCCTCGCTCCGCTCGGATTCGTCCCTGGTAACGTTTTAATGTTTAGTATAGATGTCTCAGAGATGAGGTGTTTTCCCGCAGTAAAAAGTATCCTATATGTTGACTCTGACTACCAGCTATCATCACATTAAAATCTCTCCAGTGGTTTTTCCTTGATACGGTCACAGACAGACGGAAAAAAAATCTAAAAACTATAGATTCGGCCTCTGTATCGATAATAATGTCTATTTCAATAAGATTTTCCAAAAAATATTTAATGTACAGATTCGGCATAGTTAGAATTTTATTATATGTATAGATGACGTATTATTCACATACTACGAAAATCATCTTTAGTTGTTATTAATCTTGTGGGCGTTATCAGGGCTCAAATAATAAAGTATTCAATGCTCAATACACAATTTAATCACGGAAATCATAGTGTTATAAACTTGAAACTTTAATTCTAATGATTTAGAGCTAGAGGATTCTAACACACCGGTCAGACTTTCACAAATAATATCAAAGCATAACTCTCTATGATCCACCATGATCAACCAACGTTACTAAACCACGTATCTCCAGAGAATGTCATGATGGTGTCTCGATCCCGCTCGAGACGTAGTCTCTGCTCTAAATTTAAAATCACTTTAAAAGCAATAAAAAGTAAAATAAATAACATAGTGACTTTAAACAATAAGGTTTCACATTCTAGCAGAAAAAAGTAACTACATAAATCCTCCTCCGTCATATACTAATAATTCACGAAATTGCTTGAAGTACGAGGCCAAATTGAATTTATTTTTTCGGACCAACTATCCTTATTCTAAAAATAAAGTCGATCCGTAGCTCTTATGAAAATGATAAAGAAGCATTCAAATAAAATCACTTTTCCATATATAATATCAGTAAAGATGTCAGTATTGCAAGTACGTGAAAAATCTCTCCTCCTCCTGACCGAGTTTGGCCACGGCGGCCAATCTCACTGAGATTAGTTAGATGCAGGAGATATTATAGTGCACAAGTGTTCGCGCAACACAGCCAACTTCGCAACTCCGGGTTACAAATGGGAATATCTTAACAGAATAACTTAGTAATTAAAATTGTCCCGATCCGGAATTCGAACCCAGGACCTCAGCGTTTGTAGTCGTACCTACTAGCCACTAGACCATCAAGGTCGCTTGGAATACAGTTCGACTGATCAAAGCGTGCGAATAATTTAACAGTGTATTTAAAAGAAATATTGAGTGTTTAATGCAACTCGCTTAAAACCACAGTAATTGGCCAGATTAATTGCACAATAATAAAGCGCTTTTTGACTCTTTTTATTGGCATAATTGGAGTGAGTCGCGATCGAATGTGAAAATTATTTTGATTATGGAAATGAGTAACGTTACAAATCAGTAATTTTATTACCCGGTTTTTGTGGAATGGCGGTGTACTATTTTGAACGTTGTAAAAAACAAGGTGTATTATATTATGTATAAATGAAATATATAAAGAAGTAAATATGTTGGGATATTAACAGACAGCACCATCTAGTTCCATGGTAAGCTGCGATGCTTGTGTGATGGATACTAGATAGTTGATACTCTACACATATATAACTTTAAATACATTTACATATTATAAATATAAACACCTATAACTTAAGTGCAAACATTCGTGCTCATCACACAAATCAATGTCCCAGTGGGACTCGAACCTGCTACCGCTGGCACAGCAAGTAGGGTCACTATAAACTGGGTCAAACGTATCGTCATCGGAAATATTTTTATTTAGAGGTTATTTGAACATTGCAGGTTTCATTTTGAAGAGATAGTAGAATTCATTATTTTAATTCCAGCTCTATAACGGATATTCTATACCTAATACCATAATTATTAAAGTAAGTTTCTATAAGCATATACACTTACACACGCGCCCGTACGAACGTGCATACACATACACCAAAAATTCAAAAGGCATGTAGAGACCCAAGTGAAACGAGGGAAAATTGCTAGTTATGGGTTATTAACTCTATTAAATATAAATAAAAATAATATTACAAAAAAAAATCCAGTTTAAAAAGCAATCTTAAAATAGCACGTTATAATGAAGCAAACTTCCATATTAACAGAAGCTGTCCAGTCCCATGGCTGCTGCGCTCAGAACTAGTGTTGTTCTATAGAAATGGCATAAACATCTACAGTGATATTTATCAAGGACTTTTAAGAACTTTTAATGTTTGAATATTTTTTATTTCTTTATCACGGCGAAGACATATATACATACTTGAATATCAGTAATACACTGATAATTGACAATAGTTTTGTGTTGATAACACGCTCTTTTGAAAACGCAAGATTTTCTTGAGTGAATCATAATTTTAACATGATTAATAATTGTGAGGATACCTGTATATGAGAGAGTCTGATAACTAAATATCGAAAGACGTGTGAAGTCCACCAACCCGCATTAGGACAGCTCTGATATGAAGAGAGCTGAATAATTATAATATTTATAATGTTATAAACGCAAAAATCGTTGCAATACCTAGTAAAAACAAATTAATGTTATTATTGACAAATAATAATGGCCTTCTTTACGAATTCGTTTTTTGTGCAGTACCCCATATCCATTCACTTTTGGTTCGCCAAATATTTTAAATGTATTTATTATATTGTTTGCAGCCATTTTTTAACGTTCCTCTGCTGGGCACAGGCCTCTCTTCAATACAAGGGGGGCAAAAAACAATCAGGCCACAGTTTACTAAGCTTGCCTGTGTGGGTCAGAGGACTTCATATGTCTTTTGAAAACCTGTTAGGTCCTCTCACACATGCAGGTTTCCTCACGATGTCTTCCTTCACCGTAAGGCAAGTGATAATTATGTTGGAAATGATTCGCACATGAGAATATCAGATGTTTAAGACCGGCGTCCGTCTCATTCTGATTTGAATCTGTTACCACTGGGCTACTGCTGTCCTATTTATTATATTAAAATATTTGCAAATTCCTTTCAACGACTGTATCGCCATGGGATTTCATAATAGATAATTTGGAAAATATCTCTTGTGTTAGTCGTATGTTACTTCTAGAGCACCCTAGTTCTGTGTAAAAGGTTATTACGTGAAACACGTCCGTATTACGCTGCTCATTAATTTCATAAACGTTGACAAGAAAAGCTCACCGCTTTTAAAACAGGGCAAGAGGGAATTTAATTAAAGTCAAGTAGGAATTCCCGGAGGATCTCAGCTTGTAATATCTTAATTTCAAATACTATAATCTATTCAAAAATGCTAATAGGATTGCCTGCAATTTGCTGAGCTTCGTCACGAAAAATATCTCGAATTATTATAAAATAGTTCTATTAAATCTGTGTAAAGAAAATATTTATGTAGAAATGTAGGAATATTTGACGAGCCTTGTTGTGGTGCGAGGATTCGTTAGCGTCCGGCAATCTAGTTGAGCGTGAAGCTAAGAGACGCGCTGGGTGGCGGTGGGTTGCTCCTGGTACTTGTCTGGTAGCAAAGTGGACGATAATCAACCTCCTGACTACTGTGGACTAACTCGGTAGGCCAGATGTCAGGGCGTCGTGGATGAGTGCGCAAATGATCTTGTGACATCTTTTTAAGACAAGGAAAAAACACTAGAATTTTAGTGGGTAGTACTGGCTTCTCGAGCCGATGCTTAATATAGTGTGTGTTATGTAGATGGTATGCATTTACGTTAAATTGAATATTAATATATATTTGGTCTGTTTTAACCAAAATTGTAGAGCATGTCTGCTTTTCCGAATAAATTAATATTCCTGTTTCTAGTAGACTATATAGTATGTATATTGTGTAATGATAAATAATTTATACTTTAATTAAGCAGTAACTTAGCGAAATCTGTACATGAAATATTTCTTGAAAACAATGACTGTAACGTATTATGTATACAATATAGACCCTAAAACTATAGTAATATTTTTTTGTCTGTTTATCTGTATGTCTCTTTATGTGTGCGCGTTTCACGCAAAAAATAATGAACCGATTTCAATAAAATTTTGTGAAGTGATAAATTATTACTCGGGTCAACATTTAGGATATCTTTTACTCCATGAAAATCTTTCTTTCCCACGGGAAAATACAATAACTGGTTTTATCGAGTCGTCCTTAGAAATTTATAAAGCTAACGCTGACTAAACCTTAAGAGATACATACATCAACACAATGTACTAGAATATTGTAAGTCTTAAAAAGGTCTATAGAAAAGTTAGCAATAGTATAATATGTCTATCTCCTAAGGTACACTCGCTATAACTATTTTCATTAAATATCTATATTAAAGGCAATGTCGCGACTCACTGACTCACTTATCAACGTTCAGCCCAAGCCGATGATGATAGACCAGCGCGACTAAAAATTAAATTAAATTTTTAGACCCTCTCTTCTATAATATTTTTTGGGCTCTCTATACAAATAAAATTTTAAAACAGGATTTTTATTTATAGGAGAGCTCGAGAAAAACTATTTGAACCTCACCCAAATCCAAAATAAAACTAAGCAAAGTCGAGATAATAGAGTGTTCTTCGGAATGAGTAAATATCGTCTCTAAGTAAATTAAGCACATAATGTTACTAAAAGGACAAAAGCTTAAGCGCGAGAGATTTACATATTTTATCATTTTTTATATTCTAGACCTGAACCAGCATTATTTCAAATAAGTAACTGAATTAAATTGATTGGACTTTTTTAATTATTTTTCATAGCACCTAGTTAACCACGAAAACTTTTTAAAATCTTAAGTTATTTTGATTGTAAACAAACACATATTACATATGATAAATATCTACACTAATATTAAAAAGCTGAAGAGTTTGTTTGTTTGGTTGAATGCGCTAACCTCAGGAACTACTAATCGGATTTGAAAAATTCTTTTTGCATTACATAACCCGTTAACTGAGGAAGGTTATAGGCTATATATAGGTTATAGGCTTTATATCATCCCGGAAAAGTGTACGGTTCCCATGGGATAGATTTGTTTTTGTCTAAGGACAAACCTGAAGCGAAGCGAGGGTGAGTCGCTAGTAAATGATATATAATCTATTCATGGTATTACACAGTAAATGTAATTTGGGTTCATTTATTTAATTATTCATTTATACAGATCTCCAACAGTATACATTTTTTACATTTACAATATACCTACTTAAATCTACTTTATATGTTTATGTATTACCTATTACATGAGAACACATATTTCGCTATGTAATATCAAAAAACAGTGTTTTAAAATACTTAAAAATACTAATAAAATACACAAAAAAAATGAACACAATTTAAAAAAAAGATTAATAACTTTAACAACAATTAAATAATTTTAATTAAATTAAGATTAATAAAATAATAAAGATACGAAAAAGTTGAATATGATACTTGTGTGCTAAGGCGGAAGTCCGTTAGTCTCATCCCATACCAAAAAGTTTTCAACATTCGATATGTCGGGAACAAAAAATCTAAATAAAACCGCGGAGAAATCCGAAGAAATATTATTACGTTTTAAATAAAACTATCTTTTCGGATTTTTTCGCGGATTTATTTTGATTTTTGGTTTATTTTGATTTTGATTTTTGATTTTGGAAACCAAAAATTAAAATAAATCCGTGAAAAAATCCGAAAAAATAGTTTTATTTAAAATGTCAAATATTCGTGTAAATCTAAAAAAATATTAAATACTATTATTACCTGTCATTTTACAAGTAGCCAAAGCCAGGGCGAGTCACTAGTATTGTATAAGCATTACGGGGTACTTACCATACCTAATAAAGGCTAATAAGGTGTGTTTATTTCATTACTTCCAAGTCGTGAGGTCACGTGACGCATGGCGGCGCAATGCACCTGGCAACACGCCAGGGGTGTAAATTCAACGATGTGTATACCATTACATGGAAAATAATAATTATTTAAATAAACAATATTTCCACTGATGCTTCGGAAAATTTACGTTGTTCGCGATAATCGAAGCCATGAGTTTCAACACACACTATCATTCTAAGGCTAGATTTACTGGGAAATCTGTTAAGCATTTTCAATGTGAAGAGGACATACCTACACATGGAAACTTCGCATTTGTAATAATAGTGTCCTATCATTACAATTGTTTAAACGTTTTTTAGGTGAGTTGATACTTTAGTTGTACATAAGTATAATTTATATGTATTGTATTCGAGAGCTTGCTAGCCTAAAGCCTACAAATCTACCGACGTGTGCATTTTAATTTTTAAAATTCACCAAATATGTCATACTAGCGACTCACTCTCGCTTCGCTTCGGGTTCGTCCCTAGACAAAAACAAATCTATCCCACGGGAACCGTACATTTCTCCCTGATGATAGCCTTCCTCAGTTAACGGGCTATCTAATGCAAAAAGAATTTTTCAAATCGGATTAGTAATTCCTGAGATTAGCGCGTTCAACCAAACAAACAAACAAACTCTTCAGCTTTATCATATTAGTATAGATTACAAGAAAGTACGTAATAACGTGAAATGTTTCATTAAATCCTGTTCAGTCTTCTTAAGTGTTGTGTTATTAAAAATCGTTCAAGCACTAATTTAAGAACCTCGGTAGTAGTGGCTAGCATGTACGGTTGAACATCCGGAGGTCCTGGGTTCGAGTCCCGGGTCAGGCCAAGTTTAATTATTTAGTCTTTCTATTTAGCAAGCCTCAGTAACAGCCCACAGTTGTGAAGTTGGCGGTGTTTCACCCTCGTGCCTCGGAGAGCACGTAAAGCTGTTGGTCCTGCGCCTTAGCTCTCGCCGGCCGTGTCGAGTAGGCATCCCACCGGAGTATGAGAGTGACAGGAGTAGAGAGTGCACTTGTGTCTGCGCGTACATTTGTGCACTATAATATCTCCTGCGCAGTTGGCTAGTTTCAATGACATTGGCCGCCGTGACCGGAATCGGTCAGGAGGACATTATTAGTTTTATTAAAATAATATGTTTATTATTATAGTTAATAATGTTCAATATATATATATATTAGACACATATGAAATGTATTTCTTTGAATTGGACAAATTCTAAATAAATTATTTAAATATTACCTAGAAACTTAATGTCTGTGGAGTCATGAACTAAATAGAACCAAATATTATGCTAATAAGAATAAAATTATATTTACATACATTTAGTTCTCTATTTGCTTTAACACTTAGCGTAGCTCAGTAAATAGATGTGTGTGTAGTACTTATTTATGACCCTTATGGCATAGAGGGATATTTTGTAGAGTTTTAATATGATCATGGATTCAAATCCTGCCTGAGGTAATTATTACGATTTTCGAAGCAATATTTATTCGACAGACTAATAACATAAACTATAGGTAGTAAAGACAGTCACCTTATGGTCAAATTTATAACCAAAAGTAGCCAATGAGTTATTCCAGGTTGAGTACCAAAAGTCCAAATCTGTCCAGCTTTGCTGCTGCATCCTTCATGCTAATGGAGTTACAAACAAACATACAAATACGTATGTATTTGTATGTATAAGCATACATAAATATATTATATACATGCACGCACACATACTTTCGCATTTATAATAGTGTGAGTCCCATGCGCATAAAACGCTCACTATGAGTAAACTGAAGAACTGAAATGATGGTAAATGAAGAGGCATCGAGTCATTTATATAATCTGCTTAACTCTCCTACGTATACATCTATATTTTACTAGCGGCTCACCCTCGCTTTGCTCTGGTTCGCCTCTAGGAAAACAAAAACAAACCTATCCCACGGGAACCGTACATTTTTCCGAGATAAAAAGTTGCCTATGTGTTATTCCACACTATAATCTATCTCTGTGCCAAATTTCATCCAAATCCGTTCAGCCGTTCTGCCGTGAAAGAGTAACATACATACATACATACATTCTTACAAACTTTCGCCTTTATAATATATATTTTAACATTTTATATACCTACATACACTATGTATATATATAGTATATGTAGGTACATCGGAAGTGGAGAGACATGATCAGCAATGTAGGTCGTCAAAGCTCTATACCTGAGTAATCGCTTTGCCACTGTGCGGATTACTGAGCGAATTGGACAATGCGGGTTCGACGCGCTCTTGTACACCTGTTTCGATTAAAGCATATATTTTATTTCAATCAATCAAGCTGATACAAATATAAAACTCATGTTCGTTTAATTTTAATAAATTGATGAGTAAAACCGCAGAAAGCGGCAGACAAATTTTAAAGTACAGTCTCTCTTTGTCTGTTATTCTCCGCGATCGAAAATTGATTACAATCCATTAAGTTTGAAAGTTATGGTTCTTTTGTCAAAGCAGTCTTTCTCGAAAAAATTATTATAAAATGCAAAAAGTTTAATTGCATAATTCGAATAGGTTTACTATAAAATTAACTGTGTTACACAAAAATTGATTGAAAAATACACAAAAAACACAACTGTGACTCAAAAATTCCCTTTGAATCACTAACAGCTACACGAGCGAGCCCGCGAGCCATAGCAAGTCAATAAATGTTAGCTTTCTAAAGTTCTTCTTGAGGTAAACTTTAAATATGACAAAGCACATAATATAAATATGTGGGGACATTAACACACAGCACGAACTAATTCCATGGTAAGCTACGAGGCTTGCGTTATGGACACCAGATATATATAAAATGCTACACATATATAACTTTAAATACATACATATTATAAATCTAAATATAACTGGAGTACAAACACTTGGGCTCATCACACAAATGAATGTTTCCAGCGGGACTCGAGCTCATGACCGCTGACACAGCAAGTAGGTTCACTACAAACTGAGCCAAACGTGTCGTCAGATAGAGATACTAAGAAAAAAAACGTGTAAGTAACTTCAAAAATGTTACATTCATTCATATTTGTCAGGCAATTCATTCGTTGGTTGTTATGACAAAATGTGTAAAAATCAATATACATATTTCAATATTCTTCATGCGTGTAAAATTTAGCCTATTGTGTAGTAATTTTACGTCTTAATTTTTTTTGGCACGTTTGGAAAAAAATATGAGAGTAAAATTTTTATGATGCGCGCGCACACCGACAGCCAAGAAGCAACATGATGAAGTTAGCTGCATTCCTTTTACAAACAGAGAGTTGTGACATACGGGATGAAATCTTTAACTATTTTTGTTCTGTTACGCGAAAGAAGTATAACTTCTTACATGCGTACATAAGTACACACACACGTTTCCTTTACAGAAACATACATTCTAATAATAATTACCTATTTACTTTTTTATATTACAAAAAGTGTGTGTACATGCAAGTACTTGTTTTTTAAACTTTAACTTAAAAACTTAAACTAACTTAAAACTAATATTATTCAAAATATATCAACTTAATAGAATTATCAACAAAATGTGCACATTACTTCCTTTTTTTGCTAATAATTTCCTAATAACGAAAGTAGGGAAAGGTTCTACGACAAACTCGACATATTGGACGTACACAAAGTCATAAAACTTTTATTGGTCATGAAATGTCAATTAACCAGTTTGTTCTTAAACAAAATGTCGCAATATTGAAGATCGTTGAGGAAAAAGATTTCATTAAATAATAGCTTGTATTATTTCCGATACTTCTTCTTGTCTAGTCTATATGTCTATATCCTGACCCTATGACGAGCCTGTGCCTGAGTGTTTGTTGATTTGTTTTTTTCGCAAGTACGAACGGCGTGATTTTTGACCGGCTCTAAGAAAGATGTTTTCATCCATCCATCCAGTTCTTTGTATGTTTTTATTGTTAAACACTGCGCGCTAAAAGCTAATTAATACTTTGTAGGAAATCTATACAAATAAATAAAATTGAAGTGTCAGTTTGTAATGTCAAAATCGTTTGTTCCGGCTAATCTCCAAAACGGCTGGACCAATTTTAACGGGACTTTCATTGGCAGATAGCTGGCATTATAAGGAGTAACTTAAGTTACTTTTATTTTACATAAAGAAGGGTTTTGCTCAAAAAAATCAAAACGTACTTAAGGACGCACCCGAGCGAAGCGAGGATAAGTCGCTAGTCTTTAATAAATGTATATGAGGCAAAAAGTAATAGTACGTACCTAAGAAAACGTATTTTTTATAGTCCATCATTTGTGATGTATAAAATCGAAATTAATTATAACTACATATTAATTATAACTACATAGTTATACCGTGATTATTAATATTTTCTCATGTTAAATAAATATATGCGACATTCTATTATATGTTAAACCAAACCTTATTCGGTCATTTGCGTCTCACGGCCCAAATGACCCAATCCTTACTACCGATATATAGCATATCGTTATTATTATAGATTTATAGCCTATATAGCGATAGCGATTAGAGATGGCGACGTTAAAGCAAACGTCGGTTAAGATAATAAATAAATATGTTAGGACATTAACACATAGCTCCATCTAGTTCCATGGTAAGCTACGAGGCTTGTGTTATGGACACCAAATAGTTGATACACTATACATATATAACTTTAAATATGTATATACATATTATTAATATAAACTCCCAAGACTGGAGTACAAACATTCATGCTCATCACACAAATTAATGCCCTTTGCGGGATTCGAACCCCCGACCGCTGGCACTGCAAAGTAGGGTCACTATAAACTGAGCCAAACGTGTCTTCAAATAAATAAAAGAAAGAAAAGTTATATATCTGGGTTATGTCACATATGCTCATGTGACGTAACCCAGATATTTATAATTTATCTTTATTGCCAAAAATATATATAATAATATATATAAATATATATATATATATATATATATATATATATATATATATATATATATATATATATATATATATATATATATATATATATATATATATATATATATATATATATATATGTATGTATGTATATATTTATTAACATAACGATATAGATAACCCGCATATGAGTCAATAATACTCAATTCCACACATTTCCATCAACAAGAAACTCTTGAACAGTGTAATACGCTTTGCTCGATAAAATATTTTTAATTTTATCTTTAAATTTTTGAAGTGGTAAGTCTAGTAAATATATCTAATAAATTATTAATTACTAATTAATAATTTTAATCATTAATTAATAATTTTATGAATAATTAATAATTTATTAGATATTAATTAATAATTTTATTATACGTGTATTATGCGTATAAACAGGCTCGTGAATGATTTATTCACCTTTTGAAGTCGAGAAATCTAGTCATAACAAGCTTTTTTCCACGTGTTTATGTGTGTCTACACTGTTTTAAAAGTAACTAGCGACTCACCCTCGCTTCGCTTCGGGTTCGTCCCTAGCCAAAAAGTAATCTATCCCATGGGAACCGTACATTTTTCCGGGATGATATATATCCTATAGCCTTTCTCAGTTAACGGGTTATCTAGTGCAAAAAGAATTTTTCAAATTGGATTAGTAGTTCCTGAGATTAGCGCGTTCAACCAAACAAACAAACAAACAAACTCTTGAGCTTTATAATATTATTAGTATTAGTATTAGTATATTAGTATAGATTATTTAAACTTTTGCGAACAAGTAATATATTATACATACATATATACACTACCACGTGACCTGCGACCAAGGAATTGCAATGTTTAATTTATTAATAATTAACATGGAGTATCGCTGTTTATTGACAAGTGCGTGCTTGTGAATCTTTGCTTGCTTTTTGGGCGAAAATATAATATAAAATGAAAATATAAAATGTCTATTGTTCCTTAAATTTAGTGGAATAACTTACGACGCAATAAAAATAGAATTTTCAATGGCAGTAATGGTTATGGTTTTGCACAAGTTGAAGTTATTTCGAGATAACGTGAATAATATTTATGACTTCCCAGTTATATAGAAATAGGAAAAGGAAGAACGGGTGGATAGTTTCAATTGTTGATATAATAAATCTAGATTTTTATAATTATTTTCGTTTTCAAGTTTTATTTCTTATGATTTAGGATACTTGTCCTTATTGATCTAAATCAAAATTGAAATACGCAAAAATCCCAAAACCAGTCCCAGAAAATATTACAAAATTAGCAAAATATTTCTTAGTTACATCCTATGTACCTACTATATTGGGTTCATAACCTCAGCCAAGTATGTATACAGACAGTCACGGGATTAGGTTTATTCAAATATTTATAGTTCTTGCTCAACTTTTAGGCCGGTAGTATTCCGGAAATAGCTCGTTTGTGCTTTCCGATGTTCACCGGCGAGGTTTAGTGGTGTTTTGCTACAAATCTATTTACTTGGCAATTGAAAATTTTAAGGAAAATCTGGATTTAATAAATATAACGGTAAATTTCAGGGTTATTCATTGTATCCTTCTGCTCTTTTGTAACTTAAACTTTATTTATTTATTTGCTTTTCTCTCTCTCTCTCTCTCTCTCTCTCTCTCTCTCTCTCTCTCTCTCTCTCTCTCTCTCGTGTACTCGCCCGGTGTTGTGAAAGCTGACTTTCGATGACTGATGAACAGGTAGAGCTACTGTTGTCGACAAAAAAAAACTATAATCAATACAATAGAAACTGTATTTAAATATTTAGATTCATTTATTTATTTTTTCTTTTTTTGTTTGTTGTACAACTTAAATGGCTCCTTTATATACTCGTAACATAAAATTTAAATAAAATAAGTACTTCTATAAAAAGCTGTGCATACTTTTAAATTAAAATATAAAAATAGCGAAATATTATTATGTTAAATTAATGTTTTATGTAAGTTCAGTTAGTAAGACTTTATAATAAATAAATAAATAAATGCAATGGTCTCTCCTTATCTAAACTGGATATTGAATATAATTTAAAATAAGACATCGTAATCATAAAACTTTAAAACTTTTGTGTATGTAACAATTTTTTTCATGATTCTGTCAAAGTATTTCTTCGATAAATAATGCTGAGTTGAAAGATTGACTGAATATCTAATATCTAGTAAAATCTATACTTATGTACGTATTACTTACTTTCAGAAGCTCAGATCATGTGTGTTTCTATTTAGTCTGGAGGCATTACGAATATACACGATCGCCGCTTTACATGGCAGCGCATAAAACGTGGTGATTAGTTTGTTGGATACTCAGTCATTTGGAATAAAATTTATTTCTATGCCTATATGAATGTTTAAATAAAATGATATTACTATTATTTTATAATATTTTTTTAAATTAAATATGCTACCATTTTATTTATTTTTTAAATTACTGTAGAATATTGTTTATAATTTCATACATGCTAAATTTGGTTTTTTTTTAATAAGTCTGTAGAAATAATAAAGGATACAGTTTAAATATGTTGCTTCGCCGTGAGCATGTTTGCCGAATGAAGAGCTAAGAGCCTGATTTTATTGCAATTGTTAGCGTATAGCCATATTATAATGGCTCGTAGGATTTCATCACAATTTGGAATGAAGGTTGCTCATATCTTGGACTAGCGACTTACCCTCGCTTTGCTCGGATGCGTCTCTAGGTACGTTTTAAATTTTTTGAGCGAAACCCTAATTCTTTTTTAAAAATAAAAGTAGTCTAAGTTACTCCTTATAATATTAGCTATCTGCCAGTGAAAGTCCCGTTAAAATCAGTCCAGCCGTTTTTGAGATTAGCCGGAACAAACAGACAGACAGACGAAAAATTTGAAAATTGTGTTTTTCTTATAAGTACCCTATATAATTCCAATTGCATAATGCATTTAGGAGAAAGCTGTTATTTTGACATTACAAACAGACACTACAATTTTATTTATCTGTATAGATTACATAGACTATACACAGACATACAGGCAGGCTACTCTGTATTAGTCACTAGTTCTTTTTTGTGTTAAACAATTTTTAAGGAAGTTCACTTGGACTATTTATAAATAAACATGAATAAGTCTTGGCCAACGTTAGACTGACAGCAAAACTATTTACAGTTTGATTACTATTCGTAGCACATCTATTAGGTAAAGTAAATTAAAATATGCCAAACATTGATAATTTGGTCTATTAAAGCTCTTCGTTAAATGAGTTCGATAACGATGATTTGAACTTGTTACTTATAAAAGTAATACAAAGTAGTAAAAATAAGTAATAAGTAGTAAACATTTTTACTTGTTGCTTATAAAAGGTGCAAAAGTGCTGAGTTATATTTGATCAATTTTAAATTCCCGTTATTTTGAAAAAAATCGTCTGCAAAAGAAATTTCAACATATTTTATTTATTTTTAATATAGTAAATGTTACATAAAAATTAAATGAATTAATTAACAGACTGAAATTTTAACTGTAGATTTTCTTAAAAATGTGTATATTAAATGTTTAAAAGCCATTAAATTTTACGTTGGCATTATTCTATGGGAAATAATATTGACGATCCAGTTTATATTAGGACTGACCATTGCAATTATACTCGCAGAGCTGCCTGGCGTACGAATAAGGGTCTTGGTGTCTTCGTCGCAGTTATCGAGAGACATAGAGTTGACTCCCACGACGCCGGACGGATGCAACACGGGTCCACCTGAATCTCCGCCACAAATAGTCGCAACAAGCCCACAAGATGGAACTAAACACATCATATGCTTAGTATAAACGTCATTTGTAAGACACTTACTAAGCATACCTTTTAAAACTTGCAGGGGCTTCTCATGTGCCGATGCATTTGTACCACCAAAACCTAGAACAAGAGCTTCGTGACCAACGAAAGTTCTGTAGTCCACAGCGCTTATCTTAGCATATGAGGCGACTGATAATTTTTCACATCGAAACAAACCAAGGTCGTTTGCACCCATTGTAGATCTTAAAATATAATTAAAACTTTCAAAATGATTTGGGAGTGTGTGAAATTCAAGAAGTTGGGATAACTGACCGAGATATTTTGGAAAGTAACTGTTGTATCTTGCAAATTGTTTCATCTTCTGGATGTCTTTTAAATAACAATGACCAGCTGTGAGAATCCAAGTTGAACGAATAGCTGAGCCAGTGCAGAACTGTGAATATTCTTTTATATTCTTACGTACATTTAATACTTCCAACCGAACAGCGAAAGGAAACTCATCTCTTAGAGCATCTCTTCCTCCAAGCACACGGAGAGCAGTTTCGATATAATGCGTGCAATTTATCACAAATAGAATATAGTATAATTTCATTATATTTGTACGATATTGAGACTAGTATAATGTTAAAAGGAGTTATTCAAAATGATTATTTTCTTGAATTCGTTGGAATGGACAACGACGTAATAAAAATATAAGTTTTATGATGATTCAATTAAGTGGTTTATGGGTTTACTATTACACCTATTACACAAGGCGGTAACTTTTAAGGTTTCGTAGTGAAATGGTTAAAACGAACACTTGTAATTTTGCCATATCCGTTTTTCCATCTGTCCGTGTGTCACAGCCATTTAGTTCGCAGTAAAAAATATGGTTAAAAATAGTGCTAGCACTTCATACATGTAGCTGAAGGGTGAAAATGAAATCTGTTTCCACACAAACACACGGGATATTTTTGGATTGGTCTTTAAAATGTAGATAGATGTTTTTAAGAGACTTTTTTGTTTTAGCCAATAGTTGCAGAGGTATATTATACGAGTAGCTTCTAAAGTCGTAAACCCCTTGCTTCCCCTAAATTTGAAGTATGGGCTGAAAAATTAAGTAAAAAATTATATTTATATTTAATACAGTTTTTTTAAGTTATGAGATGTTTTCCGCTAAATTAACTTTGTTTCTCATATCATGTGAAATACAAATTTATTTAAGCTATATAATAAATGTTTCATTAGACGAAACCCTCAGAAAAGATTCTTTATGTCTGGCCTGAGAATTAGCTATTCATTACAAATAAAAAGTATAGTAAAAATATTTACAGATATAAAAGACCCGACTGCGTAAAAACTAAAAAGCGAACTAAAAAGATGAAAACAAGTTGACGAAGAAACATAGAATTATGGAGTCTGAGTCATACATACTCGTACATGTGCATGTTTTATAATAGCTGCGTGTGCGTATGTCTCTCTCATATCTGTACATATAATATAAGTGTAACAGATCGCTGTCTGTATATGGAAGAATTTGAGAAAGACTACTATTAGGGGGATAATAATAAAACTATATGTGTGTTAACGTAGTAGAACCCTCGATAGAATATAGAAAGATATATAAAAATTGTATATCAATGTTTTTTTGTCTGTTTTTTTTCTCTGCTGCCTGCCTCTGTTAAAATTTCACCCTTCGCCACTGATACATACATACTTACTAAGTAAATATTACTTAGTAGGTACTCATTACTCAGTTACATCGAAAAACTTAGATATAATATAACAAAAATTTGCTTGTTCCTCTGATGCATAAGGCCAGGTAGCATCAGAACAGATTCAATACATGAACGTTGGAGTAACGATGCAATGAAAAAGGCACAAGAAGAGGACCGAGAAAAACATATCATGGAATGGTAAAGGAACGGTAGACCTAAACCCAAGTGGTCAGATATGGCGCAATACAGTACCGCTACGACGCTAGACTTTGTGAAAAAGCAGCGACAAGAAGCAGTAACTATCGCAAATACATTGGTGAAAGATGAATTTTGCAGATTCGGTGTTCCATTAGAGTTGCACAGTTATCAAGGAAGAAACTTTGAATCGCAGATTCTTCAAGAAGTTAAACAAAACTCGAAGTACGCCGTATCACCCGCAGTCTGATGGAATGGTGGAAAGGTTTAATCAAACTTTAGAACGGCATCTAGCTAAGGTTGTGAAGAGTCTTCAAAAGGATTGCAACGAGCATTTATCATTGTTCCTACGATTGTATCTGTTGATGAAAGCTTTACAATTACCTGTTTTTCCCAATTTTGGGAGAGAACTGCGTTTACCAGCATACATTAATAAAAATATATCAAATTAAATATCCTACCGTTTAATATTTTTTTAAATTTATATATATATATCTTATTGAAACTTTAAATATATTGCTGCGCCGTGGGCATGTTTGCCGAATGAAGCTAAGAGCCTGATTTTATTGCAATCGTTAGCGTATAGCTATATTATAAAGGCTCATAGGATTTCATCACAATTTGGAATGAAGGTAGCTCATATCTTGGATTACATAGACTATACACAGACATACAGGCAGGCTACTCTATATTAGTCGCTAGTTTTTTTTTGTGTTAAACAATTTTTAAGGAAGTTCACTGGGACTATTTATACGAGTATATATATATATATATATATATATATATATATATATATATATATACATGAATAAGTCTTGGCCAACGTTAGACTGAAAGGAAAACTATTAACAGTTAGACAAAATTTTTGATTAGGTACTATTCGTAGCACATCTATTAGTAGTCCGGTCAAATTAAACCAAAAAATAAGAGTGAAGCTACATAAATTCACAACAAGCTGAGAAAATTGGTGAAATGCTGCTATGGTTTTGGACTCATGTATCTCCGATCATGCACCTATTTTATTCTATTGTAACATAAAAGCACAAACACATTTGTCTAATCGAACATCTGATAAGATTGATATTCAGGGCACAGTTTCTTGTCTAGAGCAATCTGATTTATCTACCATTTTTAATTCTACTGATCCTAATATTGTCACTGATATATTAATTGGCACAGTTTCTAGCGTTATCAAAGCGAATACTAAAACACGGTGCATATCCAATAAATTACGAATTATTAAGCCCTGGATAACTCCTGGTCTCTTGAGATGCATTCGCCATAGGGATAACTTATATAGGAAATTCAAAAAGCATTCAGACAATTTAAACTTAAAAACTATATTTATGCGTTATCGAAATTTTTGTAATAACCTACTCAAAAAAGTAAAACGAGAATATGAAAATAATGAGTTCAATAAAGTCAAAAACAATCCAGGTAAAACTTGGAATCTAATAAAAAAAATTGTTAATATGGGCCAAAAAGAAAGAAGCTGTTTGGAACTGTTGGATATATGTAATCATCCATTGGAATCAGTAAATTCTGTTAATCAGTATTTTGCAAATGTGGGTAAAACTTTAGCAGACAATATAACACGTATACAAGAACCTTCACATAATATTGACTTTCCTAGACAGAACTATCTAGATACAATGAGCCTATATCCAGTTACAGAAAAAGAAGTTAAAACAGTTATCATCAGTCTTAAAGACAAAACTGCCACTGGTTGGGATGGTATACCCACATCTATTATTAAAGCTGCTGCGCATGTTCTTGTTCCGATACTTACCAAATTATTCAACCTTTGCATCTCAAAAGGAATTTTTCAAATTCTTTTAAAAAAGCAGTTGTACGTCCTATTTATAAAAATGATGACAGGAACAGTATCTTTAACTACAGACCAATGTCTTTACTTACCTCTTTTTCTAAAATTTTTGAAAAAATTCTCAATAAAAGGCTACTTATGTATTTGAATAAAAATAATATCTTAGCAGAAAATCAGTTCGGTTTTCGTAGTGGGAAATCAACAGAAGATGCAGTTCTTAATCTTTCGGCTCAAATAACTAAAAATTTTGATAATAAAGTTAAGTCTATTGCTGTTTTTCTAGATCTCGCTAAAGCTTTTGATACTGTCTCCATACCTCTTTTGTTGAATAGGCTGGAAGGCATTGGAATTAGAGGCCTTGCATTTGAAATTTTCAAAAGCTATCTTGAGAAACGTCTGCAGTGTGTATGCATTGATAACTTTAGAAGTAAGGAAGAATCAGTTAGTTTCGGCGTCCCCCAGGGAAGTGTGCTTGGTCCTACCCTTTTTCTTATTTATATAAATGAGCTCTGCACGCTGCACTTGCCTAATAGTAAACTTTTAGTCTATGCAGACGACACTGTACTTCTTACTAGCGGTAAAACATGGTCAGAAGCTCAGGCTTCCACAGAATTTTCTCTAAGAGCTATAATAAGTTGGTTTGGTTGCAATCTGCTCACTCTTAACGTGGATAAGACGAAATATCTTACCTTAGCTCCCTCTCCTTTAGCACAGGCTCGACCTTGTTTGTCAATTCGTGCACACGTCTGTTCACTGACGACTACAGAGTGTAACTGTCCCGTGTTAGAAAAAAGTTCCAGAGTTAAATATCTTGGCGTTATAATTGATAGCAATATGACATGGAGACAGCAAATTCCACTCCATAGCGTTGCGACTGAGAAAGCTCATATTTATCTTCAGGAAGTTAAGGAATGTGGTAGATTTCCAATGTCAAAAAACAGTATACTATGCTCTCTGTCAATCCGTTATATCATACTGCATTACGTGTTGGGGTGGTTCTGCTAAAACGTTAATGTTGAGACTGGAAAGGGCCCAGAGAGCAGTTTTAAAAGTTATGTCTAATAAGCCAATCTATTTCCCTACGGCGGATTTATACGCTCTTAGTAATGTATTATCCGTAAGGAAGCTTTTTGTTTTACAAACTGTTCTTCGTAAACATTCTGAGCTTCCTTATAACCCTAGTATATTATGTACTAAACGCAGATCCCACGCAATATGTCAAATTAATTCTGCAAGAACCGCGGTCGCAAAACGTCATTACCCATATCTAAGCTGTTTACAATAGAATCAATAAATTATTGAATATATATCCACTCACATCTTATCGTTGCAAATCTGAATGCTTAGCATGGCTTAAATCCATTACGTATGAAGAGACCGAAGAACTTTTGACCATTGTTTATTAAAGACTTTTGCATTCACAAACACAAACACACACACGCAGACACACAAACACATACATCATCATCATCTTGTTGTTATTCAGTTTTTATAAAATAGTTTAAATATTGTACGGAGGCGGGCGTTGATATCTGCAACGCAGTTTATACTTTTGCAGGATCATCGTAGCCATTGTTTTACTGTATATATATAAGAACTGTTACTAAATAAATAAATTTCATTTCAAATTTCAATCGTTCAAAATATAATTATAAATAAAATTTGAAAGTTCCCCATCTTTCCCCTGTATGGAAAGAAAATATTCCACGTCAACGACAAAGGTCAAAAAAATGAGTTTTTCGCAATTTTCAACAAAACGGTAAGTTTTATCATAAAAATATCTTTGATAAAAATTGTAGGTTATAAAATTATCTATAAAAAATGTAAAAATACTTTTTTTCCTACGAGCCACCGTTTCTGAGATATAACGATTCAAAAATTTGTAAAAGTTGTAATCTTATTATATAACAGGGAAAAGTGATCGACTGATGTATCAACGCACAGGCCAAACCCTTAAGGCTAGAAAATTGAAATTTCGCATACATATTCAGGCATCCACTAAGGAAGGATTTCTCAAAATTCAACCCCCAAGCGGGTGAAATAGGTATTTCAGCGTTTTCCAAAATTCAACCCGTAAGAGGGTAAAATAGGGGATGAAAGTTTGTATGAAACTTTTTATTCCTTGCACATATTTGCATGAAATTTCGTATGAATTGAGAACGGCAAAAGTAATGAGTTACGTATTTCAGCGTTTTCTAAAATTCAACCCCTAAGAGGATGAAATGGGGGATAAAAGTTTGTATGAAACTTTTTATTCCTTGGACATACTTGCATGAAATTTCGTATTTTTCGTAATTTCATCGCGAGCGAAGCCGCGGGTTCTGCTAGTCGTCATAAAATGCATGAGTACGCCTCGTACGTACATCTCCAGAGCTGTAATATATGATACAAATTTTTGAATCGTTATATCTCAGAAACGGTGGCTCGTAGGGAAAAAAGTATTCATACATTTTTTATAGATAATTTTATGATCTATAATTTTTATTTGAGTTATTTTTATGATCAAACTTACCGTTTTGCTGAAAATCGCGAAAACCTCATTTTTTTGACCTTTGAACTTGAATATTTTTTTCCATACAGGGGAAAAATGGGGAACTTTCAAATATTATTTATAATTATATTTTGAACGATTTCACCAATTTTCAGGTTGTTGTGAATTAATGTAGCTTCAAATGTCTAAATTGACCGGACTATAGGTAAAGTAAATTAAAATATGACAAAATATTGATAATTTGGTCTATTAAATTTTATTAATAATTAATTCTCTTCGTTAAATGAATTCGATAACGATAATTTGGAGGGAGAATTTTTTTTTAAATACTTCTTGCTTATAAAAGGTCCAAGATTAGTTTATAGATCCATTTTAAATTTCCGTTGTTTTGAAAAAAATAGACTGAAAAAGAAATTTGAACAAATTTTATTTATTTTTAATATAGTCCATAAATAGTAAATGTTACATAAAGATTAAATGAATTTATTGACAGTCTGAAATTTTAACTGTATATTTTTTTTTAAATATGTATTTTAAATATTTAAAAGCCATTAAATTTTACGTTGGCATTATTCTATAGGAAATAATATTGACGATCCAGTTTATATTAGGACTGACCATTGCAATTATACTCGCAGAGCTGCCTGGCGTAGGAATAAGAGTCTTGGTGTCTTCGTCGCAGTTATCGAGAGACATAGAGTTGACTCCCACGACGCCGGAGGGATGCAAGACGGGTCCACCTGAATCTCCGCCACAAATAGTCGCAACAAGCCCACAAGATGGAACTAAACACATCATATGCTTAGTATGTACGTCATTTGTAAGACACTTTGTAAGCATACCTTTTAAAACTTGCAGGGGTTTCTCATGTGCCGATGCATTTGTACCACCAAAACCTAGAACAAGAGCTTCGTGACCAACGAAAGTTCTGTAGTCCACAGCGCTTATTTTAGCATATGAGGCGACTGATAACTTTTCACAACGAAACAAAGCAAGATCATTTTCAATATTTTTACTAAAACTCGGATGTCTGAGAAATTCTAGGAGTGGGGATATCTGACCGAGAAATTTTGGAAAATAACTGTTATATCTTGCAAATGATTTCGCCTTTGGATGATCTAGTTCTTTGAAATAACAATGGCTGGCTGTGAGGATCCAAGTTGAACGGATAGCTGCGCCAGTGCAGAACCGGAAATATTCTTCTATATCCTGACGTACAATTAATATTTCCAAGCGAATAGCAAAAGGAAACTCATCTCTTAGAGCATCTCTTCCTCCAAGCACACGTAGAGTTGCCACTGTCTGATTGATGCTATTTAATATAAATATAAAATCATTCAATTTCATGTTGTATACTTATAATACTATTATCAAAAATATTTATCTCAAACTTCTAATGTATATAATTGTAAAAAAACACAATGTCGCGGTAGTTCAATTTATTGTTTTAATATTTTACGTGTTGATATTTTTTGTCGAAATATTCTTAAGACTTTGAGTTCTAAGATTAAAGCTGATTTCTTTAACCATGATTTTTTTGAATTTGTTGAAATAAATAACGTTATATCGTAAAAATTGAAATCTGTCATGATTTAAATTTTTACGATGTAAAAAGTGTTTACGGCTTAATATTTCACAATTCGTCGTTCGTCATTCGTCATCCTGAATTGAATTAAATGATATTAAAACGAAATTGGCTAATAACATTGGAGAATAAATCTTACACACCTTACATTATAAAAGTTTTATGACTATCTCGAATACAGGAGTCATTTGTCACAGTTACCTATTTATATATATAATACCAGCGACTCACCCTCGCTCCGCTCGGGTTCGTCCTTGCTTACGTTTTAACGTTTAGTATAGATTTCTCAGAGATGAGATATTTTCCGGCAGTAAACAGTATCCTATATGTTGACCCGGATAACCAGCTATCACCATACCAAATTTCATCAAAATCCCTCCAGTGGTTTTTCTGTGATGCGTAACAGACAGACAAAAATTCTAAAAACTATATATTCGGCCTCTGTATCGATAATATTGTCTATTTCAATAAGGTTTTCCAAAAAATATTTAATGTACAGGCTCGGCTTAGTTACAATTTTATTATATGTTTAGATATATTCACGGTACTCGTACAAGAAACGCACTTTTAGCCACTTCACATTCACTTTCTCGCTTTTGGATCTTTGCTCAATCTTCCCTCACTTTCGAACATGTACACATGAGTTAATCCTTACAGACAGAATCCCTCCTGTGACCGTGCAACGGTAGGAACACTACAACACAAGGCGACGATATGGATGACTTCTATCGAAAATGACGCGTTCTGCTTGAGATTGTCCATAGCTCGAGCCGGAGCCTCGAGCCTTTTAGGATACGAGTACTTAAGTGGTACAACTATCAAAAATATGATTTTGTAAAGTGTTCCGTCCCTTTTTATTTAATTGGAAATTTTCTACTTTCTATCTATGTTTTTTATAACAACTTTTTCATCAACAACTGTCATCATTTCTGATATTTTACATACAGTTTGTGGATTCGATGGCTTTAAAGAGGCAAAATGAATCAATGGTTCTGTAATTTAACATATTAAATCAAAATATTTTGTTATAATTTATTATCTCAACCTTAACTTAATCTTTGACTGGATCGATTCAGAAACTCTTCTGAATGTAACGAGCCATTCATTATACTTCATAAGTAAACTTAACCTAAAAACCTAGAGTAGTTGAAGTTCCTTATCTGTATTTTCTCATATTATTCATTTTTTGGATAAATTAAAAAACACGCCAAACTAAAGAGTTATGTAAAATTAAAAAGACTTATACTATATATATTTACTATATCAAGTTTTAAAAGTTTTCATTTCATTTTTTTTCTAAAGATAAAGCATCGTTAGAACTAGGTGAGGATTTAGGAAGGGAACTCCACTAAGATTATCCTATTGCGCCCTGATATTTCGATTTTTTATTATTACAAAATCAATAATAGCCCATATGTACAGTATTTGTAGCCAGGTGTGTTTCATTACGGCATACACTGCGGTCAGCTAACCGGGCAGTGCTATATGCAAGTCATTAATTGCGTTAATTAACGGCCGTTCAAATTCACCGAAATTCTAATAATTATTACATAAAACGTATCTACTTAAAAATTTAAACGTAGAGTTCGTTAATGATAATTAACGAAGTATCCAATTTGAAAAATACGACGATTATTTAAGTAAGTTGTATGCCTATTGTCTATGATTTTGTATCAAAGCTGAAAATATATATTTGATATACCAATAGTGGAACTGGTAAGCGTTACTCGAAAAATCAGAAGGCCGAGCGAAAGACATATTTTATGAAAGATCTATTGATTTTTCAAAATGGAGCAAAGTAAAACAGCGGCAATACCTGTTGGTAGTTGTGTAAGTTTTATTTGAAATAGTATTCCGAATCCAGTTCAGATGGGGACTGACCATTGAGATTATACTCGCTGAAGTTCCTGCTATAATCACAAGATGCTTAGTGAATTCGTTGCAGCGATTAAGAGACATAGAGTTGACTCCTACGACGCCGGACGGATGCAAGATGGGTCCACCTGAGTCTCCGCCACAAGCAGCCGCAACAAGCCCACAAGATGGAACTAAACACATCATATGCTTAGTATGTACGTCATGTGTAAGACACTTACTAAGCATACCTTTTAAAACTTGCAGGGGCTTCTCATGTGCCGATGCATTTGTACCACCAAAACCTAGAGTAAGAGCTTCGTGACCAACGAAAGTTCTGTAGTCCACAGCGCTTATCTTAGCATATGAGGCGACTGATAATTTTTCACATCGAACCAAACCAAGGTCGTTTTCAACAAATATTGAAGAAATTCGAAAATGATTTGGTAGTAAGTGAAATTCAAGAAGTAGGGATAACTGACCGAGATATTTTGGAAAGTAACTGTTGTATCTTGCAAATTGTTTCATCTTCTGGAAGTCTTTTAAATAACAATGACCAGCTGTGAGGATCCAAGTCGAACGAATAGCTGAGCCAGTGCAGAACTGTTTATATTCTTTTATATTCTTACGCGCATCTAATACTTCCAACCGAACAGCAAAAGGAAACTCATCTCTTAGAGCATCTCTTCCTCCAAGCACACGTAGAGCAGTTTCGATATAATGCGCGCAATTTATCATAAATAGAATATAGTATAATTTCATCATATTTGTATGATATTGAGGCTAGTATAATATTAAGAGAAGTTATCCAAAATGTTTACTTTATTTTTGTTTTATTTTATTTTACTTTACTTTCTTGAATTCGTTGAAATGGACAACGACGTAATAAAAAAATAAGTTTTATGATGATTCAATGAAGTCGTTTATGGGTTTACTATTACACCTATTACACAAGGCGATAACTTTTAAGGTTTCGTAGTGAAATGGTTAAAACGAACACTTGTAATTTTGCATGTCCGTTTTTCCATCTGTCCGTGTGTCACAGCCATTTAGTTCGCAGTAAAAAATATGGTTAAAAATAGTGCTAGCACTTCATACATGTTACTAAGTGGCGAAAATAAAATCTGATTCCTCACAAACTTATATTATATATTTATTAAACGGATATTTTTGGATAGGTCTTTAAATTTTAAATAGTGTTATAATAACAGATCAATATATCTTTTATTAAATAAGTGTCATATTAATATTGTGTAGGCATTGTCTATTTAGTCGTTATTTTTATTAGCTATAAGAGGTTTTACTTTTGTTTCCGAACGGGCTTTATTTGATTATGCTTCTTGACTTACTGTTTTTTATTATTATGTATAATTGATTATTTATTATAGTTTAAATTATTTGTATAAATATATACTTATATTTAATTAATGTAAGATTAATATTTTGTAATTGAATAGTGTTTACTTTATAATAAGTTGCTTTTTGATTATTGTGATGTCAGTGTGGGTAATTATATTTAAGAGAGAGTAGTAATGAAATCGGTTGGAATTGTATTCGAATAGTCATAATAACGGCTGGCTGTTACGACCCCGAAGTGCTGTTCGCGACCATCGCCTAAGCTGTCTCGCTGCGCGTTTCAATAGGTGTTTGCTAAATACCTGCTTAGTAAAAATTTCCCGACAGCGCCAGGAGGAGTGTTAAGTTCTTAGAGTGTATGTGTGTATGAGATTAGTGAGTGTTATTCACGCCCCTGGCGAGTTGGCGATTTTGGTATTGGCGTATACTTATCTGGAGTACAACACTTGAATCGCAATACAAGGGTTCCTAGCTAATGTCGCACTCTGGTTTACTGTTTACGTGAATGGAACATGACATCCCATTCTCCATCATAAGGTCGTATGTCCTAACGTAGTATCAATGTCAAGAGATTGAATGATCCAATTTCTTACAATATTCTGATATTATACTACTTCGATACTCGTATACACAGAATAAGCATTGAGCAACATGTAATAATATAATTTTATTGGTCTTATAGGAAATTTGAAATTTCTACTTATGAAGAACGTAGTTGTGCAAGATTTTATGATATGGACAATGTTACACAATTTAAGTTGGCGCTTTGGAATATGAATAGGTCAATTAAATTCTAACGTGTGATTAAATTTGAACGCAATTGTGACATAACGATAACCTATGATTATCATCGTATTTATTTTTGCTAACTGGAAATTTAAGAATGTCTAAATCAGAGGTTGCCAGACTTTTTTTTCTAACTTTCAAAATTTTGCTGGTTCCGGTGGACCCCCTGGTTCCGGTGGACCCCCTGCCCACCATATGCTCAAAACTCAACAAAAAATGTGAAGATTAGATCTTACTATAGAAATTTGCGTTGCGCCTGAGTTCCAACCACGAATTAATAGTTTTAAAAAAAAAATGTGAGAATTGATTGGTTAATTAATTGATTGAGCTGTGAGTGGATGTGAAAAAGTAAAGTTGGCCAGTCAAAGTGATTCCATCCAAATTAATTTTTTGACATCTACTCACAGCACAAGGAACCAATCAATTTAGTCGCTGAGCTTCTTAAAATATTATCTGCCTACATTGATAGGTGAAGTCAAGCCAATATTTTAGTTCTTCACTACCGAAAACAAATAAATTTTCGTAGATCGCCGCTTATGAATTGTAAACCCCTATTTTTTTATCACCAACGTAAACCTCGTCGATTCTCCCGTGGATCCCTGGGGGTTCACCTGGACCACTTTGGGAACTAGCGGTTTAAATGTTTAAGCAAAATCATTAATTAGAAGCGATCTTTCAAGGCGGTTGTCTTGGTTAGGGTAGAGAAATCAGTATATAAAATGATAAGCAGTGTACTTGCATAAATACATCCATACATACATATTACATACATATATACATATATATGATAGTTATAGCCTGATCAAAGAAAGCCAGTCGCCGTTGTAAGATATTATTAAAAATAAGGGGTTTCTAAATTTTAATTCAGTTGTACAATTTGTAAACTTTTAAAAACAGATATAAAAAATAAAACATCATAAACAGATTCATTTTATTACTAAGGAAAAATGTTATTTTACATTAAAACTCAGTCCCGCAACTGTATGGTACTCGTGACTCGTACTCGATGCACTCAAAGCACACGTATACAACAGTCACCAAGTTAATTGAATTTATTTACACAATTATTTTGTTTTGAGCCTTTATTGATCCATAGAATTATACGTGCGTAGTAATTGTGATACCAAATATAAACTAAGGCCTACTGCACATGGCTGATTTTGTCATCGATTTTAGTATTAGAATCGTCTTAAGCGTTTAGCCTGGCTTGTTAGATATTATAAATATAAGTTTTCTGCTTTTAAACTGTGTGCTCCTAAGCCATTTATCAGATGGAATTCGGTAAAAAAATCTGTAAGCCACTATTTAAAAGAGCAACTGTTGAGTTTCTCGTCGGGTCTTTTCAACAAAACTGTATTTCCGATCGGTGGTAGCTTCCTCAGGGAGTGGCTACGCGGACATTTTTAATTTAACTAACGATTTAAAGTGCATGTATAAGCCTAATTAAATACAATTAATTTTCAATTTAATTCAGTTTTTATAATCATATCATCAAAGCATATTAGATAATTTGTGAGCTATATCAGACGGTTTCAAATTTGTTGAATATAATATATAGAAAGATGACAAGTACAATCAGAATGTAATTAAAGGAAGCCTTGTCACTTAGAGCCTGGTCGGAGGCGCGGCTGAGTAGAAGTATATAAAATAATAGTGAGGAAGGAAGTACATTACTCGATTATAATAAGTGCTTTGAGAATTAACTTGGGGCAAATCAGTTTTTTATTACGTCATAGTACGAGGGTTGTTACATTGTAAACGACTTACGCTCTCCAAGGATCACTTATATAGAGTGGAGATTGGTCGAAGAAATCGATGAATATCAGCAAAGTACAGTGGCGTTAACAAAACATATTACACCATATCCCTCTTAAACACTAACCATAATTATATCTTAAAAACTTTGTACAAGTAATGATAGTAACAATTTTCTATTTGCTTTGAGCAAGAAATTCTTTATAAATACGTGAAAGTGGAGTACATGACTATGAGCTTGGTATTTGTTAATAAACTATGCCATGATAATAATTTAGATCTTTGTTTTTGAACGTAATTTTTGGAGGTTGGGATTTTTGGACAGTCCTTTAGAGCTCTTTTCTTAAACAAAACAAGATTATTTTAACTAGATGGCAAATCGATATTTTAACAAATCACGAATTCTGTCGTCCGGTAGATGGCTGATGTATTATCGTATAACTGAGGAAATAGTTGAAATAAAAAAGATAGAACACCTTTATTGCTTTATGACATATTGTTGAATTCAAAACAAAATTAAAAAAAGTATCTAAGGATCTCTTTCGGAGAAAGCCTTTTTGTAGTGTTAAAAATACATTTATAATTATATAGATGTCATTCAGTACTTTTTTAACGTCCCACTGCTGGCCATAGGCCTCCGTTCATTGCAAGGGAGACTAGGCTATAGTTCACCACGCTGGCCAAGTATGGATGCGGACTTAGATCTTTTTGAACTAGTTACATTTTTTTCCTCACGATGTTTTCTTTCACGTTGTAAATTATGTACTACATATATATTGTTCTAATTAGTGTCTGCTATAGAATTTGGTAGAATCATCTTAAAAATTCATATAACTTTACTCATAATCGTGTACTCCACTACAAAGATCTTCGAACACAAAGGATTACAAACTAAATATTACTTAAACAGTAATATTTTATAAATATTAATAATTATTATAATGTCACATGTAATTGTTTATTACAAACCAACAAAAGTAATATTATGTAATATACTTCTAAAGTATTAGGTCAATAAAATTTAAAAGGTCTTAATAATTAAAAGCTACAACATAAATTCTATCCCAATTGAAATATTACATAAAATTATCTTATCAAACAATTCTTGAACAATCACAAAAGTTTGATTACTTTTATACTTTATAATTTATTCAATTAAATGTACAATATACAAGTAACTTCTTTGTCCTCTCGGCTCGGAGTGCACTCCTGACGTAGACTGTAGGCTGCGGCCATACTGTCCAGTGTCCATACTCAGTTGTGGTCCTAATCTGAATTGTTTCTCTTAATTCGAATCACGCGACTTTTGATCATCAGATCAAGATAATATTTAATAATAATTTTAAATTTTAATAAATATTTTTTGGGACATATTGGAGATGAAAAAATATTTTTGTTTCAACGGATTGAGTTTTTCGGTCGTTCGTCTCGTAAGAATGTCTTAATCAATTTCAACTGAATCTTCTACAATTTGCAGCTATTAAATATAGTAAATTTTGATTAAAAAGACGCATTTATAAATTTAGATAATAGTGATGCGAATTAAATTGGTTAACCCAGACAAATAATGTGACAAAGAATAATTGAATCTTTCATTATGGTAAAGAAACTGTTCAGTTTAGGTCGAAAACTGAATTACAGTACACATCATTTCCTGATCTCAACTATTTTTTTAGATAGCTTTTAACCGTTTCAAATCACACAAATTCATGAAGTAAAAATTAACTTTTATATATAGTCTATTATATACTACAGTCCGTTTGAGATAGCATCATCGCTATGTACGTGAGCAGGAGTAGGGCCAGACAGCTGCGTCGCGCGTCGCCCTCGTTGCGGCTTAAAGTAGCAGCCATTTTGTCACCTGTTACATATAATTAAATAATAATAAAACTGCCTCGGTGGTGTAGTGGCTAGCATGTACGGCTGCACATCCTGAGGTCCTGGGTTCGAGTCCCGGGTCGGGCCAAGTTTAGTTATTGAGTCTTTCTGTATAGTAAGCCTCAGTAACAGCCCGGAGTTGGGAAGTTGGCGGTGTTTCACCCCCGTGCCTCGGAGAGCACGTAAAGCCGTCGGTCCTGCGCCTTAACTCTCACCGGTCGTGTCGAGTAGTCGTCCCACCGGAGTATGAGAGTGACAGGAATAGAGAGTGCACTTGTGTCTGCGCGTACATTTGTGCACTATAATATCTCCTGCGCAGTTGGCTAGTCTCAATGAGATTGGCCGCCGTGGCCGGAATCGGTCAGGAGGACATTATTATTATTACATATATAATATCCAGTCACAATTCACGTATCCCACTGCTGGACAAATAACTGAGATGATATAAGTAAGAAAGTAAAAGCGGTGGTAAGTGTTAAAGAACCTCATGTTAAGGTTGTTGTTCAAAACTCAACTGATGGACTTAAAACTATAACGTCTATGCTTATTTAATAGTGGAGTTTCCGGATGTTAGTTCAAAATGAAGATTTATATTGAGCTCACAAGGATATTTACTAGATATTAAAGCGAAAGCATCGATTAATTTTTCTGTCTATTTCTTTGGATCCACCAATTTCTGGGGCGACTGAGTAAATATTGATGGAACTCATTTTTACGAAATTATTTGTAAAACGTGATTGGAGTTACGGATAAAAGCTAGTTAGCAAATATATACTTAAAAGATTATCATAATGAACTCCCTGATTGGTATTACCGATATTTATAGCGGTAATAGGATCAAATCCCGCATATTTATTTGAACGTATGAACGTTTATCCCAGGGGTACACTGTGTATGTAATAAAATTAGAGATTTCATAACCAAAATCGTTAATGACAAACATGGGTATTATTATAATGTGTCTTGATGTGATTGTAACACAACAGGTCAATTGATTATCCGATCTAATTTAACTGTTCATCATTTACCTAATTTTAATTGAGTTAATTTAAGGCTTATTCGTAATTATGTAACTGCGTATCTTGTGTATATTATGTAACTTTCTAAAAAGTATATGATAAAAAATATTTTTTATCATCTTTGTTGACTACTAGCGACTCGCCCATACTTCGCTCAGGTTCTTCCCTAGGTACGATTGACTGATTCCTTATACAAACTTTCATCCATCTTTTCATCCCTTTAAGGGATGATTTCCGGGATAAAAAATATCTTATGTCCTTCCCAGGGTCTCAAACTATCTTCAAACTTTTCATCTAGATTGATTGAGTGGATTTTTAGTTTATCCATTACAAAAGAAACATACAAAAAAAACGTTTTTTTTTTTTCACTATATAACAGTAGTAGTAGTAGTAGTAGTAGTAGTATATATATATATATATATATATATATACATATATATATATATATATATATATATATATATATATATATATATAGATAATAGCTAGATACTCACTGCCCTCTGAGACGTAGACGTATATGTGGGCGGGCTCGGTGTTGGCGGCGCGGCAGGAGTAGTTCCCGGAGTGCGCGGGCGCGGCGGCGCGGATGGCGAGCGCTGACTGCGTGCGCGCGCCGGGCGCCGTCGCCACGCTCACCCCACGGGCCGCGTCGTAGTTGATCATGCGAGCGTTGTGGTACCAGAACACGTATTGTGGTGGTACCGGACTCTATTATTAGAGGGAATAAGGCAAAATGCCTCTTTAAGCTATAATTTTTAATTTTCAATTGGCTCAGGGTGAAATAGAAGTTTTTTATTAAGAAGAATAATTTTACCTAAACGAATTCCTGTGAATTAGATTTATCTTTAATGTTTAATTAATATTCATGCGGGCGAAGCCATAAATAGAAGTAAGTAACGAATGAAAAGTTTGCATTCAGCCCTTTTTAATGTCCCATTACTAAGCACGGACCTCCCTTCAATATAAGGGGGGTCAAGTCATAGTCGACCACGCTGGCTAAGTACGGGTTGGCGGACTTTACATGTCTTTTGGAAACTTGCTAGGGTCTCTCAAATATATAGGTTTCTTCATAAAATATTAGAGGTGCGAGACGTGGTATTTTAATGCGCATCACTCGACTTACCACTGGGCTACCACTGTTTTCTTGATTGAAAAGTTTATTTCTAAACAATTTAATATTTTGAGTAATTTACTGTACACTAACTACCACATTGCTGTATACTATTATCTAAGTATTTCTATAGCGGTAAAGCTTCATACAACGACGCAAAGATATTATACTACTACGAGTACATGTCGAGACGTTGTGTGTGTGACAGCTCACCGACAAGTTCACATACACGTTGCCTGTTGACAGAACCGGATGTTTCCGGCTCAAACTGTTGACAATCTTAGGCCGAGTGTGTTACGCTCAAAACAAAACGTTCACACGGCCGCCTTCTTTAGTAGTGTAGTTATCGTTGCAGGGTAGTATGAAGTTTGTTGTAGCATTGGTATACAAAAACTCAAAATATACAATTAGCGTGTCAAAAATGTCCTCAAAAATAGTGCACAATTAGAAATTGAATTGTTTTTTTTTAAATCCCTTTTGTTCATTGCTTTTCGGATCACAAAATTAAAATGCACCTTTTTTCGTTAAAATAACTTTACGATTTTTGAATTTTATTTTTTGGTTTGACCTAGCATCACACGTCGACGCTACTTTTTGAAGAGATATTTATTAGGAAATGTGTATCTATGTTTTTATATATCACTGATCTGTAGGAATATTATCTCATGTGATATGACGTAATTTAGAACAAAAAGCGTCGTAATATTTAATATTAATTGACATTCGTTTTAACAAAATGACAAGCAAATTGACTGAACATACGTATCAGTCATACGGTTAATAAAAATAAATGAATTTTACTTTCATGTACACCTGAAAGCCATAAATTACAAGTCGAACGGGAGTCGATGCGAACTGCGTGATGAGGTTTTTTATACACTACGAATCATAGGAAAAGATTAATAATAAGACAGACATCCCGTTGTCATCCCCAGCATATAATATATTTTCTATTCTTATCAACATAATATATTATAAAGATATAATATAATCGTATTAAGAAATTTAAAACTAATAAGGAATATTTATAGTATTTATAGTATTTTAATCAAACTTACAATTCATCATATTCAATAATTTTATTAATAATTAATACGTAGTAGTTTACCTTTTCAATAATGCAGACTAAATTAATGGTGGAGCCTGCGTCCACGTGGTACTCGTCAGCTCCGAGGATGAATGCCTCCGGGACTACTATGTGCAGGTGTACGAGACGCGACAGTGTGCCCGAGCCTGTCGATACCTGAGGATATACTTATACATGAATAAAGCATTTTTATCCTCTTTCAATTGCGAGTAAACAATAAAAAATATCTAATAGTAGCTGTTAACTTTGCTAAATATATAGCTTTCAAGTTTAGGACAGCATCAGTGTGTGTGTCATAGAATATTTAATTCTTCCCGGAATTGAACCTGTAGCTTCGCGCTCAGTGGTTATAGATAAACAAATTAATACAATAAAATTAATAATTTGTACTCACACCACATCTTTATTAGACGTATGGAAGTTTTTGTATCATTTGAGTCATGAAAGATTCGAAACCATTATTTGAAGCATGATAAGTGACCGTATAAGACTTTTTTTTATATTTTACTATCTATCGGACATCATTATTGATGGAGGTAGTAATTGAACCAATTATACCTTATATTAAAATTGGTTGTGATTCTTATATGTATACTAGCAAATCACCCTCGCTCTGCTCGGGTTCATCCCTAGGAACGTTTTAACGGTCAGTATAGATTTCTCAGAGATGAGATAATTTCCCGCAGTAAAAATTATCCTATATGTTGACCGGGATACCCGGTTCAGTGGTTTCCTCGTGATATGTTCCCAGACAGACAGACGAAAATTGTAAAAACTATAGATTCGACCTCTATATCGATAATAATAACTGTTTCAATAACATTTTTCAAAAAATATTTAATGTACAGATTTGACTCAGAATTTTATTTTATGTATAGATAACTATTTTTTGTACTCGTACACTCCTTTATAAATAGTTAATTGAGCATCTAAACTTTGAGAATAAAAAATTAACACTCAGTAGAATATTAAAACTTAAAACTCTTGAAATGTGAGGCGACGGCGGTTTTAAATATCTTGTATAAGATATCTTATAAATTATATTATATAACAGCTTTGGAGTTATTTATCTACGTATTTAAATAATTAAGGACAATATTCTTAATTATAAATACAGTTATTTAAACTTATTTTCGATTATTATTTAAAAACCGTACTGAAACTCCATTATATGATATAGTCCCGTATAAAGTCAGTCCTAATTAATTGCTGCAAATTAATTAGAAATTAACGCAAGTAAAGCCGCAGATAGAAGTTAGTCTATAGTAATGTATATTTTTATTCATTACTTTATTTACGTAACACAATAGTGTACCTGACATTCGTAGGTGCCATTGTCACGTTTCTGCACATATTTTATCTGTAATATCCAATCGTCTGATCCTTCACTGTGTAGCACCTGGCGCAAAACAGATACATATCAATTTATTTTCTACAATAACAATTTATTTTCTGCTTTAAAGTATTTTATGTGAGGGTTGGTTTAAGCTTTAAGCAAACATTTTAAAAGAACGATTCTCTTTGTGGAATAAAAAGACATGATAATGTTTAAAACTAGGACCAAACTTTCATTTCAAGGTGGTTAAGGAAGCAAAAGAAAAATTTACTATCATATTAATTTGTCTCGAAAAAGCTGAACATCTGTAAAACAGCTGTAATACTTCAATATTTTAAAAATCTTATATTCTGTTACCTGAAACCGTTCATCGTTTGTGTACATGAAGACGCCCGAACTAATTATGTGCCAATCACGACGTCGCACCCACGATATCTGCAACCAACATAAATTGCATTACCACAGTCTGGGAAGTTTCTTAATACATTTTATGTTACTGAATATGCTGGTATTTTTGCAAAAATATTGAGGACTCAATTTCAATTATTATTTTAAATTTTAAATAACATAAGTATCTCATAGTGATATATTAATATATGTACTCGTATACTGTAAGATGCTTTAAACTTTAAAAATTTTTGATTCTAAAAACGTTTATTCTCGATGTAAAATTATCATTTTCAAAAATTATCAAGGTTTCATGAGCTATAACTAATTTTACAGTACAAACTTACGCCTCTTTCACCAAGATTGCGAACTGGGCAGTGAAGGAATGCCACCCCACCGAGCTGGACAAGAACGTCTTCCTGGGTATTATTTATGGTAGGTTCTCTTCTCAGAGCTTCTAGCGAGGAGTACCACAGATCCCTCCAGGCCGGCACTCCGGCTGCCTCTGCCTCGGCCTGGGCCGCAGCGTCGATGTCTGCTTGAGACATCTCTGTGTGTTGCACTTCTGGGATATTTTGGACATTTTGATTTTCTACAGCGGCCGCCTCGCCTGCCGAGCGCCGCGCCCGCTCTTATAACAAAAAAGATTTTTTTATTGATTTTCGTTTTGAATGTAATCAAATAAGGTTTAATCCTCTATATTTTACTTTTTAGATGTGAATGTTATGATTTGGAGAGCATTTTCTTAATGTAATAAAGAGTAGTATTTTGAAGTTTATAGGATAATACTTTTTCTTTATATCTGAAATATAAAAACATAAAATAAATTTAATTTTACTTTTAAAGGCCCAAGCTTATTTTCGTCATCGCCGTCGATCTTAAGGTAACATTAAAAAATAATATAATTAATAGGCAAATTCCTGTGAAAATTAAATTTCATAGAAGGAAACAGGATGAAGTACTAATGAAGTAAAAAATATAGTAATTTTTATTTAGTCTTTATTTATATGAGTTCTTATTCTGCGCGCAGAATAAGCTCGCTGAATTGGAGTGGGTCGGTCATGTCTCCAGACGTACTGATGGTCGATGGAGCCGAAACGTGTTAGAGTGGAGACTGCGTTTAGGCAAGCGTAGTGCAGGACGCCCTGCAGCACGATGGCCAGATGACCTAAGAAAGGTGGCTGGCAGTGGATGGATGCGGGCTGCCCAGGACCGGGATGGTAGGCGCTCATTGGAAGAGGCTTTTGTTCAGCCGTGGACGGCGATAGGCTGATTGATTGATTGATATATGAGTAAATATTAACAATATAAGGATACGTGTGTGATGTGCGTGTTTACCGGCGGTGCCGGCGGGCGCGAGTAGCGCGGCGAGAAGCGTCAAGGCGAGCGCGGCCGCCATCCGCCGCCGTTACTGCCTCGTCCACCTGTGAAAAATATCTTCTATACATAAAATATAAAACAAAGTCGCTATCTATGTCTGTTTTGCCATTTATTTCTTCTAAATCACGCAACAGATTTAAATACGGTTTTCACTAAGAGAAATAGCGATAAACGAGGAAGGTTTATGTATATAATTTGTAAATATTCGGTACAAAATTACTAAGTCTGGACGGTGTTTTGTCAAGGTTACTGCTTTCGTACGATTACATGGCTAATGCTGATCAAACTTTTAGAAATACATCAAAACATTGTACTAGAAAATTGTAAGTCTTAAAAAGGCCTATAGAAAAGTCCGCAATAGCATGTGTGTAATTCCTAAGATACGCTGACAATAACTATTCTATCTATATAAAACGTACCTAAGAGGGCACCCGAGCGAAGCAAGGGTTAGTCGCTAATCTATACTAATATTATAAAGCTGAAGAGTTTATTTGTTTGTTTGTTTGTTTGTTTGGTTGAACGCACTAATCTCAGGAGCTACTAATCCGATTTGAAAAATTCTTTTTGCATTAAATAGCCCGTTAACTGAAGAAGGCTATAGGCTATATATCATCCCGAAAAATGTACGGTTCCCGTCGGATAGACATGTTTGTGTCTAGGGACGAACCCGAAGCGAAGCGAAGGTGAGTCGCTAGTATTTAATAAAATAGATAGACAAAAAGTCTTTCATTGCGATTAATAAAAACAATAAGTACAATTCTTAAGCATGACTAAATCTATGGTATAGCAAAGGTAGTGACTCAGCTGATACTGAAATTGAAATCTTCAGCAGCATTGATTTTCCTTTACATACTATAGATTCTTAAGACGGCAAGAAGAAGGCGGAAGAAGGCAAAAGGACTATTCCTCAAGTTAACTTCCAAAGAAATAAATTGACAAAAAAATAAAAAACGATTATCAATTATTTTGATAATCATAATGTTGAAGTCAAAAATGTGATTTTTTATGTGTATGTATATGTATATGTATGTAAGTATATTAAAGAGTAAAATTATATGTTATTTAAATAATAGTCAAAACAATCAGATTTTCGCGAGGAATTTCAGATGGGATGATAACCTTACATATAATAAAATTCTAACTGAGTCGAATCTGTACATTAAATATTTTTTGCAAAATCTTATTAAAGTAGTCACTATTATCGATACAGAAGCCAAATCTATAATTTTCTGAATTTTTCAGTCTGTCTGTCTGTGATCACATCACGAGAAAACCACTGGACAGATTTTGATGAAATTTGGTATGATGATAGCTGGTTATCCGGGTCAACATACAGGATACTTTTTACTGCGGGAAAATATACTAAACGTTAAAACGTAGCCGGACGGAGTGGGGGTGAGTCGCTAGTTATTTATATTATGTCCGCAGAAAAGTATATAACGTAATCTTTAAAAATGACATTCTGTATTCGTACTTGTAATCCTTCTCTTTCTAAACAGTTTCATCGAAATCATTGATCGAAAATTAAACATTATATTAATTTTATAAAAAAGAAAGCGCTTTAGCAAGCTACATAAGATCAGGTTGGATGCGGTTTTTTGGTGCTGTTGTCAAATTATGTAATAAAAAAAAATATATAATAAAAAATATATATATTTCTAAAGGTCACAATATTAAAATTAGGACAGGATATAACGCCTGCAATGACAAGTACGTAACTATTGATTGTAATAATCCACATTCTGCCTAAAATTTGATGTGCATATGTATTTCCTTTTAGTGAACAATCATTAATTTTGACCTCTGCCGTGTTTAAGAATGCATAGTATAGAAATTTCACTCTCTAAATTTTTAGATTAAAATTTCAAGTTTCAAAAACATAACATTTTAAATATAGTTTCATACAAAGATTAACACTGACTATATTTTTTTTTTAATTTAGTCAGGTCTCCTGCGAATCATTTCCAAAATGATTACCATGTATCTTACGGTGAAGAAAAATATCGTGAGGAAACCTTCATGTCTGAGAGAACCTAACAAGTTTTCGAAAGACATGTGATGTCCGCCAATCCGCACTTGGCCAGCGTGGTGGACTATGGCCTGATCCCTCTCATATTAAAGGGAGGTCCGTGCCCAGCAGTGGGAAGTTAGTGGGATTACATACAATACATACATACATGTCTATAGGGCAGGTTATATAGATGAGATCTAATTGCTGTACAGTGCGGTCGGTGTTTGGCGTACCAATTGACTTAGCAATGAAGGTAGAGTAAATACTTACTCGTTCATACAGCCGCTATAGCTATTATTTATGCTGTGTCAGCTAGAGTAATCAAAGTGTCCTTGTATATGTAAACTTGTTAAGTCCAAGTATATTACTACTATATATATTTTGACGATACGTTTGGCTCTGTTTGTAAAATCCTACTTGCTGTGCCAGCGGTCGCGGGTTCGAGTCCCGCTGGGGTATTCATTTGTGTGATGAGCACGAATGTTTGTACTCCAGTCATGGGTGTTTATATTTATATTATGTATTTAAATAATATAATGTATCTGGTATCCATAACACAACCCTCGTAGCTTGCCATGGAACTAGACGGTGCTGTGTGTTAATGTCCCGACATATTTATTATTATTATTATATTATAAATCCTAAGTTTAAAGTATGGACTGAATGTGGCTGCGGGATAGAGGAATCGGATGAGAAATTTTTTTCTTGAAAAGGCTTCCCGTGAGATAGATGGGAATAAACGTAGTTGCTATTCAGTAATAACTTTTTGTTTGTGTAGTTTGAATTAATAATTTAATATCAATATAAGTACTTCCCGGTCAGAATTGATAGAATAATCACTTTTCCTATAAAATATTTATCTATACAGATAAATAAAATTGGAGTGTGTGTTTGTAATATTAAAATAACCGCTTTTTACTAAATGCACATGGATGTATACACGGTACATATACCAAAACAACATTTTTTACAATTTTTGTCTGTCTGTCTGTCTGTTTGTTTGTTCCGGGTAATCCCCGAAACGGCTGAACCGATTTTGACGGGACTTTCACTGGCAGATAGCTGATGTTATAAGGAGTAACTTAGGCTACTTTTATTTTAGAAAAAAAATCAGGGTTCCGCGGAAAAAATTAAAACCCTTGAAATTGTGAACGAAATCCGCGTACGGCGAACGCACCCGAGCAAAGCGAGGGTAAATCGATATATAATTTAAATGAATATCTTAAGAGTAGCAAGCTACTATTTATGTATAAACATAGCTAACCGTGAAAACGTACCTAAGGAAGAACGCGAGCGAAGCGAGCGTGAGTCGCTAGTATCTTTATATGTTTTGTTGATACTTATGGAAAAGAAAACTATGAAACACACATGCACATGCTCAGGCGCACGAGTTATGCGCTGAAGTGCGTAAAAAACTGTACTGGTAGAAGAATAAAATCAAAAGAAGGGAATTTCATTATACTTCTAAGGCAATTACATAAACATTACAAAAAAATCTTCCCTTAGAGAAATAATTTTTCTTTCTAGGTAATTTCAAAGTCGGTATAATTTTGTTGGCCTAAATTAATCACATATAACTTAGTTCATTATTAAGTTTTTGTGAAATTAATTGGGTGGGAATTTTTTCATTAGCAACGATGTAATGAAAAACAATTTAGGTTTTGGCCATTTTTATGGTTTCATAGACAAAACGCTGGAATGGAACCTTTATAATTTAGCCATGTCTATCTGTACGTCTGTCGGTATATGACAGCTATTTTACTCAAAGACTAGCTATTGAAGCTACCTTGCTAAAATTTTATAGATAGATAGCTGAATAGATAGCTGATAGTTAGATGTAAACCACTAGATAGTTCTGTAGTCTAATTCCAAAAAAAAAAAAAAAAACTATTAGGCACTAAAAAAAAATACTATACATGTAACTTAAGGGAGAAGTTTTTTGAAGTCCAGATACACGTGTAGGGTATTTCAGCATAATGAGGTATTCAAAATTCAGGAAGTTTCTAAGTGATTTTTATGATCAAGCCAATAGGTACAGAGTTATATACTTCTAAAGTTTTCTTTTGACGTAACAAGTTAGTTAAATGAATGTATTTTTATAAATAATAAATATGTTGGGACATTAACACACGGCACCATCTAGTTCCATGGTAAGCTACGAGGCTTGTGTCATGGATACCAGATAGTTGATACACTACACGTCATATATAACTTTAAATACATACATATTATAAATATAAACATCCATGACTGGAGTACAAACATTCGTGCTCATCACACAAATGAATGCCCCCTGCGAAATTCGAACCCGCGACCGCTGGCACAGCGAGTAAGGTCACTACAAACAGAGCCAAACATTTCGTCGAGTGTATTAAATAGATCAAATGTATTAAAATACATACGTTTAATGGTTAACGACACGGAATCCTGAGTGTACGAGTTAGACTCGTTAGACTTGACCGATTTTTTGTTATCTAGCTTGCTGCAATGATTAATTATTATTATTGACATTATTTGCCACAATTTTCCCCCACAATCATATAAAAAAATACACACTTATTCACAATTTTCGCAATTTCAATATATTTATTTGGTTATAAATAAACTCAAAAAAAATATTCTGATTTTCAACATAAAACCTTAAGTAAATTAATGAAAAAGGACAAATCTTATTTTTGGATTTACCAAAAGTAATTGAAGCCACCTGACTTAATAAAAGGAACAATTAACTTCAAATCAAGTTCTTCATTAAGCGTTACGGGAGGGTCTCAACGGATCTATTAATTTCTATATTAAGATTGGATCTTTTCATACCCAAAGGCAGTCGTAGCCCAGTGGCAGCGTGCTCGTTTGCATGTCTGAGAGGACTTAGCTAGTTTTCTAGAGACATGTGAAGTCGCACTTCTCTAGCGTGGTGGACTATAGCCTCATATTGTAGGGAGGCTCGTGCCCAGCAGTGGCAATGTCATTAAGGAGTATCTATACAGATAAATAAAATTGATGTGTTTGTTTGTAATGTCAAAATAACAGCTTTATACTAAATGCATATGCAATTATATACGGTACTTAAAAGAAAAACACAATTTTTAAAATTTTTGTCTGTCTGTCTATCTGTTTGTTCCGGCTAATCTCCGAAACGGCTGGACTAATTTTAACTGGACTTTCACTAGCAAATAGCTGATATTATAAGGTAACTTAGGCTACTTATATTTTAGAAAAAGAATTAAGATTTCGCTCAAAAAAATTAAAACGTTCCAAGGGACGCACCCGAGCGAAGCGAGGGTAAGTCGCTATTTTTAATTAATAAAAAACCTATGTATGTACGTTGTACGTACTATATATATATATATATATATATATATATATATATATATATATAGTCTACGCTATACTAACCATTAAAACATACCGGGACGAACCCGAGCGAAGCGAGGGTGAGTCGCTAGTATAAAATAAAATAGTTTTCATACTTAGTGCCCACATGTTTAGCTAAGTCTCTCTGATCTGTATATAAAAATCATTTTGACCCCTTGCTGCGTAAAAACCGGATAAACCAATAGATCACTTTTCAATTTTATCCTCACAAATATGAAAGGAAGTTGGTGACGAGCGTTTGTCTGTACATAAGTGCGCGAAATCTGTAGAACTCCTGTACTAAGTTTGATGAGAGTTTTACTGTTATGATCTGAATTTCTTTTGAAAGCTTTAAGTGTATTAAAAGTTCAACTTGCTTTTATATTGTATTGTATTGTATATGTACCTATATTACTTCTAGAATCCAGCGATACCGGAAACCTAACTCTTTATTTTAGCAGTTTTAAAGACATACCATGCGAGTGTAGTAGGAGTGTAGCAGCAAGCTTGAGCTCAAGCTCTAAGGTTACTCTCTCAAGTCTACTCAGTATTAAAGCCTTGTAAGGACTGCCTGCCTCATAATACATGTAATATGCGTGTTAAAAATTCAAAATAGGTTGCATACTAATATATTTATTAACTAACGTTTTCTCGCGGCTACTAATCATATCCTACTGTTGGAGGTCATCAATAAAACACGAACATGTTCCATGCATTCTTATATTCAGTACTTTTATAATCGTCAGTACATTTGTCCGTATAAAGCTACCACCGGCTCGGAAAGCAGTTCTGCAGAGAAGAGCCGGCAAGAAACTCCACAGTTGCTCTTTTAAAATAATGAGTTACATAATTTAATTACAAACATTCCATGACTAGTCACTACAGGATGGTACGAGAGCTGCCCCTCCGTCAATCGCGGGGAAAACAAAAGAATCTCCGCGTTCTTTTTATTTTTTTAAATACATTCTTATCGGCCAATATCACATAACCACATGCCATAGACATACATAAATCATTACAAATTAACCAAATATATTATTTTCCATTAAAACGCTCAAATATAAAAGTGCAACCTTACACTCGTCCATCCTGAAAACGTGTATGCCCTCATACACGCCTCCCGTTGGAAAACCTTACACTTAAGGGAAACTAAAAACTTAACTTTACCAGAGTCGTAGCCCTCATACACGACCCTGATGCAACCTTACACTCGGCAAAATTTTACATATCATATTATTATCTGATGAATACATTTAATTTAAACCATTTATTTAGCTAGCTATATATATCAATGTATTCGAAAATAATTCAGATATAAATTTACAAGTACATATTTTTATTTTATATATTTTCTTTCTCAAAAACATCTTATGCATCTCAATATTTAATTATCTATATTCATCAGACTATCAATTTATTAAATTATAATTTTATCAATTTATCCAAATATCCATTAACATAAAATTCACAGATTACCAATTCATCTATGAATCAACCATCTCTTAAAAATAAAACCCATAGACAACCAATATCATCTATGGATCAACCATCTCTTAAAAATAAAACCCATAGACAACCAATATCATCTATGGATCAACCATCTCTTAAAAATAAAACCCATAGACAACCAATATCATCTATGGATCAACCATCTCTTAAAAATAAAACCCATAGACAACCAATATCATCTATGGATCAACCATCTCTTAAAAATAAAACCCATAGACAACCAATATCATCTATGGATCAACCATCTCTTAAAAATAAAACCCATAGACAACCAATATCATCTATGGATCAACCATCAATAAAACCTGTAAACCAATCCGTCTTGTAGGATGTTACGGCTTAACAGATCAACTATCATTTTGGGCCCTCGGCCCCAACATGGCATTGCAGGTACTTTTACCTGAAACAACACAAACAATAGTCATGTAAACATCCTACAATAATAAATACAAACAATTAAGCTAGCGTTACTACATCAATATTTAAATACTCTCAATGAGCTATCACATTATTATTCCGACATAATATTGTCTTCATCCAGAGCACAGAGTGTGGTGAATGGTGTATTTAATAATAACAAATTAGCGATAGTAGATATAGTCGGTAGTAGCGATAGTAATATATTAGTTACGTTTTAACGTTTAGCATAGACTGTACAGAGATATTTTCCCGCAGTAAAAGCATCGTATATGTTGACTCAGATAAACAGCTATTATCATACCAAATTTCATCAGAATATTTCCAGTGGTTTTCTCATGATGCGTTCCCAGATACCTACACAAATAATCAGACAAAAATTCTAAAACTATAGATTCGATCTCTGTATCGATAATAATGACATGAATATTACAATAAGATTTAAAAAAAAAAAATATATATATATATATTTAATGTACAGATTCGACCCAGAATTTTATTATATGCATAGATAAAGAATCCTGCTTCTCGTCGTAAATACACATCACATACTAATTATTGTACTTAAGCTTTCATACTAGATCTTACATTAGCTAAACCGATAACCTTTTGCATGGCAAAATGTACTAACTGCCTTCTCATCACAGCCGTAAACATCTGCATTCGGGAATAATATTTCCATGATGTAATGTATTTCTACTATGGAGCATTATGTTTTGGTATACAGGCTGCGATGGTAAGACACCTTTAATAGATTGTTTTTTTTTTTTAATTAAATCTCTAGAAGAAAAGGTAGGACTACATGACCTTTGTTAAGATACTCTGGACTCGTGGAGGCCTTCTCCTTCCTATAGTGACAACCCGGCAGCCCATTATGACATCGATGTCTGCTGCGACTGCGTCGCTCGTAGCTCCTCCCAAGGGCCGGCGAGCCTCAACGTTGTTCATGGCCACGTTCCTCTTGTAGATCCATCTCCATTTGACAAACACGCTTCTGTTCTCGCATCAGCGCCTGTTCCTTATACAGCAAGCAGTAGCTGTTACTCCAGCTTCTACTTCTCTGGCGAATACCGACTTGACTGCGCCCGGAATGCGAGCGTTCTCGTCGAGGAGCTCTCACATAGAGAGTAAACATAAAATAATAAATATTAAAGTTAATACATAGAAACACGTGAAAAGAAAATAAATAATTATCTCGTGAAATAACCCTTATTCCCCAAGTGAAGATTTTAATATCCTTTGAAATAAATGATAAGGTTCATTGTCAAAATAAATTATAATATTTATTTAAATCATCAGGTACTGTGTTTTTAAATTAATTTTAATTTAAAAAACAAAATAATAAAATTGTACCAAATTATCTTTTCTATTTAAAATAACGTGATTCAGTAATTAGATTTTATAACTATTATTTTATCATTATTGTTATTTTTTTTTACTTTTTTTTTTTACTTAAAATCTTTATACGATTAAGTCCGCGTCATACAAAATTATTAAATTAAAAATCCATTCCTAGAACTAACGTTTCTAAAGATAAAATTATATTTCAATCAAATGCACTACATATTATTTAGCGTTCATTTGATTAACGGATTCAATGAACGATATAAATATCACTTCAAATTATTGCAAATCTCAATAATAATGAATTATCAAAAATGACATTATCCTTAGAGTATACATAAGCTTATGTACACTCTAAGACAGTATCGGTAAGTATTAATCAATAGATCAACCAACAATATATATAATATTTGGACGCACATTTGCAATGCTGTGCCAAGCCACACAACTGCCATTTTGAGAAAATTGAGTATAAAGTTTTTATACCTCAACATATTGAATTTGATAGAAATTAACGATTTTATTGTTATAAATGATTATTTCGGATATGTATACATTTAGTTATCTTTTTTGATGGCGCTATGTGTTTGCAATTGTAAATCAAGGAACTTGAATTATCTTCGTAAAATTATTAAAAGAACATTGTGGTTTAATATTTTAAAAACGTATGAGTTTTTATAAAAACACGGTTTATTTGATTTAAAATGTTATTGCAAATCGTTCTTAGATCAAAATAAGAATGTGTTTGTGAAAAAAAAAATAATATTCTTATTTTTGTGGGTTAACATGTTATTGTATATATTTTGCATCCATTTATAATTTTAATAGAATTAAATATATTTATAAATTATAAAGCACTTAACATTACTGCAAATCTTTAAAATACTTTTATAATTTTAAATTCGACATATTAACAGTATATCGAAATACTAAAATTAGCAGTTTAGTACTAATTCAAATTAATCTGAAACGTAATTTTAAAATATCCTATATACCCATATGATATTTTTATGGTTTTTATAAACCTACTTCGTACTATTATAAAACATAGTAACAATCTATGGTAAAGTGAAGACATATGACAAGATCTATCATTTTGTTATACATCTGTCTGTTTTGTCTAATTTAAATAGCTTTTATATAATGTTTCTGCTTTTTCCTTTTTATTATACTATATTAAAGCTGTGTATGTTGATTACCGCACAATTCATGTCTACTACATTGTATGACCAGCGATATTTCATATTGTATACGGACTATAACATTTCAAATCGATTTTATAATTCTACAATAATCATATAAGAATTACCTAGTTCTGTGATGCAAGTGTCCTAGTATATAATTATATAATAAATCCTTCACATCATCATCATCATTTATGTACCTAAAAACTTATCAACTTACATATCATACTTTTAGAAAACTGCGATGAACCAAGGTTCATAGTAAAGTGACCCTAATATACAATTAAGTATATCGTTATCATCAATATTATTACTTTTATCTTAATTTAGCATTCAAGCTTTATATGTACAGCAAATTATATGTACAGCAAATTATATGTACAGCTCGAAACATAATATAATATCTCAATATGATATTCATTTCAGAACTGTCAATTTAGTTTGTTACTCACCTATAATTTTAAATTATTTTTATTATTACAGGTATTTACATTTATTACACAATTTTAGGACAAGGTTCTTATTGTCTTTTAAATTTTGAAACTTTAAAGAATACTTGCTTAAATTTCTTTAATTAAAATCCAATTAGAGTATATATGCTTATTTACTTTACATGCCTAGTAAATGTAAATAATCCCTTGTTTTTTTTTTAAATTATAGCTCGTTTCTTTGTCTGGTTTATATAATTAAGTGTAAAAGTTCAAAAATTGTACGTAATGTACTTACTCAACACTTATATTTTGTCACTCAGGTATTTTGTCTTTAACTCCTAATTAATAAGTACTATAAGTAACCAAAGTATAAGACAACTAAACAACCACTAGGTCTTTCAAAAGTTCAAAACTTAAATATGTATTACAAAGTAGATAGTTGATAAGCATATATTTAATATCAATGCAGCATATGATATACAATACCTTCAAACTTATCTTCCTCTATAGATAATATTATATACCTTTTGGTATCACATATCAAAGGAATCTCTTATTAATTTTTAAAAGTGACTACAATTTCAGCTGTAGATCTCTTAAATATAAGTTGATTTGATTTCTTTTACTACCATTATTGATGGTTTCAATATTTATATCATTTATTTAAATATGAATATGATAAATAAATTTTCAATGTTAAAACTACATATATGTAATTTTAAAGTGTCTAATCTAGATCATCTCTTTTTATGTCATTTCCTAGAAACCTAACAATACTAAATACCTCTTTTAGTCTTACAACATGAACTATAAAATGATTTTAAAATTACCTTTCTTTTTCTTTTCATGTAAGAGTAACTTATCTGACACAACCAGGTCTCACTATGCAAGTTTTGTTTCACAAATTGACTATTATAAATCCTCCTGACCGATTTCGACCACGGCGTCCAATGTCATCGAGACCAGCCATCTGCGCAGGAGATATTATAGCGCAGCGTATGTACGTGCAGACACAAACGCACCCTCCACTCCCGTCACTCTCATACTGCGGTGGGACGGCTACTCGACACAACCGGTGAGAGCCAAGGCGCAGGACCGACGGCTTTACGTGCTTTCCGAGGCACGACGGTGAAACACCGCCAACTTCCCAACTTCGGTCTGTTACTGAAGCTCACTTAAACAGAAAAACTCAATAATTAAACTTGGCCCGACCCGGGACTCGAACCCGATATGCAGCCGTACATGCTAGCCACTACACCACCGAGGCAGTAATTTGACATATATACAAATTGTCTAATTCTATAAAAAAAATAGCTAATAAATTACATCATCTCACATATCCACCAAAATTGTCCACGATACCCTTGATCTTGAACATGGTCCTGTGATCGACAATGCGTCATACACTAATCCAAAGCGACACCTTGAGATTCTTGAACGTGAAGTTTTCTTAACGGATCTAAACTTAAAAAAATATATTAGTATACATGTATGACAGCTAATCTTTTTACAAAATTATTCATCCTATCACCGTTTGAATTAGGTACAAATATCCAGACAATAATCACAAAATTAATTAGGATTTGAGTTTTTATAAAATTAGCAGTTTCATTTTCTTACAACATGTGTTTATCTTTTTTACAAAACTACTTCGATGAAGACTAAATAAAATCAAAACAAGCGCAAATCAAATCTTTTATTATTTTTAAATTATATAGGTTAATACTTATATAATTTAAAAATAGTATAATAATTTATACTTACGTTCAACTTTGTCATCCCCATTCTCAAATGTGTAATAAAAATTTATTTTGTTTCTAGATAACTTCATGTATATTATGAATACAAAATATTCTTTCCAAATTTCTAAATAGGTACAACCCCGTTTTAACTAATTTACTCCCATAAAATATACTTTCAAAAATACAATGATAATATATTCAAAATACACTTAGCTTAATTAGTTTACTGAAGCTTCCAAATCCATTTTACTCATACCATGATGATTGAGCGGCATCATCGGCGTCGTCTTCTCACTTCTGATATGTTGGAGGTCATCAATAAAACACGAACATGTTCCATGCATTCTTATATTCAGTACTTTTATAATCGTCAGTACATTTGTCCGTATAAAGCTACCACCGGCTCGGAAAACAGTTCTGCAGAGAAGAGCCGGCAAGAAACTCCACAGTTGCTCTTTTAAAATAATGAGTTACATAATTTAATTACAAACATTCCATGACTAGTCACTACAGGATGGTACGAGAGCTGCCCCTCCGTCAATCGCGGGGAAAACAAAAGAATCTCCGCGTTCTTTTTATTTTTTTAAATACATTCTTATCGGCCAATATCACATAACCACATGCCATAGACATACATAAATCATTACAAATTAACCAAATATATTATTTTCCATTAAAACGCTCAAATATAAAAGTGCAACCTTACACTACTAATATTATAAGCGTAAAACTTTGTGTGTTGTATGTTTGTTACTCTTTCACGCAAAAATTACTAAACTAATAGTGATGAAATTTTACAGAAATATAGCATAGAAGTACTTTTTAGTAACACTATATGAGGCTATAATTTTTAAAGATATGATGGAAAAACGCTAGCGTATGATTGTTTAATAATGCCAATGTCTAATTATTTTCATATTATATTATGTTTTTGAGGAAAAATATACGTGATAATATCTAGAGCAGCAACAGTAAATAAGTAATATTTACTGGTAGATTTAGTCATTAATTGGTTATTTGTTTAAGTATTTTACAGTAGTGTGCGTGTGTGTACGTACATGCGTGTGTATGTATGCATGTTATGTATACATATGTACATATACGTGCTAAACAAAGCGCGAGTAAGTGGTTAAAATACCATTAAAGATTCTAATATAGATGATTTCATCTACATAAGTTAAGCTTAGTTTTAATACTCAAAATACATACTTCACTTTATACGTTAGTCGTCGTAGTAGCTACTTATCTCCACCCTACAGTTTATATTTAGTTGTAACGATCTAAATAAAAACATCGCGGACAAACGTTGTACTCGTTCAAGATAATATTTGTAGTAGCCAAAAAAGTTTGTTATTGGTTTAACACAATTTTCATGTATATACGTGTTTTCTTACTAAAGCTGATGAGATTGATCTAAAGTGTTACGCTTGATTAACTAAAATAGATAATAATTTATTGATACTTTTAATTAGAAAGAAAGAGACTTCAAAACTAGAATTATTGAAATTGAAAATGAAATTTGAAATTCATAGGATAACCATGGAGGATAATGAATCTAATTATTGACAAAAAATATTTGAAAGTCGATACACTAAAAAAAATTGAAGTTGATGAAAGAAGTTATAAAAAATCCCAGAAGATTCATAATATTATTAAAAACTAGCAGAACCTGCGGCTTCGCTCGCGCTAAATCTATACAAAAACTAAAAAGGTAGGTTTCATACAAACTTTCATCCCCTATTTTACCCTCTTAGGGGTTGAATTTTAGAAAACGCTGAAATACGTAACTCATTATTTTTGCCGTACCTACTCAATTCATACCAATTTCATGCAAATATGCCCAAGGAATAAAAAGTTTCATACAAACTTTTATTCCCTATTTCACCCCCTTGGGGGTTGAATTTTGGAAAATCCGTCCTAAGTGGATGCCTTCGTCATATGAGAAATACGTGTGCGAAATTTCAATTTGCTAGCCTTAAGGGTTTAGCCTGTGCCTGTGTGTACATCAGTCAATCACTTTTGCCTTTTATATATATAGATAATATATAAATTGAATTCATTTTTAAATTATAATATCTTTTACAATATAAATTAAAGAAACCTTTTTTGTTATATTATAACATATTATGTATTACAATACTTTTAAACATGTAAAACCGCTATTCAGTTCAAATAATACATTTTAACATTCTTTCAAAGGCGCGCTCTGGAGGCGGGGGCCGGGGGTGGCTGCGATAGTGTGAGCCGGGCTTAACAAATCTAATAACGTATAAGTCATTACATCAGTGTATTGGATTATTTCTTCAATAAAGCTTGACATGTATTGAATTTTCTACATCTCCCTTGCGTTTTAACATTCCACTAACGAGCGCACATAATTTCAATGCGAGGAGTCCTAATGCTTTACAAAAATCATGGTGACAGGAGAGACTAAGGTTTTAGATGTTATATTCGCAAAAAAAAAAAACAAACATCAAAATTAACTCGCGAAAAAATCCAAAAAGGTAGTTTTATTTAGAAGAGCGTTGACGGACTTTACAACTCTTTCGAAAACCAGTTTAAGTATCAAGTACTTCTCATAGGTTTCTTCACGATACTTTCTTTGATTGTAATTACTATGATGAAAATAATAAGATTTGTACGTGAAAGTAACGAAATGATTGGAATGTATATCTTTTAAACCATTGACACTAGATATTATCCTAGTATGTGAAAAGCGTAGAGCATAAAGCTCAATTTATACTTTGTAAATTTATATATTTGTATTTATGTATTCAGCCCTTTTTAACGTCCCACTGCTGGGCATGGGCCTCCCTTCAATACGAGGGGGATCAGGCCATAGTCCACCACGCTGGCCAAGTGCGGGTTGGCGAACTTCACACGTCTCTCGAAAACTAACTAGGTTTTCTCAGACATGCAGGTTTCCTCACGATGTTTTCCTTCACCGTAAGACAAGTGGTAATCATGTTAGAAATGATTCGCACATGAAAATACCAGAGATGCGAGACCCGGGATCTGAACCCGCTTCACTCGGTTTCCGAAGCGTGCGCGTTACCACTGGGCTACCACTGCACTGTATATATTGGATACCTATAATTATATACGATTGAATCGTATACATATTTTTTTTTAATTCATACTTCTAATATAATAAAAATCCTATTGTATTACAAGCAATTGAAACTCTCTGAAATCCATCCACTAGTTTTAAGTGTCAACAGGGTCTTGCAACTTTCTCGAACGCTACTTGTTGTCAATAGTTTCGCTTGAAAAATTTGATATTTGACAATACATTTTGTTCATTTCTATACTTTCTATTTCCATTCATTGATTTGCTTTATTTTCTGTGAGTAAAATGTAAGCAAATATTTTTTAAAAGATAATATCTTTTATATAAAATTATCTTTTTGGTTTTTTTCGCGGATTTATTTTGGTTTTTAATTCCCGACGTTCGAATGCTTTACAGCAATCATGGTCACGGGTGAGACTAAGATGTTATACGTCTCAAAGACATTATATAGCTACTATATAAAAAAAATCGAAAAGATAGTTTTAGTTTTGTCAAATATTCGAGTAAATCTAAGAAAGTATTTTAAGAAAATATTTATTAACAAGACATTTCTATATAATGTTAAGAAATTGATAAAATAATTTTACATATGATAATAATATTTTTTATTGACTTAGGCTAAGCTATTTTTTCATTCTCCCTCAACGTGCGTTCACCTTGTCGTGGTGGAGGGGCTCAGTAGTGCCCGGCAATGCGGCCGGATGCGAAGCCAAGAAATGCACTGGAAGGTGGTCCATCTCTGTGGGCGGTGTGCTATACGGGTTGCTCCTGGTATTTCTCTGATAGCAGAGTGGACCGTGAAGCAACCCAATGGCTGTTGTGGTCTGCTTCGGCAGACCTGCCGTCAGGGCGTCGTGGTCAAATGCGTAAGCGATACTGCGACGTCCCACACTTCGTGCCTACATGCATTTCCCAAGGTTAAAAAAAAGGTATTTATTCCTTAGGACACAAAGGGATAAAACTTTTGATTTTGTTACTTTTGTCGGTGTATCCTTTTTAAATAGAGATGGCGTAACGAGACCTGGTTTTTTACGTTGAGGTATTTGGACGAGAAGTTTTTATCCTTCTAAAGTAAATAGTTCCATATTATCTAATATCTACTACATCCGTATCGCGTCTACTGACAAAAAAGGCAGAAAATCATTCGGATCTTATTTGGGTATCGAATACAGGATCCCATAATGAAGCCGTATTATTTGATTACTAAACCAACGGACTTCGAACTTGTAAAGAACAAGTAGCAATCACTATTAATTACAAAATACAGTGCTAAATAAATATTTGCTACGAATGAGAATCGAACCAGTGTCTAAGTTTCTGCAGTCGCTGCTTCTACACGATTGTCTCAGTAATACAGCTATAAGGAAACTAAACGAGAAAAATCCTAAGCATAAAATTGCACATACAAGCACAAGTGGGGTCGCTTATATTGCAGAAATGGGTAAGTGACAAATCGTTTGTCGTTTTGCCGACACGAGGGTTTCGCAAGTGAAGCAATGTATTTACCCTTAGGCAATGTAAAACCAGTCTTAGTGTTTTTATAAACTGAAATCTAGATAGCAATTTATTATTATAGTTTTTTATGATTTGAAGATAAAACTATGAAAGTTGTTTAAAATTAACAAATATTGTAAGGGTATTTTTCAAAAACATTGTATAACTTTGTGGGTAGATGTGTCTGTAACAACTATGTAATGACCTTTGAGACGTTATAACCTTAGTATCACCCGTAACCATGATTGCTATAAAGCATTCGAAACGTCGGAAATAATCAAAATAAATCCACGAAAAAATCGGAAAAGATAGTTCTCCTTAAAATGTCAAATATTCGTATATATCTAAGTAAGTATTATATTTTTGATCTAACAAATTTTATATAAAAATTATATTTTACTAAGAAACTAAAAAACACACTGTAAAACTTTACACTCTCAATAAGTTCTTATTAATAATTAGAATTATCAAAACAAATCAATTACATAAGTCCAAGCTCGAAGGGCTTCTAGTTTATAACAGTAAATTGTAAAGTCTTATAATTGATTTCTGTCTCCGTCATCAGATCTTCTTTATGATACCAGATTATCGTACTTTTATCAGAAATATGACAAACAAAAATAAGTTAAAATACAATTAGAGCTAAGAAATTACGTGGGTTTTTCTGATTTTCTCGGTTCAAAAAATATATGACCCCATCTGAGTTTAAGAACAATGTTCATTGATAGCTAAAACTTTATCACCAGTTGAGAAAGAAATTGAAGTTCAAAATGAAAGTGAACGTCAGGTCGAAGAAAGAGCGTAAAAAAAAAATGAGTGACTCAGTACAATCGCATGTAAGATTGGATTAATAATTTATCTTTTGGAACATTTTACATGTTTTAATATAGTACAATTAGTGATTTGGTATAACTGGTCTTTTAATTTATTTTAAGAATAAATTATAAAGAAACTACCAAATAATAAATAAATATGTTAGGACATCAACACACAGCATCTAGTTCTAGGTAAGCTACGAGGCTTGTGTTATGGATACCAGATAGTTGATACAATACACATATATAACTTTAAATACATACGTATTATAAATATAAATACCGATGACTGGACACAATTTGTACTCATCACACAAATGAATGCTCCCAATAGGACTCAAACCCGCGACCTCTGGCACAGGAAATAGGGTCACTATACAATGAGCCAAATGTGTCGTCATAATATTTCCTTATACATATATTTTCATTTTTCTTTTAATAATATCAGTAAGAATTTTTCCATTGTTATTAGTACGATTTTGCGTATTTTTCCTCGATTTAATCAATTGAATCCAATTCTTTGTTAATGGGCTTTAAGCGTGCCAGTTAAGTACTTCACTAATGTCACGTAGAGTGAAAAAAATCATTAAGCTACTACTAAGCTACATAGCTGAATAATATAATTATTATATACGAAAAAGGTATACTCATATAAAAATCATTTAAAGTGTTTATTCCACTCTGAGGAGTAGAGTTTTTTCAAACTTTACAACTAGCCAACTTTAAGGTGCATTACCTATTAATTAAAGAAATAATTATGGAAATTGAGCCGAAATTTACGAAAATATCAAGTAACAAACAAATTATTACAATACAGAAGAATGTAGTCAATGGATTTCCTTCTTTTTGAAGTCAATCAAAAGAAGAATGAATCTGTTGTAAATCGTGTAACTTCAACAAAATACCACATAGTAATATAATCTACAGGCATCTTGTATAGAGGGCTATGAACTGATCGAATAATTCATCATCGTTGAGCGTAAACCTATTAGACCTAGAAACATGAAATTTGAGCGGTAAGGCAAGGGCTTCGTAATGAAAATACCAAGTTTTTTTTTGGAAATGCCACTTCTATGAGGGTATAAAATATTTATAAACTAAAATTAAGTTTTGGCCTCCTTCCAAGCGAGTAAAGCCTTGGGGTAGTGGATGTATTGTATACAACACTAAGGTCGTAATAAAATTCATTGTACGTTTGTGCACAATTATGCTAATGACTTAATAAATAAAAGCCTTAATGACATATTTTTCTTGAAAATCCATTTTGTACAGTTTGCAGTTTTATCAGATCGTTCTTTTACGTCGATCGTTTGTTTCAGGAAATTGTGTTCAAGACGCTTTAAAAGTTTCATAGAAGAAGTTAAAAAATAACATAAAATAAATAACTTTATAGTAGACCAGTGGTAACACGCACTTCGAAAACCAAATTATGCATATCACCGCGCATCTCTCATATCATCTTACAAGTATACCTGTAAGATTATCATCTACGAATAATTTTCAACAAGATAACTACTTGTTAAGACAGTAGTTGAAAATATTTTGAAGAAACCTGCATGTCTGAGATCAGCCAGCTAGTTTTCGAAATTAAAGTAATTTTATTCAATTAAACTTATTTTTTAGGAATTATAGAAGCACTTTTGAATTCTGATTTCTGCTAAGCCGCACTTGGCCAGCGTGATGGATTGCCTGATCCTGTCGCGTAGCGGATAGGCACGTGCCCAACAGTGGGATATGAAAAAGGTTACGGAAAATTATTATTTATCAATTATTATTATAAATTATTATATAAAGTATTTAGTCACCTTTTGACCATGAATTATCTCTATTAAAAAAATAACATTAATTATTTGTTCTGAATGATACAGGAATATAAAACCAAAAATTCAACAAGCAAGCTGTATAGTATTTTTGTATCTGTATAATATTTAATTTAGTAATAAATGTTTTTAACAATGTTGTATTTTAAGTTTCACCAATTTTCAGCTTGTTGTAAATTTATGTAGCTTCACCTTATTTTTTGGTTTAATTTGACCGGACGAATACTCGTAATAAACGTATAATATTATTGGGATAGTATGCGTGGATAATTAGTCATAATTTTTGTATATTTTCGACGACGCTGGTGCACGGTAAAACTCAAATGAGTATGATTGTACCTTAAATTTCAATTCTTTTTGCATTGTACTTGTATGAACTATTTAATAAATAAAAAAAAATACAAAAAAGTAATAAAGAAGTAATTTAAATTTTTTATTCTTTTTCGTTAAAAAATTGCTTTTTTATTAGTGTTTTATGAAATTATTTACTGAGGGACAATAGTTATTAGTGTTGATTTATCGCTCCCAGTACTATATTTGTCTCCTAAACAAATCGGGATAAGTTATGTATAAATTATTCACGTTCCTCGAGCGTATCCACCCTTTAGAATATAGTAGACAAGGCGTAATATAGCTACTGTGCCTCGCATTATCAACATAATTTAGAACATGTGTGAGATGAAGGATTAAGGAGTTTGTTTTTATGTCTCCTCTTTTTTTCTGACTGATATTATGGGAGAAAATGTACCTACTTAGTAGAACATTTAGTGTTATCACGTATTACCGCATGCCACGTACTATTTAAGCTAGACCGAAATAATGATTTAATATTTTTATGATCAGTGCAAGGGCCAAGGATCGGTTTGATCCTACATTTAGCAAATAGTCGTCATATACCTGCTTCATTACGTTGAAAAAGTCATTTAATATTGTTAGAATATACACTTCCTATTAACTACACATGGTATTTCTAACTCAAGTGTCAGTTAAATCTAAACTATCAGCTGAGCAAATACGCATATTAATATTAGTATTGAAATAACATTACATGTATCCAAGCTTGATTAGATGCATTCCAAGATCAGTCCTGAGGTCTGAATCACATTTCCCAAGTTTCCGTTCAACAAATCACATGTCACTAAAATCACACTACACTCGTTTAAGCACAAATTACGTAGATCTACGTTTTCCGTGCGATTTCAAATGACGTCCGATCACGGCGACGACCGCGGCACGACTGACGACGAACAAGCAGCGAAAAGCTCCGAAAACGCACGAATAGTAAGCCTGAAATTATAAGCCAGGAACTGATCGCCTGAAATGAGATGCTATCTACTACACTACTACTTAACTCCTACTGCCGGTAGCTCTAAAGTGCATCTTATTTAGTAATTTAACAGACTGATAGAGATGAAACTAAGCTATATATTAAGTACATACTTGCTTAGTGGTAGCCCAGTGGTAACGCACTTGCTTGGGAAACCTAACAGAAACCTTGGGAGACCAACCCAACCTTGGCCAGCGTTGTGGACTATGGCCTGATCCTCCTCGCATTGAAGGGAGGATCCTGTCCAGCACGTTAAAAAGGGCTGAACACCTGATTATAGTTGAACAAATAAAGTAAGTAACCACTAAGTAATCCAAGTACCATAATACGTTGGGCTTAGAATTGATTCGCCAGCCCCTGGACTATAAAAGCGTCCTTATCGACTATACAGTTGTAGCTCAGAGTGCGGGCGCGAGAGCTCAGTCCGTTGAGAGGGAGGGAGCGGTGACGTCACACCGTACATTATGCACAGGAGCAAAACTCCGGCAAACAAAAATATGATTTATCCGTTTAAATTTAAATTCAACGATTTAAATAATGCTTTCAGCTTTTTATTACGATGACACCAGCTGTAGTGGCCTATAGTGCGAATAACTTTCATTATAAATATAGGTATACCTTTACTTAACTAACAAGCTATTCACCCTGGCTTCGCACAGGTTTTAGGCTTTTAGCAATTTCCTAATTCCCGCAGCCACATCTGATATTGAAGAATAAAAGTAGTCTATATCACTCTCTCCAGTTCATAATGTGTTATTTATAGAAAAAAAACATTGCTGTCCCTTTTTAGTGCGTGAAAACTTATCAGTAATATGAAAGAAAGATTAGTAACTACAAAAGTAAATTTGCTTCCAATATTTCGTACACAATTTCTATGCCAATCCCTTATCTTTTATTTTTTTAGAAGTTAGCTTTTTTCAAAGTTATAGGAGATGAAAATGTGTGATATGATCACAAAAAGAACATTTGTAGCATGTTAGATATCCTTAATGTACATGCCTTTCTATTCAACTCTAAGGCCCAATCCACACTATAGTACAGACGGCTCGTTCTCAGTCCGATTTTGATCTGATAAAATTTTATCATGTTCGTATAATACAATTAGGCTTCGATCACAATTCAGTCTTAAACGTCAATAGTCAATGTCGATTCGAAAATCGAGTTCGATTTCTTTCAGTAAAATATTCTTTGAGATAGATCGTTGATGGAGTGTGATTTGACCGGAACTTGTTTCACTCATTATTTTTGTATAAAAAAATTAAAGAGTGCGTGTATGAATGTGTACGCGCGCAAGAAGTGAAACTTTTGTAGGTTATCGGTGCTCTTTATGAAATTCGATTCATGTTTTAAGTAATTAGGATAGGTGAGATACTAAAAATAACGCATATTAGGCATATTACAATCATATATTTAAAGAATATCATTTAAGGAACGAATATAATGTTATATATCATTTGTCACACAATGACAACGGTTACCATGGCAACAAACGTACGTACATTTTTTCGTAACGCGTTCACCAGCTTACCCCCCAAGTCAAGTGTGCGTAAAGAATTTTTACTTCAAAAATATTTTACTAGACCGATATCGGACCGAGAACGAACCGCGATCGGTACCTACTTTAGTATGGATCGAGCCTTAGTCTATCTTATCGACTAAACATTAGGGGTGGAGGCAGGGAGGGACGTCACAGCGTATATGCAGATTCTTTAGAGGAAACGGGCTTCTCAATTAATTAATTCCTTACCCTTTTTTACTGACTAAAAAAATCGTAGTCAGTTACTTAATTATGGATAAGTTTTTTTATTTTGATTTGATCAGAGCTATCTATGAGGGACATTTTATAGATTATAGTAAACAAATGTGTACACAAACACCACAAACACAAGTGCATTCTATTAAATTCACTCTCAAATGTTTGTTTAACTACTATTTGACACGACCGGTGAGAGATTAGGTGTATGAGTGACAGCTTTACGTGCTTTGCCAGAACTCGAACCCATGACCTCTAAATGTGTTGCCTTACATGTTACCACTAGACCAAAATCAGCCAAGACGACTACTCAGAATTTTGGTAAATTGAAAGTATGCCAGAGTTAAGTACGTACTTTTTTTACTTAGCGGAGCAATCTTAGCCGAACTGAGCATAAGTTATAATTACTTGCAATTATTTCTGGAGAAAGTTATCGACTTGTTATTTATTGTATGTATTTTATGAGTTATTTGCTATATTTATTGTTTTAATATACTTATAATGTCAAATCATCATATACCTGAAAGGACAATAATAAGGATTCAAACACACAATCAATTTATACGAATATATTTGAAAGTTACTTTAGGACAAAATAACTTACATACATACATACATACATACATAAATGGTTCTTAAGTTCTAACAGTGTTGGATATAAATAATAGGGAGTATTATAAGACCTTAAAACAATTTGTGCAACCATTAAGGTGACTTTTCAAATGAAAAAATGCGACCTCTTTTAAACCAAATCCGGAAAAAATTTTATGGATTAAAAAAAGAATTATATCACATAACATACACAAAAATATTAATCATACATCTCAATTAAAACATTCTTCCAAGTAATAACTCCTTTTTTGATGTCGACCAAAAAGAACTTCCGAAAGGAAGGATAATAATAATATTAAATACGTAATGTTTACGTATCGTGGGTATCGATAGAGATAAAGATTAATAACTTTGTATTAGAACGGTATCTTAGAGCAAATATGTACCTTATATATAACATTTTATGGATAAGTTATAAAGATAATAAAAAAAATGATCTAAAATGATTTTTTATAGATAACTAGCGACTCACCCTCGCTTCGCTCGGGTTCGTCCCTAGGTACGTTTAACGGTTAGTGATTCCCATACAAAATAAACAGTTCAGAACTTTTTGATTTTCCAGCTGTTTTTTTTTTGTGTTCGCTAATTTTTTTTATATTTAAACCACCCCTGACACATCCCCAACAAAACAAAAAAGGAATTATTCAAATAGGTCCAGCCGTTTTTGAGTTTTAGCGAGACTAACGAACAGTAATTGATATAATATATATATAGATGCATTTTCATTCCTGAATGGCTTATGGAATTGCTAAATGATTGCTAAAAACATCTGCGAAGCTTCGAAATTTTAATCTAGTCTAATTCTGCAACCAATTCTTATATTTTATAAAAGCATTTATAACAGTAGGTTCATAGTTACTTTATATTTATCTATTTTTATGTACTTAAGCTATTTTCAGGGAAATCCGACTGAGCCTGCGTCAAGGGCTGAGCTGGCACTGACGGGTCAAGCCCGGCCTATATTAATAATCTCTATGATTAATGTCAGTGCTCATATATTTCCTGTAATATCGTACTCTAATTGAAGCAATTGTATATACGTATATTAAATTACAAGCTTCACAATAACATACTATAGGGTAAACATTGAAACCCTACAATCTACAGTCCCCACTCTACCTCCCTTGCGTTACGGACGTACAATGACTACTAAGCAGGATCGACAAATGTTTATTTATTTTGGCTACGCTGATATTTGCTTCGGAACCAACTGTACACTAGCTTGTGCTGCTCTTCTACAAAGTTGAATGCCCTAATATCCTCGTAATACTTAGTATCCAAAACTTCTACAGCCCTAAGGGGATGAAACTTGCAACGTCTAAAACTATGTATTATTATATAAATTGGAAATATATGTGTGACTGTATATATGTTCGATACTCTTTCGCTGAAACGGCTGGATCGATTTTGATGCAATTTCGTACAGATAGACTATGACCTCGAGTAGACAGTCATATTATTTATATCATAAAATACACTGTATTGTAAAATAATTTTTAAATCCAGTCTAATCTTGTAACAAATCTAACGACACGTTTGGCTCAGTTTGTAGTGATCCTACTTGCTGTGCCAGCGGTCGCGGGTTCGAGCCCCGCTGGGGACATTCATTTGTGTGATGAACACGAATGCTTGAACTCCAGTCATGGATTTTTATATTTATAATATGTATGTACGTATTTTAAGTTATATATGTATAGTGTATCAAATATCTGGTATCCATAACACAAGCCTCGCAGCTTACCGTGAAACTAGATAGTGCTGTGTGTTAATATCCCAACATGTTATTATATTATTATTAGTTCTGAGAATGATTGGTGAAAGAAACTCATACATTAGAGCATACAGCTTAATAGAAATAGATATAAATAGAAAATAAATTAAAAATTAAAAAAAAAACACAACACAACAACCTATTTGTTGAAGCCATTTTAGTGAGCCTAAACACAATGTCTCTGGAGTATTTAGTGAAGACTTGAGTATCTTGCAATGTTATTGAAGTAACGAGATACTAAGTTTCGATTAGATTAGATCTTTTTTCTTTTTTTTTTAATGTTGGGAAATGCATTTACCATACCGCCAGTAGAATACAGGTTATGTGGGACTCACCGGGTAAAATTTTTTTCTTTTATTTTATGTTGGGAAATGCATTTACGCATACCACCTGTAGACATACAGGTGGTTATGTGGGACTCACCGGCAAGAAAAGCCAGTATTACCCATTAAAATCCAAAAAAACCCACCCCCGTCTTAATGGGGCGTCGCAGGATCGCTTACGCACTCAACCACGACGCTCCGACGGCAGTTCTGCCGAACCAGACCACAACAACCATGGGGTTGCTCCACGGTCCACTCTGCTATGAGAGGAGTACCAGGAGCAACCCGTAGTATACCGCCCACAGAAGTGGGCCACCTCCCTGTGCGTTTCTTGGCTTCGCGCCCGGCCGAACTGCCGGATGCTAAAAAATAGTTGAATTTAAAAATGTTGAACTGAAAACACTAAAAATAAAACTAAATTACAATAGTTTCATTCGTTAGGGTACTACGATGCCATAAAAAGACACACAGATACACACGTTAAACTTATAACACTCCTCTTTTTGCGTCGGGGGTTAAAAGTAACGTTTAATGCGCTATTATAAATGTTAATGAATAGAATACTAATCATTTACATTCACTTTACATTACATTGAAGCACATTCACCGTAACAAAGCGTGCATAAAGAACCTAATTTTAATTCTCGCCCTTTCAAATGCTATTTAGTCTGAAGTTAATTTACGTTAAAATAGTGGAATATTATGCGGCCGCGTTGAAGCAAATTTAGACAATTAGCAATTCGAAGTGGAGCAAGCGAGCTGACGGGGCCCCAGGTATGCGACCTACGCTTGCAGATACGAATGTTTATGTTATAGATACCTACTGGTTACTGGTACGTTAAAAAGGGCTGAATACATACCTACTGGTTAACTTAAGCCTTACTTTTCATAGTAATTGCTGTTTGTAATCCTATCACTGGGAATGATATCCCATAGAAATTACTAGCGACTCACCCTCGCTTCGCTTCGGGTTCGTCCCTAGACAAAAACAAATCTATCCCACGTGAACCGTATATTTTTCCGGGATGATATTATATAGCCTATCCTTCCTCAGTTAAGGGGCTATCTAATGCAAAAAGAATTTTTCAAATCGGATTAGTCGTTCCTGAGATTGGCGCGTTCAACCAAACAAACAAATAAACTCTTCAGCTTTATAATATTAATATGAATTTGACGCATCAAAAAAAAAAAACTTCTATATTCTAAGCTCAAGCTATATTTATACAACAATTATATTTACACTAAAAAGTTTTTTATATAAATTTTATAGCTTTAAGGTGGAATTTTTATTGAAATTTATATGGGGTCATATTTAATTATAACCTTTATCATAGTAATATTGTAAAACAAGAATAAACAAAAAAAGACAAACTTTTCCTTTCATATATATATATATGTAGTAGTGTTGACTCTATGAGAAACCCTTTTATATATGTACGTTCGAATGACGCAATGTTTGTATTGATAATTAATAAATATTTGTATTGTCCACTAGCGAATTACCCTCGCTTCGCCCGGGTTCGTCCCTAGCTTGGATATAATAACATGGATATAGTTTTTTTTGTTTTTTTTTTTAAGTATTAAAACCTTCCGTGGACCTTAGGCCTACCGCATATATACAACTGTTACATCGACTAAACTGTTTAGTCGAGTTGTGTGCTTGTGTCGATTTCATGACGACCAAACAGTTTAGTCGACGAGGGTGCGCATACAATCAACTCTGTCGTAACATATTTATTTTAGTTTTCTTTTGTTTCGTCTCTTAAGCGGTTGTTTTGTAGAACTCAACTATGCTCGAATACAAGGGCAATGCTAAATAAAAAAAAGTACACATGCTTTGCGTATAATAAATATTTATTTTTATAAGTAATAATTATTATAAAATATATTTATTAATATATTTATATTTTTATAATAATAATTATTTAGAAAAATATATTTTTACTAATTATAATATATGTTGGGACAATAAAACTCGTCGCTATCTGGTTCCATAGTTAATACACTACACATATATAACTTTAAATACATATACATAAGCACCCATGACTGGAGTACAAACATTCGTTATCATCACACAAATAAATGCCCCTAGCGGGACTCGAACCCGCGACCAATTGTACAGCAACTAGGGTCACTACAAACTGAGCCAAACGTGGCAGCACGACCGTCACGCATCGACTGTTTAGTCGAGTGTATGCGTGCTCCAATACATTGCAATACATATTGAGTTGTCGGTCGATAGTTGTTCAACTGATTAGTCAAAAAGCAGTCGATGTGGTTTTTTGATTATTTTGTCGAGCAACTATCTAGTTGATAGTATGCGGTCCTTCATACATTTCCATATACTTTTGACATACAACTAAACAGTTGTTCGATTAAAAGTTGTATATATGCGGTAGGCCTTAAGAAACATGCAAGAAAATAAATTAGGCGAATTCGTCCAGCCATTTTTGATTAATGCGCTTAGCAACATTCATTTTTATTTATATAGATTCTACTTGCCTTTCAAAATATCCAAAAAGAAAGCAAATAAGTAAATATTATTTATAAGTGGAAACTTTGCTGGTGTGTGGATGATTTAGTTTGTAATTATTTATAAGGATTTTTTATCACTGTTTGTTTCCCAAAAATAAATAAATAAATAAATATTAACGAATCTATTTGGTGCAAAGCAAATGAAACTTTAAGAGTAATATGCATTTCATACATGAATCTCGTACATGATCACTCTATTTTCCTTACATACCATTCTATATCAAATAAGTATGAACAAACATTACAAAAAAGTATAGTAACCGTGTTCAATGTTTATTTCTCCATAAAGATGAAGGCCGCTAGTTTTTCCTGTGTATCGATACATTCACAAATAACAAACGCTTTGGAAGCCCTTCCACGCGTGAAATTCCAAATCCAGGTAAAGCACTCGATATGAAAGATATTCACATTATATAGTGCTCGTGATACTTTGAGATGGAATAACACTACAGATAAAATTCACTGGAGATATCTTACTTCTTTTGCAAATCAGGACTAGTTTTTGTTTAGAACTAGCGACTCACCCTCGTTTTGCTCGGGTTCTTCCCTAGGTACATACGTCTTAAGGGTAAGTACAATGTACATACATAGGTATAGAAAAGTAGGCAGGTTATTTATTATTTTTTCTCTTTAATAAAAAACTTTCCGTGTACCTTAATGAATATACGAAAAAAAATATTAGCTGAATTGTTCGAGGCGTTCTCGAGTTTTGCGCTTAGCAACATTCATTTTTATTTATATAGATTGCAGTTATTTGGGCTTATTATTTCTAAATGAAGGATACGGTGTGGTGTTAGTGTAAAATTAAACGATCGAAAGCCCGAACAATAATAAATTTTATTTTATAAATTAGCCTATTTAAAGCGTTACAATTAATAGAATATAGAATAACATACTATAGAGAATAGCACAGAGTAGTACTTATTTAAACATGCATTACAGCAGCACGCATTCTGGCGACACGTTTAGCTCAGTTTGTAGTGACCCTACTTACTGTGCCAGCGGTCGCGGGTTCGAGTTCCGCTGGGGACATACATTTGTGTGATAACACGAATGTTTGTACTCCAGTCATGGCGATGGGTGATTATATTTATAATATGTATGTATTTAAAGTTATATGTGTAGTGTATCAACTATCTGGTATCCATAACATAAGCCTCGTAGCTTACCATGGAACTAGATGGTGCTGTGTGTTAATGTCCCAACATATCTATAATATTTTCGCTAGGCTCTACCGTCATACAATATTACAATATTTAACAGGAGTACATAAATGTGTATAGGACACTGTTCGTTCTCATAAAATACTTTTATGCAATAAATATTATTTAAAAAAGGTACAACTCAAAACCAATTTAAAACTAATTATACTTTTCTTTTGGCTAGAATGTTTATTGAAATTCAAATGAGACCATCGAATAAGAGGTAGCACCTATTTAAAAAAAAAACATGAAAATTTAATTATATTCCACAAAGATGTTACACAAAAAACATATAGCAATATAGAGTATATTCTCCTTTTTTTCAAAACTTATATCAAACCACTACTGAAAAAAAAGACATATATACGGTCGAATTGAGAATATCCTCCTTTTTGGAAGTCGGTTGATAAAATAACGAACACACTTTCGCATTTATATTAAGAGCAGACATTTAATAGTAAATTTCTAAGAATTGATGACGAATTCAATGTAAAGAATATTTACGAAATGAAGCCAGCATATTCGTCCCCAAACATGGTATGGAAAAAAAAACTAAAATTTTTAGATAGATTTCGAAATGTTTACAAAAATTAGAATTATAATTATACTAGCGACTCACCCTCGCTCTGCTCGGTTTCCTTCCTACGTTTTAACGGTTAGTATAGATTTCTCAGGGATGAGATATTTTCCCGCAGTAAAAAGTATCCTATATGTTGAGTCGGATTACCACTTATCACTATACCAAATTTCATCAAAATCTGTCCAGTGGTTTTCTGGTGCTTTGGTAACAGTCATACAGACAGACGAAAATTCTAAAAACTATGGATTTGGCCTCTATATCGATAATAATGACTATTTCAATAGGATTTTCTAAAAAATATTCAATGTACAGATTGGATTAAGTTAGAATTTTATTACATGTATAGATAATAAATTCTTCCCTAGCAATTATTAATTCAAACGGATAAAAAATATAATTATCTAATCTCATATTAGTAATTTTCGAATTGAATTATATTATTATGTACAGATTCGTGAGTAACTCTTGAAACAGCGTGGAGTGTCAGCTATCACCGCGAGCCGGCGAGAGTGGCAGAGGGCGGTAGAGAGCCTCCTCCACTGACGCTTGTGATTTATCTCTTTTATGAGGCCAGATGTATTTAAATGAAATGCAATTGTCTACCAACTACTTTGAGTAATAGGAAAAATACCAGATGTTTTTAAATCTATACTAATATTATAAAGCTGAAGAGTTATTTTTTTGTTTGTTTGGTAGAACGCGCTAATCTCAGAAACTACCAATCCGATTTGAAAAATTCTTTTTGCATTAGATAACCCCTTAACTGAGGAAGGCTATATATCATCCCGGAAAAATGTACGGTTCACGTGGGATAGATTTGTTTTTATCTAGGGACGAACCCGAAGCGAAGCGAGGGTGAGTCGCTAGTATACACTATATGTATTAGTGGAGTGCCTGGGGGTTTTGACCTCGGACTTTCCTTACAGTGAATGAATATAATATATGGTCGAGGTGGTATTTTGTTTTTTATACTATAAAGTGTAAAGTTTACCCAAAAAATGTTATGTGCTTTTGATTTTTTTATTATGTAAACAAAAAAAATATATAAAAAAATATTCAAGCATATAATTTTATTTTAAATATTTTTTTTACTATATATACCTACGTTAAATTTTACCTAAATAGGTAAAAAATAACGTGTTTTAAAGATACTAGAGTGTATTCGTGGTCATATACATATTTAAATTTGACGATCTATTAAAGCATTGCAAAATTAAATATTCAGTATGTCTTCTTCGTTTTACCGGCAAAATGTCTGAATAGATTTTGATAATATTTGTTATTATAATTTTAAGTAATCTTGAATCAATATAAAGTAAATAGACTTACTATTTTATTTAAAAAAAATGTAACATCTTAATGGCATGTGATTAAATGAGAATAGAAAAAATATTCCTTTCAAACTTAACATTTAACATTTTTGTGTAAGAAACTCAGCTTAAAAACAGTATAGCATGATAACACAACATAAAATATAACTTAAAAAGTTAAAAAAAAACTCGGATAAAATTGTGTGGTATACTAGTATATTTATAATTAACTAGTGACTTACTCTTGCTTCGCTCGGGTGCGTCCCTAGCTGCGTTTTATTTTTTTGGGCGGAACCCTAATTCTTTTTCTATAATTAAAGTAGTCTAAGTTAGTCCTTGTAACATCAGCTATGTGCCAGTGAAAGTCCCGTCAAAATCAGTCTAGCCGCTTCGGAGATTAGCCTGAACAAACAGACAGACAAACAGGCAGACAAAAAATTAAAAAATTGTATTTTTCTTATAAGTACCGTATATAATCCCATATGCACTTACTAACACTTAGTAAAAATCTATTATTTTGACATTACAAACAGACACTTCAATTTTATTTATCTGTATAGAGTATAGATTTTTGATAATCGTGAATGCAAATAGCATTAAGAACAAAAGCTTAATAGTAGTTTGGACGAGATTAAGGTCAATGAGAACTGTTATTTTAGTTCTAATCAATTAATTGAGATCTACACGGCCCGTGCGAATTATCCTATCGAGAACAAAACATGTAGCATTGAACATTCCACTATTAGTCAAGTAGATAATAATGATAATAGTAAATACGAAATACAAAATATATTACATATGTACATCTATAATCTATACAGATAAATAAAATTGGAGTGTATGTTTGTAATAGTAAAATAACCGCTTTTTACTAATTGCATATGGATGTATATACGATACATATACCAATCAACATTTTTTACAATTTTTGTCTATCTGTCTGTCCGTCTGTCTGTCTGTCTGTCTGTCTGTCTGTTTGTTCCGGCTAATCTTCAAAACGGCTGGACCGATTTTGACGGGACTTTCACTGGCAGATAGCTGATGTTATAAGGAGTAACTTAGGTTACTTTTATTTTAGAAAAAGAATTAGGGTTTCGTTAAAAAAATTATAACGTAGCTAAGGACGAACCCGAGCGAAGCGAGGGTTAATCGCTAGTATAAATAAATATTGTAAAGAGAAAAGGTTAGATTTTCTTTTGTATTATTTAAAAAAAAAATAGATCTTTGTACAAAGCTACCAATACTATAACCCAAGGTATCATTTTGCCTATAAAAGTCATCATTTGACCTGCGCTGCAAAAATTATAATTGTTAAATAAAATAATGTACTACATGTTTAAATTATGTTTATAGTAGCTCATTATTACATAATCAAGGTTGATTATAATATTCGAATCAGACCTTTCGCTTAGATTTATTATGTAAAACGTACCTAGAGATGCAACTGAGCAAAGCGAGGGTGAGTCTCTATTTATATATAACTAGTGACTTACCCTCGCTTCGCTCGCGTGCGTCCTTACGTACCTTTCATAAAGATAAAAATAGTTGTCGTGACCGTACCTTAGGACAGTGTTCCGCAAACTTTTTGTGTTCAAGGTACATCTAGGAAATCGGAAAATTTTGGAGGAACACCATAAATGAGAAATCAATTTTTAAACAATATTAATCAACATTTATTATTAATCAACAAAACAATATTTATTAATAAGCAACAAACCCAAACTTTATATTGCAGAATAGGTATTTAATGCGATACATAAACTTGTTTAATTGAGCATAGGCGGTCCAAATTTGGAGTAATCGTTGACAGGGCTGTTCTCATCTCTTCGTCATCATAGGTCGTTGCAAATGGCAAAAGTATTGTAGTAGCATGATTAGAAAACAGGGGATATTAATTTTTCACAGATAGCCAAAAATGTTCTAAATCAGTTTGTAAAAATATTAATTTTAATGTGCGATCCTTTTTTCATAATAATAAGCATAATACAACATAACAATAAGCGACGAAACAAAACGCCTCGCTCGCGCGCTCGTGTGTTTTGCAGCTTTTTACGTAGGTATTTTTCTTCCGTCTGTCTATTTAACTTTAAGAGATAACTTTATTTTTTTGAGGCACATCAACTAATGACCACGGTACACCAGTGTGCCGCGGCACACACATTGTGGAACACTGCCTTAGGAGATAAACATATACTACTGCGGACGTTTCTGTAAGCCTTTTTAAGACCTATAGTTTTCTAGTTTGATGTACATCAAAGGGTTTAGCTAAAGGTTTAGCCAGCGTTGGTCACGTAATCGTACGAAAACAGTTTTTTTGACAAAACATTATTTGGGCTCAGTCATTTTGAACAAAAAAAGACCGTGGTAGTCCAGTGGTAACGCGCTCGCTTGGGTAACCGAGTGAAGCGGGTTCAAATCCCGGTTCTCGCACCTCACCTCTGATATTTTCATGTGCGAATCATTTCCAATATGATTACCACTTGTCTTAACGGTGAAGGAAAACATCGTGAGGAAACCTGCATATCTGAGAGAACCTAGCAAGTTTTCAAAAGACATGTGAAGTCCGCCAACCCGCACTTGGCCAGCGTGGTGGAATATGGCCTGATTCCCCTCGTATTGAAGGGAGGCCCGTGCCCAGCAGTGGGACGTTAAAAAGGGCTGAATATATTTTGAACAAAATACTTACAAATTGTATTTATAAACCTTCCTCGTTTATTGCTATTTCTGTAAGTGAAGACCGTATCTAATTCCGTTACGTGATTTAGAAGTAATAGTAATAGTAGTAGGTATAAGTAAGCGGAAAAAGCACACAGACATCGACAGCGATTTTGTTTTATATTATGTATTAACGTAATAGATATTGAAGCAAAAATTCCTTTAGAAAATGTCCCTGCGTAGATATAAACTCGGCTCGCAGACTCTTGGCAATTCATCCCTAAATTACTCACAGAAAGTAGCAAGTCGATCTAACTTTCCTTCAGAAATGATTGCAAGTAATTATAAGTTGTCTTCACTTCGACCGAGATCGATCCTCCGCTTGTCTTTGTAAGTTTCGCCGGTCGTGTACTCTATCGTTCGTAGCTTTCAGTCAACGTTTAACTTTTGTGATTAGTAAACTGTGGAAGCAAACAAATTGATTTAAATGGAACCTATGAAAATAATTCTCTTATTTAGTATTGGTTTTTAATTTGATTTCATTTTCTATAGTACAGTAATGATAATAGTAATTGTATTGCAATATTCTAGACAAATATTATTTTAAAAGAGCAACTGTTAAGTTTCTCGCCGGCTCTTCTCAACAGAACTGACTTCCTAGCCGGTGGGAGATTACTCACGGATTTACATACTGATATTTAATTTAAAATTTAATAATATAAAAACTGACGATTTAAAAGTGCTTATAAAAGTGTATATTTTGCATAAAATATACTTTCATTTAATTTGAATACTTGTAGAAATGAACTAAAGATAAGCTTTTTCGCCTAAACGGTTGTGCAGAACTGGCCACGCACTTTGTCAAAGGTTCGATTCTTGCGTTGTACATTTATATTGATCATACATATTTTCCAGTTTCCTAAAAGGAAAATTGCTGACAGCTGAAAGGAAAATTATTGCATAAAATTGGTGCTTAATCCAAACACCAATTTTATCAGACGAATTTATCATTCTTACAAAATTTTAAGTGTCAATATTTTCAAATTGAATTTGAAGCGGTTCAATATAAATATTGTAACGAAAATTTTATCAAAAATATTAACACAATGCCAGGAAATCATATTGAAGAATTACGTATTTAAATTGACTAGTGTTCGGTCAGTGGTGAAAACTCGACCGAAACACTATTGTGAGGAAAACAATGAATTTACACATTTTCAACATTTTTCATTGATAACACTAAAGCTTGTCAAAAGCCATTAAACAAAAAAAAGAAAATCAGTTAACAAACTGAGGAGAAAAAATTGACAAATTTGACAAATTGACAAAAAGAATTGAATTCAATACATGTTTTGTCTTTGCCAATTTATACATATCTATACTAATATTATAACGAGTTAAGATTTTTGTTTGTTTGTTTATTTATACCCAATAAGCTCCGAAACTTCTAAACTAATTTAGATGACATTTGATAAGAAGATAGTTTGAGACCCTAGGAAAGACATAGTTTTTATCCCGGGAATCATCCCTTAAGGGGGTGAAAATGGGGATGAAAGTTTGTATGAGGAAGCAACTTAGGAACGAACTCGAGCGAAGCAAGGGTGAGTCGCTAGTACATTATATGTACATAGATGTCGAATCACGATAAGTCAAGATACATATGTTGAATGAGGCTAATTAGGTCACAGTATGTTGAAGCCGGGACAAAGCAAGGGCGGAATTATGTATATATTGTATATATACATAATTCCGTATAATTGTATTGTATGTATGTACGTAATAATTATTCATTACCACTAAATATTAGCAACCTTTAGAAGAGATACTTAACCGACGAAAATAAAACCAGGCTGAGTATATTTTTATGTTTTAGTTCTGACCAATGCCCGTAAAATAAGTAGAATATTTTAACATTTATTCATTCGTTCTCAACTCCGATTCCAATCCAATCGACTATTGGACAAAAATACAAAACGACATTGTTTTTGAAAGAAAACTTTTTTTAATGAGAAAACTTTTTTTAAAACTTTTTTTTATTTGATTATTAGATAACTTTAAATTTGTCACGTGTCACATTGTAATGCTCGAATCAATGTGATGCATAATGACGATGTACGATTCATTTGGTCCTATTTTTCAATAAGAAATTCTCGTGGGATAGTTGAAAAACCAATGTTGAAAAAAAAATTGAAAAAACAATGTTATATGTAATTTTCCCAAATAGATATTCAAAAACGAATTGAGCGTTGAGGCCGAAGGGACGCGCGCAATAATCGCCACTATCATATAAACTTCATACATTTTGTTTAGATATTTCTTACCGTTTCGTACCGTTTGGTTGAGCAGAGAAACGGGAACGATATATTCTCGTACAAAGGAAGCAACATTGTTACGTTTGAATACGGTAATGAGCGCAGTTTTTCCATATTAATCTGAAGCATTATATGTTGTTGGGTTCAAAGAAATACTCTCGTATTTTAATGATGCACAGTTTCCATTGTGTTTCAATTTAGACGTAACGATGTGAACGTAAGTGTAGATATGATGACAGGTTTTATTTTTATTTACCACTCTGTGAATTGCTACTAATAACAATTTTTTTATCAGGTGAGTTAATTATTATATCAATTTAACTAGAAGCTTTTCAATTACTAATAGAAACTCAAACTGGACTCGCAAAAGCTTTAGCGGTTCCTAGCACTATTCCCGAGAGTCCCGCTCAACGGAACAGCTACTGTCGTCTGAGTTAATTATCTATTTTATTCTTCCGATTGATGTGGAAAAGAAGGTGATTAACATCTTGCTTTTAGTTTCAACTGACAAAGAATTTTATTATTCTTTGTATGAATTTTCAACATCACTACTATTAAAAGGAATGGAAAAAATTAAATAAATACTAGATTTTTATTATTTTGTATTACAAATTAAAGTATTATGAAAGAGACATGATTAAATGAAATGGATACTATAAACAGATATTTTAATAAAATTTTCGGGTATAAGACATGTATTGTGCTACAATGAAACTCTAAAACATAATTTTTAAAGCTTTTTGAAAAACGAACCGAATTAAATTTCAGTATGTCTTCAGTCAACAAAGCCTTGTACTCCCGCGGCGCGTTTGTGTTCCGAGTTAGAGCGTCTCATTATCATTTTGTTTCATAAAATGTAACCGCTTTCAGAATGCGGCGGCGAAACATTATAATTTTATTTAACTGTTCCATTAAAAGACACGAACTTATTAAATGTACTATTATATAATTTTTCCAATCCTTTTTAATGACCTAGTGCTATAACGCGCCTTCTTTCAAAACCAGGGGGATCACGAGTCACGACATAGTCCACCACGCTGACCACGACATAGTCCATCACGCTGACCAAGTGCGGGTTGGCGTCTTCACATGTTTTTCAAAAATTCGCTAGATTCTCTGAGACATGCAGGCTTCCTCACGATATTTTCCTTAACCTAGTGGTAATCGTGTTGGAAATGATTAATGCATGAAAATATCAGAAGTGTGAGATTGGAACCCGCTCGGTTTTCCAAGCGAGCGAGCTACCATTGGGCTACTACTGCCTTCTCCAATTACATATATTTGGTTAATAGTATACATTTGGCCCTAGAAAAAACCGCAACTTTTAAAATTAGAGCAAGACACTATTTCTTACCATTGCCACAATTCTACTGGTTCATTTATGAAATACTAGGGCCTTACCCTCGCTTTGCTCGGGTGCTCCATAATAGCCAATAAAGTAACACAATGGCAATTATTTTCGATTTCAATTAAAGTCATTATGATTTCTCACGGTAAACACCCGGAGTCTTCCCCGACGTAGGTCATAATAACCATGAGGTTGTTCCCACGGAAGTATGTACCAAAAGCAAACCGCATGGCATGATCTTTAAAATTTTAAATTCGATTGTATAACTTAATATAATACACAAAATACTTAGGTAGGTAATAGGAAGTTACGAAGCTGAGCAGAAAAATATAATAAAATCTATCCTCATATTAAAAAGATAATTTAGAATTAATGTTCACACGATATACTTTGATTGCGACGCGCGGCCGAGACCGGAGCTGGAGCGTCAGCAATCAATCTGAATAGACCTCTGTGACTGATCTCACAATGTGTGTTGTACTTTTGTTTCTATATCGGTGTCCAATTTAAACGTCAACTCAATACACAAATCACTGGTTTTTTCTACTGTCTCTTGAGTATGCAGTGACTGATGTTTATATAGTCTAACTTTCAAATTAAACTTTAGCTGGAGTTAGGAAATTAATAAATAGTTGTCTATAGATTGATTGATCATTTTCTAATAATTAAATTAAATTAAAATTAAATAATTCAATTAGATTAAAAAAAAATGTAATAATTATAATAATAACAGCTAAAATTATATAAATAATATTCCATATTCAAGTACAAAAGTAATTAAAATTATCAAAATGTTTAAAATTAAAATTAACAAATATTGTAAGGTAATTTGGTGCCAATTTTCAAGTTCTTTGAATTTATTTTGTTATTTTGTGGGTAGACTGTCTGTAACAATTATATAATACCTTTGAGACATCTAACACCTTAGTCTCTCCCGTAACCATGATTGCTGTAAAGCATTCGAAACGTCGGGAACCAAAAATCATAATAAATCCGCGAAAAAATCCGAAAAGACAGTTTTATTTAAATTGTCAAATATTCGCGTAAATCTAAGAAAACAATATTTTCATTTTAAATAACTTATTATGTTAATTATAATACAATATTTATAAATAATTAATAAACTGATTGTATTTATATTTAAGTGCAATAAAGAACAGTATATGTATATTATTATTTCCACATGCGATTTTTTGGTAAAATCTATACGCAAAAAATATGTTTAATACAATATCGTCTGTACGTACCCTAAGGCCATTATCCAAAACGAATCACCGTAAACAAAGGCATTTGGGCCGACAACTTAACGTGTGGATGACATACACAATTCTCATTCCACGCGGGCGACGTTGCTTAAATTTGATGATGGAGGCTACAGAATAGTGAATATACTTTGAAATTTCCTACAACAGAACAACGTCAGTATCTCTCAGTCAAATGCTCTTTTGATTTCACACAACGCCAACTCGCAGGTCGACGCATTTCATGTCTGGACTACATAAGTTCACTCAGTATTGTCTGAACGTGTCTTGCTCCAACTGCATTTTAAACATGAGATCCTGAGCTGTGAATCACGTTATGTAAAATATGCTTAATCTTTATTTCTATTATAATATTAATACAACCTTTTTAACGTCCATTGCTTAGCATTACCCCTCAATGTGACGGGCATTAGACATAGCCCACCACACGGACTAAATGGTGGGTAGACTTTACACATCTGACGAAGTCTCAAGATTTTCACAGACATATGTACCTATAGATTTTCCTATGGCGTTTCCCTTTACTATATTAGGAAGTCGTTATCATGTTTTAACGCAATGAGCTACTTTGGTTAACACGGGATAGTCGCCTTATAGAAAGTCAGTTACCAAACTAGTTTAGTTGCGCTCTCGTTCGCAGCAGTGTAGCATTATTATGCAAATCCAGGTTTATAAATGAGTTACCATGATTGATTATTTCCCCATACACTCATATATATGTCATAAGTTTCTTGAGTAACTTACTCAACATTAGAGCTCTAATAAACTGCAGGATTTGTTTAGGGGTACACTCCATAATTTTATCTGGGCCTACTGACATATAGAAGATCAAATTGAGAAAGACATACTGTCCATTCAGACTTTTCACAAATTTATTTAATTTTTGATTTTAATAACTATATAACTTTCGAGAAGTCTAAAAATTTAGTCTCTTCCATGACCATGATTGCTGTAAATCATTCGAAATGTCGGGAACTAAAAAGGGAAGTAAACCTGCGAAAAACAAGAAAAGATATTTTTATTTCTAAAAGACAAGCTATTTTGAGTGTGATGGCCGAAGCAGCAGACGAAAGCTAATTTAATATTAATAATGTCGTCACATTCGCCCTTTAAGCCAAATATATCCTAAAAAGAACTTATTTTAGAAAAGAATTGAAGTGAAAATGAAGAAAGCTAATTCTGCTGCAAATTGAATCGCCGGGGGGCACAAGTTTTATGCAATATAGTATAGTTCGGTAGACACTGCTGTAATTATACTACGTGCGGAGCGACACCGCGACACCGAGGTAATGGAATGCAAACAATGCCCGAGGCTATCGCTATTGGGACTTAGAATCTGGCGTAGACTTGCGACAGTATCGGCCAGTTTGCACCATTTTTTTTATTTTAGGTAAATTTATGCACACATTAAAAGATATACTTAACATTTTTTCATAATGGCGTTTAAAACGTTTGGCTCAGTTTGCAGTGACAGTACTTGCTGTGCCAGCGGTCGCGGGTTCGAATCCCGTTGGGGGCATTCATTTGTATGATGAGTACGAATGTTTGTACTTCATTCATGGGTGTTTGTTTATATTTATAATATGTATGTGTTTAAAGTTATATATATGTGTAGTGTATCAACTATCTGGTATCCACAACACAGGCCTCGTAGCTTACAATGGATCTAGATGGTGCTGTGTGTTAATGTCCCAACATATTTATTATTTATTTATTTAATGCTTGAGCTTATAACTAATACGAGCGCTTACCCTCGCTTCGCCCTTGTGCGTTCCTAGGTAGCCTAGGTAGTCTACCTGTGTACTAAATTTCATCGAAACGTTTCGCCGTTTTCGCTTGAAGATGTAACAACCATACACACCTATAAACTTTCGCAATTATAACAGTAGAGTCCGACAACCAAGTATTCTTCCGTGCGACTTCGTCGAAAAACTGATTAATTTGTACCTAATCGTCTAAAAATTAAACGATTTGAGTCATATATTTTTAATAGAAATATTGTTTATTTTTGTTATTTATATAACAAAAATATTATTATAATGGGTACAAAAAATATTTTTACAATAAATGCCATTAGTTTCTTTCGTGATTTCTTCTCAGGACTGATCCATTTTTTTAAAGGTTATGAATTTAAATATTAATTGAAATAGACTTTTTTACGAATAATAAATATTTTTTAATATTTTTTATTAAAAAAAATCTCAAAGAAATAACCAAGATATCGATATGGATATTTAAAGTTTTTAATTCTGAACACTTAAAATATAAATTAGGTTTAAAAATCTTTATAAGCCGTATCGAGCGATAAAGATTTTTAAACCCAATTTTAGTTAGGATTTTTTATTACTGCACAGGAACACCGATACCAAAGAAAATATAAAATATTTTTACCTGGTAAGTTAAAGCTATTTTGTGTTTTTGTTCTTACATGCTCTTGCACGTAAAAATATTTACAACCCTGCACGATAAGGTTGTTTTTTGATAATACTACCATTCCAAAAAAAAACTTATAATTTCTTCATATTAGTCGTCTCCGTATTTTGTTTTCCGCCATTTTACTCGGAAGCTATTTCAAACTATATAGATATGAAATACAAATTAAATTCTATTATGTATTACTACTATACTATACTAATTTATGTTTAACACAAGTTTAACACAACATTAATTTTTGATCTAGCCTTAGTATAAGGGTTTGAATAGCGATGCTGACGGATTGTACGGCTTTTAGTAAAAATGTTAATCAAATAAAGGAAATATTTTATACCAATATTTCTAATGTAGCAGGAAGTATATCAATATTTATAGATATTTTTCTCTTTGTCTAATTTTTAAAGTTTCCGAATAGTGAATCAGTATTGACTTTATGAAATTGTTCACATTTTAAGGCTCCTATAAAATTTTACTTTTTATAACTAAAAACTACACTAACTTTAAAATCATTAATTTTCAAGTAATTATAATTATATCCTTAGGTATGGATTTTTTTTACGTTTATATGCAAATACAACCAAAAATATGAATTGAGTAACTCGTCCGTTTTTGAAATCAGCCAAAAATGCTTGTATCAAGTTTGGACAGCTGTAACCGAGCGCAGGTGATAGAGTCGCTATATTTGCTAAAGATTATTTTATTTTCAATTTTATTATTTTCAATTTAAACGCTAGTCTGCACCGCCCTGTCCGGGATCTACGCTAATAATGTGTACAGTAGCGCAGCATTACCTGGTGTTTCTTATTACCTACTTGTTTGCGCTGCGAGGAACGCTTCGCAATGTTATTTTTATTAGAATTCGCAAACACGTTCACAGTCACTTATATTTGGATTCAAAACCTGAAAACTGAACTCTAATAGATGGATTCATATTGATTTTCCACTTGCTCTTTAAACAGTCGACGCAGCTAAAAATATTTTATGAGCACATCGAAATTTTAAATAGGAAATGTTTGACGTTTAGTTATTTCAATTATAATATTTTTTTTTGTAAAAACCGTTATATATAATAGTGGCTAGCACGTACAGCTGTAGATTAAGTCCTGGGTTCGAGTCCCAGATGGAAGATATTGGCAGTGTTACAGCTTCATACCTGGAAAAGCACATGAAATCTCGTTCGTCAATTATGTTATTTAAAAAAAATGAAAAGCTATTTAAACAAAAACTTTTTTTCTTTGTAGTGGCTATAGAATATCAACACAGAACTTTAGCTCTATCCCTAACCCGAAATTTCACTTTTGAAACTCAGATTCATTCTAGTACATGTAAAAGTGTCTAGGATAACCAACGAATTGTCAAAATTATGCAGCCTTTATTTCGTACATTAAACTAAATCCATGAAAAATGGTATTAAGGTTTTATTTGATTTTTTAATCTAAACCGGCATCAAATACGTAGTTAAAAATATATTTGTGTAAATATTTACATAATATGAAAAAAAAAAACAAAGCCGTCGCGGGACGCCAGGCAGATGTAAAACATCGAAACTATTTTGTATAGAAAATACGCATGGATGCTTTTTAAAGGCAGTAAATATGACATCAAAAAAATATTCAGATCTTTTTAAAAGAAAAATAGAAAATATGCTTGACAGTATGGTTTTGAAAGGTAGGTAAATGATATAATGAAATACAAAATATTCAAATTGAAAAAAAAAAAATGCATAGGAGTCGGTTTTACTGCCAAGGCGCGTCAATAGATGTTTCACATTAAAAATAACAATGATTTTACAATTAGACGACTAACCAACTAATTCACTTTTTTATTATCTATACAGATAAATAAAATTGAAGTGTCTGTTGGTAATAAACAACAAAATAACAGCTTTATACTAAATGTATATGAAATTATATACGGTACTTACAAGAAAAACACAATTTTTAAAAATTTTGTCTGTTCCGACTAATCTCCGAAACGGCTGTACCAATTATAACGAGACTTTCACTGGCAGATAGCTGATATTATAAAGAGTAACTGAGGCTACTTTTATTTCAGAAAAAGAATTAGGGTTTCGCTCAAAAAAGTTAAAACGTACCTAGGGACGCACCCGAGTGAAGCGAGGGAAAGTGGCTAGTCTTTTTTAAAATATTTAAAAGTTAAGTAAAGTTATAAGTTTAAATCGTACTGTTCGACTGAACAAAGTACATCAAATGAAATCACAAGATATATAAAGATATCATTATGTAAACTAATATATAAAGCTGAAGAATTTGATTGTTTGTTTATAATGGCTGAAAGAACAATTAAAAAACAATCTTTTTGTATTCTATAGCTTACTATCGACTTAAATTTACTTCGCTCGGGTGAGTATAAGATGCTTAACCACTAGCCTATTTGGAGTTATTCTAGGTCATGATGGGCGTAAAGCCAAGAAACGATCTTGGAAGATCCCATCTCGATGGGCGTTGTATAGCGATGATAGTAGCGTGGACCATGGGAGATTGGTTTTTGTGGTGTGTCTTGACAGTTGAACAAGTAGTAAAAGTAAAGGTATTCTTTGGAATTTTCTAAAATTTATTATTTTGGTTTTAATAACATAGTTAAATAAGTTGTGTTAATTCAACATAAATGTACTTTTGGTAGAGTTAGAGAAACTTCGTAATGGAAACTTAGTGATTGCGGTAGTAATGAAGCGCGCCGCCGGCGGGGGCGTTTGTTCGGGGGCAATCGCTGTTGCTTTAAAGATATCTATTATCTGTTACTTCGAATTTATACTAGCGGCCCGCCTGACTTTTTCTTTTGTGCATCCTCCTTCCTTACTTAATATTATAAAGACACTCATATGTTATATAGACTTACCTTCACTTCGATCGGTAGCGTTTTTAGGTGGCTAATGATTGCGTAAACCTTACTAGGGCTAGGGGTTAGATTTACTAGGCCAATATGTTATTCTAGGTCATATTTTATCTGATTACTAAATTTTATACCAATTAATTCACGCATACTCACGCACGCACGCATGCAAGCACGCACGCACGTACACACTTGATTGCTATGTCTGTATATTTGTCGATATTTGCTAACGAAGAGTGAGTTAAGTATACATAAAGGGCCCCGAAAGTTATGCTAGACTATTTTTTAATCCGTCAAATTAAGTGGTCCCGTGGAATATAACTCTATATCTCTATAGCAAAACGAAGATGGGTCACTAGTTATATATATTTTGAAGACGTTCAAGATGGATGTTTGAGGTATAACAGATGCCAGCCAAACCTCATTTAATTTAATTTTACGAATTGTGATAACGATAAAAAACTAAGTTATCGTTATTTTGACAATTCCTAATATGTACATATAGGTGTTTAAAGTCTACAAAAGGGTCGAAATAATCACAATGAACACTTGACATTGGCGGGAATTAATTGCACTTGTTATTGCCGTGACTAAAGGCAAAACGATATTTTTCTTTCCTAACTTTTTTAATTTTCCTGGATAACTGTTAATTAAAACACGGTTAGTTCCATTTAAATCCCAGTAGATCCAAAGATATGAATTGAGTTTTCTTTGAGGGAAATTTGCAGAGAAAATACAAATGAACACACTAGCAAAGTCACAGGCAGTGGCTCGTGATCAAAACAAACATTTTCTACTGTAAATATCGAACCCACTACTCAAGAAACGGATTAAGGATTTAGTAGTCCCGCGAAATAAAGAATATTATTAATGGTATTTACATTTCTTATCACGGCGCGGGCGAGGCGCGTTCCGCTCCATACATATTGTACTCGTGTATATTGTCAGTTTTATTACACTCATTCATTTTGCTGTTTGTTACATTTTGCTGGGGAGTTGTAAAGAATAAAAAATAACATAACATAAATATATAACAAAAAAGGTGTTTTTACAACTCTTGATAATATTTACGGCTGTTTATTTTTATATCAGCCTCTCGTTCTTATTATTAGTATCTGACGAAAGAAATATTCAAGTATAGTGTTTTGGCAGAGTGCGCCACTGACTGCTATGTCAGACATCAGAGGAGGCGGGTTTGATTACTGCGTATAAAGAATTGTTTCTACATGTCGTCATACATATGTACCTATAACGAACGAACAGAAGATGTTACAGTGCACAAGTATGCAAACACAACATGCTTTCTCTATTCCAGTCATTCTCATATTCCGGTGAAAAGAGAACAGACTCAGGACCCACGCTACACCCACTCTCTGAGGCAAAGGAGTATAATACCGCCAACATGCCAACCCCGGGTTATTAGTTAGAATTTATTAACAGGAAATCCTAGTAACAAAATTTGATCCGACCCGGTATTAGAACCCAGGACCTCCGATTTTGTATCCACACATGCTAGCATAGCTAGCCTAGAACAAAGAGGCAGTTATATACATAACACTACTTGACGTGCGACAAACAGACGCTTAAACAATACATCAATAGTGGTATCATTTAGATAATTTAAATTTTCTTATAAATATTATTCACAGAAATTAATAATTAACATGACCTTAGATTGTATAGATTTTCTTTGAAAAGGTGAAACGAATAAATTCTTACAGGAAAAGGTCGGCTAATTAATTGAGGATTACCACGAAACGGTCGTAAAAGGTACATTTTTAATTCATTTCAGATTTCATAATATTGTAATCTTTTCTTTTCAAACGTTCTTTTTCAGGTTTGTTCTTGGACTACACTTATTAGGTGACAATCGCTAATATGAAATCATCGTTTTATTTTATTCTTCTATATCAATAATAATGTCTATTTCAATAAGATTTTCCAAAAAATAAGTAATGTATGATGAGGTTAAAACCAGAGGAAGCTGACAACTTCACACGTTCACACATACGATATGTCGAGGAGAAAAATAAAAGTTACATCATAATCGAGAGAGATTTGATATATGTGAGAGTTTAATGACGTTTGATCAATCACTCGTGGGCGGGCGGGCGTTCGGTACGTGCTCATTCAGCGTTCTGATATGAGTACCTTAGGCGGAATGGGTTTACGTTTTCTTCTTCTCGCAGGTTACCTGGGGTATTATCTGGAACTGGTTACTTGTTCGGCATTATTAAATTATAAAATTAAGAATAGTATTCTATAAAAGTAGCTTTTACAAATTGTATATAGGTATATCAATAGGAAAATTACAAGGAATCGAGTAATTTTTGAATTTTAAGAATCTATACTAATATTATAAATGTGAAGAGTGTTTGTGAGTATGGATGTATGGATGTATGTTTGTTACTCATATCCGCCAGAACGGCTGAACGGATCTGGATGAAATTTGGCTCAGAAATATATTATAGTTTGGAATAACACATATGCTTTTTATCCCGGAAAAATGTACGGTTCCCGTGGGATAGGTTTGTTTTTGTTTTCCTAGAAGCGAACCCGAGCAAAGCGAGGGTGAGTCGCTAGTTATCTTTATAATTTAACCAGCTATTTGAAAAGATATTTATATTCCTATATTCGATTCGATAAACTTTAAGCCCTCAAACTAAAGAATAGATATTCTAACATAAATAGAGAAATAAAATTTGGAGAGAAATACATAAATGCATTCAAAAACAGATTCATACTTTGGATATTATCTTGCGAGAGGGTGAAAATGGAACATAACGACCAGAGTCCGGTTCTCGTTTAGGCGTCGATTAAGGTCAAGGTTACAAAGCAAAATCAATAAACTAACATTAGAGTGGGTTTCAATTTCCATCTGAGTTGATTTTTCTTTTTTGTTTTCTTTTATAATTTTGTAACTGTTGAAAATACATTAATACCTTTTATTTACTTTACAGCTGGCGCGGCCGCGGATAAAGAAGGTCGAATAAAATAATAGAAACGAAACTCATTTAAACCAAACATCCACCAATTGTCATATTATCTTTTCATTAAATGTATTTTATTGCTTTGGTAAGTTTTAATTTTAATTAGTTTTGTTTGAGATTTACTTAGATCTAGTTTTAAAAGTGGTTATGAACTCTCTACCAATCAAATAACAAATCAATTCGCTATCGATGTTTTAAAAATTTGCAAAGCGAGGGTAGGTCGCAATTAATTTATAGATATTATTCTTATCCTATAATTTATAGATATTATTGTCTCACTTTCAAGACACGCCTAAATAAATCTACTTCCCTTCAAGAAATGAACGAAGGTTCACACAAGCCACGATACGATTCATTTTTTGATACAAAAGTCGCAGGAGGCTGGGACGAGTAGGATCTGGTCGTAGTCCACTACGCTACCCTTCGAGAAGTTACTTGGTTCTCTTAGACATGCAAGTTTCATCACGATGTTTTCCTTCATCGTAAGAAAAGTGGTAATCATGTTAGAATATGATTCGTTCATGAAAATATCAGAGGTGCGAGACCCGGGAATTGAACCCGCTTCACTTGGTTTCCCAAGCGAGGGGCTGCTATTGCCTTTTATAAATACTAATGTTGCTATATTATATTATTACACAAAATAAGTCTAATTTAGTAAGAAAAGTCATACATAAATACCTACTATAAATTTGTTCTATCATTCGCGCCGTCTTCCTACTTCTTTATACATTTTATTAATCATATTATGACAACTAAAAAATATTTCACTTTCAGAAATGTTATATGAAATACGTAGGTAATATGAAGCTAGGCGAGTTGACTGAGAGTGTCCCGCGGGAAATGTTTCGCAAAAAGCGCACTGCGGCTTGTAGCGCGTCGCCCGCACCAAGTAGCCCGAGATACGGCTGGGAAAAATGGAGTGTCATTTATAAACTGTCACATCTATGAATATGTCCACAATTTAGTAATCTAAGCATGTAGTAAAACACTATGGTTGAATAAGCTAAGTACATTTATCAAATTCGTTTAGTTAGCTTAAATAAAACTATCTTTTCGGATGTTTTCGAGAATTTATTTTGATTTTGAGTTTCTGACATTTCGATTGCTTTGCAGGTGCTGTCTGTAACAACTTCATATTTAAAAACCTTTTACACATTTAAAAACTTAAACTCTCCCGTAACCATGATTGCTGTAAAGCATTCAAAAATAAATTTACGAAAATATCCGGAAAGATAGTTTTATTTAAAATGTCAAATATTCGCGTAAATCTAAGAAATTATTATCGTATAGCGCCGTTTAATTAAATCTATGTAGTGAGTTCGGTATATTAGGCGGACACACATAAAATAGTGGCTGCGATTAAATGGTGGCTGCTCTTGAAACTAATTAGAAGATTACCAGGATAAATAGGATAAAGAAACTGCTTTTTATACCCTGTATTATACTGGCACTCTATGTGGCAAGTTTTTGAAACACAATATCCTTAGGTATCAATTCTAATGCACTATATTATAAATAGAGAAAAAAATCTTTTTACTATACAAAGCCCTTGTTTTGTCAATAAGGCGAAATAATCACGAAATTTAAATAAAAGTAGTGTTATTTTTGTAAGACAGTAGAGCGTATTTTGGCACAGCAGAAAATATTTACGCATTTACGCATTTTATCATAGAAAATAAGCAACCACCGTCTCTTAAACTACGTACGCTTGAGGTGGATTAATTTTTGAGTCGGACAAAATTATATTTTTGCAATCTATTTAGAGCTCAGATTTATTGTTAATATAGCTATGTACGTTAAAGGTTTTTTTAATATTATATTTTTTATCTCCACTCCATTTTTCCAGTGGGTTGTGTCGTGGCCTCCTGTCAAAATGCTTTGAACATGTGTTTCTACGTCAAACAACGCGGGTTCAAGTCTTGCTCCTAAAAAAAATATTTTCACTAGCCATATAAATATTGATCGCGATTTGTAAGTACGTGTGTTTTGCTTATGTTTCATCCCCGCTACATGATAACTAGGTGATCAAAAACAAGTGGTGGAGATACTTCACACTAATTCATCTAGGAAAACAATTTCTAGGCCTAGATGAATTAAAAGAGTGTAACCCTAAGAAAATCCTTCAGTTTTTAACATCTGCAGGGTTTAATGGTTCACTCTAGTATAAAATGTGGCGATCACAATAGACCAGAAATGGTCGCAGTGACATAATATAGCCGCTAAAATGAAATAAAAAAAATACTTCACACCAGCCTCTATAATATCGTCATATAAAAATGGTGGCATTGACTGCAATGGTTGTTGCAAAGAAAGAAAAAATCATTATTCGTTATACTTAGATACAATAGGGGATAATTTAAATCTGATATGTTTTATTTTATTTTCATCGTCAGAATAGATATGGAAAAGAGATTTCTATTATAAAATGTCGAACATTCCCGCCGCCTGAGGGCAACAGGATAAAAACCTTATTGGTAACTTTTCTGTATTTATGTAATTATGTTATTAAACTTAACATAGCATAGTAGCTGATTGTGACTGAGTTTAGTCCAAGATTCGAATCCAAGAGTATATTTTTATAGCACATGCATACACTAATACTAAAGCAGTAGTGGAAACATATTTTTTAACATTAAGTGATTAAACATTTAACGTTCCTCTGCTGGGCATATGAAGGCGGTGAAGGAAAACATCGTAAGGAAACTTGGATGTCTGAGAAAACCTAGCAAGTTTTCGAAAGACATGCGACATGTGACGTGGTGGACTATGGCCTGATCCCCCTCGTATTGAAGGGAGGCCCGTGACCTGCAGTGGGACGTTAAAAAATAAAAAGGGTCTGAATACAATACAATTAAATATTTATCATTTCCTGGATAATTTCTAAGAAATTAATTGTTAACTGGCACACCGGTGTGCCCGCGCCTCTCGACAGGCTAAGTACTCGTATTTGTAACTGTAAGATATTATAGATGAAGACAAAACATAACGATGCATTATTCTGAAATAGTATTTATTATGATGGCTTTATATCCAATGAATTGTATATCTAACGGATCGACTTAATATTATTAGCAAAGTTTGATTTAATCAGTTAAATTAATCTAAAGCTACCTCCGAAGGCTCCGCTCAGTGCGGTTTCATGTAAAGGGTTTACGATTAGCGATTGTGAACTAAATTGAAACACATGAACGCGTGAAGCGTTGTTCTGGATAAGCTTTTGTTAAGTCTCTATTATAAATTAATACTAGTATTTTTCCGCGGCTCTGCCGGCGACGTTTAATTTAATATAATCACTTCGCTCTCGTAGGTCGAGTGATGTAAATAGCCTATAAAATGTAAAAAGAAACACATTGAAACAAACAAACAAACTCTTTTCTCAAGCTTTATATATTAGTATACATTTTAAAGCTAAAGTGTTTAGTTGTGATATAACTCATTATCGACTTACGCTGGCTTCGGTCGGTTGCGGCAGGTCGGTCTATCTGTCTTTGTAATATTATATACCTACTGGCAGCGCCGCCTTTTAATAAATGTTATTACTAACAGCAGCCTATGTGCTATCCCAGCGTCTAGCGAGTGTCTACACTAAACTTCATCCAAATCCACGCAGCCGTTTCAGCTTGAAGATGTAACAAAAATACACACACACATAAAAACTTTCGCATTTATAACTGTACATTTATTAAAGAAATTTACAGGATATTCGATTTAGCCTCCACTTTCGGTACCTACTCGTACATACGATGATAAAACGTGGCAGATATATAAATCGAGGATATGAGCTATTTCCATTCTGATTTCCATTTGAATCCGTTGACTTCTGACACAGCGTGAAATAACCAAGATACAGATATATTTACAAAATTTTACATTCACAATACTAACATGATATAAAATCAAGGTACACAAACAAAATTATGGCAGCACAAAGGGTATAAAACAAATTATCAATAACCTGACAAACTTTAACCAGTTACGAGTATACATATGTCTCGAGAACTACTACTGCGGGAGAATTTCATTAATATGGTGTTTTCTTCTATTTTTATAATCTTTCCATGCTTAAAACTAAAAAGTGTATTCTTGCTTTAATTAAGGATTACGCGAATGAAATGAAAGAAGTTTGGAGCTTCGCGTTGAGAGCTCAATTTCAAAGTTCTTTGTTAGAATTCACATGCGTTTCAGGAATTTTCAGCTTAAACGAGACTCAGCGTAAGTCTAATTGCTTAAAACTAAAAACATCCGCCTTTTGTACAAAGAATTTAACTTTAATGTATTTTGTATAAATATGTATCTACATAGTGCAGTATATAGTACACGCCATTTTTATGTTGGGAAATGCATTTATCTCACATAATCGCATACCACCTGTATACATACAGGTGGTACGCGATTATGTGGGACTCAATGGCTAGCAAGGCTAGTACTAACCACTAAAACCCATCAGAACCTCCCCTGTCTTGATAGGATGTCGCAAGATCGCTTACACACTCAACCACGATGCAGGCGGCACGACGGCAGTTCGGCCGAAGCAGACCACAAAACCAAGGGGTTGTTCCCACGGTCCATTTTGCTGTCAGAGAATTGCCAGGAGTAACCCGCATGCCACACCGCCAACCGAGGTGGGCCGTTTACCAGTGCGTTTCTTGGCTTAGCGCTCGGCTGGATTACCGGACACTAATGAGCCCTACCTCCAAGATAAGGTGGATGGATAAACAATGTTCAAAATGCCTTTTTAACTCCAAATCAGCGATATTATTAAAGGAGTCTGTCCACTACCCGGTCTCATACCATGACCGTGCTAGGAGCGTGTCAGGCAAAAAAATATTCTTTGTATTGAAATGTATGAGACTCTGCCCACTAGACCGTTCCGTCACCGACCAGCACCGTCGCGTGCCGTGCACGGAGCGTCAACAATTGTCGGCGAGAATATTTTGCCGGTGCCGGTACGCTCCGTGCCTGACACGCGACGTTGTTGAACCGGTGAGCATACGGGTTATAAACGCGTATGATGACCGTTATAACCGCGTATGATGACCGTTCTAAGCCCGTTACGTATTGCCGCTTGTCTTGTAGAGATGGGCGATAATCGTTATTAAAGATGGGTTAGTACCGATATTTCTCAGGATTAGGTAATATTAATATATTTGTCTGGCAATATTATAATATTGTAACTAATACTTCAATATTAGTGATATTTATCTAGAAACAACAGGTAATACTAAAACGGGAACCATACGGATATGACACGCGTATGATACGCGGATGATACGCGGTTGATACGCGGTTGATACGCGGTTGATACGCGGATGATACGCGGATGCTACGGTCACTATAACCGTTATGTACGGGCATGATACGCTGTTGATACGGTCTAGTGGGCATAGTAGTCCGTGCCGTGCTCGTTTCCGTGCCGGATACGTTCATAGCACGGTCATGGTATGAGACGGTGTAGTGGGCAGAGACCCTAAGAATAATTTTATAAAGAATAGAAAATTTCATACAGTGCAATAGTTTAAAATATTAAATATTATACTTTCTTAGATTTACACTAATATTTGACATTTTGAATAAAACTATATATTACAGCAATCATGGTCATGTCCCGTCACGACACGAGAAGTCTCTCTCGAGACCATGATTGCTGTAAAGTATTCGAAACATCGGGAACCAAAAATAAAAATAAATCCGCGAAAAAATCCGAAAAAAATAGTTTTATTTAGAATATAAAATATTATTTATACTACTACCGGATAGTTTCGTAAGTCGTGGTCCGAATCTCACAGGAGGTGTGCTTAAAAACTATTCCCGTCGAGCTTCATGCTCAACTTTCTATGGAGGCTTCCTGTCAAGAAAAAGCTTAACTTTTTGTAACCACGGGTGCGAAGTCCTACTAACGCCATTTTATAAATTTTATATGCAACTTAATTGAAAAGTCATACTCCGTATTATTTTCTAAATAAATGATAGCTACGCGTTACACGCGGTAGAATGTGGACACGCAATCAATGAATATACCTATTTAACATTTTATCTACTAGAAATTGAAATCCGACAGAAGCTCAGTGACCTAGTACGAGTAGGCACATCAAATACTTGCTTTGACAGGCCCGTCAAAGAAAATATAGTTAATTAATTTTGCGAATGGCTAGTTTTGAGTAATACATCTTATAAATACAGATTAATAATTTTAAATGAATAATAATAAAGTAGCTGTTAATTAAGGCAAATGTAAAATGGCTGTTTAAAATAAATTTCCAATTAAATCCCTCATTGAAGTAATTAAAACAAAATTTGAAGAGTTGCTAAAGCCGACCGCAGCTGGCGCGGCGGCGATAAAGTAGTTCTTCAAATTAATTAATTTTATTCATCAAAGAAACTTTCACAAATCCATTTATTATAATATATAAAAGCAAATTATTATTGAGATTTCCAAGAACTAAGCAGCTCGACTACTACCTAATGTAGATATGTCTGTAGATAGCGGGGAGCGGGTTGCAGTGAGCTCTGGTCGAGTTTACCTATCAAGTAGGAATAGCTAGTTCTATATAATTCATTATCATCATCATATCGTAATAAGTGTTAAATGATGATGGTGAAAGTATGCGATAAAATTTTTAATCAAAAGAAAGACTCTCAAGTCTCAAATGTACGTAAGTAGGAGGTAGAATATTTAAAATATTATAATTGACATCAAATCAGCCTGAGAAAAAGAATAAATCTTATAACATGCATAAAATCCAGTTCCATGGTAAGCTACGAGGTATAAGGCCTGTCTTATGGATACCAGATAGTTGATACACCACACGTATATAACTTTAATTACATACATATTATACATGTACACATCCAAGACTGGAGTACAAACATTCGTGTTCATCACGCAAATGAATGCCTCCAGCCGGACTCGAACCCACGACCGCTGGCACAGATAGCAGGGTCATGTTGTTGAGTTGTGGGCTTAATCAGCATTTGGTTTGGTAACTCTGTACATGCCGACCGAATACACTATTTTAGTTAGTTATTCACTGTTTTAGACGAAGAATAGACAACATATTTGTAATTGGCGCACCAACGGACTGTCAAAATTCTCGTAAAGAACTCGCTGTGTGTGACAGGCGAGCAGCGAAATGTCGCTACGAGTGTTATTCGCATCGAATACATTCATAGCGAGGATTCGCTGTGTGTGACCGAAGCTTTAGGCACTTTTTTACGAGAGGGTAACTCGTTGGTCGGACATCTATTATAAATGCGTAAGTTTGAATGTGTGTATATTTGTTTCATTTTCATGCTGAAATGGCTGGATAGATTTGGATGTTTAGTACTAAGATTAATTATGACCTGGAGTAACGAAAGGTTACTATTAAGCATCCAGTTTGCTAAGTTGCTGGTAGGTATAAAATATTATAGGTATTGTGTGCAGACAAGAGGTCGCAGGTTCCGGTTTCACGGGTTTTAATGGTTAAAACTGGCTTTTTTAGCCCGCGATTCTGCACATAGCCTGTGACGAGTGGTATGCGTAGATTCAAATTCCCAATATTAAAAAAAGTTACGGTTAAACGATTTTAATATGTGTTAATAATTGCACTATATAACGACATACATATAGTACATAGCTTTTTATATATTACTTGTTATATGCCTATTCTAAAAGGATATCAATGTAGCTATAAATATTATGAAAAATTAATAAAATTTTGCTAACCATTAAATGCACAAAGTTGAGTATTTTCAATACGATAATGTACGGGATTAAAAATGCACAGTCAATCCTATTAATATTCAGCATCGAGCTACTGGAATTAGGGTAGAAGTGGGAGGGAGGGGTGCAAATGGGGGTTGATCCAATTTGAGTCGTGTGTGAACACAGAACATTGCCAATACCTTTGATAGTTGTAATTTAAGCCTCTATCAAACGCCAATTGCATCGTACTTTTACTACGAGTTAGCACGTTATTCGCTATCGAATGCGTTAATTTCTTTCGATATCGCCATTATAGAACGAGTTATAGTAATATAAAAAAATAATGCTGACGTCACATTTGACTATTAAATAAAGAGATCAATTGTTACCTACAACGTTAAACGTATTTTTTGTAGTTTCTGCAAAGTGGTAGCATAAAAGTATTATAATATACAAGTTTTTGTCCCCGGTTCCGCTCGCGTGTTAAGTGAAAGCATAACGAACTACACATACTATAAAGTTGCTTTAAAGGCCTATTACATTACGACCGTGAATTTTCAATTTAGTGCCCATCTTTGGCGTTAGAAAGTGAGCTTTTCGACAATTTTGACTTATTGTGTGGTGGAGAATAGTTATTAATATACTTCATAGCGGCCTCACATTTCACAAATTTTCATTATTAATTGAATTAAAGCTAAAATTCCGAAGCAAGTTTTTAGTAAAATGCGCGACGACACTTTTTTAAGCTCATGAATTGAAATACTATACTAAGCAAACGGAATGAAAAGTATATAATAATATCTCGTATACTCGTATAATGGTTGAGTTTATAGCGGCCTCTGAATTTGAATATGTATTGGATTGTAATATGTATTGGAAGTAAAATATGTATTGGATTTCTACAAAAGAATCCTTTTCAAAATCTTAAAAACGTTCCGAATTAGCTATTAATATATCCTTACAACATTAACATTATTAAGTAAAATTTATACCAGAATATACGTCAGTTCAAAAGAAACGTAATAACATACGTTTTTTTTAAATAACTTATTATAAAACATTACATAGAAGTAATTACAACTGCAGAAAATGCTAGAAACAGCGATGCGTCGGCCGCTCGAACTCAATATCATACAACTCAGTACATTTGGTGATAGGCCTCTTAAAGCTTTTATTTGATGCCAATTTTGTTATTATACTAAAGTTACGACATGTGATAGTCAATAGAGGAACAATAAAATACTTTATTATTATACTGTGTATGAATAGAATACTATACTAAAGTGAACACTATCACGTCTCTCCTTAGTAATTCATATACTTTATACTTTATCTATATAATATATAATAAAACTGTAGAGGTTGAATGTCTGTACATAGAAAACAATGCTAAAAACCGATTCAGGGGGATGTAAGAATAGAAATAGAACAAATCCAGATTTTTTTCAATTTTTTTGTTTTCTGTCTGTTTGTCTGTTTGTACAGGCTAATCTCCGAATCTGTTGGACCGATTTAAATGAAATTTTTCATATAACCTTATATCCCCGGTCCACACTTTAGATACTTTTCATACCGGAAAATTAAAGAGTTCCCGTGGGATAGTTAAAAAACTATAGTAACTTATGCAGCTTAGTACATAAAAACTACTGATTGGATTTTAATGAAACTTTACAATAATATAGTTTATACATCAGAATAACAAAAAGGCTACTTTTTATCCCGAAAAAATGTATAGTCCCCGTGGGATAGGTTTGCTTTTGTTTGTACTTAATATTATAAATGTGAAAGTGTGTTTGTTTGTTTGCCCTTCTTTAACGTCGAAATAGAGTGACGGATTAGCCTGATTTTTTGTGTAGAGATAGTTGAAGGGCTGGACTCCTTAGTCGCTGGAGAGTGACATAGGCTACTTTTTTTACCGCGGGAGATCACGGGAAAACACGTTATAATACAACCCAAAAAGTTATTTATGGTCAGATTTACTTGAAACTTAGTATTAATGCTCTTCAATACAATTAAATAAATACGTGTTTCAGCATTTTTCGAAATTCATCCAATAAGGCGGTAAAATACGAGATAAAGGTTTGTATAAAACCTACCATTTTAGAGTTTTGTTTTGAGTTCTAGCGCGAGCGAAGCCGCGGGTTCTGCTAGTATTTTATAAATGTGCCTATTTGTTTGATCCTTTTTTGCGACACAATAGGGCAATAGATCGAACTGAGTTTAACGCTTTTACTATTTTTCCCTGTAACTGTATACACGAATCTTGGATAGATCGATATTAACCAAATCTTTAATATGGAATCGTAGGCAATGTAGGCTACTTGTGATGGTTTCTGGTCTACATACTATGCCATTTCGTAAATATGGATAGGGAAAGTGCCGAGATGATGCAATACAATATTATTTGGTGCAATATTATTATATTGTAAAGTACATAGTAGGCACAATACAAATATTTAATATTATTGAGCTAATTTACTAATAGATGAGGGAAATACAAGTGAAGCTTTGGAGTTTGAAATACTTTAAGGTGAAAGTAGTTTAGGGATCAAAAAGAATTAAAGACGAATCTGTTACAAAATATTTTTATGACACACCTTAAATAGGTTAAAACTGAATATTAAGCCTTAAAGTTAGATATTTCTGATATTTAAGCTTTAGCTTTATATTATTCTGTTCAGTGGTTTTGTTGGGATGTATTTCAATGTACTTTATATTGTCTAATGGGACTGTTCTCTGACAGTAAATAAACTTCATGTAAAATCCAAGCGATCTATTTGGGAGTTAAGGATTCGTAATTTATATATAATACGTACCTATATATACTATATACGTTCCTAACTTTTGTTTTATCTCTAAATATATTTTAAGACGATTTTTGACTTTCCTATATGTCTAACTGTACAACTATAACTGGACGGACTTTAGTACATCTATTAAATAAATAAATATGTTGGGACATTAACACACAGCACCACCTAGTTCTATGGTAAGTTACGAGGCCTGTATTGTAGATATCAGGTAGTTGATACACTACACATATGTAACTTTAAATACATCCATATTATAAATATAAACACCCATGACTGGAGTACAAACATTCGTGCAAATGAATGCCCCCAACGGGATTCGAACCTGCTACCGCTGGCATGACAAATAGGGACACAACAATTTGAGCCAAGCGTGTCGTCACCTGTAGAGATGATCTCGAGTCGCACGTCATGTAGCGGTCTCCAGCGTCTTTTGTCTCACTAGAGCGGATCGTACATGTTTTGATCAACATCGCCAATATAACTCGTCTCATCCCTGTAAGAACTTTGGGCTGCCAAGAATAATTTAGAAATATTGTATTACAAAATCTTTATTGGTATTAGTTTAAACCCTTCGGAAATATTATGTTCTCGATCAGCTTTGCCTCATATATGTATTGGGGCTTAAACAAGATAGAACGCGCTGCTAATAAATGATACAATATACGACTATGAAAATAACATATTTATGTATTACGTCTCGTGGTGTATTATCGTATTTGTAAGCGGTATCGATTGTAGACAAATGGACTGTTGTATGAGGGGTAATGGATATTTTATTAGCACATAACGTCCAACATTCATTGAGCCCTTATTCATCTATTGGCGGCACTTCACTTCATGTGTTAGGAAATTGTTTTGAAGAAGATAGATACATACGTTGAGATTATTGAGATTTGCTTACAGTTCCACGAGTTCGGCCATAAAATAAATCTAATTAAAAAAAAGTCAAATTACGAAATATTTGTTTGGTTTGATATTATTTAAAATTAAAAATACATATTAAATAAAATTATTGCCACTTTTAAAAATTAAAATTGTTAATTTGAATTGCTATAATTTTAATCTACGCAGTAAAAACTAACTACATCTAACAGTATATCATATATACTTTTGGTATTTGATTTTAGGATTAAGGATCTCACAAAGATGGTAGCTCCCAGCCATCTTCGCTAATGAAATTTTGATGATTTTTGATTTCAATGGCTTCCCAAACCATTTCAGGGCAACTTTAAACTTAACAAAAAATGTACTTTGCCATATTTGTACTTCTTAAAAATCATTGTTAAATTTTGTGGATAGATACTGTCTGTAATCTTATCTTTATAATGAAATTTGAGACGTCTAAAACCTTAGTCTCTCCCGTGACCATGATTGATGTAAAACATTCCAAATGTCGGGAACCACAAATCAGAATAAATCTCCGAAAATATCCGTAAGGACTTAACTATTTTAAAAGTATCTAACATAACATGAAATTAATTTTCTATAGAACCCTCATTTTGCGAGTCAGTTTCGAGTTTGAACGACGTTTTTTTAACAAAAATAATAAATCAATTAACGCTCTATTTATATTCAGTACTAGCGACTTACCCTCGCTTCGCTCGGGTGCGTCTCTAGGTATTTTTTTTTTTAGCGAAACTCTAATTCTTTTTCTAAAATAAAAGTAACCTAAGTTACTCTTTATAATACCAGCTATCTGCCAGTGAAAATCTTGTTCAAATTGGTCCAGCCATTTCGGAGATTAGCTGTTATTCTGACATTACAAACAGACACTTTATTTTTCTGTATAGATATTGAACGTACATATTACGTCTATATGTCTGTTTTTTGTCTAAAAAGTATTGTACTCTATCCATGTTGTTTATTCTGTATGTGATTGACAAATTCGTATCATTTTTTATAAAAAAATAACCGTAATCAGTATAATATGTAAAGTAGTGCGTTATATTATTGTAATAACATTACAAGCGCTTCTCATTTTTGGCGCTCTATATCAAAAACGGTTGATCGCTGAAACATTGCTTTTGATCATACTTTTTTAACGTTTTGAAATATAACTTTGAGCAAACGAAACAAGAACCACAAAAAATCGATTTCGGTGACCTCTAATTAGTTGTGACACGTACACGAGAATATATGAGACTTCTGAGTCAACATATCAAGTGCCTAAACAATTTTTTTTCTAATCTATACAGATAAAATTGAAGTGTCTGTTTGTAATGTCAAAATAACAGCTTTTTACTAAATGCATATGGAATTATTACGGTATTTATAAGGAAAATACAATTTTTAAAATTTTTGTCTGTCTGTCTGTTTGTTCCGGTTAATCTCCGAAACGACTGGACAGATTTTGACGGGACTTTCACTGGCAGGTAGTTGCTGTTACAAGGAGTAACTTAGGCTACTTTTGTTTCAGTAAAAGAATTAGGGTTCCGCTCAAAAAAATCACCTAGGGACGAACCCGAGCGAAGCGAGGGTGAGTCGCTAGTAGACTATATATCTTTTTCTAATAGACATATACCTTACTATGTATATGTCTAAATTACAAACATTTTTATGCAATAATAAAGAAGATACTAAAGAAGTACTTTCCTAGTTTTGTATCTAGCGATGATTACTCAACAGTATTTGTTCATTTTATTTTACTTCAACCGTAATTGCAAGCGAAGGTTCATTGTTGAGTTAACGCTAAGCATATGCCACAAAAGAAACATCAGATTTCAGAACCGTTTATGTAAATATTTCTACCCCGGGGGTTGTTGAAGGGTGGTAAAGAGATAAATTTTCTTCACAGCGGAATAGTGGATAGGTCTGCTTCATTCAAACTTAAAAAGGAGCTTTGCGAGAAACAAAACGTATATCAATGTGGGACGGAATTTAATTACTCCAGCATAGTTTTAATTAACTTATAAAACGGGGATTCCTTGTTTATACATACATATACTCTGTGGACAATGAATACATTAAAATTTGGCTTGTGAAGTTTTATTGCTGTACTGAGGTCGACATTGCTTTCTTATATATTTTCTAGTACCTGGGTGACCACGCTTCGCTCGGAGTTTTGGCCAAAAGTACAATTTTCTTTTTAATTTGGCTTACAAACAAAAAGAAACTAAAAACTTGAATAAATACATAAAGAACAAAAGTAAAAACTTTGTATCCGATCGAGATCCGAACTCCGACACCTGTGTTATCAATCTTGCACCTTGGTCGCTTGACCGCGATGCTGTGCCTGAGTATAAGAAATTATCGACCATGTTTTGCGTGGAATAATGCGAAAGAAAACCGCATGAAAACTCGAAAACACGCGTTTTCCCAGACAAGACTAATCTAGATCGATTTGTCGCCCCCGAAAACTCCCACATAACAAATTTCAGCGAAATCGTTAGAGCCGTTTCCGATATTGCCGGTATAAATAAATAAATATACAAATATACGAGAATTACTCGTATAAATATATCAGATTAGATAGATATATATATAATATTATTAGATTATTGTGCTCATTGAATTATCTATGATTGAAATATTCTTTTTTCAAATGTTCTTTGATTTCGTAAGTCGATGTTAATCTATTTAAATAGAAACTTCTGAATGATAAACCTTATTTTGTAAAATTTTATGGTTCAAATTCAACACAAAGTGTTTTGGATCTTGACGTTTGTATTTTAAAGCATCTAACATAAGCCGTACCACAAATCATATAATAATATACTGGTCGTACGTATGTATTGGTTGCATTGGTTATTAAGTAAAATTTGTTACACCACTAATGTGCCAGTGACTTTAGCATAATATTTAGTATTTTGAATAGTATTTAGAAGACATCCAATGCAATTTCAATTGATACATACTGTTGGAGGACACTCAAAATAAGTCTTTTTTTGCCGTGCCACTCACCGGCTAGGAAAGCCAATACTACCCACCACCACCACTACTAACTTAACAGAACCTCTCTCGTCTTAGCAGGACGTAGCAGAATCGCTGACGTACTCAACTACCACTCCCCGAGGCAGACCGGGAGCAACCCGTATAGTACAGCGCCCTTAGTAGGAAGTACCTTTCGTTTATTAAAGATATACTACTCATCTTATTGGAAACGAAACTTTCATCAACAGGAAGTTACATTATATATGAATGGCATAATATAGTTTCCTCTAGATATGTTAAGTAGTTTATTTCAGGCATTACTCGTAGAATATTGCAAAAAAATTATACTTAGCTTTGTATAATAATACAATCACAGACAAACTGAATTACTTGATATAATAATAAATTTCTCGAGAATCGCACGATTCCCTTTTATTAACTTGTTTGTTTAGGAAGCTATAGCTCTCTGTTATGATTGTCTATATGCGTCAATTCTGCCCATCAACATATCCATCGCCGACGACGCCCGCCCACAGCCACCGCCCGCCCACCGGCAGCCTGGCTTCTCTCATCAACCTTTATGTTATCTTATTAACTATCTTTTCATGGTATATATTAAAACTACAGCATCAAAATCAGAATATTTATATCATATAAACATCTATAAAAATCTGAAAAAATACTTTAATTGTGTATTTCTTGTTTTTAATTGTATTCTGTTAGTCACAATATTTTGTACATCTAGTACGAGTATGTGGACAAAATGATAAAGCAGTAAAATCATTACGAATTCCTCCCGAGTTTCCCTTTGATTTCCCCTAAGAACACAATCTAAGTTTGCCTTCTACACTTCGTTACCTGACGCTACCTATCACTTACGCAACTCTAGAGATTTTTTTCACAGGTTCTTCTTTAGTGTTCCATACTAATATTATAAATACGTAAATAAGTTTGTTTGTCTTTCTCCCATACCGTAACGTAACAACGTTTCAACGTGATTTCTTTATATGAAGGAGATTGACATAAGTAACGTTTTACAGCAAGGATAATTTTCATTATTCCTGGAAGACACGTTGCAATGAAATTTATGCCAAGGAAATTTTGATGAATGTAATTTTCTATATGGAATTAATTGCAGTGCTTAATTGTTATCACTCTCAAATATACTACATAAACATAAATAAGAAGTCCAGCAGTAGGACGTCAAAAAGGGCTGGATAAAAATTGTGTAAAAAATGTGTGTAAAGCAGTGTTAGCCCACAGGTGACGCGCTCACTGGAATAACCAAATGGAGCAGATTCACGTTCCGAGTCTAACATCTCTGATATTTTCATGAAATAAAAACTTAAAAAAAACAATAATCGGTTTTTATTCCAAAAAAATCACTAAAAAGTAAAACATAACTGATTGGTAGTTTTCATTTACTAAAGATACCTAATCAGATATTTTAGAAGTCGGTGTGCTTTGATTTGTATTGGCTGGGACCCTAAAAAAACAGATATACGTGTCGAATTGAGAACCTCCTCCTTTTTTGTGTCAAAGTATTCAAAAATATAATATGTTGTAGATCTTCCACAAAGGCTTTCAGCATTTACTGTTTGAAATTATTTTGATAATCACGATAAAATTTTCTAGAATGACCACTTATGTACCTTTAAACAACAACTTTCCTAAAGCCGGGATTCCGGAGTATGATTAGACTCTAAATTCTTATTCACGAGCAAATTTGTTTTTCTTTTCCTTTATTTACGTGTTTAAATACAATTTTCTCTTTTGATTTTTTCTTATAAACTATTTTCTTTATAGGTAAATACATTTTGTTAGCTGAGAATAATATACCTTACTAGCGACTCATCCTCGTTCCGCTCGGGTTCGTCCCTTATTACGTTTTAAGGTTACTCATCTCTGAGAAATCTATACTATTCCATAAAAAATAATCCATAAATAATCTACAAAAACCTGTCTAGTAGTTTTCTCGTAATGCGTTCTCAGACAGACAGGCAGTCAGTCAGACAAACAGGAATTCTAAAAACAATAGAATCGGCCTCTGTATCGACAATAATGTCTATTTCAATAAGATTTTCCAAAAAAAATATTTAATGTACAGATTCGACTCAGATGGAATTTTATTGTATGTATAGATAAGCCAAGCTAAATAATTTATATTCAATTTGAGAGAAAGGAATTCATATCTGATGTAAACCGAAATATTCTGACTATTGTTTTCAGTTATACTTTGCCTGTGCTTTGAATAAATTATGGATACTTTATTACAAAAGTAATTTATGGTAATTTTCGGGATAAAGAGTTATCACTATTCATGCTATTAGTATTATAATATTTAACTGCCTCGATGGTGTAGTGGCTAGCATGTACGGCTGCACATCCTGAGGTCCTGGGTTCGAGTCCCGGGTCGGGCCAAGTTTAGTTATTGAGTCTTTCTGTATAGTAAGCCTCAGTAACAGCCCGGAGTTGGGAAGTTGGTGGTGTTTCACCCCCGTGCCTCGGAGAGCACGTAAAGCCGTCGGTCCTGCGCCTTAACTCTCACCGGTCGTGTCGAATAGTCGTCCCACCGGAGTATGAGAGTGACAGGAATAGAGAGTGCTCTTGTGTCTGCGCGCACACTTGTGCACTATAATATCTCCTGCGCAGTTGGCTAGTCTCAATGAGATTGGCCGCCGTGGCCGGAATCGGTCAGGAGAGAACATTATTATACTATTTATTAATATTATTCTATTTCTTATTAAGTTTCTTTGTTATAAGGTTATGCTTGTAGTACCTATAATTATGTTTTATTTAGTACTTAGTTATTTAAAAAAAATGACATAAATTTAACTTGATATGTTCTTAATGTATACCATAGATAATGACATTATAATATCTTTTGTGATATTTTAAAGAGATTTTAGATAATTTGTGTGAGATCCGAGAAACCTTTCATTACCTATTACTCTATTTTTTCTGAGGGTCGAATTATATGTATATATATGTATGTATTGTGTATTTTAACCTGTTTTAGTTATTACGATTTCTGTCTAGCGAGTCGGCAAAGATAAGGTGTTCTTAAGTTTTACATACGTTCTCTAAACAGTTTCATATAATTGAAAATAATGAATGGTAAATATTTTGTAGACTTAAAAAAGATTTTTTAAATCTTTAAGGCAAAACCATATGATGATGATGTCCCCCTGACCGACTTTGGCCACGACGGCCAATCACACACACACTAGCCATTTGTGTAGGAGATATTAGAATGCATATAGTACGCGCAGACAAAAAGCGAAACCATATATTATATAACTTGGCGAAACTATGTAATATATAATACATAACTTTACTATATAGATAACGTGATCATGGCGATCATCGCCAAATAAATCTCAAGAACAATCACGCGGAGGAAAGCTTATAATATTGTACAGGCGATAATAATTTATCTGACGTTATCAGTAAGGCACAATTTTTCAACCGAATTCAAAAAGGTGGAGCTTCTCAATTCGTCTGTTTTTTTTTTGTGTTTGTCATCTCGAAACTCCGTCATTTATTAACTGATTTAGACAAATTTTATTTTTTTTAAAGTGCATACTACCTATTTGATTCCATTTAAATTTGAAAAAAAAAATACCACTCCTAAGGGTGGAAAAATAGCTAATGAAAATTTTACCTACTTCCAATTGTCATATTGAATTAAAACTTTGCAAGTGTTTCCATTTCCGTTCATAGTGCAGTGGTTCGGTATCGTCGACCTGGTCTGATGGTAAGGCCAGAAGGTGGATAAGTGGAACTCTTCAACGGCTAATAGTAGATATTTTAAGTTTAGACTTATTTCGTTTGATTTGATAAGCCCTATACGTTAGAATTGGATTTCAAAACCAGATTTTTAGTGATATTTTTGTAGGCTTAAGTATAAGGGTTGATAGGGTAATAAATTCTTTATTATATAAAGAACGAAAATATCATTTGTATGCTTATTACTTTATTATCATCAAGCAGTTGATGTGATCTGCTACAAAGTAGAAATATTGAAATGCCATAATATGTACAATTATTAGAAATAATTAAAAAAATATAGATATAAAAATAATTTATCACTAAATTTATTTTTTTAATTCAACTGTACACGATTTTTTTTGAGATTAGAAGAACAATCTTGGTCAGTTATTTAGAGACCATAAATATAATAGACTTTTATTTTGTACAAATTTATTTATTTCGTTTCAAATAAGAACATAAAGATAATTTTAAGTGTTCTTTAAACAATATAAGAAACTGCTTATTCAAAAATGAATGAACAGGTTTATTATAATTGTGACCATTGCTACAGCAAGCTTAGGTGCAGCATTACAGAGGTTTTCTTCACAAACCTTGCAAGCCTTGACTTCTTGTGAAGTAGCACCGATCAGAGCCTTGCATCTCTCTGTGTCACTAGCCCCCGACAGAGAGCAACCCCTCTTCACTTTTGTTTTGCCATTTTCTGAAATTGAAATTAATTAAAGTTAAATGACAGCCATTTTATATCAATTATTGATTTATCCCGAATTACGTTTACTATTGCGAGCAAGTCATTTTTTTTTTTGCAATAGATGTTTGAAAATACAACATCTTTGGAAAATGTTAGAAAAACTGGAATATTATCTTGTAATATCTCAAAATTGAGTACTACTGCTTAGTGTGCGAGTTCCGGAAAAATGAAATCATGATCAATTATTTAATTATGTTTAGAAGAAAAAGTTACACAGATTTTGGAAGTATAATATTACGTAAACGTATTTATGTTTTAAAATACTTGTACTTAAATTAGTAAATTCTAAGAAAGAATCAAAATAATCATAAAGATTGTCGAGATTGTCATGAAGTGGACATATCAAATATGTAATTTCCACAACGATATGTTTAAAGTTTCTAAGTGAAGCGTTATGCTCTTATTTGATAGTTATTATATATAACTGTAAATTCAATAAAACATTGAGATTGGACACAGAAAAAAGAAACCAGGCAGAAATTCCTCTATTTACTATTGTAAAACCTTATAGTTTCTCCATGTCTATCTGTCCGTCTGTCCGTATGTTACTGCCATTTCAATTTAAGACTAATACATATAACATTAAAGAATGAAATTTTAAATGGACACAATTTTAAGTGTAAATTTTAGGTGTTGTTGTGAATAGTGTTTAAAATTCAGACTTTTTTGATCAAGCAAGTAGTTGCAGAGCTATAATATGCCTTTAATGTCACTGACTCCCTTTCCCCTTCTAATTTTTGAAGTGTCGAAGATTTTTGAAAAAATTGCAATAACAGAACTTCCAAAATACTTTAAACAAAAGTTATTTTGAAAAAATACGTTGCGTAGTTTTTGAGATATGAGGTATTTTCCGTTTCACACGCTTTAAAATTACCTTTGTTTCTTATAGTAGTACTATGAAATACAAATTTATTTATACCGCAAATAAACAGAATATCATGGATGGGTAAATATTATATTTTTCTTTTTTAGTAACGTATTACATATTCATCTATATTCTATAATCTTACTAGTTGAACAGTGTTAATATATACCTTCAAAGGAAGCAGTGACACATCGTGCTTCACCGGCCCTGGGGCTCACCTGCCGCACAAACCTCAACAACGCCACGCGGGACACCGTTGCGGAGTTCTCATCCATCTAAAATTTTAACATGGACATTTATCGTCAAAAGTCACGGATGCGACAAAATACACGAACATATATTTGGTCAATATGATAAATTTTAGCCAGATATATTTATACGATAAATATAATATTATGACTCCTGAAGAGTTTAATTTTTTTATTAAACTTTTTAAACTGTGAATTTGTCCGATTAGTACCTATATGAATATACCTTTATTTAAGCAAGATGTCAAAATGTGGACGATATTAAAAATATATAAAGAATAATAAAACTTTATTCTATTCTTTTCTTTTGTTTACTTTACTATTTATCTGTTTCTTGTTATTATTTTAAAAGTGGCATATTATAATTAACAGATATACGAGAAGCTAAATAAAATGCTTGATATTTCAAATACAACTATTTTCCAGATTTATGTATATTTTAATTTTTTAAATTACAAGGTGCATACATACATACTTTCGTACCACTTCTCATTTTCTTTCAAATTATTGTTTAACTTTCTTTCCGTACAAGTGACTTTTAAGACGTCATAAACTTGATTCTCTTATCGGGCTATTTTTGCTGTAAGACATTCAAAAACCGATTTTTTTTTATTCAAGCCGAGAAGAAGTAGTTCTATTTAAAACATCAGATAATCTGATCGAACATTTGAGAAAGTATTTGAACACATCAAATAAATTGAACTGTAACATATTGATCAAAGGAAACCGGACTTGGATATTTGAATATGGAGAGTTTCACTTTACAATGTAAGATTTCATTTATTTACTAATGATTGATTTCATTTTAAGGCTAATAGTTAGTTACATAGTGTCAACTTTGACGAACTTATCTTTATAGAGAAAAAAGTATTTTCGTCTATGTATGCTTTACCTGAATAGACCTTTTATCGATGCGAACTACTCGTGGTGCTCGTGCCTCATTAAGACCACTTGTGTCTGAGCTAGGATCTTGGGAGTTACTCTGGCCTGGTTCACTACCTGTTCCACCTGTTCCACCTCCACCGGTTCCACCTCCACCGGTTCCACCTCCACCGGTTCCACCTCCATCTGTTCCACCTCCTTCTGAGCCACTTCCACTGGTTCCACCTCCAACGGTTCCACCTCCACCGGTTCCACCTCCACCGGTTCCACCTCCACCTGTTTCACCTCCCTCTGAGCCACCTCCACCGTTTCCACCTCCACCGGTTCCACCTCCTCCGGTTCCACCTCCATCTGTTCCACCTCCTTCTGAGCCACTCCCACCGGTTCCACCTCCACCGGTTCCACCTCCACCGGTTCCACCTCCACCGGTTCCACCTCCACCGGTTCCACCTCCACCGGTTCCACCTCCACCTGTTCCACCTCCTTCTGAGCCTCCTCCACCTGTTCCACCTCCACCTGTTCCACCACCCTCTGAGCCACCTCCACCGGTTCCACCTCCACCTGTTCCACCTCCTGAGTCACCTCCTCCGGTTCCACCTCCACTCGTTCCACCTCCACCTGTTCCACCTCCTTCTGAGCCACTTCCTCCGGTTCCACCGCCACCTGTTCCACCTCCACCTGTTCCACCTCCCTCTGAGCCACCTCCACCGTTTCCACCTCCACCGGTTCCACCTCCACCGGTTCCACCTCCTCCGGTTCCACCTCCACCTGTGCCACCTCCTTCTGAGCCACCTCCTCCGATTCCACCTCCACCTGTTCCACCTCCACCTGCTCCACCTCCACCTGCTCCACCTCCCTCTGAGCCACCTCCACCGGTTCCACCTCCACCTGTTCCACCTCCTTCTGAGCCACCTCCTCCGGTTCCACCTCCACCCGTTCCACCTCCACCTGTTCCACCTCCTTCTGAGCCTCCTCCACCTGTTCCACCTCCACCTGTTCCACCTCCGCCGGTTCCACCTCCACCGGTTCCACCTCCACCTGTTCCACCTCCTTCTGAGCCACCTCCTCCGGTTCCACCTCCACCTGTTTCACCTCCACCTGCTCCACCTTCCTCTGAGCCACCTCCACCGGTTCCACCTCCACCTGTTCCACCTCCCTCTGAGCCACCTCCACCGGTTCCACCTCCACCTGTTCCACCTCCTTCTGAGCCACCTCCTCCGGTTCCACCTCCACCCGTTCCACCTCCACCTGTTCCACCTCCTTCTGAGCCTCCTCCACCTGTTCCACCTCCACCTGTTCCACCTCCACCGGTTCCACCTCCACCGGTTCCACCTCCACCTGTTCCACCTCCTTCTGAGCCACCTCCTCCGGTTCCACCTCCACCTGTTCCACCTCCACCTGTTCCACCTCCCTCTGAGCCACCTCCACCTGTTCCACCTCCACCGGTTCCACCTCCACCGGTTTCACCTCCTCCTGAACCACCTCCACCTGTTCCACCTCCTCCACCACCTGTTCCACCTGAGTCTGTTCCGCATGTTCTAGCAGTATTTTCGAAATTGGTTTCACAATCGTCACACACGTAACATTGTAAATCAGCAGCAGCTGCAAATAGAAGCAATTTTAAAGAATAAAGTTTGAACATTTAATACTTACTACGTAGTGTTTTGGGCATTGCACTAAATATTTAAACAAGTTCACTGCTACAATTACTATCTTTAAAATACATATAAATAATATTTAATGAATACGTTACAATCATATAGTATACTAGGGACTTAACTTCGCTACTTAGGTTATATTCTATCTGTGCGTGCATATGTACAGTACATTCAAATCCACATGTCATTTCAGCGTGGAGGAGTAACAGACATACATACAAATTTTCACATTTATTTTGGTAATCTGACGATATTCTTAACATTATAAATAGAAATAGTTGGTATATTTATTTACATATTTAAAATAAAGAAAAGAAAATAATATGATTATTACTACTAGTAATATTGAAAATTTAAATGCAAAGAAGTGTAAGTGTCTGTCTGTTCTTTCTTAACGCTGTAACCGTGCAACAATTCGAGTGAATAATACTTTCTTGGATTTACGTGATTATTGGACTTTTTAAAACGAATGAAATTAATTAAATTTGACGACACGTTTGGCTCAGGCTTGTAGTGACCCTACTTGCTATGCCAGCGGTCGCGTGTTCGAGTCCCGCTGGGGGCATTCATTTGTGTGATGAGCATTAATGTTTGTACTCCAGTCATGGGTATTTATTTTTATAATATGTATGTATTTAAAGTTATATATGTGTAGTGTATTCCATCAAAAACAAAAATGTGAAAATGGAAGCCATGTTCAATATTAAGAATATGCATGGTTGTCCCCTTCGCCAACAAAAGAATTGAGATTATGTGTTTATGTTCAATAGTTCAATTTTGAGTTATTAAGAGGTCAAAAGTGGCTCCAAAGGGTTCGTGTAAAATAACACACGGTGTTGCGTGGCCAGTTCTTTTGGCTTGAACTTGGTTGGACACGCTATCAAGTGTCTCGATCAACTATCTGGTATCCATAAGACAAACCTCGTAGTTTATCATGGAACAAGATGGTGCTGTGTGTTAATGTCCCAACATATGTATTTATACTTAATTTATAAATGTGGCAAAAGTGTTGCTTAATATTTTAAATTTAAATAATAACAAACTAAATTAATATTTAATTTCTTTCAATTTTTAACTTTTTATATTGCACATAGAACAATAATATTGCTTAATATTTTAAACTCTTTAAATATCTCGAATCTCTGAAGGCCGCGTCCCATATACTAAACTTGTACTTTTTTTTAATAACAAAACCAATCATTCGTTTATTAAATATCCAGAATATTGTTAAAAATTGTATGATGTCACTTTTGATACGCTAAAAAAAGTAATATCCTACAATTGGCCACCTTGAACACAATAAGTGTGACTGCTATGTTTTATATAAAATAGCGATATTTACATTTTAACGTTTAGTATAGTTTTGTCAGAGATGAGATATTTTTCCGCAGTAAAAAGTATCATATATGTTGACTCGGATAACCAGCTATCATCATACCAAATTTCATGAAAATCCTTCCAGTGATTTTTCCGTGATGCGGTCACGGATAGACAGACAGACAGACAAAAATTCTAAATACTATAAATTCGACATCTGTATCGATAATAATGTCTATTTCAATAAGATTTTCCAAAAAATATTTAATGTACAGATTCGGATTAGTTCGAATTTTATTATATGTATAGATGTTCGAGACTCGAGTTCACTTGCAATTTGCTTCGAGCTTATTACTACATAAGTATCAATCCCCATTCGCCATCATCAATGGCGTGATGTATGCAAGGACATGGAATAATCGCTGCAAATGAAATTGATGTATTGAAATTTATATTATATCTACGAAAATGAATATTATCTATGAAAATAAAAATTAACTTAATTAGTCCCTCGGAGAAATAACACAAGCACTTTGATGATTTTATTATACTTGAGATTGGACCATTTCAATGTTGGCATAAGACGTACTTAATAATATTTATTTTAGACTAAATAATATTTTGTTAAATAACTCTGAGTACAATGATGTTATAGAAAAACCGTTAATAATTAATTATTTTTCTGAAATCTGAAAGTGGTTAACGGGACTTTAGTAATAAGTAGTAGAAGAAAAACTGAGTTCTTAGGTTTCTTGGGGTGCTTCAAAGCCTTGAAAGTTATTCAAGCCTAATCCAAACAAAACTTTTATTATATTTACCATTTTATAAATTGTGAAAATATCATTTGAAGTTGTTTTTCACGGTAGGTTTTATTGAATTTAGTTTAATTTCTATGTTAAAAAGCCATTACATTATCTAGATTTGCATGACGAGCACGTTCCCCGGCGCCATGCCTCCCCGCGACGTGGCGTCGATCACATCACCATGATATCGCTTCATCAATATAATCAATAACGTGCACACTCGTTAACATATAAAACTTAGGTTAAGGTTAAACTGTTCACAGATAAAATAATATAAATACACTTATTAAGAGCCTTTAAAATGTTTTTCACTTGCCCCATAGCGCAAGTTAGAGTAGCTTTTTTTTAATGTTGGGAAATGCGTTTAAGCGTACCACCTGTATACATACAGGTATGTGAGACTCACTGGCCCGAAAAGCCAGTACTGGTTTACCCACTAAAACCCAACAGAAGGGTTTGAGTTAGAAAAGCTCTGCTAACAACTAACAATTCTCTTTACCTACCATTTCGGATGTTTTTTAATCTAATGTACCTAACATTATTTTCAAAAACACTTATACGTAATTATTCCACTCTTAGGGGAGGGTTTATGATTTGTACCACTTTTACACGCCGAACATGTATATGAATATTATAACTATGTATATAACATGTATATATAACTCGTATGTCTCCGACTGCATAATACTATGTTCCTTCGTCAATTTGTTCTCATCTTTTTCTTATCTATCTATTTTTCATTTCGCTTTTTTTAGTAAAATAGTTAATATTTAATTCTATGCTTTGTGATATATGTACGACAACGAAATTGATAACTACATACCTAATGTGAATAAATAAAATATATATATAAATATAATATATAAAAACATAAGCTGAAATTAATATAAAATACATTGAAATAGTTTTTATTTTTGATATTTCTCTATTTTATAATAAAATGTAAACCGACTTAAGGCATTAACACGTAAAAATGTATGTTTTTTTTCAGTCAGTTTGTTTGTAAGGTGTCTAAACAATAAACATAATATAATGGTTAATTTTAGGGGTAATTCTGTAGCATCAGGAAATATAGATTATGTTAACAGTATATATTCATATATCATTGCAGTACAGCGAGGACCTCGGCGCACTTGAGATGGTATCTTATCAACGATGTTAGCACAAAAGATTGCAAAATGTTGACTTGGTTAAATCAAGTGTTATTTAGTACATATTTATCTATGAAACAATTGCTTGGTGATTATTTATTGGAATTGATAAAAAAGGGTTCAAGAGAACTCCAATCAGGTTTAAAAAAAACTAAATATTTTGTTAAAAATCATTCATGTTATTTGTTCCAGTGTTACGACATAAACACGTAAATGTATAAACTATAGAATTTACCTTTTAGTTTTTCATCTAAATATAAGTTTTAGTATTGTCGTATAGTCTACGGACGGGGAAAGCATCTGACGGTCCTACTTGCCACTACTGCACGGGGACTTGTTTAGTAATTATTAAATGTAAATTTATGTACGTATAGATGTACGAAATACACTCGTGATCCACACGCATTACTTCGTACCTACTGAACTTTTGCATTTATAATATGCACCCATAATCTTACTAATATTATAAACGTGAAAGTTTGTAAGAATGTATGTATGTTTGTTACTCTTTCACGCCAGAACGGCTGAACGGGTTTGGATAAAATTTGGCACAGAGATAGATTATAGTCTGGAATAACACTTAGGCTATTATTTATCCCGAAAAAATGTACGGTTCCCGTGGCATGGGTTTGTTACTCTTTCACGCCAGAACGGCTGGACGGGTCTGGGTGAAATTTGGCACAGACATTGATTATACTCTGGAAATTACGGTTCCCGTGGGATAGATTTGTTTTTGTTTTTCTAGAGGTGAACCCGAGCGAAGCGAGGGTGAGCCGCTAGTGGTTTATAATTTTGAAATACATTACAATGTGCTTTCACGATGAAATGATCTCATTTTTCTATACATATTATAAAATTGTAACTAAGCCGAATCTGTACATTAAATATTTTTTGGAAAATCTTATTGAAATAGACATTATTATCGATGCAGAGGCCGAATCTATAGTTTTTAGAATTTTTGTCTGTCTGTCTGTCTGTCTGTCTGTCTGTCTGTCTGTCTGTCTGTTACCGCATCACAGAAAAACCACTGGAGGGATTTTGATGAAATTTGGTATGAGGATAGCTGGTTATCCGGGTCAACATATAGGATACTTTTTACCGCGAGAAAATATCTTATTTCTGAAAAAAAATACAAAAACTGGTAGGAACAAATCCACGACGATACTATCCGTAAACAGTTTAGCAAGGTAACTTACAAAATATGGTAAAAACTATAAAAATAGCTTATCTTGAAAATCAAATTATCAAAAGCGCTATTTTATCCATTAAAATAGTTATTTTAATTAATATTTATTTATGTGTTATTTAGATATTCGACAATAGATGTCACCATGTGTTTTTAAAATTCATAGTTTTAATTTAATCCCAAAAAAATTAATGTACAGATATGACCTTTTTTTGATTTTATTAGAATTACTACTAAATCACCCGCGGCTCCGCCCGTGTTTAAATTATCAGTAAAGCAAACTTTTTCGCTTCATAAATTAGAAACTATACATACAATAAAATTGTAACTAAGCCGAACCCGTAAACTCAATATTTTTTCGGAAAATCTTATTGAAATATTCATTATTAGCGATATAGAGCCCGAATCTATAGTTTTTAGAATTTTTTCTGTCTGTCTGTATGTGACCGCATCACAGAAAAACCACTAGAGGGATTTTTATGAAATTTTGTATGGTAATAGCAGGTTATCCGGATCAACACATATGATTCTTTTTACCACAGGAAAATATCTCATTTCTGAGAAAAAATACAAAAACTGGTTAAAGTAAAAGCACGATGATGCTATTAATATTTTAGTAAGGTAACTTACTTATATATTATGTTAAAACTATTAAAAAAAACTTACCTTAAAATAAATATTAACAGCGCTATTTTATTCATTAAAATAGTTATTTTAATGAAAATTTATTTATGTGTTATTTAGCTATTTGACAATAGATGTCGCCATGTGTTTTTAAAATACGTAGTTTTATCCAAAAAAAAATGTACAGATATAACCTTTCTATGACTTTACTATAATTACTACTAAATTACCCGCAGCCTTGCCCGTGCTTAAATTTTCAATAAAACAAACTTTTTGGCTTTATAAATTAGTAACATATTAGTAATATTTTGTTGGCGGAAACAATTTTCAAATGAGAATAATTGTAAATTTTTAATGTTTAGTAAATAATGTTAATGTTTTTTAATCTTTTAATGTAAAAATTGGGCAAATGCAAATCCAACTCGCGCTTTATAGGTTTCGTATAGCAAAATACTATGTTGTTTTTCTTACTTACGTATTTTGTATGGTTAACACTAAAATAAATACGAATAATATTTACGTTTCCACAATATCTACTCATTTTTTCAACCGTAAAAATAAGTTCGATTTATATTATTTTACAACATTTTATGGAAAACAAGTTATATGGCTAATGGCTGTTAAACTGCCAAAGTGGGTAACTAAAAATATTTCATATCTCAAAAACTAAGAAAAGTATTTTAGGAACTGTTATACCTCAACTTTTTCACTTTTTCTTGACACCTTTTCTTGGAAGGTAAAGGCTTAAAGGACACAATAAAATGCTTACGACTTTAATCATATTAGCAGAGCCATATGAAATAGTAAAAAGTATTCGCTTAGAATTATTTACTTATTACACTTTCTTTTGAAAATCGTTTTGGAAAATATTACTAACTAGCGCTTATTAGGAAAAGTTATCATTATGTAATTTAAATAATCAGCTAAATATTAAATTAATCAATAGCTGTCTATTAGTAAAAAATGATTAAAATTAATTCCGTAGTTTGAGAGTTTATCGCCCAAAACTAAAAAAACAAACAAAACAGAAGTATAGACATACATAAATGTTATTGCTAAAACAAAAAGTTCAATTTAACGGAGGAACCTTTGTGGCATTGTCAATCTCTGCCATTATTTACCAATCATGCGGTGCGCAATGAAAGTAATGTATAATGTAAGAGTATACTAATGTGTAAAACCTAAGAATTTGGTTTTTGATCATCTGAACGCGGGCGGAGCCGCGGGAAATGCTAGTCTCGCTCTATAAAGTAGCTTATGTCACTTTACAGCCATCTATCTCTATTGCAAAAATCACACGAATCCGTGGACAATTTTCGGAGTGAAATAACAAAAAAAACGAACAAACACTTATCCATTAGCTGTTATAATCATAAACAGTATGGATTTGGGAAAGGAATGAAGCGACCGACGTAAAATAAGAAAGTTTACGAGCCAGAAACTATCATAGGCTAATTTAATTCTGTACACAAAATGGTTACTACCTAGTCGTAGGTTTACAGTATCCATACATTACAGATGTCTAGTAAGACTTAAGAGGAATTTAAAAAAATACAATTATTTATCCTTAGCATATTGCGAAAAGCTACTAAACAATGTGCAAGATTAGTACAGGACTTAGTGAAAAAAAAAAACGGTTTTCCAAAGATCAAAACAGAACCAATTTCCATCATTATAGGTATTACTATGTAGTAAAAGCTGAAATTATAAAAAAATACTCTTAACTAATATTATTTTGGTCAACATAATATGTTGAGTAGTTTTTAAGACACCAGATATCGGCCTTGGCCCTGTCGATATTGGGTCGACCGCAAAATATATTTAAAACTTAAAGTCAAGGCAGTTTGAATTTTAATTTCTATTTTTGTATTAAATATCTTTATTTGAGTGAATTAGAGTTAATAAAGTATATAATGTTAGGGTCGCTACTACTTACCCGCTAGTGCGATGACGAATAGGAGCCCAACAAGAGCAAGAGCCAGCCGCATGATGATGAAGCCGCAACCAATGCGACACAATCGATATTACTTACATAAATAATGAATCAAGCCTCTGATTAGAATTATTATATATACGTTGATTCTATATAGGGTGTTTTAAATTAAGAAATTGATAATATATTAGCTTCTGATTTCTTTAAAATTAAAAATGTCATGGATATAAACGATAATGAAATGAATGTGATGCCCGTCGACCTGGTGCCGCACGAGTTGCTTCATGACTCACGGCTTAGCCTTACAGCGTAATGGATTAATCGACAAAAACGCTACAAATTTAACCATTTTTAATTCATGATTTAATTTGACCTAAAGGTTAAATGACCAGTGATCTATGCTTACATAATAAAACAGAGCCTGTTATGCTTTAAATATTTTATTACTTTTTGTTCATGGATTTTATTACTGAATCTCGTGACAACAGCTAATATCTTTATTTATATATAATATGTATTATAGGCGACTGATATAAAAGCTAAAAATACGACAAATACGAGTCTGACTCGCATACATAGTTCCGTAGCTCGAAATACTACGTTTATGTTACTTTAAATAAAACAAAATACTTACATATTTATAACAGTACGTAATTATACGTAATTAAAACAATATTCTTCTACAATATTTATTTTATTGGCGGCTTAGTTTTTGTATCCATTTGACAAACGAATAATTTATTTCTAATTTGGCAGCTGGACGTGTGGAACAGAAAATATATAATCCCATATCTGAAAAATGTATCCAACATAGACATGTTCTTTTATATTATTTTCTTTGAAACCACATTTTAGTATCTGCTCTTTCAGTACGGTTACATACCCCTATTGTGTTATCTGTATAAATATTATAAATGTGAAAGTTTGTGAGTATGGATGTTTGTTACTCTTTCACGCCAGAACGGCTGAATGGATTTGGATGAAATTTGGCTCATAGATAGATTATAGTCTGGAATAACACATAAGCTACTTTTTATCTTGCAAAATTTACGGTTGCCGAGGGATATATTAATTTTTGTTTTTCTAGAGACGGGTTGAGATTGAGTCGCTAGTTTTTTATAATTTGACCACAAAATATTACCAAGAAACATTTATATACTAAATTTCAGCAATTTTCTGTCAATCTAGCTATCGCTAGAGTAAATTGGTATAATATTGTCAGTTACTTTAATATAGGTACATCTACAGTCTAGAGCAACTCATTGTCGTGTAGTAAGTCGCTGGCAGAAAATAGTAATACATACAGAATGTTGATTGATGAAAACAATAATAAAAATTTATATGTGCCCTAAAAATGCATATTCTAAATTACTGACCGAAATAAAATACTCATTATCACGCTCTCACAAAACATGCACTTTTATTCCATTTAATTTAAATAAAACATTCTGTATTTCAATTATCCACTTTACTTGTTTATCAAATCCATCCTCTACAGATAATGTGAGAAAAAATATCGATAACGAATACAGGAACAAGTCGATCGATTAAATTTAATCCCTATAAATTATATCTATTCTTCTAGCTGGTATTTATATTATATAGTTTTATTCAGTTTCTAGTAATTAATGTGAACCTGCTTACCATTGTTACATATTATTAAATTTTTGCAACCAGACTTAATACTGATAGCAAAGCAATATTAATGTCACCATCTTGGGTTCTGGGATCGGAAATTGAAGCTGGCCACTTGCAATACAGAGGTTATATTGTTTTTACGCATACATTAGTTATTACTGCTGTAAAGTGTGAAGTGAATGCAGGTGAACTATGCTTTTCGCGTACACTCTCCTCAGTACAAACAGCAACACATTTAACTGCCCATTAAAGACGCAACTGAGAGAAATTATCAATGTTCGAAAGGGATACATATATGTTAGTCATTTTCAATGTAGTCATAAGTTTTCCAGGTAATTAATAGATAATTCTTAATTCGGTCGTATTGCAACTCTTCTTTAAACACTCAAGTTAACATTTACTCAAAGTTTATTCCAAATAAAAACTGCATGGATCTTATATACATCCTAAATTTAAAAAAAAACTTGATGTCAATTCTGTCTACTTGACACAAGATCTTTTACAATAATTTTCAAAATCTTGTAGATTTTGAAAATTATTGTAAAAGATCTTGTGTATCTTGTGTAAATTACAATAAATTGATAGAATGCCTGCACGGAACGTTATGTAGAAGCTAATACTTTACCTAATAGGTCACCTGGAAAAATAAGTCTGGGTTTTTAGGATTAGATGAGTTCCATGGCTCCAAGAGGAGTTATCGAAGTGAGCGGCCAGATGAATGGACATCAATATATTATGGATCTTTTTAGGGATGTTTTTAACGACCGTTCGTTTGGCTTATCCCGAAGACAATATTTTTCTTGCTAAGAACAATAGTGCCATTCATAGATCTCAAGTTATGCAAGAATGGTTGGCAAGTCATCCTGATATCGAAATATTACAACGGCTAGCAAAAAGTCCCTATCTAAATCCCATTGAGAATCTTTGGGCAAATGATTTTGAATTGGGATACCACTAAGGTGCGTAATCAGACCAATGTATGAGATCTGATGTATTCCATTTGGGAATCGTTAAGAGGCAGCAAAATGTGCTGAAACACGATGGAGGAAATGCGTGTCAGGATAGTAAGCGTGGCGGATTCGATTCCAACTATTGGCCCGTGTCCATATGTCATGCAAAGTGGTCCTGCTGTTTATGCGTGATTCGAATAGAGTAGGATACTCATTTATTTCTCACCATAAATGAAATAACAATATTTATAGATACTAAATTCAGTAGAACTAAAAATGTAAATAAAATAATAATTACAAATAATTGTTTTATTTAAGTGTGGTTATAGATAGTCGGTAAAATTCTTTAGACCCGTAATGTTGAATCCCTAAAATTTTGTACAGTAACAAATTATTAATGTCATTACACAGTAAGAGGTGTCTAAATGTCGTCGCATTAAAATAAAACGAAAACAAACGACTGTTACCAATTTCGCCAGATTTCATAATTATCCGATGAAATTAATTTATGTTACTCAGCCACTGGCTAGGATTCATAATTGTCAGCGTCAAATCTGAGTCTCTTTCTTGCGATATGTCAAATAAAATTGTGTATAATTAAGAGTGTTACTGTTCGTACATAAGATAACGGTTTAATCCAGTCACTGAGCAATATGTATCACTTGCACTTGTTCAAATTATCACCCCATTTCACTTCAATTTTCGCTTCTATGTGTCTCCATCTTCAATTAACGTTTAGAGGAAAAAAAAAAAAAGAAATGAAACGAAACGGCTGGACCGATTTCGATTATAATTTGTACATAAACAATGAGAGGAGGCTACCTAGAGTAAGCTACTTTTAGGCACCCGGATATGTACCCAGGCGAGGAGGGGTTAGTTGACACAAATAATCAAAAATTCCTAACAAGTAAGCAGCAAACGGCTGTGCAGTAGTCAATATTACTAACAAAACTGCAGTGTAATGACGTCACTAGATGTGCAGATTTTTGACAAGCAAATTTCCGAACGGCCCATATGGGCATTTCACATATAATTAACATTCTCCACGAAAAGGATGTCCCAGTGGAATTTCAAAGGCCCCGCATTCAATGCCTCCATACGTTATTTAATTTCTAAGAAAGAAATAGATACTAAAGTTAAGTTTTTTCAATTATCGGTAATGGTTCTGTGAAGTACTTTCTGTCTAATCAAAATAAACATAATAACTAATAACAGACATTGAAAACAAAAATAATAATTTAACTGTTTCGAACAAGATATTAATCTTTAAATTTTACTTTTGAAAATTGTTTATACGGTGAATTCAAGCATCGCGAGGAAACATGCCTGTATGAGAGAACCTAACTAGTTCTTCAAAGCCGTGTGAAATCAGGCCACGTTTGGCCAGCGTAGTGGACTATGGCAATGTTGGGACGTTAAAAAAAGGACTAAATTATAATACAAAATAAAACTTCTTCCGGAACATTATCTTTGTTAAATGAGTACGCATTGTGCCTAAAACTATTGAATCAGGGCTAGTTTTCCTTAGACATGAACCTCGATAATAGTCCTAGTGCGAAAATGAAATATTTTCAAATTTTATCCGTGAGGAGTTAATTATTATTGCAGGCAGACGTACTTTCTTATAACATTAGTAAAGATAAAGATATCGCAAGTAGAAGTATTTATTCATACAAATATCCACTTCAGTTGTTTACACATATAATGTAGGTATATACTGATATCTTAACGAGAGATTGCTGTTTGACACAATTAACTGAGACATCCTAGTTAGAATAAAAAAAAAATGACTGTTAATGCTAAAACACAAATTTCTAAAATCAATGATCATACTTTGAGATTTTATTACTTTAAAAAAGTGGTCCAACATTTCGAATAAGATCTAAATTATTGTTAATTTCTGGCAAATAGCCCTGTCGAATTAGCTCAAAAAACGGGCAAACATTGCAAACATTTGTAACAGCAATTTTCCCTCGGAATTCTTTGACCCCCCCGTCACTGGAAGTCTAAATTTAGATTTTCGGGGTACTACACTACACCCATTGCGTCATCCGCCATCTTGAATTTAGGGGTTGATTTATGTTTATTCAATAACTCGTTTATTTTCAATTTTACACAAAAAATAGTTGTTACAAAAGTTCATTGAAATTAATTTTTCTACAATTTTGGTTCTTATAATTTTTTTTCTAGGATCGATATTTTTGGATTTATACCCGAAAAGAAGGGGTAAATTTTTGTTTATTGAACAACTCGTTTATTTTCAATTTTACGCAAAAAATTATAATAAACAAAGTTGTTTAAAATCAAATAAAAAAATATCCGCATCATAATTATCGCAAATTACATTATCAACACATCAAATTTTCATTGAATTTTCAACGACATTGAACCGAAAGACTAACAAAAATAATAATACAAAATCATCAACAATAAACGTGACGTGTCCAATAATACCCCCCCCCCCCCCCCCCCCTATCTCGATCGATCCTACGAAAATTTGAGTGGGCACTATTTCATTTAATATTTTGGTAATTAATAAAGACATTACTATCAATATCTGAAATACATTTTTTAACATTTTTGTTTGTTTATCTGTTAGCGTATCTCATGCAAAATTCTAAACAAATTCAAATGGCATAAGTTGGTGAGAATGGTTTTTTGTTTATCCGAGTCAGCATTCAGGATAACTTTTAACCTGTAGAGAGGAAAAGTTTCTTAGGAGAGATTATAAAAATCAAACTCTCTTAAAATAACAGTTATTTTCGAGACAGTACAGATATTGATTTCCATAAACGGCTTATTTAGTCTGACTCTGTAGACTCTGTTTTTACGCCACGTAAATATGTGTACATTTTTAACAATTGCTTTTCCTCTTTTAGAATTTACTTGAGATGGTTTACGTGAATTAAGCGAAGATTTATTCAATGTGGAACATATCTTAATGATCTAGTAATAATTAAATTAGAAATTTGAAGAACCCCCAATACAATTCATTAATTCATTGAGGCCATTTCAATGAACCTAAACACGATATCTCTGCAGTATTTTAGTTAAGTTGCTCATGTTCTTCTAGCATATAGAAGAAAGCTAATAGCTTGCAATCGGCTGAAAGGATTTCTTTGATTTATACCTAAGAACACTCTCAATTAAGTCATCTTTTATTTCGTTTAGGCGCTGCAATGCCACAAAAAGACACAAAGATATACACGTTAAACTTAAAACACAGCAGATTTGTGAGATTCTCTGAGAAAAACTAGACATTATCTAAGTAGAACACAACATTTGTAGAATATAAGTTCCATCAAAATGAAACCTCAAATAAAATAATCTTGCCTATAATTTTTAATATTAATCCTCCACTCATTGGTAAAAATAATAAGAAAGATTAAATGTATATCAATTACTGAGATTTTCTTTTTTGCCTTATTTGTATATCCACAATCTGCTTAGGCACTACATCTATCTATTTTTAACCCCCCAAAACAGATGCTATAAGTTTAACGTGTATCTGTCTGTGGCATCGTAGCTCTCATTTTCGAGAGATAGAGTTCAGCTGTTCAGATTTTTTCCTACATGGTCACGGTCACTATGGCGCTTATGCCGAAATATCGAAAACTCTCAAAAGTAACTGCTAAACATGGTAAAAATTCCGTATTACATCATAATAGAATTATATAAGAAAGGTTTATATTTTCTACTAGCGACTCACTCTCAAAAAATCTATCCCACGGGAATCGTCCATTTTTCCGGGAAAAAAGTAGCCTATTTGTTATTCTGATGTATGAGCTAAATTATTGTAAAGTTTTATCAAAATCCAACCAGTAGTTTTTGTCTACTAATTGTAAACTGTATAAGTTACTATAGTTTTTTTACTATCCCACGGGAACTCTTTAATTTTCCGGAAAAAAAGATATCTATAATGTTCCCCCTTTACTCGGTTTTTAGCATTTTTCTTTTCTATGTACAGACATTCGACCTCTACAGTTTTATTATATGTATAGATTTTCTTTTGTTTACTAAGCGAAAAATTTCCATTTAATAAATTTCATTTAAACTTAATAAATGAGATTTTGTTTATCTTTCTTAAGGGTTTCTTTTTTTAGTTATGTTTTATGTTTTCATTTTAAACATTTTGAAATAAATGAAAAAAATATATATATTTAAGAGATTTGAACGTCAGATCTCGACAATTATTTAGAAAACATCACGTCAGCAAAACTAAGATGGATTTTTCTCTTATGTCCATTCTCTTATGTCATCCAGTGCCAAACTGTTGGCTTTATTGACAATTTAGCTTGATACCTTCAATACTATTACTATTACTGTTAGAAATATATGCGAGTACCTTATACTCATATAGACAATAAGCACGGATAAAATCTAACAAAAGCATGTCAAAACGACACGCTTGGCTCAGTTTGCAGTGACCCTACTTGCTGCGCCAGCGGTCGTGGGTTCGAGTCCCGCTGGGGGCATTCATTTATGTGATGAGCACGAATGTTTGTACTCCAGTCATGGGTGTTAATATTTATAATATGTACGTATGTTTTTAAAGTTATATATGTGTAGTGTATCAACTATCTGGTATCCATAACACAGGCCACGTAGCTTACTATGGAACTAGATGGTGTTGTGTGTTGATGTCCCAACATATTTATTTATATATTTATTTAAAAGTCAAACGAGTCGATCTTTAAAAATATTTTTTATGCACATTAGACACTGTGAATAATCTTAATTAAGGAGCGGTCTGATTCTTTAGTATATAGTAGGAGCCCAGTGATAACTCACTCGCTTGGAAAACCAAGTGAAGTGGGTTGAACCCACAGATCTCACACCTCTGATATTTTCATGTACGAATCATTTCCAACATGATTGCCACTTGTGTTACAGTGAAGGAAAACTTCATGAGGAAACCTACATGTCTGAAAGAACCTAACAAGTTTTCGAGAGACATGGGAAGTTCGCCAACCCGTACTTGACCAACGTGGTGGACTGTGACCTGAACCCCCTCATATTGAAGGGAGTCCGTGCCCAACAATGGGACATTAAAAAGGGCTGAATACAAACTGATTCTTTATAGAAAGAATATTCTAAATCGTATCCGTATTAGACAGTTGAAAAAATACTTAATATTTATCAGCAAAAGTGGCTTCGCTGCCTCTTTCATTTGACAGCATTTTCTTAATATCGTTTTGTTCATTTTGGCACAAAAGAAATTTGTAGGAAATTCTTAGAGTAGTGAAACAGTCACGAAAGTGCTAATTATTTTGTTGATGATCAATCAAATAAACGTATTTATGAGAATAACAGTTTTGGGTAATTAATTAATTCGAGCGAAAATCGAAAAATTAAGATTATCTCGCTCAAGAATTTCAGCGAAATTGTATTTTAATCCGGTGGTAGCTTCTCGGTAATATTCTGTAATTAATAATTAATAAGAGATTCAAAGGTATTTCTAAGAGTTTATCGAAGTGAATTATGTTTTTAATTTGAACTTGTACAAGTTTGCACGTGGTTCGTCATTTCAGTTCCACCTTTTTCAGACATTATATCATCACACGGGAAGAAGATACTTTGCAAAACTCCTTAGTCGGTACCGTTAAGAAAGAATATGAACTTTAGTTTAATTGACATGGACTGATTAAACACAAGAATTAACAAAAATTATTAAAAAAATATTTCAGTGAGTATTTGCGTTTACTTTCGGGAGAAAATATAAAAATTAAAATGACATTAAATAAATTTCAAAGTATCATCTAAATTAGACAGTGGTGTCCCATGTCTCAATTATATTAAAAAACAAATAGATACAACCGTCTAGACAATCACTCAACCTGTGGGTCTTCTAATAACATCAGACGAAAACTTCAGATTAAGGTATGAAATTACTTCGTAAGTTAAAGTACATTCAATAGATCCCATACCAAGTACCTGATATTCTAACTCTTAAATACCTTATAAGTTAGGCATAGAGAGTGTAATTCACTGCCTATTTGCTACTTATAATTACGACAATGCATCCAAATGGTCCAAATACCGACACTGTATATTGCATTTGATATATTAATCATAAAGGACATTCATGCTGACAGTGTTAAATGTACAAATATGAACTAAATGCTGGCAATAGTTCAAATTAATTAGGTGTAACCAAGCGCGGGAGGTAAGTGGCCGTAACCGCGGATACCTTTGCTTCATGTTTCAACAAACAGTATAATAGCGGTGTGACGTGTTTAATATTTGAAGGTATGTATATAATATGTACAATATTAAAAAAAACTATTTACTTCTATGACACTTTAAGTTTTTTGATAGCAAAATAGTACTTTTACATCCTCGGTGGAGTAATGGCTAGCTTGTTTAACTATACATCCGGAGCTCCTGGGTTCGAGTCCCGGGTCGGGCCCAAAATACTTTAGTCTTTTTGTTAAGAAAGTCCTAGTAACAGCCCGGAGTTGGAAAGTTAATGTTCACGCCTAATCTCCCACCTGCCGTGTCGAATTATTGTCTTATCCGAATTTGATAGTAACAGGAATAGAGAGTGTGCTGGTGTCTGCGTAAACACTAGTGAACTATGAAATCTACTGTTGGCTAGTCTCTGTGAGATTATTACCTAGTCATTAAGTTTATTTTAATTAGTATATAAAGTGTATTATTCGAAAACAGTATTACGTATATAATGTAATCAACATTATATTTTATGAGATATCAGCCAAATATCTCGCGTTAGCTGCTGTTAGGTCCTTAGAGAGGTAAAGGATAGCTACTAGACGTATTATATAGTATAGTAAAGCAGAAAGTTCCAACTTAATAAAATACTTTGTAACATTTCTTATTCACAGGATGTAAAGTATTATCTCAGCTGTGGGTAATGACGTCTTTAAAACCCGGTGCAGACTATAATATGAAATGGTATAATAAAAACAAACTTTGTTTTTTCGAATTTATCCTTACTTATATTTGCATTATAGATACGATATTTTTTTCAACAAAATGTATCAGTCGATTATTATCGTTGTTGTATAAATTAGTGTATTACTCTTTGAGTGAATATACTCGTATATCTTGGGAAACTGAGTGAAGCGGGTTCAAATCCCGGGTCTCGCACCTCTGATATTTTCATGTGCGAATCATTTCTAACATGATTACCACTTGCCTTACGGTGAAGGAAAACATCGTGAGGAAACCTGCATGTCTGAGAGAACTTAGCAAGTTTTCGAAAGACGTGTGAAGTCTGCCAACCCGCACTTGGCCAGCGTGGTGGACTATGGCCTGATCCCCCTCGTATTGAAAGGAGGCCCGTGCCCAGCAGTGGGACGTTAAAAAGGGCTGAATACATACATACATACATACTCGTATATCTTAGAGTGAACGATACTCTCAAATATGAATAAAACGTCTTACGTCCCTAAGTGCCTAATAATAGTCTTAGTTTATCTTGTCCCGGTCAAAGTTTATCTGAATACTTAATATCATCCATATCCGTCCAGCTGCAGAAGCAGAACAAACATACACTCAAAGACACACAATATTGCGTAGATAGTTTTCTAGTACGTAATACTTTCTTAGATTTACGCGAATATTTGTCATTTTAAATAAAACTGTCTTTTCGGAGAGACTCTCCCATGACCATGATTGCTGTAAAGCATTTGAATCCTCTGGAACCGAAAATCAAAATAAATTAGCGCACAAATCCGAAAAGATAGTCCGAAATCCGAAAAGGTAGTATTTAAAAATTTCTACATATTTAAATTCAAATATACTTTATTGCGAGTTATAATACAATAGATTTAAATATTAATAGTAACAGTGTCCAGCCAAATTCAGCTTTAGAGCATGCAATAATACAATTTAATAACAATTAATTATACTCGTAATAATTACAATAACTACAATATACCTAAAATTACATGTTAGACTTTATCCAAAATATAATAATTAATGGAATAATACGTCTTTTCTAATATAAAATAAATCATAGTATGTCTTTAAATTAAAACCAGCATGCCTGAACCATATTTAGGACAAATGCTATAATTGTTACCAGTCAGTTAACGGGAAAAAGCCGTGAGTGGAAAAGAGGCTTTTTTCAAAATGTCTATAAGTAGAATATGCTTTGTTCTGTCTGTATAAAAATTGGATAGTTTGTGGCGTGATCAGTTCGAATTCAAAGTCAAATATAAATGAAGTACCATAGTTATAATAAAGAAATAAGAATGAAAAGAGATAATTACGAAAAAGTGAAAAGTGAATCGAGTTACAGTGGTAGTGAAACACGCGGTGGAATAACATTATATGTATTTCAATTTACAGCTTAAGTCTCTGAACGCTATAGCTGAAGCTGTGAGTGCTATTAGTGACTCCGTGCACGTAAAAGCGACGATATATCCATATTGCAAGTGACCAGAATTTCATTATCGGTCCCGGAAATAAAGTTCGGAATTATATTTTAAAAAGTTATTGAAGAACGTCAATCAAGTTGAGGGTAGGTCACTACGAGGTCACCTCAAGGTCTGTAGACCTTACTTTAGTGACCTTGTAAGGTCACTAAAGTAATACCCAATTGACTAATGAAGAGAGCCATATTACGTGTAAAAAGTCAATGTCGCACCCCGAGTCGTTTCAAACCTCAACACCTTTCAACGTGAAGAAGTGTTTTTATAAGTGGTATATACGTTGAATAATTAATAGTTTTTAGAAACAAATTATACATTGCTAATACTAGTGATGGCCCACAGTGGCAAAAAAATAGCCCAAGATCGAGAAAAATGGAAAGTTTTGGAGGAGGCCTTCACCTGAGAGGGGTTCCAGTGGAATAATAATAAAAACTTGTACCTCCCTAGCTACTCAAAACATACTCGTATATTTTTTAACATAATAATTAAATCTAATACTCTTTTTTGTATAAATATAGCTATATCAATATTAGTAGTAATAGTAATTAAATAATTTTTTTGTTTATGTTTAATTGTAAAACTGGAAATAAAAGGCTTTTTTTATTTTTATTTTATTTATTTAATACAAGTGATGAGTTGAAAGTAAAATAGACCGTTTTGGAATATTGAAATATCTGCGTGTTCAAGGTAGGAGACCTTCTTGTTCATGATGTTGCTCTGCTGTGTACCTAGATATCATTTTACATACACACGCACGCCTACAGCTTCCAGCTATTAGTTTCATTATACGTCAATTCGACGTTTGGAAATAAGATTTTTGATTTAATCTCATCAAAATAAGACAACTTAAATATTATTATGACTTAAAAGGAATATGAGTAACTTGTTTGCATTATAAAGGATCACTTCGCTAATGCATCGTTCTTGTAAGAAATCAAAATAGCTTAGAATCCGACCGCTGTGACGTACGACGAAGATTAATCGCCGCCAAGCATTTAAAGCTGCCACTTCGTTCCTTCGCTCCTAGCTCTCCTTTTTCTAATGTTTTAGAAAAAAATGTTTTATAGATTTATTGGAGATTGGATTATGTGAAACTTCTATATTTACCTTTTAAGAATTATTTTATCATCTATTTTCTTTGAGTGTATTTGGAAATTTTAATTAAGTATAATTATTAAGGATAACTAAGTGAGTATAAAGTATTCCATTGAAAATACATTAAACTCAGTGAAAGAGAAGATCTCCTTACCACGGAAGAATCCGCTGTTACATTTGTATTTGTACGTGCAATAAGGACAAACATACAGACACTTTCACTTATTATACGGATACGTATCCAGAGAAAAGAAAATACTTGCTTCCCAAAATCGCTTACTAAAATTCGTACGTGATGCAGGTGGTAGCGCCGAGTGACACAGTTGCAACTAGGGCGCCACTCTGCTAACAGCGGCCCACTCTCGCACTCTCGCGCTCTCGCATTGTGGAGATACGTATCTGTTACAAGTACCTTGAAAATGAAAAGAGTTTTGAAGATTTCCATCGAATTCTCACAACACAATTTCTTTTTATTTAACATGATCTGTTTTAAAGAGTAAAGTGACTACAGGCAATTAAGTTTCAGTAAAAAAATGAGTAGTGTTTACAGTAATTATTACAGTACATATGTATATAACTAGCGACTCACCCCAGCTTCGCTCGGGTTCGTCCCTAGGTTGCTTCCCAAAACATTTTTTTTTATTTTTTTTGGTTTTAATTTTTTTTCGTGGGACCCTATTTTTTTTTCTAGAGTAAAAGTAGCCTAAGTTACTCCTTATTACATCAGCTATCTGCCAGTGAAAGTCCCGTCAAAATCGGTCCAGCCGTTTCGGAGATTAGCCGGAACAAACAGACAGACAGACAAAAATTGTAAAAAATGTCGTTTTGGTATATGTACCGTGTATACATATGCATTTAGTAAAAAAGCGGTTATTTTAATATTACAAACAGACACTTCAATTTTATTTATTTGTATAGATAAGTTATAACTGGTCATAAATAGCTGAACTCTAAGTCGTTCTCGTATTTTTATGAAGTTCTGCATGAGTGTTCGGCCGCAGCACAAAATATAAATTATTTCTTAGCATCTAATATTACTGTCATCAAAATTCGTTGCGAACGACCATCTAACGTAGTGACAACGTGTTGGATTGCCTTGTTCTAATACAGCTGGATCGATCTTGGAGACAAATATTTTCCTAGTAATATAATTTTTTTTAATCAAAATGGAACCGTAAAGTATCTTTATTATATCTTTTGCCATTTAATAATGTGTATTTGATGCATAGTTGTGTTACATTACTGGCTTACCTGCACATCCCTCGGGTCCGCTACATTGGATTAAAAGTGGCGGCATTTCATCAGCATGTAATTGTGCATTGTCACAAGAACTAAACGTGTGTGCCAAATTTCAGCCCAATTGGTCACAGGGAAATGGGTCTTTAACTTGCAAAATTTGATTACGGACAGACACCGGGAAAGATGAAACTAAATAAAACCTTGTAATAATGTTTATTTTTATCTATATAAAACATGTTTCATGTATATAGAATTACCGATATAAATACGTTGAATACTGATATAAATACGTTGAACATTACTTCACAATATACTAAAGGGAGATTTAACGACTAACTTCATTCTGTAGTCTAAATCTGTCGCAACGTAAAAAAATCACTCCCATCATTTTTACCCTGACGCACCAAAAGAAATATAACTTCAAAAATATGTGGAAAATCAAGAAACTCAACAGTAGTAGAGTCAGTACTTTTGTCATGATATGCCACGTAGTTTTTTTACTTTACAGTGCAAGCAATCTTCTCCTAAGCCCTGTTCTCCGCCCCTACTCCACCAGCGACAGCGCGGGTGAGCGCGTGTCACATTAATATCCCGTGATGATATATACCGAACTTAACTAGGATCACTCTGCAATGAAATAAATTACATACATGAAATGTAAAGCCGCCGCAGACCGCACAATAATGCAGCAATTTCACTGCGCCCTGAATAGTAATTAAACGGTCAAATAAACATTAAAGCATGTTTTATTTAGCTCTATATTTTATTTAGTGTTGTACACTACTTAGTTATATTCATTGTTAGCCGGCGCTGTTGATGGAACCCTGGGGACTGTCGCGGCAGGGGTCTGTACAGATGTTAGTTATAAGAGTAGGAAATATACTGATGATATACTAGTTATTTATGGGAGTATCATATTTTTACGTGAGAGTGCAGTTCTTTGGTTTATTTTTAGTTTTATCTCATTGGTATGCGTGTACCAGCAGATATTATATTAGTGCGATGTTTTAACTTATGTATTAAAAAGGTAATAACGTCGGAAACCAAAAATCGAAATAAATCCGCGAAAAATCTGAAAACAAACAAATATTTTAAAATGTCAAATATTCAAGTAAATCTAATAAAATATAGTGTTGAAAAAAAGTATATATTTTCAACATTTTTGCTGTATTTATACTACCAATGTATAGTGATATACGGGTGAAGGGATAAAGATAACATTTTTAACCTTTTGTTGTTGCGAAACTCCAAAAACCTAAAGTTAGTCTCAATTAGTCATTATCCACAAAAAAAATTGTCGCATTTTACTGAACAGTAATGTTTTAAGAAAGTTAAATTGAAGACGATTAACGGTAGATTATTTGCTTTTCATTTAGCTTTTTACTTAATTTTCATTTAGTCAATCCTTTCAAACTGTAAAAATCTTTTTAATTGCTCTATCTACCATTTCACATTATCATATTCTCAGAAGCCAAATTAGATTATCATCGATACCGAATCGAACTGCTACAAGCAAGACATGGCTTCCCAATAAATAGTATCGATTGATACACAATATACATACAGAAAATATTACAGGTGTGTGAAAATTACATGGGCAACTTAGTATATTTTCTTGAGAAATTAACATATAAGATTTCTAATTTGTATAAAATTATACGAATAGATCAGTTTAAAAAAAAAGTTTTTCTAAGGATTTTACGATTACGTGATTTATTTATTCTTATTTCCATTATACCACACTTTTTCTTAGTTTTTTATTCGGATCCTCCAAATAAAGTCTAGGCTCTAGGATGTGAAACAAAAATCAACAATTTTTCATTGTCCATCTACTTATTCTAGTGTTGTGTGAAGGCAAACACTAAGTCACTTTATAAATGACGAATAGCTTTTAACTTAATTTGTTAGAAAACAGTCAGAAATGAAGATTTAGATCAAAAAATACAACTCGAGATTCGTTCCACGTATCAATATATCGCTGGAATCATTCATTATTGCGTTAGAGTTAACAGAACAACAGAAAGACGAGCCCGCTTTAGCTAGTAATAAACATACATAAATAATTTAGCGCAACATTTCGGGCATATTTTATTCATACTTTGTCAATTACTGCGAGGGCAGGCAGCCCGCGCGTCCCACCGTCCTGCCGTCCCGCCGTCACACTCATTTACATACCACGTTGACGCGGACACTGCTTATAAAAATGCCTATCAATGGTAATTCTTGTTTGTATAGGAATAATTTACTTTACAATGATAAATAGGGATTTCAAATGTGATTATTGATAGATAAACACCGTAAAATTTAAAAGAGCCAAGAGTTTATCTGGCGGACGCCAACGTCGCTTTACAGTCGGTCTTTTTCTAACATACGCATTTTAAAACTCCTGTAGGGTTGGCCGCTAGGCACATAAACAAATATTTAAATAAAATCATTTTTATTAATGTAATTGTTAGCTTATTGTTATATTATTTTATTACTAGCGATAAAACAAAAACAAAATTATTTTTTTCCGGGATAAAAAGTAACCTATGTGCTATTCCAGACTATAATCTATCACTGTGTCAAATTACATCCAGATCCGTTCAGCCGTTCTGACGTGATTGAGTAACAAACACCCATCCAAACTTTCGCATTTATAATAGTAGTAAGATTGTGGCCATGATTTTGTAAATTATTATTATTTCTAAATTCGAATTATATTTAAAGCACATGCCTTCTTGATAGCAACACTCTTTTTTATATATATGGATGTCACGAAAATATTAGAGAGATGAGGTAACCAACAGTCGCTATAGTAACCCCATTATACTCCCATATGTTTTCGTAATTTTAAACTAATATTACTTATGTAGTAATTATGTGATATGCGCTAGTATCAAGTACTCTCAGGCTAAGGAATTGTATGGACAGAGTCGGCCAAAAAAATGACAAAGTTAAAAATAATAGTGTGATTTTGCTGTTTATGCTACTATTTTTTTATATTTACTCGACTTTTCCATACAGATTGCTTACTTTCTTTAAGAATAAGGGGAATTTTATACAGATGAAAGTCATTAACATACGACATTTTAAAAGATAATATGAATACTAATTAATAGTAAAAATATGCTTTATGGGTTTTATTTTTTAAGTATTAGTTCTCGTCCCCTTTAAAGAGAGATAGCATTAAAATAATAATAATAATGATGTCCTCCTGACCGATTCCGGCCACGGCGGCCAATGTCATTGAGACTAGCCAACTGCGCAGGAGATATTATAGTGCACAAGTGTACGCGCAGACACAAGTGCACTCTCTATTCCTGTCACTCTCATACTCCGGTGGGACGACTACTCGACACGACCGGTGAGAGTTAAGGCGCAGGACCGACGGCTTTACGTGCTCTCCGAAGCACGGGGGTGAAACACCGCCAACTTCACAACTCCGGGCTGTTATTGAGGCTTAGTATACAGAAAGACTCAATAACTAAACTTTGGCCCGACTTGGGACTCGAACCCAGGACCTCCGGATGTGCAGCCGTACATGCTAGCCACTACACCGCCGAGAGATAGCATAATACTAGCTTATGTATTTATTTTACTTTATCATAATAAAACCCGTTAGCTATTTTCATTTATTACATTTATTTACTTATCACAGTATTGAATATACTGTTCATATTTGTTCACTGTTTTAAAACAATATACGAGTATATTATTTTAAAACATTATTGTTTGGCTTCATTTTTAGTTCTGTGACACTCTATATTATTTCTTAGTTTGAGATAGTTCTTCTAATAACTTGATATAAGAAAATATCACCTATGTAACATAACATTACAAATTTTCCTCACAATTCAGTGAGCATAAAATCTACAAATATCCACACAAGTAGAGCTAAGTTACGGCTTATATTGTAAATAAGAACTGCACAAAGAATGGCGCGGCAAGTTAAAGGCACGAACTGCGAGTTAAATGCAGTAAGTCTTTTGAGAATAATAAAGTGGAGTCAGAAGACTTTATCGTTTCCTCAGAAACGCCCAGCATAATATTCAATGTGCGCAAGTAGCGAGTGAAAAGTTTGCGTGAGTGGATCGCGTCGCCGAGCGCTTGCTAACGGACACTTTCTGATGCACGTTCCACTGTGTAACTGGAGTCTGGACGAGCCAGGCTCGGGGCACGCTGTACTTGCATACTTACGTAATAACGTTAATTGTTCTTATATATTACTAGCGGACACGACAGACGTTGTCCTGCCCGAATCCTTGATTTTTCATTTGAGTGGTATACTTGATAAAAAAATAATAATAATGAGAAATATGAAAAAAACTCATCGAAATCGGTCCAGCAGTTTCGAAAGAGTTGAGAGACATACACACGTACAGAAGAATTATAATGTACATACATATAAAGATAATCACTCTATTAATAAATATACAAAAAACTATAAATTGTATTAACGCTTAGGTCACTGTTAGTAATAAAGTTAAAAGATGTTTCATAAAAAACCTACATGTTTTGCTGTAAGAGGGCCAGTTTGTGATCATTCTGACCTATAATTTATATTTATGTATTTCATTATTTCCGATGAAATGACATAATAAACACATAACTAGACCAGTATTGCTTTACATTCAGAGTCGACAGTAACTTCGCTCTCTGCTTTTTGTCAGTGTTGAATGACGAAGTTTTAATACAAGGTATCCCATACGATATTTTATCTTTACAAAATCGGGGCTCAAATTCATAATATATGCATTTACTAATAATATTCGCCCCTACCAGAATCGAACTCGTAACCGCTGGGATAGATGGCACCAGCCGTGTGTGCGCCGTAACGTTACGGTGTAAGCACCAAAACTTGTACAGCATAGAATAGATACAACTTTTGTTTTCCGAAGAGATCGCCGCACTGAAACCACTCTATGGGCGCTTTGAGTGTATGGGAGTCGTCAAAGCCTTTGTGCGCACAGCTCTCATCCTGCCTGCCAACAAATATTTCGTTTTGTTTAATACTAACTGTAATACCTAACTGTAATACTATATACCTAGTTATGGAGAAAACACACTGCTTCCAAAGTTATAGTTGAATTTGTATACCTTAGGTGTTTAGAGTCCCTATATAATAATATGTTTTAATAAATTACTTACATAATAATTTATGTTAATAACGAAATATCTTTACTTGGACATAATCTATACTCGTACATATAATAAAATTGTAACCAAGCCGAATCTGTACATTAAATATTTTTTGAAAAATCTTATTGAAATAGATATTATTATCGATACAGAAGTCGAAACTATAGTTTTTAGAATTTTCGTCTGTCTATCTTTTACCGCATCACGAGAAAACCAAGATTTTGATGAAATTTGGTACGATAGCTGGTTATCCGGGTCAACATATAGGATACTCTTTACTGCTGGAAAATATGTCATCTCTGTGAAATGTATACTAAACGCTAAAACGTAACTAGGGACGAACCCGAGCAGAGCGAGGGTGAGTTCCTAGTATTTAATATGCACATACTTAAATAATATTACAAATTAATAGAAGTCTATAATTGCATCTGAGAATATTTCAATATATAAAATAGTCGCGTAGAATGTAATTTGCCCCCATTCCGACCTCAACTTGGGAATGGAAGAACCGCGGAATGATTCTAATTAATTTCTGTAAAGGCTGCACTTAGACTTGCGGTATATTTGATTTGAGCGCTAGAATTCTTACGCTAAATTAGTTACAACTCGAGACTTGTCGAACAAAAAAGTAAAGAAGAGCGTAGCTTAGGCTCAGTACGGAGAGGCCTCCCTTCAGTTAATATTTATTTATTTATCCATTCAGTCATTCGTTCGTTCGTTCATCCATTCTTTCATTTATTTATTAGGAAGCCTACATTATATACTAAGAATACATTTCTTAATATATAAAAAAGTGTTACAAAGTTTATAACAATTACAGGCTAACTTAGCATGCAAATAATAATTGTTGAACTAAAACAAAAGGTAAATTCTGAAAATTAAAAAAATATGAAATAAATCTATCACTTATGTAACAAAATATCTGTGAAAAAAAAATCGACAAAAAATAACTGCATTTTGACATTACATAAATTATAAATACATAAGTAGAACACAATATTTAAACAATCAAAACTATGATCAAAACAGAAAATAATATGATAAACTAAAATAATAATTTAATATGTCAAAAGTATTAGATATCCTTTAAAAGAGTATTTTTATCCTTAAGTATGGCCTAAGAAGATCTTGAATTGGGTGCTTCAAAACATGCCTAAATAAGTCTATTAGACGGAGCTTTCATTTTAAATAAGAAATTTCCTTAAAAAGCTGTCCGATATTATCAGGCTCCGCGAGTCGTGACTCTACGTACTTCACAATATTGAAATGTGCAATAAATTCATCAATCCTGAAGCTTTTTTACTTCCGCTTTTCTTATTTTTCGATAACTTTTTGTTTAAATTTTCAGAATATTATGCAAAAATGTAGCCTTTTGTAATACATTTAATTAAAATCTAATGAATTTACGAAATACACGAGAATCTACTAATTTATACTGTCATAACTAACGCTTGTCTTGAGTTGATATATACATATATACATACATACATATGTGTATATTTTTGATTTATCATTCAATAATACATAGGTTTAAATCACAGTCTATAATTTAGTACACTGTGGTTTAAATATACATTTATTAAATAAATATGCCTTTATTTTCAGCGAATTGGTAAACGAGACGGTAAATGAAAGAGAGACGTCGAGGGCAGTCAGTACTTGTAACATTACGTACATATTTGTCTGTAAATTACAAAAAGCACAACAAAAATTTACTTGTAATACATACATACTTTGTTTAGAAAGAAAATAATAATCACGACTCATATTAGGGAATTATCTTAAAAATATCACACTAAGTAAAGGTTGGTACGCACTAAAATTTCACAGAAGCACAAACACACACACGCACACACAATATTAGCAAAAACATAATATTGCCTTTACAATTAATATCACCATAAAACGACAGACAGACAGACAGACAAAATATACTACAACCGTGAGCGACCACATTCCCGAACAGTCAATACCAGAAGCAGACAAACTAAAGTACAATCTGTGACAAGGTCGAAAAAAAATTCCGCCTATTTTTTTTACAGTCCTCAGGACTGTGCCTTTTTTTTCGAACTGGTGGTAAATTCACGACGCTCAGTAATACGTTTCGACGTTTGAGTTGGATGTCATCTACAAATCCTTGATGCTTGACATCCCATGAATGAACGTACATCACATTTATTTCTGCTTTGCACGTGCAAATTGTGAAACTATCTTCCTTCTGAAGTTTTCTCTAATATTATTAAGTACTCTTCAAGAGTCGCGTCTTCAGATCCCTCAAAGGCCAGCATCGTATTCGCAACTCCTCGTATATTGCAGAGCGACGATAGTCACCATCTGACACTCCTTCTTTCTAAACTAGCGACAGACTCATGACGTTCAGTACAAATTCTTATAATGTAATGCTGAATATTTAAAAAAAAATATGTTGAATTTGAATTTTAAATTAATCATTCGCTCTTTTGCCTTTTCTATAAAAATAATAATAATTTAATGGTAAAAATCTCTTGAACTGGAATATAAATCACAATTACGTTCATACATTATGTGTATAATATACGTGATGTTTTTATAACTCGGACCTTCTATAAATATAATTATATTTTGCACCTTCATCACGGATCTTATCGTACAATTTATTACATGTATGAGTACATCTAGAAAGGTTATCTGAGGTTACTTGCCTGTTTTTCCACTCACTTTCCCTCACAAAGTTTTTCACTCATTCATTCGACGTGCTCCGGACAGCTGATGCCAAGATACTTGTTACTTTATTTTACTACACTTTAATTCAATAAAATAATTTATTTTTTGTATTGGACGAATTCATTTTTAAACTTGTTTTATAAGGCTTTAAATTATTATATAAGTATACTTTTAGTCTATAATCCACTTATTGTAAAGGAATTTAGTTACTTTCTCTTACATTCCTATCATAAATTGTAGATAAATAAAATAAATATGTTAGGACATTAACACACAACACCATCTAGTTCCATGGTAAGCTACGAGGCTTGTGTTATGGATACCAGATAGTTGATACACTACACATATATAACTTTAAATACATACATATTATAAATATAAACACCCATGACTGGAGTAAAACATCCGTGCTCATCACACAAATGAATGCCCCCAGCGGGACTCGAACCCGTGACCGCTGGCACAGCACTACAAACTGAGCCAAACGTGTCGTCAAAAGTAGATAAAAAATATAATATTTGAAATTTTCTTATACATACATATTATGTAGATTTAATAAGGAGAAGACAATAATAATAATAATAATCAATATCAACATTCACATGATGCGGAAATAGATCACATACTGAAGCTTTAGACCCGACGAGAAAACAAAATGAAGGATATTGTTAAAAAAGATTTTTTGTACTAAATATATACACATAATATTGATTAATTGTGACATAGTTATGTTTTGTTATTACAGACTAGCTTTCGTACGAGACTTCTCTCTTTTTACGATGATTACAAATATCCTACTGTCTTTCTCTTGCCCGAATCTTACAACTGCTATAAAGATCCCGTTGAAATTGACGAACAATTAACTTATACTAACAGATCAACAGTAAAAATATTTTTAACGACGATTTATCGACGATTTACGATCGCTTTGGTTATGTGCGTTACTAGGGGCTTAACATTAGCGTATTAAATAGACATACACACGCACACTCACACACACGCACACACACGCATAAGCAGACACACACGCATGCACGAACAAACGCACACGCGCGCACACACACACACACGCACATGCACAAACGCACACATACTCATAATATTGACTGCATTTATAACAGTAGTCCGATGATTGTATGAGTTTTTGTCCATATAACCATATTTAGGAGATTAATACGGTTATAGATCCGCATGTATGTATGTACGTTGCTGTATGGGTACCTACTAGGTACACACATATATTTGAGGATGTTATCTCAATTTAAAGTCATTTTAGTGCTCGGATTGCCTCTGTGATCAAAGCCTTTAAAGCTGTGAGAGCATTCATCCGCATGCAGTGTAGTGTAGCTCGTGGCAAATGTATTGGAAGCTCGCTCGGTCAGCGGTGTTCCAGTGATAAATAGCGCGGGTTCCGTATAAAATACTGGCATTGTTCACTTGCACACGTTATGGAGGTCGATCACATTTAGAAAATACATATTTAGGATAGTAATATTAAAAGTTAATGGCAATTTTATGTATTATGTATTATTATCAAATTACATTTCATATTACATGTGCTCCTATATAAATAAATAAATCAGGGATAATGCATAAGATATAGTTAGATACCAAGGGATCCAAGCAAAGCAAGGATAAATCGCCAGCTTGTCAAAATAAAATCTTAGTAACATTGTTTGAAGAGGTCTCGAGATCGAACCCTGTGCAGAGTAAATACGGTCTCACTAGAATGCCCTATGTTATGGATCCATTAACCATACACAAAAACCGAAACAAATACTTATAATATGGCAGACAGTTATTAATATTTGTTCCAATTTAAGCGAGGTTTGAACCTGTAACCTTTATAGACACTTTAGGCGATTGGCATCAATTTCCCTATAGATTGTCACATCTGCATTACATATGAGTACATAATATGTATGTACAATGTACAATGTACATATTTATTCCGGTCTAGTGGAGAGCGGCGCGGTGTTGCGAACCAGCTGCCGACGCCCGACACGAGATTGTTGAGACACCCTTAATGTGTGATGTGTTTTTCTCCACGGAATAAAAAGCCTGTTTATATGGATAATATTATTTTTTAACTGACTTCAAAAAAATAGTATTTGCTCAACTTTTTCACTGTATGTTACGCGATTTTAAATTTGTGAATGATTTTAAATAATTTTATTCGCGTGCTATGTAGCTGAGTTCTATAAATAACCAAATAATAAATGAATAAACACATTCAAATTGTTCCTACTGCAAATTGCGATGTATTCTTGAGGAGCTGAAATATACATTGTAAAATGTACTCATCTTAGATTTATATAATATTTAGTTTAAGATACTCTGTATATTATATAAGCTTTCTACTTAAATAAATAATTTTTATTCCGTTACCTTTTTTTTAACCAAAAGTTCTATAGTGTTTTTAATTTATAAGTAAGTCACTACTCGAACATTTGAATAGCTAGGAAAAGTAGTCTCGTCTTGACCAGTTCGCAATTGTTGCACTTTTGATGATTTTTTTTATTTAATGAGTCTTTTGCAGTTAACCAACAATAGATATATTCTGTAATCTAAGTATACTAATATCAAAAAGCGAAAAGATTTTTTTTTGTTTGAGCATAGGATAGATTTTATGCCGGAAATCATCCCTTAAGGGGGTTAAATTGGGGATGAAAGTTTGTATGGGGAAGCAACCTGGGGACGAACCTGAGCGAGCCGAGGGTGAGTCGCTAGTAATTAATGAGTTCCATAAGCATGTTATAAAATAATTTATTTAGGTCAAACTTGATCTATTTAAATTAGGGTTTACTGAGTATAGGCCATAACTTTGTGCGATACAACTTCACTTGGCATATCTTTTCTTGATTATAATCCGCCAATATACACTATAGGATTATCCTCTATATACTATCAACTCTCCTGTGAGATTATAAAGAAGACACGTTTGGCTCAGTTTGTAATGACCCTACTTGCTCTGCCAATGGTCGCGGGTTGAAGTCCGGCTGGAGGCATTCATTTGTGTGATGAGCACGAATGTTTATTCTCCAGTCATGGGTGTTTATGTTTATAATATGTATGTATTTAAAATAGTGTATCAACTATCTGGTATCCACAACACAGGCCTCGTAGCTTACAATGGATCTAGATGGTGCTGTGTGTCCTAACATATTTATTATGTATTATTTATAAAGAATAAGATATAGAAAGAAGTATATAGAGAAAATTGTTTAAGTTTTATTTTTTCAAATTCAATTTATGAAATTAGATGAACCACTTCAGAGGTTTTGCTACATACATTTTTTCTTACATATAAACAATTTATTCTATAATATACATAATATGAATATAATGTACAGATAGAGTATGTACATATTTACGCGTGTGTATAGAGCGCTCGTTCGCAATCCCTTCGAGTATTACACGACCTTATTTATTAGACGTAGAATTCGTCCTGATTTTTCAACGTTCAATTTGTTACATTCTGCACGAATTCACGTGGGCTTTACTGTAAATTGATTTACATCCATCACAAGATCTCAACGTTGATGTTTCGCTGCAGCCGCGCAAATGAGGATACTTTACTGATTCATGGGAAGTGTATGTGCCTGATTTTCTTATCACATTATTTAGAGTGAGACGAAGTAGCATCGATATAAGTGATAACTCACATGAAAAATATGGTCTGTTTCCTGGAAACGCTACGCTTTCTTCCAAAGAATGTATGAAGGTGCATTTTTTAGTTTTATACTGTGTGTGCCAAAAGTTTTTATTATATATTACATATAAGTAAATATTTTCAATTAAATTTAGCAATTTGAGGTTTTCGTAGTAAACAAAAGACTTTTTGTTTCAAGCAGCTATTTGTATAATTAAAAAGACAAATGTCTTTGCTGATAGCAAGTAATCCCGCTATCGCCAAAGAATTATTGGAAATAAATTGTATTATATACCCTTTACACTCAAACTGGAACGCGTTTCAGAAAGCATAAACACTGAATTTAGACATTTGAGATCACTTCACGTTTGCGCAAACATCTGCTCGCAACAGATGGAGTTTGCTCCAAAGATCAGGTGGAGTGCATGAATTGCTTTCAATATAGCATCCAACAAACAAACCACAATTATGATGCAGTAGTAACGTGAACTCATATAATGCAATCTATCAGGGTCAATGCTAGTACACTTAAAAATTATATTTTGGCATTTTTTCTTATTATTTTGTGACTTCATTTCAAAAAACAAGCTAACACTAGCGGAAAGGATGAAGTTTACTTGCGGGTGGGATTTCTTATGAGCAAGGTCTCAGGAACTGATTTTTAGAAATGGATGAACTAATTTCCACGTCTTTAAAAATTTAAGTTTTTAAAAAGTTTTTAAAAATTTACTTTAAAAATTTCCATTCATGCTTTCATCCCTTATCAAGGGTTAACCTTGTCGGGGATGAATAACCTTCGGTATGACACTTCACTTATTTTTAAAGTGAAGCGAAATTTGCCAATGTACGACGATGTAAACGATGCTCTCTCAAAGGTTGTCTATTGGTTTGATTCAAATAATTTATTATTAAATAATAAAAAGACAAAATTAATAAAATTCTCAACACCCAATGTTAAACTTGTTGATAATGGTGTAATATTAAATGGAGAAGTGTTGAAACCGGTAGAGTCAACTAAATTCCTAGGTATTATCATAGATTCCAAACTGCAGTGGGGCCCCCATATTGAGGGACTAGCGAATAGACTCAGCTCTGCAGCGTTCGCGGTAAAAAAAATAAGACTTCTTACTGATGTAGATACAGCTCGCATAGTATATTTCAGTTATTTTCATAGTATTATGTCCTACGGTATCTTATTATGGGGAAATGCAGCAACTATTAATACGGTCTTTGTCCTGCAGAAAAGAGCTATTCGTGCAATTTATAGTTTAGGTCCTAGAGTGTCATTAAGAGATAAGTTTAAAGAAATAAAAATATTGACTGTTGCTTCTCAGTACGTGTACGAAAATGTTATGTATGTTCGTAAAAATATACACGAATTTCCCAAGAATTGTGACATGCATAACATTAATACTAGGAGCAAACACAAACTTGTAATGCCTGTGACTCGTCTACAGAGAGTCAGTAATTCTTTTTATGGACAATGTATACGCTTGTACAACAGGATCCCAGAAAATGTTCAAAAAGCTTCCATCGCTAAATTCAAAAAAAATGTTAAAGAACGTTTGTGTGCTAAAGGCTATTATACAATAAATGATTTTATAGAAGATAGCACGCCTTGGGAATGAAGTGATCGCCTCCAGGCTACTTCAACTTTATAGTAATATTGTAAACTATAATTTATTAAAAAAAAAAAAATTAGTCCCGCTGAGTTTCTTTCGCCAGTTCTTCTCAGGTCTGAGGCTTCTTCTTTCCGAACTGGTAGTAGACTCATGACGTTCAGTAAAAAATTGTAATAATTTAATGCTGAATAAAATATTTTGAATTTGAATTTGAATTTGAATATGTAAAGATCTCTTGTGGAAATTGTCATGTTTCTAAATCCAACGGTTTAAGCTGTGCGTTATTAAATATTTTTTATTATTATTATTTATTAAATAAATGTAAAAGCAAACGCATGTGGAAAAATAAAAATGGTCGCAATAAATTGTAACATTAGAAATATAATTGTGCTATCACTTTATTTCGCCCTCTAGTTATTATCTTTACCCGCTTGTTCATTTTCGTCGCCTGACGTTTATAAGTACATGAAGTGACAAGTGCCCACAATCACGGATGAATGATAAATTTCTATTATTGAGATTTTATCTTAAAGATAACTTATATTTTTATTTTCTTATATTTTTCTGCCTCTGTATTTTTGTATATTTCATTAACGAGGAATAATTAAAAAAAAAACTTGATTGTTCAATTAATTAACATAAATTAGTGTCATTAGTGATGTAAGTTTGTTCTCGTTTCTCCGAATGTAGCAACTAATTTGCAACCCCCGGGACCGCAATTAGGGCGCCGGCTGGCGGCGAGCGGAGGGCGGCGGAGGGCGGCGGAGGGCGGCGGAGGGCGGCTTGTGGTTGATTCCAATTTGGTATTCGCGTAGAGACGTACATGCGTCGTGCAGGTGACGTCTCTATCGACGACAGGCCTTTGATATAACATCCTATCAAACTTGCACTGTTCTGGCTATTCGATACGTTTACACAAGCTGTGAACATATTGTTTGATGGTTACACATGACATTTATTTGAATAGTTATATTGAAATGTAAACTATATATTTATAAGTAAGCTGTTTATTTCGACAATACCGGAGTTACAAGGGGAATCAAGAAATCGAGACTCTTAACAATATATCGGAGAAGATCTTCTTAAGTGTCTCTTCTCTGTCTTTAATCTTAGTATTTAAATTATTTAAATGAAATATGACATATAAAATTTTCTAATTTATTAAATTTCTGTTGTCCGTCACATTTAGGGCCGTGGGACTGAAGCAACTGTTTCCCTAATTGAGGCACTTTTTCTACATTTTCTTAACTGTTATTTAAATTATGTATGTATAGTAAGATTATAAAAGAAACATAAATATGTTCAAAATTTATTTCAAAGTACATATATCAAAAAATTAGCTTAGAACTTTGAACAATGCTATAAAAAATGTTTTAAAATTAAATAATTTGCCTATTACAAGAAGCAAATTTAAGAACTCTCTAATATTAATTCACGTCTAATCTCAAGCAATTAACTGTGCCTGAAAGTGGTAAAAAATTACTGGCATTTAATAGTTTTATCTATCGTTAAATTAGATGCTGAAACGGGAAATAAAAAATATCAAAAACGATCTAAGGACCCTGTGCTGGTCGTCGTACCATAGGTGCTCTCCGCGACGACGGATAAACAACGGCATTCCCAAAGAGGGTTGATGTCAGGCAGGCGGCCAGTTGTAAAACTTTTGCTAAAACCGATCAGCTACGGAAGATGTACTGCGACCCCAAGTAATTGGGAAATAGATAGATGATGATTAAGATTATAAAGAATCTATATAATATATAAAAATGAATCCCTATTTCCCTTGGTCACGCCATCACGCGTGAACGGCTGGACCGATTTCACTAATTCTTTTTTTGTTGTATTTGTTTTTGGCAGGAAAAGTTTCCAACATTAAAAAAATTAAGAAAATTGCGCAGGAACTTAGAAAATAGGGATGAAAGTTTGTATTGGGAAGCGCGCTAGAGACGAACCCGAGCGAAGCGACGGTGAGTCGCTAGTGTATTTATATTTTTCACAACCTTTTATAGCAAGCATTTCCGTTTCTTACATCGAATGATGCATGCAATTTTTTTTCCCAGTATGAACTAACTTAAAAAAGTAAATAAGAAAATTAGTCTTAAGTAAGGAAACTAAATCGCGTAAGTGTTTATGGCTGTACCCCCCTGCCTTTGCCTCGTTAGGGCGCCCAGTGAAGAAGGAAAAATAAATAGATTTTAGGACGCACTTTCAGACGAATAATTCGCTCTCCGGACAGTGTTCAATCGCGCGGAATAATTTGGGGTAACATCAACAATTTTATACAAATCCATCCGACCGTTAGCAAGACGGAGCAATAAACATCTAAAATTGTGAACCTCATTTACAACTTTATTTCATGAGTAAATAATCTTATTAAATAATACTTTCTTAGATTTACGTGAATATTTGATATTTTAAATAAAACTATCTTTTCGGATTTTTTCGCGGATTTATTTTGTTTTTTGGCTCCCGACGTTTCGAATGTTTTACATCAATCATGGTCACGGGAGAGACTAAGGTGTTAGATGTCTCAAAGGTATTATATAGTTGTTACAGTCAGCCTACCAACAAAATAACAAAATGAGTTCAAAAAACTTGAAAATTGGCACCAAACTTACCTTACAATATTTGTTAATTATAATTTTAAACATTTTTTTAATTCTTCTATAATTTTTCTAGTCTTTTAACTACATGCTACAAAAAAAACAGATAACTTTCATTTCAATTGATCGAGAGAACCTACATAATATATGTACATTCAGCTCGAGCGCCCCGTTTGCCGCTATCTACTCAACATTGAAGTTCATTTGTAGTTTCAGATCAAAATTATTTTACACATAGATAATACCGCCAAAACCTATACATATAATAAAACAGTAACTTAGCGAAATCGAACCGATTTGAACTAAATTGTGTAGTGATAACTTATTACTCGGGTCAACATTTAGGATACTTTTTATTACATATACCTAAATCTTTTATTCCTACGGGAAAACACAATAACTGGTTCTATCGAGACGTTCTTAGAAATCTACATGTTTAACGCTGGCTAAACTTTGAGAGATACATCAAAACAATGTGCTAGATAATTGTAGGTCTTAATAAGGCCTACAGAAAAATCTGCAATAGCATAAGTCTTTCTCCTAAGGTACACTTACAATAGTAAATAAATAAATAAATAAATAATATGTTGGGACATTAACACACAGCACCATCTAGTTCCATGGTAAGCTACGAGGCTTGTGTTATGGATACCAGATAGTTGATACACTACACATACTATATAACTTTAAATACATACATATTATAAATATAAACACCCATGACTGGAGTACAAACATTTGTGCTCATCACACAAATGAATGCCCCCAGCGGGTTCGAACTCGCGACCTCTGGCACAGCAAGTAGGGTCACTACAAACTGAACCAAACGTGTGGTCAAAAGTGTCGTATTTAAAACGTACGTAGGAACACGTCCGAGCGAAACGAAAGTAAGTTACTAGTATCAAATACAATACTTGGAAAAGCTAGATGGTTACCGAGCATATTGTATCTCTCGGTGTGATTTATTGTGGATAAAACAACTTTCGAGTTGCGACCGTCTTCATTTGTCAGAGCTCAATGTCTACTTGTTCTCAAAATCAGACCAGCAGGTTTCTGACCAAATCCTGTTTATAAGTATAGTTCGATCTTAATATATTCATGACTTTTAGAAAACGACGTTTCAGATATAATAAACCTAAATCTAAATCTTTTATTCCTACGGGAAAACACAATAACTTTTTCTACTGAGACGTTCTTAAAAATTGGCTAAGCTTTAAAAGATAATATTTCAAAACAATGAATTAGACAACCATTTTAATTTATTATTAAGTACCTGGCGACCGAGCTTTGCTCGGAGTTCTTTTTTGTTATATCCTATTTTTTTGATAAAAAAAAAACTAAAAACTTGAATATGAAATACAGAAAACTTGAAATACAAAAAAAAGTAAAACTCTGTATCCGATCGAGACTCGGACTCGGACACACCTATTGATAGTTAATCTTGCACCTTAGTCGCTTGACCACGATGCTTATGCCTGAGTGTAAAAAATTATCGGGCATATCTTGCGTAAAATAATGCAAAAGAAAACCGCATGAAAACTCGAAAACACGCGTTTTCCCAGATATGAGACTAATCTAGATCGATTTTTCACCCCCGAAAACCCCCACATGCCAGATTTTAGCGAAATCGTTAGAGCCGTTTCTATATATTAGATACAAGTATATTAAGAGTACTATATTATAATTTTTTCATATATAATATTTCATATAATATATTAAATAAATCCCGTAAACTACCACAATACTGACCTAAAAATTAATTAGGAGGTAAATTCTTTTTTATAAATACCTTTCCAAGAATATTTTAAATAAAACTATCTTTTCGGATTATTTCGCGGATTTATTTTGATTTTTGGTTCCCGACGTTTCGAATGCTTTACAGCAATCATGGTCACGGGAGAGACTAAGGTCTTAGACATCTCAAAAGCGTTATATACTTGTTACAGATAGTGCCTACCCACAAATTTACAAAAATGATTTTGAAAATTCAAAAATGGCACCAGAGTACCTTACAATATTTGTTGATTTAATTCTAAACATATTAAAAATATTAAAAAGTTTAATAAGTATTATAATTAAATATTATTTGTTTAATTTTAGTTGTTATTATTATAAATATTACAATATTTTAAAAAACTTTAAGAATTAATAATGTAATATTATTTAGTGTTGCTATTACTATAATATGTCTAACCACAAAGAAATTCAAAATATTAATTATTTATTAAAGTATTATTATTGTTTTATATGTAATTTAAAAAATTAAATTTTTTAATTTAGATTTCTAATGTAATTTTAAGATATAATATTAAGCAACACTATCTTCACAGATAAAATATATATTAATCCGAATCATTGTTATAGCGATCCACACAGTATGAACTAACTACATCTACAGGTCTGTTATCTTTGTTTTTGCTGTTAGATTTTATTATGTTTATTACAGGATCCCACGATGATGGTAGTACCCAGCCATCTTCCCTATTGAAGTTTGGATGTTTTTTAATTTCAATAGCTTCGCGAATCATCCTGGGGCGATAACGGCTTTCTTTCGCAAGTATTTGTGGATTATCAAAGCGAATGTAGTGGCTTGGGCGATCCTGGCTATGTTTACAGACTGCAGATGTTGTATTGCGATGGTGCTTCACATCAGCTATGTGTTCTTTGACCCGAGTTCTAATGGATCTCTTTGTTTGTCCGATGTAGGAGAGCCCACAATCACAATCAAGTTTGTATACCCCTGCATCTTGGAGAGGGATGTGGCACTTGACTGGTGGTAAAAACTGACTAATTTTCTTTGGCGGCTTGAAGTAAGTTTTGATTGAAGCACGCTTTAAGATGTAGCCAATCTTGTCAGTGACTCCTCTCATGTATGGCAGGACTGCAGGGACTCGCTCGACTGTGGCTGGTTTCACTCGGTCACTGTGACGCAGGCGCGGCACTTGCAGCTTGTTGTCTCGCAGAACTTGCTTGACATGTTGCAGTTCTCCGGCCAGGTGTTGCTCGTCACAGATCCCTTGTGCTCTCTGAAACAAAGATTTTCCCACGGTAGCTAACTGTAAAGGATGGTGGTGAGATTCACCGTTCAGGTACCTATCAGTATGGGTCTTCTTTCTATACACAGTGTGACTCAAGGTGTTATCTGGGTTGCGTTTAACTAAGACATCTAAGAAAGCTAAGGTATTGTCAGATTCTAATTCCATAGTAAATTGTATTTTAGGATTTATAGAATTAAGATGTTCTAAGAATACAGTTATTTTATCAGATGGTAATATTGTGAAAGTGTCATCTACGTACCGCTTGTAGAAACGAGGGGTCACGGGTGATGTGTTCAGAGCAGTCTCCTCGAAGTCCTCCATGAAGATGTCGGCTACAACGGGAGAGACTGGCGAACCCATGGCCACTCCATCCACTTGCCTATAGAATTCATCATTCCACAGTAGATAGCCGGATGTTAGGCAGTGTTTTAAAAGTTCAGTGTATTCTATTGACATATTGTGATCCTGTAGCTTCCTAGATATTATTTTAATACAGTCTTCCACTGGTAGGCTGGTAAATAAAGACTGTACATCAAAACTAACCATTGTTTCATTGTCCATGAGTTGTCTTAAAGTTTTTTAAAATATTGTAATATTTATAATAATAACAACTAAAATTAAACAAATAATATTTAATTATAATACTTATTAAACTTTTTAATATTTTTAATATGTTTAGAATTAAATCAACAAATATTGTAAGGTACTCTGGTGCCATTTTTGAATTTTCAAAATCATTTTTGTAAATTTGTGGGTAGGCACTGTCTGTAACAAGTATATAACGCTTTTGAGATGTCTAAGACCTTAGTCTCTCCCGTGACCATGATTGCTGTAAAGCATTCGAAACGTCGGGAACCAAAAATCAAAATAAATCCGCGAAATAATCCGAAAAGATAGTTTTATTTAAAATGTCAAATATTCGCGTAAATCTAAGAAAGTATTTCCAAGAATATTTTTTTTAGAATGCAATACTATATCGCCGGGAATTAAATAATTGAAACCATGATAATTATCAGATATGTTGTCATAACAAATAATAAATACAAGGAGAGTTTAAAATTTCATATTTCAATTTCGGTCTTTTATCGGATGTCTTTTGTTAGGAGGCATTGACAGACAGACATGAGGCATTTGAATAACTATCTTACACTCTAACTTTAAACGCTCAGTAATATAATATTCAGGCATATGTATTTATAGTTCTGTTTTCGCAATTAAAGCCAAGTTTCAAAACACAGCCACAATCAAGTTAGTAATTGAATCTTTATTGTTATGTGATACGCGCACCAAAATTATTCTTAGGGTTCATAGATGATAGATAGCCTATATTATCTTTCTCAATAAAAACGAAAAAAGATTTCTTCGAATTGAACTGGTACTTTCTAAGATTGGCGCGTCCAAACTCACAAAGAAACAAACTTCAGAATTATATATTAGTAATTGACAAGGGACATGAAGATCTTGCAACGAAACTTTATTCTCTCTACATAGCTCAATAATTATATGTATACGTTGGAGAAGAATAACCCATCCATTATATCACATTTTCTTTTTAGTTTTATTATATAGTGTCATAAATTAATTGCTCATGTGTGGTTTCACTACGACGTTGGTACAAGTAGCAAATAATTGGTACGCCAGCGCCCGGCGGCCGGAGGCGCTAAATCTCATTAAATGCGACGGCCCCTGCTCTATGAATATATTATGATTAAATATAAATCAACTATAAACCCCTTGCGTGAAACTACAGATTAATGTACCCGGAAACAGGTCCGGGCAATTTACGTTTAGAAATGCTAACGTTGGTGTTTATTTAGAATTAAGTCTTAATAAAATCTTAAATATCGATATCGTAATATATTAAGTTCAACTGACATATATTTTTTATAAACCTAAAAGATCTAAGATTAAATACGCCGCAGTCTATTCTTAATGTAAGTAATATTCCCTAGGTATCCTACAGGAGACATTAAGCTTATCCTAGGTGGGGTTGCTACAAAGGCCCCGGGGGGTTGGACGGCTTAAGTTGCGATCTACAAAGCTATTTCAAATAATGGAACATGATCCCTAAACTACACCTGGCCACATATCCATAACAAACGGCATTTCCAAACGAGAAAAAATAATTTGACGTGATACATTAAATATTGAGTACGCAAAGAATTGTATACGCATAATTCGGTGTTCTGTCGTGTGTTAATCGAAACTGTAGTCCTTCCCTTTGGAGGCACGATATATGTATATAGGTTCATTTCCTACCCCTATTACTGATATGAAATCTTAACTTTACTAGGTACAATCATAGAATTACCAGTGTAAATAAATAACAGTTTTTTTAGATTAGAATTTAAGAGAATCCACTACGCCTGCTGTCTCTGGCCCGTGGTTTAGATCAGAGTATTTGTTATACGAATTTCAACGTTAATTATGGTTTTTTAAAGACAGATTACACAATACTATACATTATACAACTATTGATTCCTATTTCGATTCAAATTCGAGTATTTCATACTAACCTCTAAAACGTACCTAGGGAAGAACCCGAGCGAAGCGAGGGTGAGTCGCTAGTATTTAATTATATTATTAATATTAGTTAATTCAGACTAGGAATAATATAGACAGACTGTAGAACTTCTCTATATGTATATGATCTGTGGTAGAACTAAACATGAAGCCTAACAATTATGATTCTAAGTAGTATACAAATGACAGTTTTTACAGTAAGTAATAAGTTAATAAATATTTATAAATAAAAATAGCAAACGGATTTTATTATAATGGATAGAAAATAAGTAAGCTAAAGAAATCTCATGTTTAAAAAATACAAAAGAATATAATTTAATATTAATATAATATAATATAATATTAATTTATGTATTAATTTAATTAATACATAAGTATATAAAAATTTTCCTTATTCTTTAAAAAAAGTAAACGTTAATAATAAAAATCTGTATGGCAAAATCGTGAATGGTAGCATAAACAACAAATCACGCTACTATTTTTCACCTTGACATTTATTTTGGCGAACTCCGTGTAAATCATTTAGTCTGATTTCTTTAGGCTTAGTAAAACATACTCGTAAATGATAGATGCACGCACACTGACGGCATCGGTGTATTCACATCGGAAACCACAAAAGTATCTAAATAAAATTTAAATGACAAAATAAATATATTAATTCATTATATATTTTCAATAAATATTGATTTGATAATTTTTTCAAATCATTAAGAATGAATAGTTTGATGTGAGTCATCAACAATGAAAAATAAGGAAATTCCACCAGTAATAAAATAAAGATATCGATATTTCCGGCCATCAACGTAAAAATATATCGAGTGAGCCCAACGAATAATAAGGATAACGGAAATTAATCATTTTTACAATAATAATAAATGATATAGCTGTTTCAGTTATTCTTATGGACCTGAATCTTCTACAATCGATCTATATACAATTGATTTGTCTTCTATTACAGTTTCCACAGCTTCAAAGGCATACAGAAAAACACATATTCGATTTCAATAAAACATGTAACTACAATTGAAGATGCAGACTCCTAACACTATCAAAAGTAGAATTAAAACTTCATTTTGATGAAAGAACGTGTGCATCATAAACTCACACACAAGCACAGCAGTTCTCAAGAGATTTCTCAACAAATACGTCAACACAAAGATACTGAGATCTCAATACGTATCGCTCAGCGCTCAGCGCCGCTATCTCGGTCGACGGTCGCTATTGTAGCTTTGCTGTAAAGTCGCTCCATTATTCATACCGGCTCGTAGGCTTTGCATTATTTGAAGAAACTTTTGCATTTTCGAAGCTTTATTTTAACTGCAAGTTTAACGGATTTAAAAGTTATATTCGCTTTCCATTCTCACTTGGATATAATAGGTAATATATGGAGCATGCATTACATTCTGAATATGTTGATCTTTATAAAACTTTATAAGTAAAACATAAATTGTATTCAGCATTTTTTAACGTCCCACTGCTGGGCACGGGTCTCCCTTCAATACGAGGGGGATCAGGCCATAGTCCACCACACTGGCCAAGTGCGGTTTGAACTACAAATGTCTTTCGAAAACTTGCTAGGTTCTCTCAGAGATGCAGGTTTCCTCACAATGTTTTCCTTCACCTGGTAATCATGTTGGAAATGATTGAATTCAATCGCAACTGCTGCTGCGGCGATAGTGGGTTTGACCCCGCTCATGCGCATGGTAAATGTCTTTTTTGGACATTCATATTCGTAGTGATTTTGTGCCTTGAGTGTTTTTCCGTAACAGTTCACTTCTGTATCCAATCCTTCAAAATGCAAATAGGGATAAAGTTTTTTACACGTGCATCCGTAATTCAATATTATTTCCCTATCCACTTTAAATATACACGTACATTGGCAAAGCTAGCATCCGAGAGAGTCGTTTCGAAAACCAATTTTGCTGCTTTATAATTCAGAGTCAATTAAAAACACTGCACTCAGCGATCGCTTGAAAGTTTTAATACGCAATGTTAGATTTGAGCTCCAAAGTGCGCAGTCATCTCTATTAATAGTGGATGAGATTGAAGCCGAGATCCAATTCGACTCATATGGGTATGAGCATACTTCAGCTAAGTAACGGTTTTCAATCAGGGTAATTGTCTTTAGTCATCTCTTCGAGCTTTCTCGCGACTTCCTTAATCAATGAAATAATATATGATGTAAGTATCGACAGAAATATAAGAACACTTCACATTAATTTTCTTACTAAATGAAATTAATCTTTCAACCGACCTGGAGACCAACACAGTCTAGACGCACAAATGCACTAAACCTGATCATTATTAAAGATCAGGATATATAAAAGTTTACAGAATATTCGAAAATAATGAATAAAAATTTCAATTAAAATAAATTAGTTACTTTTAGTAAAAACTAAAGAAAATATACTTTGTTTTTAGTAAGGAGCATTCGATCTTCTGCTAACTTACAGGCGGTCGCTAATTATAATTTTGCTTTTTTTATTTAATAAATGGTAAAATAAATTTAATATATGTATTTTATTCCTTAAATTTTGTATAACTTGATATGAATTAAAATGGTATGTGAAATTTATTTCCATTGAAGGGAATTTTGGGTTCTACAAGGGTCTGACAGAAAGGTCTGATGAACTTGCGGTTACAACGACACTGACAGGAAACTTAATTTAGGTGTTTAAATAATTTTTCTTTTAATTTTAGCTTTTATAAAATTTAGTACCTATTCTACTAATAAACTTTTAAAAGTCAATTCAATGTAAAACGTTGAACCCAAGCTCAATAATCGTAATATCTACTAACTATCTATCTAGTAACTTAACTGAATACTTTCATGAAGAAAGTTATGATCTAAATCTGAGCAACTTATATGAAGACATGAAAATAGAAGATTCCTAGAGAATGTCTCATATAAAGATATTTATGTACAGTTTGATATTCGAGAGCTCCGTCGAACAAGAGAATGTGTGTCATTGAAAGGACGTTTCCTTTGAATATCTGAATAGATACGTATTATTATCTCTCCAACAGTTCATTATGCCGTATACGCGTGGGCAATAGGGTGCAGTAGGGGTAGTAAGGGTAGGAGGGGGCGTAGTCAGGCGGAAATAGTTACAATAGTGTTGGTGTGTGATTGAATACTTTTTTTCACATTTCTAAGTCTAAAAATTACAGGCAGGCGCTCCTCTGCGAAGTGAATTTGAATGTGAATGTGAATTTGAACAATAAATGTTCAGTCATTAAATAGAAAAAGCAAACTTTTAAAACAAGTTTTTTTTGGCAATTTAATAAAAATTTAGAGGGTATGTTTTGAGTGGAGCAGATTCATGTTCATTGAGAATGTTGGCTTGTTTTTGACAGCGACGGTCCATCTTTAATATGGACACAGATCACATAATACTATACTAGATATGGATGTACACCTTCATCCAGTAGTTCCCGTAGGATTGTATCCTCATAGATAATTGATAAGGAAATATTTGTTTAACACTTAAATACAGCTATATAAATATGTATATTTGAATTACCATTTTTATTTCATGTTAAAATATTTACACAGTACAAAAAAACTATACTAAAAACGTGACTGTTCCAAGTCTTTACGGTTTGATATTATCTTGTGTCGAAGGTCGCGGCTTCGATTCCTATTTTTGGATAAAACTAAAGTCTACAAAAATATTAGATGTGCTCTGATTTTAACTATTCATATATACGTTGTACATTTCACAGATACTCGAGTCAAGAAAATCATTAAATTTATACATTTTGTGGTGATATTTACAATCGTTTGACACAATGTCTACTCTCACACGAAATGTTTACAATTTATTTTATGTTATATTGTTTATTGTTCTCCGGAGAGCGAACGTCAGAGCGGTGCCATTGGAGGAAGCTCCTTTGAATATAAATAGATGCGTAATGTTATCTAATTCTCACCGTTCCTCTCCACGCGAGTATGTAATGTGTAATCGTTCCCTCGGCGGGGAGGCTTGTTTGTACTCGGTCGTCGGGTCGTTAACTAGAACAAACACACACGAAATAACTTTCAGAGGAGTGGATTATAAACGTGTATACACTTTAAATACTTAATTGGACCACTATTATAAATGTTAGAGTACATTTGTGTACATTTGTTAAAGCGGCTGGTCAGACTGAATGTTTAGTATACATATACGAATATATAGGTAGGGTGTTATAACCTGGAGTAACAGATAGGCTACTGTTAGACATCTAGGGACGTGCGCGAGTAAAGTAAGGGTAAGTTGCTAGTAATATTATGAATGTAAAAGGGTGCTTATTGATTTTCTTCCTTCACATAGCATTCTGTGTCATACAGTTAACTGGACGAGCTTGGGGATGACAGTGGTTACTTTTATACCTTCATATCAACTATGTAGATCGCCGAGGATATTAAAAAATGGTAAAGTTACTCATACATATTCTTGCGGGACATAATTAGGTAAGAAGTGAACCTTGGACTGATCACAAGTAGTGCAATGTCGAATACCAAGAAATCATATAATAATAAAATAAAAACTCGTGAAATTATAAGTTATCAATTATGATACATCCAAAAACAAAAACGCGCTTCAATTATCGTCCAAAAGAAGGTGATTCAAATAAATACGTAGCATCTGAAAATTTATTATAAGCATTTATAAAAAAATTTATGATAAGTCCAAAATAACTAAATTAAAAATTGAAATAAACGTGCGCGCGTGTGTGTACTCGTATGAGGCACCCGAGTGAAACGAGTGTAAGTCGCAAATATTTTAATATAAATAAAAAAGGGTATTCCCATTTAATTATGCATAGCGACTCACCCTCGCTTCGCTTCGGGTTCGTCCCTAGACAAAAACAAATTATCCCACGGGAACCGTACATTTTTCCGGAATGATATATAGCCTATAGCCTTCCTCAGTTAACGGACTATCTAATCCAAAAAGAATTTTTCAAATCGGATTAGTAGTTTCGGAGATTAGCGCGTTCAACCAAACAAACAAACAAACAAACTCTTCAGCTTTATAATATTAGTATAGATTATTTAACTTCTGCTTCGTCCTCGATATTAGCACATATTACATGTAGTATCGCGCAGTGATACGCCGAACTGACACTATATTTAGAGCATTTACTTTTTTTTTAATTTAAAAAAGAAATGACAACCATGTTCTCTGTCAGTCTTCCTCATTGGTGATTTTAGTATTTCGCCGTATCGCACTTTTTCCCAAGTTCATCTTATTTAACTGTTTTCTATAGTAAAATATGCCTAAACGAAGGAGTGATAATGATGATTACTTAAAAAATAACTTTAATATTATTATTTTAACTGAAACTTGGCTTAATAATAAAGTCTTCGATGCTGAAATATTAGATGAAAGATATCGGGTGTTTCGAAGGGACAGGGAATCATTAACTTTTTCAGAAGGTAAGGAAGGTGGTGGTGTTATTATAGCCGTACACAAATCACTAAATTCTTTTAGGAATTACTCATATGAAAGTCATTGTGAGGATCTATGGATAACTATAGATATTAACGCTAAAAGAAAAATACACTTGTGTGCACTGTATTTACCTCCTCCAGTTCAATTAGAACACTTTGAACACTTCAGCAACAAGATAAGCACGTTTATAAATGAATTAGATTCAGTCATGATAGTTGGTGATTTTAATATGAGTGGAATATCATGGTCAATGAACTGTACAGATACGCATAGTGTTCCCAATAACTATAATAATCAACTCGGCTATGCATTGATGGACTTTATGTCTACCTATAATTTATTGCAATATAATACAATTTATAATGATAACAATAAAATCCTTGATTTAGTATTAGCAAACTTCTCTGATCCAATTTCAGTAATTAGGTCGGACGAAATATTATCTAAGGTAGATAAGTATCATCCTCAACTACTTATACAAATTGGAATTAGCTCCCTTAAGTTATTATCATCAACAGTGAGTTCAAGATATAAATATTTTAAGGCTGATTATCAAAAAATTGAAGCATATCTGGTCAATGTAGATTGGGAGATCGAATTTACAAAATGTGAGACAGTGGACCAACAACTTCATAAATTCTATGAAATTTTGTATAAAGTTATAAAAGAATTTGTCCCAATTCAACAAAATTATAAAAGAAAATATCCTATCTGGTACAGTTTTTCTCTGATTAAAATTCTAAAAGAGAAAGAAAAACTTAGAATAAAAGCAAAAGTATTTAATAATGATCTTGATAGATATGAATACGAACTATTAAAAGAAAGAACCAAGAAAAAGATGAATACTGACTATTCTGCTTATATTGAGAATGTGCAATTTAATATATGTAAAAATTTTAAAAATTTCTGGCTTTATGTCAAAAATAAATATAGAAATAATGGCAGTATACCACAAAAGATGAAGTTAGAAAGTCGAACTGCTGAGGATGGGGTGTCTATAGCCAATTTATTTGCAGACAACTTTGCTGCTGTCTATAATCCTTCATCTTCTCTTAACTTAGAAAATTTAGCTCAAAGCCAAAATAATAATCATCATTGTTTAGGTTTTATTCATTTATCTGAAAAGTCTATTGAAACATCACTCAAAAAACTAAATGTAAATAAAGGTGCAGGAGAGGACGATATTCATCCAGTATTTTTTAAAAGGTGTGCTACAACTCTATGTAAGCCTTTATATATTATTTACAATAAATCTCTTCAAGACGGTGATTTTCCTAGAATTTGGAAAAAAGCAAAAGTAATACCAATACCGAAATCAGGTGATAAATCAAATGTAAAAAACTATCGTCCCATAAGTATACTTTGTGTTCTTGGTAAAGTATTCGAATCACTATTATGTCCAATTTTGACATGGCATGTAAAGCAGATGATTACTGAACATCAACATGGGTTTTTTCGAAATCGTTCCACTACCACTAATTTAGCTGTTTTTATGGAAAACACAATTGAAGCTATTAGCTCAGGTAAAGAAATTGATGTTATCTATTGTGACTTTAAAAAAGCTTTCGACAAAGTAGATCACAATATACTTATTAAAAAGCTCCATGAACATTTTGGAATCTTTGGGTCACTCTTACAATGGTTTCAATCATATTTAAATGGAAGAACTATGACAGTGAATGTAAATGGACATAAATCATATGAGTTCACTCCAACCTCAGGTGTACCCCAAGGATCTCATTTGGGACCAATACTATTCTTAACCTTTGTTGACGATATCAAACACTGTATTCTTAGCTCTAATTTTGAATTTTATGCTGACGACTTAAAGTTATATAAAAGTGTTGACTCTGAAATTAGTAGGCAAGAACTTCAAGATGATATAGGAAGGTTATGTACCTGGTGCAAGGATAATTTAATGGAACTTAATCGAGAAAAGTGCTTTCATATGAAGTTTTCAAGAAAAAAAGTTATTTTTAATACGACGTATGACATCAATGGGTTTAAACTAAATCAAGTGACAGAAATAGAAGATCTTGGTATAATCATGGATAAAGAATTGCGTTTCATTAGTCAAATTAATACCGTAATAAGCAAAAGCCTGAGAATGTTAGGTTTTATTCACCGTAATACCAAAAAGTTTAAATCAATACTTGCACTAAAAATTTTATATTTTTGCCTTGTCCGCAGCAATATTGATTACTGTAGTCTGATTTGGTACCCTGATTATCAGAATAATACTCAACGAATAGAAAATATACAAAAAAAGTTTTTAAAAAGACTTGTTTATACCAGTCGCCACAATTTTATTGATACTAAATACGAAGAAAAACTTGAACACTTTAACATGAAAACTTTACGCCAAAGATGCGACTTTTTGCGACTCATATTTGTTTTTAAATTAGTCAATAATTATATAGATTGTCCGTCACTACTGTCGCTAGTAAATATACAAACACCAAGACCTGCAGCAAGAGCTATTAACTACAAACCACTATATATCCCACAACGAAAAAATAGATACGGTTGCAATTCACCACTCTTACGAAGCTTTAAATTATACAATTTTATATTTCAGCATTGTGATATAGATATTTTTTCTGATAGCCTAAATTTATTTAAAAAGAAACTGTATTTAAATATTTAGATTCATTTTTTTTTCCGCTTGTTGTACAACTTAAATGGCTCCTTATACACTCGTAAAATAAAATTTAAATAAAATAAGTACTTCTATAAAAAGCTGTGCATACTTTTAAATTAAATTTATATAAAAATAGCGAAATATTATTATGTTAAATTAATGCTTTATGTAAATTTAGTTAGTAAGCCTTTATAATAAATAAATAATAAATAATAATAAATATCTCTAGCGAAAATTGAAGAAATTAGAAAAAAAGGTACAGCGCAAGAAATATAAATGTAAATGTCTTCGCGATCAATTACGTTCACGGACCTTGAATATAATATATTATAATCTATGTATGTATTACTCTTATGTATAGGTTATTACTGTAAAGTTTTATCAAAATCCGTTCAGTAGTTTTTGCACAGAGTGACACATGCTTAAATTTTCGCGTTTATAATATTATGTAGTAGGATGATTTATTAGGGCACTTTTCCGCTTCGATACAAGTCCGTCGCCCCGGATGCACGTGGGCACACTGATGTGCGCACTCGTGCAGCCGACGAGAGAACATTTCCTCCTACACTCTAAGCGATAGCGCAATTCCACACGAGAGATTCGAAATGTCTTTATTCTCAAATTTATTACATTTTATACTCGCACTATCTCCTAATGTACTTTCCACTCAGTATTAATAAAAGTTTTTATTAAAATGAAACTCTATATAACTATCGTGGAATTTACTTCAAACACGGTTTCCGTCAGAAATTGTTTATTTTGAATGTTAAATATTTATTCGCAAACGTTATTTGGATTAAGTTTTATACGTGAAGTGTTGTTTCCAACATAAGCTGTATATTTTGAATTATTCAGCTCATATTGCTGCATTTAACTTTATTTTAATTAAATGAAACTTAGCCATGTTTTAATTTCATTCAGATTAATTTAAATAAGTACCAAGTTCTGAAAATATATACATTTATTACATAATAATAAGTATACATGTACATTATAATATGTCGTTCTATTGAAACCCATTCGGTTATTCCAGGGTATACGTGAATAAATAGATAGAGAAAGACAGAGAGAGTAAGTGAGTGTGTGTATGAAAGAGAGAGAGAGAATAATTCTAAAAAATGTAAAGGTTGACATGTTGACACGATGCTACAAAAAGTAATTTATCGGTAGATTGAAAACGGTGTCGTAACGTGCGAAATCTTACATGTGAGGACATTCAGATCAATTCAAAAGAATTCCTCTGTTGCTACCGTTCATTTTTTTGAATGGATTTCTTAACATATCGGCCTAATTATAACCGGAGAATGGTGTACATTTATAATGTATATTATTATTAATAAGTATAACCACAGATCATATAATACTATACTAGTAGCATAACATAACGTAGAAATTGTATCGACTATTAGGTTGGGTATTAGTTAAGGATAGGAGTTGCTTTAACTGTTTCAACCCTTCTTCTCGTCTTCTCGTCTTTACTTAAGATATTTGTCTTGGTTAGATGTTTTTTTATCATTTTCATGTTACAGCATAAAATAAAATTTCCATTAACTATGTCTATCTTTGTTCTTCGATTTTTTGTTATATTCCTTTTTCATTCGGCTAAACAGGTTATGTTCTTCAAATATATATAAGTTAATTCCCTTAGCACGGTTTGTGCTACTTTCAAGAGCAGTATAATAACTTATTATCAAAAAGGTACACCGACTTCATCATCTTCGTAATTATGCCAAGATCTGCATTAAAAAAACACAGAATTATGAAAAGTGAATCATTTACAAAAAAAAAAACAAACAGAAGAATTGAGGCGGTGAAAAAACCTAATGAATTTTAGCCTGTCTGTCTATCTGTTACCGCATCACGAAACAACCACTGGAGGGAATTTTGAGGAAACTTAGTATGGTGATAGCTGGTTATCCGAGTCAACATACAGAATACTTTTTACTGCGAGAAAATATTTCATATCTGAAAAATCTGTACTAAACGTTAAGACGTAAGTAGTGACGAATTCGACCGAAACGATGATGAGTCGCTTTTAAATAGTAAAAAAAATGACAATTGCGAGTCAGAATCTCATTAGGGATTTTAATTCAGTACATGTCGTATTTCATTGGTAAATACGTAACACAAATATAGTGGTACGAAACTCTGATTCTAAGTATACCTAAATATTAAAATAGTTAATCGACTATTAAAATTAAAAACTGCATTTAGGATATTATCCCGAGGACATCTCGTGCTTGCACACAAAGAGCAGCGTTTGGAAGCAATGTGCCCAATGTGTATTTGGAAATATGAGCCCCCACAGACTACACCGTCGGCTGCAATAAGTTTACTTCGGTTAATTTATACAACCGGGAAGTGAGAGCAAGTCATTTTTTTTGTCGTAGGTAATGGACTTGTACATATCTTTACACCATTACAAACTCAATAAATTATCAGCTTAAAGAAAATATATAGTCTGTAGAGCTGTAAGAGCACACATTTCTGTACAAATCAGTATAATCCTACTGTACTTTACTATACATACTCTATGTACGTATATATTATGGCAACAGAAGTGGGACATATACAGCGGTGTTGGCTTGTTTCAAGAACACTTGACGTCCTTATGTGTACGAGTCATTGCGCTATTTTCTTATCAACCCTTTTCATTAAATATTCCTACTAAATAATAATAATAATTATTATATATATTTTTTATTAACGCGCCACATTCTTTAGAAGATATTAAAATATATAGTCAGAGATCCCAGAGCCATTTTGAAAAATAAATTCTATCTTGTTGAACTCTCATAAGCACTTAATTTTTTTCTCTACGAAAATTATAGCTATTTGTATCTATTAGACACAAATGTCAAATTGTCGAATACATCGTACTTTGAAAACGTACCATTAAAATTGTAGGGATAATTTAGCCATTAAATTATACATATAGTAGCGTCTCACCCTCGCTTCGCTCGGGTTCGCCCCTAGATGATTTTTTAAATTGACACAACTTTTTTATTTAGGAACCGAATGAAATAAAATAAATACTAAATGTTAATTGAAGCTTACCACAATATATTAGTGAAAACCGCAACCAAATCGGTTAAGCTGTTTCTAAGATTAGTGCGCACAAACGCACAGACAGACAAACAGACAAAAAAACTAAGAATCATTGTTTTGCTGCTATTGCGTTAATAAAGATCCCCAATAATAGTTTTTCTCAAATATCTTCCATGTACAGACAGCGATCTGTTACAATTTTATTATATGTATAGATTAAAAAAGCAACAGTAAAAAAATCAACTGGTTAGTAATCATTCATTATGGTCTTGTTATTTGTACATATTAGTTGTGGAGGCGCTTTCAGGTAATTAAGATGTAAATAGTTATATTATAAATACATTTATTACTAATACGATTAGCAAATTACTAATTGTTAATACTAAAGTTTCGACAGCGACCCAATCAACATGTTTTAAATATTAGCTACCACTATCTCTCTATTTTCGCAGACAAAAAGTTGGATGTCTCGTCGAAACGAAGCCACTTACGTGAATTCACTTTGATAGAATTAATTTTAAAAATGGCTTAGGTATCTCTGACTAATATTAATAATATGTTACATATATTTTCTTTTTATTCAATTAAATTAAGTACTATATTTAAAACATATGTATTATTAGCGACTCACCCTCGCTTCGCTCGGGTTCGTCCTTAGGTTGCTTGCTAAAACAAAACAATTAATTAATTTGGTTTTAATTTTTTTTCGTGGGACCTTATTTTTTTTTCTAAAATAAAAGTAGCTAAGCTAAGTTACTCCTTATTACATCAGCTACCTGCCAGTGAAAGTCCCGTCAAAATCGGTCCAACCATTTCAGAGATTAGCCGGAACAAACAGACACACAGACAAAAACTATAAAAAATGTTGTTTTGGTATATGTATCGTGTATACAATTATAATATGCATTTAGTAAAAAGCGGTTATTTTAATATTACAAATAGACACTCCAATTTTATTTATCTGTATAGATGTATCATGTACTTGATGCGGCCTTACTTAAAGCGATGTTTCGCACCATTTATTTCGACAAGTTTCTGCGCACATCATTTCTTCTAAAAAATGACATAAAGTTGACAGCTGCTGCGGTCCGCGAGGACGATATTATTATGTTTTTATAAATATAACACCTTTATCTATGGGTCTATTTGTAACTTCGTAGCTCCTAAATAAATCTACAGTTTTTAAGTAGGTATAATTATATCTCTTGCGTCTGACTGTCATCTTTACGTCAAAAGTGTCGGGACTATCATGCCTTCTTTTAACCATACTAGGATGATCTTTGCATTGTCTTACTTCTCTTCTGTCCACGGAAGGTGGTGCGGTGTCCTGTCTTGAATTTCCCTCGATTATATGAAAAAATCCAATCTCTCAATCATTTAAGGAAAAAACTAACGTAACAACAGAGTACATATTAATAATTAAAATATAAAAATGATAGCATAAAATGGTATATTATATATTTTAAGGTTTGGATATTTACTGCCTGATTGTTGTATTCAATTTGAATGTTTGTTTTTGTTTATATTTTATATGTACTTTATCTCAATTGTTAATCGTTTACATTATTATTTTTTAATTTAAATGATTACTTAAAGATGTTTTCCAATTACTGTTAAATTTCACGTTTTAAAGAAAAAATCTACGACTATTGAAGTATTGAAATCGAGAATCGATACATCTTTTCAGTTAAACAGTAACACAATGAGTTACTTGCCCACAGCACACATGTACTCAGCCCTTTTTATCGTCCCACTTCTGGGCACGGGCCTCCCTTCGATACGAGGGGAACAACACACATAAATATTCTAATTTATTATCAAGATATAATAATATATTTATGTACGCACGTTTTCCACAGTTCCACTGACTTACTTGCAGTTTATTATATCGCACATTTTAAGACAATAAATCTCGCCTGATGCCGCCCTCTAATGACTTATGGGGAGTTTTTGGTGATTTGTTCGCATTCGCTGTTTATTTTTTTGTAACTTGTAACAAGTTTATTTATCTCTCTCGTTAGTCGCGTATTCAATGTATGCTGACTTTGGTGGAAGTTGTTCAAGTTTTTCTTTATGTTATTTACATCGGTAACATTCCATACTATTGAATTACGGGTATTGGTTAGTTTCTCTTCTCACGTGTGTATTTTGGTATAACGTGCTTGAAATTGCTAATTCTGTTTTATGATTCTCAGAACGACACAAAAATATTAATAACTAGCGACTCACCATCGCTTCGCTCGGGTTCGTTCCTAGGTTGCTTCCCAAACGAATACATTAATTAATTAATTCGGTTTTAATTTTTTTTCGTGGGACCCTATTTTTTTTTTCTAAAATAAAAGTTGCCTAAGTTACTCCTTATTACATCAGCTATCTGCTTGTGAAAGTCCCGTCAAAATCGGTTCAGCCATTTGAAAGATTAGCCCAAAACAAACAGACAGATAGACATAAATTGTAAAAAATGTTGTTTTGGTATATTTTTTAATTATTCTAATATTACAAACAGACACTCCTTGTATTGTCTATACTTGTATTGTCTTCAAAAATAAAATGAAAAATCCATTTTCAATGGTCGATTTTTCAATATTTTTTCCCGAGCCCGATATTGGGAAGTTAGCGGTGTGCACACACGTCACACACGTGCCTCGAAAAGCACGTTAAGCTGTCCTGTGCCTTATCTATGATCATAAGGAATATGAGATTTAAAGTAATAAACAATGCAATGGGGGTGCGCCCTCGGCGGTGCACTATAGTACGTTGGCTCGTCTCAGTTCTATCTCAGCTAGGCCGCCAGAAATTAAATGGCTTGGGAGGACATTTTTTACAAAATTGATCTATTTAAAGTTTACTTTTTACTTAGGGGGCCGTTAGTCGTTAAGTTTAAGACTATTGTTAAAAGCTTCAACCAATGAAAAGTATGTAATAATATTATCTTCTTACCAAGTGACTGATGATTAATAGAAATAATTTAGTGTAGTACCTATATTTTATATAATATCTAATATAATAAATAATGATAAAAAAATAATGAAAAAGAGCATTTTTCAATTATATTCAGTCAATTATGAAATAAAAACCAACAATACCGTTATGTTTTAGGTGTTTTTTTCTGTACACAGAAATTTTTTTTACAAATGATTTAAGAATAAATAGATTACCAAACAGACCAACAGGTTCATTTTAGTATCATCGAAATAAATTTCGATGACAAATAAGTACTTAACATCCTTGAAAATAATAATATAATCCTTATCAAAAGATAAAGAAACTCGTCACCGCTGCATATATTCTGGTATAACCACTTATTTTTACAAAACAAAAGTCCACGATTAATAACTTTCTATATAAAAACATATGTGCAAATTAAACGTACGTATTGAATATGAAGATTGAAGATATTTCACTAATTGAGGGCTACACATAAGTCAGGGTTCACACAACTTGAAACAATTACGGGGTAAGATCTGCAGCGTAATTACGCTGAGAGTCGTCAGACGTCAGGCTAATGATGTACAAGGAGGCGTGGGCAGCGCTCGGGGGGGCTCGGGTGGGGCTCGCGGACTTCTCTATTGAGATAATCAGTTCATTTTAGCCCAATAATTAACAGGTGGAATCGTTACTAAATGTTATAAGTCTCTGCAATATCTATATAAATTAAATGAAGGCACGTAAATCTTCATCCACGGCTTAATCCGGGCTCGATACGCTTCCGGCCTTCTTTCTAGATTTGATAGATTATTTCAGGAGAATCATTAGATTTAATAACAGCTGACTACTTTAGTACGGTTTTTCATTTACGGTCATTGTTTCTTGCTTTCTTAGATCATTGCAGAATAATCGATGAAAAAAAACTTTTTTTTTTTTGAGTATAAAAAATGTATCTCTTACTAGATTTACACGTTTAACTTTATCAGTAGACTGAGATAACGTGTAAGTTCTACTATCTACTCACTGTTCTCTGTTTATTGAGAAAATATTAAATCAAGAAAGTTTCTAACGTCACCCTTAAAAATTAAATTTTAATCAAGCATACATGTCAATGGTCGATACCGAGTAATGAAAAAATCTGGAGAAATGAAACTCTACACTGCCCAGGATTACTTAGTAATCTAAAAAAATAATAAGTCAGTCTAAGAAATAAAAAGCAGCAAATATAAAATAAAAATAAAAAAGTTCGTAGATGATAGACGGTACAAAAGTTTATCGTTTAGCTCACTGGTATTACGTTCAGGATTTGAGGCGATCCCTGCTCAGATGTTCGTAGCGTGCTTTTATTTGCAGCATACGTTTGATTTTATTTCGTACGTTCCATGACAAAGGAAATTAGACTTTATAAGAAGGAAATAGTATTCAAAATATGAGTACAATAACTTCCCATATATCAACCGCAATATGTTTAAACAGGTTTAGTGATAACACAAGAGTACGGCGTGCACGTAAACCGTATTTTGTTTTAAACAAATGTGACAAATTTGCATCTAAGCGTAAAGTTATAACTACGGATTCTCTTTAATAAAATACTTATCTATTTATCGCAGTTTCTCTTCTGACAACAATTTCTTACAATTTTAATAGTACCAAATTCACATACTTTTATATCAGTCTGCGGGACGACATTGCCTAAGATAAAACTATTTTATAAAAAAAAAACATAAAAACGAACATAGAACCTCCTTCTTTTTACCCGACTGGGTTATTTGTTTGTATGTATGTATGTATGTATGTATGTATGTTCGATTCTATGTTCCCTCGTAATTACTAAACGGCTTAACCGATTTTGATAATTCATACGTCATTCGATTTGTCTTGATAACGCGAGTGTCATAGGCTATAAAGATATCAGTAAAATTTTAAATGTCGGATCTAAGGCGCCCATTCGTGTGTCTTGAAAAATTTTTTTTCGTCCGAATCAATTGAGTGGAGTACCAAAATACACTCTGTATTTAAGAGGCGATTACAAAAATATATCCAAAGATAAGGATAAGAAATTGTTAAATAAAATTATGAAAGTCTAACCCAAAACTAAAAAGCTGTAAATAAAAAAACAATTCGAAAAAAAAAACCGACTGCGTAAAAAGCGAAATAAAAAGATGAGAACAAATTGACAAAGGAAGATAATATTATGCGGTCGGAGACATACACATTACACATGTATATATTATACATATATGTGCATGTTTTGTAATAGCTGCCTATGTGTATGTACATTGTACACACACAAAAAATGTAAAAAACGAAATAAGTTGGGATTTTTTTATTTTTGTAATTTGAAGTCGGTTAAAATTACTATGATAATATTATAACAACATGAACGTATTATTGCTATTAAATCGTCTCTCTTGCTTGGGCTGTTTACGTGCACGACCTCGTTGGTCGCCTTGGAGGTGGAATTTTGAAAAATACATATCATTTGTTGTGTTTAAGAACATTAATATCAAGACTCAAGTAAAACCTTCGATACGCAGACTTATTTCATTTAGAGGATAATAAAACTTAAGTATTTTTAGTTCCAATGAAATGGGATTATTATATCTGTTTTTCATTACCTATGAAAAAGAGTAGTCCTTTTAACATGAAGTGAACCTCTTTTAAGGAATCTTTATACCCTGCTGTTATGTATTGGAGCCAAGTATAAGTAACTACTTTCAAAGAGTTATCGTTACACAAAAATAACATTAACCTACGATTTCCTTTCTTAAAGCGAATACAAAATTTATCTGTACAAATAACATACCGCTTGTTTTTAAAATATTTGTTCCATTCGTTAGAGATATGTAATAATAATTGATATATCAAATTGTATATTTTGTGTCAAATTATATTTTTGGAAATGCATCTATTTTCACAAGAGGAGTTACAACTTACCATATGAAAAACTACTTGCTTTGAAGAGTATGATGTCCTCCTGACCGGTTCCGGCCACGGCGGCCATTCTCATTGAGACTAGCCAACTGCGCAGGAGATATTATAGTGCACAAGTGTACGCGCAGAAACAAGTGCACTCTCTATTCTTGTCACTCTCATACTCCAGTGGGACGACACGAGACACGACCGGTGAAAGTTAAGGCGCAGAACCGACGGCTTTACGTGCTCTCCGAGGCACGGGGGTGAAACACTGCCAATTTCCCAACTCCGGGCTGCTACTGAGGCTTAATAGACAGAAAGACTCAATAACTAAACTTGGCCCGATCCAGGACTCAACTAACCCAGGACCTCCGGGTGTGCAGCCGTACATGCTAACCACTACACCACCGAGGCAGTTGAAGAGTATATGCATAGCATGTATTTTTACAAAACTTCAATATATTATATAAATAGGTAACTATAATATGGAAGCTGAATAAAACTCACAGACTAAACCGATTATCTCCAAGTACAACTAATTAGAACATATTGAGCCTCCTTTTGATATTTGGACTTTTGATATTAAGTCGTATTACGAGATATCAAAAGTACTCTATCAAGTAAAATATAATATCTTTTAATACAAAAACTAAATATTTTTAAATAATTTCACAACTAATTACGTCACCTACGACTGAGTCGTAGAATCAGTCTTACATTTCTCCATTTTTTTAAATGTAAAAATGTAAAAATGTTTTTAAGAAATTGTCACATGATATTGATATGTTATAAAAGACAAAAAAAAGCTATGTTACGCAACATACGGTGTGGAAGTTAGACTTGCATTTACCCGTTTTTTTAAATTTAATTTTCGAAAATGGAGACGTTATCTTTACCAATTGAGCAAGTGCTGCTGATACCATAGTCTTGTTGAGCGAAAAGATCTATTCGTCTTTCCACTCGACGTGACAATGCTCATAGAAATCTAAATTAAAAAATTAAATAATCATTATCTGTGATTACAAAATAGCCACCCTATCTAGTGATTTTAATATACTTATTTGCTCAAAATGCTCATATTCTGACCATTGAAAATATCTGTAGTTTCCTATTTGTCAGTTTATAGTCGTTTATCTTCGGAACTATTTTAAAAAGTTTCATAGATGTAGAGACAAACAGACTCCAGTAGAAAGATACCGGGAAAGACAGGATATTTCCGTGACCTAGAGTAAAGAAGAAAAATAGCTTTGGAGTTTCGAGAGACATTGTCATCTTATTATCGTTCTAATATGTGTGCGTAACCAAGGAAGAAAGCTAGTCTACGTCTAAAACACCTAAGTTGGTATTTGATACATCTCATAAATATACGTATGTAATCTCAAAAACAATTACTTTCCCTAATGGAAAGCTATCACCGTATACCTACTATAGGCATTTTTTTAATTTAATAAAATTGAGTTTCATAAACAATCCACAATATCTGTAAATCATGTCACAAAATCTGGCCATTTCGCCGCTTTATGGACGAGCGCCATCTGAACGATTTAAAATTAATGAATGAATATGCTGAAAATATTGACCTTCGTACGCTTTACATAGGTACTAGGAGGTTCACTTTCTCAATGGCAGCTGTGATTTTTATGATGCAGTTGATAAAAATTTACATCCTACTAATATTATAAAAACGAAAGTTTGTGAGGATGGGTGTGTAGGTGGATGTTTGTTACTCTTTCTGCTTGCTCTTTCCCTTTTGATTAAACTTTACATTAATATAGCTTATACTTTGGAGTAGTACATAGGTTATAATTTTTAAAGATGTAGTAATACATAATTGGAATACGCGTGCGGAGCCACAGGAAAACGTTAATTTTAAGTAATTATAAACTTCAAGGAGATAGATCGTATTATAATTTACAATAGTCTTATCCGTAATTTCTGAATACAATAGACTTAAAAGTATTTACCGTCGAGACTTGTCAAAAATTGTTACATCAAAGCCTCTGAAAAAAACCCTACAAAGACAGGAAGTGGGCTTGAGAAAGTCCTTTGTTGACGCACAGCACAGACGAAAAGAAGGAGGACTACATATAAAAAGAAATGAGATCCCACTAAAATCTTAACTTATACAAAAATGCAAATCTCGCAACCACAAAAAGTAGTTAGATCTAATGTAAAATCAAGTTGGTTAATTTATTCAGCACCTACATATCTATGAAAACATCTATCCAACAACTTTGTCGTAAATTGTGACCTAATTAGTTAAGTAACAATATTTTATAGTGACCATGTTAATTTATACATATAATAAAATTGTAACTAAGCCGAATCTGTACATTAAATATTTTTTGGAAAATCTGAGGCCAAATCTATAGTTTTTAGAATTTTAGTCTGGTTTGTCTATCTGTCTGTCTGTCTGTGACCACATCACGGAAAAACCAATGGAGGGATTTTGATGAAGGTGGTTAAATGTTATTGTTTTTATCCAAGAACTGAAATAAAAAGAAGAACTGTGAAAAACTCATCATCATTTATTTAATAATTATTAACGAGTGTTTATGTTTTGGGGAGTTAACTCGAGTTTAGAATTTCTTGCCGAAAGTATAACGAACAAACAATGTTATAACAAAATTTTTTCGCATTTATCGTAACGATTGGAAAAAGCGACTTGGGAACTTTCATCAGAATTTGTTTCTCTTCATAATGGGAATTAAGTGGTATCAAAATAAACGACATTACAGTTATTATAAATGTACATTTACAAAACGGTTGATTAGAGGATTTTAGCGATAGATACTATTTTAATTTTTGGCGACATTCAATCGTAGTGGTAAGAAAATTCGTTTCTGCAAAGTCCGGGGACTCGCTTAGAAAAAGTAGTGACGCTCGGCGCATGCAACACTTTTTTCTTATTTAACATATTTGGGGGTTAATGTAGAGTATTTTAGTTATTTCACATTGGAGGTATGACATCATAATGACACCATGGGATTATATGCACAAAGACGAACTTATGTTTTAATTAATACAGCAGTATTATTATTATTAGACTCAAACAACAAAAGCTGCATTTTCGAAGAACTAAAAAAATCCGCGGGGCTATTGATTTATTCCTATCAACACATATGTAGATATTGTTTTATTTCTTGTATCTGGCAGTGCAGAATTTTTGGTCGTTTTGTCAAATTCCATTGCAAAAATGACATATAGAAATATTGCCAGCCATGTCTGTATCGGTTACCAGTTTCATTTATAGACTTCCGTACTTTAAGGATTAAAAAATCTACGTATCCAATCTAATTCTCGATTTCGACTCGGTACTAAAATATTCGAAAAATGAAAAATATAATTAAGTAATTCGGTATGGCCAAAACATTATCTACTGTTTAAACTTGAAGTAATAGAGCTACGAAGCCGATGTTTATTTATAAAACCTATCGTCGCGTAAACAAGCCCTTACGTGAAGCATACACTGCAGAATGTACATGTTAGATTATCAAAATATTGATATTCTGGGAACAAGAAACTATCGGTTGGCGCGATTATGCGATGCATAAAGTGATTTCTTAAATTCTTTATGATACTGATTTAGTTTTTATAAAACAGGGTCCGAGACCGTTTCGGACAGTGGCTATATTTTGTTTCAGTAGCACATCGAACCCGATTGCATATTTCCCTGTATACCCCTGCAAGCCCTGTATGAATGAACAGAACAATATGAAAATATATTTATTTAAAATGTAAATACTCATAACATTTAGTTTTGGTTTCATTTACACTTAACTTTGATATCAATTTCAATAAATATTTGTCTAAAACATATTAAGTTCTATAAATAACATTGACGAAGGATCTTCTCCTTTGTCTTTCTTGTATTTCAGGGAGAACCCATTATTTTACAGTTGGACATTAACGATCTATTACTTAACAAAAGAAATGCTTGTTGTTTATTTATGTAGCAAGTGTTTGTAAGCAGTCCTCAGACACAACGTCCGCCCGCCCGCGCCCGCGCGCGCCGCCCGCGCCGCCCGCGCCCGCCCGCCCCGGGCCGACGACGGAAGCAGAACTTACAGGAGCAACAAGAGCTTGCTGCAATTAAGAAAATTGTTACAGTTCTGCATAAAATAAATTTCAAGATACCAATTAGACTTAATATCGAAGTAAAATTGTAACAGAAAATGCAAATACTATCTGTATCTTTCTTAAAGGCTGTATCCGGAAATTTCGCTGGATAGATTTTAGTCAATGATAGTACACGTATGGCTGTGAAAAAGCAATATAGATGAAAATTCTAAATATGAGAAAGTATTTGATAAAATAATGCTTGGTACGTATATGTGAAACAAATATTATTTCGTAAATTGCCCAGTATTCTATAAAAATAAAAAAGAAGAGTACGGTTAACTATGATACGAGCATATCAACATTCGAGATACTCCAGTGCCATAGGAGGGTTTGCAATTAAACTCTTTTAAAATTCCATTTTAACAAATAAATTTTACTAAGCGTTCACTTAGCAATTTCTAATACTATTTTATAAGACATGATGGTTAATGTTTCATACTTTATACCTATACTACCGACTTACGCTCGCTTCGCTCGGGTGCGGCCCTAGGTACGTCTTAATTTTTTTGAGCGGGACCCTAATCCTTATTTAGAAATAAAGAATCCTAAGTTAGTCCTTATAACATCAGCTATCTGCCAGTGAAAGTTCTGTCACAATCAGTTCAGCTGTTTCGGAGATTAGCCGGAATAAACAGACAGACAGTCAGACAGAAAGACATAGCAACAAAATATTTTAAAATTGTATTTTTCTTCTAAATATCGTATATAATTATTTCATGCAGTTAGTACAAATCTGTTATTTTGTACATTACAAACAGACACTTCAATTTTATATTTCTGTATTTTCATTAGGATATCGTTTGTCTATTTGTTATAATATGAAACTTTTTATATAATTCCCAAATATTCAAGGGAGATATAATCTTGACAATTTTACCATAATCCATCATTTTTTTTTTTTTTATTTTTTCAATAAAAATTCTCCTCTTGGAAGACATTTAGTTTAGTTTACCACTTTAGAAATTTCATCTAGATAATATTCTGTATTTTGGCCAGAGAAGTAATAAATAGAGATATTTTGCATTTACAATATTGTCAGAGCTAACATAACCATCGTAGATATTGTTTGAAAACAAATCTCAAACGTTTTGAGTAAAAATGGAATATCTCAGTAAAAATAAGTGGAAAGTTCTTTTCGAAGTCGTTATATTTCGAATGAATCTGTTGGAATAATACCAAGCAATATCATTGCAAAAAGCGATTGCCTGCAGCAGTTTTGATATCGCAGAGGCTAATATCACGAGTATCAAAGGCGGCCGGCGGGAAGCAATACGAGCTATCGAATTGAAATCAACCGCGGGACCACTCTTCCCTCCACTGCGCACTAATTGCGGCCGCGGGATGCAAGTTACCTGCATTCAGTTAAACTAAATATACAGTTAATAAGTAAGTTTAACTGAAAATCTGTTTGTACTCGAGTTCAGGTTACATTAGCAAATGCATAAACAGCTTGCGTTGGATTCCATTCACGCTGTAAATGAAAACCACATTTCCTTTTCCATACCAAACATCTACAGCAGTTTCGTCTGTATTAAATATACTGATACTTAGGTAAACTTGGAAATAACTTATATGAAAATATTATGTAAACGGTCAAACTGAAATATATAGCAAAAAGAACCTGTGGCAGAATACTACTAGCTATTGCCCGCGAGCTGGCTGCGACGGCGGGCGCGTATCTATTGTATCTACTATATACTGTTTTCTAAAATCACAAGACTTGCTTTTTTAACACACATAATTGAAAATTTAACGTAGTCTTACAGTCGCTATCTATAGATATAACTTTCATAAATTTTGACGGCAACTATAATTTAAAATGTAATACGCGGTAGTGACAGCGGCGGCGGCGTCCCGCGGCCCCGGGGCGCGGACCGCAACAGAATGCATTACGTGACGTCAAACCGAGGGCTATCTTAGAAGACGCTACCGTGACATTTATTCATGATTTGTTGCCAACTTGCGGGCGCGTGCTTTGAATACGAAGCCCCGAACAATCGTATGAATAGATACTATTTGTAAAGAAATAAAATGGTACGCTACTATCGTGAACATATCGCCATGAGAGGGTTATGATCAGATTGCAGGGTTGAGTCGCCGAGAGCTCTCGCTCGGCGTCTAAGCGAGTGTCATTGTTACGGAAATAGTAGAGAGTAGCTGAATAAATGAGAGAATGAAAATTCCTAAGTGTCTTCTTACAATGTGACTACCTAACCGCCAACAAACTATCAAGTTGAAAATTATCTCAATAAACATTTTTTAATTATTCTTTAATATCTTCTGTTCTATCACAAGATTAGATCTTCCGATTCTTCTCTCGTATGTAATCTCATATCATAATAAATTATTACAACAAAAAACTAAGCATATTTTCCCAACCGTACCTAAAGCCCTTGTCATTTCCTTCACAGTATTAAACTGTGACTTTTTCTATCCCACGCATCTATAGCGTTTGGAATACGACGTTTTACGTTATGTTTGATAGTACTATCACTTCTGGGATTAAATAATTTATCTAAAATTTGTGGAGAGTCCTAAAATAATAGTAAAAACTGATTTAGATTGATAGCTTTTAAAGAAAAAAAATCTTATAACGAGAAACTGATGTAATGTAGCCCGCCCCATCCACGCGGTTCACTTTATTACTTATTGCCTGATAAAAGCATCAATCTTGAAAACCCTATTTACCTCTTGAAACTTTGCCTCGCTCCGGCAACCCTCCATACATTTATAATATACATTTTGGTCGACTTAATGTGCAAAGCTACGTACGAATGTGGTAATGTCCTTCCGTCTTCTGGATTTATTTATTGCTTTACACTCCACATGTTTGTATTATGAATTTTAATATAAACAAGCGTGGAAGTCGGATCAGTAGAAGTTAGTATATCAGTAAATGAACATTATCTATACAATTGCTGATGAGATTTTAAAATTACCTCGAGAACTATCCAATAGACTGGGCTATGCTAAGTTTTCAATCTATTGTTATTGACTACGATGCAATTTGTGTGATGTATATACATGTATCGCCAATACAAAAAATCGAATCTTATACTATAGTCTAAGTAATTTTTTACAACACTGCAGGTGCCCTACTTCTCTGCACCACAAACTATAACAATAATATTTAAGTGCAAGAAAACCTCTTGGAGTAGTAATAAAAATAAATTAAGTAAATATGCCATGCAAATTTAGACTTTCAAGTGCAAAATGTCTGAACGTTCAGTCATTTTTTAGCGCTGCAATTCTCGAGCGAGTTTCTCTCTGGATTTGTGGATAGAATATCTAACAAAAGATTACCGAGAGAGAAATTAAACTAAAATATATGTAAAGAAGACTTCAATCTAGAAGCCACAGATAAAAATGTAGACATAAAGCTTCTGCAAATTGACAAAAGACATATTACAATCTTTACGAGTAAAAGTAACGTATTGTTATTAACTAATTTCCAAGAAGAAATACTTTCTTAGAATTACGCGAATATTTGACATTTTAAATAAAACTATCTTTTCGGATTATTTCGCGGATTTATTTTGATTTTTGGTACCCGACGTTTCGAATGTTTTACAGCAATCATGGTCACAGGAAAGACTAAGGTGTTAGATATCTCAAAGGCATATATGCTTGATACAGACAGTGCCTACCCACAATTTACAAATAAATAAAGTAAATTGTGGGTAGGCAGTAAGGCGAAATAATCCGAAAAGATAGTTTTATTCAAATTCGAAGAAGAAAATTTTCTGTGTTTAACCGCCATTTTAAATAGTATAACTGCCCTGATGTCGGGAAGGAAATAAATTACATCCAAATTGATAACATACTCGTACCTACTTTATCTATGAAAACTTTTTAAACTATAAAAGTTGAAATCAAATAATCTACTGTTAAGTTCTTTAAATGAATTCAACAAAATAAAACGTTTGCAATTTGCTTTTGTAATACTTTATATTCCGAGCATCACGTCCGACAATGATGCGGTCATTCACGGCATTATTCTAACATTTTGTCAAACTCTTTATATGAGTTTCGAATAAAAAAGTAGCGTAAAAGTGAATTCACCAAGTATTAAGTACAACCATATAATGAATATTTTTATCAATAATTTACATTTTTAATTAACATATTTAATAGTATTTTTTAATCAATATTGCAGTAGTTATAAAAAATACAACCGTGATTTTAAAAAAGTACTTATTCATTCTTCACATCTTACATAGGTATTTTAGGGGAATTCCCCGACGCGACGCGCTGGGTTTGTGTATGTTCTGGCTGATCTCAGAAACTACTGTACGGATTTCCTTACTGTTTTCACCAATGGAAAGGAAAATTATTATCTTGAACAGTTATAGGCTATAATAATGATATTTGTAAATTAAGTCGGAAAAAATCATCCCTTCGGTTATATATAAAAAAGACACACAGACAGACAAACAGACACTACAATTTTATTAATTTGTATATAATAGATAAAATTTCAGTATAATAAATATGTTAAAAAGAACATGGTGGCGTAGTTGTGTCGGTCCCTTATCTCGACGTTGACCCTTTTTTAATAACATAATTTATAACGGCGTTAGTACCGCTGGAGGCGCTCGAGCCGTTTCATAGCCTTTGTCAACTTCGTAGTTTCTGGAGCCTTCCTTATCTTGCCTTAGAAACCATTATTCATATTATATTCGTATTATCTACTTAATGATTAAGATCAAGACCTTCGAGACGTTTAAGATTAATTAATATTTTAAATTATGAAACAAACAAACACCACCACCACCACTTTGTTGGAAGAGTAAAATGAAATTTATAGTTATTAAAATTATTATCGAGAACTATTATAGCAATACTTCGAGGATATTACATCACTGAGTATTTTAATTATTTTGAATATTTCAAAGTAAAAAATGCTTTATTAAGTATAAAACATAGGTCCTATTAATGTTCTACACATGCGATAACAATACATAATATACACATGAAAGTGAAGCACTTAGAGAGAGAGCACAAGTGCGCCCGCAGCCCGCTGCCCGGGGCGGAGCGCGGCGGCGCTGCAGCTGAACGCGGGCCGGTGTTGAATGTCTAAAGACACTACTTTATTTAAACGGGCCTCTTTTGTTTCGCTTTTTAAGCATTCCAAGAAAATTCAGGATTTTAAGAACACACTTTAGAATCGTAGAATTGTCATTTGCTAATTTGACACGGTTTTGGAAGCTGTCTGAAATTAAGAATGGTAATATGCCTTAGCTTCGCTAGAGGTAGCCTATGGGAACTTCATTACTATAATATTAATTAATGTTCTATATATTATTCTAGAACGTAATCTATATGCCAATGATGTGCCAAGTTCCATCCAAATTTTGTATTTTTATATTTTTTACTGCCTGGTTATTATTTCCTATTTTTTTTTTCCAAATTAACGAAATTTTATTTTAATCGATCGGTCGGAATAAATTCTATAAACAAACTATAAAATCACTGCGCTATCACGCGTGAGTGGTGACTTACGCCGAATAGGAAGTAGCGAGAACGGCGATTATAGTTATAAATATTGAGTCGCTAGTTGTACACATTTTGCATATTTGAAAACAAAACGAATAGTAATTTTTGAAGATATTAACAGAAACAATATCATATATATAATTTTTCAAACAATAACAACATTTACTATGGCACATCTCGTCACGGTCCACTTTTCTGATCTATCTGGTACTCCTACGTTGATTTTAATGACGTTTCATGTCAAAATTCAATGAGTTTCCGAACCCTACTTATTGGGCCACGTTCACATTTCCCTAACATATACATACGTATATTTTACAATTTGTACCATCACTGGGTTGCATTTGCGTATCTACTGCCTAGCGCGGGGACTCACTAACGGCCGATCGTTTATCTGTTTATGATAGCGTTTTTTGACATCCGCTTCGCATCTTCCGTTCCTGATGGAAATACTTTCCAGATATTACTATATATACAATATACATTATACTTATATTTTCATCTTGTTCTAGTAAATTATCTATTATCAATATCTTTCACACAAGCTTTATAAAAGGTCTTTTGTTCTTCCAAAATTACAGAATCATAGTCAAAATATTATAGTCTAGCAAATAATGGATCAATGAGTCACCTATTCGTATATATATTTCATAGGCAAATTGTAAAGGCAGCTATACAGATATAGGTTAAAAAGCCAACCAGATATAGTACGTCTCTGCAGAACACGTGCTATGATGCTATATGAATATAACTTTACACCCATACAGGATGATTTCGATATCTCTATAATTTCGATAAAGAAATCATCCAGCATGTTGCAGATGTCCGCTCAATTATATCTGGATACAAAGTCCCATAAGTCTTCCTAATAACAACTCTTTCTAATTAGCCTTATTAGAAGCTTTTTTAAGCCCACAAAAGCGCATAAAATATTCTGATTAATATGCAGAAGTTTCTTAGTGATTATGCGAAGGTTTTCTATTTATTTATTTGAGGATAAAGTATCTGTTCTATACATCCTCTTCCGGTCTGAAATCTAATTGTGCCTCCCATGAAAATGACTCTAAGATCTTTCTTGCGTTCTTGACTCTTGTCCATAAAGTTTTTGCACATATTTTACTACTTAAAATTGAGATAAAATCGAATCTAATAGCAAATCTCAATATAAAATATATTAACATAAATAAAACTCTACCATATACATATATAATACTATAAACGCCATCTCAGTATGTCCATTAGCCAGAGGACACAAAATGCAAAGTTTTATTGGTTCTGCATACATTTATTACTATTGAGCTTTCAAACAGTAAAACTAAATTTCAAATATTACCTCATATATGTATTTCATGATATACGAATTGGATAATATCATATCTAGAAAGCAATATAAGGTACGTACTCGTACAATATAGGCTCGCACAAATGAGAAGGCCGTGATTATTCCCGGCTCGAGGTTACCCGTTGTCATCTGTACCTCTGTTTGTGAACAGTTGTGAATTTCCCACGAGAATTATGTTCTGCCGAAATGACCTATTTTGTTTCTGCCCATAATTAAAAAACTTGAAAAATATAATATATTGCACTTTTATGCTAATTTTTCATAGAGATATCACACTTGTATAAAATTACATATCCTGATTACATGCATGAAACCTGATGCATGACGTATTGAGTGGTTATTAATATTTAATATATACATACATATTTAAAAGTATTTAGTATACAAACATTATTATCAAACTTACCACTGAGGAATGTAGAATTGAAGTTCCCAAACACAGCCCGGAGCTCAGCAGTGCACCTCGCGACAGCCGACGTGTCTCCATCTTATTCGCCTCAATGCTTCAAGCGGAACTTGCACGTTCACATGCTTTAAATTACCTATAATACAAAATATAGAACGTTTTCAGATAGTAGAAGTAACTACTCTATATTGTGAAATTTTTCATCTTGTAACTGAAAAAAAAAAAAACATTGAATGCCTAATTTTTAGAGGTAATAAATTTTGGGACTGATAATATTGACAAGCATAAATACTTTGAGGCTACTGGAACTCGACCTCGCCCTGCCCGGACATGGCCTCAGGCGATTTCCTTTGACAAATTCAGATCTCCGGGACCACTGAATGCACCGGCATTAAATTGATACTATGTAGTATGTATTGTTATTAATGAATTTCCAAGAGAAACTGCTGAGCTTCAGCAATTCCTCCTGTGTTTAATTACTTTTACAGAATGCCCTACAAAATGACTATCATCACAACTATTTAAACACTATGTTCCCACCATTGGTTGTAATGTGGCGCCATCTATTTTCTACAGATTACACATTACCCCACTATGGATGACATTACTTTTAAAATATTAATATTTATAATTAATATTATAGAATTGTAAATAATAAAATATTAATAATCAACATCAAATTAACTTTATATTTTACTAGCGACTCACCCTCGCTTCGCTCGGGTTCGTCCCTAGACAAAAACAAACCTTTCCCACGTGAACCATACATTTTTCCGGGATAATATATAGCCTATAGCCTTCCTCAGTTAACAGGCTATCTAATGAAAAAAGAATTTTTTAAATCGGATTAGTAGTTCCTGAAATTAGCGCGTTCAGCCAAAGAAACAAACAAACAAACAAACTCTTCAGCTTTATAACATTAGTATAGATAATATTACTATATGTATTTACTAACAAAATATGAAGAATCAATATGATCTATAAATAATGAATAATAATTAATCAATTGACCAACTATAATTAATAAGAATCAATTGACCAACTATAACTAACAGTATGTACTTTACCAGAAAATTATATTCTGTGTTTAAATGTTTACATGTGATTATGCAACATAAGACCAAACGAACGTATCATTAAATTTACATTTAAAAAAAATTGTAAATATATAGTACTTTGTATCTCAGTGAGTGATATAAATACTTGAACTAAAAAAAATCGACACCAAACTCGGGTGGAAAATAAAGAATAATTGGTATCACTATGTATTCAGCCCTTTTTAACATCCCACTGCTGGGACGAGCCTCCCTTTAATATGAGAGGGATATCACAATATTTCTATTATATTGTTTACAAATGTATGTAATATAGTGTATACCAACTGTAGCCAAAGCACATAATGCTTAAAATTATTTTCGATTTTATACAAAGAGTTACCTAATTTTGAACCGCTTACAAAACAGTTTTCCAATAATATTGAAAATCTTAAATTTGAACAGAAATAATAAGTCAATAGTTATTTCTATAATATTAAATAAACAAACTAACTCCCACGCGGGCAGCGGGCGACTTACGTCTGCCTCTATTTGTATAAGGACTAAATTGTCAGAATCTATTCCTATTTCTCTAATAGATTTTAATAGGTTAAAACAACGTTTACTTTAAAAACCTGATTTAGCCTAAAAATGAGGTACATATAAATTTGTTCGTCTTATAAACCACAATATTTTTTTCGGGAAATTATAATATTAACGGGTAATTTCCCATAATAAACCTTCAGTACCCAAATGTTATATTATTTGTACATTCTAGTTTACAACATACACATCTTTATTTCAGCATCAAAATGAGCCGTATTAACAATTAATACAAGTTAGTATTATGTCATATTTTTGTCATCAAATAAGAAGACATCATAAAATGCGCTCGTCAAGTGATGGAATGATTGTTTTTTAATACCAACTGTACCGACGAGCATCGAGCTAGACAGATATAATATTAAAAATCTCTATTGTAACGTTATTAGCTAGATAATGAATCTCATAAAAAAATGTAGCCTCTCAGAGAAGGTCGGCGGGCGAGGTTCTAACGCACAGAGCTTTAGAAGTAATCTGTTAGGATTTCAACTTTATAAGTTTAATGAAGGCGATCTTATCGGATTTATGTTCAACGTGAATTTTGCAACATTACTGTGTAAATTCAAAGGTATTTGGCCTGCACTTATTGTAAAAAAGTAATCATATTAGCTGAGATTCACTTAATTTAAGTCACTAGTTTGATTTTAGTTTTTATTATTTGGTTTTTAAGACAAAAACAACACATTCTCTAATGACAGTGACGTAGATTGATTATTTTGTAAATATCTTCTTTTCGCGGTCAGTAATAATTTTTTTTTTTTTAGTATAAAAACGGTTTACGTTAAATTGTTTCTCTGTAATAATATTGTACCAGATCATATGTTTTCCTTTAAACAAATGATTAACTATAAAATTCTTTCCAAATATTGTGTCAAGTAGTACTTATGTAGCTCTGTAATATACTATAATACAATAAAATAAAATTAATTGTTCTCACAATAGCGAATGTGCTTGCGAAGTTGGCGCGAGCGGTGTCAAGTGTCAACAACGCATTAGTCTATCGCTGTCGCGACAGCTACTCGTAGGAACTCCTCGGAAGCTACCCCTCGCAACCCTTAATAACTAACTGGGTTATGGAGTTCTGAAGGTAATAACAATGAGTTAAGTATTTTCGCTTGCAGTAAAATCTTTCCTTATATATAAGATTCATTTAATTATTATTACAATCGGAAATGCGATTTAGCTCGCAACGTACGAGCTTCGCTACTACATTCCTTGCGAGCCTCGCGTGTTCACATTCCATATATTACAGTCAATATGGTAGTTTTAGTTAATTAAAAGCATTTAGGTAGATGTACAAAGAACATACATACATATGTGTATATTGCACTGCATTTATACTGTAAGTTTTTAGTAATTGTTTATATTTTTCTCTTTGGTTAGATAAATATTTCAGATAATAATTTTAGATCAATATTTGAACTAGTGGACCTAGTGTTCCAAGTGGACTTGGAATGCCAAGAATATTGCCTTTTGACAAAAAAAAAATATAAAGCTAAGATCGAAAAGCACCAAGTGAACTCAGAAGATATGAGTATCTGTCACTAACAAGCATTTGCAAGTAAGTCGCCCTGTGGAAGTTCTGATTATTTTGAACATAAACTGAAAATCTTGAAAGAACCAAAGATCCATAAAACCCGGTATATAGTGGAAATATTGAGTCGCTTAGAAAACCTTAATAGACTCGATATTCTTAGAAGCTTTCTTTATAAGAGGAATGCAATCTGTTTGCATATTTTAAACTTCAGTTATGTTCAAGCGGGTCTGATTACGAATACTTCGCCGGGGGTCCGCGGCCTGGCGTCGGTCACGCCTCGTGTATACTGTATACAGTACGCGTATTGTGCCGCTAATTGCCGGCAAAAGCCGCCGCGCTCGGGCTCGCTGAATAAAAACTTCGCAACGAATTCAATGTTGGACTTCATCTTGATCTTTTTCGTTTTGTTCTCACTACTTTATCTTAATGAGCTCGCTTTGAATCAAATGAGAAGGTGCACGAAGTTCTTTTGAATCAGGTGTCACAGTTTTTCACTTATTGGAAAAAACTAAGAATGCCACATTAAGATTAATTTTCTTGTGAAATGTTTAATGGTATAATTAGATAGATATTTAGATGTACTTTATTGTACGCCACAAAAGAAATATACAAAAGAAGAAATAAACATATAGATAATGTACAGGAGGCGGCCTTATCGCTATGAGCGATTTCTTCCAGGCAACTTTAGGGCGTAGGTTTAAATATATGAAATGGTAGGCGGTGTACTTGCTACACACAAATACATATCTTAAATACATACATATGTACATACATAAATGTAAATCTGATAAAAAGTATAATATTACAAAGACAATAATTATTTATTTATTTAATAAGGATCACCAACATAACATACAGCAACTTAACAAAAATACACGAATTGTACAAAGGAGGTCTAAATCCAACTGTTATCATACTTATAGGTAACCACGACATGCATAAACAGTTACACGGAACATTTAAAAATTGAAAATTAGCAGTACTATAAATTATAAAGAAAAAAATTAAAACACTATTATAATTAGTAACTTAAAGTAACAAAAGAAGAAAAAAGAAAAAAAGAAAAAAAATAAGGAGATAAGTGATATGATTTTAACGGCAGCTTAAAACTATCAAGACTTTTAGCCAGCCTGATGTCGAATGGAAGAGTATTGCATAAACTGCAAAGGAGTTGTGAGAAGAAATTTTAAGGAGAAATGTTTCACTAGAGCAAAGTGAAAGAATATGAGAATCTCTCAAAAACTCAAAACGCTCTCTAAGACACAAACCAGAAAAAGGATAAAACAGCACGCTGGATAGAAGATGAAGCACATGAGTATTCCTGCGAAAGTGGATTGGGAGATACTTGGGCATTTTGCGAAATTCAGAAACATGATTTACCTACTCCATAGGTAGTTATTAAAGCTAAAAGTCTAACAACAATACTTCATTTTAATTCATTTTTTAACTGTTTAAAAAAATATATAGTGTATTTACATATTTTAACGTTATGTTTGGCTTTGCATTAGCACATAACATCTGTGTAATTACAAAAGGTTATGACAGCTGGCACAGTTGACTGAGCTCTCATTAAAGCGGGGATATCCTTACTCGTAATTCGATTCATTACTTAATTCGATTATTAACTCTGACCCTTTGAGCTTAAACTTAATAAAAATTTATTTTTTTCCTGTATATATATAAACATATATATATATATATATGTTTATAAGCTTATTAAACGAAGTAAGTTATGTTAAAGTAACATAAGTATTGTCCGAGCAACAAGTTTGCGTAAGTTGAGAACTGTATACTATACACTGTACAGGGAAGAGTGGTCGAGGCGGATGTATCGTTAATATTTCACAAGGGCTTTAATCTCTGCGTAGGCTTAAGCGGTGAAAGTCGACGATCTCGACCGGATTACTTTAATCACGTCATATTGCTATGTCCTATGAAAAAGGTTCATCTTTTACTTCTACAACAAAAATAAACATATTACTATTTAAAGTGGCGCTTGAATTACCAGTCAGATTTGAAAGTTTTTGCGATTTTATAATGTATAGTGAGCAAATCAATTGACCAAACATGTATTTACAATTTTTGTTTATATGATTGTTTGCTTGCGCAATCGGATTTCTTTTACATTACAGTTTATATGTTATCATAAACAGGATTAGAATTAATTAATTAATAATAATTAATTAGAATAGGAAAAAGGATTTAATTTCAATGGATTTAGTTATAAGACCAACAGATAACTAGCATACCGGGCGCCTCGTGTGTAGTGTACCTACTCTTAAACGAAACAGAAGGTCGTACTTAGTATTTTATTTAAATTACATAAATAATACTGACTACAATTATTGATTGATGAACATATTTTCTCGCTGGCTCTCGCCCATCACCAAATCTTATTGAAAGAGCCTCGACTTGTCTTGTATAGTCCGGTCAATTTAGACATAAAAATAGTGGTCAAATAACAAAAATTCCCGGAAAGCCAAATATTGGTGGAGAGCTGGGGTTTACCATTGTAAAAAAGTTTTAAAAATCCCCATCAATCCTATGTGTGCTACAAAAGTTATTCGAGAAAAATCCAAAAAACCTCAAATTTTGACCTTTGACCCCGAATAACTTTTGTAGCACACATAGGATCGATGGGGATTTTTAAAACTTTATTTTTAATGATAAATGCTAGCTCTCCACCAATATTTAGCTTTCCGGGATTTTTTGTTATTTTAAATGTCTATATTGACCGGACTAGTAAAAATAGAAAAAATATGTTTTCGTATCAAATAGTTTGAGTTAGGTAGTTAAAATATTTTTCATTGCTAATTAATAAAAACACAAAGTACCGAACTTAGTACTAGAACGGTATAGTAATTGGTTCTTTTTCGAGATTTGTTTTTATTATTAACTAGTGACTTACTCTCGCTTCGCTCGGGTGCGTCTCTAATCGCGTACGTTTTAAATAGATTTCGGTATCAAACAGACAAAAATTTTAATAATACGTTGTACACAAAAGGGCTGAATCACACAATACATTACAGCCATTTTTGTTTTATAAATATTATAATACATGTACAGATTTCGCTAAGTTACTATTTTATAATATTATGCAAAGCTAATAATTATAATAAGGAACTCTTACTAACTTGATGAAATGTACGAAAATAAAAAATAGCAAAGAAAAGTATTATTACTACTATGTTACATACGTGTGGTTAACATGGGAAGGCAGTAATACATAATATTATGACATCGTAATGGCAAGAGGATTGATGTCGAAGGAGGTGCGGGCACTTGTTGGACAAATATTGTAGATAAATGCCTCAAATTAGTAAGAATGAGTCCAAGATTCAAAAATGTTGATATTTCTCCTAGGTCGTAAACACGTAAAATCAATTTTTAGTTTAATATGTAAATTAGTTGTCGAAGTAAACACATATAACAATTTCAATTTTTATTATTCAGCGTTGTATGGCAATATTGCTGCACAATGTGACACGCGCCACTACAAGCACCTGAGCTAACGAGTTTTATTAGCTATTCCGGCATTGGATCCTGGTCTAGTGTTCTCGACATTCTCGTATTCGAACGACTTTGCAAACATTGCCCTGAAAGTATTTGAGACCCGTTTTCACGTAATATGCATTTCAACGGAGACAAAGGCGGAAGTTTTAATTTTTAATTCCATGAATAACGATTTTCTTATGGAAGATTATATAAAAAGATTGAATAAGATATTTTTGTAAATAGATACATATTTGCAAGTTATAAAAGGCTTTTTGAATGCTGCAAATTGTTACGATTTTCCTATAATCAGTCAACTTGCTGAACATTTTTATCTCATATACACGTTTCGGGTAGGAGAGTTGTGTGTGGAAATAATTATTTAATTATGAATAGCATGGGTTACCAACTGCCTTTAAAAAATGCAGATAGTATCAAAATAAGCAAGCATATTATCATTTACGTATACTACCTGCATACTTACAGGTGGTTAAGTGGGACTCACCGGCCAGAAGAACAAGTACTACTCACTAAAAACCAACCGAACCTCCCCCGTCGTAACAGGACGCAAGATTCGAACGCAAGAACGCACTCAACCACGATGCCCCGATAGCAGGTATGCTGAAGTAGACCACCACAAACAAGTGGTTGATCTCACAGTCTACTCTGCTATCAGGGAAGTACCAAGAGCAACTCGCATGTTACACCGCTCACCACGGTGGGCCGCCTTCCAATCAAGTACTCTTTGAATCTTTTCAGGTATTCCTTACCCATACTTATCACTGGCGGTCGAGGTCACGGCTCGGTGTCACTGGCGTTATGTGTAAATTCAGTACCCATTTCCATGCCTTTGTGTACGAGCTTTCTTAAGTAGACTATCTGTTGAATATTTAACGTTTAGGGAAAAATATTTCTTTCAGTTGTATGTGTTAGTTTTATGTGTGTAGTGGCGGGTGGCGGGTTATAGTGTAGTAATATACTTACATATATACATAACGACACTAACTATAATTATTGATTTAGAGATTGGCGCAAAATCTTGCGTTAAACCTAGTGACACCCTCAATGCCAACGTCGACGTCTCTAGGCTGTTCAAAGTACTACGAGTAATATTCCACAGGAAACACTTTATTTACGAGTAAAAAACCATTCCACATTGGTGGAATGTGTTTCATACATTATCTGTAAATAAAAAATCAAGTCAATAACGAAGCGGGTTTCGTTGCAGCATAAAGAAAGGACAAATAAACAAAACAAATTTTTAAATTAATAATATTACGAAAAACGCAGTAAGCTAAATTCAAAAATGATATTCCCGACTAGATCGTTGTACTCCCTAATTATTTCCTCCGCCTGCGCCGTTATTAAGCCGTTATGCAAATATACTCATTAACCTAGAGCAGCTAATTAAGTCAACGTTAACAAGACTAGCTATCGTTGGAATGTTATTTTGTTTTTTTTTTCTCTCCCTCTGACGCCCTCTCGACTCCACGTCGTCACACATAAGTTTATTTTTATTTTTGAATTCATTAAAATGTCTTATTTTTATAAGATAATTGTAAAACAACATGTATATTAAAAATCTATATATACATAAAATGCTTTGTCCTGACTGACTGACTGATCGATCAACGCACAGCCTAAACCGCTCGACGTAGAAACGTGAAATTTGGAGGACATATTCCTTATATATTGTAGGCATCCGCTAAGAAAGGATTTTTCGAAATTCATCCCCTAAGGGGGTAAAATAGGGGATAAAAGGTTGTATGAAACTCTGTCATTCTAAACGCGAAATGCACGGAAAGTGGTATTTAGTTTTAAGATGAAAAATAAAAAATATATGTATTAGATTTTTTTCGAAATTCATCCCTTAAAAGGGAAAAAGGGGGTGATAAAGTTTATATGGGCAAACAATTATTTATGATCAGAATTTCTTGAAACTTGGTATTAATGCTCTTCAATACAATTAAATAAATACGTATTTTAGAATTTTTTGAAATTCATCTTATAAGGCTGTCAAATAAGGGATGAAAGTTTGTATGAAACTCTGTAACTGATGCACGGAAAATGGTTTTTTTATGGAAATTTACCTTTAAAATGAAAACTAAAACAATACAAATATCTATTTTTTTTCAATTCATCCCTTAAAAGGATAAAAGCGGGTTGTGTTGTTTATATAAGGAAAAAATTGTTTATGATCAGAATTATTTGAAACTTGGTATTAATGCTCTTTAATACAATTAAATAAAAATGTATTGTAGATATTTTTTTTAATTCAGCCCCTAAGTGGGTAAAACTGGGCGGTGAAGTTTGTGTTGTTGAATACGAGTATATTTAAATAGAGTAACATGGCTTAAGTGCCGAATATAAAGTAGAGTAAAATGTACTGAATATACGCTTAACATCTTATACATATTTTTGCAAGTAATAAAGTATGAATTGCGAAAAAGTTTATTTTTTTCGTAGTTTTATCGCGGGCGAAGCCGCGGGTTCTGCTAGTATATACATAAAATGTTTTACGATAATGTGTTTAAAAACATAAGACTTAGAGACTATTCTTTTTATATCCTAGACATCCTAGACCTAGTGTTCGTGAGCTCGCGACAAACGCTGATAAACACACAATAAACACTAGGAATAGAAATAAGCTTGTTACGACCAGATTTCGACTCCAAAAGGTGGTAATAAGATTCCACAAGCTCTTAGATTTATCTTTTCCATAATCTAAAGATAAAATTAAAAATATTTTTAAAAGTATAGCATATTACTTTGTTCAAGAGTTTCTTGTTGATGGAAATGTGTGGAATTGACTCATATGCGGGCTATCTATGATGTTATGTTAATAAAATAAATAAAATAATACTCGATATTTAAAAGAGCATTGTCTCGTTTCTCTTGAGCTTTTCTCAGTAACACTGCTTTCCGAGCCGGTGCTACCTTCCTCAAAGACAGGCTACACTGACTCTCCTTTAATTTGTGGGAATACACATACTTATCACACTTTCAGTAGAATAACACCAAACATATAATTTTATACAATAAATAAAAAATATTAATTACAAAGCAAACCCGGCGTAAACGCGTAGTTTAGCAAACATTCCATCGATGCGTGATACCTACGCATCGCTCATCGCTTATGCCGTGGACTCGAGTCGCCGCGGCTTGCAGTTATTCGCTAACTACACTCGGCTTATGATATTGCGCTCGTTTAAGTAATTTTTCCACTGTTTTGTATGTTGATTAGACTTTAAATATCTTCTTTGTGACGTTTGTATACCTGTGACTGTCTGTATACTATAATTCTGACTCTTTATCCCTTCTGTGTTATTTGTGTAGTGAAATATACGTTTAGTTCAACCGACTAGTGACATTTTATTTTGTGTTCGTTTTACTGTAATTATCGAACTTATATATTGCACACTAGTTCCTACATAGAACAATAACCACTATAACTGGTGACCCCGAGGACACAAGTATCGAAAGGTACGAAACTACAAGATGAGTGATAGTAGTGACTCTGCGAAAACTGTTGGGTCGCGCAAAGATGCCAACGTCACCACACGGCGGACTCGTCCAATGCGCGTTTCAACTGTTCAAGACTTTGAGGATATAAGGACGCGCAATTTAAAAATTAAGGTGCCACCTTTTTCTCCAGAGGATCCGGAATTATGGTTCGCTTTGCTGGAAGGACAGTTCGAGATCCACGGTATCATCGATGACGTCACAAAATTTAATAACGTCTGCAGTAATTTGAGCATGCAGTATGCGAAGACCGTGAAGGACATTCTCATCAACCCTCCGCCCATTGAAAGGTATGAGAAAATTAAATACGTCCTAATAAAGCGACTTTCTGCTTCGCACGAGGCAAAGGTAAAGCAGTTGCTCACACATGAGGAACTTGGAGATAGAAAGCCTTCACAATTTCTACGGCATCTCCAAGACTTAGCTGGACCTTCGGTCCCTGAAGATTTCATCAGGACAATATGGAGTAACCGCCTGCCTCATGACATCCAGACTGTTTTAACTTCACAAACATCACACTCTTTAGAGCAACTCGCAGACCTGGCTGACCGTATACAGGAACTGACATCATCACGTACTGTGGCTGCTGCTTCATCCTATACCCACTCTAGTGCCCACTCGTCTCAACCATCAGATGAGATCACTGAGCTGAAACAGATGGTGCACCGCCTTACTCTCAAACTGGAGGAGCACATGCGAGGAGAATGCTGTTCGACTTCACGTGAAAGGCCACGCGACCGTCGCCGTTCTTTATCACGCCAGCGGAGCCGTTCCAGCTCCAGCTACCGGAAGTTCCCTGTGTGCTGGTACCATAAGAAATTCGGAGCACAGGCTCACAAGTGCCTAAAGCCTTGTGACTACACCAAGGCGGGAAACTCTGCGGGCAGTCGGTAGTGGCGACCAGCGACTGTCCAGCATACAAGGGTCGCCTCTTCATCACCGACCGCACTTCGAATATCCAGTTCCTGGTAGACACAGGCAGTGATCTGTGTGTTTACCCACGTTCCGCACTTCGGGAGCGTCGGAATAAAACAGACTTTCATCTAAGTGCAGCTAACGGCAGTGTAATAGATACTTATGGTTTCATAGAACTTAATTTAAATTTAGGTTTAAGACGCAATTTTCCTTGGCGTTTCACTGTAGCTAATGTAACTAAACCAATTATAGGCGTTGATTTTCTTAACTTTTATAATTTAATTGTAGACATTCGCAACCAACGCCTAATTGATAACACCACTACATTGTCTGCTACTGCTTCTATTACCAATATTAATGTATATTCTATTAAAGTGGCGACAGGCGACTCGCGTTATCACAGGGTTTTAAACAAATTCCCCGAAATAACACGCCCTTCAGGCACACCTAACACCCCCAGGCATAACACAGTACACCACATCAGAACCACACCAGGACCTCCTATTTCTTGTAGTCCACGCAGACTCGCGCCAGATAAGCTCAAAATTGCTAGAACGGAATTTGAACTGATGCTCGAACTCGGCACAGCGCGTCCTTCCGAAAGTTCTTGGGCTTCCCCATTACACCTCGCACCTAAGAAGGATAACGGCTGGCGTCCTTGCGGTGACTATCGCATGCTTAATGCACGGACTATACCAGACCGTTATCCTATTAAGCACATTCATGATTTCACCCATTCCATATCTGGTTGTACAATATTTTCCACCATCGACTTAATGAAGGCGTACAACCAAATACCGGTCTTTGAGGCGGACATACCGAAGACGGCAATAACTACGCCCTTTGGCCTGTATGAGTTCCCATTTATGACTTTCGGGTTAAGGAACGCAGGCCAAACTTTCCAAAGGTTTGTAGATGAAATGACAAGAGGCTTAGATTTCTGTTACAGCTACTTAGACGACTTCCTGGTTTTCTCTAAGAACGAAGCTGAACATGAAGCCCACCTCGAGCAACTTTTCGCTCGCATGAGAGATTATGGTGTCCTTCTCAACACATCCAAGTGCGTTTTCGGAGCAACTGAGGTAACATTTTTAGGTTATCAGATCTCTGCCGCTGGTACCAAGCCTTTAGAATCCAAGGTCCAAGCAATTAACGAGTTTCCAGTTCCTAAGACTGTTAAGCAGCTAAGGCGTTTCTTAGGGATGCTCAATTTCTACCGACGGTTTTTACCTCATTCCGCTTCCATTCAAGCCCCTTTGAACGCCCTGCTAACTGGTTGTGTTAAGGCATCTCATCCAATAGACATCACTGGTGACGCATTGCTGGCATTCGAGCGGTGTAAAACAAGCCTTGCTAATGCCGCACTACTTGCCCACCCAGATTGTCAAGCCGAACTCGCTCTGATAACAGATGCATCCGACTTAGCGATGGGTGCAGTGTTGCAGCAACGCAAAGACAATGCTTGGCAACCCCTAGCTTTCTTTTCGCGGAAGCTGAGTCCGACACAGCAGAAATATTCTCCCTACGATCGTGAGCTTTTAGCTATATACGAAAGCATCAAATACTTCCGGCATATGCTCGAGGCCAGACATTTTGTTGTGTTCACGGATCACAAACCGCTAAGCTTTGCTTTTAGTGAGCGTAAAGCCAACTGCTCACCCCGCCAGTTCCGTCATTTAGATTTTATCTCGCAGTTCACGACCGACATTAGGCACATCTCGGGTAAAGACAACGTTGTTGCTGACCCGCTGTCTAGGATCGATGAACTGCAGATACCTATAGACCTGGAATTGCTCGCTTCTTCTCAGGCTTCGGACCAGGAGCTTAGACAACTGCTTGCCGGTGAATCCTCACTCCGGCTGGAAAAGTTATCCCTCCCTAACAGCCCATCTATGCTCTATTGTGATGTCAGCACACCTTCCCCCAGACCCTTCGTGACAAAGCTCTTACGGAAGCAGCTCTTCGACAACCTTCACAACTTAAGTCATCCTGGCGCCAACGCTACAGCTAAATTAATAGCTCAGCGCTTTGTGTGGCCCGGAGTTCGTAAGGAGTGTCGAGAGTGGTCACGAAAATGTCTAGCTTGTCAACGCGCTAAGGTGCATCGTCATGTTTCATCACCTCTTGGCACATTCGATCTACCACGAGCTAGATTTGCTTTCATCCACATAGACATAGTTGGCCCCCTCCCTCCATCCCAAGGCTACCGCTACTGCTTCACGGCGGTAGACAGGTTTACGCGTTGGCCGGAAGTCATCCCGTTGTTTGACATAACCGCCGAAACCGTTGGCAAGGCACTGATATCATGGATATCCAGATTTGGATGTCCAACTGATATAGTCACAGATCGCGGTCGGCAGTTTGAATCCGCTCTTTTCCAATATTTAGGAAAAATGATAGGATTCAAACATCGCCGAACGACTGCGTATCACCCTGCCTGCAACGGTTTGGTAGAAAGGTTCCACCGTCAATTAAAGGCAGCCCTCATGTGCCATGCAGACACCAATTGGGTCGATACTTTGCCCTTGGTGCTTCTGGGCATAAGGAGCTCCTTTAAAGAAGACTTGCGAGCTTCTTCTGCTGAGCTAGTCTATGGTGAGCCGTTACGACTCCCGGGAGAATTTTTCCAGCCCATTTCTCCTAGCAGCACGGATGTGTCGGAATTCACCACCCGTCTCCGTCATTTCACTTCAAAGCTGCAACCTTCACCAGCTGCACGACATGCCAAGGACAAAATTTTTATTTTCAAAAACCTGAACTCGTGCAGTCATGTGTTCTTGAGGGATGATGCTTCGCGAGGTTCCTTACAGCCTCCTTATTCCGGACCTTATGAAGTTTTGGACAGAAGTGACAAGACTTTCACAATAAGGGTAAAAGGCAAAAACATGACCGTTAGTATAGATCGCTTAAAACCTGCGTACATATTAACCGACCAACCTCCCTTTTACCATCCTAAACCTATTATAGATCCATACCCCCCTTCTCCAGCTGACCTTAAGATACAATCCAAAACTTGTCCCGACACTAAGACTGACAACGTAAAAAAGACGCGTTCCGGGCGTACTGTACGTTTCCCGGACTATTATCACCCGTAGGACGGTCTCTGGGGGGGAGTGATGTGGGAATACACATACTTATCACACTTTCAGTAGAATAACACCAAACATATAATTTTATACAATAAATAAAAAATATTAATTACAAAGCAAACCCGGCGTAAACGCGTAGTTTAGCAAACATTCCATCGATGCGTGATACCTACGCATCGCTCATCGCTTATGCCGTGGACTCGAGTCGCCGCGGCTTGCAGTTATTCGCTAACTACACTCGGCTTATGATATTGCGCTCGTTTAAGTAATTTTTCCACTGTTTTGTATGTTGATTAGACTTTAAATATCTTCTTTGTGACGTTTGTATACCTGTGACTGTCTGTATACTATAATTCTGACTCTTTATCCCTTCTGTGTTATTTGTGTAGTGAAATATACGTTTAGTTCAACCGACTAGTGACATTTTATTTTGTGTTCGTTTTACTGTAATTATCGAACTTATATATTGCACACTAGTTCCTACATAGAACAATAACCACTATAAATTGAATTGACGATTCAAAAGTTAATGTATAAGTGTCATTAAATAAACTTTAATTTGATTTTATTTCATTTCAAACTGACAAAGAGCTCGTTCATTACTTAATTAGATAACAATGTATGTGGTGTTATGTTTTAAGACGTCTCTTCACGTCTTTAGAAGCAGTTCTGTTCAAATGATATCCTAAAACAAGCGTACACCTTAGAGTATACTCGTATTATGTGTACACCAAAAGTTTTAAAACGTTAAAATAATGTAAAATGTTACAGCCGAGTTTATTTGATTTGTAGTAGAGGCATATCTCATGCATACTTGCAATAAAACCCTGGCACATATGGTGGTGATTTAAAATGATATGAATAAAAATCTGTCGGCGTCACACTCATACTTTAAAAGGCAATAAAATATTAAAAAAAATTAAAAGTATATAGAATAAATAACATATTATATATAATAATAATAAATATATTGTACACTGCTTAACAATTCGAATTCCTGTAGTGTCCAAGTAAGACCTTCACTCTTGGAGTTGAAAGCAAAGAGGCATACACTAACTGCGGTAGTGGCATAGTGGTCGAATAAAGAACTAAACGCTTTACAAAAGTCAAAATAAATATTAACAAAGTAACCGATATAAACATAACTTCAAAAGAACAATTTAAATAGAAGCTTAAAGTTCACAATTGTATGTTTAAACTCGAATAAAGTTGTACTCGTAATAAACGCAAGCAGGTTGCGTCTAAATGCAGCCGCGGAACATTCTCCAGGCGGATATGAAAGAAAATAAAACTCGAGGAGCCTTGTTAAGAGCGGCCACTAATTACGCTGTGGACATAAATAAGCAACTTTCAAGAAAAAACTTAATAAGATAGCAAAAATGGCCAGGAAGGAAAATATTTATACCGTTTTTAAATTGGCTTTGCAATGGGACGGGTTTTCATTTTCATTTTATATTTCACGATTGTGCTCTGGTTAATGAGTGGATCGACCGCATAGAAATTGTAAAAGCTTCCTTTTACATTTCTTTTCGTTCAACTGAAGGAGCCATCGAGAGACTACTCACCTATTATCAACCTGCAAATCATCTGGGAAAACAATGATAACACGTAGCGTCGTAGATCATTATGTTATCATCATTATATTTTTAACACATAGGAGCCATCACACAAATACTCTATCTACTAGTCAAAGTTAGATATAAATTGTCTTAGCAAAGCAGACAAACAGTTAGGTAGCTTACATTGTTCATGGCTGTTAAGACCAAAGTTAAAAAACGTGGCTATTTAAATTATAATATAAACTTAACAGAGGATAGCTATTTAAAAATATTTACTTTCGTTTAAAAATATAGAGATTAAACTTATCCTCTGGTAAAATGAAAAATCGACGTAATTTCATCTAGAAATATTTTTAAGTAGATTCACTCAAATAATTGTTACAATAATTGAGCACTTCCTACTACTATGAATTAGGCCAATGCTTGGTTAAACTCAAGTTACGAATGTTCTTCATATCAGAGTTATCAAAATTATTCAACGTACACATAGAAGCTGAAAATATATTTTTATGTAAATCTCTTCCAATTTTATAACATTAAGTCGGAGCTAAGGGGAGTGCAAAGTAAATATTACATCGCGCCGTAAAGAGCTTTACTTTAAGAAGGTCGACGTTACCCTTAAATGGATATCCGATGTAAGCGGGATTACGTCCCATCCACGCTTCATCACCTTATTGCGCTGATTTATGCGCTGGAGTTAAGCGATAACACCTCGCTTCACGATAGACGTTTGTCTTCGCCGAGCTAACTCCTTTATGAAAATATTACTTATTGTTGACTACAGCCGTCACTAGAACAAACGTTCACAAACGGAACTCAAAAATGACATATTTACAGATCAAATTATCACAAGCTTTTATTTAACTTGCAATGTTTGTATGAATGTTTGTTCGGGTCAAATCCTCCAACTAAATTTTAAAGCAGTTATCCTCAACCGATTGAGCTGAAATGTTGCGTACACGTTTAGTTTGGATAACAATGCATAGTTAAATAAGTGACGTCATTCTAAATCCAACATGGCGGACTCCCAACGATAGCGGACTATGCTTTTTTATGCACCCCCATGATATGGATATCAAATGAAAAGGTTTGCTGAGAAGAATACGAATAAATACCTAAAAAAATAAAAACATACATTACACAATTTATATGATATAAAAGCTTGTTTTTAAAAAAATATTTTTAATATTAATTTATGTATACAACAGCAACTTAGTACCTTTTTTATGTACTGTCGCTAATCGTGCACATTATTATTACACACTCTTTTTAACAATAATTTTCAAAACACGTTTAATATTTATTTTTTTCTGAACTGCTGATAGATTTTGTCGCGAAAGGTAAAGGTCAAAAGTCCTCACACAGAAATAGTTTCCCCAAAAGTCCCGCAATACGAGTAGAAAGGGATTGTGATCCAAAGTTTTCTCATCGAATGTCTATCCGGATGAACGCATTGAAGGTGATGCGACGCCACGACGAAAATATATTATCTAGGAAATATCTCAGTTATGTAATATACCATACTTTATTAGTTCATCCATTCAAAATATACATATATATTAATGGTTTAGTCAAATGTATTATATGAGAATTCTGTACTGTGTGCTGCTGCAGGAAATGGAATACGTATTAACTGGTGGCCGCGGGCTGTGGACATCAAGCACACCGTCAGAGCTCGGCACAGAAAAGTAGTTTGCTTTGTTTTAGATAATTTTTTTTTTTGAATTGAAGCGAACAAAATATCTATAGCATTTTAAAACGATTTTTATTTACATAAAACAGAATTCCACGGAAGTCAATTCTGAGGCTACAAAAAGTCGATCACTCCATGAGTATATAACAAGTTCTACTCCAGTTTATAAATATTTGCCTTTTTTATATTTTGCATAGATTTACATAGATTGCTGAAATAAAGATAAATAGTTCTCAATTAAACTTAATCTGCAAAAAAATATTGTAATTGTATTGGTAATTATTATTTTTTACTTTGGGAAAATTAAACCTTTTACTTATATTACTGGAAAGTAATACAATATTCCTACCACGCGCGAGCCTTCCTTCAATACAGGTCATAGTCTACTCCCCTTGGCCAAGTTGGCGAGTTAAGGGATTTCACGACTTCCGAAAACTTTCTAGATTCTCTCAGACATGCATTACGATGTTTTCCAATACAGTAAGACAAATGGTAATCATGTTGAAACTAATTCGCACTTAAAAACATCAGAGGTGCGAGTCCTGTAATTCGAACTCGCTTCATTGGTTTCCCAAACAAGCGCGTTATCACTGGACTTGCACAGTTTTCACACAATAAAATACACGTATAATAGAAAAGAGTACAATATACAAGGTAAGAAAAACGATATTTATGGCAAAAAAAATACAATATTGATATGATACATGCAAAAGAAAATATTCCGAAAATGGTTTATCTAACCGCTGCCCAAAGTATACATACTCGTATGTATATCATTAATTAATTCATGGCTCCATCTGTCCCGGGCTTTTTGTTCAGGCATTTTTGTATTTCATACGTGAGTTATCCCATATTGTATTCACGTATGAGCGGCGCGAGGGAGCGACTCCAGGTTGCGGCGGTTGAGCCCGTCCTGCGTCAGGAAGGCCAAATGTGACAGCCACTGATGACGCTCTCTGCTATTATTTGTACATGATAGATAAACTTTAAATGAGTTACCAAATATTTTAAATAAAACTATTTTTTGGTCTTTTTGCGGTTCTATTTCGATTTTTGGCTCCTGACGTTTTGTCCATAACCTTTTACAGATAGAGAAAGGAGAACACTATGTACCTAATACCGTCACCCTAATTTTGTGACTTATTATGGACATCCAAAGAGATATATTAACTTTTAGTATATTAACAGTTTAACTATAAGCGGAAAATTCGAACTTATAGAAAGAGGACAACAGAAAGTGAAAAAAATGTGTAAAAACTAACAATAACTCGTAACAAAACAAATATTAGGGTTCAAATATTTAGTTTTGTTTATCAAAAAAGTAATTTCACGCGTGACGTAGCACATCAAGCACCTCGCTGCCTTTACGATGTATGAAAAAATAACCACTACAAATGAGAAACCTTTTGTTTACAGAATAAAGTCTAATTCGCCGTGCGCCGGAGGCCGGAGTAACTAAGACGTTCCGAGTACAGCGACGCACGCCTTCAGATAAACTGCTCCATATAATCTGCATCTTTCTTATTTATTGCATGTTTTAGAGCCCATTTTTATTTTATTTTTATTCTTTATTTTAATATACAAGGCTTGTGTATACTTACGTAATCAAAACAGAAACTTTGGGAAACGACACAAGAACTTGGGAATCGCATTTGGCTGAACAAAGAGGTTCAACGGCATGAGAAAATGTGGTCTGACATCTGTTCAGTAAATTTGTTGTTCATAATAACTCTACATACCATAAATAGCCATTAAGTGTGGATACACACAGGTACATATTTTTGTTAGTTGTCATTATTAACCCATTATCTCGCAGTTAAATCTAAAAAGTTTTAATTAAGCCGCTTTCGTTATTAGGGATGTATATAAGAAATTCTTCATTTATAATAATACTAGCAATTCACCCTCGCTTGGATTCGTACCTAGTGAAAAACAAAAACAAATGTATCCCAGGAGAATAGTATATTTTTCCGGGATAAAAAGTAGCCTATGTGCTATTCCAGACTATAATCTATCTCTGTGCCAAATTTCATCCAGATCTGTTCACCCATTCTGGCATGATTGAGTAACAAACATCTATCCAAACTGTAATATAATATTAATGAGATTGACACGATCGAGTTTCTAAAGCTCTCAATGATACCTGTAAGTCTAAGTCTCTAAGGTACTTTTCCCGTTCCACGAACACTGCCAATTAGTACGGGGAGGGAAGGCGAACTATTATATCTGTTATAGCTCAAATAAGCTTACCTATTTCTAACAATTTGTGAAATTATTGATCAAGTTTTGCTTACATTCGCACAAATTCGAATTAATTTTTATGAAATATTATATTGTTGTTGTTGACCTAAAATGCAAAACTAATAAATTTATAAGATAATTATGTTAAATTCAAATTCAAAATATTTTATTCAGCATTAAATTATTACAATTTTTTACTGAACGTCACGAGTCTACTACCAGTTCGGAAAGAAGAAGCCTCAGACCTGAGAAGAACTGGCGAAAGAAACTCAACTGGACTAATATTTTTTCAATAAATTATAATTTGCAATATTGCTATAAAGTTGAAGTAGCCTGGAGGCGATCACTTCATTCCCAAGGCATGCCATCTTCTATAAAATCATTTATTGTATAATAGCCTTTGGCACACAAACGTTATTTAACATTTTTTTTTAATTTAGCGATAGAAGCTTTTTGAACATTTTCTGGTATCCTGTTGTATAAGCGTATAAATTGTCCATAAAAAGAATTACTGACTCTCTGTAGACGAGTCACAAGCATTACAAGTTTGTGTTTGCTCCTAGTATTAATGTTATGCATGTCACAATTCTAGGGAAATTCGTGTATATTTTTACGAACATACATAACATTTTCGTACACGTACTGAGAAGCAACAGTCAATATTTTTATTTCTTTAAACTTATCTCTTAATGACGCTCTAGGACCTAAACTATAAATTGCGCGAATAGCTCTTTTCTGCAGGACAAAGATCGTATTATTAGTTAGCTATTCAATTGAAGTAAATACGAACTAAATTGTGTTTCATAGTACTACTTGCTCAATCGTTGGACAAAGCGTGTTATCCGGCCAAAACCTAACTGAAGATTCTCAGGAACCGCGCACTGTTGTCACTATATGAAGCAAATTCTACGAAACAGGCAATAAGACAGCTCGCTCACAAAGAAACCAATAGATTTTCAGAATCCCTGTTGATGTATTGAAAGAGAATCGTATTTTGTAGTCAAATTCTTACCAAACACATTCTTTATTTATTGTTAGTACCTTTTTAGCTCGTAAATAACTTTTTTTTATTTAGTACTGTTTATTAAACTAATATTTTTAATTAAATATGCGAGTATTCTGCACGATAAATATACAAAATTCATCTATACCTATTCAAGATTATTACTGAATTAAATAGATTTTAGTTCGGTAACAGTTTAATCTTGGAACTTTTTGAATGGTAATATTATAATAATTATTATTTAGCCAAAAGGTTGCATTGACATTAATATTGCATGTTATTATTACACATATCACAAAAATAATGACAAGTATTCGATCTGAATATCTCTTTCAATTTTGAAGTCGGTCAAGAATGAACTACTAGTTCTCGGTCAATTATAACCCTGAAACACGTTTAAATAATAGCCGCTCCTATTTAGGATGCAGATGATCCGTCGAAATAACCTCCTTTGTGAACTATGTTCTCGGAAATGTAATTTAGATGACCCTCTACCATCTACACAATGTCATATTCATGGCAACCGATCACTGATTCAGTTAATTAAATAATATTGAAGATATTGCTGCATTATAATCTGTTTTCCGCTGCGACTCGCACTGTTCTACGTTTATCATTTGGATAATTCTATTAACTGTAAATCGTAAAAGCTTAAAGCTATCCAAGGTTTTAAGCCATTTATGATTGTGTTATATTAATCTCCTAGTTGTTTGAGGGAATAGTTTCTGAAATTACAATACCTACCTGATATTGATAAAACAATCAAACATATTACTTTTTCAGGCAGTTTTATTTGAAAACTCAAAAATGTTTTAATACAAGCAACTTTGCCACATCGCCCACATAAAGCCACAAAGCTAAGTTCCTCATTGCGGCGGAGACGAGGCATCAGAACAAGAACTTGTAGATTTTCAGTCGGCGTCTCAGCAACTGCTATCAATTTCCACGTTTATCTCTCCGCCGCAGAGCGCTTGCGGGCGTTGCAACTAATAAGGCCGGCCACTAACGACGCCAGACTACCGCAGTGTCGCGGATAAACTTAGCTGCATTTACATAATAAGGTGTGAGCACTATGAATTTTTACTACTATAGCCGACACTCAACATTTGCCAGGAGAAAATAGACTCTAGTCGTTTAATTTAAGTTTGCTTATACCAGTTACCCAGTGACCTAATATGTTGATTGTTGGATAATTCATTAATATTATGTTTAGTTTTTATGAATCTTCATTATATTCTAGTTATCGCAACATGATGAATATTTGTAAAAATCGTGCTTTCTCATGTATGTATATTTAACATAATAATTGTGGTTTAGTTTTACAATAGCATCTGAAACTAAATTATTAGTCTAAATAAAAGACTAATCAACCCTACGCGATATGTAAATTAATAAATTATAATATTAATTAATAAACCTCAAATTTTGACCTTTGACCCCGAATAAATTTTGTAGCACACATAGGATCAATGGGGATTTTTAAAACTTTATTTGTAATGGTGAACCGTAGCTCTCCACCAATATTTGACTTACCGGGAATTTTTGTTATTTAACCACTATTTTTATGTCTAAATTGACCGGACTATAAACTGAAAAATTAAATTATTCATTATCTAATAATCACTATTCAACCTCGTAACGTCATCGAAGTATACCTACGCGTATTACATATCTATTGATGAGGGCTTTATACAATCAGCCGGAGCTGCGCCGCGGAGTGCCCACTATAATAATTGCTATCATAAATTTCATGATTTTGACGAATTGCATCATAATGTCAGTATTCAGTACTTTACTAGGTATATAAAATACACGTCACGTTCAATTGCAGTTCTGCAAAAATATCATAATTGTTCATGCGAAATCTAGAGCTCGACACTATATAAAGCAAACTCGACTTAAGGTTTTAGAATTTTAAATAACGGAATTTTTTATTCCTTACGCTTTTCTTTGTAGTGTGCTAAAGATTGGTTTGTACAAAATTAAAGCTTCATCTCGTAACAGCTTCGATATTTTTTTTCGTTTAACGTCAAATTCTAAGAACATACATCGGAATACTATTATAAATGCAAAAGTGTCTGTGTGCGTGTGTGTGTTTTTGAAGTGAATACTTCTATAGGCAGGTTTAGATGTTGAGTAAATCCATGTAAGTCGTCATGGACATGGTCACGTGGCGTGTTAACGCTAACACTCAGAGTGCTAATAGATGTCAAAAAGATAAATGTAAACAGTTTTAATTTACAAATTTTAATTTAAGATCAAACAATCAATTTGAATATCCAAAAATAACAACTGTTTCTTTATAGTTTTAAGTTTTCACTTCTGTCGATCGTCCTCAACACTGCTTTTTTTTAGGTTATTTTGTATGCTCTATTACTTCATATGGAAAAAAGATCTCTGAAACGTACTGAATCTTGAGTCTTAAAAATTACTTACTGCCTTTGTAACTTATCAATGCGCTTATATTTTCGGACAGTTTGACCGACTTCGCAAGTTCTTAAAGCAAAGTATTAATGCGACCCCTAAGAAAGTTCCAGCGTGATTATTGCAATGGTTGAGTTGGAAGTTTGTCGCTATTGTACTCGCGCAAACTTCCTCGGCTGAGCGAGTGCTGATGTGTCAATAAGAATATATTGTACAGAAACTTGACTTATAATAAAATTGGTAATTTATATATGAAGTCAATACACATTATGTTAACAATAGATTACAATGCTACACGTTATAATTTTTAACAACAAATCGTTGATATATAAAACCCAAGATGCACAGTTCCTCACAAATATCTCTTCAAAAAGTGGCGTTAGTCCAATCGAAATGCGGTTTGGGAACAAAATTAAAAACGTGAAGTTTTATGATTTTAAAATGTTAGCAGGTATATAGAATAATCTTTTGATTTTCATTAAACTAAGGGAATGTAATCTTCAAAATATATATAATAAATAAAATAAATTGAAATTGAAATGTTCAGTCATTTCTGAGAAAAGTATATTTTATGATCTCGAGAGACTGAAAATTACCCCTAACTTCAAAGTCATAGTAAGCTGGAAATTGAAACAGACTATTTTTCAACGTTTTCAACAAATGAGGGGACGCATTTCTCGGAGGCAGCTGGGCATCGGGGATATTTTACGAATTCTATTCTTTATATACCTGCTAACATTTTAAAATCATAAAACTTCAGGTGTTCAATATTTTATTTTCTCTTAAAAATAACCGCATTTCGATTGGTCTACTTTGTAAGAAGAAAGATTTTTAAAAACCTATTCGATTAAGCCATTTATTCAGACCGCTAATGACAGTCACAACCCATCTAAGTGTAAAGTTCTCATCCATACAAATTAATCGACCCCAAACACCAGGTAATTGCTGTAAATCGTTGAGGAGTTCCCTCGACTGTCTTTCGGCTTCATCATCAGATCAACTCCAGACCTTTATTAAATAGTAGTATTTTAAAATACTTTAAGAAAAAATTACCAAACGCACTAGTCGCCACTACGATTTCTCTGGGATGCCATCATCAGATCCTGGTTTCTGTATCATGGTATCATCCTTGGGATATTTCCTTTCCAACAAAAAAAGAATCACTAAAATCGGTTCATGAACGACAAAGTAATCCGCGAACACACATAAAATTACATCCAAAGAACTTACATACAAAGATTACATACAAAGAAGAATCACGTAAATCGGATCATAAATCTCAGCGTCATCGGTGTACATACAAAAAAAAATACCAATCGAATTGAGAACCTCCTCCTTTTTGAAGTCGGTTAATAAAATAAAGTCCCCCAACGCGTGTTTGTCTGTCTGTCTGAACGCGATAAACTCAAAAACTACCGAACGGATTTTCATACGATTTTCACCAATAGGTAGAGTCATTCATGTGAAAAGTGCATAATTCATTAAGGTTTTGTGTAAATTGGCCGAAATATGACAATGATTTTTGAAGATGTCGAAAAAAATTATGCCGTCTGGGAGCTTTATTAATGTGCGCCACGTAAACTACTAAAGCTATATGAAAACAATGTATAACATTACAGAATTATTCTTCTTAAAAAGATCTTCCCATTAAACTATAGCAACGCTATGTGCGCGCTATGTACGCTACGCTATGTACTTAGGGACGCATTCGAGCGAGCAAGGGTACGTCGCTAGAGTAGAAAGGCTAATCGTCTGTCATATAATAATGACACTATTCTTTACTTGTGACACCATGTCATATCGATAAAAAGAATCGAGTGAATCCAGGACATAATATACTATCTCAATTCTCGCCGGGGTCTAAATTTAATTTCAATTTTCACATTTATACTCGCAATATTTTTAAAAGCAACACTAAACTCTGCTAAAAGAAATCAAATTTTGCTCAGCTTTGAAACCGTCTTCGGACAACTTTACGTAAACGAAGCGAATTCAAGCACAAAGGTCTAGGTCGTGTCGTCGAGCGCCGAATCTCGTGCTAACCTTAACCTAAAAACTTCTCTTTGGTTTTCACAAACTTTTAGTGTTCTCACTCAATAAACGTCTTTTTCAGAACTTACTTCACATGATGAAATATAATTAAAAAGTCTAATCAGACATGACAAATAAAACTTGGCAAAATGTGAGACAAATTCAGGCATCGAGATTTCCGTATAACACAATGTAAATCTATAGAATTTATATATATGTATGTTTGACTGCCTTGGTGGTGTAGTGCACACCCGGAGGTTCTGGGTTTGAATCCCGGGTTGGACCAAGTTAGTTATTGAGCCTTTCTGTATAGTAAGCCTCAGTAACAGCTTGGAGTTGGGAAGTTGGCGGTATTCCACCCCCGTGCTTCGGAGAGCACGTAAAGCCGTCGGTTCGCCTTAACTCTCACCGGTCGTATCTCGTGTCGTCCCACCGGAGTATGAGAGTGACAGGAATAGAGAGTGCACGTTGTGTCTGCGCGTACACGCGCTGCACTATATCTCCTGCGCAGTTGGCTAGTCTCAATGACATTGGCCGCCGTGACCGGTATCGGTCAGGAGGACATTATTATTATTATGTATGCAAAAATTATTATTTATCTAAAACCTTAAATTAAATAGCAATTGCAAAAGAAAGCCCTTCGCACGAATCCAGTTGACACTTGGTCAATTCATACTTAATTTATGGGTATCCACTATAAATCGCAATAAATTGACAAAATGAGTTGAACCTCTTCCATGAGGGAGAAGAACAAAATTTTTTTACCTTTTTTGTAGACAGTTGTTAGGGGACGGGGCTTAGTAAACGGGCTCCATCAAAATCCTTTTGGTACGGAACCCTTGAACCCTCTTTGAAATTATAACTTAACCAAAGAATATGATTAATGTTATGTAAAACTGAATTTAAAGATAAAATAATTCAGTAAAATAACCAGTTTCACACGCGTAGCGCTTATCTACGTGCAAATAGAAAATTCCATTACTTTCTAAGTTATACTCCTACGTCTTGAACTTGTCTGCAATAATGTATAACTTTTGTAAATATTCAGTGAATGTTAACAATTTCGCTTCTTTTAATAATAAAGCACCGCAACACGGTCATAATATACATAAATATAATATAGCCGGAGTATATTATTTTCGTAACGCAATATTTCCACGCCCCCCCCCCCTCCCCCGCGGTCCGACGCGCGGGGAAATATGAAAGAAATTAAAGTAATATTTCTCCGCGATTCATTTTCATTATTTTCACAGTGTCGTTATTAAAGACGATCGCTTACTATCGTCTATACTCTATAGTATACTTACTACAGTAAATATATATATTTTTATTACCTGGCTAAGCTTCAAATATCATCCTGAATTTTGTACGATACTTTTTGGGGTTTTTTTGCTTTTAATAAAAACTGAATAATCCCATTATTGTGCCATTCAAACTTATCATTCACTTCTAACGATGCTTATTTTTCAAGTATTATTTATGCATTTACTATTCAGGAGACTAAAGTTGTTAATCGCAAAAAAACATCGCAAAAAACATTTACAGTTCCAGTCATAAATACGTAAATTATAATGCCAAATAAATAAAGGCTGTGACTTCACTTCCTTCTAATCTAAAGTGGTACGAAGCTTTTAATTTAAAAGCTTGCTATCATCTAAAGCGGCTACGAAGTGAGCGCTCACGTACAAAGTTCAAAAACACCCCAATAAAGGAAAAGCGGGAGAAAAAGCGGAAAGGTAAAATATATTACGAGAAATTGTTGCTCTGCTTTATGTGCAAATTGATATTTTACTACAATCCTCAGGTCACGGCATAGAATTCTTAACCAGCCCATAACAAATCAACACTAGACAAGAAACACCGAACTATTATCAATATTAAGCAACTATTCGACAATCATGCAGTAGTAAATACTAGACAAATACAAGTAGGTACGAGGGAAATTGAAACTTTTGATTTTCAAATTAGCCACTTCTTCCGGCGGAAGAAAAGCGTTCTTGTAATACTTGTCTATAACGTACTTTTACAAACAGCTCGGGTTATCTTCATTCAGTCGAATTATTAGCAACGTAGTAGAAGAGCTCCATTCTACGAAGTGATTTAAATAAGTATCAAATCGGAAACACCCTTACTTGAAATTTAAAGCTGTTTTATAGCCGTTAGAAGTGCAATTTCTTTATATAAATAGATAAAGACATTCCAAAGAAGTGAACCACAATAGTCTGAGGAAACAATTACGTCCTAAATATAAGGGCGTTTGATAAAACAATATCGAAGACAGCAACGCGCCCCATACATAATGCATGCCCGCCCTCCGCCGCCCTCCGCCGCCCTCCGCCGCCCTCGCCCGCGGCCGCCGCTCTGTCATATTACACGCCACACGCTACTTGACAATATCCCTTTTTCCTTTATACTTTATTTGGCCAAAGAACAAACTTCGTTATTAACATTTATTATTTATTTTCTTTTACTTTGAACAAACTGCCTCGGTAGTGTAGTGGCTAGCACGACTGCACTTCCGGAGGTCCTGGGTTCGAGTCCTGTCAGCCTCAGAGTTAGGAAGTTGGCCGCGTTTTACCCCTGTGCCTTAGGGAGAACGTCAAGCTGTCGTTCCTGCGCCTTAACTCTCACTGGTCGTACTAGAGTATGAGAGTGAACGGAAATAGAGAGTTCACTTGTGTCTGTGCTAACACTCAACTATAATATGTCTTGCGCAGGCTAGTCTCAGTGAGATTAGTTAGCGAGGCCGGAATCGGTCGAAAGGACATTATTATTTATTTTCGAAATTATCACAACAGACTGACCACTACTACAGTCGCTAATACGAGACAGGCAAGAAATTCCTACTTCTAGTTAATAGCGCATTTTCCGTCGTGTATTTGTACTCAGCCCTTTTTAACGTCCCACTGCTGGGCACGGGCCTCCCTTCAATACGAGGAGGATGAGGCCTTAGTCCACCGCGCTGGCCAAGTGCGGGTTGGCGAACTTCACATGTCTTTCGAAAACTTGCTAGGTTCTCTCAGACATGCAGGTTTCCTCACGATGTTTTCCTTCACCGTAAGGCAAGTGTTAATCATCTTAGAAATGATTCGCACATGAAAATATCAGAGGTGCGAGACCCGGGATTTGAACCCGCTTCACTCGGTGTCCCAAGTGAGCGCATTACCACTGGGCTACCACTGCTATATTTAAGTATATTTCGTTGTGTATTTAAGACAAGATAATACAAGAAGTTAAAGAGACCATAGCGTACCTTGGGGTCTTAGTGCCTTAGGTACACAGCATGCGGACATGGATATTTACTTATTTTCATTCTTGGTAATCACAGTATTATTTTAGATTAATTCTAATTATTATTTATAGATCTCCAAATATTTTATAACAACTAATTTTAACATTTAATTAAATACTCTCTACGTTTACACACGTTTACGCTTGAAATCCAATTTAAGCGGCGCCGCTAATACAGTTCGCAGTGAGCGCCACACAGCGAGATTTTTGGTTTCCGGTCGCTCCAATTACACTGGGAGCTTTGTTCGAGCATTTTAAATATTGGTACATGTACAGGCAACTTGCTGCGATTTCACTTGCATGTTTTTACTATTTCTATACGAAGGTACTTTTTTTCACTTTTTATTATCATCCAAATTTTAGTTTCTAACTCCAGCAGCAGAATTAAATAAAATTTCCTTTTTATTAACGTATATTTGATTTTACTATCCTTTTCTGTACTAAAAAAAAGTACAAAAAACACAGATGAATAATTGATTATATTTAAAAGAAGAAACTACTATGTAACTGTTGACTGCTCAGAGTGCGAGAGCGCACATGCTGGGCTCACCGTTATCATACAAATCGCCACCATCGTCCACAATCACTACTATATACTATGAACCGCTAAGAAAACTAAATACATAGAAAGTGACGTGGACCAAGATGGACTTATGTCTTGTCATGTACATATGTGGGAAATAGTGTTAAATAGCGAGACAGAAAGAGAAAGTGCAGAAAAAAAATAGTAAAGTATATAAGTATAACACATAAATAAAACTATATATATATATATATATATATATATATATATATATATATATATATGTACACATAAATGCTAAACAAAAAAATAAATTATTTATTCCATAACACTACAGCACGTACCGAGAAAGAGTTTTGTAAGAACATGGCGTAACTTATCGGTATCTCAAGCATCGATGTGATGCAGGGCCGCCTGGAACGTGTAGGAGTGGGACGGAGGTTGAACCGGGAACGAAGGTAAGAAGAAAAATTGTGATTATGAAGAATATTAAACAGAAAGAAAAGGATATGCATATCACGGTGAAGGCGGATAGGGAGCCATTGAAGTTGAGCTCGGAATTCGGAGATATGATCATACTTACGCAGACCATAGATAAAGCGTATGGCGAGATTTTGGTGACGCTCAAGTTTATTCAGTAGCTCCTCTGTCACATCTAAATAGCATACATCAGCGTAGTCGAGTATGGGTAGTAGAAGAGATTGCGCAAGCATAACTTTGGTGTTGTATAATATTAATTATATCAAATCTAAAAATAACTCTGAACGCTATCTTACTGAACAATTCTTGCCTATTTCGGTCACACCTTCCATCGGCCGCAATTTATTAACCTCATCGTTTTGCTCGGCTTTGCACACCGCGACACTCGTCCCTTCACCCTCAACAAGCCACCTTACTGCTGCTGTGGCCAAATAAGGTACATAGCCGAGTAAAGCACTTTAAAACTTAAACTAAATAAGATGAAAAGAAATTTAAAGACTCAACGTACTGTATTACTAAAAAGACGTGGAACCGCGATTAGTAAATTTTAATTAATGATAGTATTTGTTTATAACTTATTTTCTGAACTGCTGAGAGAAATTAAACACCATTTAGCTGTCTCCAATTTCCCTAGAAGTTGTATATTATATGCGTAAATGAAAACATGACTAAAATGGTCTTTTTCTTTTAAAGTCTAGCAAGTAGCATCACATGAGCGTGAGATTAGGATGAGATGTCCTTGCTCGTTAGGACGGCTATATTGTCTTGTACTCGTATCTGCAACGGCTCATAAAGTGCCTAAGTTACTGAACCCGGAATCTGACACTGATGAATTGTTTACTTCATCATTCCTAGTTACTTTGTACTACAAACGTATCAAAATTAGCTCTCACTGATGAATTTATAATAGGTACTCATGTGTGTAAAAATTATTTAAACCTCTTTTTTCTACAACTCTCACGTATTCGTTTTACATACAATTCACTTTATATGAATATGTATTTACATATTAGCCACGTCATGTTATAATGTAAGCGTTGAATATCCAAATAAAAGGATTTATCGTATAATTTCTATAGGTGTGAGGCGAGAGCAGACAACCCTGATAAATGGCGGGCAGCGTGAGTGCTATAATAACATTTTATCAATCACCCTCTAACCCTGCACCACCCATCTGCCCTCCCGCCCCGCGCGCCGCATCGCTACATCCCCGCACCACCCCTGCTACAGATAAGGGACGCTAATGATTCCAACGAAAAAAGGATTTTATTCAAAATGAATAACTGAACAATAATATTTTTAATATGTTTGTGAATGATATTGTAAGGTCCATTATACATTCTGATATAATAAATGTAGGAGGGAGTATCAGTCGACCAGACTTGGTTCAATTTAGCTTTCTGATAGAATTCTGTTACAGATTACATAAAAGGATACTTCATATTTGAATTGCAAAAGCGTTTTTAGAAAGAGTAAAATATATTTAAATTGAAATTCTAAAAACAGAAGACTAGAAGAGGCGATAATAAAGTAATAAAAATAAGTGGTCTTACGATATACATAAAAATCAGCATAGATATTAATATTTGTTAATACCTTTATTATCTGCCTAATGACAAGAACATTAAATTGAATACTTCTCAAGGACAGTCGACAAGACGCGGTGTGCTGTGTACTGCCGCTTGCTGCGGGTTCCTTTTTTAATTTGTTTTCCCGCGTTATATTAGCCACGGGGAGCTCCCGCTCTCACGTCCTGCCGCTTGCTGTCCTACAAACAGAACGTTAGAGTAGAGCGCTATTCATGAGTTTTATTTTTATTTAATAAAAACCTTTGTTTAAACTGAGGCCGGCCGCTGAAAGGGCTATAATTAAAATAAAAGGTACAATTTTCAACGCGGCAATTCATTCGATTGTCAAGCAGTGCTACAGACTTGTATGATATATTGCCAACACTTGGCTCGTAAAAACGGGTGCTGTGAATTCTTTTATTAATAAAATATTTCTGATTCACACACTCACATCGTAAACATACGTACTGCAAGTAACGCTACTCAGTAATCACATTATTTTGTTTAGATCATGTGATCTATTCTATTTAAGTAATATTTTTTGCGAACCAACCTGTGTTACTAACATATTATCCTCCACATGTATAGATAATGTATTTTGTAATTGTTAAATAATTGATATATTAATTATAAAAAAATTAAGTTCAGACCACTTTGGTCAAAATTTTTCTATTAGTAACAATATTACCAATAAATTTAATGTAGTAAAAAAATCACACTTTCAAAGAAAAAGTGACACGATACAGAAGAAAATGTGGCATGAAATGGAAATGATTATAGATTATCGAAATAACTACTTTTTTTATTTCAATGTTATTAATAACGTTTTTAAAGAAAAAGATTGTTATAAAAACCCTAAACTGAAATTTAGCGACTGGGCAACTGTCGGCATATACCGAAATAGAGATAAATTATATTAATTATACAGTATGAGGAGGAGGAATCATGACCAATGTTTCACAGTCGGGTCAACATTTTTTTTAATGTTTGCATTCAAGCTAAATCTATATATGTATATAAATATATATATATATATATATATATATATATATATATATATATATATATATATATATATATTAGAAATAAAATTATGAATTCATATACACAATAAAATTAAAGCCACTTGGAATATAATTACCTGTGAACCTGAATGGATGATGTAGCACTAACTTTAGACGAAGATATTGAAAATATTTTTGAGAATTATATTTCAGAAATCCCAGGATAACTACAATAATTTTATATAGACATAATTAATATTATATTTAAAAAAAAAAGCAACTGTTAAGTTTCTCGCCGGCTCTTCTCAGCAGAAATGCCTAGCGAGACGATGGTAGATTCCTCGTGGACTTACATACCAACATTTAATTTTAATTTAAAGTATTAAACTAACGATTAAAAGTACTTGTAAAAGTCTATTTAAATGAAGTATATTTTGATTGATTGATTCAAGAATAAATCACGAGAAACTGTAAAGAGCCTAATTGCCTATTTGTGTCACAATGAAATTTGCAAAAGTTGCTTGTTGGCCATCGCTTTATTATTCTGTTTTAATTTTAATATCTTAATTATAATTTCCAAGAACAACACAATGCCATAACAATTTTTAACATAATTTGCCGTTATAATACAAACGACCGTTTTTACTTTGAAATCTTTGTTGATGTGATTACAGCCCGCATCCTGGAACAATCTCTAAGTTATAATACATTTATAATATTTACAAAGCAATAAATATTAGCAATTAAAGAGTAAAAGAAATTTAAAAATGGCTAAGGAATCTAACAGAATATGAACGACACCTTCTCATATGTGAAAAAGAGAATTCTCTTCTTACCTGACTTCGACAACTGAATGGATGGGTGAATGACTTTAGCAGTCTATGTGTACATTTGAATTTACGTTTCCCCTGTAAGTTATGAAATTTAATATACACCCACAACATTTACCATGATGTAATCAATTACATATTATTCAAGTGAGTATTACACACTCGATTGTTGTAGACTTGGCTTATTACAATCTGCAGGGTCATCACACTGACAGCTGTCACCGGCGCGTCTCGCAGCGGGAGGACGCGCTAGGGGAATTTATGCGAATCATGTACAATCTAATATCATCAACGATATGTCACAATATATAAAATCTTCCATGCCATAATTCAGACGCTAGATCAGGTTCGAATTGTACCCCAAATTGTAATGTCAAACAGTAGGCAATCGGCCCGCGAGGCTACACGGCGTTTTTATTATTTAACGAATGTTACGATTCTAAAGCATATATAAAATGAGCTATGTGATTTTTATACATAAAACAAAGTGATTTAATTTTATTTTTAATAAATATTAACGTTGAATTTGATTTAATACGTTATGTTTAAGATCTTTACGACCGACGATGCTGAAAACTTACTTCAGCTACTCTTAGCTACGCGGCACAAGTTATTCTAATGCAGTTATGTCATGATTGTTATATTTTATGTTTGTCTTATATCAAGGTGTATATTATAGTATAGAAGTTATAAATTAAGCTGTTTATTTTTTTAAAATATGTCATATACAGATTTCGCTTTGTTACTATTTTATTATATGTATAAATGAACTGCTTCAGTGGTCTAGTGGCTAGCATGTACAGGGCCGGAGGTCTCAGGTCGGGCCAAGTTTAGTTACTGAGTTAAGATATTCTCAGCAGTAACCCGGAGTTGGGAACTTGGCGGTGTTGCACTCCCGTGATCCGGAGAGCACGTGTCGCGTCGGTCCCGCGACTTCTCTAACCGGTCATGTCGAAGTAGTAGTGTCGAACTTTAACAATAAAAGAAATAGGTGTTCGCGCGCACACTTGTGCACTGTAATAACTCCTCGTAGTTGGCTACTCCCAATAAGATTGAGCGTCGTAGCCGAAATTTTTACTTGCTATTAGAAACAATACACGAGTAAATTAAACTATTGTAGTTAAGTATCATAATCTCGCAAAGTTTAAAGTTCATTTTTCCCTACGTAGTATTAGCGCTCAGCGAGCTGGTAATCAAATTGAATCGCGAGTCAAATTGAATCCTTGTATCACAAACGTCTCTTATTCAATTATATTTAATCTTATAAAATTTAATTTTTCAACATTATCACACATTTTGTTTTTTCAAATCATTAATTTGTGACAATTTAATGATTCAAAAATTCCTGCTTCTCCTTTTTTTTAATTTTTTAAATGTTTTATTTATTAATCCATGCCGAAAAATAGTAAAACGACAGTAAAAAAGAGAAGAATATTTTACAGGCTCAAATATATTTATGTCATGTGGATTTTTATCGGGACGTGAAATCTTTCTCGTAAGATGGTAACTAAGTGCAAAGTGATAATGAAAGAGGCGTGAGGTGTTTTTACGTTCCGAGAGTAAAGAATGTGTGTATGGTATATAATGCGTATAAAATAAAATATATCTCAATGCTACGAAATGTTAATATGACATTACTGTTTATGTCTCTACAAATATTATACGGGATTTTTTTGAAATGTCTTCATTATATTACATTTATAAGCGAGACAATGGCGCGAAACTCGATACAAATAAAACAAGAGTAGTACCTACGCGGAAATAAAATATAGAGTCGAGTATATTCTTTACTCTATCCCTGATGTAGTAAAATGCAAGTATTTGATGAAAGAGTTTTTAACTTTTAAAGCATTCGAGATTGAAAATGTATTTTCTCTGTGCATACATTTCCGTTAATCAAGCAAAGAGCGAGCTTTCGTTCTTGCCATTAGATTTAATTTCGTTCTTGCCATTAGTATTGTACAAAGTAGGCGTCAGGTTACATCCCCGGCTAAGTAACTTCATACGGACTTTGGAAGCATACAGAGCACGTCCTTACAACGCAACGCTGTATACTACAGTCCAACATGCGAATGGTAATATTAATGTAGTAATAATAATGTAAGGAAAATCGGCGGAGAGTGGACAATGGATCGGTATTTGGCTAATAAATTATAAATCATAAATACAAATACTATACAATCGTTATCGAACGGCTATACAACAATAAATCAAAATATGTTAGTTTCGGCGCGCTCGGTCTATTTGCGAACACACTACTCAGGTAACTCTATTGACGGCGCGGCGCCTCTCGAGCGCACGGCTGTGTTGACCTTTACTTATATTATATTGTATTCAAATATGTGAATTTCTATCGCCGAAGGGGAAGGGAAAAAAGGAAAATACTATAGCTCAAAATGTCAAAATGAAGCTTATAAATGAAGCGTACTAATAAAATGACTTAAATGAATGTAAGTTATATAATAAAATGATTTTAAAACTTAATTTTTTGAGTTTGAAATTCTACGTTTACGAATTTTAGAGATAAATAGAAATATTATTAAATTACGAATAAATAACGATTGGTCAATTAAAATTCCATTAATGAAGTTGCGGTGTCGGCCAGGCGCTAGGCGCTGGGTGCGGAGTGCGGACCGCCGCCCGCTGCGCCTCGACCTGGCCGCCGGCGTCCTTCCCTGTCACGAGTGCGGTTAATCGACATTGATCGGAAAATCTAAAGGTTCTGGTCACCTTCATTCCCGAATACGATAGTATCAAACTTATCTGTAAACATTTCTGTACGGTCTAAGTAAACGTGAACTATGTAAACAATAGGTAGGTACTGTAGAAAAAACTTGTACCGTCAAAAGGGAGAAATTAAAAAAAATGTATAAAATACCACCTATAATTTCCAAAGTAACTGGACGTGAGATTAAAACAAAAAGCTTTCTATTAGAGCAAAAATTCGAGCAAAAATCTGTTGAAAATAACAACGCAATAATGTCAATATATTATAATCAGTCTAAGAAAGCCTAAACGTATTATTTCCGTAACCCGCAGTAAAAGGAATACAAATCTTACGTTTAAATGATAAAATGAAGGTTAGATAAACGAGACGTAATAATTACTCTGCTGATTTAATTAATAGAAGGGGTATAAAAATTTCCAAACAGAAAACGTAGAAAGTTTGTGGTAATTAGGTTTTGTTCGTAATCATCAATCAAACTCCTTTGACTCGGCGAGAATACCGATCGTTCATTTCACGCAAAAATTCGTCTTTGATGGATAATATAAATCAATTTGCGCGACGCTGCGCCAGGCTGCGAGGCGGGCTCCGGCTATTATTTACACGCCGACACTACGATGCCGGCTGCCGGCTGCCTGACTGCCGGGACACACCTCCGCAGCCAGTGTTCATTTACTGCTTTAGCGCAATTTTATAAGTTAAAAAAATATAGTAATAAAAAGCGCTGAGAAACCAAAGAATTAAAATATTCTAATCTAAATATACATAAAATGCTTTGTCCTGACTGACTGACTGATCGATCAACGCACAGCCTAAACCGCTGGTCGTAGAAACGTGAAATTTGGAGGACATATTTATTATACAATGTAGGCATCCGCTAAGAAAGGATTTTTCGAAATTCATCCCCTAAGGGGGTAAAATAGGGGATAAAAGATTGTATGAAACTCTGTTATTCTTAACGCGAAATGCACGAAAAGTGGTATTTAGCTTTAAGATGAAAAATAAGAAATACGTGTATAAGATTTTATTCGAAATTCATCCCTCAAAATGGTAAAAGGGGGTGATAAAGTTTATATGGGCAAACAATAATTTATGGTTAGAATTACTTAAAACTTGGTATTAATGCTCTTCAGTACAAATTCAAGTTGGACAAGGGGTTTATGCTGTTTATATGAGGAAAAAATTGTTTATGATAAGAATTACTTGAAACTTGGTATTAATGCTCTTTAATACAATTAAATAAACATGTATAGTAGATTTTTTTTAATTCAGCCCTTAAGTGGGTAAAACTGGGCGTTGAACTTTGAGTTGTTGAATATATTTAAATAGAGTAACATGGCTCAAGTTATCTTGTAAGTGCACACTTACTGTGTGGGATATAAAGTACAGAACGGAAATTATTCTGAATCCAAAAGAAAATCATGTATAACTTTTCGGCTGGCCACAGCAGCGACAACTATAACATATAAATTCAATGGAAATTAAAACTGAGCAAATTTTTAGTCCACGCGTGCATAGCCGCGGGCAAAAAGCTACAGTAAAATAAGAATAGCATTTTATATGTATAACTTAAAAAAAAAAGGAGAAGGAGGGAGACTGTAAGCTTCAGGTGTACATAGCACTGGGTCTTTAAAAATAACCTACATGTTATCCTATTAGTATGTTAGTTAAAAAACCCACATTAGCCGAGTTACAAGATTTTAAAGACTTAAACATTGTATGCGATTGTATCATTGTACTCTCTTCCTCTAACTTTGGAAAGATGGAGTAGAAAAATGTGCAAAAAACACAGGTAGTGCAGCTTGCTAAATACCTAAAGTGTAAATTTATTTACAGAATATACGCTTAACATCTTTTAAGATACTGGATATTTTGAGAGATCTTTAAGAAATAATAAAACTTATTCGAACGTAGTTTTGCAAGTAATAAAGTATGTATTGCATAAAAGTTTATTTTTTTCGTTGTTTGATCGCGGGCGAAGCCGCGGGTTCTGCTAGTCTTAAAATAATTCAATAACACTTTCAAAGGAATCCTTCATCGCTAACAATTTGTATAACATTTCGTAGAAATTTCATCAAAGATAGAGCTGCAATTAAAGTTCTAGAAGCGCTTACAAAAGTCTCCGTCGCGTGTTTTACACTAGATTATTCTATTTTTTACAAAAGCATAATTTTCGACATCGCTTATAGCTAGGGGTGGCCCGAGGCCGCGCACGCGCACTCGTTCTCGCCCCGCAGACTTTTTTGCTACACGTTTTATTTGTTTTCCCTTTGCTTTGTTCGATACTGCTGTAACTGCTGCCAGCTGCTAGCACTGCGTCACTGATATTTGCGATATTTTCCTTTGTATATAATTATTATTGCATTGATCTTAAAAAATACATACAATAATAACGTTTTCTTTTTGCTACTGATATTTCTGCTGCAGGTTAGCAAACTATCATAGATTTCCGCCACATAAAATCGTTGTAAGAGGAGAGAACGGGAATTACTTTATTTTTAAGACTTTATTTTATATGGATGTTCAATAAGAGTTCCATATAATTTGTTCACGTCGCGAACACCCGCTGGCCGAGTTATAACGTCCGATCTCCGGAGTCTCAGGGCGACCGACCGAACGAATACTTAGTGCTTACTCAGTCTACTTAATTTAGTCAATTGTTCATTTCTAACAATACATCTATTTATATTTTTATGATCAAATAAAATATAATAGCTATGTTGTCTAATAAAATATTTAAAGAAAGAAAAACATTAAATAAAGACGTTTTTAGATGATCGTATATATATGTGGTTCTATTTCGTTACACAAATGTACATACAAATAAAACTATTATCTTATGAAAATTAGGTCAGCTTTAAATCATTAGAACAAAGTTTCATTTTTGGCAACCCTAGCCGCTTTCACATTTAGGAAGAAAAACACTTCGCGTAGATTTAAAATTCTATTTGTACAGTATTCGCAGAAAACGTATAAAACGTTATCAAGTTTCACGAAAAATAATGTTTCTCCTACTGTTTCCAGCTAACTATATCAAACGTATTGTATCCGATTAAATAATGAGTTCTTGTTAGCTCCAGCTCTTATACGAGGACAAGCTGAAGGTTATTTGAATTTTAATTAATCTTCAAATCAAGAACTGCCCATAACGCAGCTAAAGCCAAGGTATACAATCCAAGGAAAGCCTATTCTCGTGAATGATGGTGCAGCGTTGTCGCTCTCAAGAGATTTATGCACAAAGTAAAAGCACCACAGAGTGGTCTGCACTCTCTGCACATCTCGTTTAAAGATTAAATTGAAAATTCCCGTCACGGAAATAAGGCGCAGGATAAATGTAATGAAATCAAAGTTTCATCTTGTCAATAAGTTTATCATTATTTAATTTAAAAAATATACTTCTGTGAGTAAAATTTTTTGAACTGAAATTAATATCTAGTCAACATGTTTAAGTATATTTATTTGTAAAAATTCCGTTATTTACATAGGGTCGAAAACCATTTTGATCGAATGTGTTTTTTTTTTTATTATTACAATAATCAATTAACCATTGATAGAAGAATGAAGAAACTTAAGTTTTATGGTTTTCTTAAATTTATAAAGAGAATCTGAAAATTTGATGATTGAGCATAATGTTTTGTGAGATCGTATCATTCTATTAAGTGGCGCGTTGTGACTCAGGTTGGTTTTACATAATTTCTCATGAAATAATGAAACATTCTTAGATCGAGGTAGTCTTGATGGTATGGCAAAGTCGATTTGAATTAATAGCCATTCGGAATTAAATACACCTCTTACAAGCTTAAACAGAAAATGGTTGTCAAGCATATGTCTTCGATCTGATAGAGATTGCATTTTAAAGATAGAGCGCGCCGATTATGATTTCTGACAGTAAACACATTTTTATCGAATTAAAAAAATATACCACAGCACTCGTCGGTAATGTGGCTATCCATTAGTGAGAGAATCTTCAGAATCAAATAAGTAGTTTCAGAGATTATTTCCTACATCTTAACTTACAAAGTTTACCTCTTTATAAAATTAGTATAGATAAAACAATGAATGAATATCTGATACTGCATATAGAGTAGCGCCGGTTTAGTTGGTTTAATTTGAATTTTAATATTATGTCAGTTATTACACGCTCTATTTTTTACACGGATAACATTTCTAATAAGAAACTGGCCCACAAATTATATAATAAATGTACGTGCTCATGAACACAAATTCTATTAGATTATAGTACCTATAAGAAATAGAAGTCATTAAAGTTATAACTGGATATGACTATACGTTTCATAATAATGAACCTCCTGATATTTTGATACGAACTCTACAACCAGAAGAGTTACTTGAATGAAAAATAAAAAAGAACAATCTAAAGCTTTTCCAATTGCAAACAGTTGTTCACGCGAATGCTTCAATCTGCAGCTTCAATTAATACAATGATAACCAAATCCAAAATAAAAAAGTAAAAACCAAGATAAGACTTTCTTTAAAATCAGTACACTATTTTGTCTTTTTTCACTGTTTTGTTTTCAAATGTTATATAAAATACATATAAATATGCATACGATGAATGTACAAATAACTCACTTGTACCAAAAATACGTTCATATCTAATTCTAAATTTCCTGGAAAACGTCAAACGGAAAGTTAATGTAGTAATTTATAAATTAAACGAAGACATTTTCATGATAAAATAACAACCTATCTTAATACAGACATCTTAATATCTTAATCGCAGATCAAAGTAGAAGTGTCTTGTTCAATAATTGGAACTCAACTAAGCTTCTAAAATAACAAAAAACAGTATTTATGGCTTCAATCCATATTATGCAAATATTCACTAATTACTGCTAATTGACTATAATTTCTTAATTATAGCACACGTGCATTTCCAGGAATTTCATGACTTTTTTGAAGGAAACAAGGCGTCTAATCTCCTTAATTACCTCTGCGGTATTTTTTTTTCACCAAACAATTATCAACAAAAAATTATGCTTAAAACTAAGGGTGGCCCGATTTTTTTGCACGCCAGTGTATATGTTATGTACATTGTACAATATATAAGTAGGTACCTACAGTATAACATTATAAAATGTTTCATGTTTTTACGTACTTTGAATGTTTTAATTTTATATCTTACAGTCTAAACGTTTTATGACAATTAAAGATGTAAAAAAATGTTATAATTTAAAGCACGGAAGTAACATGGAGGAGTAAAGAAAAATTACGAGTAGTTCTTTTCTGTGAGAAAATGTGCAAAAAAAACATAAAAAACAGCCTATAAAATTTCACGCAACAAGCATTTTCAGTGCTGAATGCTCTCTAAGTATGAGCTTTAAATAAACCTTAAGTAGCCATTAAACGTAAATCCAGCGCAGACCCGCGAGGTACCGCGCCGCGCGCCGGCCCGGTCTTAAGATTAACCTCGTTTATATTCAACGATAAAACTATCAATCTTTCCGCCCTCCCCCCAAACTCCCTACCCCTTTCCTCCCCTCTCTCCGTATTTCTCTGAATAAATTCAATCTCAAATAAATTTAGCACACGAACATCAAATGTATACAGCAGAATTAACATTAAAGTCAAGCTTCGTGCAGCATTACCTTAACCTTAAGTAATAATGCCACAAAACACGGAAGTAATCTGAGCGACTACACTCAGCTTGTATGTCTTGTAACACCATTAACGTTTTATTCCGACTGCTTTCATTATAGGCACGTTTAGAAAGCGTGTGCTTAATTGTCGCTACATCACTCATGACATTTTGCTTGTAAAAAGAAACATCTTTCCAGCTTCAAAGTAACGACAGCACAAAAGTATGTGTACCACAAACCGAATGCTTTGTGACACGTAGCATAACACAACTGCTAATTAAGCGCCTCCGCGGCGCGGCGGAGCCACTTGCGAGCTTTACACTGTTGCTGGCATGGCTTAGCTGTAATGGGGTCGAGGGCGGACGTTTGCGCCCACGCGTTGCAAGAACTGCTCTCTGCAGGTAAACGTCGCTCTCAACGCTACAACTTAGTGCTTGCGCGTTCTCTAGTTTCACTCTAGTACATCCGTCCAAAACTTCTATCCACAACCCCCCTTCGCAGCCTTCGATATATTATATTTTGCATATTTTATACCAATAATTATTGCGACAACACGCAAGTTAGATAGCGTGAAGTGCGAGCGTGTGAGTAACATATTCACAAAATGGTAAAAGGTATATAAATATTTTACTTAAATAGAAACTCAAATATAATTATTAATAATTATATTGCTTTCTACTTGTACCATTCTAAGTACTGTGTCATTGTTCTGCATCTTGCGTTGTCAGGAAAATAAGTTAATTTTACGTAATAAACCCAAGTCACTCTATGTATCAGAATGACACTCTTTGTTCATTCTCTTTTCAGTTTTGAGGTGATACTTTTGATTATGATATTAATACTCATCGATTTTATTTAAAAATAAAAAGCACACTATGTTTCATACATTTTCAAAAAAAAAAAATCAGTTCATCTCATCCCAACTCGTCACGGTGGCCAATCTCTCTGCGAGGACTAAGCGCCTGCTGGGTTGCCATTGAATCTGTCTGCCTGAAAGTCCCCAATATATTATATACATTAATTTAAAAACAAATACAAAAAAATGTATTACATTTATTATTAAATACTTTTTAATCTATTGATCGATATAATGTAAGTAGAGAGTATTTTCTCAAAATCAAAATATTAAAATATTTGTAATCGTAAAATGTATCAATATGTCCCACAAATGTTTATTGCCTGCCACGACCGGCACAGCCCTACAGTCAAATAAAATCCAATAAGGCACCGACGCGCGGCACTTTGTTACACGCACACATAATTTAATGCACAGAATTCTACGCGTACATATAAGAAAGTATTCTCAGGGAGATTTTGCTTTCATCCTGGGGAAAGCTCTCTAATGGAGCCGCCGAGCCGGTGGTAGATTCCTCACGGACTGACTACACTGACATTTAATTTAAATTTAAAATGTAAAATTGACGATTCAAAAGTGCTTGTAAAAGTCTGTTTGAGTAAAGTGTAATTTGATTTGATTTGATTTTATTAATAACTTCAATACAACATCACTGCTATCGTTACCCTCTTTCTAGCTTTTACCAATAGCTTTACGAATGCTTGTTTCTCTATTTAGGCCACAATGACAAAATATGTCTCCTATTTTATATACATTCTCTTTATAAGCAAAGAGCATAGAAGAAGTTATACATTTACATGAAAATCATTCACTGTTAAGTATTCGTACCTATTGAGATATCATATAAGTCTAGGGATGAAGTGGGAACAGCTGCTTAATAATATAAAAAAAAATGTAATAACTTTAGCGCGTTGATGTAGTCCGAGGTCCGCCTCTCTTGGAGTCGTTTCTTAGGCCGCCTTCTTCTGGTGGCCGAGTTCGACAATACTTTATTTACAGTTTGGGAAATAACGAACGGGATATAGAATAGGAGTACCTTAAATATCGAAAATATCAAGCTTCACTCAAAGGAAACCATCTTTTACTACCCAACTGCGGCGAAACCAAAAGGAGGGTTATGTGTTTAACTTGTATGTATGTACTTAAATATGTCCGATCCTATGTTCACTAGTAGGTACATAATTACTAAACGGCTTAGCATATTCTGATGATTCATACGTTGTTAGATTCGTCTTGATAACGCAAGTGTCACAAGGTATATAGGTATTGTTAAAATTCAAAAGGCCCCCTGCCTTTAGAGCCCACTTTGTGTGTCTAGATAAAAAAAAATCTTTCAAACTTATCGAGTGGTATCAAAATCAATGTTTTTAAGAGGCGATAAAAAAACGAATAATTTGGAAAATTAAAAGGTATATATATATATAATAAATGAGACGATAACTGAACCAAATACAAACACAAAAAATTGCGTCGTCACTATTTTATCGAATTAATCATTAGGGTCTATAGTGTTATAGTAAGGATAAAATCTCTCGAAAAAACTTCTTATGAAAACCATGACATCTCACAACTCGACGTAGACGAGATTACGTATAGTTTTCATTTACGAGTATTACGTGAACATTTCGGATTAATATTCTACATATGGTATAATTGTCCTTCTCATAAAGTTTACAAAAATGTATGAGAAATGAAACACTACGGCTCTGTGGCATTAGATAGATTGGCCCACTCCGGCTCGGAACTTTTAACAAGCGCGCGTGACCGGCCCCATCATTAAACTTTATTCACAACTTCTCGGAGAATTATTCAAATCGAATTTGCGCTGAGACTTACACTCTAAGGGGCAAAATGGCATACTTTTAAAGTAATCACATTACTCGTATAAAAATTTGCCCTCGGGACCATAACTCGAGGTACACGGCCGCAATAAGAGAGCAATTCTGAAACAACGACAATTCGGAACAAGTATCTCGTTTTATTTAAATTTAAAGGAATGTAAAAAGTCATCTAACCCAACCTAATCTACCGACCTTCAGTAGGTACTTGGTTGTTCAGCAAATAGCTACTTATTTGAATGAAAGTAGAAATATGTGTAAGAAAAAGAATTAAGAACTATCTGGTTCAGCTCAGCAAAGCTAATGTGACGGAACAAACGGGCGCACTAAAGTATGCTTTGGCGCTTCCGATGACAGTAATTGCCTATACATATGTATTTACGTACGTAGCTACTTTATGAAAAGTCACCGATAGACTGGATCAGGAGAGGGGTGGCAATTAGCATATTGTTCCTTGTTTTACATACAAAAACAACGCTCGTAGGTTGTTGACTGAGAGGGGATAATTCGGTAACAGCAGCACATAGCCCTTACTTCCTCAAAAATAACAAGCTCACTCCTATTACAAATTATATAATGTACACCGAAACCATTCTTTCATCTCGTTAATTGGCTTGTTTGTTCCTGGCGTCAGAAGCCTCGCTATAAACTAGGTTATGTCATCGCAAGAATCATTATTAGTATTAAGTTACGTACATATCCGCATGTTACTAGCTTTAAATTAAATTTATATTCATGTGTAATAAATTGTATGAGTTAAGTTCGACAGGGCTTATCATTGCGACTAACGCCGTAGTTTGAATCTTTGCACCGGAGTTATTAAGTTTGGTTGTTCCAACTTTGAGGTCTCCTACTTGCGCTATAAACCCACGTCGTTATCGTAAGGATTATGTATTATCGTCCTTTTTGTGAAGACAGGTGGCAGCACGGTGGCCTGCGGTCGCGGTGACGAGGGTCGGCCCGACCGTTGAGTCGCCGCGGCTGCTCGGTAATGCCGATACCGGGTAATGCTGGGCTCAAAGTTCGTCATTTGTAAGCAAGTTATTGATGTCATATAATCACTGTAAACAATATCCACAGCTTATCCATACATTGTAGTATTATTTTGTTATTTTATTGTATCACAACGTAATTAAAATCAATTCAAAATATAGCAATGCTTGATTATAGTATTATTATATTAATTTTTATCCCTTATTACCTCTATAGTACTATTTTATCATACAGTTTGCAGGGATTTTTATACTCATTATATCAATATGTAATAGAACATAACATCCAGAGTTACCTACTTAATAAAGTTTCTTTAACTTTTATAAAAAAATACGGATTTTGACTGCCGACTATCATTGGAGTATGGACTCATATCTTGTACTAAATGTGTCATATTTCACTTGGTGATAGACCACACTTTCCAGTAATGTAAGCGGAAGTGTCCTGTGGCTCAGCATGATGTACCCCGGCAGCAGGCTACAGCAATGCGCCACAGCTGGGGCGGCCCGGCGCGACCCGCGGCGGCCTGGGGCGGCCCGAGGCGGCACTACATCACGGTAAGAGCGACCCTCCACCGCCGTCGTGCATACTCGATGAGAGGCTGCTCGCAGGTTAATGGACAATACTCCACTCGTAGCCATTGTATTACATATTAATGAGTTATTTTCTCTCTCCCTCCGCTGCTCTCTACGCCCCGTCTAAATACGAGTATGTACCTACTGAGTTCCATATAGATATAACCGTATTACTTCCGACATAATTGTTACGAGCTGCCTGAATTAAAGCTGTTTGCATATCAATGTCGACCTCGCGGGATAATCCTTTGATGATATATAGGAGAATTAAGTGGTATCATAAATTATTCACATACAATAATATGCACACTAGTATAGAGTAAGAGTTAATAGTCGCTTATTATACATAGAGCCTAATATCGCAAGGAAAAATAGCTGTGACGTTAGTAGTTAGCTTTCTTAGTATTTATATAATAGTAATAATTTAAATATACTCATGTAATACAATGTCTTTATCTATTTGTTACATGGTCTGTAATAAAATAATAAGGGATACTGAGGTTAATATTGAAACTTAAAGAACAATGGCAGGTCTCTATACAACGATTTACCTGATATCCATTTGAGGCGTCTTGAAATGAAAAAATGCTAAAACGATAGGGATTAAATAACACAAGTTTATGCAGAAAGATTTATTTTATTAGGAAGTCACAAAAAAAAGATATTATTTTATTTATTTATTTCTTAAATAGTTCATACAAGTACAATACAACAATAATTGAGATTTAAAGGTACAATCATAAACTCATTTGAGTTTTACCGTGCACCAGCGTCGTCGAAAATATACAAAAATTATGACCAATTATCCACGCACACTATCCTAACAATATATATACGTGTATCACGAGTATGTTACAATTTTACCGTGGTATCTTAAAATAAAAATTATAATTATGTAATATTAAATAATTTGCGGGTAAAATGTATTTTTTACTGAGACAAAGAAATATTTAGCATTTTTATTTTATGATTTGCGGTTATAAACCTACCTAGCAATGACAGCTGTCACTGATTATTGTACCGAATATTATAAATTAACTATTACAAATTAAAAAAAAGTACGTTAGCGTTACATATAAGTTACGTTTTTAATTTCTTTATCATGGATGAAACAAGGTACTACTTTGAGTCCGTTAGGAGAGTTCAGTATTAGTTGTAGGTATACACTGGCAATTGTCCGAGAGAATGCACAAGTCGTCGCATGGGGCAAGTAGTCGGGTCCGTGGGCAAAGCGACAATTAAAACTTATTACTTAACTAGCATTTCCCGCGGCTCCGCCCGCGTTCAGATGATCAAAAACCAAATTCTTAGGTTTTACACATTAGTATACTCTTACATTATACATTACTTTCATTGCGCACCGCATGATTGGTAAATAATGGCAGAGATTGACAATGCCACAAAGGTTCCTCCGTTAAATTGAACTTTTTGTTTTAGCAATAACATTTATGTATGTCTATACTTCTGTTTTGTTTGTTTTTTTAGTTTTTCACGATAAACTCTCAAACTACGGAATTAATTTTAATCATTTTTTACTAATAGACAGCTATAGATTAATTAAATATATATGTAGCTGATTATTTAAATTACATAATGATAACTTTTCTTAATTAGCGCTAGTTAGTAATATTTTCCAAAACGATTTTCAAAAGAAAGTGTAATAAGTAAATAATTCTAAGCGAATACATTTTTTTATTTAATATGGCTCGGCTAATATGATTAAAGTCGTAAGCATTTTATTGTGTCCTTTAAGCCTTTATCTTCCAAGAAAAGGTGTCAAGAAAAAGTGTAAAAGTTGAGATATAACAGTTCCTAAAATACTTTTTCATAGTTTTTGAGATATGAAATATTTTTAGTTACCCGCTTTGGCAGTTTAACAGCCATAAACTTGTTTTTCATAAAATGTTATAAAATAATATAAATTGAACTTATTTTTACGGTGCAAAAAATGAGTAGGTATTGTGGAAAAGTAAATATTATTCGTATTTATTTTAGTGTTAACCATACAAAACACGTAAGTAAGAAAAACAACATAGCATTTTGCTATACGAAACCTAAAATGCGCGAGTTGGATTTACATTTGCCCAATTTTTACATTAAAGGATTAAAAAACATTAACATTATTTACTAAACAATAAAAATTTACAAATATTCTCATTTGAAAATTGTTTCGGCCAACAAAATATTACTAATATGTTACTAATTTATAAAGCCAAAAAGTTTGTTTTATTAAAAATTTAAGCACGGGCAGGGCCGCGGGTAATTTAGTAATAATTATAGTAAAGTCATAGAAAGGTTATATCTGTACATTTTTTTTGAATAAAACTACGTACTTTAAAAACACATGGCGACATCTATTGTCAAATAGCTAAATAACACATAAATAAATTTTCATTAAAATAACTATTTTAATGAATAAAATAGCGCTGTTAATATTTCTTTTAAGATAAGTTTTTTTTAATAGTTTTAACATATTATATAAGTAAGTTACCTTGCTAAAATATGAATAGAATCATCATGCTTTTACTTTAACCAGTTTTTGTATTTTTTCTCAGAAATGAGATATTTTCCTGCGGTAAAAAGAATCCTATGTGTTGACCCGGATAACCTGCTATTGCCATACCAAATTTCATAAAAATCCCTCTAGTGGTTTTTCTGTGATGCGGTCACATACAGACAGACAGATAAAATTCTAAAAACTATAGATTCGGGCTCTATATCGCTAATGATGAATATTTCAATAAGATTTTCCGAAAAAATATTGAATTTAGGGGTTCGGCTTAGTTACAATTTTATTGTATGTATAGTTACTAATTTATGCAGCGAAAAAGTTTGCTTTACTGATAATTTAAACACGGGCGGAGCCGCGGGTAATTTAGTAGTAATTCTAATAAAATCGAAAAAAGTTCATATCTGTACATAAATTTTTTTGGGATTAAAACTATGTATTTTTAAAACACATGGCGACATCTATTGTCGAATATCTAAATAACACATAAATAAATATTAATTAAAATAACTATTTTAATGGATAAAATAGCGCTTTTGATAATTTGATTTTCAAGATAAGCTATTTTTATAGTTTTTACCATATTTTGTAAGTTACCTTGCTAAACTGTTTACAAATAGTATCGTCGTGGTTTTGTTTCTACCAGTTTTTGTATTTTTTTTTTTCAGAAATGAGATATTTTCTTGCGGTTAAAAGTACCCTATATGTTGACCCGGATAACCAGCTATCATCATACCAAATTTCATCAAAATCCCTCCAGTGCTTTTTCTGTGATGCGGTAACAGACCCATTTCGGTGGGTGGTGTACCATGCGGGTTGTTCCTGGTACTTCTCTAATAGCAGAGTGGACCGTGACTCGTGAAAGCAACCCCTTGGTTGTGCGGCCTGCTTCGGCAGTGCTGCCCTCGGGGCATCGGGGTTCAGTGCGATCCGCCCCATTAAGACAGAGGAAGTTTTGTTAGATTTTAGTGGGTAGTACTAGCTTTTCTAGCCAGTGAGTTCCACATAAGCTGTATATATGTAGGTGATATACGTAAAAAAAGGCCTTCGTTCAGCAATGGACCGCAATACGCTGATTGAGTGATGACATATTTTTCTAAGTACCTGGGCGACCGAGCTTTGCTTGGAGTTGTTTGCCAAAAGTACAATTTTCTTGTTTTTAAAAATAAAAACTAAAAACTTAAATAAATACAAAACAAAGCAATAGTAAAAACTTTGTATCCGACCGGGATTCGCAAACGGACACCGTGATCGTCAATCTTGCGCCCTGGCAGCTTGACCACGATGCTTATGCCAGAAAGTGCGTAATTATCGACCATATTTTGTGTGGACTAATGTGAAAGAAAATCGCATTAAAACTACCATAAGACTAATCTGGATCTATTTTTAGCCCTCGAAAACCCCCAGCGAATCGTTAGAGCCATTTCCGCGATCGCCGGTATAAATCACTACATATTATAAAACAGTCCTCCGCCGCGTCTGTCTGTCTGTCTGTTTGCGATGAACTCAAAAACTACTGCACCGATTTTCATGCTGCTTTTACCAATGGATTGAGTGGTTCTCGAGGAAGGTTTTAGTATATAATTTGTTAAGCTTTTGTATACATTGGCTAAAATATAACGATATTTGTTGAAGGTGTAATATAAGCCGTCTGGGAGCTTTCAACGGAAACGCTGCCTAAACCTTTTGAGATAACAAAATAATGTATGGTGGAATTGTGTATCTTATATGTATACTATTGTATAGGTCTACAGAAAAGTCCGCGATGATATGTCTCTCTCTTCGTCTTAGTAAGGATAACATACTATATCCATTTTAGTACTTTAAAAAATTGACAAATATAATGCGCTAATGTAAAAGCTATTTACACAAATACGGTATTAATCCTTATCATTTTAAATAAGTTATAGGCTTTAAGCATTTCATGCACATTATTTTACTTTTTTACATCATATACTTAATTTAAATTAATATCTTAGGAGTAATCGTAGAAAAATTACGGACGCGACAATAAAATTCAAGCTCCTATCTTCGCTTGATGCAATCGTCGACCCTGCCCCCGCACCGTGTTGCTTACTGTTTAGGTAATTTTTGTATGTTTGTAATGAATGAACTCAAAAACTACTGGACTGATTTCGATGAAATTTGCTAAAAAGATAGTTTGAAACCCTGGGAAGGACATAGAATATTTTTTGTTCCAGAAAGCATCCCTTAAGGGATTGAAAATAGGGAAGAAAGCTAGGGACGAACCCGAACGAAGCGAAGTTGACTCGCTGGTAAATAAATATACAAGAATTGCTCATTTAAAGGTATTAGATTACTCTGAGTTAAATAATAGAGGCATTTATATATTTTAGCTGTCTAAAATTAGAACAATAGAAATCTGCTATCTGTAATATTATATTATATCGAATTCTTTACACTTTGATGTAGATCAAGTTTCGTTAAAAGGAAATTGAGAAGCGCTGGAAGTTAGAACTGCGAGCAACGAGGGGGAGGAGGCGGGGTATGGTCAAGCGCCACTACTACGTAGATTGGTTAGGGTAGTCCAGTCCATATAACCTGCCGTCGTAACTATCTAACTTACCATAATGAGATACATTACCGTAAGAACCTTAGATTATATACACAGATTACAGATATTAGAAATTAATTCATAATTTAAATATTACCTAATTTTATATATAAAAATCTAAGATATATAAATATCTTAAAACAAATAGTACCTAATAATATTATTATTTTAATTACTAATATGCTTTCGAGTGTGGTCAAAAACTAATAAACAAATTTTACACACAATAAACTGTGTTATCGCCATCTAGGAGAAACTATCGGAACTAAATCAAACTTGCTTGTTTTAATAAAACCTCAAATAAATAAAGTTTGAGACGATAGATGACAGCACTTCATGCTTAATATGTATTTTACCCTGATTAAATTTTTTTTTTATAATTTAATTAAATAAGAAATATATGTACTATTTTTATAATAAATAATTAAAAAAATAGTAATAAATTGGTAACACAATTTGCCCTTTCTTAAAATCGCAATGAAGCCAAGTATGCTATAGAATTACTATATTTATATATTGACTATTATAGTGATGTGCCAAAGTTTGACGGTTTATAAATCAGAAATACCGTTTCTTTATAATATTTATAGTAATTACAGTAGTTATAACAATTTTTTAACATTATTTAAATTAATTATTTTGACTAACAAGTGGTGACTTATGTAATTATTAAGCGATAATCTGTTATGTCCTGAAAGTATAAAACAGACATTGACAGTTTTGTCAAAATTTAAGAATATTTTGTTTATTGTTTTTAGTGAAATTATCAAAATATTAATACAATAAAGCCTTAATTATTACGAAAATATGGATTTTACATTAAAAGGAATGTTTACTATTCGTTAAAGGTATGTTTATCTTTCGTAATGACTTATTTAGGTATAGGAATGTATGGAAATGTTCTAACTTTAAGTCTCCATAACTTTTGACTCTTTCGTTTCCTCAAAATACTTTTCATATATTCGAACTCCTTATCACCTCCCTTATCCAGAAATACCACCCACTTCTCCAGGGACCGCGTCCCATATACTAAACTTGTGCCAAACACTTGTTAATTGTTACGCATCCACTGCGAATTTACCTACAGCTGACTGAGTGACTCCAATACGAATGTTCAGTAAGCTTTTTTTATTTAATTTTTTTGTAATTAAATTAGTTTAAAATAAACATCTGCAATGCAGTTCTACTAAAGATTTTTTATAGATTTTTGAATTATGTTTTTTAACCTCAAAATACAGAAAAGAACTTTTACAAGCAACTTATTTAATGATTAATTATATTTAAAGCTTTACATTAAAGCACAGCAAAGAAAGTCGAATGTGATATAATATAAACGTAAATATAATATGTACAATCACATGAAAATAAAGTGAAAATATAATATTGTGTACTTTTTACTTATACAGTTGAAATTGATTATGTACAACAGGATTTTTTTTGGCAGAAAGAAAAAGCAGTGATGAAAAGAGAGATGATAAAAAGAAGATTTGATCCCCTGCAGGTGAATGACTGCATTATTTCTAACAAATATGATAAGCAAGAAAAGGGGTCTCAAGAAACAGAAAGAACATTTTGTAACAGAAAGATAATAATCTTTAATAGTTAGTAAAAACTTTAAGGAAATGAAATGAAATTAGAAAGTTATAATATTTTCTATTGGAAAGATTGGACTAGTATTGATATATTTGAAAAATATTTACAGTAACTACAGAGATATTTGGTTTACAAAAAGGTATTTTAGTGTCAAAGAGAATTCCTCAAGTCACACACTAATTTTGATTTGTATTAAATTACTATTTATTTAATTCATCTGTGTATAATTTTTACAAAAGTATAATATTATATACTTCGTTGTTACTGTTATTGGACTGGATTTATATTTTTAACCGAATTTTTTGAGCTATATTCGTTTTCGTTAGTGATAGGTGGCGCTGATCTGAAAACTATCAGTATTTTATATAGTAAAACAAATTTCAATTCCTTCACTTGTGGTAATATAATCTTGTATATTATCTTAAAATATTAAAAACGCCATCTATGAATCACAGTACTTATTATCTGATGTCTGATTTTCTATTAATCAGTAAAATTACGAAATATGAAAACTAAAATATACATTTTTAAGAACTATTTCTTATATTTTATAATAATAATAATTTTATACATCAATTATGGATGATATATAACACCATCTAATATATAATTGAACTATTTTATTTTTTGTAATTGCTGTCTTAATTCCGAAAACAATCATTAGATGTGCCATTGATGTTGCCATTAGACTTAATATTAATGCATTTAGTATTTGCTTTTCAGGACCATCATGTTCAGTCAACGTGTCCCGACAGAACGTCGTGCGACAGAAGTGTCCTGAATACAGGAGACTTACCTCGGTTTTTTTTTTAAATTATTATTTAATGTACAACCTGTGTCCTATTACAAATTAATTAAGTTAAGGAGTATTGATTGATAATAGCAATTGTACAGTTTTATAAGAAATCTTCACAATGTTGAGTTAGTGTGCCCTCTAGCGGCGAGTAGCGGAAGTAAATAAACAATAAATATACTAGATGGCGCAAATCGATAGGTTTTTTTTTTAAATAGTATAATGCACTTTTTTAACTTTAAATATTTAAGTATTAATATTAATAAATAATGTTGCTTAGGAAAGTATTACTTTTTAAGGTTTTGAATAATGATTAGTAAACATTGGATTATATGCACTATCAAAATACCAAAATATGCATGCAAATAATTACACAATCAAAATACTAATTGTTATCAAAATTTACATTCTCTTTTCTCGCTCTAAATTATATATAGTATATACCTACTCATAATTCTTGTGCCAATATACAATTACATATTTTTCTAGATTTCTAGAACTTCGTGGCATTGTCACTTAATATTACTTTGTAGACTGATAAATACGCTAACATTTTACTTTCTTTATTCCTTTAAGACTTCTGTATTCCTACAGAACAGCATTTCATTTACCACGGACCTCTTCAGATAGTCGACTCAGAAAAGTATTAATTTGTTCTATGATTTTTGTTTTTCAATATTTCCAAGGACTTACATATAGGAAGGTGTGTAGTTCCTAATCTCTTCACGGTAATAAAACACGCCTCTCACATTTAACTACTGAAATAAGCACTATCAATTAAAAAGAACATATTAATATGCAATAACACTAAAAAAATAGTGTTTTATGCATTTGCATATGCAAACATGCAAATACATATAATCCGATGTCGTCTAATGATTATAAATAGGATATTATTCTAAGCTGAATAGAAGTTTCATCATTAGTAAATTGCCTACAAGTTTTGGCAGAAGTTGAAATCAAATCTGCTACCGATGACATTATTAGTGATCCAAAATGACACTTGTGATCACAAAATACAAGTTTAAATCTGTTTTTACTTATTTAAGAATGAAATGAAATTAAGCTTTATTCAAATTGACTTTATTGGAAGCACTTTTAAATACTTTACATATATGTGTAATATGAGTATGTATTTGCATTATTTATCGAGTATTTGTAGCTATATAATGTATGTGAAATAAAAATTTACTATTATGTTGCAAAGTATGCTCAGGAATTATTTTATTTGCTTTGCTAGTACATGGACTGAAATAAAATACATTCAACTACTTAAATACACGCCTTACTATGTAAAATCTAACTACAGGCATAAATAATTACTGTCAATAAAATTATAATTGAAAAGTAGTAGAAAGCTCAAAATAATTTGTTTAAAACAGTATAAAGACTATGCCAAGATTAAATAATAATTTAAAATATAACATTTTGTATGATTAACACATTATAATAGTGATAATCAAAGTTAATTCTTATAATTTACTAAATTATTAATTAAGTAAATTTTCAGCTTGTAAACTTAGTAAGTTAGTAGTTCTTACACCTGCAGTTAGACTTATGTCTGCTTCGAGAGAAAACTAATTTGTAATGGAAATAATAACTTTATAGGTTTTGTATTTGTTACTTTCAATTTTTTCTATGTTATTATATAAGTACCTATAGTTTATGTGTCTGTAGATACTGAGGTAAATTAAAATTGTTAAGATTCATAGGAATAAAATGTGTATATTAGTAAAAATATATAGATTTATCTTTAAGTACATAAGTTGGGTATTACAAATAATTAGTTAAACGAAACAGAGAACTATATTAATCAAATTATATTAATATAACTTTATTTTGCAAACTATTCATAATGTGTCGTGAAAGTTTGACTCCTTTTACATTAGCTGTATGTAGAAATATTATTTCTTTTTAGAGCTATTAACAGCAATATTTTGTGTGTTATTTGTTGTAAATTTATCCTTTTCTCTAAATATACTAACAATTGTATAAAGTCATTTATAAATTAAATAATATATATTTGTATGATTTATGTTTAACTAAGTATACTATTGATTTTTATATAAAATATGAATTAATAAATCGCATTATCGCAGGTTAATAACAGTATTTATAACATATCGGCTGTGGCTCGCGGTCAACGGCGGCTCGTGCTTTAATTTAAAAAAGTGAAAATCTTAAATGTTTCTGCGAAAAAAGAGTATTACTTAGAAATAAGCAATTATGTTATATCAATAAATCGTTTAAACCGCTGGTCTTTCATTACATACACATTACAACTGTCAGCTGTCAAATGTCAAAGTAAATACTGGCAGTTGGCACCAACATTCAAAGTTGAGTGTTTTGTCTATGAAAAAAAAAAAAATTGTCTCTATTGAGATAGTTTCTAATAGATGTTAAAAATGTAGTCCTCTACCTAACGATACGCGCACTCTAATCTACGAGGTCGGTCTATATTATACCTAACCTAACCATAAACATCATAAAGGTGTGGACCTTATAAGACAAATAATAGGAACGTCGTAAATACTTACTTGTCAAAATTTGTCGGAAGTGTGAATTTTAATATTGTGATCCTTAAAATGATTAATAGATTAGTTTTAAACATATGTTTACTCGTGCCTTTAAAACGCAAACAGCTCTACTAATGTTTATGAAAATTTATTATATCTTTGCATATTTGAACCATTTATTGCTATCAGTCCACATATTATGTCTCGCTAACAATAAACATTATTATAAAGACGGACATCTCTTTGTAATTACCAGGCAAACCTACATATATAAGATTTGTCTCTATAGTATTATTGTCGTACTTGCGTATAATTTATAAATTTTATTAATTACTGACAATATAACGATTAGAACAGAAAAAGTGTTTCACTGTTTTACAATTATTATATTTGACTATATAATATTATACGTTAAACATGTATTGATAGAAATTATAAAAATATAACGATGTATTTATTAAAACATCTAAAATTAATGGTGTTTTATTTCCTTTATAGGTAACTTAGAAATAAGAAACTTAATATAGGTATTCAATCAACACGCCTAGCGTAATCAGGCGGTCTGTGCCGCAAAGACGCTAGGTCAATATTAAAGTGTCACGCTAGATGTGTTTGAAAGATTCATTAGTTTCTCCAAAAACGCCAGATATTCTATTCAAATTTTTAGAACATAATCTTTAAAGGACAAAATACAGTTTTGAATTACGCATTCGACTGTTAACCTAACTTTATCGCAACATAACTTTCGGAAATATAACTTTTGGAAACCTAAATTTCATGAACCTAACTTTCGGAAACCTAACATTTCGCAACCTAACGTTCGGAAACCTAACTTTCCGCAACCTAACTATCGGGAACCTAATTTCTCGCTACCTAATTTTCGGAAACCTGACATTTTGAAACCTAACTTTCGGAAACCTAAATTCTCACAACCTAACTTTTGGAAACATAACTTTCGGTGATCTAACTATCGGAAACCTAATTTCACGCAACCTAACCTTCAGCAACCTAACTTACGGAAACCTAACTTTCCGAAACCTAACTTTCGCCAACCTAACTTACGGAAACCTAACTTCCAGCAACCAAACTTTCGGAAACCTAACTTACGGAAACCTAACTTCCGGCAACCTAACTTACGGAAACTTACCTTCCGGAAACCTAACTTACCGCAACCTAACTTACCGCAACCTAACTTACCGCAACCTAACTTCTCGCAACCTAAATTTTACGAACCTAACATTCGGCGACCTAACTTTTGGAAAGCTAATTTGTCGCAACCTAACTTACGGGAACCTAAGTTACGGAACCTAACTTTCAGCGACCTAGCTTACAAAAACCTAACTTTCGGAAACCTAATTTTTTGCAACCTAACTTAAGGAAACCTAACTTACGGAAACCTAACTTAAGGAAACCTAACTTACGAAACCTAACTTACGGAAATCTAACTTACGGAAACCTAACTTATGGAAACCTAACTTACGGAAACCTAACTTACGGAAACCTAACTTTCGGCGACTTAATTAATTTATGGAAACCTAATTTTCGGAAACCTTGATTTTGGAAACTTTCTGCAATCTAACGTTCGGAAATCTAACTTTTGGAAATCTTACTTTCGTCAAAATAACTTACGGAAAATGTACGTTTGGAAATCTAACTTTTGACA